>SWDC01000155.1:14495658-19295658 GCA_004919715.1 Linderniella brevidens | reverse complement strand
TATCCTATAGATGGATCTCGTTCTCGATCCCGGGAATGGTGTTCATGAAGTGCTTGACGAAGACGGGGAGCCACCTCAGGTATGGAAGCACTTTCTTTGTTGAGGGGAGGTCTCATCGTCGGGGTTGATCCAGCAAGTTTGACCAGATAAGTTAAACGGCATCGTACTTTTTGTTAAAGACGATGTCGTGGAAGATGGCATGATGTTGCGGTTGCATCTATCAAGACCGCTGTGTTTTGGAGACAAGAACACGTTGACGAAAAGAAAAAGGCTCTGGCAAGGTTTAGGAATGTCCTTAGCGGTGATGTTGGGAAGGTGGATGGTGTTGTGGGCGTTTGTTTTGTAGTCCATGAAGAGGATGTCTTGTTGGAGTTCATCTTCACTGGGGTGTTGGTCAAAGTTTAGGGAGAAGGGTAGGTTGAACAATGAACGGAGGATTGTATGGTTTATTACTACTGGGTTCGGTCGATTTGTGCGGTGACTACGTTCGGGTTTTATCGTGAAGTGGGATTTGTAAGAGTGGCCCAAAACTGTTGAACGTACACTTCTGGGACGCACTCAGAGATTGTGAGTACGGTATTTAATGGGTGGTTGCGTAGGATTTGTAGAATAATAGGGTCGGCATATGGCCGTCTCAAAATCTAGTTCGAGGTTGTTTGGAGTAAGGTTGCCTAATTGGTTCGGGGAAGTATGTCTTCAATATTGAGCACCATTTTTGTTATGAAAAATAGAAAAAGAGACTATTAGTGCATATAACGCATAATCGTATAAACTTGATCCAATTTTATTTCTAAGTCAAAGATGATTTGAGTGAAAAAAAATATTGGGAGAAAGTTTTAGCCCTTATTTTGTACTTAGGAAAATTCGGACTTAGGAAATTTTCAACTTCAATTCAAGGTTGGCGAGATTTTCGGGTATAATGATGCTCGGCGAGAATTGAAATTTCGGGTAAATATGATTCAAATTTTGGGTGTCAATTTTTGGTCAACACTAAAGCTGAATTTCGGTAAACGTGAAGTGAAAATTAGGTAATGTATAATTTTCGGTCAACGAGTCAAACAATCAAAATTTATTAAAAGGTGTAGCCAATTTTAAGTAAAAAGTGGTTTGGGAAATTCGGGCGGGTCTGTATCTATAGGGTTTTACTGTAGATTTTTTTGGGTGCTTTGGATTTTTCGGGTAGCTCCAATTTTCGCTGAGTTTTTAATTTTTAATATAAAATAATGATTAAATCATGAGACATACCCGAATTTTGGAAATTCAAGGATTTTTAACCGAAAATCGCAACTTCTAAATTTTCAAACGCATAAAAATTATACCAATTATGCTAAGAAAATTTTAAAGAATTTCAAACACCCCCTCGATTTGTACACACAGAAAGACATAGAGAAGAATAATGAAAAAAAATATGTAAGACATATATACACAATATAAGATTCATGAAGGCACAATCGAGCATGCATCGAGGTTCAACATGCATAACTTAGACACGAGGAATTGTAATCTTTTTTCATCCAATGCCTTAGTGAATATGTCGGCAAGTTGAAGCTCGATGTTAACGAAATGCATTTCGATGGTGCCTTGCTCCACATGTTCCTTAATAAAATGATACCTAATGTCTATGTGTTTTGTCCGTGAATGATGTACGGGATTACAAGTTATCGCTATTGCACTCTTAGAATTGCTAAATTTGGGAATATTATTGAGTAAAAGACCACAATTTCGTTGGTGGGTTCTCATCCACAAAATCTGCAAACAACAACTCGCTGCGGCGACATATTCTGCCTCCGCTGTCTAAGTTGAGACGCAGTTTTGTTTCCGAGATTATCAGCTCATGAGTTACCCCCTAGAAATTGTGCGGTCCCGGAGATGCTTTTCCTGTCCATCTTGCATCCCGCATAGTCTTCATCCGTGTATCCAACAAGTTTGAAGTCTGAATCTATAGGGTATCATGGACCGAGGTTTGTGGTTCCCTTAAGGTACTTGAAGATCCTCTTACAACCAACATATAGGATTCCTTCGGATCGGCTTGGAAGCGAACACGTAGACAAGTCGCGAACATGATATCGAGTCGACTAGACCTGAGATAGAGTAAGGATCCTATCACGCCTCGATAAGTGGTTTGGTTGATGGCTTTTCCTTAGGTATCCGCATCTAGCTTGCATGAAGGAGACATAGGAGTATTGGTAGGAGTGGAGTTGTCCAAGTTGTCTTCTTTAGAATGTCGTGAATGTATTTGGACTGGCTGATGAAGATTCCGTCGTAAAATTGCTTGACTTGAAGACCTAAGAATTTCTGCTTCATCATGTCTCCAATATTCCTGCAGAGTTTTGCGTCCGTCGAGCCAAAGATGATATCTTCGACATATATATGTACGAGCATTATATCTGATTCGCTTCTTTTGGGGAAGAGAGTCGTGTCGATCTTTCCTTTCGTGAAACCGGAGGAGATGATTCGAGAGGACTTCATACCAAGCTCGCGGAGCTTGTTTGAGTCCATATTGGGCTTTGTCCAGCTAGTACACGTAGTCGGGATTCTATTCGCTCACAAAACCTTCAGGCTGAGAAACGAGAACTTCTTCCTTTAATACTCCATTGAGGAAGGCCGTCTTGACGTCTATCTCGTACACCGTGAACTTTCTATGGCCAACAAGAGCTATTAAGATCCCGATGGCTTCAGTTCTAGCGACAGGTGCATAGGTCTCGTCGTAATCGATTTCTTCCTGTTGATTGTATCCTTTCGCCACCAACCTAGCTTTATTCCGGATCACGACCTCTTGTTCGTCGTTCTTGTTTTTGAAGATCCACTTAGTGCCAATAATGGTTTTCCCTTTCTGTCTAGGTACTAGTTTCCAGACGTCCAGTGTCTCAAAGTGGTTGATTTCTTTTTGCATGGCAATAATCCAGTCTGGATTAGTAAGAGTGTTAACTACTTTGGTCGGATCCTTTTGACTTAAGAAGCATGAGTAGGGACTTTCATTGATCGTATAAGCGCGAGTTGTAATACCACTGGAGGGATCCCCAATTATCTGTAAGTTCGGATGAGTGCGTGTCCACATTTTTTCGTGTTCTTAGGACGATTCAGCGGCATCGTTACCCGTAGAAATTTCATGATTTGGGAAAATTTGTGGTTCCGTAGGCTCAACGTGTTGGAGTTCTGACTCTGCTGAAGACATTTCTGTTGTGGAGTCAATGGACTGAAGGGTGTCGTCTGAGCTTGCGATGACATCAGAGTCAGTTGGAGGTATGTTATCTTCGCCGACGTGGAGATTTTCCATCGTAGGAGGTGAAAGGTCATTGCTTGGGGTTGCAGAAGAAGTAGAAACGTGGATGGCGGTGTTCTTGGTTAGACATGCTCGAATAGCAGATCAAGATTCACAACGCTCGAGGTAATAGTATTTGAAGGCGTGCCCACCGAAGAGGTGCTAGGTTGACCTTTCGCCAACTCTCGTAAAAGTACGGGTTCTGGACTGATTTGTGCAGAAGCTACTTGGTCTACTTCGTCGAACGTAACGTTGATGCTTTCCATGACAAATCTTCTCTCTTTTAGGTATACTCGATCGCCTTTGGAATTTGTCGAGTTATCCCATAAGTACACCTTCGAAAGTCTTTGGATCAAGTTTGTCCCGATCTTTGCAGTCGTTGGCAACATAGCACTTGCAACCAAAGACCCTGAGAAAGGAGACGTTTGGCACTCTGCGATTGATCATCTCGTACGGAGTCCTAATAAATCTTCTATGAAGCGAAACACAATTTTGTGTGAAGCACGCCGTATTTAGTGCTTCAACCAATAAGAAGTGTGGTGGTCCAAAATAAATCAGGAGAGTTCTGGTTGCTTCAACTAGAGTCATGTTCTTGCGTTCGACAACTCCATTCTGTTGGGGTGTCTTCGCAGCTGAAAACTGCTGGGTAATACCAAGTGTGCATAGAAGTCACTGAGCTTTCTGTTCTTGAATTCTGTCCCATTGTCAGTTCTGATTCTTTGGACACTCAGCTGGTAAAGGTTATGTGCGGTCTTAACAAACTCGATAATGATATCCGGTGTTTCATCCTTGGTTCGGAGAAATTTTGTTCATGTGAAGCGCGAGAAACCGTCCACGATTACTAACACGTATCTTCTCCCATTGATGGTTTGAGTGCGCATATGTCCACACAAATCCATGTGAATCAGCTCAAGAGGTTTGAAAGTCGGTGTCGTGTGTTTGGTGTTGTGGGACACTTTCCCATCTTCCCCATTTCGCATGTCGAGCAAAGATGCTCTTTGTGGTGCCTAAACGAAGGAAGCCATTTGACCAAGTTGTCCGTGCGGAGCTTGTTAGATCCTTGAAGTTGAGATGTGAGAGACGCCGATGCCAAAGGTCAGTCTGATGTAGAGAGGCTCGAGAGATGGACACGTCGGTCGAGTAGTCTTTAGATCAATAGAGTATAGGTTCGTATTTATGTGGCCAGTGAGCAGCTCCGATCCTTTATCATCGATGACGCTAAACATGTTAGATTCAAAAAGAACCTTGATGCCTTTGTCACAGAAGTGTCCGATGCTGAATAAGATGTAGCTTAGGCCTTCGACGTACGAAACTCCTTTGATGGTGAGTCTGTCATGAATGACGTCGCATGTTCCTAGCATAGGTGCAGAGTCACCGTTCCCGAAGTAGACCTTCCCGAGATAGCCCTCCGAAAAGTTGCCAACAACTCTTTATTTCCCGTCATGTGTGAGGAGCAACCTGAGTCTAGGTACCACACATGACGGATCTGCAAAATAAGTTAACCAAGCTATAGGTACCCATATGAGGATGGGTCCTTCTTTAATTGCAGGTGAGAGATTTAACAGGTTGGTATGTTGAGTTCTAAGTCAACTTGTTGAATGACTGACGTAAGAACTCAGACTCGATATAGCATATTGGGTGCAATAGGGATTTTGGCATCCACATTTTACTATGTATTAAAAATTTATTGCGCTTGTTTTTGTCCTGATTTTCGGGTGAGGTGTATCTCTTTCTCTTTGCATGTATTGCATTGGAGATACACCATCAGGAAGAGAGAAGAAAAATGTTTTCTTCTTTGCAAAGTGGAAGCATTTTTTCGGAAATGATTATTATGAGAACGTGGAAGTACATCATAGTTGAAAACAAAGAAACAAAGTCTGCGACATTACAAGATGACTTTTTGGAAATAGTAAAACAACGAAAATAGGAGAAACAAGAGTCGAATGTAGTTTTTTCTTTTTTATCAAAGAGAGTTGCCTCCTTCACTCGACCATGCCGAACCTTCTTCGTCTCTCCAGAACTCAGTCTTTTGTCTATAGGCACATGCAAAACGAAGTTAGTATGAGACAAGGAGGTTTTCTTTCTATTTTCTTGCATTTATACGTAGGTGTTTCGGAAACAGAATAAGAGGTGAAAGGTTTGTACACATCAAGAAAGTTTTGAAGAGTATAAATTATCTCTGGAATATAAATAGAGGAATAAACGGGTTTGGCCTGTTCGGAAGTATCTTCCTGGTTTTCGGGTCCAAAGGGTGAAATGAAGTCTGTGGTTGGCGGAGTGTTTCTAGTTTTATAACTATCATTCAGCTCCACATAACTAAATGCAATTTGGGCCCAATTTTTGTTTCTCCTTTTCTATTCTTCTGATTTGATCACCTCTGTCGGTTCAACAAAAGGAATAAGCTTTTCCACGCTTAAGCCAAAGAGTTTAATGTCGTAGAGAGAAAACACTTCATCTCTATGAGGGTTCATTTTACGTTGGAACCCCAAGCCTTCGCGAGGATTGTAGAATTCTACATCTTTCGGTTGGTTAAGAAAGATGGTTTGATCGGTTTGACCTCTTTTGGTAAGAAGGTCCTCCAGTTGTTTGACCTTCTTACAGAGTCTAACGTATTATTTAGTTATCAAGTCGTATTGAGAAGATATGTTTACACGTTCTTCTTCGCGTTCCTTCAAATTTTTACTAACATCGCTAACATGTCTTTCGCTATTCTCTACCTTTTCTGCTAAGTTTTTTGCTTTAGATTCTGAATAGGCTAATAAATCCTTAAGAATAGTTATATCTTCCTGTTTGTTTAGTAAGGCGTAAATATCGTCAAATTTTCTTTTTAGTCATGAGTAATCCCTACGTTGCATGGAAAACTTGTGTATTTTTGTCTCAGCTCAACGAAATCTTTAGGGGATGGAGTATATACCTCAAGGTCAGAAGAAGGGATATCAGTTCTGTCGGAGCCGGAGCCTAGCGCTTCTTCATTTGAACAATAGTCCTTGCTCTTGACCATGAAGGCTTTTCCCTTCTTCTCCTCGTCAGAGGTGTCCTCAAGCCAATCCTATCCCTCAGCTACCAGAACAATTTCTGCATCTTGCACTGGGAGAGCTGAAGATTCCTCTTGTAGTACTCGGTCGTTCGTCTTAGGTCTGTAGCATTCCTTAGCAAAGTTACCTAGCTTCCCATAGTTGAAGCATTTCCTTGGAGCTTCAGTTTCCTTAATCTCGGTTTTATCGGGAGCGATGGCTTTTTGTTTACCGCTGGAAGTTCTTTGTCGGTTGTAGGAAGATTATCATTTCTTGGAGAATTTCTTATTCATCATCTCTTAGAGCATGGCTACTTGCTTCTTGAGATCGTTGAGTTTTTCGTCGGATGCATAGTCCGAGTCAGCATTGCCTTCGAGCTTTTGTTGGTAGGCTTGTTGGTCACGAGAGCAACGAGTTCCACATAAACATCTGCCTTTCCTTCATTTTTTATTTCTTTGCAATATTCGATGTATTGAGAGAGGTTATCATGCATGTCATGAATGTCCATGGCATCCAGGTCTTTGTTCTGCTGCTTGATCAGAATAGCAATCCCGCCCCACTCGGGTTGAAGTGTGGAGATAAATTGATGTTGTGCTCGAAGTTTGACCGTTGGATGTTAATCTTTCTCGCGATGTTAATCTTTCTCGTCTCGTTGATTATAGTCAAGAACCGAAGGTATATGTCTCGAAGATCTTCCCCTTCCTTAGCTATAAAGGAATCGTAGTTAGTAAGAGTGCTTTTTTTTCTTGGACAAGGTGCTGACGTATGTCCCAACCATCATTTCAAACTTCGTCCCACATTTCTTTGGCATTGGCCATGCTGTCCACCTGGATGTATACGTCATTAGGAAGGGACTGGCGGACGTAGTTTCTAGCAAGCTTTTCCGCTCTGTGCCGTGCTTTCTCCATGTTTGAGTAACAACTAGGATGCTTGAATGTTCTTCTCTCCAAGAGAAGAGGGACTGTGTTAGGCTGACCTTCAACGACGATCTAGAATTGAGCTGGCCCATTGAAGATAGAAGAGAATAAGTCATCGGCGAGGTCACCATCCTTGATTTCTATGAAGTTGATGAAACGATGTTTCCAAATGCCATCTCGCCCCATCTTAGCATTGAGGGAAGAGTGTCAGATCCTACCGCAAAGGCGTTCATGATGTTTGGTAATGATCGTAACGTGAAAGAGATCAGTGAAATGAAAGGTCAGTTCGAACAATTGTATTCTAAGTATCGAAAAGTTTGAGTAAGAGATTTTTCACCAAAATAAATGAGAGTTTTCAAAGTATTTAAAGTGAAAAATTGTTGAATTTTTGACTTGGAAGTTTCATGAAAAATTGTTAAATGATTCTCGGACAAAGAGTAATTTAATTTGGTAAAACGACGAGAATTGTGAATTTAATGTATTTTTTGTCAACATTTCAGTTGAAATTCGTTTAATACAAGTTGAAAGTCGGGTGAGTATGAAATTCGGATAATGTGTACTATCGGGTAAATATGTCCAATAAATGATGAATTTTTGGATGATTTTCAGACAGGAAAGTATCTTCTAAATTTCGAGTAAATTAGACGAATTTTAAAAATCGGGTAAGGCTGGCCGATTTTTGAAAATTGGGTATTCTTAGCCGAAATTTGAAAATCGGGTATTTCTGGCTGAAAGTTGAAAATTGGGTAATCCTGACCGATTTTTGAAAATCGGGTATTCCTGGCCAAAAGTTGAAAATCGTCGAGAGTTTGAAAATCAGGTAGTTTCAGAGTTTAATTGCCCGAAAATTAAGTATAGTAGACTGATTTTCAATGTGTTGAAGAACTTTCGGGTACATGAGCCGAATTTCTGGGTATAGTTACATTCATCGACCCGAAAATCAACACTGTAGCAGAAAAGACGAGTTTCATACTCGATTTTGGCTCAAACTTGACTGAAATCGATGCAAAAGAGTAGAAAATAACTCATAAACAATTTATCAAGCTCTTAAGAGGATAAAACAGTAAAAACAATTCGAAAACACCCAAATGAACTAGGAAAATCGAAAATGAAGTTCATGCAAAAACTCTTTTAAAACATATTGAAATCGAACGAAACTGGATTCAAAACAGTGTGATCGATCCACGCTAGGCTCTGATACCACTTGTTGGTCCGTTATTTACCAAATAAGGATCAAAAGATAGTTTTCAAGCATAAAGATTGAAGAATACCTTTTAGTGTGTGATAGTGTGTGTTTCCTTTTAGAGAAGGTACAAGGTGGCTGGCTTCCTTTGGATTTCTTTTGATAAAACCCCTAAAAGGGTAAAGGGGACCTTATATACCACACATGTTGGTATATTAAGGCCCATGATCTAAACTATCATATGAGCCCCAAAACCACTAAAATTTACTTAATTACAAAATAGACCCAAGACATACAAAATCTAAAAGACACTACAAAAGATTCTTAACAGCAAGGTCGAGGCCGAAGTTGTTTTCTTTGATCTCGATCCATTTTTCCTGAGGATATATGGTGCTTGAAGAAGAGGCCATCGTTCTGAAATGTGGACAAGAATGAAGATTAATAGTCAAAGATCAAGAATAAATGGCCGGTTTATTGTGTTTATGTTGATTTAGGACTTAGATGCTTGGGATTTGTTCCTATGAAAAATTTCCTAAGTCCCAAGAATTAATATGTATTTTTTGTGCGTAGTATGTGCATGATAATATGTTTTTCGAGATTTTCGTCTAAGTTTTTTTGGATATGTAAAGTTTGTCCAAGTCGTTTTCGCAACCAACAGATTTTAATCGTTTTCGTAGTTATGGGTTTCCGAAGTGTTGTAGTTCGAAAACGGATATTTGGAGGTTTGCGAAGTTTGAAAATTTTCTAAGTGTTTGTCACGAAACCGGGTTTTCGAAATCATGATTTGCGTGGTTATTGCGAAATCGAGGTTTGCGAAGTTGGAAAAATTTTCGAAGTGTTTTTTGCAAAAACGTTTGTTTGCGAACTTTGAAATTTTTTCTAAGTGTGTGTCGCGAAAACAGGGTTTTCGAAGTTAAGATTTGCGTGGTTAGTACGAAAACAACTTTTGCAAAGTTGGAAAATTTTTCGAAGTGTTTGTTGCGAAAACAGCGGCTTGCGAAATAGAGGTTTTCGCAGCGGCTTGCGAAATCGAGGATTCCGCAGCGGCATGCGACAACGTGGTTCACGATTTCGTAGCGGCTTGGAAAAATGAGGTTTTCGCAACGGCTTGCAAAAACGAGGTTTTCGCAGCGAGCTGTCGCAGCGATTTACGTTAAGTTCCAACCTTATTTTTTCGAAAAGCAAAAAAATTAGCCTTAATCAGCTGAAATCTTTGAAAACATTTGCACATAAAGATGATTTAGCAAAAACCGTAGTTTAATTACGCAAATAAACATCGTTTTAAACCCTAAATCGAGAGAATTAAAACGACGATTTTGAAAAACTAAGGGTTTGAGAAATCCGTGTTGATTCATGTGTAAGTAGATTGTAATCATCGAAATCATAAGAATATGTGGAAGAACTACCTTAGATTTACCGAACCTAAACGAAATTTTTGAAATGTTTGTTTCGTCAGTGAGAGAGTTTTCGTAGCTGAGTTATTTTCGCAATTAGAGGTTTTCGTAATGGTCAGGTTTTCTGAATGCGTTTTTAATTAGGTTTTGCGAAAACGGCTCATTTAGCGAAAAGGTCCACCAATGCGAAAACTTGGACTACAAAAAGTTTTTAAGTACTTTTAAAAGAGAAGAAGATTAAATATATTTATTATATATATATATATTATTTTAATTTAAAAAAATTATATATTTATATTTAAAAAAAAAAATTACTAATATTGAAATAATATTTCTACTCCGCTTGAAAATTCAACAGTAACTCCCCCTCAACATTATAAAGATAGCTCCCCCTAAATTAAATAATTGTTTCTCTTCTTATATTTTCTAAGAAATTAACTCCCCCTTAATTAAAAAGCGCGTATATAATATGGACAATATAAAAGGTCTGTGAAGCACAATAGATCAGGTGTTGAGGTTTAGCATTCCCAACTTAGAAGCAAGGAAATGGAAACGTTTTTCATCCAAATAAATCGGCTTGCTGAAGCTCGGTACAAATGAAGTACATATCTATTGTGCCTTTTTCAACGTGATCTTTTATAAAGTGGTACCTAAGGTCTATGTGCTTGGTGCGTGAATGGTGTACATGATTGCATGTGATAGGTATTGCACTCTTAGAGGATTTGAGAACTGCAACTAGCGGTCGCAACGTATTCCGCCTCGGCAGTGGATGTTGATACGCAATTTTGTTTCTTGGATGATCAACTTACTAGTTTGTCACCCAAGAATTGCGCTCCACCCGAGGTGTATTTCCTGTCCACATCTCGACCTTTGGAATTACTACACATGGAACTTTGTGGACCAATGCATACACAAAGTATCAACGGTCGTAAGTACATGCTAGTAATTGTAGACGATTATTCTCGCTACACTTGGACAAGATTTCTACGAACTAAAGGTGAGACTAGAGACTTGATAATAAGCTTTGTGAATACAACTCAGAATCTCCTGCAGAAGAAGATCCAAGTAATCAAGACTGACAATGGGACTGAGTTATAGAATCAGCGTCTCAACCAACACTATCAGTCACTTGGAATTATTCAACAATTTTCAGCCGCTAAAACGCCTCAAGAAAATGGCGTCGTCGAACGGAAGAATCGGACTTTAGTTTAAGCTACAAGAACAATGCTAATACATTCCGGTCTCCCTCACTTTCTATGGGCTGAAAAGTGAGTACAGCGTGCTTTACGCAAAATCGGACGATTATTCACAAACGCTTTGAAAAGACGCCGTACAAGATAATAACTCAAAGGATTTCGATTATCTCTTTCTTCAAAGTCTTCGGGTGCAAATGCTTTGTGGCTAACGATCGAGAGCATCAAAGCAAGTTCGACCATAAAACATTTGAAGCGGTCTTTGATGGATATTCATCAACTTCAAAAGCATATCGCGTTTATATCAAATCTTCTCGTACAATAGAAAGCTACAACGTCACTCTTCAAGAAGTGACCGAAATGGCTTATGAACAAGACCGTTTAGAACCCGGGCTTATAGGCGTGTTGGCACAAAGTCAACAAATTCCGATAACATCTACCTCATCGTCAAAAGAAGCAATTCCCACCGATTTGGATGATTTAGATTTTCTATTTGAACATTTTTATCGGAACGAGTCTCAAATGTCTGCTTCGTCTCATTCTATACCAAGCAGCGCACCTTCCCCTTCTATGGTGGAAATTACAATTGAGATTCCCAACCCTCAAACTCCAGCAAATGTTCCCGATTCTCAAAATTCTAAATCTTCAACTAGTGTTGCAGCTCTTAATAATGTCAATGCGGAAATTCCTTCCAATTCAAGTTCAGAAATGAATTTCCCTATTACAAATGATCAGCCTATCAATTACGGATGTATCGACCTACATATAAACAATGGATCCACTTCGGTTCTTCCTCATGAACGCAAGTGGACTCGAGCTCATCATATCGATCAAATAATTGGTCATCCTTCAAGTGGAGTACGCACTAGGACATCTACACAAAGCGGACTATTCACGTGCTTCTTAAGCCAAAACGAACCACTTAAGGTAGTCGAAGCCCTTAAAGACACGGATTGGGTGATCGTAGTGCAAGATGAACTCAACCAATTCGAGCGTCTACAAGTTTGGAGACTAGTTCCTCGACCGCATGGAAAAAAATTATAAGAACTAAATGGTTTTTCAAAAATAAGAACGAGAACGGTGAAATTATCAGGAATAAAGCACGACTCGTAGCCAGTGGGTACAATCAACAAGAAGGCATTGACTACGACGAGACGTATGCCCCGGTTGCTTGTATTGAAGGTATTAGATTATTTTTGACATACGCGGCTCATAAAGACTTCGAAGTCTATCAAATTAACGTTAAAATCGCCTTTCTCAAAGGCGTGTTAAAAGAAGAAGTCTACGTTGCTCAACCCGACGGGTTCGTGCACGAGAATCATCCTGATTATGTCTATCAACTGGAAAAAGCTCTCTACGGACTAAAACAAGCCCCTCGTGCCTGGTATGATGTTCTGAGCGAATTTATAGTCAAGTCTAACTTTATAAGAGGAACAATCGATACAACACTTTCATCAAAAAGCAAGGCAATGACTTGATGATCGTTCAAGTTTACGTTGATGACATCATCTTCGCCTCGACAAATGAACAACTACGTCGGAAATTTGGTAATCTGATGAAGACCAAATTCGAGATGAGCTTAATGGGCGAACTCCAATTCTTTCTTGGAATACAAGTCAAGCAACTCGAAGATGGAATCTTCATCAGTCAAACCAAGTATATCTGAGATATTCTGAAGAGATTTAATCAAGACAAGAGCACACACCTATGAGTACTCCCATGTCAACAAGCTGTAAATTGGATGCTGATCCTTCTGACAAGGCAGTCAACATCACAACTTATCGGAGTATTATTTGCTCTCTTCTCTACTTAACGTCAAGCCGACTCGACATCATGTTTTCAGGCTGACCCAAAAGAGTCCCACATGCACGCGATCAAGAGAATTCTACGATATCTCAAAGGAACGCTCAACTTAGGGTTATGGTATCCTGAAGTCACTAATTTTAGATTAATTGGCTATACTGATGCTGATGATGTAGGTTGTCGAATGGACAGAAAAAGCACGTCTGACGGAGCAAAATTTCTAGGCGATAACTTGGTCTGCTGGTCCTCAAATAAGCAGAATTGCGTGTCAACGTCGACGGCCGAGGCGGAGTACGTCGCGGCTGCCAGCTGTTGCTCACAAGTTCTATGGATGCGGACGCAACTACGCGACAACGGGTTTGAATTTAATAACATTCCCATTTACAGTGATTCTCAAAGTGATATTGCCATTACTTCCAATCCTGTTCATCACTCACGCACGAAACACATAGATATTTCTGTAACATATTGCCTAGTTCTTTGATTTACTCACAAAAATATTTCTATGATATATGCTTAGTTCTTTGCTTAAAAAATTCATGTAACATTCTTTTATCCAAAGAGCTTCGTTTGTTTCACTAAACAAAAAGTCACATCATATATGTGAGAATTTGAGCTTCAATATTATTTTTGAGTGTGTCATACTTCAAATGTAGATTAATTGGCTATACTGATGCTGATATGCAGGTTGTCGAATGGACAGAAAAAGAACGTCTGGTGGAGCAAAATTTCTTGGCGATAAGTTGGTCTGCTGGTCCTCAAATAAGAAGAATTGCATGTCAACGTCGATGGCCGAGGCAGAGTACGTCGCGGCTGCCAGCTGTTGCTCACAAGTTCTATGGATGCGGACGCAACTACGCGACAACGGGTTTGAATTTAGTAACATTCCCATTTACAGTGATTCTCAAAGTGATATTGCCATTACTTGCAATCCTGTTCATCACTCACGCACGAAACACATAGATATTTCTATAACATATGCCTAGTTCTTTGATTTACTCACAAAAATATTTCTATGATATATGCCTAGTTCCTTGCTTAAAAAATTCATGTAACATTCTTTTATCCAAAGAGCTTCGTTTGTTTCGCTAAACACAAAGCCACATCATATATGTGAGAATTTGAGCTTCAATATTATTTTTGAGTGTGTCATACTTCAAATGACTGTCCTTTGATTTGTACTTCGCAGCCTCATACTTGCTTTGTGTTAGTTCGTCATGAAAATGATAAGGGCAATTAGGAAAAACCTCACTTGGCCCAAATTATCAATCCTTTAGTATTTCCTTTAGTAATCCCCTTTGAGCCTTCTCCAACATTCTTTTTCTTTTGAACCCAATCAAGCCTTCAACCTTATTCCAATGTTTTGGGTTGCTCAATCAAGAAAATGAGGGGGAGAAAAAGAGATGCATATGATGAACTTCTCCCGATCATTATAAAAGAGAAACATGGATCTCGATGTGAACTTCTCCTAGTAATCTCGTATACTGCTAGAAGAAAAGCACCTCGATGTGAACTTCTCCAACGATAATCTAGATCTTATATTGAGAAAACGAAAAGAGGAGCACGACCTTGGGTTCGAATTGCATAACTGTGACACCTTCAAAAGGAACACGGTCTCGGCCCAAGAACGAAAGAAGATTTCATCTCTCAAAGCCTCGTAAAGAAGAAGAGACTCATCTTGAGCAAGTGCAGAAGAAAAGCATAAGGATCAGAAATGAATTTCAAAAAAGGGCCCCTTAAATTGAAGAATTTTAAGCTCACTAATCCTAAAAACAACTTACCCTTTTAGTCAGAGCCTAAAAATAATAAACCCTTCAAAGTCCCTTTGATTCAAAATGATGGACTTTCACTTGGTAAGTTGATTAAATACGCTACGATAACAAATTAATTGATAAAATTTTGTCATATTTACATGAGTGATATATCTACTAATTTCCATGATTAAAATAAATTGAGTGCTATGAGCGAACCTTGCGAGAGTTGTAAAAATGATTTGTTTAGTTACATGATTTGACGACAATTTATTATTCTGTAAATCATGTGACATTTTTGCGTGATAATATTCAAAATGGACAATCTGACCCCAAAACAAAAATATTATTGCACATTTTAAATGCATTAATACATGCATTGGTTCAGATTTGATAAAATGCGTCATTTTATGAAAATGCAAAATTTTCAAGACATGATTAGAGGATCATGAATCTATGTTGAATTGCTTAAATGCGTTACTAGTGCTTATATCGTAAATTGTCATATGCATAATGCTGTTAAATATGTGCCAAATTGACGAAAGGTTATATGTGCATTTGTTGAGGGGGAGTTTACATGAAAATTTGTTATTATATCCTAAAGTGATTTACTTGCAATCACGACTTCTCATGTTTCTATTCTAAGTTTTACAGAGAATTTTGAGCTCAATAAAGGAGTTCAGTGATGAATTTCATCGCACTTTGGGAGTTAATTACATTTATTTCAGAAATAAAGGGAGTTATATGACATATTTTGTAGACCTGGTTTTTTACCGAAAGCCCAAAATAATTTTTCGTTAAACAGACCTAATTTTTTACCGAAAGCCCAGAATATATTTTCACAGCACAAAGCCCTTAACTTTACCTGATCGAAAAGTATTAATATATCTTTTTTGATCGAAAAACCCTTCTCACGCAAACAGACCGCTCGCAAAACTTTTCATATTCAAAACGCTTCAAACGATGATTTCCAAACAAATTTAATCTTCACCTATTTTCTGTCAGAAACTCGCCGAATTTGAAGGTAAAATCCAGTTTTGGTTCATATTTTTGTTCCGAAAATCACGAATCGCGACATTTTTTCAAAATTATTCGAAGAAATTTTTCAACTTCGCGACTTTTCGACAGAAATCTCTTAAGAAATCAAAATTACTGTGTTTAAACTCTACCATTCTGATTAAAAGCATGATATTTGGATTCGCAGCTGATTTCCGATCATTCCGACTCCAGATTAACTCAGGATTTACCCAGAATCGTGAGATGCATTTTTAAGTGTTCACTGTTTGATTTTCGAAACTTTTAGGTCGAAAATATTATCATCGTAAATAGTGTCATCGAAAAACATTAGTTTTCAATTAGTTTTATTCGATCGCAAAACTTAGCGGCGAAAACCTTATGTTTTCGATATGTTTTTATTCGATCCTTAAACTTCGCGGCGAAAACTTTAGTTTTCGATAAAATTTTATTCCATCGCAAAAATAAGCGGCGAAACTTTAAGTTTTTCGATACATTTTATTCGATCGCAAAATTACTCAGCGAAAAACTTCAGTTTTCGATAAATTTTATTCGATCGCAAAACTCAGCGGTGAAAATCTTGAATTTTCGCTATGCTTTTATTCGATCGCAAAACTTAGCGTTCGAATAAATTTTCACTAGAATAAAATCACGCTGTAAATACTTAGAAAATTTTGAAATTTTTTTTTCGTCTAAGTCTTTCAATAATACGCTTAAACACTTAGAATTTGTTTTCAAAAATTCGTCTAAGTCATTTTCTATACACATAAACACTGTTTGCACCTTAACAGCAATTTAAATTGAAAATTTTAAATATTTTCCACATTCACAATTGCTAAATACAATTTGCATATGATTTTTTCAATCTAATGAATTTTATTCTTTTCTTTTTTGAAATGGCTCATCAACAGTACTCCTTCATCTACTCTTTATGAAAGTTGGCTGCCCTCCACGACAATAACTACCAACTGGACCTCGCCACTTTCCGGTGCCCTGGGGAAGTCATAATTGCCATTCTCAAAGGACATCCTTTGTGGCCAGCTCTCACCATGACTGCCTTGGTTCAAATGGTCTATCTCCAGCAGTTCTGGGGGTATATGAAGACCCACATCGAAGGTGATAACGTGGTATACACTACCAAAATAAACCAAAAACACGTCATCATAAACAAGAATCTACTGGCCATGGTGTTCGATCTACCGCATCACAAAGTTTACAACCCACTACTGACAGATGCGGTGATCGTAGAAGACATGTTTTGGATGGAATATAAGGCAGACGAAATTTGCAAACTTCCAGAACAGCGGAATCCCACATCCATGGAGGACATTATTCGGAATCATCAACAAATGTCTCTCCCCGAAGCAGTCCGGATTCGACAAGGCGAACGGAAACATTCTCAGAATCTTCAACGGAGTCGTTTTCTCGAAGAGCTACGACGTGGCCCAGCTAATCTGAAACGATCTAGCGGACTAAATACATCAAAGGGAAACGAAGTCGAAGGCAAAATTTCTGCCTTACGTACGGTAGTTCCTGGTGCTGATCTCCCACCTTATGGAAGTACATCCGGGGATCCCTCGTCTACCACCCGTCGGAGGATACATACCGCCAAGGCTGCGGTTCTTCCACAACCCGAAGGCGTCAGATCTGGCGCTCCAACCGATACCGATACAATTGGAGCTGCTACGCCTGGCTGATCCCATCGATGTGGCCTACCAAGACTATTGCCAAAACAACTCGATCACGGAGGCAATGGTATGGTCCGTCGATTCGACTCCGATTCCTTCCCGACGCGAATCCCCGATGGAGACTCAGGAGCCCGAAGCTGCGACTCAAGAGATAGAAACACCCGCCATTGAGCCTGAAGGTGTCACTCGTTAACCCACACCTCAAGTCGAATCTCCTGAAGCCACTGAATCGGATGAGGAGTGCAGACTACAAGGAAGGGGCTCCCGTAGACAACAATTCTCTGCCTCATCTGCATCTACCTCTACACCAATGGCTTCGATGATATCTCCTCCACTGCCATCGGTACAAACGACCACAAATGGGCGGTGAAAGGGTTGATTAGGGCGGTGTTGGGTGGCAGTTGGGATGATGAAGGTGGGATGGATGATGATTGTGGTGCGAAAGATAATAGTTATAGTTGTTGGAATGGCGGAGGTGGTGGTGATGGTGGTGGCGGAGGTGGTGGCGGCGGTGCGTCAGTCATAAGAGCTTTGCCCTTGTCCCTTAAGGCGTGTTCGATCATCGATAGCATTTGTCCCTAGAGGCTCTCTTCGAGAGAAGGGACAATTGCGTTGATAGTCTTCTTGACCGTCTCTTGGACGGTTTGGGACAAGGTGTCCTTAGTGACGTACGGAGGAGATAACCGTCCCGAGCGACTAAGGCATTCCGTTGTCACGACATCGGAATAAGATACCGATGCGTGGCCTACACTTACTCTAATAGGACTTCCAACTTATCCTAGTGACACGATTGGGGGAAGTCTCACTACGGTTGTTGTAGCAGGTTCACTTAGACCTGCAGAGGCAATCGTCGTACATGAGCCAATTATGCTTCCCGTTGACATCTCGTTCATAAGAGGGTCAAGCGGATGGCCCATTATCGCTGTTGGAGTTGATGTTGTAGCGGTGGGACTTCCCTCCAATCATCAAACGACATCTATAATGGATGCATCTATGGAGGTTCATGTTAGGTCACGAAGACCTAAGGTGATATATGTATGTGTCCTCAAGGGTGGGGAAAAATAAAGGCAAGGTGGGCACATGACCTATCGTGAACAACGAAAGGGCAAAGGTCAGGGGCTGTGAACCACCTATTTCAATATCTCCCACCTCCAATCGAGGTGGTTATAGAAGATGTGGGTCCCCTTGTGTAGATAGTGAGACATCCGTATAATGGGAGACGGATGAATGGGCAGGTAAAACTGAGGAGTGCGCCATTGGACTTGATGTGGCGACTTCTACACAAAAGTTGAGCACATCGACTCGTGATCCTATAGTGCTAGTCCGGCTTATAGTGGGTACGCGGTCAGTTGTGGAAGGCACGGTCAGTTGTGGAAGGCACCAATGAAGAAGCAGGTGAATCGTGGGCTTACTTCTGTCTTTTCTCTCGACGGATTCGATCGGAGGATTCCACAGGTGACGATTGCGCAGGACCTTCACTTTCACTCAGGGGTGCTCTAGGGTTGGGCTCGGGTGGGTCTTCTGGAGCCGTAGAAGCCACTATGTTGTGGGCCCAACGGCAGGTAATGATTGCGGACTCCGTCGGGTTTGCATGATGCAGAAGAGCCTCCAAAATCAACATTGGGGGGTAGAACGACTCTCGAGCATTCTCCTTTGCCTTTTGAAAGTATTTGAGTATGAGAGGTAGATAACTCCATGCTTCTTGCAGTGGTGGGATCTCCGAATTGGTCGTGATGAAGTAGCTGATTAGAAGCGGGAGCCATCATAGATATGGAACGACTTGGACATTCTTTGGGTTGTCCTTCATTTGGATCTGGTCCAGAAGATTATTCCAAATTAGTTGTGCACACTCAACGTCGCGGCTAAAGATCAGGCCGTGGTAAATGTGCACAACGTTGGCATTCCCTCTCTCGAACCCGAATGCTTGGGTGACGGGCACTTGTTGACGAGCCCGAAAATGTTCTCGAATTACTCTTACGGAAAGTTGCAACAGATTTTTGGTACTTTTGATGAACGAAATTATCAAGTCCGGAGTCAAATCTTTTATCTTCAAGAATTTAGTCCAAGTGTACCTTGAATAATCATCCACAATCACAAGAATGTATTTTGCACCACTGAGACTTGGAGTTCTCATTGGGCCACATAAATCCATATGTAATAGTTCCAATGCCCGAGGATGTCACTTGTTTATTCTTGTGAGAGGTACACTTTTTTTTCTTGTGATTAGTAATATGAGGAAGACCTTTTATGAGATTCTTAGCTTGAAGCTTATGTATGTCTTCGAAGTTGAGATGTGAGCTCCTTTGATGCCATAGATTGGTCAAATGCAATGTGGCTTGACTGATGAGACAAACTATAGTAGAAGGTGTAAAGGTATTTAAATTGATTGTGTAAAGAGTGGATTTGCGAGACCCCGATAAAAGTTCTTGCTTTTGGTCGTTGAGTATGCAACACTTATCGGCGCGAAAGTGCACTTCTAAATTTTGTTGCGGAACTTTCCGGTGCTGAAGAGATTATGCTTCAGCCCTTCTACATACGAGACGTCTTGAATGATGATATTATCTTCCAAACTCTTAATTTTTGAATATAGCTTCTTACGTTCCTCTTGAAGAATGAAATTTTGATCTTCAAAGTTCATTCTCTCGTTCTCACTGTTTCTAAGGCTAGTGGTTAGCTCTCTTATTTGAGACCGTAGTCTAGATTTAAGGTCAGTGAATCTAGTTTAAGTTTCGGTTAGCTTCTCTTGAAGAATGACATTGTCTCCCGCTACTTCTAGTAAAGCAGTTGTAGTTGTTCTCTAGCCTAGCTTCGAGTTCTGTTACTGTTTTTCGTTCATTATTAATATTAGTCATTTTTTATGTTAGCGAATTTTATTGAGCAATTAATATGACTTAGACATCCGTACCTCTTTTTGTGATGAGGTGGAGGCAGAATCGTCGTCGAATGGCTCATTTGAGGGAGTATTCGAATCACCCTCAACTTTTGTCATTAAAGCAAGATTTCAGTTTCGGAGTCAGAGGTGTCGTCAAGCCAATGGTCATGTTATGCTAAAAGAGCTACCCCGACCTCTTTTTGTTTGGACAGTTGAGCTTTGCGGTAATAGTAGCTAGAATCTCTCTTTTTAGGCAGAAAGCAGTCCTTGGCATAGTGGCCATTTTTGTCACAGTTGAAGCATTTGAGTTCTTTTGCTCAGAGGATGTGTCGATTCTGTCGCTATTTGGGATGCTCGAGGTGCGGAGTTTGTTGGCAGAGGATGAAGACTTTTCTTGTAAAAGCGTTTATTCACCATTTTGGATACTAATGCCAACTGCTTGCTTATTTCTTTCATTTCCGGATCAATTTCGTTATCACATTCCTCGTCCTCGGAAGAACTAGGCACAAGAACTTGTTTTCCTTTGCTAGAAATTGCTCCTTTAGATGGTTTCTTGTTGGAGAGTAGGGCAAGTGAGTTATTATGCTTTTGTTCGCTTGAGATGTCATTTATGCCATCCATGTATTGGGTGGGATTGTCAACGATCGTATGGATGTCCATATCTTCGAGATCTTTTGTCTGCCTGATATGAGTTGATATCTTCTTCCAGGCAGACAAAAGAGAAGAGAGGAATCGATGATTAAGTTCCATATTGGTCCGAACGACGTTAACCTTTCTCATCTCATTGAGAAGGGTGAGAAAGCGCTGGTAAGTTGTCTCCAAGTCTTCATCAGGTTTTGCCTTGAACATGTCGTAAGCCAACAAGATTTTCCCTTTTCTCGCCTTAATCCCAACCTCCGTTCTTTGCATACTTTTGTGGACTTCATCCCACTTTTCTTTGGTCGTAGTCATGCAATCTATTTGCATGTAGATATTGTTGGAGATTGCTTGTATAAGATAGGACTTAGCCATTTAATCAGTTTTTGCTCTTTGTTTTTCCGCTTCATCGTACTGTGAAAGAGGTTTCAATTGTCTTAGTGTAGGAACTGGAGGATTGTTTCCGGGAATATCAATCACGTCAACCCAAAATTGACTTGGGCCTCCGATTAAGGAATCCGCCATATCATTTGCATTTTCCTTGCTTTCGATGAAGTTCATGAACCTACTTTGCCATACAGTGTATTCGTTTCATCGGAGGATTGGCGGACGAGAGTCGTTTCCAAGCGAGAATGCATCCCTTGTTGATTCTTTTCGGTAGTTGGTTTTTCGTCGTTTATCGTTGTACGGAAGGCTAAAGTAGAATTCAAAGTAATTAAGCACAAATGTGAAATATGTATCAAGAATTCCTAGAAAAGAATGTGAAATGAGATCTTGAAGTTTAGGTTTGGAAATCTCTGAAAAAGTCTGAAATTTAGCTATTGAAGTTCGAATGTCGATAATGTGGGATTATCGAGTTTGAGATGTGACTGAAATTTCGTAATATATCGAAATTTTAATGAAATAAAGATTTTGAGAAATATCGAGATCTTTAGGAATAATGAGAAGTTAGGGTTAATTCGAATTCTTGAAGGTCATCGATATTGTAGTAAATGTCGATATTTGATACCATGAATAAGATTTTAAAATGTCAGTAGTCTATCGAGATTTACTCTATCGAAATTTTCCTTTATAGTTCGAGTAGAAAATAATGTCGAAATTAGTCAAGATTGTCGATATTTGTTAAGTGTACCGAAATTTTGTGTCTATACCGAAATTTATAGTAAATGTCAGTATAATATGTAAAATATGCCGATATTGTCTATATCTGCGATATTCGGAAAAGATTTCGGCAATTTAACGAGAAAGATTCTAGATTTGCTTAAAGTTCGAAATTAAAGATGTATCGAAATTTAAGTAAAAATCGGTATATTATCGAAATTTGATAGAAATGTCGAATATTTTCTAATGATCGAGTATCAGAAATTAATTTCGATTCTTTCGAAGATTTTTGTAAAATACATCAGAATTCACGTAATTGTCGAGATTATCGGTGGTATTGGTATATTTAAATCGGATTATCGAAATTTCATTCGACATCCATATCTTATCGAAATTGTGTAAGAATATCGAAATATCTCTCTCTTTCTTCGAAAGCAATTTAGAAAATTCCGAATATGTCAAATTCTCGAAAATTTATCACAAATATATCTAATTTTTCTTTAATCTTTGCCGAAATCACTGAAAAAAGAATCGATCTCAATTGACAATATTGAAATTAATAGAAAAAAAATATCGACGTTCGTGTAAAACCTATCGACATTTCAGTAAAAATATCGATAGTACGGGATTTTCTTAGAAATCGATCGATTGATGAAAATAAATTGCTAATTTTTAGGATTAAGAACCGAAATCTATATAAATCAAGTTTCTAATACACAATCGACGGAAATATCAAGCAATTATGTATCGATTATTGAAAAATAGCATTCGATATTTTCAAAAAAATTCGAACAGTGAATTTCGATTTTAATCGAATTCTACCTTAATCGAGCAACGATTATGCTCTGATACCAATTGTAAGGTCCGATACAAAGTAACTAAAAGTACGATACAAAGACAACTGAAAGTACGATTCTGCTCTGATATTTTACAATTAAGTGCGATACAAAGACAACTAAAAGTATAACACAATAAAAGCCTAACAGTGCGAAAACCCAAGTTTTCGAAGAGTAACTGTCGACCGTTGAAAAATTGAAGTTTTCGCAGCGTAAATTATGATTTTGCCACTAACAGTTGGGAAAACAGGTTTTCGGACCAGTTTTCACAACAGTTTTGTCAATGGTTTTCGCGGTGAGTGTGAAAACTTTTGAGAAAACTTTCTAAAGTTAAAATCGCTCGAAAACTACTCAAACTTGATGAAAATTTCTTGGTTTTTCCACAGAGATTCTCGAAGCGCCCTTAACACTAAACGAGATCAAAAAGTAACCAAAAGGGCTTAGAATCACTCGAAAATGTTGAAGAACACTTTGAAGAAACTACGAATTTGAAAAACGCAATAGAACCAGCTAAATTTCTCAAATCCAAATGTGAAAATGGGTTTAATTCTGTCACACTAGGCTCTGATACCAGTTGCAGGTCTCAAACACCTAGCTAGCAACAATATTGGTGAAGAATCGATGAAGAATGCGCTAAAAACCTTACGTGTGTGTGAGTGTGTGTTTCGATATCTTTAAGGTACTGTAGCAGCCCTTATTTCGATAAAATGATTCTTAATGAAAAAATGTAGCGTGTTTGTATTTATACCCTTGGATTAGGTTTTAAGATACTTGGGCCTCTAAAAGCCCATTACAACAAGTAAATCACTAACTTCTACAACTTAGAGATTAGTTCACCTAAATTTAAGTACAAGACTAAGACTTGAATAAAATACATTAGACACTATTAAATATCTAACATATACGGGTACCCAAATCGCCCCTGTCTATTTTACCTCACGTTAACAAAGTCACAATAGTAGATACTCTACTTAAATCCAATAAATTGACTGTAGGTACTATTTTGGCATTATTTTTTGTTCTTAATAACTCTTTTGGCACTGAAGAAGGACCCATCCAGCAATGGGTAACTAAGCGTACTAAATTTGTTTTGTAGAACTCTTATGTGTGGTACATGGAATCTGGTTGCTCCACACACATGACGGGAAACAAAGCATTGTTGAGCAACTTTAATAAGAACTATAACGGAAAAGTTCGATTTGGAAACAACGAATATGCTCCAATACTTGAATTTGGTGATTTCGAATTGGAAAATTCTGTGACAAGAATTTAGAAGTTCATTTTCGAGAGAACAAGTGTTGTATTATATATGAAGAAAATGAAGAACTTATATTCGGGACTCGCCAATCTACACTATACACCATTAATTTGCAGATTACGAAACCTACTACGACGTTTTGCCTCATTACTCGAGCTTCGATAAATCAAAATAATCTTTGGCATCAACGGATCTTAACCTCAATTTAAGAGATTTACATAAACTACATTCCAAGAAACTTGTCAATGGACTACCACAACTAGCAAAATGAAGAGATCTTCCCACTCAAGCAAACAAGTATCTTCTATTATTCGGCCTCTACAAATAACTTTCTATCGAGCGCAAAGGCCATGTGGGACGAGCTCCACAAGATGATGCAACGAACCGAAGTTGGAGTCAAAGCAAAGAAAGCAAATATTCTAACAGCTTACGACTCTTTCAAATCCAAGACAGAGGAATCAATTTATGAACTCTATCAAAGATATCTAACTCTTCTTAATGAAATGAGAAGGATAGATATATTCAAGACCAACATGGAGGTCAACATCAGATTTCTTTCTTCTCTTCAACCGGAGTGAAAGAAAATATCCATTCAAATCCGACAAAATAAGGATTTGGATGAAATGGATATCCATGTCGTCTTTGATAATCTCGCCCAACATGAAGAAGATATAGGCGAAATCCAAAAAGAACTAAAGGGCAAGAAGATCGACGATTCTATAGCACTTGTCTCATAAAGAAAGCAAAGCCGATCTCGAAAGGATAAAAGTATCAAGCTGCCAAGTTCTTCAGAAGATGAAGGAGAATCCGAGTCGGACTCCGAACCTGATATGAAGGAGTTCAAGAAACAGTTAGCTCTCATTTCTAAAATGATGAGTAAAATGTTTTACAAAAAGAAATCCTCGTCTTCGGCCAATAGACTTCGGACATCTAGCTCCAAGCAAAGGGAAAGACCGGCCGAGTCCTCAGAATAAAAAAGTGTCAAAGAACCACAAAAAAGTTATAATTGTGGAAAGATCGGACACTTCTCCAGGGAATGCAAACAACCCAAGATAAAGGACGCCAACTACTACTTCAAAAAATTCCAACTCACTAAACAGAAAGAGGCTGGAGTAGCACTGATGGCAGAACAAGAGCATTGGTTGGAAGACATAACAGATTTGAAGACGAAAATCTTGCACTTATGGCATACCTCGATGACGCTTCAAATAATGACCCATCAAGGAGGCCTGACGACGACGACGACAAAGCATCCTCTTCGTCACAAGAGGTACACATGTCTAATTCCATATTATTAAACATGTTAGAATCGTTACAGGTTAAGTACATTGTCTTCTGCAATATAAGAAGAATTATTGTTATTATTATTATTTGCCTTTTTCTTCTCCAAAAATAGAACTTGACTACTTTGTCCTTTTCAATGGGATCGAACGAACATATGGTAGGGACCTCCACCATGAATATATAAAGTAATAATGATTAGCAATTTGTTACTTAAGAAATGCAACGGTATAATTGAGCGGAAACGAACAAAGGAATTAGAAGAGAAACTAGCTCTTAGCGAAAGTAATTTCCAAAAGCAATTAGATAAGAAAAGGCATCTCGAAATTCTCTTATGTAACGCTAAGGAAAAAATCTCTAGTCTTCAATTAACCATAGCTACCTCTGAGACAAAAATTATTGAACTTAATACGATTCTTATCGATTGTCAGAGAGACTTAGAAATTCTAAATATAATTTCAAAGAAATTTCTGACGAACGTAAGAAACTTTATTCAAGGATTAAAACGTTAGATGATCTTCTAATAAAAAGGGGTCAAATGGATCAAACTATATTTCTAAATCAACCTCTTGATACAGAATTTTATAATCCTAAAGAGGGCTTATGTTTTAACAATCCCTGTAACTTGAAAAAGGTCAATGTTAGAACACTATACGAGATCAAGTATATGGGATTAGGTTTAACTTCTCTAATGGCATTTACTAATTCTTCCGAAATAAATGCTTTAGAAGAATCTAAACGACAAGCCACTGATAGGACTAACATTGCTTTAGACTACACCGAGTTGAATAATAGTTACAAAACAAGAGATCTCAACTTGTCTAGTGATTATAATTCATTATATCCCCTAGAAGATTTCTCTAACGACAAGGAAGATAATGGTGATCATTTTCAAAATTCTAATTTCTGTTATATTCCGGCTATTATTAGAAAATAGCTGATTTAAACGCTTCCTTGGAAACAGAAAGAAATAATTTCAAAGCTAAAAAGAACGAACTTTTACTGGAGATTTCCAATCTCAAAACTTCCTCTACTTTAAAAACTTGTCCTGATATTATTATGAAAGAAAAATCTTTAATGAAGGACAAGATTAAATCTAAGAAGAACTCTCCCATTATTTTTCAAAATATTTCAAAAGAAGATAAATCTTCTTTAAAAATTGTAAAGAGAGAAAACGAATCCTTCAATGCTTCGAAAAGGAAAAAGATTTTTACTAACTCTTTTTCTACTCCATCCACAGGTAGAGTAGTAAAAGAGGTGAAGCATGCTAAAGAAAGAGTGCCTAGAATAAAATTTCAGAAGAAAAATGATTTGTTATCTATTTTTTCTATGTCGAAAGCTAAGGACACTCTTACGAAGCCAGCCGTTTCTAGTATTGTTACTTCAACTTATGTGTTAAAGCCTATTATTTTTGAAAGCACAAACTTTGACATTGACTCTACTTCTAAAAACAATGATCATCTTTCTAAGATAAATGCAAGTCTCAAGTCTCATAGGAAACAAGATCCGGCTATTAAGAAAGCTTATAGCTCCATACATTCTTGTCCTCACCTAAGGTACCCAGTCCACGTACATTCAGCTAAACACCTTAGGAAACTAGCTAGAGAAAATATTTTCTCAAGCGATAAGACAAATCAGGCATTTGCTCGTGCTGAAATTAACCTCCCATGTAAGGTTCAACCTCACTGGGTTCCTAAAACACCACCTAGGCCAACACAAGCCAATAAGGCCAAGTTGCCTAAAGAAGTACCACTTAAATCAACTACTTCTAAGTTGGTTTGGGTACCAATAATTTAGGAAACAAATATGATCAAACCTTACTTATCAAATCTGCTAATCCGAGAGGACCCATTTAAAAGTGGGTACCTAAATCACTCTAACCTTTTTCTATGCAGATTCATCATGTGTGGTATTTAGATTCTGGTTGCTCCACACACATGACGGGAAAACAAGAACTGTTGAGCAACTACCAAGATCGTTACAATGGCAAAGTCCGATTTGGCAACAATGACTCAGCTCCATACTCGGATTTGGAGACATTCTACTGCCAAATTTGACGATTAAAGATGTCTCTTACGTCCAAGGTCTGCAGCACAAACTGTTCAGCATAGGACAATTCTGTGACAAAGGATTTCAAGTAGTATTTCTAGCTGAACAGTGCAGAGTTTTGAATAGTCAGAATCAAGAGCTTCTCATAGGATCACGAAGATCAAATCTATACAAAATCAATCTGATAACAGTTCGACCTTCGACAGCTGTATGTCTCATCTCTCAGACAACAATCAAGAGGAACAGCTTATGGCATCAACGTCTATCTCATCTAAATTTAAATGCTCTTCACAAACTCAGTGTTAAAAAGTTGGTCAACGGTCTGCCAACAATTTCTTCTAACCAAGAGCATCACTGTTCGGCTTGTCAACTGGGAAAGAAGCGAGCTTCACATAAAATCAAGCAAGTTGCTTCTACATCTCGACCCTTAGAGTTACTTCACATGGACCTTTGTGGACCGTTGAGTACACAAAGTATTAACGGTCGAAAATATGTGTTAGTCATTGTCGACGATTTTTCTCGCTACACATGGACAAGATTTCTCAAAACTAAAGATGAGACTGGAGACTTGATAGAAAGCTTTGTGAATACCATACAAAATCTCCTGCAAATGAAAATTCAAGTAATCAGAACTGATAATGGAATTGAATTCAAGAACAAGCATCTTCACAATTTTTATCCGTCACTTGGAATTATTCAACAATTCAGCCGCAAAAACGCCGCAACAAAATGGTGTCGTAGAAAGAAAGAACCGGACTCTAGTTGAAGCTATAAGAACAATGCTTATATACTCCGGTCTTCCTCACTTTCTATGGGCTGAAGCAGTGAGTACGGCATGTTTTACTCAAAATAGGACAATTATTCACAAATGCTTCGAAAAGACGCCATATGAGTTAATTAATCAAAGAATCCCGAATATCTCATTCTTCAAAGTATTTGGTTACAAGTGTTTTGTGGCCAACGATCGGGAGCATCGAAGCAAGTTCGATCCCAAAGCCTTTGAAGCCATTTTTGTCGGATATTCCTCTACTTCAAAATCATATCGCGTCTGCCTCAAGTCTTCTCGTACAATTCTTGAAAGCTACAACGTCACCTTTCAAGAAATGACGGAATTGGCTTCTGAACAAAATAGTTCAGAACCCGAGCTTAAAGGCGTGTTGGCACATGGTCAACAACTTTCGGCAACTTTTACATCAACGTCAAGTGAAGCAATTCCCGCTGACCATGAAAATTTAGATTCTCTATTGTAACACTTTTATCGGAACAAGTCTCAAATGCCTGCTTCGTCTCACTCGACACCAATGATAGGTCATAATATATCCAACATTAAGTTCGGTGAAGAATTCGATAGAAAAAGTAAAACTTACGAAGAACATGTTTGAATTTGGGGCGGAAGCTTGAGAGCATTCTTCACGTTGTAAAGCTCGGTTTTCTATTAAAATGAATTCTTAACCCTAATACATCACATTAGGGTTCTTTATATACCAAACAAGTTTGGTATATTTCCTAAGTAGTCCTAATCTATGGCTTAATTAAAATTAAGCCCAAACCATTACTTATACTATAAGACTAAGATAACATTTATATTTGAACACAATAAAATTGTTCTGACAATCTCCCCCTTTGTGGTAAATCTTCGCTTGAGCGTAGGTTATCTTGTCTTGTTTTGAAAAGATTCCTCGAGTCCTAACAATCTCCCCTTTACAAGATTATTTGTATAATCACTTCCTTTATATTGTCTTGTGATCTCTTTCTTCTTTGGAAATATTCAAGCGCACCATGTCTTGTTCTTTTCTCTTCTCGACATCGTCGGAAAGTGTGTGAAGTTGTTTGCCGGATTTGGAGAATTTCCTCTTTTGTGTTCCATCTCTCCCTTTGATATCAACGAAACTCCCCCTATTTTAGTTCAACCTTGTGTTGGGATCGTGGAATTCGTTTTGAAATTTGGAGAGACGTACACGAGCGGCAACTTCGGTCATTGAAGCTCGTGGTGTTTGCTTGATTTAACGACGCTTAAAAAATTTAGTATTTCCGATCAATCTTGCACTTTCGTTGTTGTATTGCTCCCATTTCATTAGTACTACTCCCCCTCATGATGATCGAGTTGGGAGATCGTCATGGCAAAGTATCAAAATGGGGCATCGTCGTTTGGCAAGAAGATCGTATCGTCGTGACAAGGAGATGGAGTTTGTAGACTTCGTAGGAAATCAAATTTGCTAATAACCCAACGGAGCCACGAAGGTGTTCCGTCAATATGAAACCGGGGCCACATAGGCTTCCCGTTGACATCGTTCTAGGAGCGTTGCTCGTAGAAGATGGCCTAATACCGTTGGTTGCAACGGCATGACTTCCTTTCGATCATCGAAGCATGTCTGAGAATGACATGTCTACGAAAGTTCTAACTTGATCACAAAGATCAAGTATATAAAAAGTGTATGTGTCCTAGAAATTATAAAAATTTAGGAAGTGAGGACACACTAGACACGATGTGATCAATGAAAGCGTGGTACGGGGCGGATTACCACTTAGTTCAATATCTCCCACTTCCGAGTGAAGCGGTGATAGTAGACGTGGCTCCCCGTGAGAAAATTAAACATCGGTCTTTTAAGAGACGATGAGTGGGTAAGGCTCGGATGTGCATGCACCGTTGGACCTAATGCGACATCTTCTACCCGGGAGCTAATAAAATTAGCACCTGTATCTATGAGGTTAGTCCGAAATATTTGTGAGATAAGGGATTTATGTACGTTCAAAAATTTCCAAGTCATCATCGAAGTCATCTTGCTTGTTATTCGCATGATGTCGGATAGGTGGTAGGCCGGATCGTCTCAAGTGCTCGGACGCGTTCCGGGGTTAGGATCAAGTCGGTTTAGCTGAACCATAAGAACTAAAAATCCATGCTTCCGGGATACGAGGTGAGTGCTGCTTTATTTGAATCAGCAAGCCGGAGCCCGTCGTTGAAAATTAGCATTTGAATCATCATAAAGATTATCACCTTTGCCTTTTTGGAAATATTTGTCCGTTGTAAGCTCGAGATTTTTCCTTGAAGTCCGTCGAAAGTTGTTGGAGGAAATATCCATGAAGCTTAATGAAGATGAGAGGAGGTTTTTTATATATATATATGAAGTATATATGTATATTTATAAGAAATATATAATAGTATATTATATTATATATACGTGGTATGTGGGTGAGAGTTTGTCTGGTCGTAGTCGAGAAGTAGAGATATCGAGAAAAAAATTTCAGATGAGGTGTATCGAAAATATTTTCGAATAAGGTGTATCGAAAAAATTTCGAGTGAAGTGTATCGAAAAATATTTCGAGTGAGGTTTGCGATAAAATTTCTCGAAAAAATTTTTTATGATAACGTTCCATGAGAAAAATTTCACGAGAAAGTTGTACGAAGAGAAAAAAAATTCAATATTTTCCCTCTCAAATAATGCTTTTGAAATAAAGTTTCTACCCCTAGAAAGTTGCGTAGTAAGATTAGAAAAAAATATTATGAATCTCTTCTCCGTAATGCATTCGTTTTAAATTTTAACTCCCCCTCAAAAATTAAAATTGTTGCTCCCTCTTGAAAGAAATAAGAGTTGTTCCTCTTTAAAATAAAAGAGTAGCTCCCCTCAAATTAAGGTCATTTAAAAATGTTATATTAAAAGAAATAAGAGGAACAACTCTTATTACAGGAATAGGAGAAGAAACTTTTTGTTCTTTAAATTTCCGTTCCGTAATGTTTGAAAATAATGTAGATTTTCCTTTCTCCTTCCTAAGTTGTATTTTTTCCTTAGATATTTGAAGTTCTTGGCTTTTACTTTGAATTTCAATTTCGGTCAAAATTGACGTAGAAGTATTAGTAAAAGTCTTTTCGATTTTAGGAACAAAAACGTCCGTTTGCGTTGCTTTATCCTGTTTAAGAGAAGATTTTTCTTTAGAAATATCGTGTAAAACAGGTAAAGGAGATGAGTTTTTGAGATTTGATATCTCCAATAAAAGTTCGTTCTTTTCAGCTTTGAAATTCTTTCTTTCTGTTTCCAAGGAAGCGTTTAAATCAGCTATTTTTTTAATAATAGCTGGAATATAATAGAAATTGGAATTTTGAGAATGATCAATATTTTCTTCCTTATTTTTAGAAAAATCTTCTAGGGGATATAATGAAGTATAATCACTAGACAAGTTGAGATCTCTTGTCTTGTAACTATTATTCAAGTCGGTGTAGTCAAAAGGAATGTTAGTCCTATCAGTGGCTTGTCGTTTAGATTCTACTAAAGCATTTATTTCGGAAGAATTAGTAAATGCCATTAAGGAAGTTAATCATAATCCCATATATTTGATATCGTATAATTGTCTAACATTGACCTTTTTCAAGTTACAGGGATTGTTAAAACCTAAGCCCTCTTTAGGATTATAAAATTCAGTATCAAGAGGTTGATTTAGAAATATAGTTTGATCCGTTTGACCCCTTTTTATTAGAAGATCATCTAACGTTTTAATCCTTGAATAAAGTTTCTTACGTTCGTCAGAAATTTCTTTGAAATTATTTTTAGAAATTTCTAAGTCTCTCTGACAATCGATAAGAATCGTATTAAGTTCAGTAATTTTTGTCTCAGAGGTAGCTATGGTTAATTCATGACTAGAGATTTTTTCCTTGGCATTAGATAATATAATTTCGTGATGAATTTTCTTATCTAATTGCTTTTGGAAATAGCTTTCGCTAAGAGCTAGTTTCTCTTCTAATTCCTTTGTTCGTTTCCGCTCAATTTTCATGTTAGTGTACTTAACCTGTAACGATTCTAACATGTTTAATAATGTGGAATTAGATAATTGTAACTCTCATATTTTTGTTGATTGATAGGATCTTCGTGACGGTTTGGAATAGTAATGAAAAATGCTTCACAAGTGACAAACTTAGTTAGAAATATTTGATTCGTACTTAAACAATTTCCTTTTTGAACCTATGATCCGGTCGTGAAAGAGAAATTGTTATGTTTTTTAAAATATTTGGTTATTAAAAATTGATACTTCAAGATTCGTTAAAGAAATTTGAATTATTGATCGAAAATATTGAGTATCAAAATTGATAATTCGGAGACAAATATTTTTCGTAAGTTTTGAAGTTCACAATTTTTGATTTCTTTTAAATGATGGGGTCGAAATGTTTTTCGAGCAGTAAAGTTTTCGATTTAAAAATATTAAGCTTTTTAATCGAAAAAGTTTTTCGAACTTTAATGATTTAGTTATATGTTTATCGAAGAATATTTTTCGGAAAAAATGTTGAAAAGATGATCTTTGGGAAAAATATTTTGTCGAAAAACTATGTTGATCACAAAAACACTTATCGAATAACATGTGATAGAAAAATTACTAGTGATCGAAAAACATTGTTTTTAATTTGACTCAAATTGTTGACTGTAAAAGTTTTCGATTGAATATTTTTCGATCGAAAATATGTTTTGGCTAATTTTGGATCGTAAAATTTATTCGCTCGAAAAATGTATTTATATATGAACTGAAAAACTAATTATTGAAATAATGTTTTTCGAGTCTTAAATTTGAGTAAAACACTCGAAAATAGTGTTTGTCGTCGAAAATTTCTCGGCTGCAAACTTGGTCGAAAAATATTTTTCGATTCATTGATCCAAGAACAGTTAAGTTCAATGTAACAGTGAAAATTCCAGATTCAATCGAGATGTTCAATTTAGACGCGGAAATTCTGGATAATCACTCGTTTAACAGTTCTAAATATGATCAAACACATAATCAACCACGTTTAATAGCAAAATATATCGAGATTTAAGAAAATCAGATTGGACTCAAAACTTGATCGCAAACGCAAAAATCGATCTAAATCAAAAATCTGAATTATTATTACGTTCTAAGCGATTGAAATCAGTACGTAAATCAATCCTAACATATAATCTATCACTTAATCAGCAAAATCAACAACAAAATTCGCACATTAGGCATATTGAGGAAAATATAAGTAACGTGAGTTTTTCGATCGAAAAATCTGGAAAATTATTTTGATATGAAAATTTCGAATTCTATCCAAAATCAATCACGATTTGCTCTGATACCAATTGATAGGTCCTAATATATCCAACACGATTAAAATCGGTGAAGAATTCGATAGAAAAAGTAAAACTTACGAAGAACACGTTTGAATTTGGCGCGGAAGCTTGAGAGCGTTATTCACGTTGTAAAGCTCGGTTTTCTATTAAAATGAATTCTTAACCCTAATACATCACATTAGGGTTCTTATTTACCAAACAAGTTTGGTATATTTACTAAGTAGTCCTAATCTATGGCTTATTTAAAATTAAGCCCAAACCATTACTTATACTATAAGACTAAGATAACATTTAAATTTGAATGCAATAAAAATGTCCTAACAACCAAGCAGTGCCCCATCTCCTCTCAATTGAAGAAATTCATTTTGAGACTCATTTTCTTCAAAATCCGAGAAATGTTGGAGAGTCTACTAATTCAGAATCTTCATCTAGTGTTGCAGCTCCTATAAATGCAGATGAGGAAATTCCTATCGATTCAACCTCTGAATTGAATTTCACTACAATGAATGATCAACCCATTAATTCAGGATATCTCGATCTACAATCAATGACGAATCTACTTCGGTTATTCCTCACGAACGCAAATGAACTCGAGCTCATCCTACTGACCAGATTATCGGTGATCCTTCAAGTAGTGTACGTACTAAGACGCCTACACAACGCGGTTTATACACATGCTTCCTAAGCCAAACGAACCAAATAAGGTAGCCGAAGCTCTTAAAGACCCGGATTGGGTAATTGCGATGCATGATGAACTCAACCAGTTCGAGCGTCTACAAGTTTGGACATTGGTTCCTCGACCACAAGGCAAAACCATAATTGGAACTAAATGGATTTTCAGGAACAAGAAATGAGAACGGAGAAGTAATCAGGAATAAAGCACGGCTCGTTGCTAAGGGATACAATCAACAAGTAGGAATTGATTACGACGAGACGTATGCTCCGGTCGCCCGTATAGAAGCTATTCGCTTATTCCTAGCATACGCGGCTGACAAAGACTTTAAAGTCTATCAAATGGACGTCAAAACTGCCTTTCTCAACGGCGTATTAAAAGAAGAAGTCTACGTCGCTCAACCCGAAGGGTTCATGCACGAGAACCATCCTGATCATGTCTATCGATTGAACAAAGCTCTCTATGGACTAAAACAAGCCCCTCGTGCTTGGTATGATATTCTGAGCGAATTTTTGGTCAAATACAACTTCATCAGAGGAACAATCGATATGACTCTCTTCACCAAAAGGCAAGGCAAAGACTTGATGATCGTTCAAGTTTACGTTCATGACATCATTTTCGGATCGACGAATGAACGTCTCTGTCAGAAATTTGGTAATCTCATGAAGACCAAATTCGAGATGGATTACAAGTCAAGCAAGCAATTCTTTCATAGATTACAAGTCAAGCAACTCGATGATGGCATCTTCATCAGTCAGACCAAATATATCCGAGATATTCTGAAGAGATTTAATCAAGACAAGAGCACACCGATGAATACTCCTATGTCTACTAATTGCAAATTGGATGTTGATCCGTCTGGAAAGACTGTCAACATCACCACCTATCGGAGCATTATCGGATCTCTTCTCTACTTGACATCTAACCGACCCGACATTATGTTTGCAACTTGCCTATGCGCCCGCTTTCAAGCCGACCCAAAGGAGTCCCACATGAATGCCGTCAAGAGGATTCTACGATATCTCAAAGGAACTCCAAACTTTGGGCTTTGGAATCCTAAAAATACTGACTTTTGACTTATTGGCTATACTGATGCTGACTATGCAGGTTTTCGAATGGAAAAAAAAAGCACGTCTGGCGGAGCACAATTTTTAGGCGAAAAATTAGTCTGCTGGTCTTCAAAGAAAAAAAATTGTGTGTCAACATCGACGGCCGAGGCGGAATACGTTGCGGCTGCCAGCTGTTGCTCGCAAATTCTATGGATGCGGACACAACTACGCGATTACGGGTTTGATTTCAATAACATTCGCATTTACAGTGATTCTCAAAGTGTTATTGCCATTACTTGCAATCATGTTCATCATTCACGCATGAAACACATAAATATTCGATACCATTTTATAAAAGATCATGTAGTAAAAGGCACGATAGATATGTATTTTGTTAAAACGGAGCTTCAACTTGCCGACTTATTCACTAAAGCATTGGATGAAAAACGATTCCAATTCCTTATTGCTAAATTAGGCATGTTGAATCTCAATCTTACTTGAAATGTGCTTTACATGCTCAACTATGCTTCATTTTGATATTCTATGTGCTTCTTGATATTCCTTGATTATTTTGCGTGACTCCATCTTTTAATATTTTTTTTAATATTTTTTTCATAAAAGAAAATTAAAAATAAAAAATATATATATATATATATATATAAAGCTATATATATATATAAATAGTATAAAAAAAAAATGGGAGATGGCGATAATTTTTGACCATTTTACTCACAAAAATATGTTTTCGATATATATGATTATGTTCTTTGCCTAAAAATTCATATGACATTCTTTTATTCAAAAGAACTTTGTTTGTTTTTCTAGACACAAAGCCACATCATACATGTGAGAATTTGAACCTAAATATTTTTTTTTTGTGTGTCACACTTCAAATGACTATCTTTTGGTTTGTACTTCGTAGCTTCAATCTTGCTTTTGTGATTAGTTTGTCATGAAAATGATAAGGGCATATTAGGAAATTCCCCACTTGGCCCAAATTAAAAATCCTTTACGTTTTCCTCTAGAAATTCCCTTTGAGCCTTCTCCGACATTCTTTTTCTTCATAAACACCCAATTAAGCCTTCAACATTATTCAAATAATTTGGGGTTACTCAATCAAGAAAAAGAAGGGGAGAGCAAAAGTGATGTACATTATGCATTTCTCAATCATTATAGAAGAGAAACACTGATCTCACTGTGAACTTCTCCTAGATAATCTCGTATACTCCTAGAAGAGAAGCACCTTGAAGTGAACTCCAATGATAATCTAGATCTTATGTAGAGAAAACGAGAAGAGAAGCACAGTCTTGGGTTCAAACTCCATAACTGTTAAACATTCTAAAGGAACACATTCTCAACCCAAAATCAAAGAAGATCTCATCTCTCAAAGCCTTGAAAAGAAAAAAAGAAAGGAAAAGCAAAAGGATCAGAACATAATTTCACAAAAAGGGCCCCTGGAAGAGAAGAATTTTTAAGCTCACTAACCCAAATTTCCTACCCCTTTAGTCAAAGTCTAAAAATAATCCCTTAAAAGTCCCTTTGATTCAAAATGATGAACTCTCACTTGGTAAGTTGATTAAAAATACTACGATAACAAATTAAATGATAGAATTTGTTGTGATGATAAGAGTGATATATCTACTAAAAAATCTCCTTCATAAAAATAAATTGAGTGATATGAGCGAAACTTGCGAGAGTTGTCGAAGTGATTCAGACTATGCTCTTAGAATACCAGTTTAGTTACATGATTTTATGGCAAATTAATGTTTTATATGTCTTAAATTTTTTTGTGATAATGTTCAAAATAAATAAATCTGACCCCGAAACAAATTTTTTTTATTCGCACATTTTAAATGCATTAATACATGCATTGGTTCAGAATTGATAAAATGCGAATAAGTATTTTGAAAAACGCAATATTTTTAATGAAACTATGCTAAATTGCTTAAAATGCGTTACTTATCTTAAATCGGCAATTTTCATATGCCAATTTGTACTAAAAATATGCTTAGGTACTGAACAGTTTACTCATGCAATTGTTGAGGGGGAGTTTTATATAAGAATTTGTTATTGTCCTCTACACTCGTAAAACATGAATTCTAACATTTTTAAGCCTCGCAGAAAATTTAGAGCTCATCAGAGGAGTCAAATGTTGAATTTCATCAACATTAGGAGATAATTTCATCTCTTTCAGAAATACAGGGAGTATTATGCAATTTATTTTTGGGTTAATTCATAAAAAAAATTTCAGACCTGAATTTATCTAAAGCCCGAAATATTTTTTTTCGGCCCAATGTAATTTTTACTTTACCCGATCGTAAAGTATTAATATCACTTTATCGATCGAAAAACTCTCTCACACGCTACACATTTCCAATCGAAAAACTTTTCGACTTCTACGAACTCTTCGAACCAACTTCGGCGATTCAAACCAAATCCCGCAATATTCGAATTTTCTAGATTAAACTTGCCGATTTCGAAGCTAGAAAATTGTTCAAAATCATTTTCTGTTCAAAGACATCCGATTCGCAAGCAGTTTCACGAAAAGTGTTTGAAGAAAGTTCATGTTTATATTTTTTCGACGAAAACTGGTTTTTCGACCCTCATATCAAAGTGTTTAAACTCGACTTGCTGGATTAAAATCATGAAATTTGGCTTCGCGAATGTTTTGTGAACATTCTGAACCAAGAATAACTCATGATTTACCCAGAAATTAAAATTTCCGCGTTAAACGTTAAAAGTTTGATTTGAAAGTTTTCTGATCGCAAAAGTCTGTATCGCAAACAGTGTCATCGAAGAACTTTATTCGACCGCAAAAACTCAATGTTGAAAACCTTTGTGTTTTCGATATATTTTATTTCGATCGCAAAACTACGCGGCGAATAACTTAAGTTTTTCGACCATTCTTATTCGATCGCAAAACTACGCGACGCAAAACTTACGTTTTTCGATAACATTTTATTCGATCGCAAAATTACTCAGCGAAAAACTATTGTTTTCGATAAAATTTTTTCTATTCGACACTATTTTATTCGATCGCAAGATTTAACGATCGAATAAATTGTCGCTCGAATAAAATCACGCTGAAAAAGACTTAGAAAAATTTTCACAACTTAAAAAAATTTTCAATCGCAAAAATTGATGTTCGAATAACTCGTCGATCGAATAACAATACACTTATAAGACTTCGTCAAAAATTACAAATTTTCAAAATTTTCATTAAGTCCTTCGTATTTAAACCTTATCAATTCCAATTTTTTTCTTAAGTTCATTCTTATTCCCGCAAATTAGCATATGAAAATTTATCAACTAATGAACCTTATGTTATTTTTGCAGATATGGCAACACCCAACTACCCTCACATCTACCCCTCTGGAAGTTATATTACAGTCCAAGATAACAACTTTCAACTGGACCTTACGACGTTTCGATGTCCGGATGAAGTCATAATATCCATCCTCAAAGGACACCCCCTATGGCCAGCCTTGACCATGACGTCCACCGTACCAATGGTCTATCTCCAGCAATTCTGGGGAAGTATGAAGAGCTTCGTCAACGGCGATAGCATGGAATATATGACGATGATCAACACAAGACATATCGCCCTGACGAAAAATCTGATGGCCATGGTGCTCGATCTCCCGCACTACGACGAATATGATCAACTTCCAACGAATACGGAGATCGTAGAAGACATGCTCCGGATGGGACACAAACCTCCGCTAACCAAATTGGCAAACTTTCAAAATAGTGGGATTCCCCATGCGTGGAAGACATTGTTCGGCATTATCAACAAATGCCTCTCCCCAAAACACTCCGGCTTCGACAAGGCGAACGGGAACATCCTTCGCATTTTTCATGGAGTGATCTTTTCCAAAAGGTATGACGTGGCCCAGCTGATTTGGAACGATCTAGCAGACCAGATGCGTCAAAGGGAGACAAAGTCGAAGGCCAAATCTCTTCCCTATGTACGATGGTTCCCGGTACTGATCTCGCACTTCATGAACATTAATCCTGAGATCCCGAAACTACCACCAATTGCGGAATACACTCCGCCACGCCTTCGATTTTTTCACAACCCGAAGGCCGCCGATCTAGCACTCTAAACAATGTTGATCCCATTGGAGTTGCTCTGACTAGCTGATCCAACTGAAGAGGCATATCAGGACTACTGCCAGAACAACTCCATCACGGAGGCGATGGTACGTGCCTTGGATCCATCTCTGACACCTTCTCAAAGGGAATCTTTGGTGACAACAACGGAGCCCGAAGCCACGACTCAGGAGATTAAGCCCGAAGGTGTTCCACAAGATATCTCTCCTGAGGCAACCGATTCTGATGAAGCACACAGACTCCAACGAAGGGGCCCTCGCCGACAACAACTCTCGGCCTCGTCTGCAGTGCCTTCAATCATACCAGCCTCGGAGCCAACACATCCACCACCAAGTGATCAACGTACCGAACAGATTCAAATTGAATCTGCCTACACCCATAGAGGTGATACCTATCGTATCATCTCAAGGATTGGGTGGAAGCCCTATTGGACCACTAATAACTTCGGAGCAAACAATAGGCCAACCCATTGAAGTGGTGACTACACGGTTGATAACGGATGTCCTTGGACGTTCCGGAACTTCAAGACCTACTCAAGGCGGCACATCGGAAATCTACTCCGATGTTGTGACAGTGGACCGCCTCCCTGGCCCCACTCCACCAATGCTCGTGACAGAGCAAAGACTACAAGAAGCGCTCTCCACAGCTCTATCTTCTCTAGAAGATCGCCTGATGGACCGTATGCTCCACGCTCTCGAGACTTCCCGAAGAGACACCTGGAAAACACCAGTCTCAGAAGCTGCTCTGACAGACACACAAACCACACCCATATCCTCACCACTTCCTACCACCACTCTACACACCCCACTGCAACCAATCCTCACCACCCCAACTCCCTCACCATCACTTATCAATCCCTACACATCCCGATCACTCAGCTTCACGATATATTCATCTCATGCCTCCTCACCTTAGAGACCAGATCTCCCGCTGAGGAGAGTCTCTACAAACGGTTGATAGATGAACCAGAGCCGGCCAGCACAAACAACATGCCAGAAGGAAGCTCCCGCACCAAGCGTAGGCATGAGATCCCGATGATCCGGATCGTCATGAGGGGGGAGAAACGGCAACGAACTACACGGAGCGGCCGTGGATTGAGTCAAGCAGAGACAATGACTCAAGAAGCTGGAGGATCGTCCTCACACCCACCAACTACACAATCTCAAACGCGCCAACAAACAACCACACCTCCCACCATATCCCAAACACTAACCCTCTCTCCTACAAATCCAAATCCGATCCCGACCTCAAACCTCCCCCAAGTCCAACCAGAAGCAGTTGCCTACGATCCACATCTGATCGTAGATGACTACATCCTAAACGAGAAGTGGATGATGTAATGGGAACCAGAAGAAGCTGCTCAAGCTCGACTCTCCAACGTCAGATACTTCTTACAACAAGCTTCAGTGGACTTGGTGTTGCTTGAAGAATAAGAACTTCAAGAAGGCGAGAACTACAGTTCTGCCCTCCCAGAGCTACCCGAAATGATAAGGCTCAGAGTCGACTCTCCTCCCCGTTTATCAAAAGCGACAGTGAGAGTCGAGACGCCATGGGAGAACGTCAGAATTGAAGACGTAAGAAAGCAGATTTGGAAGGCTCCAAACAAAATCAAGAAGCTCAATGAACTTAACCTAAGGGGCATCTCACACTGGGAAGATAGGAAGAAAATGGAGCATATCTTCATGCTCAATTATCTCGGACCCGATCGAAGTGGCATTCCAGCTAATCAACTGAAGGAAAATTTCAAGAACAAGCCACCGATTCTCCAACTTGTCGGAGTCTCGCATACGATCGGAAGATATCCAACCCCTATCTACATCATTGAGCGAGCTGACAGCAACCGCACTCGAGAAGAGATAGATGAAAGCTATCTCCCACTCCTTCCACCGGATGAGGTCTACCAATTGTACCAGATGTACAAGAGAAAGTACAAGACGCATTTCGGATATATCAAGACTGAAGGACTCGAGGGACTGAAAAGATTCATGGTGCGGCAGATCAAGTATCACACCGCACACGACCTTCAAATTGCAATAGAGAACACTATGAAGAAGGTCAACATGGAATCTCCGCTCATGAAGGGCTTCCCACTCAACAACTTTTCCGAGAACTACATCTTCAAGAAACCTGGCCTCGCCATAACCTATCTAAATCCAGTCATTGGAAAGACAAGGGCTATGATGAAGTCGGGAGTCCATAAGTTATGCGGCGGGACGCTAAAGTTAGTGAGGAAGAACATTCAGAAGAGATTAGGAGAGATCACCGAAGAGACAATCTTCGAAGATATTTGTGAAGAAGAGGCCCCACTCTTGAACGAGCTTCTAGATGCTACAAATGAGAGATTGGAGCTGAGGAATGCTGTTCGACATTACGAGACAGCATTGGGATTGCGGAAGTCTTTTTACGCCCGACAAGGATAAAAGGAGCTAAAACAAAGACAAGCACAAAGGGGGAGATTGAAGAGAACATTAGAATTGTGCTTTATTATTTCATTATCCTTGTAATTAGGGGCGTAATTAGAAGTTTTGATAGTGTAGGACCTAATAGCAATTATACCTTGGATATAGATATAAATATGATGTACACTATCAAAATTAATACAAGTTTTATTATTCAGAAAAATAACAAGCATCATATTCATAATTTAAACGAGAGAATACGTTCGAGAATCTCGGAAAGCTAACAACCTCTCTCAAGTTCTTCAACGCGGATATTAGACCGAACGTAATCCGTAAGATTTCTTACTCGAATACCGAGAATTCGTGCTTAGATTGCTTGTTGATTGATTTCGGGAGCTAACATATTGAATTCACATTCTAGAGAGGGAAATTCAACTAATTGTTTCTCTCTCCCGATCTTCAATCTCGATATTCGACCGAAGGAAATTCTCGAGATTTCTTATTTGAATATCTAGAATTCATGCTTAGATTGATTCTTACTTGATTAAATAGGACCTAATAATTGGTATAAGAGCATATCGTGATCGCTTTTGGATTGAATTCGCTATTCTAAGATCAAAATTATTTTCCAGATTTTTCGATTGAAAAACTTACGTGAAATGCATTTTGATCTACGTGCTTAGTTTTGCAAATTTTGTTGATGATCTTGGTGTTAAAGTGATAAGATTATATGTTAGGAATGAATTACGTACTGATTTCAATCGCTTATAACATCATATTATTTCAGAGTTTCGATTTCGATCGATATTTGTGTTTGCGATTGAGTTTTGCCTTCATAATTGATATATATTTTGCTGTAGAATGTGGTTAATCTTGTGTTTGTTCATATTCAGAACTCACATTCGAGTGATTATCCAGAATCTCAGCATCTAACTTTAGTTTTTCAGTTGAATCTGGATTTTCACTGTTCCATTGAACTCGAACTGTGTTCTTCGATCGAAAAACTTGGCTCGAAAAATATTTTTCGAATAAGTTTACAAGCGAAAAGTTGTCACACTATTTTCGTGAGTTTCACTCAAATATAAGACTCGAAAAACTTTATTTTCGATAATTAGTTTTTCAATTTCTAAATAAATATATTTTTCGAGCGTAACAAAGCGTAAATTTTTTCGACGGATACTGTTTTCGCTATATAGATATCTAATTTTGAGACGAAAAACTCGTTTTACTATTACAAGTTTTTCGATCTCAAGATTTTCGATCATCTAAATTTTCGAGTCAAAATTTAGCGAAAACATATTTCGATCGAATATTTCACTCTCAAAACTTTTAGTCAACAATTTGACTCAAACTTAACGAAATTTTCGATCACTCTTAATTTTTCGATTACAAATTTTTCGATAAAAGTTTTTGCGATAAAAAAAATTATTCGACAAACTATTTTTGGATATGATATTTTCTGTGCAAAACCCTTTCGTTCGAAAATAATTTTCGATAAAAATACCTCGAAAAACTTATACGATCGAAAATATTTTTTGATTATAAGGTTCAAAATTTTTCAAACTGGAAAACTTACTGCTCGAAATTTTTTTTTCGTCTACTAAACTTTCAAACACCCACACATTTAACAAAAATTTGAAGTATCAATTCTTATATTAAATATTTTTCGCAATCAAAACAATTCCTCTTTAAAATCGAAAAATAGGTTCGAAAAGGAAATTGCTTAAAGTACGAGCCAAACATTACTAACGAAGTTTTCACTTGTAAAGCACTTTTACCATTTCGATTCCAAACTTTCACGAAGATCATACCAATCAACTACAAATGGATGCTTACTCGCTTGGAGACGACGTCCGCCCTCCAATTCTACGAAGAGTCGAATACACCGTATGGAGAAGCCGATTCATGAACTTCTTGGACACAAACGATCAAGCTATAAATTTGATAGCCTCTCTTCAAGAAAGGTCCCACTCAATTTTGGCTTATCCAAGAAGGCGATGCCACTAATAATTCTCCCATTTCCGCCACTAGAAGCCTCAAAATTCCTAGTGAATACACATAGGGGGAGCGATTAAGAGCTAAAGCAGATCTCGGAGCTAAAACTTTCCTGATGCAAGGCATCTCGGATGACATCTATATGCAAATAGATAGTCTGCTAAGTGCAAAGGCTATGTGGGACGAGCTCCACAAAGTGATGCAACGGACCGAAGTCAGAGTCAAGTCTAAGAAAGCGAACATTCTCACCGCTTACGACTCCTTCAAAGCTAAGACGGAGGAAAATAGAAATTTTCAAGACCAATATGGAGGTCAATATCCGATTTTTCTCTTCTCTTCAACTTGAGTGGAAGAAAATATCCATGTAAATCCGTCAAAACAAGGATTTGGAAATGGATATCCACGCCGTCTTTAATAATCTCGCTCAACACGAGGAAGACATTAGCGAGATACAAAAAGAACTAAAGGGCAAACAGATCGAAGACTCTATAACTCTAGTTTCAGAAAGAAAAACTAGTCAATCTCGTAAAGATAAAAGCATCAAGTTGCCAAGTTCTTCAAAAGATGAAGACGAATCAGAATCGGATTCCGAACCTGATATGGAAGAGTTCAAGAAACAATTAGCTCTCATTACTAAAATGATGAGCAAAAAGTTTTATAAAAAGAAATCCTCATCTTCGGCTAATAGACTTCGGACCTCAAGCTCTAAGCACAAGGAAAGACCAATCGAGTCGTCAGAATCCAAAAACGACAAAGAACCACAAAAATGCTACAATTATGGAAAGATAGGGCACTTCGCAAGAGAATGCAATCTTCATAAGAAGAAAGATGCCAATTACAACTCCAAGAAATTTCAACTTACCAAACAAAAGGAAGTTGGAGTAGTTCTATTGGCCGAACTAGAGCCCTGGTTAGAAGACACAATGGATTCTGACAACGACAATCTAGCTCATGGCGTTTCTTGACGATGCCTCAGACAAAAACTCAATGAGGAGGTCTGACGACGACGCAAAGCATCAACCTCATCTCAAGAGGTAGCTACACCCGACTCTACATTATTAATCATGTTAGAATCTTTAAAAATTAAATATACTAACATGAAAAATGAGCGGAAAAGTACAAAAGAATTAGAGGAGAGACTAGCCCTTACAGTGAAAATAATTTCCAAAAGCAACTAGATAAGACAGTTCACCTAGAAATTCTCTTATCTAATGCTAAGGAAACAATAACTAGTCTTTAATAAAGGTTAGCTACTTCTGAGACAAAAATTAACTACCTTAGTTAGACTCTTAGCGATTGTCAGAGAGATTTAGAAAATTCTAGAAATAATTTTAAGAAAATCTCCGATGAACGTAAGAAGCTTTACTCTAGAATTAAGACTTTAGACGATCTTCTAACGAAAGGGGACAAACGGATCAGAATATCTTTCTAAATCAACCTCATGATATAGAATTTTATAATTTTATAGAAGGCTTAGGTTTTGACAATCCCTGTAACTTGAAAAAGGTAAATGTCAAACAAGTATATGATATCAAGTACATGGGTTTAGGATTAACTTCTTTATGGCTTTTACTAACTCTTCAGAAATAAATGCCTTAGAAGAATCCAAAAGAAAAGCCACAAATAGGACTGACATCCCCTTTGACTAAACCGATTTGAATAACAGTTACAAGACACGGGAAATAAACCAGTCTTGTGATTATAATTCATTATATCCTTTAGAAGATCTTCCTAAAGTTGAGGAAGAAAATGATGATCATTTTAAAAATTATACTTTCTGTTATATTCCCGCTATTATTAAGAAAATAGCTGATTTGAACTCTTCGCTAAAAACAGAAAGAAAGAATTTTGAAGCAGAAACGAATGAGCTTTTATTGGAGATTTTTAATCTAAAAAATTCCTCAGTTTTAAAATCTTGTCATGGTCTTATTTTGAAAGAAAAATCATTAATTAAGGACAAGATCAAATTTAAGAAAACACCTCCCATTATTTTACAAATTATTTCAAAAGAAGAAAAATTTTCTTTAAAAAGCGTAGAGGGAGGAAAAGAGTACTTAAATGCTTCAAAGGTGAAAAAGATTTTTGCTAACTCTTTTTCTACCCCATCCACATGTACAGTAGTAAAAGAGGTGAAGCATGCAAATGAGAGAGTGCCTATGATAGAATTTCAGAAGAAAATTGATAGAAATGACTTATTTTCTAAACTTTCTTCTCTATCAAAAACTAAGGATACTCGTAAAAAGACGGCCGTTTCTAATTTTCATGTTGTTGCTTCAACATATGCTTTAAATTCTATTAAGTTTGAAAGCTCAAATTTTGAAAACGGCTCTACTTCCAGAAACAAAAACCATCATTCTAAGACAAATGCAAGTCTTAAGTCTCGTAGTAAACAAGATCCGGCTATTACGAAAACTTATAGCTCGATACATTCTTGTTCTCATCTAAGGAACCCAGTCCAACTACACTCGGCTAAACACTTTAGGAGACTAGCTAGAGAAAAGATTTTCTCATGCACTAAGACAAATAAGTCATTTGTCCGCGCTGAAATTAATCTCCAATGTATGGTTCACCCTCAATGGGTTCCCAAGACACCATCTAGGCCAACGCAAGCCAACAAGGCCAAGTTGTCTAAAGAAGTACTACTTAAATCAACTACTTGTAAGTTGATTTGGGTACCTAAGAGCACCAATGGTTTAGGAACCAAATATGAACAAACCTTACCTACTAAATCTGCTAATCCGAGATGACCCATTAATAAGTGGGTACCTAAGTCTCTATTAATCTTTCTATGCAGATCCATCATGTGTGGGCCTAGATTCCAGTTGCTCCATACACATGATGGGAAATCAAGAACTGGTTAGCAATTATCAAGACCGTTACAACGGAAAAGTCAGATTCGGTAACAACGATTCAACTCCAATACTAGGCTTTGGAGATATTCTTCTGAAGAATCTGACAATAAAAAATGTCTCTTACGTCCAAGGTCTTAAACACAACCTATTCAGCATAGGACAATTCTGCGATAAAGGGTTTCAAGTGGTATTTCTAGCTGATCAGTGCAGAATCTTAAATAGTCAGAATCAAGAACTTCTTACAGGATCTCGAAGATCTAATCTATACACCATCAATCTGACGACAATACGACCTTTGACAGTTGTTTGCCTCATAACACAGAATACAATCAAGAGGAACAACTTATGGCATCAACGTCTGTCTCATCTAAATCTCAAAGCTCTTCACAAGCTCTTTATCAAAAAGTTGGTTAACGGCCTACCAACTATTTCCCTTCAACAAGAGCATCATTGTTCGTCTTGTCAAATGGGTAAAATGAAGCGAGCGTCATACAAACGCCAGCAAGTAGCTTCCACATCTCGAACTTTGGAATTACTACAATTAGGTCCTGATTCATTTTAGGGTTTAGGGTTTAGGGTTTAGGGTTTAGGGTTTTGATAAACGGGGAGGACAGTCGACTTTGAGCCTTATCATTTCGGGTAGCTCTGGGAGGGCAGAACTGTAGTTCTCGCCTTCTTGAAGTTCTTCTTCTTCAGGTAGCACCAAGTCCACTGGAGCTTGTTGTAAGAAGTATCTGACGTTGGAGAGTCGAGCTTGAGCAGCTTCCTCTTGTTCCCATTGCGTCATCCACTTCTCGTTTAGGATGTAGTCATTTACGATCAGATGTGGATCGTAGGCAATTGCTTCTGGTTGGACTTGGGGGAGGTTTGAGGTCGGGATCGGATTTGGATTTGTAGGAGAGAGGGTTAGTGTTTGGGATATGGTTGGAGGTGTGGTTGTTTGTTGGCGGGTTTGAGATTGTGTAGTTGGTGGGTGTGAGGACGATCCTCCAGCTTCTTGAGTCATTGTCTGTGCTTGACTCAATCCACGGCCGCTCCGTGTAGTTCGTTGCCGTTTCTCCCCCCTCATGACGATCCGGATCATCGGGATCTCATGCTTACGCTTGGTGCGGGAGCTTCCTTCTGGCATGTTGTTTGTGCTAGCCGGCTCTGGTTCATCTATCAACCGTTTGTAGAGACTCTCCTCAGCGGGAGATCTGGTCTCTAAGGCGAGGAGGCATGAGATGAGTATATCGTGAAGCTGGGTGATCAGGATGGTGTAGGGATTGATAAGTGGTGGTGAGGGAGTTGGGGTGGTGAGGATTGGTTGCAGTGGGGTGTGTAGAGTGGTGGTAGGACGTGGTGAGGATATGGGTGTGGTTTGTGTGTCGGTCGGAGCAGCTTCTGAGACTTGTGTTTTCCCGGTGTCTCTTCGGGAAGTCTCAAGAGCGTGGAGCATACGGTCCATCAAACGATCTTCTAGAGAAGATAGAGCTATGGAGAGCGCTTCTTGTAGTCTTTGCTCCGTCACGAACATTGGTGGAGTGGGGCCAGGGAGGCGCTCAACTGTCACAACATCGGAGTATATTTCCGATGTGCCGCCTTGAGTAGGTCTTGAATTTCCGGAACGTCTAAGGACATCCGTTATCAACCCTGAAGTCACCACTACGATGGGTTGGCCGTTTGTTTGCTCCGAAGATATCGGGGGTCCAATAGGGCTTCCACCCAATCCTTGAGATGATACGATAGGTATCACCTCTATGGGTGTTGAGGCAGATCCAATTTGAATCTGTTCGGTAGGATGATCACTTTGTGGTGGACGTGTTAGCTCCGAAGCTGGTATGAGTGAAGGCACTTCAGACGGGGCTGAGAGTTGTTGTCGGCGCGGGCCCCTTCGTTGGAGTCTGTATGCTTCATCAGAATCGGTTGCCTTAGGAAAGATATCCCGAGTCGTGGGACACCTTCGGGTTCAATCTCCCGAGTCGTGGCTTCGGGCTCCGTTGTTGTCACCAAAGATTCCCTTTCAGAAGGTGCCAGAGCTGGATCCAAGGCACGTACCATCGCCTTCGTGATGGAGTTGTTATGGCAGTAGTCCTGGTATGCCTCTTCAGTTGGATCAGCTAATCGGAGCAGCTCCAATGGGATCAACATTGGTCGGAGTGCTAGATCGGCGGCCTTCGGGTTGTGAAAAAATCGAAGGCGTGGTGGAGTGTATTCCCCAACTGGTGGTAGTCTTGGGATCTCTGGATGGAGTTCCATGTAGTGTAAGATCAGCACCGGGAACCACCTGACGTAGGGGAGAAACTTGGCCTTTGACTTTGTCTCTCATTGACGCATCTGGTCTGCTAGATCATTCCAAATCACCTGGGCCACGTTATATCTTTTTGAAAAGATTACTCTGTGAAAAATGCGAAGGATGTTCCCTTTCGCCTTGTCGAATCCGGAGTGTTTTGGGGAGAGGCATTTGTTCATTATGCCGAACAAAGTCTTCCATTGATGGGGAATGCCGTTGTTTTGGAAGCTTGCCAATTTGGGCAGTGGGGGCTTGTATCCCATCCGGAGCATATCCGCTAGGATCTCCGCGTCTGTTGGAGGTTGATCATACGTGTCGTAGTGTGGAAGATCAAGCACCATGGCCAAGAGATTGCGGTTCAGAACGACGCGTCTTGAATTTATTTTTGTTGTATATTCCACGTCGTTTCCGACTGTATGGCTCTCCATAAGTCCCCAAAATTGTTGTAGGTAGACCATCGGTATGAAGGCCGTCATCGTTAATGCTGGCCACAGTAGGTGTCCTTTAAGGATGGAGATGATGACTTCATCCGGGCACCGGAATGTTGTGAGATCCAGTTGGTAATTGTGTAATGAACTGTCATGAAGCTTGATGAAGGGTATATGTGAGGATAATTTGGAGTTGCCATATCTGTAAAGAATAACATGAAGTTCATTAGTTGAATAACATGAATAACATAAATTTTCATATGCGAATAAACGGGATTAAGAATGAATTTAGAGAAAATTGTATGCCTTAAGGTTTATTTTCGAAGGACTAAGTGAAAATTTTGAAAATTTGTAAGTTTGACTAATTCTTATAAGCGTGTCTTTATTCGAGTAATAATTTATTCGATCTTTAAATTTTGCGATCGAAAATATTCTCTGTCTTTTTCAGCGTGTTTTATTCGACTAACAATTTATTCGATCGGTAAATTTTGCGATCGAATAAAAATGTGTCGAATAACTCAAGTTTTCGCCGATGACTTTTACGATCGAATAAAATGTTATCGAAAACAATAGTTTTTCGCTGAGTAAGTTTTCGATCGAATAAAAAAATTGTCGAAAAACTTAAGTTTTTCGCCGCTTAGTTTTGCGATCCAATGAAAGATATCGAAAAACTTAAAGTTTTCGCCGCTGACTTTTGCGATCGAATAAAATATAGTCGAAAAATTTATTCGCCGCGTAGTTTTTCGATCGAATAAAAGAATATCAAAAACAAAAGGTTTTCAACGCTGAGTTTTGCGATCGAATAAAATTTGAACAAAAACTAAAGTTCTTCGACGACACTGTTTGCGACACAAACTCTTTCGATCGAAATAATTTCAAATCAAAGAGTAAACACGTAAAACATAATCTTCGATTTCTGTGTAAATCATGAGTTGATCTGGGTTCGGAATTTTCAAAGAACAGTTGTGAATCCAAATATCATGATTTTAACCCAAAAGGTCGAGTTTAAACACTTTGATTTGAGGGTCGAAAAACCAGTTTTCGTCGAAAAAATATAAACATGAACTTTCATCAAAGTTTTTTTTTCGTGAAATTGCTTGCGAATCGAATGTTTTAAAACAGAAAATGATTCACAACAAGTTTCTACCTTCAAAATCAGCAAGTTTAATCTACAATGTTCGAATATTGCGGATTTGATTTGAATCGCCGAAGTCGGTTCGAAGAGTTCGTAGAAGGCGAAAAGTTTTTCGATTGGAAAAGTGTAGCGTGTGAGAGGGTTTTTCGCTCGATAAAGTGATATTAATACTTTACGATCAGGTAAAGTAAAAATTCCTTTGGGCCGTAAAAAAATATTTTTGGGCTTTAGATAAATTCAGGTCTGAAAAAATTTTTTTACGAATGAACCCAACAATAAATTGCCTAATACTCCCTGTATTTTTTAGAGAGATGAAATTATCTCCTAATGTTGATGAAATTCAACATTTGACTCCTCGGATGAGCTCTAAATTTTCTGCGAGGCTTAAAAATGTTAGAATTCATGTTTTACGAGTGTAGAGGATAATAACAAATTCTCATATAAAACTCCCCCTCAACAATTGCATGAGTAAACTTTTCAGTACCTACGCATATTTTTAGTACAAATGGGCATATTTTCAGTACCTAAGCATATTTTCAGTACAAATTGGTATATTTTCAGTACCTACGCATATTTTCAGTACAAATTGGCATATTTTCAGTACCTACGCATATTTTCAGTACAAATTGGCATATGAAAATTTCGGATTTTAAGTACAAGTAAACGCATTTTAAGCAATTCAACATAGTTTCATTAAAAATATTGCGTTTTTCAAAATAGTTATTCGCATTTTATTAATTCTGAACCAATGCATGTATAATGCATTTAAAATGTGCGTATAAAAGAGAAAAAATATTTTTGTTTCGCAGATTTATTTATTTTGAACAGTATCACACAAAAAATTTCAAGACATATAAAACAATAATTTGCCATAAAATCATGTAACTAAACTAGTATTCTAAGAGCATAGTATAAACCACTTCGACAACTGTCGCAAGTTTCGCTCATATCACTCAATTTATTTTTATCAAGGAGATTTTTAGTAGATATATCACTCTTATCATCAAAACAAATTTTTATCAATTAATTTGTTATCGTAGTATTTTTAATCAACTTACCAAGTGAGAGTTCATCATTTTGAATCAAAGGGACTTTTAAGGGATTATTTTTAGGCGTTGACTAAAGGGGGTAGGAACTTTGGGTTAGTGAGCTTAAAAATTCATCTCTTCCAGGAGCCCTTTTTGTGAAATTATGTTCTGATCCTTTTACTTTTCCTTTCTTTAGTAATTTCTTTTCAAGGCTTTGAGAGATGAGATATTCTTTGATTTTGGGTCGAGACTGTGTTCCTTTAGAAAGTTTCACAGTTATGGAGTTCGAACCCAAGACTGTGCTTCTCTTCTCGTTTTCTCTACATAAGATCTATATTATCATTGCAGAAGTTCACTTCAAGGTGCTTCTCTTCTAGGAGTATACGAGATTATCTAGGAGAAGTTCGCAGTGAGATCAGTGTTTCTCTTCTATAATTAATGAGAAATGCATAATGTGCATCACTTTAGCTCTCCCCCTCTTTTTCTTGATTGAGTAACCCCGAATCTTGTAAATAAGGTTGAAGGCTTAACCGGGTGTTTATAAAGAAAAAAAATGTCGGAGAAGGCTCAAAGGGGATTTCTAGAGGAAAAAGTAAATGATTTATAAGTTGGGCCAAGTGAGGAATTTCCTAATATGCCCTTATCATTTTCATGACAAACTAAACACAAAAGCAAGATTGAAGTTACGAAGTACAAACCAAAAGATAGTCATTTGAAGTGTGACACTCAAAAAAATATTGAGGTTCAAATTCTCACATATATGATGTGGCTTTGTGTCTAGTGAAACAAACAAAGTTCTTTTGAATAAAAGAATGTCATACGAATTTTTAGGCAAAGAACTTAATCATATATATCGAAGAAATATTTTTGTGAGTAATTTAAAAAATGGTCAAAATTATCGTCATCCTCCTTTTTTTTATTATTATTTTTTACTTATACTATTTATATATATAGTATATTATATATATATATATATATTTATATATATTTTATTTATAATTTTCTTTATATATAAAAAATATTAAAAATATATTAAAAGATAGAGTCACGCAAAATAATCAAGGAATATCAAGAAGCACATAGAATATCAAATTGAAGCATAGTAGAGCATGTAAAGCACATTTCAAGTAAGATTGAGATTCAACATGCCTAACTTAGCAATAAGGAATTGGAATCGTTTTTCATCTAATGCCTTAGTGAATAAGTCGGCAAGTTGAAGCTCTATTTTATTAAAATACATATCTATCGTGCCTTTTTCTACATGATCTTTTATAAAATGATAACGGATATCTATGTGTTTCATGTGTGAATGATGAACATGATTGCAACTAATGGCTATAGCACTTTGAGAATCACTGTAAATGGGAATGTTATTAAAATCAAACCCGTAATCGCGTAGTTGTGTCCGCCCATAGAATTTGCGAGCAACAGCTGGAAGCCGCAACGTATACCACCTCGGTCGTCGATGATGACACACAATTTTGTTTCTTTGAAGACCAGCAGACCAACTTTTCGCCTTAAAATTGTGCTCCGCCAGACGTGCTTTTTCTGTCCATTCGACAACCTGCATAGTCAGCATCAGTATAGCCAATAAGTCGAAAGTCAGTATTTTTAGGATACCAAAGCCCTAAATTTGGAGTTCCTTTGAGATATAATAGAATCCTCTTGACGGCATTCATGTGGGACTCCTTTGGGTCGGCTTGAAAGCGGGCGCATAGGCAAGTTGCAAACATAATGTCGGGTCGGCTGGATGTCAAGTAGAGAAGAGATCCGATAATGCTCCGATAGGTGGTGATGTTGACAGCCTTTCCAGACGGATCAACATCCAGTTTGCAATTAGTAGACGTAGGAGTATTCATCGGTGTGCTCTTGTCTTGATTAAATCTCTTCAGAATATCTCGGATATATTTGGTCTGACTGATGAAAATGCCATCATCGAGTTGCTTGACTTGTAATCCAAGAAAGAATTGGAGTTCTCCCATTAAGCTCATCTCGAATTTTGTCTTCATGAGATTACCAAATTTCTGACAGAGACATTCATTCGTCGATCTGAAAATGATGTCATCAATGTAAACTTGAACGATCATTGCCTTGCGTTTTGATGAAGAGAGTCGTATCGATTGTTCCTCTAATGAAGTTGGATTTGACCAAAATTCGCTCAGAACATCATACCAAGCACGAGGGGCTTGTTTTAGTCCGTAGAGAGCTTTGTCCAATCGATAGACATGATCAGGATGGTTCTCGTGCATGAACCCTTCGGGTTGAGCGACGTAGACTTCTTCTTTTAATACGCCGTTGAGAAAGGCAGTTCTGACGTCTATTTTGGATAGACTTTGAAGTCTTTGTGAGCCGCGTATGCTAGAAATAAGTGAATGGCTTCAATACGGGCGACCGGAGCACACGTCTCGTCGTAATCAATTCCTTCTTGTTGATTGTATACCTTAGCAACGAGTCGTGCTTTATTCCTGATTACTTCACCATTCTCATTTTTCTTGTTCTTGAAAACCCATTTAGTTCCAATTATAGTTTTGCCTTGTGGTCGAAGAACCAATGTCCAACCTTGTAGATGCTCGAACTGGTTGAGTTCATCTTGCATCGCAATTACCCAATCCGGGTCTTTAAGAGCTTCGGCTACCTTATTTGGTTCGTTTTGGCTTAGGAAGCATGTGAATAAACCGCTTTTTGTAGACGTCCTAGTACGTACACCATTTGAAGGATCACCTATAATCTGGTCAGTAGGGTGAGCTCGAGTCCATTTGCATTCGTGAGGAATAACTGAAGTAGATTCGTCATTGGATTGTAGATCGAGACATCCTGAATTAATGGGTTGATCATTCATAGTTGGGAAATTAAATTCAAAGGTTGAATCGGTAGGAATTTCCTCGTCTGCATTAATAGGAGCTGCAACATTAGATTGAGATTCTGAATTAGTAGACTCTCCAACATTTGTCGGATTTTGAAGAAAAGGAGTCTCAAAATGAATTTCTTCCATTGAGGGAGATGGGACACTGCTTGGTGTTGAGTGAGACGAAGCAGGCATTTTAGACTTGTTCCGATAAAAGTGTTCGAATAGAGAATTTAAATCTTCATGGTCAGCAGGAATTGCTTCACTTGACGTCGATGTAGAAGTTGTCGAAAGTTGTTGACCTTGTGCCAACACGCCTCTAAGCTCGGGTTCTTAACTATTTTGTTCAGAAGCCAATTCAGTCATTTCTTGAAAGGTGACGTTGTAGCTTTCAAGAATTGTACGAGAAGACTTGAGGCAGACGCGATATGATTTTGAAGTAGAGGAATATCCGACAAAAATGGCTTCAAAGGCTTTGGGATCGAACTTGCTTCGATGCTCCCGATCGTTGGCCACAAAACACTTGCAACCAAATACTTTGAAGAATGAGATATTCGGGATTCTTTGATTAATTAACTCATATGGCGTCTTTTCGAAACGTTTGTGAATAATTGTCCCATTTTGAGTAAAACATGTCGTACCCACTGCTTCAGCCCATAGAAAGTGAGAAAGACCGGAGTATATGAGCGTTGTTCTTGCAGCTTCAACTAAAGTCCGGTTCTTTCTTTCTACGACACCATTTTGGTGAGGCGTTTTTGCGGCTGAGAATTGTTGAATAATTCCAAGTGATTGATAAAAGATGTTGAGATGCTGATTCTTGAATTCAGTTCCGTTGTCTGTTCTGATTACTTGGATTTTCTTTTGCAGGAGATTCTGAGTTGTATTCACAAAGCTTATTATCAAGTCTCCAGTATCATCTTTAGTTCGAAGATATCTTGTCCATGTGTAGCGAGAATAATCGTCGACAATTAGTAACATATATTTACGACCGTTGATGCTTTGTGTACACATTGGTCCACAAAGGTCCATGTGAAGTAACTCTGAGGGTCAAGATGTAGAAGCAACTTGCTTAATTTTGTCTGATCCTCGCTTCATTTTACCCATTTGACAAGCCGAACAGTGATGCTCTTGGTTAGTATAAATTGTTGGCAGACCGTTGACCAACTTTTTAACACTGAGTTTGTGAAGAGCTTTTAAATTTAGATGAGACAGACGTTGATGCCATAAGCTGTTCCTTTGGATTGTTGTCTGAGAGATGAGGCAGACAGTTGTCGAAGGTCGAACTGTTGTCAGATTGATTGTGTATAGATTTGATCTTCGTGATCCTGTAAGAAGCTCTTTATTCTGACTATTCAAAACGCTGCACTGTTCAGCTAGAAATACTACTTGAAATCCTTTGTCATATAATTATCTTATGCTGAACAGATTGTGCTTGAGACCTTGGACGTAAGAGACATCTTTAATCGTCAAATTTGGCAGTAGAATGTCTCCAAATCCGAGTATGGGAGCTGAGTCATTGTTCTCAAATCGGTCATTGCCATTGTAACGATCTTGGTAGTTGCTCAACAGTTCTTGTTTTCCCGTCATGTGTGTGGAGCAACCAGAATCTAAATACCACACATGATGGACCTGCATAGAAAGAAATTAGGGAGACTTAGGTACCTACTTTTGAATGGGTCCTCTCGGATTAGCAGATTTGATAATTAAGGTTTGTTCATCTTTGGTTCCTAAATTATGAGAATGCTTAGGTACCCAAACCAACTTAGAAGTAGTAGGTTTAAGTAGTACCCCTTTAGACAATTTAGCCTTATTGGCTTGTGTTTGCCTAGGTGGTGACTTAGGAATCCATTGTGGTTGAACCTTACATGGGAGGTTAATTTCAGCACGAACAAATGTCTGATTTGTGTTATTGCTGGAGAAAATCTTTTCTCTAACTAGTCTCCTAAGGTGTTTAGCTGAATGTACGTGTACTGGATACCTTAGGTGAGAACAAGAATGTATGGACCTATAAGCTTTCTCAATAGTTGGATCTTGTTTCTGACGAGACTTAAGACTTGCTGTTTTAGAATGATGATCATTGTTTTTAGAAGTAAAGCCAATTTCAAAGTTTGTGCTTTCAAAAACAATAGGCTTTAACGCATAAGTTGAAACAACAATACTAGAAATGGCTGTCTTCGTACGAGTGTCCTTAGTTTTTGACATAGAAGAAATAGATAACAAATCAATTTTCTTCTGAAATTTTATTCTAGGCACTCTTTCCTTAGCATGCTTCACCTCTTTTACTACTCTACCCGTGGATGGAGTAGAAAAAGAGTTAGTAAAAATCTTTTTCCTTTTTGAAGCATTTAAGGATTCGTTTTCTCTCTTTACAATTTTTAAAGAAGATTTATCTTCTTTTGAAATATTTTGAAAAATAATGGGAGAGTTTTTCTTAGATTTAATCTTGTCCTTCATTAAAGATTTTTCTTTCATTATAATATCAGGACAAGTTTTTAAAGTAGAGGAAGTTTTGAGATTGGAAATCTCCAGTAAAAGTTCGTTCTTTTCAACTTTGAAATTATTTCTTTCTGTTTCCAAGGAAGCGTTTAAATCATCTATTTTCTAATAATAGCCGGAATATAACAGAAATTAGAATTTTGAAAATGATCACCATTATCTTCCTTGTCGTTAGAGAAATCTTCTAGGGGATATAATTAATTATAATCACTAGACAAGTTGAGATCTCTTGTTTTATAACTATTATTCAAGTCGGTGTAGTCAAAAGCAATGTTAGTCCTATCAGTGGCTTGTCGTTTAGATTCTTCTAAAGCATTTATTCCGGAAGAATAAGTAAATGCCATTAGAGAAGTATAACCTAATCCCATAAACTTGATCTCGTATAATTGTCTAACATTGACCTTTTTCAAGTTACAGGGATTGTTAAAACCTAAGCCCTCTTTAGGATTATAAAATTCTGTATCAAGAGGTTGATTTAGAAATATAGTTTAATCCGTTTGACCCATTTTTATTAGAAGATCATCTAACGTGTTAATCCTTGAATAAAGTTTCTTACGTTCGTCAGAAATTTCTTTGAAATTATTTTTAGAAATTTCTAAGTCTCTCTGACAATCGATAAGAATCGTATTAAGTTCAGTAATTTTTGTCTCAGACGTAGCTATGGTTAATTCAAGACTAGAGATTTTTTCCTTAGCGTTAGATAAGAGAATTTCGAGATGAATTTTTTTATCTAATTGCTTTTGGAAATTGTTTTCGCTAAGAGCTAGTTTCTCTTCTAATTCCTTTGTTCGTTTCCGCTCAATTTTCATGTTAGTGTACGTAATTTGTAACGATTCTAACATGTTTAATAATGTGGAATTAGACATTGGTACCTCTTGTGACGAAGAGGATGCTTTGTCGTCGTCGTCGTCAGGCCTCCTTGATGGCTCATCATTGAAGCGTCGTCGAGGAATGCCTTAAGTGCAAGATTTTCGTCTTGAATCTGTGGTGTCTGTTGGGAAAGGTACCCGGTTTGTACCCGAGACGCAACGCCCCGGGATATGGTGCGGAATAAAATTTCTTCCGGGTTCCTTCGCAGCTCGGATCGAAAACTCTAATCACGTTGACACGTAATAGGGCGGGTCATACCCGTGAGAGATTACCTTTGAAGCGAGTGGCAGCTCCTCGTCGATTGCGTCGTCGGCCGCGGTCGTGTTGGGTATCGTCTAGATCGTCACGCCGACCTCACAGTGTACCACGGTTTCGATTCTCCGAAGATGGCTAGAGAGAATTGATCCGTTGCTCGGGAGAGTGGTTTGCGTTTGTGTGCTCGTGTTTCGATTCTCGGGTCGAGAAATTTCGCGTCGATTCTCTTCCCGTGTCATTTTTCTTTGACGAGGGTCTCACCCTTATTTATAGTAGGGGAGGACGAAATTTTCAGCCCTAAACAAGGCTAAAATCTCGAAATATTTGTTCCTAAATATGAGAGATATTCTTGCCAAAATATCTCTCCTAATTGAATTCAAAATTCTATTAAAGGAACATACTATAAATAGAAAACTAACTAAGATATTAAAATATCTTCAAATATGGTAAATAAATTTCGAAATTTATATAAAATAAAATTTGAATTTTAGTTTTAATAAATAATATTCCAAATATTTTTATTACCATATTTGTAAATTACGAAAATACCCTTTAAGGCATTTTTCGAATTTCTCGGCTTAGGGTTGAATTCCAATTCTTCCCTCAAGTCTTTCTAAGCACTTAGCCAAGCCTAAGTCTTAAAGTTAGTTTCATATGAAGTCCGTCGGTCCACTTAATGACCCCGAGGCCCAATAAGGCGTGGCATAACGACCCGAGGCCCGTTAAGGCCCAAAACACAATCTCTCCTTCTCGGTACACATTGATGATCCTTTTTAAGCCCGACTCTCTAGGTTCGACTCAATCGGCAAGGGAGGAATCCAAGAGTCCGGTAGGTGCCTAGCCAATCCCGCAGTACCGGACAGATCCCGACTTGAGCACGAATTTCGAACTAGTCTTATTCCAGAACCTAACTATAGATTATAGTACTACATACAAACCCTTCAGCTGTGTCCCGATCGAGTGAGAGCCATGGTATTTGTCAAACTCACTAAACTCGATACTATGATAAAATGACACGAGGCAAATTACCAAACTACCCTCCATGTCTAACATGAGTTAGTTTAATACCTTGGCCAAGGATTTTGTAATTTCCCGTCGTCATTCTCATAGGATACTTGTCTCGATTACTTGCGAGACTGTGAATCCGTACTCGGCCGTCTAAGCCCGGCAATCACAAATATCCATCAAGACCGCATCTGTCCCGTTGACCCATGCAATAGCAAATCAGATCTAGCAAAACCAGTGATAGTCAAGACTTCAAAGTCAACTCCGTCAAAACCCCTTTCGGTCTAAGGTTCAAGCAGACTACTATAGTTTAGTCGTCGATCATTGACACTCCTTGAGTAATAAGCCATGTTTGATCGTACGACCTGCGAGTCAGTGTCCATGAAACGATTCAATCCTTTGATTCGACTCGTATCACAAGTCATGACTTCCGCTTCCAAGCGGTATATCGGCACACGGTAAGTCGTCTACAAATAAGCCATGTTTGGTTTTCCAGCACCCAACTGAAACCTAAGGCTTATGGACATTTTATGTTCGAGGTTAAGAGTCCACTGGTGCCTTCCTCTCTCGTACCCATCGAGAACAGTGACTCAACTCGACACATTTGGATTTATTCATTTATTGCTTTACCCGATGCTAAGTAAAGAACTCTTATAACCAATAAACGAATAATGCCTTTATTAATACGCAAAACAATGTTTGATTACATTGACAATCGAATGATAAATAAGCTAATGCCCTATACATATCCAATCCTCGTATAGCATTCGAGGGCATATCCCTAACAGTGTCTTCCAGCCAATGCTCTTGTTCTGCCATCAGTGCTACTCCAGCCTCTTTTTGTTTAGTGAGTTGGAATTTTTTGGAGTAGTAGTTGGCATCCTTTTTCTTGGGTAGTTTGCATTCCCTGGAGAAGTGTCCGATCTTTCCACAATTATAACATTTTTGTGGTTCTTTGACACTTTTTTATTCTGAGGACTCGGCCGGTCTTTCCCTTTGCTTGGAGCTAGATGTCCGAAGTCTATTGACCGAAGACGAGGATATCTTTTTGTAAAACTTTTTACTCATCATTTTAGAAATGAGAGCTAACTGTTTCGTGAACTCCTTCATACCAGGTTCGGAGTCCGAGTCAGATTCTCCTTCATCTTCTGAAGAACTTGGCAGCTTGATACTTTTATCCTTTCGAGATCGGCTTTGCTTTCTTTCAGAGACAAGTGCTATAGAATCGTCGATCTGCTTGCCCTTTAGTTCTTTTTGGATCTCGCTTATATCTTCTTCATGTTTGGCGAGATTATCAATGACGGCGGCGTGGATATCCATTTCATCCAAATCCTTATTTTTTCGGATTGGAATGGATATTTTCTTCCACTACGGTTGAAGAGAAGAAAGAAATCTGATGTTAACCTCCATGTTTGTCTTGAATATATCTATCTTCCTCATTTCATTAAGAAGAGTTAGATATCTTTGATAGAGTTCGTAAACTGATTCCTCTGTCTTGGCTTTGAAAGAGTCGTAAGCTGTTAGAATATTTGCTTTCTTTGCTTTGACTCCAACTTCGGTTCGTTGCATCATCTTGTGGAGCTCGTCCCACATGGCCTTTGCGCTCGATAGACTATCTATTTGCATATAGATGTCATTAGGTATTCCTTGCATTAGGAAAGTCTTGGTTCCCAAGTCTGCTTTGGCTCTTAAACGGTCCCCTTCGGTGTATTCACCAGGAACTTTAAGTCTTCTGGTTGCAAGAATAGGAGGATTGTTTGTGGCATCTCCTTCTTGGATGAGCCAGAATTGAGCTGGACCTTCTTCAAGTAACGCGATCAAATTTATGGCTTGATCTTTCGTTTCCAAGAAGTTCATGAACCGGCTTCTCCATACCGTGTATTCGCCTCTTCGAAGAATTGGAGGGCGGACGTCATTTCCGAGTGAGTAAGCATCCATTTTTGTTGATTGGTAGGATCCTCATGAAAGTTTGGAATCGTAATGAAAAATGCTTCACAAGTGACAAGCTTAGTTAGAAATATCTGATTCGTACTTTAAACAATTTCCTTTTTGAACCTATGATCCGGTCGTGAAAGAGAAATTGTTATGGTTTCGAAAATATTTGGTAAGTATAAATTGATACTTCAGGATTTGTTAAAGATATTTGAATTATTGATCGAAAATATTGAGTATCAAAATAGATAGTTCGGAAACAAATCGTAAGTTTTGAAGTTCACAATTTTTTATTTATTTTAAATGCGTGGTCGAAATGTTTTTCGAGCAATAAAGTTTTTCGATTTAAAAATGTGAAACTTTTTAATCGAAAATGTTTTTCGAGCGTTAAAGGATTTAGTTATATGTTTATCGAAAAATATTTTTCAAAAAAAATGTTGAAATGATGATCTTATCGAAAAATATTTTGTCGAAAAACTATGTTGATCACAAAAACTCTTATCGAATAACTAGTAATCGGAAAACTTTGTTTTTAATTTGACTCAAATTGTTGACTGTAAAATTTTTCGATGGAATATTTTCCGATCGAAAATATGTTTTAGCTAAATTTGGATCGAAAATTTATTCGCTCGAAAAAGATATTTATATATGAACCGAAAAACTAATTATTGAAATAATGTTTTCGAGTCTTAAATTTGAGTAAAACCCTCGAAAATAGTGTTTGTCGTCGAAAAATTTCTCGGTGCAAAGTTGGTCGAAAAATATTTTTCGATCCAAGTTTTTTTTTGATCGAAGAACTGATCGAAGAGCAGCTAAGTTCAATGTAACAGTGAAAATTCCATATTCAACCGAGATGTTCAATGTAGGTGCTGGAATTCTGGATAATCACTCGTTTAACAGTTCTAAATATGAACAAACACAGAATCAACCACGTTTAATAGCAAAATATATCAAGATTTAAGAAGATCATATCGGACTCAAAACTTGATCGCAAACGCAAAAATTGATCTAAATCGAAAATCTGAATTAATATGATGTTCTAAGCGATTGAAATCAGTACGTAAATCAATCCTAACATATAATCTATCACTTAATCAGCAAAATCAACAACAAATTCGCACAATTAAACATATTGATCAAAATATAAGTCACGTGAGTTTTTCGATCGAAAAATCTGGAAAATTATTTTGATCAGAAAATTGTGAATTCTGTCCAAAATCAAATCACAATTTGTTCTGATACCAATTGTTAGGTCCTGATTCATCAATCAACAAGCAATCTAAGCACAAATTCTCGGTGTTCGAGTAAGAAATCTTACGGATTATGTTGGGTCGAATATCCGCGAAGATCTTGAGAGAGGTTGTTTGCTTTTCCGAGTTTCTCGAATGTATTCTCTCGTTTAAAATGTGAATTTGATGCTTTACTCTGAATAATAAAACATGTATTAATTTTGATAGTGTACATCATATTTATACCTATATCCAAGGTATAATTGTTATTAGGTCCTACACTATCGAAGCAAGTTCAAGCCTAAAGCATTTGAAGCCGTCTTTGTTGGATATTCATCCAATTCTAAAGCATATCATGTCTATATCAAGTTTTCTCATACTATTTTAGAAAGCTTCAGCGTCACTTTTAAAGAAGTGACCGATTTGACTTTTGAACAAAACAGTTCAGAAACCCGGGCTTATAGGCGTGTTGGCACAAAGTTAACAAATTCCGACAACATCTACCTCAAAGTCAAAAGAAGCAATTCCCGCCAATTTGGAAGATTCGGATTTTCTATTTGAACATTTTTATCTGAATGAGTCTCAAATGCCTGCTCCGTCTCATTCTATACCAAGCAGCGCACCTTCCCCCTCTACGGTGGAAATTACAATTGCGATTCTCAACCCTCAGACTCCAACAAATGTTCCAGATTCTCCAAATTCTGAATCTTCAACTAGTGTTGCAACTCCTACTAATGCCGATGCGGTTATTATTTCCAATTCAACTTCAGAATTGAATTTCCCTATTACGAATTATCAGCCTAACAATTCAGAATGTATCGACCTACATATCAACGATGGATCTACTTTGGTTCATCCTCATGAACGTAAGTGGACTCGAGCTCATCCTGTCGACCGATTAATTGGTGATCCCTCAAGTGTAGTACGCACTAGGACATCTACACAAAGCGGACTATTCACGTGCTTCTTTAGCCAAAACGAACCACTTAAGGTAGCCGAAGCCCATAATGACACGGATTGGGTGATCGCAATGCAAGATGAACTCAACCAATTCGAGCGTCTACGATTTGGACACTAATTCCTCGACCGCATGGCAAAACAATTATAGGAACTAAATGGGTTTTTAAAAATAAGAAGAACGAGAACGGAGTAAAGCACGACTCGTAGTCAAGGGGTACAATCAACAAGAAGGTATTAACTACGACGAAACATATGCTCCGGTTGCTCGTATCGAAGCTATTCGATTATTTCGGGCATACGCGTCCCATAAAGACTTCAAAGTCTATCAAATGGACGTCAAAACCGCCTTTCTCAACGGCGTGTTAAAAGAATAAGTCTACGTCGCTCAACCTGACGGGTTTGTGCACGAGAATCATCCTGAGTATGTCTATCGGTTGGAAAAAGTTTTCTACGGACTAAAACAAGGCCCTCGTGCTTGGTGTGATGTTCTGAGCGAACTTCTAGTCAAGTCCAACTTTATAAAAGGAACAATCGATACGACACTTTTCATCAAAAAGCAAGGCAAGGACTTGATGATCATTCAAGTCTACGTTGATGACATCATATTCGGCTCAACAAATGAACGACTCTGTCAGAAATTTGGTGATCTGATGAATACCAAATTCGAGATGAGCTTAATGGGCGAACTCCAATTCTTTCTTGGGTTACAAGTCAAGCAACTCGAAGATGGAATATTCATCAGTCAAACCAAGTATATCCGAGATATTCTGAAGAGATTTAATCAAGACAATAGCACACCTATGAATACTCCCATGTCAACATACTATAAATTGGATGTTGATCATTCTTGCAAGGTAGTCAACATCACAACCTATCGGAGTATTATTGGATCTGTTCTCTACTTAACGTCAAGCTGACCCGACATTATTTTCGCCACTTGCCTCTGTGCTCGTTTTCAAGCTGACCCGAAGGAGTACCACATGCACGCGGTCAAGAGAATTCTACGCTATCTCAAAGCTCACGTTCTTGACCTTCTCTTCTCGGCAACGTATCTTCCTTCGTGTCTTCTCTTGAAGTTTGTCTCGGAGATGCCGGAAGAAATTTGAAGTTGCTTGCCGAATCTTCTCTTTTTGTGTTCTCTCTCCCTTTGATAGTGGTCAACTTCCCCTACATTTGTTTAACCTAGTGTTGGGATTGAGGATTTTCTTTAACTTTAGAGAGGCGTACATGTGGCGGCAACTTCGGTTTTGAAGGTCGGCAATGTTCGCTTGATTTGACGACGCTTCAGGATTTGGACTTTACGATTAATCTTGCACTTTTTGTTGTGGTATGGCTCCCGTTTTCATTATTTACTACTACTCCCCTTCTTGATGATTGAATTGAGGACATCATCATGGAAGTGGGTGAAAATGGGGCGATAGTTTTGGCAAGATGTTCGCGTCGTCGGGACAAGAAGATGAAGATCATAGGGACTCATATTAGAAATAACCTGACGGAACCACGAAGGCGATCCATCGTGTTTGAAACCGGGGCCACGAAGACTTCTCGTTAACATTGATCTAGGAGCTATGCTCGTAGATGATGGCCTGAAACTATTGTTGTTTCTATGTTGAAACGTAGGACTTCATTCCGATCATCGAAGAATGTTTAAGAATGACATCTCTACGGAAGTTCTAACGTGATCACAAAGATTGGGATTTAGAAAAGTGTATGTGTCCTACAAAATATTAAAACAATGGGGAGTCAGAACACACTAGACTCTATTGTGCACAAGAAAGTGTGGTGGTGGGGCTGAGTACAACTTAATTCAATATCTCCAGCTTCCGACTGAAGCGGTGTTAGTAGACGTGGCTCCCATGATTTCTTGAAACACCTGTCTTTTGTGAGACAGACGAGTAGGATGGGATGTGCATGCGCCGTTGGACCTAATGCGGCATCTTCTACCCGTGATCTAATAAAATTATCACATGTACCTATGGGGGTTGGTCCGAATGATTTGTGAGATAAGAGAATTATGTATCTTTAAACATTTCTAAGGCATCATCAAAATCATCTATCGTGGTGTATTCGGATGATGTAGGACATGTGGCTATACGTTTAAGATCGGCCGGTGCTGTTCCGGGGTTAGGTTTAGTTGGGTTTGAGTGAATCATGGGAACCTGAAATTTCGTGTATCCGGTTAGAACTTGATGAGTGCTGCTTCGTTTGTATCATCAATTCGGAGCACGTCGGTTGAAGTGAGCACTGAGGTAGTATAAATGAGCCACATTTTCCGTATAGAAGTTCTTGAACTTGTGAGCCCGAGATTCTTCATTGAAGTCAGTCTTTTCATGTAGGAGGAGATGTCAATGAAGCTTGCTAGTGGGAGGCAATTTTCTTCCTTTTTTTGTATTTTTCTTTCTTTTTCTCTCTCTTTTTTTTATTTTCTCCCTTTTTCTTATATATATATATACATGTATATTATAGTATATGTATATATACTTATTGTATTTTAATTGAATAAGATATTATATATTTATATTATGTATAAATATATATGTATATATATTTGTTCCTCCCCTCAAATCATGCTTCCTATAGTAGTAGTGCTCCCCCTTAAAAGATGCGTAGTCGGATCAAAAACGAATTTTGAATTTCTTCCCTTAAATTAATGCGTTTAAGGTTTTCCCCTCCTTAAAAATTTAATTATTGCTCCCCTTTAACAAACATAAGAGTTGCTTCTCTTTTAAAAGTTAAAGAGTAGCTCCCCCTCAAATTAAGCTCGTTTTTAAAAAAATGGTATTTGTCATTTTCGGGCGTAATATGCGGTTTAAATTCAAAATCTCGTAAGCTTTTGAAAATGAATATTAAAAATATACCATTTTGAAAAAGGTATTTGCCGATTCAGCTCGTATGCGTATGCAATTTAAAAAATTTTAAAATTATTTTAACATACGCATAATTAGAATGTACATTTGTTTGGTTGCTCGCATCTCTGACCAGTCACGTATATAGAGCAACCTGAAATGCCATACGTGCTGGGGTGGTGTAGTTATTCACGCTGCATACCACTCATGGGTATGGAACAACTAGTCGGAATACCTACCCATGCTGGAATATCTGCAAAACTTATTGGGACTTTGGTACCCATTTTTTTATGGGTCCTCCCTTATTAGTAGAAAACGAGTTAAGCATATAAGGTGTTGATAAACGTATTTTCTTACGTTTACTATTATATTTAAGTAAATTTTTTTCGAGCTAAATGAATATGAATTTCATAAATTTAATTGTTATTGCCTATTTTATGGTGTCTAGAGCTTCAAGACGGCAATAAGAAGAAACCGAACGATAACAAGGAAAAAAAATGAGAGAAACGGAATTTAACATGGCCATGCAGCTTGAACCAGGAACCCAAGCAACCTGATACATCATTTAACATGGCCATGCAACCCTGAAGAAAAAACCGTGCAAGCAATGAACATGGCCGTGTTGCTGATATGCTGAGGCCGTACAAGAGTTTAATATGGCCGCGTTGGCCATCTTCTGAGGCCGTGTTAAGATGTCGAACAAGGAAATGAGAACTCGGTTTTAAAAAAACCGTGCTTACCACACCATGAGGCCGTGACATCATCAACATGGCCGTGTTGGCCATATTCGGAGGCCATGTTGAAGTGCCGAGGCTTCGGAAATGAGGATACGAGTTGAACACGGTCATGCAACTTAAGCACAAAGCCGTGCAACCCTTGCAAAGATAAGAGAGGCCACTTTCGAGTACAACATGGCCGTGCTAATTGATACCTCAAGTCGTGTGTCAGAATTCAATAAACGAGCAAGCAATGGTGGACCACACAGATAAGCTCTTGTACTTATAAAACGTAGATGGATCTCATTTTTCTTCCTTAGGACATCCATATCAAGCTTCCAACCGCATATTTCAAAGATATTAAATACAAGAGACAAAGGAAATCTTCTTTTAGGTTGCTCAAGATCTTTCAAGCATGGATTCACTACGGCTCCTTAGTTTTTACGTTGAAAAAAGGAGCAGAAGAAGAGGATGAAGAGGTCTATATAAATCAGGCTCAAAAGACAAACAAAGGGGAGGAGAGGAACATAAAAGAAAGGAAGAAGAAAGGTAAGAGCTGAACTACGTGTTCGACCAAAGTACTCAACGAAGAACAAAGATCGATCACGGAGCTAATATCAGGGAAGAATCATATTTTTCTCATTGTTGATTTCATTCTTCGTTGCGAACATTATGAGCAGCTAAATATTTTGTATTTGAGATGGAATGAAACCTAGCGATATCGATCGTATGTTTAAGAGCATTTGATGTTTTGCCATCATTATGACTCGTTTATGAATCATATGATTTCGATTATGTCTATGTAATTGGAACTATCAAGTTATCTTCATCATGTCTATGTGTTTTAGGATAGCTTAGTCCGGGAAATCGTAAGGTACGCTCGAGAGAGGGGCGAACGATTAGACACTCGTAAACGAGCGGAATAAACTCATCGATAGAGATAGGTTGAACTACCCCGGTGGATTAGAGTCTAATCTTATCACGGGATTCGTCGTACCTTAATGCAGTCTTCGATTAAGTAGTCTGGGAAGCTTGCCCGGCTACTTAATTCGTTGATTAGTTTTTTTGTGTGGTAAGGCGCAGTTTCCTCAGCCATACGGATTCGTATGCATGTTATACGAATCCTCACGGTCTATTAGTTGTTGAATGTCTGCTTCATACTTGGTGTTCGTCCCGGTCGAGCTAGGGGGATTCGAAATCTCAAATACGTTTGTTTTCTTAAGGTCATTCCTTTCTTGGTATTTTATTTTTAGGTGTTTATTGTTCTTTACGTGTCCGACTCAAACATTTTTACTAGGATAGTTCAACAAGAGTTTTTCTAAAGTTCATAGTTCCTTTGGGATTCGATACTCGAATACTTGCTACTTATGAACTATGTCGATAGGTACACTTGCCTGTGGAGCGTGAAAATTTCGTTACTGTTCGTTTTATTTTTATAACTCGATCCGCCCGATGGAGTTTTTTGCCCGTTATCCGGAATGATTGGGCGTAAAGCGTCTGTAGGTGGCTTTTTAAGTCCGCGACATTGCCATGGAGCTATTAATATTAGAAAGTGTATTATTCTATCTATTTATTATTATTAAATATTTTTATTTACGCTTAATAAGTCTTCTTTTGGTCTAGGTACGTGTGCTTAGGTGCATGACCCGAAGGAACCCTTCACTGCCATTAGTTGAAGGTGACCGGAGATTGAAAGGACATTTCGATGTAACTTGAGGGAGAACGCTAGGCGAGTCGAAACAATAACCGAAATGGCAGAGCAACATCAAAACGAGATGCCTTTGATTGCGAGAGAACCTCCGAGCTGAATAGTCCTTCCTCAAGTCCTTAACCGAAATGGCAGAGCAACGTCGTAGGAACGGTTGGCTCTGCAATAGTCCTTCCTCAAGTCCCTAACAACTTCGAGCTGAAACATCATTGGCTTCAAATGCTTCAGGCGACAACTCAATATGATGGACTCTCCGAGGAAGACGCTTATCGACACATCCGAGATTTCCTATCTTGCACCGAGGCACTACGATTACAAGGCGTAAGCACGAAAGCCATCCGACTCTACTTATTTCCATTCTCTCTACGAGAAAATGCGAAGAAATGGTTTAATTTACTTCCCGAGAGATCTATCACCACTTGGGACCAGATGCATGCCACCTTCATCAATCATTTCTTTTCACCGTCGAAGGCTCTCAAACTAAAAATGGACCTCCCCGCGTTTAATCAAAAGGAGGGCAAAAATCTATATGATGTATGGACCAGATTTAAGGCGCTCTTGAACCGATTTCCTCAACACGGGATGACAGAGAGCGAGCAAATTCAGTGGTTCCACGAATCGATGAACGATCACACCGTGTAATTATTAGACGGAGCGTGCAACGGAGGCCTTTGTAATCTCAGCGCGACGGAGAGCTGGAATCTTATCGATGACTACAGTGCAAATAGGTTTCGACGAGAGAGCTCAAGCACTCGAGGTAAACCATCGGGGATGTACGACGTCGACAACACCACTGCGATACACGCCAAGTTCGACGCTCTACGACAACAAATTTCAGCGAACGGCCTTCAAATGCAAGCGTTTATGAATGTGCTCCTTCCCACTCTAGCAACAAAGCCGGCCGTTAATGCTGTTTAAATGCAAACCGCCCCAAGGAACCCCGTGGCTACCCAACCTCCTCATTCATTTCCGACCTATATTCCACCATGCACTACATGCGGAGGAGGGACCCACGATGCGGCTCATTGTCCTGCCACTATTCCCACGGAGCAAGTTGACTACACGAGAACTACCAAGGTCAGCGAGATTTTGTCCCGAATCGAGTTCATCCGAACTTAGCCTACGGAAATAAACAACAAGCCCCACCGGGATTTCAAAATCAAAGGACGTAAGGATACCATGGCAGAAATTATGAGGTTGCCCCTGAACGCGACGCGTAGACAAGCTCGAGGGGATGTTTGCTAAGCTAATGGGAAAGCTCGACTCTCGCTTGGATAGTCAAGAAGTGCGGTTACAAAACACCAAGTCTTTGCTACGGGCCTTAGAGAAGCAAGTTGGGCAGATAGCCGAATCAATCCAACAACGTCCTTCCGGTTGAACTCTTCGTAACATGAGAGAACTTGAGGAAGTACAAAACCAAAGAAGAACGTTGAACTCATGAAGAAGATAATCATCGAGGTCGATAAAGAGGAAGAAGTCATATCCAAGCCACCTACCAAGACGTATCAACCAAAGATCCCGTATCCAGCAAGACTTGAAAGGGAAATTGTTGACGACCAGTTTGGTAAATTTCTCGCAATTTTTAAACAATTACATATTAATTTACCTCTTATCGAAGCTCTTGCACAGATGCCCCGTTGGGCAAAGTTCTTAAAGGACCTCATCACGAATAAATGCAAGTTGGACGACGTGTCCACAGTTGAGCTACGAGGGGAGTGATCCGCCATCTTACAAAGCAAGATCCAAAAGTTAAAAGACCCAGGGAGTTTTACTATACCTTGTTTAATAGGCGATCTGGTGGAACATAAGGCATTGGCCGACTTAGGAGCAAGTATAAATTTAATGCTTTATTCGATGTTCAAGAAACTTGGTTTAGGAGAACCGAAACCCACAAAGATGAGTATACAATTAGTGGATAGATCTGTTAAATATCATAGGGGTATTATTGAAGATGTTCTTATTAAAGTAGATAAATTCATAATTCTTGCAGATTTTGGTATTCTCGACATTGAGGAAGATGAAAATATTCCTCTAATCTTAGGAAGTCCATTCCTCGCTACCGGAGGGACTATGGTCGATGTTCGTAACGGAACCATTGACATTAACGATGGCAAGAAGTGACGTTCGATAGGCTGAGTCCATGAACAATGCCGAGAAATTAGACGATAAGTGCTTTTATATCGATGCATGGAATGACTTTTTATCCTTGATGCTTGTGTGCACCTCGAGCGTGTGTTCCTCCTTGATATCGTCATCTCCGTCTACTTGGGCAAATCGAGGGGTAGTTCATAAGTCAGCTCTTTCTTTTGGAGCTCCTCGTTTTTTCCTATTTCTTGCTTCGAGGCGAATGAATCATGTTGTGAGAGTCCCTGCAAAAGAAAAATGCAAAATTTTCTCAATCGATGAACCGCCAACGCTCGAACTCAAGCAACTGCCCGATCACTTGGAATATGCATTCGAGGAAAATTCAAAGCTTCCCGTAATCATAGCATCAAATCTGGAGAGGGAGCAGAAACTTATGCTCTTAGACACACTACGGGAGCACAAGAAGGCGCTCGCATGGAAAATATCAGATATTCGAGGAATTAGCCCGACCTTCTGCATGCGTAAGATTCTCATGGAAGACAAGTTCAAGCTGGTGGTGCAACACCAAAGGCATCTAAACCCCAACATGAAGGAGGTAGTTAAGGCCGCGGTTATCAAGCTACTCAATGCGGGAGTTATAAACCCGATCTCGGACAGTGCATGGGTGAGTCCGGTTCAGGTAGTACCAAAGAAAGGAGGAATGACAATCGTGCCCAACGAGAAGAACGAACTCATTCCAGAGGACTGTTACGGGGTGGCGCTTTTGCATCGACTATCAGAAACTAAACGAAGCAACGCGAAAATACCATTTTCCTCGCCCTTTTATTGATCAAATGCTTGAACGTTTATGTGGTCATAAATTCTATTATTTTCTCGATGAACTTTCAGGTTAATTGCATATTTCTATTGCACCCGAGGATCAAGAGAAAACAACGTTCACATGCCCGTTCGGAACATTTGCGTATCGACGGATGCCCTTCGGATTTTGCAACACGCCGGCCACTTTTCAACGTTGCATGATGGCCATCTTTGATAAACTGATCGGAGAAGGATGGAGGTATTCATGGATGATTTTTTTATTTTTGGTGACTCATTTGAGGTATGTCTACTTAATTAAAGAAGGTGCTTCAGCGATGCGAGGAAACAAACCTTGTTCTAAATTGGGAGAAATGTCATTTCATGGTAAGAGAGGGTATTGTTTTAGGTCATAAAATATCGTCGAAGGGTATCGAGGTAGATAGAGCTAAGATTGAAACCATTGAGCGATTGCGTCCACCCTCGTTGGTAATAGCAATTAGAAGTTTCATATGACATGCGGGTTTTTATCGTAGATTTATTAAGGAATTTTTCTAAATTTTCTAGACCTTTAACTCGCTTGCTTGAAAAAGACATACCTTACGAGTTTACACCCGAATGCATGAATGTGTTTACCATACGTAAGGATAAGCTCATTAATGCCCCTGTCATGGTAGTCCCCGATTGGAGGCTACCATTTGAATTAATGTGCGATGGTAGTGATTTCACAGTAGGTGCAGTTCTGGGGCAGCGACGGGAAAAACACTTTCAGCCAATACACTATGCGAGCAAAACTCTAACGAGGCGCATACAAATTACTCTACCACCGAGAAGGAGCTGCTCGCAGTCTTGTTTGCCATCCACAAGTTTCGTCCATATCTTGTCCTTTCGAAGGTCATCATCTACACAGATCATTCGGCCCTCAAGCATCTCTTTGCGAGACGCGAAGCCGAGGTTAATATGATGGATCCTTCAACTTCAAGAGTTCAACGTGGAGTTTCACGACCAGAAAGGAAAAGAGAATGTCGCAGTTGATCACTTGTCGAGACTAGACGAAACGCCCCGCGAAGATATAAATGTGGATAACATTCGAGACCATTTTCCCAACGAATATTTGTATGCTAAAGATGAGGTATTCGATGAAACTCCATGGTATGCTGATATTGCTAACTATCTTGTATCTAAGATCATCCCAAAGGGATACACAAGCACTAGAAGAAGAAATTCTTCTCGGACTTGAAGTATTATTTTTGGGACGATCCATATTTGTTTAGGATTTGTGCAGATAAGATAATCCAGAGATGCGTATCCTTCCCCGAGAGAGTCAAAATATTGAATCATTATCATGTCGAACCATGCAGAGGACACTACGGAGGTAATTGAACTGCACATAAGGTACTTGAATGCGGTTTTTATTGGCCTACGATTTTTAAAGATGCTCAAAAGTATGTTGAGGACTGTGACAGGTGCCAATGGATCCGTAATATTTCTAAATGTAATGAGATGCCTCAAAATTTTATTTTTGTCTGTGAAATATTTGACGTTTGGGGCATTGATTTTATGGGCCTGTTTCCTACCTCTTTCAATAACCGATATATCCTAGTCGCGGTTGATTATGTATCAAAATGGGTGGAAGCGCAAGCGCTGCCCATTAATGATGATAGGGTAGTCGTTATATTTTTGAAAGCTTTATTTTCATGATTTGGCTCACCTCGTAATATAATTAGCGATAAAGGTACGCACTTCTGTAACACCGAGTTTGCAAAGACTCTCGAGAAATATGGTGTTAAACCCATTGTTACAACCGCGTATCATCCTCAAGCGAGCAGCCAAGTGGAAGTCGTAAACAAGAAGCTGAAGCGTATACTCGAGAAGACCGTGCAACACCATAGGCGGGATCGGACGAACAAGTTAAACGACGCTCTATGGCTGTACTAGAAAGCATATAAGATGAATATTGAATCCACACCCTATAGACGTGTTTACGGAAAATCTTGTCATTTACCCATCGAGCTAGAACATAAGGCAAATTGGGATTTAAAGAAGCTAGACTTTGATTTGAATCTTGCAGGTGAAAAACAAAACTTGTAGATCAACGAGCTCCATGAGTGGCGACAGATGGCATACAAAAATACCCGCCTCTACAAGGAGTGTACGGAGTCATATCATGATCGAAAAATCATGAAGCGAGAATTCCAGGAAGGTGACCATGTCTTGCTATACAACTCGCGCGTGCGACTATTCCCCGGAAAGCTGAAGTCAAGATGGTCTGGCCCATTCCCCGAGTATTTTCATACGGTACTATCGAGATCACACACCCAGAAAAAGGAACCTTCAAGGTGAACGGACACCGTCTCAAGCATTTCTATGGAGGTGACTCGAGGCGCTCGAAAAAGAAACGATCCAGCTTATCGACACCACCCAGAGCTGAAATTCAACCAAACTATGTCTAGCTAAAACATGTTAAAGAAAGTGCTACTTGGGAGGCAACCCAAGCTTATTATGTTTGTTTTCTTTTTATCGTTCTATTCGAACTCTCAGTTTTATGTTTTGTTTTTAAGTGATTGCAGGGAATTCAAAATCTCAAGTGTGGGGAGGAACCATACACAAAGCATGCACACCAGACTATTCAGGGAAGTTCGCTTATTTAATTATTTCCCCTTCCTTGTATTACAATGTTTATTACGTTGAGGACAACGTAAATCTTAAGTGTGGGGAGGGGAATTTCTAAGAAATTGATGCGAACATGTTAAAATATGCATGACGTGATTTTTGGTATAAAATTTTGAGAAAATTTGGCATGAATGTTTTTCGAAAATCATGTTTCTTCTCATGAAAGAATGATTCATGTTAGAAATGGTGTAAGTAATTAGGATACATATGCATAATTGACTTCTCTCTTACATGATTAACTTGGCGATACTTGAGAGATTCGTACACATAATCCTATTTTTGTGAGATTTTTGAGCCTATGAGCTTTTTGCTCAATTCTGTGGTTGTGTGAATCATGTCTAATTTATTTCTCTCCGGAACTTGCTTACATATTGCGTTTTGAAATTACTTAAGGTGAGATTGTGTGAACGTGAGGAAGGCATTGGAACTCAAGTCCATAACCAAAGTTCCGACCACGCCTTATCACCGTAGTTAGCCACTTTGAGCCTGAGTCTTTTGTTTGTGGAAACCGAAATTATAAATTGCCCACCCGAATTAACCTTCAGAAATAAACCCATACGAGCGATTAGTGGAAGTGGAGGTTGAATGCCGGAATCAAGAAGGGCAGCTCGGACCAAATCCCGATGAACACTAAAGTTTGGCGTCGAAAATATAATAAAAAAGAAAAGAAAAAAAATATTTGACTAACAAGGACTTAGTGTGAAAAAGCATATGTTATTTCCTCTCAAAAGCATATAAGTTATTTCCTAGATCAAGGGTTGAAAGAAGGACTTCGTGTGAAAAAAAAACGAATACGGAAGAAGGAAAACAGGGGAAGAAAAAGAGAAGGCAAATTCTTGGCGCGTTCGAGATGATAACATGATCCCGACACGATTACAGCTCATATCCTTTATGCTTATTCGTTGCATATCTTACATATGTTAGCCATTTTATATCCCGGTAAAGACCTTTTGATTCACGCTTATCGCCGAGAGTAGTAGAGTTACGAATTGCTTGCAAGCTTATGGTAGAGATTAGATTAGTGCATGAACCGAGAGAATTCACCGAAGTATTGACCTATACACTGAGCGATTTGAGTAAACCCTTCTGAGGTACGGATCTCGACCGGCATTGCTAAGGAAGTCGTATAGTCAGTTGTTGACCTTGAATATGTTTTCCGACTTTACTTGCATTATCTCTATACATGTTTTAATTCTTGATTGAAAGTTGCATAATTTGATCAATGCTTATGTGCCTTATTATTTCTTTGCTTCAGGACAAGCAAACACGTAAGTGTGGGGAGATTTGATAAACGTATTTTCTTACGTTTACTATTATATTTAAGTAAATTATTTTCGAGCTAAATGAATATGTTTTGCATAAGTTTAATTGTCATTGCCTATTTTTATGATGTGTAGAGCTTCAAGACGGAAATAAGAACAAACCGAACGAAAAAAAGGAAACAAAATGAGAGAAATAGCATTTAACATGGCCATTCAGCTTAAACCAGGAAGCCATGCAACCTGATACAGCATTTAACATGGCCATACAACCCTGAAGAAAAGGCCATGCAAGCACTGAACATGGCCGTGTTGCTGATATTGTGAGGCCGTGCAAGAGTTTAACATGGCCGTATTGGCCATCTTATGAGGCAGTGTTAAGCTGTCGAACAAGGAAATGAGAACCTGGTTTTAACACGGCCGTGCCATCATCAACATGGCCGTGTTAGCCATCTTTTGAGGCCGTATTGAAATGTCGAGGCTTCGGAAATGAGGATACGAGTTGAACACAGCCATGCAACTTAAGCCACAAAGATGTGCAGCCCATGCGAAGAGAAGAGAGGCCACTTTCGAGTACAACACGGCCGTGCTAATTGATACCTCAAGTCGTGTGTCAGAAGTCAATAAACGAGCAAGCAATGGTGGACCATAAAGATAAGCTCTTGGACTTATAAAACGTAGATGGATCTCATTTTTCTTCCTTAGGACATCCATATCAAGCTTCCAACCCCGTATTCAAAGACATTAAATACAAGAGACAAATGAAATCTTCTTTTGGGTTGCTCAATATCTTTCAAGCATGAGACTCCTTATTTTTTACGTTGAAAAAGGAGCAGAAGAAGAGGACGAAGAGGTCTATATAAGGCAGGCTCAAAAGACGAACAAAGGGGAGGAGAGGAACATAAAAGAAAGGAAGAAGAAAGGTAAGAGCTGAACTACATATATTTACACCAAATTTTTGTTGCCTCACTAGACCCTAATAACACTTACTTAGCCGTACACCACGTGTTCGACCAAAGTACTCAAAAAAGAACGAAGATCGATCACGGAGCTAATATCAGGGAAGAATCATATTTTTCTCATTGTTCATTTTGTTCTTCATTGTGAACATTATGAGTAGCTAAATATTTTGTATTTGAGATGAGATGAACCCTAGCGAGATCGATCGTATGTTTAAGAGTATTTGATGTTTTGCTATCATTATGACTCGTTTATGAATCATATGATTTCGATTATGTCTATGTAATTGGAACTATCAAGTTATCTTCATCATGTCTATGCTCGAGAGAGGGGCGAACGGTTAGACCACTCGTAAACGAGCGGAATAAACTCTTTGCTAGAGATAGGTTGAACTACCCTGCCAGATTAGAGTCAAATATAATAGCGGGATTCGTCGTCCCTTAATGCAATCTTCGTTAAGTAGTTAATGAAGCTTGCCCGGCTACTTAATTCGTTAATTAGTTGTTTGTGAATTTTGTGTGGTAAGGCGCAGTTTCTTCGGCAATACGGATTCGTACGCATGTTATAGGAATCCTCACGGTCTATTAGTAGCTGAAAGTCTTCTTTATACTTGGTGTTCGTCCCGTTCGAGCTGGGGTGATTCGAAATCTCAAATACGTTTGTTTTCATAAGGTCCTCCCTTCCTTGCTATTTTATTTTTAGGTGCTTATTGTTCTTTACGTGTTCGACAAATCAAACATTTTTATTAGGATATTTAAACAAGAGTTTTTCTAGTTTATAGTTCCTTTCGGATTCGATATTCGAATTCCTGCTACTTTATACTATGCCGATAGGTACACTTGCTTGTGGAGCGTGCAAAGTTCGTTAGTGTTCGTTTTATTTTTATAACTCGATCCGCTCGATCAGGTGTCAAATCATATTTTTGTCCTAAACCACCATTACCGTACTTTTAGGTACCCGACTTCGTTTGGGATTACCTAACTTAATTTTTGACGTAGGAACCCATTTGAGATCGATTTGACACAGAAAAGACGTTTCTTCTCGGGTGAATGTGTGTCCAGGTTTACTAGATTGAAAGATCTTCTCTTTGACCAGTAGCATAAGATGCTTTTCCGAATAGACTTTGACGGGATATTTCATGTAGGAATACGAGGCTATCGCATTGTAAGCACGTGTAGCGGGTGAATTCCTACTAGAAGACGTCACACAATTCACTTTATAATGATGGATTTTAATGGAATTTTGCTTAAAAAAATGATGAACATTTTCGTACGGATAAGTTGGTCCATTTCTATCATTTTGTAAAGAATGATGAATTTTCGAAGCTTGAGACGTTCGTTTGCTTGAGTTTAAAATTCTTCTTTAAGCGCGTCAATTTTGATAGGAGTAGGAGATGGAAAATCTTTTACATTTTCGACCTTAATTTTGGAAGATAATGTCGATTTTCCTTTCTCTTTCTTAATCTTCTTTTGTTCCTTTGCACTTTTAAGTTCTTTGCTTTTACTTTGCACTTCACCTCCAGTCAAGGCGATTTAGCATGCGTATTTGCCTTCTGAGCTTTTGTCACAATTGACTTAGAATTATTAGTGATTTCCTTATTAGCTTTGAGTACAAAGGCGTCCGTCTGTGTTCCAATATCCTGCTTAAGAGAATATATTTTTGTAGAAACATAATTTAAGACATGTAGGGACGGGGAATTTTTGAGATTTGAAATCTCCTTTAAAAGCTTTTCCTTTTCAGCTCGGAAACATACTCTTTCCGATTTCACGATTGCGTTCAATTCTGCTATTTTACTAACAACCTCTGGCCAACAAATATAGGTTTATTAGAATGTAAATTATTTTCCCCGTTGGACGCTGAGTCATTTGAGGAACTTTGGTCTTTCAGACTCTTTTCTGCAAGAATGCACTCTAAGCGATGAGCTTTAGAGTTCCACTTACGGCGTTCCTCAAGCATAAGGTTGTACTCGCAAGTCTTGGTTAGTAGCTTATCTTCGCAAGTTTTCGAACTAGTAGCTTACCTTGAGCTTTTCTATTTGAGCATCGCTACTCGACAACTCTCTCTTGTGCAACTTTGAGCTGACAGTTAAGAATTTGTTTCTCTCTTATGTTTCTGAGCAAGCATTGTTGGTTATTTTCTAGCCTAGCTTCCAACTCTTTTTGTGTTCGTTCTCTCCCTTCAATAGTGGCCAACTCTCCCTACATTTGTTCAACTATGTGTTGGGATCGCGGAGTTCTCTTTAAATTTGGAAATGCGTACATATGGCGGCAACTTTGGTTTTTGAAGGTTGGCAATGTTAGCTTGATTTGACGACGCTTCAGGATTTTGCATTTACGATCAATCTTGCACTTTTTATTGTGCTACGGCTCCCATTTTCTTTATTTACTATTAATTGAAAATCCTAGTCTATCCAACTAATAAAGATTAAAGTGATTTTACCACGGTTAAGATTGGATGAATTGAATCGGCCGAGGATTGTCGTGCGTTCTTAGGGAAGGTTGGGAGCTTCCCTCTCTAAGATTTATCTCACTATATAATTCACACACAAGACACACCTAACTATGTGTTAGGGTTTTAGTATTTATACAACAAGTTGGTATATAATACATGGGCCCTTGTAAGCCCATTACATAAAAAGATCACTAGATTCTATAAATAGTTACTAATTTACTTAAATAAATTACAAGACTAAGATAACATAATCAATTTGAACATAATAAAATATTCCTAAAGCATCAATTTGTTGATTTTTGGTTGGATTGTCGCATCGATGTCGTGTAGATTGAATTTTATTTAAGGGTAACTTTAACACAAAAGAAAATGTTAAGTAATAACAGTGTTATGCAAGTAATATGTTCTGAGATCCGAAACAAATTTTCGGATTGAAATCTTTTGTTGTATGTTTATCGAGAAATTTTATCGATAGCACTGTCATGAGTTAGCGAGAAAAATTTACGATAGACATTCTCGATAAAAGATATGTTGTTCCCAAAAAAATTCTCTGTTAAGGTTTATCGAGAGAAACTTTTACGATAAAATTTCTCAATAAAGAGTATGTTTCTCGTAAAGTTGTTCCGAAAAAAAATTGTCGATACGATTTATCGAAAAATAATGTCGATAATGTTTTTCGGAAAAAATTGTCGAAAGAGTTTTGCGATAAAATTTTCAAGAAAAATTTACGATAAAATTTATCGATAAAATTTTTGAGAAAAAATTTACAACAAAACTTTTGCCATAAAATTTTGAGAAAAATATTTTGCGATAAAGTTTTTGAGAATATTCACGATAAAATTTTCTTTTACGAGAAACATTTCGAGACAGTTTCACGACAGCGTTTTTCGAAACGAATGTTTTGCAAAAGTTTTGCCTTAAAACTTTTGAGAAAAATATTTTATGATAAGATTTTACCCTAAAATTTTCTTTTACGAGTCATGCGTTCCCAAAAAAGCCCGCCTCTTGTGTTGATCTCCTTGCTTCTCTTCATCTTCGTGAACTGCGAGCCCCCTCCGACAATTAAAACTTTTAAGTCAGTGGGGCGCGGAATGAAATCGGGATGATGTTCCTGAACTGAGAGTGTAGAGCTGGGCCTAGTTGTAAGTATCGTGTCTTGTTGTAAGCGTACCTCTTGTGGAAGTGCAGTGTTACCTATTTATAAGGGAGTGGAGAGTGACCCTTCGTTCGCTATAGATGCTAGTAACGCCTCTCTTTATGATGGTGTAATGGACCATTAGTAATCATGCTTTGAAGTCTCGTAATTGTCTTAATGTAGTGGGTTTTATAACCATTTGTCATAATTGTCTTCTTAAATGGGTATGTTGCCTCTTGGTCTTCCTCGGGCGAGTGGGGCGAGCGGCTCTCTTGGTCTTCCTCGGGTTACTTCTCAAGCATGGTTTTCGGCCGTGACTTCTCGAGCGACCCTCTCGGCTTTCCTTGGGCGAATAACAGAGTGGCCCGTTTTCGTTAGTTTAGTCGACTCGAATTTTTTACCGAGTAAGGAAAAAATCCCGAGGGCAACAACGAGAAATAATTTCGAGATAGTTTCACGACAAAGATTTTCGAAACGAATATTTCGATAAAGTTTTTTGCTAAAACTTTTGAGAAAAAAAATTCTCGAGACTGAGTAAGAAAATTTCTCGTAAAATTTATCAATAGAATTTGCACAAAAGATTTACGATATTTTACGAGAAAAATTTTCGATATGTCTGACGAGAAAATTGGGAGTTTTTCTCGATAAAATTTTCGAACGAGAAAAACACTAAATCAAAGAAAACTGTTGTGTAGAATAGATCGAAATGTGTAAATTTTCAGCTTGAACATCCGATTAAAAACTCAACAAACAGCATAATACGTTCAATTTCGATAAAAATCAGATAATCCGAGATGAACACTGAGTTGAAAATTTTCGTCAATTACGTAGGTTCAATCGATCAGAATCAATAGTAGGTTCAATCGATCAGAATCAAGTGCAAATTAGTGTGAATCAGTCAATCGAAGCTTATTCAAGGCAAATCAAGTCGAATTGCTCGAAAACAAAGTCCATTTTGCGAATGTTCTTCACGGGAGAAACTTCCGAAAATTAATTTCGATATTTTGTCGAAATTTTTGGTTGAAATCAGCGAATTCAAATACAATGCAATCATGATTCTGCTCTGATACCAATTGTGAGTCCCAAACCAATCGTAACAATGAATAATATCGAAGAATTATGAAATAAATTACTGATTAAGTGCGGAATAGAGTAGTTCGGGTAATCTTCAATTACGAGCTAAATCTTCAATATCACTTGAATGATTTACAATTGTGTGTTACTTACATCTCAAGCTGTCCCCAATTACTTATATATATCCAACACATATTTTAGTATATTTACATTTTAGTCCCTAGAATATCAGAAATTACAATCAGGCCCCAAAATTAATATAATACAAAATAAAATACACTTATGTTCTAACACTCTTGAATGCATTGATTAGGTATTGATAATGTGTAAATTAGGTATTGAAGTTGACCTTTTACTGAATTTTGTTGGGGATATTTGGTATAATTTTGCTAGCATAAGGTTATTTGACATCATCCATGCAATTTTCGATGGTTATTTGATGTCATCTAGAGAATTTTTCGATAGCAGAACAACCAAAATTCATAAAACACCCCAGTGGTTTTTGAAACTCATCACAAAAAAATTATGGTTTTAAAACAACATAAAATTCCATCGTAGTTGAGTTAACTTTTCACATTCTCACCATTTGCAGGGGATACGGTAATATGTTTTCGAAATCATAAGGGGTGTGATGATATATTTTCTAAACCATATGGGAGTAACGCGACGTTTACAAACCATAAGATAGTAACGTGATAGTTTAACCACATGGGGCTATAGAGCAATTTACTCTATATTTTTTTTATAGTTACCCTAAATATAAAATTATTTCTAATGTAGTTTACCTTGTGTGAAGAGATAAACCAGCAAGTACTCGCGGCTCGAGTATTTTTCACTGATGCATGAGAAAGTACGTGATATACATGTAAGCACTGCACCGCCCTTTTTTTCTTCTCAAATTATTACAAAAGAATATGGCGTCGCTTTGCTATATTATATATATAATGAAATGGAGCACTAGTTCCCAAATCTTTTCATCAAGTCTCTTTTCTGTTCTGTGTGATGTTTGTATGTATTAACATACATGATAGATAACAAAATCGAAAGACGTAATTGTTTGAACAAGTGATTTAACGTGGTTCAGATCAATTAAATCCTAATCCACAGGGCAACATCAAGGATTTCTCTTATTGACGATAATTGGGGATTTTACATGAAGAGAACACAAAAATCGCACAAGAACACAGTAAGTCAGAAAACCCGTACACTCAGCTTCACTTCTCATAACGGTATTTAACCAACTCATATCCTTTCTTATTGAAAACGTTTAAGTTATCATCAACTTTATAAGTAATTGCATCTTCATTAAGCGCTACACGCTTCTTGCTTCCCGTTTTGTGACTTACAAATGAACTTCCCTGCTTTGAGCTCATTTCTTCACACTGAGGTGCTGCTTTCTCTCCATTCTTGAATTTTAACACCCCCCACAAGATGGATGATACAAATCCATTACAGCCATCTTGACTAATATGGGTTGCAAGTGCGGCCCAGTGATAGCTTTTGTAAAAACATCTGCTAATTGATGTTCCGTTCTAATAGGTAATAACTTGATCGATCCATCTGATACATGATGTCTCACGAAATGGCAATCGACCACTATATGCTTAGATCTTTCATGAAATTTTGGATTAGATGCAAGCTTCAACGCTGATTGGTTGTCACAATAAACAGTTGGAACATGAACTTGATTTATTCCCAGCTCCTTCAACAGATGTTTAACCCACAATATCTCTGCAACTATAGAACCCAACGCCCTATATTCTGCTTCTATCGAAGATCTTGATACCGTAGCTTGCCTTTTAGCTTTTCAAGTCACCAAAGAATCCCCCAAGAATGTGCAAAAACCAGTAACGGATTTCCTTGTATCCTTACAAGTTGCCCAGTTAGCATCTGAAAATCCTTTTACTCAGTCCGGGTCTGAACTGAACAAAATTCCTTGTCCTGGAGATGCCTTCAAATACCTCAGCAGATGATGTGCTGCTACCATGTGGCCTTCTCTTGGTGCTGAAATAAACTGACTAAGCTTATGCACGGTGAAAGCAATATCAGGCCTAGTAAATGAAGATAAAGTGACCTTCCTATCAATCTCCTATACTTGAAAGGATCTGACGGCAATTCTCCATCAACTTCAGTGAGATTTTCACCAGGATTCATTGGAGTTGGCAATGGTTTGGCAGCTAAGTATCCTGTATCCTCTAACAGTTGCAATACATAGTGCCTCTGAGTAACATAGATTCCTGATTTGCTGCGAGCTACTTCCACTCCTAGAAAAATATTTGAGCTCACCCAAATCTTTGATCCTGAAACTGTCGTTTAAAAATTCCTTTACTTTCTGTATTTCCTGGGATGAAGGCCCTGCCAATTGTCATCAACGTACACTAGCAGAATGACTAAACTATCATTCATGCCCTTTATGAACAAAGTATGATCGGATTGTGTTTGTTTAAAACCAAAATCATTGACTACACTTGTAAACTTCTTTTTCCATTGTCTAGAAGCTTGCTTGAGACCATAAATGGATTATGAAGCTTGCAAACCATTTTACTTGACCTGATCTCTCATAGTTCTTGTAGAATCCTTGAGGCAAATCCATATACACTTCCTCCAACAAATCTCCGTTCAAAAAGGCGTTATTAACATCCATTTGTACTAAATTCCAACCGAGCTTTGCTGCTTAAGTAAGGATGATCTTGATAGTATTTGGCTTGGCCACAGGAGCAAAAGTATCTATATAATTTACCCCTTCTCTTTGGTCATAGCCTTTTGCTACTAGCCGAGCCTTATGCTTTTGTAACTGACCATCTGAATCAAATTTGGCTATATAAACCCATCTACTACCAAAGTTTTCTTTCCTTCTGGCAATGGGACTATAGACCATGTGTCCATTCTCTTCCAGAGCCTTAAATTCCTCATTCATAGCTTGCTGCCATTTTTCTGATCTTCAAGCTTGAAGATAATTCTTGGGCTCGTCTACTTGGCTAATATTGCAAATGAGAGATTGATATTGATCCGAGAAGTGTTGATAAGAAACAACCTTTGATAGAGGATACATGATCTTCTCATTTCCCACTTTATTACAATGACAGTCCTTCAAGTAAGATGGTCTTCTTATTTGTCTTTCAGGTCTTCCACTCAATTGATGCATCTGCTCATGTGCATCAGAATTGTTTGTGATAGGAATTTCCTTTCTGAAAAAGAAATGTTTGACTCTTGATTATCTGAATGATCCCAGGTAGATATTCCATGTTCTGTAAGAGCTTGATCTAATCCTTCTGACTGCAAGTATTCCTTATCAGTAAAATGTGAATTGCATGGCCTAGGAAGAACATGTGAAAAAAGGAAATCCTCCGAGAAAGAAGGTGTCTGTTGGCTCTTGAAAGGAAAAACATTCTCCTGAAACCTCACATCCCTGGAATTAAAAACTTCTCTTTTGTGCAGGTCCAACAGCTTGTATCCTTTGACTCCGTTTGGATACCCAATATAATACACATTCTCTTGCTCTTGCATCAAACTTTTTCCTACCTGCATCAAGTGTAGAAGAAAAACAAAGAGCCCCAAAAACCGCAGCAACTCATAATCCACTAGTTTCTGAAATAATAGTTCATAAGGACTATTATTTCCCAGCTTCACTGATGGAGTTCTGTTTATAAGGAAAGTAGCCATTAACACACATTCTGACCAATACCTAATTGGTATTCCAGATTGAAAGTAAAGAGATCGAGCCACATTTAAAAGATGTTGATGTTTCCTTTCAACAATTGAATTATGTTGTGGCGTTTGAACACAAGATAAATGATGTATAATCCCTTTTTTCCTAAATAAATGAACCAAATTAAATTCTTTTGCATTGTCTGTTCTTATGGTTTTTATTCCCGACTTAAATTGTGTTTCTACCAAGGCTATGAAAAAAGCAATGACATCTTGAACTTCAGATTTATATTTAGTCATAAAGAGTCAAGTAAATCTAGAATAATCATCTACTATAGTAACAAAGTATTGATGTCCTAAATGAGAAGGTTCATGAAATGGTCCCCAAACATCACAATGTACAAGATCAAAAGGAGAACAAGCTGATTTATTATTGTTAGGAAATGAAATTCTCTTCTGTTTAGAAGCAGGACAAATTTTGCAAAAAGAATCCATAGAAGTATTTTCATGCTTCATTGAATTTCTAAGAATCTCTAACCACTTGTTTGATGGATGTCCCATCCTATTATGCCAAATATCAAGTGATATCTTAATAAGAAAAACAACTTTCTCCCTAGTTAAAGAATGAGAAACTGGATCAGACTGAAGTAGATATAGTCCTGCTATTTGTTTACCCTTGCCAATATTGATCCTGGACCACAAAGCCATTAGCCTCAAAGCAAAATTTGCAGTTTCCCTTTTCAGCTAAATAACTTACACATATTAAATTTAAATGAAATTGTTGTACTAATAACACATCTGTAAGAACAATAAAACTGTTGACTGCAAATGAACCTGCCCTGTTGACTTTGATGACAGAGTTATCTGGCAAAATAACATTGGATACTTCTATATCATGTACCTTAGACAATAATTCCATATACCACAAACATGTCTAGTGGCTCCAGAATCTACTAACCAAAGATCTTTACTTGTGAGTTTAGGCAAATTAAATGACAGACAAGTACTTGCACCTTTTTATGCCTTTTGTGGTGCTTCTCCTCTACCCAGTGGTAAATTTGCCATATATTGATTGATTAACGCTTGCAAGCTTTGAAGCTGGAAGGGTGTCATTTGTAGATGAACTGATGCATCCCCTGTTCAAGCATTGACAGAATTTCCCTGATTAGCATGATGCTCCATCTTGTTAAAAGAGTCTACCAGAACTTGATTGGTCCTTGCCCCTTTGAACCGTGGATTCTGCTTGAATCCTTGAGGGTAACCATGAATTTGATAACATGTTTCTATGGTGTGTCATCTCTTATTGCAATGAGTACAAACATGTCGAACTCCATCTAATTTTGTTGCCATCGTTCTCTGGTTATAAGCTCCTTTCTTGAATCCTTCATGATCTTTCTAAGCCGCCTTCATTGCCATGTTATACATTTGATTCTGACCCATCCTTTAGTGCCCTGCAATCATTGACCTCTGCTTCTCTTCTTAAACTAACAATGAGAACACTTTGTTGATTGGTGGTATGGGATCCATGAGCAGAATTTGTCTCCTTATTTGGGAAAAATAATCATTTAATCCCATTAAGAATGTAAGAACATATTCTTCATCAAGATAATCTTTTATGATCTTGATTCCTCCACAAGTACACACACAGCTTGGCCTGTAGTTGCTCAATTCATCCCATAAGGTTTTGAGTTTGGTGAAATACATTGCAATACTGTTGGAACACTGTGACAGATTGATTAACTCCCTCTTTAGCTGGAAAATTCTTGGCTTATTAGTTTTCCCAAACCTTTCTTGCAGATCCAGCACCACTTCTCTAGCAGATGTACTATACAAGATACTAGCAGATATATCCTTCGAAACTGCATTTATAATCCAAGATATTACAACACTATTATTTCTTTTCCAGGTAATAACCTGCTCCTTCGTGGCATTTACATTCAGAGGATCAACTATCGGAGGTTGAAGTTCACCATTCACGAATCCTTCCTTGTTTCTTCCAATGAGAGCGATCAACATCGCCCGACTCCAAGTAGCATAATTGTCTCCATCAAGAGATTCATGAACTATAAGTTGCCCTGAATTATCATTGTTACCCAAGAAAAAGGGATCGTTATTGCTTACCAGCGATGAATTTGGACCTGACGTAGGAGGAGTTGCAGCCATTTAAACGAAAAAGAAAATCTGAAGATGAATTGCAGTACAAATCTTGCTTCACGCAGCTCAATTCACTTGCTCTGATACCATAACAAAATCGAAAGACATAATTGTTTGAACAAGTGATTTAACGTGGTTCAGATCAATTAGATCCTAATCCACGGGGCAACATCAATGATTTCTCTTATTGACGATAACTGGGGATTTTACATGAAAAGAACACAAAAATCGCACAAGAACACAGTAAATCAGAAAACTCGTACACTCAGTTTCACTTCTCATAACGGTATTCAACCAACTCAGCTCCTTTGTTTAATGTTTAAGCTATCTGCAACTTTATAAGTAATTGCATTTTCATTAAGCCTAAACGCTTCTTGCTTCCCGCTTTGTGACTTACAAATGAACTTCCCTGCTTTGATCTCATTTCTTCACACTGAGGTGTTGCTTTCTCTTCATTCTTGAATTTTAACAAGAGAGAGAGAGAGAGTGCTACACAGATGAGATTTCAACTACTACACAAACACCATGATGAACCTCGATTGCTTTATCAACAGCAATTTATCTGCAATGAATAATATATCTGTCCAACATAATTATACTCCACTTACTTTCAACGATGAGAAAACCTTCATCACAAACAGCCCATCTGAAAATTTCGCACCAGATAACTTCCAAATCAACACAAACCACCCTACAATAACATTCTTTGTTTTTGATTATGATCACGGTTACCATTCCATGTCAGCACTTGAAGATGAAATCGATATTTCGTCCATTTTCGGACAAAATCTCATCAGTTCGTGCTGTAACCTCGAATAAGATCTCCCATGTGATGATGTCAACGTTTTACCTGAAAAGGAAAAGAAAAGCAAGGCGAAGACGAATGATACATTCTTGAATTTTAACAAGAGAGAGAGAGAGGGAGAGTGCTACACAGATGAGATTTCAACTACTACACAAACACCATGATGAACCTCGATTGCTTTATCAACAGCAATTTATCTGCAATTAATAATATATCTGTCCAACATAATTATACTCCACTTACTTTCAACGATGAGAAAACCTTCATCACAAACAGCCCATCTGAAAATTTCGCAACAGATAACTTCCAAATCAACACAAACCACCCTACAATAACATTCTTTGTTTGTGATTATGATCACGGTTACCATTCCATGTCAGCACTTGAAGATGAAATCGATATTTCGTCCATTTTCGGACAAAATCTCATCAGTTTGTGCTGTAACCTCGAATAAGATCTCCCACGTGATGATGTCAACGTTTTCCCTGAAAAGGAAAAGAAAAGCAAGGCGAAGACGAATGATATACGTGCGTGCAGATGGATATAACATCTATACTTGGAGATACTATAGACTGTATGAAGGAGCTTCTAGGGAGGATTGGTAGCCTGCAACAAGAGATTGAAATTGATCAACAACTAACAATGAGCAGTGCCGGTCCTAACGAACAAGTCCAAGTGAGAAACTTCACCAAAGGTAATAATCCCCCCTCCCCTCCATATATAAGCATGTCGCAGAATGGAATTTTTACCTATAGATACTCGTTTGGCTGAAGGTACATCATATAAAAATTTTAGGTATTTGAAAAAAAAAATTAGGTACCATTGAAAACGTATCACGGTACATACTACAGTTAAGAAATGTACATTATGCTTATACAAGTGGCATATAAATATTTATGTACCATACCAACGGGTGATGATAGGAAATATGCATATAAAAAGGTTCGTGAATAATGATAAAATGGCGTTCTCATCCAATTATGGGTAAAAACTTTATTATACAATGTATTATACTATGTGCATATATGTAATATTTAAGTGTAGATTATTCTTATACTAAATGTAAGAAATTTGATTGACTAATTTATCTATTACTCACATGTATTGTATATGATATGTTGTGTTGTGTTAGTTTGATGATACAATGGAAGAAGCCACGAGAACCGAAATACGCTGTGCAGCTCGGCCTAGTCTGCTGCTATCAACAGTTACCACGTTGGAAGCATTAGGCCTCGAGATTCAAAACTGCGTTATCAGCTGCTTTAACGACTATGAACTTCAAGCTTCTTGCTCGGAGGTATACTGAAATGCACATAACTACCATATGCTTTTTTTATTGCGCGAAACTCCCTTGTACTATCTAAAACTTAGCATCGTATCCCCGGTGTTGTTTAAAACTTAGCACAATACCATCTGTGTTGTCGAAAACTTAGCACCGTACCCTCTGTGTTTTCGAAAACACAGCATTGTACCCCCCATTTATTAGGTGAAAAAGGCAAGGAAGGGATTTTACGCTATTTCCGAACCATAGGGGTTTTAATGCTTATTTTTCAAACCACATGTGGGTTATATGCTATTTACCCATTATTAAATTATATGTTACTGCTTTATTCGTAATTGAGATATAAAAAAATTATGATCATATTAGAGATATTCCTAGAGCAGAGAAATACATGCTTTATGATTCCGCCGAGAGAGGCCTTATTTTGGTATACCAAAAGATGTTATTAGACACTAGTGACACTTTTATTCATGAATTGTTAATTTTCTTTGTATAATAAACGTTCATGAGCAGTTACATATGACATTAAATTCACACCTATTGATCACTAAATAGCACATTTTCATATATTAGACTGTATTACAATATATATATATGCTAAAATTGTAATTTGGGTCATTTAGTTGATTTATTTCCACTTAGGATCACTATCTTGGATAATAGAAGAAATAAGTCACTAACTTTATATGTCGAATAAATTTGATCCCGATCTTTTCTGACTAAATAAATCGAACAATCCTACTTGCATGTTGGCTTGAAATATACCCTATCCACTTTGTTGGTTAATTAAGGTACAATTATGTCTTATTTTGTTGAAAAAATAATTGGCCCAATTTTTTTCCGACATATAAAGTTAATTATCTGTTCAATGTAATTATTAGATATCGATTCAAATTTATAATTTTTCATTATATATAATCTTAAATATTTCTTTGAAAACTCAAGTAATTTGCGACTCGCCTTGACTAAGTAACCAAGCGAGACATAGTTTTCTTTATTGGCGTAACTCGCTCGAGAATCCTCGCTTCTCGATTACGATGATGATGGCATGAAATGAAGCAGAGGGCCATCTGGATGCAGAAGACTTGAAGCGGGCGTTGTTTAGAAATGCGGTGTGGTGGAAGGCGTCCTAGCAATTAGCAAAACACAAATAAAATAGAACCGTTTGCTCTACATAAGATAGATCAGCGGATGGGTTCAGCTTTATAAGTCAGTGTTGACTGCTCTTAACACGTACTGTGTGTCGGCCTTTATCCTACCGAACGGCGTTATCCGGGCTATTGAGTCACGGCTGCGTCGTTTTTTATGGGGACCTCTACGGCGAAGGTTGCATGGAATGATGTTTGTCTTCCCATCCGGGAAGAAGGACTTAGCATTCGTTCCCTAGAGTTCGACAATAGAGCGCTTATGCTAAAACACTTTGGGAGCTTACTACGACGAGAGGAGAACTTGGTGTGGGTTTTCTGGCTTTTTATCATACTCGCCTTATGACTAAGTCAATCTGGCAAATTCAACCATCACCGACAACTGCATGGGGTTGGAATAAGCTCCTTAAATGTCGTCCGACATTGCGGTCTCTTATTTGATATTGCATTGGGAATGGTGCTACAATTTGGTTGTGGGAGGACCCTTTGTGGAATGGGAGTACTTCTTGATCACTTTCCACGTGCACCGCTGGCCATGGGCTTACCTTTGGGATCTCGCCTTAGTCGGATAATCACGCCAGACAACTGGTACTGGCCTGGACGATCCACTACTAAGTACTTGGAATTTAGCGCGACATTGCCTTTGGTCTCTCCTACGGCATGTGATAGCATCAGATGGGAACCTGCATCTACCTGCCACTTCTCCGTTGCTTCGGCAAGGGAGGTTTGCGCACACGACCAGCACCGGTGCCCTTGGCCACGCTTTTTGGAGGTTTTCTACGAATCCCCACGTTCGAGTTCATCATGTGGCTCGCAATTAGGGATAGATTGGCTATTAGGGATAAATCTTGGATTCATGTGTCGACGCATTCCCATGCATGTCTACTCTGTGATACGGAACATGATGAGACAATTCTTCACCTCATATTTGAGTGAATGTTTTCCCCCAGATGTAAAACGTTGCTTATGAGCTTTGGATTTCAGTGACCAAATTATGATTGGACTTTGGGCATACGTTGGGCTTCCGCGCTTGGCAAGGCATGCATCTCCATAATCGTGTGAATCGACATGTCCTCGGTTCTCCAGTCTACAACATTTGGATGGAGAGGAATCGACGATGGCAGGAGAACACGCAGAGCTTACCTGAGCTAGTAGTTGATGATGTGATTGTTGTTCTTAGTTTTACGTTTGGTATCTATGTCATCTCGTTATCATTTGTAGCTATATGCTTTACGCAGTATGTGGCTCGTTGCTTGGCCACTTTGACTGATCTGGTAGCATGTTACCAGTGATTGTGCATGGTATGTTCGTTGCACTTTTTTTCCTTTATATATCTTATATATACATTTAAATGTAGGTTCGCTATAATCATGACATGTGTCCCATTATTTTTATTTTATATTAAAAAAATTATTAATTGCCCACTACTGCTATCAGTTACTAAAACAAGGTTTGCAGCAAAAGAAATCTCACACGGTGTAAGATTTTCTCACCGTTGTGGAGGAAAGGCGTGATAATGAGAGAATGGTAGATATATTGCTGACAAGGGAAGAAGCGAGAAAATTTTAGCGTGTATTTACGGAAGACGTTGGATTTGGCACATGGTCATCTTCTACGGCGAAGAGGAGATGGAAGGGTCTGGTGATAGCAGTATTACTCCTTATCTGTTCGATAATCGTGCCTCTTTTCGTTCTAACTCGGATTACACAGTGGCTTTTACTTTGCGTGTAAAATTAGCGCTCACATTGTTACAGTGTTGTATTTCATCCTTTATTTTTTTTTGCTTCTGTTTTTTTTTTTTATTTCCTGATTAGATCGGGTGCAATATGTGTCAGATTCGTATATGCTTGATTTTTGTTTGAACATTTGCTTCTCCTATTGGAGATCCTGCTCTTAGGTGTTTGATTTTCCTTCAATTCAACGAGATAGTTGATTGTTAATTATGGATGTTTGATTATGTCTTTCTATATGTATGTTTTTCTGTTACCAAACCAACCGGTGATTTGCATTCCATTTCGAATAGGTTTCTGGAGAGCAAGAATGAGTTTCTGGTTTCCAAAGAAGCAGAAGATTATTGGGTGTCTGTAATGAAACTTTTACGACTCTGAATATGCCAGGTTTTAGCTTTTAACGACGCGATTCGCCTTCAACAAGGATTTTATGCTTTTGTTTTTATCTATCTTCCAGTGAAAAATTGTTTTTAGCGATGAAGCGAATTTAGATTATTTCTTTTCCTAATTTTATTTTACTTTCTGGTGCGCTTAGAAACCTCTAAGAGTTTACGATAAGCAAAACACACATGAAACGAGAAAAAACTCGCAGGTCTGGAAGTTGTCCGAAGGGAGATGCGTGCAAGCAAGGGCATGGTGTCTTCAGGTGCTGGTTGAACCCCGCGCGCTGCCAGACCCATTTTTGCAAGGACATGGCTCATTGCACGCGCCACTTATGTTCTCGCATTCATTTGGCAGCTGAAGGTCTTGAGCCCGCGCTCCGTCTCCGACCTTAAGGGTTTCATGGGTTTGCCGGAGACTGAGCCACTCCATTCCCAGCTCTTGGCGTGTTTGTGGTGGAGGGGTTTTGTTGCTGAGGATCAAATTATCATCGTCTCTTAATGGTATATTGGTAGCATGTCGAGCACACCTACCCGTGCTTTGACCCGAGCCAGATTCCGGTGATGGATTCTTGCGACGAGGAGCTCGGGAGAGGGTTAAGTCGGGTAGCGGATTGAGGGAGAATATGTTTGAGAAGCACAAAGCAAGGAAAACCCCTTGGACCAGTTCGAATCGTGTCCGAGTCAAACTCTGAGCCTGATTGGACGGTAATGACGAAAAGTACGCCGTCGTAGAAGAAGAAGACGATCAGGTTTTTTCCTTGCTTCCTATTGTCATATTATGATGAAAATTGGGGTGCCAATTCCATTCACTCTCTGGTGCGTCTTTTCGTTCGATCCTTAGCCTCATCAGCTCCAGATGGAAATCAATTATTTCATTTACGGTAATGCAATCTCCTTTATCTGATTCCTCTGCTATCTCAATTTGGATGGTATCATGGCACTTCCGTTGGAATCGTAATCTTTTGGGTGTTTTTCTAACTGATTGTGTGGTTTATTATTCCCATATCGCCGTGCAAGAATAAAAGAGTGCATTTGCTTGGTTAACTGTTGTTCGTTAGATTCACCTGAGATTGAAAAGGTTAGTATTATTATTTTTACCCCAATTACTGTTTTATCTCTTGATAATTGGATGTCGATCGATTTGAGTTCTATTGGACTAGACGAGCATAAGTAAGAATTTGCAACATAAACAGTTCACACCGTTTTTCCTAGCTCATTATACAGCATAATGTGGAGGGAGGAATCGAATATAATAAATCCTCCGAGGTTCCGGTTTCACTACCTTATTTTCGACTGATGACAGGTTTGTCTGGAGGCGTGGCTGATTGAAGTGGTCGGACCCGCCATCAAGGACTGGAAACCGAGGCGTGCTAACACATTTGAGAAGCTGGACAAGGTCTCAAAAAAGTATTGCCTTTTTAATATGAACGATTAATTATTTCACATTTATATGCATTTGGTTTTTGCTTTCTCTTGATTGTAGTATTCCTTGAGACTGTTTAGATCTAATCATGAATAGAATATCTTTTTTACATGATTGAAGATTGGATCAGGGACATGCACTAACATATAAAACAAGGGACTTAATATCAAGGACATGAAGTAACATATATAAAGCAAGGGACTTAATATCAGGGAAGAGTGTGGTATTAAAGAAAGTCAAGTTCGATAACTAAGAGCCCTAGACAGTTCGATTTATGTCCAATAATTTTATATACTAAAAAATATAAATTAAAATTATGTATATGTCCTACGATATCCTGTTTCTTTGGCTTTCTGAAGATTTGATTTAATCTCTCATTTACTTATCCGATCTATTTGACATATGTTGGCCTAAAATTATTGAGAGAAGTTGATGACTCTGCTAGGACGTAAACTTTTCAGGCAATATATGTTTCGATAGGAATATGCACCGGCATTTTTCGGGCTCTCTTCAAAGAATACGCCTTAAATTAGGGGATCTAAATGGGAAGACTAAGTTTTCGAATCGTTGTTAAAACCGTAAGATTTCTTCCATGCTTTTGTGTGTCATATGATTCTTTAGTCGTGATAATATTCCAAATAAAAAATTTATCTATATTTACTGTTGGAACTGATTGTACTGATGTTGGAGATTTAATATCAAATGAACGATACTTAGAGCTAATGGTTCACCTTCTAATGCCCGCATAGATGTCGTAATTTTCCACGATTACATGTCCATTAATTCTTTGTCCGCTGCATTTGATTGATATTTGAATATTTTAACATTGTACGCTTCTGAAAACCTGCTAAATTGGAGAGAGAGCACTAATGCAGTTTCGTTATATTTTCTTTGCATAAAGGGGTTGGACTCGATCTAAAAATGCAAATTTTCGAATTTTTTAACTTGGTTTCTTTACATAATTTTTGACTATCTGAAGCACGTGCATTTCAAAGCAACCGGAAGAATAAAGTTCCATGGAAAGGTTAACGAAATTTCTCCCAGCTACATTGATAATGAAGCCATCGAATCCGTTAAGATTCTGGGATAAACTTGATGAGAATGCATTAGATTTTATGCCCAGGATAATTTTCTCTGGTGGGAGTGCATATACTAGTGACTGGGATTACAAGAAATTTAGGGAGATTGCAGCTAAGGTCGGGGCCCTGATTTGTGCCATATGGCACATATCAGCATATGTGGCTGCTCAGGTATGCAGGCATGACCTTCTACAAAAAGGGTCCTAAGCCACCCCAAAGTTCATTGTAACACGCGCTACATAATTGGCCGAAAATGTCCATAAGGTTCTACTGGTAATCACTCTTCTCCATCTGAATCAGCGTATCTCAACATGAGTTGGCCATGACAATAACTTCAAATAAAAGTCGTTAATCGGACTCCGCCCTCCGGTAACATTTTCTAAGACATATCTTCACTGTAAATAGTTTAGTCAAATTTTCAGTCTTGGCCATCTGAATCAGTAACTGCTAATAATATTAATAATTAATCTTTGAACTTTAGTCGTTCTAAGCTTAGGACGGAGGCTATGAGAAAGCATGCTGACTCATATGCAATCCCGAGTTTACCTGCAATGCGTCACAAGCTGAGATAAGCCATCCAGTTGTAAGTTCTATTGAGAGAACTCCATTTTCTGTTTGATAATTATATTTTTGGTTTTTAATAGTTATTTAATTCATGTCGCAGGTAACCATGCCTTTCGCTTACCCCGATCCTTACTCCACTGGGTTGTTGGCAGTACGAATTTAATAGTTATTTTTTTGGCAGCGTACGTATAATGTGTTGGTAGTTAAGGGGTTCGATGAATGGCTTTTTTTGTCTCTCGAAGCGTGCAATAAAGATAGCGAGATCGTTTGTCGATGATGGTAATGGTCTTCGCAATTGTATTTGATTAAGAATGGTGTGTGCAATCAGTCTAATTAGCAAATGCGTTGAGGCTGTCATCGTCGTTTCATGATCGTGATACGAACGATAGTGATCTTCATTTAGTGATTTTTGCTCTGTGGGTATATTGAGTTTTCTATGATCTGTTTCGGTAATAGTGGTTTTTGTTTCTTCCAGGTGCGCATTGGGCTTCCATTGTTCCTTATAGCATCTCGAGTTAAGGTATAAAGTTTCAACTTTGTCCACATGTATTTTATTATTTCAATCCGTTTAGAAAATGGTTGACATGCTGCTTTTGTATGTTCATTTCCTACTTATTACAAAATTGATATAAGTTTAATATAGGGTAAATTAGGGTTCAGGCCCACTTAAACATGTTTCCTTAGAATTCAGACCCCAACATGTTTTAAAATATAGAGAAGAACCCATTTTATACTTTCATTAGAGATAAGGACCAATTTTCGATGAAATGTCGTATATACCCTTATTACTTCAGAAAATACTTAAAATGTCATTGTTAATTACCCTTCAAACACACAAATATTACGGGAACATGCCATTGTCATCCTCATGAGATCGATCTTCCATCCGGATCTTCACATTAATGTTTAAATAAGGAGAATTCGATCTCAATTTGCATATGGGTCTGAGAAATCGAGGAAAACCACGAGATTAATTTTCGACGACATAAGATCTAAGCTTTGTAAGAAATTTTTTCTTTAAATCATGTAGAAAATTGAAAGGGGAGAAATCTCAATTTTAATGACCGAATATGTTGGATTCGACTCAATTTGATCATGGGTCTTAGTAATCGAAGGGTATTATTGATGTGATGTTAATCATGATATAACGAAGAATTTTGATGGGACATAAGATTGAGCCGTTTGCTAATTAAAACGTTTAGCGGGTAACACTTCGTGCTTTCTGGGTAACAGTTCATGCAACAAAAATACCACGTGCCTTGTAGTTTATAACAGATGTTGCCACAAAACGAACACATAAGTAGAATAAAATAACGACTCGTCACCAGTAAATAACACATGTTGTACACAAGTAAAGGCAAAGAGGAATAGATCGAAAACCGCCGGCAACACCCAAAAATACTGAAACCGCTCGAATCTCTGACACAATTGACAGGATAAGGTGAAATCGATGTCAATTTCTCATGTAATCAACGAAAAAATATGAAGCTTATCGTGGAATATTGCGTTAAATACAATTCGAAAATCTCGTTGAAAAAATTCGACTAATAACATTACCATTCGAAGATTGTGTCTTTTAAATAAATACGATGGTTTAACATCATCAAATCTTATATTTCCATGAATGACAATCGTATACATCCGAAAAAAACACATTTGTGAATGAAATTCATAGATTTATTATTGTGGTACTGAGAACCTATTATGCGGTACAAGAATTTACATAGTCGTTAAAAACTGAGTTGGTATTGTTATTTACAATCAGACATGTGATATTATTTGTATGTAATGAGGTAATATTCCATGATAATCCAGAACCTTCTAGAATGTTCTTAATGAAGTGTTTTCCTTGCGTGTACATGTATTATATTTATTGCCGAAAGTGTTACTCAGTTCGAAAATGTTCAAGACTCATCATATTTGTCAATAATTATCGTTGATTTTTAAGGCTCGTGATAAATTTGAGTTGATTTAACATTATCAAGTCAATAATTTTGAGTTCCCCCCCGTTTTTCAACGAGATTTTAGAATTGAGATTAACGCAATATTCCATTATACATTCCATTATTCTTCCTTGATTATCAAGACCCAAATTGAGGTCGATTTAACCTTATTCGGTCACTAAAGTCGAGATGCTAGCAGTTTCAGCGTTTTTTTGGTGTTATCGGCGGTTTTCGATCTATTCCTCTTGCTCGCATGCATTTTGCCCAGGAAGTGTTACACAGAGTATAAGAATTGTTACCCAGAATGCAAGAAGTATTACCCAACAAGCGTGTTAATTCACCCTTTTTTGAATAATTTCGAAATTCCCCCCAAACGACGAGCGATGAGGCCAACACGGTGGCACAACATATTATTCAGATTATGGGTCACTCGAATTTATAGATAGTACTTGCAATTTTGGCCGCAAATATTATTCAATTCACAATTATTTTCCTTATTCGCGTTAAGAATTTCAAAAAATTCGCATCCCAAATAATACATTCGATGACGTTAAGATCAGAGAAAGTCGTCGATTGCACATCGAATTTAATTTGTTGGAGGGACAATGCTCATTGGAATGAATATGAAATATACGAAAAATGTCAATCGTCGAAAGTCAATTTTAGTATATTGATACCACTTATTAACCATATTGAAACGCAATATTGACATATAGTAATACTTCATATATATATATATATGTGTGTGTGTGTGTGTGTGATAACAAAATACCGTAAGATAATAACAGAAAAATGGCTTTCGATACCTCTTCTTATAAAGTATTTAGTAAGGGTATTTTGGTCAGTTCGAAGTTTGGGTCCTTTATCCTAAACTTTCAGCGAAATGGGTCTTTAAAAATCATTTGTTCACTGACAGGGTCTGAAACCTATTTTGAAACTATAGTAGGGTCTGAAACGAAATTGCCCCTTTAATATAATGTTTCTTCTTTGGGTTTATTGTTTCTGTTTCGAGTCTTTAATGCTTTTTCTTGCAGCACTTAGCGATAAATGGGAATAAGGATGAGCCTCGGATAATCCTACTTCGCATGTCCGAAACAGGCCCAACAACTCGCTCTTGACTTGTCCATGTACAAAAAACGAATTGACTCCGTGGTATCTCAAATTTTGTCCATCTTGTGATGTAACGCTTCCTTTTCTTCATTTCAGCAAAAAGTTATTGGCAAGGAGTTGCATCATCTGTTGTGCATAAAAATATATTGGCATCACTATTTGTTAGGATCTTGAAAACTCAGCCAACTATCATGGACCCTGCCCGATCCCCAGAAGTAAATTGTCTACTTTTTGTATACGATCTTGACAGCATCCGATACAAGCATGCATGGAGGTTTCTCTGTTCTCCGGAAGCATGCTAACGAATGGTTGCCTCCATTGGTAATAAACAATCTCTCTCTCTCTCTCTCTCATGGGTTGTTTGTTCTAATTTTGGAAAGTCTTCTAATCCTAGTGAGGATATGAACAAGCCAAGCCGAATCCAGGATACATGTGGTCCTTTCGAGCACATTTTTAGAGGTAATGATCATTCCATTATCGTGTCATTTAGTTTCATCTCGCTTGACATGGGTTTATTGACTTCTTCAGTTCAATTACGTAAAAGAGACTGTATTTTGTCATCTGTTTCTATTTATATTGTTCAGGTCAGCCCAGGAGATACTTTGACTACTGATGGAGTAACTTTGTCACATGAAAGTGACTAACACGGAAGACGACTGTTTTGTTTACTTGATGTATTTATTTGGCCTATTTGATGGAGCCTGATATGTTTTCTCTTTCATGTATTTGTGCGTTCTTGAAGTGAAAAGATTTATTTTTCGTTTAGTAAGTCCAAAATTATTACATGGGTGATAATGGCGAGTTGCATGTCGGTGTTCGCCATGCTGCCTGGCAACAGAGCTCTATGCTGCCATCTTCATTCAGCCAACGTAACCATTTTGGTGTGCTTCCAACTGCTTCACATGCCATTGCAACTAATAGCCGGTTCGTTGTGTACTACAAGGCACATTCTCTCTCTCTCCCTCTTGCACATATATGGTCATTACCTTATGTTTTGCATTCTGAATTTGATTTAGATATTTGGGCTTGATGATCCGGATATGCCAATACATCATTACTCTGAATATATAGTTAAATGCTATGGATAGTAAATTTTCTTTTGGCCAGCGTTTAAAGATAAAATTCGAGGTAGAAGATTATCCGAGAGAGGTTATTTATTCATCTCTTTAAAGGGCGGTCAAAAGGAAAAAGAAGAGACGATTCCTAGGTAGAGGCTAATTTATACTAATAAGAAACTTTTTTTGGTTTATGCGTCTCAAAGTTTTTATTGAGTATACATATTAAGACCCGTGCAATGCACGGGAAAAAAACTAGTATATATATATATATATATATGTCTGTGAAAATTCTAGAAAAAGAAAGATAAAAAAAATAGAAACCTGATTAAAACAAATTAAAAGTAAGCTAGTTTGATCTACTCTTCACCTCTAGCCGGATTTGTGTTTGTTGGATTGATTTTCGTTGTAGTACGTTTTTCTTTCCCATGTTGTCTAATCCTAAGACATGTCTATCTATATCGGACATAATTAGGCCTCTCGGCGTGGGTTTATTAGCTTTATCATACTCGCATGATGACTAAGTCAATATGGAAAATTCGACCATCATCGACAGCTGCATGGGGTTGGAATAAGCTCCTTAAATGTCGCCCGACATTGCGGCATCTTATTTGATATTGCATTGGGAATGGTGCTACTATTTGATTGTGGGAGGACCCTTGGTGGAATGGGGAGATTCTTGATCATTTTCCACGTGCACCGCTGGCCATGGGCTTACCTTTGAGATCTCGCCTTAGTCGAGTCATCACGCCAGACGGCTGGGAATGTCCTGGACGATCCACTAGTAAGTACTTGGAATATAGCGCGACATTGCCTTTGGTCTCTCCTATGGCACGTAATAGCATCAGATGAGAACATGCATCTACCGGCCAGTTCTCCGTTACTTCGGCAAGGGAGGTTTTGCGCACACGACGAGCATTGGTGCCCTAGGCCACACTTTTTGGAGGTTTTCCACGGATCCCCAAGTTCGAGTTCATCCTGTGGCTCGCAATTAGGGATAGATTGGCTACAAGGGATAAATCGTGATTCATGTGTCGGCGCATTTCCATGCATGTCTACTCTATGACACGGACCATGATGAGACTATTTCTCACCTCTTCTTTGAGTGCATGTTTCTCCGCCGATGTAAAACGTTGCTTAAGAGAAAGATTGGATTTCAGTGGCCATATTATGATTGGACTTTGGGCATACGTTGGGCTTCCGCGCATGGCGAGGCATGCATCTCCATAATCGTGTGAATCGACATGTCCTCGGCTCTCTGGTCTACCTCATTTGGATGGCGAGAGAACACGCAGCGCTTACCAGAGTGAGTAATTGATGATGTGATTGATGTTCTTAGTTTACGTTTGGTATCTGTGTCATCTCGTTATCATTTGTAGCTATATGCTTTGCGCCGTATGTGGCTCGTTGCTTGGCCACTTTGATTGATCTGGTAGCCTGTTACCAGTGACTGTGCATGGTCAGTACCTTGTACTTTTTTTTCCAAAAAAAGAAAGATAAACAAAATAAAAAAAGAAACCAAAGAAAAAATAATTAAAAATAAGCTTGTTTGATCTACTCTTCACCTCTAGGTGGATTTGTTTTGTTGGATTGATTTTCGATGTAGTACGTTTTTCTTTCCCATGTTGACTAATCCTAAAATATGTCTGTCTATGTCGGACTTGATTAGACATCTCTGCTTAGAGTGGATCTGAACCACATATATAATGATATTTTAAAAATTGTTACAATATAGTTAATTTTCTAACACTATTACAAAACTAACGAAGGTTTGAATTTAATTATTTATTGGGAAATTCCGCCCGTGCCTCTTTGTTTAAGCGTTTTACGGTTGGTGACCGAACTTATTTTCAGTTCCGGTTGGCACCCTTGAGGTATGAGAAAACTTAACACATTGACCCTAAAAGGTGAAAAACATTTTTTTAATTGGATGATCCGTTAAAATCTCATGGTATTGCTGAAAAGACGGAAATACCCTTAAATTTCTCTTTTTAATGACGAAAAAGTCGTAAAAAAATAAAAGAAATCAAAATAATAAAAGATCGAGCTGATGATGATGACACATTCGTCTGAGCTTTTCCTGCTACCGTCTTGCTTGTTGCTGATTCAAGGGAAAATAAAAGGGTAAATTCCTTATCAGTACCGTTTCAAGTTTCAAATTCCTCTTAAATACCCCTCGAAGATTTTCTTCATGTTAGGTACCGATCTGTAAAATGTTGTGTGTTCAGTACCCCAAAACGATGAAAAGACGAAAATAGCCTTTGTAATAAGTTCAGAAAAGCTTCCAGATTATTATATCAATACTCATGCATATTATACCAACAAAACATATAATTGTACCAAGAGATATTTTCATAATTCTACCAAGAAACACTGATATTATACCACTTGTTCCCACGATTCTACCAAATAGGATTTAACATTATTATACCATCTGTTGTCAGTATTATACCAATAAATTGGGGTATTATAATTTTATCATACGAAGTCATTTTCGCACATTATACGGTAACAGAAGGCTATTATACCACGAAAACTGTAAATTATACCAACAAGTTATACAAACAATTATACCAATAAACGCGATTAATAAAGCAACGAACTCAATTATTGTATTATTATTTTTAATCCGATTTCTGTCTATTATACCAACGAAAGCTGGTATTGTACTAACTACGTCAGATATTGTACTGGAAGTACACTACATAGTATTGTACCAAGAGACCCTTTTATTATACCAAGAATTACTGATCGAATTTTACCATTAATATTACCAACAAATATTACAATTATACCGTCAGACATGCTTTTTATACCAAAAATAGTGAATGGCTGGTTTAGGATTATTATACCAACAAATGAATTAATTATACTAATACAAGTAATAAATCATAATTATACACTTTTATTATACCAACAAATGAACTATTTATACTAGTATCAGTAATTATCATACCATAAGAAAATGCAGTGTTCAAAATTATACCAATATGTTCCGAGAATTATACCAGTACTTCCAATTTATTATACCAATAAAGAACCTAATTGTTTCAAAAGAAATATATATCATACCAAACATACTTTTGAGATGGGTATTACACGAAATAGTCGATAGTACATTAATTGAAAACCAACAAAAAGAACTATTATACCATTATAGATTGGAATTATACGTAATATTTAAATTTTCCGATAACAAATTAAAACGAATTCCTATAATACGAACCAAAACCCTACAATCTATTTCGTAAATTACCCATTCCTTCGATTACACTCATTCGAGAGCTTTTACTGGAGAATCTCTCGACGATCGGTTTTTCCTTGCTCGACGGAGTTTAAGAAATTCAGGTTTGAGATGTTTTCGTTTATAATTTGTTCCGTGACTGTTGGTTGATTCAGTGGTTTTTTTCGGGGATTTGGGTAAATTTTTCGTCGACTTGGTATTCATTTTGTTTCGTCTTTTTTTCTCTCAGTGACAGACTAGAATGGGTAAGAAGAAGAACACCGAAGAGACTGTAAACAAGAAGCAGAGGCGGCCTGAGGTTTCAAGTAAAAGAACCCGCTGCCACGTGCACTGTTTTCGGGACCATATGGACACCGTTTTGAAGACATCCAGCGAGGATCACAAGCGGGCTGTAAGTTGGTGTTCATTTTCTCATTTTTTGAATGTACCCCGTATGGAAATACCTCAGGGTCGTTGAGAAGGGGTGTTAGGTAGGTTTAGTGAAGATTTTTCCATGTTTAGGTTTGGAATGGATTCTGTAATTCCATTTCAAAAACAAACATTTTCGATGTTTCTAGGATTGAGATGTGAGGGAGAACCTGTAGTAGAGAACATAGTGATTAACAAAAATATGTCTTTCCTACGACGTTGTTTCGGAGAGCGAAAGACATACACTCTTACTAGGTTTGACATTTCAAGTGCATTAGAAAAAAATTGTTCAGTTGATGATTTTGTGCGTCTGTACATATTGTATGTATTTAGTTGTATTTTGTTTCCGACTTCGACCTACAATTTGCCGCGTACCTCCTCCCTTATGTGGACAGAGGGATTGGAGGTTTTGCTTGGGGTGCAGCAGTACACCAGTTTTTGGTGAAGTCGATGCGATCAAATAGAACGTACGTGGAGGGATGCTTGTACGGTACGTTATTGCCATTGCTTTTGTTTTTGTTGAAGAGCTGCACATTTTACTAATGTGTAATTTTTTCATCAATGGTCAGATTTGGGTTTTCGAACATTGTCCCTCGTTAGGGAAGAAGTGCGGTCCGGTTGAGGTTCCTCGATGTCTAAGGTGGCAAGATTCGATGAGCCGACCGAAATTAAAGGATGTGGAGGACCAGTTCGATGCATTGGAGGCGCATCAAATACTTGAAATATTTCCATCGGACGAAGAGGCAATTTTTGTGATAAAGCCAAGGACGGTCGAAGATATAGTAACACAACGGCGTCCTGATGAGGCAATGCTTCTAAGAGAGATCGAACAATTAAGGGCCAAGAATGAGGAGTTGGAAGACACCATTGCGGAGCTAAGGGATGGTGTTGTTGTGAGGGAAGAGACGGACGATGAGGAGAACAACGAAGAAGAAAATGCGGGGAATGATAGTGGACTAATTGAAGTCCCTATTTCGGAAGCAATGATGAGTCAGCCCCTGGTGATTGGAGGAAAATTCAGGGATGCCGATGAGGACGTAGCATGGTTCAACATGTCCCCAGATATTGGGGGACAAGATAAGGCTGCCAGTGATAATGTAGCAGAGGCCAACATGTCCCCAGATCTCAGGGGACAAGATAAGGCTGCCCATGATATGGGAGGAGAGGCCAGCAAGTCCCCAGATCTCGGGGATAAGATAAGGGTGCCGGTGATATGGGAGGACACGATGATGCTGAGTGTGGTAATATAGGTGCGGGAGAAGAAGATTGCGGCAACGAAAAAACAGTACAGAAGGACGCCGAATCAACCGGCGGTCGCTATGGTGTAGTTTTCCAAAGAAAAAAGCGAAATCGGGGGGGTTTTAAGAGCTCCATAGCCGATGATGTGGTAGGAAGGCGGGACAGGAAGCCGAAAAGGGATTCGTTATTTATGACGCTTCTAGGATCCACAACACCTAGGAAGAAAACTACACGTACGAGAAAGGGGAAGGTAAAATAAGTTTTTGTATTATTTAACCATTAGTTTAGTGCAATTTAGTTGTTTAATTGACCAATTTATTTCTATAGGAAAAGTTGATTGAAATTGATTCTAAAGAAGATGAAGAGGAGCTGAGGAGAGAGAAAGAACAACACGAAACAAAGAAAGCCGAGCTGATGCACAAATATCATATGTCGAGGGATTATCCCGGCAGAAACAGTTTGGACGGGGATAAGAGAATATTGGTTGATGATTTTTTTGACCGAGCAGATTTCACGTAAGTTTTATTTGATGCTATCTCGTTTCTAATACTGATTTTACGATGCTTATTCTATATTTATGTGCAGGACAACTGTGTTTGCAAATTCATCGGCGCAAGTCACCGGTAAGCTACTCGTCAATCTGTTGATGGGCGAGCCCATACGAGGTGACATTATTGATGCGTGGTTCTACTACATCAAGTCACAGCCTTACAAAGCGCAGAACAGCGTTTTCGGTGTTGTTCAGTTTCTCAGAACGTATGTGGAGGTAAGTGTATCTCTCGGTTTCTCAGTTGTTCAGTTTCTCAGTTTCTCAGCGTTTTCGGTGTTGTTGCGTGGTTGCATCTTTGCAGAGCAATTTCCTGCAACTTTTGCGGCAGCGAAACAGCTGTCGATTCCCCGAGAGAGAAGTGAAAAGCATTTTGTGGGATGACAAGCTGTTCCCGCACGTTGCAACTCAGGTGTAGCAGCTGCAAAATCGCGTGTTGAATGGATCGAGGGCGGTGGTTATGCCAATTACGAATTCCACTGGCATCTGTTGGTCTTCCTTCCACACGAGAAGATCTTCCGTCATTACAGCTCATTGCAAAATCCACGATATCGGTCGGACAGTGAGCTCTGCGTAAGTTAATTTCTTAGAGTTATGCATGTATATACAACGGCTGCCCGATTATTTAGTACGTTCACTCGTTCAGGCCACGCTACTTGCGCAATATATAAATCATCGGAATGGTTGGAAGTTGGATACCAAGAACAACGTCGAGCATGTAAGGTGTAGACAACAAGCAGAAGGATCCATGGACTGCGGCACGCTTGTTTGTATGTGGGCTGACGCGTTATGAAGGATACCGTCGCTGGTTGGGATTACGTGGAAGTAGTCGGGGATGTTATTGAATTCCGTGCCATCATCGCATCCGGGATTCTATCAATGGCCAATAGTTAGTTGTTCAATGTATTAAGATAGTAAGTAGTGGTGTGACTGAAGTTTTAAGGTTGTAAGTGTTTTGACTGGTTGACAACTGTGTTTTGAATATTTTGCTTAAAGTATGTGCCGATTACTTAACTATTATACCACATACCGCTACTACTATACCAACTAATGTGGCGATTGTATAAGAAACGTTTAATATTGAGATTTGTGTGGTTTATGTCATTAGTGACAATGATACGTGACAATTGCAGTGATTCATGATTAGGTTGAATATTGAGGTTTTATGTGAATGTTGAGGTTTATATTATACCAACTAACATGTTGACAAATGTTGATACCAACTAACATGTTGACAAATGTTGATACCAACTAACATGTTACAAATGTTGAATATTTAGGTTTTATCATTCCACCTCTTATACGTGACAATTCCTGGTATAATAGCCTCCTATTATGGTATACTGTGCGAAAATCAATTCGTATGATAAATTAAAATACCCCTATTTGTCGGTATAATACTGATATGAGTTGGTATAATAATGTTAAATTTGATTTGATAGAATATCGCAAACACTGGGTACAATACTGTGTTTCATGGTAAAATTATGCCATTAACTCTTGGTACAATTACGTGTTTTGTTGGTATAATATGCGCGAGTGATGATATAATAATCTGAAAGCTTTTCTGTATTTGTGAGGAAATGTTATTTTCGTCTTATCAATGTTTGGGGTACTGAACACACAACTTTTTACAGATCTGTACCTAACAGAAAGAAAATCTTCAAGTGGTATTTAAGAGGAATTTGAAACTTGGGGCCCTAAAACCAACGAAAACAACTAGTCAACCGAAAACAAAAAAAATTAAAAAGGAAAAATGAAGCTAAAAATGGTAGTGATCAAAAGAAACACTGGAGGACAAGTGGTTTCATTTGTGAGAAGCCTTTACCGTTGCTAAGAAGGCTTCGAGCATTACTTGGGCCTTTGTAATGGCTCATCTTCATGGATTGCTCGTGGTAATAGAAGTTCTTCGGTATAAGGCAGTGCGTAGAGCATCTTATTCGTCCGGGAATAGAGAGAATTGGCTGCAAGACAACAAAAAAACTTTCGAATTTGGCCAGGAAAATAGAGAAGAATATAAATTATTAGCAGGATAGGTGGAGATGGGGTAACTGATTTAGTTGTCCCTTTTCAAATCAATCCATTTTTCCAATCGATTAACACGGAACGCCAATGATGGGAGATGAAGTTAGGGCATTTTTATCTTTTGCTACATTTTATTAGCTATTTAACGTGTTTTGCACTTAAAATTAAAGTTTGTCGCTTTTAGGTTACGGAGTTAAATTTTCTCATACCTCATGGGTACCAACCGAAACTGAAAATGAGTTTGGTCACCAACCGGAAAACGCTTATACACAGGGGCACCAGGCGGATTCCCTTATTTATTTTTAATTCTTTACAACTTGTTAAAATTAGGTGTTGTCTTGTGCGATGCACTGGTTTTCAATTATGTAATTGTAAGCAAAGTGTGCAATGAAACATGTGGAATTTAAGTTTGGTGAGATTGAAGTTAATCAAACACTGTAATGTAATGCAGTTTCTTGCAGTTTCTTGTTACCGGTGTTGAAAACTCTAAAGGGCAACGCACAGTTTGTCATACAATATACACTACAACAATTGCTTGGTTGAACAATCCTATAAATCTAACGGTGATAATAATTATTTAAAAATCATCTATGCAAATGTATGGTTATACGTCATTTAACATTATTAAATGTCTTCCTTGAGCAATCTTACAACACTAATGTTAATATTTAATCAGCATACAACAGAGAAAAAAAAAGTCAATAAGTTGAGCCGTCAGGTAATATTGCCTGGATCCATTTACAATGACTAGCAACGGTTGTCTAATATTGTCACCAACCTAGACGGTCAAGAGTTAGTTCTCCGCCACTGCCCTCGTTCTAGACATCAAATTCTTCATGATTCCATCCAATGCCTCGAAGATAGTTGGTCGTCAGTGCCTGATCCCACATTACCTACTCTTGACACGTCAGTAGTTCTGCAAGCATCGATCCCTGCTTTATGGGACGCATGGTTATTCTTTATGAATCTTGAATCTTGAATGCGTTGTCTTTCCACCTGGTAGAAGCAAAGCTCCGATGAACATAATTACTATTCGACCTAAATATTGTAGTTATTGTTTTGTAAATGTATATCTCTCATGTGCCACTTGGTTAATACAGAGAGAATATTTGTCCATTGTCGGTATGTACCGAGGCAGTGATGACATCAAATACCCGTCATTGCTCTTCATCGAGAGTATCAATAAGACATCGATGTTCAGAGTCATTTGCTTCGACGTTGTAGTTATTTTCCTCCATTAGCAATTGATTGTTGAATTCCTTCAGCACTGTCTTGACGGCATTGGCATTGGCTCGGAGTAGCCCAATGAGCAAATTCATCCATTGTCTGGTGTCGTTCCAAGTCTCTGTCCAACAATTTCCTTTTATAGCATGTATCCCTGCATGTGATATTACTTCTCCGCCTACAATCCATATGTCGTTGTACGACATGTGTCCCTTCACCATCATAAGCAAAATTTTCATGTAATATATTTCGCCCACGATCGCGTGTATGTTAACGATTCTTTCGATGGAAAATCCCTTCTTTCGTGGTATCCAAGTCTGAGGTGTTCCATACAAGTTTCGATGGCAACTGAACGTAAGTAAAGTTCATCGGCTAAGGGTTGCACCTGTTAGTTTCCATATATCCGTCAGCATAGTCTTTCGAATGTCATCTCCGACCAGCTATTCTCCAGGTCAACATAGTCTTCGTACGGAGCTTCGTTGGCCCTTCGATGCACTTGTAGTCTTTAGATAGCAAGATTTTAATAGTAGATGCCGAATGTAGAATATTCTCTCTATAGCCTCACATGCAGATAAATACTACAGTCAAGGTACGTTTTAATTTGTTGCCTTTATATTTGATTTTGATGAGAGGAATGACTCCAAGGTCGTGAGTCTTCGATTATCACTGTAGCCTTGTTCCACGCCTTTCGTGATATACTTGAAAAGACACTTCATTTCCTTGGTTATGTTGCACCATTTTATGTTGATGTGCGACTTGTATTTTTTTAGTAGTGGCAGATTATGCAGCACCACGTAGTTGTTGTCCATTACTCTTTTCGTGACGAATCTGCCATCATATTTTCTCCTCGTCTGGTACCTCACATGTCCGGACTCAATGACTGTTGTTCTGCCATTATAATTCTTTGGAAACTTCTGAATTTACTTTTTTTTAAGAACGGAGAGTTTCGACTGTCAAAACCACATGGCATGTGGATTATGAATTGCTCAGCATATGTTTTGTCATCATTGCTCTTATATGGATACGGCAAAATTATCGCGTCGACTTCCACAAGGCTGCCCATGCTTATGAAAATTCAATGGGATACAACACTGTAGTTTCCATGAAAATGTAAGGTACCAAAAGTAATATATATTGCTACAATGTTGTTGTAACTAATATTCGATATATATATATATATATATATAAATATCATCAGTATATTTTCACGAGATACCCGCCTTACTACTACAAAAGAAAAGTTTGTCCGGATGTCGTACAGCTGGTCGAATTTTATTTTAAATACTCAGCATTGTCGGTCTGGCCTGTCGCGCAAAACGTCAACCTCATAGATTTGTAGGTGGTCTGCGATTTCCTCCTAAGTTGGATTTTCCGTTATGGTTATGAATAAATGTGAGTTTCCGTACCATCTGCATAGAGCGATCGCATCATGATAATTTTTCATCATATACCTTGGAGATAATGTGATAGACGAATGCATAATTATTCATTTTTTATGTGATTTTGCATTTATTTCTCCCAAGGAAACAGAGTTTGAAAAGCATATGGCCATTATGATGAAGATGATGCGAAAGAATTCATTCAAAAGAAGTCATTGTCATCTGCTAACAAGCAATAAACGTCTTCTAGCTCTCGATAATCCCCGATAGCTCCTCAACATGCCGAAACAAACCGCATAATCCGTAAAGTGCTATAACCGTGGCAAGTCAGGGCACTGCCGTAGGAACTGCCTCTTCCCAAGAAGGAAGGATGAGGACTACTACACAATGAAGCTGCAGTTGACCAAGCAAAAGAAAATTGGTGTAGCCATGATAGTCGAGCAGGACCACGAGCTCGAGGACACGCCAGACAGTCCGAAGAACGTCGCTCCGATGGCCTTGTTGAGGGAGCTCAGTCGGAAGATGAGAGCATGGAGCCCGAGGTCTCGGACAAGGAGGAAGAAGGAACGTCAGCTGGGATGGTGGTAGAATCTTTTAACCTTAATGTCTTTTAGAACTACAACAGAAATATAAAGCGTTTCGTAAATAACGTAAAAGCGTTAAGTCATTAGAAAAGAGGCTAGCCATAATGAAAACATTTTAGCTAGTGCCCAAGAAAAGGTCACCGCCTTAGAAGCTAGTTTAGCTACATCTGAGGCTAAAGTTAGTGCTTTGACCACAACTCTCACTGCCTACGAGCAAACTCAGAGTACCTCTATAGATCATGAAAGGACTATACATGACTTAGAAAATAGGTTAGAAAATAACCATCAACGGTTGCTCTGAAACTTAAGAGAGAAAGGCAGTCTCATGTGTCAGCTAGAAGTTGTACATGAGAGAGTTACTAATTGAGACTCACAAATAGAAAAGCTCAAAGCTCAAATTTTCGAACTCACAACTAGTTGAAAAACGTGTGGCACTGAGCGAATAACCAAAACAAGCGAGTACAACCTTATGTCTGAGGAACGTAAGCAATTATACTCTAAGATCAAAAGTCTAGAGGGTATTCTTACGAAAAAAAGACAAACGAATCAAACCATCTTCATAACAAGCCTAAGGACACGAGAGTTTACATTCAACGTGAGGTCTTAGCTACGGAACTTCGTGAGATAAATAAGAAGATACCCTTACAACTTTATGACGTTCGCTTTCTCAACTTCCTCATTTAATGCCCTTCACGGGAGCATCAGAAATAGATACTCTCAGAAGGAAAAGCAAGATGCAAAATTAAGGGTTGAAATCTCGTTTGGTTTGCAGAACGTAACGATAGTTACGAGACGAGGGAAATTCATTTGTCTATGGACTATCTTCCCATCTGCACTCCCTCGATCAAAGCAACGACTGTTGGAGAAGAAACCTCTGACGAAGCCAAACCTAGTACCTCTGGTGCTTATATCCCAGCGATAATCCGAGAAATAACGAATTTATGTTCATCTCTAGAGTCATAAAGGAAGAATTTTCAGACTGAAAAGGAGAAATTGCTAAGCAGAATCTCCTCACTTGAAAAGAACTCTGACACGAGCAAAGCTTCAACCTCAAAATCCATTCCTCTAGCCAAATCCCTAAAGGAACCCCAGACGGGCTGGAAAAACGAAAAAGAAGACTGTATTTTTTAAAGATGACTCGACTAACTCATTTTTACGTGCGCACACATGCAAAAATATAAGTAAGAAGGGGGAGAAGAATGTCACAGGGATTCAAAAGGAGGCGCTACCCTCTTTTATAAAAAGAAGAAGCTATCCTTATCTTTTGTTCCCTTTTTGAAGAATATTTTGAATGCATGCAGAAAGTTTCCTTCGTGTATTTCAGACCCCGACTTTCTCTTCTTTATTTCTTAAACATGGGCATATAAAGGCTGTTAAGCATTTAAACTCCTATGATTGTGTATGTGATTCAAGTGCTACTAGTTCACGGTGTAGGAATGTAACCGCCTAACAAACCCAAAAAGGAAGTACGTTCTTCTACAAATCTAGCTCTAAACATGACAAGGAGAAGGAACATAGACCTAAAAAGTCAAAGCACGTTAAGACTAAAGCCAAGGCCAAAGTCTTAGAAACTAAGCAACTTTGGGTGATCAAACACGATTTTGCATCAAACACTAATTTGTGATACCCAATAGGAATTAAAAATATACGCGTTCCTAAATCAGAAACTAAGCAAAGCCATGTGCCTAAAGCTGACTTAGAATCTAAATTTCCAAATACTGCACGCAAATCATCATCTGCGAATAAGGGAGGGGTCGTCCTTAAATGGGTACTTAAATCTCCTTAATCTGTTTTACAGATTCATCATGTGTGTGCCTGAATTCTGGTTGCTCCACACACTTGACTGGAAGAAAAGAAATATTGAGCAACTACACCAAGAGATTCGGTGGCAAAGTGGGTATTGGGAACAACCATTCTGCTCCCATTCAAGGACACGACAATATAATCCATGACAACCTCACAATCAAGGATGTCTCTTACGTCGACGGTCTCAGTCACAATTTCTTCAACATCGGCCAATTCTGTGATCGAAGACTAGGTCAACTTTCATGTTGAAGGATGCAACATTAGTGTGAGAATGGAGGGGAACTTGAAGAGAATATTAGAATTGTGCTTTGTTATTTCATTATCCTTGTAATTAGGGGCGTAATTAGTAGTTTTAATAGTGTAGGACCTAATAGCTATTATACCTTGAATGTAAGTATAAATATGATGTACACTATCAAAATTAATACAAGTTTTATCATTCAGAAAATGACAAGCATCGAATTCATATTTTAAACGAGAGAATACGATCGAGAAACTCGAAAAGCTAACAACCTCTCTCAAGATCTTCAACGTGGTTATTCGACCGAACGTAATCCGTAAGATTTTTTACTCGAATACCGAGAATTCGTGCTTTGATGAATCAGGACCTAACAATTGGTATCAGAGCTAATCGTGATTGATTTTGGATAGAATTCGCAATTTTTAGGTCAAAATAATTTTCCAGATTTTTCGATCAAAAAACTCACGTGACTTATATTTTGATCAACATGCTTAATTGTGCGAATTTTGTTGTTGATCTTGCTGATTAAGTGATAGATTATATGTTAGGATTGATTTACATACTGATTTCAATCGCTTAGAACGAAATAATAATTCAGATTTTTGATTTAGATCGATTTTTGCGTTGCGATCAAGTTTAGAGTATAATCTGATTTTCTTAAATCTCGATATATTTTGCTATTAAACGTGGTTGATTCTGTGTTTGTTCATATTTAGAACTGTTAAACGAGTGATTATCCAGAATTTCAGCGTCTAAATTGAACATCTCGATTGAATCTGGAATTTTCACTGTTACATTGAACTTAACTGTTCTTCGATCAGTTCTTCGATCGAAAAACTTGAATCGAAAAATATTTTTCGACCAAGTTTGCAGCCGAGAAATATTTCGACGACAAACACTACTTTCGAGCGTTTTACTCAAAATTAAGACTCGAAAAACATTATTTCAATAATTAGTTTTTCGATTCATATATAAATATGTTTTTCGAGCGAATAAATTTTTCGATCCAAAATCAGGCAAAACATATTTTCGATCGAAAAATATTCCATCGAAAATTTTTACAGTCAATAATTTGAGTCAAACTAAAACAAAGTTTTTCGATCACTAGTAATTTTTCGATCACAAGCTATTCGATAAGAGTTTTTGTGATCAACATAGTTTTTCGACAAAATATTTTTCGATAAGATCATCTTTTCAACATTTTTTTCGAAAAACTCTTTCGATTAAAAAGCTTAATATTTTTAAATCGAAAAACTTTACTGCTCGAAAAACAATTTCGACCACATCACTTAAAAAAAATAAAAAATTGTGAACTTCAAAACTTATGAAAAATATTTGTCTCCGAACTATCAATTTTGATACTCAATATTTTCGATCAATAATTCAAACTTCTTTAACGAATCTTGAAGTATAAATTTTTAATTACCAAATATTTTAAAAAACATAACAATTTCTCTTTCACGAACGGATCATAGGTTCAAAAAGGAAATTGTTTAAGTACGAATCAAATATTTCTAACGAAGTTTGTCACTTGTAAAACATTTTTCATTACTATTCCAAACCTTCACGAAGATCCTATCAATCAACAAAAATGGATGCTTACTCACTTGGAAATGACGTCCGCCCTCCAATTCTTCGCAGAGGCGAATACACGGTATGGAGAAGCCGATTCTTGAACTTCTTGGAAACGAAAGATCAAGCCTCAAATTTGATCAGAAGGAGATGCCACAAACAATCCTCCTATTCCTGCAACCAGAAGACTTAAAGTTCCTGGTGAATATACCGAGGGGGAGCGTTTAAGAGCCAAAGCAGACTTGGGAGCCAAGAGTTTCCTAATGCAAGGAATACCGAATGACATCTATATGCAAATAGATAATCTATCGAGTGAAAAGCCATGTGGGACGAGCTCCACAAGATGATGCAATGAACTGAAGTTGGAGTCAAAGCAAAGAAAGCAAATATCCTAACGGCTTATGACTCTTTCAAAGAAAAGATGGAGGAATCAGTTTATGAACTCTATCAAAGATATCTAACTCTTCTCAATGAAATGAGGAAGATAGATATATTCAATACCAACATGGAGGTCAACATCAGATTTCTTCCTTCTCTTCAACCAGAATGGAAGAAAATATCCATTCAAATCCGACAAAATAAGGATTTGGACGAAATGGATATCCACGCCGTTTTTGATAATCTCACCCAACATGAAGAAGATATAAGCGAGATCCAAAAAGAACTAAAGGGCAGGCAGATCCACGACTCTATAGCACTTATCTCTGAAAGAAAGCAAAGTCGACCTCGAAAGGATAAAAGTATCAAGCTGCCAAGTTCTTCAGAAGGTGAAGAAGAATCTGACTCCGACTCCGTCTCCGAACCTGATATGAAGGAGTTCAAGAAACAGTTAGCTCTCATTTCTAAAATGATGAGTAAAAAATTTTACAAAAAGAAATTCTCGTCTTCGGACATCTAGCTCCAAGCAAAGGGAAAGACCGGCCGAGTCCTCAGAATCTAAAAGTGTCAAAGAACCACAAAAATGCTATAATTGTGGAAAGGTAGGAGGACACTTCTCCAGAGATTGCAAACTACCCAAGAAAAAGGATGTCAACTACTACTCCAAAAAATTCCAACTCACTAAACAGAAAGAGGCTGGAGTAGCACTGATGGTAGAACAAGAGCATTGGCTGGAAGATACCACAGATTCTGAAGACGAAAATCTTGCACTTATGTCATACCTCGACGACGCTTCAAATGATGACCCATCCAGGAGGCCTGACGACGACGACGACGACAAAGCATCCTCTTCGTCACTAGAGGTACAATTGTCTAATTCCACATTATTAAACATGTTAGAATCGTTACAGCTTAAGTACACTAACATGAAATATGAGCGGAAAGAAACAAAGGAATTAGAAGAGAAACTAGCTCTTAGCGAAAGCAATTTCCAAAAGTAATTAGATAAGAAAATTCATCTCGAAATTCTCTTATCTAACGCGAAGGAAAAAATCTCTAGTTTTGAATTAACCATAGCTACCTCTGAGACAAAAATTACTGACCTTAATATGATTCTTATCGATTGTCAGAGAGACTTAAAAATTTCTAAAAATAATTTCAAAGAAATTTCTGACGAACGTAAGACACTTTATTCAAGAATTAAAACGTTAGATGATCTTCTAATAAAACGGGGTCAAACGGATCACACTATATTTCTAAAGCAACCTCTTGATATAGAGTTTTATAATCCTAAAGAGGGCTTAGGTTTTAACAATTCCTGTAACTTGAAAAAGGTCAATGTTTGACAATTATACAGTATCAAGTATATGAGATTAGGATTAACTTCTTTAATGGCATTTACTAATTCTTCCGAAATAAATTCTTTAGAAGAATCTAAACGACAAGCCACTGATAGGACTAACATTCCTTTTGACTACACCGACTTGAATAATAGTTACAAGACAAGAGATCTCAACTTGTCAAGTGATTATACTTCATTATATCCCCTAGAAGATTTTTCTAAAAACAAGGAAGAAAATAATGATCATTCTCAAAATTCTAATTTCTGTTATATTCCAGCTATTATTAGAAAACTAGCTGATTTAAACGCTTCCTTGGAAACAGAAAGAATTTCAAAGCTGAAAAGAATGAACTTTTATTGGAGATTTCCAATCTCAAAACTTCCTCTATTTTAAAAACTTGTCCTGATCTTATTTTGAAAGAAAAATATTTAATGGAGGACAAGATTAAAACTAAGAAAAACTCTCATATTATTTTTCAAAATATTTCAAAAGAAGATAAATCTTCTTTAGAAATTGTAAAGAGAGAAAACGAATCATTAAATGCTTCAAAAAGGAAAAAGATATTTACTAGCTCTTTTTCTACTCCATCCACAGGTAGAGTAGTAAAAGAGGTGAAGCATGCTAAAGAAAGAGTGCCTAGAATAAATTTTCAGAAGAAAAATGATTTGTTATCTATTTTATTCTATGTCAAAAACTATGGACACTCGTACGAAGTCAACTATTTCTAGTATTGTTAATTCAAATTATGCGTTAAAGCCTATTATTTTAGAAAGCACAAACTTTGAAATTGGCTCTACTTCTAAATTCTAAAACAAATGCAAGTCTTAAGTCTCGTCAGAAACAAGAATCATCTATTAAGACAGCTTATAGCTCCATCCATTCTTGTTCTCACCTAAGGTATCCACTACACGTACATTCAGCTAAACACCTTAAGAGACTAGCCAGAGAAAAGATTTTCTCCAGCAATAAGACAAATCAGACATTTGCTCGTACTGAAATTAACCTCCCATGTAAGGTTCAATCACAATGGACTCCTAAATCACCACCTAAACAAGCACAAGCCAATAAGGCTAAATTGTCTACAGAGGTACTACTTAAACCAACTACTTCTAAGTTGGTTTGGGTACCTAAGCACTCGCAGAAGTTAGGAACCAAAGATAAACAAATTTTACTTATCAAATCTGCTAATCCGAGAGGACCCATTCAAAAGTGGGTACCTAAGTCTCCCTAATTTCTTTCTATGCAGATCCATCATGTGTGGTATTTAGATTCTAGTTGCTCCACACACATGACGGGAAAACAAGAACTGTTGAGCAACTACCAAGATCGTTACAATGGCAAAGTCCGATTTGGCAACAATGACTCAGCTCCCATACTCGGATTTGGAGACATTTTACTGCCAAATTTGACGATTAAAGATGTCTCTTACGTCCAAGGTCTCCTGCACAATCTGTTCGGCATAGGATAATTAGGTGACAAAGGATTTCAAGTAGTATTTCTAGCTGGACAATGCAGAGTCTTGAATAGTCAGAATAAAGAGCTTCTCACAGGATCACGAATATCAAATCTATACACAATAAACCTGACAACAGTTCGACCTTCGACAGCTGTATGCCTCATCTCTCAGACAACAATCAAGATGAACAGCTTATGGCATCAATGTCCGTCTCATCTAAATTTAAAAGCTCTTCACAAACTCACTGTTAAAAAGTTGGTCAACGGTCTGCCAACAATTTCATCTAACAAAGAGCATCACTGTTCAGCTTGTCAAATGGAAAAAATGAAGCGAGCAGCCCACAAAGTCAAGCAAGTTGCTTCTACATCTCGACCCTTAGAGTTACTTCACATGGATCTTTGCGGACCAATGCATACACAAAGCATCAACGGTCGTAAATATGTGTTAGTAATTGTCGCGATTATTCTCGCTACACATGGACAAGATATCTCCGAACTAAGGATGAGACTGGAGACTTGATAATAAGCTTTGTGAATACAACTCAGAATCTCCTGCAAAAGAAAATCCAAGTAATCAGAACAGACAACGGGACAAAAGATAGGTCCTGATTCGTCAATCAACAAGCAATCTAAGCACAAATTCTCGGTATTCGAGTAAGAAATCTTACGATATACGATCGGTCGAATATCCGCTTTGAAGATAAAGAGGTTGTTAGATGTTTCCGAGTTTCTCGAGCGTGATCTCTCATTTAAAATATGAATTCGAAACTTATTATTTTCTGAATAATGAAAAACTCATTAAACTTTGATAGTGTACATCATATTTATACCTATATATAAGGTATAATTACTCTTAAGTCCTACACTATCAAAACTTCTAATTACGCCCCTAATTACAAGGATAATGAAATAATAAAGCACAATTCTAATATACTCTTCAGAATTCAAGAATCAGCGTCTCAGCAACTTTTATCAATCACTTGAAATTATTCAACAATTCTCACCCGCAAAAACACCACAACAAAATGGTGTCGTAGAAAGAAAGAACCGGACTCTAGTTGAAGCTGCAAGAACTATGCTTATATACTCCGGTCTTCCTCACTTTCTATGGGCTGAAGCAGCGAGTACATCATGTTTTACTCAAAACAGGACAATTATTCACAAACGCTTTGAGAAGACGCCATATGAGTTAATTAATCAAAGAATCCCGAATATCTCATTGTTCAAAGTATTTGGTTGCAAGTGTTTTGTGGCCAACGATCGGGAGCATCGAAGCAAGTTCGATCCCAAAGCCTTTGAAGCCATTTTTGTCAGATATTCCTCTACTTCAAAATCATTTCGCGTCTACCTCAAGTCTTCTCGTACAATTCTTGAAAGCTACAACGTCACCTTTCAAGAAATGACGGAATTGGCTTCTGAACAAAACAGTTCAGAACCCGAGCTTACTGGCGTGTTGGCACAAGGTCAACAACTCTCGGCAACGTCTACATCAACATCAAATGAAGCAATTCCCGCTGACCATGAAGATTTAGATTCTCTATTCGAACACTTTTATTGGAACAAGTCTCAAATGCCTGTTTCGTCTCACTCAACACCAAGCAGTGCCCCATCTCCCTCAATGGAAGAAATTAATAATGAGACTCCTCTTCTTCAAATCCGACAAATGTTGGAGAATCTACTTATTCAGAAACTTCATTTAGTACGGTAGTTCCTACAAATACAAATGAGGAAATTACTATCGACTCAACATCTGAATTGAATTTTCCAACTTTGAATGATCAACCAATTAATTCGGGATATCTCGATCTCCAATCCAATGACGAATCTACTTCAGTTATTCCTCACGAACGCAAATGGACTCGAGCTCACCCTACAGATCAGATTATCGGTGATCCTTCAAGTGGTGTACGTACTAGGACGTCTACACAAAGCGGTTTATTCACATGCTCCTAAGCGAAAACGAACCAAATAAGGTAGCCGAAGCTCTTAAAGAGCCGGATTGGGTAATTGCGATGCAAGATGAACTCAACCAGTTTGAACGTCTAGAAGTTTGGACATTGGTTCCTCGACCACAAGGTAAAACCATAATTGGAACAAAATGGGTTTTCAAGAACAAGAAAAATGAGAACGGTGAAGTAATCAGGAATAAAGCACGACTCGTTGCTAAGGGATACAATCAACAAGAAGGAATTGATTACGACGAGACGTATGCTCGGGTTGCACGTATTGAATCTATCCGCTTGTTCTAGCATACGCGGCTCACAAAGACTTCAAAGTCTATCAAATGGACGTCAAAACTGCATTTCTCAACGGCGTATTAAAAGAAGAAGTCTACGTCGCTCAACCCGAAGGGTTCATGCACGAGAACCATCATGATCATGTCTATCGATTGGACAAAGCTCTCTATGGACTAAAACAAGCCCCTCGTGCTTGGTATGATGTTCTGAGCGAATTTTTGGTCAAATCCAACTTCATCAGAGGAACAACCGATACGACTCTCTTCATCAAAAGGCAAGGCAAAGACTTGATGATCGTTCAAGTTTACGTTGACGACATCATTTTCGGATTGACGAATGAACGTCTCTGTCAGAAATTTGGTAATCTCATGAAGACCAAATTCGAGATGAGCTTAATGGGAGAACTCCAATTCTTTCTTGGATTACAAGTCAAGCAACTCGATGATGGAAACTTCATCAGTCAGACCAAATATATCCGAGATATTCTGAAGAGATTTAATCAAGACAAGAGCACACCGATAAATACTCCAATGTCTACTAATTGCAAACTGGATGTTGATCCGTCTGGAAAGGCTGTCAACATCACCACCTATCGGAGCATTATCGGATCTCTTCTCTACTTGACATCCAGCCGACCCGACATTATGTTTGCAACTTGCCTATGCACCCGTTTTCAAGCCGACCCAAAGGAGTCCCACATAAATGCCGTCAAACGGATTTTACGATATCTCAAAGGAACTTCAAACTTAGGGCTTTGGTATCCTAAAAATACTGACTTTCGACTTATTGGCTATACTGATGCTGACTATGCAGGTTATCGAATAGACAGAAAAAGCACGTTTTGCGGAGCACAATTTCTGACGAAAAGTTGGTCTGCTGGTCTTCAAAGAAACAAAATTGTGTGTCAACATCGACGGCCGAGCCGGAATACGTTGCGGCTGCCAACTGTTGCTCGCTAATTCTATGGATGCGGACACAACAACGCGATTACGGGTTTGATTTCAATGACATTCCCATTTATAGTGATTTTCGAGCTTCAAATCAAAGTGTTTACACTCAATCTTTTGGGTTAAAATCATGATATTCTGATTTGCCACTGTTCTCTGAACATTTTGAACCCAGATAGACCCATGATTTACCCAGAAATCGAAGATTATGTTTTACGTATTTACTGTTTGATTTGAAAATTTTCGATCGAAAAAGTTTGTATCGCAAACAGTGTCATCGAAGAACTTTAGTTTTCGTTAAAATTTTATTCGATCGCAAAACTCAGCGTCGAAAACCTTTTGTTTTTGACATATTTTTAATCGATCGCAAAACTACGCGGCGAAAAACTTATTTTTTCGATTTTATTTTTCATCGATCGTAAAACTACACGACGAGAAACTTATTTTTTCGATTTTATTTTATTCGATCGCAAAACTAAGCGGCGAAAAACTTAAGTTTTTCGACAATTTTTTATTCGATCGAAAACTTAATTAACGAAAAACTATTGTTTTCGATATCATTTTATTCGATTGTAAAAGTCATCAGCGAAAACCTGAATTATTCGACACATTTTTATTCGATCGCAAAACGCCACAATCGAATAAATCTTTACTCGAATAAAAACACGCTGGAAAAGACTTATAAATTTTTCAAGACATAGAAAAATTTTCGATCGCGAATTTTAAAGATCGAATAAATTGTTACTCGAATAAAAACACGTTTCTAAGACTTAGTTAATTCTACAAATTGTTCAAATTTTCACTAAGTCTTCCGCGATAAGTCTTTAAATATACAATTCTACTCTACATTCATTCTTAATCAAATTCATTCATTCATGAAACTTTATCGACTAATGATATGGCAACTCTTAACTACCCTCATATTTACTCCTCTGGAAGTTATATGACAGTCCAAGACAACAACTTCCAACTGGATTTAACAACGTTTCGGTGTCCGGATGACGTCATAATATCCATCCTCAAATGACACCCTTTATGGCCAGCTCTGACCATGACGACCACCGTACCAATGGTCTTTCTCCAGCAATTCTGGGGATGCATGCAGAGCTTCGTCAACGGCGACAGCGTGGATTATATGAGAAAGCTCAATACATGACACATCGCCCTGACGAAAAATCTAATGGCCATGGTGCTCGATCTCCCGCACTACGATGAATACGACCGATTACCAACGGATGCGGAGATCGTAGAAGACATGCTCTGGATGGGAAACAAACTGCCGCTAACTAAAACTGGCCAACTTTCAAAATAGCGGGATTCCTCATCCGTGGAAGACACTGTTCGGCATCATCAACAAATGCCTCTCCCCAAAACACTCCGGCTTCGACAAGGCGAATGGAAACATTCTTCGTATTTTTCACGGAGTGGTCTTCTCCAAAAGATATGATGTGGCCCAGCTGATCTGGAATGATCTCGCCGACCAGATGCGTCATAGGGAGACAAAGTTGAAGGCCAGATCTCTTCCGTATGTCCGGTGGTTCCCGGTAATGATCTCGCATTTCATGGATGTCCATCCAGAGATCCCGAAACTACCAACGATTGCGGACTACACCCCGCCACGCCTTCGATTCTTCCACAACCCGAAGGCCACCGATCTAGCACTCCAATCAATGCTGATCACATTGGAGCTGCTCCGTTTAGCTGATCCAACTGAAGAGGCCTACCAAGATTACTGCCAGAACAACTCCATCACGGAGGCGATGGTACGTGCCATGGATCCAGCCCCGACAGCTTCTCAAAGGGAACAATTGGTGACATCAACAGAGCCCGAAGTCACGCCTCAGGAGATTGAACCCGAAGGTGTCCCACAAGATATCTCTCCTGAGGCAACCGACTCCGATGAAGGACACAGACTCCAACGAAGGGGCCCTTGCCGACAACAAATCTCGGCCCCGTCTGCAGTGCCTTCACCCATACAAGCTTCGGAGCCAACACTTCCATCATCGGGTAATCAACCCACTGAAAATATTCAAATTGAATCTGTCTCAACACTCATAGAGGTGATACCTATCGTATCATCTCAAGGATTGGGTGGAAGCCTTATTGGACCCCCGATATCTTCGGAGCTAACAATTGGCCAACCCTCTGAAGTGGTGACTACAGGGTTGATAAGGGATGTCCTTGGACGTACCGAACCCCCAAGACCTACTATAGGCGGCACATCGGAAATCTACTCCGATGTTGCGACAGTGGAGCGCCTCCCTGGCCCCACTCCACCGATGTTCGTGACGGAGCACAGACTATAAGAAGCACTCTCCTCAGCCCTATCTTCACTAGAAGATCGTCTGATGGACCGAATGCTCCATGCTCTATTCCCGAAGAGACACCGGGAAAACACCAGTCACAGCAGCCACCGACACACAAACCACACCCGTCTCCTCACCACTTCCTACCACCACTCTACACACCCCACTACAGCCAATCCTCACCACCCCCAACTCCCTCACCCTCCCTTATCAACCCATACACCATTCTGATCACTCAGCTTCACGATATCCTCATCTCGCACCTTCTCGCACTAGAGACAAGAACTCCCGCAGCAGAAAGTCTTTACAAAAGATTAATAGATGAACCAGAGCTGCCAGCACAAACAACGTGCCGTGAAGAAAGCTCCCGCCCCAAACGTAGACATGACGATCCCGATGATCCGGATCGTCATGAGGGGGTGAAACGGTAACGAACAACAATGAGCGGCCGTGGATTGAGTCAGACAAAGACTCAAGAAGCTGGAGGATCGTCCTCACACCCACCAACCACACAACCTCAAACCCGCCAACAAACAACCACACCTCCCACCATAGCCCAAACACTAACCCTCTCTCCTACATATCCAAATCCTATCCCAACCTCAAACCTTCCCCAAGTTCATCAAGAAGCAGTTACCTACGATCCACATCTGATCGTAGATGACTACATACTAAACGAGAAGTGGACGACGGAATGAGAACCAGATGAAGCTGCTTAAGCTCGACTCTCCAACGTCAGATACTTCCTACAACAAGCTTCAGTGGACTTGGTACTGCTTGAAGAAGAAGAACTTCAAGAAGGTGAGAACTACAGTTCAACCCTCCCAGAGCTACCCGAAATGATTAGACACAGAGTCGACTCTCCTCCCCGTCTATCAAAAGGGATAGTTAGAGTTGAGACGCCATGGGAGAATGTCAGAATTGAAGTCCCCTTCATTGAAGACATAAGAAAGCAGATTTGGAGGGCTCCAAACAAGATCAAGAAGCTCAACGAACTTAATTTGAGGGGCATCTCACACTGGGAAGATAGGAAGAAAATGGAGCATATCTTCATGCTCAACTATCTCCGACCGATCATAGTGGCATTCCAGCTGATCAACTGAAGGAAAAAACACCAAGAACAAGCCACTGATTCTCCAACTCGTCGGAGTCTCTCATACGATCGGAAGCTATCCAACTCCTATCTACATAAATTAGCGAGCGGACAACAACCGCACTCGAGAAGAGATAGATGAAAGCTATCTCCCATTCCTTCCACCGGATGAAGTCTACCAAATATATCAAATGTACAAGAGAAAGTACAAGACATATCCTGGATATATCAAGACTGAAGGACTCGAGGGGCTGAAAAGATTCATGGTGTGGCAGATCTAATATCGTACCGCACACGACCTTCAAATTGCAATAGAGAACAACATGAAGAAGGTCAACATGGAATCTCCGCTCATGAAGGGCTTCCCACTCAACAACTTTCCTGAGAACTACATTTTCAAGACCCCTGGCCTCGCCATAACCTATCTAAATCCAGTCATTGGAAAGACAAGGGCTATTAGAAAGTCAGAAGTTCATAAATTCTGCGATGGGACGCTTAAGTTAGTGAGGAAGAACATTCAGAAGAGATTGGGAGAGATCACTGAAGAGACAATCTTCGAAGAACTTTGTGAAAAAGAGGTCCCACTCCTGAACGAGCTTCTAGATGCCATAAATGAAAGATTGGAGTCGAGGAATGCTATCCGTCGCTACGAGACAGCATTGGGATTGAGGAAGTCTTTTTACGACCGACAAGGATAAAAGAAGCTGAAACGAAGACAAGCACAAAGGGGGAGATTGAAGAGTATATTAGAATTGTGCTTTATTATTTCATTATCCTTGTAATTAGGGGTGTAATTAGAAGTTTTGATAGTGTAGGACCTAATAGCAATTATACCTTGGATATAGGTATAAATATGACGTACACTCTCAAAGTTAATGAGTTTTTAATAATTCAGAAAATAATAAGCTTCGAATTCATATTTTAAACGAGAGATCACGCTCGAGAAACTCGGAAACATCTAACAACCTCTCGAGATCTTCAACGCGGATATTCGACCGATCGTATATCGTAAGATTTCTTACTCGAATACTGAGAATTCGTGCTTAGATTGCCTGTTGATTGTTGAATCAGGACCTAACATCCTCTACACTCGTAAAACATGAATTCTAACATTTTTAAGCCTCGCAAAAAATTTAGAGCTCATCCGAGGAGTCAAATGTTGAATTTCATCAACATTAGGAGATAATTTCATCTCTTTCAAAAATACAGGGAGTATTATGCAATTTATTTTTGGGTTAATTCATAAAAAAAAAATTTACCGACCTGAATTTATCAAAAGCCCAAAAAACATTTTTTATTGCCCAATGTAATTTTTACTTTACCCCATCGTAATGTATTAATATCACTTTATCGATCGAAAAACTCTCTCACATGCTACACATTTCCAGTCGAAATACTTTTCGACTTCTACGAACTCTTCGAACCAACTTCGGCGACTCAAACCAAATCCCGCAATGTTCGAACTTTTTTAGATTAAACTTGCCGATTTCGAAGGTAGAAACCTAATCCGAATCATTTTATGTTCAATAACATACGATTCTCAAGCATTTTCACAAAAAAACAGTTGAAGAAAATTCATATTCTTACGTTTTCGATTGAAACTGATTTCAAACCTTCAAATCAACATGTTTAAACTCGACCTTTTGGGTTAAAATCATGCTATTTGGATCCGCAACTGTTCTCTGAACACTTCGAACCCAGATCAACTCATGATTTACCTAGAAATTAAAGATTATGTTTCATGCGTTTACTGTTTGATTAGAAAAATTTTCGATCGAAAAATTTGTCGCAAACAGTGTCTTCCAAGAACTGTAGTTTTAGTTCAATTTTATTCGATCGCAAAACTCAGCGTCGAAAACCTTTTGTTTTCGATATTCTTTTATTCGATCGCAAAAGTCAGCGGCGAAAACTTTAAGTTTTTCGATATTATTTTATTCGATCGAAAACTTACTCAGCGAAAAACTATTGTTTTCGATAATATATTATTCGATCGTAAAAGTCATCGGCAAAAACTTGAGTTATTCGACACATTTTTATTCGATCGCAAAATTTAACGATCGAATAAATTGTTACTCGAATAAAAACACGCTGAAAAAGACTTAGAAAATTTTCGATCGCAAAATTTAAAGATCTAATAAATTGTTACTCGAATAAAAACACGCTTCTAAGACTTTGTTAATTTTACAAATCTTTCAAAAATTTTCACAAAGTCTTTCGAACTTAAACCTTAAGACGTACAATTTTCTCTAAATTCAATCTTAATCCCGTTTATTCGCATATGAAAATTTATCAACTAATGAAATTTATGTTAATTCTTTACAGATATGGCAACTCCAAATTATCCTCACATATATCCTTCATCAAGCTTCATGCCAGTTCATGACAAAAATTATCAACTGGATCTAACAACATTCCGGTGCCCGGATGAAGTCATCATCTCCATCCTTAAAGGACACCCACTGTGGCCAGCATTAACGATGACGGCCTCCGTACCGATGGTCTACCTACAACAATTCTGGGGACGTATGATAGCCATGCAGTCGAAACGACGTGGAATATACAACACAAATAAACAGAAAACACGTCGTTCTGAACCGCAACCTAATGGCCATGGTACTTGATCTTCCGCACTACGAAACATATGATCAACTTCCAATAGACGCGGTGATCGTAGCGGATATGCTCCGGATGGGATACAAGCCTCCACTGCCCAAATTGGCGAGTTTCCAAAACAACGACATTCCCCATCCGTGGAAGACATTGTTCGGCATAATCAACAAATGCATCTCCCCAAAACTCTCCGGATTCGACAAGGCGAACGGGAACATCCTTCGCATTTTTCAAGGAGTGATTTTTTCCAAGAAGTATGACGTGGCCCGCCTAATTCGGAATGATCTAACGGACCAGATACGCAACGAGAGACCAAGTCCAAGAACAAGTTTCTCCCCTACGTACGGTGGTTCCCGGTGCTGATCTCACACTACATGGAACTCCATCCAGAGATCCCAAGACTACCACCCATTGGGGAATACACTCCACCACACCTTCGATTTTTTCACAACCCGAAGGCCGCCGATCTAGCACTCCAATCAATGCTGATCCCATTGGAGCTGCTCCGACTAGGTGATCCAACTGAAGAGACATACCAGGACTATTGCCAGAACAACTCCATCACGGAGGCGATGGTACGTGCCTTGGATCTAGCTCCGGCACCTTCTCAAAGGGAATATTTGGTGACAACAACGGAGCCCGAAGCCACGACTCAGGAGATTGAGCCCGAAGGTGTTCCTCAAGATATCTCTCCTGAGGCAACCGATTCAGATGAAGCATACAGACTCCAAAGAAGGGGCCCTCGCCGACAACAACTCTCGGCCTTGTCTGTAGTGCCTTCAATCATACCGGCTTCGGAGCCAACACATCCACCACCAGCTGATCAGCCTACTGAACAGATTCAAATTGAATCTGTCTCAACACCCATAGAGGTGATACCTATCGTATCATCTCAAAGATTGGGTGGAAGCCCTATTGGACCCCTATATCTTCGGAGCAAACAATAGGCCAACCCATTGAACTAGTGACTTCAGGGTTGATAACGGATGTCCTTGGATGTTCCGCACTTCAAGACCTACTCAAGGCGGCACATCGGAAATCTACTCCGATGTTGTGATAGTGGAGCGCCTCCCTGGCCCCACTCCACCACTGTTCATGACGGAGCAAAGACTACAAGAAGCGCTCTCCACAGCTCTATCTTCTCTTGAAGATTATCTGATGGACCGTATGCTCCACGCTCTAGAGACTTCCCGAAGAGACATCGGGAAAACACCAGTCTCAGAAGCTGCTCCTACCGACACACAAACCACCCCCATATCCTCACCACTTCCTACCACCGCCCTACACACCCCACTACAACCAATCCTCACCACCCCAACTCCCTCACCCTCACTTATCAATCCCTACACCATCCCGATCACCAAGCTTCACGATATACTCATCTCCCGCCTCCTCGCCTTAGAGACCAGATCTCCCGCTGAGGAGAGTCTCTACAAAAGGTTGATAGATGAACCAGAGCCACAAACACAAACAACGTGCCGAGAAGAAAGCTCCCGCACCAAGCGTAGACATGACAATCCCGATGATCCGGATCGTCATGAGGGGGAGAAACGGCAACGAACTACACGGAGCGGCCGTGGACTGAGTCAAGCACAGATAAAGACTCAAGAAGCTGGAGGATCGTCCTCACACCCACCAACCACACAATCTCAAACCCGCCAACAAACAACCACACCTCTTACCATATCCCAAACACTAACCCTCTCTCCTACAAATCCAAATCCGATCCCGACCTCAAACCTCCCCCAAGTCCAACCAGAAGCAGTTGCCTACGATCCACATCTGATCGTAGATGACTACATCCTAAACGAGAAGTGGATGACGCAATGGGAACCAGAGGAAGCTGCTCAAGCTCGACTCTCCAACGTCAGATACTTGTTACAACAAGCTTCGGTGGACTTGGTGCCGCTTGAAGAAGAAGAACTTCAAGGGGCGAGAACAACAGTTCTACTCTCCAAGAGCTACCCGAAATTATAAAGCTCATAGTCGACTCTCCTCCCCGTTTATCAAAAGGGACAGTTAGAGTCAAGACGCCATGGGAGAACGTCATAATTGAAGTCCCGTTCATTGAAGACGTAAGAAAGCAGATTTGGAGGGCTCCAAACAAAATAAAGAAGCTCAATGAACTTAACCTAAGGGGCATCTCACACTGGGAAGATAGGAAGAAAATGGAGCATATCTTCATGCTCAACTATCTCGGACCCGATCGAAGTAGCATTCCAGCTGATGAACTGAAGGAAAACTTCAAGAACAAGCCACCGATTCTCCAACTCGTCGGAGTCTCTCATACGATCAGAAGATACCCAACCCCTATCTACATCATTGAGCGAGCGGACAACAACCGCACTCGAGAATGGATAGATGAAAGCTATCTCTCATTCCTTCCACCGGATGAGGTCTACCAATTGTACCAGATGTACAAGAAAAAGTACAAGACGCATTCCAGATATATCAAGACTGAAGGACTCGAGGGACTGAAAAGATTCATGGTGCGGCATATCAAGTATCACATCACACACGACCTTCAAATTGCAATAGAGAACAACATGAAGAAGGTCAACATGGAATCTCCGCTCATGAAGGGCTTCCCACTCAACAACTTTCGCGAGAACTACATCTTCAAGAAACCTGGCCTCGCCATAACCTATCTAAATCCAGTCATTGGAAAGAAAAGGGCTATGATGAAGTCAGAAGTCCATAAGTTCTGCAACGGGACGCTAAAGTTAGTGAGGAAGAACATTCAGAAGAGATTGAGAGAGATCACCGAAGAGACAATCTTCGAAGATCTTTGTGAAGAAGAGGCCCCACTCTCGAATGAACTTCTAGATGCTATGAATGAGAGATTGGAGCTCAAGAATGCCGTTCGACGTTACGAGACAGCATTGGGATTGGTGAAATCTTTTTACGCCCGACAAGAATAAAAGGTGTTGAAACAAAGACAAGCACAACGGGGGAGATTGAAAAGAATATTAAAATTGTGCTTTGTTATTTCATTATCCTTGTAATTAAGGGCGTAATTAGTAGTTTTAATAGTGTAGGACCTAATAGCAATTATACCTTGAATGTAGGTATAAATATGATGTACACTATCAAAATTAATACAAGTTTTATTATTCAGAAAATGACAAGCATCGAATTCATATTTTAAACGAAAGAATACGATCTAGAAACTCGGAAAGTTAACAACCTCTCTCAAGATCTTCAACGTGGTTATTCGACCGAACATAATCCGTAAGATTTTTTATTCGAATACCGGAATTCATGCTTAGATTGCTTGTTGATTGATGAATCATGACCTAACAGAACTTCCCCCCCATAACCCGGGAGTCCAATCTTTACAATATAAATCTAAAGCCCGTCCGACCTTCGACGGTTGAATGTCTGATGTCAAAGACCTCTTTGCAGCAGAGCAGCCTCTGACATTAAAGCTTGTCCAACCTCAACTTCAAAATGCTGAAGAAACTGCACTTAGAGAAGTTTATCATCGAACTACCAGCGTTGAAGTATCACAAGGAGCACATGTGCACTGCTTGAAAGATGAAGAGAGCGCCCCACCAAACAAAGCAAATCATCTCAAGTATGGAAGTAACACAAGGAGCACCTGTGCACTGGTAGCGACGCGAGCAACCACACCCTCCACTCATGTATGGAAATTAACGTAGTGGCTCCACATACATGATAAATGGAAGAGACGTGAGGTACTACAACCTATGCTTCAAAGAAGGTACATTCTATCTATGCGTATGTCAAACGGATTTTCAATATTTTAAATTATGTACGCGTACGAGCTGAATTAACAAGTACTTATTTTTCAAAATGGTACATTTTAAATATGCATTGTCAAAAGGTTACACAATTTTGAAATTGAAGGTGCATATTACACACGGAAATTATAAATACCATTTAAAATAAAAATATTCAATTTTAAATGAGCTTAATTTGAGGTGGAACAACTCTTTTATCTTTAAAAGAGCAGCAACTCTTATATTATTTAAGGGGATTAAATTTTTTAGGGGGAGCAAACTTAAATGCGTGAATTTAGGGAAAGAGATTCGAAAGATTTTTCAGCGCGATTACGCATATTTTTGAGGGGAAGCAATATTCTTTTAGGAAGCATGACTTGAGAGGAGGAATATATCTATATATATATACATACTATAATGCATATACTAATAACAATATAATATATAATATATTATTCTGTTACTTAAAACAATATATATTACTATATATATAGGAGAAAAAGAGAGAGAGAGAGAGTAAAATACAAAAAAAAAAACAGAAAAGAAAAAGAAAAAAAATCGTCTCTACTTATCTATCTTCATAGATATTTTCTCGGACATCATTAGACGGATTTCACGGAGAATCTCGTGCGTACGAGTTCAAAAATTTTCATACGGAAATATAGCTCCTTACACTACTTCGGTGCGCACTTTAACCGACCTGCTTTGCCTTGCTGATACAAATAAACCAGCACTCACTACTTCTAACGGATGCACGGATACTTCGTTCCAATGATTCAGTCAACCAAACTGAATCTAACTCCAGAACAATACCGAGCGTTAGTCACATTATGAAAATAGCAACATATCCTATATCATCTAAACACAACGCAATTGATGACATTGATGCTAACTTATAAATTTTTTATGACGCAAAAATCCCTACAAATTATTCGAACCAATCTCCATAAGTACAGGTGGTAATATTATTAGCTCCCAGGTAGAAGTCGCCATTAGGTCCAACGACGCATGCATATCCGAACCTTACCCATTCGTCTGTCTCACAAAAGATAGGTGTTTCAAAAACAACGGGGAACCATGTCTACTATCACCGCTTTGCTCGTAAGTGAGAAATATTGAATTAAGTGGTATTCAGTCACAGGGTCGGATATTGGGTTGTGCTTCCAGCCCTATAGCACATGCCTCCAATTTTTCGGGGCCACCATTTTGTAAGGCCCATATACATATATTTATTTTTTTTATTATTTTTAAGTTGACGTTTTTTTTTATTTACCCATGCAATTATTTCCTTATTGAGTTTTTCCTCTTTCCCCATAATTTCCTTATCAAAATCGTTTGTTCTCCTCCCCCAAAAAATTATCGTTCAATTCTTTACCTCCACCATAGTTCTCTTCGATTTGGAATTTCTTCTTTTACACAATCACACAGTGAAACATATATTATTTGTTCCATCTCTTCTGCAGATATCATTCGCTTTGCGCTGTGCATATAACAGCTACGACGACTTGTTCAGTTTCAACAAAAAATCAAAGATACCTTCAATAATATTCATGAGCTTTTGACTGGGGAATTTGATAATCGTCGCCTCGCCATTTACCAGCCCACCCAACACATCAGGTTGTTTCAATCATTTTCCATTTTATGTCTAACTGTTTTTCTTCGTATTAAATTTGTGAGTTTTGTTAAATCGTATGGCTCCTCGCATTCGAAAACATGAGTCTGGATATGAGAAGCGTAAAAAACAAAAAACAAATAATTAAGAGTAACAACAATCACAAAGTGGAGCTTTAGATATGTTGTAATTCAAACACCAAAAATTCCTTCTGAAAGTCAAAATGTTGGTGCTGATATTGAGACTGATAATAATGTGGACAATCATGATTCTATTGTTGAACATGGTGATGATGTCCATATTAATCTTGGCAACATTGATCAAAAGTAGAGAATAAAAATCTGAATAGTTCTCCTAATAATGAAAATGATCTTTTAGATGATTCTGGCTATGACAATGTTGACCAAGAAAAGTTTCCTCAGCTTGATATTTTTAATCCTAAATTGGGATGGACTTGATTCGAAAATGATTGATTTGTAAGTAGTCAAGGGTCCTAAAAGAGATATATCCTTGTAAAAGGTCCGAAAGATAAGTCTTCTAATAGGAGATTTACGGCCAAATTATATATTAGAGTGTTATGAAATGGAGAAAAGTTTGATAGAGAATGGCTGGTTTATTCAAATGAGCTTGATAGAGTATATTGTTTTTGTTGCAAATTTTTTAAAAAGGGAATTGGTAAAGGTTCAAATGAAGGTTTTAATGATTGAGCACACATTAGTGAACGACTTGGAGAACATGAGACAAGTATGTAGCATATTAGAAATATGAAAACTTAGTACGATTTGCATCAAAGGTTTAAAAAGAATCAAACCATTTGCCCAAGGGCTAGTCAAAAAAGAAAAAGAGCACTGAAAAAATCTTTTGTTGGGGATTATTTTTTTTTGTCAAGTTTCTTGGCAAAAGTATTTTAGCCTTTCGTGGTACTAACGATAAATTATTTGAAAATGGTAGTGGAAACTTTTTATGCTTATGTTGGTCCGTTAGTTACCAAACATGGATCAAAAGATAGCTTTAAAGCATAAAGATTGAAGAACACTTTTTAGTGTGTGAAAGTGTGTGTTTCCTTTTAGAGGAGGTACAAGGTGGCTTACTTTGTATTTCTTTTGATGAAAACCCTAGATGGGTAAAGGGTGTCTTATATACCACATGTATTGGTAATTTAAGGTCCATCTATTATATATTGCATAGAGACCCAAAACCACTACAATCTACTTAATAACAAAATAGACCCATGACATACAAAACTAAAGGACACTACAAAAGATTCCTAACAAGCTTCCGCTTAGTGTCCTTTCCGCTTTGGCGTCTTCTTCGTCTTCTTTTTCTTGGGTCTCACCAGCTCGTAGATGGATCATTGAGTCCTAGTTTGTACTCGTAAGATCGTATCCATCTTTGATAAGAAAGCCGATCACAGATGATTTCAATCATCCTTGTGGTACTTGGCTTGAACTTCATAGTCCTTGAACCTCAATTCCTCCAGGATTCTTCTAAGCTTATCACGTATGATCAGGAGGGTTCCATCGCAGAACTTGGTGATCTTTGACGTCTTCATCAGCCTTTTCTCGCCCTTGTAATTGATGTAGACCATGGAGGGATCTTCCCCATCACAGATTTGGCCTTCACCGTAGCTTTCAGACTCAGGGCGAGCGAATGAGGGCTTTGTGAGGTTCACCTTCTTCAATTTGCTCTTTAGCACCATCTGAAGATTGTGAGATGCATTGTACTTGATCTGGCGCAGCATAAACGTCTTTAAGGTGGTGTAGCCTAGCTTGAGAAAGGGGTTATGAAGAGTACCAATTATCTTATAGTTTCCGACTATTTGAGCGACGTCTTCTGCTCGGATGTAGGAGAGGTCTTCTTCATTCAATTCTTCGACAGTTCCGTCCTCTCGCTGAACTCAGTAGATTGGAAAGGATATGGAGCAAAAGTGAGCCGTCCTTACTCCCGTTACCGCAAAGATCCTAGGCCTCTTCTTCTCATCCCTTCAAAGAGCCTCCACGTCATTTTCTTTGAACATGAGCTTTCGACGGAGTCTGAATAGGTACAGATTGGCTCTTTGTTCAAATAGATAAGTCATGCCTCGCAGCTCCAACTCATTGAGCTTCTTGAGCCGATCCTCCTTCCTCCAGATTCTCTTCTGAATCTCTTCTTGGTATGACGCCACGATCTTGGCGTTTCTCCAAGGCAGGTCTAGATCTTCTCCTATCTTCGACTTTAATGGAGGGTCATCCTCGTCCATGACCCTGTGTTGGAGGAGTTCGGGACGTTCTGGGATCTCGGCTTCGTAGTCTTCACCTTCCTCGAGTTCCTCCTCTTCGATCCAAACCAAGCTGATAGTTTCCTTCTTTAGAAACAAAATGGCATTTTCCATTAAGCCTTTGGCCAATTCGGGAGTCACCGGCTAATTCAACCACTCTTCGTTGAGTATGAAGCTCTTCACCTTGTCGTGTGGGTCGTAGAGCTCTTCGACGGTTAATGTCGGCTCGTCGGTTGCTGGAGAAGGAACGTGTGAGGTAGAAGGTTGAAGAAGCGTCAGAGGGTTTTTTCAGATGGTGGGTCAATGTGAGCGGAGTCTTATAGTGGCTATGGTTTGAGAGGTTACGATAGTATGGGCTGGCGAGGGAGCGATAGTATGGGCAATGAAGGTAACTTATTTTTTAGATGAAGTAGCCTTCGGTTGAGTGGTTTGGGTAGTTTGGGTGGTGGTGGTAAAGGTGACCTGCTGCTTCGGGGGCTCTGTGCTTTCTCTCTTCTCTCCCTCGGGACGGGCCTCATATTCCGGGACGTCAGCGGTCTCTTGGACGGTTCCGCCGCGCCGCGGCAAGACAGCGGGATCACAAGCCGATTGATGCCTACTATTGCTCATTTAGAAAGAGGGAAGAGTGCACTTGGGCCAATAAGATGTTGTGGAGTTCTTCAATCGGAACGTCCCATGGACCCGGTTCGGATGGGCAAGATGGCGGAGCGGAGGGAGGACGAGCAGCAGTTGCGAGTTTGGTGGCAGGGGCCTTGCCTTTGTCTCGGGCGGAGGATTCGAGGGCAATGTAGACTCTGGTCATTATTGAGTCCTCGAGAGTCTTGGCGAATTCTACTACCGTGGCCTTCGTCACGAATGGGGAAACTAACGAGATGGAGCCACTAAGGCATTCCGTCGTCACGATGTCAGAGTATGTAGCTGACACGCCGCCTGTTTGCACAGGACTTGGGAAACCGGGGCCACTCTGGGTCACCGTTGGCATCGATAATGATACTAACTAAGTTTGACGGCCCATTGCAGCAACTGTAGGAATGTTGGCTGCTGAGGGGCTTCCGCTCAGGCCCTGACTGTCATCCAGCCAGGAGACATTGAAGAGCGTTCTGTCCAGATCACCAAGATCTGGAGGTGCAGTAAAGTATGTATGTGTCCTAGGAAATGTGAAAATGTGGGTGATGAGGACACTAGACTCGATGTGTTGAATAAGGGTGTAGTTTGAGGCGAGGGACTGTGAATTTCAACATCTACCGCCTCCGAGCGAGGCGGTGATGGCAGGATTGGTTCTCGTGCGCAAGTGAAACAACCATCTGTTGAGAGATGGTTGAGTGGCTCGGTTCGGGTATTTGCATGGTTGGACCAGATGCCGCGTCTTCTACCCCGGAGACGACAATGTCGTCTCCTGCACCTAGAGGTGGGCTCCAAGTAATTTGTGGACTTAGGGGCGGAGGAGCTCGGTTGCTACGTTGTTTTGTGCGACGTTCCTATTGGCGACTTACGGTATCCCCTTTCTATTTTTTCTTTTGTTTGCAAATGGGGGATGATGCGTGTCATAGACATAGACTGGGTTCGGCTGGTTGGCTTGTTCCTGGGGTAGGTCCAACGGGGATATGTTGGACAATAGAAACCTCATCGAGTACGTTCTCCCAAATGTATGTGGTACCGGATTGTTCGGGTCGGCGAGCCGTACTAGATATTCAGGAATGGACATTGTCTCCGGTCGAATTTGGTCTTGGAAGAGTGGAGAGAGCCGAGTTTGGGTGGTTGGTATCCTTCGGATGAATCTCGTCACTCGATCTCGGGAACTTTGTCCATGAAGTGCTTGACGAAGATGGGGAGCCACCTCAGGTATGGAAGCACTTTCTTTGTTAAGGGGAGATTCTCGTCGTCGGAGTTGATGCAGCAGTTCCGACTAGATAAGGTAAACGACATCGTATTTTTTGTTAAAGACGATGTCGTGGAAGATTAACATAATATTCCGGTTGCATTTGTCAGGACCGTTGTGTTTTGGGGACAAACAATTATTGACGATGAGGAATAGGATCCGCCAAGGTTGAGGAATGTCCTTGGTGGTAAAGTTGAGAAGGTGGATGATGTTGTGGACGTTGGGTTTTGTAGCCCATGAAGATGAAGTCTCGTTTGAGTTCATCTTCACTGGGGTGTGAGTCAAAGTTTAGGGAGAAGGGTAGGTTGAAACGTGAACGGATGATGGTATGGTTTAACACGATTTGGGTTCGGTCGATTTTTGCGGTGATTATGCGGGGGTGTTGTCGTGACGTGGGATTTGTAAGAGTGGCCCAAAACTGTTGAACGTACACTTCTGAGACACACTCGGAGATGGTCAGTGCGGTATATAGTTGGTTGTTGCGTAGGATTTGAAGGATAATAGGGGCATATGGCCGTCTCGAAATCTACTTCGAGATTGTTTGAAAGACAGTGTGCCCAGATGGTTTGGGGAAGTATATCTTCAATATCACACACCATTTTTTTTGTTCTGAAAATAGATAAAGAGAATGTTAGTGCATAGAACCTATAATCCTATAAAGTTGACCCGATTTTATTTCTAAGTCAAAGGTGATTTGAGTGAAAAACGATATTGGGACTTAGAAATAGCACTTCGCAAAATATATGCATGTCTTTCAAAAACTCCCTCTAGATAGAGTAGTAAAACTCCCCCTCGATCTGTGCACACAAAAAGACATAGAGAATAAGGAAAATAATATGTAAGACATATATACACAATATAAGGTCCGTGGACGCACATGCAATACGGAGTTAGTACGAGACAAGGAAGTTTTCTTTTCTGTTTTCTTGCATTTACACGTAGGTGTTTCGGAAACAGAATAAGAGGTGGAAGGTTTGAACACATCATGAAAGTTTTTAATAGTATAGATTTTGCTTAAAAGAACAATTTTTTCTTTTGAATAGGCTTTCCTTCTAGATTCCAGAGACGCAATTAGATCGCCTATTTTGTGAATTATCTCTAGAACATCAATGGAAAATTGAATGGGTTTGGCATGTTCTAAGTACTGATTTTCGGGTCCAAAGGGCGAAATGAAGTCTGTTGTTAGTGGAGTTTTTCAAGTTTTATAACTATCGTTCAGCTCTGCATTACTAAATGCAATTTGGGCCCAATTTTTGTTTCTACTTTTCTGTTCTTCTGATTCGATCACCTCTGTCGATTCAACAAAAGGCATAAGTTTTTACAGGCTTAAGCCAAAGTGTTTAATGTCGTAAAGAGGAGACACTTCATCTTTATGTGGGTTCGTTTCACTTTGGAACCTAAAACCTAACGCTTAAGTCGGAGCCCGAGCCTAACGCTTCTTTATCTGAGCCATAGTCCTTGCTCTTGGCCATGAAGGCTTTTTTCTTCTCCTCATCAGACGTGTCCTCAAGCCTATCCTCTTCCTCAGCTACCAGAACAATTCATGCATCTTTCCGCTAGGAGAATTGAAGCTTTCTCTTATAGCACTCAGTGTCCTTCGTCTTAGGTCTGTAGCAGTCCTTAGCAAAGTGACCCGGTTTCCCACATTTGAAGCATTTCTTTGGAGCTTCAGTTTCGTTAGTCTCGGTTTCCTCGGGCGATGGTTTTTTGTTTACCGTTGGAGGTTCATTGTCTGTTGTAGGAAGATGATGATTTCTTGGGGATTTTTTATTCATCATCTTTGAGAGCATGGCCACTTTCTTCTTGAGATCATTGAGTTCTTAGTCGGATTTAGAGTCCGAGTCAGCATTATCTGAAGAGTCCGATAAGACGACTTGTTTTCCTTTATAAGCCTTCGAGCTTTTGTTGGTAGGCTTGTTGGTCACGAGAGCAACGGGTTCCACATAAGCATTTATCTTTCCTTCGTTTTTGATTTCTTTGGCGTACTCGATGAATTGAGAGAGGTTATCATGCAATGCATGAATGTTCATGGCATCCAGGTCTTTGTTCTGCTGTTTGATCAGAATAGCAATCATGCCCCACTCGGGTTGAAGTGTGGAGAATAGCAATATTTCCTGCTGTTGGATGTTGATCTTCATCATCTCATTAATAATAGTCAAGAACCGAATGTATGTTTCTCGAAGATCTTCCCCGTCCTTAGCTCTGAAGGAATCGTATGCAGTAAGAGTGCTTGATTTCTTGGACAGTTGACGTCTGTCCCAACCATCATCTTCGAAACTTCGTTCCAAAATTTCTTTGGCAGTGGACATGCTGTCCACTTGGATGTATACGTCGTTGGGAAGGGACTGGAGGACGTAGTTTCTAGCAAGTTTGTCAGCTCTGGCATGTGTTTTCTCCGCGTCTGAGTAATGACTAGGATGCTTGAGTGTTCTGCTCTCCAAGAGAGGAGGGCATGCATTAGGCTGAGCTTCAATGACGGTCTAGAATTGAGCTGGGCCGTCGAAGATAGAAGAGAACATGTCATCGGCGAGGTCATTGTCCTTGATTTCTACGAAGTTGATAAAGTGATTTTCCAAATGACTCGCCCCATCTTAGCATTGGGGGACGAGTGTCAGATCCTATCACAAAGGTGTCCATGATGTTTGGTAATGATCGTAACGTGAAAGAGATATGTGAAATGAAAGGTTAGTTTCGAATAATTATATTCTAAGTATCAAAAAGTTTAGGTAAGTCTTTAAGTGAAAATTTGTTGAATTTTGGACTTAGAAGTTTCTTGAAAAATTGTTAAATGATTCTCGGGCAAAGAGTAATTTGGTCAAACAACGAGAATTGTGAATTTTGTGTGTTGACTTTCGGTCAACATTTCAGTTGAAATTCATTTAACACAAGTTGAAAATCAAGTTAGTATGAAATTCGATTAATGTGTACTATCGGGTAAATCTGTCCGAGAATTGATGAATTTTGGGCAGATGTACTGCAAAGTTAAATTCGGGCTGGAAAGTATCTTATAAAATTCGAGTAAGAGAAATATCAGATGATTTTCGGATGGAAATATTAAAAGTCGAGTAAATTAGAGGAATTTTAAAAAAATCGGATAAGGCTGGCCAATTTTTCTAAATCGGGTATTCCTGGCAGAAATCTGAAAATCGGATAATCTTGACCGAAAGTTGAAAATCGCCGAGAGTTTTGAAATCGGGTGAATTTCAGAGTTAATTGCCCAAAAATTTAGTAAATTTGACTTATTTTAAATGTGTTGAATAATTTTTGGTTAGATAAGCCGAATTTCTGAACAATGTCATAGAAAAAACGAGTTTCATACTCGATTTTGGCTCAAATCTTACTCAAACTTGACTGAAATTGTTAGGTCATCAACTACCGTAAATCCTAGCCTTGAATGCTAGATATTCCAGTGGAAGTCTAAGATTTGATTCCTCGGTCGAATACCTTTAATGAAGAACACGAGAGAGAATCTTCTAGTGTGAGAAAGTGTTTTGTGTGTTTCTCTCTGTAGAATGTAAACTGCAAGCCCTTACGATTTATTCTAATAACTTTCTCTATTGAATTCAATAGTGTACATTGGTATTTATACCTATATACATGATATAATACAGGTAAGTCCTACACTATTGAATATAAAAATTACGCCCCCAATTACAAGGAGAACTAATAAATGAGCACAATTAAAATATCTTCTTCAATCTCCCCCTTTGTGCTCGTTTGCTCTTCAGCTCTGTTTATCCTTATTAGGCATAGAAGGACTTCATCAATCTCAATGCTGTCTCATAATGTCGGACAACATCCCTCAGCTCTAACCATTCCTCAATAGTGCTGAGAAGCTCATTCAGGAGCCGGACTTCTTCTTCTCCAAGGTCCTTAAAGATCGTGTTCTCATCGATCTCTTCCAATCTCCTTTTAATATTCTTCTTTACGAGCTTCAATGTCCCATCGCAGAACTTGTGCACTTGAGACTTCATCATCGCTCTCTTCTTTCCAATGATTGGATTGCGACAAGTGATGGCAAGGCCTGGCTTTTTGAAGATGTAGTTCTCCGGGAATTCGTTGAGTGGGAGCCTTTCATGAGCGGAGATTCCATGTTGACCTTCTTCATATTATTCTACAATGCAATTTGTAATACCCGTAAAATTAATACGGGAATAATGCGCAATTAGCGTGAAAATTATTCTGTAATTTTCGGAAAATTATGAAGTTAATTTTCGGACAAAGCGAATTTTCGGGAAATTGAACCGAAAATAAGAAAAATACTCTTTGAGTAAAATAAATAGATATGGGCCCAAATTAATTTAAAGTAGGCCCAATAAGAGATTTCCTTAAGAGAAAGGAAACGTAACTTTCCTTTTAAAGGTTTATCTCAAAAGGTGATAAGGACAAACGAAAATATCAAACGAAAGAAAACAAACGAAGAAAAGCAGAGAAGAACTAAGCAATTTCGGCTAACTTGGAAGTGAGGTAGGTGGTTTTTAACCCCTACAAACTGTTTTTAAGTTTGATTTATTTAGTTTAACGAATTTGGATGAAAGGTCATCCGAATTCATGAATTTCGGGAGCTTTGAATGATTATGTGTTGTATTTGCTGTGTTGAGATGTTAAGTTTGAGCTCAATATATGAGTTCTGTGAATTCTTACATGTTTATGTGAAATCTGGAACGGATTCATGTGATGAAGTTCTGGAAAATATGAATTTCGATGAGATGAAGAAAGTTTCAGCTCATGAGAAATTCGCGGGTTGAAAAGAAATTCGCGGGCCAAAAGGTTCGTGAAGTGTGAGAGAGGAAAGAAAATCGCGGGCTGCGATAAAATTCGCGGGCCGAAAGATTTGTAAAGATGTGAGTGAGAAAAGAAGGTCGCGGGCTAAATTTTAAATTTCGCCAAATTTGAAAGGTTGAAATTCGGGCAGATTTTCGATAGTTCGCCGAAGTTTAGTTCGCGAATTATATTCGGGTCGCGAAAAGTTCTTCGCGGACTCAAATGGATTTTATTGTGTGAGTAAATGGGTTTTTCGCGGGTCAGAATTAATTTCGCGGGTCGACCACAGGGTGATTCCTGTGAGAGAAATAGCGGGTCGGACTAAAGTTTCGCGGGTCAACTTGAATTTCGCGGGGTGATTCCTGTGAGTGAATTTCGGGTGACACGCGAACTAAATCAGACTTCGCAAATTCGATCAAATGACGCGCGAAATCCAAATTCGGGCAATACCGCTAACACTGTGAAGAGTCCCGAATTTTGACTCCAAATGTCGGGTTGACCATATGCTTTTAAAAAGTCTGAAGTTGACCGAACTTCACGATTCGACCAGTCTAATTATTTTTGGACTTTTGTCTTAAATTAGGCCCAAATATTCAAATAAAATTATTTTAAGTTCATTTTATCTTTAAATCAAAGTATATTCATACTTTGACTAGAATTTTCGGGTCAACTCTTATTTTAAGATACGAGAGTATTTTGGGGTATTATTTGTAAGAAATAATACGTGATATATGTGACGAATGTGATATGCATTTCACGACATGCATAAGAGAGGTGAAGGTACCGTAATGATACGGTGACACGATATTGTGTCGAATGTGAGAAGGGTAGAGTTGCCGATTTTGGCAGTCAGGTTCAGACTCGATTATGCACTTGGTGGGAGAGGGGGTTTGCGACACCCATCTACTCGGGATTGAGCCACCCGAGGTGTAAACCACCGGATATTATTTGGCTCAGGGACGGCAGACAGATGTGAGATTCCTGTCTACCCGAACTTGTGGTATAACATTCGGGGAAAAAGCCGTCGGGTTGAGATTGTGTGCGGAAGGAGCGACCCGGCGCGGCCGGTGTGGGCTACCGCATGATTGATGGTGTACTTTGCCATTGCGCGCGTGGGTGCCGAGTCTGACCTAGGGCCCTGTTGAGAATTGAGAATTGATAGATGAGATTTGTCGAGTGTGCATTATATTATATTGTGAGGAACCGGGATTGGGTGGAGTGCACGCACGTATTGCATGTTATGTAATCACCTACTGGGCAATAGCTCAGGGTTCTATCCTATTTTTGTTTGTAGGTAAGAATGAACCCGACACCGACTAGTGTCAGGGTTGATATTCATGGCGAGCTGGCGGCGGTGACTCCACGGACTTTTGAGGGTGGCGCAGTACATGGGACGCGACCTGTGGAGTGGCATAGTGTTTGATATTGGGTTTGAAATTTTGGGGCTTCGGCCCAAAGTATTAATAGTAGATATTTTTGTAAACCCGATATAATACTATGTAGGTTATTTAAATTAAAAAAAAAAAAAAAAAAAAAAAAAAAATTTTATCGGGGCTTCCGCGTGTTCTGTTGCGGGGAAATCCGCCAATTAACTTAATTAGGAAGTAGGGTCGCCACACAATTTGTAGGTCGTGTGCGGTGTGAAACTTGATCTGCCGTACCATGAATCTTTTTAAGCCCTCGAGCCTTTCCTTCTTGACGTACTCAGCAGGTGTCTGGTACTTTTTCTTGTATATCTGGAACAGAAGGTAGACCTCGTCCGGTGGAAGGAAGGGGAGATAGCTCTCGTCTATCTCATTTTGAGTGTGAGTGTGATATGCTCGCTCAATTATGTATATAGGAGATGGAAACGGTCATATCGTGTGTGAGACGCCCACGAGTTGGAAGAGCGGTGACTTGTCCCTCAAGTTACTTCTGAGTTGATCTCTTGGGATGCCACTTCGATCTGGAGCGAGATGGGTGAGCATGAAAAACTGTTCCATCTTCTTCCGCTCTTCCCAATGAGAAATCCCCTGAAGCTTCAGCTCGTTCAGCTTCTTGATTCTGTTTGGTGCTCGCCAGATCTGCTTCCATACATCTTCAAGAAAATGCACTTCAATCCGAACATTTTCCCATGGTGTCTCGACTCGGACGATCCCCTTTGATAGAAGTGGAGGGGTGTCCGCTCGATGTCTTATCAGTTATGGTAATTCTAGGAGTTCAACATTGTAGTCCTCTCCTTCTTGAAGTTCTTCGTCTTCGAGCAGAACTAGATCAACTGAAGCCTGTTGCAGGAAATATCTGACGTTGGATAGGCGAGCTTGAGCAGCTTCCCATGGTTTCCAATACGTCAGCCATTTCTCGCTTAGGATGTAGTCGTCTACGATGAGGTGAGGATCATAGTTGACTGTTGATGCTTCTGGTTGATCTTGGAGTGTAGGGTCTGAGGTTGGGATTGAGTTTGGACTTTTGGGAGCAGGAGGTGTTGTGTGGATGGGGGGTGTGGTGGTCGTTTGTTGGCGGGTAGTAGGTATTTGTGTGGATGTTATTTGTGGGTTTGTTAACGAGCCTCCAGCTTCACGAGTCGAATGTGTCTTTTCTCGTCCTTGACCGCGGCCGCTTTTAATTATCTTCTGCCTTTTGGTGTAGGAGCTCTGCTCTCGGCAGCTCGTCTGAGCAGGCGGTTCAGGGTCATCAACCAGCTATTGGTAGAGATTCTCCGCGGCAGGGGTCCTTTCTTCGAGGGCTAGGAGACGAGAAATGAGAATGTCGTGAAGCTGGTAACTGGGATGTTGTATGGATTGATAAGGGAGGGAGATGGGGTTGTGGTGGTGATTATGGGTTGGATAGGGGTATTTGTGGTGGATTGTGTTGGTGAGGGAATGGGTTTGGACGGAGTGGCCTCAAAGACTGGTGTTTCTCCGATATTCCGTCGGGAAGTCTTGATTGTTTGTGGGACTCTCTCTATCAATCGATCTTCGAGGAAAGTAAGTGCGGTAGAGACAACTGCTTGTAGTCGTTCCTCCGTCACGAAGAAACGGGACTTCCATCCAATCGTGGTGAGTTCCATCCAATCGTGGAGATGAAACCATATGAATCATCTCTATGGATGTTGTGACAGGGTCGGTGTGAACCTGTGTAGTCGTCAAGACAGACTGTTGCGGAGGCAAAATGGGAGCTGTTGTAGTAGACAGGGAGGCAGACGGGACTTGGGATCTGCGTCAGCTGGAATCCCTTTGAATGAGTTTGCAGTCCTCATCTGATTCGGTGGCTTAAGGCGAGGCAGCCATCGGAGGTGTTGGCACGCGTGCTTCAACCTCGGGCTCACTGGCCACTACTGCAGGATCCTGAACCTCAGCTTCGGGCTCTTGTGCCTCCACGATTGGTTCATGACTGACGGGCATCGGGGCAGGGTCAGTGGGGATGGACCGAACCATGGCCTAGGTGATGAAGTTGTTATGGCAGTAGTTTTGATAAGCTTCGTCTGAAGGATTATCAGGCAAAGGAGTTCCAACGGTATGAGCATTGGTTGGAGCTCCAAGCCTGATGCCTTTGGATTGTGGAAGAACCGCAGCCTCGGCGGTGTATATCCTCCAACGGGTGGTAGGCGGGGAATCTCTGGATGTACTTCCATGAGATGCGTAATTAGCAAGGGGAACCATCGAACATACGACAGAAATTTAGCCTTCGACTTGGTCTCCCGTTGACGCATCTGGTCGGCCAAGTCATTTCAGATGAGTTGGGTCACGTCATACTTCCGACTCCATGGAAGATCCTTATAATATTTCCGATCGCCTTGTCGAATCCTGAATGCTTTTGGGGAGAGACATTTGTTGATGATCCCAAACAAAGTCTTCCAAGGATGACGGATTCCGCTGTTCTGGAAGTTGGGAGCTTGACCAGCGGGGGACTTGTATCCCATCCTAAGCATATCGGCAATGAGTTCCGCATCAGAAGGTAAGGAATCGTAGACTTCGTGATGCGGGAGATCAAGGACTATGCCAAGGAGATCCTTGGACGTTTTTCTGGTTAATCTTGGTTGTGTAGATGGTATGGCTCCTCCTACATCCCCAGAATTGTTGGAGATACACCATCTGAACAGAAGCTGTCAGTGTAAGAGCTGGCCAAAGTGTATGCCCTTTGAGGATTGAGATGATGACATCATCAGGGCATCGGAAGGTTGTCAAGTCCAGTTGATAATTGTTGTCCTGGACTTGTAGCCAAATCTCGGAGGGAATGTGAATATCCTTGATGTGCCATCTCTGGAAAAAAAATGAATAAAGATCATTAATTTATAAAGTTCAATTCAGAGTAAGCAAATGAAGATTTGTGTAAAGTATTTCAAATGTTGTTGCTCGCAAACATTTTAACTTGGAAAATATTTTTCATTTGTGTAACGTATGATTTGGGAAAAAACATCAAAAATTTTATAAGTGTTGAAAGTAAATATTGTTTGCGGCGCGTTTTTATTCGAAGGGTATTATATACGAACGCTAAGTTTTGTGATCGAATAAAATTCCATCGAATAAAGTTTTCGACACTTAAGTTTTGCGATCGAATATTCTATCGAAAACTAAGATTTTCGACGCTAAGTTTTGCGATCGAATAAAAAAACTAAAGTTTTTCGCCGCTTAATTTTTGATAGTTCCAGTGATATCCAACACGATTAAGTTCGGTGAAGAATTCGATAGAAAAAGTAAAACTTACGAAGAACATGTTTGAATTTGGCGCGGAAGCTTGAGAGCGTTCTTCACGTCGTAAAGCTCGGTTTTCTATTAAAATGAATTCTTAACCCTAATACATCACATTAGGGTTCCTTATAACCAAACAAGTTTGGTATACTTGCTAAGTAGTCCTAATATATGGCTTAATTACAATTAAGCCCAAACTACTATTTACACTACAAGATTAAGATAACATTTATATTTGAACACAACAAAAATGTCCTAAAAATCTCCCCCTTTGTGTTCAATCTTCGCTTGAGCGTAGGTTATCTTGTCTTGTTTTGAAAAGATTCCTCAAGTCTTAACAATCTCCCCTTTACAAGATTATTTGTAGAATTTTTTCCTTTATCTTGTCTTGTGATCTCTTTCTTCTTTGGAAATCTTCAAGTGCACCATGTCTTGTTCTTTTCTCTTCTCGACATCGTCGGAAAGTGTGTGAAGTTGCTTGCCAGATTTGGAGAATTTCCTATTTTGTGTTCCATCTCTCCCTTTGATATCGACGAAACTCCCCCTATTTTAGTTCAACCTTGTGTTGGGATCGGGGAATTCGTTTTGAAATTTGGAGAGACGTACAGGAGCGGCAACTTTGGTCATTGAAGCTCGTGGTGTTTGCTTGTTTCAACGATGCTTAAGAATTTAGTATTTCTGATAAAGCTTACACTTTCATTGTTGTATTGCTCCCATTTCTTGAGTACTACTCCCCCTCATGATGATCGAGTTGAGAGATCGTCATGGCGATGTATCAAAATGGGGCATCGTCGTTTGGCAAGAAGATTGTATCGTCGTGACAAGGAGATGGAGTTTGTAGACATCGTAGGAAATCAAATTTGGTAATAACCCAACGGAGCCACGGAGGCGTTCCGTCGATATGAAATCGGGGCCACATAGGCTTACCGTTGACATCGTTCTAGGAGCGTTGCTCGTAGAAGATGGCCTAATACCGTTGTTGTTGTGATTTTGCAACGGAAGGACTTCCTTTCGATCATCGAAGCATGTCTGAGAATGACATGTCTACAAAAGTTCTAACTCGATCACCAAGATCAACTATATAAAAAGCGTATGTGTCCTAGAAAATTATAAACATTTAGGAAGTGAGGACACACTAGACACGATGTGATCAATGAAAATGTGGTTTGGGGCGGATTACCACTTAGTTCAATATCTCCCCCTTCTGAGTGAAGTGGTGATAGTATACATGGCTCCCCGTGAGAAAATGAAACATCGATCTTTTACGAGACGATGAGTGGGTAAGGCTCGGATGTGCACGCGCCGTTGGACCTAATGCGGCGTCTGCTACCCGAGAGGTAATAAAACTAGCACATGTACCTATGGGGATATGGTCCGAATTATTTTTTGAGATAAGGGATTTATGTACCTTCAAAAATTTCCAAGTCATCATCGAAGTCATCTTGCTAGTTGTTCGCATGATGTAGGATAGGTAGTAAGTCGGATCGTCTCAAATGCTCGGACGCGTTCCGGGGTTAGGATCAAGTCGGTTTAGACTTAACCATGGGATCAAGTCGGGGTTAGGATAGGTAGTTGTTCGAGATTAGTGCTGCTTTATTTGAATCAGCAAGCTGGAGCCGGTCGTTGAAAATTAGCATTTGGATCATCATAAAGATTGTCACCTTTGCCTTTTTGGAAATATTTGTCCGTTGTAAGCTCGAGATTCTTCCTTGAAGTCCGTCGAAAGTTGTTGGAGGAAATATCCATGAAGCTTAATAAAGATGAGAGGAGATATGTATATATATATATATATTTTTTTTTTTATTATTTTTTTTTGCTCTCTTTTAATTTATTATATATTTTTTATTATATATATGAAGTATATATGCATATTTATAAGAAATATATAATAGTATATTATATTATATATATATGTGGTGTGCGAGTGAGAGTTTGTCGGGTCGGAGTCGAGAAGTAGAGATATCGAGAAAAAAAATTCGGATGAGATGTATCGAAAAATATTTTTGAATAAGGTGTATCGAAAAATATTTCTGAGTGAGGTTTGCGATAATATTTCTCGATAGAGTGGAGAAAATTTCTCGATAAAAATTTTTATGATAACGTTCCATGAGAAAAATTTCACGAGAAAGTTGTACGAAGAAAAAAAAATTCAATATTTGAAAACTCTATCTATATTTTTATTTCTCCCTCTCAAATAATGCTTTCGAAATAAAATTTCTCCCCCTAGAAAGTTGCGTAGTAAGATTGAACAATATTACGAATATCTTTCCCTTAATTCATTCGTTTAAAGTTTTAACTCCCCCTCAAAAATTAAAATTGTTGCTCCCTCTTGAAAGAAATAAGAGTCGCTCCTCTTTAAAATAAAAGAGTAGCTCCCCCTCAAATTAAGCTCATTTAAAAATGTTATATTGAAAAAAAATGGTATTTATCATTTCCGTGTGTAATATGCATTTAGAATTTAAAATCACTTAAAGTTTTGAAAATGCATATTTAAAATGTACCATGTTGAAATATAATAGGTATTTTTCAATGTAGCTCGTATGCATATGCAAATTTAAAATTTTGAAAGTTCGTTCAACATACGCATAATTTGAATGTACCTCGTTGAAGTGTAGTTGTAATAGCTCACGCCTCTTCCCTTTATCATGTATGTGGAGCCACTACTTCGAATACCATACATGAGGGAATCTGCAGAACATTATCGGGACTTTGGTACCCATTGTAAAGTGGGCCCTCCCTTAGTAGCAGAAAACGGGTTAAGCATAGATGGAGTCAAATTTAATTTCGGTCCTAAATCATCCATTAATGTGCGTTTAGGTGCCCAAATTTGTGTGGGATTTCCTAACTTAATAGTAGACATAGGAACCCATGTAGGCATGATTTGACAAGGAAAAAAAATTTCAGCTCAGGTGAAAGTGTGTTTCGGAGAAAATTTAAATATTTTCTCTGAAGCCAGTCGCATAAGATGCTTCTTGGAATGAACTTGGACTGGATACTTCATGTAGGAATACGAGCATATAGAATTATAAGCATCACTAGCATATAAGTCGTGTATCTTACGTTGAGAATTCACACAATTCACATTAGAATGAGGAGAAGAATTAGGAAAATTGTTTCCAAGTCTAGGCTTCTTAAATAGAGAATTAGTAAAATCATTTGAAGTACACGATGAAGTTTGTTTGCTAGAACTTGGAACCTTTTCGTTAAAAATTTTCTTTATAGGAATAGGAGGGAAAATTTTTGTTCTTTAAATTTCTGTTCCGTAACTTTTGGAAATAATGTAGATTTTCCTTTCTCTTTCCTAAGTTGTATTTGTTCCTTAGCAATTTGAAGTTCTTGCCTTTTACTTTGAATTTCAATTTCGGTCAAAATTGACGTAGAAGTATTAGTAAAAGTCTTTTCGATTTTAGGAACAAAAACGTCCGTTTGCATTGCTTTATCCTGTTAAGGAGAAGATTTTTCTTTAGAAATATCATGTAAAACAGGTAAAGGAGATGAAGTTTTGAGATTTGATATCTCCAATAAAAGCGCATTCTTTTCAACTTCAAAATTCTTTCTTTCTGTTTCTAGGGAGGAGTTCAAATCAGCTATTTTCTTAATAATAGCAGGAATATAATAGAAAGAAGAATTTTTAGAATGATTAAAATTTTCTTCCTCAACTTTAGGAAGATTTTCTAAAGGATATAATGAATTATAGTCACTAGACAAGTTTATTTCCCGTGTCTTGTAACTATTGTTCAATTCAGTGTATTCAAAGGGAATTTCAGTCCTAGTTGCGGCCTTTAGTTTGGATTCTTCTAAGGCATTTATTTCGGAAGAGTTAGTAAAAGCCATTAAAGAAGTAAATTTTTAGGACATTTTTATTGTGTTCAAATATAAATGTTATCTTAGTCTTGTAGTATAAGTAGTAGTTTGGGCTTAATTGTAATTAAGCCATAGCTTAGGACTACTTAGTAAATATACCAAACTTTTTTTGTATATAAAGAACACTAATGTGATGTATTAGGGTTAAGAATTCATTTTAATAGAAAACTGAGCTTTACAACGTGAAGAACGCTCTCAAGCTTCCGCGCCAAAATTCAAACGTGTTCTTCATAAGTTTTACATTTTCTACCGAATTCTTCACCAAACTTAATCGTGTTGGATATAACTGGAATTAACAATTGGTATCAGAGCAAAACGTGTTCGGATTTGAGATGAATATCTGAAATTTTCAAATTATTTTAAATTCACGCACCGTTCATCATCGGATTCGGTTGGATTTTCAAATTTTGCATTTATTTTCTGTTTTTAGGCTTCGATCGAGTGTTTTAAACATGTATGGGCTGAATTTTGATCGATCGAATCACTAGATTTCGTGAATTTTGAAAATCGGTCGAAATTCCTCTTTGTGTGTTCTTCGTGAAATTTATCCGATTTCTCAAAAATTCGACATATTTTGCCGTTTTTTGCTTTGATTGAGTGTTAAAAACTGGAATTCTACATGTTTCGATCCATAATCCAAGCTAAATTTGATTAATTTTGTGTTTCGGATCGAAAATTATGCGTGTTCTTCGTTAAAATTAAGTACGTTGAAAATTTTCGAACGAAAAGGTTAATTGAATTTTTTTTCGAACGAAAAAAAAAATTAATCGGAAAAATATTTTTTCGAACGAAAAAGTTAATCGAAATTTTTTTTTCGAATGAATTAGTTAGTCGCAAAAATTTTTTTTCGAACGAAAAAGTTTATCACAAATTTTTAAAAAAAAAATTAAAATAATAAAAAAAAGAGTTAATCGCAAAAATTTTTTTAAAACGAAAAAGCTTATCTCAAAATTTTTTTTCTCGACGAAAAAGTTTTTGCAATAAATATTTTTTTTGCGGATAAGTCTACCGACAAATTATTTTCAACAGTGTTTATCGAAAAACTTTCTGGGCACATTATAGAAAAAGTTTTGGTAAATTTTCGAAGTATTGAACACCAATTTAAAACTTTTCAGTACACATCTAAAATTTTCAATACTTTTAGATAATTTTTTTTCAACACCAAAACTTTTCGAAACTGAAATTTTAAAGCCAAATTTTCTTTTAATATTAGAAATAAAAAGTTTTCGATACTTACACTCTCATTATCAAAAGTTTTTGGTACACACAAAATTTTTGATACTTAAACTTTTGGACTCGAAAACTTTTCAAAACTATACTTTTCGATCCAAAAGTTTTTTATATCTACATTTTATCCTAAAAACTTTTCGATACCTATTCTATTCTTCGAAACTTTTATTAAAAAAAATCTCAAATCCACATAACGCGTCAACGATCAAATATCCAACCTAACAATAACACGAATACCTACTCTATGGAACACAACCAAGACCTAATCGATGCTCTATGGAACTTATCACGCGTCTTAAAAATAGTGAAGTAACGTGTCGTAATAAGTGACTCCTTTATGATGAATTAGTCGAGGATCGCGGAAAATTGTACTCTAAAATAAAAAATTTAGAGGACAATCTTGCGGAAAAGGGTCAAAACGATCAAAGTTCCTCTAAAGCTTTAGCATATAATTTTGGAAATTATTTACATTATGATAAACCTACTTCTTGTTCGAAAATTCCGGAGGTTATTCATAAAATAACCGAATTAAACGCAACTCTGGAATTAGAAAGAGTAGGTTTCCGAGCGGAAAAGAAAAAGCTTTTATAGGAGATATCAAATCTCAAAAATTCCCCTCGTTTACATGATATAAAATTTTATAATCCTGTTGAAGGCTTAGGCTCTACTAATCTTTGTAACTTGAAAAAGATTAACGTAAAACAATTATATGATATCAAGTACATGGGTTTAGGATTAAATTCTTTAATGGCTTTTACTAACTCTTCCGAAATAAATGCCTTAGAAGAATCCAATCGAAAAGCCACAACTAGGATTGAAATTCCTTTTGAATACACTGAATTGAACAATAGTTACAAGACACGGGAGATAAACCTGTCTAGTAACTATAATTCATTATATCCTTTAGAATATCTTCCTAAAGTTGAGAAAGAAAATTCTGATCATTCTAAAAATTCTACTTTCTATTACATTACTGCTGTTATTAAGAAAATAGCTGGTTTGAACTCCTCCCTAGAAACAGAAGAAAGATATTTGAAGCTGAAAAGAATGCGCTTTTATTGGAGATATCAAATCTAAAAAATTCCTCTCCTTTACCTGTTTTACACGATATTTCTAAAGAAAAATCTTCTCTTAAACAGGATAAAGCAACGCAAACGGGCGTTTTTGTTTCTAAAATCGAAAAGACTTTTACTAATACTTCTACGTCAGTTTTGACCGAAATTGAAATTCAAAGTAAACGGCAAGAACTTCAAATATCTAAGGAACAAATACAACTTAGGAAGGAGAAAGGAAAATCTACATTATTTTCCAATGTTACGGAACGAAAATTTAAAGAACAAAAATTTTCCTCTCCTATTCCTATAAAGAAAATTTTTAAAGAAAAGGCTCCAAGTTCTAGCAAACAAACTTCATCGTGTGCTTCAAATGATTTTAATAATTCTTCATTTAAGAAGCCTAGACTTGGTAATAACTTTTCTAATTCTTCTCATCATTCTAGTGTGAATTGTGTGGATTCTCAACGTAGGATACACGACTTATATGCTAGTGATGCTTATAATTCTATATTCTCGTATTCCTACATGAAGTATCCAGCCCAAGTTCATTCTAAGGAACATCTTATGCGACTGGCTTCGGAGAAAATATTTAAATCTTCTCCGAGACACACTTTCACCAAAGCTGAAATTTCTTTTCCGTGTCAAATCACTCCTACATGGATTCCTATGTCTACTATTAAGTTAGGAAATCCAACACAAATTTGGGTACCTAAATGCACATTAATGAATGATTTATGACCGAAATTAAATTTGACCCATTTATGCTTAACCCGTTTTCTGCTACTAAGGGAGGACCCATCTTACAATGGGTAACAAAGTCCCGATAATGTTTTGCAGATTCCCTCATGTATGGGATTTGACGTAGTGGCTCCACATATATAATAAAGGGAAGAGGCGTGAGCTACTACAACTACACTTCAACGATGTACATTCTAATTTGCGTATGTTGAACGAACTTTCAATAGTTTAAATTTGCATACGCATATGAGCTACTTTGAAAAATACCTATTATTTTTCAAAATGGTACATTTTAAATATGCATTTTTAAAAACTTTTAAGTGATTTTAAAATTCTAAATGCATATTATACACGGAAATGATAAATACCGTTTTTTTTCTTCAATATAACATTTTTAAATGAGCTTAATTTGAGGGGGAGCTACTCTTTTATTTTAAAGAGGAACAACTCTTATTTCTTTCAAGAGGTAGCAAACCTCATTCGAAAAACCTCACTCTTATTTTCTCCACTATATCGAGAAATTTTATCGCAAACCTCACTCGAAATATTTTTCGATACACCTCATTCGAAAATATTTTTCGATACACTTCACTCGAAATTTTTTTTTATACACCTTATTCGAAAATATTTTTCGGTACACCACATCCGAAATTTTTTTCTCGATATCTCTACTTCTCGACTCCGACCCGAAAAACTCTCACTTGCACAACATATATATATATATATATATACAATATAATATACTATTATATATTTCTTATAAATATACATATATACAACGTAAAAAAAATTTAAAAAAAAAGAAGAAAATAAAGAAAAAGGGAAAAAGAAAAATCTCCTCTCATCTTCATTAAGCTTCATGGATATTTCCTCCGACAACTTTCGACGAACTTCAAGGAAGAATCTCGAGCTTACAACGGACAAATATTTCCAAAAAGGCAAAGGTGACAATCTTTATGACGATCCAAATACTAATTTTCAACGACCGGCTCCGGCTTGCTGATTCAAATATAGCAGCACTCATCTCGTATCCCGGAAGCATGGATGTTTAGTTCCCATGGTTCAGTCTACATCGATTTGATCCTAACCCCGGAACGCGTCCGAGCATTTGAGACAATCCGACCTACCACCTATCCTACATCATGCGAACAACAAGCAAGATGACTTCGATGATGACTTGGAAATTTTTGAAGGTACATAAATCCCTTATCTCACAAATATTTCGGACTAACCCCCATAGGTACATGTGCTAATTTTATTAGCTCCCGGGTAGTAGACGGCATTAGGTCCAACGGCGCATGCACATCCGAGCCTTACCCACTCATCGTCTCCTAAAAGATAGATGTTTCATTTTCTCGCGGGGAGCCACGTCTACTATCACCACTTCACTCGGAAGTGGGAGATATTGAACTAAGTGGTAATCCGCCCCGTACCACGCTTTCATTGATCACATCGTGTCTAGTGTGTCCTCACTTCCAAAATTTTTATAATTTTTTAGGACACATACACTTTTTATATACTTGATCTTTGTGATCAAGTTAGAACTTTCGTAGACATGTCATTCCCAGACATGCTTCGATGATCGAAAGGAAGTCCGACCGTTGCAACATCAAACCAACAACGGTATTAGGCCATCTTGTACAAGCAACGCTCCTTGAACGATGTCAACGGAAGGCCTATGTGGCCCCGGTCTTATATCAGCGGAACGCCTTCGTGGCTCCGTCGGGTTATTACCAAATATGATTTCCTACGAAGTCTACAAACTCCATCTCCTTGTCACGGCGATACAATCTTCTTGCCAACGATTATGCCCCATTTTGATACATCGGCATGACGATCTCCCCACTCGATCTTCATGAGGGGGAGTAGTACTAAAGAAATGGGAGCAATACAACAACGAAAGTGCAAGATTGATCAAAATGTTCAAAAACCAGTTCCGCCCTCAAGTATTACGTAGTTTATCAACGCGTTTAAAGATAAATCGCGGCAAACCAGAACACATTTCTTAAACATGAGCTGTCGAAAAACTGAGTGTCGAAAATCGCTCGAAACTTTTTTAATAAGGATGTCATTCGTGATTTACGAAACTAAAATACTAACAGGATCTGGATTCTACCTTCAAATCGACGAATTTTCAGAAGAAATAATGAGATTATTTGAAGAATATGTGATATGCCGTTTGAACTTTTCAGAGAATACTTTTTCGTTTGAGTTTTTGCATGTAAAAGAGTTTTCCGATCGAGAATTATATAAGTATTTTGGACCGAGAAAATTATTTTTGCACCCTTAAATTTTGAAAGAAATTAGAACAGAACTCCCCTAAGTTTCTGAAATAAATGCAATTAACCCCCAATATTGATGAAATTCATCACTTGACTCCTCGAATGAGCTCGAAATACTTTGTGACACTTAGAGAAAAACATGAGAAGTCCTAATTGCAAGTAAATCATTTAGGAGATAATAGCAAATATACATGTAAACTCCCCCTCAACACGTGCACTTGTAATGTTTGCCAATTTTGCAAGGATACACACATTCACCACAATATGCATATGAAGATTTAACAATATATGACATAAGTAAGAATAACGCATTTAATCAATTCGGCATATATTCATGATCCCCTAATCATGCATATGAAAATTTGCATCAACATGAATTTTGTTAGGTCCTGATTCATCAATCAACAAATAATCTAAGCACGAATTCTCGGTATTCTAGTAAGAAATCTTATGGATTACGTTCGGTCGAATATCCGCGTTGAAGATCTTGAGAGAGGTTGTTAGCTTTCCAAATTTCTCGATAGTATTCTCTCTCGTTTAAAATATGAATTCTATGCTTGTTATTTTCTGAATAATAAAACTTGTATTAATTTTGATAGTGTACATCATATTTATACCTATATCCAAGGTATAATTGCTATTAGGTCATACACTATCAAAACTTCTAATTACGCCCCTAATTACAAGGATAATGAAATAATAAAGCACAATTCTAATATTCTCTTCAAATTTTTCGTAAAATTTTGCATTTTGACAATGCCGTACCAAATGCATGTGCTAATGCATTAAAAAATGTGGGAAAATATTTTGGGGTCAGAATATGTCATTTTGATCATTATCACGCAAAAAATTCACATAACACATGGAATAATAATTTGCCATCAAATCATGTCACTAAACTAATTTTCTAAGATCATCGTATGAATCTTTTTTAATAAGGATGTTATTCGTGATATACGGAACTAAAATACTAACAGGATCTGAATTCTACCTTCAAAATCGACGAATTTTCAGAAGAAATGATGAAATTATTTGAAGAATATGTGATTCGCCGTTTGAACTTTTCAGAGAATCGAAAACTTTTTCGTTTGAGTTTTTGCGTATAAAAGAGTTTTCCGATTGAGAATTATATAAGTATTTTGGACCGAGAAAATTATTATGGGCTTTTGTTTGACCAAGCATGTTTAGTTTTGCGATCCTTTTTAGAAAAAAATATTACTTTTGCACCCTTAAATTTTGAAATAAATTATAACAGAACTCCCCCTAAGTTGATGAAATAAATGCAATTAACCCCCAATATTGATGAAATTCATCACTTGACTCCTCGAATGAGCTCGAAAACTATGTGACACTTAGAGAAAAACATGAGAAGTCCTAATTACAAGTAAATAATTTAGGAAATAATACCAAATATACATGTAAGCTCCCCCTCAACAGGTGCACATATAATGTTTGCCAATTTTGCAAGGGTACACACATTCACCACAATATGCATATGAAGATTTAACAATATATGACATAAGTACGAATAACGCATTTAATCAATTCAACATAGATTCATGATGTGGGCTTGAGAGATAAGATCATCTTTTGTATTTCTTGGGCCGAGACCATGCTCCTCTTAAAGGTTTTAAAGATTATCTTTTGAGAGGTTCACAGTTATGGAATTCGAACCCAAGGCCGTGCTCCTTTTCTCGTTGTCTCGATACAAGACCAAGATTATCGTTGGAGAAGTTCACTTCGAGGTGCTTCTCTTCTAGCCGTTTTGACGAGTATACGAGATTAGCGAGGAGAAGTTCACAGCGAGATCCATGTTTTTCTTTTATAATAATCGAGACATTATTTGTGCGTTGAGCATTCATTGTGTGTGTCTTCTATCTCCTTTTCTCCCCCTCTTTTTCTTGTTTGAGCAGCCCTCGAAACTTATGGAATAAGGTTGAATGCTTGATCGGGTCAAGTGAAAAAGGATATTGGAGAAGGCTCAAAGGGGATTATTAGAGGAATAGTAAATGATTTATAATTTGGCCGAGTGAGGAATATCCTCATTGTCCTTATCATTTTCATGACGAAGTAACACAAAGCTAGAATGAGGCCAAGAAGCACAGATTTAGAGACAAGCATTTGAAGTGTGACACACTCAAGGATAAAACCTTTGGAAGAATATTGAGGCTCAAATTCTCGCATATATGATGTGGCTTTGTGTCTACTGAAACATACTAAGCTCTTTAGACAAAAGAATGTGACTTGAAGTTTAAGCAAATAATCAAGCATGTATCACATAAATATTCTTGTGAGTAAATCAAAATGTACAAAATCATCGTCATTCCCTTATTTTATTATTATTATTATTTTTTTTATTAATTATTATTAATACTATATTATTATTTTTATTATTATATATTTTATATTATATTATAGATATATTATTATTATTATTTTATTTTATTAATATTTGAAAAAATAAAATCACGCACGATATAACAAAGAGTATCAAGAAACACATAGAATACCACACGAAAATATAACAGAGCATGTGAAGCACATTTGAAGCAAGATTGAGATTCAACTTCCCTAAATTAGCGATAAGGAATTCGAATCGTTTTTCATCCAATCCCTTAGCGAATAAGTCGGGAAGTTGAAACTCCGTGTTAACAAAATACATATCTATAGTGCCTTTTTCTACATGATCTTTTCTAAAATGATAGCGAATATCTATGTGTTTCGTACGTGAGTGATGAATAAGAATTAGTAATGGCAATAACACTTTGAGAATCACTATAAGGGAATGTTATTGAATTCAAACCCATAATCGTGTCGTGCAGTTGCGTCCGTATCCACAGAACTTGTGAGCAGTAACTGGCAGTCGTGTACTCCACCTCGGCCGTCGAAGTTGATACGCAATTTTGCTTCTTTGAGGACAAGCATACCAACTTATCGCCCAATAATTATGCTCCATCTGACGTGCTTTTCCTGTCCATTCGACAACCTGTATCGTCAGCGTCAGTATAGCCAATTAACTTGAAATATGTGTCTTTTGGATACCACAACCCTAAGGTGGAAGTCCCTTTGAGATAGCGTATGATTTGCTTGACCGCGTGCATGTGAGACTCCTTCGGGTCAGCTTGAAACCGAGCGCAGAGGCAAGTGGCGAACATTATGTCGGGTCGACTTGACATTAAGTAGAGAAGAGAGCCAACGATACTCCTATAAGTCGTGATGTTAACTGCATTGACAGAATGATCAACATCCAATTTACAGTTTGTTGACATGGGAGTAATCATATGTGTGCTCTTGTCTTGATTAAATCTCTTCAGAATATCTCTTATATACTTGGTTTGAGTGATGAAAATTCCATCTTCGACCTGCTTGACTTGTAGTCGAAGGAAGAATTGAAGTTCCGCCCATTAAGCTCATCTCGAATTTGGTCTTAATCAGATCACCAAATTTCTGACAGTGTTGTTGATTTGGTGAGCCAAAAATAATGTCGTTGACATACACTTGAACAGTATCGTATCGATTGTTCCTCGTATAAAGTTTGACTTTACTAGAAACTCGCTCAGGACATCATACCAAGCTCGAGGGGCTTATTTTAGTCCGTAGAGAGCTTTGTCTAATTTATATACATGATCAGTCTGCTCTTCGTGTACAAACCCTTCGGGTTGAGCAACATAGACAACATAGACTTCCTCTTTCAACACGCCATTGAGAAAGGCGGTTTTTACGTCCATTTGATAGACCTTGAAGTCTTTATGAGCCGCGTAAGCCAAAAAGATTCGAATAGCTTCTATTTGAGCAACAGGAGCATACGTCTCGTCGTAGTCATTGCCTTCCTGTTGGTTGTACCCTTTGGCTACAAGGCGCGCTTTGTTCCTGATAATTTCATCCTTCTCGTTCTTTTTATTCATGAAAACCCATTTGGTTCCTATAATTTTCTTGTCGTGCGGTCGAGGAACTCGGGTTCAAACTTGCAGACGCTCGAATTGGTTGAGTTCGTCTTGCATTGCGATAACCTAATATGTGTCTTTAAGGGCATCAGCTACCTTGATGGGTTCGTTTTGGCTTAAAATAACGTGGAAAGTCCGCTATGAGAAGATGTCCTAGTGTGTATTCCGCTCGAAGGATCACCAATTATTTTATCGACAGGATGGGCTCGTGTCCACTTACGTTCATAAGGTACAGCCGATGTAGAACCATCGTCGATAAGTAGTTCGAGACAACCTGGATTGAGAGGCTGAGTATCTGTAGGAGGGAAATTCATTTCTGAAGTTGACATGGATGGAACTTCCTCATCTGCATTTGTACGAACTATAGCATTGGTTGGTGATTCAAAATCCAGAGAGTCTAGAACATCGGTTGGACCTTGGTGGTCGGGAATCGCATTTGGCATTTCCACCGTAGAAGGGGAAGGTACGCTGCTTGGTATAGATTGTGATGAAGCAGGCATTTGTCACTCGTTCTGATAAAAATGTTCAAAGATAGAGTCCAAATCTTCCAAATCAGCGGGAAATGCTTCTCCTAACGGTGAGGCAGATGTTGTCGAAATTTATTGACTTTGTGCCAACAAGCCTATAAGCCGGGTTCTGAACTGTCGTGTTCAGAAACCAAGTCTGTCACTTCGTGAAAATTGACGTTGTAAATTTCCACACGTGAGAAGACTTGATATAGACGCGGTATGCTTTAGAGGTTGAAGAATATGCAATAAAGACGGCTTCAAATGCTTTAGGATCGAACTTGTTTCGATGCTCTCGATCGTTCGCCACAAAGCACTTACACCCGAAGACCCTGAAGATTGAGATATTCGGAATTCTTTGATTTATTATCTCGTACGACGTCTTCTCAAAATGCTTGTGAATAATCGTTCTATTCTGCGTAAAGCAAGTTGTAGTCACTGCTTCAGCCCATAAAAAAGTAGGAAGACCGGAATGTATAAGCATAGTCCGTGCAGCTTCAACCAGAATTCGGTTTTTCCGTTCTACGACGCCATTTTATTGAGGCATTTTTGCGGCTGAGAATTGTTGACATGTTCCAAGTGACTGATAGAAAGTAATGGGGCGCTGATTTTTGAACTCAGTCCCGTTGTCAGTCCTGATTACTTGGATTTTTTGTTGCAGGAGATTTTGAGTTGTATTCACAAAATTTATAATCAAGTCTCCAGTCTCATCTTTAGTTCATCGAAACTTTGTCCAAGCGTAGCGAGAGTAGTCGTCGACAATAACCAGCACATACTTGCGACGTTGATACTCTGTGTTCGCATCGGTCCACAGAGGTCCATGTGTAGTAATTCCAAAGGTCGAGATGTGGAGGCTACTTGCTTGAGTTTATGCGACGCTCGCTTCATTTTTACAATTTGACAAGATGAATAATGATGATCTTGTTGAAGTGAGATGGTTGGCTGATCATTGACAAACTTTTTAGCAAAAGGTTTGTGCAGAGATTTGAGATTAAGATGAGACATACGTTGATGCCATAAGTTGTTCCTCTTAATTGTCATCTGAGAGATGAGGCAAACAGCAGTCGAAGGTCGTACTGTTGTCAGATTTATCGTGTAGAGATTAGATCTTCGAGCTCCTGTAAGAAGTTCCTGATTCTGACTGTTTAGGATTCTGCACTGATCATCTAAAAATACCACTTGAAAGCCTTTATCGCAGAATTGTCCTATGCGGAACAAATTGTGTTTGAGACCTTTGAATTATGAGACATCTTTTATTGTCAAATTCTCCAGAATGATATCTAGAATTGGAATTGAATCGTTGTTTCGAATCTAACTTTACCGTTGTAGCGGTCGTGATAGTTGCTCAACAGTTCTTGATTTCCTGTCATGTGTGTGGAGCAACCCGACTCTAGATACCACACATGATGGATCTGCATAGAAAAGTTTAGAGAGACTTAGGTACCCACTTATAAATGGGTCCTCTCAGATTAGCAGATTTAGTGGTCAAAGTTCGTTCACTTATGTTTCCTAAACCAATGCTATTTTTAGGTACCCAAACCAGCTTAGAGGTAGTTGGTTTAGGTGTTACCTCTTTAGGCAAGTGAGTCTTTTTGGCTTGTGTTGGCCTAGACAATGTTTTAGAAACCTATTGAGGGTAAATCTTACATGGTAAATTAATTTCAGCTCGGACAAATGTCATGTCAGTCTTAGTCGAGGATAATATCTTTTCTCTAGTTAGTCTCCTAAGGTGTTTCGCTGAGTGAACTTGGATTGGATACCTTAGGTGAGAGCAAGGGTGAATCGAGCTATAAGCTTGCTTAATAGATGGATCTTATCTCCTACGAAACTTAAGACTCGCATTTGTCTTATAATGATTGTTTTTATTTTTGGAAGTGGAGACGATTTCACAATTTGTGCTTCTAAAGCTAATAGATTTTAAAGCATAGGTTGAAGCAACAACATGAAAATTAGAAACGGCTCTTTTTACGAGTTTTTTTATTTTTAGTATAGAAGAAAATTTTGAACATGGGTCATTTCCATCAATATTTTTCTTCTTTATTTTTAAGCTAGACACTCTCTCCTTAGCATGTTTTGTCTCTTTAACTACTCTACCTGTGGGTGTAGTATAAAAGATTTAGTAATAGACTTTTTTTCTTCCGAAGCATTTAAAGACGCGTTTTCTCCCTTAGACGCTTTTTAGGGAAAATTTTTCTTTTGAAATATTTTGTAAGACAAAGGGAGAATTACTCTAAAATTTTGGCTTGTCCTCGATTATTGATTTTCATTTAAAATTAAATCAGGACAGGATTTTGAAACGTTAGTTAAAACTGAGGAATTTTTTAGATTTGAAATTCTAATAAAAGCGCATTCTTTTCTGTTTCAAAATTCTCTCTTTCTAATTCTAAGGATGAGTTTAAATTCTTAATAATAGCAGGAATATAACAAAAAGTAGAATTTTTAAAATGATCAATATTTTCGTCCTCGACTTTAGGGATATTTTCTAAATGATATAATGAATTATAGTCACTAGACAGGTTTATTTCCCGTGTCTTGTAAATATTATTCAAATCAGTGTAATCAAAGGGGATGTCTATCCTAGTTTTGACTTTTCTTTTGGATTCTTCTAAGGCATTTATTTCTGAAGCATTAGTAAAAGCCATTAAAGAAGTTAGTCCTTAACCCATGTACTTGATATCATATAATTGTTTTATGTTAACCTTTTTCAAGTTACAAGGATTATTAAAACCTAACCCTTCAACAGGATTATAAAATTCTATATCATGTGGCTGATTTAGAAACGTATGATCTGTTTGTCCCCTTTTTGTCAAAATATCATTTAAAGTCTTAATCCTAGAGTAAAGCTGCTTACGCTCATCAGAGATTTCCTTGTAATTTTTTCTAGAAATTTCTAAATCTCTCTGACTATCGCTAAGAGTTTTAATAAGGTCGTTAATCTGAGTCTCAAACGTAGCTATCCTAGATTGAAGACTAGTTATAGCTTCCTTAGCATTAGATAAGAGAATTTCTAAGTGAACTTTCTTATCTACTAGTATTTGAAAAGTTCTTTTCGCTAAGTTCTATGCTCCTCTAACTCTTTTGAACTTTTCCGCTTACTTTTCATGTTAGTATATTTAATTTGTAAAGATTCTAACAAGCTTAATAATGTATATTCAGGCGTAGCTACCTCCTGAGACGAGGTTGATGCTTCGTCTTCGCCAGACCGCTTCTTCGTGCGTCTGAGGTATCTTCGAGACATGCCATGAAAGCTATGTTGTCCGTCTCAGAATCTGAGGTGTCATTCAGCCAGTGGTCTTGTTCAGCCATTAGAACTACTCCATCTTCCTTTTGTTTAGTTAATTAAAATTTCTTGGAGTAGTAGTTTGCGTCTTTCTTCTTTGAAAAGCTACATTCCCTGGCGAAGTGCCCTATTTTGCCACAATTGAAGCATTTTTGTGGCTCCTTGGCATTCTTGATTTCTGAAGTCTCGGCTGCTCTTTCCTTGTGCTTAGAACTTGAGATCCAAAGTCGATTAGCTGAGGAGGAGGACTTCTTCTCGTAGAACGTTTTGCTCATCATTTTTGTAATGAGAGTCAATTGCTTCCTAAACTCCTTCATGTTGGGCTCGGAATCTGTGTCTGAGTCGTCGTCTTCTTCTTCTGAAGAACTTGGCATTTTGACACTCTTGTCTTTGCGAGATGAACTATTTTTCTTTATGAAACAAGGGCTATTGAATCTTCGATCTGTTTGCCCTTCTTCTCCATCTGAATCTCACTGACATCTTCCTCGTGTTGAGCGAGATTGTCGAACACGGCGTGGATATCCATCTCATCCAAATCCTTGTTCTGACGAATTTGCATGAATATTTTCTTCCACTCCGGATGAGGAGATGATAGAAATATGATATTTACCTCCATATTTGTCTTGAAAATTTATACTTTCCTCATCTCGTTCAGGAGGGTCAGGTAGCGCTGATAGAGTTTGTATAGATTTTCCTCCGTCTTAGCTTTGAAAGAGTCATATGTTGTGAGTATGTTTGCTTTCTTTGCCTTTACTCCAACTTCGGTCCTTCGCATCATTTTGTGGAGTTCGTCCCACATAGCCTTAGCACTTGACAGACTATCTATTTGCGTATAGATGTCATTTGGGATGCCTTGCATCACGCAAGTTTTGGCTCCTACGTCAGTCTCAGCTCTTAATCTCTTCCCCTCATAGTATTCACTAGGAATTTTAAGTCTTCTAGTGGTTGGAATGGGACGATTATTTGTGGCATCGCCTTCTTGGATAAGCCAGAATTGAGCGGGTCCTTCTTGGAAAGAAGCTATTATATTTTCAGCTTGATCTTTCGTCTCGAAGAAATTCATAAAACGGCCTCTCCATACGGTATATTCGCCTCTTCTGAGAATTGGAGGACGGACATTGTTTCCAAGAGAGTAAGCATCCATTGTCGTAGTTGATTTGTAGGATCTCGTGAAGGTTTGGATTTGAGTTGGTAATAGTGTTTCACAAGTGACAAATTTGTTAGTAATGTTTGGTTCGTACTCTAAGCAATTTCCTTTTAGGGCCTATTTTTAGGTCCTAAAAATTCTGTTTGAGTAAGAAAAATATTTAGCACAAAAATTGATACTTCAAAGTTTTGCTAAAGGATTTTGAATTTATGATTTAATCAAAAATTTTGAGTATCGAAAATAATTATGCGAAGAGAAATATTTTTCGAAAGATTTGAAAATGACGATTTTGATTCTTTGATTAAAAAAATTCAAAAGCGTAGAAAGTGTTTGTGTTTGAAAGTTCAGTATGTATAAAAGTTTTTCGAGCAGTAAGTTATTCGATTTGTAAAATTTCGATCCTTAAAATTGAAAATGTTTTTAGTAAGTATAGGTTTGTCGAAGAATGTTTGTCGAAAATTATTTTGGACTAATATAAGTTTTGCAAAGGTACCTTTCGAAAATTGGTTTATCGAAAAAATTTGTCGATCGCAAAAATATTCGATCGAAATATTTGTTATCGAAAAATTAGAATGATCGGAAATCTATTACTTTAAAACAATCGATAAGTTTGACTAAATTTGTTGACTAAACATATTCGAGTGCGAAATATTCGATTGAAATACGTTTTCGCTAACTTTTAACTCGAGAATTAAGACGATCGAAAAACTTGAGATCAAAAAACTTGTAATCAACAAATAGGGTTTTCGTGTCAAAAGTGAAAATGGATATAGCGAAAACAGTATTAGTCCAAATTTTTTTATGCATAGTTATACTTGAAAAAGATTATTCAGTGTGAGGATCGAAAAACTAATAATCAAAAATAAAGTTTTTCGCGTCAATATAGGAATGAAACTAGCAAAAACAGTGAAATTGTCGAAAAACTTTCGCGCCAGAGAATTAATCGAAAAAGATTTTCGAGCCAAATTTTCGATCGAATAACAAAACGCATAGTCCAATGGAACACTAATTCACATATTCAACTGAGAGACATCAAATTAAACATTGAGATTCTGGATAATCACTTGATTTTTTGTATTGAAAAAGAACAAATACAAGGCGAAACACGTTTTACAACAGAATATATCAATTTTGACTAAAATCAAATCATTTTCGAAATGCAATTGCAAACAGTAAAATAGATCGGAATCTCGATGCTAAAACTTTAAAGATGTAAGGCATCCCAAATGACATCTATATGCAAATAGATAGTCTATCAAGTGCTAAGACTATGTGGGACGAGCTCCACAAAATGATGCAAAGGACCGAAGTCGGAGCCAAGGCTAAGAAAGCGAACATATTCACAACTTACTACTCCTTCAAAGCTAAGACGGAGGGAAATCTCTACGAACTCTATCAACGCTATTTGACTCTTCTGAACGAGATGAGGAAAATAGAAATATTCAAGATAAATATGGAGGTAAATATCCGATTTCTTTCATCTCTTCATCCGGAGTTGAAGAAAATATTCATGAAATGGATATGCACGCCATTTTCGATAATCTCGCTTAACACGAAGAAGATATCAGCGAGATACAAAATAACAAAAAGGCAAACAGATCGAAGACTCAATAGCTCTAGTTTTGGCGAGAAAAACTAGAATCTCGTAAAGATAAGAATATCAAATTGCCGAGTTCTTCAGAAGAAGAAGCCGAGTCAGAATCGGATTCCGAGCCCGACATGAAAGAGTTCAAGAAATAATTGCCTCCCATTACTAAAATGATGAGCAAAAAGTTCTACAAAAAGAAATCCTCCTCCTCAGCTAATCGACTTCGGACCTCAAGCTCTAAGCACAAGGAAAGACCATCCGAGTCGTCAGAATCCAAAAATGCCAAAGAGCCAACAAAATTCTACAATTGTCGTAAAACAGGGCACTTCGCCAGAGAATTCAATCTTCCAAAGAAGAAAGACGCCAACTACTACTCCAAGAAATTTCAATTAACTAAACAAAAAGAAGATCGAGTAGCTCTAATGGTTGAACAAGAGCACTGGCTAGAAGACACAACTGATTCTGAAAAAGACAATTTAGCTCTCATGGCATTTCTTGACGATGCCTCAGACACAAGCTCAACGAGGAGGTCCGACGACGACAAAGCATCAACCTCATCTCAAGAGGTAGCTACACCTGAAGCTACATTATTGATCATGTTATAATCTTTACAAATTAAATATGCTAACATGAAAAATGAGCGGAAAAGTATAAAAGAATTAGAGGAGAGACTAGCACTTAGCGAAAATAATTTCCAAAAGCAATTAGATAAAACAATTAACTTAGAAATTCTCTTATCTAATGCTAAAGAAACCATAACTAGTCTTGAATCTACGATAGCTACTTCTGAGACTAAGATTAACAACCTTAGTAATTAGCTATAGTCAGAGAGAGCTAGAAATTTCTAAAAATAGTTATAAGGAAATCTCTTATGAATGTAAGAAACTATACTCAAAGATTAAGACTTTAGACGATCTTTTAACAAAAACGGGACAAACGGATCAGACTGTTTTTCTAAATCAGCCTCATGATATAGAATTTTATAATCATGTTGAAGGCTTAGGTTTTAACAATCCTTGTAACTTGAAAAAGGTAAATGTAAAACAATTATATGATATAGAGTACATGGGTTTAGGATTAACTTCTTTAATGGCTTTTACTAACGCTTCACAAAATAAATGACTTAAAAGAATCCGAAAGAAAAGCCAAAACTTAGACTGACATCCCCTTTGATTACAGTGATTTGAATAATAGTTACAAGACACAGGAAATAAACATGTCTAGTGACTATAATTCATTATATCCTATAGAAAATATTTCTAAAATCGAGAAAGAAAATAATGATCACTCTAAAAATCCTACTTTATGTTATATTCCTGATATTATTAAGAAAATAGTTGATTTAAACTCCTCCTTAGAAACAGAAAGAAAGAATTTTGAAGCAGAAAAGCATGCGCTTTTATTGGAGATTTCAGATCTAAAAAAGTCTTTAGTTTTAACTAACGTTTTAAAATCTTGTCCTAATTTAATTTTGAAAGAAAAATCATTAATTGAGGACAAGACCAAATTTAAGAAAATCTCCCCGATTATTTTACAAAATATTTCAAACGACTAAAACTTCTCTTTAACAAGCGTAAAGAGAGAAAAAGAGTTTTTAAATGCTTCGAAAGCTCAAAAATATTATTAATAATTCTTTTTCTACTCCATCCACATATAGAGTAGTAAAAGAGACGAAGCATACTAAGGAGAGAGTGCATAGCCTAGAAATTAAGAAGAAAAATATTCATGACTCATTTTCAAAATTTTATTCTGTCCCAAAAATTAAGGACACTCGTAAAAAATTTCAACTTATGCTTTAAAATCTATTAATTTTGACAGCACAAATTTGGAAATCGGCTTCACTTCCAAAAACACAAACTATCATCCTAAGACAATTGCGAATCTTAAGTCTCGCAGGAGACAAGATCTGGCTATTACTCACCTAAGGTACCCAGTCTTGCACTCACCTAAGCTTATAGCTAGATTCACTCTTGCACTCACCTAAGGTACCCAGTCCAAATACACTCAGCTAAACAACTTAGGAGACTAGCTAGAGAAAATATTTTCTCATCAACTAAGACTAATAAGATATTTGCCCGAGGTGAAATTAATCTACCATGTAAGGTTCACCCTCAATGGGTTCCTAAAACACCATCTAGGCCAACATAAGCCAAAAAGGCTCAGTTGCCTAAAGAGGTACCATCTAAACCAACTATCTTTAAGTTGGTTTGGGTACTTAAAAATAACATTGGTTTAGGAACCAAAAGTGAACAACATTTAACTATTAAATCTGCTAATCCGAGAATACCCATTTATAAGGGGTACATAAGTCTCTCTAAACTTTTCTATGCAGATCCATCATGTGTGGTATCTAGATTCGGGTTGCTCCACATACATGACGGGAAATCAAGAACTGTTGAGCAATTATCAAGACCGATACAACGGCAAAGTCAGATTCGGCAACAACGATTCAACTCCGATTATAGGCTTTGGAGATATCATTATGAAGAATCTGACAATAAAAGATGTCTCTTACGTCCAAAGTCTTAAACACAATCTGTTTAACATATGACAATTCTGCGATAAAGGCTTTCAAGTGGTATTTCTAGCTGATTAATGCAGAATTTTAAATAGTCAGAATCAAGAACTTCTTACAGGATCTCGAAGATGTAATATCTACACCATTAATCTGACAATAGTACGACCTTCGACGGCTGTTTGTCTCATTCACAGACAACAATTAAGAGGAACAACTTATGGCATCAACGAATGTCTCATCAATATCTCAAAACTACTCGCAGAAACCTTTTACTAAAAAGTTGGTCAATGGTCTGCCAACTATTTCACTTCACCAAGAGCATCAATGTTCGGCTTGTCAAATGAGAAAAATGAACCGAGCTTCCACATCTCGAACTTTGGATTTACTAAACATGGATCTTTGTGGACCAATGCGAACACAACGGTCGTACATATGTGCTAGTAATTGTCGACGACTATTCTCGCTACACTTGGACAAGATTTCTACGAACTAAAGATGAGACTTGAGACCTTATAATAAATTTTGTGAATACAACTCAGAATCTCCTGCAACAGAAGATCCAAGTAATCATGACTGACAATGGGACTGAATTCAAAAATCAATGTCTCAGCACTTACTATCAGTCACTTGGAATCATTCAACAATTTTGAGCCGCTAAAACGCCTCAACAAAATGGCATCGTGGAACGAAAGAACCGTACTTTGGTTGAAGCTGCTTGGACAATGCTTATACATTCCGGTGTCCCGCACTCTCTATGGGCTGAAGTAGTGAGTACAACTTGTTTTACGTAAAATCGGACGATTATTCACAAACGCTTTGAAAAGACGTCGTACGAGATAATAAATCAAATGATTCCAAATATCTCTTTTTTCAAAGTTTTAGGATGCAAGTACTTTGTGGCGAACGATCGAGAGCATCGAGCAAGTTTGACCGTAAAGCATTTGAAGTTGTCTTTGTTGGATATTCTTCAACTTCAAAAGCATACCACATCTATGTCAAGTCTTCTCGTACAATATTGGAAAGTTACAACGTCACTTTTCACGAAGTGACCGAATTAGCTTCTGAACAAGACAGTTCAGAACCCGAGTTTATAGGCGTGTTGGCACAAAGTCCACAAATTTCGACAACATCTGCCTCATCGTCAGTAGAAGCACTTCTCACCGATTTGGAAGACTTGGACTTTCTTTTTCAACATTTTTATCGGAATGAGTCTCAAATGCCTGCTTTTTCGCATTCTATACCAAGCAGCGCACCTTCCCCTTCTACGTTGGAAATTACAAATGAGATTCCCGACCCTCAGAGTCCAACCAATGTTCTAGATTCTCAAGATTCTGAATTACCAACTAGGGTTGCCGCTCCTACTAATGTAGATGAGGAAATTCCAACAAATTCAACTTCAACAATGAATTTCCCTCCTACGAATAATCAGCCTATCAATACAGGATGTCTCGAACTACTCATCAACGATGGTTCTACTTCAGTTCTTCCTCATGAACGCAAGTGGACACGAGCTCATCCTGTTGATCAAATAATTGGTGATCATTCAAGTGGAGTACGCACTAGGACATCAACGGACTTTTCACGTGCTTTTTAAGCCAAAACGAACCAATCAAGGTAGCTGAAGCCCTTAAAGACACGGATTGGGTGATCGCTATGCAAGCCAAACTCAACTAATTCGAGCATCTACAAGTTTGGACACAAGTTCCTCGACCGCATGGCAAGACAATTATAGGAACAAAATAGGTCTTCAAAAATAAGAAGAACGAGAACGGTGAAATTATCAGGAACAAAGCACGACTTGAAGTCAAGGGGTATAATCAACAAGAAAGCATTGACTACGACGAGACATATGCCCATGTTACTCGAAACAAAGCTATTAGACTATTTTTGGCGTATGTGGCTCATAAAGACTTCAAAGTCTATCAAATGGACGTAAAAACCGCCTTTCTCAACAGTGTGTTAAAAGAAGAAGTTTACGTTGCTCAACCTGAATTGTACGTGCAAGAAAATCATGCTGATTATGTCTATCTATTGGATAAAACTCTCTATGGACTAAAACAAGCCCATCGAGCTTGGTATGATGTTCTGAGTGAATTTTTAGTAAAATCCAACTTTATAAGAGGAACAATTGATACGACATTGTTCATCAAAAAGCAAGGCAAGGACTTGATGATCGTCCAAGTTTACGTCGACGACATCATTTTCGGCTCGACAAGTGAACGACTCTGTCAGAAATTTGGTGATCTGATGAAGACAAAATTCGAGATGAGCTTAATGGGCGAACTCCAATTCTTTCTTGGACTACAAGTCAAGCAACTCGACGATGGAATCTTCATCAGTCAAACCAAGTATATAAGAGATATTCTAGAGATTTAATCAAGACAAGAGCTCACCTATGAGTACCCCCATGTCCACAAACTGTAAATTGGATATTGATCCGTCTGGCAAGGCAGTCAACATCACAACTTATAGGAGTATCATTGGCTCTCTTCTCTACTTAACATCAAGCCGACCCGACATCATGTTCGCCACTTGCCTTTGTGCTCGATTTCAAGCCGACCCAAAATAGTCCTACATGCACGCGGTCAAGCGATTTCTACGCTATTTCAAAGGAACTCCCAACTTAGGGTTATGGTATCCAAAAGGCACTGATTTTAGATTAATTGGCTATACTGACACTGATTATGCAGGTTGTCGAATGGACAGAAAAAATACGTCTGGCGGAGCACAATTTTAGGGCGATAAGTTGGTCTGCTGGTCCTCAAAGAAGCAAAATTGCGTATCAGCTTCGACGGCCGAGGCGGAGTACGTCGGGCTGCCAGCTGTTGCTCACAAGTTTTGTGGATGTGGTCGCAACTACGCGACTACGGGTTTGAATTTAATAACATTCCCATTTATAGTGATTCTCAAAGTGCTATTGCCATTACTTACAATCCTGTTCATCACTCACGCACGAAACACATAGGTATTCGCTATCACTTTATAAAAGATCATGTAGAAAAAGGCACTATAGATATGTATTTTGTTAAAACGAAGCTTCAACTTGCCGACTTATTCACTAAGGCATTGGATGAAAAACGATTCCAATTCCTTATTGCTAAACTAGGCAAAAATGTTGAATCTTGCTTGAAATGTGCTTGACATGCTCTATTATATTTACATATGATAGTCTATGTGCTTCTTGATATTTTTTGTTATATCTTGCGTGATTTTATTTCTCAAAATTTTTTATATATAACAATAAAAATAAATAAAAATAATAGTATAATAAACAAAAAAATATATAAAATAATAATATAAAATAAAATAAAAATAAATGGGGGATGACAATAATTTTGCCTATTTTGATTTACTCACACAAATATTTCTATGATACATGCTTAGTTCTTTGCTTAAAAATTCATGTGACATTCTTTTATCCAAAGAGCTTAGTTTGTTTCACTAGACACAAAGCCACATCATATATAGTAGAATTTGAGCCTCAATATTTCTATCCTTGAGTGTCACACTTCAAATGATTGTCTCTTGATTTGTACTTCGTGGCCTCATTCTTGCTTTGTGTTAGTTCGTCATGAAAATGATAAGGGCAATTAGGAAATTACTCACTTGGCCCAAATTATCAATCCTTTACTTTTTCCTCTAGTAATCCCCTTTGAGCCTTCTCCAATATTCATTTTCTTTTGAAACCCGATCAAGCCTTCAACCTTATTCATTAGTTTCGGGGGTTGCCCAAACAAGAAAAAGAGGAGGAGAAAAGGAGACGCACATGATGAATGCTCAAAAAATCTCTCGATCATTATAAGAGAGAAACATGGATCTTGCTGTGAACTTCTCCTAAATAATCTCGTATACTCGTCAAAACTGCTAGAAGAGAAGCACCTCGAAGTGAACTTCTCCAACGATAATCTAGATCTTATATCGAGAAAACGAGAAGAGAAGCACGGCCTTGGGTACAAATTCCATAAATGTGAACCTTCAAAAGGAACACGATCTCGGCCAGAGAACAAAAGAATATTTCATCTCTCAAGCCTAGGAAAGAAGAAGAGACTCAGCTTGAGCAAGTGCAGAAAAAAAGAAAAGAAAAAGGGGCAGAAATGAATTTCAAAAGGGCCCATTGAATTGAAGAATTTTAAGCTCACTAATTCCAATATTATCCTACCCTTTTTAGTCTTAGCATAAAATAATAATCCCTTGAAAGCCCCTTTGATTCAAATTGATGGACTTTCACTTGGTAAGTTAATTAAATGTGCTACGATAACAAGTTAATTGATAAAATTCGTCGTGTTGATATGACTGATATATCTACTAATTATTCCAATGATAAAAATAAATTGAGTGCTATGAGCGAACAAGGTGCGACTTGTCGAAATGATTCATACTATGATCTTAGAATATTAGTTTAGTTACATGATTTGATGGCAAATTATTATTCTACGTATCATGCGAAATTTTTGCGTGATAATATTCAAAATAGACAATCTGTCCCACAAACAAAAATATCTTCGCACATTTTAAATGCAGTAGCACATGCATTGCTCCGGAATTGACAAAATGCGAAATTTTATGAAAACGCAAAATTTTCATATACATGATTAGGGGATCATGAATCTACGTTTAATTGATTAAATGCGTTATTTGTGCTTATATCACATATTTTCATATGCATAATTGTGTTGAATATGTGCTAATGTTAGTCCGATTACGCACTCAAGAGAGGATCAAAGGCTTAAAAATGATAAAGTTCTTAAAACACCTTCAGTGTGTGTTTGTGTGTGTGTGCCGAAATTTAGAACTTACTTTTAAGAATTATACATTGACCAACCCTAATTAGGGTTAATGGGATGCCTTATATACCACATGAGTTGGTATATTAAGGCTTGGGACTCAAACAATAAAATATTTACAATTTGACCCCAAATACAATAAATTAACTAATATTGACCCAAAACTCAAATACTAACTAAGGAAACTACAATTAATTCCTAACATTCTCCCCTTAGTGTCCTTTCTTCGTCTTTGTCTGTTTCTTTGAGCCTTTGGGTCGTTGCTGGGCGTACACGGAGTTCCGTAGTCCAAGCTTGTGCTCGTACGTCCTTATTTCCCTCCGGAACGAAAGCCTTTCTTGTATGTTGTTTAGCATATTCAGTATCTTGGCTTTTGTGTCCGGTCCTTCACCTTCCATCTTATCCAGTATGCTCCTCAACTTCTCTCGTATGATGAGGAGCGTTCCGTCAGAGAATTTTGGTATCTCCGATGTCTTCAATATTCGCTTTTCTCCCTTGTAGTTGATGTAGACCACCGCTGGATCTTCACTTTCGAACACGTGGCCTTCACCATATTCAACTTGTTCAGGGAGCTCGAATGATGGTTTGGTGAGGTTGACCTTTCTGACATTTGACTCCAGTGCTAGCTGCAGGTCGTGCGTCGCTCCGTACTTGATTTGTCGGAGCATGAACCTTTTGATCGTCATGTATCCTAATTTGACGTCCTGGTCCTGCAGCGTTCCCACGTATCGGTAGCTTCCAATCATCTGTGAGATGTCTTCAGCTCTGATGTACGGGAAGTCAGCCTCTGTCAAGGTCTCTCTTGTACCGTCTTCCCTCACTACGTGGTAGACGCTTAGTAGGAAGGTCCCGAGCCGATCTATTCCAACTCTTTCTACGGCTTGTATTCGGGGCCTCTGCTTTTCCTCTCGCCTGAGAGCAGCCAGATCATTTCCTTTCCCTAAGAACATATGAAGACGTCTTAGGGAAAGAAGGTAGAGATTGGCTCTGCGCTCTGACAGGTGCGTCATCCCACGTAGCTCCAGCTCGTTCAATTTGACGAGCTGATCCTCTTTACGCCAGATTCTTTTCCTTATCTCTTCTTGGTATGGAACTAAGATTCTGACGTTTTGCCACGGAAGATCGACCGTTGCCCCGATCTTTGACATGAGAAGTGGAGCATCCTCATTTTGGACTTGATGTTTGAGTAGTTCCGGTAGATCGGGGAGGTCACTTTGCAGATCTTCCAGCTCCTCATCTTCATGGACTTTCACCAGGCTTATCGACGCCTTTTCGAGGAATAGTCTGGCGTTTTCTCGAAATCTGGCTTCGAGCTGGAGGTCCATCGGTTGCTTCAGCCATCCTTCTTCAAATATATATTTCTCTACCACATCATGTGGATTGTAGAGTTGGCTGATTTCTTCCGAGATTTGGAGGTCAATAGATGTGGCTTGAGGTGGACTTTGTCGGTAGAAGGTTCTTGGTGAGCTAAGGCTTATAGTGACTGGAGTGGGTGTCGAAAGGGAAAGTGTATTGGAGATCTCTTGTGTATTTTGTTCGGTTGTGGTTGAGATCTCCATGGTAGGGAATATTATTGTGGTGCTGGAGACTTGTTTTGTTTTGCCTTTTGAGCTTGAGGTATCCAGCGGGTTGGATTCTTGGACTGTTTTGGTGTTGGCTGCTGCTGGTGAGGGGATTCGACTCCACGCTGTCGGTTCTCCCCCTCGGGACGGTCCTCGTCTTCAGGGTCGTCCCGCGATCCAGATAGGCCCCGGCTTGTGTTCGGCAGCTGGTGGGGTCAATCAGCCTCTGGATTTCTTTCTCCTTCGGTGTCAGGTGTGGCGCCGACCGGATACGTGCCAAAAGAATGTTGAAGAGTTCTTCAATGGGCACGTCCCACGGTCCTTCTTCTGGTTGTGTGAGTGAAGGAACAGCAGCAGCTGTCTCGTGTGTGACTGGAGTCTTGCCTTTGTCTTGTCTTGATGTTTCGATCATGGCCCGGACTTTTTCCACTAGTTCGTCGCCAAAAGATCGTAGCCGAGACTCCGTCACAAACGGATCGGGAAATAAAACGGAGCCACTGAGGCGTGCCGTTGTCGCGACGTCAGAGTAGATTTCTGACGTGCCGCCCACTGTAGTGGGTCTTCCGGGGCCACCAAGGCACACCGGTGGCAACGGTGCTAAGACAAACTCAGACCGTTGGCCCGAGACGACTGGTGGGATGTTGATCGTTTCGGGGCTTCCGCTCAGTCCCTCGGAGATTAACCCCAGAGTGACGTCAGAGAGCGTTCTGTCTAAGTCTGGAAGACTTAGAGGTGCGGAAAATAGTGTATGTGTCCTAGAAATGGAAAAAATTTTAGTTGGTGCGGACACTAGACCTGTGATCAAGGAGGGCGCAGTCGGAGGAAGTGAACTGCTTAATTCAACATCTATTGCCTCCGAATAAGGCAATGATGGTTGTCGTGGCTCCTCCGGTGCTATTGAGACGGTCGTCTGTTGGGAGACGACCGAATGGGTTGGAAGGGTTATTTGCGTGCTTGGGCCTGATGGCACGACTGCTACTCGGGAGACGATCGTGTCGTCTCCTGTTCCTACGGGTTCGGCCCGGCTTTGTAGTGGGTTAGAGGACTGAGGAGGTCGATCATGTTTTGTTTGGTGCGACGCTCCTGTATGCGTCTTACGTCTTCCCCTCGTTTTGTTTTTCGTGAGGAACGAGGAGGGGAAGCGGCGCTTCCTAGACCTAACTGAGGCTGGGGTAGGCTAATTCCCGGGGTAGGTTCGACTGGGTTTTGTCGAACCATAGGAGTGTCTTCAAGGGTGATGGATTGGAGGTACCTCGCTACTATTGGGTTGGAAGGATTAGCGATTTGTAGGAGGTGGTCAGGGATCCGCATCGACTCGAGATCAAATTTGGATTTGGAAGAATGGAGGGATGCTAGCTTGGGAATTTGGTATCCCTCCGATCTCGGTCGACGGGTTATCTCGGGGTGTAGGTCTTGAAAGTGGGTTATTATCACTGGAAACCACCGAAGGTAGGGAAGGACTTGTCGGGTTTTATTTTTGGTGGATAAGTCCCTTCGGCGGAGTTGGTCAAGGATATCGGCGCTGGGACCGAGATATTGTCAAAGTCAATGGCCGGGTTGTTGGGAATTTTAGTGGCCCATTGACTTTGAGGGAATACTTCGTCAATTTCTCGTAACATTTTTATTCAATCTGCTAAGAAGGAAACACAGAAAATTGTTAGCATAGGCAGAGTAAATAAAGACGTTACTTAGAAAAAAAATTTCTAAGTGAAAGTGCCCGAAATTTGCTTAAGTAAATAAGATTATACTTTTGAAATACAAGCGGCGAAGTTCACAAATTCGGCTAAGAGTACATTGAAAAGTTTAATACTCGAAGTTTGATTTGGCCGAATTTGGATTTGAAAGGTTTTGTTCGCCGAATTTGATGAAGTTCGGGTAATGAGGATTTGAAATTTTTGTTCGCCGAATTGTAATGAAGTTCGGGTAAGTAAAAATTAAATCGAATTTGTTATCATCATTCATCAAATTCGGGTGCTTGTCTTTAAAATTGAATTTGCCGAAATTGACAAATTCGGGCGATGGAATTCGACTGTGAGGAGTCGGGGTACAGTAGAAATTCGCCGAATTTCGAGTGAACAGTAGAAATTCGCCGAATTTTGGATTGAAAAGCAGAAATTCGGATGAAAATTTGAATTTTACTCGAATTTCGCCCGAAACCTAAAAATTAAAATAGGTCGATTCCATCGTGATTTGGATGAAATTTTGGCAAATAAATTGCAGATTCGGAATTTTATATTATGTCAAAGAGCTCCCCCTCAATAAAATGATATATACTCCCCCGTAATAAAAATAAGCTCCTCCTTAATAAAATTGAAATATGCTCCCCCTTAATAAATATGAAATATACTCCCCCATAATAAAAATGAAATAAACTCCCCCTTAATAAAAATGAAATAAACTCCTCCTTTCCACCAAATCTCTCTGTGTAGTTGCTCAGCAGTTCTTTTCTTCCAGTCATGTGTGTGGAGCAACCCGAGTCTAAGTACCACACATGACTTATCTGCAAGATAAGTTTAAGCAGTGTTAGAGATCCCGTTTAAGACGGGTCCTCGCATTTGCAGAGGTTAAAGTGCATGCAAGATTGGGTGAATTGTGTACCAGGTTGGCTTGTATCTTTCCTGAGTTTTTCGGTACCCAAATTTTCTTTACCCCTAAAGGAAAACAGAGCTTTGTGCATGCAGCAAGCACTGTTTTAATTACCCAGATTTGTTTGCAATCTTTTCCCTTAGCTTCAGCTCGGGTTTTCGATTGCTCAGGTATTTTTGGGTCTGATTTGGTCACGTTTTTACCTTTTTCTCTAAAGCTTGAGCTTTAGCTTTTGTTTCAGTGGGAGTTGGCCTTCTGAATGTTCTAGCTACCTTTTCGTCAACTTTTAGGTTGGACGTTTTGGATGGTAGAACCGTTTTCGTGTGTGTTCCTGAAATCATATCTCTACGACGTATAAATTTAGCATTCGTAGCTATACACTTATCGTAGGTAAGATAATCACTGACATTCTTAACAGAACTTGTTGTGGAAGGAATACGGGAATAAGCGGAAGCATAGTTCGAACTACATGAAGAAAGATTTCTAAATGTTTTTGGAAATAATTTTAAATCAGAAACACTAGTCAAATTTTGCTTCGTCTTTTTATCAAAGATTTTGGCATCCTTCTCTTGCGTTCCTGAATTTTTCTTCCCAGCAGTCTCTGTCCGTCTCAGATCTGTCATAGATGGTGAAGGGATGTTAGCTGTTGCTTGAATGAGAATCTTCTTAGTTAGCCTATTCTTCATGGATGAGGAATCTATTGGTGTTATAGTAACAGACTCCGACTTAGAAGATTTAGCGAGATCAGCATATGATTGATTTTCAAGTGAGGAAATTCTCTCAAGGAGTTTCTCCTTTTCAGCTTGAAATGTTTTCCGTTCGAGCTCTATCGTGGATTGAATATTCTTGATCTTTTGAGGAATGTAAATTCGGCAAAGATCTGAGTTCTTTGAGCTAGATGTTTCTGTCATGGGCTGATCAGATTCAGAGGGAGGATGGGGAAACATATGTAGATAGTCATTTGAAAGAGGAATTTCCCTACTTCCATAACTATCGTTGATTTCCTTGTAATCCAAGGATATTTCGGCCTTGCTTTTGTTCTTGCGCTTTTCCTGTTCTAGGTTATCTTCTTCTTCAGATGATCTGAGAAAGGCTAACAAGCTAGGTATTCCTAGTCCTAGGTATGCAGCATTGTAAAGAGCAAGTGGCCGTTTATCAGTGGTTGGTTGGTTTGGCTTAAAACCTAAGCCCTCACGTGGATTGTAAAATCTCGTGTCCTTAGGCTGATTCAAGAAAATCGTTTTGTCGGTTTGTCCCCTTTTCGTAAGGAGGTCCTCCAGACTTTTGATTTTGGAGTAAAGCTTCTTACGTTCCTCCATTAGAAGATTGTATTGATCTGTTTTACCAATACGCTCTTCTTCACTAATTCGCAGGCTAGTGGTTAATTGACTAATATTTGCATTCAGCATATTAGTCTCGGATTCAAGCTTCGAGATTTTCTCAGATGCATTTTCTAAATGACATCTGAGAGTTGCTTTTTCACCTAAGTGTTTGAGCACACATTGATAATTTGTTGCGTTTTTCTTTTCCAGAGCTTCTAGTTTTTGCAAGTGTTCTAATGGAGAATTCTGGATATGCTCAAGCACGGTCAGTTTTGATGTCAGGGAAACTACTTTTTCTTCAGATTTTACTAGATTAGCTTCAGCTAATTCTAGTGATTTTTCTGAAGTAGCTAGTTTATTTTCTAGCTCAGTGACCAAATTTTGTGTTTTGGCCAAGATGATGTCATTCTTGGCCATATCTTTATATGTAGACTCCCCCCTTTTCATTGTTAGAATTGGGGGTCTGTTATCACTTCCGATTGCTATGATATCCATGGATGTAGTTGAGTGCCTTTTAATGATCGTTCACGGTCGTGATCTGCAATCCTAAATGGTCAGTTTCGAGAAATAACGTCAAAGATTAACGTTAAGTTTGAATAAATTTTGGTTGGATAGAAATTGTGTTTAAGTGATCGACTTTTTATTTTAATTTGAAAGAGTAAAATTCGGGCACTTGTAGAGTTGTTGCCGAAATTTGAATTCTGAAATTCGGATGAAAAGACTTTGTCGAGAATTTTGAAATCAAAGGAAATCAAAATTCGGGTGACAAATATAAGTTCGCCGAAGTTCAGGATTAAATTAAGGTAGGAAAAATTTTATCGAAAATTACTTTCAAAATTCGGGTAAACTAAATTCAGTCGAGAATTAAAAAAAATCAAAATTCGGGTGACTTTCTGATAAAAGTTCGCCGAGAATTAAGAAATTCGGGTGACTTAAATCAAAACTTCGCCGAAAATTTTAAGTTGAAATTCGGGCAATCTTAATTTTAAAATTCGACCAAATTCGCCGTGAATTTTAAACAGTAGAAAGCAAATTCGGCGAATAAACTTAGCTTACTCAAATTCGGTCAATTTTCTGATCGAAAATTTTCTCAATTTCGGCGAATTTCAATTGAAATTCGGCAATATGAGTTAATTTTCGGGTTCAAGAACGAACTTCGAGCGAATAAACACTGTTCTAGAGAAACGCCTGAAATTTTTCCAGCAACTTTAAAACACACCAATTTCAATCGATTTCTCCCCAGAAATTTCTCAAACTTGACGAAAATTAATCTAAACGAGTTCCTAAACAAGCCAAGACTGATAATCAAGCATTTAAAGGTTTAAAAACATCAATAACAGCAAGATCTAACCCAAAATACTTGAAAAAAATCGAAAATAAAATTTGCTTAGTAAACTCTTTCGATCTTGACGAAATCAAACGAAATTGGTATAGATTTGCACAGATCGATCCGTGTCTTGCTCTGATACCACTTGTTAGTCCGATTACGCACTCAAGAGAGGATCAAAGGCTTAAAAATGATAAAGTTCTTAAAACACCTTCAGTGTGTGTTTGTGTGTGTGTGCCGAAATTTAGAACTTACTTTTAAGAATTATACATTGACCAACCCTAATTAGGGTTAATGGGATGCCTTATATACCACATGAGTTGGTATATTAAGGCTTGGGACTCAAACAATAAAATATTTACAATTTGACCCCAAATACAATAAATTAACTAATATTGACCCAAAACTCAAATACTAACTAAGGACACTACAATTAATTCCTAACAGCTAAATTGCCAAAACATTATATGTACATTTGTTGAGGGGGAGCTTACATGAACATTTGCTATTATCTCCTAAATGATTTGCTTGCAATCACGACTTCTCATTTGCTATTATCTCCTAAATGTTTTTATTCTAAGTTTTACAGAGAATTTTGAGCTTATTCGAGGAGTCCAGTGATGAATTTCATCGCACATTGGGAGTTAATTGCATTTATTTGAGAACTTCGGGGAGCTCTATTAAATTTCTTTTTGGGTGCAAAAGTAAAAAGAATAAAATTTTCGTTATATAACTACACAGACTTGATTTTAACGAAAGCCCAAAATGATTTTTCACGGCCCAAAACTCTTTAACTTTCCTGATCGAAAAGTACTTATACATCTTTTCGATCAAAAAACTTTTTCTCACGCAAACAAAACGATCGAAAAACTCTTCGCATTCTCAAAAGCTTCAAACGGTGATTTAAAAAAATCTCAAACTTCTTCACCTTTTTCTAATAAAAACTCGCCTAATTTGAAGGTAGAATCCAGATTCGGTTCATCTTTTTCTTCCGAAAATCACAAATCACGACTGTTTTTCAAAATCATTCGCATATATTTTTCAACTTGGCGATTTTTTTACTGATAATAGTTAAGAAATCCAATTTTCTGTGTTTAGATTCGACCATTTTGAATAAATGCATGATATTTAGATTCGCAACTGATTTCTGGTCATTTCGAGTCCAGATTAACTCATGTTATTACCAATTTTAAGACTTTACTGTTTGATTTTAAATTTTTTAGGTTGAAAATCAACTTATCGCAAACAGTACCGTCGAAGAATCGGCTCCGATGCCTATCCGACAATAATTACCGGTGGAGGTACAAGAGCTAGAAGCTGTAGCGCATGAACATTAAACAGCGGCCATTGAGCCCGAAGGTGCAGCCCGTGTGCCCACACCTCCAACAACTGAATCTTCTTAAGCCACCGACTCAGATGAGGTGTGCAGATTACTACGAAGGGGTTCTGGCCGACAACAAGTTTCTGCCCCGTCTGCATCTCTCTCCACCACAACGGCTTCGGTTTTCCCTCCTCCACCAAACCGGTTCTGACGACCACACAGGTTCCTATTGAACCTGTCCCGACATCCATAGAGATGATTCGCGGGTTTCATCGCAAGGATTCGATGGAAGTCTCGTTGGTCCCCCGACATCTTTGGAGACATCGCGGAATCACAAGTCCTTTTATAGGCGGCACGTCAGTTATATTTTCTGACGTTGTGACAGTAGAGCGCCTCGCTGGCCCCACTCCGGAGGTACCACTTTTCGTAACGGAGCAGAGACTACAAGATGTTCTTTCCACAACCATCAACTCTCTCGAAGACCGGCTAATGGAAAGTGTTCTTCATGCCATTGAGACTTTCCGACGGGATACCGGGAAAACAGCAGTCTCGGAGGCCGCTCCATCTGAAACCCATTCCCAACCCATTCCCTCACCACCACTAACCACCACCATACTCACTCCCATCCAACCCATATTAACAACCCCAACCCAATCTCCATCCCTTATAAACCCATACACCATATCTATCACCCAACATCATGATATTTTAATATCTCGCCTGCTAGCCCTCGAGACAAGGACCCCTGCCGAGGAGAGTCTCTACCGCCGGCGAGTAGATGACCCCGAGCCGCCTACTCAAACACGCTTCCGAGAAGAAAGCTCCCGCCAAAGCGAAGACATGAAGATCCTAACGATCTGGATCGCCATGAGGGGGAGAAAAGGCAGAAGACCACCAAAAGCGGACGTGGTCAAAGTGGAGAGAAGACATCTTCAACACGTGAAGCAGGAGGATCGTCAACTAACCCACCAACCACACAACCCACCAATACCCGCCAACAAACAACCACCACATCCCACACACATACAATACCTCCATCTCCCAATAATTCAAATCCAATCCCGGCCTCCGTGCTCCAAGATCAACCTGAAGAAGCTCAAGCTCGCCTCTCCAATGTCAGATACTTCCTACAACAAGCTTCGGTTGATTTTGTTCTACATGAAGATGAAGAACTTCAAGAAGGCGAAACTACAATACCGAAGTCGCGGAGCTGCCAGAGATGATTAGGCACCGAGCGGACACCCCTCCTCGTCTTCCAAAGGGGACTGTTCGAGTCGAGACGCCATGGGAGAACGTTCGGATTGAAGTTCCCTTCCTTTAAGATATAAGGAAGCAGATCTGGAGAGCTCCAAACCGTATCAAGAAGGTGAACGAGCTTAATCTACGGGGAATCTCTCATTGGGAAGAACGAAAGAAGATGGAACACATCTTCATGCTGACTTACCTAGGTCGGGATCGAAGTGGCAACCCAACGGATCAACTCAGAAGAAACATCAAGGACAAGCCACCGATCCTCCAACTCGTGGGTGTATCACACATGATTGGAAATTATCCAACCCCGATCTACATCATAGAGCGAGCGGATACCAATCACACTCGAGAAGAGATAGACGAAAGATATCTACCATTCCTACCACCAGACGAAGTCTACCGTCTGTTCCAGATGTATAAGAAAAAATAACAGACACCTACTGGATACATCAAGAAGGAAGGGCTCGAGGGATTGAAAAAATTCATGGTGTGACAGATTAAATGTCATACCGCACACGACCTTCAAATCGCTGAGAAAAACAACATGAAGAAGGTCAATATGGAATCGCCGCTCATGAAGGGCTTCCCGCTCAACGACTTCCCGGAGAACTATATTTTCAAGAAGCTAGGCCTCGCCATCACGTATCGGAATCCAGTCATTGGAAATACGAGAGCAATGATGAAGTCTGAAGTACATGAGTTATGTGACGGGACTTTGAAGCTCATAAGGTAGAACATCGAAAGGACATTGGTGGAGATCAATGAAGAAACGATCTTCGAGGACCTTGGAGAAGAAGTAGCCCCGCTCCTCAATGAGCTTCTCAATTTGATCAACGAACGGTTAGAGCTGAGGAATGTTGTCCGACACTATGAGACAACATTGGGATTGAGGAAGTCCGTCTACGCCCGACAATGATAAACGGAGCTGAAGAGCAAACAAGCACAAAGGGGGAGATTGAAGAAGACTTAGAAATTGTGCTTCGTTTATTAGTTATCCTTGTAATTAGGGGCGTAGCTTGTATTTTTTATAATGTAGGACTACTAGTAAATATACCATGTATATATGTATAAATACAATGTACACTATTGAAATCAATACACAAGAATTTCATAAATTCACAAGGCTAAGAATTCACATTCTAGAGAGATAAACACAAACGAAAAACTTTCTCACTCTAAGATTTTCTCTCTCGTGATCTTCAACCGAGATATTCGACCGAAGGTAACAAATCGATAATCTATATTCAAATATCTAGAATTCATGCCTAGATCTCTGGTTAGTTGATTAATTAGGACCTAACAAATTTTTTGCGATCGACAAATTTTTTTTAAAACCTTTTTTCGAGTGATGTCCTCATGCATGGAGCGAGTAATATCTAACTTCATACCAATTAACGTGCCCTAAGTGCTTTAACAACCGACTTATCGACTGATTCATAATGAGACATATTCTTTACAAATTCCTTGAAATCTTTAAAATTATTATTTTTTGGGAGTGCGGACTTAACGTTCTCCACTATTGTCAATAATATAAGCGTTAAGCTTATTGTATTGGATACTTTCCAAGAAAACTTGTCCTTTTTTGTTCGATGCTATTCTCGTTTCATGGTTCATACATTTCATTCAACAATGCTCATTCATCATTGATGATGCCAGAAAAAATCCGTTCACTTCTGTCGTGTTTTCGTCGTGTCCTTCGTCGGTTTTCGTGAACTTTGCTGGACATTCGGGGGTTGATGTCTGCAATACCTTGATTGAGGGGTGGTTAGGGTGTTGTCCCTCCTTCCTCATTCAGGAGGGTATTTCTCTCTCCGAGGTTTTAAGGAAATATAAGAGTAAAAAGATGTGCTGAGAGAGGTTTTGGGTGAAGATTGGGCGTACCTTGAATGACGAATGAGCTAAGGATTCGACCTACTTTGCTGGGCCGTAAGGATTCGATCTCTTCTTTCGAACGTTTGAACCGGCCTCCAAGAATATCTCATTCTGTTGAGGTTCCTGGAATATCTCCTTTTCCTTTGGCCTTTCGAGTTTGAATACTACTGATAAAATCGAACCTTGACCGAGTCATGACTTCGAGGAGAATAACTTGCCTAGGCCTTGGAAATGAAAGCTTCGGCCTGGCCTGGAGTTCTTTGGCCTCGGACTTGGGCGCTTCGGCCTTGGGTATCACGCATCTCTAATTAAAAATGCCCCAACTAAAAGTTTTACATTTCAGCCCAAGCCCATTTAGTTGTCCCCTTTTCTTTATAGAACTTTTTGTTATCCTTATTGTTAGGTCGTGATTCATCAATCAACAAGCAATCTAATCACGAATTCTCGGTATTCGAGTAAGAAATCTTACGGATTACGTTCGGTCGAATATCCGCGTTGAAGATCTTGAGAGAGGTTGTTAGCTTTCCGAATTTCTCGAACGTATTCTCTCGTTTAAAATATGAAATCGATGCTTGTTATTTTTCTGAATAATAAAACTTGTATTAATATTGATAGTGTACATCATATTTATACCTATATCCAAGGTATAATTGCTATTAGGTCCTACACTATCAAAACTTCTAATTACGATCCTAATTACAATGATAATGAAATAATAAAGCACAATTCTAATGTTCTCTTCAATCTCCCCCTTTGTGCTTGTCTTTGTTTCAGCTCCTTTTATCCTTGTCAGGCGTAAAAAGACTTCCGCAATCCCAATGTCGTCTCGTAACGTCGAACATCATTCCTCAACTCCAAGCTCTCATTTATAGCATCTAGAAGTTCGTTCAAGAGTGGGGCCTCTTCTTCACAAAGATCTTCGAAGATTGTCTCTTCGGTGATCTCTCCCAATCTCCTCTGAATATTCTTCCTCACTAACTTTAGCGTCCCGTCGCAAAACTTATGGACTTCTGACTTCATCATAGCCCTTGTCTTCCCAATGACTGGATTTAGATAGGTTATGGCGAGGCCAGGTTTCTTGAAGATGTAGTTCTCAGGAAAGTTGTTGAGTGGGAAGCCCTTCATGACCGGAGATTCCATGTTGACCTTCTTCATGTTGTTCTCTATTGCAATTTGAAGGTCGTGTGCGGTGTGATACTTGATCTGCCGCACCATGAATCTTTTCAGTCCATCGAGTCCTTCAGTCTTGATATATCCGGATGCGTCTTGTACTTTCTCTTGTACATCTGGTACAATTGGTAGACCTCATCGGTGGGAGGAATGGGAGATAGCTTTCATCTATCTCTTCTCGAGTGCGGTTGATGTCCGCTCGCTCAATGATGTAGATAGGGGTTGGATATCTTCCGATCGTATGCGAGACTCCGACAAGTTGGAGAATCGGTGGCTTGTTCTTGAAATTTTCCTTCAGTTGATCAGCTGTAATGCCACGATCGGGTCCGAGATAATTGAGCATGAAGATATGCTCAATTCTCTTCCTATCTTCCCTGTGTGAGATGCCCCTTATGTTAAGTTCATTGAGCTTCTTGATTTTGTTTGGAGCCCTCCAATTCTGCTTTCTTACGTCTTCAATGAACGGGACTTCAATTCTGACGTTCTCCCATGGCGTCTCGACTCTAACTGTCCCTTTTGATAAACGGGGAGGAAAGTCGACTCTGAGCCTTATCATTTCGGGTAGCTCTGGGAGGGCAGAACTGTAGTTCTCGCCTTCTTGAAGTTCCTCTTCTTCAAGCAGCACCAAGTCCACTGAAGCTTATTGTAAGAAGTATCTGACGTTGGAGAGTCGAGCTTCAGCAGCTTCCTCTGGTTCCCTGCGTCATCTACTTCTCGTTTAGGATGTAGTCATCTACGATCAGATGTGGATCGTAGGCAACTGCTTCTGGTTGGACTTGGGGGAGGTTTGAGGTTGGGATCGGATTTGGATTTGTAGGAGAGAGGGTTAGTGTTTGAGATATGGTGGGAGGTGTGCTTGTTTGTTGGCGGGTTTGAGATTGTGTGGTTGGTGGGTGTGAGGACGATCCTCCAGCTTCTTGAGTCTTTGTTTGTGCTTGACTCAATCCACGACCGCTCCGTGTAGTTCGTTGCCATTTCTCCCCCTCATGACGATCCGGATCATCGGGATCGTCATGTCTATGCTTGGTGCGGGAGCTTTCTTCTCGGCATGTTGTTTGTGCTGGCGACTCTGGTTCATCTATCAACCGTTTGTAGAGACTCTCCTCAGCGGGAGATCTGGTCTCGAAGGCGAGGAGGCGTGAGATGAGTATATCGTGAGGCTGGGTGATCGGGATCGTGTAGGGATTGATAAATGATGGTGAGGGAGTTGGGGTGGTGAGGGTTGGTTGTAGTGGGGTGTGTAGAGTGGTGGTAGGAAGTGGTGAGGATATGGGTGTGGTTTGTGTGTCGGTCGGAGCAGCTTCTGAGACTGGTGTTTTCATGGTGTCTCTTCGGGAAATCTCGAGAGCGTGGAGCATACGGTCCATCAGACGATCTTCTATAAAAGATAGAGCTGTGGAGAGCGCTTCTTGTAGTCTTTGCTCCGTCACGAACATTGGTGGAGTGGGGCCAGGGAGGCGCTCCACTATCACAACATCGGAGTAGATTTCCGATGTGCTGCCTTGAGTAGGTCTTGAAGTTCCGGAACGTCCAAGGACATCCATTATCAATCCTGAAGTCACCACTTCAATGGGTTGGCCTATTGTTTGCTCCGAAGATAACGGGGGTCTAATAGGCCTTCCACCCAATCCTTGAGATGATACGATAGGTATCACCTCTATGGGTGTTGAGGCAGATTCAATTTGAATCTGTTCGGTAGGCTGATCACTTGGTGGTGGATGTGTTGGCTCCAAAGCTGGTATGATTGAAGGCACTGCAGACGAGGCCGAGAGTTGTGGTCGGCGAGGGCCCATTCGTTGGAGTCTGTGTGCTTCATCAGAATCGGTTGCCTCAGGAGAGATATCTTGTGGAACACCTTCGGGCTCAATCTCCTGAGTCGTGGCTTCGGGCTCCGTTGTTGTCACCAAAGATTCCCTTTGAGAAGGTGCCGGAGCTGGATCCAAGGTGAAGAGTATATTAGAATTGTGCTTTATTATTTCATTATCCTTGTAATTAGGGGCGCAATTAGAAATATTGATAGTGTAGGATTTAAGAGTAATTATACCTTAAATATAGGTATAAATATGATGTACAATATCAATGTAAATAATTATTCGTTATTGAGAAAATAATAAGTTTCGAATTCATATTTTAAACGAGAGGTAACGTTCGAGAAACAAGGAAACATCCAACAACCTCTCAAGATCTTCAAAGCGGGTATTCAACCGATTGTATATCGTAAGATTTCTTACTCGAATACATAGAATTCGTGCTTAGATTGTTTGTTGATTGATGAAACATGACCTAACAATTGGTATCATAGCAAATCGTGATTAATTTTGGACAGAATTCGCAATTTACAGATCAAAATAATTTTCCAGATTTTTCGATCGAAAAACTAACGTTATTTATATTTTGATCGATATTCTTAATTGTGCGAATTTTGCTATTGATTTTGCTGATTAAGTGATAGATTATATGTTAGGGTTGATTTACGTACTAATTTCAATTGCTTAGAACGTAATTATAATTCAAATTTTTTATCTATATTGATTTATAAGTTTGCGATCAAGTTTTGAGTCCAATCTGATTTTCTTAAATCTCGATATATTTTGCTATTAAACGTGTTTGATTCTGTGTTTGATCATACTTAGAACTGTTAAACGAGTGATTATCCAGAATTTCCGCGTCTAAATTGAACATTTCGATTAAATCTAGAATTTTCACTGTTACATTGAACTTAATTGTTCTTCGATCAAGTTCTTCGATCGAAAAACTTGAATCGAAAAATAATTTTCGACCAAGTTTGCAGCCGAGAAATTTTTCGACCCCAAACACTATTTTCGAGTGTTTTACTCAAATTTAAGACTCAAAAAACATTATTTAAATAATTAGTTTTTCGTTTCATATATAAATATTTTTTTCAAGCGAATAAGTTTTTCGATCCATAATTAGCCAAAACATATTTTCGATTGAAAAATATTCCATCGAAAAAGTTTTACAATTAACAAATTGAGCCAAACTAAAAACAAAGTTTTTTCGATCATTAGTAATTTTTCGATCACAAGTTATTCGATAAGAGTTTTTGCGATCAACATAGTTTTTCGACAAAATATTTTTCAATAAGATCATCTTTTCAACAATTTTCGAAAAATATTCTTCGATAAACAAATAACTAAATCCTTTAACGTTCGATTAAAAAGCATAATATTTTTAAATCGAAAAACCTTACTGCTCGAAAAACATTTCAAGATAGATAGTTGTTAAGGTTTCGAAAATATTTGGTAAGTAAAAATTGATACTTCAAGATTTGTTAACGAAATTTGAATTATTGATTGAAAATATTAAGTATCAAAATAGATAGTTCGGACACAAATATTTTTCGTAAGTTTTGAAGTTCACAATTTTTTATTTCTTGTAGTGGTCGAAATGTTTTTTCGAGCAGTAAAGTTTTTCGATTTAAAAATGTTAAACTTTTTAATCGAAAAAGTTTTTCGAACGTTTAAGGATTTAGTTATATGTTTATCGAAAAATATATTTTGAAAAAAATGTTGAAAAGATGATCTTATCGAAAATATTTTGTTGAAAAACTATGTTGATCACAAAAACTCTTATCGAATAACTTGTGATCGAAAAATTACTAGTGATCGAAAAACTTTGTTTTTAGTTTGACTCAAATTGTTGACGGTAAAATTTTCGATGGAATATTTTTCCATCGAAAATATGTTTTAGCTAATTTTGGATCGAAAAATTTATTCGCTCGAAAACGATATTTATATATGAACCGAAAAACTAATTATTGAAATAATGTTTTTCGAGTCTTAAATTTGAGTAAAACACTCGAAAATAGTGTTTGTCGTCGAAAACTTTCTTGGCTGCAAACTTGGTCGAAAAATATTTTTCGATCCAAGTTTTTCGATCGAAGAACTGATCGAAGAACAACTAAGTTCAATGTAACAGTGAAAATTCCAGATTCAACCGAGATGTTCAATTTAGGTGCTGAAATTCTGGATAATCACTCGTTTAATAGTTTTAGATATGAACAAACACAGAATCAACCATGTTTAATAATAAAATATATCGAGATAAGATCATCACTTTGGACTCAAAACTTGATCGCAAACGCAAAAATTGATCTAAATCGAAAATCTGAATTATTATGACGTTCTAAGCGATTGAAATCAGTACGTAAATCAATCCTAACATATAATCTATCACTTAATCAACAAAATCAACAACAAAATTCGCACAATTAAGCATATTGATCAAAATATAAGTCACGTGAGTTTTTCGATCGAAAAACCTGGAAAATTATTTTGATCTGAAAATTGCGAATTCTGTCCAAAATCAATCACGATTAACTCTGATACCAATTGTTAGGTCCTGATTCGTCAATCAACAAGCAATCTAAAAAAAAGTTTTACATTTCAGCCCAAGCCCATTTAGTTGTCCCTTTTCTTTCTAGAACCTTTTGTTATCCTTATCTCATGCGTATTGCATTCCTAAGTAAGCAACCGAAAAAAGGGGGGGGGAGGGCAAAGAAAATTTCGAAAAAAATGGGGGGGGGGGGGGAAGAGAGGTTAGCTCTGCGTATTCGTGTCTTGATCGGAGCTGTTTTGAGGTAATCAATGTTTAACATTGTTGTATGGTCTCTTTGAATTCAATGTTTTTGTTCAATTTTCAAAAAATAGATTCTCTGCGTAGTTTCTCTTTTGATCGATTCCTACCTCGGTATTGTACTCCGATTCTTTCAAAATTTATCTCTATGGAAAGCTTACTTCTTGGGTTTTTCAGTGCCGTTGGAATCGTTTCAATTCGATAATCGTACGATTTTCTATGTTTTTTCGAATATTTAGCTGTAAAACAGTAAGTTTTCTGTCCATCATGTGTGCAATCCCTACATTCTATAGAAAGCAAACATTATCAGGTTTCGCCATGGTTATATTGCTCGTATTGGCATGAAATTGGTTTCTACAGAAAGCAAACATTATCAGGTTTCCATAGCCGCCTGAATTGTCTTAATCCGATACTTATACGATTTTTAATGAATTTTTGAATACCAGTCGCGGAACAGAATCTAGTTTGTGCGCAGTTTTAGTTTTTTGACGATTTTAATCTAGCTATTGAACTCTTCTGAAATCTATTCCGTTTAAAAGCTAGGTTCTTCAGGTTTTCACAACAGTTGGAATCAGCCAATTCGGATAATCGTACATTGTTATGTGAATTTTTGAAGTTACAGCTCGAAACAGGAAATTTTCTTTGCTTATTGAAGGAATTTCGAACATTAAATTTCTAATTTCTGCTTCAGATATCCTTCAAATATTATCACAGGCTCATATTGATCCTTTTGAACTTTTCGAGCAGCTCGGGTCGCAGAAGATCTATTTATGTAATGGTTTTAAAGATCGATATTGTTTAATTTATTTTATCTTCTTATTAGGCGAACGAACATCGATCGAGGACCCGAGGGCAGCTTCACATCTTGGAGAAAGCTAGTACTTTACCTGTGAGTTGATAATATGAGGACACTTTCCCTTCACGGATGTGTGAACCTTGTGATGAATCGTTTATTTCATTCTTTTATGAATTTAGGCGATATTATGCTTAATTGACAGAGACCCTTGTCGGTTATAGGTTATTGATATTCGCCTTATTTGATGAAATTTTGTGTGAATTTGTGGTGTTTATGTGATAGTGAGCCTTGCCAGCTATAGGATATTCTAATTTTTTTTTTATGTGATATTAAACATATGAGCTGGTTTTTGGATTGATTTAATATGTGGGATATTAAACATATGAGCTGGTTTCGGCCTCAGGTGCTTCGGGCGCTTTGGCCTTGGGCGCTTCGAGCGCTTTGGCCTTGGGTGCTTCGGGCGCTTGGGCCTTGAGTGCTTCGGGCGCCTCGGTCATGAGGGCCTCGGACTTTGGCGAACTGCTTCGGACTCGTCCTCTTGGGCTTCGGATGCTTTGGCATCGGCTTGTTCGATTTCAGCCGACTTGGCTTCGTTCTTTTGCCTCTTCGGCCTGGGCCTCTCGGGCTTCAGCCTCGGCTGCGCGGTCATTTTGGCCACGTCGGTTGGTTCGGCCTCGGCCAACTTTGCTTTGGCCTTTTGTCTCTTCGGTTGCTTCGGCCTTGGCGTCTTGGGCTTCGGTCGCTTCGGCCTTGGCTGCCTGGCTGGCTCGGCCTCGGCTGCCCGGCTGGTGCGGCTTTGGGCGTGGTTTCGGTTGGCCGACAGCGAGTCGAGTCATTTTTCCTTCGTGTCTTGTCCTTTGTTTATTTTCGATATCTGAAGTTCGACGACCTTTACCAATTGGTCTTTGAGAGATTCGGATGGATGGTTGAGGTCAAAAGCAGTATATTGAATTTCGAGACATATTGAAGGAAGAATATTCGGCCTTTAGGTTGTTATAGGAATCTTCGTTTGGTTTAAGTCACTTCCCCTTATGTATTTACATTCCCCTCTCGCGCTCAAAGTTTCCTTGTTCCATTTGAGGGTGTTTAACCTCGTCTAGTGGCCTATTCTACTGCCAAAGAGTCTTTTCTTCTTTCCGAAGGGCTTTGACCTCTTTTGAGAGCTTTTAACTCACTTCCATTCTTCAAAGGTCTTCTCTTCTTCTCGAAGGGCTTTGACCTCTTGCGAGGGCTTTGGTATAAGTTTAGGGCTTTGCGTCTCCTCAAGGCTTTGGCGTCTTGCGATGGCTTTGGCCTCTTTCGAGGGCTTTGCCTTCCTTCCATTTTTCAAAGGTCATCTAGTCTTCTTGGAGGGCTTTGGCCTAAGTTTAAGGCTTTTGTCATTACTGAGGGCTTTGGCATCTTTCGAGGACTTTTGCCTCCATTCCATTCTTCAAAGGACTTCTCTTCTTCTCGGAGGGATTTGGCCACTTTCGAGTGCTTTTGCCTCTTGCGAGGGCTTTGGCCTAAGGTTAGGGCTTTTGCCTCTCGTGAGGGCTTTGGCCTCTTTCGAGGATTTTGACCTCTGTCGAGGGCTTTTGCCTCCCTTACATTTTTTTTCGAGTTTTGTGACGAATTCTGACAAGTTGTTGTCCCCTTGATGTTTATATATCCTCGCATAAATAGAAATACTTTGATTATTTCTAGTCCATCAAGAGGAATGATGTTTTTCAAAGAAAAAATTGTAAACTATAAAACTTCTCTATGAGTTGAATCGCATAGGGTTGCCAGGGCTTAAGCTTTGGGTTGTCCGAGAAGGTCAGGGCTTTTTGCCGAGTTTTGCCGGAGGTTTCCATGGCTTGAGTTCCTGTTTCTCATTCATTCAACTTGTTAGTAATATTCTTTGGGTATCCGATTAGCTTATGTTCTTCCGAAGCTCTTTGACTTCTAAGGACACATGCTTTAACGAGACTTGGTGTGTCTCGGCCGCGGCTCGGACGCGGCTAGCTTGGCCTCGGATGATGGGCCGCTTCAGCCTCAACGGGATGTACTCGGCAGGGTCATATCTACCTTGGCTTCGACATGTGCTTGGCTTCCATAGGGTCGTGTAGCCCCAGATCGCAGCAACCTCGGCTCGGCTGTTGGGTCTCCTCGGCCGCTTCGACCTCAGAGGATGTGTTCGACCTCCTCGGCCAACTCGACATGTTCTGGCAGTGTGTAGTCGAACATCCATAACTTCCTCCACACTTGATATTTTTTTATGCCGTAAATTTTGTTGAAACCTTGAATCAATTATGCCTCGGCCTTCACAGCTATTCCTCGAGTAAACACTTCATGGGTAAAGACTTTGTGGGTAATGACTTCCTGGACAGCGAATTCCATCGTAACTTCATGGGTAAAGATAACCCGGACAATGACTTCCTTGGTAATAACCTTGTGGATGACGAATTCTCTCATGACTTCCTGGATAATGACTTTCTGGGTGACGACTTCACTAATTACAACATGGGTAATGACTTTGTGGATGACGACTTCCCTTATGACTTCCCGGTTATCACTTCCTTGGTGATCTCCTCCTCATCCTTCTTCTTCTTCTTCTCCTTCTTCTTCTTCTCCTTCTTCTCTTTCTCCTTCTTCTCCTTCTCCTTCTCCTCCTCCTTCTCCTGCTCCTTCTTCTCCTCCTCCTTCTCCCTTCTTCTCCTTCTCCCTTCTTCTTCTTCCTTCTTCTTCTTCCTCCTTCTTCTTCCTCCTTCTCTCTTCTTCTTCTTCTTCTTCTTCTTCTTCTTCTTCTTCTCTTCTTCTTCTTCTTCTTCTTTCATAGACTCAAATTTGATCTGGTACTCATCATATGTATTTATTTAACATTTTGATGGGTGCCTCGGCCATGAGTGCTTCATGCGCTTCGGCCTTGGGGGCTTCGAGCGCTTCGGCCTTGGGGGCTTCGGGAGCCTCGTCCATGAGGGCCTCAAATTCTGGCGAACTGCTTCGACCTCTGCCTCATGGGCTTCGGCTGCTTTGGCCTCGACTGATTCGTTATCGACCGACTTGGCTTCAGCCTTTGGCCTCTTCAGTCGTTTTGGCCGGGGTCTCTTGTGCTTCGGCCTTGGCTGACTCGGCCTTGGTTGCGGGGTCACTTCGGCCTACTGGTTCGGGCCCGGACAACTTGGCTTCGGCCACTTTTCCCTCGGCCTCTTGGGCTTCGTCCGCTTTGGCTTCGGCTTCTTGAACTTCGACCTCGACTGGCTCGGCGCCCGACTGCTGCGGCTTCGGTCGTGGTCTCAGTTGGTCAATACCGAGTCGAGTCATTTTTCCGTCGTGTCTTGTCCTTTGTTCATTACCGATGTCTGAAGTTCATTTACCAATTGGTCTTTGAGAGATTCCGATGGATGGTTCTGCCGAACATTCTACCATAAGAAATTTTCGTAGAATCAAAGGTCTTGAAAACCAAGAGGATACAAGAGTTGTTCAGACCTTTGAGAATAGTCGAAGTCGTTAAATTTCACAATAGACGCACCGCGAGTTAAGCTGAAAAGTGGTTACGTTAGAAAATAGAATCATTAGTACTTAGTATCATAAGATGTATTGAAGCTCTCCTTTAGAGTCATCAAACGGGTCACCAGGGCGGGCGCGGGCATCTTCGGTACACCGCGGGCCCGAAATAATATTTACAATCATATTACAGTTTAGTTGTTAAATGTTAAAAGAAGAAGAAAAAATCGGTTGTGGGTTTTTCAATTGTAATGGTAACATATATAAAGGAGGCCAAAGTACTTGATGGAAGTGCTTAGTATATATTATTTCCTGATAATATTTTTTTATTGTACAAATATTTCATTGACTCACACTTGAAAAATATTTAGTCCCTTAAATATCACAATTTTAACAAACATTCACTTAGACATATTTAACTCATGGATCAGTTTATAGAGTGCGCATCTTTGGAATCACATTTTAAAGAAATCAAAATTTCTAATGGAGTTGCATGCGTATGTATGCCTATCAGTTGAAATTCTCTGAAGAAGAAGATGATAGAATAATTTGATGTGTTTTCAGATCAATTACATAGAAATATATTTGCTAAAATATAATCGTTGGATATTTATGTCTAAATCTCACAATATCTTAATTTTCTTCTTAATTTGATTCCCTAATTTTAAACACTCCTCCACAAATTGGACTTTTAAATATTTTGATAAGTCAAACTTGAAAATATATTTTGTTGTGTACCTCTGTGATCGATCTTTGTGTTTTTGTAGTTGGAGACTGGAGTTCTCTCCTCGGACTCTTCTTGCTCCAATATGACTACTTATACAACGGTCATGACCCTCTATACCGTCGAATGTATTTTAATGGTTCTACCATCTGTATTTTTTGGATGTATCTTGATTAAAGAACTCTTGTTTCCGGTGACTCTAGTGTGTAGTGCAATTGTTTATTGGTGACTTATCTGATGTGTAGAGCACCTGTTGTTTGGGCTCCTCTTCTCTCCTTTGACCGAGAAGCTGGGGTTCTGATCCGAGTATAATTGCCCCAGTTGTTCGAAAGGATCTTTATTTATGCTTACAGAGTGTATGACAAAATTACTTCATGAAAGTAGTTACTATATATTTTCTTTAATTTCTTCGTAAAATTGTCTAGTTGTACATATATATCATTGACTCATACTTGGAAAATATTTAGGGTCTCCTTTAAATCTCGCAATTTTATATAGCATTCACTTGGACAAAGTTAACGCATGGTTCAGTTTATAGAGTGCGCATCTTGAGAATCACATTTTAAGGAAATCAAAATTTCTAATGTATTTTCATGTCTATGCCACTATCAGTTGAAATTCTGTGAAGAAGATGATAGAATAATTTGATATTTCTTGTTTTCAGATCAATTTGATAGAAATATATTGGCTAAAATATAATCGTTGGGATTTCTAACCATTGGACATTTATGTCTAAATCTCACAATATCTTCCTGTTCTTCTTGAATTTTCGACACTCCTCAAATTGGACTTTGAAATATTTTTATAAGTCAACTTGGAATATATGTTGTACTTGGTGACTGGAGTTCTATCCTCAGACTCTTCTTGCTCCAACATGACTACTTATACAATGGTCATGACCCTCTATACCTTCGAAGGTATTTTAACGGTCATCTGTATTTTTTGGATGGATCTTGATCAAAGAACTCTTGTTTTCAGTGACTCTAGTTTGTAGTGCGATTGTTTTGGGGTGGCGCATCTGATGTGTAGAGCACCTGTTGTTTTGGCTCGTTTTCTCTGCTTTGATCGAGAAGTTGGAGTTCAGATCCGAGTTTCGTCTATTCGGACGAACACTTTCGGTCTGGCCCAAAAATGTGTTTAAGAGAAGACTAGGGTTTTTTCTTTAATGAGAAAAAGATATAATTTGTAGAAAATAGAAATATCAATCTACTTCCATGTTTGGCCAAGTTTGCAACAATTGTTCGCGGTTTACAGGCGTTGACTTTTCCTTATCCCTTAATTTTTCATCCCAAATTCCTGGCCCAATGTACATTCTATTTCTTTCTCCCCCAATTTATTGGCATCGACAAATTGCTAGATGTGGCTTTCTTTTGTTCGTCGAAGCCAGCTTCTTTGCGCCGCTAAATTATCGGCAAAAGTCACACTACTGTTGCCGATTTTCCATGGGGAATCTCGGCGACGTGGGCTCTTGATCGGCTTCAGCGCCATTCGGACCCATGTGTTTCAACTTCATTCAAAACCACACCACTACCAGCTACCTGTTGTCTCACCATCTCGCACCAGAGTGCAGGACGAACACTCGTAGGAGAAATTCGCGTAACCAAAATATGTGTATTGTTCATCTAATTTTGTGATGGTGGTTGTAACTGGTAATCTCGGTAAAGTTCTGGTGGGTTCTAGTCTCACGCGCAGATCTCTTTGACGGCATTGTCGGACTCCTTAGAATGAAAATATGACAAGTTGTGATTGAAAGTAAATCATTTAGGAGATAGTAGCAAATATTCATGTAAGCTCCGCCTCAACAAATGCACATATAATGTTTTGGCAATTTAACACATATTCAACACAATTATGCATATGAAAATATATGATATAAGCACAAATAATGCATTTAATCAATTCAGCGTAGATTCATGATCCCCTAATAATGTATATTAAAATTTTGCGTTTTCATAAAACTTCGCATTTTGGCAATTTCGGACCAATGCATGTGCTAATTCATTAAAATGTGTGAGTATATTTGATGTTTTGGGGTCAGATTTTCCATTTTGAATATTATCACGCAAAAATTTCACATGACACATAGAATAATAATTTGCCGTCAAATCATGTAACTGAACTAATATTCTAAGATCATAGTATGAATTATTTCAACAACTCTCGCATGGTTCGCTCATAGCACTCAATTTATTTTTTATCATAGGAATATTTAGTAGATATATCACTCATATCAACACGACAAAATTTATCATTTAACTTGTTATCGTAGCGCACTTAATCAATGTACCAAGTGAGAGTCCATCAATTTGAATCAAAGGGGCTTTGAAGGGATTATTATTTTAGGCTATGACTAAAAAGGTAGGATAATTTTGGAATTAATGAGCTTAAATTCTTCAATTCTAGGGACCCTTTTGAAATTCATTTATGTTCCATTCTTCTGCACTTCCTCAAGCGGAGTCTCTTCTTTTGTTTTCGAGGCTAGAGAGATGAAATTTTCTTTTTTTCTCGGGCCGAGACCGTGTTCCTTTTGAAGGTTCACAGTTATGGAATTTGAACCCAAGGCCGTGCTCCTCTTCTTCTTTTCTCGATATAACATCTAGATTATCGTTGGAGAAGTTCACTTTGGGGTGCTTCTCTACTAGTAGTTTTGACGAGTATACGAGATTATCTAGGAGAAGTTCACAACAAGATCCAAGTTTCTCTTTTATAATGATCGAGAGATTATTTCATCATGTGCGTCTCCTTTTCCCCCCCTCCTTTTCTTGTTTGAGCAACCCCTGAAACTTATGAATAAGGTTGAAGGTTTGATCGGGTTTCAAAAGAAAAAGACTATTGGAGAAGGCTTAAAGGGGATTACTAGAGGAAAAAGTAAAGGATTGATAATTCGGGCCAAGTGAGGAATTTCCTGATTGCCCTTATCATTTTCATGACGAACTAACACAAAGCAAGAATGAGGCCATGAAGTATAAATCAGAAGACAAGCATTTGAAGTGTGACACACTCAAGGGAAAAAAATATTGAGGCTCAAATTCTCACATATATGATGTGGCGTTGTGTCTAGTGAAACAAACTAAGCTCTTTGGACAAGAGAATGTCACATGAATTTATAAGCAACGAACTATGCATCATAGAAATATTTGTGTGAGTAAATAAAAAATAGACAAAATTATCATCATCCCCCGTTTATGTTTATATTTATATATATTTATTATACTATATTATTTTATTTTTTATTTTTATTATATAAAAAATAGTTGAGAAATAAAATCACGCAAGATATAACAAAGAAGATCAAGAAGCACATAGACTAGCATACATAAACATAATAGAGCATGTGAGGCACATTTCAAGCAAGATTGAGATTCAACATGCCTAACTTAGCGATAACGAATTGGAGTCGTTTTTCATCCAATGCCTTGGTTAAGTCGGCAAGTTGAAGCTCCGTTTTAACAAAATACATATCTATAGTGTCTTTTTCTACATGATCTTTTATAAAGTGATAGCGAATATCTATCTATGTGTTTCGTGCGTGAGTGATGAATAGAATTGCAAGTAATGGCAATAGCACTTTGAGAATCACTATAAATGGGAATGTTATTAAATTCAAACCCGTAGTCGCGTAGTTGCGACCGCATCCACAAAACTTGTGAGCAACAGCTGGCAGCCCGACGTACTCCGCCTCGGCCGTCGAAGCTGATAAGTTGTGATGCTGACTGCCTTGCCAGATGGATCAACATCCAATTTACAATTTGTGGACATGGGGGTACTCATAGGTGAGCTCTTGTCTTGATTAAATCTCTTCAGAATATCTCGTATATACTTGGTTTGACTGATGAAGATTCCATCGTAGAGTTGCTTGACTTGTAGTCCAAGAAAGAATTGGAGTTCGCCCATTAAGCTCATCTAGAATTTTGTCTTAATCAGATCACCAAATTTCTGACAGAGTTGTTCATTTATCGAGCCGAAAATGATGTCGTCGACGTAAACTTGGATGATCATCAAGTTGGACTTTACTAAAAATTCGCTCAGAACATCATACCAAGCTGGAGGGGCTTGTTTTAGTCCGTAAAGAGCTTTATCCGATCGATAGACATAATCATGATGATTTTCGTGCACGAACCCTTCGGGTTAAGCGACTTAGACTTCTTCTTTAAACACGCCGTTGAGAAAGGTGGTTTTTACGCCCATTTGATAGACTTTGAAGTCTTTATGAGCCGCGTACGCCAAAAATAGTCGAATAGCTTCGATTCGAGCAACAGGGGCATACATCTCGTCGTAGTCAATGCCTTCCTGTTGATTATAGCCCTTTCCTACAAGTCGTGCTTTGTTCCTGATAATTTCACCGTTCTCGTTCTTTTTATTTTTGAAGACCCATTTTGTTCCTATAATTGCCTTACCATGCGGTCGAGGAACTAGTGTCCGAACTTGTAGACGCTCGAATTGGTGGAGCTCGTCTTGCATAGCGACTATCCTGATGTGTTCGTTTTGGCTTAAGAAGCACATGAAAAGTTCGCTATGTGTAGATGTCCTAGTGCGCACTCCACTTGAAGGATCATCAATTATTTATTGACAGGATGAGCTCGTGTCCACTTGCATTCATGAGGAAATTCATTTCTGAAGTTGAAGTTGTTGGGATTTCCTCATCGGCATTAGTAGGAGCGGCATCACTAGTTGGTGATTCAGAATCTTGAGAATCTTGAACATTGGTTGGACTTTCAGGGTCGGGAATCTCATTTGTAATTTCCACTGTAGAAGGAGAAGGTGCGCTGCTTGGTATAGAATGTGAAGAAGCAGGCTTTGGAGACTCATTCCGATAAAAATGTTCAAAAAGAAAATCCAAGTCTTCCAAATCAGCGGGAAGTGCTTCTACTGAGGGTGAAGCAGATGTTGTCGGAATTTGTTGACGTTGTGCCAACACGCCTATAAGCCCGGATTCTGAACTGTCTTGTTCAGAAGCCAAATCGGTCACTTCGTGAAAAGTGACGTTGTAACTTTCCAATATTGTACGAGAAGACTTGATATAGACGCGGTATGCTTTTGAAGTTGACGAATATCCAAAAAAGACGGCTTCAAATGCTTTAGGGTCGAACTTACTTCGATGCTCTCGATCGTTCTCCACAAAACATTTGCACCTGAAGAATTTGAAGAAAGATTTATTCGGAATCCTTTGATTTATTATCTCGTACGTCGTCTTTTCAAAGTGTTTGTGAATAATCGTCCGATTTTGCGTAAATCAAGCTGTACTCACTACTTCAGCCCATAGAAAGTGGGGGATATCGGAATGTATATGCATTGTCCTTGCAGCTTCAACCAAAGTCCGGTTCTTTCGTTCTACGACGCCATTTTGTTGAGGCGTTTTAGCGGCTGAAAAATTGTTGAATGATTCCAAGTGACTAATAGTAAGAGCTGAGATGCTGATTCTTGAATTCATTCCCATTGTCAGTCCTGATTACTTGGATCTTCTGTTGCAGGAGATTCTGAGTTGTATTCACAAAATTTATTATCAAGTCCCCAGGCTCATCTTTGTGTTCGCATTGGTTCACAAAGGTCCATGGGTAGTAATTCGAAAGGTCGAGATGTGGAAGCTACTTTCTTGAGTTTGTGTGACGCTCGCTTCATTTTTCCCATTTGACAAGACGAACATTGATGCTCTTGGTGAAGTAAAATAGTTGGCAGACCATTGACCAACTTTTTAGTAGAAAGTTTGTGAAGAGCTTTGAGATTTAGATGAGACATTTGTTGATGCCATAAAATATTCCTCTTAATTATTGTCTGTGAGATGAGGCAAACAGTCGTCGAAGGTCGTACTGTTGTCATATTTATGGTGTAGAGATTAGATCTTCGAGGTCTTGTAAGAAGTTCTTGATTCTGACTATTTAAAATTATGCACTGATCAGCTAGAAATACTACTTGAAAGCCTTTATTGCAGAATTTTCCTATGCAGAACAGGTTGTGTTTAAGACCTTGTACGTAAGAGACATCTTTTATTGTCAGATTCTTCATAATGATATCTCCAAAGCTTAAAAATGGAGCTGAATCGTTGTTGTCGAATATGACTTTGCCGTCGTATCGATCTTGATAGTTGCTCAATAGTTCTTGATTTCACGTCATGTGTGTGGACCAACCCAAATCTAGATACCACACATGATGGACCGTTGTTCCCATTAGAATGTAGTTTTTGTTTTTTAAGTTGAGCCGATTTAAAAAATTTGTGCATTCAAAATTAATAGATTTTAAAGCATAAGTTGAAGCAATAACATGAAAATTAGAAACGGCTCTCTTTTTACGTGTGTCCTTTCGTTCTGATACAAAAGAAAATTTTGAAAATGAGTCATTGATAATTTTCTTCTTAATTTCTAGGCTAGACACTCTCTCCTTAATTTGCTTCGTCTCTTTAACTACTTTACCTGTGGATGTAGTAGAAAAAGAATTAGTAATAAACTTTTTAGCTTTCGAAGAATTTAAAGACTCTTTTTCTCTCTGGACGCTTTCTAAAGAAAATTTTTCTTCTTTTGAAATATTTTGTAAAATAACATGAGGAATTTTCTTAAATTTTGTCTTGTCCTCGATTAATGATTTTTCTTTCAAAATTAAATCAGGACAAGATTTTAAAACGGTAAAAACTGACGAATTTTTGAGATTTTAAATCTCCAATAAAAGCGAATTTTTTCTGCTTCGAAATTCTTTCTTTCTGTTTCTAAGGAGGAGTTTAAATCAGCTATTTTCTTAATAATAGCAGGAATATAACAGAAAGTAGAATTTTTAGAATGATCACAATTTTCTTCCTCGAATTTAGGAATATTTTCTATTGGATATAATGAATTATGGTCCCAAGACAGGTTTATTTCCCGTGTCTTGAACTATTATTCAGATCAGTGTAATCAAAGGAGATGTCAGCCCTAGTTTTGGCTTTTCTTTTCCATTCTTCTAAGGCATTATTTCTGAAGCGTTAGGTAAAGCCATTAAAGAAGTTAATCCTAAACCCATTTACTTGATATCATATAATTGTTATACATTTACCTTTTTTAAGTTACAAGGATTTTTAAAACCTAAGCCTTCAACAGGATTATAACATTTTATATCATGAGGTTAGAAAAATAGTCTGATCAGTTTGTCCCTTTTTTGTTAGAAGATCGTCTAAAGTCTTAATCCTTGAGTAAAGCTTCTTACGTTCATCAGATATTTCCTTATAATTTTTTATAGAAATTTCTAGCTCGCTCTGACTATCGCTAGGAATTTTACTAAGGTCGTTAATCTTAGTCGCAGAAGTAGTTATCCTAGATAAGAGAAATCCTAAGTGAATTGTTTCATCTAATTGCTTTTGGAAATTATTTTCGCTAAGTGCTAGTCTCTCCTCTAACGATTTTTGTACTTTTCCGCTCATTTTTCATGTTAGCATATTTAATTTGTAAAGATTCTAACATGACTAATAATGTAGATTCAGATGTAGCTACCTCTTAAGATGAGGTTGATGCTTTGCCGTCGTTGGACCTCCTCGTTGAGCTTGCGTGAGGCATCGTCAAGAAATGCCATGAGAGCTAAATTGTCTTTGTCAGAATCAGTTTTGTCGTCTAGTGAGTGCTCTTGTTCAACCATTTGAGCTACTCCAGCTTTTTTTTGTTTAGTTAATTGAAATTTCTTTGAGTAGTAGTTGGCGTCTTTCTTCTTTGGAAAATTGCATTCTCTAGCGAAGTGCTCTGTTTTACCACAATTATAGCATTTTTGTGGCTCTTTGGTATTTTTCGATTCCTTGACTCGGCTGGTCTTTCCTTGTGCTTAGAGCTTGAGGTCCGAAGCCGATTAGCTGAGGAGGAGGATTTCTTTTTGTAAAAATTTTTGCTCATCATTTTAGTAATGAGAGCCAATTGTTTCTTGAACTCTTTCATGTCGAGCTCAGAATCTGATTCTGACTCGTCTTCTTCTTCTGAAGAACTCGGCAGTTTGATATTCTTATCTTCACGAGATTGACTAGTTTTTCTTTCTGAAACTAGAGCTATTGAATCTTCGATCTGTTTGTCCTTTTGTTCTTTTTGTATCTCGCTGATATCCTCTTCGTGTTGAGCTAAATTGTCGAAAACGATGTGGATATCCATTTCGTCCAAATCCATGGTCGTTGATTGGTAGGATCTTGTGAAAGTTTGGAGTTGAGATGGTAAAAGTGCTTCACAAGTGACAAGCTTGTTAGTAATGTTTGGTTCGTACTTTAAGCAATTTCCTTTTCAGACCTATTTTTAGGTTCAAAAAAATTGTTTTTGAGTACGAAAAATATCTACCACAAAAATTAAATATTTTGAATGTTTATGCAATGTGAAATATTTTTTGTAAGTTTTGAAAATTTCGATATTGATTCTTTAAAGAAAAATTTAGATCAGTGTAAAATGTTGTGCGTTGAAAGTTCAGTTTTTGTAAAAGTTTTTCGAGCAGTAAGATTTTCGATTTGAAAATTTTCGATCCTTTTAATCGAAAATAATTTTCGAACGTATATGTTTTTCGAACTACGTTTATCGATAATTATTTGTCGAATGATAAAAGTGTTGCAAAAGTATCTTATCGAAAAATAGTTTATCGAAAAAATTTGTCAATCGCAAAAACTTTTATCGAAATATTATTTATCGAACAATTAAAGTGATCGAAAATCTACATTATTTTTTTTAAAAAAATAAATCGATAAGTTTGACTCATTTTTTGACTAAAACTTATTCGAGTGTGAAATATTCGATCGAAATATGTTTTCGCTAAATTTTGACTCGAGAATATAGACAATCGAAAAACTAGAGATCGAAAAACTTGTAATAGTAAAACATGTTTTTCGTGTCAAAAGTTAATATGTATACAGTGAAAACTGTATTCGCTGGAAAAAAAATTTACGCTTAGTTACGCTCGAAAAATTATTTATCGAAAATAAAGTTTTTTGAGTATTATGTATGAGTGAAACTTGCGATAACAGTGAAAATATCGAAAAACTTTTGCCAATGAACTATTCGAAAAAGATTTTTGAGCCAAGTTTTTCGATCGAAAAACGATCGAAGAACACAACTCGAGTTCAATGGAACAGTAAAACTCAGATTCAACTGAAAAAGTCAACTTAGATGCTAAGATTCTAGGTAACTTCAATATGAGTACTGAACATAAACAAACATAAGATTAACCACGTTCTACAGCAAAATATATCGATTATGATTAAAATGAAATCGTATTCAAAACTCAATCGCAAAAAAGTAAAATCAATCAAAATCGAAAATCAGAATTAATCCGATGTTCTAAGCGATTGAAATCAGTCCGCAATTCATTCCTAACATATAATCCATCACTTTTGCAGCAAGATCATCAACAAAATTTGCAAAAATTCAGCCCGTCGATCCAATTTGCATTTCGCGCGCGTTTTCGTTTGAAAAATCTGAAAATTAAATTTGATCTAAAAATAGCGAAATCAATCCAAAAAAATCACGATCTGCTTTGATACCAATTGTTAGGTCCTAATTAATCAACTAACGAGAGATCTAGGCATGGATTCTAGATATTCGAATATAGATTATCGATATGTTACATTCGGTCGAATATCTCGGTTGAAGATCACGAGAGAGAAAAGTTTAGAGTGATAAAGTTTTCGTTTGCGTTTCTCTCTTAAATGTGAATTTTTAGCCTTATGAATTTATGAAATTCTTGTGTATTGATTTCAATAGTGTACATTGTATATATACCTATATACAAGATATATTTACTAGTTAGTCCTACACTATAAAAATATAAGCTACACCCTAATTACAAGGATAACTAATAAACGAAGCACAATTTCTATGTTTTCTTCAGCCGGAGAAAGTATTTTGGCTCCAATAGCTCCTAGCGACAATGTGGCGTGTGAAGTTCAATGTGCGCCTTCGAAGCGCTCATTGTGCACTTGGCACAAATCAAGTCGGTGTCGGGATCGTGCTCGTTGGTGCGAGGCACCGACTCGCACCCGGGCTATCACTTTGGCACAAAACCACACTAGCCCATTAAACCCACTTGAGTCTACCCGTTAGGCAAGCCCATTTGTATTACAAATACAAGGTAATCCTTTGTACGGTGATGAATCTGTTTTGTGTCTAATTAATATGGGACAAAGATTCCCTACACATATTTAATAAACACTTCAACATTTTTATTTGACTAACTTAAGAAATTAATTCTCATTCACCCGACATCTGTTTTGAGCAAATCAATATTCGTTAGATTCTCCACGAAACATAGTTTATGAATCTTTCATAAGTATCAAGTTCGATGGACGATGGCATCTTGATTCAATTAAAAATCGATCGGAATTGGATCTTAGGTTAAATGGCCCTCTTTTGGGCCCATTACTCCAAACCCAACAATCCCCCACATGAACGAAAATTAAAAGCAAAATAGCTTAGGACTTGAATCTTGTAGTATATGATCGGCTATTAGGACTTGAATCCTGTAGTATCCCGAAATACTCCGCCTTTCCGGGTATAGCCATCAATAAAAGCAAAATAGCTTACCCTTTACCACACGTCATCGGGTAATTACTTGGGCAGCTTACGGGAATGAGCTTCTTCGACATGTTTCCATGTAAGCTACGGAACCGATCTCAATTTAGCGTTCTCTTGAACCAAGTTTGTTGGATCTCCATTAGTCAAGCCTTATATTTCTCTATTGATCCATCAGTTTCACGTTTCCTTATAAGGACACACTCGCATCTTAAAGGTTTACACCCTTTTGGGAGATCTACCAACTCCCAAGTATGGTTCTGCATGATGGATTCGATTTCGATGTTCACAGCCTCTTTCCATAATGGAGCTTCCAGACTCGACAAACCTTCTTGCAATGTCCGGGGTTTTGTCCTCTAACATGTAAGTTAGGAAGTCGAGCCCAAATGATTTGCCACCTTCTTTCGTTTGCTTTGCCTCGGTTCTTCATTTTCTTGAGGAGAATTTTCGACGGCATCGTATATTCTTTTTACAGAACTTATTTCTTTTATTTCCTTGTTTCGAACGACATCTTGAAAGAATACGTCATTCCTTGATTCTATTATCATCCCAATATTCATGTCAGGAATCTCCGATTTGTGCACCAGAAATTAGTATGCAGTGGTGTTATTTGTAGATTCGATGAAAATACAGTCAACAGTTTTGAGTCTTATTTTAACCTCGTAAGGTTTAGGTACTTCTACATTTGCTAGGCACCCCCAAACTTTTAGGTAATTGTATGATGGCTTTCACTTTTTCCACAGCTCGTACAGTGTTTTATTCCTCTTTTTAGGTGGCAATACATTTAGAATGCGATTTATTGAAAGAATGGCTTTCCCCACAAGTTCTGGGGTAGACCTGAGCTGATCATCATTGCATTCATCATCTCTTCGAGAGTTCTGTTTTTGCGTAGCAACGCCATTTGATTGAGATGAATATGGCGCTGTTGTTGGATGGATAATGCCACGTTCCTGAAAAAATTCCTCGAATAATGCCACGTATCCTCCTCCTCTGTCACTTCATGTTGTTTTGATCTTAGAGTTAAGTTTATTCTCAACTACACTCTTGTATCTTTCAAAGGCATCAAACGCTTCGTCTTTTCCACTTAAAAGATACACGTGATAGTATTTCGTGCAATTGTCTTTTCACCTCTAGTTTGCATGAAGTTTAGATCACATATATCGGTATGAATCAGTTCTAGAGGTGTGTTGTTTCTCTCGACAGAGAAGAATGGTGCTTTGACCATCTTTTCCTCAACACAAACTTCACACTTATATTGTGAGTCGACTTCCATTTGTGGAAGTAAGTTTAAAGTTATTAGCTTGTCAGCTTGTTTAAACTTACGTGTCATAATCTATCTTGCCATAAATTAGAACACTCAACCAAATTAGAACAACTAACTTTGTTATTAACGAGCTCAGTCTCGGGCATCATAGGCATAACATTTAACTTAAAGACCCCCTTCTCAAGGTAGCTCTTTCCTATGAAATGACAATTTTTTGTCAGTACATATTTGTCATCTGCAAACACTTGTCTAATCCTTTCTTTGCTGAGCAACGAGCCGCAGACCAAGTTCTTGCGGATGTCTAGGACATGCAGCACGTCCACAAGTGCAGCTCGCTGCCAGAGGTCATATTCAGCACCACTCGTCTTAATGCAACGATGTTGGACGTAACAACGTTACCCATATAAAACGTCCTACCAGATATCTGTATTTAGGTGGAGAACACTCCTTTGTTGGAGCAGATTTGGTTCATTGCTCCGCTGTCAATGTACGAGGAGTTCGGGTTTTCCACTAGGTTTGCTTCGACACTACTGCAACGAGATCTAACTCTAACAGCTCCGTCGCCAGCTTCTTTTCATCGGTCATTGGAGCCCAATTCTGACAGCCTTTCTTCTTCTAGCAAAAATCTTTGACCATGTTTCTGAGTTTGTCGCAATTGTAGCAGTTGCACTTAATTCTTTTGGAATTTGGCTTTTGCTTACTAAGCGTTGTTCTCGACCTCTTTCGCTTATTGTCGGAGCTCAACTTTGCTAGGTTGGCTCATGCCTGGTAGGTCTGAAAACACCTAAGCGACAACAAGATTGGTTAATAATCGATGAAGAACGCGAGAGATACATTAAGTGCGTGTGAGTGTGTGTTTCGTTCTCCATAAGGTATTGTAACGGCGAGATTGAGAATGAATATTATTCATTAATGTGTAGGGTTTTGGTATCTATACCCTTGAATTAGGGTATCAGATACTTGGGCCCCTAATAAAGCCCATTACATAAAGATATCACTAGAGTCTACAAAGTAAAGCATAGTTCACGTAAATTAAACTACAAGTTAAAGACTTAAATAAATTACATTTGGTACTATAATGATCTAACATGCCTCCATGTTTCCCCTTTTGTTCTTGGCTTCGATCTTTCGATTATCTTCTTCAATACGAAGCCTCACAATCATGTCCTCGAAACCCATTTCTATACGCTTGTGCCTGAGGTAGTTCTTGAAGTCTTTCCACAAAGGCAATAGCTTCTCGATAATAGCAACTACCTGGAAGGATTCGTTGATCTACATATTCTCTGCGTGCATATCATGGATGATTAGTTGCAGATCACAGACCTGATCCAATACTAGTTTAGAATCAGTCATCTTGTAGTCCAAGAATCTGCCGACTATGAACTTTTTCAGTCGACCATCGTCGGTCTTATGTTTCTTGTCCAACGATTCCCACAACTCTTTTGCACTCGTAGCCACTGCATAGACGTTCTATATGGACTCGTTCATGGCGTTCAATATATAATTTCAACACATGAAATCATTATGTTTCCACGCGTCTACTGTCGCTTTCTCCTGCTCGTCTTAAGCATTTACGACTTGTGCAGCAACATCTGCACCGTCAGTATTTGTACCCTCAACTGGTGCTATGTTTTCTGTCACAGTCAGAGCAACTTCGTCAGAAAACGGACAAGGTTCAAGGTTGTCAAGTAGAACGTCATCTTTTGCTGCCAGCATTTGAACTCGGTTCCGTTGAATTTTGCAGGACGTTTGGCATGGCTGCTGATAGGGTATTGCGTTGGTCGGCATCGATCAAATCCTGAATGGATAGTATCTTATGATTGTTGGATTCCGGGTATGTCGGCGTATGGTCGACGGCAGAATTACGTAGACACGGTAAGTCGAGGTACGTACAAGTACGTTGTCCGTAAGATAATATCACCCTGAATATAAGTGCTTTCGGTTGACGGCGATTGTCCCTAAGATACAACGACTATGAACGAGTTCTCCGACGAATTTAGTGGAAATTTGGAGCTTTTTTTACTTCTCGGAGTTCGGGCTAGGCAGTGACTTATGCATGAATGTTTGGGTTCGAATGAATGATTTTTGCCTTTTGTATGGGAACTATTTATAGCACTCCAAAGGTTTCCGGGGACTGAATCCAAATTAATAAAACCTTTGGCCTTTCTGATTGTTTGACATTCGGGGACAGAATGGAAAAAGTAGCAACTTCTAGGCTTCCCCGTAATGAAAGCTTCTCGACCCGCCTCCTTGAATTCTCAAGTCGGTCGGTGGATCCATTCAATAGTTAGGTGTGGCCTAATGACCCAATGAGTCATGCCATGGCTCCAATAGCTCCTAACGACAATGCAGCGTGCGAAGTGTAAAGTGCGCCTTCAAAGCGCCCATTGCTCAGTTGGCACAGCTCGGGTCATGTCTGGAAAGGGCTCGGCCTCTGGCGGGGGCGCGGACTCGAGCTCGCCGGGCGACGCACAGACTCGCACCAGGCTATCATTTGTGTGGAATATGCACTAGCCCATTAAGCCCACTTGATCTACCCTTTAGACAAGCCCATTTGTCTTACCAAGACAAGGTAATCATTTAGAAGGTGATGAATTCTTTTGTGTCTAATCAATTTGGGACGAAGATTCCCTACACATATTTATTAAACACTAACATTTTTTGTCGGGCAAACTTAGAAAATTAATTTGTCATTCACCCGACATCGATTTTTTTTCAAATCAATATTCGTTAGATTCCCCTCGAAATGTAATTTATGAATCTTTAATCAATTTCAAGTTTCGATGGACGATGACATCTCGATTTAATTATAAACTTATCAGATTTGGCTCGTGGGTTAAATGACCCACTTTTGGGATTATGAGCCCAAATTCAATAGATGATAGAATAACTTGTATATTTCTTCTTGTTTTGAGTTACAACTCGATGCCAATATAAAGGCTAAAATTTAACCGTTGGGATTTTTAACCATTGTGTTCGCTATTAAATAGTATCCAATGTAATTTATTTAAGTCTTTCTCTTGTATTTAAATATATGTGAACAAGGCTTTACTTGTAGAGTTTAGTGATATAATTATGTAATGCGCTTTTAGGGGCCCATGTATCTAATACCCTAATCAAAGGGTATAAATACTAAAACCCTATACTTTATTTAATATGAATCATTCTCGAGAAAATCACCGGTACAATACCTTAAGAGAATAACACACACCCTAGCATGCACTCAAGGTATTTCAAGCGTTCTACATCGTTTCTTCACCAATCTTGTTGTTAGCTATGTATTTCGAGACCTACTAGTTGTATTAGAGCCTAGCGTGACAGATTGAAACCCGTTTTTACATTTGGATATGAGAAATTTTGCTGGGTTTATCGCCATTTTTAAGTTCGTGAGTTCTTGAAAGTGTTCTTCAATATTTTTGAGTGACTTCAATATTCTCCAACTATTTTCATGAAGTTTGAGTATTTCTTTGAGCAATTTTTCTTTAAGGAAGTTTTCGCAAAAGTTTTCGCAATTACTAAGAAAACTTTTACGAAAACTGGTCCGAAAACCAGTTTTTGCAACTAGCAGTGGAAGAATCATAATTTATGCTCCGAAAACCTCCGTTTTTTCAACGCTCGTAAATTACCTTCTGAAACCCCCAGTTTTTGCAACGTTTGCAAGTTTGTTCCGAAAACCTCCTTTTTCGCAACTTACGTTCCGAAAATTAAATTTTTGCAACTTACTGCGAAAACATTTTTCGCAACTCACTGCGAAAACAGCTTTCAAAGTGTTCATTGCGAAAAACAATTTTCTCAATAACGTAAACTGGATGACCATCCCTTGTGATGCTACCGCCGACCCTTCGGTGGTTCCAAACCGAGTACTAAAGACACCGTCATAGTACACAGATGTTGAAGAGCTGGGAATAAAAGCATATCTCCAAGTTGTGAACTACTTGCTTCAAGCCTTGCCGAATGACATCTATGCCCAATTCGGTGCTCTTTCCACCGACATGGACATGTGGGATGAGACTGACAAAATGATGCAGGGCACGGAGGTCGGAGCTATGGCAAATATGGCAAACACACTCACAGCCTATGATACGTTCAAGGCTAAGCCAAGGGAAGAGCTCAGAGACACATATCGAAGATTTGTGACTCAAATGAACGAGTCGAAGAAGATAAACGTTCACCGATCAAACATGGAGGTGAATATCTGATTCCTCACCCGAGTGGAAGAAAATTGCTACCATGATCCGACAGAACAAGAAAATTCACATACTTGATATCCATAGCGTCTACGAGAGTCTTTCACAACACATTGAAGACATCAACGTGATCGAGAGCAGCTTGAAGGGAAAGGAAGTTGCAGACCCACTTTCCTTAGTAACCAATTGCGGAACAAAGAGGAGCTTAAGATCCTCCAAAGGCAAACTGGTGAAGCTCCTAGCTCCTCGGATGAAGATGAATCCGAATCTGACTCTGACCATTAATTCAGAGATTTTGAGAAGCATATGGCTCTCATGACGAAGCTGATGAACAAGAAACTATTCACGACGAAGTTGTCGTCATCTGCAAACAAGCAAAGAACATCTTCTAACTCCTGACAACCACATCTAGCTCCAAAGAAGAGGGATGGGGACTAGTACTCCAAGAAGCTGCAGCTAGTAACGCAAAAGAAGGCTGGCGTAGTCCAGATGTCCGAGCAGGACAACTGGCTCGAGTATACCTCAGACCAGGGGCTCATAATAAATAGGGGCCTAAAGCAAACATTAAAAGGGGCCTTTTTTCTGGGCCGACCTATCACAACCCTCCTCCTTTATTTGGGTTTGGGACTAGAAACTAACAGTTTATAGAAGGCGGAGGTAAAAAAATTTTAAAATAAAAGATTTTTTTTTGTTTTAGTGGAATTTTTCAAAACAAAAAACTAAAACATTTTCTACATGTAATTTCTTCTTTTAACTTTCTTTGACACAAATTCCATTACAAATTTTCATAAGTAAGTTTTTTTGCCAATGCATATTCTATTGATAAACTTAGCTAATTCATTTTATCTTTCTTCAGATATTGTGGATATTATGTAATTTTTTTATTCGGAAAAACTTCTTTTTATGGAAGCAACAATCACATGAATCGTCAACATAATCCTATATCAACGGAGTCTAGCTATCAGTTTAAGTTAAATTTAGGAATTTTTTAATTTTTAGGCCTTTTTTACAAATTATTTTTTATCAATATAATAGTATTACTAAATTGGGCGCGTCGAGATATTGGACCTTTTAACTAATTAAATTGTAGTTATATAATAGCATTACTAAATTTAGGGCCTCAAGATAATTGACTTTTTTAACAAATTAAATAAATTATATACATATATATACAAGTATTATTAAATTTGGTGTCCTACAAAACTCGAGGCCTAAAGCCCTCACTTTACCCAAAAAACGGCTCTGCCTCATACAGTGAGCCCGGGAATGTGGCTCAGATGGCCTTCATTGAAGAAGTAGAGTCGGAAGCTGAGTGCTTGGAGCCCGAAGCTCGGATAAGGAAGAGGGATCGTCAGATGGGAAAAAGGTAGAATTGTTGGTGCGTTTTTCTACCAAACAAGGATCAAAAGATAACTTTTAAGCTTACAAATCGAAGAACACCTTGCAGTGTCTGTTTGTGCGTGTTACCTATTTTGGAAAGTTCAAGGTGGCTAGCTATTAAATTTCTTTTGATCAAAAACACTAAAAGGGTAAAAGGGGGCCTTATATACCACATGAGTTGGTATATTAAGGCCTATGACATAATTTATATAATATTTACATAGCGGCCCAAAACCAACTACATTTCAACTAATTACAAAATAGACCCAAGACTTATAATTATTAAGTACAAAATATCCCTAACAATCACCCCCTTTGTGTCCTTTTCGATGTAGCGTCTTCTTGGGTCACACCAGCTCGTAGACGAATCTTCTGAGTCCTAGCTTGTGGTTATAAGATCGTATCCATCTACGGTATGAAAGTCGTTCAGAGATGATGTCGATAATCTTCTAAAACATGTCCTGGACCTCATGCTCCTCCAACCTCAGTTCCTCCAGAATTTTTCTCAGCGTATCTCTTATAATCAGAAGGGTTCCATCGCAGAACTTGGAGATCTCTGATGTATTTCTCGCCCTTGTAGTTGATGTAGACCACGGAGGGACCTTCTCAATCGAAGATATGGCCTTCGCCATAGCTATTAGCTTCAGGGCGATTCAAAGTAGGCTTTGTGTGGTTCACCTTCTTCAAGTTACTCTCCAGCGCCATCTGAAAGTCGTGAGATATGGTTTACTTGATCTGGCGCAGCATGAACCTCTTTAAGGTTTTGTAGCCCAACTTGACTTCATGGTTTTGAAGAGTTCCTAGCATCTTGTAGCTTCCGACCATCTAATAGATGTCTTCCGCTCTGATGTAGGAGAGGTCCGCTTTGCTCAGTTCTTTGGTAGTCTCGTCCTCCCGTTGAACCCGGTAGATTGGGAAGAAGATTGAGCAAAAGTGTGACGTCCTCATCCCTATTACGGCTGAAATCCTTGACCTCTTCTTCTCATCTCTTCGGAGGGCCTCTACGTCACTTCTTTTTCCGTCGAACATAAGTTTTCGACGGAGGCTGAGCAAACACAAGATGGCTCTATGCTCCGAGAGATGAGTCATGCCTCGCGGCTCCAACTCGTCGAGCTTCTTGAGGCGGTGTTCTTTTCTCCAGATTCTTTTTTGAATCTCTTCTTTGTACGACGCCAGGATCTTGGCATTTTTCCAAGGAAGGTTCAGTTTCTCTCCGATGTTAGACTTTAATGGCGGGTCGTCCTCGTCCGTGACTCTGTGTAGGAGGAGCTCGGGAAGTTCTGGGATGTCTGTTTTGTGATCTTCGCCTTCCTCGAGTTCCTCCTCTTCGATCCGAATCAGGTCGATGGCTGTCTTCTTCAAGAAGAATCTTGCATTTTCCATCAATCCCTTGGCTAATTCGCGAGTCATCAGTTGAGTCGTCCACTATTCGTTGAATATGTGGCTCTCCACCTTTTCGTTTGAGTTGTAGAACTCTTCGTTGGTCATAAGTGGCTCGTCGGTAGTTGGAGAGGGAACTGGTGACGTAGAAGCTGGAGGAGGTATTTGGGGGTCTTTTTGGATGACAGGTTGAGGTGAGGGGAGGCTTATAGTAGTAGGTAGTTTTTGGGAGGTGGTGGATGGGGTAACCTGCTACGTCTGGGGTTCAGAGCTTGTTCTGTGTCTCTTCTCCCCCTCGGGACGACCCTCATCATCTAAGTCATTACGTGATGTCTTTGTCGGCTCCGCCTCCCCGCAAGACATCGGGGTTATTAGTCGTAGCATGATGTCTTGCTCCCTCTCGTTCAGAGAGTGGGCGGACTGTACCCGGGCCAGGAGGATATCATGGAGTTCTTCAATGGGTATGTCCCAAGGTTTCTGGTTCGGAGATGTGTGTTGGCAGAGCGGATAGAGGAGACGCAGCAGGTTCGGTTTCTGTGGTAGAGGCGTTTCCTTTGTCTCGAGTTAACGCTGAAGGGCTGTGTAGACCTTCTTCATAATTGAGTCCTCGAGCTTTTTGGCAAAGTCCGTCAGTTTGGCCTTTGTCACGGACGGCGAAAATAACGGAACGGAGCCACCAAGGTGTTCCGTCGTCGCGATGTTAGTGGAAGGAACTGACACACCGCCTGTTTTCACAGGACTTGAGAAACGTGGCCACTTAAGCTCACCGTTGGCGTAGAAACTGAGACATACTCAATTCGATGGCCCGTTGGAGCAGCTGAAGGGATGTTGGATGTTGTGGGACTTCCGCTCAGTCCATGGCTAGTTTTCAACCATGAGACATTGAAGAGCGTTCTGTCCAGGTCAAAGACCTGGAGGTGCAAAAAATCCTATTGGTGTCCTAGGAAATGTAAAAATATTGGAGGGTGAGGACACTAGATTTGTGATCAAGGAAGGTGCAGTCTGAGGCGGAGGACTGCGGATTTCAACATCGACTGCCTCCGAGCGAGGCATTGATGACATTCGTGGCTCCTCGTGCGTGTGTAAAACAACCATCTATTGGGAGATGGTTGAGTGGCTAGGTAAGGGTAATTACGCAGTTGGACCAGATGCCGCGACTTCTACTCGGGAGACGACAGTCTCGTCTCCTGCACCTATGGGTTCGGTCCGGGCTATTAGTGGACTGAAGGGCGGAGAATTCCGGTCAATTATTTGTTTTGGGCACCGTTCCTGTTCGCGTCTTACGACATCCCCTTTTGATTTCTTCTTTTGTTTTCGAGCGGGGGATGTTGCGCGTTCTAGACCTAAACTTGGGTCGATGGGTAGGCTTGTTCCCGGGGTAGGTCCAACTGGGAATTGTTGGACCATAGGAACCTCCTCGAGCTCGTTGTCCCGGAGTTAAGCTCGGACGATCGGGTTGGTTGTGTCGGTGAGTCTTAATAAGTCTTGGGGGATATGCATTTATTTATTATGAGAAAGAGGGTCCTCCAGTGTTGAGGAATATCCTTGGCGGTGAAGTTAGGGAGGTGTATGGATTTGTGGACGTCGGGTTTGTAGCCCATGAAGCGGAAGTCATTTTGAAGTTCCTCTTCGGTGGGGTGTGGGTCCGAATTAAGTGATGATGGTAGGTTGAAAATGGAGCGTAGTATGGATGGGTTTAGGACGACGGTGTTTGGTCGATTTGTGCGGTTAAGGTGTTAGGGTTAGGTCTTGTAGTAGGATTAGTAAGAGTGGCCCAGAATTGTTGGACATATACTTCTGGGACGCCCTCGGATAAATTAAGGGCGGCGTATAGTGGGTGGTTGCGTAGAATATGGAGAATTATGGGATCTGGGCATATGGCTTTCTCGAAGTCAAGTTTGAGGTGTTTGGGTTTCTTTGTGCCCATTTTGGTTTGGGAAAGATTTCTTCGATCGTACGCACCATCTTTGTTCTGAAAAGGAATAAATAGTTAGTTAGTGTATAGAACATATAATTGTATTAATTAGTTTCGATGTAATTTCTAAGTTGAAGTTGTTTGGAGTAAAAGAAAAATTTTTGGGACTTAGAAAAATTTGAACCCTTAGAAAAAAACTTCGTCCCGATATAGTTTCCGTCCCGATATAATTTGGACTTAGAAAATTTTCCAATGTAAAGACAAGTCCAAATATTCAGGTAAGAGAGCCATTCGGCGATTTTCAACATTTTCGGGTAATTGATTCGAATTCGGGTGATAATTTTCGGGTAATATAAAGGCCAAATTTCGTTTAAACATGATGTGAAAATCAAGTAAAAATGTTGTTGTTGGTCAACTCTTATCATGAATTAAAAAGTTGTCGCCTATTTGAAAAGTAAATTCGGGAGAAGTTTAATTTTCGGTCAACATTTAACATGTATACAAAGTCGTCGCCGATTTTGATTAAAATTCGGGTGGATTTTCCGGGTAAAATAATAACAATTGCTACAGCCAAAATTCGCCGATTTTGAAATAATTTGGTAGACTAATTTCGTGTAGTAAAAATTCGGGTGGACACAGAGTGTGTGTAAAGTAGATTTTCAGGGAGAAGTTCAAATTTCATCCGAAAATCGCCCGAAAAGTAAAAAGCCTAATTTACGTAAAGTTGATAAATCAGTGAAAAAAAAGGTTGTCCTTACCGATTTTTGTTGAATACGTGCTGAAATGGAAGAGAAAGTTGGATTTAAGACGGAAACTGAAATTTTTTTCTGGATGATCAAGAGGTTTTGTTTAATTTTCGGGTGAGCTTTGAATGGTCAAAGGTGAAATGAGGATTTTCGGATAACTCAGTAAATATAGAGATTATTGTTGATTTTCCGGTGAAATGAATTTTCGGGTAGGTCAAATTTCGCCGAGATTTAACTTTTTAATGTGAAATAATGACGAAACACGCCGAAGATTGACATTTATCCAAAATTTTGAAGTTTAGATATTTTTACCTAAAATCATTATTTCAAACAATTTTCAAAGGTATAGATTTGAAAAAATTTTGCTAAGAAAATTGTAAAATATTTCGAACTCCCCCTAAACTAGGGTAGTAAAGACTCCCCCTCGATTTGTGCACACAAAAACAACATAGAAAATAAGAAAAAATATGTAAGACATATATTCACAATCCAAGGTTCATGGACGCAGCATGGATCATGTTTTCAGGTTCAACATGTCTATCTTAGACACGAGGAATTGGAATCGCTTTTCATCCAATGCCTTAGTGAATAGGTCGGCAAGATGAAGCTCAGTGTTAACGAGGGGCATTTCGATGGTGCCATGTTCCACATGTTCCTTAATAAAGTGATACCTAATGTCTATGTGTTTTGTGTGTGAATGATGCATAAGATTACAAGTTATTGCTATTGCACTCTTAGAATCGCTAAATATGAGGATGTTATTGAGTAAAAGATCAAAGTCTCGTAGTTGGGTTCTCATCCACAAAATCTGCGAACAACAACTCGCAGCGGCGACATATTTTGCCTCCGTTGTTGAGGTTGAGACGCAGTTTTGTTTCCTAGAAGACCAGCTTACGAGTTTACCCCTAGAAATTAAGCGGCTCCGGATGTGCACTTTCTGTCCAACTTGCATCACGCGTAGTCTGAACGAGTCTAAAGTCTGAATCCATAGGGTAACATAGACCAAAATTTGGGGTGCCCTTGAGGTATTTGAATATCCTCTTTAGGGCTAGCAGATGGAATTCTTTCAGATCAGCTTGAAAGCGAGCACAAAGACATGTGGCGAACATGATGTCTAGTCGACTTGACGTGAGATAGAGCAATGACCCCATCATGCCTCGATAAGTGGTTTGGTTGACGGATTTTCTTGAGGTATCCGCATCGAGCTTGCATGAAGGAGATATTGGTGTCTTGGCAGGAGTGGAGTTGTCCAATTTGTACTTCTTGAGGATGTCGTGAATGTATTTGGACTACCTGATGAAAATTCCGTCGTGAAGCTGCTTGACTTGAAGACCTAAGAAGAATCTTATCTCTCCCATCATACTCATTTCAAATTTCTGCTTCATCAGGTCTCCAATATTCGTGCAGAGTCTTGCGTCCATCGAACCAAAGATGATGTCGTCGACATATATTTGCACGAGTATTATATCGGATCCGCTTCTTTTGGTGAAGAGAGTCGTGTCAATCTTCCCTTTCGTGTATCTGGATGAGATGAGAAAATCCGAGAGGACTCCATACCATGCTCGGGGAGCTTGTTTGAGTCCTTAGAGGGCTTTGTCCAGTCGGTACACGTAGTCGGGATTCTCTTTGCTCATAAAGCCTTCAGGTTGAGAGACGAAGATTTCTTCCTTTAATATTCCGTTGATGAAGGCAGTCTTGACGTCCATCTGGTATACCGTGAAGTTTCTGTGGGCAGCAAAAGCTAGGAAGATTTTAATCGTTTCAATTCTGGCAACAGGTGCATATGTCTCGTTGTAGTCGATTCCTTCCTGCTGATTGTATCCTTTTGCTAATAGTCTATCTTTATTTCTGATCACGACTCCTGAAGATCCACTTCGTGCCAATTATGGTTTTCCCTTTTTGGTCTAGGTACTAGTTTCCAAACGTTCAGTCTCTCAAACTAGTTAATTTCTTCCTGCATAGCAATGATCCCGTCTGGATTGGTAAGAGCGTTATCTATCTTGGTAGGTTCCTTTTGACTGAGAATACATGAGTAGAGACTTTCATTGATCGTTGAAGCGCGAGTTTTAACACCACTGGAAGGATATCCAATTATTTGTGAGTTTGGATGAGCATGGGTCCACTTTAATTCATGTGTGTGGAGAGGTTCAGTGAGATCGTTTTCCTCATGAACTCCCTGATTCGGAATTATCTGAAATTCCTTAGGCTCATCCGGTTGGGCCTTTGTCTCTACTGAAGATGCTTCTGGCACGGAGTTAGTGGTTTGAGTGATGCCATCTTCTGAGCTTGCAATGACATCTGATTCTATTGGAGATCTGAGTCAGTTGGAGGTATGTTCTCTTCGCCGATGTGGAGATTTTCCATCGTTGGAGGCGAAGGGTCATTGCTTGGGGTTGCGGTGGTCTTGGATAGAGATGCTCGAATAGCAGATCAATATCCACATCACTTGGAGTAGAATGATTTGAAGGTGTGCCCATAGTGGAGGTGCTTGGTTGATCTTTCGTCAACTCTCGTAGAAGTCCGGGTTCTGGACTGATTTGTGCATAATCCACTTGGAAAAGTTTCCCAACAACTCTTTATTTTCCGTCATGTGTGAGGAGCAACCTTAGTCTAAGTACCACATATGACGGAGCTGCAAAACAAGTTATGCAATCTTAGGTACCCATATTAGGATGGGTCGTTCTTTAATTGCAGGTGAGGGGTTCAACCTTTTTGTTGTTGTGTTGGGTTCTAAGTCAGCTTGTTTAATGACTGACTTAAGTACCCAGACTCGATTATATCCTATTGGGTGCAGTTGGGATTTTGGAATTCACATTTGTCTATGTTTTAACAATTTATCACGCTTGTCTTTGTCCAGATTTTCGGGTGAGGTGTATCTCTTTCTCTTTGCTTTGTGAGATTGCATGTATTGCATCGGATACACCATCAGGAAGAGGCGAAGAGGAATGTTTTCTTCGTTGCAAAGGAGAAGCATTTTTCCAGAAGCGATTGTTATAGAACGTGGAAGTACATCATAGTTGTCATAAAAAATCTTAGACATTTTAGTAGAAAACAAAGAAGCACGGTCTGCGACATTACAAGACCAATTTTTTAAAAAGGTAAAGCTGTCGAAAATAGGGGAAACAAGAGTCGAAGGTAGCTTCTTTTTTTTATCAAAGAGAGTTGCCTCCTTCACTCGACCCGATCTAACTTTCTTCGTCTCTCTAGAACTCATTCTTTGATTTGTAAGAACATGCAATACGGAGTTAGTACGAGATAAAGATGTTTTCTTATCTATTTTCTTGCATTTACACGTAGGTGTTTCGGAAACAGAACAAGCGGTGGAAGGTTTGTATTTATCAGGAAAGTTTTGAAGAGTATAGATTTTTCTTAAAAGAACAGTTCTTTCTTCCGAATGGGCTTTTCTTTCATATTCCAAGGATGCAATTAAATCGCATATTTTTCTTATTATCTCTGGAATATAAACGGAGGTATAAATGGGTTTGGCCTGTTCAGAAGTACTTTCGTGATTTTCAGGTCCGAAGGGCGAAATGAAGTCCGTAGTTAGCGAAGTGTTTCTTGTTTTATAACTATCGTTCAGCTTCGCATAACTAAATGCAATTTGGGCCCAATTTTTGTTTCTCCATTTTTGTTCTTCTGATTCGATCACCTCTGTCGATTCAACAAAAGGCATAAGCTTTTACAGGCTTAAGTCTAGGTGTTTAATGTCCGTACAAAGAAAGTGCTTCATCTTTCTGAGGGTTCGTTTTACTTTGGAACCCCAAACCTTCACGAGGATTGTAAAATTCTACATCTTTTGGTTGGTTAAGAAAGATGGTTTGATCGGTTTGACCACTTTTTGTAAGGAGGTCCTCCAATTGTTTGACCTTGTTATAGAGTCTAATGCGTTCTAGAGTGATCAAGCCGTATTGAGAAGATACGTTTACACGTTCTTCTTCGCTTTCCTTCAATTTTTTCTAACATCGCTAACCTGTCTTTCACTATTTTCTACTTTTTCTGCTAGGTTTTTTGCTTTAGATTCTGAAAAAGGCTAATGATTCTTTAAGAATGGCTATCTCTTCATGTTGTTCGTTTAGTATGGCATAATTATTGTCAAAGTTTCTTTTTAGCTCGTCCATGTTATTTGGTAATGATCGTAACGTGAAAGAGATCAGTGAAATGAAAGGTTAGTTTCGAACAATTATTTTCTAAGTATCGAAAAGTTTGAGTAGGAGATTTTGACCAAAATAGATAAGAATTTTCTAAGTCTTTAAATTGAAAAATTGTTGTATTTTGGACGTAAGAAAATTTCTTGAGAGATTGTTAAATAATTATCGGGCAACAAGTAATTTAAATTGTTTAATTGACGAGAATTGTGAATTTCGTGTGATGGCTTTCGGTCAACACTTGAGTCGAAATTCGTTAACACACTTCGAAAATCGGATGAGTATGAATTCGGGTTATACTTGCACTGTCGGAAAACCTGTCTGAGTTCGGACGATATTTGGGTAAGAAACAAAAATTCGAGTAACTTAGGATTTTAAATATCGGGTAAGGTTGTTCAATTTTTGAAAATCGTGTTTTCATGGCCGAAATTTGAAAATTGTATCTGGCTGAAAGTTAAATATCGAGTAATTCTAACCAAATATTTAAATATCGGGTAATCGTAGCCGAGTTTTGAAAACTCGGGTAATCCTATTCGAATTTTGAAATTCGGCAAGTATAGCCGAATTATGAATTTCGCCAAAAGTTTTGAAACTCAGGCGAATTTCAGGTCTTAGTTGCCCGAAAATTAACTAAATTAGACAGCTGTCCGTCGTGTTGCCGGGAGATGCGCCGAAAATCAAAAGTGTGACTGAAAAGACGAGTTTCATACTCGATTTTGGCTCAAAACTTACTCAAACTTGACTTAAATCGATGCAAAAGAGTAGAGAATCACTAATAAACAATTTATCAAGCTCTTAAGGGGTTAAAAACACTAAACACAGTTAAAAAAACGCCCAAATGATCATGAAAAAATCGAAAATGAAGTTTATTCAAAAATCTTCTAAATCATATTGAAATCGAACGAAATTAGATTCAAATCGTTTTGATCGATCACGCTAGGCTCTGATACCACTTGTTGGTCCGTTTTTCTACCAAACAAGGATCAAAAGATAGCTTTTAAGCTTAGAAATCGAAGAACACCTTGCAAGATGTGTTTGTGCGTGTTTCCTATTTTGGAAAGTTCAAGGTGGCTTGCTATTACATTTCTTTCGATCAAAAACCCTAGAAGGGTAAAGGGGGCCTTATATACCACATGAGTTGGTATATTAAGGCTTATGACCTAATTTATATAATATTTACGTAGAGGCCCAAAACCAACTACAATTTAACTAATTAAAAAATAGACCCAAGACTTATAATAATTAAGGACACTACAAAATATTCCTAACAAGAATCTATTGACCTAGCGTATTCTTAGAACTTAAAAGGAAATATAAAGCGTCCGTAAAGAACGTAAATGCGTCAAGCCATTAGAAAGCAGGCTAGCTAGCAATGAAACCATTTGAGCTACTGCCAAAAAAAAAGGTCACAGGCTTAGAATCTAGTTTAGCTATATCTAAGGCTAAGGTCAGTGATTTTATCAAACATGTCAATGTCTCTAAGCATGTGAGAGTGACTCTATAGATCAAAAATGGACTAAAGATGAACGAAAAACCAGATTAGAAAATAATCACCAAAGCTTGCTCATAAACTTAAGAGAGAAACACACTCTTAATAATCAGCTAGACGCTGCACAAGAAAGAGTGTCAAGTCGGGATACAAAAATAGAAAAGCTCAAAGCTCAAGTTCTCGAACTTATCACTAGTTTGAAAACCTGTGAAGACAAGCTAATAAGATACACCTGCGAGTACAACCTCATGAGTAAAGAACGTACGCAACTATACTCTAAGATTAAGAGTCTAGAGGATATTCTTACGAAAAAAGGAAAAACAGACCAAACTATCTTCTTGAACAAGCCTAAAAAGACGAGCTTTTATAATCCACGAGAAGGCCTAGGCTTTAAACCATCCGAAAAAATGGTTGAGAAGAAGCCCCTACCTTTTGTGGTCTTCACCCATCTCTTCCTCTTCTGGATCCATTGAGAAGGAATCCATCGTCATCCTCTGTATGAAGTATCTGATGTTGTTGAGGGGTTTCTTCTTCCATCTCTATTCAGCGCAGTCACTCCTCCTCCAAGATATACTTATCTATGTACACTTTGGGGTTGGAGGGATGTCAGGAGGTGGTGGCCGTTTGGACTGTTTGGGTTTGAGAGGCTTGTTATGGTGTTTGTGGTTGGGTGGTTGTTGTTTGCACGATGTGGTGGGTGGTGGTTGTGTGGATGAAGATCCCGCTCCTCGCGATGGTGTGTTCCCTTTCTTATTCCACGACCACCCCTCATTGTGTTTTGTCATTTCTCCCCCTCAGGACGATCCTGATCCTCGAACGACATCCATAATGGACGTGTCAATGGAAGTTCCTGTTAGGTCACGAAGACCTAAGGTGATAGGTATATGTAGTCAGGGGTTGTGATAGTAGATTCGGTTCCCCTTCTGTGGATGTTGAGACATCAATGTGTTGGGAGACAGATGAATGGTTGGGTAAAGGTGAGGAGTGAGCCATTGGACTCGATGTGGCGACTACTACTCGGGAGTCGAACATATCGACTTCTGATCATATGGGGCTAGTCCGACTTATAGTAGGTTCGAGGTCAACTATGGAGGGCACCGGCGAGGAAGCATGTGGATCTTGGCTTTGCTTCAGTGTTTTCTATTGTCGGATGCCAGATGCATCTGTGAGGGTACGTTGGTCATCTTCCGATTCGGTTGCTTTGGAAGACTCCACAACTGACGATCGCTCAGGACCATCGCCATCATTCTGGGGGCGCCATCATTCGGGGGGCTTCGGGGTTGGGTTCGGCTGGGTGTGTCAAAGCCGTAGGAGCAAAGATTTTATGGGCCAGACAGTATGCAATGATCGCGGAATCCGTCGGGTTTGCATGACGCAGAAGAACCTCCGGAATCAACACCGGCGGGTAGAAAGGCTGTTGGGAGTGCTCATTTTCCTTTGGAAGTATTTGAGTATGGGTGGTGGGTAACTCCGGGCGTCTTGCAGTGGTGGGATTTCTGGGTTGGCCGTGATGAAGTAGCTGATTAGAAGTGGGAGCAACCGGAGATATAGAACGACTTGGACTTTCTTTGGGTTGTCCCGCATTTGGATCTGGTCCAGGAGATCATTCCTGATTAGTTGTGCGTAGTCAACGTTGCGGCTGAAGATCATGCCATGGTAGATGCGAGCAACGTTGACGTTTCTTCTGTCGAACTTGGTAGTGACAGACACTTGTTGACAAGCTCAAAGAATGTTCTCCATGGGTGAGGGATGCCACCCAGTTGGTAGTTGGAGAGAATTTTGAGTTGTGTTGCGTACCCGACACGTTTGAGGTCGTGAAGTAGTTCTGCGTCGATGGGCAAGGGCTCGTAATCTTCACTCATGGGCAACCCCAGAAGTCGTCGAAAAATTGTCTTTATAAGGACCACTGTTGTTGTGTTGAGGTGGCCTTCAGCTTGAGCAAGGTCTTTGTCATGGCCTGTCACAATGTCCCCCATAATTGTTAAAGGTATACTTCGGGGACTTTAGTTGTGAGGGAGAATGTCGGGAAGAAGGTGTGCCCTTTGAGAATGGCCACTACGACCTCGTCCTTGCATTTGAATGTTGCAAGGTCGAGGCCGAAGTTGTTCTCTATGATTTGGTTACATTTTTCTTGAGGATAGATGGAGTTTAAAGAAGAGGCCATCGTTCTGAAATGTGGACACAAATGGAGATGATTAGTCAGAGATCAATCAAGAATTAATGTCCTTTTTATACTGATTTGAGACTTAGATGTTCGAGATTTGTTCGTATGAAAATTTTCCTAAGTCCCGGCATTTTTTGTACGTAGTATGTGCGGGATAATATATTTTTTTCATTATTGTTATCTATGTTTTTGGATAAAATTTTGGAAAGTTTTCTAAGTAGTTTTTGCAACCAGCAGGTTCAATCGTTTGCGTAGTCATAAGTTTTCAAAGTGTTTTAGTGCGAAAATGGATGTTGAGTTTCGGGAATTTGGAAAATATTTCCTAAGTATCTCTAGCAAAAACAGTGTTTCGAAAACGAGGTTTTCGTGGTTAATGAGAAAATGAGGGTTTCGAAATTGGAAAACAATTTCTAAGTTTTCATTGCACAAACAATGTTTCGAAAACGAGGTGTTCGTTGTTAGTGCGAAAATGAGGTTTTCGAAGTTGAAAAATTTTCTAAGTTTCCATTGCAAAAAAGAGTTGTGAAATCGAAGTTTTCGGAGTGACGTGCGAAAACGAGTTGCGAAAACGAAGTTTTCGCAGTGAAGTGCGAAAATGAGGTTTTCGTAGTTACTTGCAAAAACAGTTTCGTAGTGACTTGCAAAAATGAGGTTTTCGCAGTGACTTGAAAAAACGAGGTTTTCGAGGTTGGAAATATTTTTCAAAGTTTTCGCAGTTACTTGCAAACACTAGGTTTTCACAATGAGTTTTCGCAGCTGCTATTTTCGAAAACTTCGAAACCTTACGTTGGAAAAATGATAACTTATCCTTAATCATCGAAATCTTTGAAAATTATTTGCACAAAGTGATAATTTGGCAACAACCAAAGCGTAATTACGCAATTAAAATGGTTTTAAACCCTAAATTGAAAGAAGTAAAACGGGCAATGTTGGCGAAAACTAGGGGATATTGAAAATCGATTTTTAGGATGAATTTGTTTGAACTGGGTTGATTTTAAAGCGAAATCGTCAAAATCATAAGGATTTGTGGGTGAACTACCTTAGATTGGCTGAAACTCGAAGGACTTTTTTGATAGATTGTTTTCAGCGGTTGAGAGGGTTTTCGCAGTCGAGCTTGCACAAAGTGGGTTTTCGTAATGCTCGGGTTTTCGGAACATGTATTCAAATAGGTTACGAAAACGACCCATTTAGCAAAAATGCCCACTAATGCTAAAACTTGGACTACGAAAAGTTTCTAAGTAGTTTAAAATGAGAAGAAGATTAATTCTAAAATATTTTTATAAAATTCAAAAAGTATAAAAATAATATGCTCAAATTATATATGCATGAGTAATTAATTAAATTACTAATATTAAAATAATATTTCTACTCCCCTTGAAAATTCAAGAAAAACTCCCCCTTAAACATATAAAGATAGCTCCCCCTAAATTTAATAATTATATCTCCCCCTATATTTTATGAGCAATTAACTCCCCCTTAATAAAAGCGCGCATATATAATATTCACAATATAAAAGGTCCGTGAAGCACAATCGATCAAGTGTCGAGGTTCAACATCCACAACTTAGAAACAAGGAAATGAAAGTATTTTTCAACCAAAGCCTTGGTAAATAAGTCGGCTAGATGAAGCTCGATAAAAATTAAGTACATATCTATTGTGCATTTCTCCACATGATCTTTTATAACGTGATAACTAAGGTCTATGTGTGTTGGTGCGTGAATGGTGTACAAGATTGCATGTGATAGTTATGGCACACTCAGAGTCACTATAAACATGAACATTATTAAGATCAAACTCATAATCCCGTAGTTGCGTACGCATCCACGGGATTTGAGAACAGCAACTAGCGGCAGCAACGTACTCCGGCTCGGTAACGCTGATTAATACGCAATTTTGTTTCTTGGATGACCAACTTACTAGTTTTCACCCAAGAATTGTGCTTCACCTGAGGTGTTTTTCATGTCTATCCCGCACCTGCATAATCAGTGTCAGTATAACCAATTAAATTGAAGCCTGAGTTTTTAGGGTACCACAGTCCGAGATTTGGTGTCCCTTTGAGATACATCATGATTCTCTTCACGGAAAGCATGTGTGACTCCTTAGGATTTGCTAGAAAGCGGACACATAGACACGTGGAGAACATGATGTTGAGCCTACGAGCAGTGAGGTAGAGTAGTGAGCTGATGATTCCCCGATACGTGGTTGGATTGACTGGTTTCCCGGAGGGGTCATAGTCAAGATGACTCGTAGTGGACATCGGCGTGCTCGTCGTCGTGCAATTCTCCATTTAATACTTTTTCAAGATGTCGTGGATTTATTTGGATTGGCTAATGAAAATTACATCTGAGAGTTGCTTGACTTGTAATCCGAGAAGAAGTTAAGCTCTCCCATCATGCTCATCTCGAACTTAGTCTTCATGAGGTCTCCGAATCGCTCGCACAACCTTTGATTTGTAGACCCGAGATGATATCATCAACATAGACTTGAACTAGGAGAATGTCTGACCCTTTACGTCGAATGAAGAGAGTGGTGTATATCTTCCCTTTTACGAAGCCTAACTTGACAATTAAGTCAGATAGGACATTGTACCAAGCTCGAGGATCTTGTTTTAGTCCTCAGAGTGCCTTGTCTAGGTAGAAAACATAGTCAGGGTGAGATTCACTCTCAAACCCTTCAGGCTGAGCCACTTCGTTTTTCAAGATTTCGTTGAGGAAGGCTGTCTTGATATCCATTTGATAAATGTGATGTTTTTGTGGGCAGCGTAAGCAAGGAAGAGTCTTATGGCTTCGGTTCGGGCAACAGGGGTAAAGGTGTCGTCGTAGTCGATGCCTTCATGTTAGTTGTAACCATTGGCACTAATCGAGCCTTATTCATGATGATGACACCCTCTTTGTCCTTCTTGTTCTTGAGGACCCATTTGGTACCGATACTGGCTTCTCTTTTTGTCTTGGGACTAATCTCCAAACTTCTAGTCGTTCGAATGATTTCCTCTTTTATTGTCATTATCCAGTCGGGATCGGCCAATGCCTCAGCTACATTCCTTGGTTCGTTCTGACGTAGAAAACATGTAAATAGACCTTCATGGGTTCTCGAAGATCGTGCGCTTACTCCTTGGTTCGGATCTCCGATAATCTGTGTTGTAGGCTGAGCTCGAGTCCACTTTCTCTCGTGAGGGAGAGGTTGTACGACATTGTCTTCATTTTGTGGATCTATGAACTCCATCTCATTCAAAGTGGAGATCTCTATCGGGGGGTTTTCTGATTCTTCCTCATTATTTTTGTTCACTTCATTCCCGATGTATATTTCATTTTCGGCATTTGCAGAGACGTCTGGTTCTTGAGTTGGAGGAGTTTCATCGGCCACGGTTGGCTGTTCTACTTGTGGTGTCGATGCATCACTGCCGAGAATGGTTAGTGGAGGGACTGTACGTTGGAGAGGATTGATGTAGAAGTGTTCGAATAACATGCCAGATCCTCGTCTCTTACTATCTCCGATGTGGATCATTCCACGGGTGTAGAACTATGTTGATCTTCTGTCAACACTCTGACAAGGCCGAGTTCTTGACTAATTTGTACAGAAGCCATGGTTGGCGTTTCATGGAACGTGACATTGGTGCTCTTCATGACAATTCTTTTATTTTTGAGATAGACTTTGTACTCTTTAGATGTTGTGGAATACCCTATGAATACTGCTTTGTGTGCTTTAGGGTCGAATTTGCTTCGGTATTCTATATCATTTGCAACGAAGCACTTGCATCCGAAGACCCGAAGGTACCCTATGTTTGGTATTCGTTTGTTGATAATTTCGTAAGGAGTCTTCCCAAATCTCTAGTGAATGATTGTCCTATTTTGGGTGTAGCAGGATGTGTTGACTGCTTCGGCCCAAAGGAAGTGAGGAAGTTTTGCGTGGATTAGCATCGTGCGAGGTGATTCCACTAAAGTCATATTTCCTCTTTCCACTACTCCATTTTGTTGGGAAATCCTGAGTTTCAGGTAGAATTCACTGAGCATCTTATTCTTTAACTCAGTGCAGTTGTTTGTGCGGATCTTTCGGATGTTGCAACCCAACATATTCTGAGTCGTCTTCACAAAAGCTATAATGACATTAGGTGTCTTGGCCTTTGTGCGTAGGAATCTTGGCCATGTATAGCATGATAAGTCATCTCGATCACTAGGATGTACTTACGTCGACTAGTGCTCTCAATTCTCCTTGTGATAATTCAATGCTGGTAGTCATGTGACTAACTTGTCTGAGTGTAGTTGATTTAGCGTTTTGAAGTTGAGGTGGGACAACCATTGAAGGTTGCTCTGAAGTAGAGAAGCCTTTGATAACAGGCAGATTGCAGTCGAAGGTCGGACGGTCCTCAAGTTGATAGTGTAGAGATTGGACGCTCGTGATTCGGTGAGAAGCTCATTTTCATTCTCATCACTAACACTGCATCCTTCAGCATGAAAATTGACTTGTAGTCTCCTCGCAGAAATGCCCAATGCTAAAAAGGTTATGGCTTAGACCGTCAGTGTAAGAGACATCCTTGATTATGAGATTGTCATGGATGAGATTGTCTTGCCCTATAATGGGTGCGGAGTGACTAATCTCGAAACGCGTTTGTCTACCGAAACGTTCGGTGTAGTTGCTCAACAGCTCTCGTCTTCCAGTCATGTGTGTGGAGCAACCAAAGTCAAGGTACCACACGTGATGGATCTGCAAAATAGATTAAGGAGATTTAGGTACCCCATTAAGGACGGGTCCTCCCTTGTTTGCAGAAGGTGCTTTGCATGCACTTTTTGGAAATTTAGGTACTAAGTCAGTTTCAGATGATTGCTTGTCTTAATTTTGGACTTAGGAACCAATATCGTTTTTATTCCTCGAGGATATCAAAGCCTAGTGCTTGACGCAAGCTTGAAGAAGATTGGAAATTATGATTCGTTTATTAGTTATCCTTGTAACTAGGGGCGTAACTTGTATTTTTGTTAGTGTAGAACTAAATAGTAAATATACCATGTATATATGTATATATACAATGTACACTACAAAAATCAATACACAAGAATTTCAGAAAATTCACAAGGCTAAGAATTCACATTCTAGAGAAAGAAACACAAACGAATACTTCCTCACTCTAAACATTTCTCTCTCGTGATCTTCAACCGAGATATTCGACCGAAGGTAACATTCGATAATCTATATTCGAATATCTAGAATTCATTCCTAGATCGCTTGTTAGTTGATTAATTACGACCTAACAATTGGTATCAAAGCAGATAGTGATCGTTTTGGATTGATTTCGCTAGTTTTAGATCAAAATTATTTTCCAGATTTTTCGATCAAAAAACACGCGCGAAATACAATTTGATCTACGTGCTGAATTTTGCTAATTTTGTTGATGACCCTGCTGCTAAGGTGATAGATTATATGTTAGGAATGAATTACATACTGATTTCAATCGCTTAGAACATTGGATTATTTCTGATTTTCGATTTAGATCGATTTTACTGTTTGCGATTGAGTTTTGAATACGATATGATTTTCGTGATAATCGATATATTTTGCTGTAAAACGTGGTTAATCACTGTTCGTTCATATTGAGAACTCATATTCGACTAATTACCCAGAATCTCAGCATCTAACTTGAGTTTTTCAGTTGAATCTGGGTTTTACTGTTCCATTGAACTCGTGTTGTATTCTTCAATCGTTTTGTCGATCGAAAAACTTGGCTCGAAAATCTTTTTCGAATAAGTTCATTGGCGAAACGTTTCACTCACACATAAGACTCGAAAAACTTTATTTTCGATAAATAGTTTTTCGATTCACACATAAATATCTTTTTCGAGCGTAACTAAGCATAAATATTTTTCGACGAATACTATTTTCGCTAGATACATATCTACCTTTGACACGAAAAACTTGCTTTACTATTACAAGTTTCTCGATCTCAAGTTTTTCGATCATCTAAATTCTCGAGTTAAAACATAGCGAAAGCATATTTCGATCTAATATTTCACACTCGAATAAGTTTAGTCAACAATTTGAGTCAAACTTATCGAAACTTTTTTTTAAAGACATAGATTTTCGATCATTTTAAATGTTTCGATAAAAAATATTTCGATAAAAGTTTTTGCGATTGACAAATGTTTTTCGATAAACTATTTTTCGATAGGATACTTTTGCAAAACTTTTATCACTCGACAAATAATTTTCGATAAACATACTTCGAAAAACTAGTACTATCGAAATCGAAAATCTTACTGCTCGAAAAAAATTTCAATTACTGAACTTTCAAACACACACACATTTTCACTGATCTGAATTTTTTAAGGAATCAAAATCGTAATTTTTAAAACTTACGAAAAATATTTTTCTTCGAATAATCATTTTCGACACTCAAAATTTACGATCAAAATCATAAATTCAAAATTCTTTAGCAAAATTTTGACGTATCAATTTTTCTAATAAATATTTTTCGTACTCAAAAACAATTTTTTTTAACCGAAAAATAGGTCCGAAAAGGAAATTACTTAAAGTATGAACCAAAACATTACTAACTAGTTTGTCACTTGTGAAGCACTTTTACCATCTCAAATCCAAACTTTCACGAAATCCTACCAATCAACTACTACAATGGATGCTAACTCACTTGGAAACGATGTTCGTCCTCCAATTCTAAGAAGAGGCGACTACACCGTATGGAGAAGCCGATTTATGAATTTCTTGGAGACAAAAGATCAAGCTACAAATTTGATAGTTTCTCTTCAAGAAGGACCCGCTCATTTCTGGCTTATCCAATAAGGCGATGCCACAAATAATCCTCCCATTCCTGCCACTAGAAGACTCAAAATTCCTAGTGAATAGTCTGAGGGGGAGAGATTAAGAGCTAAAGCTGATCTCGGTGCTAAAACTTTCCTGACGCAAGGAATCGCAAATGACATCTATATGCAAATAGATAGTCTATCAAGTGCTAAGGCTATGTGGGACGAGCTCCACAAAATGATGCAAAGGACCGAAGTCAGAGTCAAGGCTAAGAAAGGGAACATACTCACAGATGAGGAAAGTCTCTACGAACTCTTCTTAATGAGATGAAGAAAATAGAAATTTTCAAGACATATATGGAGGTAAATATGCGATTTCTTTCATCTTTGCAACTGGAGTGGAAGAAAACATTCATGCAAATCAGTCAAAACAAGGATTTGGACGAAATGGATATCCACGTCGTTTTCGACAATCTCGCTCAACACGAGGAAGATATCAGCGAGATACAAAAAGAACAAAAGGGCAAACAGATCGAAGACTCAATAGCTCTAGTTTCGGAAAGAAAAACTAGTCGAACTCGTAAAGATAAAAGCATCAAACTGTCGAGTTCTTCAGAAGAAGAAGACGAGTCAAAATCGGATTCCGAGCCCAATATGAAAAAGTTCAAGAAACAATTGGCTCTCATTACTAAAATGATGAGCAAAAAGTTCTATAAATAAATCCTCCTCCTCAGCTAATCGACTTCGGACCTCAAGCTCTAAGCAAAAGGAAAGATCAGCCGAGTCATCAGAATCCAAAAATGCCAAAGAGCCACAAAAATGCTACAATTGTGGTAAAATATGGCACTTCGCTAGAGAATGCAATCTTTTGAAGAAGAAAGACGTCCACTACTACTCCAAAAAATTTCAATTAACTAGACAAAAGGAAGCTAGAGTAGCTCTAATGGCTGAACAAGAGCACTGGCTAGAAGACACAGCTGATTCCGGCAAAGACAATTTAGCTCTCATGGCATCTCTTGACGATGCCTCTGATGCAAACTCAACGAGGACGTCCGATGACGACAGAACATCAACCTCATCTTAAAAGGTAGCTACACCTGAATCGACATTATTAATCATTTTAGAATCTTTACAAGTTAAATATGCTAACATGAAATGTAAGCAGAAAAGTACAAAAGAGTTAGAAGAGAGACTAGCACTTAGCGAAACTAATTTTCAAATGTAATTAGATAAGAAAGTTCACTTAGAAATTCTCTTATCGAATGCTAAGGAAACTATAACTAGTCTTGAATCAAGGTTAGCTACTTTTGAGACAAAAATTAACGACCTTAGTAAAACTCTAAGCGATAGTCAGAGAGGTTTAGAAATTTCTATATAACAATTATAAGGAAATCTCTGACGAACGTAAGAAGTTTTACTCTAGGATTAAGACTTTAGACGATCTTCTAACAGAAAGGGGACAAACTGATCAGACTATTTTTTCTAAATCAACCTCATGATGTAGAATTTTATAATCTTGTTGAAGGCTTAGGTTTTAACAATCCTTGTCACTTGAAAAAGGTAAATGTAAAACAATTATATGATATCAAGTACATGGCTTTAGGATTAACTTCTTTAATGGCTTTTACTAAAGCTTCAGAAATAAATGTCTTAGAAAAATCCAAAAGAAAAGTCAAAACTAGGATTGACGTCCCCTTTGATTACACTGATTTGAATAATAGTTACAAGACACGGGAAATAAACATGTCTAGTGACTATAATTAAGTTTATCCTATAGAAAATATTCCTAAAGTCGAGGAGAAAATTTTGATCATTCTAAAAATTCTAATTTCTGTTATATTTCTGCTATTATTAGGAAAATAGCTGATTTGAACTCCTCCCTAGAAACATGACGAAAGAATTTTGAAGTAGACAGGAATGCGTTTTTATTGGAGATTTCAAATCTCAAAAATTCTTTAGTTTTGACTAACGTTTTAAAATCTTATCATGATTTAATTTTAAAAGAAAAATCATTAATCGGGGACAAGACCAAATTTAAGAAAATTTCTCCTATTATTTTACAAAATATTTCTAAAGAAGAAGAAAATTCTTTAAAAAGCGTCAAAAGAGAAAAAGAATCTTTAAATGCTTCGAAAGTGAAAAAGATTAATACTAATTCTTTTTCTACTACATCCACGGGTAGAATAGTTAAAGAGACGAAGCATACTAAGGAGAGAGTGTCTAGCCTAGAAATTAAGAAGAAAATTATCAATGACTCATTTTCAAAATTTTCTTTTGTATCCAAAACAAAGGACACTCGTAAAAAGAGAGCCGTTTCTAATATTCATGTTGTTGCTTCAACTTATGCTTTAAAATCTATTAATTTTGAAAGCACAAATTTTGAAATCAGCTCGACTTCCAAAGACAAAACACTCGTTTTAAGACAAATGCGAGTCTTAAGTCTCGTAGGAGACAAGATCCGGCTATTAAGCAAGCTTATCGCTCGAATCACTCTTGCCCTCATCTAAGGTACTCAGTCCAAGTACACTTGGCTAAACACCTTAGGAGACTAGGTAGAGAAAAGATTTTCTCATCAAGTAAGACTGATAAGACATTTATCCGAGCTGAAATTAATCTACCATGTAAGGTTCGCCCTCAATGGGTTCCCAAAACACCATCTAGGCCAACGCAAGACATAAAGGCCAAGTTGACTAAAGAGATACCACCTAAATCAACAACTTTTAAGTTGGTTTGGGTACCTAAGAATAACATTGGTTTATGAACCAAAAATGAACAAACTTTAACTACTAAATCTGCTAATCCGAGAGGACCCATTTATAAGTGGGTACCTAGGTCTCTCTAAACCTTTTTATGCAGATCAAACATGTGTCGTATCTAGATTCTGGTTGCTCCAGACACATGACGGGAAATCAAGAACCGCTGAGCAAAACTATCTAGACCGATACAACGGTAAAGTCATATTCGGCAACAACGATTCGGCTCCAATTCTAGGCTTTGGAGATATAATTCTGAAGAATTTGACTATAAAAGATGTCTCTTACGTCCAAGGTCTTAAACACAACATGTTCAGCATAGGACAATTCTGCGATAAAGGCTTTCAAGTGGTATTTCTAGCTGATCAATGCAGAATTTTAAATAGTCAGAATCAAGAACTTCTTACAGGATCTCGAAGATCTAATCTCTACACCATTAATATGACAATTGTACGACCTTCGACGGCTTCTCATTTCACAGACAACGATTAAGAGGAACAACTCATGGCATCAACGAATGTCTCATCTAAATCTCAAAGCTCTTCACAAGCTTTCTACTAAAAAGGTTGTCAACGGTCTACCAACTATTTCACTTCACCAAGAGCATCAATGTTCGACTTGTCAAATTGGAAAAATGAAGTGAGCGTCACACAAACTCAAGCAAGTAGCTTCCACATCTCGACCTTTGGAATTACTACACATGGACCTTTGTGGACCAATGCAAACACAAAGTATCTACGGTCGTAAGTATGTGCTAGTAGTTGTCGACGACTATTCTCGCTATACTTGGACAAGATTTCTACGAACTAAAGATGCTGGAGACTTGATAATACGTTTTGTGAATACAACTCAGAATCTCCTGCAACAGAAGATCCAAGTAATCAGGACCGACAATGGGACTGAATTCAAGAATCGGCGTCTCAAAGCCTAAAGAAGACTTCATCTCTCAAAGCCTCGTAAAGAAGAAGAGACACATCTTGAGCAAGTGCAGAAAAAAAAAGAAAAGAAAAATGAGCAGAAATGAATTTCAAAAGGGCCCATGGAATTGAAGAATTTTTAAGCTCACTAATAACAAAATTATCCTTTCCTTTTAGTCAGAGCCTAAAAATAATAATCCCTTCAAAGTCCCTATAATTCAAATTGAAGGACATCTACTTGGTAATATTGATTAAATGCCCTACGATAACAAATTAATTGATAAAAATTTGTCGTGTTGATATGAGTGATATATCTACTAAATTTCCCATAATAAAAATAAATTGAGTGCTATGAGCGAACCATGCGACAGTTATTGAAATGATTCATACTATGTGATCTTAGGATATTAGTTTAGCTACATGATTTGACGGCAAATTATTACACTATGTTTCATGAGAAATATTTGCGTGACAATATTCAAAATGAAAAATCTGTCCCCAAAAAAAACGAAATTGTCATCGCACATTTTAAATGCATTAGTACATTCATTGGTCTGGAATTGACAAAACGCGAAATATTATAAAAACGCAAAATTTTTGTATACATGATTAGGGGATCATGAATCTACGCTGAATTGATTAAATGCGTTACTTGTGTTTATATCGTATATTTTCATATGCATAATTGTGTTGAATATGTGTTAAATTGCCAACACATTATATGTGCATTTGTTGAGGAGGAGCTTACATAAATATTTGCTAAATGATTTACTTGTAATCACGACTTCTCATGTTTGCATTCTAAGTTTTACAAAGAATTTTGAGCTCGATCGAGGAGTCCAGTGATGAATTTCATCACACATTTGGGAGTTAATTGCATTTATTTCAGAACTACAGGGAGCTCTATGAACTTTCTTTTTGGGTGCAAAACTAAAAAGATTAAGATTTTCGTTAATACAGACTTGATTTTAACGAAAGCCCAAAATAATTTTTCACGGCCCAAAACCCTTTAACTTTATCCGATCAAAAAGTATTTATACACTTTTTCGATCAAAAACCTCTTTCTCACGCAAACTAAAATGATCGAAAACCTCTTCGCATTCTCAAAAGCTTCAAACGGCGATTTCGAAAAAATCTTAACCTTCTTAGATTTTTTGTCAAAAACTTGCCTAATTTGAAGGTAGATTCCAGTTTCGGTTCATCTTTTTGTTTCGAAAATCACGAATCACGACAGTTTTTCAAAATCATTCGAAGATATTTCTCAACTTCGCGATTTTTCAACTGAAACTTCTTATGAAATCCAGTTTTCTGTGTTTAGATTCGACCAGTTTGATTAAATGCATGATATTTGGATTCGCAACTGATTTCTGGTCATTACGAATCCAGATTAACTCATACCCAGAATCGTCATTCGCGTTTTTAAGAATATATTGTTTGATTTCAAATTTTTAGGTCAAAAATCGTCTTATCGCAAACAGTACCATCGAAGAACTTTAGTTTTCGTTCAGTTTTCTTCCATCGCAAAACTCATCGGCGAAAACCTTATGTTTTCGATATGTTTTTATTCGATCGTAAAACTTAGCGGCGAAAACTTAAATTTTTCTATAAAATTTTATTCGATCGCGAAAATACGCGGCGAAAACTTTAACTTTCGATAAAATTTTATTCGATCATAAAAATAAGCAGCGAAAACTTTAAGCTTTTCGATAAAATTTTACTCGATCGCAAAACTACGCGGCGAAAAACTTAAGTTTTTCGACAACATTTTATTCGATCGCAAAACTACTCAGCGAAAAACTTTAGTTTTCGATACATTTTTATTCGATCGCCAAACTCAGCGGCGAAAACCTTGTGTTTTCGTTAAGGTTTTATTCGATCGCAAAACTTAGTATACAAATTAAGTCATTCGTTATACACATAAACATTGTTTGTGCCTCGACACAAATTTAAAGTTTTCAACATTCACAATTGCTTAATATATTGTGCAATTGATTATTTCAATCTAATGACTCTTATTCTTTTTTTTTCAGAAATGGCTCATCAAGAATACTCATACATCTACCCTTCCGAAGGTTGGCTAACCGTCCACGACAACAACTATCAATTGGATCTCGCCACCTTCCGATGTCCTTTATGGCCAGCCCTCACCTTGACTGCAACAGTTCAGATGGTATATCTACAGTAGTTTTCGAGATGCATGAAGAGCCACATTGTAAGTGATGACGTGACCTACACAACCAAGATAAATCAGAAGCATGTCATCATCGACAAAAATCTTCTGGCCATGGTCCTCGATCTAACGCATTATGAAGTCTACGACCCTCTACGATATATGTGAAGATAGTAGAAGACATGCTTCGGATGGGAATTAGCCACCGCTGACCAAACTGGCCAACTTTCAGAACATCGGGATCCCTTACCCATGAAGGACATTATTTGGAATTATCAACAAATGTCTCTCCCCGAAGCACTCAGGATTTGATAAGGCGAACGAGAATATTCTCAGAATCTTCCATGGAGTCGTCTTCTCAAAGAACTATGACGTGGCCCAGCTAATTTTGAATGATCTAGCGGACCAGATGCGTCAACGGGAAACAAAATCGAAGGCAAAGTTCATGTCTTACGTGCGATGGTTCCCGTTGCTGATCTCCTATCTGATGGAAGTACATCCGGAGATCCCTCGTCTACCACCTGTTGGAGGATACACACCACCGAGGCTGCGGATTTTCCACAATCCGAAGGTATCGGATCTGGCACTCCAATCAATGTCGATCCCGTTGGAGCTTCTACGCCTAGCAGATGCCACCGATGTGGCCTGCCAAGATTATTGCCAAAATAACTCAATCACGGAGGCCATGGTACGGTCAGTCGATCTGGCTCCGATGCTTACCCGACACGAATCCCTAGTGGAGGTTCAAGAGCCCGAAGCAGTAGCTCAGGAGCACGAAGCATCGGTCATTGACACCGTAGGTGTCTCCCGTGAACCCACGCCTCCTAAACAACGAAGGGCTCCCGCGGACAACAAATTTCTGCCCCATTTGCATCTACCTCCACCACAACGGCTTCGGAGTTACCTCCTTCACCACCAGCGGTCCTGACGACCACACAGGTTCCCATTGAACCTGTCCCAACATCCATAGAGATGATACATTTGGTCTCATCTCAAGGATTGGATGGAAGTCCTGTTGGTCCCCCGATATCTTCGGAGACAACAACAGGTCAACCCACCGAAGTGGTGACTTCTGGGTTGTCAACGGGTGTCTATCAACGTCCCGGATTTACAAGTCCTTTACTAGGCAGCACGTCAGTTCTATTCTCTGCGTTGTGACAGTGGAGCGCCTCCCTGGCCCCACTCCGGAGGTACCAATCTTCCTGACGGAGAAGCGTCTACAAGATGTTCTTTTCATAGCCATCAATTCTCTCGAAGATAGGTTAATGAAAGAGTTCTACACGCCATAGAAACTTCCCGACGGGATACCGGGAAAGTACCAGTCTCCGAGGCAGCTCCCTCCGAAATCCACTCCCAACCCATCTCCTCACCACCACTAACCACCACCATACACACTACCATCCAACCCATATTAACCACCCCAACCCAATCTCCTTCTCTCATCAACCCATACACCATCCCGATAACCCACCTTCATGACATTCCTATATCTCGACTGCTAGCCCTCGAGACAAGAACCCCTGCCGAGGAGAGTCTCCACCACCGGCTAGTAGATTACCACAAGCCGCCTACTCAAACACGTTGCCGAGAAGAAAGCTCCCGTACAAAACGACGACATGATGATCCCGATGATTCGGATCGCCATGAGGGGGAGAAAAGGAAAAAGACCACCAGAAGCGGCCGTGGTCAGAGTCGAGAGAAGACATCCTCAACGCGTGAAGCTCGAGGATCATCATCTAACCCACCAACCACACAACCCACTAATACCCGCCAACAGACAACCACCACATCCCACACACATACAATACCCCCATCTCCCAAAAGTCCAAATCCAATCCCAGCCTCCGTCTTCCAAAATCAACCCGAAGCAGTCATCTACAATCCACATGCAATCGTAGATGACTATATTCTGAACGAGAAGTGGCTGACACATTGGGAACCAGAGGAAGCTGCTCAAGCTCGACTCTCCAACGTCAGATACTTCCTAAAACCAGCTTTAGTTGATTTGGTACTGCTTGAAGATGAAGAACTTCAAGAACGCAAAAAACTACAACAGCGAACTCCCGAAACTGCCAGAGATGATTAGGCACCGAGTGGACACCCCTCCTCGCCTATCAAAGGGGACTGTCCAAATCGAGACGCCATGGGGGAACGTTCGGATTGAAGTGTCTTTCCTTGAAGATATAGAAGCAGATATGGAGAGCTCCAAACTGTATCAAGAAGCTAAACGAGCTTAATCTACTAGACATCTCTCATTGGGAAGAAAGAAAGAAGATGGAGCACATCTTCATGCTGACCTACCTCGGTCTAGATCGAAGTGGCATCCCAACGGATCAAGTTAGAAGAAATTTGAGGGACAAGCCACCGATCCTCCAACTCGTGGGTGTATCACACACGATTGGAAGTTATCCAACCCTAATCTACCTTATAGAGCGAGCGAATGACAATCACACTCCAGAGGAGATAGACGAAAGCTATCTACCGTTCCTTCCGCCAGACGAAGTCTATCGACTGTTCAAGAGATACAAGAAAAAATATCAGACACCTACTGGATACATCAAGAAGGAAGGATTCGAGGGATTGAAGAGATTCATGGTCCGGCAGATTAAGTTTTACACCGTACGCGACCTTCAAATTGTAGTGGAAAACAACATGAAGAAGGTCAACATGGAATCGCCGCTCATGAAAGGCTTTCCGCTCAACGACTTCCCAGATAATTATATTTTCAAGAAGTCAGGCCTCGCCATCACATATCGGAATCCAATCATTGGAAAGACGAGAGCGATGATGAAGTCTGAAGTTCATAAGTTCTGTAACGGGACGTTGAAGCTCGTAAGGAAGAATCAAAAAGAGGTTGGCGGAGATCGATGAAGAAACGATCTTCGAGGACCTTGGAGAAGAAGAGTTTCTAAATGCCATCAACTAAAGGTTGGAGCTAAGGAATGATGTCTGACACTACGAGACAATATTGGGATTGAAGAAGTCATTCTACGCCCGACAAGGATAAACGGAGCTAAAGAGCAAACAAGCACAAAGAGGGAGATTGAAGAAAATTAGAAATTATGCTTCGTTTATTAGTTATCCTTGTAATTGGGGGCGTAGCTTGTATTTTTGTTAGTGTATGACTAATTTGTAAATATACCATGTATATAGGTATATATACAATGTACACTACAGAAATCAATACACAAGAATTTCAGAAAATTCACAAGGCTAAGAATTCACATTCTAGAGAGAGAAACACAAACGAAAACTTCCTCACTCTAAACAATTTCTCTCGTGATCTTCAACCGAGATATTCGACCAAAGGCAACATTTGATAATCTATATTCGAATATCTAGAATTCATGCCTAGATCGCTTGTTAGTTGATTAATTAGGACATAACAAAGCCCTTTTTTGGTCACCTAAATTTTTTTAGTATATATGGCTTTGGTATTAGTTTTAGTGTGCTTTGACACTTTAGAAGTACGTTCTCCTTTTTGTCAAGTTTTGGATTTGACTTAGTAGGAGACGGTACTTTAGTCATGTTTTTGTTAGGAGATGCATTCATATGGCTTGAATTATTAACACTTCAATGAAAACATCGGTCATAGGAATTAAAGTGCTTAACAGTCTTACATGCCCAAATTCATAAAATAACGAAGAGAAAGTAGGAACACAGTCTGAAATACATGAAGAGGTCTTTCTACATGATTTCGACATAGATGAAAAAATAGGAACACTAGATAAGGTTAGCTTCGTCTTTTTAAAAAAGAGATTAGCATCCTCCTTTTGATACCCTGTGGCTTCCCTATCCCCCTTCTTACTTAGGTTCTTGCCTGTGGGCATACGTAAAGATGGGTTAGTCAAGTAGCTTTTGCGAGTCATAACTTTCTTATCTGGATGTCTAGCTTGAGTGGGGGATTCATTTCTAATTTTAGCTAGAGAGGCAGAGCGCGAGGTCGAAGCTTCGTTTGTGTCGAGTGGCTTTTTAAGCGAGGAGATTCTACTAAGTAGTTTTTCCTTTTCTGCTTGAAAGTCCTTTTTCTCTGACTCTAGGATTGATCGCAATTCTTGGATTATCGCTGGAATGTAGGCACTTGTGGTGCTAGGTTTTCTCGTGTCAGAAGTCTCTTCAACAGACGTAGCTTCGGTATAGGATGAGCAGATCGGTAGATAGTCCGAAGACAAAGGGATTTCCCTTGTTTTGTAACTATCGTTCAATCTAGGATGATCAAATGGAGTTTCAGCCCTTACTTTAGCTTCACGCTTCTCCTTTTCTTCCTCGAGAGCATCTACATCATATGCTCTCTTGAAAGGCATTAGATTAGGTAGGTTTAAACCTAAGTTTTTAATGTCGTAAAGATGTAGGTGCTTCTTCTAAACCAATTGGTCGGATGGTTTAAAGCCTAGGCCTTCTCGTGGATTATAAAATATTGTCTCCTTAGGCTTGTTCAGGAAAATGGTTTGGTCTGTTTGTCCTCTTTTCGTAAGAATATCCTCTAAGCTTTTAATCTTAGAGTATTGCATATGTTCCTCATTTGCAAGGTTGTACTCACTAGTGTTGGTTTTCGCTCTCTTTCACAAATTTTCTAACTAGTGGTAAGTTCGAGAACTTGAGCTTTAAGCTTCTCTATTTGTGTATCATGACTTGATACTCTTTCTTGTGCAGCTTCTAGCTGACAACTAAGAGTGTGTTTCTCTCTTAAGTTTCTGAGCAAGCTTTGGTGATTGTTTTCTAATCTTGCTTCTAGTTTCTCTATATTATTTTTGTGATCTATAGAGCTATTCTTAACTTGCTCAGATTCGTTGACCCGTTTCGTAAGAGCTCGGACCATAGCCTCAGATTTAGCTAAACTATCTTCTAAGGCCACCTTTTCTTGAGCAGTAGCTAATGTGGTTTCATTGTTAGGTAACTGCTCTATAATGACTTAACGCATTTACGTTCTTTACGCAATGCCTATATGTCTTTTTATGTTCTAAAAATACGCTAAGGTCAATAGATTCTACCTCCTTCCCAGCGGATGATCCCTCTTCGTTATCTGAGGTTTCGGGCTCTTTGTCATCCGCTTCCTGCTTAGCTTCCTCAACGAACACCATCAGGGCAGCATTCTCGGGTTCACTGTGTTAGGTGTCCTCGAGCCAGTGGTCCTTCTCAGCTATCAGGACTACGCCAGCCTTCTTCTGCCTCACTAGTCGTAGCTTCTTTGCGTAGTAGTCATCATCCCTCTTCTTTGGGAAGTAGCAATAGCTTCCCCATTTGTAGCACTTTATGGGTTCGGTGGCATTCTTGGGCTCGGTGTGTTGAGGAAATGCTTGTGGTTGTGTTGAATTGGAGGAGGTCTTTTGTTTGTTTGCAGATGATGGCGACTTCTTTTGGAAGAATTTCTTTTTCATAAGCTTCGTCAGGAGGGCCATCTGCTTCTCAAAGTCCTTGAATTCCGGATCAGAGTCAGAGCCGGAGCCATCGTCATCCGAAGAGCTAGGGAGCTTCACCGACTTGCCTTTGGAGGATATCATGCTCCTCTTCGTTCTGTTGTCGGTTATTAAGGCAAGTGGGTGTGCCACTTCCTTTCCCTTAATGTTACTCTCGATCTTGCTGATGTCGTCAGCGTGTTGTGAGAGACTCTGGTAGACGTTGTGGATATCAAGCATGTGGACCTCCTTGTTCTGTCGGATCAAGGTAGCAATCCTCTTCCACTCGGGGAGCAGGGATGTGAGAAATCAGATGTCCACTTCCATGTTTGATCTGTGAACGTTTATTTTCTTCAATTCGTTCACTTGAGTGACGAACCACCAATACGTGTCTATGAACTCTTCCTCGTGCTTAGCCTTGAATGTGTTATAGGCTGCGAGAGTGTTTTCCATCTTGGCCTATGCTCGACCTCCGTCCCCTGCATCATCTTGTGGATCTCATCCCGTATATCTTTCCTGGTAGAAAGAGCATCGAACTGAGAGTAGATGTCGTTCGGATGGCTTGAAACATATAGTTCACAGCATGGTGACACTGGTACACAAAAAGGCATGGGTGACGGTTCTTAAAGGCATGGGCGACGGTTTCTCGGCGACGCCTAGAGCCCGACGCACATAGTGAAGCTAATAGGCGATGGTTATTAATCGTCGCCCATACTTGACTACATGCGACGGTTGTTACAACAATTGTCCCCTATTGTTAGATATTGGCGACGTCCTTTATTCTCAAGTATGGGCAATGGTTGTCAGCTTCAACCGTCACCTAAGTCAAGTATGGGCAACGGTTCTTAGAAGAACCGTCACCCATTCTTTTTTCTAATAATATATTTATTTTCTTTTTTTACAACATTTTTATATTGAATTTATTATATAATGTTTCAGAAAAGAACAATGTCCCGACCAAAAAATTTGAAAATATTAAATTATAATAATAACATTAAAATCATCTCTCCAAAGAGATTAATCCGACAAACTTATAACTTCACATTAAATAAAAATAAATAAAAAATTCTCTGTACTTCGACCCACTTGGCTACGAAACAGCAAAACCGTTCGAGGCTGCGAAGTTGAGCTCGTCCAATGCCTCGATCCAAGTGACCATAACGTCTGCAAGCTTTTTGAGGTAATCCTCGACCTTCCCTAGCTTTGCCATGTCTTTATATGAAGCTTCTCACGTCCGGAAGCTTGTTGAATTACTCGTCCACCTTCCCGAGCTTCGACCCAATGTCTTAAAGTCGGTTATGAAATTATGGTAGAGCTGTAGGCAACCACAAAGCACAACTTAAGAATCCATATACCAAAGGCAACGAAACGTACTTACGAACTAATCAGCAAGTAATATGTTTACAACATAAACATCAACTCTAACATATATCTAATTAAGCATTTAGCTACAACATAACCAACAGCTCAATACAAATGCCTTTTAGGAACTTACGCATTATATGGGATGTATTGATTTGAGCCCATTTCAGTTGCAACCTGAGAGGAAAATTATGAGATTATTTCATCAGCTCATTATTGCAACATTCAAACATCCACACATATGTAATGAAAATTTAGGGCACATAAAGATAATGAAACATATACCTATTCCACCACGTGAGCATCATTCAAATTACGAGCAAAAATCTGGAAAAAAAAAAGGAGCAATGCATGCGAATAAACAATTTGACAGATACAAATTTGTCAATTTACTATGAAGCATCATTGCTAACACAATCCAAATCCTTACACCTTTACGTACACGTCTGTTCATTGAGGACTTCTGTGGAACACCTGCAAGACTTAGCTCTTCAAGGCCTAATTTCTTATTGAGGCATTTTCACAAACACCTTTCAGGCCTAATTTCTTATTGAGGCATTTTCACAAACACCTTTCAGCGCTCAGCTCCTCATCTCTCGATGCGAAGCATTTTGCGGACAACATCGCAGCATAGTTTCTTCTCCCAATTAATCCGACAGTCCTCTACAAAATAAAAAAAGCATTAGCAAGAGATTCGCGACTTCTATATGTGATCCCAACGTACCTGAAGAACCGCACCAGCGACGTACCAAAGATGGGTGCGAGGAGAGGCGACGAGTAAAGAGGCTTGAACGTGACTTCACAAGCTTCCTAGCCGCAAGCAACACCAGCTAAAGAGAGGTCTCCGACAAGAACCGCACCAGCGACCACGACAACCTACATCCTCATGTTCAACCTCGGAGAATTCTCGCTCGCTCCCTTCACTCCGAGCAGCTTGAGGCAAGCAGACTGAGACGCTAAATGGCTCCCACTCCCATCTCCAACCGTCTCCCACCTCGATCGAAGGCATCGTGATAGAGGCGTAAAGGTCCTTCCCTCCATGAACGGCCTTCATCGGTCTTTAGCACCCTCACTTGATGGTTCCATACTTTCAGCTCGAGCACGACATGTTCGTCAGGATAGGAAAAGGCGAAGGAGAGGGGGGGTCGAGGGTGAGACCGCAGAGGAGAGAATCGTATGGAGAAGTAAAAAAAGAGAGGGAGACGTGGGTGTATGGTGAGCGGCGGCCCGTACAAATGGACAAATTATATTAGGGTTATTATATAAATAGGCGTCGGCTGTTTAACAACCGTCGCCTATAATTAGAAAATAAAAAATAAAAATGAATAGGCGACGGTTGTAGTTAACAACCGTCTCTTATAGTTATACTAATACTATAGGCAACGGTTACGGGTGAACATCCATCGCCTATATGATGACCACGTGTGTTATAGACATCGGTTGTTGAGGAATCGTCGCCTATAATGCCGGGGCCTATTTCTCATTTTGTACTAGTGTGATATGCTTTTGCTTCCTCATCAGATGTGTATTATGACGGTGTCTTGAGCACTCGGGTTAGAAGTACTAAAGGGTCGGCGGTAGCATTACTCGGAATGGTCGTCCACAGCTCATTGGGTCCTTCTAGAATGTCTTTGACCTTCGACTGGATGAAGTTTAGGAATCTATTTCGCCAAACGGAAAATTCACCCTGTCGAAGCACGGGTGGCCTAAGGTCGCTACCCATAGCTATGGTGTCCATCTTGTCGAGAGATAGGTGGTGATCGTGTAGAAGTGATTGATCAAGATTGATTGGAACAAGAAGAGTTTGGATTTTCGGAAGTTTGAGAGTTTATCAAGAGTTTGATTTCGAAACACTTTTAGTGCGAAATTTGTTTTTGCGAAAATCATGTTGCGAAGATCACTTATGATAAAATTGGATTTTTCGTAGTGTATTTGCGAAAACGTGTTACAAAAAGTTTGGTACGAAAACGTGTTGCGAAAATAGAGTTGAAATTACATAAATGCCCTTGACTTTTACGTTGTTGCGAAAACAGGTTTTCGTAGTAAGGTGCGAAAACTGAGGTTTTTAGAACGTAAATTGCAAAAACTGAGGTTTTCGGAACGTGAGTTATTGTTGGTGCGAAAACTCATGCTTTCGGAGAGTAACTAGCGACCGTTGCGAAAACTGAGGTTCGAAATTTAATTAACGTGCATTGCAAAAACCTTCGTTTTTCGCAGCTTGAATTACAATTTTGCCACTGATAGTTGCGAAAATAGGTTTTCGGACTAGTTTTGGCAACGATTTTCGCAATTGTTTTCGCAGTGAGTGGGAAAACTTTTGCGAAAACTTTACGAACTTAAAATTGCTTAAACACTACTCAAACTTGATGAAAATTTCTCGGTTTTCCCACAGAGATTCTCGAAAAAGTCCTATAACACTAAACGAGATCAAAAAGTAACCATAAAGGCTTAGAACTCGAAAATGTTGAAAAATACTTTGAAGAAACAACAAACTTGAAAAACTCGATAAACCCAGCAAAATTTCTCAAATCCAAGCGTAAAAACGGGTTTCAATCTTTCACGCTAGACTTTGATACCACTTGGTAGGTCTCAAATCACCTAGCTAATAACAAGATTGGTGAAGAATCGATAAAGAATGCGCTAAAACCTAAAGTGTGTGTTTCGATATGTTTAAGGTATTGTACCAGCGTGTTTTTTGATAAAAATGATTCTTACTTAATAAAGCGTAGGATTTTAGTATTTATACCCTTGGATTAGGGTATAAATACTAAGCCGCTAAAGGCTCATTACAACAAGTAAATCACTAATCTCTACAATTTAGAGATTAGTTCACGTAAATTTAAAGTTCAAGACTAAGACTTAAACAAAATACATTGGACACTATTAAAATATCTAACACTCAGCCCGAAGGGTTTGTGACTGAATCTCACCCTGACCATGTCTACTACCTAGACAAGGCTCTCTACGGACTAAAACAAGCTCCACGAGCCTGGTACGACGTCCTTTCTGATTTTTTGGTCAAGTCAGGCTTCACAAAAGGGAAGATAAACACCACTCTCTGCATCCAACGAAATGGATCGGACATTCTCCTCGTTCAAATCTACGCCGACGATATTATTTTCGGGTCTACAAATCCAAGGTTGTGCGAGCAATTCGGAGACGTTATGAAGACTAAATTCGAGATGAGCATGATGGGAGACCTTAACTTCTTTCTAGGATTACAAGTCAAGAACCTCTCGGATGGAATCTTCATAAGCCAATCAAAATATATCCACGACATCTTGAAAAGTTTTAAATGGAGAATTGCACGATGAAGAGCACGCTCATGTCCCCTACGTGTCACTTTGACTAAGACCCCTCCGGGAAACAAGTCAACCCAACCACGTATCGGGAAATCATCGGCTCACTTCTCTACCTCACAGCTAGTAGGCCCGACACCATGTTCTCCACGTGCATGTTTGCTCGCTTTCAAGTCAATCCCAAGGAGCCACACATGCTTGCCGTGAAGAGGATCATGAAATATCTCAAATGGACCCCAAATCTCGGATTGTGGTACCCTAAAAACTCTTCCTTCAATTTAGTTGGTTACACTTACGCCGATTATGTAGTGTCTAAGATGGACATGAAAAGCACCTCGGGTGGAGCGCAATTCTTGGATGACAAGCTAGTAAGTTGGTCATCTATGAAACAAATTTGGGTGTCCACCTCCACTGCTGAGGCGGAGTACGTTGCCGACGCTAGCTGCTGCTCTCAATTCATGTGGATCCGTACGCAACTACGGGATTAAGGGTTTGATCTAAATAATGTTCCTATTTATAGCGACTCTAAGAGTGCAATAGCTATAACATGCAATCTTGTACACCATTTACGCACCAAGTACATAGACCTCAGGTATTATAAAACATCACGTGGAAAAATGCACAATAGATATGTATTTCATTTGTACCGAGCTTCACCTAGCCGACCTATTTACCAAGACTTTGGATGAAAAACGCTTTCATTTTCTTGTCTGTTAGGCATGATTAACCTCGACACTTGATCGATTGTGTCTCACGGACCTTTTATATTATAAATATTATATATGAGTGCATTTATCTCGAGGGGTAATTTTTTCTTAAAATATAGGGGGAGAAATAGTTATGTAATTTAGGGGAGCTATCTGTATTTGTTTGAGGCGGAGTTTCTATTAAATTTGTAAGGAGGGTATAAATACTACTATGATATTAGTATTATAATTAATTGCTTATATATATGTATGTATAAAACTTAATCTAAGTATTTATTATTAATTACTTGAACTGTCTATTTATAAAAATATTTTAAAATTAAGCTACTCGTCGCTTAAAAATACTTGGAAACTTTTTGTGGTCCAAGTTTCTCCATCATTGGGTTTCTTTACCGAGAATGGGCCATTTTTGAAATCTCTATATCAAAATGCGGCCGAAAACCCTTGACTTATGAAAACCATCTATGTGAAAACACAACCAGCGAAAACCTCTCAAATCGCCGAAATACTTCCAGTTCAAAAATCTTCAAAATTTCGGCAATTCAAAGGTAGTCGATTGCTTCCGATTTTGCTTATTTGGCTTCAATCTCAGACAAAATGGACCCAAAATTCAAACATTTTCAACACTGAAAAATCGATTTTTCCATCCCCTATTTTTGCAAAAATCGCCTTTCAAATTCTTTCAAATTAGGGAATTGTGTTTAATTCGTGTGGTTACGCGTCGGTTTTTGCCAAATCAACGTTTTGTGAAAATGATTTTCCCAGTTTTTCAATGGTTAAGGATAATTTTTTTATTTTCGCTCAGATAGGTTTCTGCATTTCTGAAAATCACAGTTGCGAAAACCCTGATTTCGCAAGTCGCTGCGAAAACCTAGCGTTTCCGCACAACACTGCGAAAATGATACTTTCCGAAATCCACTGCGAAAACCCTAGGTTTTTTCACGACACTGCGAAAACCTCACTTTTTGCATCTCACTGAGAAAACTGCGGTTTTTGCACGACACTGCAAAAACCTCACTTTGCGCGTGTGAATGTGTAAACTTCGGATTTTGCATGTCCCTGCAAAATTTTGCATGTCGCTATGAAAAATACGTTCTTCGCATGTCACTGCGAAAACTCTAGTTTTCGTAACATGGCATTTTTGCAACTTAAAGTTTTCTAATTCAAACCAAACAGATTTTGGCGAGTCACTTAGAAAACTATCATTTTTCGCACCATTGTCTTTTCTCAACCAACACTTAGAAAAATTTTCAAAATTCAAAAACCTCCAAATTCGTTTTTGCCCTCTTATACTTAGAAATTTTTTCCACGACAAACACTTCGAAAAGTTCACATTTTCGCGAGCCGATCCGAAAACTCATTATTTTCGCACCAACACTGGAGAACTATTTTCTAACTTCCTCAATTCCGAAAACCCAATTTTTTGTATTAATCACTTATAAAAATTTTCAACTGCGAAAACTTTCCAACCTTAGTTTGGGAAATGAACACTTCGAAAATTTTCCACCATATCCTCTTTCGAAAATCGATCCATAACATTAAAACATCACTCCGAAAACCTCAAAAATCATAGTATCTCGAACAATCTACATAACAAAATTCGCAAGCAACATATACAATCCCGACACTTAGTAAATTTTTCATATGAATAAATCTCAACAATCTAATGCCCGATTCACTATAAAAACAACAATTGAACATTTATTGTTGATCAGTGACTAATTATCTCCACTTTTGTTCACATTTCAGATCTATGGCTTCTTCCTTCAACACCATATATTCTCAAGAGCAGTGGCTCCAAATCAAAGAGAATAACTTCGGCTTCGACCTTGCTACATTCAAACGCAAGGACGATGTCCTCGTGGCCATTCTCAAGGGGCACCCATCTGGCCGGCACTCTCTCTCACTGCTCAAGTCCCCGAAGTCTACCTTCAACATTTTGGAGGGACATTACGCTAGGCGAAGAAATGAACTCACTCAAACTAACGGTCACCATTAACACTACAACGGTGACCCTCACGAAGACCATACTCCAACGAGTTCAGGGGCTGCCAATGAGCCAAACCTACGAGCCCTTGTCGACCGACGCGGAACTATTACAAGATCTCAAGCGCTTCAATACGTAATAAAACTCATGATTCTCTCCAACTATCAATTGTGTGGCATCCTCACCCATAAAGAACACTCTTTGGCCTCGTCAACAAATGCATGTCACCCAAGCATTCATGGTTTGACATAGGGAACGCCAACGTTGTGCGCATCTACCACAGTCTCATCTTCAGCCGCAACGTTGACTACGCCCAACTTATATGGAATGATCTCTTGGACCAGATACAACTACGAGACAACCCGAAGAAGTTCCAGGCAGTTCCACCACTGACGGATACGAGGAGTTACCCACCACCAATGCTCAAATTCCTCCAGAAAGCCAAGGATAACTCCCGAGAGCCCCTCTATCCACCTATGCTGATTCATGAGGCTCTTCTCTGTCATGCCGCCCTGACGGGTTCCTCAATCACCCCTACCGTCTGGCACACCAGCTCACCGCTCCCACGGCTCCAGCAGACCTAGTCGAGCCCAACCCAGGAGCACCCCCGACTACAGGTGAGGGTCCTAAGAGGTCATCAACCGTGGAGTCCTCTGAAGCAATTGAATGGGAGGATGACCAATGTCCCCTCACTGACGTATCAGGCATCTGCCGCGAGCGAAGACAAAAACACTCACACGAACAACCTGCTTCCTCGTCGATGCCCTCCACGGTTGCCCCGGAACTCACCATAGCCAGGGCAAGCCCCATAGATTGAAGAGTCGATGTGTTTAACTCCAGAGTAGAAGCCGCCACATTGAGTTCAATGGCGCACTCTTCACCCATTACCCATTCATCCATCTCCAAACAGACGGATGTCTCAATATAACAATAAGGGGACCCGCATCTACTATCACCGCTAGCTTGGAGGCGAGATATATTGAACAAGGTGGTTCACAACCCCTGACCACCGCCCTTCCGTTGTTCACGTTAGGTCACGTGCCCACTTTGTGTTTATTCTTCTCACCCATAGGAGACATACACCTCTCACCTTAGGTCTCAGTGACCTAACAGGAACTTCCATAGACGCATCAATTATGGATGTTGTTCAAGGATTGAAAGAAAGTCCCCCATTGCAACATCAAATCCAACAGCAGTAAGGGTCATCCACTTGAGCCTGCCTCAAGTGTGATGTCAACGGGAAGCCTAAGTGGCCCCAGACAGGTGATTACCAAAGCAGGTCTCAGTGAACCTGCCTCAACAACCATAGTGACACACCCACCAATAGTGTCACTAGGCCCGGTTGGAAGTCCTGCCAGAGTAAGTGCAGACCACGCGTCGGTCAACGACTCTGACATTGTGACAACGGAACTCCTTAGTGCATCCGGTAGGTTATCACCTCCATACGTTACGACGGAGACCTTGTCTCAAACTGTCCAAGAGACAGTCAAGAAGGCCATCGACGCGCTTGTCCCTTCTCTCGAAGAGAATCTCTTGGGACAAATGCGTTCGATGATCGAATCAGTCTGGGACAAGGGGAAAGCTCGAGTAACGGACCCCCACCACCACCTTCCCCATCCTCGCCACAAACTCCGCCTCCGACATCATCTTTCCCACCACAATCTTCCTCAAACCCTCAACCAGACACATCCCTCATCAACCCTTTTACCATTTACATCGACTAGCTACACAACGTCCTCCTTCCCGACTTCTCGAACTCCCAACCGAACCCCCTCCGAGCAACGACAGTTCGAACGTCTCGTCGACTGCCCAAACGACCTACCTCCTCCAACCGGTCGTGACGACTCCTCCCACTCAAAAAGAAGACATGACGATCCTGACGATCTGAATCGTCATGAGGGGGAGAAGCGGCAGAAGACCACGAAAGGCGGACGAGGAAGAGGAAAGGGGAAAACACCAAGCTGAGGAACGGGATCATAAACCTCACAACCACCACCAACCTCATCATCCAAACAACCACCACCCACACAAAAAGCTACCCAAATCCCACAAACCCCACCTCAAACCACCACCCAAATAGTCCAAACAGCCGCTACCTCCGACAGCCCTCCTCCATAAAAAATCCTCAAGTATACATCGACAAGAATATCTTGGAGGATGAGTGGTTGCATCGAACAGAGACTGAAGAAGAGGTTTTTCTACGCCTCGACCACATCAGATTCTTATTACAACGGCTAACGATGAACTCATTCTCTTTCGAGCCGAAAGAAGAAGAGGAAGGAGAAGATCATCAAAGAGAGATCCTTGAGCTTCCAGAGCTACTCAACCTAGGAGTCAAAGAGACACCGAACCTGACCAAAGAAACGGTGCTTGTAGAGACTCCTTGGAAAAATAAAAGGATCATAGCTGGTTCTAGAAGATTACTGTCCCAACATCTAGAGGCGTCCTGAAAAGATCAAGCCTATCTCACGCATCTGAAAAACACGAGGCGGGGGTTCAACCATCACTTTATGCCCTCACAGCTGACCAGAAGGGGACTTCGTTGGATCAACTGAATGACAGAGAAAGGACGAAGGCTCCCATTCTTGACCTCGAAGAAGTGGAGTACACCTACGACGCGTTTCCTGCTCCCGCCTACTTTGTGGTCAGAGTGGTGGCTCGAAGGACCAGATTTTGGAGGTCGAACTCCCCAACCTTCCTCCGGACGAAGTCACCAACATATCCGGAATGTATAGGAAATTCGTCCTCAGAAACTATAAGTATCGGGAGGGATTCAACGTCTTGAAGCACTATATGCTAAGACAAATCAACTACCATACCGCTAAAGACTTTCAGATTTCCCTAGAAAGCAATATGAAGAAAGTTAACATGATTGTGCCTCAGAACCATATCTTCACCAACCGAAGTTGGGAGTCGCCTACTACCACCCGAAAGAGAAAAGAACATATGTTATGGTGGTCTCCCAAATCTCAAAGTTCATCATCCGACAAAAGCTTCAAGCGCGTCGAGCCTCATTGGGACCCGAGAACTACTCCAAGGATATTGGAGTTGAAGGACCAATACTTGAAACGTTAATAGAGAAGATCAATGATCGACTTGAGCTAAGGAACAACATTAGAAAGTACGAGGTCTCTCTATGATTTTGCAAGTCCTTCGCCCGTAAGGAAAAGAGAAAACAGAAGAGACAAAGACGAAGGAGCACAACTGGAAGGTTGGACACTAAGGGGGAGATTGTTAGATATTAAATAGTGTCCAATGTAATTTACTTAAGTCTTTGTCTTGTATTCAAATTTACGGGAACTATGCTTTACTTTGTAGAGTTTAGTGATATAATTATGTAATGAGCTTTTAGGGGCCCAGGTTTCTAATACCATAATCCAAAGGTATAAATACTAAAATCATACAGTTTATTTAATAAGAATCATCCTAGAGAAAATCGCTGCTACAATACCTTAAAGAGAACAAAAAATACACTAACACGCACTTAAGATATTTCAAGTGTTCTACAACGATTCTTCATCAATCTTGTTGTTAGCTAGGTACATTGAGACCTATACATTTGTCATTGATAACTTAATCTCATAATATCTTCCTTTTCTTCTTATTTGGTTCTGTAATTTTCAGCTTTTCCTCTAAAGTTGGACTTCAATATATTTTTATAAGTACAATTTGGAAAGATATGTTTTCTTGTTGTCGTCATAATCTGTCTTTATGTTTTTGCCGTTGGATGTTGGAGTTCTCTCGTCGGACTCTTCTTGCACCAATGTGAATTTTTATTCACGGTCATGGTCCTCTATACCGTCGAAGGTATTTAAGGTTCTATCATCTGTATTTTTGGATGGATATCCATCAAGAACTCTTATTTTCGGTGGCTCTCGTGTGTACAACAATTGTTTTTGGGTGGCTCCTCCGATGTATAAAGCACCTTTTATTGGGCTCCTCTTCTCTGCTTCGAACGAGAAGCTGGCGTTCTGATCTCAGCCGAGCACTTGCGATCTGGCCCGAATCTATGTTTGCGACAATACTCAATGAATTTAGGTTTTTTCTGTTTTTAACGGAAAACGACAAAACGGGGCAAATAGAAATATCAATCTACTTCCTTGTTAAACCCAGTTTGCAATAATTATTTCGGGTTTACGTAGTTTAACCTTGGCCCATTCCAAATTAAATTTTTCAGCTCGATTTTCTGGCCCAAAGTACATTCTACTTCCTTCTTCCCAAATTTATTGGCATCGACCGATCTACTAGGCGTGGCCTTCTATTATTCATGAAAGCCAGCTTCTTCGCGCTGCCGCTCAGTCTAATCTGCCAATATAGCACGACTAGTGACAAATTTCCTTTGGCACTCTCGACGACGTGGGCTCTTGGTCGGCTTCGACCCATGTGTTGCCGCTTCATTCACCACCACACCAAATGTCAGCTATCGGTTGTCTCATCATCTCGTAACCCTGTAGAGGATGAACACTTGATGCAGAATAATCCGTGCAGCCAAGATCTTCGTATTGTGCATCTAATTTTGTAGTGGTGGCTGTAATTGGCAATCTAGGTAATGTTCTGGTGGGTTCTTGTCTCACGCGTAAATCCCTACAACTGCATTGTCGGACGGTTCATATAGAAGTGATGGATCTAAGGTGGCCTCTTCAGAGTCACTTGTCTGGGTGGTTTTTCGGTTTTTCACATCGGCTTGTTCAGCGTTAGTGGAGTTAGGCACATCTTTTTCCCCGCGAAACGATCTTGTGGCAACGCCGTATGAACGTGTGACCTCCTTAGCGAAGGTGCTTGATATTTATGGTTATGATTGTGTATGATAAACGGAACTTAAGGTTTTTTTCCTTCGTTTCGTGCTCTGATGCTATGTTGAAATTCGATGAAGAAGATGATAGAATGGCTAGAATATAACCAGTGGACATTTATATGACAATATCTTCCTTTTTCTTCTTGATTTGATCCTCTAATTTTCAATATTATCAACGAATTTGTATAAATACGGATGCATACTGAGTCATTAACTTACTGTCAGGCTAATGATAAATTTGTACCCTTCACAATACGATAATAAACCTACATCTAAGATATGCGAGTTGGCTATTGGAGTTTTTCATTTATATCCGAATGGAGGAGGTGTTTCACCCACTTGGGTATCTAGCATCACCGTCGCTTTAGAAGAGGGATTTGTAGCGAAAAATCCCTCTCCGTAACATTTTTTCCCTTTCGCCAAACCCTAAATTAACTAACCCCTCCTAACATTTTTCCGTCAGCGGCCATCTACTCAGTCCCCACTGACCGCAGCACGCTTCGTCGAGGGAAGCTGTTGTTGGACTCGGTAAAAGGAAGGAGCTTGACGGCGATTAACCTTCGGAAATCATTTCAAATCCAGTTGCAACCTAGCCTGCTTCGGATCAGTTAACCAAGGAGCCTACTTACACCAGACTCTACATTACCAAATACACCGCCGTCGAAAAAGGTTCACCCGAACAAGCTATCCTACATCCTCCTTTTAGTGGGGATGCGGGGGCAACTGACAACGTATATTATAATTTTTTCTTAATTATTTAGGTTGACACATATGTTATTGTTCGTAGTTGTTTCCTCTTGAGAGTGATTGTCACTATTTTTTAGTGTGGAGTCCCTCTTCATGGTGGTTTTATTTATCAAATATTTGAAGTTTTTACTAGAAAAATGTGACGAATAAGATATGTTGAGTAGATCTAAATTAATCGCCATATTGATCATGGGTTTTAATTTTGGTAGTGTTTGCTTATCGTATTAGTTTTCTCAATCAAATTTCACATGTTTTGGTGTTTGATGTTTTCTTGTTGGTCTCTAGAGATATTATTCGTTCCGTTAGATCGATTAATTTCTTGTTGAGCTCCTTTATGGAGTTATATTCCTCCTTTTGGAGGTATATTTTAAATATTAGATGTTCGATTATTGCCAGAGGGGCTCTTTTGGCAGCCTCATGTAACTATTTATGGAATGAAAATTTATTGTTTGAAACAAAATAATGGGATAATATACCTCCTCATAATCATTGTAGGTCTTTGTGATCTACCATAACAAGTCTTTGACACTTTTTTACGATTCGTATATCATCCAGCCTTCGAGAAACATTCCGAATAATGTATACAGCCAAAGTCTTGGCTCGATGCCACCTATTTCTTACTAAGTTCAAGATTATTCCTGAGGTCAGGTTTCTACATGAATAAAAGTAGACACTACAAAAAAAAAAAAAGACAAGGACGGACAAAACGATCGGAAACCTGTTTTTTTCTCCGCGATGTGAATCCCGTCGCTTGCTTTTTAATTTAGAACAAGAAATTATAAATGGGCTGGATACCTTTCTTAAATAATGAAAAAGAAAATTATCTCACAGTCGGGAGTAGCCCGGCCACCACATCCTAACAGTCGCTCCCCAGATCAGGTCTTTTAACATCGCCGCTCATAGCATACCCCCCAACCCCCCTCACCTGCTCGCCACCCGTAGCAACCGGAGCACTTATCCAGACCTACGGCTCGCTGCCCATCCCTTCCTCACCGCCGTCGTCTATTGAAATTAACAGTGAAAAAAAAGAAACTACTTTGCTCGGCTAACCGAACAACTCTTCGGCGGAATCTCGCCGCTCTTAACCCTAATCCCTTGAACGGTCTAATACCAAGATATCGCAACGGTATCTCTATCGTAAAACTTCGTCGAACTATTTTCGAATAAATTCAAATGATTGAATTTAACGCCTCTCTTTCGAAAAAAAGAAGAAAAAAGATATGCGACGGAGTGTCCGTCACCAAGATATTGAAACAGGATATTCGAACCATACCCGGAATTTACTAGTCTAAGGTTTAGTGATTTAACCTGAATCAAATAGGATTAAAGTTGATGCCTCTATAAATAAGAAAAAAAATTATGAATCAAGCAACCAAACAATAGAGCAATATAAATGTGTTATGAACCAATAGGATAACTTTTCAGCCAGTGGCTGAACTATGTTCACAATTGTGCGTCAAACCTAATAAATCAAAATATTCTTTGTGAATACCTAAAAATACCGCCAATAAGGCTTTTGTCTAGTGGTAAAGGAGAATGCCGTAATGATTTGGATTTGTGGGTTATAAGTCGTGGGATCGAATCAACCCTCCCATAATTCCTTGAGTAGTCTCAATGGGCTTTATGGCACATAACTATCGGTGGGTTAGGACGTATTCAGTTAGCCCCGGGGATTTGTCCCACAACTGGAGTGTGTGGCGCAATTAAGCCTCTGTCAGGTCTGTGTGGCGCAAGTCCACGCCGATATTTAGGGACTAGCTCATAGTCATGTCGAGTAGTGATACCTCGGGACAGAAAAAAAAACCTAAATTTACCAAAAAATAATAATAAAGAAAACGATTTCATATATTCTTCTTTGCGCGGCTCTTCTGCCCAAAAAATTGTACGTAATTTTTGTCGTAAATTGCTGCAACGAAACTTTCCCTCGTAATTGCCGCATGGGACAGGTGATTTCATCTAGAGGAATCAACGTACATTAGAAAATATATCTCATCTCAGGGAATAAATGTTGGAGAGCCTACGTAGTTGCTCAAATACATGCGACATCGATGAGTTTAGCTCAAAACTTTTCAATCCACCAAAATACAGATGAAATATTTAGAAAACAACAGCACAATCGAAAATGGAAAGAAACATGGAATTTTGGCTGCTTTTATTCAACTAAGAAGAGAAAACAGGAATAATACGGAACATAAAATAGAACATTGGGTGTTACTTATAAAGTTCTCTGATCCAAATGTTAAAAGCACAAAAACATTTTTGAATCCCTTGAAATCCAGTTTGTTTAGCTAGTGCTTCAAATTCATTTTCTGATCTCTCTTTTCCACCTGGATTAAAAGCCATCATTACTACATCTGCTAGCCAATCCCGTTTCTGGTTTGTGAGGTAATATTGCCTCTGCGATAACCACTTTCCCATTCTCTGGAAGTGATTCGTAGCAATTTTTCAACAATTTCAGGCAATGACCATCGCTCCAATCGTGACAGATCCACTGCAAATTCAATATATTACATTGGTTATTGTATTCCGATATAAAATGATTTTGAGATTTATGTTTAAGATTTTGTTGATAACTTATCATGAGAGAAATTGACTTGTATATAACATTGATGGACCACTTCATCATCACCAATTGGTTTTAGGAAAGAACCATCAATTTAACAGCGTTTTGATCGGTACTTCACCTATCAACAATTGTTTTTAGGAAGAAATAATGTTTCATGTTTTAGTATGGAACCACGTCAAGCTTATCTGATCATTTTTCGTGTGTGTAGGCCCATGTGTGAGGTCAATTTCTACATGATATCAGAACGGAAGATCTTGGTGGATCGAAGTTTCGAAAAGAATGACGTTCCTCATCCGACTCAAAAATTAAGAATATGTACTGCGGATTCGAAAAAAGAGTGGTATATTTCCCTCCACTTAAGAAAAGAAAAGAAAAGTAGGATTCACATGTGAGGGAGAGTATTGAGATAACTCACATGTGGTCTAAACCCTAAACACCTAAACCCTAAACCTTAAACCACTGCATCTATCACCCGTTGGATTTAAGGAATAAACTCTCAATTTAACAGATTTCATCACCTTCATGAAGATAGCATCAGCCTTGGGCACGCTAACGAACATGTCACCACCAACAAGTTCCACCCCTTCAAAGTTCAAATGGTAATTGGTCGAAACTAACTAATGTAAGACAGTGCGAGACCTGGAGAAGAATTCATTACCTGGGTAAGATGGAGCATGTTTTATAACGTGGGGAAGGTCAAAGTTGATGCCTTTGATCGTCGGATATTTGGAGACTATCATATTAATTGTTGTCCCGATTCCACCACCAACATCCACCACAGAGTTAAGACCCTCAAAGCCTTTGTATATCTGAAGAAGTTTCTTGGTAAACATTGTTGAGTGTTGTGACATTCCATGATTGAAAACGTCATTGAATCTAGGATCTGTTGCTGGGTATTCGAAGGCATTCATTCCATGAGCTCTATTGAATGGAACTCCGCCTTCAAGTACTGCATCTTTTAGGTGATACCTAATGAACGCATTCACATAGTTTTAAAGAAGAAACAATTAATCAAGAACATGAATTAAATAGGTTTTACGTACCAGCTGTCCATGAGTACCTTGTCTTGCATCATAATAGCCGAAAATCCCATAGAACCTCCATCCTCATTTTTACTCAGATATTTGCACACTGGCCCCAGAGAATATCTTCGTTCAAAATCAGCATCGGGCTTTTGCTTTACACTGCATACCAACATATCATATGCAGCCAAAAGTCGAAGGATCCTATCGATCATGTGAGGTGCTTCAGGGTTTTGGGTTGGAAGTTGAGAAGCTAGTTCTGAAGCAGAAGCCGAACCAGAGTCGGCTGCTTTTATTAGCTCGAGGAGATTGAGTTCTATGGCGGATTTGACTACCATTGGAAGAACCGAACCACATGCCAATTGCATGGCGAGCAGTGATGTAGTCTTTTCATTGTCGTCTATGGAGTTCTGAATGTTACTGTTATTCGCCATTTTTATTGTAATTTTTTTTCAGTTATGTTCTCCTAACATGTTTAATTTCAGGACGAAGAGCTAATTTATAAGTCGAGTGATTTAATATTGTGAAAAAAGTTAGTACTAGTGAGCTAATTTATATTCCAATTATACCCATAACTAATTCCACTTTTGTGACTCTTGGCACGTGATGGCACAATTTTGGTGATTTACCTACTATTATAGATATTGTTTTTAAATTAATTTAGAAACGTAGGAACTATGTGCAAATGGTAAAAAGATAGATATACTTTTTCTTATATTTTACTTTCGTAATTTAGTTATTGTGGTATATTTGTGATTTATGTTTTTATTTGAATTTAGTGTATAAATGATGTTGGATTTGATAGGCGAGCATGGCGTATCGAATCTGGTTCTATGTAGGTTCTCTCGATTGTGAGCAAAAAACTCTGGTTCTACTTCCGCTATTATTGGGTCGGTTCCCGTTCCAATTTCAAGGAAAAATACAAGAATCAATTTAGAATATGTTGCGGAACCATGCCTGATTTTGAACCGATCCGGTCCATTAGTGGTCTAGTTTTGCCCTGAATCGATATATTTCTTTGGACTATCGGATTGGTTCCGATTCTTAAAAAAACTTGTAATTTGCAAAAAAAAAAAAATTCCTAAATACAGTCACGCCGATTGTCGGTTTAGGAGCACCTTGGGATGAAACTACAATGCATATGTTTCGAAGGTCATCAAGACTACCATGCCAATTGAAAAAGTCCCGTAAAAAATTTCTTCCGAGAATGAAATTTAAGTGGTTGTTAATCTTATTGCAGTTTTTAAATTGTGTAATATCTTTCTTCAATTTTTGTGAATCATATACTCGACTTCTTTTTCATTTATGTGGATCATATGTTTAATTTCTGATTTAATTTTTTCCTTAATTTGTACATATTAAAAATTAGTTTATATTTTATAATTAAATAAAAGGATATGTTTTTATAAATTTATGCACATAAAAAATTAATTCAAAAAAAGAAAATAAAATATAATGATTTCTTTTTTTTTTACACAATACAGATTGTGTTGATCTATCTAATTCATAGTTGCTCCAATGCCTACTATTTTAAGTTGTAATTAACTCCACAATCTTTCATATTATTTCGTATACCTCATACAGCCCGTACTTTTATAGGTTTGTGATGTAGATCCAAAGGAATTTCATTTATGATTTATCTTCACACAACTTCATTCACTTTCATATTGTATTAATTTTATATGATATTTGATTCACTTTCATAACGCTTCGTTTATTTTCATTTTCATTTTTAATCATGAACTAAACACACACTTAGTTTCCGGTTTACGTTTTCCTTTTCCATCGCCAATATAAAAGAACTGATGAACGAAAGCTGATGGCTTCAAATGAAGTTATATTTTTTTTCAAACGTTCAAATGAAGTTATATGAATTCTAATAATATATATATATAGGAATGTTAGGGACCTCTTATGTGGCACCACTTTGATGGCACATAAATATATCATGTCAATATAAAATGTGACAATCAATGCCACGTAAAAGGTAACATGACATGAGGATAATAACATTCATATATATATATATATATTAAAAGAGATGAGAATAAAAGAAATAGAGTTGTTGAGAGTGGAAAACGATCCTTCACCTGCTATGACAATTACGTGCATGAACACTATTTTTTGCACTACCATACTTTATCTCTTCTACCTTATGAGAAAGCGGTATTTTTCATACCCATGTAGCCATTTTACTTTTTCCTTTTCATATCGGCACAATCTCTTGAAAAACGAGATTTTAACAGAGAATATATTAAATCAGACCACTGAATTGTTCAGAAAAAGTAACAAATTCTTATAAGGGTAAATTACATTTCATTACCCTTTCAAGTTTCAACTTCCTCTTAAATACCCCTTGAATTATTTTTTCCTGTTAGGTACCCATTTGAAAAAAATTGCGTGTTAAGTACCTAAAAAGCGTTAAAAAGACAAAAATAACATTTATTCATACATAAATATTATTTCAATTCTCTCCAGCTTTATATCAAGTCAAATTTAAGAATATTATACCAACTGTTAACTTTTTATACCAACTGTTATCACTATTATACCAATTGTTCTCATTATTATACCTATATATTCAATTATTATACTAACCGTTATCACTGTTATACCAAAAAAAAAAGTTTTTTGTGTATTATATGAAAGTGATTTTTGCGTATTATACCAACAAAATCGCTTATTATACCAATAAAATTGATTATTCTACCAATAAAATTGATTATTATACCAATAAATTCGAATGTATACCAAACAATTCGGATATTATAATAACATTACTTTTGGTATTACAGTGATAACACTTGGTATAATAATTGAATATATTGGTATTTTAATGGAAACACTTGGTATAATAGTGATATAATACTCTTATCTTTGACTTGGTATAACAGTAATAACAGTTGGTATAATAATTGAATATATTGGTATAATAATGGGAACACTTGGTATAATAGTGATATAATACTCTTACCTTTGACTTGGTATAGCAGTGATAACAGTTGGTATAATAATTGAATATATTGGTATAATACATAGACCAGTTGGTATAACTGAATCTGTAAAGCAGGGTTATTTTCGTCTTTTTAATGTTTGGTGGTATTAAACACACAATTTTTCGAAAATGAGTAATGAACAGGAAGAAATACTTCAAGGCGTACTGATCAGGAAGTTGAAACTTCAAAGGGTACGGAAAGGAATTTACCCTTCTTATAATTTGCTATGAAAAGATGTGCAAGCAATTCACGATCAAATTATTAAATTAGGTCTCTAACTAAATATTTCGTGTTCTTTGGGTCATTAAGATTCATAATTGCAAACTTATGTCATTGTGTAATGTATCTGATTTGTTGGGACAACAATGAATTTTTCGCCAAAAATCGTCGGAAATCCGACGAGGCCGATAACATGCAGATAATGATCTAATTTAGTAATTTGCCTAGCAATTCGCGAATAGTTCGCTCTAGGATTCTCCCAATATAATTAAATTCACATTGTTAATTAGTAAAGCCGACGGAATCTTTGAATCAAAGTTTGGATCAAGAACACGCTTTCTCTTTGACAATTGACAACTCTCTATTTTATGAAACTTTCATTAAAGAGCTGGTATTACTTGTGTATATTTTAAATTTTCTTTTGTAAGGTACTTAATTGTATGACACTTTCATAACTCTTGGAACTTCCATGAAATTGGAGGAATTGCCACAAACAAGTCTACGTCATTGGGATATGCGATTAGAAACTGAATTGAAAAGTATCACCAATGTCCACTTTTTGTGGCGCTAAAATTGGGTTGGTGAGAAAGGAAAGGAAAGATATGCTTAATATATACAACATCTCATAAATGCACATCGTGTTGGCATTGATGGTTCAAACAATGTAGATAACGTCAAAATCACTTGAAGAATGGATTATTCTAATTGAAGAATTGGTTGTGATTGATGATTTCGTTGTTCCTTCATATTCTTCAAGAGTTTTGCGAGATTAAACCCAAAATAGTCCATAATATTTAACCTATGAACCAATTTAATCCCCGATGTTTCACATGGACAAATTTAGTCCACGAACTTGTCAATTTTGAACCACATTGGTACCCCGTTATGCTAATTTGGATGGAAAACGTCAAATGTCGACCCCTGATTGGTCTAACGTTCTTCCCTCTTAAACTCTTAAAAAACAATAAAAAAAAAATCTACTAGCCGTTCTGACGAGTATACGAGATTATCAGGGAGAAGTTCTGTAACGTATATGTGAATTGTGTGGGAAATTTAGCATACCTTCGTGTGAGGTGTCGATCGAGTGGAACTATTTTTGTATTGTTTTATCGGATAATTTTATGTACTTGTGCGTTAGAAGAATAAAGGAAGAAATGGATAGAACGGTAGAAGAAGATATTGCGAAAAAGAAGACAAAAGGAGAGGTAGATTAGGTTCGTCCATTCCCGCATGTACTGTTTATAACAACGAGAAACACATATGGGCTGCTAAGACAAAAACACACATGGGCTCACTCTATCGTCCCATTTAATTAAAAATAAAATAGGCCCACGAGCCCACTTAGCTTAGCCTAGTCCATTACCTATCAATCTGCTCCATAACTTTCTCCCTTTTGTCTTCTTCGCTCGAGGTAATTGCAGCCTCCTTCCGGCAGCAACCACTTCATCTCCCTTCTTCCTCCTTAATTTGCCTTTACCTGCACCGCCATTCAGCTCCTTGGAGACACCTCCATCCGAGGTCATGACAATACCTCCCGGTCGAAATGATCCTTGTCCCCAAGGATCGAATTCCGCGAATATGGTTTTCAGATCTGCTTCGTCCTCCCAAGTGACGTCTTCACAGCTCCCGTTCGTGTACTTCACCAGTAGCTGAGGTATGGCCTTATCTTTCTTAAAGATCGGTTTTTGATTGAGGATTTGAGTTGGTTGGACCACAAATTCACCTTTTTTGCATGTGTTTGGCAAATTGGGCAAATGAGTAACCTTTGGGCTCAAAATTTCCTTCAGCGACGAGGCATGGGAGGTGGGATGTTTCTGAGCCGAGGGAGGGAGGTACCATCGACCCATCCTTATTATTCACTAAAATCATTGAGAAGGTAATCTTGCTATCTTGTGGCAGATCTGTTTGCACCGTTTCCGTGATTAACTTCGCAACCTCATGTTTGTGTGCTTGACAAGCTTTGTAGGGCTCCAGCTGTTTTGGAATTCTCCCATATTTGAGGACTAATAGGTGGTCAACCCCTCTAATGAAGGTAATACCCTGGACACTTCAAACACATCAGCACTTTCTGTTAGTAATTCCGGTGTCTGCGGCGGTGTTACACCTATTTCTGCCACCTTTGATGTATGAGCCATTTTTTATTGTCAGATTCTCTAGAATAATATCTCCAATGCCTAGAATTGGAGCTGAATCGTTATTGCCGAATCTGACTTTACCGTTTTAGTGGTTTTGATAGTTGCTCAACATTTCTTGATTTCCCGTCATGTGTGTGGAGCAACCCGAATCTAGATACCACACATGATGGATCTGCATAGAAAAGTTTAGAAAGACTTAGGAACCCCCATATAAATGGGTCCTCTCGGATTAGCAGATTTAGTGGTCAAATTTCGTTCACTTATGGTTCCTAAAACATTGGAAGGAGTAGATTTAGGTACCCAAACCAACTTATAGATAGTTGGTTTAGGTGTTACCACTTTAAGCAACTGAGCCTTTATTTTTGTCTTGCATTGGCCTAGATAATGTTTTAGGAACCCATTGCGGGTGAACCTTACATGGTAAATTAATTTCTGCTCGGGCAAATGTCATGTCAGTCTAAGTCGAAGAGAATATCTTTTCTCTACCTAGTCTCCTAAGGTGTTTGGCTGAGTGAATTGGATTGGATACCTTAGGTGAGAGCAAGAGTGAATCGAGCTAAGCTTGCTTAATAGTTGGATTTTGGAGTAGCAGTTTGCGTCTTTCTTCTTTGGCAGACTACATTCCCTGGAGAGCTGCCCTGTTTTGCCACAGTTGAAGCATTTCTGTGTCTCCTTGGCATTCTAGGTTTCTGAAGTCTCGACTGGTCTTTCCTTGTGTTTAGAACTTGATGTCCGAAGTCGATTAGCTGAGGAGGAGGACTTCTTTTGAGAGCTAATTGCTTCATGACTCCTTCATGTCAGGCTCAGAATCTGTGTCCAAGTCGTCTGCTTCTTCTGAAGAACTCGGCATTTTGACACTCTTGTCTTTGCGAGATCGACTAGTTTTTCTTTCTGAGACAAGGGCTATTGAATCTTCGATCTGTTTGCCCTTATGCTCCTTCTAAGTCTTACTAACATCTTCCTCGTGTTGAGCGAGATTGTCGAAAACGGCGTGGATATCCATCTAATCCAAATTTTTGTTCTGACGAATTTGCATGGATATTTTCTCCCAATCCGAATGAAGAGATGATAGAAATCTGATGTTTACCTCCATATTTGTCTTGAAGATTTTTATTTTTCTCATCTCGTTCAGGAGGGTCTGGTAGCGCTGATAGAGTTCGTATAGATTTTCCTCTGTTTTAGCTTTAAAAGCGTCGTAGGTTGTGAGTATGTTTGCTTTCTTCGCCTTTACTCCGACTTCGGTCCTTTGCATCATTTTGTGGAGCTCATCCCACATTGCCTTAGAACTTGATAAACTATCTATTTGCATATAGATGTCATTTGGGATGCCTTGCATCAGGAAAGTTTTGGCTCCTATGTCAGCCTTAGCTCTTAATCTCTCCCCCTCAGAGTATTCACTAGGAATTTTAAGTCTTCAAGTGGCTGGAATTGGGGGTTATTTGTGGCATTGCCTTCTTGGATAAGACAGAATTGAGCGGGTCCTTCTTGGAGAGAAGCTATTAGATTTGCAGCTTGATCTTTCGTCTCCAATAAATTCATAAAGCGGCTTCTCCATGTGGTATATTCGCCACTTCTGAGAATTGGAGGACGGACATCGTTTCCAAGAGAGTAAACATCCATTGTCGTAGTTGATTTGTAGGATCTCGTGAAGGTTTGGATTTGAGTTGATAAGAGTGCTTCACAAGTGACAAATTTGTTAGCAATGTTTGGTTCGTACTTTAAGCAATTTCCTTTTAGGGCCTAAAAATTGTGTTAGTGTAAGATAATTATTTAGCACAAGAATTGATATTTCAAAATTTTGCTAAACGATTTTGAATTTATGATTTAATCAAAAATTTTGAGTATAAAAAATGATTATGCTAAGACAAATATTTTTCAAAAGTTTTTAAAATGACGATTTTGATTTTTTGATTAAAAAAATTTCAAATCTGTGTTGAAAATATTTGCATTTGGAAGTTCAGTAAATGTAAAAGTTTTTCGAGCAGTAAGTTTTTCAATTTAAAAAATTTCGATTCTTAAAATCGAAAATGATTTTCGTAAGTATAAGTTTGTCGAAAGATGTGTATCGAAAATTATTTTCGATTGTTAAAAGTTTTGCAAGAGTATTTTTCGACAGTAGATGATTTTCGATAGTGTTTACAGAAAATGTTTTAGTAAAACCTGTCGAAAAAATGGTTTATCGAAAAATATTTGTCGATCGCAAAAATTCCGTCGAAATATTTGTTATCGAAAAATTAATATGATCGAGAATCTATGACAAAAATAAATTCGATAAGGTTATTCGATTTATTGACTAAACTTATTCGAGTGTAAAATATTCGATTGAAATACATTTTCGCTAAGTTGGGATCGAAAAATTAAGACAATCGAAAAACTTGAGATCGAAAAACTTGTAATCGAAAAACAGGTTTTTCGTGTCAAAAGTGAATATGGATATAGCGAAAACAGTATTAGTCGAAAAATTTTACGCTTAGTTAGACTCGAAAAAGATTATTGTGTGATGATCGAAAAACTAATAATCGAAAATAAAGTTTTTCGCGTCAATATCATTAGTGAAACTAGCGAAAAAGTGAAATTGTCGAAAAACTTTTGCGCCAAAGAACTAATCTAAAAAGATTTTCGATCGAAAAACGATCGTAGAACAGAAAGCAAAAGTTCAATGGAACAGTGTTACACAGATTCAACTGGAAAACATCAAATTAAACACTGAGATTCTTGATAATCACTATAACTTGCGTACTGAACAAGAAAAAACACAAGATGAAACACGTTTTAAAGCAAAATCTATCAATTTTGACGAAAATCAAATCGTTTTCAAAACGCAATCGCAAACAGTAAAATAGATCGGAATAAAAAATAAAATAAGTTCGATGTTTTTAACGATTAAACTCAGTACGTGATTCATTTCTACCATGTAATCAATCACTTTAGCATCCGAATCGACAACAAATTTCGCAAAATTCAGCACATAGGTCAAATTTCCAGTTCACGCGCATTTTTGATCGAAAAAAATCTGAACAGAATTTGATCTAAAATCAGCAAAATTCAATCTAAACAATCACAATCTGCTCTGATACCAATTTTTAGATCATGGATTATCAACTACCGTAAATCTTAGGCGTGAATTCTAGATATTCGAGTGGAAATCTAAGATTTGATGCCTCGGTTGAATGCCTTTGATGAAGAACACGAGAGAAACACCCTTAGTGTGAGAAAGTGTTTTGTGTGTTTCTCTCTCTAGAATGTAAAATACAAGCCCTTCGAATTTTTACTATTAACTTTCTATGTTGAATTCAATAGTGTACATTGGTATCTATACATATATACATGGTAAATACAACTAAGTCCTACATTATTGAATATACAAATCACGTACAAGGATAACTAATAAATGAGCACAATTAAAATATCTTCTTCATGCTCCTTTTGAATCTCGCTGACATCTTCCTCGTGTTGAGCGAGATTGTCGAACACGGCGTCGATATCCATCTCATCCAAATCCTTGTTCTGACGAATTTGCATGGATATTTTCTCCCCCTCGAATGAAGAGACGATAGAAATCTGATGTTTACCTCCACATTTGTCGTGAAGATTTTTATTTTCCTCATCTTGTTCAGGAGGGTCTGGTAGTGCTGATAGAGTTCGTATAGATTTTCCTCTGTTTTAGCTTTAAGAGAGTCGTATGTTGTGAGTATGTTTGCTTTCTTCGCCTTTACTCCGACTTCGGTCCTTTGCATCATTTTGTGGAGCTCATCCCACATTGCCTTAGCACTTGACAGACTATCTATTTGCATATAGATGTCATTTTGGATGCCTTGCATTAGGAAGGTTTTGGCTCCTAGATCAGCCTTAGCTCTTAATCTCTTCCCCTTAGAGTATTCACTAGGAATTTTAAGTCTTCTAGTGGCTGGAATGAGAGGATTTTTTGTGGCATCACCTTCTTAGATAAGCCAGAATTGAGCGGGTCCTTCTTAGAGAGAAGCTATTAGATTCTCAGCTTGATCTTTCATCTCCAAGAAATTCATAAAGCGGATTCTCCATATGGTATATTAGCCTCTTCTGAGAATTGGGGGACGAACATGAAGAAGACTTAGGAAACTATAACTAGTCTTGAATCTAGGATAGCTACTTCTGAGACTAAGATTAACGACCTTAGTAAAATTCTTAGCGATAGTCAGAGAAGCTAGAAATTTCTAGAAATAATTATAAGGAAATATCTGATGAATGTAAGAAGCTTTACTCAAGGATTAAGACTTTAGACGATCTTCTAACAAAAAGGGGACAAACTGATCAGACTATTTATCTAAATCAACCTCATGATATAGAATTTTATAATCCTCTTGAACGCTTAGGTTTTAACAATTCTTGTAACTTGAAATAGGTAAATGTAAAACAATTATATGATATCAAGTATATGAGTTTAGGATTAACTTCTTTAACGACTTTTACTAACGCTTCAGAAATAAATGCCTTAGAAGAATCCAAAAGAAAAGCCAACACTAAGACTGACATCCCCTTTGATTACACTGATCTGAATAACAGTTACAAGACACGAGAAATAAACCTGTCTAGTGACTATAATTCATATATCCTATAGAAAATACTCCTAAAGTCGAGGAAGAAAATTATGATCATTCTAAAAATTCTACTTTCTATGTTATTCATGCTATTATTAAGAAATTGCCGATTTAAACTCCTCATTAGAAATAGAAAGAATGAATTTTGAAGCAGAAAAGAATGCGCTTTTATTAGATATTTCAAATCTAAAAAATTCCTCAGTTTTGACTAACGATTTAAAATCTTGTCTTGATTTAATTTTGAAAGAAATATCATTAGTCGATGATAAGACCAAATTTAAGAAAATTTCTCCTATTATTTTACAAAATATTTCAAAAGAAGAGAATTTCTCTTTAAAAAGCGTCAAGAGAGAAAAAGAGTATTTAAATGCTTCGAAAGCGAAAAAGGCTATTACTAATTCTTTTTCAACTACATCCACAGGTAAAGAGTTAAAGAGACGAAACATACTATGGAGAGAGTGCCTAGCATAGAATTTAAGAAGAAAATTGATAAAAATGACTTATTTTCTAAATTTTCTTCTGTATAAAAAACAAAGGACACTCGTAAAAAGAGAGCTGTTTCTAATTTTCATGTTATTGCTTCAACTTATGCTTTAAAATCTATTAATTTGAAAGCACAAATTTTAAAATCCGCTCTACTTCCAAAAACAAAAACTATCATTCTAATACAAATGCGAGTCTTAAGCCCCATAGGAGACAAGATCCGGCTATTAAGCAAGCTTATAGCTCGATTCACTCTTACCCTCACCTAAGGTGTCCAATCCAAGTTCATTCAGCCAAACACCTTAGGAGACTAGTTAGAGAAAAGATATTCTCCTCAACTAAGACTGATAAAATATTTGTCCGAGCTGAAATGAATCAACCATGTAAGGTTCACCCTCAATGGTTCCCAAAACACCATATAGGCCAACGCAAGCCAAAAAGGCTCAGTTACTTAAAGAGGTACCACCTAAACCAACTACTTCTAAGTTGGTTTGGGTACCTAAGAAGAACATTGGTTTAAGAACAAAAAATGAACGATCTTTAACTACAAAATCTGCTAATCCGAGAGGACCCATTTATAAGTGGGTACCTAAGTCTCTCTAAATCTTTTTATGCAGATCCATCATGTGTGGTATCTAGATTCGGGTTGCTCCACACACATGATGGAAAATCAAGAATTGTTGAGCAACTATCAAGACCGATACAATGACAAAGTCAGATTCGACAACAACGATTCAACTCCAAATCTAGGCTTTGGAAATATCATTCTGAAGAATATGACAATAAAAGATGTCTCTTACATCCAAGGTCCCAAACACAACCTGTTCACCATAGGACAATTCTATGATAAAGATTTTCAAGTGGTATTTCTAGCTGATCAGTGCAGAATTTTAAATGGTCAGAATCACGAACTTCTTACAGGATCTCGAAGATTTAATGTCTACACCATAAATCTGACAACAATACGACCTTCGATGGCTGTTTACCTCATCTCACAGACAACAATTAAGAGGAAAAACTTATTGCATCAACGAATGTCTCATCTAAATCTCAAAGCTCTTCACAAACTTTCTACTAAAAGGCTGGTCAATTGTCTGCAACCTATTTCACTTTACCAAGAGCATCAATGTTCGGCTTGTTAAATGGAAAAAATGAAGCGAGCGTCACACAGACTCAAGCAAGTAGCTTCCACATCTCGATATTTGGAATTACTACACATGGACCTTTGTGGACCAATGCGAACACAAAGTATCAACGGTCGTAAGTATGTGCTAGTAATTGTCGATGACTATTCTCGCTACCCTTGGGCAAGATTTCTACGAACTAAAGATGAGACTAGAAACTTGGTAATAAATTTTGTTAATACAACTCAGAATCTCCTGCAATAGGAGATCCAAGTAATCAGTACTGACAATGAGACTGAATTCAAGAATCAGCGTCTTAGCACTTACTATCAGTCACTTGGAATCATTCAACAATTTTTAGCAACTAAAATGCCTCAACAAAATGGCGTCGTAGAACGAAAGAACCGGACTTTGGGAACCTGCAGTGACAATGCTTATACATTCCGGTCTCCCTCACTTTCTATGGGCTGAAGCAGTGAGTATAGCTTGCTTTACGCAAAATCGGACGATTATTCACAACCGCTTTGAAAAGACGTCATACGAAATAATAAATAAAAGGATTCTGAATATCTCTTACTTCAAATAGTTCGGTTGCAAATGTTGGGGCGAACGATCAAGAGCATCGAAGCAAGTTTGACCCTAAAGCATTTGAAGCCGTCTTTGTTGAATATTCATCTACTTCAAAAGCATATCGCGTCTATATTAAGTCTTCTCGTACAATATTGGAAAGTTACAACGTCACTTCTGAACAAGACAGTTAAGAATCAGGCTTATATGCATGTTGGCACAAAGTCAACAAATTCCGACAACATCTGCCTCACTGTCAGTAGAAGCACTTCCCGCTGATTTGGAAGACTTGGACTCTCTTTTTGAACATTTTTATCGAAATGAGTGTCAAATGCCTGCTTTTTCACATTCTATACCAAGCAGCGCACCTTCCCCTTGTACGATGGAAATTAAAAATGAGATTCCCAACCCTCAAAGTCCAAGCAATGTTCTAGATTCTCAAGATTCCGAATCACCAACTAGTGCTGCCGCTCCTACTAATGCCGATGAGGAAATTCCAACAAATTAAACTTCAACAATGAATTTCCCTCCTACGGATAATGAGCCTATCAATACAGGATGTCTCGAACTACTCATTAACGATGGTTCTACTTCGGTTCTTCCTCATGAACGCAAGTGGCACGAGCACATCTTGTTGATCAAATAATTGGTGATCCTTCAAGTGGAGTACGCACTAGAACATCTACACATAGCGGACTTTTCACGTGCTTCTTAAGCCAAAACGAACCAATCAAGGTAGCTGAAGCCCTTAAAGACACAGATTGGGTGATCGCTATGCAAGACGAACTCAACCACTTAGAGCGTCTACAAGTTTGGACACTAGTTCATTGACTGCATGTCAAGACAATAATAGGAACAAAATGGGTCTTCAAAAATAAGAAAAACGAGAACGGTGAAATTATTAGGAACAAAGCATGACTCGTAGCCAAGGGGTACAATCAACATGAAGGCATTGACTACGACGAGATGTATGTCCATGTTGCTCGAATCGAAGCTATTCGACTATTTTGGCGTACGCGGCTCATAAAGACTTCAAAGTCTATCAAATGGACATAAAACCCGCCTTTCTCAACGACGTGTTAAAAGAAGAATCATGCTGTTATGTATATTGATTGGATAAAACTCTCTACAGACTAAAACATGCCCCTCGAACTTGGTATGATGTTCTGAGCGAATTTTTAGTAAAGTCCAACTTTATAAGAGGAACAATCGATACGATACTGTTCATCAAAAAGCAAGGCAATGACTTGATGATCGTTTAAGTTTACGTCGACGACATCATTTTCGGCTCGACAAACGAACGACTCTGTTAGAAATTTGGTGATCTGATGAAGACAAAATTGAGATGAGTTTAATGGGCAAACTCCAATTGTTTCTTGGGCTACAAGTCAAGCAACTCGACGATGGAATCTTCACAGTCGAACCAAGTATATACGAGATATTCTTAAGAGATTTAATCAAGACAAGAGCTCACCTATGAGTACTCCCATGTCCACAAACTGTAAATTGGATGCTGATCCTTCGGGCAAGACAGTCACCATCACAACTTATAGGAGCATCATTGGATCTCTTCTATACTTAACGTCAAGCCAACCCGACATCATGTTCGCCACTTGCCTCTGCGCACGGTTTCAAGCTGACCCAAAAGAGTCCCACATGCACGCGGTCAAACGAATTCTACACAATCTCAAAGGAAATCCCAACTTAGGGTTATGGTATCCAAAAGACACTGATTTTAGATTAGTTGGCTATACTGACGCTTATTATGCAGGTTTTCAAATGGACAGAAAAAGTACGTCTGGCGGAGCACAATATTTGGGCGATAAGTTGGTCTGCTGGTCCTCAAAGAAGCAAAATTGCGTATCAACTTCGACGGCCGCGGCGGAGTACGTCGCGGATGCCAGTTGTTGCTCACAAGTTCTGTGGATGCGGGCGTAACTACGCGACTACGGGTTTGAATTTAATAACATTCCCATTTATAGTTATTCTCAAAGTGTTATTGCCATTATTGCAATTCCGTTCATCACTCACGCACGAAACACATAGATATTCGCTATTACTTTATAAAAGATCATGTAGAAAAAGGCACTATAGATATGTATTTTGTTAAAACGGAGCTTCAACTTGCCGACTTATGCACTAAGGCATTGGATGAAAAACTATTTCAATTCCTTATCGCTAAGTTATGCATGCTTGAAATGTGCTTCACATGCTCAATTATGTTTACGCATGCTAGTCTATGTGCTTCTTGATCTTCTTTGATATATGTAGCGTGATGTTATTTCTCAAATATTTTTTTATATATAAAAATAAAAATAAATAAACATAATTTAGTATAATAAATAATAATATATATAATAATAATAATAAATAAAATAAAAATAAATGGGGGATGACGATAATTTGTTTATTTTGATTCACTCACAAAAATATTTTTGTGATACATGCTTAGTTCTTTGCTTAAAAATTCGTGACATTCTTTTATCCAAAGAGCTTAGTTTGTTTCACTAGACACACAGTCACATCATATATGTGAGAATTTGCGCGTCAATATTTTTATCCTTGAGTGTGTCACACTTCAAATGCATATCTCTTGATTTGTACTTTGTAGCATCATTCTTGCTTTGTGTTAAGTTCGTCATGAAAATGATAAGGGCAATTAGGAAATTCCTCACTTGGCCCAAATTATAAATCCTTTACTTTTTCCTCTAGTAATCCCCTTTGAGTGTTCTTCAATATTCTTTTTTTTTTTGAGACCCGATCAAGCCTTCAATCTTATGCATAAGTTTCGGGGGTTGCTCAAACAAGAAAAAGAGGGGGAGAAAGGACACACACATGATGAATGCTCAAATAATCTCTCGATCATTATAAAAGAGAAATATGGATCTTGCTGTGAACTTTTCCTAGATAATCTCGTATATTCGTCACAACTACTAGAAGAGAGCACCTCGAAGTGAACTTCTCCAATGATAATCTAGATCTTATATCGAGAAAAACGAGAAGAGGAGCACGACCTTGGTTGGAACTCCATACCTGTGAACTTTCAAAAGGAACACGGTCTCGGCCTGAGAACAATAAAAGATTTCATCTCTCAAGCCTCGTAAAGAAGCAGAGACTCAGCTTGAGAAAGTGCAGAAGAAAAGAAAAGAAAAAGGAGCGGAAATGAATTTCAAAAGGGCCTCTGGAATTGAAGAATTTTATGCTCACTAATTCCAAAATTATCCTACCCTTTTAAGTCAGAGCCCAAAATAATAATCCTTTTAAAGCCCCTTTAATTCAAATTGATGGACTTTCACTTGGTAAGTTGATTAAATGCGCCACGATAACAGATTAATTGATAAAACTTTGTCGTGTTGATATGAGTGATATTTCTACTAAATATCCCCATGATAAAAATAAATTGAGTGCTATGAGCGAACCATGCCTTAGTTGTCACGATGATTCATACTATGATCTTCGAATATTAGTTTAGTAACATGATTTGACGGCCAATTATTATTCTATGTGTCATGTGAAGTTTTTGCATGATAATATTCAAAATGGTAAATCTGACCCCAAAAGAAAAATATTATCGCACATTTTAAATGCATTAGCACATGCATTGGTTCGGAATTGACAAAATGCGAAATTTTATGAAAATGTAAGATTTTCATATACATGATTAGGGGATCATGAATCTACGCGGAATTGATTAAATGCGTTATTTGTGCTTATATCATATATTTTCATATGCATAATTTTGTTGAATATGTGCTAAATTGCCAAAACATTATATGTGCATTTGTTGAGGGGGAGCTTATGAATATTTGCTATTTTCTCCTAAATGATTTACTTGCAATCACGACTTCTCATGTTTTCATTTTAAGTTTTACAGAGAATTTTGAGCTCATTTGAGGAGTCTGGTGATGAATTTCATCGCACATTGGGAGTTAATTGCATTTATTTCAGAACTTTGCGGAGCTCTATTAAACAGACTTGATTTTAACGAAAGTCAAAAATGTTTTTTTACGGCCCAAAACCCTTTAACTTTTCCTGATCGAAAAGTACTTATACACCTTTTCGATCGAAAACCTTTTTCTCACGCAAACAAAACGATGGAAAAACTTTTCGCATTCTGCTAAAAACTCGCCTAATTTGAAGGTAGAATCCAGATTCGTTCATCTTTTTGTTTCGAAAATCACGAATCGCGACTGTTTTTCAAAATCATTCGCAGTTATTTCTCAACTTCGCGATTTTTCGACTGATAATACTTACGAAATCAAATTTTTTGTGTTTGGATTCAACCATTTTGATTAAATACATGATATTTGGATTCACAACTGATTTCTTGTCATTCGAGTCCAGATTAACTTATGCTTTACCCAGAATCGTCATTCGCAGTTTAGACTTTACTGTTTGATTTCAAATATTTTAGGTCGAAAACCGTCTTATCGCAAACAGTACCGTCGTAGAAATTTAGTTTTCGTTAAGTTTTAATTCGATCGCAAAACTCAGCGGCGAAAACCTTGTGTTTTCGATAAGTTTTTATTCGATTGTAAAACTTAGCGGCGAAAACTTCAGTTTTTCGATAAGATTTTATTCGATCGCAAAAATACGCGGTGAAAACTTCAGTTTTTCGATAGACTTTTAATCGATCGCAAAACTACGCGGCGAAAAACTTAAGTTTTCCGACAAAATTTTATTCGATCGCAAAACTTTAGTTTTCCATATATTTTTATTCAATCGCAAAACTCTGCGGTGAAAACCTTGAGTTTTCGATAAGATTTTATTCGATCGTAAAATTTAGCGTTAGAATAAATTTTCGTTCGAATAAAAACACGCCGCAAATAGTATACACTTTAAACACTTAGCAAATTTTTCAAATTTTTTCTAAGTCATACGTTATACACATAAAAATTGTTTGCGATTCGACAATAAATTTGAATTCTAACAAGTGCTTACTATAATTTGCATTCGAATCTTCCAATCTAGTGATTTTTATTCATTTTTTTCCAGAGATGACTCATCAAGAATACTCATACATCTATCCGTCCGAAGGTTGGGTAAACGTCCACGACAACAACTATCAGCTGGATTTAGCCACCTTCCGATGCCCCGATGAAGTCATCATTTCCATATTAAAAGGACATCCCTTATGGCCAACACTTACCATGACTGCATCCGTCCAGATGGTGTATCTCCAGCAATTATGGGGATGCATGAAAAGCCACATTGTAGGTGACGATGTGACCTACACAACAAAAATATACCAGAAGCACATCATCATCGACAAAACTCTTCTGGCCTTACTACTCGATCTACCGCATCATGAAGTCGACGACCCCCTACCTAGAGATGCGGAGATAGTAGAAGATATGCTTCGGATGGGATACAAACCACCGCTGACTAAACTAGCCAATTTTTAGAACATCGGGATCCCTCACCCATGGAGGACATTGTTTGGAATTATCAACAAATGTATATTCCCGAAGCACACATGATTTGATAAGGCGAACGGGAATATTCTACGGATCTTCCATGGAGTCATCTTCTCTAAGAAATATGACGTGGCCCAGCTCATTTGGAATGATCTGGCGGACCAAATGCGTCAACGGGAAACCAAATCGAAGGCAACGTCCATGCCTTACGTCCGCTGTTTCCCGGTGCTCATCTTCCAATTGATGGAAGTACATCCGGAGATTCCTCGCCTACCACCTGTCGGAGGATACACACCACCGAGGCTGCGGTTTTTCCACAATCCGAAGGCATCGGATCTGGAATTCCAACAATGTTGATCCCGTTGGAGCTTCTACGCCTAATAGACCCCATTGATGAGGCCTATCAAGATTATTGCCAAAACAATTCTATCACGGAGGCCATGGTTTGGTCCGTCGATCCGGCTCCGATGCCTATCCGACACGAATCACCGGTGGAGGTACAAGAGCCCGAAGCTGTAGCTCAGGAGCATGAAGCAGCGTCCATTGAGCCCAAAGGTGCAGCCCATGTGCCCACACCTACAACAGCTGAATCTTCTTAAACCACCGACTCAGATGAGGAGTACATACGAAGGGGTTCCCGCCGACAACATGTTTCTGCCCCGTCTGCATCTCCTTCCACTACAACGGCTTCGATTTTTACCTCCACCACCACCGGTCCTGATGACCACACATGTTCCCATTGAGTTGTCACAACATCCATAAAGATGATTCCTCTGATTTCATCTCAAGGATTGGATGGAAGTCCCGTTGGTCCCCCGACATCTTTGGAGACAACAAGAGGCCAACCCATCGAAGTGGTGACTTATGGGTTGTCCACGGATGTCCTTAGACGTCCCGGAATCACAAGTCATTTCATAGGCGGCACGTCAGTTATATTCTCTGACGTTGTGACAGTGGAGCACCTTCCTGGCCCCACTCCGGAGGTACCCCTTTTCGTGACGGAACAGAGACTACAAGATGTTATTTCCATGGCCATCAACTCTCTCGAAAATCGACTAAGGGAAAGAGTTCTCCACGCCATCGAGACTTCCCCACGGGATACCAAGAAAACACCAGTCTTCGAGGCCGCTCCATCCAAAACCCATTTCCAACCCATTTCCTCACCATCCACTAACCACGACCATACTCACTCCCATCCAACCCATATTAATCACCCCAACCCAATCTCTTTCCCTCATCAACCCATACACCATACTTATCACCCAACTTCATGATATTCTAATATCTCGCCTGCTAGCTCTCGAGACAAGGACCCCTGTCGAGGAGAGTCTCTACCGCCGGCTAGTAGATGACCTCGAGCCGCCTGCTCAAAACGCTGCCGAGAACAAAGCTCCCGAACAAAGCGAAGACATGACAATCCTGAGGATTTGGATCGCCATGAGGGGGAAAAAAGGCAGAAGACCACCAAAAGTGGCCATGGTCAAAGTCAAGAGAAGACATCCTCAACACGTGAAACTGGAGGATCGTCAACTAACCCACCAGTCACACAACTCACTAATACCCGCCCACAAACAACCACCACATCCCACACACATACAATACCCACATCCCACACACATACAATACCTCCGTCTCCCAAAAGTCCAAATCCAATCTCGGCCTTCGTGCTCCAAGATCAATATGAAGTAGTCAACTACGATCCACATGCAATCGTAGACCACTACATACTGAGTGAGAAGTGGCTGACGCACTGGGAACCAGAGAAAGCAGCTCAAGCTCGCCTCTCCAACGTCAGATACTTTATACAACAAGCTTCGGTTGATTTGGTTCTGCTTCAAGATGACGAACTTCAAGAAGGCAAAAACTACAATACCGAACTCCCGGAGCTGCTGGAGATAATTAGGCACCGAGCGGACACTCCTCCTCGTCTTTCAAAGGGGATTGTTAGAATTGATGGGAGAACGTTCAGATTGAAGTGCCCTTCCTTGAAGATATAAGGAAGCAGATCTGGAGAGCATCAAACCGTATCAAGAAGCTGAGCGAACTTAATCTACAGAGGATCTCTCATTGGGAAGAACGAAAGAAGATGGAGAACATCTTCATGCTTACTTATCTTGGTCCGGATCGAAGTGGCATCCCAACAGATCAACTCAGAAGATACTTCAGGGACAAGCCACCGATCTTCCAACTCGTGTGCGTATCACACTCGAGAAGAGATATACAAAAGCTATCTACCATTTCTTTCACCAGAAGAAGTCTACCGTCTTGTTCAAATGTACAAGAAGAAATACCATACACATGTTGGGTACATCAAGAAGGAAGGCTCGAGGGATTGAAAAGATTTACGGTGTGACATACTAAATTTCATACCGCACACGACCTTCAAATTGATGTGGAAAACAACATGAAGAAGGTCAATATGGAATCGCCGCTCATGAAAGACTTCCCGCTCAATGACTTTCCAGAGAACTATATTTTCAAAAAGCCAGGCATCGCCATCACATATCGGAATCCAATCATTAGAAAGACGAGAGCGATGATGAAGTCTGAAGTAAATAAGTTCTGTGACGGGACGAAGCTCATAAGAAAGAACATCGAAAGGAGGTTGGCGGAGATCGATGAAGAAACGACCTTCGAGGACCTTGGAGAAGAAGAAGCCCCACTCCTAAATGAGCTACTCAATGCAATCAACGAACGGTTGGAGCTGAGGAATGTTGTCCGACACTACAAGACAACATTGGGATTGATGAAGTCCTTCTACGCCCGACAAGGATAAACGGAGCTGAAGAGCAAACGAGTACAAACGAGGAGATTGAAGAAGACTTAGAAATTGTGCTTCGTTTATTAGTTATCCTTGTAATTAGGGGCGTAACTTGTATTTTTTATAGTGTAGGACTAACTAGTAAATATACCATGTATATAGGTATAAATACAATGTACACTATTGAAATCATTACACAAGAATTTCAGAAATTCATAAGGCTATGAATTCACTTTCTAGAGAGAAAAACACAAACGAAAACTTTATCACTCTAAGTTTTTCTTTCTGGTGATCTTCAACCGAGATATTCGACCGAAGGTAACTAATCGATAATATATATTCGAATATCTAGAATTCATGCCTAGACTCTCGTTAGTTGATTAATTAGGACCTAACATTATGTCTCACTAAGACACAAAGCCACATCATATGTGAGAATTTGAACCTCAATTTTTTTCTTGGGTGTGTCACACTTCAAATGCTTGTCTCTTGGTTTATGTTTTGTGGCCTCATTCTTGCTTTGTGTTAGTTTCGGAGGTTGCTCAAACTAGAAAAAGAGGGGGAGAAAAGGAGATGCACATGATGAATGCTCAAATAATCTCTTAATTATTAAAAAGAAACATGGATCTCGCTGTGAACTTCTCCTAGATAATCTCGTATACTCATCAACACTGCTAGAAAAGAAGCACCTCGAAGTGAACTTCTCCAATGATAATCTAGATCTTATATCGAGAAAACGAGAAGAGGAGCACGACCTTGGGTTCGATCCATAACTGTGAACCTTCAAAAGGAACACAATCTCGGCCCGAGAATAAAAGAAGATTTCATCTCTCAAGCCTCGTAAATAAGAAGAGACTCAGCTTAAGGAAGTGTAGAAGAAAAGAAAAGAAAAATGAGCAGAAATGAATTTCAAAAGGGCCCCTGGAATTGAAGAATTTTAAGCTCACTAATTCCAAAATTATCCTACCATTTTAAGTCAGAGCCTAAAATAATAATCCATTCAAAAGTCCCTTTGATTCAAATTGATGGACTTCACTTTGTAAGTTGATTAAATGTGCTACGATAATATATTAATTGATAAAATTTTGTCGTGTTGATATGAGTGATATATCTACTAAATATCCCCATGGTAAAAATAAATTGAGTGTTATGAGCGAACCATGCTAGAGTTATCGAAATGATTCATAATATGATATTAGAATATTAGTTTAGTTACATGATTTGACGGCAAATTATTATTCTGTGTCATGTGAAATTCTTGCGTGATAATAATCAAAATGGAAAATCTGACGTCAAAACAAAAATAAATTCACACATTTTTAAATGCATTAGCACATGCATTGATACGGAATTGTCAAAATGCGAAATTTTATAAAAATACATGTAAACGCAAAATTTTCATATGCATGATTAGGGGATCATGAAACATTATATGTGCACTTGTTGAGGGGGAGCTTTTACTTGAATGTTTGATATTATCTCCTTTACAATTATGACTTCTCATGTTTCATTGTGTTTTACAGAGAATTTTGAGCTCATCCGAGGAGTCAAGTGATGAATTTAATCAAACATTGGGAGTTAACTGCATTTATTTCAGAACTTCGGGGGGGTTCTATAACTTTTTTTTATTTTGGGTGCAAAAGTTAAAGAGTAAAATTTTTGTTATAAAACTAAACAGACCTGATTTTAACGAAAACCCAAAATGATTTTTCACGGCATAAAACCCTTTAACAATTCCTGATCGAAAAGTACATATACACCTTTTCGATCGAAATCCTTTTTCTCACGCAAACAAATCAATCGAATAACTCTTCGCATTCTCAAAAACTTCAAACGACGATTTCAAAAAATCTCAACCATTCTAAATTTTCTGCTAAAATTTCGCGTGATTTGAAGGTAGAATCAAGAGTCGGTTAATCCTTCTATTCCGAAAAACACGAATCGCAACTGTATTTCAAAATCATTCGCATCTATTTTTCGACTTTGCGATTTTTGACTGCTAATACTTCAGAAATCCAAATTTCCGTGATTTAGATTAGACCAATCTGATTAAATGCATGATATTTGGATTCGAAACTGGTTTTCGCTTATTTCAAGTCCATATTAACTCATGTTTTACGCAGAATCGTCATTTGCACTTTTAAAATTTTACAGTTTGATTTCCAAAGTTTTTAGGTCGAAAATCGTTTTATCGCAAATAGTACCGTCGAAGAACTTTAGTTTTCGTTAAGTTTTATTCGATCGCAAAACTCAGCAGCGAAAACCTTGTGTTTTCGATAAGTTTTTATTCAAACTTAGCGGCGAAAACTTTAGTTTTCGATAAAATTTGATTCGATCGCAAAAATATGCGGCAAAAACTTTAGTTTTTCGATAGACTTTTATTCGATCGCAAAACTACGCGGTGAAAAACTTAAGTTTGTCGACAAAATTTTATTCGATCGCAAAACCACGCGGCAAAAAACTTTAGTTTTCGATACATTTTTATACGATCGCAAAACTCAGTTGCGAAAACTATTAGATTTTCGTTAAGTTTTTATATGATCGCAAAACTCAGCGGCGAAAACCTTGAGTGTTCGATAAGATTTTATTCGATCGTAAAACTTAGCGTTCGAATAATTTTTCATTCGAATAAAAACACGCCGCAAACAAGATATACATTAAACAGTTAGGAAAATTTTCAAAGCCTTTTCAAAGTCATTTGTTATACATAAAAACTGTTTGCGCGACGACAAAAATTTCAATTACTCAACATTAACAATTACTTACTATAATTTGCATTTGAATCTTACAATCTAATGATTCTTATTTAATATTTCCAGAGATGGCTCATCAAGAATATTCGTACATCTATGTGTATGAAGTTTGGCAACTGTCCACGACAAAAACTATTAGATGGACTTAACCACCTTCCGATGTCCCGATGACGTCATCATCTCCATTCTAAAAGGACATCCCCACTGGCCAGCCCTCACAATGACTGCATCAGTCCAGATGGTGTATCTCCAACAATTCTGGGGATGTATGCAGATCCATGTCGTGGGTGATGACGTGTCCTATACAACAAAAATCAACCAGAAGCACGTCGTCATCGAAAAGAATCTTCTGGCCTTAGTCATAGATCTACCTCATCACGAAGTCTACGACCCCCTACCCACATATTCGGAGATAGTTGCAGATATGCTTCAGATGGGATATAAGCCACCGCTGACAAACTAGCCAATTTTCAGAACATTGAGATTCCTCACCCATGGAGGACCTTGTTTGGAATTATCAACAAGTGCCTCTCCCCGAAGCATTCATAATTTGATAAGGCGAACGAAAACATTCTACAGATCTTCTATGGAGTTGTCTTCTCCAAGAATATGACGTGGCCCAACTCATCTGGAATGACCTGGCGGTCCAAATGAGTAAACGGAAAACCATAGCGAAGGCGAAGTTCATGCCTTACGTCCGCTGGTTCCCGGTGCTGATCTCTCACTTGATGGAAGTACATTTGGAGATTCCCCGCCTACCACATGCCGGAGGATACACCACTGCCGAGGCTGTGGTTTTTCAACAATTTGAAGGCGTCGGATCTGGCACTCCAACCCATGCTGATCCCGTTGGAGCTTCTCCGTCTGGCAGACCCTAATGATGAAGCCTATCAAGATTACTGCCAGAATTCTATCACGGAGGTCATGGTTCGATCCACCGACCCCGCTCTGATGCCTATTTGACAAGAACCACCGGTGGAGACACAAGAGCCCGAAGCTAAGGCAGTGGCCATTGGGGCGAGGGTGCAGCCCGTGTGCCCACACCTCCCACAGTTGACTCTCCTGAAGCCACTGATTCCGACGAGGATTGCAGATTATTACGAAGGGGCTCCCGCCGACAACGATCTTCAGCCCCGTCTGCACTACAATGGTTTCAGTTTTGCTCCCTCCACCTCCACCAGTCTTGACGACTACACATGTTCCCCTCTAACTTGTCTCAACAACCATTGAGATGATTCCTACGGTTTCATCTCAAGGATTGGACGGAAGTCCCGTTGGTCCACCGATATCTTCGGAAACAACAACGGGTCAACCCACTGAAGTGGTGACTTAGGATTGTCAACATGTGTCTTTAGACGTCCCGGAATCTCAAGTCCTTTCATAGGCGGCACGTCAGTAATATTTTCTGACGTTGTGACAGTGGAGCGCCTCCCTGGCCCCACTCCGGAGGTACCACAATTCATGACGGAGCAGAGATTACAAGCTGCTCTTTCCACATCCCTCAACACTCTCGAAGACCGGCTGATGGAAAGAGTTATCCACGCCATCGAGACTTCCCGACAGGATACCGGGAAAGCACCAGTCTCTGAGGCCGCTCCATTCGAACCCCTTTTCCAACCCATTCCTCACCACCACTAACCACCACTATACACACTCCCATCCAACTCATATTAACCACCCCAACACAATCTCATTCCCTTATCAACCCATACACCATACCCATCACCCAGCTTCATGATATCCTAATTTCTCGTCTCCTAGCCCTCGAGACAAGGACCCCTGCCGAGGAGAGTTTCTACCGCCGGCTAGTGAATGACCCCGAGCCGCCCGCTCAAACACGCTACCGAGAAGAAAAATCCCGCACAAAGAGAAGACATGACGATCCTGACGATCGGGATCGCCATGAGGGGGAGAAAAGGCAGAAGACAACCAAAAGCGGCCGTGGTCAAGGACGAGAAAAGACATCCTCAACACGTGAAGCTGGAGGATCGTCAACCAACCCACCAACTACACAACCCAATACCCGCCGACAAACAACCACCACATCTCACACCCACACAATACCTTCGGCTCCCAAAAGTCCAAACCCAATCCCAACCTCTGTGCTCCAAGATCAACTCGAAGCAATGTTCAACTACGATCCCAACGACTATATTTTGAACGAGAAGTGGCCGACGCACTAGGAACCAGAGGAAGCAGCTCAAGCTCGCCTCTCCAACGTCAGATACTTCCTGCAACAAGCTTCGGTCGATTAAGTTCTGCTTGAAGATGAAGAACTACAAGAAGGCAAAGACTACAATACCGAACTTCCAGAGCTGCCAGAGATGATTAGACACCGGCGGACACCCCTCCTCGTCTTTCAAAGGGGACTGTCCGAGTCGAGACGTCATAGGAGAACGTTCGGATTAAAGTGCTCTTCCTTGAAGACATAAGGAAGCAGATCTTGAGAGCACCAAAAAGGATCAAGAAGCTGAACGAGCTTAATCTACGGGGGATCTCTCATTGGGAAGAACGAAAGAAGATGGAACACATCTTCATGCTTACTTACCTTGGTCCGGATCGAAGTGGCATCCCAACAGATCAACTCAGAAGAAACTTCAGGGACAAGCCACTGATCCTCCAACTCATGGGCGTATCACACACGATTGGACATTATCCAACCCCGATCTACATCACACAGCAAGCGGATGCCAATCACACTCGAGAAGAGATAGACGAAAGCTATTTACCATTTCTTCCACCATACGAAGTTTACCGCCTGTTTCAGATGTACAAGAAGAAATACCAGACACATACTAGATACATCAAAAAGGAAAGGCTCGAGGGATTGAAAAGATTCATGGTGCGGCAAATTAAATTTCACACCGCACACGACCTTCAAATAGCTGTGGAAAATAACATGTTGGAGGTCAATATGGAATCGCCGCTCATGAAAGGCTTCCCGCTCAACGACTTCCCGGAGAACTACATTTTCAAGAAGCCAAGCCTCGCGATCACTTATAGGAATCCAATCATTGGAAAGACGAGAGCGACGATGAAGTCTGAGGTACAGAAGTTCTGCAACGGGACGTTGAAGCTGATAAGGAAGAACATCAAAAGGAGGTTGGTGGAGATCGATGATGAAACGATCTTCGAGGCCCTTGGAGAAGAAGAAGCCCCGCTCCTAAATTAGCATCTCAATGCGATTAATGAGCGGTTGAAGCTGAAGAATGTTGTCCGACACTCGAGACATAATTAGGATTGAGGAAGTCCTTCTGCGGCCGACATAGATAAACAGAGCTGAAGAGCAAACGATCACAAAGGGGGAGATTGAAGAAAACTTAGAAATTATTCTCATTTATTAGTCATTGTAATTAGGGGCGTAGCTTGTATTTTTTATAGTGTAGGACTTATTAGTAAATATACCACGTAAATAGGTAAAAATACATTATTAAAATCAATACACAAGAATTCAAAAAATTCACAAGGGCTTGAAGAAGACTTAGAAATTGTGCTTTGTTTATTAGTTATCCTTGTAATTAGGGGCGTAGCTTGTATTTTTGATAGGGTAAGACTAATTAGTAAATATACCATGTATAGAGGTATATATACAATATACACTACAGAAATCAATACACAAGAATTTCAGAAAATTTACAAGGCAAAGAATTCACATTCTAGAGAGAGAAACACAAACGAAAACTTTCTCACTCTAAGCATTTCTCTCTCGTGATATTCAACCGAGATCGACCGAAGGTAACATGTGAAAACCTATATTCGAATATCTAGAATTTGTGCCTAGATCTCTCGTTAGTTGATTAATTATGACCTAACAATTGGTATCAGAGCAGATCGTGATCGTTATGTATTGATTTCGCTATTTTTAGATCAAATTTATTTTCCAGATTTTTAGATCGAAAACGCGCGCGAAATGCAATTTGATCTACGTGCTGAATTGCGAATTTTGTTGATGATTCTGCTGCTAAAGTGATATATTATATGTTAGGAATGAATTATGTACTGATTTCAATCGCTTAGAACATCAGATTATTTCTGATTTTCGATTTCGATCGCTTTTACTGTTTGCGATAGAGTTTTGAATACGATTTGATTTTCGTCATAATCAATATATTTTGCCGTAAAATGTGGTTAATCTTGTGTTTGTTCATGTTCAGAACTCATATTCAAGTGATTACCCAAAATCTCAGCATCTATTTGAGTTTTTCAGTTGAATCTGAGTTTTACTGTTCCATTGAACTTGACTAGTATTCTTCGATCTTTTTTCAATCGAAAAACTTGACTCGAAAATCTTTTCCGAACAGCTCACTAGCGAAATGTTTTTCGATATTTTCACTATTTTCGTATAGTTTCACTCATACATAAGATTCGAAAAACTTTATTTTCGATAAATAATTTTTCGATTCTCCCATAAAAATCTTTTTTGAGCGTATCTAAGCATAAATTTTTTTTCGACAAATACTGTGTTAGCTATATACATATCAACTTTTGACACGAAAAACTTGTTTTACACTTACAAGTTTTTCGATCTCTAGTTTTTCGATCATCTAAATTCTCGAGTCAAAATTTAGCGAAAACATATTTCGATCGAATATTTTACACATGAATAAGTTTAGTCAACAAATTGAGTCAAACTTATCGAAATTTCTTGAAGTCATAGATTTTCGATCATTTTAATTTTTTCTATAACAAATATTTCGATATAAAGTTTTTGCGATTGACAAATTTTTTTCGATAAAGCATTTTTCGATAGGATATATTTGCAAAACTTTTATCACTCGAAAAATAATTTTCGATAAACGTATCTCAAAAACTTATACTCTCGAAAATCATTTTTGATTAAAAGGATCGAAATCTTTCAAATCGAAAATCTTATTACCCGAAAAACTTTTACAAACACTGAACTTTCAAACGCACACACATTTTACACTGATCTGAATTTTTTTTAAGAATCAAAATCGTAATTTTCAAAACTTACGAAAAATATTTCTCATTGCATAAACAGTGCTAAATAATTTTTGCACTCAAAAACAATTTTTGTTTAACCAAAAAATAGGTTCAAAAAGGAAATCTTAAAGTACGAACCAAACATTACTAACTAGTTTGTCACTTGTGAAGCACTTTTACCATCTCAACTCCAAACTTTCACGAGAAGAGGCGAATACTCATCGGATGCTTACTCACTTGAAAACGATCCAATTCTAAGAAGAGGAAATACACCGTATGGAGAAGTCAATTTATAAAGTTCTTGGAGACAAAAGATCAAGCTACAAATTTGAGAGCTTCTCTTCAAGAATGACCCGCTCAATTCTGGCTTATCCAAGAAGGCGATGCCACAAATAATCCTCTCATTCCTGCCACTAGAAGACTCAAAATTCCTAGTGAATACTCTGAGGGGGAGAGATTAAGAGCTAAAGGTGATCTCGGTGCTAAAACTTTCATGATGCAAGGCATCCCAAATGACATCTATATGCAAATAGATAGTCTATCAAGTGCTAAGGCTATGTGGGACAAGCTCCACAAAATGATACAAAGGACCGAAGTCGGAGTCAAGGCTTGGAAAGCGAACATACTCACAGCTTACGACTCCTTCAAAGTCAAGACGGAGGAAAATCTCTACGAACTCTATCAATGTTATTTGACTCTTCTTAACGAGATGAGGAAAATAGAAATTTTCAAGACAAATATGGAGGTAAATATCCTATTTCTTTCATCTCTTCAACCGGAGTGGAAGAAAATATCCATGCAAATCCTTCAAAACAAGGATTTGGACGAAATAGATATCCACGCCGTTTTCAACTATCTCGCTCAACACGAGGAAGATATTAGCAAGATACAAAAAGAACAAAAGGGCAAACAGATCGAAGACTCAATAGCTCTAGTTTCGGAAAGAAAAACTAGTCGATCTCGTAAAGATAAAAGCATCAAACTGTCGAGTTCTTCAGAAGAAGAAGACGAGTCAGCTAATCGACTTCGGATCTCAAGCTCTAAGCACAAGGAAAGACCAATCGAGTCGTCAGAATCCAAAAATGCCAAAGAGCCACGAAAATGCTATAATTGTGGTAAAACAGGGCACTTCGCCAGAGAATTCAATCTTTCGAAGAAGAAAGACGCCAACTACTACTCGAAGAAATTTCAATTAACTAAACAAAAAAGGAAGGTGGAGTTGCTCTAATGGCTGAACAAAAGCACTGACTAGAAGACACAACTGATTCTAAAAAAGACAATTTAGCTCTCATGGCATTTCTTGACGATGCCTCAGATGAAAGCTCAACGATGAGGTCCGACGACGACAAAGCATCAACCTCATCTCAAGAGGTAGCTACACCTGATTCTACATTATTAGACATGTTAGAAACGTTACAAATTAAATATGCTAACATGAAAAATGAGCAGAAAAGTACAAAAGAGTTAGAGGATAGACTAACACTCAGCGAAAATAATTTCCCAAAGCAATTAGATAAAACAGTTCACTTAGAAATTCTCTTATCTAATGCTAAGGAAACTATAACTAGTCTTGAATCTAGGATAGCTACTTCTGAGACAAAAAGTAACGACCTTAGTAAAATTCTTATACTCAGAGAGAGCTAGAACTTTCTAGAAATAATTATAAGGAAATCTCTGATGAACGTAAGAAGCTTTACTCAAGGATTAAGACTTTAGACGATCTTCTAACAAAAAGAAAACAAATTGATCAGACCATCTTTCTAAACCAACCTCATGATATAGAATTTTATAATTATGTTGAAGGCTTAGGTTTTAACAATCCTTGTAACTTGAAAAGTAAATGTAAAACAATTATATGATATCAAGTACATCGGTTTAGGATTAACTTCTTTAATGTATTTTACAAACACTTCAGAAATAAATGCCTCAGAAGAATCCAAAAGAGAAGCCAAAACTAGGACTGACATCCCCTTTGATTACACTTATTTGAATAATAGTTACAAGACACGGGAAATAAACATGTCTAGTGACTATAATTCATTATATCCTTTAGAAGATATCCCTAAAGTTGAGGAAGAAAATTCTGATCATTCTAAAAATTCTACTTTCTATTATATTCCTGCTATTATTAAGAAAACAGATGATTTTAACTCCTCCTTAGAAACAGAAAGAAAGAATTTTGACGCAGAAAAGAATGCGCTTTTATTGGAGAGTTCAAATCTAAAAAATTCCTCAGTTTTGACTAATGTTTTAAAATCTTGTCCTGATTTAATTTTGAAAGAAAAATCATTAATCGAGGACAAGACCAAATTTAAGAAAATTTCCCCCATTATTATACAAAATATTTCAAAAGAAGAAAATTTCTCTTTAAAAAGCGTCAAAAGAGAAAAGGAGTCATTAAATGCTTCGAAAGCGAAAAAGATTATTTTCTTTTTCTACCCTGTCCACAGGTAGAGTAGGGACAAAGCATACTAAGGAGAGAGTGTCAAGTCTAGAAATTAAGAAGAAAATTATTAATTACTCATTTTCAAAATTTTCTTCTGTATCAAAAACAAAGGACACTCGTAAAAAGAGAGCCGTATCTAATTTTCATGTTGTTGCTTCAACTTAGTCTTTAAAATCCTTTAATTTTTTTATGCACAAATTTTAAAATCGGTTCCACTTACAAAAATACTCATATTAAGACAAATGCGAGTCTTAAGTTTCGTTGGAGACAAGATCCGGCTATTAAACAAGCTTATAGCTCGATTCACTATTGCCCTCATCTAAGGTACCCAGTCCAAGTACACTCGGCGAAACAACTTAGGAAACTAGCTAGAGAAAAGATTTTCTCATGCACTAAGACAGATAAGACATTTGTCCGAGCTTAAATTAATCTACCATGTAAGGTTTTCACCCTCAATGGGTTCCCAAAACATCATCTAGGCTAACACAAGCCAAAAAGGTCAAGTTGCCTAAAGAGGTACCACTTAAACCAACAACTTCTAAGTTGGTTTGGATACCTAAGAATAACATTGGTTTAGGAACAAATAATGAACAAACTTTAACTACTAAATCTGCTAATCCGAGAGGACCCATTGATAAGTGGGTACCTAAGTCTCTCTACTCTTTTTTTATGCAGACCCATCATCTGTGGTATCTAGATTTGGGTTGGTCCACACACATGACGGGAGATCAAGAACTGTTGAGCAACTATCAAGACCGATACAACGGCAAAGTCAGATTCGGCAACAACGATTCAGCTCCAATTCTAGGCTTTGGAGATATAATTATGAAGAATCTGACAATAAAAAATGTCTCTTATGTCCAAGGTCTTAAACACAACCTGTTCATCATAGGACAATTCTGCGATAAAGGCTTTTAAGTAGTATTTCTAGCTGAACAGTGGAGAATTTTAAATAGTTAGAATCAAGTACTTCTTATAGGATCTCGAAGATATTATCTCAACACAATTAATCTGACAACTGTACGACCTTCAACGAATGTCTCATCTAAATCTCAAAGCTCTTCACAAGCTTTCTACTAAAAAGTTGGTCAATGGTTAGCCAATTATTTCACTTCACCAAGAGCATCAATGTTCGGCTTGTCAAATGGGAAAAATGAAGCGAGCGTCACACAAACTCAAGCAAGTAACTTCCACATCTCGACCTTTGGAATTACTACACATGGACCTTTGTGGACCAATGCAAACACAAAGTATCAACAGTCGTAAGTATGTGCTTGTAATTGTCGACGACTATTCTCGCTACACTTGGACAAGATTTCTACGAACTAAGGATGAGACTAGAGACTTGATAATAAGTTTTGTGAATACAACTCAGAATCTCCTGCAACAGAAGATCAAAGCAATCAGGATTGACAATGGGACTGAATTTAAGAATCAACGTCTCAGCACTTATTATCAGTCACTTGTATTTATTCAACAATTTTCAGCCGCTAAAACGCCTCAACAAAATGGTGTCGTAGAACGAAAGTACCGGACTTTCGTTGAAGCTGCTCGGACAATGCTTATACATTCCGGTCTTCCTCACTTTCTATGGGCTGAAGCAGTGAGTACAACTTGCTTTACGCAAAATCGGACGATTATTCACAAACGCTTTGAAAAGACGCCGTACGAGATAATAAATCAAAGGATTCCGAATATCTCTTTCTTCAAATTCTTAGGGTGCAAATGCTTTGTGGCGAACGATCGAGAGCATCAAACTAAGTTCGATCCTAAAGCATTTGAAGCCGTTTTTGTTGGATATTCATCAACTTCAAAAGCATACCGCGTCTATATCAAGTCTTCTCGTACAATAATGGAAAGTTACAACGTCACTTTTAGCGAAGTGACCGATTTGGCTTCTGAACAAGACAGTTCAAAACCCGGGCTTAAAGGCGTGTTGGCACAAAGTCAACAAATTCGGACAACATCTGCCTCACCGTCAATAGAAGCACTTCTCGCTGATTTGGAAGACTTGGACTTTCTTTTTAAACATTTTTATCGGAATGAGTCTCAAATGCATGCTTCTTCACATTCTATGCCAAGCAGCACACCTTCTCTTTCTACGGTCGAAATTACAAATGAGATTCCCGACCCTCAAAGTCCAACCGATGATCTATATTCTCAAGATTTAGAGTCACCAACTAATGTTGCAGCTCCTACGAATGTCGATGAGGAAATCCATCAAATTCAACTTCAAAAATAAATTTCCCTTATAGGGATAATCAGCCTATCAATACAGGATGTCTCGAACTACTCATCAAAGATGGTTCGTTCTTCCTCATGAACGCAAATGGACACGAGCTCATCCTGTCGATAAAATACTTGGTGATCCTTTAAGTGGAGTACGCACTAGGACATCTACACAAAGCGGACTATTCACGTGCTTCTTAAGCCAAAACGAACCTATCAAAGTAGCTAAAGCTCTCAAAGACACGGATTGGGTGATCGCTATGCAAGACGAACTCAACCAATTCGAGCGTCTCCAAGTTTGGACACTAGTTCCTCGACCGCATGGCAAGACAATTATAGGAACAAAATGGGTCTTCAAAAAATAAGAAGAACGAGAATGGTGAAATTATCAGGAACAAAACACGACTCATAGCCAAGGGGTACAATCAACAAGAAGACATTGACTAAGACGAGACGTATGCCCCTGTTACTCATATCGAAGCTATTCGATTATTTTTTGCGTACGCGGCTCATAAAGACTTCAAAGTTTGTAAAATGGACGTAAAAACTGCATTTCTCAACGGCGTGTTAAAAGAAGAAGTCTACGTCGCTCAATCTGAATGCTTCGTACACGAGAATCATCCTGATTATGTCTATCGATTAGATAAAGCTCTCTAAGGAATAAAACAAGCCCCTCGAGCTTGGTATAATGTTCTGAGCGAATTTCTAGTAAAATCCACCTTTATAAGAGGAACAATCGATACGATACTATTCATCAAAACACAAGGCAAGGATTTGATGATCGTCCAAGTTTACATCGACGGCATCATCTTCGGCTCGACAAATCAACGACTCTGTCAGAAATTTGGTGATCTAATGAAGACCAAATTCGAGGTGAGCTTAATGGGCGAACTCCAACTCTTTCTTGGACTACAAGTCAAGCAACATGACGATGGAATCTTCATCAGTCAAACCAAGTATATACGAGATATTCTGAAGAGATTTAATCAAGACAGGAGCTCACCTATGAGTACTCCCATGTCCACAAAATGTAAATTGGATGTTGATCCTTCTGGTAAAGTAGTCAACATCACAACTTATAGGAGCATCATTGGATCTCTTCTCTACTTAACGTCAAGCCGACCCGACATCATGTTCGCCACTTGCCTCTGTGCTCATTTTCAAGCCGACCCAAAAGAGTCCCACATGCACGCGGTCAAGCGAATTCTATGCTATCTCAAAGAAACTCCCAACTTAGGTTTATGGTATCCAATTGGCACTGATTTTATATTAATGGGCTATACTGACGCTGATTATGCAGGTTGTCGAATGGACAGGAAAAGCACGTCTGGCGGAGCACAATTCTCGGGCAATAAGTTAGTCTGTTGGTCCTCAAAGAAGCAAAATTGCGTATCAACTTCGACGGCCGAGGCGGAGTACGTCGCGACTGCCAGTTGTTACTCTCAAGTTCTATGGATGCGGACGCAACTACGCGACTACGGGTTTGAATTTAATAACATTCCCAAATATAGTGATTCTCAAAGTGCTATTGCCATTACTTGCAATCATGTTCATGACTCACGCACGAAACACATAGATATTCTCTATCATTTTATAAAAGATCATGTAGAAAAAAAAACTATATATATGTATTTTGTTAAAACGGAGTTTCGACTTGCCGACTTATTCACTAAGGCATTGGATGAAAAACGATTCTAATTCCTTATTGCTAAGCTAGGCATGTTGAATCTCAATCTTTCTTGAAATGTGCTTCACATGCTCTATTATGTTCATGTATGATATTCTATGTGTTTCTTGATCTTCTTTGTGTGGTTATAAAAAAAATAAATAAAAATAATATAGTATAATATATATATATAATAACATAAAATAAAATAAAAATAAATGGGGAATGACGATAATTTTGTCTATTTTGATTTACTCACTAAAATATTTCTATGATATATGCCTAGTTCTTTGCTTAAAAAATCATGTGATAGTGTGTTACATCATATATGTGAGAATTTGAGCCTCAATATTTTTTTTTAAGGAATTATCCTTTAGTGTGTTACACTTCAAATGTTTATCTCTTGATTTGTACTTTGTGGTCTCATTCTTGCTTTGTGTTAATTCGTCATGAAAATGATATTTAAATCCTTTACTTTTTCCTCTAGTAATCCCCTTTTGCGCCTTCTCCGATATTCTTTTTCTTTTTGAGACCCGATTGATCCATCAACCTTATTACTAAAGTTTTGGGGGTTGCTCAAACATGAAAAAGAGAGGGAGAAAAGGAGATACACATGACGAACTTCTCTCGATCATTATAAATGAGAAACATGGATCTCGCTGTGCACTTCTCCTAGATAATCTCGTATACCCCAAGAAGAGAAGCACCTCGAAGTGAACTTCTCCAACTATAATCTAGATCTTATAAGAAAACAAGTAGAGGAGCACGGCCTTGGGTTCGAATTCCATAACTGCGAACCTTCAAAATGAACACAATCTCGGTCCGAGAACAAAAGAAAGTTTCATCTCTCAAAGCCTCGTAAAGAAGAAGAGACTCGTCTTGAGCAAGTGCAGAAGAAAAGAAAAGAAAAAGGAGTAGAAATGAATTTCAAAAGGGCCCCTGGAATTGAAGAATTTTTAAGCTCACTAATCCCAAAATTATCCTACCTTTTAGTGATAGCCCAAAAATAATAATCCGTTGAAAGTCCCTTTGATTCAAATTGATGGACTTTCACTTGGTAAGTTGATTAAATATGCTATGATAACAAGTTAATTGATAAAATTTATCGTGTTGATATGAGTGATATATCTACTAAATATTCTCATGATAAAAATAAATTGAGTGTTATGAGCGAACCTTGCGAGAGTTGTCGAAATGATCCATACTATGATCTTAGAATATTAGTTTAGTTACATTATTTGACGGTAAATTATTATTCTATGTTTCATGTGAAATATTTGCGTGATAATATTCAAAATGGAAAATCTGACCCCCAAAACAAAAATTATTTTCGCACATTTTAAATGCATTAGTACATGCATTGGTTCAGAATTGACAAAATGCGAAATTTTATGAAAACGCAAAATTTTCATACACATGATTAGGGGATCATGAATCTACGTTGAATTGATTAAATGCGTTATTTGTGCTTATATCATATATTTTTATATGCATAATTGTGTTGAATATTTGCTAAATTGCCAAAACATTATATGTGCATTTATTAAGGGGTAGCTTACATCTAAATGATTTACTTACAATCACGACTTCTCATGTTTCATTTTAAGTTTTACAGAAAATTTTGAGCACATCTCAGGAGTCCAGTGATGAATTTCATCGCACATTGGGAGTTAATTGCATTTATTTAAGAACTTCAGGGATCTCTATTAAAATTTCTTTTTGGGTGCAAAAGTAAAAATAATAAAATTTTCAAACTAGATTTTAACGAGAGCCTAAAATGATTTTCACGGCCCAAAACCCTTTTACTTTACCTAATCGAAAACTCTTACTCATGCTAACATTAACGATCGAAACTCTTCGCATTCTCAAAAGCTTCAAACGTCGATTTCGAAAAATTCTTAACCTTCCTCAGATTTTCTGTTAAAAACTCGCCTAATTTGAAGGTAGAATCCAGTTTCGGTTCATCTTTTTTTTTCGAAAATCATGAATCGCGACAGTTTTTCAAAATCATTCGATGATATTTCTCAACTTCGCGATTTTTCGACTGAAACTTCTTAAGAAATCCAATTTTCTCTGTTTAGATTCAACATTTTGATTAAATGCATGATATTTGGATTCGCAACTGATTTCTGGTTATTACGAGTCCAGATTAACTCATGTTTTACCGAGAATCGTCATTCGCGTTTTTTAGAATTTACTGTTTGATTTCAAAATTTTTAGGCCGAAAATAGTCTTATCGCAAACAGTAGCGCCGAAGAACTTTAGTTTTCGTTCAGTTTTATTCGATCGCAAAACTCAACGGCGAAAACCTTATGTTTTCGATATGTTTTTATTCGATCGTAAAACTTAGCGGCAAAAAATTAAGTTTTTCGATAAAATTTTATTTGATCGCAAAAATACGCGGTGAAAAGTTGAAGTTTTTCGATAAAATTTTATTCGATTGAAAAACTACGCGGCGAAAAACTTAAGGCGACAAAGGTTTATTCGATCGCAAAACTACTCAGCGAAAAACTTTAATTTTCGATACATTTTTATTCGATCGCAAAACTCAGTGAGGAAAACCTTGAGTTTTCGTAAGTTTTTATTCGATCGCAAAACTTAGCTTTCGAATAAATTTTCGCTCGAATAAAAACACGCTGCAAACTGTATACACTTTAAACACTTAGAAAAATTTTCAAAACTTTTCTAAGTCATTCATTATACACATAAACACTGTTTGCGCCTCTACAAAAAATTTTCAACACTAACAATTGCTTAATCTAATTTCCATTTGAATATTCCAATCTAATGATTCTTATTCATTTTTTTTTCAGAGATGGTTCATCAAGAATACTCATACATCTATCCTTCCGAAGGTTGGCTAACCGTCCACGACAACAACTATCAGTTGGATCTAGCCACCTTTCAATGTCCCGATGAAGTCATCATTTACATACTCAAAGGACACCCCTTATGGCCAACACTCAGTCCAGATGGTATATCTTCAACAGTTCTGGGGATGCATGAAGAGCCACATTGTAGGTGATGACGTGACCGACACATCCAAGATAAACCAGAAACACGTCATCATCGACAAAAATCATCTGGCCATGGTCCTCGATCTACCGCATCATGAAGTCTATGACCCTCTACCGAAAAATGCGGAGATAGTAGAAGACATGCTTCGTATGGGATACAAGCCACCGCTGACCAAAGTAGCCAACTTTCAGAACAGCGGGATCCCTCACCAGTGCAGGACATTATTTGGAATTATCAGCAAATGTCTCTCCCCGAAGCACTGCGGATTTGATAAGACGAACAAAAATATTCTCAGGATCTTCCATGGAGTCGTCTTCTCAAAGCAATATGACGTGGCCCAGCTAATCTTGAACGATCTTGCGGACCAAATGCGTCAACGGGAAACATAATCGAAGGCAAAGTTCATGCCTTACGTGTGATGGTTCCCGGTGTTGATCTCCCACCTGATGGAAGTACATCCGGAGATTCCACGTCTACCACCTGTTGGAGGATACACACCGCCGAGGCTACGGTTTTTCCACAATCCGAATGCATCGGATCTGGCACTCTAACCGATGTTGATCCCGTTGGAGCTTCTAGCCTAGTAGACCTCACCGATGTGGCCTACCAAGATTATTACCAAAACAATTCAATCACGGAGGCTATGGTACGGTCAGTCGATCCGGCTCCGATGTCTACCCGACACGAATTACCGGTGGAGACACAAGAGCCCGAAGTTGAGGCTCAAGAGACTGAAACAGCGGCCATTGAGCCCAAAGGTGCAGCTCGTGAGCCCACACCTCCAACAGCCGAATCTCCTGAAGCCACCAACTCATATGAGGACTGCAGATTACGACGAAGGGGCTCCCGCCGACAACAAGTTTCTGCCATGTCTGCATCTCTCTCCACCACAACGGCTTCGGTGTTACCTCCTCCACCACCACCGGCCCAGACGACCACACAGGTTCCCATAGAACCTGTCCTGACATCCATAGAGATGATACCTCCGGTCTCATCTCAAAGATTGGATGGAAGCCTCGTCGGTCCCCCGCATCTTCGGCGCCCACAACGGGCCAACCCACCGAAGTGGTGACTTCTGGGTTGTTAACGGGTGTCTATCGATGTCCCAGAATCACAAGTCCTTTAATAGGCGGCACGTCAGTTCTATTCTCTGACGTTGTGATAGTGGAGCGCCTTCCTGGCCCCACTCCGGAGGTACCAATCTTCGTGACGGAGCAACGCCTACAAGAAGTTCTTTCCACATCCATCATTTCTCTCGAAGATAGACTAATGGAAAGAGTTATATACGCCATAGAGACTTCCCGACGAGATACGGAGAATGCACCAATCTCCGAGGCCGCTCCTTCCGAAACCCACTCCCAACCCATCTCCTCACCACCACTAACCACCACCATACATACTCCCATCCAACCCACATTAACCACCCCACCCCAATCTCCTCCTTTATCAACCCATACACCATCCCGATAACCCATCTTCATGATATTCTCTATCTCGTTGCTAGCCCTCGAGACAAGGACCCCTGTCGAGGAGAGTCTATACCGCCGGCTAGTAGATGACCCCGAGCCGCCTGCTGAAATGCGCTGCCGAGAAGAAAGCTCCTACACAAAGCGAAGATATGAAGATCACGATGATCCGGATCGCCATGAGGGGGAGAAAAGGCAAAAGACCACCAGAAGCGGCCGTGGTTAGAGTCGAGAGAAGACATCCTCCACGCGTGAAGCTGGAGGATCATCATCTAACCCACCAACCACACAACCTACTAATACCCGCCAACAAACAACCACCACATCCCACACACATACAATACATCCATCTCCCAAAAGTCCAAATCCAATCCCGGTCTCCGTCCTCCAAGCTCAACCTGAAGCAGTCAACTACGATCCACATGCAATCATAGATGACTATATTCTGAACGAGAAGTGGCTGACAAATTGGGATAACCAGAGGAAGCTGCTCAAGCTCGACTCTCCAATGTCATATACTTCCTGCAACAAGCTTCAGTTGATTTGGTACTGCTTGAAGGTGAAGAACTTCAAGAAGGCGAAAACTACAATACCGAACTCCCGGAACTGCCAGAGATTATTAGGCACCGAGTGGACACTCCTCCTCGCTTTTCAAAGGGGATTAGGCACCGAGTGGACTCCTCCTCAACGACTTCCCAGAGAACTATATTTTCAAGAAGCCAGGCCTCGCCATCACATATGAAATCCAATCATTGGAAAGGCGAGAGCGATGATGAAATCTGAAGTTCATAAGTTCTGTGACGGGACGTTTAAGCTCGTAAGGAAGAACATCGAAAGGAGGTTGGCGAAGATCGTTGAAGAAACGATCTTCAAGGATCTTGGAGAAGAAGAAGCCCCGCTCCTCAATGAGCTTCTCAATGTCATCAACGAAAGGTTGGAGCTAAGGAATGTTGTCCGACACTACGAGACAACATTGGGATTGAGGAAGTCCTTCTACGCCCGACAAGGATAAACGGAGCTGAAGAGCAAGCAAGCACAAAGGGGGAGATTGAAGAAGACTTAGAAATTGTGCTTTGTTTATTAGTTATCCTTGTAATTAGGGGCGTAGCTTATATGTTTAATAGTGTAGGACTAATTAGTAAATATACCATGTATAGAGTTATGTATACAATGTACACTACAGAAAGCAATACAAGAATTTCAGAAAATTTACAACGCAAAGAATTCACATTCTAGAGAGAGAAACACAAACGAAAACTTTGTCACTCTAAGCATTTCTCTCTCGTGATTTTTAACCGAGATATTCGACCGAAGGTAACATTTGATAATCTATATTCGAATATCTAGAATCCGTGCCTATATCTCTCGTTAGTTGATTAATTAGGACCTAACAAAGCTTCTCTCTCTCGTGATCTTCAAAGGAGATATCCGACCAAAGGTAACAAATCGATAATCTATATTCGAATATCTAGAATTCATGTCTAGATCTCTCGGTAGTTGATGATTTAGGACCTAACAGAAAATCGTTTCCAAGAGAGTAAGCATCCATAGTCGTAGTTGATTGGTAGGATCACCTGAAGGTTTGGATTTGTGTTGGTTAGATTGATTCACAAGTGACAAATTTGTTAGTAATGTTTGGTTCTTACTTTAAGCAATTTCCTTTTTGGGCCTATCTCTAATTGTTAGGTCCTAGAAATTGTGTTCGAGTAAAAAAAATATTTAGCACAAGAATTGATACTTCAAAATTTTTGCTAGATCATTTTGAATTTATGATTTTAATTGAAAAGTTTGAGTATCGAAAATGATTATGCAAAGAGCGATATTTTTCAAAAGTTTTGAAAGTGACGATTTTGATTTTGGATTTGTAAAAATTTTTAAATCAGTGTGGAAAATGTTTGCATTTGAAAGTTCAGTAAGTATAAAAGTTTTTCCACCAATAAGTTTTTCGATTAAAAAAATGTTCGATGCTTAAAATCGCAAATGATTTTCGTAAGTATAGGTTTGTCGAAGGATGTTTATCGAAAATTATTTTTGACTGATATATAAGTTTGACTCAATTATTTGACAAAACTTATTCGAGTGCGAAATATTCGATTGAAATACGTTTTCGCTAACTTTGGACTCGAGAATTAAGAAAATAAAAAAACTTGAGATCGAACAACTTGTAATCGAAAAACAGGTTTTTCGTGTCAAAAGTGAATGCGGTTATAGCAAAAACACTATTAGTCGAAAAAGATTATTCTGTGTGAGAATCGAAAAACTAATAATCGAAAATAAAATTTTTCGCGTCAATATAGGTGTGAAACTAGCAAAAACAGTGAAATTGTCGAAAACGTTTGCGCTAGAGAATTACTCGAAAAATATTTTCGAGACAAACTTTCCATCGAAAAACGATCGAAGAACACAAAGAAGAGTTCAATGGAACAGTGTTACACAGATTCAACTGAAAAACATCAAATTACACAATGCGATTCTGGATAATCACTTGAATTTGGGTACTGAACAAGAACAAACACAAGATTAAACACATTTTTAAAGCAAAATCTATCAATTTTGATGCAAATCAAATCGTTTTTCAATCTGCAATCGCAAACACTAGAATAGATCGGAATCAAAAACCAAATAAGTTTGATGTTCTAAACAATTGAAATCAGTACGCGATTCATTCCTGACATGTAATCAATCACTTTTGCATCAGAATCAACAACAAATTTCGCAGAATTCAGCACATATATCAAATTTCCAGTTCGCGCGCATTTTCGATCGAAAAACAATCTGAACAGAATTTGATCTAAAAACAGCAAAATTCAATCGAAAACAATTATGATCCGCTCTGGTACCAATTGTTAGGTCCTAGATTATCAACTACCGTAAATCCTAGGCATTAATTCTAGATATTCGAGTGGAAATCTGAAATTTGATACCTCGGTCGAATACCTCCAATGAAGAACACGAGAGAAACACCCTTAGTGTGAGAAAGTGTTTTGTGTGTTTATCTCTCTAGAATGTAAATTGCAAGCCTTTCGGCTTATTTTTCTAATAACTTCCTCTCTTGAATTCAATAGTGTACATTGGTATTTATACCTATATACATGCTATAACACAATAAGTCCTACACTATTGAATATACAAATCACGCCCCGAATTACAAGGATAACTAATAAATGAGCACAATTAAAATGTCTTCTTCACGATCTTAAACATATAGCCACATATCCTACATCATCATAACACACCAAGATATATGATTTCGATGATGACTTAGAAAATACATAATTCTCCCATCTCACAAATCATTCGGACCAACCCCCATAGGTACATGTGTTAATTTTATTAGCTCTCTGGTAGAAGACGCATCATTAGGTCCAATGGCACATTCACATCCGAGCCTTACCAACACGTTCACAAAATACAGGTGTTTTAAGATATCACGGGGAGCCACGCCTACTATCACCGCTTCACTCGGAAGTGGGAGATATTGAATTAAGTGGTACTCAGCCCCACCACCACACATTCTTGTGCACAATCACGTTAGAACTTCTGTAGACGTGTCACTCGTAGACATGCTTCGAGGATCAAAAGGAAGTCCTGTCGTTGCAACATCAAAGCAACAACGGTTTTAGCCCATCGTCTACGAGCATAGATCCATGTTAACGGGAACTCTTCGTGACCCCGATTTCTTACACGACGGATCGCCTTTGTGGCTCCGTCAGGTTATTTCCAATCTGTTAGGTCCTATTTTATCAACTACCGATCGATCTAAGCATGAATTCTAGATATTCGAATGATAAATCTTACAAAATACCTTCGGTCGAATATCTTCTTTGAAGATCTTGAGAGAGAGAGTTTTTCGATTGCTATTCTCTCTCTTAGAATGTGAATTCAATGCTTGTGTTTTTCTGAAAATAAACTTTTGTATTGATTTTGATAGTGTACATTGTATTTATACTTATTTACATGGTATATTTACTATTTAGTCCTACACTATTCGTGTTTCCCTAATTACGCCCCTAATTACAAGGATAACAAAATAACAGAGCACAATTCTAAAGTCTCTTCAACCCCCCCCCTTTGTGCTTGTCTTCGTTTCAGATCCATTTATCCTTGTTGGCAGTAGAATGATTTCCGTAATCCCAATGTTGTCTCGTAACGTCGAACAACATTCCTCAGCTCCAATCTCTCATTAATCGCACCCAAAAGCTCATTTAAGAGTGGGTCCTCTTCTTCTCAAAGATCTTCGAAGATTGTCTCTTCAGTGATCTCTCCCAATCTTTTCTGGATGTTCTTCCTTACTAACTTTAATGTCCTGTCACAGAACTTGTAGATCTCTGACTTCATCATAGCTCTCGTCTTTCCAATGACTGGATTTCGATAAGTTATGGCGAGGCCAGGTTTCTTGAAAATGTAGTTCTCGGGAAAATTGTTGAGTGAAAAGCCATTCACGAGCGGACACTCCATGTTGACCTTCTTCATATTGTTCTCTATAGCAATTTGAAGGTCGTGTGCGGTGTGATACATGATCTGTCGCACCATGAATCTCTTCAATCCCTCGAGTCCTTCAGTCTTTATATATCCAGAGGACGTCTGATATTTTATCTTGTACATCTGATACAGATTGTAGACCTCATCCGGTGGAAGGAAAGGGAGATAGCTCTCATCTATCTCTTCTCGAGTGCGGTTGATATCCGCTTGCTCAATGATGTAGATAGGGGTAGGGTAGCTTCCAATTGTATGCGAAACTCCAATGAGTTGGAGAATCGGTGACTTGTCCCTAATGTTTTTCTTCAGTTGATCAGTTGGGATGTCACTCCGATCGGGGCCAAGATAGTTGAGCATGAAGATATGCTCCATTTTCTTCATATCTTCCAAGTGTGAGATGCCCCGCAGATTTAGTTCGTTGAGCTTCTTTATACGGTTTGGATCCCTCCAGATCTGCTTTCTAATATCTTCAATAAACGGGACTTCAATTCTGATATTCTCCCACGGCGTCTCGACTCTAACTGTTCCTTTTGATAAGCGGAGAGGAGAGTCGACTCCGTGCCTGATCATTTCTGGTAGCTCTGGGAAAACAGAATTGTAGTTCTCGCCTTCTTAATGTTCTTCATCTTCAAGCAGCACCATCCATTGAAGCTTGTAATAAGAAATATCTGACGTTGGAGAGTTGAGCTTGAGCAGCTTCCTCTGGTTCCCATTGCGTCATCCATTTCTCATTTAAGATATAATCGTCTAAGATCAGATGTGGATCGTAGACGACTGCTTCTGTTTGGGCTTGGAGGAGGTTAGAGGTCGGGATTGGATTTGGATTTGTAGGAGAGGAAGGTAGTGTGTGGGATGTGGTGGAAGATGTGGTTGTTTGTTGGCGGGTTGTGTGGTTGGTGGGTTTAAGGATGATCCTCCAGCTTCTTGGGTCTTCGTTTGTTCTCGACTCACACCATGGCCGCTCCGTGTGGTTCGTTGTCGTTTCTACCCCTCATGATGATCCGGATCATCGGGATCGTCATGTCTTCGTTTGGTGCGGGAGCTTTCTTCTCGGCACCTTGTTTGAGCTGGCGGCTCGGGTTCATCTACCAGCCTTTTGTAGAGACTCTCCTCAGCGGGGGTCCTGGTCTCTAAGGCGAGGAGACGGGAGTATGTCGTGAAGCTGGGTGATTGGGATGGTATAAGGATTGATGAGTGAAGGTGATTGAGTTGGGGTGGTGAGGGTGGGTTGTATGAGGGTGTGTATGGTGGTGGTAAGAGGTGGTGGGAGACGGGGGTGGTTTGGGTGTCGGTCGGAGCAGCCTCGGAGACCGGTATCTCTTCGGGAAGTCTCGATAGCCTTAAGCATACGGTCCATCAGACAATCTTCTAGAGAAGATATGGTTGTGGAGAGTGCTTCTTGTAAGCGTTGCTCCGTCATGATCATTGGTGGAGTGGGGCCAGGGAGGCGCTCGACTGTCACAACATCGGAAAAGGTTTCCGATGTGCCGCCTTGAATAGGCCTTGATGTTCCGGAACGTCCGGGGACATCCGTTATCAACCCTGAAGTCACCACTTCAATGGGTTGGCCTATTGTTTGCTCCGAAGATATCGGGGGTCCAATAGGGCTTCCACCCAATCCTTGAGATGATAAGATAGGTTCCTCTATAGGTGTTGAGACAGATTCAATTGGAATCTGTATTGTTTGCTGATCCGTTGTCGGTGGAGATGTTGTCACTGAAGCCGGTACTATTGAAGGAGATACAGACGGGGCCGAGGGTTGCTGTCAGCAAGAGCCCCTTCTTTGCAGTCTGTATTCTTCATCCAAGTTAGTGGCCTTAGGAGATACAGCTTGAGAAACACCTTCGGGCTCGACGGCCGGTGTCTCTATCGCCTGAGCCGTGGCTTCGGGCTCCGTTGTGTCTTTAATCAACTTACCAAGTGAAAGTTCATCATTTTGAATCAAAGGGACTTTTAAAGGATTATTTTTAGGCTATGACTAAAGGGGTAGCAAATTTGGGTTAGTGAGCTTAAAAAATTCTTCAGTTCCAGGGGCCCTTTTGTGAAATTCTGTTCTGATCCTTTTGCTTTTCCTTTCTTTTGTACTTGCTCAAGATGATTTTCGTCTTCTTTTCAAGGCTTTGAGAGACGAGATCTCCTTTGTTTTTGGGTCGAGACTGTGTTCCTTGTGAAAGTTTCACAGTTATGGAGTTCGAACCCGAGACTGTGCTTCCCTTCTCGTTTTCTCTACATAAGATCTAGATTATCATTGGAGAAGTTCACTTCAAGGTGCTTCTCTTCTAGAAGTATACGAGATTATCTAGAAGTTCACAGTGAGATCCGTGTTTCTCTTCTATAATGATTGAAATTCATAGAATATCAAATAGAAGCATAGTAGAGCACGTAAAGCATATGTCAAGTAAGATTGAGATTCAACATGCCGAATTTAGCAATAAGGAATTGGAATCGTTTTTCATCCAATGCCTTAGTAAATAAGTCGGCGAGTTGAAGTTCCATTTTGACAAAATACATATCTATAGTGCCTTTTCCTACATGATCTTTTATGAAATGATAGCGAATGTCTATATGTTTCGTGCGTGAATGATGAACATCATTGCAAGTAATGACAGTACCACTATGAGAATCCCTGTAAATGGGAATGTTATTAAATTCAAACCCATAATCGCGTAGTTCTGTCCGCATCCATAGAACGTGCGAGCAGCACCTGGTAGCCACGACGTACTCCGCCTCGGCCGTCAATGTTGACACGCAATTTTGTTTCTTTGAGGACCAGACCAACTCTTCGCCTAAAAATTGTGCTCCGCCAGACGTGCTTTTTCTGTCCATTCGACAACCTAATAATCATCGTCAGTATAGCCAACTAATCTAAAATAAGTATTTGGGATCTAAAATCAGCATAGCCCTAAGGTGGGAGTTCCTTTGAGATTGCGTAGAATTCGTTTGACTGCATGCATGTGGGACTCCTTTGGATCAGCTTGAAAACGAGAACAGAGACAAGTGGCGAACATGATGTCGGGTCGGCTGGACGTCAAGTAGAGAAGAGATCCGATAATGCTCCGATAGATTGTGATGTTGAGTGCTTTGCCAGACGGATCAGCATCCAATTTGCAGTTTGTTGAGATGGGAGTATTCTTTTCCTCGGTGTGCTCTTGTCTTGATTACTCTTCAGAATATCTCGGATATATTTGGTTTGACTGATGAAGATTCCATCTTCGAGTTGCTTTACCTGTAGTCCAAGAAAGAATTGGAGTTCTCCCATTAAGCTCAACTCGAATTTGGTCTTCATGAGTTCACCGAATTTCTGACAGAGACGTTCATTTGTCGAGCCGAAGATGATGTCATCAACGTAAACTTGAACGATCATCAGGTCTTTGCCTTGTCTTTTAATGAAGAGTGTCGTATCGATGGTGTCTCTTATGAAGTTGGACTTGACTAAAAATTCGCTTAGGACATCATACCAATCACAAGGGGCTTGTTTTAGTCCATAGAGAGCTTTGTCCAATCGATAGACATAATCGGGATGATTTTCGTGCACAAACCCGTCGGGTTGAGCGACGTAGACTTCTTCTTTTAACACACCATTAAGAAAGGCGGTTTTAACATTCATTTGATAGACTTTGAAGTCTTTATGAACCGCGTATGCTAGAAATAGTCGAATTGCTTCGATACGTGCCACCGGAGCATACTTCTCGACGTAATCAATTCCTTCTTGTTGATTGTATCCCTTGGCTACGAGTCATGCTTTATTCCTGATAACTTCACCGTTCTCATTCTTCTTATTCTTGAAAACCCATTTAGTTCCAATTATTGTTTTGTCTTGCAGTCGAGGAACTAATGTCCATACTGGTAGACGCTCGAATTGGTTGAGTTCATATTGCATTGCGATTACCCAATCTGGGTCTTTAAGAGCTTCGGCTACCTTAATTGGTTTGTTTTGGCTTAAGAAGCATGTATATAAACCGCTTTGTGTGGACGTCCTAGTGCGTACTCCACTTGAAAGATCACCGATGATTTGGTTAATGGGATGAGCTCGAGTCCACTTGTGTTCATGAGGAATAACCAAAGTAGATCCTTCATTGGTTTGTAGATCGAGACATCCTGAATTGATGGGCTGATCATTCGTAGTTGGGAAATTCAATTCCGAGGTTGAATTGGAAGGAATTTCTTCATCTGCAATTATAGGAGCTGATGCACTAGTTGAAGATTCAGAATTATGAGTTTCTTGAACATTTGTTGGAGTCTGTGGATTGGGAGTCTCAATTGGAATTTCTTCCGTAGAGGGAGAAGGAGCACTGCTTGGTATTGAATGAGAGGAAGCAGGCATTTGCAACTCGTTCCGATAAAAATGTTCAAATAGAGAATCTAAATCTTCCATGTCGGCGGGAATTGCTTCTCTAGACTTTGAGGTAGAAGTTGTCGAAAGTTGTTGACCTTGTGCCAACACGCCTATAAGCTCGGGTTCTGAACTGTTTTGTTCAGAAGCCAAATTGGTTACTTCTTGAAAAGTGACGTTGTAGCTTTCCAAGATAGGACGTGAAGACTTGATATAGACGCAGTATGCTTTAGAAGTGGATGAATATCCAACGAAGACGGCTTTAAATGCTTTAGGGTCGAACTTGCTTCGATGCTCTCGATCGTTGGCCACAAAACATTTGCACCCGAATACTTTAAAGAATGAGATATTCGGAATCCTTTGATTAATTATCTCATTCGGCATCTTTTCAAAGTGTTTGTGAATAATCGTCCGATTTTGCGTTAAGCACGCGGTACTCATTGCTTCAGCCCATAGAAAGTGAGGGAGACCGGAATGGATCAACATTGTTCTTGCAGTTTCAACAAGAGTCCGGTTCTTCCGTTCTACGACGCCATTCTGTTGAGGCGTTTTAGCGGCTGAAATTGTTGAATAATTCCAAGTGACTGATAATAATTTTCACAAAGCTGATTATCAAGTCTCCAGTCTCATCTTCTTTTCGGAGATAACTTGTCCATGTGTAGCGAGAATCTTCTACAATTACTAAAACATATTTACGATCGTTGATACTTTGTGTCGCATTGGTCCGTAAAGGTCCATGTGAAGTAATTCCAAGGGTCGAGATGTAGAAGCAACTTGCTTGAGTTTGTGTGATGCTCGTTTCATTTTTCACATTTGACAAGCCGAACAAGTATGCTCTTGATGTATGGAAATAGTTGGTAGACCGTGTACCAACTTTTTGATTGAGAGTTTGTGAAGAGCTTTGAGATTTTGATGAGACAATTGTTGATGCCATAAGTTGTTCCTCTTGATTGTAGTATGTGAGATGAGGCAAACAACTGTCGAAGGTCGAACTGTTGTCAGATTGATGGTTCGTGATCCTGTTAGAAGTTCTTGATTCTGACTATTCAAAAGTCTGCACTGATCAGCTAGAAACACCACTTGAAATCCTTTGTCGCAGAATTGTCCTATGCTAAACAGATTGTGTTTAAGACCTTGGACGTAAGAGACATCTTTGATCGTCAGATTCTGCAGTAGAATATCTCTAAAGCCTAGTATTGGAGCTGAATCATTGTTACCGAATCTGACTTTTCCATTGTAACGGTCTTGGTAGTTGCTCAACATATCTTGATTTCCCGTCATGTGTGTGGAGCAACCAGAATCTAAATACCACACATGAAGGATCTGCATAAAATATTTTAGAGAGACTTAGGTACCCACTTAGTAATGGATCCTCTCGGATTAGCAGATTTGATAGGTAAGGTTTGTTCATTTTTGGTTCCTAAACCATTTATGTTTTTAGGTACCCAAACCAACTTGATATTAGTTGGTTTAAGTGGTACCTCTTTAGGCAATTTGGTCTTTTGGACTTGCGTTTGCCTAGATGGTGTCTTGGGAACCCATTGAGGTTGAACCTTACATGGGAGATTAATTTCAGCGCGGACAAGTGTCTTATTAATCTTAGTGCATGAGAAAATCTTTTCTCTAGCTAGTCTCTTAAGGTGTTTGGCTGAGTGTACTTTGACCGGATACCTTAAATGAGGACAAGAATGCATCGAGCTATATAGCCGGATCTTGTTTCCTACGAGACTTAAGATTTGCATTTGTCTTATAATGATGGTTTATAATTTTTGAAGTAGAGCCGATTCAAAATTTGTTGCTTTCAAAATAATAGGTTTTAACACATAAGTGGAAGCAACAACATTAAAGTTTGAAACGGCTGACTTCTTGCGAGTGTCCATAATTTTTGATACAGAAGAAAATTTTGAAAATAAGACATTTCTATCATTTTTCTTCTGAAATTCTATCCTAGGCACTCTTTCCTTTGCATGTTTCACCTCCTTTTCTACTCTACCTATGGATGGAGTAGAAATAGAGTTAGAAAAAGTCTTTTTCCTTTTTATAGCGTTTAAGGATTCTTTTCCTCCCTTTACGATTTTTAAAGAAGATTTATCTTCTTTTAAAATATTTTGAAAAATAATGGGAGGTGTTTTCTTAGATGTAATATTGTCCTTAATTAATGATTTTTCTTTCAAAGTAAAATCAGGACAAGTTTGTAAAGTAGAGGAAGTTTTGAGATTAGAAATTTCCCGTAAAAGCTCATTCTTTTCAGCTTTGAAATTCTTTCTTTCTGTTTTCAAGGAAGCGTTTAAATCAGTTATTTTCTAAATAATAGCTGGAATATAACATAAAGTAGAATTTTGAAAATGATCATTATTTTCTTCCTTATCTTTAGAAAAATCTTCTAGGGGATATAATGAATTATAATCACTAGACAAGTTGCGATCCCTTGTCTTGTAACTATTATTCAAGTCGGTGTAGTCAAAGAAAATGCCAGTCCTATTTGTGGTTTTTCGTTTAGATTCTTCTAAGGCATTTATTTCTGAAGAATTAGTAAAGGCCATTAGAGTAGTTAAACATAATCCCATGTACTTGATATCATATAATTGTTTAACATTGATCTTTTTCAAGTTACAGGGATTGTTAAAACCTAAGCCTTCTTTAGGATTATAAAATTCTATATCCAGAGGTTGATTTAGAAAGATAGTTTGATCCGTTTGACCCCTTTTCGTTAGAAGATCATCTAATGTTTTAATCATTGAGTAAAGTTTCTTACGTTCGTCAGAGATTTCTTTGAAATAATTTTTAGAAATTTCTAAATCTCTCTGACAATCGGTAAAAGTCGTATTAAGTTCATTGACTTTAGTCTCAGAGGTAGCTATGGTTAATTCAAGACTAGATATTTTTTCCTGAGCGTTAGATAAGAGAATTTCTAGATGAATTTTCTTATCTAATTGCTTTTGGAAATTGTTTTCACTAAGAGCTAGTCTCTCTTCTAATTTCTTAATTCTTTTCCGCTCATTTTTCATGTTAGAGTACTTAATCTGTAATTATTCTAACATGTTTAATAATAAGGATTTAGACATCGTTACCTCTTGTGAGGAAGAGGATGCTTTATCATCGTCGTCGTCAGGCCTTCTTGAAGAGTTATCATTTGAGGCGTCATCGAGGTATACCATTCGAGCGAGATTTTCGTCTTCAGAATCTGTGGTGTCTTCCAGCCATTGCTCTTGTTCGGCCATCAGTGCCACTCCAGCCTCTTTTTGTTTAGTGAGTTAGAATTTTTTGGAGTAGTAGTTGGCGTCCTTTTTCTTGGGAAGTTTGCATTCTCTGGCGAAGTGCCCTATCTTACCACAATTATAGCACTTTTGTGGTTCTTTGGCGTTTTTAGATTATGAGGACTCGGACGGTCTTTCCTTGTGCTTAGAGCTTGATGTCCGAAGTCTATTTGCCGAGGAAGAGGATTTCTTATTGTAAAACTTTTTGCTCATCATTTTAGAAATCAGAGCCAACTGTTTCTTGAACTCCTTCATATCGGGTTCGGAGTCCAATTCAGATTCGTCTTCATCTTCTTAAGAACTTGGCAACTTGATGCTTTTTTCGACTTGTTTTTCTTTCCGAAACAAGAGGTATAGAATCGTCGATCTGCTTGCCCTTAAGTTCTTTTTTTTTATCTCGCCGATATCTTCCTCGTGTTGGGCGAGATTATCAAAGACGGCGTGGATATCCATTTCGTCCAAATCCTTATTTTGACGGATTTGCATGGATATTTTCTTCCACTCCGGTTGAAGAGAAGAAAGAAATCGGATGTTGACCTCCATGTTGGTCTTGAAGATATCTATCTTCCTCATCTCATTAAGAAGAGTTAGATAGCGTTGATAGAGTTCATAAACGGTTTCCTTTGTCTTGGCTTTGAATGAGTCGTAAGCGGTTAGTATGTTCGCTTTCTTAGCTTTGACTCCAACTTCGGTCCGTTGCATCATTTTGTGGAGCTCGTCCCACATAGCTTTTGCAGTTGATAGACTATCTATTTGCATATAGATGCCGTTAGGAATTCCTTGCATTAGGAAAGTTTAGGCTCCTAAATCCGCTTTTGCTCTTAATCGCTCCCCCTCGGTGTATTCACTAGGAATTTTGAGTCTTCGTGAGGCGGGAATGGGAGGATTATTGGTGGCATCGCCTTCTTGGATGAGCCAAAATTGAGCAGGACCTTCTTGAAGAGAAGCTATCAAATTTGTAGCTTGCTCTTTTGTTTCCAAGAAGTTCACGAATCAACTTCTCCATACGGTGTATTTGCCTCTTCGTAGAACTGGAGGGCGGATGTAGTTTCCGAGTGAGTAAGCATCCATTTGTAGTTGATTGGTTGGATCTTCGTGAAAGTTTGAAATTGTAATGAAAAGTGCTTCACAAGTGATAAACTTCGTTAGTAATGTTTGATTCGTACTTTAAACAACTTCCTTTTCGTACCTAATTTTCGGTTGTTAAAGAAAAATTGTTTTGATTTCGAAAAATATTTGATATGAGAATTGATACTTCAAAATTTTGCTAAAGATTTTTGATTTTAAGATCGAAAGTTTGAGTATCGTAGAAGATAATTCGAAGACAAACATTTTTCGTAAGTTTTGAAAATTACAAATTTCTTTCAAAATAGTGTAAAATGTGTGCGTGTGTTTGAGCAGTGATCGAAATGTTTTTCGAACAATAAAGTTTTCGATTTTTCGAACCTATGATCGAAAAAGATTTTAGATTGTATAAGTTTTTGTTTTTGTTGTATTTATCGAAAATTATTTTTCGAACGTAAGAGTTTTGCAGAGTAAATAACCTGTCGAAAAATAGTTTGTCTAATAATTGTTGATCTCAAAAACTTTTATCGAAAAAAAATTTGTAATCGAAAAATTACGAGTGATCGAGAATTTTTTCGTGAAGTTTGACTCAAATTGTTGACTAAAAGTTTTTCGAGTGTAAATTATTTGATCGAAATAAGTTTTAGCTAAATTTTGACTCGAAAATTTAAATGATCGAAAATCTTGTGATCGAAAAACTTGCTTTACTATGACAAGTTTTTCGTGTCAAAATTAGATATTTATTTAGCGAAAACAGTATTCGTCGAATAAAAATACGCTTTAGTGAATACCACATGTTGTACCACATGTTGGTATATAATACTTGGGCCCTTGTAAGTCCATTACAAATACAAGATCACTATACTCTATAAAATTGAATCTATTTCACTTAAATAAATTACAAGACTAAGATAAAATAATTAATCGAACACAATAAAATAATTCCAACACAATACTTGGTTAGTGATGATATTGTCATGGCCGTGTTAGAGGTATAACAAGCCGTGTTAATCGTGGTCACGGCCGTGTGTTTGATCGGTTGAAACCATGTCAAGTAGCCGAGGCTAACTTATCTTTTTGCTTGATGAAGCACGGCCGTGTGAATGCCTCATGAAGCCGTGTAGGAATTTCGGAGCTCGCTTAGCTTTATACAAGTTTGAAGCACGGCCCTGGAGCATATTTTACTAAGCCGTGTTAGGTGTAAACTTTGTCATTTTTGCCCCAGTTTCTCTTGATTAGTCCCGATTGTCATCTTATATTCCTTCAATATCAAAGCATATATAAAATCATGAATATAAGTACATGATTAACCAAGTCACGGCCTAAATATGATAAAGATAAATGTATAAAAATACGTTTATCAAACCTCCCCACATTTAAGCTTTTGCTTGTCCTCAAGCAAATTAAAACTGAGAAATGACAAAAAAATGTGACACGACTTCTTTGCAACTCATCATTTAAGATAGAAAACATGAAATTGAATAATGCAAGAATTTCGAAACACTACACTAATGATTAACTCGTAACAACACGAATTCCCCGAGCAATATTACTCAAGTCTCGTACCTCGCTGGGATTCACTCAATCACTCTGTGTATAGGCTAATATGTCGGTGAATTCACTCAATCCATGCAATAGCCTAGTCCTTACCAAAAGCTTGCGAGTAGACTGTAAATCTACTACTCTCGGTGCTAAGGCGTGGATTAGAAGGTCTTCTCCGGGTTTTGTTTAGGTTCAGCTGACACAAGTGAGCAGTAAACTTTTATCGGACAAATCATAGAGGTCGTGTTGGTCTTGTGCAGTTGTACGATAGCGCGTAACTCTTGCCACCTCGAATTATTTTTCTTTCTTTTTTTTCTCATATCTACACTCCTCTTTTCTTGCTCCGTTAAGCTCCTCTTCTCTTAATCCCTTCGTGCGATAGAGATTATCGATGGATAAGTTCTTAGCGAGAGATTATCGTCAACGAATCTCACTTTTATTTTTTCTAATTGTTGGGCTACGCTTTTCCACTTGGGCACTCAACTTCCACTTTCGATGTCCCTTAGGTTAGTGGTTTATAATTCCTGCTTTTAGCAAATAAATAGGTTCAGGCTCAAAGTGGCTAACTACGGAGATCAGTCGTGGTCAGTAACTTTGGCTATGGATTTGTTTCCTATTGTCATCCTCATTTTCACACAACAACACTTGAAGCAGTATCAACACGAATCACACAAGAAAGTTCAAGGTAGAAACAAATTATGCACTACTCGCACAACCAAAGAAGTGAGCAAAAAGCTCATTAGCTCAAAAATCTAACAATACGGGTCATGAGTACGAATCTTTCATAATATCACTAAAGTCATTCGTGTCAAAAGAAATCAACCATTCGTGCATGTCCTAATTACTCACAAAATTCCTTAACTTGCAAATCATCTATAAGACGAGAAGCTAATAATCATGCTACGAACAAAAAGAACATGCATTTCCGAACGATTCATGCACACTAAAAAAAATTGTTCACGCAAATTTCAAATAAATTTCCCCTCCCCACACTTAAGAAATATGTTGTCCTCGATGTATAAATTAAAAGAACAAATGGGCAGATAAATTTATTTAAATACGTGAACTCCTCTGAATTGTTGTATGCATGACCATGACGTGTTGTTGGAATTTGAGTTTGAGTAGCAAGTCCTCCTCCCCACACTTGATGGTTGAGTGGGTTCTTCATTTCGCTTCATGAATGTATCCTTTGGACGTTCACTCGTGACATTTTCCTGGCGGGTAAATTTGAAAGAAACTAAAAGACGTCAACAAAAATATTACCAAAGCGTCATAGTATGAAGAGAATTTAAAGTTGTGCTTTGTAATTATTTATCCTTGTAATTAGGGGCGTAATTAGTAGTTTTGATAGTGTAGGACCAAATAGTAAATATACCACATAAATAGGTATAAATACAATGTACACTATCAAAATCAATATACAAGTTCATTTTGAGAAAAATACAAGCATTGAATTCATATTTTAAATGAGAGAGAATACGATCGAGAAACTAGGATGTCTAACAAACCTCTGTCAAGATCTTCAAAGCGGATATTCGACCGAACGTAATTCGTAAGATTTCTTATTCGAATACCGAGAATTCATGCTTAGATTGCTTGTTGATTGCTGAATTAGGACCTAACAATTGGTATCAGAGCCGATCGTGATTAATTTTGGATTGAATTTGCAATTTTAAGATCAAAATAATTTTCCAGATTTTTCGATCGAAAAACTTGCGTGACTTGTATTTTGATCAATATGCTTAATGAGTGCGAATTTTGTTGATGATCTTGCTAATAAAGTGATAGATTTTATGTTAGGAATGATTTACATACTGATTTCAATCGTTAGAACGTCATATTAATTCAGATTTTCGATTTAGCTCGATAGTTGCGTTTGCGATTAAGTTTTGATTTCGATTTGATTTTCGTAATATTTGATATATTTTGCTATAAAACGTGGTTAATCTTGTGTTTGCTCATATTAAGAACGAAGAAACGCATGATTATCCAGAATTTCATCACCTAACTTAAACATCTCGGTTGAATCTGGAAATTTCGCTGTTACATTGAACTTTGATGTTCTTCAATTGGATTTTCGATCGAAAACTTGGCTCGAAAATTAATTTTCGAATAAGTTTACAGCCGAGAAATTTTTCGATGACAAACACTGTTCTCGTGTGTTTTACTCAAATATAAGACTCGAAAAACATTATTTCGATACTTAGTTTTTCGATTCATATACAAATATCTTTTTCGAGCGTAATAAAGCGTATTTTTTTTCGACGGATACTGTTTTCGCTAAATAAATATCTAATTTTGACTCGAAAAACTTGTAATAGTAAAACAAGTTTTCGATCTCAAGATTTTCGATAATCTAAATTTTCGAGTAAAAATTTAGCGAAAACATATTTCAATCGAATAATTCACACTCGAAAAACTTTGAGTCAAACTTAATAAAATTTTTCGATCACTATTAATTTTTCGATTACAAATTTTTCGAGAAAAGTTTTTGTGATCAACAGATTATTCGACTAACTATTTTTCGACAGGATATTTACTCTGCTAAACTCTTACGTTCGAAAAATAATTTCCGATAAATACAACGAAAAACTTATACAATCGAAAATCTTTTTCGATCATAGGTTCGGATTTTTTTTAATCGAACACTTTATTGTTCGAAAAACTTTTCGGTTACTGCTCAAACACACACACATTTTACACTAATTTGAAAGAAATCAAATTTCGTAATTTTCAAAACTTACGAAAAATATTTGTCTCTGAATTATCTACTACATACTCAAAATTTTTTATCTTAAAATCAAAATTCTTTAGCAAAATTTTGAAGTATCATTCTCATATCAAATATTTTTTTAAATCAAAATATTTTCTCTTTAGCAACCGAAAAATAGGTACGAAAGGGAAATTGTTTAAAGTACGAATCAAACATTACTAACGAAGGTTGCCACTTGTGAAGCACTTTTCATTACAATTTCAAACTTTCACGAAGATCCAACCAATCAACTACAAATGGATGCTTACTCGCTCGGAAATGACGTCCGCCCTCCAATTCTACGAAGACGCGAATACACCGTATGGAGAAGCCGATTCATGAACTTCTTGGAAACAAAAGAGCAATTTGATAGCTTCTCTTCAAGAAGGTCCCGCTCAATTTGGGCTCATCCAAGAAGGCGATGCCACCAATAATCCTCCCATTCCCGCCTCACGAAGACTCGAAAATTCCTTGTGAATACACAGAGTGGGAGCGATTAAGAGCAAAAGCAGATTTAGGAGCCAAAACTTTCCTAATGCAAGGAATTCCTAACGACATATATATGCAAATAGATAGTCTATCTAGTGCAAAAGCTATGTGGGACGAGCTCCACAAGATGATGAACGGACCGAAGTTGGAGTCAAAGCCAAGAAAGTAAATATTCTAACCGCTTACGACTCATTCAAAGCCAAGGCAGAGGAAACCGTTTATGAACTCTATCAACGCTATCTAACTCTTCTTAGTGAGATGAGAAAGATGGATATCTTCAAGACCAACATGAAGGTCAACATCTGATTTCTTTCCTCTTCAACCGGAGTGGAAGAAAATATCCATGCAAATCCGTCAAAATAAGGATTTGGACGAAATGGATATCCACGCCGTCTTTGATAATCTTGCCCAACAGGAAGAAGATATCAGCGAGATACAAAAAGAACTTAAGGGCAAGCAGATCGACGATTCTATAGCTCTTGTTTCTTAAAGAAAAACAAGTCGATCTCGCAAAGATAAAAGCATCAAGTTGCCAAGTTCTTCAGAAGATGAAGACGAATCTACGAATCTGAATTGGACTCCGAACCCGATATGAAGGAGTTCAAGAAATAGTTGGCTCTCATTTCTAAAATGATGAGCAAAAAGTTCTACAAAAAGAAATCATCTTCCTCGGCAAATAGACTTTGGACATCAAGCTCCAAGCACAAGGAAAGACCGGCCGAGTCCTCAGAATCTAAAAACGTCAAAGAACCACAAAAGTGCTATAATTGTGGTAAGATAGGACACTTCGCTAGAGAATGCAAACTACCCAAGAAAAAGGACGCCAGCTACTACTCCAAAAAATTTCAACTCACTAAACAATAAGAGGCTGGAGTAGCACTGATGGCCGAACAAGAGCATTGGCTGGAAGACACCACAGATTCTGACGATGAAAATCTCTCTCTCATGGCATACCTCGAAGACGCCTCAAATGATAACTCTTCAAGAAGGCCTGACGACGACGATTATAAAGCATCCTCTTCATCACAAGAGGTAACAATGTCTCAATCCACATTATTAAACATGTTAGATAAGCTCTTACCGAAAAAATGAGCGGAAAAGATAAAAGGAATTAGAAGAGAGACTAGCTCTTACCGAAAGCAATTTCCAAAAGCAATTAGATAAGAAAATTAATCTAGAAAATTCTCTTTTCTAACGCTAAGGAAAAGATATCCAGTCTTGAATTAACAATAGCTACCTCTGAGACAAAATTTAATGAATTTAATACGATTCTTATTGATTGTCAGAGAGACTTAGAAATTTCTAAAAATAATTTCAAAGAAATCTCTGACGAACGTAAGAAACTTTACTCAAGGATTAAAACTTTAGATGATCTTCTAACAAAAAGGGGTCAAACGGATCAAACTATCTTCAACCTCTTGATATAGAATTTTATAATCCTAAAGAAGGCTTAGGTTTTAACAATCCCTATAACTTGAAAAAGATCAATGTTAAACAATTATATGATATCAAGTTCATGGGATTAGGATTAACTTCTCTAATGGCCTTTACTAATTCTTCAGAAATAAAAGCCTTAGAAGAATCTAAACGAAAATCCACAAATAGGACTGACACTCCCTTTGACTACACCAACTTGAATAATAGTTACAAGACAAGGGATCTCAACTTGTCTAGTGACTATAATTCATGATATCCCCTAAAAGATTTTTCTAAAAATAAGGAAGAAATAGTGATCATTTTCAAAATTCTACGTACGTTATATACCTGCTATTATTAAGAAAATAGCTGATTTAAACGCTTCCTTAGAAACAGAAAGAGAGAATTTCAAAGCTGAAAAGAATGAGCTTTTATTGGAGATTTCTAATCTCAAAACTTCCTCAATTTTAAAATCATGTCCTGATTTTACTTTGAAATAAAAGTTATTAATTAAGGACAAACATCTAAGAAAACACCTTCCATTATTTTTCAAAATATTTTAAAAGAAGATAAATCTTCTTTAAAAATAGTAAAGGAAGGAAAAGAATCCTTGAATGCTTCAAAAAAGAAAAAGACTTTTTCTAACTCTTTTTCAACTCCATCCACAGGCAGCGTAGAAAAAGTGGTGAAGCATGCAAAGGAAAGAGTGCCTGGGGTAGAATTTCAGAAGAAAAATGATAAAAATGTCTTATTTTCAAAATTTTCTTCTGTATCAAAAACTATGGACACTCGCAAGAAGACATCCGTTTCTAACTATAATGCAGTTGCTTCCACTTATGTTTTAAAACTTATTAATTTTGAAAGCAAGAATTTTGAAATTTGCTCAACTTACAAACCATCATTCTAAGACAAATGCAAGTCTTAAGTCTCATATAGGAAACAAGATCTGGCTCTTAAGAAAGCTTACAGCTCCATACATTCTTGTCCTCATCTAAGGTACTCAGTCCAAGTACATTCAGCTCAACACCTTAGGAGACTAGCTAGAGAAAAGGTTTCTCAAGCAATAAGATAAACCAGACATTTGCTCGTGCTGAAATTAACCTCCCTTGTAAGGTTCAAACTCACTGGGTTCCTAAAACACCACCAACACAAGCCCATAAGGCCGAGTGGCCTAAAGAAGTACCACTTAAATCAACTACTTCAAAGTTGGTTTGGGTACCGAAGCATTCCAATAATTTGGGAACCAAAGATGACCAATCCTTACTTATCAAATCTGCTAATCCGTGAGGAACCATTTAAAAGTGGGTACCTAACTCTCTCGAACCTCTTTCTATGCAGATCCATCATGTGTGGTATTTTGATTCTGGTTGCTCCACACACATGACGGGAAAGCAAGAACTGTTGAGCAACTACCAAGACCGTTACAACAGAAAAGTCCGATTTGGAAACAATGATTCAGCTACAATACTCGGGTTTGGAGACATTCTACTGCCAAATCTGACAATTATAGATGTCTCTTCTGTCCAAGGTCTTAAACACAACCTGTTCAGCATAGGACAGTTCTGCGACACAGGATTTCAAGTGGTATTTCTAGCTGATCAGTGCAGAATTTTAAATAGTCAGAATCAAGAACTTCTAACAGGATCATGAAGATCAAATCTCTACACTATCAATCTGACTACAGTTCAATCTTCGACAGCTATTTGCCTCATCTTACAGACTACAATCAAGAGGAACAGCTTATGGCAGCAACGCTCGTCTCATCTAAATCACAAAGCTCTTCACAAACTCTTTGTTATAAAGTTGGTCAATGGTCTACCAACAATCTCTCCTCATCAAGAGCATCACTGTTCGGCTTGTCAAATGGGAAAAATGAAGCGAGCATCACACAAACTCAAGCAAGTTGCTTCTACATCTCGACCCTTGGAATTACTTCACATGGACCTTTGCGGACCAATGCATACACAAAGCATCAACGGTCGTAAATATGTGTTAGTAATTGTCGACGATTATTCTCGCTACACATGGACAAGATATCTCCGAACAAAATATGAGACTGGAGATCTGATAATAAGCTTGGTGAATACAATTCAGAATCTCCTGCAAAAGAAAATCCAAGTAATCAGAACAGACAACTGGACTGAATTCAAGAATCAGCGTCTCAACAACTTTTATCAATCACTTGGAATTATTCAACAATTCTCAGCCGCAAAAACGCCTCAACAAAATGGTGTCAATGCTCATATACTCCGGTCTCCCTCACTTTCTATGGGCTGAAGCAGTGAGTACGGCATGTTTTATTCAAAATAGGACAATTATTCACAAACGCTTCGAGAAGACGCCATATGAGATAATTAATCAAAGAATCTCGAATATCTCATTCTTCAAAGTATTTGGTTTCAAGTGTTTTGTGGCCAATGATCGGGAGCATCGAAGCAAGTTCGATCCCAAAGCATTTGAAGCCATTTTTGTCGGATATTCCTCTAATTCCAAATCATATCGCGTCTACCTCAAGTCTTCTCGTACAATTCTTGAAAGCTACAACGTCACCTTTCAAGAAATGACGGAGTTGGCTTCTGAACAAAACAGTTCAGAACCCGAGTTTATAGGCGTATTGGCACAAGGTCAACAACTTTCGACAACTTCTACCTCAAAGTCAAGAGAAGCAATTCCCGCCGACTTAGAAGATTTAGATTCACTGTTTGAACATTTTTATCGGAACGAGTCTCAAATGCCTGCTTCGTCCCATTCTATACTAAGCAGTGCTCCTTCTCCCTCAATGGAAGAAATTCAAATTGAGACTCCTAATCCTCAAAATCCGACAAATGTTCCAGATTCTCCTAATTCTTAATCTTCAACTAGTGTTGCAGCCCCTACAAATGCAGATGAGGAAATTCCTTCCGATTCATCCTCCGAATTGAATTTCCCAACTACGAATGATCAGCCCATCAATTCAGGATGTCTCGATCTACAAACCAATGATGGATCAACTTTCGTTATTCATCACCAACGCAAATGGACTCGAGCTCATCCTATTGACCAAATCATCGGTGATCCTTCAAGTGGTGTACGCACTAGGACGTCCTCTCAAAGCGGATTATTCACATGCTTCGTAAGCCAAAATGAATCAATCAAGGTAGCCGAAGCTCTTAAAGACCCGGATTGGGTAATAGCAGTGCAAGATGAACTCAACCAATTCGAGGGTCTACAAGTTTGGACGTTAGTTCCTCGACTGCAAGGCAAAACAATAATTAGTACTAAATGGGTTTTCAAGAATAAAAAGAACAAAAACGGTTAAGTAATCAGGAATAAAGCACGACTCTTAGCCAAGGGATACAATCAACAAGAAGGAATTGATTACGACGAGACGTATGCTCCGATGACACGTATCGAAGCAATTCGACTATTTTTAGCATACGCGGCTCATAAAGACTTCAAACTCTATCAAATGGATGTTAAAACCGCCTTTCTCAACGGTGTTTTAAAAGAAGAAGTCTACGTCGCTCAACCCGATGCTTCGTGCACGAGAACCTTCCTGATCATGTCTATCGATTGGACAAAGCTCTCTATGGACTAAAACAAGCCCCTCGTGCTTGGTATGATGTCCTAAGCGAGTTTTTAGTCAAGTCCAACTTCATAAGAGGCACCATCGATACGACACTCTTCATCAAAAGACAAGGCAAAGACCTGATGATCGTTCAAGTTTACGTTGATGACATCATCTTCGGCTCGACAAATGAACGTCTCTGTCAAAAATTTGGTGAACTCATGATGACAAAATTCGAGATGAGCTTAATGGGAGAACTCCAATTCTTTCTTGGACTACAAGTAAAGCAACTCGAAGAAGGAATCTTCATCAGTCAAATATATCCGAGATATTCTGAAGAGATTTAATAAAGACAAGAGCACACCGATGAACACTCCAATCTCAACAAACTGCAAGTTGGATGCTGAACCGTCTGGCAAGGCAGCCAACATCACACTCTATCGGAGCATTATCGGATCTCTTCTCTACCTAACGTCTAGCCGCCCTGACATCATGTTTGCCACTTGTCTCTGCTCGTTTTCAAGCTGACCCAAAGGAGTCCCACATGCAAGCAGTCAAGCGAATTCTACGCTATCTAAAAGGAACTCCCAACTTAGGGCTATGAAAAAGCACGTCTGGCGGAGCACAATTTTTAGGCGAAAAGTTGGTCTGCTGGTCCTCAAAGAAACAAAATTGTGTGTCAACATCGACGGCATAGGCGGAATATGTCGCGGCTGCCAGCTGTTGCTCGCAAATTCTATGGATGCGGACACAACTACGTGATTACGGGTTTGATTTTAATAACATTCCCATTTACAGTGATTCTCAAACTGCTATAGCCATTACTTGCAATCCTGTTCATCATTCATGTACGAAACACATAGATATTCGTTATGATTTTATAAAAGATCATGTAGACATAGGCACTATAGATATGTATTTTGTAAAAACAGAGCTTCTACTTGCCGATTTATTCACTAAGGCATTGGATGAAAAACGATTCCAATTCCCGATTGCTAAGTTAGACATGTTGAATCTCAATCTTACTTGAAAAGTGTTTTACATGCTCCATTATGCTTCTATGTGATATTCTATGTGCTTCTTGATATTCTTTGATTATCTTGCGTGACTCTATCATAAATTTTCATAGTATATAAATATAATAATAATAAAAAAAATTGGGGGATGACGATAATTTTGCCTATTTTGAATTACTCACAAAAATATTTCTTCGATATATATGCGTAGTTCTTTGTCTAAAAATTCACGTCACATTCTTTTATTCAAAGGTGAGAATTTGAACCTCAAATAATTTTTTCTTGAGTGTGTCACACTTCAAATGACTATTCTTTGGTTTGTACTTTGTGCTTCATTCTTACTTGTGTGACTATTTCGTCATGAAAATGATAAGGGCATACTAGGAAATTCCTCACTTATCCCATATTATAAATCCTTTAAATTTTTCCCTTAGCAATCCTCTTTGGGCCTTCTCCGATATTCTTTTTCTTTATCAAACCCAATTAAGCCTTCAACCTTATTCACAAGATTTGGGGTTACTCAATCAAGAAAAAGAGGGGGAGAGCAAAAGAGATACACATGATGAATGTCTCAATCATTATAGAAGAGATACACGGATCTCACTGTGAACTTCTCCTAGATAATCTCGTATACTCCTAGAAGAGAAGCACCTCGAAGTGAACTTCTCCAACGATAATCTAGATCTTATAAATAGAGAAAACGAGAAGAGAAGCACGGCCTTGGGTTAGAATTCCATAATTGTGGAACCTTCAAAAGGAACACGGTCTCGACCCAAAAAGAAGCTCTAATCTCTCAAAGTTTTGTAAAGAAGACGAGACTCATACTGAAAACAAAAGCAAAAGGATCAACACAGAATTTCACAAAAGGGCCCCTGGAACTGAAGAATTTTTAAGCTCACTAACCCAAAATTTCCTACCCACTTAGTCAGAGCCTAAAAATAATCCCTTAAAAGTCCCTTTGATTCAAAATGAACTTTCACGAGGTAAGTTGATTAAATACGCTACGATAACAAATTAATTGATATAAATTTGTCGTGTTGATATGAGTGATATATCTGCTAAATATTTCCATGATAAAAATAAATTGAGTGGTATTAGCGAAACTTATGAGAGTTGTCGAAGTGATTAATACTATGATCTTAGAATATTAGTCTAGTTACATGATTTTATGGCAAATTATTATTTTATATGTCATAAGAAATTTTTGCGTGATAGTGTTCAAAATGTTCCATCCGACCGCAAAACAAAAAAAAAAAATTTTTGAAATTTTTTATTTGAAAATATCCTTCGCCCATTTTAAATGCATTAATGCATGCATTGGCTCAGAATTGATAAAATGCGAATTTTTTTTCGAAATACGGAAAAATTTTATTAAATCTATGCTGAATTGTTTAAAATGCGTTACTTGTTCTTAAATAGTAAATTTTCATATGCCTAATTGTACTATGTATGTGCATAAATGCCGAAAAGTTAAATCGTGAAATAGTTGAGGGGGAGTTTTATATGAGAATTTGTTATTATCTCCTATATGATTTACTGATAAAACATGACTTCTAATATTTTTTTTCTAAGCATCACAGAAAATTTCGAGCTCACCGAGGAGTAAAATGTTGAATTTTCATCAACATTAGGAGACAATTTCATCTCTTTCAAAACTATAAGGAGCATTATGCAATTTATTTCTGGGTTAATTCATAAAAGATTAAATTCTTGTTTAATCAGACCTGAATTTTAACTAAAGCCCAAAAAAAATTTTTTACGGCCCAACGTATTTTTACCTTACCCGATCGTAAAGTACTAATACCACTTTATCGATCGAAAAACTCACTCACACGCAACTATTTCCATCGAAGAACTTTTCGACTTCTGAAAAATACTCTTCGAACTCCGGCGATATTCATCCAAAAATCATCTTATCTCTGAGATTTTCTTCCTTAAATCGCCCATTTCGAAGGTAGAAACAAGTTTCGAATCATTTTCCGTTCAAAAACATCTGATTCTCAAGCATTTTCACGAAAACAGTTGAAGAAATTTCATATTCATACTTTTTCGACTGAAACTAATTTCCAACGTTCAAATCAACATGTTTAAACTCGATCTTTTTGGCAAGTGTTCTCTGAATATTCCGAACCCAGATCAACTCAGGATTTACCCAGAAATCGAATATTATGTTTCACGCGTTTACTATTTGATTTGAAAATTTTTCGATCGAAAAAGTTTGTGTCACAAACAATGTCGTCGAAGAACTTTAGTTTTTGTTTAATTTTATTCGATCGAAAACTCACCGTCGAAAACCTTTTGTTTTCGATATTCTTTTATTCGATCGAAAAACTACGCGGCGAAAAATTAATTTTTCAAGTATATTTTATTCGATCGCAAAACTACGCGGCGAAAAACTTAAGTTTTTCGACAATTTTTTATTCGATCGAAAACTTACTCAGCAAAAAACTATTGTTTTCGATAACATTTTATTCGATCGTAAAAGTCGTCAGCGAAAACATGAGTTATTCGACACATTTATATTCGATCGCAAAATTTAACGATCGAATAAATTGTTACTCCAATAAAAACACGCTGAAAAAGACTTAGAAAATTTTTCAAGACAGAAAATTTTCGATCGCAAAATTTAACGATCGAATAAATTGTTACTCGAATAAAAACACGCTTCTAAGACTTAGTCAATTTTACAAATCTTTCAAAATTTTTCACTAAGTCTTTCGAACTTAAACATTAAGACATACAATTTTCTCTAAATTCATTTTTAATCCAGTTTATTCGCTTATGAAAATTTATCAACTAATGAACTTCATGTTATTCTTTACAGATATGGCAACTCCAAATTATCCTCACATATATCCTTCATCAAGCTTCATGCCAGTTCATGACAACAATTATCAACTGGATCTAACAACATTCCGGTTCCCGGATGAAGTCATCATCTCCATCCTTAAAGGACACCCATTGTGGCCAGCATTAACGATGACGGCTTCCGTACCGATGGTCTACCTACAACAATTCTGGGGACGTATGGAGAGCCTTGCAGTCGGAAGCGACGTGGAATATACAACACAAATAAACAGAAAACACGTCATTCTGAACCGCAATCTAATGGCCATGGTGCTTGATCTTCCGCAGTACGAAACGTATGATCAACTTCCAACAGACGCGGAGATCGTAGCAGATATGCTCCGGATGAGATACAAGCCCCCACTGCCCAAATTGGCGAGTTTCCAAAACAACGGCATTCCCCATCCATGGAAGACATTGTTCGGCATAATCAACAAATGTCTCTCCCCAAAACACTCCGGATTCGACAAGGCGAATGGGAACATCCTTCGCATTTTTCACGGAGTGATTTTTTCCAAGAAGTATGACGTGGCCCGCCTAATTTGGAATGATTTAGCGGACCAGATACGTCAACGGGAGACCAAGTCGAAGGCCAAGTTTCTCCCCTACGTACGGTGGTTCCCAGTGCTGATCTCACACTACATGGAACTTCATCCAGAGATCCCGAGACTACCACCAGTTGGGGAATACACTCCGCCACGCCTTCGATTTTTTCACAACCCGAAGGCCGCCGATCTAGCTCTCCAACCAATGCTGATATCCCATTGGAGCTGCTCCGATTAGCTGATCCAACAGAAGAGACATACCAAGATTACTGTCAAAACAACTCCATCACGGATGAGATGGTACGAGCCTTGGATCCAGAACCGACACCTTCTCAAAGGGAATCACTGGTGGAAACAATAGAGCCCGAAGCCACGTCTCAGGAGATTGAAACACCGACAGTTGAGCCCGAAGGTGTTCCTCAAGATATTTCTCCTGAGGCCACCGACTCAGACGAAGCAGACAGACTCCAAAGAAGGGGCTCTCTCCGACCACATCTCTCGGCCCCGTCTGTCTCGCCTTCAAACATACCGGCTTCTGTGCAAACACCTCCACCACCAACTGATCAGCCAACCGAACAGATTCCAATTGAATCTGTCTCAACACCCATGAGGTGGTACCCATTGTATCATCTCAAGGATTGGTTGGAAGCCCTATTGGACCCCCGATATCTTCGGAGCTAACAATAGGCCACCCATCGAAGTGGTGACTTCAGGGTTGACAACGGATGTCCCATGACGTTCCGGACATTCAAGACCTACTCAAGGCGGCACATCGGAAATCTATTCCGATGTTGTGACAGTGGAGCGCCTTCCTGGCCCACTCCACCACTGTTCGTGACGGAGCAACGACTTCAAGATGCACTTTCCACATCTCTATCTTCTCTAGAAGATCGCCTGATGGATCGAATGCTTCAAGCCTTAGAGACTTCCCGAAGAGATACCGGGAAAACACCAGTCTCCGAAGCTGCTCCGACCGACACCTAAACCACCCCCGTCTCCTCACCACCACCTTTCACACCCCAATACAACCCATCCTCACCACCTCAACCGGAATCCAGGGGTCACGGACCGACCATAGAACCCTGTTCAATAAGTGGAACGCATTAGCTGTCCCAATCCGCCTCTCTTTCCCTATTTTCCACATCAACCTTAGTCATGAAAATCGAGTTTTTTAGAGAACTTCCCGGTGACTCTCTTGAGTGAAGGGGGGTATAAAGATCGAGAATCTGTTTTTTGGGGTCGACATGTGATTCACTGCCGACAGCGCCTTCTTGTACGCTAGCACTTGAAGGATCTTCACTAATAAACCCCTATATCATTTCGATCACCCAGCTTCACGATATACTCATCTCCCGCCTCCTAGCCTTAGAAACCAGGACTCCCGCTGAGGAGAGTCTATACAAAAGGCTGGTAAATGAACCACAGCCGCCAGCACAAACAAGGTGCCGAGAAGAAAGCTCCCGCACCAAACGAAAACATGACGATCCTGATGATCCGGATCATCATGAGGGGGAGAAACGGCAACTAATCACACGGAGCGGCCGTGGAGTGAGTCAAGGACAAACAAAGACTCATGAAGCTGGAGGAATCTCCTCAAATCCATGAAAAAGAGACAATCTTCGAAGATCTTTGTGAAGAAGAGGCATGATTCTTAAATGAGCTTCTGGATGCTATAAATTAGAGATTGGAGCTGAGGAATGATGTTCGAAGATACGAAAAACATTGGGATTGCGAAAATCATTTTACGCCCGACAAGGATAAAAGGAGTTGAAACGAAGACAAGCACAAAGGGCGAGATTGAAGAGAATTTAAAGTTGTGCTTTATCATTGTTTATCCTTGTAATTAGGGACGTAAATAGTAGTTTTGATAGTGTAGGACCAAATACTAAATATACCATGTAAATAGGTATAAATACAATGTACACTATCAAAATCAATATACAAGTTCATTTTGAGAAAAATATACAAGCATTGAATTCATATTTTAAACGAGAGAGAATACGATCGAGAAACTCGGAAGTCTAACAAACCTTTCTCAAGATCTTCAAAGCGGATATTCGACCGAATGTAATTCATAAGATTTCTTATTCGAATACCATAATTCATGCTTAGATTGCTTGTTGATTGATGAATTAGGACCTAACATAGTACTAGCAAGTGATAGTAGGCATCGTAGAGAAATACATCCAAGCATTAAAAGTTCACGAGAGAAATAACTTAAAGATAAAATAAAAGTAGAACTCGGGTTCCAACGAGGACTCGTTGGAATCATCGTCGTTTGGCGATGATTCATCTACTTGGTCAACGAGCTTACGAGACTCGACGAGCAAATTCAAGGCGTCTTGCATTTTCTTCATCGCCTTCTCCTGAAGGCCCTGCCTCGTTCGGAGCTTTTATTGCTCCTCCTCGTGACAGCAATGAGCAGCTGCATTCTCTTGCATGTCTGCATTCTGCGCCTCCTCATAGTACAGTCGGTCCTTAGCTCGTGCCTCCTCATGGTACTTTCGATCCTGACCTCGGTGTTGGGCTATATCTTGGCGGAAGGCATTGAAACGGACGTCAAAGTCTGCAGCTGTCATGTTGGGTCAACGACTGATGATCCTCCGGGAGCGAATGAAAAAGGGCTGGATGAATGTGTAGGTCCGTCGAAGGTAGGGTCAATTGGCGTCGGTATCGGACCTTCGATGGCAACGGGCCGTGGGCTGTCGGTATGGTGACGATAGTTCTCGTGCCATTGATAGTAGTAGTTCTCCTTGACCCATCCCGGTAGCTCGGAGATCATCCTCATCCTACGCAACATCACGGCGTTCAATGACTTCCACCCGCCAACTTCTGTCATTTCTCTCCATTCGCCGGCAAACACCCCAAACCTTTCACCACCTTAGTAATGAACGGACCCACGGAAATCTTTCCATTTTCGTGTGCCTCGGACTTCTTCCTAAAGCCGTGGGCCATGGCGATCCCAAGGTGGACCTTATGCCCGTTGAACATTCGGGAAAGGTAGAATAAATCCCAAAAGGTGACGATGCCTTTGGACTCGCCTCGTGGGGTGATAAAGGTAGAGAGAGTCGACGAATGTACCTTAGACCCGGGGCTTGCAATGATGATGCCTTCGATTGCGTACTCTTATACTACGGAGCAATATTGTTTGGTCCACATGGCATATCACCGCGTGTTCCTCTTGACTTTCTTGTCGAAAACATACTTGTAGTGATCTCCGGGATCGGGGTCATTGGCATTCAGGCTTCTTGGAACTTCACATCCCAGGGCCTTACAAAAAGAATCGATGTTCGTCAGTCTCGCCCCGCAGAACACACGGAATTTGATTCTGCTTCTATGGGCATGTTCGTTAAAGGAGAAGGTGGTAAGGAACTCGAGAGTGAGATCCTCGTAAGCCTCTTCAGCGATGCTGAAGAGAGAGTCCCAACTATTGTTAGAGAGGTAGTTATCGACTTGTTGGACGATATGGAGGTGCTCGAACGTCTCTCGGTGAAGTCAATCGGTTCGAATGAATGTCATGCCCTTCAACTTGTCGTAACGTTGTTCTCGGGGATCACCAACAAAGTTGGTCACGGCCGCGAGCAAATTTTCAGCTGTTTCTGTATCCGCTCGTCGCCGATTGCATAGCGGTAGATTAGCGTTTGGGTTACGAGATTAGCTGAGGGATTTATCCGAGACATTGTACCTATAAAACGCAAAATAAGTCTCGAGAAATAACATAAAAGACCAAGCAGCTCGACTCGACCACAATTTTCGTCAACATTGAGCAAGAACGTGCAATTCAAAGAAAAAATCAAATCATATGAGCACATCAAGCATTCACGTGGATTACGCAAGTTTAAGACGAAAATAAGCACCTTCATGGAATACGAAATTCTTGAATTAAGCATCATGCATTTTATATCATATAACCATTGTAACTCGGGTGAGATATTTTATCGAGCACCTTCAACGCGTATAGGGAGAGACGGAATTAAACCAACAAAATCGACGAAATTAGTGAGCTTAAGGTGTATACAACGTAGCATTAACCCATCATTTTTCAAGGCAGACCTCGGGCGAAATTCAAGAAATCCCAAATTTCGGAAAGTTGGGGTTAATGAGAGAATCATAACATTTCCACTTAGATTTAGGTTGAGCACGAGGTTAGATAGTGCATCTGCGTTCTTGAGGGTGTCGTCGGAGCTCAGGTGAACGGAATTGGTGGTGTGTGTGTTAATTGTATGTGTTTGAGTGTGTCTTTTGTTGTGTCTAAATGAGCACAACTCGACATTTTGAGTGTTTTTGAGTAAGTTTTGTAGGTTACCATACACCTCAACGGTCAACAATGGGGAATAAAAATGTGATTTACGTGAGTTTCCTTGAGTGAGTGTTTAGTGCGTGTTCTTTAGAGAGAGAACTATAGCGGCGCAAGTTTCACGGATAATTCTATTTTGATTCACTCTAATTAATGTGTAGGGTTTAGGTATTTATAACTTTGAATAGATATAAACCCTTGGGCCCCTACTTGGCCCATTACAACCACTAGCCAATCACTAGAGCCCACATTTCGGACATTAGTACACTTAATAAATAAATTACAAGACTTAGACTTAATAAAGGCTTATCGTCTAAGTCTCCTATTTCTTCTTTTTCTTTCTCGAGCGCGGAGGAGGTGGAGGTTCTCGGTGAGCAAAGAATGACTTCCCGAATCCAAGAGTGATCTCGTAATTTCTTACGTCGTTTCTGATGTCCAGTCACTCTTGGATTGCCTCAATGATCTTTTTGAGAAGGGGCGGTTCTTTCACTTCTTCACCTTCTAGCTTTGCATCGGCATGAAGCGTCTTCAGTCTTGTCCTTAGTTTATCACGGATTAGCTTTAGCGTTCCATCACAGCTTTTGGTTCTTTCTGACACTAGCAGAGCTTTGATCTGACGACTTATGTGTTGAAAGTACGTGACCGCCAGTATTGGGTGCAGAAAGATGTAGCTCTCTTCGTGACTTTCTAACGATTTCATGTTGTTGTGAGGCTGAGTCAGGTTGACCTTCCTCATGTTGCTTTCCAAAGCCAGGTGTAGATCGTGAACATCCTTTTATTGGACTTGTCTTAGCATGTAGCGCTTGATCCCTTCACACCTTTTTCTTCTTTCGGACGTGTTGAGGGTAAAGTTACGGTACAAGCAAAACATATGGTACACTTCGCCCATTGGGAGGTAGGGAAGGTCGGATTCCGTGATCTTCTCTACGATAGTGTTTGTCCTCTCTATTACATAGACTGCGCTCTCGTATCCTCCGGTTGAGCGCTCTATGTCTACCAGCTTGAGTATGGGATTCTATTTTCTGAGGTGTATCTTGTACTTCTCCTTGGTCCGTTTGCCCGTGTTTGACATCGTCTAGAGCATTATCATGTGCTGAAGCCCCTCAGTTTTCCCTTTAAGATGGGACAGGCATCAAAGGCGAAGCTCGTCGAATCCCTTTATCTCACTCTCCTTTCGCCAGATTCTTGGATAGAAGTCTTCAGGGTATGGTGCATTGATCTTCTTATTCTTAATGCTCGTCGCCTCTTTTTTCAGGCGCTTGGTAGTTGAGGAGATCTGACATCTCTGGGAGGTCGGCTTCAATGTTCGCTCCTTCTTCCTCTTCTTCGGGCTCGAGGATACAGAAGTCAGCCTCCGCCAACTTGAGGTAGTGTCTGATGAGGTTTAGGCGTAGGCGGGATTATTCCTCTGTCTTTGTTCTCTCTAGTCACTCCTACTCCAGTGTATATTTGTATATGTAGGGGTATGGGTCGCAAGAGGGCTGTCAAGAGGTAATGGTTGTTTGGACTGATTGGGCGAAGTTGTGGTGGTTTGTATGGTGGCTTGGGCTTGGGGTGGTTGGGATGATCATGGTGGGGTGGGTTTGTTGACGAGGCTCCAACTTCTCCCGTTGGAGTCTTTTCTCTTCCTCGTCTGGGGCCGCCTCTTGGGGTCTTCTGTCGCTTCTCCCCCTCATGACGATATTGGTCATCAAGATCGTCATGTCTGCATTTGGAGTGGGATCTTTGTTCGCGGAAGGTTGTTTGTTGAGGCGCATCGGGGCCATCGATTAGCCGTTGATAAAGTTGTTCGTCGGTCGGGGTTCAGTTTTCGATGGCTAGGAGACAGGATATGAGTATGTCGTGAAGTTGGTGGAGCGGCATAGTGTATGGGTTTAGTGGGTGTGAGGCTTGTGGTGACGAAGGGGGTGGTGGTGGTGTTGTATGAGTGGATTTGTCCATCACATGAGCCTCGCCTTTGTCCCGAACGGCTGATTCTATCATTATACTCACTTGTACATGGATATTTTCTTGGAGGGTTGGGACAAGTGCGTCAATGCCGCTTTGACGCTTTGGGACAAGGCCTCCTTCGTGACGAACGGCGGCGAGAACCTATCGGACTCGTCAAGAAGATGTTCCGTTGTCACCACTTTGGAGTAGGTAACCGAATGGTGGCCTGCACTTACTATGGCAGAACTTCTGGCCAATCATAGTGACACAACCGGGGGTAGTGTCGCTACAGCCGTTGTGGCAGGTACACTAAGACCTGCAGGGGAAATCACCAAACGGGAGCCACTAAGGCTTACCGTTAACATCGCAGTCGTTGGTGGGTCGAGTGGATGGCCCGTTACCGCTGTTGGCTTTGATGTTGCAGCAGGAAGACTTCCTACCAATCCTCGCACATCCATAATGGATGCGTCTATGGAAGCTCATGCTAGATCACTAAGACCTAAAGTGCTCGTTGTCTGTGTCCTAAGGGTTGGAAGAATATAGGTATGATGGGCTGAAGACCTAACGTGAGCAAGGAAGGGGCGGTGGTCAAGGGCTGTGAACCACCTAAATCTATATTTGTCGCTTTACAATGAGGAGGGGATAGTTAACGTGGTTCCCCTTGTGGGTTTGTTGAGACATTCGTCTGTTGGGAGACGGATGAATGGCTTGGTGTGGTAGACTCGTGCGCCGTTGGGCTAGATGCGGCGACTTCTAATCGGGAGTCGAACAAATCGTCTTTTGTTCCTATGGGTGAATCCCGGCTTGTAGTGAGTGGGAGGCGGTCGGGGAGGGTACGGGCGGCGCTGCTGGTTCGTCATTTGTCTGCCTCGTTTGTCGCGTCGGGTACCCGTCACATCATAAAATGTTGTTTTCGACGTTCTCAAATAGGGTTACTTCTGAGGACCCCCCGGACGGTTCACTCGTAAGACCCTCACGTTCACTCGGTGACGCTCGACTGGGTCTGTCGTAGCCGTGGGAGCGGGTTTGTTGTGCTCCAGGCGGTACTTGATCACAGTTGCGTCCGCTTGGTCCTCCATTAGGAAGAGCTTCCAGAATCAGCATCGCCTGGCATTGAGGTCCTCGGGGGGTCTCCTTTTCCATGTGCAAGTATTTCAGCACCGACGTCGGTAGCTCTTTCCATTGCTTAGGTGGGGAATTTCTGGGTGGTCCTCCATGTAGTAGTCAATGAGTAGGGGCAGCCACCTCAGATATGGGACGACCTGGGCCTTCTTTGCATTTCCTCGGTTGCAAGTTGATCCACGAGGTCGTTCCACAGTAATTGAGCGTAGTCAACATTCCTGTTGTGGATTATGGCGTGGTAGATGTTGAGGATGTTGACGTTGCACCCGTCGCACCCGCTGTGTTTGGGTGACATGCATCTGTTGACTATCCCGAAGAGTGTCTTCCACGGGTGTGGGATGTCTCCTAAGTTGTAGTTTGACAGACGAGTGAGGTCTGGGGTGTGGCCCACTCGCCTTAGATCTTCGAGGAGTACGGCATCCAGTGGGGAGGTCCTCGTATGATTGACGCATAGGGAGTTGGAGGACTCTTCGGAGGATTGTCTTTGTGAGGAGCACCTCAGTTTTATTGATGGTGGCCTTGAATTTCGAGCTGTTCTTGACATTCGTCATCTTGAGTGTTCCCCAAAATTGTTGGAGGTAGACCTCGGGGACTTGAGTGTTGAGGGTGAATGTCGGCTACAATGGGTGCCCTTTGAGGATGGCAACAACTTCATCCTGACACTTGAACGTGTTCAGGTCTAGTCCGAAGTTGTTCTCCTTCACTTGTACCCATTTGTCTTATGGGTAGATTTCGTTTTGTGATGAGGAGGATGAAGCCATCTTATATCTGTAAAGGTTGGACAAAAGTAGAAATGATGAGTCAAGAAAAGAAATCTAGTGTCCAAAATAAGTGTTGGTTTTTTATACTGAAGTTGCGAAAATTAGATTTTCAAAAGTCTTCTATGCCAAAATCGATTTTCAAAAGGTGATATGTGAAAATCGGTTCGCGAAAGATATAGTTGCAAAAATTTTCTAAGTGTAAAACGGATTTACGAAAGACAATTGCGAAAACCAAATTTTCAAAAGTATTTAATGCGAAAATCGATTTTCGAAAGGTGTTATGCGAAAATCGATTTGCGAAAGGTATTGTTGCGAAAATTTTCTAAGTGTAAAACTGATTTTCGAAAGCTGGCTTTCTAAAATCAAGATTTTCGCAGCTATTTTCGAAACGGGTTTTCGAAACAAGCCTAAAACCCTAACATCGCGGAAAAAAGACGAATTTTACTGAAATCTGCAACTAATCTAAAGCATGTAACTCGATTTTAAAACCAAATTCATCAAATAAACTTGATTAAGCACCGATATAAACGCAAAATCGACGAACTTTCGAAAGCAATTTTTGCAAAAATAAGGTTTTGCGAAAACAGTCAATTCGTGACGAAAACTCGCGACTGAATCGATTTTACGTTTAATCGATGCCGAATGAGCAAAACATAAAAAGAGGAGAGATTTATACCGTTTTGAACCGAAAATCTGAGGAGTTGTAAGAAGCTTATTTTCCGTGTTTGGGAGTAATTTCACAAGGGGTTTTCGATAGCGGGTAATTTTCGAATGAGGATTTCAAATGGGATTTTGATATTAAGTTTCGAAAAGCCCAGTATGCGAAAAGCTCAACAGTAGTGCCTATGTGAAAATGTATATGTATTTTAAAGTGAAACCTAGACAGTAAGAATTTGAGATATTACTAAAAATATCAAAGTAAAATTTCTACTCCCCTAAAAAATAAAAAAGATACTGCCCCTTTAAAATTCAAATATAGCTCCCTCTTTTTTATTTATAAATTAATATATTCTCCCAAGATTAAATAAATTTAGAAAAAATTATTCTAAACATAAAATTTTCCCCCTAAATTATATTAAGTAAGCTCCCCTTAAATATAAGCACGTATTATAAATATTTATACTCTATAAAAGACTTGTGAAACACAATCGCTTATGATTCGAGGTTTAGCATGCCTAACTCAGAAACAAGGAAGTGGAAGTGTTTTTCATCCAAAGCCTAAACAAGTCGAATAACTGAAGCTCGGTGCGTACAAAGCACATATCAATTGTGCCTTTTTCCATGTGATATTTTATAAAGTGACACCTATGATCTATGTGCTTTGTGCGTGAATTGTGGACAAGATTACAGGTAATAGCTATAGCACTCTTCGAGTCGCTATAAATAGGTATATTATTTAAACCAAACCTGTAATCCCGTAGTTGTGTTCGCAACCACAGGATTTGAGAACAATAGCTCGTTGCGGCGACGTATTCTGCCTCGGCTATGGAGGTGGACACATAATTCTATTTCTTTGATGACCAACTTACCAGTTCGTCACCTAAAAATTTTATGCCCCTGATGTACTTTTCCTGTCCATTCTACATCCTGCAAAATCAGCGTCAGTGTAACCAATTAACTGAAAGATAGAGTTTTTGAGATACCATAATCCGAGTGTTGGCATTCATTTAGATACTTCATGATCCTTTTAACGGCTAGCATGTGCGACTCCTTTGGATTCGAGCACATAGGCACGTCAAGAACATGATGTCGGGTCTGCTCATCGTTAGGTAGAGTAGTGAAACGATGATTCCTTGATAGTTGGTTGGGTTTCCTGGCTTACCTGTTGGATCCGAATCTAGCTTGCACGTTGTGGACATCGGGGTACTCTTTGTTGTGGAGTTATCCATGTTGTACTTCTTGAGTATGTCGTGGATGTACTTCGACTTATTTATGAAGATTCCTTCAGGCAGTTGCTTGACATGCAGACCAAGAATGAAATTGAGCTCTCCCATTATGCTCATTTCGAACTTCATCTTCATAAGGTCGCGGAATTCTTTGCACAACTTAGGATTTGTAGACCCATAAATTATGTCATTGAGATAGATCTGAACTAGTAGAATTCATGATCTATGTCATTTAATGAAGAGAGTTGTGTCTATCTTCCCTTTTGTGAAGCTTAACTTGACTAGAAAGTCTGAGAGCACCTCGTACCATGCGCGGGGTGCTTCTTTGAGTCCGTACAGTGCCTTCTCGAGGAAGTACACGTAGTCAAGGTGAGCCTCGCTCACGAATATTTCAGGTTGCTCCATGTAGAATTCTTCTTTCAAGACACCAGTCCAGGAAGGCTGTCTTGTCATCCATTTGAAAGACAATGAAGTTTTTGTATGCAGCGTAGGCAGACGAATGGCTTCGATTCGAGCTACGGGTACAAAGGTCTCGTCGTAGTCGATTCCTTCGGTTGTAGCCTTTTGCCACTAATCGAGCCTTTTTTTTTATCACGATCCCATCTTTATCCTTTTTGTTCTTGAAGACCCACTTAGTATCGATTATAGTTTTGCCCTGGGGTCTTGGGCTAATCTCGACACCTTCAATCACTCGAATTGATGGATTTCCTCCTGCATGGCGTTTATCCAGTCAGGGTCCGCTAAAGCCTCGGCTACCTTGCTTGGTTCATTCTGACTCAGGCAACATGCATAGAGATTCTCGTTGGTGGTTGAAGAACTTGTGCTTACTCCTAGATTTGGAGCTCCAATTATTTGAGACGTTGAGTGAGCTCGTGTCCATTTCCATTCATGTGGAAGTGGTTGATGAGATCCTTCGATATTTGGTTCCTCACCCAGTAATGTCTCATTTGTACTAGAGATCTCTATTGGGCCTTCAGCTTCTTCTTTTGAGTTATCCGTCGGGGAGTTTTCTTCTTCTTCGGAATTTTCTATCTGGGCATTTGTAGTGGCTTGAGGTTGAGTCGTTGTTGTTGCTTGTTGTCCTACTGGAGGAGTCGATGCTTCACTACTTGGGTTGTTTTGAGGTGGACTTGATTGTTGACGAGAGCGAGTGTAGAGGTGTTCGAATAATAAGTCCAGCTCTTCGTCTTCATTTATTTGTGAAGTAGATGGTCCTTCCTCGGATGTAGGATTGTGTTGATCTTCCGTCAACACTCTTATAAATCCGGGTTCTGGACTGATTTGTATAGAAACAATGGATGGCGTTTCATCGAACGTCACACTTGTGTTTTCCATGACGGTCCTTTTCTGTTTTAGGTAGACTTTGTAGTAGGCTTGTCAGTGGGGTGGAGATGCCCCGTCCCCGCAGGGATCCGCCCCGAATTGGATGGGGAATCCCCGATATTTTAACTCCGCGGGGCGGGGACGGGGAAAGATTTTTTCCCGCGGGGATCCGCCCCGTCTCCGATATATTATAATATTTAAATAATATTTATTATATCCAATTTATAGTATAATAATATAAATAATATTAAATTTTTAGTTTAAATAATATTAAAATAATATAATACTATTAAAATATAGTTTAAATAATATTTAAATAATATAAATAATATTGAAATATAGTTTATATTATAAATAATATATATTTTAGTAAATATATTACCGAGGCGGGAATCCCCGCGGGGACGGGGACGGGGAATAGATCCCCGCCCCCGCCCCCGCCCCGCCCCGTCGACATCCCCACTTTGTAGGCCTTTGATGTGGTTGAATATCCAATGAACACCCTTATAACGCCTTTGTATTACATTTTCCTCGATCTTCTCAATCATTTACAACGAAGCACTTGCAGCCGAAAGACTCAAAGGAATCCAATGTTGGGTATTCTTTGGTTGATGAGTTCGTACAGAGTTTTCCCAAATATCTTGTGAATGACCGTCCTGTTCTGAGTGTAGCAGGCGGTGTTGACTGCTTCAGCCCAGAGGAAGTGTGGAAGGCTCGAGTGGATCAGCATTGTCTGTGCTGCTCCTACTCGAGTATGGTTCCTTCTCTCCACTACTCCATTCTGTTGAGGTGTCTTAGCAGCTGAGAATTACTGAGAGATTTGAAGTGATGAATAAAAGTCACTGAGCTACTGGTTCTTGAACTTAGCGCCGTTGTCAGTATGGATCACTTCGACGTTACATCTGAGCAGATTCTGAGTCTTCTTCACAAATGCTATGATTAGGTGTGGTGTCTCGTTCGTCGTCCTTAGAAATCTAGTTCATGTGTAGTGATAGAAGACATCCACAATCACTAGAACGTACTTTCGTCTGTTGATACTATGTACTCTCATCGGCCCACATGGATCCATGTTTAGTAATTCTAGAGGTCAAGGCTATGTATTTTGTCTTGTGGGACGCTTTTTTCATCTTTCTCATTTCACAGGCGAGGCAGATATGCTCCTTGTGATACATCAAGGCTGGCAATCTTGTGACGAGCTTTTCAGCGTCTTGAAGTTGAGGTGGGACATTCTTTGATGCCAAAGGTCACTTTGTTGAAGCGAGGCCTTCTTCACCAAGCAGATGGCGGACGAGGGGTGGACGGTCCTCAGGTTGATGGTGTAGAGATTGGACTTCCTCGTTCATGTGAGGAGCTCCTTTCCACTCTCGGTGCTTATGTTGCACCCTTCAGCATGGAAAATTACCTTCAGCCTTATGTTACGGAATTGGCCAATGCTGAAGAGGTTGTCGCTTAGACCGTCCATGTTGAGACATCCTTCATCGCGATGTTATCATGAATGAGATCTCCATGTCCTAAGATTGGAACTTATTGGTTGTTCCCGAAGCGCACATTCCCACCAAATCGTTCGGTGTAGTTGCTCAGCAGCTCCTTCCTTCCAGTCATGTGTGTGGAGCAACCTAAGTCTAGGTACCACACATGATGGATCTACAAAACAAATCAAGGATTTTAGGTACCCAGTTAAGGACGTGTCCTCCTTAATTAGCCTTAAAAGCTATGCATGCACTTTTTGTAGATTCGTGTTCTAAGTCGGTTTTCGATGTATCTATAGCCTTACTGACAAACTTAGGTACCCAAATCTCTTTAATACCTAACAGATAGCATAGTTTAGTGTTAGATGCAAGCTCTTGTTCGGTTACCCATATTTTCTTAATTCCTAGAACTTTAGCTTTAGCTTCAGTTTTAGGGTGCTTTGACTTTTTTACTATACATTCTTTCTTTTTGTCGAGTTTAGACATTGACGTATTGCTCTCTTTGTTGTGTTAATGATTTTGCTTTTCTATGACGATAATTTACAAAAAATGCATCATCATGACAATAGAGAGAATTAAAAAGATTAGATGTTCTCATAGGCCCAAAAACAGGAAATAAAGATGGAAATGTAGCAACTCGAGTTTTAACACACGAAAGACAGCTATTACAAGATTTTGAAGTAGACGCTTCTAAAGAAACTAGCTCCTTATTTCTAGAAGAAGGGCGACGTCTTCCAATGATAGGTTGTCTTTTGTGGGTACATGCAAAGACGAGTTAGTGAGTTCGTTTTTTGCTAATGAAAAAAACATGCTTTCTTAATGTTCTAGTCTTAGTTGGAGTTTCTATTTGCGGTTTGACTAGAGACATAATTCTAGGGGTTGAAGCTATATTAGTGTCGATTTGCTTTTCAAATGAAGAAATCATACATAGTAGTATTTCATTCTCGACTTGAAAAACAATCCTTTCTAACTCTAAGGTTGAGCGCAAATCAGTGATTTATCTAATTATTGCTGGTATATAAGCGCTAGAAATTCTAGGTTTTTCTATGTCATTGGATTTTTCTTTGTTAGGTCCTAGATTATCAACTACCGTTAATCCTAGGCATGAATTCTAGATATTCGAGTGTAAATCTAAAATTTGATACCTCGGTCGAATACCTTCATTGAAGAACACGAGAGAGAATCTTCTAGTATGAGAAAGTGTTTTGTGTGTTTCTCTCTCTAGAATGTTAAATGCAAGCCTTTTGGATTTTTTCTAATAACTTTACCTATTGAATTTAATAGTGTACACTGATATTCATACCTATATACATGGTATAATACAAGTAAGTCCTACACTAATAAATGAGCAAATTAAAATGTTTTCTTCAATCTCCCCCTTTATGCTCGTTTGCTCTTCAGCTTTGTTTCTCCTTGTCGGGCGTAGAAGGACTTCCTCAATCCCAATGATGCCTCAAAATGCCGGACATCATCCCTCGGCTCTAACCGTTCCACAATAGTGCTGAGAAGCTCATTCAGGAGTGGGGCTTCTTCTTCTCCAAGGTCCACGAAGATCGTGGTCTCATCGATCTCTCCTATCGCAGAACTTGTGTACTTCGGACTTCATCATCGCTCTCGTCTTTCCAGTAACTGGATTGCGATAAGTGATGGTGAGGCCTGGCTTCTTGAAGATGTAGTTCTCCGGGAAGTCGTTGAGCGGGAAGCCTTTCATGAGCGGAGATTCCATGTTTACCTTCTTCATAATATTCTCCAAAGCAACCTGAAGGTAATGTGTAGTGTGAAACTTGATCTGCCGCACCATGAATCTCTTTAATTCCTCGAGCCCTTCCTTCTTGATGTACCCATCAGGTGTCTGGTACTTTTTCTTGTACATCTGGAATAGGCGATAGACCTCGTCCGGTGGAAGGAAGATGAGATAACTCTCGTCTATCTCTTCTCAAATGTGAGTGTAATCTGCCCGCTCAATAATGTATATAGGAGTTGGAAATAGTCCACCGACGAGTTGGAAGATCGGTGGCTTGTCCCTCAAGTTTCTTCTGAGTTGATCTGTTGGGATGCCACTTCGATCAGGACCGAGATGGGTGAGCATGAAGATATGTTCCATCTTTTTCCGCTCTTCCCAATGAGAAATTCCGCGAAGATTCAGCTTGTTCAGCTTCTTGATTTGGTTCGGTGCTCATCAGATGTGCTTCCGTAAATTTTCAAGAAAAGGAACTTCAATCTGAACATTTTCCCATGGAGTCTTGACTCGGACGGTCCCCTTTGATAAACATGAAGGGGTGTCGCTCGATGTCTTAGCAGTTCTAGTAACTCTGGAAGTTCCGCATTGTAGTCCTCTCCTTCTTAAAGTTCTTCGTCTTCGAGCAGAATTAGATCAATCGAGTCATGTTGCAGGAAATATCTGACGTTCGATAGGCGAGCTTGAGCAACTTCCTCTGATTTTCAGTGCGTCAGCCATTTCTCGCTTAGAATGTAGTCATCTACGATGACGTGAGGATCATAGTTGTTGTTGAGGCTTCTAGTTGATTTTGGAGCGTAGGGTCTGAGGTTGGGATTGGGTTTGGATTTTTGGGAGCCAGAGTTGTTGTGTTGGTGTGGGTTGTGGTGGTCGTTTGTTGGCGGGTAGTAGGTTGTGTGGATGTTGTTGGTGGGTTTGTTGACGAGCCTCCAACTTTACGAGTCGAAAGTTTCTTTTCTCATCCTTGATCGCGACCGCTTTTAGTTTTCTTCTACTGCTTCTCCCCCTCAGGGCGATCCTGGTCATCATGATCGTCATGTCGCCTTTTGGTGCGGGAGCTCTGTTCTCGATAGCTCGTCGGAGCAGGCGGTTCAGGGTCATCAACCATCCGTCGGTAAAGATTCTCCTCGGCAGGGGTCCTTACCTCGAGGGCTAGGAGACAAGAAATGAAAATGTCGTGAAGTTGGGTGATTGGGATGGTATATGGATTGATAAGGGAGGGAGATGGGGTTGGGGTGGTGATTATGGGTTGGATAGGGGTATTTGTGGTGGGTTGTTATGGTGAGGGAATGGGTTCGGACGAAGTGGCCTCGTAGACTGGCGTTTTCTCGGTATTCTGTCGGGAAGTCTCGGTGGCTTGTAGAACTCTCTCGATCAACCGATCTTCGAGGGAAGTAAGTGCGGTAGAGTGAGTTGCTTGTAGTCGTTCCTCCGTCACGAACGGTGACACCTCCGGAGTGGAGTCATGTAGGCATTCCACTGTCACAGCGTCAGAAAAGATTTCTGACGTGCCGCCTATAATAGGACTTATGATATTGGGACGACTGAAGGAGCCCATTGCCAACCTTGAAGGCACCACTTCGGTGGGTTGGCCCGTTGTTGCTTCCGAAGATTTCGGTGAAGCAACAGGACATCCATTCAAGTGTGGAGATGAAACCATAAGAATCATCTCTATGGATGTTGTGACAGGGTCGGTGTGAACCTGTGTAGTCGTCAAGAGAGGCTGTTGTCGAGGCAAAACGGGAGCTGTTGTAGTAGGCGGAACTTGGGATCTTCGTCGGCTAGAGTCCCTTCGAATTAGTCTGCAGTCCTCATCTGATTCGGTGGCTTCAGGTAAGACAGCCATCGGAGGTGTTGGCACGCATGCTTCAACCTCGGGCTCAATGGCTGCTACTTCATGCTCCGGAACCACAGCTTCGGGCTCATGTGCCTCCATGATTTGTTCTTGACTGACGGGCATCGGGGCAGGGTCGGTGGGGATGGACCGAACCATGGCATCGATAATGGAGTTGTTCTGGCAATAGTCTTGATAAGCTTCATCGGAAGGATCTGCCAGACAGAGGAGTTCCAACGGTATGAGCATTGGTTGGAGCTCCAAGTCCGATGCTTTGGATTGTGGAAGAACCGCAGCCTCGGCGATGTGTATCCTCCAACGGGTGGTAGGCGGGGAATCTCCGGATGTACTTCCATTATATGTGTAATGAGAAAGGGGAACCATCGGACATAAGGCAGAAATTTGGCCATCGACTTGGTCTCCCGTTGACGCATCTGGTCGGCCAGGTAATTTCAGCTAAGCTGGGCCACGTCATACTTTTTAGAGAAAACGACTCCATGAAAAATCCTTATTATATTCCTTTTCGCCTTCTCGAATCTCGAATTCTTTGGGGAGAGATATTTGTTGATGATCCCAAACAAAGTCTTCCAAGGTTGAGGGATTTCGATGTTCTAAAAGTTGGCGAGCTTGACCAACGGGGGCTTGTATCCCATCCTAAGCATATTGGCAATTATCTCCGCATTGGAAAGTAAGGGATCGTAGACTTCATGATGCAGGAGATCAAGGACTATTCCAAGGAGATCTTCATTGACGACGACATTTTTCTGGTTGATCTTGGTTGTGAACCTTGTGTCGTCGCCCACTGTATGGCGTCGCATACATTCCCAGAATTGCCGGAGATACACCATCTGAACGGAGGCCGTCAGTGTGAGAGTTGGCCAAAGCTTGTTCCCTTTGAGGATTGAGATGATGACGTCATCATGGCATCGGAAGGTTGTCAAGTTCAGCTGATAATTGTTGTCGTGGACTTGTAGTCAAAGCTCGGATGGATAGATATGGGAATATCCTTGATGTGTCATCTCTGAGAAAAAATGAATAAAGATCAGTAGATTATAAAGTTCTATTCAGGCAAATGAAAATTTGTGTAAAGTAATTCAAATTTTTACTGCAGCAAACATTGTTAACTTGGAATATATTTTGCATTTGTGTAAAGTATTGTTTGTAAAAACTTTAAAAATTTTCTAAGTGTTGAAAGTGTGTACTGTTTGCGGCGCTTTTTATTCGAATGAGATTTTATTCGAAAGCTAAGTTTTGCGATCGAATAAAATTCCATCGAAAAATAAAGTTTTCGACGCTAAGTTTTGCGATTGAATAAAATTTATCAAAAACTAAAGTTTTTCGGCGCTTATTTTTGCGATCGAATAAAATCTTATCGACAACTAAAGTTTTTCGCCGCTAAGTTTTACGATCGAATAAAATCTTATCGAAAACTAAAGGTTTTTGCCGCTTAGTTTTGCGATCGAGTAAAAACTTATTGAAAACTAAAGTTTTTTCGCCGCTAAGTTGCGATCGAATAAAATTTTATCGAAAACTAAAGTTTTTCGCCGCTAAGTTTTACGATCGAATAAAATCTTATCGAAAACTAAAGTTTTTTTTCCGCTAAGTTTTGCGATTAAATAAAATTTTATCGAAAACTAAAGTTTTTCGCCGCTGAGTTTTACGATAGAATAAAATCTTATCGAAAACTAAAGGTTTTCGCCGATTAGTTTTGCGATTGGATAAAAACTTATCGAAAACTAAAGTTTTTCGCCGCTTAGTTTTGCGAACAAATAAATTCTTATCGAAAAATAAAGTTCTTCAATGCTACTGTTTGCGAAGAAAAGATTTCCAACCTTAAAATTCTCAAAAATCGAACAGTCAAATTTTAAAGTGCAAATGATAATTTCTCGAGAAACATAATTTAATTTGGACTCAAAATGTTCAAAACCAGTTCCGAACCAAAGTATTACGCAGTTTATCAACATGTTTAAGGGTAAATCGCAGTAAACTATAATAGATTTCTTAAACATGAGTCGTAGAAAAACTGAAAGTCGAAAATTGCTCGAAAAACTTGAAATACGGTTGTCATTCGTCATTTTCGAAACTAAAATACTATCAGGATCTGGATTCTACCTTCAAAACCGGCGAATTTACAGAAGAAATAAGAAGATAATTTGAAGGATATGAGATTCACCGTTTGAACTTTTCAGATAATCGAAAACTTTTTCGTTTTAGTTTTTTCGTGTAAAAGAGTTTTTCGATCAAAAATTAGATAAGTAGTTTTGGGCCGAGAAAACCATTATGGGCTTCTTGTTAGACGAGGCCTGTTTTTTTTTTCAATCCTTTTCAGAGAAAAAGAAATACTTTTGCACCCATAAATTTTGAAAGAAATTGTAACAGAACTCCCCCAAAGTTTCTGATATAAATGCAATTAACTCCCAATGTTGATGAAATTCATCACTTGACTCCTCGGATGAGCTCGAAATTCTCTGTAACACTTAGAAAAAAATGAGAAGTTGTAATTGCAAGTAACTCATTTTAGGAGATAATAGCAAATGTATATGTAAGCTCCCCCTCAACAATTGCACATATAATGTTTGGCGATTTTGCATGTATACACATATTCACCACAATATGCATATGAAAATTTAACAATATATGACATAAGCACGAATAACGCATTTAATCAATTCAGCATAGATTCATGATCCCCTAATCATGCATATGAAAATTTGCGTTTACATGTATTTTCGTAAAATTTCGCATTTTGACAATTCCGTACCAATGCATGAGTTAATGCATTTAAAAATATGCGACAATACTTTGGGGTCAGAATATGTCATTTTGATCATTATCAAGTAAAATTTCACATGGCACACAGAATGATAATTTGCCATGAAATCATGTCATTAAACTAATATCCTAAGATCATAGTATGAATCATTTCGATAACTATCGCATGGTTCGTTCATAGTGCTCAATTTATTTTTATCATGGGGATAATTAGTATATATATGACTCATATAACCACGACAAAATTTTATCAATTAACATGTAATCATGGCGCATTTAATTAACTCACCAAGTGAAAGTCCATCAATTTGAATCAAATGGACTTTGAAGGGATTATTATTTTAGGTTCTGACTTATAAGGGTAGGAAAATAATTTAGAATTAGTGAGTTTAAAATCCTTCAATTCCAGGGGCCCTTGTAAAATTCATTTCTGCTACTTTTTCTTTTCTTTTCTTCTCCACTTGCTCAAGCTGAATCTCTTCTTCTTTACGAGGCTTGAGAGATAAGATCTTCTTTTGTATATCTCAGGCCGAGATCGTTCTCCTCTTTGAAGGTATTCAAGATTATCTTTTGAGAGGTTCACAGTTATTGTTAGGTCCTAAATCATCAACTACCGAGAAATCCAGGCATGAATTCTAGATATTCGAGTATAGAATTATAATTTGTTACCTTCGGTCGAATATCTTCTTTGAAGATCACGAGAGAGAAAAGCTTAGAGTGAGAAATTATTTCGTGTGTGTTTCTCTCTCTACAATGTGAATTTCAAGCCCTTGTGAATTTCTGAATTCTTATGTATTGATTTCAATAATGTACAATGTACTTATATCTATTTACATGGTATATTTACTAGTAAGTCCTACACTATCAAAAATACAAGCTATGCCCCTACTTACAAGGATAACTAATAAACGAAGCACAATTTCTAAGTCTTCTTCAATCTCCCCCTTTGTGCTCGTTTGATTATCAGCTCTGTTTATCCTTGTCGGGCGTAGAAGGACTTAATCAATCCCAATGTTGTCTCGTAGTGTCGGACAACATTCCTCAGCTCCAACCGTTCATTAATCGCGTTGAGAAGCTCATTTAGGAGCGGAGCTTATTCTTCTCCAAGGTCCTCGAAGATCGTTTCTTCATCGATCTCCGCCAACCTCCTTTCGATGTTCTCCATTATGAGCATCAACGTTCCGTTGCGGAACTTCTGTACCTCAGACTTCAGCATCGCTCTCGTCTTTCCAATGACTGGATTCCAATAAGTGATGGCGAGGCCTGACTTCTTGAATATGAAGTTCTCTGGGAAGTCGTATAGTGGGAAGCCTTTCATGAGCGGCGATTTCATGTTGACCTTCTTCATGTTATTCTCTACTGCGATCTGAAGGTCGTGTGCGGTGTGAAATTTAATATGCCACACCATTAATCTTTTCAATCCCTCGAGCCCTTCCTTCTTGATGTACCTAGCAGGTGTCTGATATTTCTTCTTGTACATCTGATACAGACGATAGACTTTATCTTATTGAAGGAATGGTAGATAGCTTTTGTCTAATTCTTCTCGAGTGCGTTTGGCATCCGCTCGCTCTATTATGTAGATCGGACTTGAGTAGGGTCCAATCGTGTGTGATACGCCCACGAGTTGGAAGATTGGTGGCTTGTCCCTGAACTTTCTTTTGAGTTGATCTGTTGGGATGCCACTTCGATCTGGACCAAGGTAAGTAAGCATGAAAATGTGTCCCATCTTCTTTCTTTCTTCCCAATGAGCAATCCCCCGTAGATTAAGCTCGTTCAGCTTCTTGATACGGTTTGGTGCTCTCCAGATCCGGTTCTTTATGTCTTCAAGGAATGGCACTTCAATCCGAACGTTCTCCCAAGGCGTCTCGACTCGGACAGTCCCCTTTGAAAGACGTGGAGGGGTGACCGCTCGGTGTCTAATCATCTCTGGCAGCTCCGAGAGTTTGTTATTGTAGTCTTCGCCTTCTTGAAGTTCTTCGTCTTCAAGCATAACTAAATCGACCGAAGCTTATTGCAAGATGTATCTGACGTTGGAGAGGCAAGCTTGAGTTGCTTCCTCTGGTTCCCATTGCGTCAGCCACCTATCGTTCAGAATATAGTCGTCTATGATGGCATGGGGATCGTAGTTGACTGTTGCTTCAGGTTGATCTTGGAGCACGGAGGTTGGGATTGGGTTTGGACTTTTGGGAGCCGGAGGTGTTGTGTGGGTGTGGGATTAGGTGGTTGTTTGTTGGCGGGTATTCGGTTGTGTAGTTGGTGGGTTGGTTTATGATCCTCCAGCTTCACGTTTTGAGGATGTCTTTTCTCGACCTTGACCACGGCCGCTTTTGGTGGTTTTCTGCCTTTTCTCCCCCTCATGACGATCCTGATCGTCAGGATCTTCATGTCTTCTCTTTGTTCGAGGCTTTCTTCTCGGCAGCGTGTTTGAGCGGGCGGCTCGAGGTCGTCCACTAGCCGGCAGTAGAGACTCTTCTCAGCAGGGGTCCTTGTCTCGAGGGCTAGGAGGCGAAAAATTAGGACATCATGAAGTTGGGTGATGGGTATGGTGTATTGGTTGATAAGGGAAGGAGATTGTGTATGGTAGTGGTTAGTGGTGGTGAGGAAATGGGTTGGGAAAGGGGTTCAGATGGAGCGGCCTCAGAGACATGTGTTTTCCCGGTATCCCGTCGAGAAGTCTCGATGGTGTGGAGAACTATTTCCATCAGCCGGTCTTCGAGAGTGTTGAGGGTTATGGAAAGAGCAGCTTGTAATCTCTGCTCCGTCACGAATTGTGGTACCTCCGGAGTGGGACCAGGGAGGCGCTCCACTGTCACAACGTCAGAGAATATTACTGACCTGATGCCTATAAAAGGAGTTGAGATTCTGCGACGTCTAAACACACCCGTTCCCATAAGTCACCACTTCAGTGGGTTGACCTATTGTTGTTTGCGAAGGTATCGGTGGACCAACGAGGCTTCTATCCAATCCTTGAGATGAAAACGTAGGAATCATCTCTATGGATGTAGTCGTCATGACTGGTGGTGGTGGAGGGAGCAAATCCGAAGCCGTCGTAGTGGAAGGAGATGCAGACGGGGCTGAAGATTGTTGTCGGCGAGAACCCCTTCATAATAATCTGCAATCCTCGTCGGAATCAGTGGCTTCATGAGAGTCAACTATGGGAGGTGTGGGCACACGGCTGCACCCTCGGGCTCAATGGCCGCTGCCTCATGCTCCGGAGCCGCAGCTTCGGGCTCTTCTGTCTCCACCGGTGGTTCTTGTCGGATAGGCATCGGAGCGGGGTCGGTGGACCGAACCATGGCCTCTGTGATAGAGTTATCCTGGCAGTAATCTTGGTAGGCTTCATCAGTATGGTCTGCCATACGGAGAAGCTCCAACGGGATCCGCATGGGTTGGAGTGCCACATCTGATGCCTTCGGATTGTGGAAAAACCGTAGCCTCGGCGGTGTGTATCCTCCGACAGGTGGTAGGCGGGGAATCTCCAGATGTACTTCCATCAAGTGAGAGATCAGCACCGTGAACCAGCGGACGTAAGGTATGAACTTTGCCTTCGATTTGGTTTCCCGTTGACGCATTTGGTCCGCCAGGTCATTCCAAATGAGCTGGGCCACGTCATATTTCTTTGAGAAGACGACTCCATGGAAGATTCGTGGAATGTTCTCGTTCGCCTTATCAAATCCCCGAGTGCTTCGGAGAGAGACAATTGTTGATGATTCCAAACAAGGTCCTCTATGGGTGAGGGATCCCGATGTTCTGAAAATTTGCTAGTTTAGTCAGCAGTGGCTTGTATCCCATCCGAAGCATATCTTCAACTATCTCTGCATATGTGGGTAGGTCATAGACTTCGTGATGCGGTAGACCTTGGACTAAGGCCACAAGATTTTTTTCGATGATGATGTGCTTCTTGTTGATTTTTGTTGTGTGGGACACATCATCACCTACAACATGACTCTTCATGCATCCCCAGAATTGCTGGAGATACACCATCTGGACTGATGCAGTCATTGTGAGGGCTGGCCATAAGGGATGTCCTTTTAGAATGGAGATGATGACTTCATCGGGGCATCAGAAGGTACTCCAGGTGATAGTGTTGTCGTGGACAGTTAGGCCAGCTTCGGACGGATAGATGTACGAGTATACTTGATGAGTCGTTTCTAAAAAAAAAAGAATAAGAATCATTAGATTTTAAGATTCAAATTCAAATTATAGTAAGCAATTGTAAGTGTTGAGTAATTCAAATTTTTGTCGACGCGCAAACAGTTTTTATTTGTATAACGTATGACTTTGAAAAACAAAATTGAAAAATTTGCTAAGCGTTTAATGTGTATACTGTTTGCGGCGTGTTTTTATTCAAACGAAACTTTATTTGAACGCTAAGTTTTGCGTTCGAATAAAATTTTATCGAAAACGCAAGGTTTTCGCCGCTAAGTTTTGGGATCGAATAAAAACTTAACGAAAATCTAAAGATTTTCGCCGCTAAGTTTTGCGATCGTATAAAAAATGTATCGAAAACTAAAGTTGTTCGCCGCGTAGTTTTGCGATCGAATAAAATTTTGTCGAAAAACTTAAGTTTTTCGCCGCGTATTTTTGCGATCGAATAAAACTTAACGAAAACTAAAGTTCTTCAACGGTACTGTTTGCGATAAAACGATTTTCGACCTAAAAACTTATGAAATCAAACAGTAAACTTTAAAACTGCAAATATCAATTTTGCGTAAAACATGAGTTAATCTGGGCTAGAAATAAACGAACATCATATTCGAATCCAAATATCATGCACTTAATCAAAATGGTCGAATCTAAATCGCCGAAAATTAGATTTCTTAAGTATTAGCATTCGAAAATCGCAAAGTCGAAAAATAGATGCGAATGATTTTCAATTACAGTCGCGATTCGTGTTTTTCGGAATAAAAGGATTAACCGAATCTGGATTCTACCTTCAAATCAGGCGAAATTTTAACAAAAAATTTTCATATGGTTGATATTTGTTGAAATCGCCGTTTGAAGTTTTTTAGAATACGAAAAGTTATTCGATTGATATGTTTGCGTGATAGAAAGGTTTCCGGTCGAAAAAGTGTCTAAGTACTTTTCGATCAGGAAATGTTAAAGGGTTTTGGACCGTGAAAAATCATTTTAGGCTTTCGTTAAAATAAGGTTTGTTTTGTTTTATAACTAAAATTTTTCTTTTGCACCCAAAAAGAAATTTAATAGAACTCCCCCCGAAGTTCTGAAATAAATGCAATTAACTCTGAATGTTTGATGAAATTCATCACTTGACTCATCGTATGAACTCAAAATTCTCTGTAAAACTTAGAATGAAACATGAGAAGTCGTGATTGCAAGTAAATCATTTAGGAGGTAATACCAAATATTCATGTAAGCTCCCCCTCAACAAATGCACATATAATATTTTGGCAATTTAGCATATATACACATATTCAAAACAACATATGACCTAAGTAAAAAAAAATAATGCATTTAATCAATTCAGCGTAGATTCATGATCCCCTAATCATGCATATGAAAATTTTGCATGTACATGCAGTTTCATAAAATTTGGCATTTTGACAATTCCGTATTAATGCATGTGCTGATGCATTTAAAAATGTGCGAATATATTTTTGTTTTGGGGTCAGATTTTTTATTTTGAATATTATCACGCAACAATTTCACATGATACATAGAATAATAATTTGCCGTCAAATCTTGTCATTAAACTAATATCCTAAGATCATAGTATGAATCATTTCGACAACTCTCGCATGGTTCACTCATAGCACTCAATTTATTTTTATCACGGGGATTATTAGTATATATATCACAAATATGAACACAACAAAATTTAATCAATTAACCTGTTATCGTAGCGCATTTAATCATCTGACCAAGCAAAAGTCCATCAATTTGAATCAAATGGGCTTTGAAGGGAGTATTATTTTAGGCTCTGGCTTAGAAGGGTAGGATAATTTTGGAATTAGTGAGCTTAAAAATTCTTCAATTCCATGGGCCCTTTTGAAATTCATTTATGCTCCTTTTTCTTTTCTTTTCTTCTGCACTTGCTCAAGCTGAGTCTCTTCATCTTTACGAGGCTTGAGAGATGAAATCTTCTTTTGTTATCGGGCCGAGACTGTGCTCCTTGTGATGCTTCACAGTTATGGAATTCGAACCCAAGGTCGAGCTCCTCTTCTCGTGCTTAGCTTTACGAGATCGACTAGTTTTTCTCTCCGAAACTAGAGCTATTGAGTCTTCGATTTGTTTGCCCTTTTGTTCTTTTTGTATCTTGTTGATATTTTCCTCGTGTAGAGCGAGATTGTCGAAAATGGCGTGGATATCCATTTCGTCCAAGTCCTTGTTCTGACGAATTTGCATGGATATTTTCTTCCACTCCGGATGAAGAGATGAAAGAAATCGGATGTTTAACTCCATATTTGTCTTGAATATTTTTATTTTCCTCATTTCGTTCAGAAGAGTCAAATAGCGTTGATAGAGTTCTTAGAGATTTCCTCCGTCTTAGCTTTGAAGGAGTCGTAGGTTGTGAGTATGTTTGCTTTCTTAGCCTTTACTCCGACTTCGGTCTTTTGCATCATTTTGTGGAGCTTGCCCCACCTAGCCTTAGCACTTGATAGACTATCTATTTGCATATAGATGTCGTTTGGAATGCCTTGCATCAGGAAAGTTTTAGCTCCGAGATCAGCTTTAGCTCTTCATCTCTCCCCCTCAGAGTATTCACTAGGTATTTTGAGTCTTCTAGTGGCAGGAATTGGAGGATTATTTGTGGCATCGCCTTCTTGGATAAGCAAGAATTGAGCGGATCATTTGAAAATGAGTCATTTACATCAATATTTTTCTTCTTTATTTCTAAGCTAGAAACTCTCTCCTTAGCATGCTTCGTCTCTTTAACTACTCTACATGTGGATATAGTAGAAAAAGAATTAGTAATAAGCTTTTTTGCTTTTGAAGCATTTAAACACGCTTTTTCTCCCTTGACGCTTTTTAGAGAAAAATTTTCTTTTGAAATATTTTGTAAAATAAAAGGTGAATTATTCTGAAATTTGGGCTTGTCCTCGATTAATGATTTTTCTTTTAAAATTAAATAAGGACAGGATTTAGTTAAAACTGAGGAATTTTTAGATTGGAAATTTCTAATAAAAGCGCATTTTTTTTCTGCTTTAAAATTCTTTCTTTCTGTTTCTAATGAGGAGTTTAAATCAGCTATTTTCTTAATAATAGCATGAATATAATAGAAAGTAAAATTTTAGAATGATTAACATTTTCTTCCTCGACTTTAGGAATATTTTCTGAAGGATATAATGAATTATAGTCATTAGTCAGGTTTATCTCCCGTGTCTTCTAATTATTATTCAAATCAGTGTAATCAAAGGGGATGTTAGTCCTAGTTTTGGCTTTTCTTTTGGATTATTCTAAGGCATTTATTTCTTAAGCGTTAGTAAAAGCTATTAAAGAAGTTAATCCTAACCTCATGTACTTGATATCATATAATTGTTTTACGTTAACCTTTTTCAAGTTACAAATATTATTAAAACATAAGCCTTCAACAGGATTATAAAATTATATATCATGTGGCTGATTTAGAAAAATCGTCTGATCCGTTTGTCCCCTTTTTTTAATAGATCATCTAAAGTCTTAATCCTAGAGCAAAGCTTCTTACGCTCATCTGAGATTTCCTTGTAAATATTTCAAGAAATTTGTAAATCTCTCTGACTATCGCTAAGAGTTTTACTAAGGTCGTTAATCTTAGTGTCAGACGTAGCTATTCTAGATTCAAGACTAGTTATAGTTTCCTTAGCATTAGATAAGAGAATTTCTAAGTGAACTTTCTTATCTAATTATTTTTGGAAGTTATTTTCGCTAAGTGCTAGTTGCTCCTCTAACTCTTTTGAACTTTTCCGCTCATTTTTCATGTTAGCATATTTAATTTGTAAAGATTCTAACATGTTTAAAAATGTAGAGTTATGTGTAGCTACCTTCTGAGAGGAGGTTGATGCTTCGTCGTCGTCAGACTGCTTCTTCGAGCTTGCGTCTGAGGTATCTTCAAGACATGTCATGAGAGCTAAGTTGTCCGTTTCAGAATTTGTGGTGTCTTCTAGCCAGTGCTCTTGTTCAGCCATTAGAGCTACTCCAGCTTCCTTTTGTTTAGTTAATTGAAATTTCTTGGAGTAGTAGTTTGCATCTTTATTCTTTGGAAGACTACAGTCCCTGGCGAAGTGCCTAGTTTAGCCACAGTTGTAGCATTTTTGTGGCTCTTTGGCATTCTTGAATTCTGAGGTCTCAGTTGGTCTTTCCTTGTGCTTAGAACTTGAGGTCCAAAGTCGATTAGCTGAGGAGGAGGACTTCTTTTTGTAGAACTTTTTGCTCATCATTTTAGTAATGAGAGTCAATTGCTTCCTGAACTCTTTCATGTCAGGCTCAGAATCCGTGTCTGAGTCGTCTTCTTCTTCTGAAGAACTCGGTATTTTGACATTGTTGTCTTTGCGAGATCGACTAGTTTGTCTTTCTGAGACAAGGGCTATTGAATCTTCGATCTGTTTTCCCTTCTGCTCCTTCTAAATCTCGCTGACATCTTCCTCGTGTTGAGCGAGATTGTCGAAACGGCGTGGATATCCATCTCATCCAAATCCTTGTTCTGACGGATTTGCATGGATTTTTTCTTCCACTCCGGATGAAGAGATGATAGAAATCTGATGTTTACCTCCATATTTGTCTTGAAGATTTTTATTTTCCTCATCTCGTTCAGAAGGGTCAGGTAGCGCTGATAGAGTTCGTATAGATTTTCCGCCGTCTTAGCTTTGAAAGAGTCATACGCTGTGAGTATGATTGCTTTCTTCGCCTTTACTCGACTTCGATCCTTTGCATCATTTTGTGGAGCTTCATTGCCTTAGCACTTGATAGAATATCTATTTGCATATAGATGTCATTTGGGATGCCTTGCATCAGGAAAGTTATGGCTCCTAGATCAGCCTTAGCTCTCCCCCTCAAAGTATTCACTAGGAATTTTAAGTCTTCTAGTGGCTGGAATGGGAGGATTATTTGTGGCATCATCTTCTTGGATAAGCCAGAATTGAGTTGGTCGTTCTTGGAGAGAAGCTATTAGATTCGTAGCTTGATCTTTCGTCTCCAATAAATTCATAAATCGTCTTTTCCAAACGTTATATTTGCCTCTTCTGAGAATTGGAGGACGGACATCGTTTCCAAGAGAGTAACCAGCCATTGTCTTAGTTGATTTATAGGGTCTCGTGAAAATTTGGATTTCAGTTGGTAAGAGTGTTTCACAAGTGACAAATTTGTTAGTAATGTTTGGTTCGTACTTTAAGGAATTTCCGTTTAGGGCCTATTTTCAGATCCTAAAAATTGTGTTTCCAGTAAGAAAAATATTTAGCACAAGAATTGATACTTCAATATTTTGCTAAACGATTCTGAATTTATGTTTTTAATCGAAAATTTTGAGTATCGAATATGATTATGCGAAGAGAAATATTTTTCGTAAGTTTTGAAAATGACGATTTTGATTCTTTGATTAAACAATGTCAAAAAATCAGTGTAGAATATTCACTAAGTGTAAAAGCTTTTCGAGCAGTAAGTATTTCGATTTGAAATTTCGATCATTAAAATCGAAAATGATTTTCGTAAGTATAGATTTTTCGAAGGATGTTTATCGAAAATTATTTTCGATTGATCAAAGTTTTGCGAAAGTATCCTTTGAAAAATGGTTTATCGAAAAAATTTGTCGATCGCAAAAACTTCTATCGAAATATTTGTTATCGAAAAATTAATATGATCGAAAATCTATTACTTCAAAAAATTCGATATGTTTGACTCGATTTGTTTGATTAAACTTATTCGAGTGTGAAATATTCGATTGAAATACGTTTTCGCGAAGTTAGGATTGAAAAATTAAGACAATCGAAAAACATGTTTTTCGTGTCAAAAGTGAATATGGATATAGAAAAATAGTATTAGTCGAAAAATTTTACGCTTAGTTTCACGCGAAAAAGGTTATTGTGTGTGGATCGAAAAACTAATAATCGAAAATAAAGTTTTTCGCGTCAATAAGAAGTGAAACTAGCGAAAACAGTGAAAAACCTTTGCGCCAGAGAACTAATCGAAAAAAAATTTCGAGCCAAATTTTCGATCGAAAAACAATTGAAGAACACAACGCAGAGTTCAATGGAACAGTAATTCACATATTCAACTGAGAAACATCAAATTAAACGCTGAGATTCTGGATAATCACTTAAATTTGTGTACTGAACATGAACAAACACAAGTTTAAACACGTTTTACAGCAAAATATATCAATTTTGATGAAAATCAAATCGTTTTCAAAACGCAATCGCAAACTGTAAAATAGATCGGAATAAAAAATCAAAAAAATTCGATGTTCTAAACGATTGAAATCAGTACGTGATTCATTCCTAACATGTAATCTATCACTTTCGCATAATCCACAACAAGTTTCTGAGAATTCAGCACATAGATTAAATTTCCAGTTCGCGCGCATTTTTCGATCGGAAAAAAAAAATCTGAACAGAATTAGATCTAAGACATCGAAATTCAATCCAAAACAATCATGATCTGCTCTGATACAAATTATTAGGTCCTAGATTATCAACTAACGTTAATCCTAGGCATGAATTCTAGATATTTGAGTGTAAATCTAAGATTTGATACCTCGGTCGAATACCTTCGTTGAAGACCCCGAGAGAGAATCTTCTAGTGTGAGAAAGTATTTTGTGTGTTTATCTCTCTAGAATGTTAAATGCAAGCCTTGTTTTAATAACTTTCTCTATTGAATTCAATAGTGTACATTGGTATTTATACCTATATACATGGTATAATACAAGTAAGTCATACACTATTAAATATACAAGTTACGTCCATAATTACAAGGATAACTAATAAATGAGCACAATTAAAATGTCTTTTTCATTCTTCGACAGACGTTGCTTCAGAAGAGGGTGTGCAATTGGGTAGATAGTCATCAGACAAAGACATTGCCCTTGTCTTATAACTTTAATTCAGTTCAGCATAGTCAAACGAGACTTCGGCCCCTGCCTTTATATCTCTCTTTGACTTCTCGAGAGCATCTATTTCTGATGCTCTATTGAAGGGCATTAGATGAGGTAGGTTTAAACCTAGATATTTAATGTTGTAAAGAGGTAGGGGCTTCTTTTCAACTGGTTGATCAGTTGGTTTAAAACCTAAGCCTTCCCAGGGATCGTAAAATCTAGTGTCCCTAGGCTGGTTAAGAAGATCATTTGGTTTGTTTGCCCTCTTTTGGTAAAAATATCCTCTAGACTTTTAATCCTAGAGTATAATTTCCTATGTTACCCATTCATGGGGTTGTACTCACTAGTCTTAGTGATTCGCTCGTCTTCACTCGTTTTCAAACTAGTTGTTAACTCACTAACATGTGCTTTCAGGTTCTCTATTTCTAAGTCATGACTTTCGACTCTCAATTGCGTAGCTTCTAGTTGGCAATTGAGAGTGCTTTTTTTTCTCAATTGCTTAAGCAAACACTTGTTGATTATTCTCTAAACGAGCTTCCAAGCCTTTATAGTCTTTTCGTGATCTATAAAGGTACTTTTGGATTGCTCGTAAGTAGAGAGACTATTTGTCAAAGCATTAATATTTGATTAAGAATTAGCTAGACTAGCCTCAGAGGTAGCTAAACTAGTTTGTAATCTGCTAATGTTTTCATGGGCTATTGCTAAGGTGGCATCAGTCTTAGCTAATTTCTTTTTTATTGACCTGATATTTTGACGTTCCCAACCAAATGCTTTATATTTTTCTTAAAGTTCTAAAAATATGCAAAGGTCAAAAGATTTCACCTCCCTCCCCGACGTTGATTCTCCGCCTGCACTGTCACCAAACTCTGGCTCCTTCTCCTCTTCGCCGGACTCAGCTCCCTCAACCAAAGCCATCAGGGCTACGTTCTCTGGCTCGCTTTCTGAGGTGTCCTCGAGCCAGTGGTCCTGCTCAGCCATCAGTGCTACGCCAACTTTCTTTTGCCTCAAAAGCTGAACCTTCCTAGCGTAGTACTCCTCGTCCTTCTTCTTTGGAAGGAAGCAGTCTTTAGCCCAGTGCTCGGTCTTGCCACGGTTGTAGCATTGGTTAGGTTCAGTGGCACTCTTTGTCTCTGACTGCCGAGGAGGTTTTGCTGGTTGTTTGGAGTTGGATGAGACTCTCTATTTGTTTGCATATGACGACGGCTTCTTCAAAAATCTCTTGCCCTCGTCATGAGGGCCATCTGCTTCTCGAAGTCTCTGAACTCGGGGTCGGAGTCTACTCCAGAGTCTTCACTCTCTGACAGAATGAGAGGCTTCACAGACTTGTTCTTTCCAGATTTAGTACTCCTATTGAGCGTGTTGTATGTTACTAAGGCGAGTGGGTCTATCATTGCCTTGATCATTTGTTCGCCAATTTCTTCGTTAATATCATCGGCGTGTTGCTCAAGACTCTCATAGATTCTATGAATATCGATCTCATCGAGGTCCTTGTTCTGCCTGAAGTTAGTGGATATTTTCTTCGATTCCGGCAGTAGCGAAGTGGGGAATTTGACATTGAGCTCCATGTTCGTCCTTGTGACGTTGATTTTCCTCATCTCATTCACTTGAATCATGAACCTTCGATAAGTTTCACCAATTTTCTCCGCGGGTCTAGCCTTAAATGAGTCGTAAGCAGCGACGGTGTTGGCTTTCTTAGCTCTCAGTCCGACCTAGTTCCCTGCATCATCTTTGTGATTTCATCCCACATTTCTTGGGTCGTTTGAAAGCAATCGCTTGGATAAGGATGTCGTTTGGCATGGCTTGCAGAAGGTAGGTCTTTGCAAGGAGGTCGGCTCTGTCTTGTTTCTTCTCCGCATCGTTGTACTCGGCCGATGTTTTGAGTACCCTAGTTCGGAGAACTGCGGGGATTGCTTGTTGTTAGTCCGATTACGCACTCAAGAGAGGATCAAAGGCTTAAAAATGATAAAGTTCTTAAAACACCTTCAGTGTGTGTTTGTGTGTGTGTGCCGAAATTAAGAACTTACTTTTAAGGATTATGCTTGACCAACCCTAATTAGGGTTAATGGGATGCCTTATATACCACATGAGTTGGTATATTAAGGCTTGGGACTCAAACAATAAAATATTTACTATTTGACCCCAAATACAATAAATTAACTAATATTGACCCAAAACTCAAATACTAACTAAGGACACTACAATTAATTCCTAACATTCTCCCCCTTAGTGTCCTTTCTTCGTCTTTGTCTGTTTCTTTGAGCCTTTGGGTCGTTGCTGGGCGTACACGGATTTCCGTAGTCCAAGCTTGTGCTCGTACGTCCTTATTTCCCTCCGGAACGAAAGCCTTTCTTGTATGTTGTTCAGCATATTCAGTATCTTGGCTTTTGTGTCCGGTCCTTCACCTTCCATCTTATCCAGTATGCTCCTCAACTTCTCTCGTATGATGAGGAGCGTTCCGTCGGAGAATTTTGGTATCTCCGATGTCTTCAATATTCGCTTTTCTCCCTTGTAGTTGATGTAGACCACCGCTGGATCTTCACTTTCGAACACGTGGCCTTCACCATATTCAACTTGTTCAGGGAGCTCGAATGATGGTTTGGTGAGGTTGACCTTTCTGACATTTGACTCCAGTGCTAGCTGCAGGTCGTGCGTCGCTCCGTACTTGATTTGTCGGAGCATGAACCTTTTGATCGTCATGTATCCTAATTTGACGTCCTGGTCCTGCAGCGTTCCCACGTATCGGTAGCTTCCAATCATCTGTGAGATGTCTTCAGCTCTGATGTACGGGAAGTCAGCCTCTGTCAAGGTCTCTCTTGTACCGTCTTCCCTCACTACGTGGTAGACGCTTAGTAGGAAGGTCCCGAGCCGATCTATTCCAACTCTTTCTACGGCTTGTATTCGGGGCCTCTGCTTTTCCTCTCGCCTGAGAGCAGCCAGATCATTTCCTTTCCCTAAGAACATATGAAGACGTCTTAGGGAAAGAAGGTAGAGATTGGCTCTGCGCTCTGACAGGTGCGTCATCCCACGTAGCTCCAGCTCGTTCAATTTGACGAGCTGATCCTCTTTACGCCAGATTCTTTTCCTTATCTCTTCTTGGTATGGAACTAAGATTCTGACGTTTTGCCACGGAAGATCGACCGTTGCCCCGATCTTTGACATGAGAAGTGGAGCATCCTCATTTTGGACTTGATGTTTGAGTAGTTCCGGTAGATCGGGGAGGTCACTTTGCAGATCTTCCAGCTCCTCATCTTCATGGACTTTCACCAGGCTTATCGACGCCTTTTCGAGGAATAGTCTGGCGTTTTCTCGAAATCTGGCTTCGAGCTGGAGGTCCATCGGTTGCTTCAGCCATCCTTCTTCAAATATATATTTCTCTACCACATCATGTGGATTGTAGAGTTGGCTGATTTCTTCCGAGATTTGGAGGTCAATAGATGTGGCTTGAGGTGGACTTTGTCGGTAGAAGGTTCTTGGTGAGCTAAGGCTTATAGTGACTGGAGTGGGTGTCGAAAGGGAAAGTGTATTGGAGATCTCTTGTGTATTTTGTTCGGTTGTGGTTGAGATCTCCATGGTAGGGAATATTATTGTGGTGCTGGAGACTTGTTTTGTTTTGCCTTTGAGCTTGAGGTATCCAGCGGGTTGGATTCTTGGACTGTTTTGGTTGTTGGCTGCTGCTGGTGAGGGGATTCGACTCCACGCTGTCGGTTCTCCCCCTCGGGACGGTCCTCGTCTTCAGGGTCGTCCCGCGATCCAGATAGGCCCCCGGCTTGTGTTCGGCAGCTGGTGGGGTCAATCAGCCTCTGGATTTCTTTCTCCTTCGGTGTCAGGTGTGGCGCCGACCGGATACGTGCCAAAAGAATGTTGAAGAGTTCTTCAATGGGCACGTCCCACGGTCCTTCTTCTGGTTGTGTGAGTGAAGGAACAGCAGCAGCTGTCTCGTGTGTGACTGGAGTCTTGCCTTTGTCTTGTCTTGATGTTTCGATCATGGCCCGGACTTTTTCCACTAGTTCGTCGCCAAAAGATCGTAGCCGAGACTCCGTCACAAACGGATCGGGAAATAAAACGGAGCCACTGAGGCGTGCCGTTGTCGCGACGTCAGAGTAGATTTCTGACGTGCCGCCCACTGTAGTGGGTCTTCCGGGGCCACCAAGGCACACCGGTGGCAACGGTGCTAAGACAAACTCAGACCGTTGGCCCGAGACGACTGGTGGGATGTTGATCGTTTCGGGGCTTCCGCTCAGTCCCTCGGAGATTAACCCCAGAGTGACGTCAGAGAGCGTTCTGTCTAAGTCTGGAAGACTTAGAGGTGCGGAAAATAGTGTATGTGTCCTAGAAATGGAAAAAATTTTAGTTGGTGCGGACACTAGACCTGTGATCAAGGAGGGCGCAGTCGGAGGAAGTGAACTGCTTAATTCAACATCTATTGCCTCCGAATAAGGCAATGATGGTTGTCGTGGCTCCTCCGGTGCTATTGAGACGGTCGTCTGTTGGGAGACGACCGAATGGGTTGGAAGGGTTATTTGCGTGCTTGGGCCTGATGGCACGACTGCTACTCGGGAGACGATCGTGTCGTCTCCTGTTCCTACGGGTTCGGCCCGGCTTTGTAGTGGGTTAGAGGACTGAGGAGGTCGATCATGTTTTTGTTTGGTGCGACGCTCCTGTATGCGTCTTACGTCTTCCCCTCGTTTTGTTTTTCGTGAGGAACGAGGAGGGGAAGCGGCGCTTCCTAGACCTAACTGAGGCTGGGATAGGCTAATTCCCGGGGTAGGTTCGACTGGGTTTTGTCGAACCATAGGAGTGTCTTCAAGGGTGATGGATTGGAGGTACCTCGCTACTATTGGGTTGGAAGGATTAGCGATTTGTAGGAGGTGGTCAGGGATCCGCATCGACTCGAGATCAAATTTGGATTTGGAAGAATGGAGGGATGCTAGCTTGGGAATTTGGTATCCCTCCGATCTCGGTCGACGGGTTATCTCGGGGTGTAGGTCTTGAAAGTGGGTTATTATCACTGGAAACCACCGAAGGTAGGGAAGGACTTGTCGGGTTTTATTTTTGGTGGATAAGTCCCTTCGGCGGAGTTGGTCAAGGATATCGGCCCAGATCAACTGCACGATGTCATAATTTTTATTAAAGATGACACCGTGGAAGATGATCATAATGTTGCGGTTACAGCGATCTGGGCCTGAGTGCTTGGGTGATAGGCATTTGTTTATTATGAGAAAGAGTGTGCGCCAAGGTTGTGGAATGTCCTTGGCGCAGAAATCGGGTAGGTGTAGGGATTATGGATGTCTGGGCGATATCCCATTAGGAGGAAGTCGGTTTTCAATTCTTCCTCCGTGGGTGGTGGGTTATATATTAGGCTGTGAGGTAGGTTTAAGATACGGCGTAGTATGGATGGGTGAGGATTATGGGTGTTTGGTCTATTTGTGAGGTAAGTGAGGTTGGAGGGGTTTTTGAAGTTGATGGTTGTAGGTTGGCCCATAGCTGTTGTGCGTATACTTCTGGGGCCGATTCCGTAATGGTGAGGGCGGTGTGTAGAGGATGGTGACGAAGGATTTCGAGTATTATCGGTGCGGGGACCGTGATGTTGTCAAAGTCAATGGCCGGGTTGTTGGGTAGTTTAGTGGCCCATTGACTTTGAGGAAAGACTTCGTCAATTTGTCTCAACATGTTTATGTAATCTGCTAAGAAGAAAACACAGAAAATTGTTAGACTAGGCAGAGTAGATAAAAATGTTACTTAGAAAAAATTTCGGACTTGAAAAATTTTATATGAAAGTGCCCGAAATTTGCTTAAGTAAATAAGATTATACTTTTGAAATACAAGCGGCGAAGTTCACAAATTCGGCTAAGAGTACATTGAAAAGTTTAAAACTCGAAGTTTGATTTGGCCGAATTTGGATTTGAAAAGTTTTGTTCGCCGAATTTGATGAAGTTCGGGTTATGAGGATTTGAAATTTTTGTTCGCCGAATTGTAATGAAGTTCGGGTAAGTGAAAATTAAATCGAATTTGTTATCATCATTCATCAAATTCGGGTGCTTGTCTTTAAAATTGAATTTGCCGAAATTGACAAATTCGGGCGATGGAATTCGACTGTGAGGAGTCGGGGTACAGTAGAAATTCGCCGAATTTCGAGTGAACAGTAGAAATTCGCCGAATTTTGGATTGAAAAGCAGAAATTCGGATGAAAATTTAAATTTTACCCGAATTTCGCCCGAAACCTAAAAATTAAAATAGGTCGATTCCATCGGGATTTGGATGAAATTTTGGCAAATAAATTGCAGATTCGGGGTCGCCATTACCTTCTGTAGTAAAATCGAAGTTGAAGAGATTTGATTTGAAGATTTTGTGTTTGCGCGAATTTAAATTCGAGAGTAAATTTTCTGAAATTCGGGCGTTAACTTGTAAATTTAGGGTAAATAATGAAATTCGGGCGAGTAGTGAGATAAATAGGGGTTACTGTGCAAAAGTTCGGGTGAATGAAATTCGGCATGTTAAAATTGAGTTTCGCCGAAATTCGTTCTGATTAAGTGAAAATTATATGAAATTCGGCGATCGAAATTAGTATTGACCAAAAGTGACCCCGAATTTGAAATTCGGCGAGTGAAATTGAAATTGGCCGAATTTCTTCACTGTTAGTCCAAAATTGGACTTCCGAAATTTTATATTATGTCAAAGAGCTCCCCCTCAATAAAATGATATATACTCCCCCGTAATAAAAATAAGCTCCCCCTTAATAAAAATGAAATATGCTCCCTCTTAATAAATATGAAATATGAACTCCCCCTTTTAAAATTTGCATGTAGAATTAATTTGTCTACTAAATAAAAGGTCATGAGGCACTATAGGTCAGTGTTGAAAATTCAACATGCCCAACTTAGAAACTAGGAAATGGAATCGTTTTTCATCCAGAGCCTTTGTAAATAAATCTGCAAGTTGAAGTTCTGTACTTACAAAATACATATCGATAGTGCCCTTTTCAACATGATCTTTTATAAAGTGATAACGAAGATCTATGTGTTTAGTGCGAGAGTGATGGACAGGGTTACATGTGATAGCAATTGCGCTCTTTGAGTCACTATATATGGGTATATGATTAAGATCGAACCCATAATCTCGTAGTTGCGTACGCATCCACAAGATTTGAGAGCAACAGCTTGCTGCAGCTACATATTCTGCTTCAGCAGTTGAGGTAGAGACACAATTTTGTTTCTTAGATGACCAACTAATTAGTTTGTCTCCCAGAAATTGTGCTCCACCCGAGGTGCTTTTTCTGTCCATCTTGCACCCTGCATAGTCGGCATCAGAATATCCGACGAGATTATACCCGGAACCTTTGGGATACCAAAGTCCGAGATTAGGTGTTCCTTTGAGATATTTCATGATTCTCTTCACGGCTATGAGGTGCGATTCTTTGGGATTAGCTTGGAATCGGGCACATAGACATGTCGAGAACATGATATCCGGTCTACTAGCTGTCAAGTAAAGTAATGAACCTATAATTCCTCTATAAAGGGTTGGATTGACTGGTTTCCCAAGAGGATCCGAGTCAAGTTGGCATGAGGGGGACATAGGGGTACTTTTTGTAGTACAATTTTCCATGTCAAACTTTTTCAAGATGTCATGGATATATTTGGTTTGACTTATGAAAATTGCGTCCGAAAGTTGCTTGACTTGTAAACCCAAGAAAAAGTTGAGTTCACCCATCATGCTCATTTCGAACTTAGTTTTCATAAGTTCTCCAAATTGGTCACACAGCTTTAAATTAGTAGATCCGAAAATAATATCATCTACATAGATTTGGACTAAGAGAATATCTTTACGTGTGCGTTGGATGAAAAGGGTTGTGTCAATTTTTCCTTTTTCGAAGCCTGACTTGACCAAAAAGTCAGAAAGAACATCATACCAAGCTCGAGGGGCTTGTTTGAGTCCGTATAAGGCTTTATCTAGCTTGTAGACATAGTCAGGGTGAGTTGAGCTCACGAATCCTTCGGGCTGTTCCACATAAACTTCTTCTTTCAAGACTCCGTTAAGAAACGCAGTCTTGACATCCATTTGGAATACGGTGAAGTTTTTATGGGCAGCATAAGCAAGGAATAACCTAATGGCTTCGAGTCGAGCTACGGGGGCGAAGGTTTCATCGTAATCAATTCCTTCTTGTTGATTATACCCCTTAGCTACGAGTCGAGCTTTGTTTCTTATTACTATCCCATTTTCATCCTTCTTATTCTTGAAAACCCATTTGGTACCAATAATGGTTTTGCCAAGGGGTTTCGGGATTAGTCTCCAGACCTGTAATCTATCGAACTGATTTATCTCTTCTTGCATTGCAATAATCCAATCAGGATCTTCCAATGCTTGTTTGGCTCTTTTAGGTTCTATTTGGCTCAAAAAGCAGGTAAATAGTCCTTCGTGAGTAGTTGAGGATCTAGTGCTTATTCCTTGGAGAGGGTCTCCAATAATTTGTTCTACGGGATGAGCACGTGTCCACTTTCTTTCATGAGGAAGTGGTTGAGAGGTTGTCTCGTTTATTGTGGACGCGATTTCATTTTCCGTAGAAATGGAGACCTCAACGGGAGGGTTTGTCTCATTTTCTAAGGTCTCTTCGGAAGAGTCGTTTTCAACAGACACTTCGATTCCTAAATCATTGGTGACATCTAATTCTGGTTCTTGTGAAGTTTCACAGTTCACTATTGGTTCTACCATATGTGGACTGCTTGTGTCACCATCTTGGATGGATTGTCGTGAGACTAATTGTTGACATGGGTTAGAGTAAATTTTCTCAAAAAGGATACTTAATTCCATGTCTTTTGAGGAATTTGAGGCTGATGTCTCTTCCACAGGTGTGGGAATGTGTTGATCATCAGTCAACACTCTAATAAGTCCGGGTTCTGGACTGATTTGTTCAGAAGCCATTAAGGGTGTTTCATTGAAGGTCACATTGGAGCTTTCCATGACCGTTCTCCGCTTCTTAAGGTAGACTCGATATGCTTTAGATTCTAGAGAATACCCAATGAAAGTTGCCTCTAATGCCTTAGCATCAAATTTTCCTCGGTTTTCCCTGTCATTTGCTACGTAGCAAATGCATCCGAAAACGCGAAGAAATCCTATATTGGGGATTCTTCCATTCAATATTTCATATGGAGTCTTTCCAAAGCGTTTGTGAATTATTGTCCTATTTTGGGTGAAGCAGGCAGTACTGACTGCTTCAGCCCATAGAAAGTGAGGAAGTTTAGAGTGAATAAGCATAGTCCTAGCAGCTTCAACTAGGGTCCTATTCCTCCTTTCTACGACTCCGTTTTGTTGAGGAGTTTTAGGAGCAGAGAAGTGTTGGGAGATCCCTAGGGATTGGTAGAATTCGCTCAGTAACTGATTTTTAAATTCAGTCCCATTATCTGAGCGAATTATACGAATTTGTAAGCCCGACAAATTCTGTGTCTTTTTCACAAAAGCAATTATGAAGTCAGGAGTTTCTGCCTTTGTTCTTAAAAATTTGGTCCAGGTGAACCTAGAAAAGTCATCCACTATTACTAGTACGTAACGTCGTCCATTTATGCTCTCAATTCTCATTGGTCCACAGAGGTCCATATGAAGAATCTCGAGTGGTCGTGAGGTTGAGGCAGTTTGTTTTGATTTGTGGGATGCTTTTCGCATTTTTCCTAACTCACATGCTGAGCAGAGATGCTCTTTGTGATATTTCAAGGCAGGCAATCCCTGTACAAGATTATCTCTTTGAAGTTGACTTAGAGTCTTGAAATTTAGGTGAGATAATCGTTGATGCCATAAATTGTTCTGTTGAAGAGATGCTTTACTCAACAGGCAAATGGCTCGGGATTGATGAACGGTTCTAAGATTGATGGTGTAAAGATTGGATTTTCTAGTTCCAGTGAGTAATGGTTTACCGTTACCACCATTTACACTACATCCTTCAGTATGGAAGTTGACCGTGAGTCCACGATCACAGAACTGTCCTATACTGAAAAGATTGTGGCTTAAGCCATCAACATATGAAACATCCTTAATTAAGAGATTTTGATGTATGATATCACCGTGACCCAGGATGGGAGCTGAGTGGTTGTTCCCGAATCGCACATTTCCACCAAATCTCTCTGTGTAGTTGCTCAGCAGTTCTTTTCTTCCGGTCATGTGTGTGGAGCAACCCGAGTCTAAGTACCACACATGACTTATCTGCAAGATAAGATTAAGCAGTGTTAGAGATCCCGTTTATTACGGGTCTTCTATCATTTGCAGAGGTTGAGGTGCATGCAAGATTGGGTGAATTGTGTACCGGGTTGGCTTGTATCTTTCCTGAGTTTTTCGGTACCCAAATTTTTGTTACCCCTAATGGAAAACAGAGCTTTGTGCATGCAGCAAGCACTGTTTTAACTACCCAGATTTGTTTGCAATCTTTTCCCTTAGCTTCAGCTCGGGTTTTCGATTGCTCAGATATTTTTGGATCTGTTTTGGTCACGTTTTTGGCCTTTTTCTCTAAAGCTTGAGCTTTAGTTTTTGTTTCAGTGAGAGTTGGCCTTCTGAATGTTCTAGCTACCTTTTCGTCAACTTTTAGGTTGGACGTTTTGGATGGTAGAACCGTTTTCGTGTGTGTTCCTGAAATCATATTTCTACGACGTATAAATTTAGCATTCATAGCTATACACCTATCGTAGGTAATATAATCACTGACAGTCTTAACAGAACTGGTTTTGGAAGAAATACGGGAATAAGCGGAAGCATTGTTCGAACTACATGAAGAAAGATTTCTAAATGTTTTTGGAAATAATTTTAAATCAGAAACACTAGTCAAATTTTGCTTCGTCTTTTTATCAAAGATTTTGGCATCCTTCTCTTGCGTTCCTGAATTTTTCTTCCCAGCAGTCTCTGTCCGTCTCAGATCTGTCATAGATGGTGAAGGGATGTTAGCTGTTGCTTGAATGATAATCTTCTTATTTAGCCTATTCTTCATGGATGAGGAATCTATTGGTGTTATAATAACAGACTCCGACTTAGAAGATTTAGCGAGATCAGCATATGATTGATTTTCAAGTGAGGAAATTCTCTCAAGGAGTTTCTCCTTTTCAGCTTGAAATATTTTCCGTTCGAGCTCTATCGTGGATTGAATATTCTTGATCTTTTGGGGAATGTAAATTCTGCAAAGATCTGAGTTCTTTGAGCTAGATATTTCTGTCATGGGCTGATCAGATTCAGAGGGAGGATGGGGAAACATTTGTAGATAGTCATTTGAAAGAGGAATTTCCCTAGTTCCATAACTATCGTTGATTTCCTTGTAATCCAAGGATATTTCGGCCTTGCTTTTGGTCTTGCGCTTTTCCTGTTCTAGGTTATCTTCTTCTTCAGATGATCTGAGAAAGGCTAACAAGCTAGGTATTCCTAGTCCTAGGTATGCAGCATTGTAAAGAGCAAGCGGCCGTTTATCAGTGGTTTGTTGGTTTGGCTTAAAGCCTAAGCCCTCACGTGGATTGTAAAATCTCGTGTCCTTAGGCTGATTCAAGAAAATCGTTTTGTCGGTTTGTCCCCTTTTCGTAAGGAGGTCCTCCAGACTTTTGATTTTGGAGTAAAGCTTCTTACGTTCCTCCATTAGAAGATTGTATTGATCTGTTTTACCAATACGCTCTTCTTCACTAATTCGCAGGCTAGTGGTTAATTGACTAATATTTGCATTCAGCATATTAGTCTCGGATTCAAGCTTCGAGATTTTCTCAGATGCATTTTCTAAATGACATCTGAGAGTTGCTTTTTCACCTAAGTGTTTGAGCACAGATTGATAATTTGTTGCGTTTTTCTTTTCCAGAGCTTCTAGTTTTTTCAAGTGTTCTAATGGAGAATTCTGGATATGCTCAAGCACGGTCAGTTTTGATGTCAGGGAAACTACTTTTTCTTCAGATTTTACTAGATTAGCTTCAGCTAATTCTAGTGATTTTTCTGAAGTAGCTAGTTTATTTTCTAGCTCAATGACCAAATTTTGTGTTTTGGCCAAGATGATGTCATTCGTGGCCATATCTTTATATGTAGACTTCCTACTTGAGCGTTCCTTTCGGAAGCTGTTCTTATTCTTAATTTTATGTCTGTAGAAGTCTATATTTTCTACCTCAATGTCCTCGGATGATTCAGTTTCGTCATTGCTCTCCGTCTCGGCTCCTTCTGCATCACCAGCTTCTTTTCCACAAACGCCATTAGAGCCATGTTCTCGGGTTCATCCTCAGAAGTGTCATCGTACCATTCAGCTTGCTCCGCCAGCAGGGCTACGCCAGCTTTCTTCATTTTGGACAGTTTGAGCTTTTTGGCGTAGTAGTCTTCGTTCTTCTTCTTGGGAAGGAAACAGTCCTGGCCCAATGTCCTGCCTTCCCACAATTATAGCATTTTGGAGGCTCAGGTAGGGATTTTTGTTCGGCCGATGCGGAGTTTGTTGAGGTTGATGAGAAGATGAAACTCGTTGTTTGTTGGAAGAGGAGGAAGACTTCTTAAAGAATTTTCTGCCCATCATCTTAGTGATGAGGGCCATTTGTTTCTCGAATTCCTTTAGATCGGAATCCGATGAAGAGTCTGAGTTGTCTTCCTCAGATGAGCTTTCAAGTTTTACGGCCTTATCCTTTGTGGCGCGGGAAGGTTTCTTAGCTCTATTATCAGTTACTAAGGCTAGAGGATCTGCTGCTGATTTTCCTTTTGATTCCGCAGATTTTTGATGTACGTAGTCTGCATGTTGAGAGAGGCTCTCGAAAACGCAGTGGATGTCGATTTCATCAAGGTCTTTGTTCTGCCTGATTTGAGTGGCTATTTTCCTCCACTCTGGCTGCAGTGAGTTAAGGAATCTCACGTTCAATTCCATATTGGAGCGATGAACGTTCACCTTTCGCATCTCGTTGACTTGAGTCATAAACCGTCTATACGTGTCCTCTATGTCCTCCCCTTGCTTTGCTTTGAAGGTATCGTAGGCCGCGAGGGTGTTTGCCTTACGTGCTTTGATTCCCATTTCCGTCCCTTGCATCAGCTTATGGATCTCGTCCCACATTTCCTTAGCAGTGGTGAGGCTATCTACTTGCATGTAGATATCGTTGTGAATACCCTGGATGAGATAGTTGAGTGCAAGTCGATCTGCCTTGACCCTGTTCTTTTCTTCCATTGTGTAGCATGTGGGAGATTTTTTTGAATGGATGGTAAGGTGGGAGGATTTGTTGTGGAATCACCCTCTATATTAACCCAATATGTTATGGGTCCTTCCGAGAGGGACTCTAGGATTTCGTTTCCTATGTCCTTGGAGCTAACGAAATTTACAAATCGGTTTCTCCATGCTGTGAACTCCCCCCTTTTCATTGTTAGAATTGGGGGTCTGTTATCGCTTCCGATTGCTATGAAATCCATGGATGTAGTTGAGTGCTTTTTAATGATCGTTCACGGTCGTGATCTGCAATCCTAAATGGTCAGTTTCGAAAACTAACGTCTAAGAATAACGTTAAGTTTGAGTAAATTTTGGTGGAAAGAAATTGTGTTTAAGTGTTCGACTTTTTATTTTAATTTTAAAGAATAAAATTCGGGCACTTGTAGAGTTGTTGCCGAAATTTGAATTCTGAAATTCGGATGAAAAGACTTTGTCGAGAATTTTGAAATCAAAGGAAATCAAAATTCGGGTGACAAAATAAGTTCGCCGAAGTTCAGGATTAAATTAAGGTAGGAAAAATTTTATCGAAAATTACTTTCAAAATTCGGGTAAACTAAATTCAGTCGAGAATTAAAAAAAATCAAAATTCGGGTGACTTTTGATAAAAGTTCGCCGAGAATTAAGAAATTCGGGTGACTTAAATCAAAACTTCGCCGAAAATTTTAAGTTGAAATTCGGGCAATCTTAATTTTAAAATTCGACCAAATTCGCCGTGAATTTTAAACAGTAGAAAGCAAATTCGGCGAATAAACTTAGCTTACTCAAATTCGGTCAATTTTCTGATCGAAAATTTTCTCAATTTCGGCGAATTTCAATTGAAATTCGGCAATATGAGTTAATTTTCGGGTTCAAGAACGAACTTCGAGCGAATAAACAGAGAAACGCCCGAAATTTTTCCAGCAACTTTAAAACACACCAATTTCAATCGATTTCTCCCCAGAAATTTCTCAAACTTGACGAAAATTAATCTAAACGAGTTCCTAAACAAGCCAAGACTGATAATCAAGCATTTAAAGGTTTAAAAACATCAATAACAGCAATATCTAACCCAAAATACTTGAAAAAAATCGAAAATAAAATTTGCTTAGTAAACTCTTTCGATCTTGACGAAATCAAACGAAATTGGTATAGATTTGCACAGATCGATCCGTGTCTTGCTCTGATACCACTTGTTAGTCCGATTACGCACTCAAGAGAGGATCAAAGGCTTAAAACTGATAAAGTTCTTAAAACACCTTCAGTGTGTGTTTGTGTGTGTGTGCCGAAATTAAGAACTTACTTTTAAGGATTATGCTTGACCAACCCTAATTAGGGTTAATGGGATGCCTTATATACCACATGAGTTGGTATATTAAGGCTTGGGACTCAAACAATAAAATATTTACTATTTGACCCCAAATACAATAAATTAACTAATATTGACCCAAAACTCAAATACTAACTAAGGACACTACAATTAATTCCTAACACTTGTGCATCACCGCGGATGGTCATCCAAAATCGAGTTGGTCCATCTTCTATCTCAAGGAAGTTCAGGAACCTGCTCCTCCAGATGGTGAATTCTCCTAGTCTTTGTATTGGTGGACGAACGTCATTTCCCAAGGCTGGAGTGTCCATTGTTGGTTTTGGGTGTTTGGATCTTTATGTGTGTGATTGGATTGTGTATGATTATATGTATTCGGGTGAGATTTTGAATTTTCGAAGTTGTTTATTGAAAATTTGGTTGCGAGAATGTGATTTCGAAAAGTTTTTGAATGAGAAATCGAGATGCAAAAATTAAGTTTCGAAAATTTCAAAGTTTCGAAGATCTGGATTTTCGAAATGAGTTTGAAAATTTTGTCGAAGTAATTTTCGAAATGATTTTCGATCTGGTTTCGAAAATGTGAGTTGCGAAAATGTTTGTTGCGAAATTATTTTCGAAAGTCCAGGAGATGCAAAAATAGTTTTCGAAAATTAAGAGGTTGTGAAAAGAATTTTCGAACTATGAGGTTTTCGAAATGAGGTATAGTTTCAAAAAATATTTTTGAGTGAGCTTTGCGAAATAATTTTCGAAACAAATTTTCGAGGGTTCGCAAATGAGTTTCGAAAACCTATAAACCTAGATTTTGCAAGAAAATCACTCAAACTTGATGAAAAATTATGGGTTCCTTTACAGAAACTCTCGAAAATGTCCTATAACACTAGAAGAGTTTAAAGCTAAGTAAAAAAAGCACTATTTCACTCGAAAATGTTGAAGAATAAGAAAATATCTTAAACCACAATTAAAACTTGCGAAAATAAAAAACAGCCTTGCAAAAATCCAAAATCTTAGTCCAAGCGATCACTTTTCGGCTCTGATACCACTTGTAGGTTACCATACACCTCAACGATCAACAATGGGGGAATCAAAAAGTGATTGTGAGTTTTTCCTTGAGTGTGTGTTTAGTGCGTGTTCTTTAGAGAGAGAACTATAGCGGCGCAAGTTTCAAGGATAATTCTATTTTGAGTCACTCTAATTAATGTGTAGGGTTTAGGTATTTATACCTTTGAATATGTATAAACCCCTGGGCCCTGGATCATTACAACCACCAGCCAAGCACTAGAGCTCACACTTCGGGCTCTAGTTCACTTAATAAATAAATTACAAGACATAGACTTAATAAAATATATTGGAAACTTTAATATATCTAATAAGTTTCACGCGCAACACGGTCGTGTCAATGTACTAAGCAGCCCTGTAAATTGCGTGAGGGTTACTGTCTCCTTTTTTTCTTTTTTTAGACCACATGGCCGTGTGGATGTTTATCGAAACCGTGTAAAATCGCCGCAAATACAATGATCTAAGGTGATCTGGAACACGGCCGTGTATCTCCCAACTAAGTCGTGTTAATTTGCCGAAGCTTGATTTTTTTTTAGGCAAACATAACACGGCTGTGTAATCGCCGTGTAAACCCACCGATTCTTGAAAGTCCAAAGTCAATGCCACACACCCGTGTTTCATCTTCATGTGGTCGTGTACGGTTGTCGAAGTCTAAATTAACCTATACAATTACTCACACGCCTGTGTGTGTGTCATTAAGCAAGTTTTGTCGAGGCTAGTAGCTTTGCACGCCCATGTGATGCTCGGCGGAAGCCGTGCAGCTTTGCCGAGGATAGCAAGTATTCGTCGTGGTTTAAACACGGTCGTGTGATATCTTATGCGAGTCGTGCGTAAGTGCCTAGGCTTGTGACACAGCCATGGCATACAAGAAAGAGGTTGTGTTGTCCGTGTGAGATGCTTTAGATTTTAACTGAAAGGCCGTGCTCCAGTATAATCGTACTATGCTCTATCCATGTTACAATGTTAAGCCAACTTTGACGTAGGTCGAATGTCGGGCACGTAAATATAGTACCGATATAAACGTGAGTGCAGCTATTGTTTATAAGGTGTGACATAACGAGGGGGAAATCAAAATCTTTTATAGGGATTATGGAATATGAGTTCGTAACGAAAAAGCCAAATCCGATTTTATTTGTAATGGCACCGTATTCCACGAATCAAAAGAAGGCTTTTTGAAGAAAAAATCAGATTGCGATTAATGATGCCTTATCGCTTCATTGCACTCATGTCTATAAATAGGTGGTTCTCGATGCAGGCTGTTTTTTTACCACAATATAATTCTTCTCCGACTTTATGATTTAGCTTTCGCAATGTATAGTTTTGGAGAAGATGCGGAACATGAGAACATCCCCCAAGAAACCTTCAGGATGGGAAGTCTAGAAAGCCATGAGCTTGAGTTGTTCATCCTTTTGGGTTTGCTTGGGGTTGCAATTGCCGCTTTTGTGGCGTGGGTCGATACGCACTATACTTGCATATCATCGTGTAATCATGCTCACTAAAGAAGGAAGGTTTGTCTTCCAAGCTTTTATGTATCGGGTTGAAGTCGAGGTACACGACCTCGTTATCACTTGGTGCCTTCTCGCCTCCAAAATAGTGCTTCAAACGTTAGCCATTAACCTTGAAAGTTCCATGTTCATTATTATAAATCTCGACAGTACCGTAAGGGAAAACACGAGTAATAATGAATGGTTCAGACCAGCGCGATCTCAACTTTCCAGGAAAGAGCCTGAATCGAGAATTAAAGAGGAGTACTTGATCCCCTTCTTGAAATTCTCTCTGTTGCTTAATCTTTCTATCATGATAAACCTTTGAACACTCTTTATACATTCTCCAGTTATCGTATGTCGATAAACGCCACTCATCAAGCTCATTGACTTGGAGCTTACGTTTTTCACCGGCTCGCTCCAAATCAAGATTTACTGACTTAATTGTCGATAAGCTTTATGTTCTAACTCGACGGGAACGTGACACACCTTTCCGTAAACTAGTCTATATGGTGTGGTACCTATGGGTGTCTTATATGTCGTTCTATAACGTCAAAGTGCATCATTCAATTTAGTCGCCCATTTCCGTCGGTTCCCATCTATGGTTTTCTCTAGAATGTGTTCACGATTTACAACCCTACTAGGCCACTAGCTTGAGGATGATAGGGGGTAGAAACATTATGCTTAACACCATCGTTTTCTAAGGTTCGTTCAAATTGGGTGTTATAAAAATGAGTACCCCTATCACTAATAATGCATTTAGGTGCCCCGAACAGCGAGAACAATGCTCTTGAAAATCTAAGAACGACTCTCGCATCGTTAGTGGGTAAGACGTGGGCCTCCGCCCACTTAGACACGTAATCAACAGCCACAATAATGTCCTTATTGTTGTACGAGCTAGGAAAAGGGCCCAAAAAGTCTATGCCATTTCAAATACTAAAATAAAGTTTTGGGGCATTTCATCGCGTTTTGAGATATTACCTGCTCGTTGACATTGATCACAGGTGTCAACGTACCTACGAGCATCCTTAAAGGTCGTCGACCAGTAGAATCCACATTCTAACACCTTCTTAGCAGTGCAGTTGGCAGCATAGTGTCCTCCAGCAGGTCCGTTGTGCCAATGCTCAATAATCTTCATTGTTTCAGGGAGAGAAACACAACGTCGGATCACTTGGTCTGCAAATCTCATGAAAAGAAAAGGGTCTTCCCAAAAGTAGTATTTCAAGTCGGAAAATAATTTTTTCTTTCGTTGACTTATGGTAGGATCCTGAAACTAAGATAGATAGCAAAATTTGCAAACCACGGAATTTCTTTCATTTACCACTTTTATGGTGTATAGATGTTCATCCTGGAACGTGTTGTGGATCGTTTTGTTGTCGAGGTTCAGTATCTCGGATTCCTCTAGTCGATAGAGGTGATCCGCTACCACGTTCTCGGCACCCTTTTTGTCACGGATCTCAATATCAAATTCTTGAAGAAACAAGATCCATTGAATAAGCTGGGGCTTGGCATCTGGCGTTGCCAGCAAGTACTTCAATGCAGAATGGTCAGTAAAAACAACAACTTTAGTCAAAATAAGTAAGATATTACCAGAATTTTTTGAAGGCGAATACGACAGCGAGAAGCTCGTTTTTGATAGTGGTGTAGTTGGATTGGGGTGAGTCCAACGCCTTACTCGCATAGTAGATTGGTCGAAAATGCTTATCCTTCTGTTGTTCAAATACAGCTCCAACTGCGTAGCCACTAGCATCGCACATAAATTCAAAGGGCAGCCCCCAATCGGGAACAACCATAATAGGTGCAGAGATTAGCTTTTCCTTAAGCAAATTGAAAGCATTAACGCATTCATCGTTAAGTCAAATGGAGCATCTTTTTCTAACAGCTTAGACATAGGTCGTGTAATTTTTTAAAAGTCTTTAATGAATCTTCGATAGAATCCTGCATGACCTAGAAAACTCGTAACAAATTTCATGTTCGAGGCAACAGTAGCTTTTCTATCGTTTCTACCTTAGCCCAATCCACTTCGATTCCTTTAGAAGAAATCTTGTCCCAAGACTATACCCTCTCGATCCCAATTCAGCGCTAGGTTAGTTTCGTCACATTGTGCTAACACACACTTAAGATTAATCAATCAAGCATCGAAAGAGGTACCAAAAACTGAGAAATTATCCATGAACACCTCCATGATTTCGCCCATCAATTCATCGAAGATCGCCATCATGCATCGCTGAAACGTGGTTGGGACATTGCAAAGGCCAAATGGCATCCGTCGATAAGCAAACGTACCAAACGGATAGGTCGTCTTCTCTTGGTTTTTCGGGGTTACTGGAATCTGCAAGTAACCTGACAGGTCATCAAGAAAAACAGTAAAATTCATGTCCCGATAAGTTTTCAAGCATTTGATCAATAAAGGGTAGAGGAAAATGATCATTTCTCGTGGCATCGTTCGATTTTCTGTAGTCGATGCACACACGCCATCCAGTTACGGTCCTCGTCGGAATCAACTCGTTCTTTTCATTGGGGACGACTGCCATGCCTCCCTTCTTTGAAACCACTTGGACGGGACTCACTCGTGCACTTTCTGAGATCGGGTAAATCACTCCGGCATCCAGTAGCTTAATGGCCTCCTTCTTCACGACATCCTTCATGTTCGGGTTTACCCTCCTTTGTCGTTGGGCGACAGGTTTGAAGTCGTCCTCCATGAGAATATTATGGGTGCAAAAGCTTGGGTTAATCCCCCGAATGTCGGATATCTTTCACGCTAAGGCCTTGTGCTCTCGCAACACCTTCAAAAGCTGATCTTTTTGTCCGCCGAGGCTTGAGGATATAATCACCGGTAGCTTTGACTCGCCTTCTAAGAATGCATATTCGGATGTTCGGGCAATTGTTTCAACTCTAGTACATGTGGCTCTTCGATCGAGCTTTTGTCCTTGTCCTCCTATATACTTTCCTGGATTGTCGTCACATGCTCGTCATCATCTTCATCGCACTCATCCCCAGCCACCAATAGATTATTGTGTATCGCCTCCGCAAAGACCTGCGATAGACCTTGCACAGAAAAGATAAAATCATGCTCAAACACATCCAAGTAATAACACTTATCGTCAAGTGAGCTAGGACTGTTCATAGAATCTGCCATGTTGAAAGTCATTTTTTCGCCATCAACCGTCAAAGTCAATGTACCATTTCTAACATCTATCATGGTTTCACCACTGGCTAAAAATGGTCGATCTAAGATAAGAGGAATATTTCCATCTTCCTCCATAGCTAAATTGACGAAATCGACGGGAATTATGAACTTGTCTACTTTCTCTAGGACATCCCCGATAACACCACGATGGTATTTTATGGATCTATCAGCCAATTGGAGGCTCATCGTATTGGGTCTTGGTTCGCTTAAACCTAGTCTCTTAAACATAGAATATGGCATCAGATTTCTACTAGCTCCTAGGTCGGCTAATGCACGTTAAACAACAACATCTCCTATAAGATAGGGAATAGTAAAACTCCCTGGCTACTTAGAATTGGCATCTTGCTTTGCAAAATGGTCGAACACTCTCCTCGTAGGCACACAGTAGAAACGTCTTCGAGCTTCCTTCGGTTGGTGAGCAAGTCCTTGAGGAACTTCGTGAAACGAGGCATCTGCGTAATAGCTTCAACAAACGGTAAGTTGATATGCATTTGTTTGCACATACCCATACAGTTACAAAATTTCTCCTCGTCTCGATCCTTCTTTAACCAAGCCGGGTATGGAATCTTCGGTTTATATGGCTTCACCGGTGGTCGATTAATGTCCTTCTTCGTTCTCTTTGCAGCTTCAGCCTTTTCGAGTTTCTCTCCTTCAATTTTCTCAACTGCTTGCTCTTCGTGGACCTCGATATCAACCTTTTCTATGCATTGCTTCATCGCGGGTTGCTCTCGCTCCTACAATTCCTTCCTAGTCCTCAAGGTGACAGCCTTACAATGTTCCCTTGGATTCGTCTTAGTATAGCTTGGGAGCGAACCTCGAGGTCATTCTGCCAATTGTTTCGCTATTTGGCCCACTTGTTGCTCCAATTTCCGTACTGAAGCATCCGGTTTTGAGCTCGTAGATCGTTGTTTTGGAAATGTTCTTCCATCTTTGTTAATCGGCTCTCATGGGCATGAGTGGTCTTGTTGAAGTTCGAGAGGATAATCTCCATCATACCCTTCATCTCTTTTATGTCATTTGATCCTGACCCTTGAGCTGGATTTTGATAATGATTGTTCGATCCTCCAGATTGAAATCCCGGTGGTGGCCTTGCTGGAATCTGGATTGCCTCTGCATCTGTTGGCCTTGATTGTCGTAGGACATGTTTGGGTGCGCTCGAGGTTGAAAACTCCTTTGGCCTTGATAATTGCCCATGTAGTCAACATGCTCTACAGGTGGTATGGATTAACATTCCGAAGTTTCGTGAGTTGCACCACAATTACCGCAGTGAGGTACGTACGGTATTTGTTGAGGTGGAGTTGTGTCCATCGGTGTTATCACTGCGTTGACGGCTTGCGGTTGAGCAGCCTTCGGTAAAAGAGCATTTAACACTGTCTGAAGTTGAGTTTGCGTCGTGACCACTTGTTGTTGAAGAGCGTCAAACTTAGCATTCATCGTTGTATCGTTGCTCACATTGAACATCCAGGCACCCTCATTCTTGTGTTGCCTAGCATGAAGTTATTTCTCGTATATTCTACAATTAGATTCCAGGCTTCAGTGGCTAGCTTCACAAGTCCTTCGTTTGCGGCACCGTCTAGCATATGAGCTGTTTGATCATTGAGTGTCTCGTGGAATCTATTGATGATTGTTTCCTTTGTCATTCCATGCTGCAGGCATTTCTTCAACAAAGCTTTGTACCTCTCCCATACTTCGTAAAGATTCTCCGTGTCCTTCTGATGAAAGAGTGAAATTTCAATATTTAACCTGAGAACCTTCGATTGCGGAAAAAAGTAGCCAAGAAAAGCCTCACGCAGCTCATCTCAAGTAGTGATAGATTTCTGTGGTAAGAGTTCCAACAACTCCTTTGTCTTATCCTTGAGGGAAAATGGAAACAACATAAGCTTGATTGCATCATTCGGCACCCCATTGATTTTGATGATGTCCGTAATTGCCAAGAATGTTTTGATGTTTTTGTACGGATCATCTTCAGAATTGCCCTCGAATTGAGCCGTCTGGAATATCATTTGAAGCCACGAGTTCTTCAGCTCGAAGTTGTTGATCGCGATGGGTGGTATGACAATTTCCGACTCTGTACCATCAAGTGGATTCTTGAGCAGATCTTGCAGTGAATTCTCCTTGTTGTTAGCTTTCTTATCTGCCATCTCTTTTGGTGTTCCCGAACTATCAACCGACGTCTCTGCGTGAGTGGTGCTTACGGTGTCCTGATAGTAATCAACTAGCTGAATTGATTCGTCGGACGAAGGACTTTCGGAAGTTTCTTGTCTCAGCCTTCGTCGTAATTTACGCTCAAAATTTGGAGATCCTTCAACAAGTGGATACGATGGATGGCCACGGATCATTCACCGTATAAGTGCACCGGAAAAACTCAACAAACCACGTTAGCTAGATAACAGAACACAAATCGAAAGATAGTTGCAGATAAGAAACGTTGATAAACTAGATTTAAATAACAAATACGTAAATGGATAAATTACCGAACTCGAGTTTTCCTAATATCAATCTATTCCCCGATAACGGCGCCAAAAACTTGATCGCAGGCGTTAGCTCTTAAAATATTGTGTAGAGATTCGTGCATATACGCCAAGTAATAATTAAAACGAATACGTTAATCTAGCACCACGCGCGATATGCAGTGTACCTATCGTTTGTAGAATAACTTAGCGAGTATCCGAGTATCGAATACGAGAAATAACATTGGTTACTGATGATATTGTCACGGCCGTGTTAGAGGTTTAACAAGCCGTGTTAATCGTGTCGTGGCCACGACCGTGTGTTCGATCGGTTGAAGCATTGTCAAGTTGCCGAGGCTTACTTATATTTTTACTTGATGAAGCACGACCGTGTGAATGCCTCATGAAGCAGTGTAGGATTTTCGGAGCTCGCTTAGCTTGATACAAGTTTGAAGCACGGTCGTGGAGCATATTTGACTAAGTCGTGTTAGGTGTAAACTTGGTCATTTTTGCCCCATTTTCTCTTGATTAGTCCCGATTGTCATTTTATGTTCCTTCAATATCAAAACATATGTAGAATCATGAATATAAGTACATGATAACTCAAATAAACCAAGTTACGACCTAAATATGATAGAGATAAACGTATAAAAATACGTTTATCAATATCACCTTTTGTTCTTTCTTTGTCAAGCGCTGATAAGAATGGGACAGAAGGGACATTACACTAGCAAGCAGCTTTATGGGCAGTAGGAGAGCGAGGCATAATTAAAGTAAACAACGGTGGAGCTCTTCATCATGATCGTAAAGGGGCTTCCGTTGGAATGGTTGCTCAGCATCATGCAGGAGAGTGTGTGAGATGGTGGACGAGATTTTATGGTGGGGATTTCCATCCGGAGAGGCCATGGCGACGCGCTGTGCTATTTCTGAAACCCAGATAAGGATGGTCTAGAGCAGTAACTGGGGATGACTGCCAAGTGATTATCGACGAGCTAAACGATAGAAAGACGGGGTCATGCTTTGCGGGAGGTATTAGAATATTGTGTTGTCTGATTCCTTTAGTTCTATATCTTTTAGGTTCATACGCCCAGGGCCGGAGCTAGGAAACAAGTTGAGGGTAGGCCAAAAAAATTTAAAATAAACCAAGTCGATATAAATATAATACGTTAAAGAATTACATTACACATTACATCTGCTCATTTCAAATCTTCCTATTTCGAAACCATGGTATAATAGCATTAAGATATATTGTGGCAAATACACCCTTCGAACTTTATCTTGAATGTTAGCATCATAGTCGCAAGAAATAAAATGTTTCGATACTCACATCTTTGATGTTTTCTTCTCCAACGGCTTTTCTTTTAAAATATCTTTTGCAGTTAGGCTAAAATATGTTTTACCCCCACGTGGATATATTGAAATGCATGTTACTACCCTATGTTTTTCTATTACACATAACTCCCTTGTGGTGTGCTAAATTTAGCACTGAATCCCCGATGGTGTCTAAAACCCAGCATTATACTTCCCCCAATTAGAGGTGAAAATGACAAGGAACGGTTAATTAAATAAACAACGAGGGATTTCTATGCAATTTACAAACTATAGGGATTTTGGTGCATTTTGCTATAGCACAAAAGGCTTTTATGCATTTTAGCCTTTGCAGTTACAATACTACATATTTTTTAGTAACATTGTTACTATTTTTCTGTCCTTGATATCCAAAACCGATATATAAGGTAGAGTTGAAAGTTTGGGCCTGAGCCCATGGGCCTGCCCGACTCGCCCGGAAAAAAATCGGGTTTGGGCCTTAAATTTAGGAGCCCGAAAAGTGACCGGATCGTTTGGCCCAGCCCACGATGGTCCGACGGGTCAGTGGGCCGCTGGCCCGAAAGCCCGATGGGCCGCGGGCCAATTTGGCCCGCTTTTTTATTTTTATATTCATTTATTTTTATGTTTAATATTTATAAAATTGGATTTTGTAGCGGAAAAAAATATTTTTACATACAATCTTTTCAAAATTATGTAAAAATATATTATTTTATATAATATTATGTAAGAATTATATTTTATAATGTATAATTAAAATAGTTTTAAAAAATTTTAATTAATAAATAAATAATCGGGCCGAATGGGCTAAGGTCGGGCTGGCCCGGTCCATATATAAATGGGCTAGGGCGAAGATTCTACTTGCCCGTAGATATTAGGGTCGATCCGACCCGGCCCATATTTAATCGAGCAGTCCGCCGGTCCGCCCAAATTTTCAGCTCTAATATCAGGGACTACTAGTTATATGAATTACCACTCAATCTCTTACACAATGAGACCTAATTACCACTCATGAATATATAAGATAATCGGGTATCAAATTAGAATTTTCCATAATTATATTGATTAACCCTAAATAATTTATTTGATTGATATATTACTTATATGTGGTCCACTTAGTCCACCTAAAAAGGAAATAAATATCTTACTCTAATATCACTTAAAGTAAAAAATATTATATTTTATATTATATACATATATTAAATGGGATGGGTACGAACAATATATATATTTACGTTAGGTTTTTAATAGTGGCTTCATACGTATAACTAATAACTATATATATAATTCTTTTTAGGGGAGGCAAAACACACACTATAACTACATACATAGATAAGTAATACATGATTATTTTTTTTCGAGATAGGCAGGGATATGGAGCTCCGCCCATGTGTACGCCGTAGAGGGTGGTCATTATGGTCTCGTTATTTAGCTTAACACCAACCACGACTACGATGGAGAGGGTTGTTCTCCTTTGTGCCAAGCCATGATCGACTTATTGTCAATGATGTTCTCTAGTGGGAAATATTTCCTTTTAGAAAAAAATTTACCTACAACGGAAATTGATCCTATCCCATTTAGCGGATCGATCTCTTTCGCTAAGATATCCAAAACCAATACTAGAATCTGGTTAGCAAAAATGGGCCTGCTGGACTTATTTTTTGCATTTTTTTAAACAGAAAACACAAAATAGGCCCCAAACCACACTAAATGCAAGTATATATTCAAATAAGCCAATTTTGTTATATGGAGCGGCTTAGGCCTTATAAAGGCTTTTTTACTCTGTCAAATACATAGTACAGTGGAATCTTTATTATTTTGTTTGTTTTTAATTTTTAGGAGAATCATAAAAAAAGAAAAAAAAAAAGTACACCGAATCAAATAGTACAGTGATTAATTTTCTACCTTTTTTAACTGATATAATAATCTCTACAGATCTTATTCTCGGAACTGTTCTTCATTCGCTTTTTCGCAATATGACCCTTTTTCTTTCCCTTCACAATAGTACGCTGTAAAATTGTTATTGAGTATTCGATCTCCGCAATAAAGGATTTCCCTTGAAATAAAATAAATTATATATGGATCGGTAAATATGGAATTTAAATCAAAACGATTTAGTTTTCTAGGTTGAAGGTATGGGATCGATCGTCTGTGTCTATTTGGTGTTTCAATCTGGTGTTCCATACACCAGATTGTAACTATTGTTAAATTCAATTGATTTTTTTATACTTAGTGGCAATCTGGTGCCTGAAACACCATATTAGAACACCAAATGGGCGACAATCCAAACGGTTAATTGAATGGCACGTTCCAATACTCTTCTTTTCATTTTTTTTATTGACACATTAGATTGAATCAAATATAAACGTATCCATATTTGGTTTTTTACTTTACAAACCTGTAATAGCAGCGATTATTGACAATATACATGAGCAATTAACAACAACTAGGGTTTAGGGTTCACCCAATAAATGTTGGCAATGCGGAATCGATCTAGTGTCCACTCTCTCATAATGCTTGAGGCTTCACATGACCACTAGGTCGTTCCCTCGTATGCTTTAATCACGTTCATTAGGGTTTTGTCTCCTCCATGTTCTAGAAACGATTACAAAGATTACTTGTGTATATTATCGTAAATAAATCCCACCAAATTCTGATAACGAAATACATCAAATATTATTGAACCAATGGGGAATTGTGCTATCAGATTCTTTTTATTTAGGAATGTTTAATATTTACCTTTTTTGGCTTCGTTTCAACTTTCACTTCAACTATCTATGTAAATTAGGCGAACGCGTATGAATTTATATTGATGTATTTAATGTGGATTATGCAAATACCATCATATAAGCTCGAACTTTTAACCATCATTTTTTACCAAATGACACGCCACTTTCCTGATCGATGTTATGTCTTTATGTACTTGTTAGATTTTTCCTTTATCTATCAAGACCGACCATATAATATATGCCTGTGAAAACCTTGCTTGCCGCGGGAACGAAAAGTTGCACGCGTTGCGTTTTATCTCGCTAATGGTAAAAAATAACTTAAAAAATAAAAGCCTTAATCGCGAGTTAGGGGTAAGGTTTGGTGCGCAGCAACTGGAAAATCTTCAATATAATCTACTCGCGTCCTAGGTGTTGTCCTGTTCTTTTCATTAATGTATGAATCTCTTTTTTCCCGTACGCGTGTACGTTGCAGTGCAGTAGAGACCCTCTCTTCGCCCTAGCACATACCTAAATCGTCCTCTCCATTTTATTTATTTATTTATTTATTTTCGTTGTCCTGATGTATTCCCAGTGGATCAGGCTATGACTAGCCCCTAAATATCGGCATAGGCTTGCGCCACACAAACTTGACGGATACTTAATTGTGCCATACACTACAGTGGTGAGACTTATCCCAGGCCCATATCAATACGCTCCAAATCCACATGACAATGATGGTCATAGGGTATAACCCCGTTGGGTACTACTCGAGGAATTGTGAGAGGGGGGACGATCCCACGACCTAACACACAAAACCTTAATGCCTTCACCATGACCATTTTATTTTCATGTGACCTTATTTCCACAATAGTAATACTATATATAAATCAGTAACAAAACCTTTTCGTTGCTATCACGCGAGGTGTCCCCGTTAACTTTTTCTTATTTGGGTGGTTTGTATTTTGATATACCGTTTGGTATATATTGCTATGTTAAAGTTAATTATATATATATATATATATGTGTGTGTGTGTGTGTGTGTCATTTTTGTTGGAGATGTTTGAGAGAGAGAGGCCCACAAGGATGATTACTGTTTTAGGGCGTGCTCGAAATCGTCCATCGTTTGAGTGGGGAAGTGTATATATTAGATATAATTAATCATTGATTTATGGACTTGGAAAAGCTTTTGGTTATTGTTTCTTTTGTTTATATCGGAAGAATCAAGATATGGTCTCTCACGGCTGATTTCATTACAAACCTTCATGTACGGATTGGATACTATTTTGCCATTCTCATGCTAAAAGATTTCCATGCATAATTTTGAAGGACTTCTTTTTTTGGTTATTTTTGGAAAGTTCTTTGGTTTTACACGCATTGGCTGGTTATCAGAGAATCCAGTTGTGATGTCATAAAATATTGACTGCGAGTACATAATACGATTTTGACTGTGTCTGAAAAAATTGAAAATAAAGAAATTCGATTAAACAGGTAGATTTCGAAATTAAGACGACTTGATAAGGCAATTACAGCATCTGCCTATATATATGGATTACTTGGTAACAGCTCCTTCGTCAATAAATCGAAAGTTGGACTTCAATAATAATAATAATAATCTTGCTTCAAATGGCCGAGAACCCTAATACTACTGTATACTACGAAGATAATATCGACTATCTCATTGGGAATCCGAAGTTTGACGTTTGTTTAAAGAAGTCCCATGTGTATCCTCGATGTTTGTTGGTAAGTGATCATATGTATATAAATTATAATTTATTTTCACAGAGCCATCTTTATTAATTATCAGTCTTGCATGAATTAATTAACCCTAATAAAAAATATTGTACACGGCTGTTTAATTAATTATTAATTAAGGTGGTGCCGGTGGATATGGTTGAGGAGCTTCCTGGTCACAGGGTACGTGTGGTGCTGAGGTACAAGCACAGGAACTGGGATGCAACTTACTTGGGAGGCAGTACTCCTCCGCAGTTGGACATGGTTGGGTGGAGGAGATTCGTCGTAGACAATGGCTTGAGGATGGGAGATGGTTGCGTCTTCGAGCTCATGGAGCGAGGAGATCAGAGCATAAGGTTCAAGGTCCATATCCTCAGGCACACCAAAAATCGTCGTCATAAACCCCCCAAAACTTCTTCTTCCGAAGCAGCAGCCGCCGCCTCTAGCGGTGACGATGCGGACGATAATAATAATCCCGAAGTAGTAGTAATCGACTAGATGCATGCGCATTGATGGATACTAATTCAGCTTCTGCAGCAATGTTGTTACCTTGTTATCATTTGGCTAGCTTATGTTGTTGTAATAGTTAGTATTTGTGACTTTTGTGTTCTCTGATTCAAGTTTATGTCTGTGTTGTTGACACTTTTTGGTTGCTCCTACTGTGGGGTGTGGTGTGGTGGTGTGTACCGAAGGCGCTTGACGTTACCGTGTTTAATTATCTCGCCTTTAACAGTTTTATTATTATCGTGTCTTGTTTATTCTGTTTTCTGTTAATATTAACAATTTCATACGAAAGAAAAGATGCGCTCAAGGTGAGAAACGTAGGAAGAGGAATATATGCCCAACTTAGGTCACAAATTTCCACGAACTTATAGCGTTTTGAATCTACGAATTGATAATAACATTATTAGATAATTTTTTTTAGGACCATTAAATAACTTTTGGACGAGTAATCACGAATTCATACATACATGATTATTCCCCGTGGCCGTGGCCGCATTAACACGATGAAGGAATGTCAGGAAGCTTTTTGAAAACTTCGGTATAGTAGGAAGCAATGGGTTGGTTATTTATTTTTTTAAAATAAAGCGAGGAATCTTAATTATGATATTTAAGTTGTTAAGGCCGACTCCAACCCATAACACAAAAATACTGTTAACTTTACACAAAAATAGAGTTGTTATAGTGTTTTTACTCCAACCCACTTACTCTATTTTCTACACTAAATTTTACTTCAACCCATTAACTCTACACTAAAAATAATATTTCATACATATTATTACTTATTGTTATTATAATAAATTTATAAAAACGAAAAATTAATATAAATTAATTTAAATTATGCCTGAAAAATTATTTTTTATTTATATTTTTAAAAAGTAAATAATTTTTTTTATATAAATCGTATTATTTGTATAATTGACATGTTAATGTAAACGCAAATATACTCATATTTTATATTTTAAAAGAAAATATTTATTTTTATTTCATAAAATAAAAACGAAACATATAGAATATTAAAAGACGTTTATAGAATTTAATTTATTATTTTAATGATAAAAAATATTTTAAATATAACTAAATGAATTTATATTTAAATAAATAAAATAAAATTAATTTATAACTCTATTTTAGAGTTAGAGTTACTCTAAATATAGAGTATCGCTGGCTGCAAACTCTATAATAGTGTTTAAATAGAGTACCCATTGGAGAAGATGTGTACTCTATTTTAGTGTTTTTAATAGAGTATCAATTAGAGATGCTCTAATGCATTCGATATTCGTTATTTGTTTCTATGATTTGGTATTAGGTTTGCAAACGAATATAATTGAGTCGAATCATGATATTATATTCATATTCCATTATCAAATTTTGAATTCAAATTCGAATACTAGTCGAATAATAAAATCGAATTTGAATTCGATTTGATTATGAAATTCGAATATCGAATCGAATATTCAAATATTTTAATTTTTTTTCTAAAAATAAAAATAATATTATATATTATATGTATTATAGTATCTTATATTTAAATATATATTGAATAATAATATGTTTTATTTTCTATAGAGGAATTTTATGGTGCTTACCGTACATGAACACCTCACACGTGACATCGAATGATGTCAAATCAACATGACGCATCAATGCCATATGCGGTATTAATAGTGGTATGTTAATGTTGCATTGATGTGGCATGTTGACATGACATCGTTAGATGTCACTGTGACGTGCTTACCAAGGTGCTCACATGTAAGCACCATAAAATTCCTCATTTACTATATATATATATGTATATATATTGAATTATAATATAACATTTAATTATATATTGATTTATAATATTTTATATTTAAATTTTTACGAATTCGAATTCAATATTTCGAATCGAATACTGCGATATTCTAAAATTATTCGAATAAAAAAAATTTCTTATTGGGATTTGAATTCTAATCTTTCGAATTAGAATCCAATTTTCGAATTGAATCTCGAATCGGACAAACATTTGCAACCCTATTTGAGATACAAGATAGAATTTTTCTTTATCTATATTTGCTTGATACCAAATTTTATGTTAATTAATTTAGAATAATTGTTACATTAAATGATTATTAATTACTAAAATTCGCATTAACTGCCGAACACACCTGCACTCAACCCAATTGCACCGCACCCATTTGAAATTAACGAAGTTCTCAAGATAATTTATTACCAAATTTTATATTAATTAAATTTAGAATAATTATCACGTAAAATAATAGTAAATCCTTGAAAGCCCTACCAATGCAGGTTGGTCCGAGTTGTAAGCGGCTCGGTATCGCTTAAGCAAGGTTTCGAGTTCGAAGCATTGTGAATGTACCCCTTTGAAGCCTCACACACCCATGCAGGTGGCCGACGCGGGCAACTGGAATAGTTGGGACAACGAGGATACTGGCCGTATTCGGAAAAAAAAATTCCTTAAAAGCCTCTTAAGATGCACAATCGAACCACACCCAATAAAATCGCACCAAGTTAAATTTTATGATCGAATTTGAATTTAGGTTGCTAATAGGGGTGGCATTCGAGTTTGGGTTTCCGGGTTTTCCTCGAATTTGATCGAGTTCGGGGAGTTGGGATTATTAGTCGGTATCGGGTAATTCATCCGATTGTCGGTCGGTCGGATATCACGTAGTAATTTGATATCCCTTTGGGTTATTCTTGTACCCTATATACACCTATTATATTTTACAAAAATATAATATTTTAATTTTCTATTTTAGGACTTTTATTCAGTTAAATATTTAAAAAATATAATTACATATTTGAATATATATATATATATATCTAATTGTGTGATGGTTAAGGTTAGTGACGGAACTAGGATTTGTAGGTAGGGGTTGAAAATAAATACTCAAACGAAAATAATAAGTAAAACTTCGTTCGTGTTAAAATAATCTCGCACTTATATATACTTTCACCTTTCATAAAAAAAAATTATCATTGATATTTTATTTTTATTTTTAGTTGATTGTTAAACACTATTCATGAAGTAAAATATTATGAAAAGGGACAAAACGACAAACAGAAAAATATAAGAAAATTAATTAGTGTTGAAAGCTAAATTTAAATTCATAGGAAGAGGAAAATAATAACATAAATGTTAAATAAAATAATTATTAGTTGAAAAATAATATTATGATATCAAAAGGAAATTATTTAAGATAAATTTTAGAATTATAAATAGATAAAAGGCAATAATTGGAATTCAATCTTGAGCCGCTAAAATAAACACGCGTGCTCGAACCACTATGCCACACAATTGGATGCTTAATATGCAAATTCCAAATATCTATATCCGTAATATGCAAATTCCAAATAAAAACCTAATGGCAGTCCTTTTATAGCTCACGGCCGCCGCCGGGGGGGGGGGGGGGGGGGGGGGGGGGGGTCGGGCGACCCCCTGATCCCGCTCTAGTTCCGCCCTGGACTTAATGTTGAAATGTAGTATTGGTAATTTCTTACTTTAATAGTATAATTTAGGGATTTTTACATTTTTAGTCCCCAATGTTTAGCCTATAGGCGTCTTTGGTCCACCAGTTTCACGAGTTAATTTTAGTCCCCAATATTGTCGATTTTGGGTGTTTTTGGTCCCCCAATTAATTTTACCGTTACGTCGGACGGAAATACGGGCCGGGCCGGACCGGACCAGACCAACTCAAATTTTGAGGGCCAAAGAAAGAGAGATCTGGCCCCACCCGTAAATTCGGGTTGGCCTAGCACGTATTTCCGTCAAACTTAACGGTAAAATTAACCGGGGGACAAAAAACGCACAAAATCGACAACAACAGGGACTGAAAATGTAACTCGGGAAAATGAGGGGACAAAAACGCCCATATGCCAAACATTGGAGACAAAAAATGTAAATATTCAGTATAATTTACAATCGATATTGTATTATCAAAGCAATGTCATTATGTTATATGCTCATCTCACTATAATATCTGACATTTCTTTTGAGATTTTGATAATATTATATTTTATAGATGATACTTGATATATACTTAGGATATTTTGAAATGTATATTAGTGCATTATAGTATTCACTATTTTGAGAAAGTCAAAATTGGGTACCTGACGCCGAATACTAAAATTTAACATTTAACTAATATAGCGGATATCCGCTCTAGATCGGGTCAGATTCGGATAGTGAAAAATCTTAATATGAACATGATTATTCGAGTCCAAACTACCCGACGTGGGACTACTCGCTGTAATGCCCACACCTTGTCGTTAAACCACAACTATGAAGTCCGAACTGAATCACGCGCATCCCTTTGGTAACCCGAATAAATTGCTTGACCTTGTTGGTACGCATGACGAGAAAAATATGTAATAGGAAACTTAATTATTCACATTGATATAATTAATTATATTATAACATCACCCATGTAAAATATAGTTAAATTATTTCAATTTGTTTTGTGGCATTACCGCGAATCGCGATCATAGACCAAAATTGCCAGATAGAGCTAATTAGGGCCTGAGCCGCAAGCCAATCAGGCTTAGGCAAAAACGGCCCGGCGGGCCGCAGGCCGAATTAGGCCCATTCTCTTATGCATTTTTATTTTACTTTTCTTTTTAATGTTTTGTAAAATTCGTTTTTATTAGAAAAAATTCTTTTATGTGTGTATGGATTTAAAATTTTCAGAATCATGTACTCCGTGTTATTGTGTATATTATACTACGTCTACATTATAATTTATAATGAATTACTAAAAATAATGTATCAAACTTCAATTTAAAAAAGAAAAAAACCAGGTCCGATAGAGTTGGGCTGGTCCCATCGTTCCCGGGGTAGACCCTTTCAGCTCAAAATATTCGGACTGTTCCGGCCCTACCCGTAATATATGGGGCGGCTCGCTTTGGCCCGACCAAATTTCTTTCTAGAGTACTTTTACTACGTGGTGTATTGAAGCTATTGCACGCCAACTTCCACTTTAATGCAAGTTTTTTCAAGGGTAAATTCCCGTGCAGTACCCTTTTAAGTTTCAACTTCCTCTTAAATATCGCTCGAGTTATTTCTTCCTGTTAGATTCCCATCTGAAAAAAAAATTGTGTGTTTGATACCCAAAAATAGTTAAAAACACAAAAATAACCTTGCTTCATACATAGATATTATTCCAACTCTCTCCAGCTTTATACCAAGTCAAATTTAAGAATATTATATCAATTGTTATCACAATTATACCAACTGTTCTCATTATTATATCAATATATTCAATTATTATACTAACTGTTATACAAAAAATGATGTTGTAATTTTATTGTACGAAAGTGATTTTTGCATATTATACCACAAAACCCGATTATTATACCAGTAAAACCGTTTATTATACCAATAAAAATGAGGCCTAATTAGGTTTTAGGCCCCATTAGCATATATTTATTAGAGTTCAGGCCCCAAATAGTTTTAAAATAGAGATACGGACCCATTTAAAGTTTGTTTAAGAGTTAAGGACTTATTTGCATTGAAAATACTCATTTACCCCTCCATGTTGCAAAAATTACACATGATTGCCACCATCTCTCGCAAATGATTGAACCAAAAATCATGTTCGATCAAAGCCAAAAATTACGTCCGAAACTCGGCTCAATCTCGACGTTAATGACCAAATAATGTTAAATGGACGACAATTTCTCATGGATGTTAATAATTAACGAAAAATTCCGAAGTTTATGATGGAATAATATGTTAAAATGCAATTCGAAAATTTCGTTGGAAAAGGAGAAAATATGGACTTTAATGTTAGAATAAGGTGAAAGTAATCATGAGTCTTAATAATCAACGAGAATTATTGATGTTAATCGTGGAAGAAGGAAGAATTTTGATGTGAGCTATGATTAAAGCATTTGAACGCTCGTTGGATAACACTTCGTGCATTATGGGTAACACTTCTTGCTTTCTGGATAACACTTCCTGGATAACAAACAAGAGACTAAGGAATAGATCGAAAATCACTGAATACACCCAAAAATCAACTAAGCCGTTCGGATCTCCGACGTTAGTGACCTATTAAGGTTAAGTCGACCTCAATTTCTAATAAATTTTCATAATCAACGATTTTTTTTAAATTTATACTGGAATAATACTTCAAACTCAATCGGGTGAAATATCTACTTTAATGGCCGGATAATGTGAAATCGACTCCATGTGTCCATGAATCTTAGTAATCGACGAGAATTTTTATGTTAATCATGGAATAACGAAGAAGTCGGATGCGACCAAAGATTGAAACGTATTCTAAGTAACACGCTATTTGCGTAACACTTCCTATAATAGTTATAACACATGTCTTGTCGTACATAACAAATATTGCTACAATAATAACATATCCTTCAGGGGAAAAAACGCTTCATTTATTGTCAATAACACATTTTACACACAAGCAATGGATCGCGAGGAATGTTAAGAAAACCGCCAACGACAATAAAAATAGCTAAAACCGATGAAATCTCGATGTTATTGGACGAATAAGGTTAAATCGACCTCAATTTCTCACGGGTCTTAATAGTAATGGAAAATTCTTGAGGTTTGTACCGAAATAATACTTCAAACTAATTGAAAAATCTCGGTGTGAAATCTCAACTTCAATGGTAAAAAATTGTGAAATTAACTCAATTTGATCATGAGTCTTAATAATGTATGAAAATTATTGATGTTAATCATGTAATAATGCGAAAATTAGCTTTCACCAAAATTTAAATATTTTCGAGCGTAATAACACTTTATGCACTGATTATAACACATATACATCAAAATAAAACACTTCCTTAGGAACATTCTAGAAGGTTCTAGATTGTGAGAGAATATCAACATGGTAATCACTGAATATTACCACATTGCTTGCAAATAATACCACATGTCTTATAAACAATAACAATTTGAACTCAATTTATAACACATTAGCTTCTCAGTACCACATTACTAATTCGATTAATTTTGTTCATAAATGCAATTTTTTTTTTCTGATATATAAGATTCGCATTCATGGAAATAGATGATATGATGAAGCTAAACCACCAAATTCATTTACAAGTCACGTTATGCGAATGTTGATGTAGAAAGTACAATGTTGGAGTCATTAGTCATGTAAATATATACCCTTTCATTCCAAAACATAGACTATATCTATCTTAATGAACATAACTTTACGAATTTCATCACAAACTTGTTCAAAGTTCAACATTAAATCATGAGTAACATTTTAAAGACCATATTCCCTAAATCCCAAGCTCTGAACCCTAAACCCTAAACTCGAAATCCGAAACCCTAAAAAAATTATTGTTGCATCCTATAAATCACAAGTTGTACATTATATAACCAAATTTTTGTGTCGTGAATCCTTAATTAACAACGAAATCCTAAACTCTAAACCAAAAAATAAATCTATAAACTCTGGCACGTAAACTACAATTTGTAACAGATCATTCATTTCAAATAACTCGTAATCACTCACTGGTAACACTTAATCCCTTACTAGTACCAATTTGTGTATGTTTGGGTAAGTAGTCTGGATATTGAAATCAATGGTCATGCAAACATGTAGTCCTTCATTGCCAAACACTGATATTCTATCTTCATTTACATAAAACATTATGAATTCCATCACAAACATATTCAAAGTTCAATATTAAATCACGAATATCATATATTATGATGCGAATGAGATAGTAGCCTATGTTTTCTCATAAGGACTATATGTTTACATGGCTAACAACCTCAAAATTCGACTGCTAACATTAACATTCGAAGAATTTTTCTTTTAAAGGAATATGTTGATTTAACATTATCAAATCTGATATTTTCATGAGAGACAATCTTATACATCCGGAAAAAATACATTTATGAAAAAATTAATCGAATTAATATTGGTGGTACTGGGAACCTATTATGCAGTATTGACAAATGTGTTAAAAACGGAGATCGTCTTGTTATTACGAATCAAACATGTGGTATATGTAGGTAATGTGGTATATTTCCTGCCAATCCACCAGAACCTTATAGTGATCTTAATGAAGTGTTTTTCTTTCATGTACATGTGCTATATTTATTGTCGAAAGTGTTACTTAGTTCAAAAATTTTTAAGGCTCATTATATTTGTCAATAATTCTCATTATCTTCAAGGATTATGATAAATTTGAGTTGATTAAAAATTATTCAGCCAATAATTTCGAGTTTCGCCCCTTTTTCAATGGATTTTAGAATTGGGATTAATGCAATATTCCATTATAAACTTCATTTATCTTCCTTGATTATTAAGATCCAGATTGAAGTCGATTTAACCTTGTTCGGTCACTAAAGTCGTAGATGCCAGCAGTCTCAACGTTTTGTTGGTGTTATCGACAGTTTTCAATCTATTCCTATTGCCCGCATACTTGTTATCCAGGAAGTGTTACCCGAAATGTAGGAATTGTTACCCAGAATACAAGAAATGTTATCCAACAAGTGTATCACTCGAATTTTCCGGCGATTTCATTTTCAATTCCGTTTACCCTGAACGAGGAGCGATGGAGCCAACACGGTGCCGCAACATAATATTCAGGCTATGGGTCACTCTAATTTATGCATAGAAGCTGCAATTTCGACCGTAAATATGATTCAATTTACAATTATTTTCCTTATTTGCGTCAAGAATTTCGAAAATTTCAAATATTACATTTGATGACACGCAAAGATCAGAAAAAACCAACGTGGGTACATCGAATTTGATTTGATACAGAGAGGATGCTCGTGCGAATGAATATAAAATATACCGAAAATTTCAATCGTCGAAAGTCAAGTTTAGTCTATTGATACCACTTATTAACCATACATGAACACAATATTGGCATCTAGTGACACTTCATATATTTATGCGATAAAAAATAGGGTAAGATAATAACAGAAAAGTGGCTTTCGATACCTCTTCTTGTAAAATATTTTGTAAGGGCATTTTGGTCATTTCGAAGTTTGGGTTATTTATCACAAGTTTTCAGCGAAATATGTCTTTAAAATTCTTTTTTTCCCGGATAGGGTCTGAATCCTATTTGAGAAACTTTTTATGGTCTGATACATAATTGCCCCCAAAATTGATTATTCTACCAATAAATTCGATATATATCAAACAATTCGAATATTATAATAACTTGGTATTACAATAATAACAATTGATATAATAATTGAATATTTGGTATAGTAATGAGAACACTTGGTATAATAATGATATAATACTATTAAATTTGACTTGGTATAACAGTATAATAGTTGATATAATAATTGAATATATTGGTATAATAATGAGAACAATTGGTATATCTGAATCTATAAAGAAAAGTTATGTTCGTTTTTTCATATTTGGTGGTATTAAACACAATTTTCGCAAATGGGTACTGAACAGGAAGAAATACTTGGAGGGGGACTGGTGAGGAAGTTGAAAAGCATAAAGGTACTGGAAGGAAAGTTACCCTTTTTTTATAAATTTGATAATAGTCCGTTGCCGTCACTTTCTGCAGATCGGCAAAAACGAAAAGTAAAAGAAATTGCAATAAATACATATATCGTATGACAAAGCTAGGATTTAGAAATAATGATATCATAGTATTTGATTGTTTGATAGATAACTTGAACATATTTTAGTTGCAAGGGTTTGGCATAATATAATAGTGAAAAAAACTCGCCCCAATTCTATCCCTAACAGATAGAGCACCATTACGTTTATTTCCCATTTGTTTGTACATCGATTTGAATGGATCCATATCGAACAAATAGAAAAAACAAGAAAATTGTCACAAGTGTTTACGTGGTTAAAACATATATCCACAAGGCCTCAAAGAGATGATTCTTTACTTGTTTTTTTGGTGTTTAAAGTAGGGGGATGCGAGAGCTACAGTTTAGTGTTTATGATTTCGTTTATATAATCACTCTATATGAATTTACACAGCCACAAACTATACTTCAAATTACTAAATTAGATCATTAACTATGGCTCGTATTTTTAGGGTCACTAAGTTTCACAATATAAACTTAGGTCACTAAGTAACATATCTGATTTCTTTTGGATCAATGGTTATTTTCCGACGAAAATCGCCGAAATCAGACGGGGTCGTTGATGTGGCTGCTGACACAATAGCCACGTCAACTACCACATCGCATTTTCGGCGATTTTCGCCGAAAATTCACCGGTGATCCAAAGAAATCAGATACGTTACTTGGCAACCTAAGTTTGCAATTATCAAATAGTGATCCAAAAACAAAAGTGGTAGAATTAGTGGACCTAATTTAGTAATTAGCTCTACTTCGAACAGTTTAGAACATAGCTTTATAAGGCTGGGATTGATCCTTTCAGTTATAACGGTTCTTCAGCTCTACTTATGAAATCTAGGACCAACATCTTCACTTGTGAGATGATTCAAAATAACTTCTGCACCTTCTAACTTATCACGAAACATTTTCTTCCAGCATTGAACAATCAGCTCAACTGAAGCTTAGCAGATTTCCTAGACTTCGTCAACTTTAGATCAAGTCATGATCATGTTTTATTTACTTACCTTCCACAACATGCCTACAACACTTATGACCCATGAATTTTGGAGCTAAAAAATAAAATAATAATAAACAAAAAAACAATTGCTGAGAAAATAATAAAAAAAGTGGATAAGAATCTCGAGGAAGATCAACAAAATTTTGTTTATAAAAGGAGCCTAAATCTCACCGCAGTATTGTCGGAGGAGGCCGGGAACGTGGTCGGGCAAAACTGCCGTTGAAGAAAGATATTAACTGAAGAGGTTGCATCCAAAGCTTCGATCCATGCGAGCCGTCAGATGTAGTTGGCACTATATCATAAAATTAAAGTTTAAGCTGGAATTTAAAAGTCAAGCGTTGGATAGCGCGGATAATAAAGATCGGGCAAGAGTTGATCGAATGCAACAAATCACGCGATCTCATGACTTTCAGCTTATAAATATCATATTTTGGGCACGAGGTAGTCATCTTCACGAACTTGTATCTTTTTTGTGAATGAGAACCACTGAGAGGTGTTAACTAGAGTTTGATAGTAGCACAGAGGATTATAATTCCTCAGTTGGTAATTAACAAAGGGTGCTCGATTGGTCGCATATGTGTGTTTTAAGCTGCGATTTTTGATCCGATTGAGCTTCTGATAGCTTGAATCGATTAGGAGATAAATGCATACATTAAAATTACATTGAATCATGGTTCCAACGGTAGCCTTCGATCTACATTTCCGAAACAAAAATGCGCAAAAAAGCCTTGAAAGGGGAAGGGGAGTGGGGTCCCGAAAAATTGATATGGAAATAGCTAAGTTAAAAGTAACTTAAATGTTGACCCTAATGTTGAAACACATTCGGGATCAGAATATTTTTGCACAGCGCAAATTTAAACTTAGCAGTAAAAACGACGGAGACGCGGTTTTAAAATATGCAGCAGTTAAATAACTTGCTGCACGCCTTCAGGCAAAATTCCACTACAAAGAATGGATTACAAAAAGTCGAACTATCGAAGATAGTAAAAACAACCTAGTAAAGAATCTAACGACTCTCCTAATCTTCACACAGATAACCTACGATCTATGTGAAGGTAAAACCTAGGTAAAGAACTGTGATGACGAATATATGTAAGATCTCTCGTTTCTTTTTACTCGTTCGTCACTCTAGATGTGTCGTCTTTCGTCACTCTAGATGTGCGTCATTTTGTCTCTCGTTCTCTAGTATGAGATCGAAGTTTCTCTTTATATAGATGTGTAACCAACAACTACTCTCCGATGGTCGTGCTCTATTTTCGTGGTGGTTGTTGTTTGACGTTCAATCTCTATTTTAAATGAATTCGTCTCCCCTTTTTAGCTCCAACTACTACCTTTATTCGATCCTATTTGAATAAGTCCAGCTCGTAAATAACTCCTGCACACACGTAAATAAAGGCACAATAATTGGGTAAACGGTTTTGGATTTGAAAGACAAAATTAAGGATGACCGTCTGAGTCAAACAATGTTGACTCAAATATTGATTCCACATCGTCAATGTCAACATTAACAATCTCCCCCTTTTGTCTTTCTCCCAAAAACTCGTGCAGTGATATATTCAAGATTATGTAAAAAGGTTTTCGGGTATGAAAGACAAAACGGAAATGGACCAATGTCTGAGCCAATGTTGACTCGGGTGTTGGCTCCACATTGCTAATGTAAACATTAACAATCTCCCCCTTTTGTCTTCTTTCCCATAACCTGTGCAGAGTTAATCCACAAAACTCCCCCTGAAATCATTAAGACAATCAGAACAAAACATGGTTATCATTAGATAAGAAAACCATATGGACTAGTCTGATTAAGTCTTAACTAAACCCGCAAGAAAGAAAAAATAGAGAACTAAAAATAGATTAGAAAATCTAAAAAATAAGAGATCGATGATTCTTCTTCAGCGGTTTCCTTCTTAGCTTCAGCATCATCTCCCTCACCAACAGCAGTTGCATCAGTTGTCCCAGCTTCTTCTTCTGCACCATCTGAATCTCCCCCTTTTTGGGTAGAAAGGAAACCCTAGAGTCTCTCTTTGTGCAACCAATGAAGCACTGTATCATCTAGATACTGATATGGCGTTCCAGACTGATGTTGGAGCAGATGATGAACCAACATTTGGTTCAACATTTGAGCTCCTACCAGCACTGATACTTGATAGGTTCCAGGACTGATGTTGGAGCAGATGATGAACCAACATTTGGTTCAACATTTGAGCTCCTACCCAGGGCAGATCCACGACATTGTGTAGCCCCGTCAAATGACTGCTATTATATTGCTTAAAGTGAGGTGAGTTCGAAAAGTTAGTTTGAAATTTGAAATTATGGATAATGAAAGAAAGCTCGAGAATTTCGTAATTTGCAGAGATAGATTTAGAAAATATGAAATAGAGTAGTGCGAATTAGGAGATATCAAGTGAGCATAAAAAGTAGGTAAATGCAAAAATGTAGTATCAGTCGAAAGTTTTGCAGCAACAATAACTAGTTTTCAGCTTGGAAAATAGCACAAATAAAGAGTTTAAATGAAACTAACCGTTTGAGACTTGATGAACCGCGAGTCCAAGTGGGGTTTCCGATTTTCTCTTAAATCATCATGAGAGATATAGATACTAGACTCGACTGACTAATTATATATAAAATAAATATATATATATATATCGCATATCAAAACATGATTAGTTAGCACATGTTGCTCAACATTTGATCTATCATTCTCAAACGATTTCCTTTATTTTCTGTTTACACCCTAGAACTCAATTTTCTTTCATTTTCTGCCCTTTACTCACCTTTATTATAGATATGAAATATTGTGCACTGCTCTTTATTGATTTCCTAATCATCAAGGTTCCAGCTTTTTGCACGCAAAGAATACATCATCACCGCGAATGCCAGTGTATCTAAGGATTCTTAATATTCTGAACATGTATCTTGAATAAGGATCATCAGCAAACCTTGTGCTAGTGAGCGGGTCATTTCAGAAAACGGTCTCGGTGAGTCAAATCATTTGAGGAATTAACTGAGAGAATTTAGACCAAATATCGACAGTACACAACCATAGTTTGACATATGCAAATGTTGATCCAGTTATTGGACCAACATTTACTGATACTGACACAGACCTATAGACTTTTTAAGGCTTGAAACCTTTCAAAGTCTAACGCTTTAGTGAAAATATCCGCTAACTGATTCTTAGTATCTATATGCTATATTTTCACTAACTCTTTTTCTACTATGTCTCTCAAAAAATGATGTCTAATGTCTATAGTCCTAGTCCAGTGATGAATAGGATTTTTCGAAATATTTATAGCACTCAAATTATCACAATACATCAGCACAGTTTCACTCTCTAACCCATAATCACTCAACATACTCTTAAGCCATATGAGATGTGTACAACAACTGCCTGCTGCCACATACTCAGATTCGGCCGTAGAGAGAGAAACACAATTTTGTTTTTTACTAAACCAAGACACTAGATTCTTACCTAAGAAGAAACATCCACCACTTGTGCTCTTGCGATCATCTTCGTCACCTGCCCAGTCAGCATCACTAAAACCAACTAAATTTGTGTTAGTATCCTTGGAAACCATAAACCGAGACTGCAAGAACCACCAACATACTTTAAAATTCTTTTAACAGCATTTAAATGTGAAATTTTTTGCCCGGCCTGATATCTCGCACATACGCAAACACTATACATAAGATCTGGTCTACTCGCAGTAAGATATAACAAGCTTCCAACATGGAACGGTATAATGTTGGATCAACATTTTCCCCAACATTATCTTTACTTACCTTCTGCGTAGATCCCATAGGAGTTTTTAGTACCTTTGGATTTTCTAGCCCGAATTTCGTCACAGTATTCTTCGCATACTTTTCCTGAGACATAAATATGCCATTATTGCTTTGTTTCACCTGTAGACCTAGGAAGAATGTTAGTTCACCGATCATACACATCTCAAATGTGGAATTCATGGCTTGGATAAAATCATCCGACATAGATCAAGATGTTGATACGAAGACTATATCATCAACATAAATTTGAGAGATTAACACTTCATTACCAACTCTTTTTACGAAAAGAGTTCTATCGGCTTCGCCTCTAACAAAACCAAAGTCTAAGAGAAACAAAGTAAGTCTACCATACCAAGCTCGAGGAGCTTGCTTTAAACCATAAAGAGCTTTTTGCAATTTAAACACATGATCAGCATGGTAAGGATCTTCGAAACCTTTAGGCTGCTCAACATAAATTTCTTTATCAATAAAGCCATTTAAGAACGCACCCTTTACATCCATCTGGTGTAGGATAATGTTGAGCCAACATGCAATAGCAAGTAAGAGTCTTATAGATTCTAACCTTGCTACGGGGACAAAGGTTTCATCAAAATCTATACCCTCAACTTGGGTACCCTTGGGCAACTAACCGAGCTTTATTCCTAATAACATTTCCGTACTCATCAGATTTGTTCTTGAAGATCCACTTTGTACCAATGACGTTACCGTCGCTTGGTCGTGGAACCAAAGTCCAAACCTGATTTTTATCAAATTGAACAAGCTCTTCTTGCATAGCATTGATCCAAAAATTGTCCTTGAGAGCTTCAAGAATGTTTTTCGGTTCAATTTCAGATACAAAACAATTAAACCTTACCTCGTTGTATACGGAAGTCATGCATATATTTTTTACCATTGATCTATAATCTCTTCGTGGTTTATCTATGGTCTTCCTTCCTTCATCCAGTCTTCCAATGATCTGATCAGAGGGGTGAGACTTCTGAATCCTAGCAGGGGGATCTCTCTCAACATTTAAGGTTTCATCTTCAGTGTCCTGTTCAGGAGCTAATGTTGAGCCGGATGTTGACCTCAACATTGTTAGCTTCTAGATCCTTGTTGGACCAACCGTCGGAACAATATCTGCAATATCAACTTGAGGAGTATTTCTGCTAATGTCAGCGGAATCATCAAACATAATATTAATAGATTCCTGAATAGTTTTCAATATAAGATTGTAAACACGATAAGCACGACTATTAATAGAACATCCCAAGAATATGCATTTGTCACTTTTCGAATCAAACTTCGTCAAATACTCACGATCATTCAAACATATAGCATGAACATCCAAATACGTGAATACTTGACCGTAGGTTTCGTACCCTTCAAAATTTGTAAGAGGTTTCTTTGCCCAAGACGAAAGAAAAACTCTATTAGAGATATGACAAGCCGTGTTCAATGCTTCTGCCCAAAACCTTTTAGAAAGACTCTTGGATTGGAGCATTACACGAGCCATTTCTTGAAGAGTTCTATTCTTCCTTTCGACTACCCCTTTGTTGAGGTGTCTTAGGAGAAGAAAAGTCATGGATAATAACCTTTTTGTCACAAAAATCTTTGAAAAATTGATTTTCAAATTCTCTACCATGACCGGACCTAATACGAAAAATGGGAGCACAAAAATTACTTTTGATCATGGCACAAAAGTTTTGAAAAAATCAAAAAAAGTTCGGAGTTATTTCTCTAAGAAAAAATATCCATGAAAATCTAGAAAAGTCATCAACTAAGACACACGCTTATTTTCTATCACCTATGATGTCTACTTCCATAGGACCCATAAAATCCATGTGAAAGTAGCTGAAAACAGTGGGCAGTTCTAAAATGTGAACAATATGTTGATCAACATTATGACTGACATGCTTCTGCTTGCCTTTCAGACATTGCTCAAAACAATCTTGCAAATTCCTTAGGTTGGGAATTCCTCTAACTGCCTCATGCCGAATCAATTGTTCTAGGGTTCTGTAGTGACAGACCCAATTTATTGTGCATAGACAATAATAATCTTCGGTTGTAGAGACTTTACATACCTTTTCTCTCATCCTTATCACCAATTGATAGCAATTTTCACTCGATCTTTTACCTGCCATCACACACAAATCTTGTCATTAAAAACTTCACAGCTTCTCTATTAAACATTACCTCAAGATCGTCCTCACATAATTGACTTAAGCTAATTAAATTAGCAACAAGTCCATCAACATGGAGGACATTCCTTAGGGCGGGAAAGCCAACCACATTAAGTTTGCCTCGTTCGAGAATTTTACCTTTTGTTCCACCTCCAAAAGTAACCGTACCATTACTCAAGGGAGTATAGTCTATCAAGTACTCTTTGGTACGGTCATATGGCGTGAACAGCCACTATCAAAGTACCAAGATCCTGAAACGTTAGCTTTCAAGGACGTGTAAACAACATTACATTGAATTGACGACTTTCTTACCCAGACTTTCTTTGAACTGATGGACTCCAAAAAGCTCTATTCTTATGATTAACAGAATTTAAACTACGGTTGTCTGAACTATCTCTGGACATTCTCTTCACACTGATCTCAATGTTGGAGCGAATGTTGAATGATTTTTCAGTCAACATTTGCTTTTGGAAATCATATCTTTCAGTTTCCAACAATAAGGTTTGATATGTCCAGGTTTAAGACAAAAAATGACACTTAAAACTTCTAGACCTGGACTTCGATGCAGAATGCTTAGATTTTTTATCAAGAATATGATGTGATTTGAATCCTAAACCATGTTTAGAAGTGTTACTGAAAGAGAGTACCTCGTCAAGTTTTGACTTGCCTTTATTCATCTTTGAAAAGGTATCTGAAGCCTTGTTGACTTGCGTTTGTAGCTTGTCAATTCTTGTCATCTCTGGTCAATAAGGCTTCGATCTTGCTCATCCCTTCAAGCAAGCTATTGATTACCTTTTCGTTGTTGAGATTGTCCTCAGTCAGTACTTGAACGGAATCCTTCAGTTTCAAGATTTGCTTCCTTTGATTCGTCCACTCTACGTCTAGTTGTTTGTACGTTTCTTCACGTGATTCACCATCCTCAGCAAGTTCTAAAAGATCATCTGTATCATCTAAAAACAAAGATTCATCAAAATTGTTTGATTCATCATAATCAAAGAGAATATAGTGTTCAGATGTTGAATCCAATGTTGGATCAACATACGTTACCGCATTAATCCAGTATGATGATCTTCATCTTCGTTGTCAGAGAAGGTTGGATTAAGAACTTTGTCCATTGGGCAACCTGATGTATTTCTTGCTGGCACATCTTCCATAATCAGATAGGGCTAACCCAATATCCTTTTCCATACCTGCGAAGAGTGTTAGCACATTCATTTGCAAAATGACCCCAGCCTTTACAAGCATGACATTGAACAGAGTCCCTGTCAAGTTTGTCGACTTTTGCTTTATCAGCAGAGTTTATTTGTTGATAGAACGATTCGGAGCAGGTGAAGACTCTTGAGCGTTGAGAACATTCTTGAATGTTGGACCAACATTCAACTCTCTTTTATTTATCAGTAACCTTTTGAATTTCCTAACAATCATAGCCATATCCTCATCATCATCTGGCTCAACATCAGATTCAATACTTGATGGTTACGAGACTAGAGCAAGACTCTTACCCTTTGACGTATTTTTCCGAACTTCGAGATTGATCTCGTAGTTCTTCATAATGTTCATCAGGGTATGAAGTCGAGTGTGGCTGATTATGCGCTTCTCTACGGCTGTCACCTTCATATTGAACTTCTCAGATAGTGACCTAATAGCTTTAGAATTTAAAACTTTGTTCGAAATAGGTTCACCTAGACTATGCCACTCGCTAGAAATATTCAAAAGTTTTCCAAAATAAGTAGTGATGTCTCACCGTCCCTCATACGAAGGTTTTCAAATTGACTATTTAAAACACACAATTTAGTGTCTTTCACGCTCGCATCACCCTCATAATACCTTTGCAACATGTCCCATACATGTTTCGCATTAATACAGTTTTGGATGATTTTGAACATAAAAATATCGACGGAGGAAAAAACGGCATGTAAAGCTTTTTCGTTAAAATCGGCTGCTGCTCTTTCAAGAACATTTCATTCGGCAATGGGTTTGTCAAACAGTTCCCCATCTGCATCAAGAGGTGTTTTAGGAGGGGTATAACCATTAAGAACCGAATCCCAAGCGCGCGAGTCAGTCGACTTTATGCATTGTCGCATTTCGATTTTCCAATAGGCATAGTTTGATCCGTCTAAGATGAGGACTTTTGCCAAAATAGTTTGGGCTTAGGACATCCATATCAATAGGATAAAAACGCTTAGTGTATGCGGTTGCTCTGATACCAATTTGAAAGGGGAATGAGAGCTGGGTCCCGATAAATTGATATGGAAATAGCTAAGTTAAAAGTAAACTTAAATGTTGACCCTAATGTTGAAACAACATTCGGGATCAGAATATTTTTGCACAGCGGAAAATTTAAACTTAGCAGTAAAAACGACGGAGACGCGGTTTTAAAATATGCAGCAAGTTAAATAACTTGTTGCGCGCCTTCAGGGCAAAATTCCACTACAAAGAATGGATTACAAAAAGTCGAACTATCGAAAGATAGTAAAAACAACCTAGTAAAGAATCTAACGACTCTCCTAATCTTCACACAGATAACCTACGATCAATGTGATGGTAAAACACAAAGAACTGTGATGGCGAATATATGTAGAGAGCTCTCTCGTTTATTTTTACTCGTTCGTCACTCTAGATGTGCGTCTTTCGTCACTCTAGATGTGCGTCATTCGTCGTCTCTCGTTCTTCTAGTATGAGATCGAATTTCCTCTTTATATAGATGTATAACCAACAACTACTCTGATGGTCGTGCTCTATTTTCGTAGTGGTTGTTGTTTGACTCGTTCAATCTCTATTTTAAATGAATTCGTCTCCTCCTTTTTAGCTCCAACTAACTCCACTTTATTCGATCCTATTTGAATAAGTCCAGCTCGTAAATAACTCCTGCACACACGTAAATAAAGCCACAATAATAGGGTAAACGGTTTTTGGATTTGAAAGACAAAATTAAGGATGGACCAAGTCTGAGGCAAACAATGTTGACTCAAATATTGATTCCACATCGTCAATGTCAACAATGTCAACATTAATAATTTCCCCCTTTTTGTCTTTCCTCCCAAAAAACACGTGCAGTGATATATTCAAGATTATGTAAAAAGGTTTTGGGTATGAAAGACAAAATCGGAAATGGACCAATGTCTGAGCCAATGTTGACTCGGGTGTTGGCTCTACATTGCCAATGTAAACATTAACAAGCCTGATAACAATTCAAAAAGAACCATGATGGAAATCAAGATTGCAAAACAAATTTTAGAAAAGAAACATTATTTTACAGTTATGATACCTTGAGTAACTGTTGGAATTTGGGCTAAAGGCCCAAATAGGGTTTAGACCCAATAAATAAAAGCTTAACCGATTTTAATTAAATCGAGAAGCTGTCGTTCGTCGAAACCCAAATTTGATTGACGATTCAAATTCTACGGTTCAAGGGGAATTTATTGAATATTAATTGGCTCAAAACCGATGTCGGGTGAATGAGAAATTAATTTTCGAACTTGCCCCAATAAAGAGATGAAATATATATATTTAATATATAAGGGACATGTTGTTGTCCCACATTGGAAACCTCATCACTTTTTCACTTGTTTATAAGAGTCTCCCTACATGGGCTACTCAAATAGCTTGCCTAAGTGGTTGGAGGGTTATGGGGGGTGGGCTTGTGGGGGAGTTTTGGACCCGATTATAGCCCAAGTACGAGGCGGTGCCCCGCACCGCCGAGCCCGAGCCCGGGCCCGGACCCGGGGCCGACACCGACCCGAGTCGTGCCAAGGGCGCAATGGGCATTTTGAGGCGCACTTTGCACTTAGCTCGGAGCGAGGAGCTTTGAGGAGCCCTTAATTTTAGACACCGGTGAGGTGGCGGCGGTAATGTCACCGGTGACGTGGCGGTCCCACTGACATGGCAAGTGGTGCTGACGTGTTAAAGGACATGTATACAAGTGAAGCTGACGTGGCGCTGAAGCAAGCGCCGCGTGGACGACGATTGGATATGTGACGTGTCGCGGAGCGGATAGAGTCCGATGGGTCGCGCCGGTTCGGCTCGGGTCGAACCGTTGGGTTGAAAAGGTATCTATTCCAAAGGGGCCCAAAAGTTGTGACTATTCGCGCTTTGGCCCCTGGTCGAAAGGTGCAAAAAGTTAAAAACAGCCCAAAAGATGCAACCATTCGCAGAATCGCCCCAAACCTATTCGTTAGCTATAAATAGACCCCTGCTGAAGTTGGAAAAATCATTCAATCGAACCCCAACATTCTAGAAATAGTTCATACACAGTCCAAAGAAAAACCAAAGTAATAAAGGCTCGAGTCTTCGAGTAGATTCGCCGATAATTTTGTATCGTTGTGCAACGTGCAAAATTCTGAAGTCGTTGTATTTTCGGGACGGATTGCGATAACCCAAGGCACTGAAATACGGGGCAATAACGTCTTACGGACAGCGTACGTAGTACATGCCTCGACTTCGACTCTAACGAAAATTCTGTTCGAGTTTCTGCAGCCACCGACCGGACGATATACACCGGATCCAACAATCGTAAGACATTATTCTGTCTGATCGATGGCAACCATTCCACTTGCACTACCGCTACCCGTAACCGGCAGCAGCCATGCCGAGAGACCGGCGAAGTTTAACGGGACCGAGTTCAAGCGTTGGCAGCAGAAAATGCTGTTCTACCTGACGACCCTGAACATGGTCCGCTTCCTGAAGGATCTCCCACCGAAGGTGACGGAACCCGCACCTAACGAGGCGGATGATGAGGCTCCCGAAGTGAACGAGCAATACGAGCACGAGAAGGCTGTATTAGATGCATGGAAGCATAACGACTTCATGTGTCGTAACTATATCCTGAACGCTCTCGACGACTCCTTATACAACATCTATGCAGTGGCTACGACTGCGAAAGAGTTGTGGGACTCGTTGGACAAGAAGTACAAGACCGATGATGCCGGACTGAAGAAATTCATAGTCGGCCGGTTCTTGGACTATAAGATGACGGACTCCAAACCGGTTTTGGATCAAGTCCGAGATCTGCAGTTGATCATCCACGATATACACGCGGAGAACATGTAGATCAGTGAAACCTTCCAGGTAGCTGCCATTATCGAGAAGCTACCGCATCTGTGGAAAGATTTCAAGAACTACCTCAAGCACAAATGCAAGGAAATGGGGCTTGGGGACCTGATCATGAGGCTTCGGATCGAGGAAGATAACCGGAAAATCGAGGCCAAGAACAAGAGGGCTAACATAGAGGCACGGGGGAACTTGGCCGAATCGGGCACGGGCAAGAAACGCAAGCGGGCAAATACGTCGCAGAACCAGCAAAAGCCGAACTCTAACAAGATAAGAGGGAACTGCTACAACTGTGACAAGCCCGGGCACATGGCTAAAGACTGCCGACAGAAAAAGAGGGTAAAAAAGAACCAGGCTCACCTGTCCGAGACAAAGCTGGCATCAGATCTGTCGAAGCTAGACCTCGCTGCAGTCGTGTACGAAGCCAATAACGTAGAGAACCCCAGGTCATGGTACATCGACACCGGAGCAACGCGCCATATCTGTTCCGACAAAGAGATATTCTCCGAGTACATCCCGATTTCCGGAAGAACGCTATATATGGGGAACGCAACGACCTCACCAATTGTCGGATTGGGAAGGGTGGTCCTCAAGATGACATCGGGCAAAGAGTTGACGCTGGTGGATGTGCTGCATGTCCCGAACATCCGCAAGAATCTAGTCTCCGGCTCCCTACTGAGCAAAGCCGGATTTAGACAAGTGTTTGAGGCTGACAAATATGTACTGACCAAGAATGGGCATTTCGTAGGCAAGGGCTACTTTGAAAAAGGGCTCTTTAAATTAAGTGTAATGCATGTAAAACGCGAGATTAAGCTCGCTAGTAATAAAACAAGTTCTTCGTACTTGGTTGAGTGTTCTAGTTTGTGGCATGACAGATTGGGACATGTTGGTTTAAACAAACTTAAAAAGTTATAAGTGTAAACATGCTTCCGCAAATGGAAATAAACTCACAAAAATGTGAAGTCTGCGTTGAGGCAAAGATGGTCAAAGCACCATTCACCTCCGTGGAGAGAAGTAGTTCACATCTAGAACTGATCCATACCGATATATGTGATCTGAAGTTCGTACATACTAGAGGTGGGAAAAAGTATTTTATTACTTTTATTGACGACTGCACAAGATTCTGTTACGTATATCTTCTAAGTGGAAAAGACGAAGCTCTTGAATCCTTTAAGAGATATAAGAGTGAAGTTGAGAATCAACTCGACTCAAAAATAAAAATAATTCAAAGTGACAGAGGAGGAGAATACGTGGCGCCATTCGAAGAATTCTGCCAAGTACATGGCATTATTAATCAGAGTACTGCGCCGTATTCACCTCAATCAAACGGCGTTGCAGAACGCAAAAATAGATCTCTAAAGGAGATGATGAATGCGATGTTGATCAGTTCGGGGCTACCCCAGAACTTGTGGGGGGAAGCAATTCTCACTGCAAACCGCATTCTAAATATGTTATCACACAAAAAGAGGGACCAAACTCCATATGAGTTATGGAAAGGTAGGAAGCCGACCTACGATTACCTTAAAGTGTGGGGGTGCCTAGCAAAGGTCGAAGTACCTAAACAGAAACAGGTTAAGATAGGACCCAAGACTGTTGATTGCATTTTCATCGGATATGCTAATAACAGTAGTGCATACAGATTTCTGGTACACAAATCAGATATCCCTGACATTAAACGCAGGGATGATAATCGAGTCGAGGAACACCGCATTCTTCGAAAATATCTTTCCAAATAAGGAAAGAAAGGAGATAAGTTCTGTGAAAAGAACTCACAATGCCATTGAAAGTTCGCCTCAAGAAGTTGAGGAACTGAGGCAGAGTAAAAGAAAAAAAGTGGCCAAATCATTTGGACCCGACTTTCTAACGTTAATGATGGACGACGAACCCCGGACACTGCAAGAAGCCTAGTCCAGTCCAGAAACACCTTTCTGGAATGAAGCTATTAATAGCGAAATTGAGTCCATCATGCAGAATCATACCTGGGAACGGTAGATCTCCCGAAGGGTGCAAACCTCTCGGATGTAAGTGGATCCTGAAAAGGAAAATTAAGACCGATGGGTCGATCGAGAAATATAAAGCTCGATTAGTCGCTAAGGGGTTCAATCAAAAGGAAGGATATGACTTCTTTGATACCTATTCGACCGTAACAAGGATAACGTCCATTCGAGTTCTCGTTGCTATTGCAGCATTATATAATCTCGAGATACACCAAATGGACGTGAAGACAACATATCTAAACGGGGAATTAGAAGAAGAAATATATATGAAACAACCCGAAGGGTTTGTAGCACCCGGGCAAGAGAACAAAGTATGTCGTCTCGTGAAATCATTTTACGGGCTTAAACAAGCGCCGAAACAGTGGCACGAGAAATTCGATATGACAATGCTATCGAATGGGTTCAAAATAAACGAGTGTGATAAATGTGTTTACATTAAAGGCACACCCGAGGAGTTTGTGATTGTATGTCTTTATGTAGACGACATGTTGATCATGGGAAACAGTCACAAAATAATCGTGAATACGAAGAATATGTTGAAAAATTATTTCAGCATGAAGGATATGGGTTTGGCTGATGTCATATTAGGGATAAATATCTCTAAGACACCCGAAGGAATTGTTCTGACACAATCTCACTACGTAGAGTATGATCCTCCGGCTAAGACACCTGTAGACACTAATCTACATTTGGTGAAAAATAAAGGAGAGCCTATATCGCAACTCGAATATGCTCGGGTGAGTGGCAGTCTGATGTATCTGTCTAACTGCACTCGACCTGACATAGCATATTCAGTGAGTAAACTTAGCAGATTTACTAGTAATCCGGGTAATAGCCATTGGATAGCACCAAAAAGAGTGCTAAGATATCTGAAGTACACCATTAATTATGGCATACTCTATTCGAGATATCCCGCAGTTCTGGAAGGATATTGCGATGCAAATTGGATATCTGACAGTAAAGACTCCAAATCCACGAGTGGTTACGTATTTACCATCGATGGAGGAGCAGTTTCCTGGAAATCCTCAAAGCAAACGTGCATAGCCCGATCAACGATGGAATCGGAGTTCATTGCACTAGATAAAGCCGGCGAAGAAGCTGAATGGCTTCGAAATTTTCTGGAGGATATTCCTTGTTGGAACAAACCCGTGCCAGCGATAATGATACACTGCGATAGCATGACGGCTATCGGCAGCGCACAGAGTTGTATGTATAACGGTAAGTCTCGGCACATACGTCGGAGACATAACACCGTAAGACAACTAATCTCTAATGGAATAATCTCAATTGACTATGTAAAGTCTAAAGAGAACATAGCAGATCCTTTGACGAAAGGCATCACTAGAGAACAGTTAAACACTGCAGTAAGGGGAATGAGACTAAAAATCCACACACCAAGAAAAGGCACAGTGGAAACTCAACCATGATAAGTGGAGATCCCACGATGGTTCAATGAGACAACTAAGTTGTGGCTATTTCAGTTGAATACTTCAAAATCCTAAAAAGTCCATTCTCGAGAGCTGCCCAAGTAATCTCTCGATGACGTGTGGTAAGGGTAAGCATTTACGCTTTTAATGATGACTATACCAAATTGGTGGAGTATTTCGAGCTACTCCAGGATTAAGTCCTAATAGTCGGTCACCTATATAAGTGTGAAGTGGGGCCGCTTCAAAATGAAACACTTATGAATGGAGATATGGTCCAAGGCTGAAACGGCTCAACGTGAGAATTGAAAGAGATCAGATTCATCTTTGTGTGCAGATGTTGTCTTGGTTTACACAAAAAGCCGCCAGTTGAAGACATCACCTTCACTGAGCAGCGAGTAAATCCGATAGCATTTCACTAGGGAAGGTTCAAAGCCACAAGCTACCTATCTCGATGCACTGATGGATCGTCGGGACTTTCTTGCTAGAGTCGGCATGCATTGCATTTGCATTAATTTCCATTCATGTGGGGGATTGTTGGAATTTGGGCTAAAGGCCCAAATAGGGTTTAGACCCAATAAATAAAAGCTTAACCGATTTTAATTAAATCGAGAAGCCGTCGTTCGTCGAAACCCGAAATTCATGAAAGATTCAAATTCTACGTTTCAAGGGAAATTTAACGAATATTAATTGGCTCAAAACCGATGTCAGGTGAATGAGAAATTAATTTTCGAACTTGGCCCAATAAAGAGATGAAATATATATATTTAATATATAAGGGACATGTTGTTGTCACACATTGGAAACTTCATCACATTTTCACTTGTTTATAAGAGTCTCCCTACAAGGGCTACTCAAATAGCTTGCCCAAGTGGTTGGAGGGTTATGGGCTTGTGGGGGGGGGGGGGGTTTGGACCCGATTATAGCCGAAGTGCGCGGCGGTGCCCCGCACCACCGCGCCCGCGCCCGAGCCCGAGCCTGGACCCGGACCCGTGGCCGACACCGACCCGAGCCGTGCCAAGGGCGCAATGGGTGTTTTGAGGCGCACTTAGCACGGCGCATCGGAGCGAGGAGCTTTGAGGAGCCCTTAATTTTAGACTCCGGTGAGGTGGCGGCGGTGATGTCACCGGTGACGTGGCGGTCCCACTGACGTGGCAAGTGGTGCTGACGTGTTAGAGGACACGTATACAAGTGAAGCTGACGTGGCGCTGACGCAAGCACCGCGTGGACGACGATTGGATAGGTGACGTGTCGCGGAGCGGATAGGGTCCGATGGGTCGCACCGGTTCGGCTCGGGTCGAACCGCTGGGCCCAAAAGTTGTGAGTATTTGCGCTTTGGCCCCTGGTCGAAAGGTGCAAAAAGTTAAAAACAGCCCAAAAGATGCAACCATTCGCAGAATCGCTCCCAACCTATTCGTTAGCTATAAATAGACCCCTGCTGAAGTTGGAAAAATCATTCAATCGAACCCCAACATTCTAGAAATAGTTCATACACAGTCCAAAGAAAAATCAAAGCAAGAAAGGCTCGAGTCTTCGAGTAGATTTGCCGATAATTTTGTATCGTTGTGCAACGTGCAAAATTCTGAAGTCGTTGTATCTTCGGGACGGATTGCGATAACCCGAGGCACTGAAATACGGGGCAATAACGTCTTACGGACAGCGTAAGTAGTACGTGCCTCGACTTCGACTCTAACGAAATTATTAGTACGTGCCTTTGTAATATATAATTAATATAGACTAGTGTGTTTTCACTCTTTGCACAAATATTATCTACTAAAATTGCACAGAATCTTATATATTTTGTAATTTTTTTTTGAAAAAAATGTGTATTGCGCGATCCTTTCGCGATAATGCAACATATCTGAATCGTTCGTGTATACATCTAAGTCCACAACGGCGAACCGCAAGCCTAATGTTACATAATCTCTATCTTTTCAATTTTTTTTCTTCTCTCTTTTATGTTTTTTATTTTAAATTGAAAAGGAGTTTTTATTTTATTTAATTTTTTTATGTGCCAATCAGAACCATCCATCGCAAACGTCTCCGTATGTTTATAGTAACTGTTAGGAATTTGAGCCTAAAACTCCATGGATAAAGACCTTGAATAAGCTCCAAAGTGCTCAAAATGGTGGTGGCTCAAATTGAGAAAAAAATTCTTCTAAGTGCTTGAGCTGTTAGATTTAATCAGATCCGCCGAATGATACCCGCCAGGTCTAGAGTTTAAACAACGTTGTTTGATGTAGAACGTTGGATCAGGCGGGTAGGAAGATCTTAGGGCTAAAGATGAAAGTTGTTTTTCCACTTATAAAGTCGCTTAACACTTTTATTACCTAGGAACGCGTGGGACAACTTGGCGTGCGTACGGTACAAGCTCGTCGAAGCACACAGAGGAGAAATATGCTGAGGCTGCTGACTATAAAACCAGATTTCGAGGTTGAAGTTCACACTTTAAGAGCTCGTAGATTTTGCAAGGGTTAAAATTAGCGAATCCAACTACAAATTTGTAGAAGGCATGTGTCAATCTGTATCATGTTGGAGGTGAATAAAAATGAGCGCTATGTTGGTCCGCGGATGTAGGCTAATTTTGGCCGAACCACGTTAAGCTTATGCGTTTGATTTTGTTTTTGTTGCGATTTCGATCCGATTCAAGCTGCGATTGCTCAAATTATTTAGATCGATGCACACACACACACACACACGTAAACTCAGGTTAATTCCGACTCGATCGACGGTCATAGATCGCAAAATGGTGCGGTGAGCGTGGACAAGAAGCTTGATCTTCACGATATGACTGCAATGCGACTATAATTGGATATCTTCAATGGATCGAATGATTTCGATCTCAGAAAGTTGAAGATGACGCTCATCTGATAAATTAAGACCTTGAGGAGGAGTTGCTACCTGCGAATTCAAGTGCATCGAAGAAGGAAATCATCTGAACGAAGGCTCAAAGCTTGATGATTTGAGTCTCGGAGATGATGTTCTGAAAAACGTGTTGGAGCAGACCACGATGGACGGAATTTGTAGGCGATTGAATGAGCTTTACAAGGATAAGCCTGAGAAGTCGAAGAACGTTCCCTCGGAGACATTCTCACAGACGCTAATTGATAGAACCGAGTCGAGTTCGAGTTTGTTGGACGAGTTGAAGTGTGTGAGGAAGAAATGGTTGAGTAGGAATGGCAAGGATTCAAAAAGGCGGTAAAAAGGAAGCTCAAGAGGCCTCTAAAGTGTTACGGTTGCCACGAGGAAGGCCACATTCGCATGATATGTCCACTTTGGGAGACAAACAACGAAGCTTGAAGGTGAGGTTCGAGCGACTGATGTTTGTAATCATGTTGTGGTGGCTACGGGTGTGGCTGGGTCCAAGGGTGGAGCTGGTACCTCAGGGGCGTGCGGAGGTTTGGTTGCAGCTCGTAGTTCTGCGGGAAACCTTCCTCTTGAGGTGGAGAATGCATCAACAAGAGGTACAAAAGTTGCTGAAATTTCAGAACCGAGTTTTGATGAGGATTATGCTGCAGATTCTGTCACAGAAGGCTTCGCTTCTGCTGAGGCGGTTAATGTGTCCGAGCACAAAGCGAGCAAGGAATGGATCCTTAACTCGAGGTGTAGCTTTCTCGTGACTTGCAACAAAGAATTGCTGCAAAACTTTCAAGAGTTGAAAGGAGCAAGTCTAAAGCTCGGTGATGGTGAATTCAGTCAGGTTTGGGTCAGTTGTTCTGTGTATTTGCAGCTCAAGTCAAGTGTTGCATGCATTCTTAGGGATGTTAGGTATGTCCTTGAGTTGATGAGGAACTTGATAGCCATCGGAGCCATGGATTTGAAGGGCTACTACACAAGTGCAGCTGTTGGAAAAATCACTGTCACAAAACAGGGAAGACTGATTATTTCGGGTTTTTGGGGGAACGAAAATTTATGTCTTGGAAGGGTTCTCGGTGATGAAAAGCACGTTTATGAAAAGTAAAAAGTGTAGAGCCTTGAGTGTGGTGCAAGTAAGACCACACGAACCTCGTCTTGAGGTGGAGCGACGTGCTAAAAACCATTGGTTGGAGCAGTATTGACAGAAACTGTTGTGGTGAATCTTGAGTAATTGAGCTCGAATGGTGATGATTCTGAGCCTGAGGTAGAGGAGATTTCACCCGGAACGGAGAGTACTTTCAAGCCACAAGTGAGGTTGAGTCCCGAGGTGGATGAAAGCTCGGATATGGAGGTGGAAACTTGGCGTGAAAGTTCGACAGAAACCATGAAAGTTACTGGTAAAGTTGTAGCTTTGAATGAACATGCTGCTGCTGCAAGTGCAAGTTGTGATTGTTCATTGCGAGCTGACAATGTTGTTCATGCAATTAAGGACATGAAGCAGTGTAAGGTTGGTCAGAGATGGGCTGGGAAGAGAGTTCACGTGGCTACAGATGATGAAACATATGAGGGAGAATCTGTTGCTAAAACAGATTATGCAATTGACGTCTTGGGCGATGATTCTTCACTGAGAAGTGTTGCTAAAAGGTTGTGCCTGTGAAATAGACCAAGAGGAAAGTGTTGTCTAACCAAAGAAGGGTTGGAAAAAGGACTCGTGGGGCTAGGATCAGAGAATCTTCATGTAATTTGAAGAGTTGGAACTCGAAAGCCCGAGTTGGTTCGGAGTGGGAGATTTCAATCTCACTCGGGATTAATAAGGTGACTTTCGAGGCACGAAGCTCCGTCGGAGTATGATTAGAGGTGGAGGCTCGATTGGAAGCTCGAGAGGATTTTAGTCGAAATGGTGCTGAAAATTCCTGAAGTTGAAAAAAGTGAATAGTTGATTTCTTGTTAGGATTCGATCGATCATAACTCGTTGGTTTGAGTTGTTAAGGTGGAGATTGATGAAGGTAATGAGAGTATGTAGGCTCAAGGTGGAGTTTGTTAGGAACTTGAGCCTAAAACTCCATGTATCGAGACCTTGAATAAATCAGATCCGTCAGATGATACCCGCTGATTAAATCAGATCCGTCAGATGATACCCGCTAGATCTAAAGGCTAAAGTTTAAACAACGGTATTTGATGTAGAACGTTGGATCGGGGGAGCAAGAAGATCTGAGGGCTGAAGATGAAAGTTGCTTTTCCACTTATAGAGTCGCTTGTCACTTTTATTACATTAAGAGCACGCGGTACTAGTCGGTGTGCATACGGTTCAAACTCGTTGAAGTACGCATAGGAAAAATAAGCTGAAGCTGCTGAATATAAAATCAAATTTCGAGCTTAAAGTTCATCACTTTGAGAGCTCATAGATTTGCTAGGGTTAAAAGTAGCGAAAGGTTCCAACTACAAAGTTGTAGAAGACGTGTAAATATGTAACTTTCGTGGTGTAAGTGAATAAAAATGAGCGCTATGTTGGTCCATGGATGTAGGCTTTCAGCCGAACCACGTTAAATTTCAGCGTTTGATTTTGTGTTTTTGCTGCGATTTCGATCGGATTCGAACTGCGATTGGTCGAACTGTTTAGATCGGTGTACATACACGTAAACTCATCAGGTTAATTCCGGACGGTCATAGATCAACAATAATTAGGGGTAGTAGCAAACCGAGTCGAGCCCAAACATGGTCCACCTCGAGCTCGGCTCAACAAACATCATTATTTTAAACTAAGTATTGAAATCTTGTTAATCTAAGCTATTGTTTCTGTACTTGACATTTTATACAATATGTAAAAAAATCATCGTAAACCACCACACATATTGTGTGTCCACTTCCAATCCAACCGAAGAAAATTATGCGAAGAATTCAATTAATCGAAGAGTTAACGATGAATTATCATAAGAAAATGAGTAGCGGAAGATTTAGCGGGAATTATCTTTAAGGCTTGTTCTTTGATATCACATCAAGCTCTATTTTACACAAATGAATTTTTCACCTTAATACATCACATTAGGATCCATTATATACCAAATAAGTTCGATATATTTGCTAAGTAGTCCTAATATATGGCTTAATTATGATTAAGCCCGAACTACTATTTACACTACAAGACTAAGATAAATATATTCATATTGAAGACAATAAATGTGATTTAACAATCTTCCCCTTTGTGTTCAATCTTCGCTTGAGCGTTGGTTATCTTGTCTTGTTTTTGAAAAGATTCATCGAGTCCTAATAATCTACCATTTATGAGATTATTTGTATAATCTCTTCCTTTATCTTGACTTGTGATCTCTTCTTTCTTTGAAGATCTTCAAGCTCACCATGTCTTGTAATACTCTTCTCGGCACCAGATCTTTCTTCTAATTTTATCTTGAAGTTCATCTTACAAATACCGGGAAGGTGTGTGAAGTTGCTTGCCGAATTTGGAGAATTTCTTGAGTTTAAACAATGTTGGAGAATCTCCTCTTTTTGTGTTCCATATCTCCCTTAGATAGTGACAAAACTCCCCCTATTTTAGTTCAACCTTGTGTTGGGATTGTTGAATTCGATTTGAAATTTGGAGAGACGTCATGTCAACTTCGTTCTTTGAAAGCTCGTGTTGTTTGCTTGATTCGACGACATTTGAGAATTTTGCATTTCCGATTAATCTTGCACTTTCGTTGTTGTATTGCTCCAATTGTCTTTATTACTACTCCCCCTCCCGATGATCGAGTGGGGAGATCGTCATGGCGATGTGTCAATATGGGAGATCATCGTTGGCAAGAAGATTGGATCATCGTGACAAGGAGATGGGGTTTGTAGATTTCGTAGGAAATTAAATTCGGTAATAACCCGACGGATCCACTAAGGCGTTCCGTCGATATGAATCTGGGGCCACATAAGCTTCCCGTTGACATTATTCTAGGAGCGTTGCTCGTAGAAGATGGCATGATACCGTTGTTGTTTTGATGTTGCAACGGCACGACTTTCTTCTTATCCTCGAAGCATGTCGAAGAGTGGCATGTCTACGGAAGTTCTAACTTAATCACAAAGACCAAGTATATAAAAAGTGTCTGTGTCCTAGAAAATTATAAACATTTTGGAAGTGAGGACACACTAGACTCGATTTGATCAATGAAAGCATGGTACGGGGCAGATTACCACTAGTTCAATATCTCCCTATTCCGAGTGAAGCGGTGATAGCATATTTGGTTCCCCGTTAGAAACTGAAACATCGGTCTTTTGGGAGATGATGAGTGGGTAATGCTCGGATGTGCATGCGCCGTTGGACCTAATGCGACGTCTTCTACCCGGAAGCTAATAAAATTAGCACCTGTACCTATGAGGGTTGGTCCAAATTATTTGTGAGATAACGGATTTATGTACCTTCAAAAATTTCCAAGTCATCATCGAAGTCATCTTGCTTGTTGTTCGGATGATGTAGGATGGGTGGTAGGTCGGATCGTCACTAATGCTCGGACGCGTTCCGGGGTTAGGATCAAGTCGGTTCAGACTGAACCATGTGAACTAGAATTACATGCATCTGGGATACGGGATGAGTGCTGCTTTATTTGGATCAGCAATCCAGAGCAGGTCGATGAAAAAGAGCATATGGATCGTCATGTGGATTGTCACCTTCGCCGTTTGGAATTATTTGTCCGTTGTAAGCTCGAGATTCTTCGATTAAGTCTATTGACGGATGTCAGAGGAAATATCCATGAAGGTTGATAATGATGAGAAGAGATTTTTATCATTTTTCCATTTTTTTAATTTTCTCTCTTTTTCTCTTGTTTTTTATTTTCTCCGTTTTTTTACTTTTCTCTTCTTTTTTTTTTTTACTTTCCTTTTCTTCTTTTTCTCTCTTTTTTATTGTCTCTCTCTCTCTTTTTTTTTTAATTATTGGCTGTATAATATATTTATTTAGCATAGTAGTAATATATAGTATATATATATATATATATATATAGTTTGCAGTAAGAAGTTTTCGGTAGAGAAGGGTTTGCGGTAGAAACGTTCGCGATAAGGATGGTGTTAATGATGGTGGTTTTCGATACGGGCTAAAGTGGTTTTTGGTATAGTGGAGTGGTTTTTGGTATGAGCATGGAGAAGTTTTTTGCGGATGAGGTTTGCGGCATGAGTATCGCGAAAAATGATTTGCGGGTGATAGTTTGCGATAAAGTGAGATTTTCGGTAAGTGCGGTTCACGATTAGAAGGTTTGCGGGTTGTTTTTTTTCAAAAAAAAAAAAAAGAAATATATACTATAAAATCTCTAAAATTATATTGAAATATTTTTATTTACTCCTCCACATCAAATCATGCTCTCTAAAACAAGTTCCTTAGAAAGATTTTAAAAATATTACGAATCTCATTCCTTCAATTACTCGTTTAAAGTTTTCTCCCCCTCAAACATTAAAATTGGTACTCCCTTAAAAATATATAAGAATCGCTCCTCTTTAAAATAAAGAAGCAGCTCCCCCTCAAATTAAACTCATTTAAAAAATATTATATTTAGAAAAAATGATTATCATTTCCGAACGTAATATGCATTTTGAATTGTAAATTCTTAAAGTCTTGAAAATGTATATTTAAAATGTACCCTTTAATTTTTTTGAAAAAATAGGTATTTTTCTATTTAGCTCGTACGTGTACGCAATTTAAAATATTGAAAGTTTAGTTAACATACGCATAATTGGAATGTACCTCTTTGAAGCGTAGTTGTATTAGCCCACGTATCCCTTTATCATGTATGTAGAGCCACTACGTCAAATACCATACATGAGGGAACTGTAAAACTTTATCGGGACTTTAGAACCCATTATAACGTGGGTCCTCCCTTATTAGCAGAAAACCGGTTAAGCATATAAGGTGTTGAATTAGTTTTTAGTCCTAAATCATTCATTAAAGTACTTTTGGGTACCCAACGTTTTTTGAGATTACCTAACTTAATCGTAGACTTAGATACCCATGTAGGAGTGATTTGATACGGAAAAGACTTTTAAGTGCATGTGAATGCGTGTTTCGGAGAATATTTAAAATTTTTCTCCGAAGTCAGTCGCATAAGATATTTGTTGGATTTAACTTGATTGGGTATTTCAAGAAGAAATAAGTACATATAACAAAGTAAGCATCACTAGTAGATGAATTGTTCTTCCTAAAAAGAGAATTCACACGATTCACAAAAGAATTACGAAAATTATTTTTCAAGTCTAGGCTTCTTAAATAGAGAATTATTAAAATCATTTGAAGCATATGATGGAGTTTGTTTGCTAGAATTTGGAGTCTTTTCGTTAAAAATTTTCTTTATAGGAACATGAGAGGAAAACTTTTGCTCTTTAAAATTTCGCGTAGCTCTTTAAAAATTTCGTGGTGTGTGTGTGTGTGTGTGCTTGAGCTACGTTGGGGGCTCTTTCTATAAAGTATCTCTCTATTAAGTTTTCACACACAAGACACACCTAACTATGTGTTAGAGTTTTAGTATTTATACCACATGTTGATATATAATACTTGGCCCCTTGTAAGCCCATTACAATAAAAGATCACTAGATTCTATAAAATAGAATCTAGTTCACTTAAATAAATTACAAGACTAAGATAAAATAATTAATTGAACACAATAAAATAATCCTAAAATCTCCCCCTTTGTGTTCCATTTGCAATTCAGCGTTGGTTATCTTGGTCTTGTAAAAATGTTGTCTTGAGTCCTCGAAGAACACGTATCAACGTATGCGTCGGTGGAAGCGTGCGAGTGGATGTAAAAATCTTGTCTTGTCTTTTGATCTATTCTTTAGGAGATCTTCAACCTCACCATTTCTTGACATTCTCTTCTCGGCAACGTATCTTCCTTCGTGTCTTCTCTTGAAGTTTGCCTCAAAAATGCTGGAAGAAATTTGAAGTTGCTTGCCGAATCTTCTCTTTTGTGTTCGATCTCTCCCTTCGATAGTGGCCAACTCCCCCTACATTTGTTCAACCTTGTGTTGGGATTGGGGAGTTCTCTTTGAAATTTGGAGAGGCGTACACAAGGCGGCAACCTCGGTTTTTGAAGGTCGGGGTTTGCTTTATTCGATGATGCTTTAGATTTTGCACTTACGATCAATCTTTCACTTATTGTTGTGGTACGACTCCCATTTTCTTTATTTACTATTATTCCCCCTCATGATGATCGTATTGGAGAGATCATCCTGGAAGTGGGTTAAAATGGGGCGATGGTTTGACAAGATGTTCGCGTCATCGGGACAAGAAGATGGAGATCGTAGGGACTCATAATGGAAATAACCTGACGGAGCCACAAAGGCGATCCGCCGTGTACGAAATCGTAAGAAAATGAGTAGCGGGAGCTTTAACGAGAATTCTCTTTAAGGCTTATTCTTCGATCTTACAATAAGCTCTGTTTTACACAAATCAATTCTTCACCCTAATACATCACATTAGGATCCATTATATACCAAACACGTTTGATATATTTGCTAACTAGTCCTAATTTATGGCTTAATTACGATAAGCCTAAACTACTATTTAGGCTACAAAACTAAGATAAACATATTTATATTGAACAAAATAAATGTGATCTAACATATATTGTTCGCTAAAAAACATACTTGTTAACGTGGGGCTAAGGCCAACGACGTTAGTAAGATGTAGTTTGACTGCCCCAAAGTAGTTGAATAAATGATATTATTGAAGAAATAATAATAAAAAAATCCCACCCATGCCCAAAGAGCACAATAAAATGATTAATCAAACCAATAAACACAATAATTAACAAAATAAATAAAAACGAACCATCCTAAACTTTTCCACAGAATTGACTTTCTATTCTACACCCAATAGACATTCTTATTGTTTTATCATAACTCCTCAGAATACCTAATGAGAATATTATTCTCAACAAACGATTCTTAATCCGTCGATGTAAGATAGAGTATGATTGGGTTCGAAAATATTTATTACGTAAAACTTGATATAGAAAGTATATTTTTAACATACAAATAAGCTTAAGAAAACTATTGACTAACGTGATTAATGCCAAATTTATTATTATTATTGAATAAATAAATAAACAACAAGAAATGACGCACTTCCCTCGCTGCCTAGGAACCCAAATAACCTGATTTATTAAGATTGTTCATTGGCTGGACTCGGCACAGAGAAAGGAGAATATTGTTGGAAAGTTTCAAACTTTTGACCTATATTATTGTTTGTTTGAACTCATTATATTATTGGCAAAATTCTAATGTTCAAATTTGAGTACATAGTAGACTTTTTACCCCAGCCATCATACAGTTGACCATGATTCATTGAAAAACCCTTTCCTTCTCATTATATATAGCTAAGCATCGGTTAAGCCCCGCATATTGCATTATCACTTGAATTTTCAAGAAAAGAACAAAATTAAATAAAATGAGAAGCAATTATATTTCTTTCGCATCATTCCTCGCTATTCTAGCCATAACATCCCTCATCGTGTTAAGCAGCTCGCCGTCAACTGAAGCAGCAAGAACTTCAAAATACATCGTAGCCGTTGAAAAAGGTGAGCTCTTTGGAGTTTCGTTATACTTTTTTTCCTTATGTATATAATATTTTGATACTTTAATCATACACTGATGGGTTTAGTCATTTGTGTGTTTAATCTTTACCATAATACGGTGTAGTGATTCCCAGACGTTTTACCAGGGATGGTTTTAAAGGCATTGTACCTTCTCCAACTGCTCATATGAATATGCATTGGGCTAATCCTCCTCCGCCAGGAATAAATTTCTAATTGTTTTTTTTTTTTAAATGTTGCAATTACTCATTAATCTAATTTCAACTGTATTTGGAATGTTTTGGGATAAGCGATAATAATAATGATACTTATTTTTTTTGTTTTAACATCGTTTTACTAAATGATATGTTATGACAAGCCTTGAGCTCAAATTAAAATCAATGAAAGATTTAACGTTTGACTTGAATTAAGAGTCGAATCTTGACTTCACGCGAGCAAAAAAATACTATTTTTTTGTTAGTAGAACAATTTCTATCTCAAATATATTTATTCAGTACCAATGCAGAATTTTATTGGTGTTATAAAAGAAAACAACTTCAGGACGCGCATCGTGCGGCGTCGGTGCAACCATAGCCCGAACACTGAATTTATTGAGAAAACGTATTATGATAGACTAAACAATATCATGTACACATTGTGCTTTTGGTTAGCTTTACAAAGAAAGGTTTTTCTGGTACCCTAATACCATCGATAACTTGGCAAGTTGTAGTCACCTCTCAGAATTAAAATTTGAAAATGTATCTCTGGGATAAATTATATTTTCTTTATAAGACCGACTAAACCAAATATTTTAATGGATTTTTTAATTTTTTGCCTAAAATAGAAATAGACTCAATTTTAAAAATCCAAATATTACGGTTTTAGGTCTTCTTCGCCATCTTATTGCCACATACTAATCAATGGTGGCCCAATCCTATTCACAACATATATCATTGTGACACCGGCCGCCAGGGGGTTGGTCGATCCCTTTTACCCTTGTGGTTCCCTCAATGCTTGAGTGGTGGGTTCAAACTTCTAAGTTATGTTGTTGGGTGGAATTGAGATATTTTCACCTAGGATTAGTCCCATCATTGGAATATGTGCAGCCAGTATCTAGCCGATTGAGTGAAGTTGTCTTAGGATGGGAAGAAATTGTAATACGTAGCTTGTTAAGATTATGCGAAGAATGATATTTTATAATTATAACATACATATATTTATAATAGTTTTATCAAAATGAATAACAACAACAATAATAGTTTAGGATGTGACCTATTAATACATTAAACCTATATTATCTCCTATTCGATGGACCCATAAAGAGAAGTAAATGTACTAATCATCAAGAAATCTCCAACAAGTAAGCGCACTCAATGTGAGGAATGCGTGAGAACATGTCAACCAGTTGAACGCTTATCAATCTATAACACCCTTCAATGTTTTGTTTCGACTGCATCAAATAACTATTATGACGTAGTTGATGTTACGAGCACATGTGGCTGGATTGGACGATTCTTGAACAATTCGAGCACTTTGAACTGTAGCAAGAATTTGACCAGTTTCATGTTCATGCCGGAACGATTTGGATCTCGACGAGAAGGTTTCGAAATAAAGTCACAAAATATTTTATTATATAGTTTGTATAGGTAGAAGATTACTGCGTCCCTAGTTGATAAAAGTAATATTTGGGATAATAATATCCAAAGTCCTCTCCAATTTGTTCAAATCGCCTAAAAAAATGTGGGAGATGTTAATGTCGCACTGGTACAAGCATTGTTCGACTATCTCGAAGTCGTACATGTGTGACTACAAAACAAGTTCAAAACAACAACACAAATATCAACAGAAATTTCGTCACCACTTTTTTCGATGGAAACTGTGACAGATATTTCGTTGCAAAATTTCCGAAGGGTTATCAAAAGTGTTAGGATATATGTTCTATTTTTATTATTTTTGTTTTGGGGCTTAATTGTAATTTCTGATATTTTAGGGACTAAAATATAAATATATCAAAATATGTGTTTCGTATAATGATTGGGGATAGCTTTGAGAAGTAAGTAACACACATATTGTAAAGCATTCAAGTGATATTGAAGATTTAGCTCGTAACTGAAGATTTCCAGAACTACTCCATTCCACACCTAATCGGTAATCTAATTTATAATTCTTCGATATTTTTCGTTGTCACGATTGGATTCGGGACTAACAGTTGGTATCAGAGCAGAATCGTGATTGAATTGCATTTGAATTTGTTGATTTCAACAAAAAATCGAAGTTAGTTTTTCAGAATTATTTTTGCGAAGAACATACGTAAAATTCGACTTTGTTTCCAAACAATTCGACTTGATTTGCCTCGAATAAGCTTCAATTGATTGATTTGCACTAATTTGCGTTTGATTTTGATTGATCGAACATATGCAAAATTTTATCCAAAATTTTATTCCATAACTTTTATCACAAAACTTTTTCGACAAATATTTCTGAAAAATATTATCGACAAACTTTATCGATGAACTGTATCGAAATTTTTATTCAGAACGATTATTTTTCGAGAAACATATTCATTATCGAGAAATTTTATCGTAAAGTTTCTCAATAAACCTGAACACGAATTTTTTTCGGATAAACTTTATCGAGTATCGAGAAATTTTCTCGATAAACCTTAACAGAAAATTTTTTCCGGAACAATATTTACGAGAAACATACTCTTTATCGCGAAATTTCATCGTAAAATTTTCTCGATAAACCTTAAAAGAATATGTTTTTCGGAACAATTTTTATCGAGAACATACTCCTTATTGAGAAATTTTATGGAAAATATTTTCGATAAACCTTAACAGAAAGTTTTTTTCGGAAGAATTTTATCGAGAAACATACTCATTATGGAAAAACTTTATCGTAAAATTTTCTCGATAAACCTTAACAGAGCAAATTTATTTTCTCGGAACAACATATCTTTTATCGAGAATTTCTATCGTAAATTTTTCTCGATAACTCTTGACAATGTTATCGATAAAACTTTCTCGATAAACATACAAGAAAGGTTTTCAATGCAAAAATTATATTCGGATCACAGAACATATTACTTGTGTAACACTGTTATTACTTAACATTCTCCTTTTGTGTTGTAGAAGCACTTAAATAAATTCAATCTAGACGACATCGATCCGACAATCCAACCAAAAATCAACAATGGATGCATATACTATGGGAAACTACATTCGCCCTCCGATTCTCCGTAGAGGTGAATACATAGCATGGCGCAGTCGTTTCCTCAACTTCCTTGAATGCAAAGATCATTCCGATCTCTTGATAGAATCTCTCAACGAGGGTCCAACAAAGGTTTGGATGACCATTGATGCACTTCCAAACAATGCTCATTTGGTTGAAGGAACTCTACAACTCAAAGCTCCCCCAACCTATACACCCGAGGAACAGAAAAGAGCTAAAGCTGATCATCAAGTAAAAAACTACCCGATCCAAGCAATTCCAAATGAAATATATATACAAATAGATAGTTTGGTAACCGCAAAAGAGATGTGGTATGAAGTATACAAGATGATGCAAAGGACTGAAGTTGATATAAAAGCAAAGAAAACCAACATCGTCACGGCTTATGAAGGTTTCAAAGCCAAGAAGGTGAAGACCTACATGACACATACCAACGTTTTCTCACTCTTTTAAACGAGATGCAAAAGATCAAAGTCTTACGCTCCAATATGAAAATCAATCTTCGTTTCTTGGCATCACTTTTCCGGAATGGAAAAGAGTTGCCACTCAGATATGCCAAACCAAAGACTTGGACGAAATGGATGTTCACACCGTATTTGACAATCTTGCACAACACTTCGAAGATGTGTTGGAAACTCAGTTTGAGAACATAGGAAAGAGTACGGACCCACTTGCTCTTGTCTCCGAGACTCGACCAAGAAAATCAAATATAAAAGTCGTAGAAGTGGAGAAAAATGAAGGCTTATGCTGATATAATATTCTTGTTGTGGAACGCAAGAAGCTCTACTCAAAGATCAAAAGTCTAGAGGATATTCCTGCTAAACGGGGTAAAACGGACCAAACAATTTTTCTTAATCAACCTAAGGACATCAAATTCTATATCCGAAGGAAGTTTTAGGCTTTGAAAACCCGCATCACTTAAGTAAAGTGACGTCCATTCAAATGTAAGATATCCGATATACGGGACTCGGGTTAACTCAACTCATTACTTTTACTGGAGCAATGGAATCAATGCTTTTGTGGAAGAAAAACGGGCAACCAAAGCTAAAGCCGAGATTTCATTCGATTATATAAGGAATTGAACAAAAGTTAATATCCTTATCATTGGTCTACAAGTCAATTCCAATCCCCTAGTGACACCGCAACTAGAAAAGATGAAACTTCCGATTTTGAAAATTCAAAACCCAACTTTTGCTATATTCTGAAGATTGTTCAAACAATAGCCGATTTAACCTCTTCTTTGAAAAAAAAACAGAGAAAAGGTTTTCAAACGGGAAAAGAAAAACTTTTACAAGAAATCTCATTACTAAAGAAAAATTTAGTTCCTCGAAATTCGACTAACTCTCTAATCCCTTCTTCTATAGGCAAAGCCACAAGTAGAGAACAGATGAAGAGTTCAGATGCTTTTACTTCTTTTTGTTGTTTTTCAAATAACACTAATGTCCTCCCCTATCATGTCTAATGTTGGCCAGATTTCAAGTACTAATAGAACGTCTTTTCCTAGAGTTCAACGACGTCTTCATGCTTCGTTAGATGGAACTTGTAAAGATGTTCACCATACAAAACGTTAGATTCCATATTCAACTAATAAAAATAACAAGCAAACGACAAAGCAAACATGGACCCGAAAACGAGAATTCATTGAGTCAAAGCAACCCACTTTTGTACCTTTTAATGTAACTCAAAAGTGGGTTCCCGAAAATACACCCACTAAAATATCTTCCATGGTTGAAACAAAGTGGGTTCGCAAAACAAAACCCACAAGTATCATACGAAGTGGGTTATTAAGAATGATTTCCCTAAGAAAATTCGCACTTATCAAAAGTTTGGGTCCCCAAAAGATCTTCTCGGAAAGAAAAGTTTATATGGGTACCAAATCTTTCTTGTCTATTTTACCTCACGTTAATAAAGCCACAATAGTAGATACTATACTTAAATCCTATAAATTGACTGTAGTTACTATTTTGGCATTATTTTATGTTCTTAATAACTCCTTTGGCATTAAAGATGGACCCATTCTGCAGTGCATACCTAAGCTTACTTAAATTGTTTTGTAGAACTCTCATGTGTGGTACCTAGATTTTGGTTGCTCCACACACATGACGGAAATGGGAAACAAAGCACTGCTGAGCAACTTTAATAAGAACTATAACGGAAAAGTTCGATCTGGCAACAACGAATCTGCTCCAATACTTGGATTTGCTGATATCGAATTGGATAATCTTACACTTCAAGATGTATCCTATGTTGAAGGACTTAAGCACAATCTCTTCGTATCGGAAAATTCTGTGACAAGAATTTAGAAGTTCATTATCGAGCGGATAAGTGTTGTATTATATATTAGCAAAAGGAACAACTTATATCCGGGACTCGTCAATCTATGTTATACACCATTAATTTGCAGACTACGAAACCTACTACGACGGTTTGTCTCATTACCCAGGCTTCGATAAATCCGAATAATCTTTGGCATCGGCGGATCTCGCATCTCAACTTCAGAGATTTACATAAGCTACATTTTAAGAAACGGGACTACCACAACTTGCTTATCTTCAAGCCCATAAGTGCACCTCATGTGAACTTGGAAAAATGAAGAGAGACACATTCAAGCAAACAAGTAGCTTCTACCATTTGGCCTCTATAACTCCTTCATATGGACTTATGTGGTCCTATGTGGTCCTATGGACTTATGTGGACCGAAGCAATTAATACCGCGTGTTTCACTCAAAATCGAACTATAATCCACAAAAGGTGCAATAAGACTTCGTATGAGTTAATGAGCAAAAGAGTACCGAATATTGCTTTCTTTAAAGTTTTTGGGAGTTTATGCTTTGTAAAAGATCTACGAGACAATAGAAGCAAGTTTGATCCTAAGGCTCTTGAAATAATTTTATCGGTTACTCCATGACGTCCAAAGCTTATCGTATTTTTATCAAGTCCAATCGAACGATTATCGAGAGCATCAACGTTACATTTAATGAGTCAACCGAATTGGCTTCAGAACATGACAGTTCTGGACCCGAGCCTACATCTATTGTTCTTGATCATAACAGCTCAAAACTCGTTCTACAACGAACGTTGACTACAGATCAACAACTTTCTCTCGCCACCAATACGAATGACTCAATTGCATATGATCTCGTGGACTTGGATTCTCTGTTTGAATATTTTCATCCTCGTTCACCAATTCTTCCCGACAATTCACAAAGCAACTCGGGAAATACTCCTTCCATGGCAACGGTCAAAACATCTTTGGTGAAAGATATCATTCCAAGTCCTCTTCTTGATACTATAATTCCTAACACCTATACCTCAATAGATTCTCTTTCTAATGGCAATCCTACTAATATGGACAATGCTCCTCTAATGAGTTCCCCGGTGTCGGAGGACGAGGTCTCTTCCTATATTCCTGAGGTACCAATCATTCCTCATGTGACCAAGTGGACCAGCATTCATCCATCCACTTTGATTATCGGAGACCCATCCACTGGAATTTGTACGAGATCGGCTACTACAAATGATTCTATCTCTTCATGCTTTTTGAGTCAAATAGAACCAACAAAAGTCTCGGAAGCTCTTGTAGATCCCGATTGAATTATTTCTATGCATGAGGATCTTAATCAATATGAAAGGCTTAAGGTGTGGACTTTTGTACCAAAACAGAAAAAAATACAACAATCATTGGTATAAAATGGATATTTAAGAATAAAAAGAATGAAGCCGGCGTCGTAGTCTGTAATCAAGATCGTCTCGTCGCTTAGGGTTATAATCAACAAGAGGACATTGACTATGACGAAACTTTTGCACCGGTGGCTCGCATGGAGATATAAGCCTATTTCTTGCATATGAGGCTCATAAAGTCTTCTTAGTCTACCAAATGGATGTCAAAATTGCCTTTTTTAAATGGCATTTTTAAAGAGGAAGTCCATGTTGCCCAAGCGGAAGGCTTCGTTAGTTTAAATCATCCCGATGTTTAATCGTCTTAACAAAACCTTATATGGACTCAAACAAGCACATAGGGCATGATACAACGTTCTCTTGGAATTCTGGGTCATTTCGGGATTTACGAAAGACACGACTTTATTCGTCAAAAAGGATGGAAAACACATAATGATAGTACATGTCTTTGTGGACGATATCATCTTTGGATCAACAAATTCAATTTTTTGTCAAGAATTCAGTGACTTAATGACATCCAAATTTGAGATAAGTATGACGGGAGAACTTAGTTTCTTCCTAGGTTTGCAAGTTCGTCAGCTATATGACGAATGTTTTTCTCAATCAGGCCAATTACATTTACGACATCTTAAAGAAGTATGAAATGGACAAAAGCTCATCAATGCCGACTCCTATCTCAACTTCTTGCAAACTTGATTACGATCCTTCAGGGCCACCCGTCGACGGTACCATGTATCGTGGTATTATCAGTTCATTACTTTATTTCACTTCTAGTAGATCGTATATTATGTTTGCTACCTGTATTTGTGCTAGATTTCATGCTAATCAAAATGAATCCCACCTGAAGGCTGTCAAGAGGATACACTATCTGAAAGGTTCCCCTAATGTTGGTCTTTGGTATCCGAGATTTTCTGACTTTAATCTCGTTGGTTTTACAGATGCTGACTTTGCAAGTTGCAAAATGGACAGGAAATACACATCCGGTGGTGACCAACTTCTTGGTGAAAAGCTAGTTTGCTGGTCATCCAAGAAATAAAATTGTGTGTCAATATCTACGACCGATACAGAGTACGTTGCTGCTGCTGTTCACAAATTCTGTGGCTCCGTACTCAGCTTTTGGACTACGAGTTCTCGACATTGTGAAAGTGATAAGGGCATTTAGGATTCTCTCTATTGACCAACATTCTACTTTCTCATTAAAATTGTCCTCCATTCATTTTCTTTCCATCATCACTCTTACCTCAACTATGTTAAATCATCGATAAGGGTAATCACTCTAAAAAATGAGAGGGGAGAAAAATGTTTTGGTGAGTGCTCAAATTTCATAGGTCATGATCTCCTCCCCTGATAATCTTATTGAATTTTTTTATAAGAAGAGGAGCATGAACCTTTCTATGAACTCCTCCATTGATAATCTTGTTCCTTTATAGAAATTCGTGAGAAGGAGCATAGACTCGGTGTAATGAACTTCTCCTATGATAATCTTTTCAATTTCGTTTACGGATACAAAAGAAGAGAAGCATGGTTTCGACCAAAAACAAGCGAAGAACTTCTCATTCGATAATCTCTCACTTTCATATCTTGATAGAACAGATGTTTCGTTATGAGCAAACACATAAAAAAGGGGGGATCAAAGGGAATAATAAACAAAGGAGAAAAAGTAGAAAAGAAAAAAAAATGGCGATGATGTGAAGGTTGAGTTGAGTAAATCGATAATTAACATAGCTGAAAATTCTTACACTTTCTCATCTCATTTGCCACACATTTTCATCACTTTCTCATACAAACCTACACGTAAAGACCATGTGATTCATAATTCGGATCTACCTTGTTATTATGATATGTCAAACTTGCGAGTTTAGAATTAAAATCTTTCTATGAATTACTTTGATGTACTTCTTTACCTCACAAGTGTGTTTCTATGATATGCTCTACGAATCTAAATTTTTTTCTTGTGATTTAGTGATTTGAAATATATCCATTCAGGTCTTACGCCTTTACTTGAGAAATTTTGTCACAAAGAAAATGTAGTATTTTTTTCTATTTCATTCTATTTTTTATTTTTAAAAAAAATATATATATGATATAAAAAAAACTGCATATTTCTAGCTAAGTCATTAATATTTTGCTTTATATCTACTCAAATTTTTTTTCCACAACATAAAAGAAAAGTGATGTTTTTATGTTTTTTATTGTCAATTTTTTTGGGATATAATTGATCTAGTATTGCTTTTTTCACGATGATTGACATATGCTTTTTCGATGAATAACAAAATTAACTTCTTAGACCATTGGAATATGCCATATGTTTCACATGCGTGGGTATGTATACTCGAAGTCAGACTTGGTTATTTTTCTTTCTTTTGTAGCAATGGTGTCTCTATCATATTTTTTTAGTGGTTCTCGACATTGTGAAAGTGATAAGGGCATTTAGGATTCTCTCTATTGACCAACATTCTACTTTCTCGTTAAAATTGTCCTCCATTCATTTTCTTTCCATCATCACTCTTACCTCAACTATGTTAAATCATCGATAAGGGTAATCACTCTAAAAAATGAGAGGGGAGAAAAATGTTTTGGTGAGTGCTCAAATTTCATAGGTCATGATCTCCTCCCCTGATAATCTTATTGAATTTTTTTATAAGAAGAGGAGCATGAACCTTTCTATGAACTCCTCCATTGATAATCTTGTTCCTTTATAGAAATTCGTGAGAAGGAGCATAGACTCGGTGTAATGAACTTCTCCTATGATAATCTTTTCAATTTCGTTTACGGATACAAAAGAAGAGAAGCATGGTTTCGACCAAAAACAAGCGAAGAACTTCTCATTCGATAATCTCTCACTTTCATATCTTAGGGATGTTTCGTTATGAGCAAACACATATAAAAGGGGGGATCAAAGGGAATAATAAACAAAGGAGAAAAAGTAGAAAAGAAAAAAAAATGGCGATGATGTGAAGGTTGAGTTGAGTAAATCGATAATTAACATAGCTGAAAATTCTTACACTTTCTCATCTCATTTGCCACACATTTTCATCACTTTCTCATACAAACCTACACTTAAAGACCCTTTGATTCATAATTCGGATCTACCTTGTTATTATGCTATGTCAAACTTGCGAGTTTAGAATTAAAATCTTTCTATGAATTACTTTGATGTATTTCTTTACCTCCCAAGTGTGTTTCTATAATATGCTCTACGAATCTAAATTTTTTCTTTTGATTTAGTGATTTGAAATATATCCATTCATGTCTTACGCCTTTACTTGAGAAATTTTGTCACAAAGAAAATGTAGTATTTTTTTCTATTTCAATCTATTTTTTATTTTTTAAAAAAAAAATATATATGATATAAAAAAAACTGCATATTTCTAGCTAAGTCTTTAATAATTTGCTTTATATCTAGTCAAATTTTTTTTCCACAACATAAAAGAAAAGTGATGTTTTTTATTGTCAATTTTTTTGGGATATAATTGATCTAGTATTGCATTTTTCACGATGATTGACATATGCTTTTTCGCTGAATAACAAAATTAACTTCTTAGACCATTGTAATATGCCATATGTTTCACATGCGTGGGTATGTATACTCGAAGTCAGACTTGGTTATTTTTCTTTCTTTTGTAGCAATGGTGTCTCTATCATATTTTTTTTGTGGTTCTCGACATTGTGAAAGTGATAAGGGCATTTAGGATTCTCTCTATTGACCAACATTCTACTTTCTCATTAAAATTGTCCTCCATTCATTTTCTTTCCATCATCACTCTTACCTCAACTATGTTAAATCATCGATAAGGGTAATCACTCTAAAAAATGAGAGGGGAGAAAAATGTTTTGGTGAGTGCTCAAATTTCATAGGTCATGATCTCCTCCCCTGATAATCTTATTGAATTTTTTTATAACAAGAGGAGCATGAACCTTTCTATGAACTCCTCCATTGATAATCTTGTTCCTTTATAGAAATTCGTGAGAAGGAGCATAGACTCGGTGTAATGAACTTCTCCTATGATAATCTTTTCAATTTCGTTTACGGATACAAAAGAAGAGAAGCATGGTTTCGACCAAAAACAAGCGAAGAACTTCTCATTGGATAATCTCTCACTTTCATATCTTGATAGAAGGGATGTTTCGTTATGTGCAAACACATATAAAAGGGGGGATCAAAGGGAATAATAAACAAAGGAGAAAAAGTAGAAAAGAAAAAAATGGCGATGATGTGAAGGTTGAGTTGAGTAAATCGATTATTAACATAGCTGAAAATTCTTACACTTTCTCATCTCATTTGCCACACATTTTCATCACTTGCTCATACAAACCTACACTTAAAGACCCTTTGATTCATAATTCGGATCTACCTTGTTATTATGCTATGTCAAACTTGCGAGTTTAGAATTAAAATCTTTCTATGAATTACTTTGATGTATTTCTTTACCTCCCAAGTGTGTTTCTATAATATGCTCTACGAATCTAAATTTTTTTCTTCTGATTTAGTGATTTGAAATATATCCATTCATGTCTTACGCCTTTACTTGAGAAATTTTGTCACAAAGAAAATGTAGTATTTTTTTCTATTTCAATCTATTTTTTATTTTTAAAAAAAAAATATATATGATATAAAAAAAACCGCGTATTTCTAGCTAAGTCTTTAACATTTTGCTTTATATCTAGTCAATTTTTTTTTCCACAACATAAAAGAAAAGTGATATATTTATGTTTTTTATTTACAATTTTTTTGGGATATAATTGATCAAGTATTGCATTTTTCACGATGATTGATATATGCTTTTTCGCTGAATAAAAAAATTAACTTCCTAGACGATTGGAATATGCCATATGTTTCACATGCGTGGGTATGTATACTCGAAGTCATACTTGGTTATTTTTCTTTCTTTGCTAGCAATGGTGTCTCTATCATATTTGTTCTGTGGTTCTCGACATTGTGAAAGTGATAAGGGCATTTAGGATTCTCTCTATTGACCAACATTCTACTTTCTCATTAAATTTGTCCTCCATTCATTTTCTTTCCATCATCGCTCTTACCTCAACTATGTTAAATCATCGATAAGGGTAATCACTTGAAAAAATGAGGGGGGAGAAAAATGTGTTGGTGAGTGCTCAAATTTCATAGGTCATGATATCCGCCACTGATAATCTTATTGAATTTTTTTATAAGAAGAGGAGCATGAACCTTTCTATGAACTCCTCCATTGATAATCTTGTTCCTTTATGGAAATTCGTGAGAAGGAGCATAGACTCGGTGTAATGAACTTCTCCTATGATAATCTTTCCAATTTCGTTTACGGATACAAAAGAAGAGAAGCATGGTTTCAACCAAAAACAAGCGAAGAACTTCTCATTCGATAATCTCTCACTTTCATATCTTGATAGAAGGGATGTTTCGTTACGAGCAAACACATAAAAAAGGGGGGATCAAATGGAATAATAGACAAAGGAGAAAAAGTAGAAAAGAAAAAAATTGCGATGATGTGAAGGTTGAGTTGAGTAAATCGATAATTAACATAGCCGAAAATTCTTACACTTTCTCATCTCATTTGCCACACATTTTCATCACTTGCTCATACAAACCTACACTTAAAGACCCTTTGATTCATAATTCGGATCTACCTTGTTATTATGATATGTCAAACTTGCGAGTTTAGAATTAAAATCTTTCTATGAATTACTATGATGTATTTCTTTACCTCACAAGTGTGTTTCTATAATATGCTCTACGAATCTAAATTTTTTTTTTGTGAGTTAGTGATTTGAAATATATCCATTCATGTCTTACGCCTTTACTTGAGAAATTTTGTCACAAAGAAAATGATGTAGTATTTTTTTCTATTTCAATCTATTTTTTATTTTTAAAAAAAATATATATATGATATAAAAAAAACTGCATATTTCTAGCTAAGTCTTTAATATTTTGCTTTATATCTAGTCAAATTTTTTTTCCACAACATAAAAGAAAAGTGATGTTTTTATGTTTTTTATTTACAATTTTTTTGGGATATAATTGATCAAGTATTGCATTTTTCACGATGATTGATATATGCTTTTTCCCTGAATAACAAAATTAACTTCCTAGACGATTGGAATATGCCATATGTTTCACATGCGTGGGTATGTATACACGAAGTCATACTTGGTTATTTTTCTTTCTTTGCTAGCAATGGTGTCTCTATCATATTTTTTTTGTGGTTCTCGACATTGTGAAAGTGATAAGGGCATTTAGGATTCTCTCTATTGACCATGATTCTACTCTCTCATTAAATTTGTCCTCCATTTATTTTCTTTCCATCATCACTCGGACCTCAACTATGTTAAATCATCAATAAGGGTAATCACTTGAAATAATGAGGGGGGAGAAAAATGTGTTGGTGAGTGCTCAAATTTCATAGGTCATGATATCCTCCCCTGGTAATCTTATTGAATTTTTTTATAAGAAGAGGAGCATGAACCTTTCTATGAACTCCTCCATTGATAATCTTGTTCCTTTATGGAAATTCGTGAGAAGGAGCATAGACTCGGTGTAATGAACGTCTCCTATGATAATCTTTCCAATTTCGTTTACGGATACAAAAGAAGAGAAGCATGGTTTCGACCAAAAACAAGCGAAGAACTTCTCATTCGATAATCTCTCACTTTCATATATTGATAGAAGGGATGTTTCGTTACGAGCAAACACATAAAAAAGAGGGGATCAAAGGGAATAATAAACAAAGGAGAAAAGTAGAAAAGAAATAAATGGCGATGATGTGAAGGTTGAGTTGAGTAAATCGATAATTAACATAGCTGAAAATTCTTACACTTTCTCATCTCGTTTTCCACAAATTTTCATCAGTTGCTCATACAAACCTACACTTAAAGACCCTTTTTGATTCATAATTCGGATCTACGTTGTTATTATGATATGTGAAACTTGCGTGTTTAGAATTAAATTCTTTCTATGAATTACTTTGATGTATTTCTTTACCTCGCAAGTGTGTTTCTATGATATGCTCTACGAATCTAAATTTTTTTCTTGTGATTTAGTGATTTGAAATATATCCATTCATGTCTTACGCCTTTACTTGAGAAATTTTGTCACAAAGAAAATGATGTAGTATTTTTTTCTATTTCATTCTATTTTTTATTTTTAAAATATATATATATATATATATATTATATAAAAAAAACTGCATATTTCTAGCTAAGTCTTTAATATTTTGCTTTATATCTAGTCAAATTTTTTTCCACAACATAAAAGAAAAGTGATGTTTTTATGTTTTTTATTAACAATTTTTTTGGATATAATTGATCAAGTATTGCATTTTTCACGATGATTGATATATGCTTTTTCGCTGAATAACAAAATTAACTTCCTACACGATTGGAATATGCCATATGTTTCACATGCGTGGGTATGTATACTCGAAGTCATACTTGGTTATTTTTCTTTCTTTGCTAGCAATGGTGTCTCTATCATATTTGTTTTGTGGTTCTCGACATTGTGAAAGTGATAAGGGCATTTAGGATTCTCTCTATTGACCAACATTCTACTTTCTCATTAAAATTGTCCTCCATTCATTTTCTTTCCATCATCACTCTTACCTCAACTATGTTAAATCATCGATAAGGGTAATCACTCGAAAAAATGAGGGGGGAGAAAAATGTGTTGGTGAGTGCTCAAATTTCATAGTTCCTCCCCTGATAATCTTAGTGAATATTTTTATAAGAAGAGGAGCATGAACCTTTCTATGAACTCCTCCATTGATAATCTTGTTCCTTTATGGAAATTCGTGAGAAGGAGCATAGACTCGGTGTAATGAACTTCTCCTATGATAATCTTTCCAATTTCGTTTACGGATACAAAAGAAGAGAAGCATGGTTTCGACCAAAAACAAGCGAAGAACTTCTCATTCGATAATCTCTCACTTTCATATCTTGATAGAAGGGATGTTTCGTTACGAGCAAACACATAAAAAAGAGGGGATCAAAGGGAATAATAAACAAAGGAGAAAAGTAGAAAAGAAATAAATGGCGATGATGTGAAGGTTGAGTTGAGTAAATCGATAATTAACATAGCTGAAAATTCTTACACTTTCTCATCTCGTTTTCCACAAATTTTCATCAGTTGCTCATACAAACCTACACTTAAAGACCCTTTTTGATTCATAATTCGGATCTACGTTGTTATTATGATATGTGAAACTTGCGTGTTTAGAATTAAATTCTTTCTATGAATTACTTTGATGTATTTCTTTACCTCGCAAGTGTGTTTCTATGATATGCTCTACGAATCTAAATTTTTTTCTTGTGATTTAGTGATTTGAAATATATCCATTCATGTCTTACGCCTTTACTTGAGAAATTTTGTCACAAAGAAAATGATGTAGTATTTTTTTCTATTTCATTCTATTTTTTATTTTTAAAATATATATATATATATATATATTATATAAAAAAAACTGCATATTTCTAGCTAAGTCTTTAATATTTTGCTTTATATCTAGTCAAATTTTTTTTCCACAACATAAAAGAAAAGTGATGTTTTTATGTTTTTTATTAACAATTTTTTTTGGATATAATTGATCAAGTATTGCATTTTTCACGATGATTGATATATGCTTTTTCGCTGAATAACAAAATTAACTTCCTACACGATTGGAATATGCCATATGTTTCACATGCGTGGGTATGTATACTCGAAGTCATACTTGGTTATTTTTCTTTCTTTGCTAGCAATGGTGTCTCTATCATATTTGTTTTGTGGTTCTCGACATTGTGAAAGTGATAAGGGCATTTAGGATTCTCTCTATTGACCAACATTCTACTTTCTCATTAAAATTGTCCTCCATTCATTTTCTTTCCATCATCACTCTTACCTCAACTATGTTAAATCATCGATAAGGGTAATCACTCGAAAAAATGAGGGGGGAGAAAAATGTGTTGGTGAGTGCTCAAATTTCATAGCTCCTCCCCTGATAATCTGATTGAATTTTTTTATAAGAAGAGGAGCATGAACCTTTCTATGAACTCCTCCATTGATAATCTTGTTCCTTTATGGAAATTCGTGAGAAGGAGCATAGACTCGGTGTAATGAACTTCTCCTATGATAATCTTTCCAATTTCGTTTACGGATACAAAAGAAGAGAAGCATGGTTTCGACCAAAAACAAGCGAAGAACTTCTCATTCGATAATCTCTCACTTTCATATCTTGATAGAAGGGATGTTTCGTTACGAGCAAACACATAAAAAAGGGGGGATCAAAGGAATAACAAACAAAGGAGAAAAAGTAGAAAAGAAAAAATGGCGATGATGTGAAGGTTGAGTTGAGTAAACCGATAATTAACATAGCCGAAAATTCTTACACTTTCTCATCTCATTTGCCACACATTTTCATCACTTGCTCATACAAACCTACACTTAAAGACCCTTTGATTCATAATTCGGATCTACCTTGTTATTATGATATGTCAAACTTGCGAGTTTAGAATTAAAATCTTTCTATGAATTACTTTGATGTATTTCTTTACCTCACAAGTGTGTTTCTATGATATGCTCTACGAATCTAAATTTTTTTTCTTGTGATTTAGTGATTTGAAATATATCCATTCATGTCTTACGCCTTTACTTGAGAAATTTTGTCACAAAGAAAATGATGTAGTATTTTTTTCTATTTCTTTCTATTTTTTATTTTTTTTAAAATATATATATATATATATATATATATATATATATACTCATTTTGAGGGGGAGTACACATCCATACTTACAAAATCTATATTTGTTTGAGAAATTAAGGGGCCGAAAGTCTATATTATAATTTTCCAAATTAGCAAAAATTTCTTTTTCTCGAATTGTTTTTCGAGATAGCGAAAAACTTTCTCGGTAAATAAATAACAATCAATGTTTGCACATTTCTTTACCGATAAATTTTTTCGCCAAGGAACCCGATACGAGAAATTTTCGTGCAACTCCTTACATATCTTCCTTGAATCGCGAAAAGTTCTAGGTATATAGTGTAAAATCAACCCAGGTGTCGAATATTAACTATAGATTACGTCTGTTTATTTTTCATTTTTCCTCATTTCCAGCTTCCTTTTTATATTCTCAGAAAACCGATAGCGAATTTTCCATTTGATTTCTGTATGTAATCTTTTATGATTTGTGTGTCGAATATGCATTTTGATGTGTTTTTTAAGGTTACCATAGACCTCAACGATCAACAATGGGGGAATCAAAAAGTGATTTACATGAGTTTTACCTCGAGTGTGTGTTAAATGCATGTTCTTTAGAAAGAACGTTAGCGGCGCAAGTTTCAAGGTTGATTCAAACTAGTTAATGCGTAGGGTTTAGGTATTTATACCTTTGAATAAGCGTAAACCTTTGGGCCCCTACTTGGCCCATTACAACTACTAGCCAAGCACTAGAGCCCACAATTCGGACTGTAGTTCACTTAATAAAGAAATTACAAAACTTAGACTTAATAAAATATATTGGACACTTTAATATATTTAACAATCTCCCCCAGTTTCCAAATACAAATAAAGGTCCATCGTCTAAGTCTCCTATTTCTTCTTTTTCTTTCTCGAGCGCGGAGGAGGTGGAAGTTCCCGGTGAGGGAAGAATGACTTCCTGAATCCAAGAGCGATCTCGTAATGTCTTACGTCATTTATGATGTCCAGTCGCTCTTGGATTGCCTCGATAATCTTGTTGAGAAGGGGTGATTCTTCCACTTCTTCACCTTCTAGCTTTGCATCGGTATGAACCCTCTCCAGTCTTGTCCTTAGCTTATCACGGATTAGCTTTAGAGTTCCATCACAGAACTTGGCTGTTTCTGGCACCAGGAGAGCTTTGGTCTGACGACTTATGTGTTGAAAGTACGTGACCGCAAGTTTTGGGTGCAGAAAGATGTAGCCTCTCTATGGCTTTCTAAGGATTGTCTGCTGTTGTGAGGCTGAGTCATGTTGACCTTCCTCATGTTTCTTTCCAAAGCCCTTTGTAGATCGTGAACAACATGATATTGGACTTGTCTTAGCATGTAGCGCTTGATCCCTTCGAACCCTTTTCTTTGTTCGGGCGTGTTGAGGGTGAAGTTACAGTACAAGCAGAACATCTGGTAGACTTCGCCCATTGGGAGGTAGGGAAGGTTGTCTTCCGTGATCTTCTCTACGGCCGCGTTCGTCTTCTCTTTTATGTAGACTGCGCTCTCGTATCTTCCGGTTGAGCGCTCTATGTCTACGAGCTTGAGTATGGGATTCTATTTTTTGAGGTGTATCTTGTACTGCTCCTTGGTCTGTTTGTTCCTGTTTGGCATCGTCCAGAGCATTATCAGGTCATGAAGCCCCTCAGTTCTCCCTTTTAGATGGGACAAGCCTCGAAGACGGAGCTCGTCGACTCCCTTTTTCTCATTCTCCTTTCGCCAATTCTTGGGTAGAAGTCTTCAAGGTATGGTGCCTTGATCTTCTTATTGTCCCAAGGTGTCTCCTTCTTCTTGATGCTCGTCGCCTCTTTTTTGGGCACCTGGTAGTTTAGAAGGTCTGGCAGCTCTGGGAGATCGACTTCAATGTTCGCTCCTTCATCCTCTTCTTCGAGCTCAAGGAGACAGAAGTTAACCGCCGCCAACTTGAGGTAGTATATACTTGTCTATGCAGGGGTATGAGTCATAGAAGGGATGTCGAGAGGTAGTGGTTGTTTGGACTGATTGGGCGGAAGTTTGGATTGTATGGTGGCTTGGGCTTGGGGTGGTTGGGATGATGGTGGTGGTGGTGGGTTTGTTGAGGAGGCTCCAGCTTCTCCCATTGGAGTCTTTCCTCTTCCTCGTCTATGACCGCCTCTTGGGGTCTTTTGTCGCTTCTCCCCCTCAGGACGATCCTGATCGTCAAGATCATCATGTCTGCATTTGGAGCGAGAGCTTTGTTGGCGGCATGTTTTTTGTTAAATCGCATTGGAGCTATCGATTAGCCGTTGATAGAGTTTCTCTTCGGATTTGGTTCGGTTTTCGATGGTTAGGAGGAGGAATATGAGTATGTTGTGAAGCTGGTGGATCGACATCGTGTATGGGTTGAATAGGTGTGAGGCTTGTGGTGGCGAAGGGGGTGGTGATGGTGTTGTATGAGTGGGTTTGTCCGTCACAAGAGCCTTGCCTCTGTACCGGATGACTGATTCTATCATCGTACGCACTTGTCCAATGATATTTTCTTGGAGGGTTGGGACAAGTGCGTTGATGGACGCTTTGACGCTTTGGGACAAGGCCTCCTTCGTGACGAACGTGGGCGAAAATGTACCAGACACATTACAAAGACGTTCCATTGTCACCACTTCGGAGTAGGTAATCGAATGGTGGCCTGCACTTACTATGGCAGGACTTCCGACCAATCCTAGCGACACAACTGGGGGCAGTGTCGCTACAGCCATTATGGCAGGTACACTGAGACCTGTAGGGGAAATCACCAAACAGGAGCCACTAAGGCTTACTATTGACATCGCACTCGTAGTGGGTCGAGTGAATAGTCCGTTACCACTATTGGCTTTGATGTTGCAGGGGGGGCTTTCCTTCCAATCCTCGAAGCATATTCATAATTGGTGCGTCTATGAAAGTTCCTGCTAGGTCAACTAGGGTGCTCGTTGTATGTGTCATAAGGGGTTGGAAGAATATAGACATGGTAGACTGAGGACCTAACGTGAGCAAAGAAGGGGCGATGGTCGGGGGCTGTGAACCACCTAAATCTATATCCGTCGCTTCAGAATGAGGCGGAAATATTTGACGTTGTTCCCCTTGTGGGTTTATTGAGACATCCGTCTATTGGGAGATGGATAAATGGCTTGGTGGTGTAGACTCGTGCGCCGTTGGGCTAGATGCGGTGACTTCTACTCGGGAGTCGAACAAATCGACTCCTCTTCCTATGGGTTAAACCCGACTAGTAGTGAGTGGGGAGGCGGTCGGGGAGGGCGCGGGCGACGCTGCCGGTTCGTCATTTGTCTGATTTGGCGTTGCTCGCATCGGGTACCCGTCACATCATAAATGATGTGTTTGATGTTCTCAGATTGGGTTGCTTCTGAGGACTCCCCGGCCGGTTCACTTGTAGGACCCTCACATTCACTCGTTGATGCTCCTGGATGGGCTCGACTGGGTCTTCCTGGATGGGCTCGACTGTGCTCCACGGGGTACTTGATCACATGTGCGTCCGCATGGTCTGCCATTTGGAGTAGAGCTTCCAGAATCGGCATCGGCTGGCATTGAGGTCCTTGGGAGGTATCCTTTGCCTTGTGGAAGTATTTCAGCATCAGCACCGGGTAGCTCTTGGCATTGCTTATGCAGGGGATTTCTGGGTGGTCGTAGGTTACCATACACCTTAACGATAAACAATGGGGGAATCAAATAGTGATTTATGTGAGTTTTACCTTGAATGTCTGTTTAGTGCATGTTCTTTAGCTTGAGAGAGAAGCGGGGCAAGTTTCATGAAATCTAAATTTAGATTCACACTAGTTAATGTGTAGGGTTTATGTATTTATACCTTTGAATAGGCATAAACCCTTGGGCCCCTACTTGGCCCATTACAACCACTAGCCAAGCACAAGAGCCCACATTTCGTACTCTAGTTCACTTAATAAAGAGATTAGACTTAATAAAATATATTGGACACTTTAATATATCTAACAATCTCCCTCTAATTGTCCAAATACTAATAAAGGCCCATCGTCTAAGTCTCATATTTCTTCTTTTTGTTTCTCACGCGCGGAGGAGGTGGAGGTTCCCGGTGGGCAAAGAATCCTGAATCCAAGGGCGATCTTGTAATGTCTTACGTTGTTTCTAATGTCCAGTCGCTCTTGGATTGCCTCAATGATCTTGTTGAGAAGAGGTCGTTCTTCCACGTCTTCACCTTCTAGCTTTGTATCGGTATGAAGTGTCTCCAGTCTCGTCCTTAGCTTGTCCGGATTAGACTTAGCATTCCATCGCATACTTGGCCGTTTCTGAAACCAGAAGAGCTTTGAGCTAATGGCTTCTGTGTTGAAAGTACGTGATCGCCAGTTCTGGTTCAAGAAAGATGTAGCTCTCTCCGTGACTCTCTAAGGATTCCCTGCTGTAGGCTGAGTCAGGTTGACCTTCCTCATATTGCTTTCCAAAGCCATTTTAAAATCATTAACATGATATTGGATTTGTCTCAGCATGCAACGCTTGATCCCTTCGAACCCTTTTCATCGTTCGGACGTGTTGGGGATGAAGTTGTGGTACAAGCAGAACATTTGGTAGACTTCACCGGTACGGGAGATTGGCTTCCGTGATCTTCTCTATGGCCGCATTCGTCCTCTCTATTACGTAGATCGCACTCTCATATCATCCGATTGAGCGCTCTATGCCTACGAGCTTGAGAATGGGATTTTCCTTTCTGAGGTGAATCTTGTATTGCTCCTTGGTCCGTTTGTCCGTGTTTGGCATCGTCCAGAGCATAATCCGGTGTTGAAGTCCGTCAGTTCTCCCTTTGAGATGGGACATGCCTCGAAGGCGGAGCTCGTCGACTCCCTTTGTTTCATTCTCCTTTCGCCAGATACTTGGGTAGAGGTCTTCAAGGTATGGAGCTTTGATCCTCTTGATGATCGTCGCCTCTTTTTCGTGTGCTTGGTAGTTGAGGAGATCTGGCAATTCTAGGAGGTCAACTTTTATATTCGCTCCTTCCTCCTCCTCTTCATGCTTGAGGAGACAGAAGTCAGCCGCCAATTTGAGATAATGCCTGATGTGGTTAAGGCGTAGGCGAGCTTTTTCTCTGTCTTTGTCCTCTCTGGCCATTCCTGATCCAGTATATATTTGTTTATATAAGGATATGGATCGCAGGAGGGGTGTCGAGAGGTAGTGGTTGTTTGGACTGATTGGGCGGAAATGGTGGTGGTTTGTATGGTGGCTTGGGCTTCAGGTGGTTGGGATGATGATGATGGTGCTGGTGGGTTTGTTGACGACACTCAAACTTCTCTCGTTGGCGTCTTCCCTTTTCCTCGTCCGCAGACTCCCCCTCAGGACGATCCTGATCGTCAGGATCGTCATGTTAGCGTTTAGAGCGAGAGCTTTGTTCGCGGCAGGTTATATGTGGAGGCTCGTCGGGGCCATCGAGTAGTCGTTGGTAGAGCTTCTCTTCGGATGGCGTTCTATTTTCGATGGCGAGGAGGCGTGATATCAGGATGTCATGGAGCTGGTGGAGCGGTATCGTGTACGAGTCGAGTGGGTGTGAGGCTTGTGGTAGTGAAGGGGGTGCAGGTGGGGTTGTATGAGTGGGTCGTCCGTCACAGGTAGTCATGCCCAAATTTAATCGGAACCGGCAGTTCTAACCGGCAAACCGTCGGTTCCAAACCGCCGGTTCCGTTTAGCAACCGGAACCGGCATCCGTAGGAGGCCACTTCCGGGCGGTTTGGGATTTTCCCAAACTGCAAACCGCCGGTTTGGCGGTTCAACCGGCGGTTTAATATATTATATAAATATATTTTTATTATAAATATTATTATAAAAATAAAAAAAAAACATAAAAATATGAAAAAATTATATTTCCAAATAAAAATATTATTATAAAAATTCGTCGGTGTGAAAAATAGAAAATCACAAATTTTTGGTCGAATTTCGCACAAGCAGATACATGTCAGACCCCGATTTCATACCAAAATAATTATTTTAACTATTTTTTCTTACTTTGAATGATGTATTTAAATTTTTGTTATGAAATTTATGTTTCGTAAAATTTAAGTATATGAAGTTTTGTATCGAAAAGTATTGAAAAATATACCAAAAATTTATGCAACGCAGTACCAAGCTAAAAAAAATAAAATAAAAAATAAAAAAATAAAAAAATAAACCGACGATTAACCGGCGGTTGACTAACCGCCGGGTAGCCGAACCGTAACCGGGGGATAGCCAACCGGCAACCGCCCCCGGCCGGTTAGGGACGGTTGGTCCTTCCGACCAACCGTCAACCGCTGGTAAACCGTAACCGGCGGTTGGGCATGTCTAGTCACAGGAGCCTTGCATTTGTCCCAGACGCCTGATTCCATCATCGTACACACTTGTCCAAGGATATTTTCTTGGAAGGTCGGGACAAGTGCGTCGATGGCCACTTTGACGCGTTGGGACATTGCCTCCTTTTTGGCGAACAGGGGCGAGAACCTACCGGAATCGTCACGAAGACGTTCCGTTTTCACCACTTCGGAGTAGGTAACCGAAGGATGACCTGCACTTACTATGGCAGGACTTCCGGCCAATCATAGCGACGCCACTGGGGTAGTGTTGCTACAGCCGTTCTGGCATGCACTGAGACCTGCAGGGAAAGTCACCGAACCGGAGCCCCTAAGGCTTACCGTTGACATCTCACTCGTTGGTGGGTCGAGTGGATGGCCCATTACCGCTGTTGGCTTTGATGATGCAGCGGGGACTTCCTTCCAATCCTCGAAGCACATCCATAATGGATGCGTCTATGGAAGTTTCGGCTAGGTCACGAAGAACTAGCGTGCTCGTTGTTTGTGTCCTAATGGGTTGGAAGAATATGACGAGAGTGGATTGTGGACCTAATGTGGGCAAAATGGGGCGATGCTCAGGGGAGTGAACCACCTAAATCTATATTCGTCGCCTCAGAGTGAGGGGGGAATAGTTGACGTGGTTCCCCTTGTGTTTTTATTGAGACATCCGTCTGTTGGTAGACGGATGAATGGCTGGGTAGCGTAGACTCGTGCGCCGTTGTGCTAGATGCGACGTTTCTACCCGAGAGTTGAACAAATCGACTCATGTTCCTAAGGGTGAAGCTCGGCTTGTAGTAGGTGGGGAGGCGGTCAGGGAGGGCACGGGCAACGCTGTAGGTTCATCGTCGTCTTCTTTTTGCGTTGCTTGTGTTGGGTGCCCTCACATCATAGATGATGTTTTTGAAGTCCTCAGACTGTGTTGCTTCTGAGGACTCCCTGACTGATTCTCTCGTTGGACCCTAACAGTCACGCGGTGATGCTCATGGGGTGGGCTCGACTGGGTCTGCCGTAGCCGTGGGAGCGGGATGGTTGTGCTCCAGGCTGTACTTGATCACCGCTGTGTCCGCCTGGTCCGCCATCTTGAGTATAGCTTCAGGGATCGACATCGGCTGGCATTGAGGTCCGCGGGCGGTCTCTTTCGCCTTGTGGAAGTACTTCAGCACCGGTGCCAGGTAGCTCTTTGCATTTTGAGGAGTGGGATTTCTGGGTGGCCCTCCATGTAGTAGTTGGTGAGGAGGGGCAGCCACCTCAGGTACGTGACGACCTATGTTTTCTTCGTCGGTTGGCTAGTTAATCCACTAGGTTGTTCCATACGAGTTGAGCGTAGTCAACATTCCGATTGTGGATGATTGCATGGTAGATGCTCAGAATGTTGACTTTGCACCTGTCAGACCCGTTGTGTTTGGGCGATAAACATCTATTGACGATCCCGAATAGGGTTCTCCTAGGTGCGGGATGCCTCATAAGTGATAGCCTTACAGGCGAGTGAGGTCGGGGATGTGGCCTACTCGCCTGAGATCTTCGAGGAGGACGACATCCGAGGGGAGATCCTCATAAGATTCCAGCATTGGTCAGTTGGAGGACTCTTCGGAGGATGGTCTTTGTAAGGAGTACCTCTATTTTGTGGATTGTGGCCGTGAGTTTTGTTGTTGTCTTGACATTCGTCCTCTTGAGGGTACCCCAAAATTGTTGGAGGTAGACCTCTGGCACTTGTGTGTTGAGGGTGAATACTGACCACAGTGGGTGCCCTTTGATTATGGCCACAACAACTTCGTCCCGACACTTGAGGAGGAAGTCATTTTATATCAGTATAGGTTGGACAAAAGTAGGAATGATTAGTCGAGTAAAGAAGTCGAGTGTCCAACAGTTGTGTGGTGTTTTTCGAAAAAAATTTCTAAGTCCAGTGCATCGAGTTTCGAAGATGTGGAGTTCGAAAATGTGCTAAGTGTCAAGTTGAGGTGTAGTTTCGAAAATTTCTAAGTGTTGTGTCAAAAGTGGTTTTCGTGTGTTATATTTTCGATAAGGGTATGATTTGAGAAAATTTTATAAGTCCGAAAAAGGTTTTCGTGAGCCCTGTTGCGAAAATGTGATTTTCGAATGTTGAGTATTCGAAAATTTTCTAAGTTATGTACGAGAAGCGATTTTCGAAATCGGCTATGAAAAAGTTGTATTTTCGAAAGCAGTTGACTGAAAAATTTTCTAAGTGTTTGTTCGAAAATGAGTTTCAAAATCATATTTTTCGAAAATGTAATTTTCGAATTTAGTTTGTTCGCAAATGTTCTCTGTTCAATAAGTTTGGAAAAATCAAGTTTTCGAATGATATGATGTGTGAGAAATTTTCTAAGTGTCGTTCGAAAAATGGTTTTCGATATATCAGTTTTCGAAAGAAAATTGTCTGAGTATAATTTTCAAAAGTCGGTTTGCGAAAGACAGTTTTCGAAGATGTTTTGGATACGAAAATTTTCTACGTGTTAAATTCGAAAATCATTTGTGAAAGTTAGATTTTCGAAAGTGAGAGGTTTTCAAAAGTCAGTTATGTGAATATCAATTTTCGAAATATCTAGTTGCGAAAATTGGATTTTCGGAAGTCTTCTACAAATCGATTTTCGAAATGCGCTATGCAAAAACCGATTTGCGAAAGATATGCTTGCGAAAATGTAAGACGGATTTTCGAAAGACAGTTGCAAAAGTCGGATTTTCGAAAGTCTTATATTTTAAAATTAGTTTTCGAAAGGGGGATTCGAAAATAAATTTGCAAAAGGGTATATTTTCAAAAGCCAGTTGCGAATATCGATTTTTGAAAGTTGACTTTCGAAAATCAGGATTTTCGCAACGATGTTCGAATCATATTTTCGAAACAAGTCTGAAACCCTAACATCATGGAAAATAAAAAATGACGGATTTTAAAGAAATGTTCGACCAATCTAAAGCATAAAACTCGATTTTAAGACCAAATTCACCAAGTAAACTCTGTTAAACACCAAAATTAACACAAAATCGACGGATTTTCGAAGGCTATTTTTGCGAAAATAAGGTTTTGCGAAAGCAATCGATACATGATGAAAACTCTTGAAATCTGGATCGATTTTACATTTAATTAACACACAATTATCAAAAACATAAATAGAGGAGAGATTTATACCGTTTTTAACCGAAAATCTGAGGGTTGGAGAGTTAAGTTTGTTATGGTGTTTTTGGGAATATTTTTGCAATTCGATTGTCTTAAGCGGGTGATTTTCGAATGAGTTTCGAAAAGCCCATCATACGGAAAGCCCAACAAGAAAGCCTTTGCAAAAATTCTTAAGTATTTTTAAGTGAAACCTAGACAGTAAAAATTTAAAATATTCCTAAAATATCAATGTCAATTTTCTACTCCCCCATTAATATACTCCCCCTATTTTAAATAATTTCGGCAAAAAATATTCCCCTATTTAATCATAGAATTTCTCCCCCTAAATTATATAAAGTAAGCTCCTCCTAAATATAAGCACGTATTAAAGATATTTACACTTTATAAAAGACTTGTGAGACACAAGCGCTTTTGATTCGACATCATGCCTAACTCAGAAACAAGGAATTGTAAACGTTTTTCATCCAAAGCCTTGTAAATAAGTCGGCTAGCTGAAGCGTGGTGCTTACAAAATACATATCGATTGTGTCTTTTTTCACGTGATCAATTATAAAGTGATACCTAATATCTATGTGCTTTGTGCGTGAATGGTGGACATGATTACATGTAATAGCTATATCACTCTTTGAGTCACTATAAATGGGAACGTTATTTAAATCAAACCCGTAATCCCGGAGTTGTATTCGCAACCACAGGATTTGAGAGCAACATCAAGCTGCGGCGACGTACTCAGCCTCGGCTGTGGAGGTGGAGACACAATTCTGTTTCTTTGATGACCAACTTACCAGCTTGTCACCTAAGAATTGTATGCCCCCTGATGTACTTTTCCAGTCCATTCTACATCCTGCAAAGTCTGCGTCAGTGTAACCAATTAACTGAAAACTAGAGTTTTTGTGATACCATGATCCGAGTGTTGGCGTTCCTTTTAGATACTTCATTATCCTCTTCACGGCTAGCATGCCTGATTCCTTTGGATTGGCTAGGAATCGAGCACATAGGCACGTCGAGAACATGATGTCTGGTCTGTTCGTCCTTAGGTAGAGGAGTGAACCGATGATTCGTCGATACACGGTTGGGTTGACTGGCTTTTCTGCTGGATTCGAGGTGCATCGAGGTCATCGATTAGCCATTGATAGAATTTCTCTTCGAATGTGGTTCGGTTTTCGATGGCTAGGAGGAGGGATATGAGTATGTTGTGAAGCTGGTGGATTGGCATCGTGTATGAGTTGAATGGGTGTGAGGCTTGTGGTGGCGAAGGGGTAGTGATGGTGTTGTATGAGTGGGTTCGTCCGTCACAGAAGCCTTGCCTTTGTCCGGGATGACTGACTCTATCATCGTACGCACTTGTCCAATGATATTTTCTTGGAGGGGTGGGACAAGTGCGTCGTGGCCACTTTAACGCTTTGGGACAAGGCCTCCTTCGTGACGAACGTGGGCGAGAACCTATCGGACACTTTACGAAGACGTTCCATTGTCACCACTTCGGAGTAGGTAATCGAATGGTGGCCTGCACTTACTATGGCAGGACTTCCGGCCGATCCTAGCGACACAACTGGGGGGTAGTGTCGCTACAGCCGTTGTGGCAGGTGCACTGAGACTTGCAAGGGAAATCACCAAATCGGAGCCACTAAGGCTTACCATTGACATCGTACTCGAATGGCCTGTTACCGCTGTTGGCTTTGATATTGCAGCGGGGGGACTTTCTTCCAATCTTCGAAGCACATTCATAATGGATGCATCTATGAAAGTTCATGCTAGGTCACTAAGACATAGGGTGCTTGCTGTTTGTCTCCTAAGGGGTTGAAAGAATATATGCATGGTGGACTGTGGACCTAACGTGAGCAAAGAAGGGGTGGTGGTCATGAGCTGTGAACCACCTAAATCTCTATCCGTCGCTTCAAAATGAGGCGGGGATAGTTGATGTGGTTTCCCTTGTTGGTTTATTGAGACATCCGTCTGTTGGGAGACGGATGAATGGCTTGATGGGTAGACTCTTGCGCCGTTGAGCTAGATGCGGCGACTTCTACTCAGGAGTCAAAGCAATCGACGTTTGATCTTATGAGTTAAGCCCGACTTGTAGTGAGTTGGGAGGCAGTCGGGAGAGCACGGGCGACGCTTCCGGTTCGTCATTTGTTTGCTTTTGGTGCTGCTTGCGTCGTGTACCCGGCACATCATAAATGATGTTTTCGACACACTCATATTGGGTTGCTTCTGAGGACGCCCCGATCGATTCACTCGTAAGACCCTCACGTTCACTCGGTGATGCTCCAGGGGTGGGCTCGACTGGGTCTTCCGTAGCCGTGGGAGAGGGTTTGTTGTGCTCCAATCGATACTTGATCACAGTTGCGTCCGCATGGTCCTCCATTAGTAGTAGAGCTTCCGAAATTTGCATCGGCTGTCATTGAGGTCCTCGCGAGGTCTCTTTTGCCATGTGGAAGTATTTCAGCACCGGCGCCGGGTAGCTCTTTGCATTGCGGAGGCGGCTGGGTGGTCCTCCATGTAGTGTAGTCAATGACTAGAGGCATCCAGCTAAGATACGGGACGACCTTGGCCTTCTTTGCATTTCCTTGGTTGGCGAGTTCATCCACGAGGTTGTTCCACAGTAATTGAGCGTAGTCAACATCCCTGTTATGGATTATAGTGTGGTAGATGTTGAGGATGTTGACGTTGCACCTGTCGAACCCGCTATGTTTGGGTGATATGCATCTGTTGACTACCCCGAAGAGTGTCCTCCATGGGTACGGGATTCCTCCTAACTGGTAGGTTGACAAACGAGTAAGGTCAGAGATGTGGCCTACTTGCCTTAGATCTTGGAGGACTACGGCATCCGTGGGGAGGTCCTCGTACGGCTGACGCATCAGGAGTTGGAGGACTCTTCGGAGGATTTTCTTTGTGAGGAGCACCTCAGTTTTGTTGATGATGGTCTTGAGTTTCGAACTTGTCTTGACGTTCGTCCTCTTGAGTGTTCCCTAGACTTGTTGGAGGTAGACCTCAGGGACTTGACTGTTGAGGGTGAATGCCGACCACAGTGGGTGCCCTTTGAGGATGGCCACAACAACTTCGTCCTGACACGTGAACGTGTCCAGGTCTAGTCCGAAGTTGTTCTCCTTCACTTGTACCCATTTGTTTTGTGGGTAGATATCGTTTTGTGATGAGGAGGAGGAAGTCATTTTATATCTGTAAAAGTTGGAGAAACGTAGAAATTATGAGTCAAGAAAGAAAGTCTAGTGTCCAAAAGTCGTGTGGTGTTTTTCAAAAAATTTGCTATGTCCAATATATCGAGTTTTGAAAATGTGGAGTTGAAAAATTTGCTAAGTGTTAATTTGAGGTGTAGTTTTGAAACTTTCTAAGTGTTGTGTCAAAAGTGGTTTTCGCGTGTTATATTTTCGAAAATATGACCTTCGATAAGGATATGTTTGAGAAAATTTTCTAAGTTTGAGAAAATTTTCTAAGTTCGAAAAACGTTTTCGAGTGCCTTTATGCGAAAATGTGATTTTTGAATGTTGAGTGTTCGGAAATTTTCTAAGTTATGTTCGAAAAGTGACTTTCGAACTCGGCTGCGAAAAGTTGTATTTTCGAAAGCTGTTAATTGAAAAATTTTCTAAGTGTTTGTTCGAAAGCTGTTTTGCGAAAATGTAATTTTTGAAAGCAAAGTGTTCGCGAATTTTCTCTGTCCGATTAGCTTGCGAAAATTGGATTTTCGAATGATAGAATGTTCGAAAAGTTTTCTAAGGGTTATTCGAAAGGTGGTTTACTTGATATCAGTTTTCGAAAGAAAATTTTCTAAGTATAAGTTTTGAAAGTCGGTATGCAAAAATCAGTTTCGAAAATATTTTGGATGCAAAAATTTTCTAAGTGTTGAATGCAAAAATCATTTGCTAAGGTTAGATTTCCGAAAGTGAGGTTTTCGAAAGTTTATTGTGCGAAAATCAATTTGCAAAATATTTAGTTGTGAAAAGTGATTTTCGAAAGCCTGTTATGCGAAAATGTGATTTTCGAAACACCATGTGAAAATTTTCTTAAGTGGTTGTTTTCGATACTAAAGTTGCGTAAATTGGATTTTCGAAAATCTTCTATGCAATAATCTATTTTCGAAAGGTGTTATGCGAAAATAGATTTGCGAAAGGTATAGTTGCGAAAATTTTCTCAGTGTAAAACTGATTTTCGAAAGACAGTTGTGAAAACCGGATTTTCGAAATTCTTCAATGCGAAAATCGATTTTCTAAAGGTGTTATGCGGAAATCGATTTGCGAAAGTATTGTTGCAAAAATTTTCTAAGTGTAAAGCTGAATTTCGAAAGACAGTTTCGAAAACCTATTTTTGAAATCTGACATCCGAAATCAGGATTTTCGTAACGATTTTCGAAACGAATTTTCAAAACCAGCCTTAAAACCCTAACATCATGCGAAAATAAAACAATGATGGATTTTATTGAAATTTTAAGACCAAATTCATCAAATAAACTCGATTAAACACCGAAATAAACACAAAGTCGACGAATTTCCGAAAGTAATTTTTGCAAAAAATAAGGTTTTGCAAAAAACAGTTGATTCATGTGAAAACTCATGAAATCTGGATCGGTTTTACGTTTAATTGACGCAGAATTAGCAAAAACATTGAAGGAGGAGATTTATACCGTTTTGAACCGAAAATCCGAGGATTTGTAAGAGGATTAGTTTCGGCGTTGGGAGTGTTAGGTCCTATTTTATAAACTACCGATCGATCTAAGCATTAATTCTAGATATTCGAATGATAAATCTCACAATATACCTTCGGTCGAATATCTTCTTTGAAGATCTTGGGAGAGAGAGTTTCTCGATTACTTTTCTCTCTCTTAGAATGTGAATTCAATGCTCTTGATTTTCTTGAAAAATGAACTTGTGTTTTGATTTTGATAGTGTACATTGTATTTATACCTATTTACATTGTATATTTACTATTTGGTCCTACACTATCAAAACTACTAATTACGCCCCTAATTACAAGGATAATAAATTACAAAGCACAATTTTAAATTCTATTCAATCTCTCCATTTGTGCTTGTCTTCGTTTCAGCTCCTTTTATCCTTGTCGGACGTAAAATGATTTTCGCAATCCCAATGCTGTCTCGTATCGTCGAACATCATTCCTCAGCTCCAATCTCTCATTTATCGCATCCAGAAGCTCATTTAAGAGTGCGGCCTCTTCTTCACAAAGATCTTCGAAGATTGCGGTGATCTCTCCCAATCTTTTCTGGATGTTCTTCCTCACTAACTTTAGTGTCCCGTCACAGAACTTGTGGATCTCTGACTTCATCATAGCCCTCGTCTTTTCAATGACTGGATTCCGATAGGTAATGGTGAGGCCAGGTTTCTTGAAGATGTAGTTCTCGGGAAAATTGTTGAGTGGGAAGCCCTTCATGAGCGGAGACTCCATGTTGACCTTCTTCATATTGTTCTCTATAGCGATTTGAAGGTCGTGCGCGGTATGATACTTGATCTTCCGCACCATGAATCTCTTCAGTCCCTCGAGTCCTTCAGTCTTGATATATCCGGAGTGCGTCTGGTATTTTCTCTTGTACATCTGATACAGACCGTAGACCTCATCCGGTGGAAGAAATGGAGATAGCTTTCATCTATCTCTTCTCGAGTGTGGTTGCTGTCCGCTCGCTCAAAGATGTAGATAGGGGTAGGGTAGCTTCCGATCGTATGCGAGACTCCGATGAGTTGGAGAATCGGTGGCTTGTCCCTGAAATATTTCTTCAGTTGATCAGTTGGGATGCCACTCCGATCAGGGCCAAGATAGTTGAGCATGAAGATGTGCTCCATTTTCTTCCTATCTTCCCAGTGTGAGATGCCCCGTAGATTAAGCTCGTTGACCTTCTTTATTCTGTTTGGAGCCCTCCAGATCTGCTTTCTAACATCTTCAATAAACGGGACATCAATTCTGACATTCTCCCACGGCGTCTCGACTCTAACTGTCAATTTTGATAAGCGGGGAGGAGAGTCGACTTTGTGCCTTATCATTTCTGGTAGCTCTGGGAGAGCAGAACTGTAGTTCTCGCCTTCTTGAAGTTCTTCATCTTCAAGTAGCACCAGGTCTACTGAAGCTTGTTGTAAGAAATATCTGGCGTAGGAGAGTTGAGCTTGAGCAGCTTCCTCTGGTTCCCATTGCGTCGTCCATTTCTCATTTAAGATATAATGGTCTACGATCAGATGTGGATCGTAGATGACTGCTTCTGTTTGGGCTTGGAGGAGGTTAGGGGTCAGGATTGGATTTGGATTTGTAGGAGAGAGTGGTAGTGTGTGGGATGTAGAGGGAGGTGTGGTTGTTTGTTGACGGGTTGTGGGTTGTGTGGTTGGTGGGTTTGAGGATGATCCTCCAGCTTATTGAGTCTTTGTTTGTTCTCGACTCTCCACGGCCGCTCCGTGTGGTTCGTTGCCGTTTCTCCCCCTCATGACGATCCGGATCATCGGGATCGTCATGTCTTCGTCTGGTACGGGAGCTCTGTTCTCGGCACCTTGTTTGTGCTGGCGACTCTGGTTCATCTACCAGCCTTTTGTAGAGACTCTCCTCAGCGGGGGTCCTGGTCTCTAAGGCAAGGAAGCGAGAGATGAATATGTCGTGAAGCTGGGTGATCGGGATGGTATAGGTATTGATGAGAGAAGGTGATGGAGTAGGGGTGGTGAAGGTGGGTTGTATGGGGGTGTGTATGGTGGTGAGGAAATGGGGGTGGTTTGTGTGTCGGTCGGAGCAGCCTCAGAGACTGGTGCTTTCCCTGTATCTCTTCGGGAAGTCTCGATGGCTTTTAGCATGCAATCCATCAGACGATCTTCAAGAGAAGACATCTCGAGGAGCACCTTCGGGCTCAACAACCGGTGTCTCTATCTCCTAGCCGTGGCTTCGGGCTCCGTTGTTTCCACCAGCGATTCCCTTTGAGAAGGTGCCGTAGCTGGATCCAAGGCTCGTACCATCTCCTCCGTGATGGAGTTATTTTGACAGTAGTCTTGGTAGGCCTCGTCCGTTGGATCATCTAGTCGGAGCAGCTCCAATGGGATCAGCATTGGTTGGAGCGCGAGGTCGGCTGCCTTCGGGTTGTGAAAGAATCGAAGGCGTGGCGGAATGTATTCCCCAACTGGTGGTAGTCTCGGGATCTCTGGATGGATGTCCATGAAGTGTGAGATCAGCACCGGGAACCACCGTACATAGGGGAGAGATTTGGCCTTTGACTTGGTCTCCCTTTGACGCTTCTGGTCCGCTAGATCATTCCATATCAGTTGGGCCACGTCGTATTTCTTGGAAAAGATCACTCCATGAAAGATGCGAAGGAAATTTCCGTTCGCCTTGTCGAAGCCGGAGTGTTTTGGGGAGACGCATTTGTTGATTATGCCGAACAACGTCTTCCACGGATGGGGGATCCCGCTATTTTGAAAGTTCGCCAGTTTGGTCAGCGTGGGTTTGTATCCCATCTGGAGCATATCTTCTACGATCTCCGCGTCGGTTGGAAGTTGATCATATTCGTCGTAGTGCGGGAGATCGAGCACCATGGCCATCAGATTTTTCGTCAGGGCGATATGTCTTGTGTTGATCTTCGTTATATATTTCACGCTATCGCCGTTGACGAAACTCTTCATGCTTCCCTAGAATTGCTGGAGATAGACCATTGGTACGATGGACGTCCTGGTCAAGGCTGGCCATAGTGGATGTCCTTTGAGGATGGATATGATGACTTCATCCGAACACCGAAACGTTGTAAGGTCCAGTTGGAAGTTGTTATCTTGGACTGACATATAATTTCCGGAGGGGTAGATGATTGGGTAGTTTGGAGTTGCCATATCTGTAAAGAATGAAAGATAATTCATTAGTTGGGAAATTTCATATGCAACTAAACGAAATTAGAATGGATTTAGAGAAAATTGTATGTATTAAGGTTTATGTTCGAAAGACTTAGTGAAAAATTTTGAAAAATTTGTAAAATTGACAAAGTCTTAGAAGCGTATTTTTCTTCTATCGGAAATTTATTCGAAAGTTAATTTTTTTTGCGATCGAAAATTTTGTATGTCTTGAAAAATTTTCTAAGTCTTTTTCAGCGTGTTTTTATTCGAGTAACAATTTATTCGATCGTTAAATTTTGCGATCGGATAAAAATGTGTCGAATAACTCAAGTTTTCGCCGATGACTTTTACGATCGAATAAAATGTTACCGAAAACAATAGTTTTTCGCTGAGTAAGTTTTCTATCGAATAAAAGGGGTCGAAAAACTTAAGTTTTTTGCCGCGTAGTTTTGCGATCGAATAAAAGAATATCGCAAAACTTAAAGTTTTCGCCGCTGACTTTTGCGATCGAATAAAAAATAATTGAAAAATTAAGTTTTCGCCGCGAAGTTTTACGATCGAATTAAAATATATCGAAAATAACAGGTTTTCGACACTAAGTTTTGTGATCGAATAAAACTTAACAAGAACTAAAGTTCTTCGACGACAGTGTTTTCCATACGAACTTTTCGATCGAAAAATTTTCAAATCAAACAGTAAACGCGTTAAATTTAATTTTCGATTTCTGGGTAAATCACGAGTTATCTGGGTTCGGAACGTTCAGAAAATAGTTGTGAATCCAGATATCATGATTTTAACCCAAAAGGCCGAGTTTAAACATGTTGATTTGAAAGTTCAAAATCGGTTTTAGTCGAAAAAGTATGAAAATAAAATGTCTTCAAATGTTTTCGTGAAATTGCTTGCGAATCGTATGTTTTTGAATAGAAAATTATTTGAAACGTGTTTCTACCTTCGAAATGGGCGAGTTTAGTGAGAAAATCTCAGAGATAAGATGATTTTTGGTGAATATCGCCGGAGTTCAAAGAGTATTTCCCAGAAGTCGAAATGTTTTTCGATGGAAATGAGTTGCGTGTGAGTGAGTTTTTCGATCGATAAAGTGGTATTAATACTTTACGATCGGGTAAGGTAAAATACGTTGGGCCGGAAAAAATATTTTGGGCTTTCGTTAAAATTCAGGTCTGATTAAACTAAAACTTAAATCTTTAATGAATTAACCCAAAAGTGAATTGCATAATGATCCCTGTATTTCTGAAAGAGATGAAATTTTCTCCTAATTTGATGAAATTCAACATTTGACTCATCGGATGAGCTCTAAATTTTCTGTGATGCTTAGAAAAAAATGATAGAAGTCATGTGGGAGATAATAGATTCTCATATAAAAACTCCCCCTCAACAATTGCACGATTTAACTTTTTAGTATATTGTTAGTACAAATTGGCATATGAAAATTTCTGATTTAAGTACAAGTAATGCATTTTAAGCAATTCAAAATATTGCGTTTTTCAAAATAGTTATTCGCATTTTATCAATTCTGAACCAATGCATGTATTAATGCATTTAAAATATGCGAAAAAAAGAAAGAAAAGAGTAGATATATCACTCTTATCACTTCTAAGAGCATAGTATGAATCACTTCGACAACTCTCGCAAGTTTCGCTCATATCACTCAATTGATTTTTATCAAGGAGATTTTTAGTAGATACATCACTCTTATCATCACAACAAAATTATATCTAATACTTTGTTATCGTAGTATTTTTAATCAACTAACTAAGTGAGAGTTCATCATTTTGAATCAAAGGGACTTTTAAGGGATTATTTTTAGGCTCTGACTAAAGGGGTAGAAAATGTGGGTTAGTGAGCTTAAAAATTCTTCTCTTCCTGGGGCCCTTTTTGTGAAATTATGTTCTGATCCTTTTGCTTTTCCTTTCTTTAGTAATTTCTTTTCAAGGCTTTGAGAGATGAGATCTTCTTTGATTATGGTCGAGACTGTGTTCCTTGAGAAAGTTTCACAGTTATGGAGTTCGAACCCAAAACCGTGCTTCTCTTCTCGTTTTCTCTACATAAGGTATAGATTATCATTGGAGAAGTTCACTTCAAGGTGCTTCTCTTCTAGGAGTATACGAGATTATCTTGGAGAAGTTCATTCGTCGATCCGAAAATGATGTCATCAACGTAAACTTGAACGGTCATCAAGTCTTTGCCTTGCCTTTTGATGAAGAGAGTCATATCGATTGTTCCTCTGATGAAGTTGTATTTGACCAAAAATTCGCTCAGAACATCATACCAAGCACGAGGGGCTTGTTTTAGTCCATAAAGAGCTTTGTCCAATCGATAGACATGATCATGATGGTTCTCGTTCATGAACCCTTCGGGTTGAGCGACGTATACTTCTTCTTTTAATACGCCGTTGAGAAATGCATTTTTGACGTCCATTTGATAGACTTTGAAGTCTTTGTGAGCCGCGTATGCTAGAAATAAGCGAATAGCTTCAATACGGGCGACCGGAGCATACGTCTCGTCGTAATCAATTTCTTCTTGTTGATTTTATCCCTTAGCAACGAGCCGTGCTTTATTCCTGATTACTTCACCGTTCTCATTTTTCTTGTTCTTGAAGTCCCATTTAGTTCCAATTATAGTTTTGCCTTGTGGTCGAGGAACCAATGTCCAAACTTGCAGACGCTCGAACTGGTTGAGGTCATCTTGCATTGCAATTACCCAATCCGGATCTTTAAGAGTTTCGGCTACCTTATTTGGTTCGTTTTGGCTTAGGAAGCATGTGAATAAACCGCTTTGTGTAGACGTCCTAGTACGTACACCACTTGAAGGATCACCAATAATCTGGTCAGTAGGATGAGCCCGAATCCATTTGCGTTCGTTAGGAATAGCCGACGTAGATTCGTTATTAGATTGTAGATCGAGACATCCTGAATTAATGGGTTGATCATTCATAGTAGGGAAATTCAATTCAAAGGTTGAATCGGTAGTAATTTCCTCATCTGCATTAATAGGAGCTGCAGCATTAGATGAAGATTCTGAATTAGTAGACTCTCCAACATTTGTCGGATGTTGAAGAAAAGGAGTTTCAAAATGAATTTCATCAATTGAGGGAGATGGGGCACTGCTTGGTGTCGAGTGAGACGAAGCAGACATTTGAGACTTGTTCCGATAAAAGTGTTCGAATAGAGAATCTAAATCTTCATGGTCAGCGGGAATTGCTTCACTTGACGTCGATGTAGAAGTTGGCGAAAGTTGTTGACCTTGTGCCAACACGCCGATAAGCTCGGGTTCTGAACTGTTTTGTTCAGAAGCCAATTCCGTCATTTCTTGAAAGGTGACGTTGTAGCTTTCAAGAATTGTACGAGAAGACTTGAGGTAGACGCGATATGATTTTGAAGTAGAGGAATATCCGACAAAAATGGCTTCAAAGGCTTTGGGATCGAACTTGCTTCGATGCTCCCGATCGTTGGCCACAAAACACTTGCAACCAAATACTTTGAAGAATGAGATATTCGGGTTTCTTTGATTAATTAACTCATATGGCGTCTTTTCCACGCGTTTGTGAATAATTGTCCTATTTTGAGTAAAACATGTCGTACTCACTGCTTCAGCCCATAGAAAGTGAGGAATATCGGAGTATATGAGCATTGTTCTTACAGCTTCAACTAAAGTCCGGTTCTTTCTTTCTACGACATAATTTTGTTGAGGCATTTTTGCGGCTGAGAATTGTTGAATAATTCCAAGTGATTGATAAAAGTTGTTGAGACGCTGATTCTTGAATTCAGTTCCGTTGTCTGTTCTGATTACTTGGATTTTCTTTTGCAGGAGATTCTGAGTTGTATTCACAAAGCTTATTATCAAGTCTCCAGTCTCATCTTTAGTTTTGAGAAATCTTGTCCATGTGTAGCGAGAAAAATCGTCGATAATTACTAACACATATTTTCGACCGTTAATACTTTGTGTACGTATCGGTCCACAAAGGTCCATTTGAAGTAACTTTACGGGTCGAGATGTAGAAGCAACTTCTTGATTTTGTGTGACGTTCGCTTCATTTTACCCATTTGACAAGCCGAACAGTGATGCTCTTAGGTAGAAGAAATTATTGGCAGACCGTTGACCAACTTTTTAACAATGAGTTTGTGAAGAGCTTTTAAATTTAGATGAGACATGTGTTGATGCCATAAGTTGTTCCTCTTGATTGTTGTCTGAGATATGAGGCAGACAGCTGTCGAAGGTCGAACTGTTGTCCGATTGATTGTGTATAGATTTGATCTTCGTGATCCTGTGAGAAGCTCTTGATTCTGACTATTCACAACTCTGCACTGTTTAGAAATACTACTTGAAATCCTTTGTCACAGAATTGTCCTATGCTGAACAGATTGTGTTAAAGACCTTGGACGTAAGAGACATATTTAATCGTCAGAATTGGAAGTAGAATGTCTCCAAATCCGAGTATGGGAGCTGAGTCATTGTTACCAAATCGGACTTTGCCATTGTAACGATCTTGGTAGTTGCTCAGCAGTTCTTGTTTTCCCGTCATGTGTGTGGAGCAACCAGAATCTAAATACCACACATGATGAATCAGCATAGAAAAAGTTAGAGAGACTTAGGTACCCACTTTTGAATGGGTCCTCTCGGATTAGCAGATTTGATAATTAAGGTTTGTTCATCTTTGGTTCCTAAATTTTGAAAATGCTTAGGTACCCAAACCAACTTAGAAGTAGTTGGTTTAAGTAATACCTCTTTAGACAATTTCGCCTTATTGGCTTGTGTTTGCCTAGGTGGTGACTTAGGAATCCATTGTGGTTGAACCTTACACGGGAGGTTAATTTCAGCACGAGCAAATGTCCGATTTGTCTTATTGCTTGAGAAACTTTTTTCTCTAGCTAGTCTCCTAAGGTGTTTAGCTGAATGTACGTGGACTGGGTACGTTAAATGAGGACAAGAATGTATGGAGCTATAAGCTTTCTTAATAGTCGGATCTTGTTTCCTATGAGACTTAAGACCTGCATTTGTCTTAGAATGATGGATATTGTTTTTACAAGTACAGCCAATGTCAAAGTTTGTTCTTTCAAAAATAATAGGCTTTAACGCATAAGTTGAAGTAACAATACTAGAAATGGCTGTCTTCGTACGAGTGTCCTTAGTTTTTGACATAGAAAAATTAGAGAACAAATCATTTTTCTTCTGAAGTTTTATTCTAGGCACTCTTTCCTTAGCATGCTCACCTCTTTTACTACTCTACCTGTGGATGGAGTAGAAAAAGAGTTAGAAAAAATCTTTTTCCTTTTTGAAGCATTTAAGGATTCGTTTTCTCTCTGTACAATTTTGAAAGAAGATTTATCTTCTTTTGAAATATTTTGAAAAATAATGGGAGAGTTTTTCTTAGATTTAATCTTGTCCTTCATTAAAGATTTTTCTTTTAAAATAAGATTATGACAAGTTTTTAAAGTAGAGGAATTTTTTATATTGGAAATCTCCAGTAAAAGTTCGTTCTTTTTAGCTTTGAAATTCTTTCTTTCTGTTTCCAAGGAAGCGTTTAAATCAGCTATTTTTCTAATAACAGCCGGAATATAACAGAAATTAGAATTTTGAAAATGATTACCATTATCTTCCTTGTCGTTAGAGAAATCTTCTAGTGGATATAATGAATTATAATCACTAGACAAGTTGAGATCTCTTGTTTTGTAACTATTATTCAAGTCGGTGTAGTCAAAAGCAATGTTAGTCCTATCAGTGGCTTGTCGTTTAGATTCTTCTAAAGCATTTATTTCGGAAGAATTTGTGAATGCCATTAGAGAAGTTAAACCTAATCACATATACTTGATATCGTATAATTGTCTAACATTGACCTTTTTCAAGTTACAGGGTTTGTTAAAACCTAAGCCCTCTTTAGGATTATAAAATTCTGTATCAAGAGGTTAATTTAGAAATATCGTTTGATCCGTTTGACCCCTTTTTATTAGAAGATCATATAACGTTTTAATCATTGAATAAAGTTTCTTACGTTCGTCAGAAATTTCTTTGAATTATTTTTAGAAATATCTAAGTCTCTCTGACAACGATAAGAATCGTATTAAGTTCAGTAATTTTTGTCTGAGAAGTAGTTATGGTTAATTCAAGACTAGAGATTTTTTTTCGTAACGTTAGATAAGAGAATTTCAAGATGAATTTTCTTATCTAATTGCTTTTTGAAATTGCATTCGCTAAGAGCTAGTTTCTCTTCTAATTCCTTTGTTCGTTTCCGCTCAATTTTCATGTTAGTGTACTTAGCCTGTAACGATTCTAACATGTTTAATAATGTGGAATTAGACATTTGTACCTCTTGTGACGAAGATGATGCTTTGTTGTCGTCGTCGTCAGGCCTCCTTGATGGGTCATCATTTGAAGCGTCGTCGAGGTCTGCCATAAGTGCAAGATTTTCGTCTTCAGAATCTGTGGTGTCTTCCAGCCAAAGCTCTTGTCCTGCCATCAGTGCTACTCCAGCCTCTTTCTGTTTAGTGAGTTGGAATTTTTTGGAGTAGTAGTTGGCGTCCTTTTTCTTGGGTAGTTTGCATTCCCTGGAGAAGTGCCCGATCTTTCCACAATTATAACATTTTTGTGGTTCTTTGATACTTTTTTATTCTGAGGACTCGGCCGGTCTTTCCCTTTGCTTGGAGCTAGATGTCCGAAGTCTATTGGACGAAGACGAGGATTTGTTTTTGTAAAACTTTTTTCTCATCATTTTAGAAATGAGAGCTAACTGTTTCTTGAACTCCTTCATACCAGGTTCGGTGTCCGAGTCAGATTCTCCTTCATCTTCTGAAGAACTTGGCAGCTTAATACTTTTGTCCCTTCGAGGTCAGCTTTGCTTTCTTTCAGAGACAAGTGCTTTAGAATCGTCGATCTGCTTGCCCTTTAGTTCTTTTTGGATCTGGCTTATATCGTCTTCATGTTGGGCGAGATTATCAAAGACGGCGTGGATATCCATTTCATCCAAATCCTTATTTTTTCGGATTTTTATGGATATTTTCTTCCACTCCGGTGGAAGAGAAGAAAGAAATCTGATGTTGACCTCCATGTTGGTCTTGAATATATATATCTTCCTCATTTCATTAAGAAGAGTTAGATATCTTTGATAGAGTTCGTAAACTGATTCATCTGTCTTGGCTTTGAAAGAGTCATAAGCTGTTAGAATATTTGCTTTCTTTGCTTTGACTCCAACTTCGGTTCGTTGCATCATCTTGTGGAGCTCGTCCCACATGGCCTTTGCGCTCGATAGACTATCTATTTGCATATAGATGTCATTAGGTATTCCTTGCATTAGGAAAGTCTTGGCTCTCAAGTCTGTTTTGGCTCTTAAACGCTCCCCCCTCGGTGTATTCACCCGGAACTTTAAGTCTTCTGGTTGCAGGAATAGGAGGATTGTTTGTGGCATATCCTTCTTGGATGAGCCAGAATTGAGCTGGACCTTCTTGAAGTGACGCGATCAAATTTATGGCTTGATCTTTCGTTTCCAAGAAGTTTATGAACCGGCTTCTCCATACCGTGTATTCGCCTCTTCGAAGAATTGGAGGGCGGACGTCATTTCCGAGTGAGTAAGCATTCATTTTTGTTGATTAGTAGGATCTTCATGAAAGTTTGGAATCGTAATGAAAAATGCTTCACAAGTGACAAACTTAGTTAGAAATATTTGAATTGTACTTTAAACATGAACCTATGATCTGGTCGTGAAAGAGAAATTGTTATGATTTCGAAAATATTTGGTAAGTAAAAATTGATACTTCAAGATTTGTTAAAGAAATTTGAATTATTGATCGAAAATATTGAGTATCAAAATAGATAGTTCGGAAACAAATATTTTTCGTAAGTTTTCAAGTTTACAATTTTTGATTTCTTTTTAATGCAGTGGTCGAAATGTTTTTCGAGCAGTAAAGTTTTTCGATTTAAAAATGTTAAACTTTTTAATCGAAAAAGTTTTTCGAGCGTTTAAGGATTTAGTTATATGTTTATCGAAAAATATTTTTCAAAAAAAATGTTGAAAAGATGATCTTATCGAAAAATATTTTGTCGAAAACTAAGTTGATCACAAAAAATCTTATCGAATAACTTGTGATCGAAAAATTACTAGTGATCGAAAAACTTTGTTTTTAATTTGGCTCAAATTGTTGACTGTAAATTTTCCGATGGAATATTTTTCGATCGAAAATATGTTTTAGCTAAATTTGGATCGAAAAATTTATTCGCTCGAAAAAGATATTTATATATGAACTGAAAAACTAATTATTGAAATAATGTTTTTCGAGTCTTAAATTTGAGTAAAACCCTCGAAAAATAGTGTCTGTCGTCGAAAAATTTCTCGGCTGCAAACTTGGTCGAAAAATATTTTTCGATCCAAGTTTTTATTCGATCGAAGAACAGCTAAGTTCAATGTAACAGTGAAAATTCCAGATTCAACCGAGATGTTAAATGTAGGTGCTGAAATTCTGGATAATTACTCGTTTAACAGTTCAAAATATGAACAAATACAGAATCAACCATGTTTAATAGCAAAATATATCGAGATTTAAGAAGATCATATCGGACTCAAAACTTGATCGCAAACGTAAAAATCGATCTGAATCAAAAATCTGAATTATTTTGACGTTCTAAGCGATTGAAATCAGTACGTAAATCAATCCTAACATATAATCTATCACTTAATCAGCAAAATCAACAACAAAATTCGCACAATTAAGCATATTGATCAAAATATAACTCACGTGAGTTTTTCGATCGAAAAATCTGGAAAATTATTTTGATCTGAAAATTGCGAATTCTGTCCAAAATCAATCACGATTTGCTCTGATATCAATTGTTAGGTCATGATTCATCAATCAACAAACAATCTAAGCACGAATTCTCGATATTCTAGTAAGAAATCTTACGGATTACGTTCAGTCGAATATCCGCGTTGAAGATCTTGAGAGAGGTTGTTAGCTTTTCGAGTTCTCGATGGTATTCTCTCACGTTTAAAATATGAATTCTATGCTTGTTATTTTTTGAATAATAAAACTTGTATTAATTTTGATAGTGTACATCATACTTATACCTATATCCAAGGTATAATTGCTATTAGGTCCTACACTATCAAAACTTCTAATTAGGCCCCTAATTACAAGGATAATGAAATAATAAAGCACAATTCTAATATTCTCTTCAGCATTTGTAGGGGCTGCAGCAATAGATGAAGATTCGGAATTAGGAGAATCCGGAACATTTGTCGGAGTTTGAGGATTAGGAGTCTCAATTTGAATTTCTTCCATTGAGGGAGAAGGAGCAATGCTTGGTATAGAATGAGACGAAGCAGGCATTTGAGACTCGTTTCGATAAAAATGTTCAAATAGAAAGTCCAAATCTTCTATGTCAGTGGGAATTGCTTCTCTTGACTTTGGGGTAGAAGTTGCCGAAAGTTGTTGACCTTGTGCCAACACGCCGATAAGCTCAGGTTCCGAACTGTTTTGTTCAGAAGCCAAATCCGTCATTTCTTGAAAGGTGATGTTGTAGCTTTCAAGAATTGTACGGGAAGGCTTGAGGTAGACGCGATATGATTTTGAAGTAGAGGAATATCCGACAAAGATGGCTTCAAAGGCTTTGGGATCGAACTTGCTTCGATGCTCCCGATCGTTGGCCACAAAACATTTGCATCCGAATACTTTGAAAAATGAGATATTCGGGATTATTTGATTAATTATCTAATATGGCGTCTTTTCGAAGCATTTGTGAATAATTGTCCTATTTTGAGTAAAACATGTCGTACTCACTACTTCAGCCCATAGAAAGTGAGAGAGACCGGAGTATATGAGCATTGTTCTTGCAGCTTCAACTAAAGTCCGGTTCTTCCTTTCTACGACACCATTTTGTTGAGGCATTTTTGCGGCTGAGAATTGTTAAATAATTCCAAGTGATTGATAAAAATTGTTGAGATGCTGATTCTTGAATTCAGTCCCGTTGTCAGTCCTTATTACTTGGATTTCTTTTGCAGGAGATGCTGAGGTGTATTCACAAAGCATATTATCAAGTCTCCAGTCTCATCTTTAGTTCGGAGATATCTTGTCCATGTGTAGCGAGAATAATCATCGACAATTACTAACACATATTTTCGACCGTTGATACTTTGTGTACGCATTGGTCCACAAAGGTCCATGTGAAGTAGTTATAAGGGTCGAGATGTTGAAGCAATTTGCTTGAGTTTATGTGATGCTCGCTTCATTTTTCCCATTTGACAAGCCGAACAGTGATGCTCTTGATGGGGAGAGATTGTTGGTAGACCGTTGACCAACTTTTTAACAAAGAGTTTGTGAAGAGCTTTGTGATTTAGATGAGACAAGCGTTGATTGCCATAAGTTGTTCCTCTTAATTGTAGTCTGTGAGATGAGGCAAACAGCTGTCGAAGGTCGAACTGTAGTCAGATTGATAGTGTAGAGATTTGATCTTCGTGATCCTGTTAGAAGTTCTTGATTCTGACTACTTAAAATTCTGCACTGATCAGCTAGAAACACCACTTGAAATCCTTTGTCGCAGAATTGTCCTATTCTGAACATGTTGTGTTTAAGACCTTGGACGTAAGAGACATCTTTAATCGTCAGATTCAGCAGTAGAATGTCTCCAAAGCCGAGTATTGGAGCTGAATCATTGTTGTCAAATCGGACTTTTCCGTTGTAACGATCTTGGTAGTTGCTCAACAGTTCTTGCTATCCCGTCATGTGTGTGGAGCAACCAGAATCTAAATACCACACATGATGGATCTGCATAGAAAGAGGTTAGGGAGATTTAGGTACCCACTTTTGAATGGGTCCTCTCGGATTAGCAGATTTGATAACTAAGATTTGGTCATCTTTGGTTCCTAAATTATTGGAATGCTTAGGTACCCAAACCAACTTAGAAGTAGTTGATTTAAGTGGTACTTCTTTAGGCAACTTGGCCGTATTGACTTGTGTTGGTCAAGGTGGTGTTTTAGGAACCCAGTGAGGTTGAACCTTACCTGGGAGGTTAATTTCAGCGCGAACAAATGACTGATTTGTCTTATTGCTTGAAAAAATCTTTTCTCTAGATAGTCTCCTATGGTGTTTAGCTGAATGTACGTGGACTGGGTACCTTAGGTGAGGACAAAAATGTATGGAGCTATAAGCTTTCTTAATAGCCGAATCTTGTTTCCTACGAGACTTAAGAGTTGCATTTGTCTTAGAATGATTGTTTATAATTTTTTAAGTAGAGTCTTTTTCCTTTAGAAGCATTTAAGGATTCTTTTCCTCCCTTTATAATTTTTAAAGAAGATTTATCTTTTTTTAAAATATTTTGAAAAACAGTGGAAGGTGTTTTCTTAGATGTAATCTTGTCCTTAATTAATGATTTTTCTTTCAAAGTAAAATCAGGACAAGTTTGTAAAGTAGAGGAAGTTTTGAGATTAGAAATCTCCAGTAAAAGCTCATTCTTTTCAGCTTTGAAATTCTTTCTTTCTGTTTCTAAGGAAGCGTTTAAATCAGCTATTTTCCTAATAATAGTTGGAATATAACAGAAAGTAGAACTTTGAAAATGATCATTATTTTCTTCCTTACTTTTAGAAAAATCTTCTAGGGGATATAATGAATTATAATCAGTAGACAGGTTGAGATCCATTGTCTTATAACTATTATTCAAGTCGGTGTAGTCAAAGGAAATGTCAGTCCTATTTGTGGAGTTTCGTTTAGATTATTCTATGGCATTTATTTATGAAGAATTAGTAAATGCCAATAGAGAAGTTAAACCTATTCTCATGTACTTGATATCATATAATTGTTTAACATTGACCTTTTTCAAGTTACAGGGATTGTTAAAACCTAAGCCTTCTTTAGGATTATAAAATTTTATATCAAGAGGTTGATTTAGAAAGATAGTTTGATCCGTTTGACCCCTTTTTGTTAGAAGATCATCTAACGTTTTAATCTCTGCGTAAAGTTTCTTACGTTCGTCAGAGATTTCTTTGAAATTATTTTTAGAAATTTCTAAATCTCTCTGACAATCGATAAGAGTCGTATTAAGGTCATTGACTTTAGTCTCAGAGGTAGCTATGGTTAATTCAAGACTAGATATTTTTTCCTTAGCGTTAGATAAGAGAATTTCTAAATGAATTTTCTTATCTAATTGCTTTTGGAAATTGTTTTCACTAAGAGCTAGTCTCTCTTCTAATTCCTTAGTTCTTTTCCGCTCATTTTTCATGTTAGAGTACTTAATCTGTAATGATTCTAACATGTTTAATAATGTGGATTGAGACATTGTTACCTCTTGTGATGAAGAGGATGCTTTATCGTTGTCGTCGTCAGGCCTTCTTGAAGAGTTATCATTTGAGGCGTCTTTGAGGTATGCCATTAGAGCGAGATTTTCGTCTTCAGAATCTGTGCTGTCTTCCAGCCAATGCTCTTGTTCGGCCATCAGTGCTACTCCAGCCTCTTTTTGTTTAGCGAGTTGGAATTTTTTGGAGTATTAGTTGGCGTCCTTTTTCTTGGGAAGTTTGCATTCTCTGGCGAAGTGTCATATCTTACCACAATTATAGCACTTTTGTGGTTCTTTGGCGTTTTTAGATTCTGAGGACTCGGCCGGTCTTTCCTTGTGCTTGGAGCTTGATGTCCGAAGTCTATTTGCCGAGGAAGAGGATTTCTTTTTGTAAAACCTTTTGCTCATCATTTTAGAAATGAGAGCCAGCTGTTTCTTGAACTCCTTCATATCGGGTTCGGAGTCTGATTCAGATTCGTCTTCATCTTCTGAAGAACTTGGCAACTTGCTGTTTTTATCTTTGCGAGATCGACTTGTTTTTTTTTTCGAAACAAGAGCTATAGAATCATCGTTCTGCTTGCCCTTAAGTTCTTTTTGTATCTCGCTTATATCTTCCTCATGTTGGGCGAGATTATCAAAGACGGCATGAATATCCATTCGTCCAAATCCTTATTTTGACGGATTTGAATGGATATTTTCTTCCACTCCGGTTGAAGAGAAGAAAGAAATCGGATGTTGACCTCCATGTTGGTCTTGAAGATATCTATGTTCCTCATCTCATTAAGAAGAGTTAGATAGCGTTGATAGAGTTCATAAACGGTTTCCTCTGCCTTGGCTTTGAATGAGTCGTAAGCGGTTAGAATGTTCGCTTTCTTGGCTTCGACTCCAACTTCGGTTCTTTGCATCATTTTGTGGAGTTCGTCCCACATAGCTTTTGCACTAGATAGACTATCTATTTGCATATAGATGTCGTTAGGAATTCCTTGCATTAGAAAAGTTTTGGCTCCTAAATCTGCTTTTGCTCTTAATTGCTCCCCCTCGGTGTATTCACTAGGAATTTTGAGTCTTCGTAAGGCGGGAATGGGAGGATTATTGGTGGCATCGCCTTCTTGGATAAGCCAAAATTGAGCGGGACCTTCTTGAAGAGAAGCTATCAAATTTGTAGCTTGCTCTTTTGTTTCCAAGAAGTTCATGAATCGGCTTCTCCATACGGTGTATTCGCCTCTTCGTAGAATTGGAGGGCGGACGTCATTTCCGAGCGAGTAAGCATCCATTTGTAGTTGATTGGTTGGATCTTCGTGAAAGTTTGGAATTGTAATGAAAAGTGCTTCACAGGTGACAAACTTGTTAGTAATGTTTGATTCTTACTTTAAACAATTCCCCTTTCGTACCTATTTTTCGGTTGTTAAAGAGAAATTATTTTGATTTCGAAAAATATTTGATATGATAATTGATACTTAGAAATTTTGCTAAAGAATTTTGATATTAAGATCGAAAATTTTGAGTATCGTAGAAGATAATTCGGAGACAAATATTTCTCGTAAGTTTTGAAAATTACGAAATTTGATTTCTTTCAAAATAGAGTAAATGTGTATATGTTCAGCAATGACCGAAAATTTTTTCGAACAATAAAGTTTCGATAAAAAAAATTCGAACCTATGATCGAAAAAGATTTTCGATTGTATAAGTTTTTTTTTATTTATCGAAAATTATTTTTCGAACGTAAGAGTTTTGCAGAGTAAATTTCCGGTCGAAAAATTGTTTCGAATAATTGTTGATCTCAAAAACTTTTATCGAAAAATTTGTAATCGAAAAATTAAGAGTGATCCAAAAATTTTGTTAAGTTTGACTCAAAGTTTTTCGAGTGTGAATTATTCGATCGAAATATGTTTTCGCTAAATTTTTGCTCGAAAATTTAGATGATCGAAAATCTGGGATATTTTGATAAAAGGGATCGAAACATATTTTATTTAAGCTGGAGGGATTGTATGGAAAAAGTCAAAAATACCCTCGAGTAAAAAGTCATTAATATTAGTTTAGTCACTTAAATGAATTCGTCGTTTCAGTTAAGTCTTATTCGAATTCGAATAAGCTTTATTCGGGTTCGAATAAGATATATTCGATTTCGAATAACCCTTATTCAAGTTCGAATAATCTGGATTATTTGAACCCGAATAAGAGTTATTCGAGTTCGAATACGCTTATTCGAACTCGAATAACCCTTATTCGGATCCGAATAACCTTATTTGAACCCGAATAGGGCTTATTTGAACCCGAATAGGGCTTATTTGAACCCGAACCCGAATAATCAATTTTAACTCAAGATAAAGATTAAACTCGATTCAAGATGAACATTATACGAAGAAGCTTATGAAAGTTTTGTGTATCACAATATAATTAATAAACATTATTCAAATAAAGGTTATTCGAGTTCGAATACGCTTATTCGAACTCGAATAACCCTTATTCGGATCCGAATAACCTTATTTGAACCCGAATAGGGCTTATTTGAACCCGAATAGGGCTTATTTGAACCCGAACCCGAATAATCAATTTTAACTCAAGATAAAGATTAAACTCGATTCAAGATGAACATTATACGAAGAAGCTTATGAAAGTTTTGTGTATCACAATATAATTAATAAACATTATTCAATAAGTTCATCGAAGTTTGTATATCACATTGACACAACTCATTTTAGTTGCCGTCATGTAGAGCACATGTTTAGATATCATATTATAGTAATTAACTTAAATACAAGTTGTAACATTATAGCAACTCACACAAAACTCATTTAAATTTTCATTACATTTACCCAACTCATTAGACATCTTCATTAAACATTGTCATAACTAATTATAGTATTTCGTTGACTATTATTTGATATTAATGACTTGATATTATTATCATAAAATTACAAGTATTAATTATACTCTTATTTGAATTCGAATCATGGTCTTTTGGGTTCTAATAACGCTTATCCGAGTTCAAATGGACTTATTCGAGTTCTAATAAGGTTTATTTGAACTCGAATAGGGTTATTTGAACTCGAATAGGGTTATTTGAACTCGAATATGACTTATTCGAACTCGAATAGGGTTATTTGAACTCGAATAGGACTTATTCGAACTCGAATAGGACTTATTCGAACTCGAATACGACTTATTCGAACTCGAATAAGGCGTATTCGAATCCGAATAAGCCTTATTTGAACTCGAATAAGACTTATTCGAATTCGAATAGGTCTGTCAATCTTATTCGATTTCGAGTGTATCTTTAATATTTTCAATTATTTCGCCTAAATCTACCTTTAATCATAACGAAAACTCAAGACCTATGCGAATTTGTATTAATTTTTCAGAAAATCGTGTAAGATATGTGCTAATTTGAAGATGATTTCAAGAGAAATGACAGAAAAAAGCGACGAAATCTGCCTTCTAAAACCTAAAAACGAAAATCTAATTTAAACTATTAAAATATTATTAATTAAGTGGATATATTGATTAATTACTTATTTAATTAAGTGAGTCCCTTTTATCTAAAAAAAGAAAAGTTGCTCCCTTTTTTTTAATTCTATAGGAAACTAATCCCTTTTGTTAAATTAGCCCTCGAAAATCTTGAGATCGAAAACGTGTTTTATGATTACAAGTTTTTCGAGTCAAAATTAGATATTTATTTAGCGAAAACAGTATTCGTAGAAAAACAATATGTTTTATTACGCTCGAAAAAGATATTTATATATGAATCGAAAAACTAATTATCGAAATAATGTTTTTCGAGTCTTATATTTGAGTAACACACACGAAAATAGTGTTTGTCATCGAAAAATTTCTCGACTGTAAAGTTATTCGAAAATTAATTTTCGAGCCAAGTTTTTCGATCGAAAAAAAAAAAAGAAAAACGATCGAAGAACAACAAAGTTCAATATAACAGTGAAATTTCCAGATTCAATCGAGATGTTCAAGTTAGGTGATGAAATTCTGGATAATCACTCATTTCTTCGTTCTTAATATGATCAAACACAAGATTAACCACGTTTTACAGTAAAATATATCAAATATTACGAAAATCAAATCGAAATCAAAACTTCCCTTCCAGAAGTCGGGGTTTGTTGCACGTATTAGCTCTAGAATTACTACGGTTATCCGAGTAGCAGGTACCATCAAACAAACTATAACTGATTTAATGAGCCATAATCGCAAACGCAAATATCGATCTAAATCGAAAATCTGAATTAATATGACGTTCTAAGCGATTGAAATCAGTACGTAATTCATTCCTAACATATAATCTATCACTTAATCAGCAAGATCATCAACAAAATTCGCAAACATTAAGCATATTGATCAAAATACAAGTCACGCAAGTTTTTCGATCGAAAAATCTGGAAAATTATTTTGATCTTAAAATCGCAAATTCAATCCAAAAACGATCACGATCTGCTCTGATACCAATTGTTAGGTCCTATTTTATCAACTACCGATCGATAAGCATGAATTCTAGATATTCGAATGATAAATCTCACAATATACCTTCGGTCGAATATCTTCTTTGAAGATCTTGAGAGAGAGAGTTTCTCGATTACTTTTCTCTCTCTTAAAATGTGAATTCAATGCTCGTGATTTTCTTGAAAAATGAACTTGTGTTTTATTTTGATAGTGTACATTGTATTTATACCTATGACATGGTATATTTACTATTTGGACCTACACTATCCATACTACTAATTACGCCCCTAATTTTACAAGGATAATAAAAATACAAAGCACAATTTTAAATTCTCTTCAGGGAGTATTTTCGCAAGGGGTTTTATTTCGATATCGGGTAATTTTCGAATGAGGTTTTCGAATGGGATTTCGATATTAAGTTTCGAAGAGCCCATTATGCGAAAAGCCCAACAGTAGTGCTTTTGCGAAAATGTGTAAATATTTTTAAGTAAGACCGGGACAATAAAAATTTGAGATATTACTAAAAATATCAGAGTAAAATTTCTACTCCTCCTTAAAAATTCAAATGATACTCCCCCTTTAAAATTCAAAAATAGGTCCCTCTTCATTATTTATAAATTAATGTACTCCCCTATATTACATTATTTTTCAAAAATTATTCTAATCATAAAATTTATCCCCCTAAATTATATAAAGTAAGCTTTCCCTAAATATAAGCACATATTACAGATATATACACTCTATAAAAGACTTGTGATGAACAATCGGTTATGAATTCGAGGTTCAGCATGCCTAACTCAGAACAAGGAAGTAGAACCGTTTTCATCCGTCTTGGTAAATAAGTCGGCTAGGTGAAGCTCGGTGCTTACAAAGTACATATCGATTGTGCCTATTTCCACCTGATCTTTTATAAAGTGATACCTAAGATCTATGTGCTTTCATGAGTATATGTAATAGCTATACCACTCTTCGAGTCGCTATAAATATGTACATTATTTAAATCAAACCCTTAATCCCGTAGTTGTGTTCACAACCACAAGATTTGAAAACAACAGCTGGCTGCAGCGACGTATTCCGCCTCGGCTGTGGAGGTGGACACACAATTCTGTTTCTTTGATGACCAACTAGGAAGAGGAAAGGAAAATCAACACCTTCTATGAAAACTAGAGTAGAAACTGTTATTGATTTTTCCTCTCCTATTCCTATTAAAAAGGATGCTCCTCAAAGAGAAGTTTCATGCTCAAGCAAGCTAACTTCTCGAGCTTCCAAAATTTCCCATTCTTTAAAGAATGAGAAAAGTGGATTTCCTTACACGAACAAAAATGTTTATCATTCTCGTAAGCAAAATCCCACTAAAGACCATCATTATGGAGTGAATTGTGTGAAGTCTTCTCGTAGGTATTCACCCGCTATACATGCCTGCAATGTTGTAGCTTCGTATTCCTACTTGAAATATCCTGTCAAAGTCCATTCGGAAAAGCACCTTATGAGACTAGCCAAAGAGAAGATCTTTCACTCTAGAATACCTAGAGACACATTCACTGGCACTGAAACGTCTTTTCCGTGTCAAATTACCCCTAAGTGGTTATCCAATAATTTATTGTTGGACGATTTAGGACCGAATTTGACACATGCTAAGCATAAATTATTTTCTGCTAATAAGGGAGGACCCATACAAATATGGGTACCAAAGTCCCGATAAGGTTTTGCAGATAACCCCAGCATGGTTGGTATCCCGTTGAAAAATACCTTCTTTTAAAATGGTACATTTTAAATATGCATTTTCAAAACATTACGAGATTTTGAGATCCGAGTTGCATATTACGCACGAAAATGATAAAAACCATTTTTAAATGAGCCTTATTTGAGGGGGAGCTACTCTTTTACTTATAAAAGAGAAGCAATCTCTACAATTGTTTAAAAGGGAGAAATAATTACATTTTTTTTGGGGGGAGAGAGCATGGATATGTAAATTTAGGGAAAGAGATTGAAGAGAAATTGTTTCAATCCGACTACGCATCTTTTGAGGGGGAGCAATATTATTTAGGGAGCATGATTAAAAAAAAAAAAAAAAAAAAAAAAATTATTATCCCTCGGACACCATTCGACGGATTGGAACGAAGAATTTCGAGCATCCAAATATCAAGTCTTTTCTAAACGAAGAATCTCAAGCTTCCAATGGTGGCCTTTAGTGCAAACTCGGTGCTCACTTCAAGCAACCTGCTCCGGCATTGCTGATACAAATAAAGCAGCACTCACTACTTCCTACCGGACGCAAGGATAATTTGTTCTCATGATTCAGGCAAATCCAACTGAATCTAACCCCGGAACATCACCGAGAACTAGTCAATATCTTGCAAAGCTTGCCTCCGATGATGCTTCTGATCCATTTTGAAAAGACCAACACTACAACATTCCCTTACCTCACAAATATCTCGGATCACACCCCCATAGGTACAGGTGCTAATTTTATTAGCTCCCGGGTAGAAGTCGCCGCATTAGGTCCAACGGCGCATGCACAACCGAGCCTCACCCACTCGTCTGTCTCACAAAAGACAGGTGTTTCAAGAAATCACGGGGAGACACGACTACTATCACCGCTTCACTCGGAAGTGGGAGATATTGAATTAAGTGGTACTCAGCGCCACTACCACACTTTCTTGTGCACAATCGAGTCTAGTGTGTCCTCACGTCCCATATTTTAAATATTTTCTAGGACACATACACTCTTATAACACCTGGTCTTTGTGATCAAGTTAGAACTTTCGTAGACATGTTACTCGTAGACATGGTTCGATGATCGGAAGGAAGTCCTGCCGTTGCAACATCAAAACAACAACGGAATCAGGCCATCGTCTCGAGCTAGTCTCTAGAACGATGAAAACGGGATGCCTATGTGGCCCCGGTTTACCAAGCCCTGTACTCACAGGCAATCGTGATGACGGATTGCCTTAGTGGCTCCGTATGTTCATTACCACGCCGACCTGTCGTTTGTGTCCTTATCTTCCAAAACAAGCATGCCGATCTCGTTAATTCGATCGCCATGAGGGGGAGAAGGGGACACGGATAAACAAAGAGGTCGGACCACCCAACAAATTCCGCCGAGCGTACCACTCTGAAGCCGGGCTCTCCTGCACTTGAACGTACATTCCAAAGGAGCCTCGGCACAACTTAAATCAAGCCCCACACTTACCTTCTTCCGGAGCCAGACAAGCTTTCTCGAAGCCGAACCAGACAACTTCCTTCGAAGAAGATGAACCTGGAGCCAAGAAGAAGAGAATTGATGTTAACGGGAAGTCTTTGTGACCCCGGTTAACCTTCAAGACGGATCGCCTTTGTGGCTCCGTTAGGTTATTGCCCAACCTGAGTTGCTTCTCCTCGTCCTGACGATGCAAACATCTTGCCATCGACGACCTATTTTCACCTAGTAGTAAAGAAAGAAAATGGGAGCCGTACCACAACGAAAAATGCAAGATTGATCGGAAATGCTCAAATCTCAAGCGTCATCAGAAAATCAAGCGAACCACGACCTTCAAAACTCGAATTTACAGCCACAAGTTCGCCTCTCCGAATATAAAGAGAACTCCCCAATCCCAACACAAGGTTGAACAAACGTAGGGGGAGTTGTGCACTATCAAAGGGAGAGACTGAACTCACCGGCAAGCCTCTTCGAGCCCCGACATCTCCAAGACAAGCTTCGAGAGAAGACTTGATGAAAGATGCGGTGCCGAGAAGAGAAGGTCAAGACGAGACAAAGGAGGAGAAACACTAAAGAAGAACACACGCACTAACGCTTTCGCTAATGCCACTTTGATACGTGTTCTTCAAGGACTCAGGAAAAGATTTACAAGACCAAGATACCAAGCGCTTAATTATAAATTGAACACAAAGGGGGAGATTGTTAGGATTATTTTATTGTGTTCAATGTATTATTTTATCTTAGTCTTGTAATTAATTTAGCGAACTAGGCTTTAATTTAATTAGAGGCTAGTGTGCTATTAAATGTAACTGGGCTTACAAAAGCCCAAGGTATTATATACCAACTTGTGGTATAAATACCAAAAACCCTCACACATAGTGTGGGTGTGAAGAGATTAGTCATATTACAAGAGAATTCCCAAAGCTATCAAAGTCTCCCACGCCCATCCCACGACGAATCAATACTTCCGAGCTTTAATCGTGGTAAATCGTCTTTAATCTTAAACGTAGTTGGATGCGTAGGACTAACATCAATGTGTACCGAGAAGGAGAGATTGTGTTTTGGGCCTTAACGGGCCTCGAGTCGTTATGCCACGCCTTATTGGGCCTCGGGGTCATTAAGTGGACCGAAGTCGGACTTCATATGAAACTAACTTTAAGACTTAGGCTTGGCTAAGTGCTTAGAAAGACTTGAGGGAAGAATTGGAATTCAACCCTAAGCCGAGAAATTCGAAAAATGCCTTAAAGGGTATTTTCGTAATTTACAAATATGGTAATAAAAATATTCGGAATATTATTTATTAAAACTAAAATTCGAATTTATATTTTATATAAATTTCGAAATTTATTTACCATATTTGAAGATATTTTAATATCTTAGTTAGTTTTCTATTTATAGTATGTTCCTTTAATATAATTTTGAATTCAATTAAGAGAGATATTTTGGCAAGAATATGTCTCATATTTAGGAACAAATATTTCGAGATTTTAGCATTGTTTAGGGCTGAAAATTTCGTCCTCCCCTACTATAAATAAGGGTGAGACCCTCGTAAAAAAAATAGACACAGGAAGAGAATCGACGCGAAATTTCTCGACCCGAGAATCGAAACACGAACACACAAACGCAAACCACTCTCCCGAGCGACGGATCAATTCTCCTCTAGCCATCTTTGGAGAATCGAAACCGTGGTACACTGCGAGGTCGGCGTGACGATCTAGACGATACCCAACACCGCGGGCGACGACGCAATCGACGAGGACCTGGCACTCGCTTCAAAGATAATCTCTCACGGGTATGACCCGCCCTATTACGTGTCAACGTGATTAGAGTTTTCGATCCGAGCTGCGAAGGAACCCGGAAAAAATTTTATTCCGCACCGTATCTCGGGGCGTTGCGTCTCGGGTACAAACCGGGTACCTTTCCCAACAGTGGTATCAGAGCCAGGGCTCGTGATCGGAATCATAACATGATTAAATCGAAACGAGGCTCGTGGGAGACGATCGAAAAGCCAACGCACTAGGCGCGTGGGGCTGCTCGATGCGTCGCTTGCCAACCCACGACCATCATACCGCTCGACGGGGTCGAAGGCACCACCGCCGAGACGCTGCGACGCCCGGACAGCCACGCAACCGCGCGGACAGCCGCGTACCCGCACGAAACTGCAGCCTCCGGGACACGACGGCCGCCTAGGGTTTTTTGCCCAAAAACCCTAACTGGCCTTTTTATCGGGCCTGGCCCATTTAAGGCCCAAATTGTCGGTTTCGGTTAGAATTCATGAAAATGTCAACGTGCTCGTTATGATGATGATTATGATTTAAGGCACACTTACGGGTTTAGGATTTTTATTTGGTTTTCCGGGCTATTTGTTAAGGGCCTCGTCCCCCCGGGTTGTATTTGTCTTTTACAGTTATTTGGGACTGATGATCCCCCCGTGTTGTACTTCAAAATCTTTATTAGATTAGGCTTAGTTTAGAATACACGAAGCTGTTCGACGGTTGACGACTCCCCGGGAGAAGATGACTTGGTGGACGATCGACGACTTGGAGGCCGTTCGAATGATGAAGGGCGATTGTCGACTTCAAAGCCCATACGGAGAACCGATGATTTTTTGAAGCCACATATACATAATTCACGTAATAGGGCTAGAATATAAATAACCCGTTCGTGTTGCCTTGTAGTTTATTTTCCTAGGGTTTATTTACTACTTACATGCGTGTCGATTTGTGAAATGATATGCATGCTTTATGTGCTCTTATGTGAAAAAGGTTTTTTCTCCCGTTTGATAAATACTAAGTAAGAAAAGGAATTGGGTTCCTGTCTTCTATCATGCTTGAGATGTCTGGTGTTAGGGAGTTTGTACGGTTTGTTCCGAGTAAGTTGGCGCCGTACATCAAGCCCTAACATTAACGTTTCGGGTTCGTTTGACGACGCTCACCATAGCATATTCCGCCCCACGAAGCGTAAGGCAGCAAGGCGGAATTCAAATGTGTGGTTAGAGCATAAGTTGATTAGGTTACACTTAGACAGTTATACCCAAAATGCAGGGTTAGCCGTGAGGGTCACTGACTGAGACAAAGATAGTTGAAATACTCATAGGATGGGTTCGAGTGAAACTCGACTTCGATCGATTAGGCAGGCCAAATATTGCGTTAAAGGCTGAGGCATGTCTAATCGAGTCGGGGACCTCAACTCCACTATGAGACTACTCAACGAAGTTTCCGAAATTCTTAAATCGGGAGAATAGAATTTTCGAGAAAAATAGTGGGAGTCAAGCAAAACGAAAAGTCCATGTTTGCACTTGATGAATGATAGAATAAACCTAACTATGTGATCTTTATCTTCTGCAGAGTTATTTTCTTTCTTGTTACTATGACGAATCTTTTAAACATGCTGCTTGAAAAGAACCGTTTGGTAGGACCAAACTACGTGGACTGGCTCCGTAACCTCAGGATAGTTCTAGGTATGGAGTCTTTGACTTATGTCCTCGATTCCCCTACACCGCAAGTCCCAGGGACTGATGCGAGTGACGACGACCGGGCTGCGTATGTCAAGTGGCAAATAGACGAGCCAAAGGTCAAGGGCTATATACTCCTATCCATGAGCAATGAGTTGCAGCGAAGCCACTAGAAAATGGAAGTGGGCGCCATTTTGCTTCATTTGAAGGAGCTCTTTTGTGAACACTCCAGAAGTGCTCGCTACTCTTTGACAGAGCAACTGTTTCATTGCAAAATGGATAAGGGCAGCGACGTTAGAGAACATGTGCTGAAAATGATCGGTTTGATCGAGAGACTCGATGCACTCGACTTCCTCATGGAGAATGAGCTCCAAAACGATCTCGTGCTCCAGTCACTGCCGGCTTCCTTTAATCCCTTCATTGTGAATTATAATCTGAATAGGGTCGAGATGACATTAACTGAGTTGATGAACCAGTTGTCAACGGCCCAAACTCAGATGAAAAAGATAAAGGGAAAGGAAGTGGCTCTTGTTGCGACTTATAAGACTCGGAAGTCGATTAGAAAGAAAAGTCGGACAAGCCCATTAAGCCCAAGGGAGGAGTTTCAAAAGGCAAGGCCAAGAAAAACGTGTCTAAAGGCGCCAAGCCCACGGACAAATGCCTTCACTGCAATGAGCTCGGCCATTGGAAGCGCGATTGCCCGAAGCTAGCCGCCTCAGGTAAAGAACTTTATGTTTTAGAATCTAATTGTTCTATGACTGTGTACTCCACTTCATGGATCCTAGACTCAGGAGCTAGCGCTCACATTTGTGTTTCAAACCAGGGTCTGGAACGAAGTAGGAGGTTGGCGGATCGAGAGGTCATGATCAACGTAGGAAGCGGACATAGTGTGCCGGCGATCCACATTGGATCAAAAACTCTTGTTTTATCTAGTATACATAAGTTATTGCTTTCTGATTGTTTAGTATTGCCCAGAGGGCTTAAGAATATTATTTTTATTCCCGTTTTGAGCGGAAACGGATATGTGTTCCGCTTTAGTAATAATATTTGCGATATTTATTTTGGAAATAAATGCGTCGGAAGTGAAACTTTACTTAACGGATTATATTATCTAAATGTCAAAGATAAAACTGAATCTGTGAACACAATTACCAACAAACGAAAATTAGAGACCAATATGAGACAATTGTGGCATCTTCGACTTGGTCATACAGGAGATCAAAAAATTCGTGAGTTGGAGAAAAACTGGCATGATTAAGCCGTTGGGTTCGGACCCTTATCCGACTTGCGAATCGTGTATCCTAGGAAAGATGACTAAGTCTCCCTTTACCGGGACTTTCCAAAAAGCCACAGAACTTCTCACTTTGATTCATACAGACGTTTGTGGGCCATTCGTGGAAGCGGCTCGAGGTAATTTCCACTACTTTATTACCTTCACCGACGATCATTTAAGATTTGGGAAGGTATATCTTATGAGATACAAGTCTAAAGCCCTTGATAAGTTCAAGGAATATAAGGCTTTAGTAGAAAAACAAACTGGTAATCATATAAAGGCCATTCGATCTGATCGAGGTGGCGAGTACATGAGTCTCGAGTTTGACGAGTTCTTGAAAGAGAACGGAATCATTTCACAGATGACACCGCCGGGAACACCACAATTAAATGGTGTATCCGAACGCAGAAATCGAACGCTGTTGGACAAGGTTCGATCAATACTAAGTTACACAGACCTGCCACTTTCGCTGTGGGGTCATGCGTTATTAACCGCAACGCACGTTTTAAACCGAATCCCTTCTAGTTCTGTCGACCATATCCCTTATGAAATATGGACTGGTAGAAAGCCGAGCTTGAACCACATAAGAATATGGGGTTGCCCCGCTTTTGTGAAAAAGCTCAAGACAGAAAAATTGGAATCGAGAGCTGTGAAAGGACGTTTTGTCGGGTATCCTGAGGATTCCATGGGAGACCAATTTTACTTCCACGACGATCAGAAAATCGTTGTAGCCCTTCAGGCTCACTTTCTCGAAGAAGAGTTCGTTCGAGAAGGTGGAGTGGGTCGTGAAGTAACTCTTGGAGAAACGACAGAAACGATTTCACAAACTCCAGTGTTAGAAGACACCGTAGAGCAGTCCAAGACGCAATCAGAGTTGCGCAGGTCTGGTAGAGTATCTCGCCAGCCTGAGAGATATGGAATGGTACACGTCGAGCACGGGGATGCTGCGACGGGGGGTAACGTCGGGGACGACCCCGCTACCTATGACCAGGCAATGACGGATATAGACTCCGTAAGATGGCTGGAAGCTATGCAAGTCGAAATGGATTCAATGCACGAAAATCAGGTCTGGACACTTGTTAATCTCCCCGATGGTTTTAGACCCATTGGGTGTAAGTGGATCTTCAAGAAAAAGATTGGATCAGACGGACTGGTGGATACATACAAAGCTAGGCTTGTAGTGAAAGGTTATAGTCAAAAAGAAGGAATTGACTATGAGGAAACCTTTTCGCCCGTTGCGATGATGAAGTCCATTCGGATATTACTTGCGATAGCAGCGTATAACGATTATGAGATCTGGCAGATGGATATGAAAACCGCGTTCCTAAATGGATACCTCAAGGAGGAAATATATATGGAACAGCCAGAGGGTTTTACATCACAAAAGGATGCTCATAAAGTATGCAAATTGAATAAGTCAATTTACGGACTTAAACAAGCCTCTAGGAGCTGGAATTTTCGGTTTGATGAAGTAGTTGAGAGCTACAGATTCACAAAGAACGAAGATGAACCATGCGTCTACAGAAAAAGCAGTGGGAGCAAGATATCGTTCCTCGTATTGTACGTCGATGACATCCTTTTGATAGGAAACGATATTGGGATGCTCTCGATGGTGAAAGCATGGCTTTCGACCGAATTCTCCATGAAAGACTTGGGAGAAGCGATCTACATCCTAGGAATTCGTGTCTATAGGGATAGAACGAATAAGATGTTAGGGCTCTCCCAAGCCCTATACTTAGAAAAGGTCCTGAAACGATATAACATGGACAATTCTAAGAAAGGGTTCTTACCTATGGGGCATGTGATACATCTCTCCAAAGCTATGTGTCCTCAAAGTGAGGCAGATAGAAAAGAGATGAATGGAATCCCCTATGCATCCGCAGTGGGTAGCTTGATGTACGCGATGCTTTGCACGCGACCGGACATGATACTGTCAGCGTTAAATGCGGTCTGTCAAAAAATTGGGAGAACGGATGATAATTTACCTCTTTCATGATACTCTTTGTTTGACATAAAAGCTTGTGCAAGAAAAGTTCTTTCAAGGTTCTTTCCTTCATTACACATTGGTATTGCCTTATCACGTGTGTGCAAGTTCCAATAACAATATGAAATATATTTTCTTTGCAATTTAAAAATTTCGCGAGGAACTTTGAGCAGGTGTTGGGGTCATTTAAACCCCGAGAATCAGCGCGATAACCGACAAATCATGCCAATCGAGTTAGGTTAGCCATACGAGTACTGATCCATGTGACAAGCTCACCCAATAAATGTTGGCAATGCGGAATCGATCTAGTGTCCACTCTCTCATAATGCTTGAGGCTTCACATGACCACTAGGTCGTTCCCTCGTATGCTTTAATCACGTTCATTAGGGTTTTGTCTCCTCCATGTTCTAGAAACGATTACAAAGATTACTTGTGTATATTATCGTAAATAAATCCCACCAAATTCTGATAACGAAATACATCAAATATTATTGAACCAATGGGTAATTGTGCTATCAGATTCTTTTTATTTAGGAATGTTTAATATTTACCTTTTTTGGCTTCGTTTCAACTTTCACTTCAACTATCTATGTAAATTAGGCGAACGCGTATGAATTTATATTGATGTATTTAATGTGGAATTATGCAAATACCATCATATAAGCTCGAACTTTTAACCATCATTTTTTACCAAATGACACGCCACTTTCCTGATCGATGTTATGTCTTTATGTACTTGTTAGATTTTTCCTTTATCTATCAAGACCGACCATATAATATATGCCTGTGAAAACCTTGCTTGCCGCGGGAACGAAAAGTTGCCCGCGTTGCGTTTTATCTCGCTAATGGTAAAAAATAACTTAAAAAATAAAAGCCTTAATCGCGAGTTAGGGGGAGGTTTGGTGCGCAGCAACTGGAAAATCTTCAATATAATCTACTCGCGTCCTAGGTGTTGTCCTGTTCTTTTCATTAATGTATGAATCTCTTTTTTCCCGTACGCGTGTACGTTGCAGTGCAGTAGAGACCCTCTCTTCGCCCTAGCACATACCTAAATCGTCCTCTCCATTTTATTTATTTATTTATTTATTTATTTTCGTTGTCCTGATGTATTCCCAGTGGATCAGGCTATGACTAGCCCCTAAATATCGGCATAGGCTTGCGCCACACAAACTTGACGGATACTTAATTGTGTCATACACTACAGTGGTGAGACTTATCCCAGGCCCATATCAATACGCTCCAAATCCACATGACAATGATGGTCATAGGGTATAACCCCGTTGGGTACTACTCAAGGAATTGTGAGAGGGGGGACGATCCCACGACCTAACACACAAAACCTTAATGCCTTCACCATGACCATTTTATTTTCATGTGACCTTATTTCCACAATAGTAATACTATATATAAATCAGTAACAAAACCTTTTCGTTGCAGTCACGCGAGGTGTCCCCGTTAACTTTTTCTTATTTGGGTGGTTTGTATTTTGATATACCGTTTGGTATATATTGCTATGTTAAAGTTAATTATATATATATATATATGTGTGTGTGTGTGTGTGTGTCATTTTTGTTGGAGATGTTTGAGAGAGAGAGGCCCACAAGGATGATTACTGTTTTAGGGCGTGCTCGAAATCGTCCATCGTTTGAGTGGGGAAGTGTATATATTAGATATAATTAATCATTGATTTATGGACTTGGAAAAGCTTTTGGTTATTGTTTCTTTTGTTTATATCGGAAGAATCAAGATATGGTCTCTCACGGCTGATTTCATTACAAACCTTCATGTACGGATTGGATACTATTTTGCCATTCTCATGCTAAAAGATTTCCATGCATAATTTTGAAGGACTTCTTTTTTTGGTTATTTTTGGAAAGTTCTTTGGTTTTACACACATTGGCTGGTATCAGAGAATCCAGTTGTGATGTCATAAAATATTGACTGCGAGTACATAATACGATTTTGACTGTGTTTGAAAAAATTGAAAATAAAGAAATTCGATTAAACAGGTAGATTTCGAAATTAAGACGACTTGATAAGGCAATTACAGCATCTGCCTATATATATGGATTACTTGGTAACAGCTCCTTCGTCAATAAATCGAAAGTTGGACTTCAATAATAATAATAATAATCTTGCTTCAAATGGCCGAGAACCCTAATACTACTGTATACTACGAAGATAATATCGACTATCTCATTGGGAATCCGAAGTTTGACGTTTGTTTAAAGAAGTCCCATGTGTATCCTCGATGTTTGTTGGTAAGTGATCATATGTATATAAATTATAATTTATTTTCACAGAGCCATCTTTATTAATTATCAGTCTTGCATGAATTAATTAACCCTAATAAAAAATATTGTACACGGCTGTTTAATTAATTATTAATTAAGGTGGTGCCGGTGGATATGGTTGAGGAGCTTCCTGGTCACAGGGTACGTGTGGTGCTGAGGTACAAGCACAGGAACTGGGATGCAACTTACTTGGGAGGCAGTACTCCTCCGCAGTTGGACATGGTTGGGTGGAGGAGATTCGTCGTAGACAATGGCTTGAGGATGGGAGATGGTTGCGTCTTCGAGCTCATGGAGCGAGGAGATCAGAGCATAAGGTTCAAGGTCCATATCCTCAGGCACACCAAAAATCGTCGTCATAAACCCCCCAAAACTTCTTCTTCCGAAGCAGCAGCTGCCGCCTCTAGCGGTGACGATGCGGACGATAATAATAATCCCGAAGTAGTAGTAATCGACTAGATGCATGCGCATTGATGGATACTAATTCAGCTTCTGCAGCAATGTTGTTACCTTGTTATCATTTGGCTAGCTTATGTTGTTGTAATAGTTAGTATTTGTGACTTTTGTGTTCTCTGATTCAAGTTTATGTCTGTGTTGTTGACACTTTTTGGTTGCTCCTACTGTGGGGTGTGGTGTGGTGGTGTGTACCGAAGGCGCTTGACGTTACCGTGTTTAATTATCTCGCCTTTAACAGTTTTATTATTATCGTGTCTTGTTTATTCTGTTTTCTGTTAATATTAACAATTTCATACGAAAGAAAAGATGCGCTCAAGGTGAGAAACGTAGGAAGAGGAATATATGCCCAACTTAGGTCACAAATTTCCACGAACTTATAGCGTTTTGAATCTACGAATTGATAATAACATTATTAGATAATTTTTTTTAGGACCATTAAATAACTTTTGGACGAGTAATCACGAATTCATACATACATGATTATTCCCCGTGGCCGTGGCCGCATTAACACGATGAAGGAATGTCAGGAAGCTTTTTGAAAACTTCGGTATAGTAGGAAGCAATGGGTTGGTTATTTATTTTTTTAAAATAAAGCGAGGAATCTTAATTATGATATTTAAGTTGTTAAGCGGACTCCAACCCATAACACAAAAATACTGTTAACTTTACACAAAAATAGAGTTGTTATAGTGTTTTTACTCTAACCCACTTACTCTATTTTCTACACTAAATTTTACTCCAACCCATTAACTCTACACTAAAAATAATATTTCATACATATTATTACTTATTGTTATTATAATAAATTTATAAAAACGAAAAATTAATATAAATTAATTTAAATTATGCCTGAAAATTTTTTTTTATTTATATTTTAAAAAGTAAATAATTTTTTTATATAAATCGTATTATTTGTATAATTGACATGTTAATGTAAACGCAAATATACTCATATTTTATATTTTAAAATAAAATATTTATTTTTATTTCATAAAATAAAAACGAAACATATAGAATATTAAAAGACGTTTATAGAATTTAATTTATTATTTTAATGATAAAAAATATTTTAAATATAACTTAATGAATTTATATTTAAATAAATAAAAATAAAAATTAATTTATAACTCTATTTTAGAGTTAGAGTTACTCTAAATATAGAGTATCGTTGGCTGCAAACTCTATAATAGTGTTTAAATAGAGTACCCATTGGAGAAGATGTGTACTCTATTTTAGTGTTTTTAATAGAGTATCAATTAGAGACGCTCTAATGCATTCGATATTCGTTATTTGTTTCTATGATTTGGTATTAGGTTTGCAAACGAATATAATTGAGTCGAATCATGATATTATATTCATATTCCATTATCAAATTTTGAATTCGAATACTAGTCGAATAATAAAATCGGATTTGAATTCGATTTGATTATGAAATTCGAATATCGAATCGAATATTCAAATATTTTAATTTTTTTTCTAAAAATAAAAATAATATTATATATTATATGTATTATAGTATCTTATATTTAAATATATATTGAATAATAATATGTTTTATTTTCTATAGAGGAATTTTATGGTGCTTACCGTACATGAGCACCTCACACGTGACATCGAATGATGTCAAATCAACATGACGCATCAATGCCATATGCGGTATTAATAGTGGTATGTTAATGTTGCATTGATGTGGCATGTTGACGTGACATCGTTAGATGTCACAGTGACGTGCTTACCATGGTGCTCACATGTAAGCACCATAAAATTCCTCATTTACTATATATATATATATGTATATATATTGAATTATAATATAACATTTAATTATATATTGATTTATAATATTTTATATTTAAATTTTTACGAATTCGAATTCAATATTTCGAATCGAATACTGCGATATTCTAAAATTATTCGAATAAAAAAAATATTCTTATTGGGATTTGAATTCTAATCTTTCGAATTAGAATCCAATTTTCGAATTGAATCTCGAATCGGACAAACATTTGCAACCCTATTTGAGATACAAGATAGAATTTTTCTTTATCTATATTTGCTTGATACCAAATTTTATGTTAATTAATTTAGAATAATTGTTACATTAAATGATTATTAATTACTAAAATTCGCATTAACTGCCGAACACACCTGCCCTCAACCCAATTGCACCGCACCCATTTGAAATTAACGAAGTTCTCAAGATAATTTATCACCAAATTTTATATTAATTAAATTTAGAATAATTATCACGTAAAATAATTGTAAATCCTTGAAAGCCCTACCAATGCAGGTTGGTCCGAGTTGTAAGCGGCTCGGTATCGCTTAAGCAAGGTTTCGAGTTCGAAGCATTGTGAATGTACCCCTTTGAAGCCTCACACACCCATGCAGGTGGCCGACGCGGGCAACTGGAATAGTTGGGACAACGAGGATACTGGCCGTATTCGGAAAAAAAAAATTCCTTAAAAGTCTCTTAAGATGCACAATCGAACCACACCCAATAAAATCGCACCAAGTTAAATTTTATGATCGAATTTGAATTTAGGTTGCTAATAGGGGTGGCATTCGAGTTTGGGTTTCCGGGTTTTCCTCGAATTTGATCGAGTTCGGGGAGTTGGGATTATTAGTCGGGTATCGGGTAATTCATTCGATTGTCGGTCGGTCGGATAGCACGTAGTAATTTGATATCCCTTTGGGTTATTCTTGTACCCTATATACCTATTATTTTTACAAAAATATAATATTTTAATTTCTATTTTAGGACTTTTATTCAGTTAAATATTAAAAAATATAATTACATATTTGAATATATATATATATATATATATATCTAATTGTGTGATGGTTAAGGTTAGTGACGGAACTAGGATTTGTAGCTAGGGGTTGAAAATAAATACTCAAACGAAAATAATAAGTAAAACTTCGTTCGTGTTAAAATAATATCGCACTTATATTTACTTTCACCTTTCATAAAAAAAAATTATCATTGATATTTTATTTTTATTTTTAGTTGATTGTTAAACACTATTCATGAAGTAAAATATTATGAAAAGGGACAAAACGACAAACAGAAAAATATAAGAAAATTAATTAGTGTTGAAAGCTAAATTTAAATTCATAGGAAGAGGAAAATAATAACATAAATGTTAAATAAAATAATTATTAGTTGAAAAATAATATTATGATATCAAAAGGAAATTATTTAAGATAAATTTTAGAATTATAAATAGATAAAAGGCAATAATTGGTTCAATCTTGAGCCGCTAAAATAAACACGCGTGCTCGAACCACTATGCCACACAATTGGATGCTTAATATGCAAATTCCAAATATCTCTATCCGTAATATGCAAATTCCAAATAAAAACCTAATGGCAGTCCTTTTATAGCTCCGACGGCCGCCGCCGGGGGGTCGGGCGACCCCCTGATCCCGCTCTAGTTCCGCCCCTGGACTTAATGTTGAAATGTAGTATTGGTAATTTCTTACTTTAATAGTATAATTTAGGGATTTTTACATTTTTAGTCCCCAATGTTTGGCCTATCGACGTCTTTGGTCCACCAGTTTCACGAGTTAATATTAGTCCCCAATATTGTCGATTTTGGGTGTTTTTGGTCCCCCAATTAATTTTACCGTTACGTTAGACGGAAATACGGGCCGGGCCGGACCGGACCAGACCAACTCAAATTTTGAGGGCCAAAGAAAGAGAGATCTGGCCCCACCCGTAAATTCGGGTTGGCCCCAGCACGTATTTCCGTCAAACTTAAAAAGGAATTAACCGGAGGACAAAAAACGCACGAAATCGACAACAACAGGGACTGAAAATGTAACTCGGGAAAATGAGGGGACAAAAACGCCCATATGCCAAACATTGGGGACAAAAAATGTAAATATTCAGTATAATTTACAATCGATATTGTATTATCAAAGCAATGTCATTATGTTAATACTCATCTCACTATAATATCTGACATTTCTTTTTGTGATTTTGATAAATATTATATTTTATAGATGATACTTGACATATACTTAGGATATTTTGAAATGTATATTAGTGCATTATAGTATTCACTATTTTCAGAAAGTCAAAATTGGGTACCTGACGCCGGATACTCAAATTTAACATTTAACTAATATAGCGGATACCCGCTCTAGATCGGGTCAGATTCGGATAGTGAAAAATCTTAATATGAACATGATTATTCGAGTCCAAACTACCCGACGTGGGACTACTCGCTGTAATGCCCACACCTAGTCGTTAAACCACAACTATGAAGTCCGAACTGAATCACGCGCATCCCTTTGGTAACCCGAATAAATTGCTTGACCTTGTTGGTACGCATGACGAGAAAAATATGTAATAGGAAACTTAATTATTCACATTGATATAATTATTTATATTATAACATCACCCATGTAAAATATAGTTAAATTATTTCAATTTGTTTTGTGGCATTACCGCGATCAAAGACCAAAATTGCAGATAGAGCTAATTAGGGCCTGAGCCGCAAGCCAATCAGGCTTAGGCAAAAACGGCCCGGCGGGCCGCAGGCCGAATTAGGCCCATTCTCTTATGCATTTTTTATTTTACTTTTCTTTTTAATGTTTTGTAAAATTCGTTTTTATTAGAAAAAATTCTTTTATGTGTGTATGGATTTAAAATTTTCAGAATCATGTACTCCGTGTTATTGTGTATATTACTACTACGTCTACATTATAATTTATAATGAATTACTAAAAATAATGTATCAAACTTCAATTTAAAAAAGAAAAAAACCAGGTCCGATAGAGTTGGGCTGGTCCCATCGTTCCCGGGGTAGACCCTTTCAGCTCAAAATATTCGGACTGTTCCGGCCCTACCCGTAATATATGGGGCGGCTCGCTTTGGCCCGACCAAATTTCTTTCCAGAGTACTTTTACTACGTGGTGTATTGAAGCTATTGCACGCCAACTTCCACTTTAATGCAAGTTTTTTCAAGGGTAAATTCCCGTGCAGTACCCTTTTAAGTTTCAACTTCCTCTTAAATATCGCTCGAGTTATTTCTTCCTGTTAGATTCCCATCTGGAAAAAAAAATTGTGTGTTTGATACCCAAAAATAGTTAAAAACACAAAAATAACCTTGCTTCATACATAGATATTATTCCAACTCTCTCCAACTTTATACCAAGTCAAATTTAAGAATATTATATCAATTGTTATCACAATTATACCAACTGTTCTCATTATTATACCAATATATTCAATTATTATACTAACTGTTATACAAAAAATGATGTTGTAATTTTATTGTACGAAAGTGATTTTTGCATATTATACCACAAAACACGGTTATTATACCAGTAAAACCGTTTATTATACCAATAAAAATGAGGCCTAATTAGGTTTTAGGCCCCATTAGCATATTTTTATTAGAGTTCAGGCCCCAAATAGTTTTAAAATAGAGATACGGACCCATTGAAAGTTTGTCTAAGAGTTAAGGACTTATTTGCATTGAAAATACTCATTTACCCCTCCATGTTGCGAAAATTACACATGATTGCCACCATCTCTCGCAAATGATTGAACCAAAAATCATGTTCGATCAAAGCCAAAAATTACGTCCGAAACTCGGCTCAATCTCGACGTTAATGACCAAATAATGTTAAGTTGACGACAATTTCTCATGGATGTTAATAATTAACGAAAAATTCCGAAGTTTATGATGGAATAATATGTTAAAATGCAATTCGAAAATTTCGTTGGAAAAGGAGAAAATATGGACTTTAATGTTAGAATAAGGTGAAATTAATCATGAGTCTTAATAATCAACGAGAATTATTGATGTTAATCGTGGAAGAAGGAAGAATTTTGATGTGAGCTATGATTAAAGCAATTGAACGCTCCTTGGATAACACTTCGTGCATTATGGGTAACACTTCTTGCTTTCTGGATAACACTTCCTGGATAACAAACAAGAGACTAAGGAATAGATCGAAAATCACCGAATACACCCAAAAATCAACTAAGCCGTTCGGATCTCCGACGTTAGTGACCTATTAAGGTTAAGTCGACCTCAATTTCTAATAAATTTTCATAATCAACGATTTTTTTTTAAATTTATACTGGAATAATACTTCAAACTCAATCGGGTGAAATATCTACTTTAATGGCCGGATAATGTGAAATCGACTCCATGTGTCCATGAGTCTTAGTAATCAACGAGAATTTTTATGTTAATCATGGAATAACGAAGAAGTCGGATGCGACCAAAGATTGAAACGTATTCTAACACTTCCTATAATAGTTATAACACATGTCTTGTCGTACATAACAAATATTGCTACAATAATAACATATCCTTCAGGGGAAAAACGCTTCATTTATTGTCAATAACACATTTTACACACAAGCAATGGATCGCGAGGAATGTTAAGAAAACCGCCAACGACAATAAAAATAGCTAAAACCGATGAAATCTCGATGTTATTGGACGAATAAGGTTAAATCGACCTCAATTTCTCACGGGTCTTAAAGTAATGGAAAATTCTTGAGGTTTGTACCGAAATAATACTTCAAACTAATTGAAAAATCTGGGGGTGAAATCTCAACTTTAATGGTAAAAAATTGTGAAATTAACTCAATTTGATCATGAGTCTTAATAATGTATGAAAATTATTGATGTTAATCATGTAATAATGCGAAAATTAGCTTTCACCAAAATTTAAATATTTTCGAGCATAATAACACTTTATGCACTGATTATAACACATACACATCAAAATAAAACACTTCCTTAGGAACATTCTAGAAGGTTCTAGATTGTGAGAGAATATCAACATGGTAATCACTGAATATTACCACATTGCTTGCAAATAATACCACATGTCTTATAAACAATAACAATTTGAACTCAATTTATAACACATTTGTATATATGAGTACTACATATTAGCTTCTCAGTACCACATTACTAATTCGATGAATTTTGTTCATAAATGCAATTTTTTTTCCTGATATATAAGATTCGCATTCATGGAAATAGATGATATGATGAAGCTAAACCACCAAATTCATTTACAAGTCACGTTATGCGAATGTTGATGTAGAAAGTACAATGTTGGAGTCATTAGTCATGTAAATATATACCCTTTCATTCCAAAACATAGACTATATCTATCTTAATGAACATAACTTTACGAATTTCATCACAAACTTGTTCAAAGTTCAACATTAAATCATGAGTAACATTTTAAAGACCATATTCCTAAATCCCAAGCTCTGAACCCTAAACCATAGGCCCCGAACCCTAAACCCTAAACTCGAAACCCGAAACCCTAAAAAAATTATTGTTGCATCCTATAAATCACAAGTTGTACATTATATAACCAAATTTTTGTGTCGTGAATCCTTAATTAACAACGAAATCCTAAACTCTAAACCAAAAAATAAATCTATAAACTCTGGCACGTAAACTACAATTTGTAACAGATCATTCATTTCAAATAACTCGTAATCACTCACTGGTAACACTTAATCCCTTACTAGTACCAATTTGTGTATGTTTGGGTAAGTAGTCTGGATATTGAAATCAATGGTCATGCAAACATGTAGTCCTTCATTGCCAAACACTGATATTCTATCTTCATTTACATAAAACATTATGAATTCCATCACAAACATATTCAAAGTTCAATATTAAATCACGAATATCATATATTATGATGCGAATGAGATAGTAGCCTATGTTTTCTCATAAAGGACTATATGTTTACATGGCTAACAACCTCAAAATTCGACTGCTAACATTAACATTCGAAGAATTTTTCTTTTAAAGGAATATGTTGATTTAACATTATCAAATCTGATATTTTCATGAGAGACAATCTTATACATCCGGAAAAAAATACATTTATGAAAAAATTAATCGAATTAATATTGTGGTACTGGGAACCTATTATGCAGTATTGACAAATGTGTTAAAAACGGAGATCGTCTTGTTATTACGAATCAAACATGTGGTATATGTAGGTAATGTGGTATATTTCCTGCCAATCCAGAACCTTATAGTGATCTTAATGAAGTGTTTTTCTTTCATGTACATGTGCTATATTTATTGTCGAAAGTGTTACTCAGTTCAAAAATTTTTAAGGCTCATTATATTTGTCAATAATTCTCATTATCTTCAAGGATCATGATAAATTTGAGTTGATTAAAAATTATTCAGCCAATAATTTCGAGTTTCGCCCCTTTTTCAATGGATTTTAGAATTGGGATTAATGCAATATTCCATTATAAACTTCATTTATCTTCCTTGATTATTAAGATCTAGATTGAAGTCGATTTAACCTTGTTCGGTCACTAAAGTCGTAGATGCCAGCAGTTTCAACGTTTTGTTGGTGTTATCGACAGTTTTCAATCTATTCCTATTGCCCGCATACTTGTTATCCAGGAAGTGTTACCCGAAATGTAGGAATTGTTACCCAGAATACAAGAAATGTTATCCAACAAGTGTATCACTCGAATTTTCCGGCGATTTCATTTTCAATTCCGTTTACCCTGAACGAGGAGCGATGGAGCCAACACGGTGCCGCAACATAATATTCAGGCTATGGGTCACTCTAATTTATGCATAGAAGCTGCAATTTCGACCGTAAATATGATTCAATTTACAATTATTTTCCTTATTTGCGTCAAGAATTTCGAAAATTTCACATCTCAAATATTACATTTGATGACACGCAAAGATCAGAAAAAACCAACGCCGGCACATCGAATTTGATTTGATACAGAGAGGATGCTCGTGCGAATGAATATAAAATATACCGAAAATTTCAATCGTCGAAAGTCAATTTTAGTCTATTGATACCACTTATTAACCATACATGAACACAATATTGGCATCTAGTGACACTTCATATATTTATGCAATAAAAAATACGGTAAGATAATAACAGAAAAGTGGCTTTCGATACCTCTTCTTGTAAAATATTTTGTAAGGGCATTTTGGTCATTTCGAAGTTTGGGTTATTTATCACAAGTTTTCAGCGAAATATGTCTTTAAAATTCTTTTTTTCCCGGATAGGGTCTGAATCCTATTTCAGAAACTTTTTATGGTCTGATACATAATTGCCCCCAAAATTGATTATTCTACCAATAAATTCGATATATACCAAACAATTCGAATATTATAATAACTTGGTATTACAATAATAACAATTGATATAATAATTGAATATATTGGTATAGTAATGAGAACACTTGGTATAATAATGATATAATACTATTAAATTTGACTTGGTATAACAGTATAATAGTTGATATAATAATTGAATATATTGGTATAATAATGAGAACAATTGGTATATCTGAATCTATAAAGAAAAGTTATGTTCGTTTTTTCAATATTTGGTGGTATTAAACACACAATTTTTCGCAAATGGGTACTGAACGGGAAGAAATACTTGGAGGGGGACTGGTGAGGAAGTTGAAAAGCTTGGTACTGGAAGGAAAGTTACCCTTTTTTTTTAAATTTGATAATAGTCGGTTGCCGTCACTTTCTGCAGATCGGCAAAAACGAAAAGTAAAAGAACTTGCAATAAATACATATATATCGTATGACAAAGCTAGGATTTAGAAATAATGATATCATAGTATTTGATTTGTTTGATAGATAAACTTGAACATATTTTAGTTGCAAGGGTTTGGCATAATATAATAGTGAAAAAAACTCGCCCCAATTCTATCCCTAACAAGATAGAGCACCATTACGTTTCTTATTTCCCATTTGTTTGTACATCGATTTGAATGGATCCATATCGAACAAATAGAAAAAACAAGAAAATTGTCACAAGTGTTTACGTGGTTAAAACATATATCCACAAGGCCTCAAAGAGATGATTCTTTACTTGTTTTTTTGGTGTTTAAAGTAGGGGGATACGAGAGCTACAAGTTTAGTGTTTATGATTTCTTTATATAATCACTCTATATGAATTTACACAGCCACAAACTATACTTCAAATTACTAAATTAGATCATTAACTATGGCTCGTATTTTTAGGGTCACTAAGTTTCACAATATAAACTTAGGTCACTAAGTAACATATCTGATTTCTTTTGGATCAACGGTTAATTTTCCGACGAAAATTGCCGGAAATCAGACATGGTCGTTGATGTGGCTGCTGACACAATAGCCACGTCAACGACCACATCGCATTTTCGGCGATTTTCGCCGAAAAATTCACCGGTGATCCAAAGAAATCAGATACGTTACTTGGCGACCTAAGTTTGCAATTATCAAAATAGTGATCCAAAAACAAAAAGTGGTAGAATTAGTGGACCTAATTTAGTAATTTAGCTCTACTTCGAACAGTTAGAGAACATAGCTTTATAAGGCTGGGATTGATCCTTTTCAGTTATAACGGTTCTTCAGCTCTACTTATGAAATCTAGGACCAACATCTTCACTTGTGAGATGATTCAAAATAACTTCTGCACCTTCTAACTTATCACGAAACATTTTCTATTACCAGCATTGAATAATCAGCTCAACTGAAGCTTAGCAGATTTCGTAGACTTCGTCAACTTTAGATCAAGTCATGATCATGTTTTATTTACTTACCTTCCACAACACGCCTACAACCACTTATGACCCATGACTTTTGGAACTAAAAAATAAAATAATAATAAACAAAAAAACAATTGCTGAGAAAAATATAAAACAAAAGTGGATAAGAATCCTCTTGAGGAAGATCAACAAAATTTTGTTTATAAAAGGAGCCTAAATCTCACCGCAGTATTGTCGGGAGGAGGCCGGGAACGTGGTCGGGCAAGAACTGCCGTTGAAGAAAAGATATTAACTGAAGAGGTTGCATCCAAAGCTTCGATCCATGCGAGCCGTCAGATGTAGTTGGCACTATATCATAAAATTAAAGTTTATAGCTGGAATTTAAAAGTCAAGCGTTGGATAGCGCGGATAATAAAGATCGATGGCAAGAGTTGATCGAATGCAACAAATCACGCGATCTCATGACTTTCAGCTTATAAATATCATATTTTGGGCACGAGGTAGTCATCTTCACGAACTTGTATCTTTTTTGTGAATGAGAACCACTGAGAGGTGTTAACTAGAGTTTGATAGTAGCACAGAGGATTATAATTCCTCAGTTGGTAATTAATACAAAGGGTGCTCGATTGGTCGCATATGTGTGTTTTAAGCTGCGATTTTTGATCCGATTGAGCTTCTGATAGCTTGAATCGATTAGGAGATAAATGCATACATTAAAATTACATTGAATCATGGTTCCAACGGTGGCCTTCGATCTACATTTGCGAAACAAAAATGCGCAAAAAAGCCTTGAAAGGGGAAGGGGAGTGGGGTCCCGAAAAATTGATATGGAAATAGCTAAGTTAAAAGTAAACTTAAATGTTGACCCTAATGTTGAAACAACATTCGGGATCAGAATATTTTTGCACAGCGGAAATTTAAACTTAGCAGTAAAAACGACGGAGACGCGGTTTTAAAATATGCAGCGAGTTAAATAACTTGCTGCACGCCTTCAGGGCAAAATTCCACTACAAAGAATGGATTACAAAAAGTCGAACTATCGAAAGATAGTAAAAACAACCTAGTAAAGAATCTAACGACTCTCCTAATCTTCACACAGATAACCTACGATCTATGTGAAGGTAAAACACTAGGTAAAGAACTGTGATGACGAATATATGTAGAGAACTCTCTCGTTTCTTTTTACTCGTTCGTCACTCTAGATGTGCGTCTTTCGTCACTCTAGATGTGCGTCATTCGTTGTCTCTCGTTCTTCTAGTATGAGATCGAAGTTCCTCTTTATATAGATGTGTAACCAACAACTACTCCGATGGTCGTGCTCTATTTTCGTGGTGGTTGTTGTTTGACTCGTTCAATCTCTATTTTAAATGAATTCGTCTCCTCCTTTTTAGCTCCAACTAACTCCACTTTATTCGATCCTATTTGAATAAGTCCAGCTCGTAAATAACTCCTGCACACACGTAAATAAAGGCACAATAATTGGGTAAACGGTTTTTGGATTTGAAAGACAAAATTAAGGATGGACCAAGTCTGAGTCAAACAATGTTGACTCAAATATTGATTCCACATCGTCAATGTCAACGATGTCAACATTAACAATCTCCCCCTTTTTGTCTTTCCTCCCAAAAACTCGTGCAGTGATATATTCAAGATTATGTAAAAAGGTTTTCGGGTATGAAAGACAAAACCGGAAATGGACCAATGTCTGAGCCAATGTTGACTCGGGTGTTGGCTCCACATTGCTAATGTAAACATTAACAATCTCCCCCTTTTTGTCTTTCTTCCCATAACCTGTGCAGAGTTAATCCACAAAACTCCCCCTGAAATCATTAAGACAATCAGAACAAAACATGGTTATCATTAGATAAGAATAACCATATGGACTAGTCTGATTAAGTCTTAACTAAACCCGCAAGAAAGAAAAAATAGAGAAACTAAAAAATAGATTAGAAAATCTAAAAAATAAGAGAATCGTATGATTCTTCTTCAGCGGTTTCCTTCTTTAGCTTCAGCATCATCTCCCTCACCAACAGCAGTTGCATCAGTTGTCCCAGCTTCTTCTTCTGCACCATCTGAATCTCCCCCTTTTTGGGTAGAAAGGAAACTCCTCAGAGTCTCTCTTTGTGCAACCAATGAAGCAACTGTATCATCTAGATACTTGATATGGCGTTCCAGGACTGATGTTGGAGCAGATGATGAACCAACATTTGGTTCAACATTTGAGCTCCTACCTAGCACTGATACTTGATATAGCGTTCCAGGACTGATGTTGGAGCAGATGATGAACCAACATTTGGTTCAACATTTGAGCTCCTACCCAGGGCAGATCCACGACATTGTGTAGCCCCGTCAAATGACTGCTATTTATATTGCTTAAAGTGAGGTGAGTTCGAAATAGGTGAGTTTGAAATTTATGGATAATGAAAGAAAGCTCGAGAATTTCGTAATTTGCAGAGATAGATTTAGAAAATATGAAATAGAGTAGTGCGAATTAGGAGATATCAAGTGACCATAAAAAGTAGGTAAATGCAAAAATGTAGTATCAGTCGAAAGTTTTTGCAGCAACAGTAACTAGTTTTCAGCTTGGAAAATAGCACAAATAAAGAGTTTAAATGAAACTAACCGTTTGAGACTTGATGAACCGCGAGTTCCAAGTGGGGGTTTCCGATTTTCTCTTAAATCATCATGAGAGATATAGATACTAGACTCGACTGACTAATTATATATAAAAATATAAATATATATAGATAATATAAAATATCGCATGATCAAAATGATTAGTCACACATGTTGCTCAACATTTGATCTATCATTCTCAAACGATTTCCTTCATTTTCTGTTTAACACCCTAGAACTCAATTTTCTTTCATTTTCTGCCCTTTACTCACCTTTATTATAGATATGAAATATTGTGCACTGCTCTTTATTGATTTCCTAATCATCAAGGTTCAGCTTTTTGCACGCAAAGAATACATCGTCACCGCGAATGCCATGTATCTAAGGATTCTTAATATTCTGAACATGTATCTTGAATAAGGATCATCAGCAAACCTTGTGCTAGTGAGCGGGTCATTTCAGAAAACGGTCTCGGTGAGTCAAATCATTTGAGGAATTAACTGAGAGAAATTTAGACCAAATATCGAAACAGTAACAACCATAGTTGACATATGCAAATGTTGATCCAGTTATTGGACCAACATTTACTGATACTGACACAGACCTATAGACTTTTTAAGGCTTGAAAACCTTTCAAAGTCTAACGCTTTAGTGAAAATATCCGCTAACTGATTCTTAGTATCTATATGCTATATTTTCACTAACTCTTTTTCTACTATGTCTCTCAAAAAATGATGTCTAATGTCTATATCATTTGTCCTAGAGTGCTGAATAGGATTTTTCGAAATATTTATAGCACTCAAATTATCACAATACATCAGCACAGTTTCACTTTCTAACCCATAATCATTCAACATACTCTTAAGTCATATGAGATGTGTACAACAGCTTCCTGCTGCCACATACTCAGATTCGGCCGTAGAGAGAGAAACACAATTTTGTTTTTTACTAAACACCAAGACACTAGATTATTACCTAAGAAGAAACATCCACCACTTGTGCTCTTGCGATCATCTTCGTCACCTGCCCAGTCAGCATCACTAAAACCAACTAAATTTGTGTTAGTATCCTTGGAAAACCATAAACCGAGACTGCAAGAACCACCAACATACTTTAAAATTCTTTTAACAACATTTAAATGTGAAATTTTTTGCTCAGCCTGATATCTCGCACATACGCAAACACTATACATAAGATCTGGTCTACTCGCAGTAAGATATAACAAGCTTCCAATCATGGAACGGTATAATGTTGGATCAACATTTTCCCCAACATTATCTTTACTTACCTTCTGCGTAGATCCCATAGGAGTTTTCATTACCTTTGCATTTTCTAGCCCGAATTTCTTCACAGTATTCTTCGCATACTTTTCCTGAGACATAAATATGCCATTCTTGCTTTGTTTCACCTGTAGACCTAGGAAGAATGTTAGTTCACCGATCATACACATCTCAAATGTGGAATTCATGGGTTGGATAAAATCATCCGACATAGATCAAGATGTTGATACGAAGACTATATCATCAACATAAATTTGAGAGATTAACACTTCATTACCAACTCTTTTTACGAAAAGAGTTCTATCGGCTTCACCTCTAACAAAACCATATGGTGTAGGATAATGTTGAGCCAACATGCAATAGCAAGTAAGAGTCTTATAGATTCTAACCTTGCTACGGGGACAAAGGTTTCATCAAAGTCTATACCATCAACTTGGGTATAGCCTTGGGCAACTAACCGAGCTTTATTTCTAATAACATTTCCGTACTCATCAGATTTGTTCTTGAAGATCCACTTTGTACCAATGACGTTACCGTCGCTTGGTCGTGGAACCAAAGTCAAAACCTGATTTTTATCAAATTAAACAAGCTCTTCTTGCATAGCATTGATCCAAAAACTGTCCTTGAGAGCTTCAATAACGTTTTTCGGTTCAATTTCAGATACAAAACAATTAAACCTTACCTCGTTGTATACGAAATTCATGCATATATTTTTTACCATTGATCTATAATCTCTTCGTGGTTTATCTCTGGTCTTCCTTCCTTCATCCAGTCTTCCAATGATCTGATCAGAGGGGTGACACTTCTGAATCCTAGCAGGGGGATCTCTCTTAACATTTAAGGTTTCATCTTCAGTGTCCTGTTCAGGAGCTAATGTTGAGCCGGATGTTGACTCAACATTGTTAGCTTCTAGATCCTCTGTTGGACCAACCATCGGAACAATATCTGCAATATCAACATGAGGAGTATTTCTGCTAATGTCAGCGGAATCATCAAACACAATATTAATAGATTCCTGAATAGTTTTCAATATAAGATTGTAAACACGATAAGCACGACTATTAATAGAACATCCCAAGAATATGCATTTGTCACTTTTCGAATCAAACTTCGTCAAATACTCACACGATCATTCAACATATAGCATGAACATCCAAATATGTGAAAATACTTGACCGTAGGTTTCGTACCCTTCAAAATCTTGTAAGAGGTTTTCTTTGTCCCAAGAGAAAGAAAACTCTATTAGAGATATGACAAGCCGTGTTCAATGCTTTTGCCCAAAACCATTTAGAAAGACTCTTGGATTGGAGCATTACACGAGCCATTTCCTGAAGAGTTCTATTCTTCCTTTCGACTACCCCATTTTGTTGAGGTGTCTTAGGAGAAGAAAAGTCATGGATAATACCCTTTTTGTCACAAAAATCTTTGAAAAATTGATTTTCAAATTCTCTACCATGACCGGACCTAATACGAAAAATGGGAGCACAAAAATTATTTTTGATCATGGGACAAAAAGTTTTGAAAAAATCAAAAGTTTCGGATTTCTCTCTAAGAAAAAATATCCATGAAAATCTAGAAAAGTCATCGAATAAGACACACGCTTATTTTCTATCACCTATGATGTCTACTTCCATAGGACCCATAAAATCCATGTGAAGTAGCTGAAAACAGTGGGCAGTTCTAAAATGTTGAACAATATGTTGATCAACATTATGACTGACATGCTTCTGCTTGCCTTTCAGACATTGCTCACAAACAATCTTGCCAAATTCCTTTAGGTTGGGAATTCCTCTAACTGCCTCATGCCGAATCAATTGTTCTAGGGTTCTGTAGTTGACATGACCCAATTTATTGTGCCATAGACAATATAATCTTCGGTTGTAGAGACTTTACATACCTCTTTTCTCTCATCCTTATCACCAACTTGATAGCAATTTTCACTCGATCTTTTACCTGCCATCACACACAAATTCTTGTCATTAAAAACTTCACAGCATTCTCTATTAAACATTACCTCAAGATCGTCCTCACATAATTGACTTAAGCTAATTAAATTAGCAACAAGTCCATCAACATGGAGGATATTCCTTAGGGCGGGAAAGCCAACCACATTAAGTTTGCCTCGTCCGAGAATTTTACCTTTTGTTCCACCTCCAAAAGTAACCGTACCATTACTCAAGGGAGTATAGTCTATCAAGTACTCTTTGGTACCGGTCATATGGCGTGAACAGCCACTATCAAAGTACCAAGATCCTGAAACGTTAGCTTTCAAGGACGTGTAAACAACATTACATTGAATTGAAGACTTTCTTACCTAGACTTTCTTTTGAACTGATGGACTCCAAAAAGCTCTATTCTTATGATTAACAGAATTTAAACTACGGTTGTCTGAACTATCTCTGGACATTCTCTTCAACACTGATCTCTCAATGTTGGAGCGAATGTTGAATGATTTTCAGTCAACATTTACTTTTTGGAAATCATATCTTTCAGTTTCCAACAATAAGGTTTGATATGTCCAGGTTTAAGACAAAAATGACACTTAAAACTTCTAGACCTGGACTTCGATGCAGAATGCTTAGATTTTTTATCAAGAATAGGATGTGATTTGAATCCTAAACCATGTTCAGAAGTGTTACTGAAAGAGAGTACCTCGTCAAGTTTTGACTTGCCTTTATTCATCTTTGAAAAGGTATCTGAAGCCTTGTTGACTTGCGTTTGTAGCTTGTCAATTTCTTTGTCATCTCTGGTCAATAAGGCTTCCATCTTGCTCATCCCTTCAAGCAAGCTATTGATTACCTTTCCGTTGTTGAGATTGTCCTCAGTCAGTACTTGAACGGAATCCTTCAGTTTCGAGATTTGCTTCCTTTGGTTCGTCCACTCTACGTATAGTTGTTTGTGCGTTTCTTCACGTGATTCACCATCCTCAGTAAGTTCTAAAAGATCATCTGTATCATCTAAAAACAAAGATTCATCGAAATTGTTTGATTCATCATAATCAAAGAGAATATAGTGTTCAGATGTTGAATCCAATGTTGGATCAACATCCGTTACCGCATTAAATCCAGTATGATGATCTTCATCTTCGTTGTCAGAGAAGGTTGGATTAAGAACTTTGTCCATTGGGCAACCTGATGTGTATTTCTTGCTGGCACATCTTCTTCATCATCAGATAGGCTAACCCAATATCCTTTTCCATACCTGCGAAGAGTGTTAGCACATTCATTTGCAAAATGACCCCAGCCTTTACAAGCATGACATTGAACAGAGTCCCTGTCAAGTTTGTCGACTTTTGCTTTATCAGCAGAGTTTCTTTTGTTGATAGAACGATTCGGAGCAGGTGAAGACTCTTGAGCGTTGAGAACATTCTTGAATGTTGGACCAACATTCAACTCTCTTTTATTTATCAGTAACCTTTTGAATTTCCTAACAATCATAGCCATATCCGCATCATCATCTGGCTCAACATCAGATTCAACACTTGATGGTTGCGAGACTAGAGCAAGACTCTTACCCTTTGACGTATTTTTCTGACTTCGAGATTGATCTCGTAGTTCTTCATAATGTTCATCAGGGTATTGAAGTCGAGTGTGGCTAGATTATGCGCTTCCTCTACGGCTGTCACCTTCATATTGAACTTCTCAGATAGTGACTTAATAGCTTTAGAATTTAAAATTTTGTTTGAAATAGGTTCACCTAGACTATGCCACTCACTAGAAATATTCAAAAGTTTTCCAAAATAAGTAGTGATGTCTTCACCGTCCCTCATACGAAGGTTTTCAAATTGACTATTTAAAACACGCAATTTAGTGTCTTTCACGCTCGCATCACCCTCATAATACCTTTGCAACATGTCCCATACATGTTTCGCATTAATACAGTTTTGGATGATTTTGAACATAAAAATATCGACGGAGGAAAAAACGGCATGTAAAGCTTTTTCGTTAAAATCGGCTGCTGCTCTTTCAAGAACATTTCATTCGGCAATGGGTTTGTCAAACACTTCCCCATCTGCATCAGGAGGTGTTTTAGGAGGGGTATAACCATTAAGAACCGAATCCCAAGCACGCGAGTCAGTCGACTTTATGCATTGTCGCATTCGGATTTTCCAATAGGCATAGTTTGATCCATCTAAGATGAGGACTTTTGCCAAAATAGTTTGGGCTTAGGACATCCATATAAATATGATAAAAACGCTTAGTGTATCAAGCGGTTGCTCTGATACCAATTTGAAAGGGGAATGGGAGCTGGGTCCCGATAAATTGATATGGAAATAGCTAACTTAAAAGTAAACTTAAATGTTGACCCTAATGTTGAAACAACATTCGGGATCAGAATATTTTTGCACAGCGGAAAATTTAAACTTAGCAGTAAAAACGACGGAGACGCGGTTTTAAAATATGCAGCAAGTTAAATAACTTGTTGCACGCCTTCAAGGCAAAATTCCACTACAAAGAATGGATTACAAAAAGTCGAACTATCGAAAGAGAGTAAAAACAACCTAGTAAAGAATCTAACGACTCTCCTAATCTTCACACAGATAACCTACGATCAATGTGATGGTAAAACACAAAGAACTGTGATGACGAATATATGTAGAGAGCTCTCTCGTTTCTTTTTACTCGTTCGTCACTCTAGATGTGCGTCTTTCGTCACTCTAGATGTGCGTCATTCGTCGTCTCTCGTTCTTCTAGTATGAGATCGAATTTCCTCTTTATATAGATGTGTAACCAACAACTACTCCGATGGTCGTGCTCTATTTTCGTGGTGGTTGTTGTTTGACTCGTTTAATCTCTATTTTAAATAAATTCGTCTCCTCCTTTTTAGCTCCAACTAACTCCACTTTATTCGATCCTATTTGAATAAGTCCAGCTCGTAAATAACTCATGCACACACGTAAATAAAGCCACAATAATAGGGTAAATGGTTTTTGGATTTGAAAGACAAAATTAAGGATGGACCAAGTCTGAGTCAAACAATGTTGACTCAAATATTGATTCCACATCGTCAATGTCAACAAGGTCAACATTAACAATCTCCCCATTTTTGTCTTTCCTCCCAAAAACTCGTGCAGTGATATATTCAAGATTATGTAAAAAGGTTTTCGGGTATGAAAGACAAAATCGGAAATGGACGAATGTCTGAGCCAATGTTGACTCGGGTGTTGGCTCTACATTGCGAATGTAAACATTAACAAGCCTGATAACAATTCAAAAAGAACCATGATGGAAATCAAGATTGCAAAACAAATTTTAGAAAAGAAACTTTATTTTACAGTTATGATACCTTGAGTAACAGTTGGAATTTGGGCTAAAGGCCCAAATAGGGTTTAGACCCAATAAATAAAAGCTTAACAGATTTTAATTAAATCGAGAAGCTTTCGTTCGTCGAAACCCAAATTTGATTGACGATTCAAATTCTACGTTTCAAGGGGAATTTATCGAATATTAATTGGCTCAAAACCAATGTCGGGTGAATGAGAAATTAATTTTCGAACTTGGCCCAGTAAAGAGATGAAATATATATATTTAATATATAAGGGACATGTTGTTATCCCACATTGGAAACTTAATCACTTTTTCACTTGTTTATAAGAGTCTCCCTACATGGGCTACTCAAATAGCTTGCCTAAGTGGTTGGAGGGTTATGGGGGGTGGACTTGTGGGGGAGTTTTGGACCCGATTATAGCCCAAGTGCGAGGCGGTGCCCCGCACTGCCGAGCCCGAGCCCGGGCCCGGACCCGAGGCCGACACCGACCCGAGCCGTGCCAAAGGCACAATGGGCATTTTGAGGCGCACTTTGCACTTAGCACGGCGCATCGGAGTGAGGAGCTTTGAGAAGCCCTTAATTTTAGACACCAGTGAGGTGGCGGCGGCAAGGTCACCAGTGACGTGGCGGTCCCGCTGACATGAAAAGTGGTGCTGACGTGTTAAAGGACACGATACAAGTGAAGCTGACGTGGCGCTGAAGCAAGCGCCGCGTGGACGACGATTGGATAGGTGACGTGTCGCGGAGCGGATAGGGTCTGATGGGTCGCGCCGGTTCGGCTCGGGTCAAACCGCTGGGTTGAAAAGGTTCTATTTCAAAGGGGCCCAAAAGTTGTGACTATTCGCGCTTTGGCCCCTGGTCGAAAGGTGCAAAAAGTTAAAAACAGCCCAAAAGATGCAACCATTCGCAGAATCGCCCCAAACCTATTCAAAAGCTATAAATAGACCCCTGCTGAAGTTGAAAAAATCATTCAATCGAACCCCAACATTCTAGAAATAGTTCATACACAGTCCAAAGAAAAACCAAAGCAAGAAAGGCTCGAGTCTTCGAGTAGATTCGCCGATAATTTTGTATCGTTGTGCAACGTGCAAAATTCTGAAGTCGTATTTTCGGGACGGATTGCGATAACCCAAGGCACTGAAATACGGGGCAATAACGTCTTACGGACAGCGTACGTAGTACATGCCTCGACTTCGACTCTAACGAAAATTCTGTTCGAGTTTCTGCAGCCACCGACCAGACGATATACACCGGATCCAACAATCGTAAGACATTATTCTGTCTGATCGATGGCAACCATTCCACTTGCACTACCGCTACCCGTAACCGGCAGCAGCCATGCCGAGAGACCGGCGAAGTTTAACGGGACCGAGTTCAAGCGTTGGCAGCAGAAAATGCTGTTCTACCTGACGACCCTGAACATGGTCCGCTTCCTGAAGGATCTCCCACCGAAGGTGACGGAACCCGCACCTAACGAGGCGAATGATGAGGCTCCCGAAGCGAACGAGCAATACAAGCACGAGAAGGCTGTATTAGATGCATGGAAGCATAACGACTTCATGTGTCGAACTATATCCTGAACGCTCTCGACGACTCCTTATGTAACATCTATGCAGTGGCTACGACTGCGAAAGAGTTGTGGGACTCGTTGGACAAGAAGTACAAGACCGATGATGCCGGACTGAAGAAATTCATAGTCGGCCGGTTCTTGGACTATAAGATGACGGACTCCAAACCGGTTTTGGATCAAGTCCGAGATCTGCAGTTGATCATCCACGATATACACGCGGAGAACATGCAGATCAGTGAAACCTTCCAGGTAGCTGCCATTATCGAGAAGCTACCGCCTCTGTGGAAGGATTTCAAGAACTACCTCAAGCACAAATGCAAGGAAATGGGGCTTGGGGACCTGATCGTGAGATCGAGGAAGATAACCGGAAAATCGAGGCCAAGAACAAGAGGGCTAACATAGAGGCACGGGCGAACTTGGCCGAATCGGGCACGGGCAAGAAACGCAAGCGGGCAAATACGTTGCAGAACCAGCAGAAGCCGAACTCTAACAAGATAAGAGGGAACTGCTACAACTGTGACAAGCCCGGGCACATGGCTAAAGACTGCCGACAGAAAAAGAGGGTAAAAAAGAACCAGGCTCACCTGTCCGAGACAAAGCTGGCATCAGATCTGTCGAAGCTAGACCTCGCTGCAGTCGTGTACGAAGCCAATGTCGTAGAGAACCCCAGGTCGTGGTACACCGACACCGGAGCAACGCGCCATATCTGTTCCGACAAAGAGATATTCTCCGAGTACATCCCGATTTCCGGAAGAACGCTATATATGGGGAACGCAGCGACCTCACCAATTGTCGGATTGGGAAGGGTGGTCCTCAAGATGACATCGGGCAAAGAGTTGACGCTGGTGGATGTGTTGCATGTCCCGGACATCCGCAAGAATCTAGTCTCCGGCTCCCTACTGAGCAAAGCCGGATTTAGACAAGTGTTTGAGGCTGACAAATATGTACTGACCAATAATGGTCATTTCGTAGGCAAGAGCTACATTGAAAAAGAGCTCTTTAAATTAAGTGTAATGCCTGTAAAACGCAAGATTAATCTCGCTAGTCATAAAACAAGTTCTTCGTACTTGGTTGAGTGTTCTAGTTTGTGGCATGACAGATTGGGACATGTTGGTTTAAACAAACTTAAAAAGTTATAAGTTTAAACATGCTTCCGCAAATGGAAATAAACTCACAAAAATATGAGGTATGCGTTGAGGCAAAGATGGTCAAAGCACCATTCACCTCCGTGGAGAGAAGTAGTTCACCTCTAGAACTGATCCATACCGATATATGTGATCTGAAGTTTGTACATACTAGAGGTGGGAAAAAGTATTTTATTACTTTTATTGACGACTGCACAAGATTCTGTTACGTATATCTTCTAAGTGGAAAAGACGAAGCTCTTGAATCCTTTAAGAGATATAAGAGTGAAGTTGAGAATCAACTCGACTCAAAAATAAAAATAATTCGAAGTGACAGAGGAGGAGAATACGTGGCGCCATTCGAAGAATTCTGCCAAGTACATGGCATTTTTAATCAGAGTACTGCGCCGTATTCACCTCAATCAAACGGCGTTGCAGAACGCAAAAATAGATCTCTAAAGGAGATGATGAATGCGATGTTGATCAGTTCGGAGCTACTCCAGAACTTGTGGGTGGAAGCAATTCTCACTGCAAACCGCATTCTAAATATGTTACCACACAAAAAGAGGGACCAAACTCCATATGAGTTATGGAAAGGTAGGAAGCCGACCTACGATTACCTTAAAGTGTGGGGGTGCCTAGCTAAGGTCGAAGTACCTAAACAGAAACAGGTTAAGATAGGACCCAAAACTGTTGATTGCATTTTCATCGGATATGCTAATAACAATAGTGCATACAGATTTCTGGTACACAAATCAGATATCCCTGACATGAACGCAGGGATGATAATCGAGTCGAGGAACACCGCATTCTTCGAAAATATCTTTCCAAATAAGGAAAGAAAGGAGATAAGTTCTGTGAAAAGAACTCACAATGCCATTGAAAGTTCGCCTCAAGAAGTTGAGGAACTGAGGCAGAGTAAAAGAAAGAAAGTGGCCAAATCATTTGGACCCGACTTTCTAACGTTAATGATGGACGACGAACCCGGGACACTGCAAGAAGCCTAGTCCAGTCCAGAAGCACCGTTCTGGAAAGAAGCTATTAATAGCGAAATTGAGTCCATCATGCAGAATCATACCTGGGAACGGTAGATCTCCCGAAGGGTGCAAACCTCTCGGATGTAAGTGGATCCTGAAAAAACAAATTAAGACCGATGGGTCGATCGAGAAATATAAAGCTCGATTAGTCGCTAAGGGGTTCAATCAAAAGGAAGGATATGACTTCTTTGATACCTATTCGACCGTAACAAGGATAACGTCCATTCGAGTTCTCGTTGCTATTGCACCATTATATAATCTCGAGATACACCAAATGGACGTGAAGACAACATATCTAAACGGGGAATTAGAAGAAGAAATATATATGAAACAACCCGAAGGGTTTGTAGCACCCGGGCAAGAGAACAAAGTATGTATTCTCGTGAAATCACTTTACGGGCTTAAACAAGCGCCGAAACAGTGGCACGAGAAATTCGATATGACAATGCTATCGAATGGGTTCAAAATAAACGAGTGTGATAAATGTGTTTACATTAAAGGCACACTCGAGGAGTTTGTGATTGTATGTCTTTAAGTAGACGACATGTTGATCATGGGAAACAGTCACAAAATAATCGTGAATACGAAGAATATGTTGAAAAATTATTTCAGCATGAAGGATATGGGTTTGGCTGATGTCATATTAGGGATAAATATCTCTAAGACACCCGAAGGAATTGTTCTGACACAACCTCACTACGTAGAGTATGATCCTCCGGCTAAGACACCTGTAGACACTAATCTACATTTGGTGAAAAATAAAGGAGAGCCTATATCGCAACTCGAATATGCTCGGGTGATTGGTAGTCTGATGTATCTGTCTAACTGCACTCGACCTGACATAGCATATTCAGTGAGTAAACTTAGCAGATTTACTAGTAATCCGGGTAATAGCCATTGGATAGCACTAAAAAGAGTGCTAAGATATCTGAAGTACACCATTAATTATGGCATACTCTATTCGAGATATCCCGCAGTTCTGGAAGGATATTGCGACGCAAATTGGATATCTGACAGTAAAGACTCCAAATCCACGAGTGGTTACGTATTTACCATCGATGGAAGAGCAGTTTCCTGGAAATCCTCAAAGCAAACGTGCATAGCCCGATCAACGATGGAATCGGAGTTCATTGCACTAGATAAAGCCGGCAAAGAAGCTGAATGGCTTCGAAATTTTCTGGAGGATATTCCTTGTTGGAACAAACCCGTGCCAGCGATAATGATACACTGCGATAGCATGACGGCTATCGGCAGCGCACGGAGTTGTATGTATAACGGTAAGTCTCGGCACATACGTCGGAGACATAACACCGTAAGACAACTAATCTCTAATGGAATAATCTCAATTGACTATGTAAAGTCTAAGGAGAACATAGCAGATCCTTTGACGAAAGGCATCACTAGAGAACAGTTAAACACTGCAGTAAGGGGAATGAGACTAAAAATCCACACACCAAGAAAAGGCACAGTGGAAACTCAACCATGATAAGTGGAGATCCCACGATGGTTCAATGAGACAACTAAGTTGTGGCTATTTTAGTTGAATACTTGAAAATCCTAAAAAGTCCATTCTCGAGAGCTGCCCAAGTAATCTCTCGACGACGTGTGGTAAGGGTAAGCGTTTACGCTTTTAATGATGACTATACCAAATTGGTGGAGTATTTCGAGCTACTCCAGGATTAAGTCCTAATAGTCGGTCACCTATATAAGTGTGAAGTGGGGCCGCTTCAAAATGAAACACTTATGAATGGAGATATGGTCCAAGGCTGAAACAGCTCAACGTGAGAATCGAAAGAGATCAGATTCATCTTTGTGTGCATGCTGTTGTCTTGGTTTACACAAAAAGCCGCCAGTTCAAGACATCACCTTCACTGAGCAGCGAGTAAATCCGATAGCATTTCACTAGGGAAGATTCAAAGCCACAAGCTACCTATCTCGATGCACTGATGGATCGTCGGGACTTTCTTGCTAGAGTCGGCATGCATTGCATTTGCATTAATTTCCATTCATGTGGGGGATTGTTGGAATTTGGGCTAAAGGCCCAAATAGGGTTTAGACCTAATAAATAAAAGCTTAACCGATTTTAATTAAATCGAGAAGCCATCGTTCGTCGAAACCCGAAATTGATCAAAGGTTCAAATTCTACGTTTCAAGGGGAATTTAACGAATATTAATTGGCTCAAAACCGATGTCAGGTGAATGAGAAATTAATTTTCGAACATGGTCCAATAAAGAGATGAAATATATATATTTAATATATAAGGGACATGTTGTTGTCACACATTGGAAACTTCATCACTTTTCCACTTGTTTAAAAGAGTCTCCCTACATGGGCTACTCAAATAGCTTGCCCAAGTGGTTGGAGGGTTATGGGCTTGTGGGGGGGTTTGGACCCAATTATAGCCGAAGTGCGCGGCGGTGCCCCGCACCGCCGAGCCCGAGCCTGAACCCGGACCCGGGGCCGACACCGACCCGAGCCGTGCCAAGGGCGCAATGGGCGTTTTGAGGCTCACTTAGCACGGCGCATCGGAGCGAGGAGCTTTGAGGAGCCCTTAATTTTAGACTCCGGTGAGGTGGCGGCGGTGATGTCACCGGTGACGTGGCGGTCCCGCTGACGTGGCAAGTGGTGCTGACGTGTTAGAGGACACGTATACAAGTGAAGCTGACGTGGCGCTGACGCAAGCACCGCGTGGACGACGATTGGATAGGTGACGTGTCGCGGAGCGGATAGGGTCCGATGGGTCGCGCCGGTTCGGCTCGGGTCGAACCGCTGGGCTGAAAAGGTATCTATTCCGAAGGTGCCCAAAAGTTGTGAGTATTTGCGCTTTGGCCCCTGGTCGAAAGGTGCAAAAAGTTAAAAACAGCCCAAAAGATGCAACCATCCGCAGAATCGCCCCAAACCTATTCGTTAGCTATAAATAGACCCCTGCTGAACTTGGAAAAATCATTCAATCGAACCCCAACATTCTAGAAATAGTTCATACACAGTCCAAAGAAAAATCAAAGCAAGAAAGGCTCGAGTCTTCGAGTAGATTCGCCGATAATTTTGTATCGTTGTGCAACGTGCTAAATTCTGAAGTCGTTGTATCTTCGAGACGGATTGCGATAACCCGAGGCACTGAAATACGGGGCAATAACGTCTTACGGACAGCGTAAGTAGTACGTGCCTCGACTTCGACTCTAACGAAATTATTAGTACGTGCCTTTGTAATATATAATTAATATAGACTAGTGTGTTTTCACTCTTTGCACAAATGTTGTTCATGCAATTAAGGACATGAAGCAGTGTAAGGTTGGTTAGAGATGGGCTGGGAAGAGAGTTCACGTGGCTACAGATGATGAAACATATGAGGAAGAATCTGTTGCTAAAACAGATTCTGCAATTGACGTCTTGGGCGATGATTCTTCACTGAGAAGTGTTGCTAAAAGGTTGTGCCTGTGAAATAGACCAAGAGGAAAGTGTTGTCTAGCCAAAGAAGGATTGGAAAAAGGACTCATGGGGCTAGGATCAGAGGATCTTCATGTAATTTGAAGAGTTGGAACTCGAAAGCCCGAGTTGGTTCGGAGTGGGAGATTTCAATCTCACTCGGGATTAATAAGGTGACTTTCGAGGCACGAAGCTCCGTCGGAGTATGATTAGAGGTGGAGGCTCGATTGGAAGCTCGAGAGGATTTTAGTCGAAATGGTGCTGAAAATTCCTGAAGTTGAAGAAAGTGAATAGTTGATTTCTTGTGAAGATTCGATCGATCATAACTCGTTGGTTTGAGTTGTTAAGGTGGAGATTGATGAAGGTAATGAGAGTATGTAGGCTCAAGGTGGAGTTTGTTAGGAACTTGAGCCTAAAACTCCATGTATCGAGACCTTGAATAAGCTCCAAAGTGCCCATGATCGAATGGTGGTGGCTCAAATTGAGAAGAAAAGATTCCAAGTGCTTGAGCTGCTAGATTAAATCAGATCTGTCAGATGATACCCGCTAGATCTAAAGGCTAAAGTTTAAACAACGGTATTTGATGTAGAACGTTGGATCGGGGGAGCAAGAAGATCTGAGGGCTGAAGATGAAAGTTGCTTTTCCACTTATAGAGTCGCTTGTCACTTTTATTACATTAAGAGCACGCGGTACTAGTCGGTGTGCATACGGTTCAAACTCGTTGAAGTACGCATAGGAAAAATAAGCTGAAGCTGCTGAATATAAAATCAAATTTCGAGCTTAAAGTTCATCACTTTGAGAGCTCATAGATTTGCTAGGGTAAAAGTAGCGAAAGGTTCCAACTACAAAGTTGTAGAAGACGTGTAAATATGTAACTTTCGTGTTGTAAGTGAATAAAAATGAGCGCTATGTTGGTCCATGGATGTAGGCTTTCAGCCGAACCACGTTAAATTTCAGCGTTTGATTTTGTGTTTTTGCTGCGATTTCGATCGGATTCGATCGGTGTACATACACGTAAACTCAGGTTAATTCCGGACGGTCATAGATCAACAATAATTAGGGGTAGTAGCAAACCGAGTCGAGCCCAAACATGGTCCACCTCGAGCTCGGCTCAACAAACATCATTATTTTAAACTAAGTATTGAAATCTTGTTAATCTAAGCTATTGTTTCTGTACTTGACATTTTATACAATATGTAAAAAAATCATCGTAAACCACCACACATATTGTGTGTCCACTTCCAATCCAACCGAAGCAAATTATGCGAAGAATTCAATTAATCGAAGAGTTAACGATGAATTATCATAAGAAAATGAGTAGCGGAAGATTTAGCGGGAATTATCTTTAAGGCTTGTTCTTTGATATCACATCAAGCTCTATTTTACACAAATGAATTTTTCACCTTAATACATCACATTCGGATCCATTATATACCAAATAAGTTCGATATATTTGCTAAGTAGTCCTAATATATGGCTTAATTATGATTAAGCCCGAACTACTATTTACACTACAAGACTAAGATAAATATATTCATATTGAAGACAATAAATGTGATTTAACAATCTTCCCCCTTGTGTTCAATCTTCGCTTGAGCGTTGGTTATCTTGTCTTGTTTTTGAAAAGATTCATCGAGTCCTAATAATCTACCATTTATGAGATTATTTGTATAATCTCTTCCTTTATCTTGACTTCTGATCTCTTCTTTCTTTGAAGATCTTCAAGCTCACCATGTCTTTTAATACTTTTCTCGGCACCAGATCTTTCTTCTAATTTATCTTGAAGTTCATCTTACAAATACCGGGAAGGTGTGTAAAGTTGCTTGCCGAATTTGGAGAATTTCTCTTTGAGTTTAAACAATGTTGGAGAATCTCCTATTTTTGTGTTCCATATCTCCCTTAGATAGTGACAAAACTCCCCCTATTTTAGTTCAACCTTGTGTTGGGATTGTTGAATTCGATTTGAAATTAGGAGAGACGTCATGTCAACTTCGTTCTTTGAAAGCTCGTGTTGTTTGCTTGATTCGACGACATTTGAGAATTTTGCATTTCCGATTAATCTTGCACTTTCGTTGTTGTATTGCTCCAATTTTCTTTATTACTACTCCCCCTCCCGATGATCGAGTGGGGAGATCGTCATGGCGATGTGTCAATATGGGAGATCGTCGTTGGCAAGAAGATTGGATCATCGTGACAAGGAGATGGGGTTTGTAGATTTCGTACGAAATTAAATTCGGTAATAACCCGACGGATCCACTAAGGGGTTCCGTCGATATGAATCTGGGGCCACATAAGCTTTCCGTTGACATTATTCTAGGAGAGTTGCTCGTAGAAGATGGCATGATACCGTTGTTGTTTTGATGTTGCAACGGCACGACTTTCTTCTTATCCTCGAAGCATGTCGAAGAGTGGCATGTCTACGGAAGTTCTAACTTAATCACAAAGACCAAGTATATAAAAAGTGTATGTGTCCTAGAAAATTATAAACATTTTGGAAGTGAGGACACACTAGACTCGATTTGATCAATGAAAGCATGGTACGGGGCGGATTACCACTAGTTCAATATCTCCCTATTCCGAGTGAAGCGGTGATAGCATATTTGGTTCCCCGTTAGAAACTGAAACATCGGTCTTTTGGGAGATGATGAGTGGGTAATGCTCGGATGTGCACGCGCCGTTGGACCTAATGCGATGTCTTCTACCCGGAAGCTAATAAAATTAGCACCTGTACCTATGAGGGTTGGTCCAAATTATTTGTGAGATAACGGATTTATGTACCTTCAAAAATTTCCAAGTCATCATCGAAGTCATCTTGCTTGTTGTTCGGATGATGTAGGATGGGTGGTAGGTCGGATCGTCACTAATGCTCGGACGCGTTCCGGGGTTAGGATCAAGTCGGTTCAGACTGAACCATGTGAACTAGAATTACATGCATCTAGGATACGGGATGAGTGCTGCTTTATTTGGATCAGCAATCCGGAGCAGGTCGATGAAAAAGAGCATATGGATCGTCATGTGGATTGTCACCTCGCCTTTTGGAATTATTTGTCCGTTGTAAGCTCGAGATTCTTCGATTAAGTCTATTGACGGATGTCAGAGGAAATATCCATGAAGGTTGATAATGATGAGAAGAGATTTTTATCATTTTTCCATTTTTTAATTTTCTCTCTTTTTCTCTTGTTTTTTATTTTCTCCGTTTTTTTACTTTTCTCTTCTTTTTTTTTTTTTACTTTCCTTTTCTTCTTTTTCTCTCTTTTTTATTGTCTCTCTCTCTTTTTTTTAATTATTGGCAGTATAATATATTTATTTAGCATAGTAGTAATATATAGTATGTATATATATATATATATAGTTTGCAGTAAGAAGTTTTCGGTAGAGAAGGGTTTGCGGTAGAAACGTTCGCGATAAGGATGGCGTTAATGATGGCGGTTTTCGATACGGGCTAAAGTTGTTTTTGGTATAGTGGAGTGGTTTTTGGTATGAGCATGGAGAAGTTTTTTGCGGATGAGGGTTTGCGGCATGAGTATCGCGAAAAATGATTTGCGGGTGATAGTTTGCGATAAAGTGAGATTTTCGGTAAGTGCGGTTCACGATTAGAAGGTTTGCGGGTTGTTTTTTTTCAAAAAAAAAAAGAAATATATACTATAAAATCTCTAAAATTATATTGAAATATTTTTATTTATTCCTCCACATCAAATCATGCTCTCTAAAAAAAATATTACGAATCTCATTCCCTCAATTACTCGTTTAAAGTTTTCTCCCCCTCAAACATTAAAATTGGTACTCCCTTAAAAATATATAAGAATCGCTCCTCTTTAAAATAAAGAAGCAGCTCCCCCTCAAATTAAACTCATTTAAAAAATATTATATTTAAAAAAAATGATTATCATTTCCGTACGTAATATGCATTTTGAATTGTAAATTCTTAATGTCTTGAAAATGTATATTTAAAATGTACCCTTTAATTTTTTTTGAAAAAATAGGTATTTTTCTATTTAGCTCGTACGTGTACGCAATCTAAAATATTGAAAGTTTAGTTAACATACGCATAATTGGAATGTACCTCTTTGAAGCGTAGTTGTAGTAGCCCACGTATCCCTTTATCATGTATGTAGAGCCACTACGTCAAATACCATACATGAGGGAACTGTAAAACTTTATCGGGACTTTGGAACCCATTATAACGTGGGTCCTCCCTTATTAGCAGAAAACCGGTTAAGCATATAAGGTGTTGAATTAGTTTTTAGTCCTAAATCATTCATTAAAGTACTTTTGGGTACCCAACGTTTTTTGAGATTACCTAACTTAATCGTAGACTTAGATACCCATGTAGGAGTGATTTGATACGGAAAAGACTTTTAAGTGCATGTGAATGCGTGTTTCGGAGAATATTTAAAATTTTTCTCCGAAGTCAGTCGCATAAGATATTTGTTGGATTTAACTTGATTGGGTATTTCAAGAAGAAATAAGTACATATAACAAAGTAAGCATCACTAGTAGATGAATTGTTCTTCCTAAAAAGAGAATTCACACGATTCACATAAGAATTACGAAAATTATTTCCAAGTCTAGGCTTCTTAAATAGAGAATTATTAAAATCATTTGAAGCATATGATGGAGTTTGTTTGCTAGAATTTGGAGTCTTTTCGTTAAAAATTTTCTTTATAGGAACATGAGAGGAAAACTTTTGCTCTTTAAAATTTCGCGTAGCTCTTTAAAACTTTTGCTCTTTAAATTTTCTTAAGTAAATAAATTTCTTCTAAAAGTTTTTGCTTTTCCGTTTGAAAATCGTTTCTTTCATTTTCCAAAAGTGAAGTTAAATCGGCAAATTTTTAAACAATCTTTGGAATGTAGCAAAATTTGGATTTAAGATATTCAAATTTGGAATTTTGTTCCTTATTAGCCACGGTTCGTTAGGGGGTATAGGAATTGACTCGTAATACGAAGATAAGTGAAATAACCTGTTATATCCAACTAAATAAGATTAAAGATATTTTAACACGAATAACTGGGAAGAATTCGGATTTCGTGGTGTGTGTGTGTGTGTGTGCTTGAGCTACGTTGGGGGCTCTTTCTATAAAGTATCTCTCTATTAAGTTTTCACACACAAGACACACCTAACTATGTGTTAGAGTTTTAGTATTTACAATAAACGATCACTAGATTCCATAAAATATAATCTAGTTCACTTAAATAAATTACAAGACTAAGATAAAATAATTAATTGAACACAATAAAATAATCCTAAAAATCTCCCCCTTTGTGTTCCATTTGCAATTCAGCGTTGGTTATCTTGGTCTTGTAAAAATGTTGTCTTGAGTCCTCGAAGAACACGTATCAGCGTATGCGTCGGCGGAAGCGTGCGAGTGGATGTAAAAATCTTGTCTTGTCTTTTGATCTATTCTTTAGGAGATCTTCAAGCTCACCATTTCTTGACATTCTCTTCTCGGCAACGTATCTTCCTTCGTGTCTTCTCTTGAAGTTTGCCTCAAAAATGCTGGAAGAAATTTGAAGTTGCTTGCCGAATCTTCTCTTTTTGTGTTCGATCTCTCCCTTCGATAGTGGCCAACTCCCCCTACATTTGTTCAACCTTGTGTTGGGATTGGGGAGTTCTCTTTGAAATTTGGAGAGGGGTACACAAGGCGGCAACCTCGGTTTTTGAAGGTCGGGGTTTGCTTTATTCGATGATGCTTGAGATTTTGCACTTACGATCAATCTTTCACTTATTGTTGTGGTACGACTCCCATTTTCTTTATTTACTATTATTCCCCCTCATGATGATCGAATTGGAGAGATCATCCTGGAAGTGGGTTAAAATGGGGCGATGGTTTGACAAGATGTTCGCGTCATCGGGACAAGAAGATGGAGATCGTAGGGACTCATAATGGAAATAACCTGACGGAGCCACAAAGGCGATCCGCCGTGTACGAAATCGTAAGAAAATAGTAGCGGGAGCTTTAACGAGAATTCTCTTTAAGGCTTATTCTTCGATCTTACAATAAGCTCTGTTTTACACAAATCAATTCTTCACCCTAATACATCACATTAGGATCCATTATATACCAAACACGTTTGATATATTTGCTAACTAGTCCTAATTTATGGCTTAATTACGATAAGCCTAAACTACTATTTAGGCTACAAAACTAAGATAAACATATTTATATTGAACAAAATAAATGTGATCTAACACATATTGTTCGCTAAAAAACAAACTTGTTAACGTGGGGCTAAGGCCAACGACGTTATTATGATGTAGTTTGACTGCCCCAAAGTAGTTGAATAAATGATATTATTGAAGAAATAATAATAAAATAATCCCACCCATGCCCAAAGAGCACAATAAAATGATTAATCAAACCAATAAACACAATAATTAACAAAATAAATAAAAACGAACCATCCTAAACTTTTCCACAGAATTGACTTTCTATTCTACACCCAATAGACATTCTTATTGTTTTATCATAACTCCTCAGAATACCTAATGAGAATATTATTCTCAACAAACGATTCTTAATCCGTCGATGTAAGATAGAGTATGATTGGGTTCGTAAATATTTATTACGTAAAACTTGATATAGAAAGTATATTTTTAACATACAAATAAGCTTAAGAAAACTATTGACTAACGTGATTAATGCCAAATTTATTATTATTATTGAATAAATAAATAAACAACAAGAAATGACGCACTTCCCTGGCTGCCTAGGAACCCAAATAACCTGATTTATTAAGATTGTTCATTGGCTGGACTCGGCACAGAGAAAGGAGAATATTGTTTGAAAGTTTCAAAATTGTGACCTATATTATTGTTTGTTTGAACTCATTATATTATTGGCAAAATTCTAATGTTCAAATTTGAGTACATAGTAGACTTTTTACCCCAGCCATCATACAGTTGACCATGATTCATTGAAAAACCCTTTCCTTCTCATTATATATAGCTAAGCATCGGTTAAGCCCCGCATATTGCATTATCACTTGAATTTTCAAGAAAAGAACAAAATTAAATAAAATGAGAAGCAATTATATTTCTTTCGCATCATTCCTCGCTATTCTAGCCATAACATCCCTCATCGTGTTAAGCAGCTCGCCGTCGACTGAAGCAGCAAGAACTTCAAAATACATCGTAGCCGTTGAAAAAGGTGAGCTCTTTGGAGTTTCGTTATACTTTTTTTCCTTATGTATATAATATTTTGATACTTTAATCATATACTGATGGGTTTAGTCATTTGTGTGTTTAATCTTTACCATAATACGGTGTAGTGATTCCCAGACGTTTTACCAGGGATGGTTTTAAAGGCATTGTACCTTCTCCAACTGCTCATATGAATATGCATTGGGCTAATCCTCCTCCGCCAGGAATAAATTTCTAATTGTTTTTTTTTTTTTTAAATGTTGCAATTACTCATTAATCTAATTTCAACTGTATTTGGAATGTTTTGGGATAAGCGATAATAATAATGATACTTAATTTTTTTTGTCTTAACAACGTTTTACTAAATGATATGTTATGACAAGCCTTGAGCTCAAATTAAAATCAATGAAAGATTTAACGTTTGACTTGAATTAAGAGTCGAATCTTGACTTCACGCGAGCAAAAAAATACTATTTTTTTGTTAGTAGAACAATTTATATCCCAAATATATTAATTCAGTACCAATGCAGAATTTTATTGGTGTTATAAAAGAAAACAACTTCAGGACGCGCATCGTGCGGCGTCGGTGCAACCATAGCCCGAACACTGAATTTATTGAGAAAACGTATTATGATAGACTAAACGATATCAAGTACACATTGTGCTTTTGGTTAGCTTTACAAAGAAAGGTTTTTCTGGTACCCTAATACCATCGATAACTTGGCAAGTTGTAGTCACCTCTCAGAATTAAAATTTGAAAATGTATTGCTGGGATAAATTATATTTTCTTTATAAGACCGACTAAACCAAATATTTTAATGGATTTTAATTTTTTGCCTAAAATAGAAATAGACTCAATTTTAAAAATCCAAATATTACGGTTTTAGGTCTTCTTCGCCATCTTATTGCCACATACTAATCAATGGTGGCCCAATCCTATTCACAACATATATCATTGTGACACCGGCCGCCAGGGGGTTGGTCGATCCCTTTTACCCTTGTGGTTCCCTCAATGCTTGAGTGGTGGGTTCAAACTTCTAAGTTATGTTGTTGGGTGGAATTGAGATATTTTCACCTAGGATTAGTCCCATCATTGGAATATGTGCAGCCAGTATCTAGCCGATTGAGTGAAGTTGTCTTAGGATGGGAAGAAATTGTAATATGTAGCTTGTTAAGATTATGCGAAGAATAATATTTTATAATTATAACATACATATATTTATAATAGTTTTATCAAAATGAATAACAACAACAATAATAGTTTAGGATGTGACCTATTAATACATTAAACCTATATTATCTCCTATTCGATGGACCCATAAAGAGAAGTAAATGTACTAATCATCAAGAAATCTCCAACAAGTAAGCGCACTCAATGTGAGGAATGCGTGAGAACATGTCAACCAGTTGAACGCTTATCAATCTATAACACCCTTCAATGTTTTGTTTCGACTGCATCAAATAACTATTATGACGTAGTTGATGTTACGAGCACATGTGGCTGGATTGGACGATTCTTGAACAATTCGAGCACTTTGAACTGTAGCAAGAATTTGACCAGTTTCATGTTCATGCCGGAACGATTTGGATCTCGACGAGAAGGTTTCGAAATAAAGTCACAAAATATTTTATTATATAGTTTGTATAGGTAGAAGATTACTGCGTCCCTAGTTGATAAAAGTAATATTTGGGATAATAATATCCAAAGTCCTCTCCAATTTGTTCAAATCGCCTAAAAAAATGTGGGAGATGTTAATGTCGCACTGGTACAAGCATTGTTCGACTATCTCGAAGTCGTACATGTGTGACTACAAAACAAGTTCAAAACAACAACACAAATATCAACAGAAATTTCGTCACCACTTTTTTCGATGGAAACTGTGACAGATATTTCGTTGCAAAATTTCCGAAGGGTTATCAAAAGTGTTAGGATATATGTTCTATTTTTATTATTTTTGTTTTGGGGCTTAATTGTAATTTCTGATATTTTAGGGACTAAAATATAAATATATCAAAATATGTGTTTCGTATAATGATTGGGGATAGCTTTGAGAAGTAAGTAACACACATATTGTAAAGCATTCAAGTGATATTGAAGATTTAGCTCGTAAGTGAAGGTTTCCAGAACTACTCCATTCCACACCTAATCGGTAATCTAATTTATAATTCTTCGATATTTTTCGTTGTCACGATTGGATTCGGGACTAACAGTTGGTATCAGAGCAGAATCGTGATTGAATTGCATTTGAATTTATTGATTTCAACAAAAAATCGAAATTAGTCTTTCAGAATTATTTTTGCGAAGAACATACGTAAAATTCGACTTTGTTTCCGAACAATTCGACTTGATTTGCCTCGAATAAGCTTCGATTGATTGATTTGCACTAATTTGCACTTGATTTTGGTTGATCGAACATATGCAAAATTTTATCGAAAATTTTATTGCATAACTTTTATCACAAAACTTTTTCGACAAATATTTCTGAAAAATATTATCGACAAACTTTATCGATAAACTGTATCGAAATTTTTATTCGGAACGATTATTTTTCAAGAAACATATTCATTATCGAGAAATTTTATCGTAAAGTTTCTCAATAAACTTGAACACGAATTTTTTTCGGATAAACTTTATCGAGTATCGAGAAATTTTCTCGATAAACCTTAACAGAAAATCTTTTCCGGAACAATATTTATCAAGAGACATACTCTTTAGCGCGAAATTTCATCGTAAAATTTTCTCGATAAACCTTAACAGAAAATGTTTTTCGGAACAATTTTTATCGAGAACATACTCCTTATTGAGAAATTTTATGGAAAATATATTCGATAAACCTTAACAGAAAGTTTTTTTCGGAAGAATTTTATCGAGAAACATACTCATTATGGAAAAACTTTATCGTAAAATTTTCTCGATAAACCTTAACAGAGCAAATTTATTTTCTCGGAAAAACATATCTTTTATCGAGAATTTCTATCGTAAATTTTTCTCGATAACTCTTGACAATGTTATCGATAAAACTTTCTCGATAAACATACAAGAAAGGTTTTCAATGCAAAAATTATATTCGGATCACAGAACATATTACTTGTGTAACACTGTTATTACTTAACATTCTCCTTTTGTGTTGTAGAAGCACTTAAATAAATTCAATCTAGACGACATCGATCCGACAATCCAACCAAAAATCAACAATGGATGCATATACTATGGGAAACTACATTCGCCCTCCGATTCTCCGTAGAGGTGAATACATAGCATGGCGCAGTCGTTTCCTCAACTTCCTTGAATGCAAAGATCATTCCGATCTCTTGATAGAATCTCTCAACGAGGGTCCAACAAAGGTTTGGATGACCATTGATGCACTTCCAAACAATGCTCATTTGGTTGAAGGAACTCTACAACTCAAAGCTCCCCCAACCTATACACCCGAGGAACAGAAAAGAGCTAAAGCTGATCATCAAGTAAAAAACTACCCGATCCAAGCAATTCCAAATGAAATAAATATACAAATAGATAGTTTGGTAACCGCAAAAGAGATGTGGTATGAAGTATACAAGATGATGCAAAGGACTGAAGTTGATATAAAAGCAAAGAAAACCAACATCGTCACGGCTTATGAAGGTTTCAAAGCCAAGAAGGTGAAGACCTACATGACACATACCAACGTTTTCTCACTCTTTTAAACGAGATGCAAAAGATCAAAGTCTTACGCTCCAATATGAAAATCAATCTTCGTTTCTTGGCATCACTTTTCCGGAATGGAAAAGAGTTGCCACTCAGATATGCCAAACCAAAGACATGGACGAAATGGATGTTCACACCGTATTTGACAATCTTGCACAACACTTCGAAGATGTGTTGGAAACTCAGTTTGAGAACACAGGAAAGAGTACGGACCCACTTGCTCTTGTCTCCGAGACTCGACCAAGAAAATCAAATATAAAAGTCGTAGAAGTGGAGAAAAATGAAGGCTTATGCTGATATAATATTCTTGTCGTGGAACGCAAGAAGCTCTACTCAAAGATCAAAAGTCTAGAGGATATTCCTGCGAAACGGGGTAAAACGGACCAAACAATTTTTCTTAATCAACCTAAGGACATCAAATTCTATATCCGAAGGAAGTTTTAGGCTTTGAAAACCCGCATCACTTAAGTAAAGTGACGTCCATTCAAATGTAAGATATCCGATATATGGGACTCGGGTTAACTCAACTCATTACTTTCACTGGAGCAATGGAATCAATGCTTTTGTGGAAGAAAAACGGGCAACCAAAGCTAAAGCCGAGATTTCATTCGATTATAAGGAATTGAACAAAAGTTAATATCCTTATCATTGGTCTACAAGTCAATTCCAATACCCCTAGTGACACCGCAACTAGAAAAGATGAAACTTCCGATTTTGAAAATTCAAAACCCAACTTTTGCTATATTCTGAAGATTGTTCAAACAATAGCCGATTTAACCTCTACTTTGAAAAAAAAAACAGAGAAAAGGTTTTCAAACGGGAAAAGAAAAACTTTTACAAGAAATCTCATTACTAAAGAAAAATTTAGTTCCTCGAAATCCGACTAACTCTCTAATCCCTTCTTCTATAGGCAAAGCCACAAGTAGAGAACAGATGAAGAGTTCAGATGCTTTTACTTCTTTTTGTTGTTTTTCAAATAACACTAATGTCCTCCCCTATCATGTCTAATGTTGGCCTTTCAAGTACTAATAGAACGTCTTTTCCTAGAGTTCAACGACGTCTTCATGCTTCGTTAGATGGAACTTGTAAAGATGTTCACCATACAAAACGTTAGATTCCATATTCAACTAATAAAAATAACAAGCAAACGACAAAGCAAACATGGACCCGAAAACGAGAATTCATTGAGTCAACGCAACCCACTTTTGTACCTTTTAATGTAACTCAAAAGTGGGTTCCCGAAAATACACCCACTAAAATATCTTCCATGGTTGAAACAAAGTGGGTTCGCAAAACAAAACCCACAAGTATCATACGAAGTGGGTTATTAAGAATGATTTCCCTAAGAAAATTCGCACTTATAAAAAGTTTGGGTCCCCAAAAGATCTTCTCGGAAAGAAAAGTTTATATGGGTACCAAATCTTCCTTGTCTATTTTACCTCACGTTAATAAAGCCACAATAGTAGATACTCTACTTAAATCCTATAAATTGATTGTAGTTACTATTTTGGCATTATTTTATGTTCTTAATAACTCCTTTGGCATTAAAGATGGACCCATTCTGCAGTGCGTACCTAAGCTTACTTAAATTGTTTTGTAGAACTCTCATGTGTGGTACCTAGATTTTGGTTGCTCCACACACATGACGGAAATGGGAAACAAAGCACTGCTGAGCAACTTTAATAAGAACTATAACGGAAAAGTTCGATCTGGCAACAACGAATCTGCTCCAATACTTGGATTTGCTGATATCGAATTGGATAATCTTACATTTCAAGATGTATCCTATGTTGAAGGACTTAAGCACAATCTCTTCGTATCGGAAAATTCTGTGACAAGAATTTAGAAGTTCATTATCGAGTGGATAAGTGTTGTATTATATATTAGCAAAAGGAATAACTTATATTCGGGACTCGTCAATCTATGTTATACACCATTAATTTGCAGACTACGAAACCTACTACGACGGTTTGTCTCATTACCCAGGCTTCGATAAATCCGAATAATCTTTGGCATCGGCGGATCTCGCATCTCAACTTCAGAGATTTACATAAGCTACATTCTAAGAAACGGGACTACCACAACTTGCTTATCTTCAAGCCCATAAGTGCACCTCATGTGAACTTGGAAAAATGAAGAGAGACACATTCAAGCAAACAAGTAGCTTCTACCATTTGGCCTCTATAACTCCTTCATATGGACTTATGTGGTCCTATGCGAACACAAAGTCTTAACGGCCAAAAGTACGTCTTGGTTATTGTAGATGACTACTCTCGATCAAGTGAACAATGTTTCTACGGACAAAAAATCAGACCGCTGGCTTGATCATCTCTTTCATTAAAACTACACAATATTTGTTGCAACAAACAATCCAACTGATCCGAACAGATAATGGTACCGAGTTCAAAAATAAGACACTCAACGAATTTTATCTTTCCCTTGTTATTACACAACATTTTTCAGCAGCAGGAACTCCACAACAGAACGTTGTCGTCGAATGAAAGAATTAAACGTTTGTTGAGGCTGCAAGGTAATTGCTCATACATGCAAATTTACAGCATATTTTGTGGACCGAAGCAATTAATACCGCGTGTTTCACTCAAAATCGAACTATAATCCACAAAAGGTGCAATAAGACTTCGTATGAGTTAATGAGCAAAAGAGTACCGAATATTGCTTTCTTTAAAGTTTTTGGGAGTTTATGCTTTGTAAAAGATCTACGAGACAATAGAAGCAAGTTTGATCCTAAGGCTCTTGAAATAATTTTATCGGTTACTCCATGACGTCCAAAGCTTATCGTATTTTTATCAAGTCCAATCGAACGATTATCGAGAGCATCAACGTTACATTTAATGAGTCAACCAAATTGGCTTCAGAACATGACAGTTTTGGACCCGAGCCTACATCTATTGTTCTTGATCATAACAGCTCAAAACTCGTTCTACAACGAACGTTGACTACAGATCAACAACTTTCTCTCGCCACCAATACGAATGACTCAATTGCATATGATCTCGTGGACTTGGATTCTCTATTTGAATATTTTCATCCTCGTTCACCAATTCTTCCCGACAATTCACAAAGCAACTCGGGAAATACTCCTTCCACGGCAACGGTCAAAACATCTTTGGTGAAAGATACCATTCCAAGTCCTCTTCTTGATACTACAATTCCTAACACCTACACCTCAATAGATTCTCTTTCCAATGGCAATCCTACTAATATGGACAATGCTCCTCTAATGAGTTCCCCGGTGTCGGAGGACGAGGTCTCTTCCTATATTCATGAGGCACCAATCATTCCTCATGTGACCAAGTGGACCAGCATTCATCCATCCACTTTGATTATCGGAGACCCGTCCACTGGAATTTGTATGAGATCGGCTACTAAAAATGATTCTATCTCTTCATGCTTTTTGAGTCAAATAGAACCAACAAAAGTCTCGGAAGCTCTTGTAGATCCCGATTGGATTATTTCTATGCATGAGGATCTTAATCAATATGAAAGGCTTAAGGTGTGGACTTTTGTACCAAAACAGAAAAAAATACAACAATCATTGGTATAAAATGGATATTTAAGAATAAAAAGAATGAAGCCGGCGTCGTAGTCTGTAATCAAGATCGTCTCGTCGCTTACGGTTATAATCAACAAGAGGACATTGACTATGACGAAACTTTTGCACCGGTGGCTCGCATGGAGATATAAGCCTATTTCATGCATATGAGGCTCATAAAGTCTTCTTAGTATACCAAATGGATGTCAAAACTGCCTTTTTTAAATGGCGTTTTTAAAGAGGAAGTCCATGTTGCCCAAGCGGAAGGCTTCGTTAGTTTAAATCATCCCGATGTTTATCGTCTTAAAAAAACCTTATATGGACTCAAACAAGCACATAGGGCATGATACAACGTTCTCTTGGAATTCTGGGTCATTTCGGGATTTACGAAAGGCACGACTTTATTCGTCAAAAAGGATGGAAAACACATAATGATAGTACATGTCTTTGTGGACGATATCATCTTTGGATCAACAAATTCAATTTTTTGTCAAGAATTCAGTGACTTAATGACATCCAAATTTGAGATAAGTATGACGGGAGAACTTAGTTTCTTCCTAGGTTTGCAAGTTCGTCAGCTATATGACGAATGTTTTTCTCAATCAGGCCAATTACATTTATGACATCGTAAAGAAGTATGAAATGGACAAAAGCTCATCAATGCCGACTCCTATCTCAACTTCTTGCAAACTTGATTACGATCCTTCAGGACCACCCGTCGACGGTACCATGTATCGTGGTATTATCAGTTCATTACTTTATTTCACTTCTAGTAGATCGTATATTATGTTTGCTACCTGTATTTGTGCTAGATTTCATGCTAATCAAAATGAATCCCACCCGAAGGCTGTCAAGAGGATACGCTATCTGAAAGGTTCCCTTAATGTTGGTCTTTGGTATCCGAGATTTTCTGACTTTAATCTCGTTGGTTTTACAGATGCTGACTTTGCAAGTTGCAAAATGGACAGGAAATGCACATCCGGTGGTGACCAACTTCTTGGTGAAAAGCTAGTTTGCTGGTCATCCAAGAAATAAAATTGTGTGTCAATATCTGCGACCGATGCAGAGTACGTTGTTGCTGCTGTTCACAAATTCTGTGGCTCCGTACTCAGCTTTTGGACTACGGGTTTGAATTAAATAAAATTCCGTTCTATAGTGATTCCCAAAGTGTTATTGCTATAACGTGTGATCCTGTTCACCATTATCGCACTAAACACATTGATCTCCGTTATCACTTTATCAAAGATCATGTGGAAAAAGGGACAATCGAAATATACTTTGTTAGCACAAAACTACAGCTTGCCGACATATTTACCAAAGCATTGGATGCAAAACGATTCCAATGTTTGGTTTCTAAGTTAGGCATGCTCATCTCGCTCCTTAACGATTGCTCCTTTTTCCTCGATCAATGTTTTATGTGCTTTACATATCTGCATTCTGTCTCTGTTGTCTAGGGGGAGAAATATTATATAATTGAAATATTTTTTTTTGTTTGTTTTGTTCAATTTCAAAATTTTATATGATATAAAAAAAACTGCATATTTCTAGCTAAGTCTTCAATATTTTGCTTTATATTTAGTCAAATTTTTTTTCCACAACATAAAAGAAAAGTGATGTTTTTATGTTTTTTATTTACAATTTTTTTGGGATATAATTGATCAAGTATTGCATTTTTCACGATTATTGATATATGCTTTTTCCCTGAATAACAAAATTAACTTTGTAGACGATTGGAATATGCCATATGTTTCACATGCGTGGGTATGTATACTCGAAGTCATACTTGGTTATTTTTCTTTCTTTGCTAGCAATGGTGTCTCTATCATAATTTTTTTGTGGTTCTCGACATTGTGAAAGTGATAAGGGCATTTAGGATTCTCTCTATTGACCAACATTCTACTTTCTCATTAAATTTGTCCTCCATTCATTTTCTATCCATCATCACTCTTACCTCAACTATGTTAAATCATCGATAAGGGTAATCACTCGAAAAAATGAGGGGGGAAAAAATTTGTTGGTGAGTGCTCAAATTTCATAAGTCATGATCTCCTCCCCTGATAGTCTTATTAAATTTTTTTATAAGAAGAGGAGCATGAACCTTTCTATGAACTCCTCCATTGATAATCTTGTTCCTTTATGGAAATTCGTGAGAGGAGCATAGACTCGGTGTAATGAACTTCTCCTATGATAATCTTTCCAATTCCGTTTACGGATACAAAAGAAGAGAAGCATGGTTTCGACCAAAAACAAGCGAAGAACTTCTCATTCGATAATCTCTCACTTTCATATCTTGATAGAACAGATGTTTCGTTATGAGCAAACACATAAAAAAGGGGGGATCAAAGGGAATAATAAACAAAGGAGAAAAAGTAGAAAAGAAAAAAAATGGCGATGATGTGAAGGTTGAGTTTAGTAAATCGATAATTAACATAGCTGAAAATTCTTACACTTTCTCATCTCATTTGCCACACATTTTCATCACTTTCTCATACAAACCTACACTAAAAGACCATGTAATTCATAATTCGGATCTACCTTGTTATTATGATATGTCAAACTTGCGAGTTTAGAATTAAAATCTTTCTATGAATTACTTTGATGTATTTCTTTACCTCAAGAGTGTGTTTCTATGATATGCTCTACGAATCTAAATTTTTTTCTTGTGATTTAGTGATTTGAAATATATCCATTCATGTCATACGCCTTTACTTGAGAAATTTTGTCACAAAGAAAATGATGTAGTATTTTTTTCTATTTCATTCTATTTTTTATTTTAAAAAAAATATATATATGATATAAAAATAACTGCATATTTCTAGCTAAGTCTTTAATATTTTGCTTTATATCTAGTCAAATTTTTTTTCCACAACATAAAAGAAAAGTGATGTTTTTATGTTTTTTATTTACAATTTTTTTGGGATATAATTGATCAAGTATTGCATTTTTCACGATGATTGATATATGCTTTTTCGCTGAATAACAAAATTAACTTCTTAGACGATTGGAATATGCCATATGTTTCAAATGCGTGGGTATGTATACTGGAAGTCATACTTGGTTATTTTTCTTTCTTTTCTAGCAATGGTGTCTCTATCATATTTTTTTTGTGGTTCTCGACATTGTGAAAGTGATAAGGGCATTTAGGATTCTCTCTATTGACCAACATTCTACTTTCGCATTAAATTTGTCCTCCATTCATTTTCTTTCCATCATCACTCTTACCTCAACTATGTTAAATCATCGATAAGGGTAATCACTCGAAAAAATGGGAGGGGAGAAAAATGTGTTGGTGAGTGCTCAAATTTCATATGTCATGATCTCGTCCCCGGATAATCTTATTGAATTTTTTTATAAGAAGAGGAGCATGAACCTTTCTATGAATTCCTCCATTGATAATCTTGTTCCTTTATGGAAATTCGTGAGAAGGAGCATAGACTCGGTGTAATGAACTTCTCCTATGATAATCTTTCCAATTCCGTTTACGGATACAAAAGAAGAGAAGCATGGTTTTGACCAAAAACAAGCGAAGAACTTCTCATTCGATAATCTCTCACTTTCATATCTTGATAAAACAGATGTTTCGTTATGAGCAAACACATAAAAAAGGGGGGATCAAAGGGAATAATAAACAAAGGAGAAAAAGTAGAAAAGAAAAAAAATGGCGATGATGTGAAGGTTGAGTTGAGTAAATCGATAATTAACATAGCTGAAAATTCTTACACTTTCTCATCTCATTTGCCACACATTTTCATCACTTTCTCATACAAACCTACACTAAAAGACCATGTAATTCATAATTCGGATCTACCTTGTTATTATGATATGTCAAACTTTCGAGTTTAGAATTAAAATCTTTTTATGAATTACTTTGATGTATTTCATTACCTCAAGAGTGTGTTTCTATGATATGCTCTACGAATCTAAATTTTTTTCTTGTGATTTAGTGATTTGAAATATATCCATTCATGTCTTACGCCTTTACTTGAGAAATTTTGTCACAAAGAAAATGATGTAGTATTTTTTTCTATTTCATTCTATTTTTTATTTTTAATATATATATATATATATATGATATAAAAAAACTGCTTATTTCTAGCTAAGTCTTTAAGATTTTGCTTTATATGTTGTCAAAATTTTTTTCCACAACATAAAAGAAAAGTGATGTTTTTAAGTTTTTTATTTACAATTTTTTTGGGATATAATTGATCAAGTATTGCATTTTTCACGATGATTGATATATGCTTTTTCGCTGAATAACAAAATTAACTTCTTAGACGATTGGAATATGCCATATGTTTCACATGCGTGGGTATGTATACTGGAAGTCATACTTGGTTATTTTTCTTTCTTTTCTAGCAATGGTGTCTCTATCATATTTTTTTTGTGGTTCTCGACATTGTGAAAGGGATAAGGGCATTTAGGATTCTCTCTATTGACCAACATTCTACTTTCGCATTAAATTTGTCCTCCATTCATTTTCTTTCCATCATCACTCTTACCTCAACAATGTTAAATCATCGATAAGGGTAATCATTCGAAAAAATGAGAGGGGAGAAAAATGTGTTGGTGAGTGCTCAAATTTCATAGGTCATGATCTCCTCCCCGGATAATCTTATTTAATTTTTTTATAAGAAGAGGAGCATGAACCTTTCTATGAACTCCTCCATTGATAATCTTGTTCCTTTATAGAAATTCATGAGAAGGAGCATAGACTCGGTGTAATGAACTTCTCCTATGATAATCTTTCCAATTTCGTTTACGGATACAAAAGAAGAGAAGCATGGTTTCGACCAAAAACAAGCGAAGAACTTCTCATTCGATAATCTCTCACTTTCATATCTTGATAGAAGGGATGTTTCGTTACGAGCAAAAACATAAAAAAGGGGGGATCAAAGGAAATAATAAACACAGGAGAAAAGTAGAAAGAAATAAATGGCGATGATGTGAAGGTTGAGTTGAGTAAATCGATAATTAACATAGCTGAAAATTCTTACACTTTCTCATCTCGTTTGCCACACATTTTCATCACTTGCTCATACAAACCTACACTTAAAGACCCTTTTTGATTCATAATTCGGATCTACCTTGTTATTATGATATGTCAAACTTGCGAGTTTAGAATTAAAATCTTTCTATGAATTACTTTGATGTATTTCTTTACCTCTAGAGTGTGTTTCTATGATATGCTCTACGAATCTAAATTTTTTTCTTGTGATTTAGTGATTCGAAATATATCCATTCATGTCTTACGCCTTTACTTGAGAAATTTTGTCACAAAGAAAATGATGTAGTATTTATATCTATTTCATTCTATTTTTTATTTTTAAAATATATATATATATATATATATATATATGATATAAAAAAAACTGCTTATTTCTAGCTAAGTCTTTAATATTTTGCTTTATATCTGGTCAAAATTTTTTTCCACAACATAAAAGAAAAGTGATGTTTTTATGTTTTTTATTTACAATTTTTTTGGGATATAATTGATCAAGTATTGCATTTTTCACGATGATTGATATATGCTTTTTCGCTGAATAACAAAATTAACTTCTTAGACGATTGGAATATGCCATATGTTTCAAATGCGTGGGTATGTATACTGGAAGTCATACTTGGTTATTTTTCTTTCTTTTCTAGCAATGGTGTCTCTATCATATTTTTTTTGTGGTTCTCGACATTGTGAAAGTGATAAGGGCATTTAGGATTCTCTCTATTGACCAACATTCTACTTTGGCATTAAATTTGTCCTCCATTCATTTTCTTTCCATCATCACTCTTACCTCAACAATGTTAAATCATCGATAAGGGTAATCATTCGAAAAAATGAGAGGGGAGAAAAATGTGTTGGTGAGTGCTCAAATTTCATAGGTCATGATCTCCTCCCCGGATAATCTTATTTAATTTTTTTCCACAACATAAAAGAAAAGTGATGTTTTTATGTTTTTTATTTACAATTTTTTTGGGATATAATTGATCAAGTATGGCATTTTTCATGATGATTGATATATGCTTTTTCGCTGAATAACAAAATTAACTTCTTAGACGATTGGAATATGCCATATGTTTCACATGCGTGGGTATGTATACTCGAAGTCATACTTGGTTATTTTTCTTTCTTTTCTGGCAATGGTGTCTCTATCATATTTTTTTTTGTGGTTCTCGACATTGTGAAAGTGATAAGGGCATTTAGGATTCTCTCTATTGACCAACATTCTACTTTCTCATTAAATTTGTCCTCCATTCATTTTCTTTCCATCATCACTCTTACCTCAACTATGTTAAATCATCGATAAGGGTAATCACTCGAAAAAATGAGGGGGGAGAAAAATGTGTTGGTGAGTGCTCGAATTTCATAGCTCCTCCACTGATAATCTTATTGAATTTTTTTATAAGAAGAGGAGCGTGAACCTTTCTATGAACTCCTGCATTGATAATCTTGTTCCTTGAAAGAAATTCATGAGAAGGAGCATAGACTCGGTGTAATGAACTTCTCCTATGATAATCTTTCCAATTTCGTTTACGGATACAAAAGAAGAGAAGCATGGTTTCGACCAAAAACAAGCGAAGAACTTCTCATTCGATAATCTCTCACTTTCATATCTTGATAGAAGGGATGTTTCGTTACGAGCAAACACATAAAAAAGGGGGGATCAAAGGGAATAATAAACAGAGGAGAAAAAGTAGAAAAGAAAAAAATGGCGATGATGTGAAGGTTGAGTTGAGTAAATCGATAATTAACATAGCTGAAAATTCTTACACTTTCTCATCTCATTTGCCACACATTTTCATCACTTGCTCATACAAACCTACACTTAAAGACCCTTTGATTCATAATTCGGATCTACCTTGTTATTATGATATGTCAAACTTGCGAGTTTAGAATTAAAATATTTCTTGAATTACTTTGATGTATTTCTTTACCTCACAAGTGTGTTTCTATGATATGCTCTACGAATCTAAATTTTTTTCTTGTGATTTAGTGATTTGAAATATATCCATTCATGTCATACGCCTTTACTTGAGAAATTTTGTCACAAAGAAAATGATGTAGTATTTTTTTCTATTTCATTCTATTTTTTATTTTAAAAAAAATATATATATGATATAAAAATAACTGCATATTTCTAGCTAAGTCTTTAATATTTTGCTTTATATCTAGTCAAATTTTTTTTCCACAACATAAAAGAAAAGTGATGTTTTTATGTTTTTTATTTACAATTTTTTTGGGATATAATTGATCAATTATTGCATTTTTCACGATGATTGATATATGCTTTTTCCCTGAATCACAAAATTAACTTCCTAGACGATTGGAATATGCCATATGTTTCACATGCGTGGGTATGTATACTCGAAGTCATACTTGGTTATTTTTCTTTCTTTTCTAGCAATGGTGTCTCTATCATATTTTTTTTGTGGTTCTCGACAATGTGAAAGTGATAAGGGCATTTAGGATTCTCTCTATTGACCAACATTCTACTTTTGCATTAAATTTGTCCTCCATTCATTTTCTTTCCATCATCACTCTTACCTCAACAATGTTAAATCATCGATAAGGGTAATCATTCGAAAAAATGAGAGGGGAGAAAAATGTGTTGGTGAGTGCTCAAATTTCATAGGTCATGATCTCCTCCCCGGATAATCTTATTTAATTTTTTTCCACAACATAAAAGAAAAGTGATGTTTTTATGTTTTTTATTTACAATTTTTTTGGGATATAATTGATCAAGTATGGCATTTTTCATGATGATTGATATATGCTTTTTCGCTGAATAACAAAATTAACTTCTTAGACGATTGGAATATGCCATATGTTTCACATGCGTGGGTATGTATACTCGAAGTCATACTTGGTTATTTTTCTTTCTTTTCTGGCAATGGTGTCTCTATCATATTTTTTTTTGTGGTTCTCGACATTGTGAAAGTGATAAGGGCATTTAGGATTCTCTCTATTGACCAACATTCTACTTTCTCATTAAATTTGTCCTCCATTCATTTTCTTTCCATCATCACTCTTACCTCAACTATGTTAAATCATCGATAAGGGTAATCACTCGAAAAAATGAGGGGGGAGAAAAATGTGTTGGTGAGTGCTCGAATTTCATAGCTCCTCCACTGATAATCTTATTGAATTTTTTTATAAGAAGAGGAGCGTGAACCTTTCTATGAACTCCTCCATTGATAATCTTGTTCCTTGAAAGAAATTCATGAGAAGGAGCATAGACTCGGTGTAATGAACTTCTCCTATGATAATCTTTCCAATTTCGTTTACGGATACAAAAGAAGAGAAGCATGGTTTCGACCAAAACAAGCGAAGAACTTCTCATTCGATAATCTCTCACTTTCATATCTTGATAGAAGGGATGTTTCGTTATGAGCAAACACATAAAAAAGGGGGGATCAAAGGGAATAATAAACAGAGGAGAAAATGTAGAAAAGAAAAAATGGCGATGATGTGAAGGTTGAGTTGAGTAAATCGATAATTAACATAGCTGAAAATTCTTACACTTTCTCATCTCATTTGCCACACATTTTCATCACTTGCTCATACAAACCTACACTTAAAGACCCTTTGATTCATAATTCGGATCTACCTTGTTATTATGATATGTCAAACTTGCGAGTTTAGAATTAAAATATTTCTTGAATTACTTTGATGTATTTCTTTACCTCACAAGTGTGTTTCTATGATATGCTCTACGAATCTAAATTTTTTTCTTGTGATTTAGTGATTTGAAATATATCCATTCATGTCATACGCCTTTACTTGAGAAATTTTGTCACAAAGAAAATGATGTAGTATTTTTTTCTATTTCATTCTATTTTTTATTTTAAAAAAAATATATATATGATATAAAAATAACTGCATATTTCTAGCTAAGTCTTTAATATTTTGCTTTATATCTAGTCAAATTTTTTTTCCACAACATAAAAGAAAAGTGATGTTTTTATGTTTTTTATTTACAATTTTTTTGGGATATAATTGATCAATTATTGCATTTTTCACGATGATTGATATATGCTTTTTCCCTGAATCACAAAATTAACTTCCTAGACGATTGGAATATGCCATATGTTTCACATGCGTGGGTATGTATACTCGAAGTCATACTTGGTTATTTTTCTTTCTTTTCTAGCAATGGTGTCTCTATCATATTTTTTTTGTGGTTCTCGACAATGTGAAAGTGATAAGGGCATTTAGGATTCTCTCTATTGACCAACATTCTACTTTTGCATTAAATTTGTCCTCCATTCATTTTCTTTCCATCATCACTCTTACCTCAACAATGTTAAATCATCGATAAGGGTAATCATTCGAAAAAATGAGAGGGGAGAAAAATGTGTTGGTGAGTGCTCAAATTTCATAGGTCATGATCTCCTCCCCGGATAATCTTATTTAATTTTTTTCCACAACATAAAAGAAAAGTGATGTTTTTATGTTTTTTATTTACAATTTTTTTGGGATATAATTGATCAAGTATGGCATTTTTCATGATGATTGATATATGCTTTTTCGCTGAATAACAAAATTAACTTCTTAGACGATTGGAATATGCCATATGTTTCACATGCGTGGGTATGTATACTCGAAGTCATACTTGGTTATTTTTCTTTCTTTTCTGGCAATGGTGTCTCTATCATATTTTTTTTTGTGGTTCTCGACATTGTGAAAGTGATAAGGGCATTTAGGATTCTCTCTATTGACCAACATTCTACTTTCTCATTAAATTTGTCCTCCATTCATTTTCTTTCCATCATCACTCTTACCTCAACTATGTTAAATCATCGATAAGGGTAATCACTCGAAAAAATGAGGGGGGAGAAAAATGTGTTGGTGAGTGCTCGAATTTCATAGCTCCTCCACTGATAATCTTATTGAATTTTTTTATAAGAAGAGGAGCGTGAACCTTTCTATGAACTCCTCCATTGATAATCTTGTTCCTTGAAAGAAATTCATGAGAAGGAGCATAGACTCGGTGTAATGAACTTCTCCTATGATAATCTTTCCAATTTCGTTTACGGATACAAAAGAAGAGAAGCATGGTTTCGACCAAAAACAAGCGAAGAACTTCTCATTCGATAATCTCTCACTTTCATATCTTGATAGAAGGGATGTTTCGTTATGAGCAAACACATAAAAAAGGGGGGATCAAAGGGAATAATAAACAAAGGAGAAAATGTAGAAAAGAAAAAATGGCGATGATGTGAAGGTTGAGTTGAGTAAATCGATAATTAACATAGCTGAAAATTCTTACACTTTCTCATCTCATTTGCCACACATTTTCATCACTTGCTCATACAAACCTACACTTAAAGACCCTTTGATTCATAATTCGGATCTACCTTGTTATTATGATATGTCAAACTTGCGAGTTTAGAATTAAAATATTTCTTGAATTACTTTGATGTATTTCTTTACCTCACAAGTGTGTTTCTATGATATGCTCTACGAATCTAAATTTTTTTCTTGTGATTTAGTGATTTGAAATATATCCATTCATGTCATACGCCTTTACTTGAGAAATTTTGTCACAAAGAAAATGATGTAGTATTTTTTTCTATTTCATTCTATTTTTATTTTAAAAAAAATATATATATGATATAAAAATAACTGCATATTTCTAGCTAAGTCTTTAATATTTTGCTTTATATCTAGTCAAATTTTTTTTCCACAACATAAAAGAAAAGTGATGTTTTTATGTTTTTTATTTACAATTTTTTTGGGATATAATTGATCAATTATTGCATTTTTCACGATGATTGATATATGCTTTTTCCCTGAATCACAAAATTAACTTCCTAGACGATTGGAATATGCCATATGTTTCACATGCGTGGGTATGTATACTCGAAGTCATACTTGGTTATTTTTCTTTCTTTCTGGCAATGGTGTCTCTATCATATTTTTTTTTGTGGTTCTCGACATTGTGAAAGTGATAAGGGCATTTAGGATTCTCTCTATTGACCAACATTCTACTTTCTCATTAAATTTGTCCTCCATTCATTTTCTTTCCATCATCACTCTTACCTCAACTATGTTAAATCATCGATAAGGGTAATCACTCGAAAAAATGAGGGGGGAGAAAAATGTGTTGGTGAGTGCTCGAATTTCATAGCTCCTCCACTGATAATCTTATTGAATTTTTTTATAAGAAGAGGAGCGTGAACCTTTCTATGAACTCCTCCATTGATAATCTTGTTCCTTGAAAGAAATTCATGAGAAGGAGCATAGACTCGGTGTAATGAACTTCTCCTATGATAATCTTTCCAATTTCGTTTACGGATACAAAAGAAGAGAAGCATGGTTTCGACCAAAACAAGCGAAGAACTTCTCATTCGATAATCTCTCACTTTCATATCTTGATAGAAGGGATGTTTCGTTATGAGCAAACACATAAAAAAGGGGGGATCAAAGGGAATAATAAACAGAGGAGAAAAAGTAGAAAAGAAAAAAATGGCGATGATGTGAAGGTTGAGTTGAGTAAATCGATAATTAACATAGCTGAAAATTCTTACACTTTCTCATCTCATTTGCCACACATTTTCATCACTTGCTCATACAAACCTACACTTAAAGACCCTTTGATTCATAATTCGGATCTACCTTGTTATTATGATATGTCAAACTTGCGAGTTTAGAATTAAAATATTTCTTGAATTACTTTGATGTATTTCTTTACCTCACAAGTGTGTTTCTATGATATGCTCTACGAATCTAAATTTTTTTCTTGTGATTTAGTGATTTGAAATATATCCATTCATGTCATACGCCTTTACTTGAGAAATTTTGTCACAAAGAAAATGATGTAGTATTTTTTTCTATTTCATTCTATTTTTATTTTAAAAAAATATATATATGATATAAAAATAACTGCATATTTCTAGCTAAGTCTTTAATATTTTGCTTTATATCTAGTCAAATTTTTTTTCCACAACATAAAAGAAAAGTGATGTTTTTATGTTTTTTATTTACAATTTTTTTGGGATATAATTGATCAATTATTGCATTTTTCACGATGATTGATATATGCTTTTTCCCTGAATCACAAAATTAACTTCCTAGACGATTGGAATATGCCATATGTTTCACATGCGTGGGTATGTATACTCGAAGTCATACTTGGTTATTTTTCTTTCTTTTCTAGCAATGGTGTCTCTATCATATTTTTTTTGTGGTTCTCGACAATGTGAAAGTGATAAGGGCATTTAGGATTCTCTCTATTGACCAACATTCTACTTTCTCATTAAAATTATCCTCCATTCATTTTCTTTCCTTCATCACTCTTACCTCAACTATGTTAAATCATCGATAAGGGTAATCACTTTAAAAAATGAGGGGGGAGAAAAATGTGTTGGTGAGTGCTCAAATTTCATAGGTCATGATCTCCTCCCCGGATAATCTTATTGAATTTTTTTATAAAAAGAGGAGCATGAACCTTTCTATGAACTCCTCCATTGATAATCTTGTTCCTTTATAGAAATTCATGAGAAGGAGCATAGACTCGGTGTAATGAACTTCTCCTATGATAATCTTTCCAATTTCGTTTACGGATAAAAAAGAAGAGAAGCATGGTTTCGACCAAAAACAAGCGAAGAACTTCTCATTCGATAATCTCTCACTTTCATATCTTGATAGAAGGGATGTTTCGTTACGAGCAAACACATAAAAAAGGGGGGATCAAAGGGAATAATAAACACAGGAGAAAAGTAGAAACGAAATAAATGGCGATGATGTGAAGGTTGAGTTGAGTAAATCGATAATTAACATAGCTGACAATTCTTACACTTTCTCATCTCGTTTGCCACACATTTTCATCACTTGCTCATACAAACCTACACTTAAAGACCCTTTTTGATTCATAATTCGGATCTACCTTGTTATTATGATATGTGAAACTTGCGTGTTTAGAATTAAATTCTTTCTATGAATTACTTTGATGTATTTCTTTACCTCGCAAGTGTGTTTCTATGATATGCTCTACGAATCTAAATTTTTTTCTTGTGATTTAGTGATTTGAAATATATCCATTCATGTCTTACGCCTTTACTTGAGAAATTTTGTCACAAAGAAAATGATGTAGTATTTTTTTCTATTTCATTCTATTTTTTAATTTTTTAATATATATATATATATATATATATATATAGATATATACTCATTTTGAGGGGGAGTACACATCCATACTTACAAAATCTATATTTGTTTGAGAAATTAAGGGGCCGAAAGTCTATATTATTATTTTCCAAATTAGCGAAAATTTCTTTTTCTCGAATTGTTTTTCGAGATAGCGAAAAACTTTCTCGGTAAATAAATAACAATCATTGTTTGCACATTTCTTTACCGATAAATTTTTTCGCCAAGGAACCCGATACGAGAAATTTTCGTGCAACTCCTTACATTCAAAATCTTCCTCGAATCGTGAAAAGTTCTAGGTATATAGTGCAAAATCAACCCAGGAGTCGAATATTAACTATAGATTACGTCTGTTTATTTTTCATTTTTCCGCATTTCCAGCTTCCTTTTTATATTCTCAGAAAACCGATAGCGAATTTTCCATTCGATTTCTGTATGTAATCGTTTATGATTTGTGTGTCGAATATGCATTTTGATGTGTTTTTTAAGGTTACCATAGACCTCAACGATCAACAATGGGGGAATCAAAAAGTGATTTACATGAGTTTTACCTTGAGTGTGTGTTTAATGCATGTTCTTTAGAAAGAACGTTAGCGGCGCAAGTTTCAAGGTTGATTCACACTAGTTAATGCGTAGGGTTTATGTATTTATACATTTGAATAAGCGTAAACCTTTGGGCCCCTACTTGGCCCATTACAACAACTAGCCAAGCACTAGAGCCCACAATTCGGACTCTAGTTCACTTAATAAAGAAATTACAAAACTTAGACTTAATAAAATATATTGGACACTTTAATATATTTAACAATCTCCCCCAGTTTCCAAATACAAATAAAGGTCCATCGTCTAAGTCTCCTATTTCTTCTTTTTCTTTCTTGAGCGCGGAGGAGGTGGAAGTTCCCGGTGAGGGAAGAATGACTTCCTGAATCCAAGAGCGATCTCGTAATGTCTTACGTCATTTATGATGTCCAGTCGCTCTTGGATTGCCTCGATAATCTTGTTGAGAAGGGGTGATTCTTCCACTTCTTCACCTTCTAGCTTTGCATCGGTATGAACCCTCTCCAGTCTTGTCCTTAGCTTATCACGGATTAGCTTTAGAGTTCCATCACAGAACTTGGCTGTTTCTGACACCAGGAGAGCTTTGGTCTGACGACTTATGTGTTGAAAGTACGTGACCGCAAGTTTTGGGTGCAGAAAGATGTAGCCTCTCTATGGCTTTCTAAGGATTGTCTGCTGTTGTGAGGCTGAGTCATGTTGACCTTCCTCATGTTTCTTTCCAAAGCCCTTTGTAGATCGTGAACAACATGATATTGGACTTGTCTTAGCATGTAGCGCTTGATCCCTTCGAACCCTTTTCTTTGTTCGGGCGTGTTGAGGGTGAAGTTACAGTACAAGCAGAACATCTGGTAGACTTCGCCCATTGGGAGGTAGGGAAGGTTGTCTTCCGTGATCTTCTCTACGGCCGCGTTCGTCTTCTCTTTTATGTAGACTGCGCTCTCGTATCTTCCGGTTGAGCGCTCTATGTCTACGAGCTTGAGTATGGGATTCTATTTTTTGAGGTGTATCTTGTACTGCTCCTTGGTCTGTTTGTTCCTGTTTGGCATCGTCCAGAGCATTATCAGGTCATGAAGCCCCTCAGTTCTCCCTTTTAGATGGGACAAGCCTCGAAGACGGAGCTCGTCGACTCCCTTTTTCTCATTCTCCTTTCGCCAATTCTTGGGTAGAAGTCTTCAAGGTATGGTGCCTTGATCTTCTTATTGTCCCAAGGTGTCTCCTTCTTCTTGATGCTCGTCGCCTCTTTTTTGGGCACCTGGTAGTTTAGAAGGTCTGGCAGCTCTGGGAGATCGACTTCAATGTTCGCTCCTTCATCCTCTTCTTCGAGCTCAAGGAGACAGAAGTTAACCGCCGCCAACTTGAGGTAGTATATACTTGTCTATGCAGGGGTATGAGTCATAGAAGGGCTGTCGAGAGGTAGTGGTTGTTTGGACTGATTGGGCGGAAGTTTGGATTGTATGGTGGCTTGGGCTTGGGGTGGTTGGGATGATGGTGGTGGTGGTGGGTTTGTTGAGGAGGCTCCAGCTTCTCCCATTGGAGTCTTTCCTCTTCCTCGTCTATGACCGCCTCTTGGGGTCTTTTGTCGCTTCTCCCCCTCAGGACGATCCTGATCGTCAAGATCATCATGTCTGCATTTGGAGCGAGAGCTTTGTTTGCGGCATGTTTTTTGTTAAATCGCATTGGAGCTATCGATTAGCCGTTGATAGAGTTTCTCTTCGGATTTGGTTCGGTTTTCGATGTTTAGGAGGAGGAATATGAGTATGTTGTGAAGCTGGTGGATCAGCATCGTGTATGGGTTGAATAGGTGTGAGGCTTGTGGTGGCGAAGGGGGTGGTGATGGTGTTGTATGAGTGGGTTTGTCCGTCACAAGAGCCTTGCCTCTGTACCGGATGACTGATTCTATCATCGTACGCACTTGTCCAATGATATTTTCTTGGAGGGTTGGGACAAGTGCGTTGATGGACGCTTTGACGCTTTGGGACAAGGCCTCCTTCGTGACGAACGTGGGCGAAAACGTACCAGACACATTACAAAGACGTTCCATTGTCACCACTTCGGAGTAGGTAATCGAATGGTGGCCTGCACTTACTATGGCAGGACTTCCGACCAATCCTAGCGACACAACTGGGGGCAGTGTCGCTACAGCCATTGTGGCAGGTACACTGAGACCTGTAGGGAAAATCACCAAACAGGAGCCACTAAGGCTTACTGTTGACATCGCACTCGTAGTGGGTCGAGTGAATGGTCCGTTACCGCTATTGGCTTTGATGTTGCAGGGGGGGCTTTCCTTCCAATCCTCGAAGCATATTCATAATTGGTGCGTCTATGAAAGTTCCTGCTAGGTCAACTAGGGTGCTCGTTGTATGTGTCATAAGGGGTTGGAAGAATATAGACATGGTAGACTGAGGACCTAACGTGAGCAAAGAAGGGGCGATGGTCGGGGGCTGTGAACCACCTAAATCTATATCCGTCGCTTCAGAATGAGGCGAAAATATTTGACGTTGTTCCCCTTGTGGGTTTATAGAGACATCCGTCTATTGGGAGATGGATAAATGGCTTGGTGGTGTAGACTCGTGCGCCGTTGGGCTAGATGCGGTGACTTCTACTCGGGAGTCGAACAAATCGACTCCTCTTCCTATGGGTTAAACCCGACTTGTAGTGAGTCGGGAGGCGGTCGGGGAGGGCGCGGGCAACGCTGCCGGTTCGTCATTTGTCTGATTTGGCGTTGCTCGCATCTGGTACCCGTCACATCATAAATGATGTGTTTGATGTCCTCAGATTGGGTTGCTTCTGAGGACTCCCCGGCCGGTTCACTTGTAGGACCCTCACATTCACTCGTTGATGCTCCTGGATGGGCTCGACTGGGTCTTCCTGGATGGGCTCGACTGTGCTCCACAGGGTACTTGATCACATGTGCGTCCGCATGGTCTGCCATTTGGAGTAGAGCTTCCAGAATCGGCATCGGCTGGCATTGAGGTCCTTGGGAGGTATCCTTTGCCTTGTGGAAGTATTTCAGCACCAGCACCGGGTAGCTCTTGGCATTGCTTATGCAGGGGATTTCTGGGTGGTCGTAGGTTACCATACACCTTAACGATAAACAATGGGGGAATCAAATAGTGATTTATGTGAGTTTTACCTTGAATGTCTGTTTAGTGCATGTTCTTTAGCTTGAGAGAGAAGCGGGGCATGTTTCATGAAATCTAAATTTAGATTCACACTAGTTAATGTGTAGGGTTTATGTATTTATACCTTTGAATATGCATAAACCCTTGGGCCCCTACTTGGCCCATTACAACCACTAGCCAAGCACAAGAGCCCACATTTCGTACTCTAGTTCACTTAATAAAGAGATTAGACTTAATAAAATATATTGGACACTTTAATATATCTAACAATCTCCCTCTAAGTGTCCAAATACTAATAAAGGCCCATCGTCTAAGTCTCATATTTCTTCTTTTTGTTTCTCACGCGCGGAGGAGGTGGAGTTCCCGGTGGGCAAAGAATCCTGAATCCAAGGGCGATCTTGTAATGTCTTACGTCGTTTCTAATGTCCAATCGCTCTTGGATTGCCTCAATGATCTTGTTGAGAAGAGGTGGTTCTTCCACGTCTTCACCTTCTAGCTTTGTATCGGCATGAAGTGTCTCCAGTCTCGTCCTTAGCTTGTCCGGATTAGACTTAGCATTCCATCGCATACTTGGCCGTTTCTGAAACCAGAAGAGCTTTGAGCTAATGACTTATGTGTTGAAAGTACGTGACCGCCAGTTCTGGTTCAAGAAAGATGTAGCTCTCTCCGTGACTCTCTAAGGATTCCCTGCTGTAGGCTGAGTCAGGTTGACCTTCCTCATATTGCTTTCCAAAGCCATTTTAAAATCATTAACATGATATTGGATTTGTCTCAGCATGCAACGCTTGATCCCTTCGAACCATTTTCATCGTTCGGGCGTGTTGGGGATGAAGTTGTGGTACAAGCAGAACATTTGGTAGACTTCACTGGTACGGGAGATTGGCTTCCGTGATCTTCTCTATGGCCGCATTCGTCCTCTCTATTACGTAGATCGCACTCTCATATCATCCGATTGAGCGCTCTATGCCTACGAGCTTGAGAATGGGATTTTCCTTTCTGAGGTGAATCTTGTATTGCTCCTTGGTCTGTTTGTCCATGTTTGGCATTGTCTAGAGCATAATCCGGTGTTGAAGTCCGTCAATTCTCCCTTTGAGATGGGACATGCCTCGAAGGCGGAGCTCGTCGACTCCCTTTATTTCATTCTCCTTTCGCCAGATCCTTGGGTAGAGGTCTTCAAGGTATGGAGCTTTGATCCTCTTGATGATCGTCGCCTCTTTTTCGTGTGCTTGGTAGTTGAGGAGATCTGGCAATTCTAGGAGGTCAACTTTTATATTCGCTCCTTCCTCCTCCTCTTCATGCTCGAGGAGACAGAAGTCAGCCGCCGCCAATTTGAGATAATGCCTGATGTGGTTAAGGCGTAGGCGAGCTTTTTCTCTGTCTTTGTCGTCTCTGGCCATTCCTGTCCAGTATATATTTGTCTATATAAGGATATGGATCGCAGGAGGGGTGTCGAGAGGTAGTGGTTGTTTGGACTGATTGGGCGGAAATGGTGGTGGTTTGTATTGTGGCTTGGGCTTCAGGTGGTTGGGATGATGATGATGGTGCTGGTGGGTTTGTTGACGACACTCAAACTTCTCTCGTTGGCGTCTTCCCTTTTCCTCGTCCGCGGACTCCCCCTCAGGACGATCCTGATCGTCAGGATCGTCATGTTAGCGTTTAGAGCGAGAGCTTTGTTCGCGGCAGGTTATTTGTGGAGGCTCGTCGGGGCCATCGAGTAGTCGTTGGTAGAGCTTTGTTTAGCAACCGGAACCGGCATCCGTAGGAGGCCACTTCCGGGCGGTTTGGGATTTTCCCAAACTGCAAACCGGTTCCCAACCGCTGGTAAACCGTAACCGGCGGTTGGGCATGTCTAGTCACAGGAGCCTTGCATTTGTCCCGGACGCCTGATTCCATCATCGTACACACTTGTCCAAGGATATTTTCTTGGAAGGTCGGGACAAGTGCGTCGATGACCACTTTGACGCGTTGGGACATTGCCTCCTTTTTGGCGAACAGGGGCAAGAACCTACCGGAATCGTCACGAAGACGTTCCGTTTTCACCACTTCGGAGTAGGTAACCGAAGGATGACCTGCACTTACTATGGCAGGACTTCCGGCCAATCATAGTGACGCCACTGGGGTAGTGTTGCTACAGCCGTTCTGGCAGATGCACTGAGACCTGCAGGGAAAGTCACCGAACTGGAGCCCCTAAGGCTTACCGTTGACATCTCACTCGTTGGTGGGTCGAGTGGATGGCCCATTACCGCTGTTGTCTTTGATGATGCAGCAGGGACTTCCTTCCAATCGTCGAAGCACATCCATAATGGATGCGTCTATGGAAGTTTCGGCTAGGTCACGAAGAACTAGCGTGCTCGTTGTTTGTGTCCTAATGGGTTGGAAGAATATGAAGATAGTGGATTGTGGACCTAATGTGGGCAAAATGGGGCGATGGTCAGGGGAGTGAACCACCTAAATCTATATTCGTTGCCTCAGAGTGAGGGGGGAATAGTTGACGTGGTTCCCCTTGTGTTTTTATTGAGAGATCCGTCTGTTGGTAGACGGATGAATGGCTGGGTAGGGTAGACTCGTGCGCCATTGTGCTAGATGCGACGTTTCTACCCGGGAGTTGAACAAATCGACTCATGTTCCTAAGGGTGAAGCTCGGCTTGTAGTAGGTGGGGAGGCGGTTAGGGAGGGCACGGGCAACGCTGCAGGTTCATCGTTTGTCTTCTTTTTGCGTTGCTTGCGTTGGGTGTCCTCACATCATAGATGATGTTTTTGAAGTCCTCAGACTGTGTTGCTTCTGAGGACTCCCTGACCGATTCTCTCGTTGGACCCTAACAGTCACGCGGTGATGCTCATGGGGTGGGCTCGACTGGGTCTGCCGTAGCCGTGGGAGCGGGATGGTTGTGCTCCAGGCTGTACTTGATCACCGCTGTGTCCGCCTGGTCCGCCATCTTGAGTATAGCTTCAGGGATCGACATCGGCTGGCATTGAGGTTCGCGGACGGTCTCTTTCGCCTTGTGGAAGTACTTCAGCACCGGTGCCAGGTAGCTCTTTGCATTTTGAGGCGTGGGATTTCTGGGTGGCCCTCCATGTAGTAGTTGATGAGGAGGGGCAGCCACCTCAGGTACGTGACGACCTAAGTTTTCTTCGTCGGTTGGCTAGTTGATCCACTAGGTTGTTCCATACGAGTTGAGCGTAGTCAACATTCCAATTGTGGATGATTGCACGGTAGATGCTCAGAATGTTGACTTTGCACCTGTCAGACCCGTTGTGTTTGGGCGATAAACATCTATTGACGATCCCGAAGATGGTTCTCCTAGGTGCGGGATGCCTCCTAAGTGATAGCCTTACAGGCGAGTGAGGTCGGGGATGTGACCTACTCGCCTGAGATCTCCGAGGAGGACGGCATCCGAGGGGAGATCCTCATAAGATTCCAGCATTGGTCAGTTGGAGGACTCTTCGGAGGATGGTCTTTGTAAGGAGCACCTCTATTTTGTGGATTGTGGCCGTGAGTTTTGTTGTTGTCTTGACGTCCTCTTGAGGGTACCCCAAAATTGTTGGAGGTAGACCTCTGGCACTTGTGTGTTGAGGGTGAATTCTGACCACAGTGGGTGCCCTTTGATTATGACCATAACAACTTCGTCCCGACACTTGAATGTGTTCAGCTCTAGGCCAAAGTTGTTATCCTTCACTTGTACCCATATGTTTTGCGGGTAGATTTCTTTTTGTTTTGAGGAGGAAGTCATTTTATATCAGTATTGGTTGGACAAAAGTAGGAATGATTAGTCGAGTAAAGAAGTCGAGTGTCCAACAGTTGTGTGGTGTTTTTCGAAAAAAATTTCTAAGTCCAGTCCATCGAGTTTCGAAGATGTGGAGTTCGAAAATGTGCTAAGTGTCAAGTTGAGGTGTAGTTTCGAAAATTTCTAAGTGTTGTGTCAAAAGTGGTTTTCGTGTGTTATATTTTCGATAAGGGTATGATTTGAGAAAATTTTCTAAGTCCGAAAAAGGTTTTCGTGAGCCCTGTTGCGAAAATGTGATTTTTGAATGTTGAGTATTCGAAAATTTTCTAAGTTATGTACGAGAAGCGATTTTCGAAATCGGCTACGAAAAAGTTGTATTTTCGAAAGCAGTTAACTGAAAATTTTCTAAGTGTTTGTTCGAAAATGAGTTTCAAAATCATATTTTCCGAAAATGTAATTTTCGAATTTAGTTTGTTCGCAAATGTTCTCTGTTCAATAAGTTCACAAAAATCAAGTTTTCGAATGATATGATGTGTGAGAAATTTTCTAAGTGTCGTTCGAAAAATGTTTTTCGATATATCAGTTTTCGAAAGAAAATTGTCTATGTATAATTTTCAAAAGTCGATTTGCGAAAGACAGTTTTCGAAGATGTTTTGGATACGAAAATTTTCTACGTGTTAAATTCGAAAATCATTTGTGAAAGTTAGATTTTCGAAAGTGAGAGGTTTTCAAAAGTCAGTTGTGTGAATATCAATTTTCGAAATATCTAGTTGCGAAAATCTGATTTTCGGAAGTCTTCTACAAATCGATTTTCGACATGCGCTATGCAAAAAACCGATTTGCGAAAGATATGCTTGCGAAATTTTTCTAAGTGTAAAACAGATTTTTGAAAGACAATTGCGAAAATCTGATTTTTGAAAGTGTAAAACATATTTTCGAAAATGTATGACGGATTTTCGAAAGATAGTTGCAAAAATCGGATTTTCGAAAGTCTTATATTTTAAAATTAGTTTTTGAAAGGGGGTATTCGAAAATAAATTTCCAAAAGGGTATATTTTCAAAAGCCAGTTGCGAAAAATGATTTTTGAAAGTTTACTTTCGAAAATCAGGATTTTAGCAACGATGTTCGAATCGTATTTTCGAAACATGTCTGAAACCCTAACATCTTGGAAAATAAAAAATGACGGATTTTAAAGAAATGTTCGACCAATCTAAAGCATAAAACTCGATTTTAAGACCAAATTCACCAAGTAAACTATGTTAAACACCAAAATTAACACAAAATCGACGGATTTTCGAAGGCTATTTTTGCGAAAATAAGGTTTTGCGAAAACAATCGATACATGATGAAAACTCTTGAAATCTGGATCGATTTTACATTTAATTAACACACAATTATCAAAAACATAAATAGAGGAGAGATTTATACCGTTTTTAACAGAAAATCTGAGGGTTGGAGAGTTAAGTTTGTTATGGTGTTTTTGGGAATATTTTTGCAATTCGATTGTCGTAAGCGGGTGATTTTCGAATGAGGTGTCGATATTAAGTTTCGAAAAGCCCATCATACGGAAAGCCCAACAAGAAAGCCTTTGCGAAAATTCTTAAGTATTGTTAAGTGAAACCTAGACAGTAAAAATTTAAAATATTACTAAAATATCAATGTCAATTTTCTACTCCCCCATTAATATACTCCCCCTATTTTAAATATTTTCGGCAAAAAATATTCCCCTATTTAATCATAGAATTTCTCCCCCTAAATTATATAAAGTAAGCTCCTCCTAAATATAAGCACGTATTAAAGATATTTACACTTTATAAAAGACTTGGGAGACACAAGCGCTTTTGATTCGGCATCATGCCTAACTCAGAACCAAGGAATTGTAAACGTTTTTCATCCAAAGCCTTGTAAATAAGTCGGCTAGCTGAAGCTTGGTGCTTACAAAATACATATCGATTGTGTCTTTTTTCACGTGATATTTTATAAAGTGATACCTAATATCTATGTGCTTTGTGAGTGAATGGTGGACATGATTACATGTAATAGCTATATCACTCTTTGAGTCACTATAAATGGGAACGTTATTTAAATCAAACCCGTAATCCCGTAGTTGTGTTCGCAACCAAAGGATTTGAGAGCAACATCAAGCTACGGCGACGTACTCAGCCTCGGCTGTGGAGGTGGAGACACAATTCTGTTTCTTTGATGACCAACTTACCAGCTTGTCACCTAAGAATTATATGCCCCCTGATGTACTTTTCCAGTCCATTCTGCATCCTGCTAAGTCTGCGTCAGTGTAACCAATTAACTGAAAGCTAGAGTTTTTGTGATACCATGATCCGAGTGTTGGCGTTCCTTTTAGATACTTCATTATCCTCTTCACGGCTAGCATGCGTGATTCCTTTGGATTGGCTTGGAATCGAGCACATAGGCACGTCGAGAACATGATGTCTGGTCTGTTCGTCGTTAGGTAGAGGAGTGAACCGATGATTCGTCGATACACGGTTGGGTTGACTGGCTTTTCTGCTGGATCCGAGGTGCATCGAGGTCATCGATTAGCCATTGATAGAATTTCTCTTCGAATGTGGTTCGGTTTTCGATGGCTAGGAGGAGGGATATGAGTATGTTGTGAAGCTGGTGGATTGGCATCGTGTATGAGTTGAATGGGTGTGAGGCTTGTGGTGGCGAAGGGGTGGTGATGGTGTTGTATGAGTGGGTTCGTCCGTCACAGAAACCTTGCCTTTGTCCGGGATGACTGACTCTATCATCGTACGCACTTGTCCAATGATATTTTCTTGGAGGGGTGGGACAAGTGCGTCGTGGCCACTTTAACGCTTTGGGACAAGGCCTCCTTCGTGACGAACGTGGGCGAGAACCTACCGGACACTTTACGAAGACGTTCCATTGTCACCACTTCGGAGTAGGTAATCGAATGGTGGCCTGCACTTACTTGGCAGGACTTCCGGCCGATCCTAGCGACACAACTAGGGGTAGTGTCGCTACAGCCGTTGTGGCAGGTGCACTGAGACTTGCAAGGGAAATCACCAAACCGGAGCCACTAAGGCTTACCATTGACATCGTACTCAAATGGCCCGTTACCGCTGTTGGCTTTGATATTGCAGCGGGGGGACTTCCTTCCAATCTTCGAAGCACATTCATAATGGATGCATCTATGGAAGTTCATGCTAGGTCACTAAGACATAGGGTGCTTGCGTTTGTCTCCTAAGGGGTTGAAAGAATATATGCATGGTGGACTGTGGACCTAACGTGAGCAAAGAAGGGGTGGTGGTCATGAGCTATGAACCACCTAAATCTCTATCCGTCGCTTCAGAATGAGGCGGGGATAGTTGACGTGGTTCCCCTTGTTGGTTTATTGAGACATCCGTCTGTTGTGAGACGGATGAATGGCTTGATGGGTAGACTCTTGCGCCGTTGAGCTAGATGCGGCGACTTCTACTCAGGAGTCGAAGCAACCGACTTTTGATCTTATGAGTTAAGCCCGACTTGTAGTGAGTTGGGAGGCAGTCAGGAGAGCACGGGCGACGCTTCTGGTTCGTCATTTGTTTGCTTTTGGTGCTGCTTGTGTCGGGTACCCGGCACATCATAAATGATGTTTTCGACACCCTCAGATTGGGTTGCTTCTGAGGACGCCCCGACCGATTCACTCGTAAGACCCTCACGTTCACTGGGTGATGCTCCAGGGGTGGGCTCGACTGGGTCTTCTGTAGCCGTGGGAGAGGGTTTGTTGTGCTCCAATCGATACTTGATCACAGTTGCGTCCGCATGGTCCTCCATTAGTAGTAGAGCTTCCGAAATTTGCATCGGCTGTCATTGAGGTCCTCGCGAGGTCTCTTTTGCCATGTGGAAGTATTTCAGCACCGGCGCCGGGTAGCTCTTTGCATTGTGGAGGCGGGGGATTTCTGGGTGGTCCTCCATGTAGTGTAGTCAATGACTAGAGGTATCCAGCTAAGATACGGGACGACCTTGGCCTTCTTTGCATTTCCTTGGTTGGCGAGTTCATCCACGAGGTTGTTCCACAGTAATTGAGCGTAGTCAACATCCCTGTTATGGATTATAGTGTGGTAGATGTTGAGGATGTTGACGTTGCACCTGTCGAACCCGCTATGTTTGGGTGATATGCATCTGTTGACTACCCCGAAGAGTGTCCTCCATGGGTACGGGATTCCTCCTAACTGGTAGGTTGACAAACGAGTAAGGTCAGAGATGTGGCCTACTTGCCTTAGATCTTGGAGGACTACGGCATCCGTGGGGAGGTCCTCGTACGGCTGACGCATCAGGAGTTGGAGGACTCTTCGGAGGATTTTCTTTGTGAGGAGCACCTCAGTTTTGTTGATGGTGGTCTTGAGTTTCGAACTTGTCTTGACGTTCGTCCTCTTGAGTGTTCCCCAGACTTGTTGGTGGTAGACCTCAGGGACTTGACTGTTGAGGGTGAATGCCGACCACAGTGGGTGCCCTTTGAGGATGGCCACAACAACTTCGTCCTGACACTTGAACGTGTCCAGGTCTAGTCCGAAGTTGTTCTCCTTCACTTGTACCCATTTGTTTTGTGGGTAGATATCGTTTTGTGATGAGGAGGAGGAAGTCATTTTATATCTGTAAAAGTTGGAGAAACGTAGAAATTATGAGTCAAGAAAGAAAGTCTAGTGTCCAAAAGTCGTGTGGTGTTTTTCAAAAAATTTGCTATGTCCAATATATCGAGTTTTGAAAATGTGGAGTTGAAAAATTTGCTAAGTGTTAATTTGAGGTGTAGTTTTGAAACTTTCTAAGTGTTGTGTCAAAAGTGGTTTTCGCGTGTTATATTTTCGAAAATATGACCTTCGATAAGGATATGTTTGAGAAATTTTTCTAAGTTCGAAAAACGTTTTCGAGTGCCTTGATGCGAAAATGTGATTTTTGAATGTTGAGTGTTCGGAAATTTTCTAAGTTATGTTCGAAAAGTGACTTTCGAAATCGGCTGCGAAAAGTTGTATTTTCGAAAGCTGTTAATTGAAAAATTTTCTAAGTGTTTGTTCGAAAGCTGTTTTGCGAAAATGTAATTTTTGAAAGCAAAGTGTTCGCGAATTTTCTCTGTCCGATTAGTTTGCGAAAATTGGATTTTCGAATGATAGAATGTTCGAAAAGTTTTCTAAGGGTTATTCGAAAGGTGGTTTACTTGATATCAGTTTTCGAAAGAAAATTTTCTAAGTATAAGTTTTGAAAGTCGGTATGCAAAAATCAGTTTCGAAAATATTTTGGATGCAAAAATTTTCTAAGTGTTGAATGCAAAAATCATTTGCTAAGGTTAGATTTCCGAAAGTGAGGTTTTCGAAAGTTTATTGTGCGAAAATCAATTTGCAAAATATTTAGTTGTGAAAAGTGATTTTCGAAAGCCTGTTATGCGAAAATGTGATTTTCGAAACACCATGTGAAAATTTTCTTAAGTGGTTGCGTAAATTGGATTTTCAAAATAAGTTTATTTTCTAAAGTGATTTGCAAAATAAGTTTATTTTCGAAACTAAAGTTGCGTAAATTGGATTTTCGAAAATCTTCTATGCAATAATCTATTTTCGAAAGGTGTTATGCGAAAATAGATTTGCGAAAGGTATAGTTGCGAAAATTTTCTCAGTGTAAAACTGATTTTCGAAAGCCAGTTGTGAAAACCGGATTTTCGAAATTCTTCAATGCGAAAATCGATTTTCTAAAGGTGTTATGCGGAAATCGATTTGCGAAAGTATTGTTGCAAAAATTTTCTAAGTGTAAAGCTGATTTTCGAAAGACAGTTTCGAAAACCTATTTTTGAATGCTGACATCCGAAATCAGGATTTTCGTAACGATTTTCGAAACGAATTTTCGAAACAAGCCTTGAAACCTAACATCATGCGAAAATAAAACAATGACGGATTTTATTGAAATTTTAAGACCAAATTCATCAAATAAACTCGATTAAACACCGAAATAAACACAAAGTCGACTAATTTCCGAAAGTAATTTTTGCAAAAAACAGTTGATTCATGTGAAAACTCGTGAAATCTGGATCGGTTTTACGTTTAATTGACGCAGAATTATCAAAAACATTGAAGGAGGAGATTTATACCGTTTTGAACCGAAAATCTGAGGATTTGTAAGAGGATTAGTTTCGGCGTTGGGAGTGTTAGGTCCTATTTTATCAACTACCGATCGATCTAAGCATGAATTCTAGATATTCGAATGATAAATCTCACAATATACCTTCGGTCGAATATCTTCTTTGAAGATCTTGGGAGAGAGAGTTTCTCGATTACTTTTCTCTCTCTTAGAATGTGAATTCAATGCTCGTGATTTTCTTGAAAAATGAACTTGTGTTTTGATTTTGATAGTGTACATTGTATTTATACCTATTTACATTGTATATTTACTATTTGGTCCTACACTATCAAAACTACTAATTACGCCCCTAATTACAAGGCTAATAAATTACAAAGCACAATTTTAAATTCTATTCAATCTCTTCATTTGTGCTTGTCTTCGTTTCAGCTCCTTTTATCCTTGTCGGACGTAAAATGATTTTCGCAATCCCAATGCTGTCTCGTATCGTCGAACATCATTCCTCAGCTCCAATCTCTCATTTATCGCATCTAGAAGCTCATTTAAGAGTGAAGCCTCTTCTTCACAAAGATCTTCGAAGATTGCGGTGATCTCTCCCAATCTTTTCTGGATGTTCTTCCTCACTAACTTTAGTGTCCCGTCACAGAACTTGTGGATCTCTGACTTCATCATAGCCCTCGTCTTTTCAATGACTGGATTCCGATAGGTAATGGTGAGGCCAGGTTTCTTGAAGATGTAGTTCTCGGGAAAATTGTTGAGTGGGAAGCCCTTCATGAGCGGAGACTCCATGTTGACCTTCTTCATATTGTTCTCTATATCGATTTGAAGGTCGTGCGCGGTGTGATACTTGATCTTCCGCACCATGAATCTCTTCAGTCCCTCGAGTCCTTCAGTCTTGATATATCCGGAGTGCGTCTGGTATTTTCTCTTGTACATCTGATACAGACCGTAGACCTCATCCGGTGGAAGAAAATGGAGATAGCTTTCATCTATCTCTTCTCGAGTGTGGTTGCTGTCCGCTCGCTCAAAGATGTAGATAGGGGTAGGGTAGCTTCCGATCGTATGCGAGACTCCGATGAGTTGGAGAATCGGTGGCTTGTCCCTGAAATATTTCTTCAGTTGATCAGTTGGGATGCCACTCCGATTGGGGCCAAGATAGTTGAGCATGAAGATGTGCTCCATTTTCTTCCTATCTTCCCAGTGTGAGATGCCCCGTAGATTAAGCTCGTTGACCTTCTTTATTCTGTTTGGAGCCCTCCAGATCTGCTTTCTAACATCTTCAATAAACGGGACATCAATTCTGACATTCTCCCACGGCGTCTCGACTCTAACTGTCAATTTTGATAAGCGGGGAGGAGAGTCGACTTTGTGCCTAATCATTTCTGGTAGCTCTGGGAGAGCAGAACTGTAGTTCTCGCCTTCTTGAAGTTCTTCATCTTCAAGTAGCACCAGGTCTACTGAAGCTTGTTGTAAGAAATATCTGACGTAGGAGAGTCGAGCTTGAGTAGCTTCCTCTGGTTCCCAAGCGTCATCCATTTCTCATTTAAGATATAATGGTCTACGATCAGATGTGGATCGTAGATGACTGCTTCTGTTTGGGCTTGGAGGAGGTTAGGGGTCAGGATTGGATTTGGATTTGTAGGAGAGAGTGGTAGTGTGTGGGATGTAGTGGGAGGTGTGGTTGTTTGTTGGCGGGTTGTGGGTTGTGTGGTTGGTTGTGTGGTTGGTGGGTTTGAGGATGATCCTCCAGCTTATTGAGTCTTTGTTTGTTCTCGACTCACTCCACGGCCGCTCCGTGTGGTTCGTTGCCATTTCTCCCCCTCATGACGATCCGGATCATCGGGATCGTCATGTCTTCGTCTGGTACGGGAGCTCTCTTCTCGGCACCTTGTTTGTGCTGGCGACTCTGGTTCATCTACCAGCCTTTTGTAGAGACTCTCCTCAGCGGGGGTCCTGGTCTCTAAGGCAAGGAGGCGAGAGATGAGTATGTCGTGAAGCTGGGTGATCGGGATGGTATAGGGATTGATGAGAGAAGGTGATGGAGTAGGGGTGGTGAGGGTGGGTTGTATGGGGGTGTGTATGGTGGTGGTAAGAGGTGGTGAGGAAACGGGGGTGGTTTGTGTGTCGGTCGGAGCAGCCTCAGAGACTGGTGCTTTCCATGTATCTCTTCGGGAAGTCTCGATGGCTTCTAGCATGCAATCAATCAGACGATCTTCAAGATAAGACATGGCTGTGGAGAGACATCTCGAGGAGCACCTTCGGGTTCGACAACCGGTGTCTCTATCTCCTAGCCGTGGCTTCAGGCTCCGCTGTTTCCACCAGCGATTCCCTTTGAGACGGTGCCGGAGCTGGATCCAAGGCTCGTACCATCTCCTCCGTGATGGAGTTATTTTGACAGTAGTCTTGGTAGGCCTCGTCCGTTGGATCATCTAGTCGGAGCAGCTCCAATGGGATCAGCATTGGTTGGAGCGCGAGGTCGGCTACCTTCGGGTTGTGAAAGAATCGAAGGCGTGGCGGAATGTATTCCCCAACTGGTGGTAGTCTCGGGATCTCTGGATAGATGTCCATGAAGTGTGAGATCAGCACCGGGAACCACCGTACATAGGGGAGAGATTTGGCCTTTGACTTGGTCTCCCTTTGACGCATCTGGTCCGCTAGATCATTCCATATCAGTCGGGCCACGTCGTATTTCTTGGAAAAGATCACTCCATGAAGATGCGAAGGATATTCCCGTTCGCCTTGTCGAAGCCGGAGTGTTTTGGGGAGAGGCATTTGTTGATTATGCCGAACAACGTCTTCCACGGATGGGGGATCCCGCTATTTTGAAAGTTCGCCAGTTTGGTCAGCGTGGGTTTGTATCCCATCTGGAGCATATCTTCTACGATCTCCTCGTCGGTTGGAAGTTGATCATATTCGTCGTAGTGCGGGAGATCGAGCACCATGGCCATCAGATTTTTCGTCAGGGAGATATGTCTTGTGTTGATCTTCGTCATATATTCCACGCTATCGCCGTTGACGAAACTCTTCATGCTTCCACAGAATTGCTGGAGATAGACCATTGGTACGATGGACGTCCTGGTCAAGGCTGGCCATAGTGGATGTCCTTTGAGGATGGATATGATGACTTCATCCGGACACCGAAACGTTGTAAGGTCCAGTTGGAAGTTGTTATCTTGGACTGACATATAATTTCCAGAGGGGTAGATGATTGGGTAGTTTGGAGTTGCCATATCTGTAAAGAATGAAAGATAATTCATTAGTTGGGAAATTTCATATGCAACTAAACGAGATTAGAATGGATTTAGAAAAAATTGTATGTATTAAGGTTTATGTTCGAAAGACTTAGTGAAAAATTTTGAAAAATTTGTAAAATTGACTAAGTCTTAGAAGCGTATTTTTCTTCTATCGGAAATTTATTCGAAAGTTAATTTTTTTTGCGAGCGAAAATTTTCTATGTCTTGAAAAATTTTCTAAGTCTTTTTCAGCGTGTTTTTATTCGAGTAACAATTTATTCGATCGTTAAATTTTGCGATCGGATAAAAATGTGTCGAATAACTCAAGTTTTCGCCGATGACTTTTACGATCGAATAAAATGTTATCGAAAACAATAGTTTTTCGCTGAGTAAGTTTTCTATCGAATAAAAGGGGTCGAAAAACTTAAGTTTTTTGCCGCGTAGTTTTGCGATCGAATAAAAGAATATCGCAAAACTTAACGTTTTCGCCGCTGACTTTTGCGATCGAATAAAATATAATTGAAAAATTAAGTTTTCGCCGCGAAGTTTTACGATCGAATTAAAATATATTGAAAACAACAGGTTTTCGACACTAAGTTTTGCGATCGAATAAAACTTAATGAGAACTAAAGTTCTTCGACGACACTGTTTTCCATACGAACTTTTCGATCGAAAAATTTTCAAATCAAACAGTAAACGTGTTAAACTTAATTTTCGATTTCTGGGTAAATCATGAATATCTGGGTTCGGAACGTTCAGAAAATAGTTGTGAATCCAAATATCATGATTTTAACCCAAAAGGCCGAGTTTAAACATGTTGATTTGAAAGTTCAAAATCGGTTTTAGTCGAAAAAGTATGAAAATAAAATGTCTTCAAATGTTTTCGTGAAATTGCTTGTGAATCGTATGTTTTTGAATAGAAAATGATTTGAAACGTGTTTCTACCTTCGAAATGGGCGAGTTTAGTGAGAAAATCTCAGAGATAAGATGATTTTTGGTGAATATTGCCGGAGTTCAAAGAGTATTTCCCAGAAGTCGAAAAAGTCGAAATGTTTTTCGATGGAAATGAGTTGCATGTGAGTGAGTTTTTCGATCGATAAAGTGGTATTAATACTTTACGATCGGGTAAGGTAAAATACGTTGGGCCGGAAAAAAATATTTTGGGCTTTCGTTAAAATTCAGGTCTGATTAAACTAAAACTTAAATCTTTAATGAATTAACCCAAAAGTGAATTGCATAATGCTCCCTGTATTTCTGAAAGAGATGAAATTTTCTCCTAATGTTGATGAAATTCAACATTTGACTCATCGGATGAGCTCTAAATTTTCTGTGATGCTTAGAAAAAAATGATAGAAGTCATGTAGGAGATAATAACAGATTCTCATATAAAAACTCCCCCTCAATAATTGCACGATTTAACTTTTTAGTATATTGTTAGTACAAATTGGCATATGAAAATTTCCGATTTAAGTACAAGTAATGCATTTTAAGCAATTCAGCATAGTTTCAATAAAAATATTGCGTTTTTCAAAATAGTTATTCGCATTTTATCAATTCTGAACCAATGCATGTATTAATGCATTTAAAATGTGCGAAAAAAAAGAAAGGAAAGAGTAGATATATCACTCTTATCACTTCTAAGAGCATAGTATGAATCACTTCGACAACTCTCGCAAGTTTCGCTCATATCACTCAATTGATTTTTATCAAGGAGATTTTTAGTAGATACATCACTCTTATCATCACAACAAAATTATATCTAATACTTTGTTATCGTAGTATTTTTAATCAACTAACTAAGTGAGAGTTCATCATTTTGAATCAAAGGGACTTTTAAGGGATTATTTTTAGGCTCTGACTAAAGGGGTAGAAAATGTGGGTTAGTGAGCTTAAAAATTCTTCTCTTCCAGGGGCCCTTTTTGTGAAATTATGTTCTGATTCTTTTGCTTTTCCTTTCTTTAGTAATTTCTTTTCAAGGCTTTGAGAGATGAGATCTTCTTTGATTATGGGTCGAGACTGTGTTCCTTGAGAAAGTTTCACAGTTATGGAGTTCGAACCCAAGACTGTGCTTCTCTTCTCGTTTTCTCTACATAAGGTCTAGATTATCATTGGAGAAGTTCACTTCAAGGTGCTTCTCTTCTAGGAGTATACGAGATTATCTAGGAGAAGTTCATTCGTCGATCCGAAAATGATGTCATCAACGTAAACTTGAACGGTCATCAAGTCTTTGCCTTGCCTTTTGATGAAGAGAGTCATATCGATTGTTCCTCTGATGAAGTTGTATTTGACCAAAAATTCGCTCAGAACATCATACCAAGCACGAGGGGCTTGTTTTAGTCCACAAAAGAGCTTTGTCCAATCGATAGACATTATCATGATGGTTCTCGTGCATGAACCCTTCGGGTTGAGCGACGTATACTTCTTCTTTTAATACGCCGTTGAGAAAGGCATTTTTGACGTCCATTTGATAGACTTTGAAGTCTTTGTGAGCCGCGTATGCTAGAAATAAGCGAATAGCTTCAATACGGGCGACCGGAGCATACGTCTCGTCGTAATCAATTTCTTCTTGTTGATTGTATCCCTTAGCAACGAGCCGTGCTTTATTCCTGATTACTTCACCGTTCTCATTTTTCTTGTTCTTGAAGTCCCATTTAGTTCCAATTATAGTTTTGCCTTGTGGTCGAGGAACCAATGTCCAAACTTGCAGACGCTCGAACTGGTTGAGTTCATCTTGCATTGCAATTACCCAATCCGGATCTTTAAGAGTTTTGGCTACCTTATTTGGTTCGTTTTGGCTTAAGAAGCATGTGAATAAACCGCTTTGTGTAGACGTCCTAGTACGTACACCACTTGAAGGATCACCAATAATCTGGTCAGTAGGATGAGCCCGAGTCCATTTGCGTTCGTTAGGAATAGCCGACGTAGATTCGTCATTGGATTGTAGATCGAGACATCCTGAATTAATAGGTTGATCATTCATAGTAGGGAAATTCAATTCAAAGGTTGAATCGGTAGTAATTTCCTCATCTGCATTAATAGGAACTGCAGCATTAGATGAAGATTCTGAATTAGTAGACTCTCCAACATTTGTCGGATGTTGAAGAAAAGGAGTTTCAAAATAAATTTCATCAATTGAGGGAGATGGGGCACTGCTTGGTGTCGAGTGAGACGAAGCACACATTTGAGACTTGTTCCGATAAAAGTGTTCGAATACAGAATCTAAATCTTCATGGTCAGCGGGAATTGCTTCACTTGACGTCGATGTAGAAGTTGCCGAAAGTTGTTGACCTTGTGCCAACACGCCGATAAGCTCGGGTTCTGAACTGTTTTGTTCAGAAGCCAATTCCGTCATTTCTTGAAAGGTGACGTTGTAGCTTTCAAGAATTGTACGAGAAGACTTGAGGTAGACGCGATATGATTTTGAAGTAGAGGAATATCCGACAAAAATGGCTTCAAAGGCTTTGGGATCGAACTTTCTTCGATGCTCCCGATCATTGGCCACAAAACACTTGCAACCAAATACTTTGAAGAATGAGATATTCGGGTTTCTTTGATTAATTAACTCATATGGCGTCTTTTCGACGCGTTTGTGAATAATTGTCCTATTTTGAGTAAAATATGTCGTACTCACTGCTTCAGCCCATAGAAAGTGAGGAATACCGGAGTATATGAGCATTGTTTTTACAGCTTCAACTAAAGTCCGGTTCTTTCTTTCTACGACATAATTTTGTTGAGGCATTTTTGCGGCTGAGAATTGTTGAATAATTCCAAGTGATTGATAAAAGTTGTTGAGACGTTGATTCTTGAATTCAGTTCCGTTGTCTGTTCTGATTACTTGGATTTTCTTTTGCAGGAGATTCTGAGTTGTATTCACAAAGCTTATTATCAAGTCTCCAGTCTCATCTTTAGTTTTGAGAAATCTTGTCCATGTGTAGCGAGAAAAATCGTCGATAATTACTAACACATATTTCCGACCGTTAATACTTTGTGTACGCATCGGTCCACAAAGGTCCATTTGAAGTAACTTTACGGGTCGAGATGTAGAAGCAACTTGCTTGATTTTGTGTGACGCTCGCTTCATTTTACCCATTTGACAAGCCGAACAGTGATGCTCTTGGTTAGAAGAAATTATTGGCAGACCGTTGACAAACTTTTTAACAATGAGTTTGTGAAGAGCTTTTAGATTTAGATGAGACAGGTGTTGATGCCATAAGTTGTTCCTCTTGATGTTGTCTGAGAGATGAGCCAGACAGCTGTCGAAGGTCGAACTGTTGTTAGATTGATTGTGTATAGATTTGATCTTCGTGATCCTGTGAGAAGCTCTTGATTCTGACTATTCCCAACTCTGCACTGTTTAGAAATATTACTTGAAATCCTTTGTCACAGAATTGTCCCATGCTGAACAGATTGTGTTAAAGACCTTGGACGTAAGAGACATATTTAATCGTCAGAATTGGAAGTAGAATGTCTCCAAATCCGAATATGGGAGCTGAGTCATTATTACCAAATCGGACTTTGCCATTGTAACGATCTTGGTAGTTGCTCAGCAGTTCTTGTTTTCCTGTCATGTGTGTAGAGCAACCAGAATCTAAATACCACACATGATGAATCAGCATAGAAAAAGTTAGAGAGACTTAGGTACCCACTTTTGAATGGGTCCTCGCGGATTAGCAGATTTGATAAGTAACGTTTGTTCATCTTTGGTTCCTAAATTTTGAAAATGCTTAGGTACCCAAACCAACTTAGAAGTAGTTGGTTTAAGTAATACCTCTTTAGACAATTTAGCCTTATTGGCTTGTGTTTGCCTAGGTGGTGACTTAGGAATCCATTGTGGTTGAACCTTAAATGGGAGGTTAATTTCAGCACGAGCAAATGTCCGATTTGTCTTATTGCTTGAGAAACTTTTTTCTCTAGCTAGTCTCCTAAGGTGTTTAGCTGAATGTACGTGGACTGGGTACGTTAGATGATGACAAGAATGTATGGAGCTATAAGCTTTCTTAATAGTCGGATCTTGTTTCCTATGAGACTTAAGACCTGCATTTGTCTTAGAATGATGGATATTGTTTTTACAAGTACAGCCAATGTCAAAGTTTGTGCTTTCAAAAATAATAGGCTTTAACGCATAAGTTGAAGTAACAATACTAGAAATGGCTGTCTTCGTACGAGTGTCCTTAGTTTTTGACATAGAAAAATTAGAGAACAAATCATTTTTCTTCTGAAGTTTTATTCTAGGCACTCTTTCCTTAGCATGCTTCACCTCTTTTACTACTCTACCTGTGGATGGAGTAGAAAAAGAGTTAGAAAAAATCTTTTTCCTTTTTGAAGCATTTAAGGATTCGTTTTCTCTCTGTACAATTTTGAAAGAAGATTTATCTTCTTTTGAAATATTTTGAAAAATAATGGGAGAGTTTTTCTTAGATTTAATCTTGTCCTTCATTAAAGATTTTTCTTTTTAAATAAGATTAGGACAAGTTTTTAAAGTAGAGGAATTTTTTATATTGGAAATCTCCAGTTAAAGTTCGTTCTTTTTAGCTTTGAAATTCTTTCTTTCTGTTTCCAAGGAAGCGTTTAAATCACCTATTTTTCTAATAACAGCCGGAATATAACAGAAATTAGAATTTTGAAAATGATTACCATTATCTTCCTTGTCGTTAGAGAAATCTTCTAGTGGATATAATGAAATATAATCACTAGACAAGTTAAGATCTCTTGTTTTGTAACTATTATTCAAGTCGGTGTAGTCAAAAGCAATGTTAGTCCTATCAGTGGCTTGTCGTTTAGATTCTTCTAAAGCATTTATTTCGGAAGAATTTGTGAATGCCATTAGAGAAGTTAAACCTAATCCCATATACTTGATATCGTATATGTTAGGATTATTTTATTGTGTTCAATGTATTATTTTATCTTAGTCTTGTAATTAATTTAGCGAACTAGGCTTTAATTTAATTAGAGGCTAGTGAGCTATTAAATGTAACTGGGCTTACAAAAGCCCAAGGTATTATATACCAACTTGTGGTATAAATACCAAAAACCCTCACACATAGTGTGTGTGTGAAGAGATTAGTCATATTAAAAGAGAATTCCCAAAGCTATCAAAGTCTCCCACGCCCATCCCACGACGAATCAATACTTCCGAGCTTTAATCGTGGTAAATCGTCTTTAATCTTAAACGTAGTTGGATGCATAGGACTAACAAGTGGTATCAGAGCCAAACACGTTTGGATTTGATCAAATTTTCTGAAATTTTTGGTGTTTTTCATGTGATAAACTCGAAAATATTTAGGTCTTGGTCTTGAGATTTTTCAGTCTATGTTGCTGATTTTGCTTGATTAAGATCAACATTTAGTTTTTTTTCGAGTGTTTTTGAGTGATTACCCATCAATTTTCAGTTGATTTGAGTGAGTTTTGGGGAGAAATCGCGCATGAAATTTGATTCTAGAACAGTGTTCATCTGCCCGAAGTTTGTTCATCAGCCCGAAAATTGATTCATCTCGCCGAATTTCGATCGAAATTCGCCAGAATTTGAGACAATTTTCATTAGATAGCTGGCCGAATTTGGATATTGAATTTCTATCGCCGAAATTGGTTAATCCAATTTCAAAATTCTCGCCGAATTTCAATTAAGTTACCCGAATTTTGAATTCCTGATTTTGAATCAAATTTTACAATTTCGGCGAACTTCTACTACCCGAATTTGGCAAATTTTCGGGCAAAATTACAAAATTTGCCCAATTGTGGAAAACTCGGCGAATTACTACTGTTCAAATCAAATTCGACGAATTTCTACTAATACCCGAATTTCATAATTTCGTGACCAATTTAATTTGAGTCCCCCGAATTTGTGAAATTTGGCGAAACTGAAATCGAATTTCTACCCGAATTTAGACTAAGCGAAATATTTCCATCCGAGTTTCACTATAACCCACCCTTTGAAATTACCCTTAACATTTTCGACCACCTAAAATTTTCGGCCACCCCTTAAAAAAAAAAAAAAAAAAAAAAAAAAAAAAGGACTTTCGAAAATTTTTTTTAAAAATAAATTTTTTCGGGCCCAAAATTTTAGGTATAGAAAACGCTTTTGTTAATTTTCCAAAGGCAAATCCACTTTACGTGTCAACGATCACGTATCCAACAATCTATTTAGGACATTTTTGGCAAATTTTAGAAAAAGTTTTGGTAACTCTCAAATTTTCGAAATCTAATTTTTTTTCGAAATTTCACGCTATCTTTTGACAAAACCAAACTTTTTGGAACAAAAGTTTCAAGAGCCATTTCTTTCAGAAAATAATTAATTTTAAAATTAATACTTAATTATGGATGCTCAAGCTAAAGAAATTGAGGAATTTAATCGATGTCGTTTTGAACTCAAAGCAACTGAGTGGAATGTCGTCACAGAACAATATGAGGTTATCCTAGCAATCTGCAATAAATGGTACACTAGAACTATCCCTTTAAAGACAATTATTGCGAAGCTAGTCGACCAAGATTCCTTTTCAGCGCTTGACGGGGAAAACAAGTTATATAAATCTATCTCGTGGTTGGAAATTCCTATGATTGCTAGTAAAATTTCCGAATTGAACGCAACTTTGGAATCGGAAAGAGTAGTGTTTCAAGCAGAAAAGCAAAAACTCTTAGAGGAGATTTCAAATCTTAAAAATTCCCCGTCCTTACCTGTTTTCCATGATTTTTCAAAAGATACATCATCCTCGAAACAGGTCAAGACAACAAAAATTAAAAGCATCTCTGTTCTCAAATCTGAGAAAGCTTCAAATACACATTCTAAGTTACCCGTGACGACTTCAAAGTCTACGGTGACCCGAGCAGAAAAGATAAGTAAAAAGCCTAAGCTTAATTCTTCCAAGGAACAGGAGAAAAATAGGAAGAGGAAAGGAAAATCAACACCTTCTATGAAAACTAGAGTAGAAACTGTTATTGATTTTTCCTCTCCTATTCCTATTAAAAAGGATGCTCCTCAAAGAGAAGTTTCATGCTCAAGCAAGCTAACTTCTCGAGCTTCCAAAATTTCCCATTCTTTAAAGAATGAGAAAAGTGGATTTCCTTACACGAACAAAAATGTTTATCATTCTCGTAAGCAAAATCCCACTAAAGACCATCATTATGGAGTGAATTGTGTGAAGTCTTCTCGTAGGTATTCACCCGCTATACATGCCTGCAATGTTGTAGCTTCGTATTCCTACTTGAAATATCCTGTCAAAGTCCATTCGGAAAAGCACCTTATGAGACTAGCCAAAGAGAAGATCTTTCACTCTAGAATACCTAGAGACACATTCACTGGCACTGAAACGTCTTTTCCGTGTCAAATTACCCCTAAGTGGTTATCCAATAATTTATTGTTGGACGATTTAGGACCGAATTTGACACATGCTAAGCATAAATTATTTTCTGCTAATAAGGGAGGACCCATACAAATATGGGTACCAAAGTCCCGATAAGGTTTTGCAGATAACCCCAGCATGGTTGGTATCCCGTTGAAAAATACCTTCTTTTAAAATGGTACATTTTAAATATGCATTTTCAAAACATTACGAGATTTTGAGATCCGAGTTGCATATTACGCACGAAAATGATAAAAACCATTTTTAAATGAGCCTTATTTGAGGGGGAGCTACTCTTTTACTTATAAAAGAGAAGCAACCTCTACAATTGTTTAAAAGGGAGAAATAATTACATTTTTTTGGGGGGAGAGAGCATGGATATGTAAATTTAGGGAAAGAGATTGAAGAGAAATTGTTTCAATCCGACTACGCATCTTTTGAGGGGGAGCAATATTATTTAGGGAGCATGATTCAAAAAAAAAAAAAAATTATTATCCCTCGGACACCATTCGACGGATTGGAACGAAGAATTTCGAGCATCCAAATATCAAGTCTTTTCTAAACGAAGAATCTCAAGCTTCCAATGGTGGCCTTTAGTGCAAACTCGGTGCTCACTTCAAGCAACCTGCTCCGGCATTGCTGATACAAATAAAGCAGCACTCACTACTTCCTACCGGACGCAAGGATAATTTGTTCTCATGATTCAGGCAAATCCAACTGAATCTAACCCCAGGACATCACCGAGAACTAGTCAATATCTTGCAAAGCTTGCCTCCGATGATGCTTCTGATCCATTTTGAAAAGACCAACACTACAACATTCCCTTACCTCACAAATATCTCGGATCACACCCCCATAGGTACAGGTGCTAATTTTATTAGCTCCCGGGTAGAAGTCGCCGCATTAGGTCCAACGGCGCATGCACAACCGAGCCTCACCCACTCGTCTGTCTCACAAAAGACAGGTGTTTCAAGAAATCACGGGGAGACACGACTACTATCACCGCTTCACTCGGAAGTGGGAGATATTGAATTAAGTGGTACTCAGCCCCACTACCACACTTTCTTGTGCACAATCGAGTCTAGTGTGTCCTCACGTCCCATATTTTAAATATTTTCTAGGACACATACACTCTTATAACACCTGGTCTTTGTGATCAAGTTAGAACTTTCGTAGACATGTTACTCGTAGACATGGTTCGATGATCGGAAGGAAGTCCTGCCGTTGCAACATCAAAACAACAACGGAATCAGGCCATCGTCTCGAGCTAGTCTCTAGAACGATGAAAACGGGATGCCTATGTGGCCCCGGTTTACCAAGCCCTGTACTCACAGGCAATCGTGATGACGGATTGCCTTAGTGGCTCCGTCTGTTCATTACCACGCCGACCTGTCGTTTGTGTCCTTATCTTCCAAAACAAGCATGCCGATCTCGTTAATTCGATCGCCATGAGGGGGAGAAGGGGACACGGATAAACAAAGAGGTCGGACCACCCAACAAATTCCGCCGAGCGTACCACTCTGAAGCCGGGCTCTCCTGCACTTGAACGTACATTCCAAAGGAGCCTCGGCACAACTTAAATCAAGCCCCACACTTACCTTCTTCCGGAGCCAGACAAGCTTTCTCGAAGCCGAACCAGACAACTTCCTTCGAAGAAGATGAACCTGGAGCCAAGAAGAAGAGAATTGATGTTAACGGGAAGTCTTTGTGACCCCGGTTAACCTTCAAGACGGATCGCCTTTGTGGCTCCGTTAGGTTATTGCCCAACCTGAGTTGCTTCTCCTCGTCCTGACGATGCAAACATCTTGCCATCGACGACCTATTTTACCTAGTAGTAAAGAAAGAAAATGGGAGCCGTACCACAACGAAAAATGCAAGATTGATCGGAAATGCTCAAATCTCAAGCGTCATCAGAAAATCAAGCGAACCACGACCTTCAAAACTCGAATTTACAGCCACAAGTTCGCCTCTCCGAATATAAAGAGAACTCCCCAATCCCAACACAAGGTTGAACAAACGTAGGGGGAGTTGTGCACTATCAAAGGGAGAGACTGAACTCACCGGCAAGCCTCTTCGAGCCCCGACATCTCCAAGACAAGCTTCGAGAGAAGACTTGATGAAAGATGCGGTGCCGAGAAGAGAAGGTCAAGACGAGACAAAGGAGGAGAAACACTAAAGAAGAACACACGCACTAACGCTTTCGCTAATGCCACTTTGATACGTGTTCTTCAAGGACTCAGGAAAAGATTTACAAGACCAAGATACCAAGCGCTTAATTATAAATTGAACACAAAGGGGGAGATTGTTAGGATTATTTTATTGTGTTCAATGTATTATTTTATCTTAGTCTTGTAATTAATTTAGCGAACTAGGCTTTAATTTAATTAGAGGCTAGTGAGCTATTAAATGTAACTGGGCTTACAAAAGCCCAAGGTATTATATACCAACTTGTGGTATAAATACCAAAAACCCTCACACATAGTGTGTGTGTGAAGAGATTAGTCATATTAAAGAGAATTCCCAAAGCTATCAAAGTCTCCCACGCCCATCCCACGACGAATCAATACTTCCGAGCTTTAATCGTGGTAAATCGTCTTTAATCTTAAACGTAGTTGGATGCGTAGGACTAACAAGTGGTATCAAAGTCTCCCACGCCCATCCCACGACGAATCAATACTTCCGAGCTTTAATCGTGGTAAATCGTCTTTAATCTTAAACGTAGTTGGATGCATAGGACTAACAGTATAATTGTCTAACATTGACCTTTTTCAAGTTACAGGGTTTGTTAAAACCTAAGCCCTCTTTAGGATTATAAAATTCTGTATCAAGAGGTTGATTTAGAAATATCGTTTGATCCGTTTGACCCCTTTTTATTAGAAGATCATCTAACGTTTTAATCATTGAATAAAGTTTCTTACGTTCGTCAGAAATTTCTTTGAAATTATTTTTAGAAATTTCTAAGTCTCTCTGACAATCGATAAGAATCGTATTAAGTTCAGTAATTTTTGTCTCAGAAGTAGTTATGGTTAATTCAAGACTAGAGATGTTTTTCGTAACGTTAGATAAGAGAATTTCAAGATGAATTTTCTTATCTAATTGCTTTTTGAAATTGCATTCGCTAAGAGCTAGTTTCTCTTCTAATTCCTTTGTTCGTTTCCGCTCAATTTTCATGTTAGTGTACTTAGCCTGTAACGATTGTAACATGTTTAATAATGTGGAATTAGACATTTGTACCTCTTGTGACGAAGATGATGCTTTGTTGTCGTCGTCGTCAGGCCTCCTTGATGGGTCATCATTTGAAGCGTCGTCGAGGTATGCCATAAGTATTTTCGTCTTCAGAATCTGTGGTGTCTTCCAGCCAATGCTCTTGTCCTGCCATCAGTGCTACTCCAGCCTCTTTCTGTTTAGTGAGTTGGAATTTTTTGTAGTAGTTGGCGTCCTTTTTCTTGGGTAGTTTGCATTCCCTGGATAAGTGCCCGATCTTTCCACAATTATAACATTTTTGTGGTTCTTTGACACTTTTTTATTCTGAGGACTCGGTCGGTCTTTCCCTTTGCTTGGAGCTAGATGTCCGAAGTCTATTGGACGAAGACGAGGATTTGTTTTTGTAAAACTTTTTACTCATCATTTTAGAAATGAGAGCTAACTGTTTCTTGAACTCCTTCATATTAGGTTCGGTGTCCGAGTCAGATTCTCCTTCATCTTCTGAAGAACTTGGCAGCTTGATACTTTTGTCCTTTCGAGGTCGTCTTTGCTTTCTTTTAGAGACAAGTGCTTTAGAATCGTCGATCTGCTTGCCCTTTAGTTCCTTTTGGATCTGGCTTATATCGTCTTCATGTTGGGCGCGATTATCAAAGACGGCATGAATATCCATTCGTCTAAATCCTTATTTTGACGGATTTGAATGGATATTTTCTTCCACTCCGGTTGAAGAGAAGAAATAAATCGGATGTTGACCTCCATGTTGGTCTTGAAGATATCTATCTTCCTCATCACATTAAGAAGAGTTAGATAGCGTTGATAGAATTCATAAACGGTTTCCTCTGCCTTGGCTTTGAATGAGTCGTAAGCGGTTAGAATGTTCGCTTTCTTGGCTTTGACTCCAACTTCGGTTCTTTGCATCATTTTGTGGAGTTCGTCCCACATAGCTTTTGCACTAGATAGACTATCTATTTGCATATAGATGTCGTTAGGAATTCCTTGCATTAGAAAAGTTTTGGCTCCTAAATCTGCTTTTGCTCTTAATTGCTCCCCCTCGGTGTATTCACTAGGAATTTTGAGTCTTCGTGAGGCGGGAATGGGAGGATTATTGGAGGCATCGCCTTCTTGGATAAGCCAAAATTGAGCGGGACCTTCTTGAAGAGAAGCTATCAAATTGTAGCTTGCTCTTTTGTTTCCAAGAAGTTCATGAATCGGCTTCTCCATACGGTGTATTCGCCTCTTCGTAGAATTGGAGGGCGGACGTCGTTTCCGAGCGAGTAAGCATCCATTTGTAGTTGATTGGTTGGATCTTCGTGAAAGTTTGGAATTGTAATGAAAAGTGCTTCACAGGTGACAAACTTGTTAGTAATGTTTGATTCGTACTTTAAACAATTTCCCTTTCGTACCTATTTTTCGGTTGTTAAAGAGAAATTATTTTGATTTCGAAAAATATTTGATATGAGAATTGATACTTAGAAATTTTGCTAAAGAATTTTGATTTTAAGATCGAAAATTTTGAGTATCGTAGAAGATAATTCGGAGACAAATATTTCTTGTAAGTTTTGAAAATTACGAAATTTTATTTCTTGTAGAAGATAATTTTCGATTGTATAAGTTTTTTTTTTATTTATCGAAAATTATTTTTCGAACGTAAGAGTTTTGCATAGTAAATTTCCTGTCGAAAAATTGTTTCAAATAATTGTTGATCTCAAAAACTTTTATCGAAATTTTAAGAGTGATCCAAAAATTTTGTTAAGTTTGACTCAAAGTTTTTCGAGTGTGAATTATTCGATCGAAATAAGTTTTCGCTAAATATTTGCTCGAAAATTTAGATGATCGAAAATCTTGAGATCGAAAACTTGTTTTACGATTACAAGTTTTTCGAGTCAAAATTAGATATTTATTTAGCGAAAACAGTATTCGTAGAAAAACAATACGTTTTATTATGCTCGAAAAAGATATTTATATATGAATCGAAAAACTAATTATCGAAATAATGTTTTTCGAGTCTTATATTTGAGTAACACACACGAAAATAGTGTTTGTCATCGAAAAATTTCTCGACTGTAAACTTATTCGAAAATTAATTTTCGAGCCAAGTTTTTCGATCGAAAAAAAAAAAGAAAAACGATCGAAGAACAACAAAGTTCAATATAACAGTGAAATTTCCAGATTCAACCGAGATGTTCAAGTTAGGTGATGAAATTCTGGATAATCACTCGTTTCTTCGTTCTTAATATGATCAAACACAAGATTAACCACGTTTTACAGTAAAATATATCAAATATTACGAAAATCAAATCGAAATCAAAACTTAATCGCAAACGCAAATATCGATCTAAATCGAAAATCTGAATTAATATGACGTTCTAAGCGATTGAAATCAGTACGTAATTCATTCCTAACATATAATCTATCACTTAATCAGCAAGATCATCAATAAAATTCGCAAACATTAAGCATATTGATCAAAATACAAGTCACGCAAGTTTTTCGATCGAAAAATCTGGAAAATTATTTTGATCTTAAAATCGCAAATTCAATCCAAAAACGATCACGATATGCTCTGATACCAATTGTTAGGTCCTATTTTATCAACTACCGATCGATAAGCATGAATTCTAGATATTCGAATGATAAATCTCACAATATACCTTCGGTCGAATATCTTCTTTGAAGATCTTCAGAGAGAGAGTTTCTCGATTACTTTTCTCTCTCTTAGAATGTGAATTCAATGCTCGTGATTTCTTGAAAAATGAACTTGTGTTTTGATTTTGATAGTGTACATTGTATTTATACCTATGACATGGTATATTTACTATTTGGACCTACACTATCAATACTACTAATTACGCCCCTAATTTTACAAGGATAATAAAAATACAAAGCACAATTTTAAATTCTCTTCAGGGAGTATTTTCGCAAGGGGTTTTATTTCGATATCGGGTAATTTTCGAATGAGGTTTTCGAATGGGATTTCGATATGACGTTTCGAAGAGCCCATTATGCGAAAAGCCCAACAGTAGTGCTTTTGCGAAAATGTGTAAATATTTTTAAGTAAAACCGGGACAATAAAAAGTTGAGATATTACTAAAAATATCAGAGTAAAATTTGTACTCCTCCTTAAAAATTCAAAAGATACTCCCCCTTTAAAATTCAAAAATAGGTCCCTCTTCATTATTTATAAATTAATGTACTCCCCTATATTACATTATTTTTGCAAAAATTATTCTAATCATAAAATTTATCCCCCTAAATTATATAAAGTAAGCTTTCCCTAAATATAAGCACATATTACAGATATTTACACTCTATAAAAGACTTGTGATGAACAATCGCTTATGAATTCGAGGTTCAGCATGCCTAACTCAGAACAAGGAAGTAGAACCGTTTTCATCCGTCTTGGTAAATAAGTCGGCTAGGTGAAGCTCGGTGCTTACAAAGTACATATCGATTGTGCCTATTTCCACCTGATCTTTTATAAAGTGATACCTAAGATCTATGTGCTTTCATGAGTATATGTAATAGCTATAACACTCTTCGAGTCGCTATAAATATGTACATTATTTAAATCAAACCCGTAATCCCGTAGTTGTGTTCACAACCACAAGATTTGAAAACAACAGCTGGCTGCAGCGACGTATTCCGCCTCGGCTGTGGAGGTGGACACACAATTGTGTTTCTTTGATGACCAACTTACCAGTTTGTCACCCAAGAATTGTATGCCCCTGATGTACATTTCATGTCCATTCTACATCTTGCAAAATTTGCGTCAGTGTAACCAATTAACTGAAAGCTAGAGTTTTTTGGATACAATAATCCGAGTGTTGGCATTCCTTTTAGATACTTCATGATCCTCTTCATGGCTAGCATGTGTGACTCCTTTGGATTGTCTTGGAATCGAGCACATAGGCACGCCGAGAACATGATGTCGTGTTTGCTCGCCGTTAGGTAGATAAGTGAACCGATGATTCTTCGATACGTGGTTGGGTTGACTGGCTTTCCTGCTGGATCCGAGTCTAGCTTGCACGTTCTGGACATCATTCTACTCTTGTTGTGGAGTTGTCCATGTTGTACTTCTTGAGTATGTCGTGGATGTACTTCGACTGATTTATGAAGATCCGTTCAGGCAATTTCTTGACTTGCAGTCCGAGAAAGAAATTGAGCCCTCCCATCATGCTCATTTCAAACTTCGTCTTCATAAGGTCGCCGAACTCTTTGCACAACTTAGGATTTGTAGACCCAAAAATTATGTCATCGACATAGATCTGAACCAGTAGAACTCTTGATGTATGTCGTTTGATGAAGAGAGTTGTGTTTATCTTTCCTTTTGTGAATCCTGACTTGACTAAAAAGTCTGAGAGCACCTCGTACCATGCGCGGGTGCTTGTTTGAGCTCGTACAGTGCATTCTCTAGGAACTACACGTAGTCAGGGTGAGCATCGCTCACGAATCCTTTGGGCTGCGCCACGTAGACTTCTTTTTTCAAGACACCGTTGAGGAAGGATGTCTTGACATCCATTTCAAAGACAATGAAGTTCTTGTGTGCAACATATGCAAGGAATAGATGAATGGCTTCGATTCAAGCTACGAGTGCGAAGGTTTCATCGTAGTCGATTCCTTCTTGTTGGTTGTAGCCTTTTGCCACTAATTGAGCCTTGTTTCTTATCACGATCCCATCGTCATCCTTTTTGTTCTTGAAGATCAACTTTGTACCGATTATGGTTTTGCCCTGGGGTCTAGGGACTAATCTCCACACTTCCAAACACTCGAATTGATTGATTTATTCCTGCATGGCGTTTATCCAGTCAGGGTCCGCTAAAGCCTCTACAACCTTGCTTGGTTCATTCTGACTCAGGAAGCATGCAAAAAGATTCCCGTTGGTGGTTGAAGACCTTGTGCTTACTCCTAGATTTGGAGCTCCAATTATTTGAAACGTTGGGTGAGCTCGTGTCCATTTCCGTTCATGTGGATGGGGTTGGTGAGATCCTTCGATATTTGGTTCCTCACCTAACATTGTCTCATTTGTGCTAGAGATCTCAATTGGGGTTTCAACTTCTTCTTTTGAGTTATCAGTCGGGAGATTTTCTCCTTCTTCGACATTTTCTATCGGGATAGTAGTAGTGGCTTGAGGTTGAGTCATTTTTGTTGCTCCATCGGCTTCATTTTGTTGTCCTACTGGTGGGGCCGATGCTTCACTGATTGGGTTGTTTTGAGGAGGACTTAATCGTTGATAATAGTGAGTGTAGAGCTGTTCGAATAATAAGTCCATCTCTTCGTCTTCATTTATCTGTGAGGTGGTTGGTCCTTCCTCGGATGTAGGACTGTGTTGATCTTCTGTCAACACTCTTATAAGTCTGGGTTCTGGACTAATTTGTACAGAAAACATTGATGGGGTTTCATCGAATGTCACGTCTGTTATTTCCACGAAGGTCCTTTTCTGTTTTTGGTAGACTCTGTAGACATTTGATGTGGCTGAATATCCAATGAACACCCCTTCTAATTGTTAGGGATATGCCCTCGAATGCTATACGAGGATTGGATATGTATAGGGCATTAGCTTATTTATCATTCGATTGTCAATGTAATCAAACATTGTTTTGCGTATTAATAAAGGCATTATTCGTTTATTGGTTATATGAGTTCTTTACTTAGCATCGGGTAAAGCAATAAATGAATAAATCCAAATGTGTCGAGTTGAGTCACTGTTCTCGATGGGTACGAGAGAGGCAGGCACCACTGGACTCTTAACCTCGAACATAACATGTCCATAACCCTTAGTTTCAGTTGGGTGCTGGAAAACCAATCATGGCTTATTTGTAGATGACTTATCGTGTGCCGATATACCACTTGGAAGCGGAAGTCATGACTTGTGATACGAGTCGAATCAAGGGATTGAATCGTTTCATGGACACTGACTCGCAGGTCGTACGATCAAACATGGCTTATTACTCAAGGAGTGTCAATGATCGACGACAAAAACTATAGTAGTCTGCTTGAACCTTAGACCGAAAGGGGCTTTGACGGAGTTGACTTTGAAGTCTTGACTATCACTGGTTTCACTAGATCCGATTTGCTATTGCATGGGTCAGCGGGACAGATGCGGTCTTGATGGATATTTGTGATTGCCGGGCTTAGACCGCCGAGTACGGATTCACAGTCTCGCAAGTAATCGAGACAAGTGTCCTATGAGAATGACGACGGGAAATTACAAAATCCTTGGCCAAGGTATTAAACTAACTCATGTAAGACATGGAGGGTAGTTTGGTAATTTGCCTCGTGTCATTTTATCATAGTATCGAGTTTAGTGAGTTTGACAAATACCATGGCTCTCACTCGATCGCGACACAGCTGAAAGGTTTGTACGTAGTACTATAATATATAGTTAGGTTCTGGAATGAGACTAGTTCGAAATTTCGTGCTCAAGTCGGGATCTGTCCGGTACTGCGGGATTGGCTAGGCACCTACCGGACTCTTGGATTCCTCCCTTGCCGATTGAGTCGAACCTAGAGAGTCGGGCTTAAAAAGGATCATCAATGTGTACCGAGAAGGAGAGATTGTGTTTTGGGCCTTAACGGGCCTCGGGTCGTTATGCCACGCCTTATTGGGCCTCGGGGTCATTAAGTGCACCAAAGTCGGACTTCATATGAAACTAACTTTAAGACTTAGGCTTGGCTAAGTGCTTAGAAAGACTTGAGGGAAGAATTGGAATTCAACCCTAAGCCGAGAAATTCGAAAAATGCCTTAAAGGGTATTTTCGTAATTTACAAATATAGTAATAAAAAGATTCGGAATATTATTTATTAAAACTAAAATTCGAATTTATATTTTATATAAATTTCGAAATTTATTTACCATATTTGAAGATATTTTAATATCTTAGTTAGTTTTCTATTTATAGTATGTTCCTTTAATAGAATTTTGAATTCAATTAGGAGAGATATTTTGGCAAGAATATCTCTCATATTTAGGAACAAATATTTCGAGATATTAGCCTTGTTTAGGGCTGAAAATTTCGTCCTCCCCTACTATAAATAAGGGTGAGACCCTCGTAAAAAAAAATAGACACAGGAAGAGAATCGACGCGAAATTTCTCGACACGAGAATCGAAACACGAACACACAAACCCAAACCACTCTCCCGAGCGACGGATCAATTCTCTCTAGCCATCTTCGAAAAATCGAAACCGTGGTACACTGCGAGGTCGGCGTGACGATCTAGACGATACCCAACACGACCGCGGGCGACGACGCAATGGACGAGGAGCTGCCACTCGCTACAAAGGTAATCTCTCACGGGTATGACCCGCCCTATTACGTGTCAACGTGATTAGAGTTTTCGATCCGAGCTGCGAAGGAACCCGGAAAAAATTTTATTCCGCACCGTATCCCGGGGCGTTGCGTCTCGGGTACAAACCGCGTACCTTTCCCAACACTAACTCCTTTGGATCGAATTTTCCTCGGTCTTCTCTATCATTTGCAACGAAGGACTTGCAGCCGAAGACTCGAAGGAATCCAATGTTGGGTATTCTTTGGTTGATGAGCTCGTACGGAGTTTTCCAAAATCTCTTGTGAATGCTCCTCCTGTTTTGAGTGTAACAGGCGTGGAAGGCTCGAGTGGATCAGCATTGTTTGTGCTGCTTCTACTAGAGTACGGTTCCTTCTCCCTACTACCTAATTTTGTTGAGGAGTCTTAGCAATTGAGAATTGCTGATAGATTCCAAGTGATGAATAAAAGTCACTGAGCAACTGGTTCTTGAACTAAGTGCCGTTGTCAGTACGGATCACTTGGACGTTACATCTGAGCAGATTCTAAGTCTTCTTCACAAATGCTATGATTAGGTCAGTGTCTCGTCCTTTGTCCTTAAAAATCTAGTCCATGTGTAGCGAGAGAAGTCGTCCACAATCACTAGAATGTACTTTCGTCATTGATACTTTGTACTCTCATCGGCCCACATAGATCCATGTGTAGTAATTCTAGGGACCGAGAGGTCGAGGCTATGTGCTTTGTCTTGTGGGACGTTTTCTTCATCTTCCCCATTTCGCAGGCGAGGCAGAGATGCTTCTTGTGATACGTCAAGGCTGGCAGTCTTGTGTCCATCTTGTCAGATTGTAGCTTGTTCAATGTCTTGAAGTTGAGGTGGAACATTCTTTGATGCCAAAGGTCAGTTTGTTGAAGCGAGGCCTTCGTCATCAAGCATATGGCGAACTAGGGGTGGAAGGTCTTCAGGTTGATGGTGTAGAGATTGAACTTCGTCGTTCCTGTGAGGAGCTTCCTTCCACTCTTGTTGCTTATGTTGCACCCTTCAGCATAAAAATTGACCTTCAGCCTTCTGTCACAGAATTGGCCAATGCTAAAGATGTTGTGGCTTATATCATCAACGTATGAGATATCCTTGATCTTCAGGTTGTCATGAATGAGATCTCCATGTCCTAAGATTGGAGCTGATTGGTTATTCCCGAAGCGCACGTTCCCACCGAATCTTTCGATGTAGTTGCTCAACAGCTCCTTCCTTCCAGTCATGTATGTGGAGCAACCTGAGTCGAGGTACCACACATGATGGATCTGCAAAAAAATTAAAGGGTTTTAGGTACCCATGCAAGCTCTTGTTTGGTAACCCATATTTTTTTAATTCCTAGAACTTTAGCTTTAACTTCACTTTTAGGGTGCATTGACTTTTGACTATACGTTCTTTCTTTTTGTCGGGTTTAGACCGTGACATGAGAGAAGAACGTATTGCTCTCTTTGTTGTGTTAGTGATTGCTCTTCTATGACGAGAATTTAAAACAAATGCATCATTATGACAATAGAAAGAATTAAAAAGCTTAGATGTTATCATAGGCCCAAAAATAGGAAATAAAGATGGAAATAGTCGACTTTTAACACACGAAAGATGCCTATTACAAGGTTTTGAACTAGATGCTTCTAAAGAAACTAGCTCCTTCTTTCTAGAAGAAGGGGCGACGTCTTCTAATAATAGATCGTCTTTTGTAGCTTACTTCTTTCCCTTTCTACTTAGATTTGGTCATGTGGGTACATGCAAAGACGAGTTAGTGAGTTTGTTCTTGCTTATGACAACGTGATTCCTAATGTTCTAGTCTTAGTGGGGGTTTCTATTTGTGGTTTGTCTAGAGACATATTTTTAGAGGTTGAAGCTATATAAGTGTCGATTTGCTTTTCAAGTAAAGAAATTGTACTTAGTAGTATTTTATTCTCAACCTGAAAAACAATCCTTTCTGACTCTAAGTGGTTCTAGGTTTTCTTGTGTCAGTGGATTCTTCTTCGATAGTCGTTGCTTCAGAAGAGGGTGTACAAATGGGTAAATAGTCATTAGACAAAGTTATTTCCCTTGTTTTATAACTTCTGTTCAGTTCAGCATAATCAAACGACACTTCGACCCCTGCCTTTGTATCTCTCTTTGTCTTCTCGAGAGCATCTATTTCTGATTCTCTCGTGAAGGGCATTAGATGAGATAGGTTTAAACCTAGATATCTAATGTCGTGAAGAGGTAGGGGCTTCTTTTCAACTGGTTGATCAGTTGGTTTGAAGCCTAAGCCTTCACGAGGATTGTAAAATCTAGTGTCCCGAGGCAGGTTTTAGAAGATCGTTTGATTTGTTTGCCCTCTTTTGGCAAGAATATCCTCTAGACTTTTAATCTTATAGTATAATTTCCTAAGTTCCCCACTCATGAGGTTGTACTCGCTAGTCTTAGTGATTCGCTCGTCTTCACTTGTTTTTAAACTAGTTGTTAACTCACTAACATGTGCTTTCAGCTTTTCTATTTCTAAGTCACGACTTTCGACTCTCAATTGCGTAGCTTCCAGGTGGCAATTGTGAGTGCCTTTTCTCTTAAATGCCTAAGCAAACACTTTTGATTATTGTCTAAACGAGCGCAAATCCTTTATAATCTTTCCGTGATCTATAAAGGTGCTTTTGGCTTGCTCGTAAGTAGAGAAACTATTGGTCAAGGAACTAATCTTTGATTCAAAATTCGCTAGGCTAGCCTCAGAGGTAGCTAAACTAGTTTCTAATCTGTTAATGTTTTCATGGGCTATTGCTAAGGTGTGTTCAGCCTTAGCTAATTTCTTTTTTATTGACATGATATTTTTACGTTCCTTACGAAAAGCTTTATATTTTTCTTTAAGATCTAAAAATCTGCTATGGTCAAAAGATTCTACCTCCCTCCCCGACGTCGATTCTTCTCCTGCAGCGTCCCCGAACTCTGGCACTTTGTCCTCTTCGCCCGACTCAGCTCCCTCCACCAAAGCCATCAGGGCTACGTTCTCTGGCTCACTTTCTGAGGTGTCCTTGAGCTAGTGGTCCTGTCAGCCAGCAATGCTACACCACGTTTCTTCTTCCATAAAATCTGAACCTTGCTAGCGTAGTACTCCTCGCCCTTCTTCTTTGGAAGGAAGCAGTCTTCAGCCAAGTGCCCGGGCTTGCCATAGTTGTAGCATTTTTTAGGTTCAGTGGCACTCTTTGTCTCCAACTACTGAGGAAGTTTTGGTCGTTGTTTGGAGCTGGATGAAACTCTCTGTTTGTTTGCAGATAACGGCGAGAGCCATCTACTTCTTGATGTTTCTGAACTCGGGGTCAGAGTCTTCACTCTCTAACAGAGTGAGAGGCTTCACAGACTTGTTCGTTACAGATTTAGTGCTCCTCTTGAGCGTGTTGTCTGTTACTAAGGCGAGTGGGTCTATCACTGTCTTGCTCCTTTGTTCGCCAAATTCTTCGTTGATATAGTCGGTGTGCTGATCAAGACTCTCATAGAAGCTATGAATATCGATGTCATCGAGGTCCTTGTTCTGCCTGAAGTTAGTGGCTATTTTATTCCATTCTGGAAGTAGTGAAGTGACGAATTTGACATATAGCTCCATGTTCGTCGTTGTGACGTTGATCTTCCTCATCTCATTCAGATGAATAATGAACCTTCGATAAGTTTCACCAATTTGCTCCCCGGCCTGGCCTGGAAGGAGTCGTAAGCAGCGAGGGTGTTGGCTTTCTTAGCTCTCAGTCCGACCTCAGTTCCCTGCATCATCTTTGCGATTTCATCCCACATTTCTTTGGCCATTTGAAAGCTATCGACTTGGATGGAGATGTCATTTGGCATGGCTTGCAGAAGGTAGGTCTTTGCAAGGAGGTCGGCTCTGGCTCGTTTCTTCTCCGCATCGTTGTACTCGGCCGGTGTTTTGAGTACCTTAGTTGGGAGAACTGCGGGGGTTGTCTGTGCATCACCAGGGATGATCGTCCAAAATTGAGCTGGTCCGTCTTCCAGGGAGCGAATGATGTCATCTCCGCTCTACTTTATCTCAAGGAAGTTCGGGAACCTGCTCCTCCATATGGTATATTCTCCCCATCTGAGTACTGGTGGACGAACATCACTTCCCATGGCTAGAGTGTCCATTGTCGGTTTTGGGTGTTTGGATCTTTACCTGTGTGATTGGATTGTGTATGTGTATGTATTCGGGTGAGATTTTGGATTTTCGAAGTTGTTTATAGAAAATGTGGTTGCGAGAATGTGATTTCGAAGAGTTTTTGATTGCGAAAATCGAGTTGCAAAATAACTTTAAAAAATTTTAAAGTTTCGAAATTATAGATTTTCGAAATGAGTTTGAAAAATTTGTCGAAGTTATTTTCGATATGATTTCGAAATGTGAATTGCGAAAATGTTTGTTGCGAAAATTATTTTCGAAAGTCAAGGAGTTGCGAAAATAATTTTCGAAATCAAGAGGCTGCGAATATAATTTTGGAAATATGTGGTTTTCGAAATGAGGTATAGTTTCGAAAAATATTTTTGAGTGAGCTTTGGGAAACAATTTCGAAACAGATTTTCGAGAGTTCGAAAATGAGTTTCGAAAACCTATAAACCCAAATTTTGGTAGAAAATCACTCAAACTTGATGAAAAATTCTGGGTTCCTTTACAGAAACTCTCGAAAATGTCCTATAACACTAGACGAGTTAAAGCTAAGGAAAATAAGCACAATTTAACTCGAAAATGTTGAAGAACAAGATAATATCGCAAACCACAATAAAAACTTGCAAAAATGAAAAACAGCCCGAAAATCCAAAACTAGGTCCAATCCATCACGTTTCGGCTCTGGTACCACTTGTAGGTTACCATACACCTCAACGATCAACAATGGGGGAATCAAAAAGTCATTTACGTGAGTTTTACATTGAGTGTGTGTTTAATGCGTGTTATTTAGAGAGAACTGTAGCGGCACAAGTTTCAAGGATAATTCTATTTTGATTCACTCTGCCTAATGTGTAGGGTTTAGATATTTATACCTTTAAATAGGCGCATAAACCATTGGGCCCCTACTTGGCCCATTACAACCACTAGCAAACACTAGAGCCCACATTTCAGACTCTAGTTCACTTAATAAAGAAATAACAAGACTTAGACTTCATAAAATATATTGAACACTTTAATATGTCTAAAGGTTTTCGCTTCAAATAAACTAATTTGCATACCAATATTTCTTGATTTTGCGGGATTTGCAGGTGTCGATGATTTTACAGTGAATACAATAATTTGTTTCGATAACCTTAGCTTTCGCGAAAAAATGTATTGCGATAATACCTTGCCGCGAAAGTTTAATTCTCGACATCGCAAAATTTTTACGATAAATTTTTCTCGTGCAATAGTACCCTTGTTATCGACAAATTTATATCGAGATGGCGGGATTTTTTATTGATACGGGTCACCCTCTATCAAGAAAGTTTTTATCCACAAAATTTGTATGTTATAGTGTCGAAATTTTATCGAAAAATTTTGTCTATCAAGAAAATTCTCGTAACTTTTTTACTGATAAACTTTGTCTATCGAGAATGTTTTCTCGAATTGCTTCTATCGAGAAAATTTCTCGAATTATTTTCTCGATACACTTTGACTATCGAGAAAATTTCTCGAATCGCTTCTATCGAGAAAATTTCTTGCACTTTTTTCTCGATACACTTTGTCTATCATTTACTGTACGAGGGAAGTTATCGAGGATGGCACGAGAACCAGACGAAATCGACTGCTAGTAGAGCTTCAATAAACCTTCTGCACCTTCTGGACGCATTTTGGGGTCCAATATCTTTGATATAATGAAAATATCAGGCAATTCCCAAAAAATATTGGAGCCATTTAGCCCTCATGGCCTCAACAGCTGCGCCCGCAATGTCATCCTCTAAGAAAGCGCTAAGAATGCACGCAACACAATGATATTAAGCTAAGATTGATGTCGAGTAATATTTTCCCGACATCTCCTTCATGGCATCGTGCAATACTCGAAGTAGCTAGCAAAGGCCGTTGCACCCATCCGACGTTGATGGATGTATCGCTACACCATATTTAGCGTTCTCATCGTAGAAATTGCAAAGGTGTTGGCGATATTTGTACGAGGTACCAATCATTTTGTAGCTGGAATTTCACCTGTTGGGTACGTCTAACGCAACCTTTTGGGCGTAACGCCCACACTTCTACAGTGACACATCCACTTCTTCAGTACAGAAGAGTGTCATATCATGCAACTTATTATCGTTCGTATTGGCATAACGTGTGCCTTTAGATGAGTGAGCGTATCCTAAACACATAGGTTAAGTATGTGACAGAAATATCGAACATGGAAGAATCGACCGCCAAATAACGATCAACAAATCTTCAATGCTCGCGGCATTAGCGCTAGCATTGCAAAACGATACTAAAATAATCTTCTCGAATATCTTATATTCCGATAAAATACTCATAATCTTGGACGAGATCTTTTGAGCTGTGTGTTGTATGTCAAATTCCCTATATGCAATTAAACGTTTTTTTCTTGTCCAAGAGTCATCAATCCAATGGCATGTAACGCCCATGTAATGATGATCTTGCCCGTGATTTCTCCATATATCGGAGGCAATTGACACTTTACACTCTAATTTTGCTAATTGATCTATTAACTCACGTTTATACGCGAGTACGGTATTCCTAATGTCTTCCTAATTTTCTTCCCTTGAGGGTTATACAACTTTCTGATCCACTCTTCAAACACTGGATCATCGATAAACCGAAAGGAAAGATGTTTCGGGCAAACAAATTTTGCAAGTTGTTTTCACGTGACGTCTTCGCTTTACATAAACAATGACATTGGACTCGTACTGGCTCCTTGTTCGGTAGCGGAGGAACTCGTAGCTCCGTGCATTTGGCATTGACTTTGACTAATTCCTATCTTAGTTGGATGTTTCGACTTGATATGGCTAGTGAAATTACCATATCCGCCACCCTTCTTAAAGGGATACTCTTTACCACAATAATAAAATATATCTCTAAATGAATCTTTAGTTAAGGCCTTCTTGAAGTGTACTGCAAAAATGTTCGAGCGTAGTGAAGCTGCGGTACGTGCATGAGTCTCGCTCGGCGTCGGCGCTAGACCGTGCTCTGTTGCGTGCTGTCTTCCTCACATTGGCTCTCCTCCGTTCCATGCATGTCCGAGTCGAGTACCTCACTGAGATCGAGAAAATTTCGAGGGAGTCATGATTTTGGTAGTTATCTCGCGATGAACTACCAACAATTTGGTGTTTTCCCCTCGATTTCGATGCTCGACGACGGATATCAATTACCTAAAATGTGGAGAAAAAACATAAATGTGTGTAAACTTACGTGACCGAGATGTGTAAAATTCGGAGCGCCCTTTGGTGTGGGCCAGGTTGAAGAAATGTAGGAATTGTGCTTTGTTAATTAGTTATCCTTGTAATTAGGGGTGTAACTCGTATTTTTGTTAGTGTGGGACTAGTTTGTAAATATACCATGTATAGATGTATATATACCATGTACACAACAAAAATAAATATACATGTCATTTCAGAAAAATTACAAAGTATTAAATTCACATTATAGAGAGAGAAAGGCTATCGAAAACTTCCACTCTCTAATCGTTTCTCTCTCCCGATCTTCAAACTCGATATTCGACCGAAGGTAATTCTCTAGATTTCTCTTTCGAATATGACCTAACAATTGGTATCAGAGCAGTTCGTGATCGCTTGTGGATTGATTTCGCTGTTCTAAGATCAAAATAATTGTCCAGATTTTTCGATCGAAAAACTTACGTGAAATATATTTTGATCAATGTGCTTATTTGTTGCAAATTTCGTTGATGATCTTCTGATTAAGTGATAGATTATATGTTAGGAATGAATTACATACTGATTTCAATTGCTTAGAATTTCAGAATATTTCAGATTTCGATTTCGATCGATATTTGTGTTTGCGATTAAGTTTTGAATACGATTTGATTTTCTTCATAATCGATATATTTTGCTGTAAGACGTGGTTAATCTTGTGTTTGTTCATATTCAAAACTTAGATTCGAGTGATTATCCAAAATTTCAGCATCTAACTTGAACTTTTCGGTTGAATATGGATTTTAACTGTTGCATTGAACTTGAAGGTTGTTCTTCAATCGTTTTTCGATCAAAAAACTTGGCTCAAAAAATATTTTTCGAATAAGTTTACGGCCGAAAAGTTTCTCGATAACTCACATTGTTTTCATGAGTTTCACTCAAATATCAGACTCGAAAAACTTTATTTTCGATAATAAGTTTTTCGATTTATATGTAAATATCTAATTTTTTTCGATAATAAGTTTTTCGAGTATAACAAAGCGAAATTATTTTTCGACGGATACTGTTTTCGCTAAATAAATATCTAATTTTGACACGAAAAACTTGTTTTACTATTACAAGATTTTAGATCTCAAGATTGTCGATCTACTAAATTTTCGAGTCAAAATTTAGCGAAAACATATTTCAATCGAATAATTCCCACTCGAAAAACTTTTAATCAACAATTTGAGTCAAACATAACGAAATTTTCGATCACTTTTAAATTTTTCGATTACAAATTTTTCGTAAGTTTTTGCGATCAACAAAATTATTCGACAAACTGCAAAACCTTTTCGTTCGAAAAATATTTTTCGATAAATATACCACGAAAAACTTATCCGATCGAAAATCTTTTTCGATTATAAGGATCGAAAAATTTTCAAATCGGAAAACTTGCTGCTCGAAATTTTTTTCGACTACTGAACCTTCAAACACACAGACATTTTACACTGATCATAATTTATTTTAAAAATCCAAAATCGTAATTTTCAAAACTTACGAATAATCTTCTTCGATACTCAAAATTTTCGATCATAAACTCAAAATTCATTGCAAAATTTTGAGGTATCAATTCTTATATCAAATATTTTTCGCAATAAAAAACAATTCGTTTTTAAATCCGAAAAATAGGTTTGAAAAGGAAATTGCTTAAAAGTACGAGTCAAACATTACTAACGAAGTTTGTCACTTGTGAAGCACTTTTACCATTTCAATTCCAAACTTTCACGAGATCCTACCAATCAACTACAAATGGATGCTTACTCACTTGAAAACGACGTCCGCCCTCCATTTCTACGAAGAGGCGGATACGCCGTTTGGAGAAGTCGACGTCCGCCCTACAAATTTTATAGCTTCTCTTCAAGAAGGTCCCGCTCAATTTTGGCTTATCCAAGAAGGCGATGCCACTAATAATCCTCACATTCCCGCCACTAGAAGACTCAAAATTCCTAGTGAATACACCGAGGGGGAGCGATTAAGAGCTAAAGCAGATCTCGGAGCCAAAACTTTCCTAATGCAAGGCATTCCGAATTACATCTATATGAAAATAGATAGTCTATCAAGTGCGAAGGCTATGTGGGACGAGCTCCACAAAATGATGCAACAGACCGAAGTCGGAGTCAAGGCTAAGAAAGCAAACACTCACCGCTAACGGCTCCTTCAATGCAAAGACGGAGGAAAACGTCTACAAACTCTATCAACGCTATTTAACTCTTCTTAACGAGATGAGGAAAATAGAAATTTTCAAGACCAATATGGAGGTCAACATCTGATTTCTCTCTTCTCTTCAACCGGAGTGGAAGAAAATATCCATGCAAATCCGTCAAAACAAGGATTTGGACGAGATGGATATCCACGCCGTCTTTGATAATCCGCTCAACACGAGGAAGACATAAGTGAGATACAAAAAGAAGTAAAGGGCAAACAGATCAAAGACTCTATAGCTCTAGTTTCTGAAAGAAAAACTAGTCGATCTCGCAAAGATAAAAGCATCAAGTTGCCAAGTTCGTTAGACTCCGAGCCAGATATGAAAGAGTTCAAGAAACAATTGGCTCTCCTTACTAAAATGATGAGCAAAAAGTTCTATAAAAGGAAATCCTCCTCTTCTGCTAATAGACTTCGGACCTCAAGCTCTAAGCACAAGGAAAGACCGGCCGAGTCGTCAGAATCCAAAAACGCCAAAGAACCACAAAAATGCTACAATTGTGCAAAGATAGGGCACTTCGCCAGAGAATGCAATCTTACTAAGAAGAAAGACGCCAATTCCTACTGCAAGAAATTTCAACTAACCAAATAAAAGGAAGCTGGAGTAGCTTTAATGGCCGAACAAGAGCACTGGCTAGTAAACACAACGGATTTTGACAACGAAAATCTAGCTCTCATGGCATATCTCGACGACGCCTCAGACGAAGGCTCAACAAGGAGGTCCGACGACGAAGACAAAGCATCAACCTCATCACAACAGGTAGCCACACCCAAATCTACATTATTAATCATGTGAGAATCTTTACACTGCTTACATGAAAAATGAGCGGAAATGTACAAAAGAATCAGAGGAGAGACTAGCCCTTAGTGAAATTAATTTCCAAAAGAAAATAGATAAGAATGTCACCTAGAAATTCTATTATCTAATGCTAAGGAAAAAATAAATAGTCTGAAATCTAGGTTAGCTACTTCTGAGACATAAATCAACGACCTTAGTAAGACTCTTAGCGATTGTCAGAGAGATTTAGAAATTTCTAGAAATAAGTTTAAGGAAATCTCTGACGAACGTAAAGCTTTAGTCTAGGATTAAGACTTTGGACGATCTTCTAACGAAAAGGGGGCAAACGGATCAGACTATCTTTCTAAATCAACCTCATGATATAGAATTTTATAATCATATAGAAGACTTAGGTTTTAACAATCCCTGTAACTTGGAAAAGGATGATGTCAAACATTTATATGATATCAAGTATATGGGTTTAAGATTAACTTCTTTAATGACCTTTACTAATTCTTCTAAAATAAATGCCTTAGAAGAATCTAAACGAAAAACCACAAATAGGACTGACATCCCCTTTGACTACGCCGATTTGAATAATAGTTACAAGACACGGGAAATTAACATGTCTAGTGATTATAATTCATTATATACTTTAGAAGATCTTCCTAAAGTTAAGGAAGAAAATATTGATCATTCTAAAAATTCTAGTTTCTGTTATATTCCCGCTATTATTAAGAAAATAGCTGATTTGATGCTTCCTTAGAGACAAGAAAGAAATAATTTCTAAATAGAAAAGAATTAGCTCTTATTGGAGATTTCTAATCTAAAAATTCCTCAATTTAAATCTTTTCATGATTTTATTTTGAAAGAAAAATCATTAATTAAGGACAAGATCAAATTTAAGAAAACACCTCCCATTAGTTTACAAAATATTTTAAACGAAGAAAGATCATTTTAAAAAAACGTAAAGGGAGGAAACGAGTCCTTAAACGCTTCAAAGGTGAAAAGGATTTTTACTAACAGGTAGAGTAGTAAAAGAGGTGAAGCACACAAAGGAAAGAGTGCCTATGATAGAATTTCAGAAGAAAATTGATAGAAATGATTTATTGTCTAAAGTTTCTTCTGTATCAAAAACTAAGGACACTCGTAAGAAGACAACCGTTTCTAATTTTCATGTTGTTTCTTCAACTTATGTTTTAAAGTCTATTAATTTTGAAAGCACAAATTTTGAAAACGGCTCTACTTCTAAAAACAAAAACCATCATTCTAAGACAAATGCAAGTCTTAAGTCTCGTAGGAGACAAGATCCGGCTATTAAGCAAGCTTATAGCTCGATATGTTCTTGCCCTCATCTAAGGTACCCAGTCCAAGTACACTCCGACAAACACCTTAGGAGACTAGCTAGAGAAAAGATTTTCTCATGCACTAAGACTGATAAGACATTTATCCGAGCTGAAATTAATCTCCCATGTAAGGTTCACCCTCAATGGGTTTCCAAGACACCAACTAGGCCAATGCATGCCAACAAGGCCAAGTTACCTAAAGAGGTACTACTTAAACCAACTACTAATAAGTTGATTTGGGTACCTAAGAGCTCCAATGGTTTAGGAACCAAAAATGAACAAAGCTTAGCTACTAAATCTGCTAATCAGAGAGTACCCATTACTAAGTGGGTACCTAAGTGTCTCTAAAATCTTTCTATGCAGATCCATCATGTGTGGTATCTAGATTCCGGATGCTCCACACACATGACGGGAAATCAAGAACTGTTGAGCAACTATCAAGACCGTTACAACGGAAAAGTCAGGTTCAGTAACAACGATTCAGCTCCAATACTAGGCTTTGGAGATATTCTTCTGAAGAATCTGACAATAAAAGATGTCTCTTACGTCCAAGGTCTTAAACACAACTTGTTCAGCATAGAACAATTCTGTGACAAAGGGTTTCAAGTGGTGTTTCTAGCTGATCAGTGCATAATCTTAAATAGTTAGAATCAAGAACTTCTTACATGATCTCGAACATCTAATCTATACACCATCAATCTGACAACAGTACGACATTCGACTCTCATATCACAGACTACAATCAAGAGGAACAGTTTATGGCATCAACGTCTATCTATCTAAATCTCAAAGCTCTTCACAAACTCTTTATAAAAAAGTTGGTCAACGGTCTACCAACTATTTCCCTTCATCAAGAGCATCATTCTTCGGCTTTTCAAATGGAAAAAATGAAGCGAGCGTCACACAAACTCAAGCAAGTAGCTTCCACATCTCGACCGCTGGAATTATTAGACATGGACTTTTGTGGACCAATGAAAACACAAAGTATCAACGGACGTAAGTATGTTCTAGTAATTGTAGACGATTATTCTCGCTACACTTAGACAAGATATCTCCGAACTAAAGATGAGACTGGAGACTTGATAATAAGCTTTGTGAATACAACTCAGAATCTCCTGCAAAAGAAGATCCAAGTAATCAGGATTGACAATGGGACTCAATTCAAGAATCAACGTCTCCACAACTACTATCAGTCACTTGGAATTATTCAATAGTTTTCAGCCGCTAAAACGCCTCAACAAAATGGCATCGTAGAACGGAAGAACCGGACTTTAGTTGAAGATGCAAGAACAATGCTAATACATTCCGGTCTCCCTCACCTTCTATGGGCTGAAGCAGTGAGTCCAATGTGTTTTACGCAAAATCGGACGATTATTCACAAATGCTTTGAAAAGACGTCGTACGAGATAATAAATCAAAGGATTATGAATATCTCTTTCTTCAAAGTCTCCGGGTGCAAATGCTTTGTAGCCAATGATCAAGAGCATCGAAGCAAGTTCGACCCTAAAGCATTTGAAGCCGTCTTTGTTGGATATTCATCAACTTCTAAAGCATATCGCATCTATATCAACTCTTCTCGTACTATTTTCGAAAGCTACAACGTCACTTTCAATAAGTGACCGAATCGGCTTCTGAACAAAACAGTTCAGAACCCGGGCTTATAGGCGTGTTGGCACAAAGTCAACAAATTCCGACAAATCTACCTCAACGTCGAAAGAAGCCATTCCCGCCGATTTGGAAGATTTGGATTTTTTATTTGAACATTTTATAGAAAAGAGTCTCAATTGCCTGCTTCGTCTCATTCTATACCAAGCAACACACCTTCTCCTTCTACGGCTGAAATTACTATTGAGATTCCGAACCCTCAAACTCCAACAAATGTTTCAGATTCTCCAAATTCTGAATCTTCAACTAGTGTTGCTGCTCCTACTAATCCCGATACGGAAATTCCTTCCAATTCAACTTCCGAAATGAATTTTCCTACTACGAATGATCAACCTATCAATTTAGGATGTCTCGATCTACAAATCAACGATAGATCTACTTCGGTTCTTCTTCATGAACGCAAGTGGACTCGAGCTTATCCTATCGACCAAATAATTGGTGATCCTTCAAGTGGAGTACGCACTAGGACATCTACACAAAGCGAACTATTCGCGTGCTTCTTAAGCCAAAAACAACCACTTAAAGTAGTCGAAGCCCTTAAAGACACGGATTGGGTGATTGCAATGCAAGATGAACTCAACCAATTCGACCGTGTACGAGTTTGGACACTAGTTCCTCGACCGCATGGCAAAACAATTATAGGAACTAAATGGGTTTTCAAAAAATAAGAAGAACGAGAACGGTGAAATTATCAGGAATAAAGTACGAGTCGTAGGCAAGGGGTACAATCAACAAGAAGGTATTGACTACGACGAGACGTATGCTCCGGTTGCACGTATTGAAGCTATTCGATTATTTGTAGCATACGCGGCTCATAAAGACTTCAAAGTCTATCAAATGGATGTAAAAACCGCCTTTCTCAACGGCGTGTTAAAGGAAGAAGTCTACGTCGCTCAACTTGAAGGGTTCGTGCACGAAAATTATCTTGATTATGTCTATCGATTGGATAAAGCTCTCTACGGACTAAAATAAGCCCCTCGTGCTTGGTATGATGTTATGAGCGAATTTCTAGAAAAGTCCAACTTTATTAGAGGAACAAACAATACGACACTTTTCATCAAAAAGAAAGGCAAGGACTTGATGATTGTTCAAGTATACGTCGATGACATCATCTTCGGCTCGACTAATGAACGCCTCTCTCAGAAATTTGCTGATCTAATGAAGACCAAATTCGAGATGAGCTTAATGTGAGAACTCCAATTATTTCTTGGATTACAAATCAAGCAATTCGAAGATGGAATATTCATCAGTCAACCCAAGTATATCCGAGATACTCTGAAGAGATTTAATTAAGACAAGAGCACACCTATGAATACTCCCATGTCAACAAATTGCAAATTGGATGCTGATCCTTCTGGCAAGGCAGTCAACATCACAACCTATCGGAGTATTATCGAATCTCTTCTCTACTTGATGTAAAGCCGACCCGAAATCATGTTCGCCACTTGCCTTTGTGCTCGTTTTCAAGCTGACCCGAAGGAATCTCACATGTGCGCGGTCAAGCGAATTCTACGTTATCTCAAAGGAACTCCCAACTTAGGGCTATTGTATCCTAAAGATATTGATTTTAGATTAATTGGCTATACTGACACTGATTATGCAGGTTGTCGAATGGACAGAAAAAGCACGCCGAGGCGGAGTACGTCGCGGCTGCCAGCTGCTGCTCACAAGTTCTATGGATGCGGACGCAACTATGCGACTACAAGTTTGAATTTAATAACATTCCCATTTATAGTGATTCTCAAAGTGCTATTGCCATTACTTGCAATCATGTTCATCATTCACGAACGAAACACATAGATATTCGCTATCATTTTATTAAAGATCATGTAGAAAAAGGCATTGTAGATATGTATTTTGTTAAAACAGAGCTTCAACTTGCCGACTTATTCACTAAGGCATTGGATGAAAAACGATTCCAATTCCTTATTGCTAAGCTAGGCATGTTGAATCTCAATCTTACTTGAAATGTGCTTGAAATGCTCTACTATGCTTATGTATGATATTCTATGTACTTCTTGATCTTCCTTGTTATATCTTGCGTGATTCTATCTCTCAATTTTTTTTATATACAAAAAGATAAGTAAAAATAAAATAGTATATAAATAATAATAATAATAACATAATATAAAATAAAAAAGGGGGATGAAATAATTTTAGCTATTATGAACTGCTCACAAAAATATTTCTTTGATATATGTTTAGTTCTTTGCTTCAAAATTCATGTGACATTCTTTTATTCAAAGAGCTTCGTATGTTTCACTAGACACAAAGCCACATCATATATGTGAGAATTTGAGCCTCAATATTTTTTTGAGTGGGTCACACTTCAAAAGTCTATCTCTTGATTTGCACTTCGTAGCCCCATTCTTGCTCTTGTGCTAGTTTATCATAAAAATGATAAGGGCAAAATTAGGAAATTCCCCACTTGGCCCAAATTATCAATCCTTTACTTTTTCTTCTAGTAATCCCCTTTGAGCCTTCTCCGACATTCTTTTTCTTTTGAAACGCGATCAAGCCTTCAACCTTATTCCTAAGTTTCGGGGTGGCTCAATCAAGAAAAAGAGGAGGAGGAAAGAAGATGCACATGATGAATCTCTTCCAGTCATTATAGAAGAGAAACATGGATCTCGCTGTGAACTTCTCCTAGATAATCTCGTATACTCCTCGAAGAGAAGCACCTCGAAGTGAACTTCTCCAACGATAATCTAGATCTTATATCGAGAAAACGAGAAGCGGAGCACGGCCATGGGTTCGAATTCCATAACTGTGAAACCTTCGAAAGGAACACGGTCTCGGCCCGATAATAAAAGGAGATCTCATCTTTCAAAGCTTCGTAAAGAAGAAGAGACTCATCCTGAGCAAGTGCATAAGATAAGAAAAGAAAAAGGAGCAGTAATGAATTTCACAATGGCCCTTGGAATTGAAGAATTTTAAGCTCACTAATCCCAAAAATATCTTACCCTTTTAGTCGGAGCCTAAAAATAATCCCTTCAAAGTCCCTTTGATTCAAATTGATGGACTTTCACTTGGTAAGTTGATTAAATACGCTACGATAACCAATTAATGATTTTGTCGTGCTGATATGAGTGATATATCTACTAAATATTTCCATGATAAAAATAAATTGAGTGCTATGAGCGAAACTAGTGAGAGTTGTCAAAATGATTCATACTATGATCTTTGCATTAGTTTAGTTACATGAATTGACAGTAAATTATTATTTTATATGTCATGAAAAATATTTTTACGTGATAATGTTCAAAATGGACAATCTGACCCCAAAACAAAATTTTTATGATAAAAATATATTTTTTTGGAAATTATTTTTGAAAATATTTTCACACATTTAAATGCATTGAATACATCCATTGGTTCAGACTTGATAAGATGCGAAATTTTTTAAAAACGCAAAATTTTCATGAATCTATGTTGAATTGATTAAATGCGTTACTTGTGCTTATATAAGTAAATTCTCATATGCTAAATTGGTTTATCTATGTGCTAAAAATGCCGAAAAAGTTAAATGTGCATTTGTTGAGGGGGAGTTTTACATGAAAACTTGTTCTTATCTCCTAAATGATTTACTTGCAATCACGACTTCTAATATTTTTTTAGTATATCAAAATATTTCGAGCTCATCCGAGAAGTCAAGTGTTCAATTTCATCAACATTGGGAGATAATTGCATTTATTTAAAAAATACAACGAGCATTATGCAATTTATTTTTGGGTTCACAAGTAAAAGATTAAAATTTTCGTTTAATCATACCTGAATTTTAACGAAAGCCCAAAATAATTTTTTTTGGCCCAAAAGCCCTTTAAACCTTACCTGATCGAAAAGTATTAATATAACTTTTTCGATCGAAAAACTCATTCTCACGCAACATCATACAGTCGAAAAATTTTCTGATTCCAAAATCTCTTCGGCGATTTCTTAAAAACTCTACAATCTTCATCGATTTTCTGTCAAAACTCGCCGAATTCGAAGGTAGAAACCCGTTTCGGATCATCTTTCGGTTGAAAAACGCACGATTTGCGACAGTTTCTCAAAATCAGTTGACGAAAATTTTACTTCGAAATTTCTTCGACTGAAACGTCTTAAACTCTCAAAATTAATGTGTTTAAATCGACCATTCGGATTAAAAGCATGATATTTGGATTCGCAAGTGATTTCTGATCGTTTCGAGTCCAGATTAATTCATGATTTACACAGAAATCGTCATTTGGGGTTTTAAGTGTTTACTGTGTGATTTCAAACTTTTTCGATCAAAAATGTTCTTATCGCAAATAGTGTCATCGATGAACATTAGTTTTTGGTTAAGTTTTACTCGATCGCAAAACTCAGCGGCGAAAACCTTATGTTGTCGATATGATTTTTATTCGATCGTAAAACTTCGTGGCGAAAACCTTAGTTTTCGATAAACTTTTATTCGATCACAAAAATAAGCGTCGAAAAACTTAAGTTTTTCGATACGTTTTTATTCGATCGCAAAACTACGCGCTGACAAACTTATGTTTTTCGACAGCATTTTATTTGATCGCAAAATTACTCAGCGAAAACCTCTGTTTTTCGACAAATTTTTATTCGATCGTAAAAGTCAGCGGCGAAAATCTTGAACTATTCGATAATTTTTTATTCGATTGCAAAGCTTAACGATCGAATAAATTCACGCTCGACTAAAAACACGCTGAAAAGGCTTAACAAATATTTCAAAAAAATTTCTGAAACAAGTCTTTCGATAATAAACTCTAACACTTAGAAATATATCTCAAAAACATTTTTCTAAGTCATTTTCGCCATACTAGAACTTGCACATGAAAATTTCCATCTAATGAATTATACTTCTTCTTCGCAGAAATGGCACATCAAGAGTACTCTCACATATACTCTTCTGACAGTTGGATGACGTCAACAACTACCAATTGGACCTTGCCACCTTTCGGTCTTCGGATGAAGTGATAATCTCCATCCTCAAAGGACACCCTCTATGGCCAGCTCTAACGATGATGGCTTCTGTACAAATGGTCTACCTCCAGCAATTCTGGGGATGTATGACGAGCCACATCATTGGGGATGACGTGCAATACACAATGAAGATCAATAAAAAACACGTCATCCGGGACAAGAATTTACGGGTCATGGTGCTCGATCTACTGCATCACGAAGACTACGACCAACTACCAATAGATGCGGTGATCATCGAAGATATGCTACGGATGAGATATAAGCCACCGGTGACAAAATTTCCTAATTTCCAAAACAGCGGGATCCCACATCCATGGAGGACACTGTTCGTCATCATCAACAAGTACCTCTCCCCAAAGAACTCCGGTTTTGACAAGGCGAATGGGAACATCCTTCGCATCTTTCATGGAGTCATTTTCTCGAAAAAATACGACGTGGCCCAGCTTATATGGAATGACTTAGCGGACCAGCTAATATGGAAGTTCCTTCCGTATGTCCGGTGGTTCCCCGTGCTGATCTCCCACTTCATGGACGTACATCCGGAGATCCCGGACCTACCACCTATTGGATGATATCTCCCGCCAAGGCTGCGGTTCTTTCATAACCCGAAGGCAGCCGATCTAGCACTTCAACCAATGCTGATCCCACTGGATTTGCTCAGCCTGGCTGATCCCACAGACGAGCCCTACCATAATTATTGCCAAAATAATTCCATCACGGAGGAAATGGTACAATCAGTGGAGCAAGCTCTGGTGCCTTCCCAACGAGAAACTTTGGTGGTGCCACACGAGCCAGAAGCTGAGGCTCAGGAGACAGAAACACCGGTTGTTGAGCCCGAAGGTGTCCCTCAACAAGCCAAATCTCCTGAGGCCACCTAGTCTGATGGGGAATGCAGACTACAACGACGGGGATCACGATAACAGCAGATTTCTGCCCCTTCTGCATCTCCTTCAACCCAAATAGCTTCGATGTCGTCTCTTTCACCACCAACAGTTCAGACAACCACACAGATACACGTTGAATCTGTTTCAACACCAATAGAGAAGATACATACCGTATCATCTAAAGGATTGGGTGGAAGCCCCGTTGGACCCCCGACATCTTCGGATGGCCAACCCAGACTTCTGGGTTGCTAACGGATGTCCTTGGACGTTCTGGTATTTCAAGTCCTCTCCCGGGCGGCACATCGGAAATCTTTTCCGATGTTGTGACAGTCGAGTGCCTCCCTGGCCCCACTCCACCCATGATCGTGACGGAGCAACGAGTGCAAGAAGCCCTCTCCACATCCATCTCTTCTCTTGAAGACCGACTGATGGATAGGATGCTCCAAGCTATTGAGACTTTCCGACGGGATACCGGGAAAGCCCACACAACACCCGTATCCTCACCACCACTAACCACCACCATACACCCCCCCCCATACAACCCACCATAACCACTCCAACTCAATCCCCTTCCCTCATCAACCCATACACCATCCCTATCGCCCAGCTTCATGACATCCTCATCTCTCGACTACTAGCCCTAGAGACCAGGACCCCAGTTGAGGAGAGTCTCTACAAACGGCTAATAGATGAGCCTGAGCCGCCCGCCCAAACACGTTGCTGTGAAAAAAGCTCCCGAACGAAGAGAAAACATGACAATCCCGATGATCCGGATAGTCATGAGGGGGAGAAATGACAAAGGACCACACGAAGCGGCCGTGGTAAGAGTCGAGAAAAACAAACAACGACTCGAGAAGCTGGAGGATCATCCACCAACCCACCAACCACACAACTCACTACCCGCCAACAAACAACAACTACATCCACCACATCCCACACAAAAACACTACCTCCCACTCCCATAAGTCCAAATCCAATCCCGAGCTCCAACCTTCTCTAAATCAATTGGAAGCAGTCGTCTACGATCCACATGCGATCGTAGATGATTACATCTTAAACGAGAAGTGGCTGACGCAATGGGAACCAGAGGAAGCTGTTCAAGCCAGATATTCCAACGTCTGATACTTCTTACAACAAGTTTCGGTAGATTTGGTGCTGCTTGAAGACGAAGAACTTCAAGAGGGCGAGAACTACAACTCCACACTCCCCGAATTACCAGAGATGATCAGGCATCGTGTAGACTCCCCTCCTTGTTTATCACAGGAGATTGTCAGAGTCGAGACGCCTTGGGAGAATGTAACAATTGAAGTCCCGTTCCTTGAAGACATAAGGAAGCAGATGGAGGACTCCTAATCGAATCAAGAAGCTCAATGAGCTTAATTTATGGGGCATCTCCCACTGGGAAGAAAGGAAGAAGATGGAGCACATCTTCTTACTGAACTACCTTGGTCCAGATCGAAGTGGCATCCCAATGGATCAACTCAGAAAAAATTTCAGGGACAAGCCACTGATCCTCCAACTCGTGGGCGTATCGCACACGATTGGAAGCTATCCAAACCCGATCTACCACATCGAGCGAGCGGACAACAACCATACTCGAGAGGAGATAGACAAAATCTATCTGTCTTTCCTTCCACCAGACAAAGTGTATCGTCTATTTCAGATGTACAAGAGAAAATACCAGACGCCCACTGGTTACATCAAAAAGGAAGGACTCGAGGGGTTAAAGAGATTCTTGGTGCGGCAGATCTAGTTTCACACCGCACACGACCTTCAAATTGCCGTAGAGAACAATATGAAGAAGGTCAACATGGAGTTTCCGCTCATGAAAGGCTTCCCACTAAATGACTTCCCAGAGAATTACATATTCAAGAAACTAGGCCTCACCATCACATTTCGGAATCCAATTATTAGAAAGACGAGAGCGATGATGAAGTCTGAAGTTCACAAATTCTATGACGGGACGTTGAAGCTTCTGAGGAAGAACATCGAGAAGAGGCTGGCGGAGATCACTGAAGAAACGATCTTCGAGGATCTTGGTGAAGAAGAGGCCCCGCTCCTAAATGAGCTTCTGGATGCTATAAAGGAGAGACTGGAGTTGAGGAATGCTGTCAGACACTACGAGACAACATTGGGAATGAGAAGATCGTTCTATGCCCGACAAGGATAAACAGAGCTGAAAAGAAAACAAGCACAAAGGGGGAGATTGAAAAACATAGAAATTGTGCTTTGTAAATTAGTTATCCTTGTAATTAGGGGCGTAGCGTAGCTCGTATTTTTGTTAGCGTAGTACTAGTTTGTAAATATACCATGTATAGAGGTATATATACCATGTACACAACAAAAATCAATACACAATTCATTTCAGAAAACTTACAAAGTATTAAATTCACATTCTAGAGAGAAAAAGGCAATCGAAAACTTCCACTCTCTAATCGTTTCTCTCTCCCGATCTTCAAACTTGATATTCGATCGAAGGTAATTCTCGATATTTCTCATTCGAATATCTAGAATTCATGCTTAGATTGATTTCTAGTTGATGAAATATGACCTAACATAGGTTGAAAATAAAAGTGAGTGTAGAGGATTGAGGATCAGGAAGAAGTAGTATTTTAATTAGTTTATTTTTAATTCGTGTAGTAGAGAGATCGATGCTTGAGAATGAAGATGTTATGATTATTTTATTGTGTTCAATTAATTATTTTATCTTAGTCTTGTAATTTATTTAAGTGAGCTATATTCTATTTTATAGAGTCTAGTGATCTTTTAATTATAATGGGCTTACAAGGGTCTAATTATTATATATCAATATGTGTTATAAATACTAAAACCCTAACACATAGTTAGGTGTGTCTTGTGCGTATCCATTTGAAGAGGACGCTCCCGACCTTCCTTAAGAACACAACACCCAACCGAGCAACCGAGCTAATACCCCTGAAGAACACAACACCCCACGCTAAGTGAATTCTTTCATCTTATTCGTGGTAAAAATCACTTAAAATATGATTTAGTTGGATATTCTGGGTTTTCAATTAGTATCACATCAAAACTCGCTCAGATTTGAGTAAACATTTCTGGATTCTTTTTTGGTGTTCGTCTTGTGTTCTTAAAAAATTTTAATATGCGTTGGTGTTTTTGATGTTGATTGAGTGTTTAGGATTGAAGATATAAGTATTTCGATCCATAACCCAGAGCTAATTGGAACAAGTTTGTGTTAACGATCGAATCTTGTGTGCTAAAGACGTTCAATGAGTTGTAAAAGTTTTATCTGTACAACTGCAAAAATGCAATCCGAAAACCCACTGCCGAAAGCCAATCCGAAAACCCGTGTGAAAAACCTCTACGAAAACCCGTTGCGAAAATAGTTTTCACAAGCCTCGATTGCATTCCCCTGGCAAAATTCCGTCGGAAAAATTTTTCGCAACAGTAATCGACGGATCTTCCGTTCACAAATTTGCGTCGCATAGCAGAAGCGAGGGCATTCCCGTCGGTATGTGCCCACTGAAAGACATTCGATAATTTCCATTGAAGCTGTTCCACGAATTTTCCGTCGAAGTTCTTCCCTCCACTGCATTTCCATCGACGCTAGCTGCCACAATCTTCCCGTCGAAAAGCCTCCACTGAATTACCGTCGCTACGGCCCGCCAAGCTTCGTGTGCGACCAATATCCCGTCCATTGCTTGATTCGATTAGAATTTGGCCGATTGCGCCGTCGAAATTTGGTTAACGTAACAATTTTCCTTGTGGTTTTCGCAAGTAACAATTTTCGTAGTGGTTTTTGCCAGCACCAGGTTTCGCAACACCAATTCGCAAGGTTTCAGTTTTTGCACTACGTGTTTTCGCAAGGCATAGCGCACTCGGGTAGTTTTTGCGGTCAAGGAGGTTTTCGCACTCAACACTGCGAAAATTCTAATTTCCGCACGCACTTACACCGAAAATCACATTTTCGCATACTTACACTACGAAAATTACTTTTCGCATCGATTATCAAAAATTAATTTTTTGAACCCAAAACAGTTTATAATTGGCACATTCGATAAAGGTTTGATAAAATTTACGAAGTTTTCGACATCACCTCAATTTTTTCGGTACACACCCAAAGCGTACGCAGATCCTCTGTACTTATCGTACTTATCCCTGCAAGTGTATCAGATTTGGTACCTAAAATTTTCGAAACTTCACAATATTTCTCGTTAAACCAAACTTTTCGGCAGTAAAACTTTTAAAATCTAATCTTTTAATTCAAAATTCTTTTGGCATAATATCGAAAATGTTTTAGGTAAAGGTTTTTTGAAGTTTTCGGCATCACTACAAAACGTTTCAGTGTACACCAAAAAGTTTTCAACTCTTGAAACATTTGAAACTTCACAGTATTTCACGACAAACCAAAACTTTTCGGCACAGAGTTTTCAAAAGAAATTTTCTAAAAAAAAATTAATGGACATCAATGCAACGACTTAGAAATTAGGTTAGGAACGGATCATCAAACTTTACTTAGAAACCTAGGAGAAAAAGACACTCTCATGTGCCAGCTAGAAGCTGCACAAGATAGCATTACAAGTCATGATGCTCAGATAGACAAATTCAAAGCACAACTTCACCAACTCACAACTAGCATGAATGATTGTGAAGTTTAAAGGAATATAAAATCTGAGTAAATACAATCTTTTGTTCAAGGAACGCCGTAAGTGACACACTAGAGCTCATCACTTAGAGCACTTTCTTGCGGAATAGGGTCAGAAAGGCCAAGCTTCTCAAATGCCTCAACGTTCAAAGGGGGAGAAAATGATTTACATTCTAATAAGCATATCTCCTGTTGGGAAATTCCGAAGGCTGCTAGTGATATAGCAAAATTGAACGAGACCCTGGAATCGGAAAGAGTAGGTTTCTGGGTGGAAAAGCAAAAGCTTCTAGAGGAGATTTTCAATCTGAAAAGTTCCTCGTCCCTACCTTACTTAAATGATCTTTTGAAAGAAACATCTTCTGTTAAACAGGATAAGGGAACACAATCATATGCTGTTGTTCCCAAAACTGAAAAGGTTTTTGCTATTCATCCGAAGTATCGGTGACGACTTCTAAGTCCACGGTGATCTGAGCTGAAAAGTCAAGTAAAAGCACGGAGCTATATACTTCCAAGGAACTAAAGTCACATAGGTCGATGAAAGCGTAATCAACCTTTTTTTCCAAAATAGAAGACGAAAAAGTTAAAGATTTTCCCTCTCCCGCTCCTATTAAAAAGGAAGCTCGTAAAGAAAATGTTCGAAGATCAAGCACTCGAACTTTTCAAGCTTCTAATATCCATCATTATAAAGTGAATTTTGTGAAGTAGTCTCGTAGGAATTCACCCGCTATACAAGCTTACAATGCTATAGCCTCGAATTCCTACATGAAATATCCGGTCAAAGTCCATTCGGAAAAATACCTTATGCGACTGCCTAAGGAGAAGGTCTTTTATCTAGTAAATATAGACACACATTCACTCTTGCTGAAACGTCTTTTCCGTGTCAAATCAATTCCAAATGGGTTCGTACGTTAACAATTACGTTAGGTAATCCTAAACCAGGTCGGGTACCTAAAAGTACGTTAATGAATGATTTGGTACTAAAATCTAAATTGACATCTCATATGTTTAACCCGTTTTCTGCTAATAAGGGAGGACCCATACAACAATGGGTACAAAAGTCCCAATAAAGTTTTGTAGATATCCCAGCATGGGTGGTATTTCGAGTAGTTGTTCCACACCCATGATCGGTATGCAGTGTGAACAACTCCACCGTCCCAGCGTGTATAGTAGCTCAGGTTGCTCCACATACACGACTGTTAAGCGATGCGAGCAACCAAATGAAGGTACATTCTAATTAAGCATATGTTAAAAGAAGTTTCAATATTTTATAAATTGCATACGCATTTGAGCTGAATTGACAAATACCTATTCTTAAAATGATACATTTTAAAAATATGCATTTTCAAAACTTTACACGATTTTGAATCTTAAAACTGCATATTACGAACGAAGATGATAAATACCATTTTTTTCTCTAAAATGAGCTTAATTTGAGGGGATATTTTTTAAAGTTTAAAAGGGAAGCAACTCTTATATTTGTTTTAAAGGGAGCAATAATTACATATTTTGGGGGAGCAAACTGTAAATGCATGAATTTAGAGAAAGAGATTCGAACTTCTTTTTCGATCCGACTACGGATCTTAGGAGGGGGAGCAATACTACTATTTGAAGCATGATTTGAGGGGGAGGAACAAAAAATATTTATATATAATACAATATATAATATATTAATTTATTACTAATACAATATATATACACTATAATATATATAGAAAAAAAGAGAAAGTAAAAAAAAGGAAACAAAAAAAGAAAAAGAGAGAAAATACAAAAAGGAAAAGGAAAAGAAAAGAAAAGAAAAGAAAAGAAAAACTCCTCTCCTTATCTAGCCTCATTAATATTCCCTCCGACATCTTTTGACGGACTTAAATGAAGAATCTCGAGCTCACAAGTTAAAAATTCCCATACGGAAATGTGACTCCTTACACTACCTTGGTGCTCACTTTAACCGACCTGCTTCGACTTGCTGATACAAATAAAGCAGCACTCACTACTTCCTACCGGATGCACGGATACTTCGTTTAATGATTCAGTCGACCTAACCGAATCTAACCATGGAACCAAATCGAGCGTTAGTCATAACTTTACGAGAATAGCCACATATCCTACATCATCCGAACACACCACGATAGATGACTTCGACGAGAACTTAGAAATTTTTGAAAATACAAAATCCCCTTATCTCACAAATACTTCGTACCAAACCCCCATCGGTACGTGCACTAATTTTATTAGCTTTTGGGTAGAAGACGTAGCATTAGGTCCAATGGCGCGTGCACATCCGAGTCTTACTCACTCGTCTGTCTCACAAAAAACAGGTGTTTCAAGAAGTCACAGGGAGCTACGTATACTATCCCTGCTTCACTCCGAATCGAATAATATTGAATTAAGTGGTACTCAGCCCCACCACCACACTTTCTTGTGCACAATCGAGTCTCGCCCTCACTTTCCATATTTTTATTATTTTCTTGGACACATACACTTTTAAAACACCTAATCTTTGTGATCAAGCTATAACATCTGTAGACATGTCCTTCCTGGATATGCTTCGTGGATCGGAAGGAAGCTCTGTTGTTGCAATAAAAAACAACAATGTGTTCGCCCATCGTCTATCGAAGCTCCTAGATCGATGTTAAGGGGAAGTCTTCGTGACCCTGATTTCTTATACGATGAATCGCCTTCGTGCTCCGTCAGGAACTTGAATCCCTATAATGCCTACTAACTTCATCTTGTCACGACGATGCGATCTTCTTGCCAAAGACATTGCCCCATTTTGACCTATGACATGACAATTTCTCCAACTCGATCTTCATGAGGGGGAGTAGTACTAAAGCAAAATGGGAGTATTACCACGACGAAAGGGCAAGTTTGATCAGAAACGCAAAATCCTCCAGTGTCGTCAAATCAAGCAAATCACGACCTTCAATGACCGAAGTTTCCGCCTCGTGTACGCCTCTCCAAATTTTAATTCGAAATCCTCAATTCCAACACAAGGTTGAACAAACATAGGGGGAGTTCTCCGCTATCAACGGGAGAGATCGAACGTGACTATTCATTTTTTGTCAATCCATTCATCTTTATTTATGAATTTAAGTTATAGTAATTACTATATTAATTGGAGTAAATGTTAGAGTATTTTTCCAAGAAACATAACGGCAATAGCATTTAAACGATGAGAAATTTTCAATTTTGTTGTGCACATGTCACGTTGAGAGAAAACTTCGTTGATGACGTGTCACTCAAATGAGAGCCCTGATCAACTTTTATATATTATAGATTATCGGGAATGAATCCGCCAGGACAAAATTTCTAATTATTTTTCAAAACTTTCAATTATATCCATTAATCTAATTTTAATTTGTATTTGTAATGATATTAACTAAATATTTTAAGTGAAATGTTATGGCAGCCGATGATTTTCAAATTAAAATCAAGGGAATATTTAACGTTTGAATTGTAATAAAAAGCCGATTCTGGATAGAGCTGAAAATTTGGGCCAGAGCCCATGGACCTGCCCTGCCCCGTCCGGAAAAAATCGAGTTTGGGCCGTAAATTTAGGAGCTCGAAAAGTCACCGGGCCGTTTGGCCCAGCCCATGATGGCCGCGGGCCACTTTGGCTCGCTTTTTTTATTTTTTATATTCATTTATATTCATGTTTAATGTTTATAAAATTGGATTTATAGAGGGAAAAAATTACTTTTACATATTAATGGATACAATCTTATGTATGTATATTATTTTATATAATATTAGGTAAGAATTATATTTTATAATGAATAATTAAAATAGTTTTTTAAAAGTAAACTAATTAATAAATAAAAAATTGGGCCGAATGAATTAGGGTCGGACTGGTCCGGTCAGTGAGCTAGGGCCGAGATTCTACCGGCCCGGTCCGTATTAAATCGGGCGGCCCGCCGAAATTTTCAACTCTAATTCTTGACTTCATGCGAGCCAAGAAATTGCAAATTCTTTTTTTATTTTAATCGGAAATTTCTAAATCTTTGGTTAATAAAGTAATTGCTATCGAAAAATAAATTCAGCAAATACCAATAGACAATCCAATGTATATTCGTGTTGTATAGAAAAATAATGGGATAACATCAATTTTGGTCCCTAATGTTTGCCATATGAACCAATTTAGTCCCAGGTGTTTCGATTGGACCAATTTAGTCCCCGATGTTTCGGAAATAAACCAATTTGGTCCCAACTTGACAGAAATGGTCAATTTAGACGGAAAAATCATAAACTGTGAGACACGTGGCATGCTGTGATGATGCCACATTTCGATTTTATGTTAAAATTAACGGTTTCCGTCAAGTTGGGACCAAATTGATTCATTTCCAAAACACGGGGGACTAAATTGGTCCAATTGAATCATCGGGGCGAAACTGGTTCATATGGTAAACATTGAGGACCAAAATGAGTTTTATCCCGAAAAATAATCATGAAATGGAACCATTTGTAACATCCCATTCCGGGACTTATGGGGTTGGGCCCACCGCTGTAACATCTCGTCTCAGGACTTGCGGGGTTGGACTCATCGCACTCTGACCGAAGTCTTTCCTCATTGTACCACCACTAACCTTTCATGCGTGCTTTGTTCTCACTTGCACGCATCCTCGGTGAACTTTTCATGGGTCACCCATCCCAATTCTACTTCAAGTTAAACATGCTTAACTTTGTAGTTCTTATGGATGGACCCCCGTAAAAGAAGGTGCACCTTGGTGATATGAGTAGCACAAACAAGTCGCTTACATCATTCTTTAACCTTACATTGCCCAATCTCAGAATACCTTTCATCCGGGTGTGGAATCGGTTCATTCATGTATCCTTCGCCTAGGAGCCTTCAAGGAGTCACTCCTTTTCCATGCACCTATCTGGCACGGGCGATCACTCCTAGCCCTCGTCGGCCTTAGGCGTCACATAATCACTGCTCTAAGGCTGGGTTCTCTCGATAAGGATCTTCGAAATGATTTTTTACATAACATTGCGTAAATTGATTGGTATATAATGATTGATCTGCGTTGGGTTCTGGTTTTTAGGAATTAGAATGACAAGAGTGTGGTTCATGCTCTATAGCATTTTGTGGTGTGTGAAAAAATTGTGTACCAGACAAATGTCTGGTTTAATAACATGCAGAAACTTTTTGAAGAAAAGGAGGTTCATACCATCGAATCCTGGAGCTTTGCGATGGGTATATAAAATATGGCATTATTGACACCGCCTTCTGAGCTGTGAGCAGGCGCTTCATTTAGGAAGTGATGGACAGGGGATTTCAGGAAGTGTTTCAGGCATGTAGGGTGGCTCGGTTGAGGTGAAGAGCTCCATATAGAAACACAAACCTCTTAGACCACTTATTTCTAAGACACGCATCTCACCCCATTTCTGGTACATAGTTTCTGCATGGAGTTTGTCCTCTTCTTTGGACTGTGGATGCATGAAAGAATTTTGTGTTCATATCACCTTACTTGAGCCAAAGGATCATATAGACATAGATTTGCATAACATATTCTCCCCTTTGTATGCCTTGTTGAGTTCATTCAACGCTCTCTCCACTTGTCCCGATCTCTTTCACCTCCATCAATCTTCATCTCACAAAGTACATGATTTAGTCGAGAAATTTACTACCAAAAATTGGTCTTCCTGTTGACACTCCATTTGAGAAGTTCCACTCCGAAATTGCTAATTTTCTTGGCTACTCGGTCATGTGGATTCCCCTCAACTTTTATGCTCCAAACATGCTTGATCACATGCACCACGCCCTCCATCTTTAGCCATCTTCTATCAATGTTTTATTTTTAGTCTCATTATGCTATTATACAATGGTGCACCTTCCTTTCTGGGCAAATTCAAATTTCGTGCTAGCTTCCACAATTCAACTATCTCACTGAAACACCTTAAGAATGGAGGAATTATCTTTCATTGGGAGATCATTCACTTGGGCCAACAATAGAGAATTGGAGGTTTTCTTGAGGAGAGGAAGGTTAACTTTGAAGTTCTTACGGATGGACCTTCGAAAAGGAAGGTGCACCATGGTGATATGAGTAGTACAAACTTGTTGCTTATATAATTTTTAACCTTTACACTGCCCAGTCTCGAAATGCCTCTCATTCGGGTGTGGAATCGATTCATTCATGTACTCCTTTGCCTAGAAGCCTGCCATGAGTCACTCCTTTTCGGTGCACCTATCTGGCACAGGCGATCATTCCCTGTCCTCATCGGACTCAGGCGTCACATAATCACTGCTCTAAGGCACGGTTCTCGCGGTAAGGATCTACACGATGCGATCAATGAAAGTGTGGTACGGGGCGGATTACCACTTAGTTAAATATCTCTCACTTCCGAGTGATGTAGTGATAGTAGACGTGGCCCCCCGTGAGAAAATGAAACATCGGTCTTTTGGAGACGATGAGGGGGTAAGGCTCGGATGTGCATGCGCCATTGGACCTAATGCGGCGCCTTCTACCCGGGAGATAATAAAATTAGCACCTGTACCTAGGGGGGTATGGTGCAAATTATTTGTGGGATAAGGGATTTATGTACCTTAAAAAAATTTCCAAGTCTGTTAGGTCCTCATATATCAACTACCGATCGATCTAAGCATGAATTCTAGATATTCGAATGAAAAATCTTGTAAAATACCTTCGCTCGAATATCTTCTTTGAAGATATTGAGAGAGTGTGTTTTTCGATAGCAATTCTCTCTTTTAGAATGTGAATTCAATGCTTGTGTTTTTCCAAAAATGAACTTTTATTGATTTTGATATTGTACATTGTATTTATACCTATTTACTATTTAGTCCTACACTATCCGTGTTTCCCTAATTACGCCCCTAATTACAAGGATAACAAAATAACAAAGCACAATTCTAAAGTCTCTTCAATCTCCCGCTTTGTGCTTGTCTTCGTTTCAGATCCATTTATCCTTGTCGGGCGTAGAATGATTTCTGTAATCCCAATGTTGTCTCGTAACGTTGAACAACATTCCTTAGCTCCAACCTCTCATTAATTGCATCCAGAAGCTCATTTAAGAGTGGGGCCTCTTCTTCACCAAGATCCTCGAAGATCGTCTCTTCAGTGATCTCTCTCAATCTTTTCTGGATGTTCTTCCTCACTAGCTTCAACGTCCCGTCACAGAACTTGTGGATTTCTGACTTCATCATAGCTCTCGTCTTTCCAATAACTTGATTCCGATAAGTTATGGCAAGGCCAGGTTTCTTGAATATGTAGTTCTCGGTAAAATCGTTGAGTGGGGAAGCCTTTCATGAGCGGAGACTCCATGTTGACCTTCTTCGTATTGTTCTCTATAGCAATTTGAGGGTCGTCTGCGGTGTGATACTTGATCTGCCGTACCATGAATCTTTTTAAGCCCTCGAATCCAAGTATTGATGTATCCGGAGGGCGTCTGATATTTTCTCTTATACATCTGATACAGACGATAGACCTCATCCGGTGGAAGGAAGGGGAGATAGATCTCATCTATCTCTTCTCGAGTGCGGTTGCTGTCCGCTCGCTCAATATGGTAGACTAGGGTAGGGAAGCTTCCAATCGAATGCAACCCCCACGAGGTGGAGGATCGGTGGCTTATCCCTAAAGTTTTTCTTCAGTTGATCCGTTGGGATGCCACTTCGATCTGGACCAAGATAGTTGAGCATGAAGATGTGCCCCATGTTCTTCCTATCTTCCCAGTGTGAGATACCCCATAAATTTAGTTCGGTGAGCTTCTTTATCCGGTTAGGAGCCCTCCATATCTGCTTTTTAATATCTTCAATAAACGGGACTTCAAGCTGATTGTCCCTTTTGATAAGGAGGGAGGAGAGTCGACTCTGTGCCTGATCATTTCTGGTAATTCTGGGAGAGCAGAATTGTAGTTCTCGCCTTCTTGAAGTTCTTCATCTTTAAGCAGCACCAAGTCCACGGAAGCTTGTTGTAAGAAATATCTGACGTTGGAGAGTCGAACTTGATCAGCTTCCTTTGGTTCCCATTGCGTCATCCAATTCTCGTTTAAGATATAATCGTCTACGATCAGATGTGGATCGTAGACGACTGCTTCTGGTTGGGCTTGGAGGAGGTCCGAGGTCGGGATTAGATTTGGATTTGGAAGAGAGGGTGGTAGTGTGTGGGATATGGTGGGAGATGTAGTGGTTTGTTGGCGGGTTGTGGCGATGATCCTCCAGCTTCTTGAGTCTTTGTTATTTGCTATCGACTCAAACCACGGCCGCTTCGTGTGGTTCGTTGCCTTTTCTCCCCCTCATGACGATCCGGATCATTGGGATCGTCATGTCTTCTTATGGTGCAGGAGCTTTCTTCTCGGCACCTTGTTTGAGTGGGCGGCTCGGGTTCATCTATCAGCCTTTTGTACAGACTCTCCTCAGCGAGGGTCCTTCTCTCTAAGGTGAGGAGTTGGGAGATGAGAATGTCATGAAGCTGGGTGATCGGAATGGTATAGGGGTTGATGAGTGAAGGTGATGGAGTTGGAGTGGTGAGGGTGGGTTGGATAGGGTGTGTACGGTGGTAGTAAGAGGTGGTGAGGAGACGGGAGTGGTTTGAGCTTCGGATGGAGTGGCCACAGAGACCAGTGCTTTCCCGGTATCCCTTCGGGAGGTCTCAATGGCCTGGAGCAGTCTGTCTATCAGGCGATCTTCGAGAGAAGAAATGGATGTGGAGAGTGCTTCTTGTAAGCGTTGCTTCGTCACAATCATCGGTGGAGTGGGGCCAGGGAGGAACTCTACTGTCACAACATCGGAAAAGGTTTCCGATGTGCCGCCATGAATAGGTCTTGAGATTCCGGAACGTCCGGGGACATCCGTTAACAACCCTGAAGTCACCACTTCAATGGGTTGGCCTATTGTTTACTGTGAAGATATCGGGGGTCCACTAGGGCTTCCACCCAATCCTTGAGATGATACGGTAGATATCACCTCTATGGGTATTGAGACAGATTCAGGTTGAATATTTACAGTTGGTTGATCCGTTGGTGGTGGAAGAGTTATCAGCGAAGCCGGTAGTACTGAATGGGACAAAGACGGGGCCGAGATTTGTTGTCGGCGAGAGCCACTTCTTTGAAGTCTGTATTCTTCATCCGATTATGTGGTCTCAGGAGATACATCGTGGGGAACACCTTCGGGCTCGACGGCCGGTGTCTCTGTCTCCTTAGCCGTGGCTTCGGGCTCAGTTATTTCCACCAGAGATTCTCTTTGAGAAGGCATCGGAGCTTGATCCAAGGCTCGTACCATCTCCTCCGTGATGGAGTTATTTTGACAGTAGTCTTGGTTGGCCTCATCCGTTGGATCAGCTAGTCTGAGCAGCTCCAATGGGATCAGCATCGGTTGGAGCGCTAGGTCGGCTGCCTTCTGTGAAAGAAGCAAAGGCGATGTGGGATGTATCCTCCAACCGGTAATAGTCTCGGGATTTCTGGATGAACATTCATGAAATGCGAAATCAGCACCGGGAACCACCGTACGTATGGGAGGTACTTCGCCTTCGACTTGGTCTCCATTTGACGTATCTGGTCCGCTAGATCATTCCATATCAGTTGGGCCACGTCGTATTTCTTTGAGAAAACCACTCCATGGAAGATGCGAAGGATATTTTCGTTCGCCTTGTCGAAGCCGGAGTGTTTTGGGGAGAGGCATTTATTGATTATTCCGAACAAGGTCCTCCACGGATGTGGGATCCCGTTGTTTTGAAAATTCACCAGTTTAGTTAGCGGGGGCTTGTATCCCATCCGTATCATATCTTCCACGATCTCCGCGTCTGTTGGAAGTGGGTCGTACTTTTCGTAGTGTGGTAGATCAAGCACCATGGCCATTAGGTTCTTGCTCAGGGCGACATGTCTTGTATTGATCTTCGTCATGTATTCCATGCTATCTCCGTTGACAAGACTCTACATACTTTCCCAGAATTGCTGGAGATAGACCATTGGTACGGTGGACGTCATTGTCAAAGCTGGCCATAGAGGGTGTCCTTTGAAGATGGAGATGATAACTTCATCCGGACACCGAAATGTAGCATGGTCCAGCTGATAGTTTTTGTCGTGGACTGGCGTGAAACTTACAGAAGGGTAGATGTTTGGGTAGTTTGGAGTTGCCATTTCTGTAATGAATGAAATAAAATTCATTCGATGGAAAATTACATATGCGAATAGATGGAATTAAAAATGTACTTAGAGAAACTTTGAAAATTTTTAAGTGTTAAGGTTTATTTGCGAAAGACTTGGTAAAAAAGTTGTAAAGTTGACTAAGTCTCGTAAGCGTATTTTTATTCGATCGGGAATTTATTCAAACGTTAATTTTTGCGATCGAAAATTTTCTATGTCTTGGAGAAAAACTTGAAAAATTTTCTAAGTCCTTTTCAGCGTGTTTTATTCAAGTGATAATTTATTCGATCGCTAAATTTTGCGATCGAATAAAAATGTGTCGAATAACTCAAGTTTTTCGCCAATGACTTTTACGATCGAATAAAATGTTATCGAAAACAATAGTTTTTCGCTGAGTAATTTTGCGATCGAATAAAAAGTTGTCGAAAAACTTAAGATTTTCGCCGCGTAGTTTTGCGATCAAATAAAAGAATATCAAAAAACTTAAAGTTATCGCCGCTTATTTTGTGATCGAATAAAATTTAATCAAAAATTAAGTTTTCGGCGCGAAGTTTTACGATCGAATAAAAATATATCGAAAACAAAAGGTTTTCGACGTTGAGTTTTGCAATCGAATAAAACTTAATGAAAACAAAAGTTTTTCGACGACACTGTTTGCGATAAAAAACTTTTTCGATCGAAAAATTTTCGAATCAAACAGTAAACACGTAACACGTAAATTTCAATTTCTGGGTAAATCATGAGTTAATTTGGATTCGGAAAGTTCATAAAACAGTTGCGAATTCAAATATCATGATTTTAACCGAAACAGTCGAGTTTAAGCACGTTAATTTGAGAGTTTAAAATTGTTTTTAGTCGAAAAAGTATGAAAATGAAATTTCTTCAAATGTTTTTTAGATACTGTTTGCGAATCTTGTGTTTTTAACCGGAAAGTGATTCGAAACGTGTTTCTACCTTCGAAATTGGCGAGTTTAGGAAGAAATTCACTGAGATAAGTGAAGTTTTGGTGAAATCGCCGAAGAGAGTTCGAAGAGTGTTTGGAAGTCGAAAATTTTTTTGATGGAGAGAAGTTGCGTGTGAGGGAGTTTTTCGATCGATAAAGTGGTATTAATACTTTACGATCGGGTAAGGTAAAAAAAAATACTTTGGCCGTAAAAAATATTTTGGGCTTTCGTTAAAATTCAGGTCTGATTAAACTAAACTTTAATCTTGTATGGATTATCCCAAAAATAAATTGCATAATACTCCCTGTATTTTTGAAAGAAATGAAACTATCTCCTAATGTTGATGAAATTCAACATTTGACTCCTCGGATGAGCTCGAAATTTTTTGTGATGCTTAGAAAAAATATTAGAAGTCATGTTTTACAAGTAAATCATATGGAAGATAATAACAAATTCTCATGTAAAACTCCCCCTCAACAATTGCATGTTTGAACTTTTCGGCATCTAAGCATATATTTAGTACAATTTGGCATATAAAAATTTACCATTTAAGTACAAGTAACGCATTTTAAGCAATTCAGCATAGATTCATTTAAATTTTGCGTTTTTCAAAAAAAAATTCGCATTTTATCAATTCTGAACCAATGCATGTATTAATGCATTTAAAATGTGCGATTAATATTGTCAATAAGAAAACAAATATTTTTATTATAAAAATTTTGTTTTGGTTATTGAAAATATTGTTTTGGGGTCAGATTAGACATTTTGAACATTATCACGCAAAAATTTCTCATGACATATAGAATAATAATTTGTCGTCAAATCATGTAACTAATCTAATTTTCTAAGATCATTGTATGAATCATTTTGACATCTATCGCAAGTTTCGCTCATAGCACTCAATTTATTTTTATCATGGAAATATTTAGTAGATATATCACTCGTATCATCACGACAAAATTATAATAATTATTTGTTATCGTAGCATATTTAATCAACTTACTAAGTAAAAGTTCATCATTTTGAATCAAATGGACTTTGAAGGGATTATTTTTAGGCTCTGACTAAACGGGTAGGGTAATTTTGGGATTAGTGAGCTTAAAAAATTTCAATTCCAGGAGCCCTTTTTGAAATTCATTTCTGATCTTTTAGCTTTTCTTGCTCAAGATGAGTCTCGTCTTCTTTACAAAACTTTGAGATATTAGAACTTCTTTTTAGGTTGAGATAGTGTTCCTTTCGAAGGTTCCACAGTTATGGAAGTCGAAACCAAGGCCGTGCTTCTCTTCTCGTTTTCTATATTTATAAGATCTAGATTATCATTGGAGAAGTTCACTTCGAGATGCTTCTCTTCTAGGAGTATACGAGATTATCTAGGAGAAGTTCACAATGAGTCCGTGTTTCTCTTCTTTAATGATTGAGACTTGTATCTCTTTTTCTCCCCCTCTTTTTCTTGATTGAGCAACCCCGAAACTTTGGAAATAATGTTGAAGGCTTGATCGGGTTTCATAAGAAAAAGAATGTCGGAGAAGGCTCAAAGTGGATATCTAGATGTAAAAGTAAAGGATTTATAATTTGGGCATAGTGAGGAATTTTCTAAATTGCCCTTATCATTTTCTTGAAAAACTAACACAAAAGCAAGAATGAAGCTATGAAGTACAAACTAAAAGATAGTCATTTGAAGTGTGACACACTCAAGAATAAAATATTGTGGCTCAAATTCTCACATATATGATGTGGCTTTTTGTCTAGTGAAACAAACTAGGCTGTTTGAATAAGAGAAAGTCACATGAATTTTTAGACAAAGTACTTAATCATATATCAAAGAAATATTTTTGTGAGTATTTCAAAATAGGCAAAATTATCGTCATCCCCCATTTTTTGAATTTTATTATTATTATTAAATTTATATACTATTTTATTTTAATTTTTCTTTGTAAAAAAATTTGAAGGATAGAGTCACGCAAGATAATCAAAGAATATCAAGAAGCACATAGAATATCATATAGAAGCATAATAGAGCATGTAAAACACTTTTCAAGTAAGATTGAGATTCAACATGCCTAACTTAGCAATAAGGAATTGAAATCGTTTTTCATCCAATGCCTTAGTGAATAAGTCGGCAAGTTGAAGCTCCGTTTTTACAAAATACATATCTATAGTACCTTTTTTTACATGATCTTTAATAAAATGATAGCGAATATCTATGTGTTTCGTGCGTGAATGGTGAACAGGATTGCAAGTTCCGGCAATAGGACTTTGAGAATCACTGTAAATGGGAATGTTATTAAATTCAAACCCGTAATCGCGTAGTTGTGTCCGTATCCATAGAACTTGCGAGCAACAGCTGGCAGCCTTGACGTACTCCGCCTCGGCCGTCGAGGTTGACATGCAATTTTGCTTCGTTGAGGACCAGCAGACCAACTTTTCGCCTAAAAATTGTGCTCCGCCAGACGTGCTTTTTCTGTCCATTCGACAGCCTGCATAATCAACGTCAGTATAGCAAATTAATTTAAAATCAGTATCTTTAATTCGATTGACTGCATGCATGTGGGACTCGTTTGGGTCAGCTTGATAACGAGCACAGAGATAAGTGGCGACATGATGTCGGGTAGGCTGGACGTCAAGTAAAGAAGAGATCCGATAATGCTCCGATAGGTTGTGATGTTGACTGCATTGCCAGACGGATCAACATCCAATTTGCAGTTTGTTGATATGGGAGTATTCATCGGTGTGCTCTTGTCTTGATTAAATCTCTTCAGCATATCTCGGATATATTTGGTTCGACTGATGAAGATTCCATCTTCGAGTTGCTTTACTTGTAGTCCAAGAAAGAATTGGAGTTCTCCCATTAAGCTCATCTCGAATTTGGTCTTCATGAGTTCCCCAAATTTCTGACAGAGACGTTCATTCGTCGAGCCGAAGATGATGTCATCAACGTAAACTTGAACGATAATCAGGTGTTTGCCTTATCTTTTGATGAAGAGTGTCATATCGATGGTGCCTCTTATGAAGTTGGACTTGACTAAAAATTCGCTTAGGACATCATACCAAGCACGAGGGGCTTGTTTTAGTCCATAAAGAGCTTTGTCCAATCGATAGACATGATCGGGATGATTCTCGTGCACGAACCCGTCGGGTTGAGCGACGTAGACTTCTCCTTTTAACACACCGTTGAGAAAGGCGGTTTTAACATCCATAGACTTTGAAGTCTTTATGAGCCGTGTATGCTAGAAATAGTCGAATTGCTTCGATACGTGCAACCGGAGCATACGTCTCGTCGTAGTCAATTCCTTCTTGTTGATTGTACCCCGTGGCTACGAGTCGTGCTTTATTCCTGATTACTTCACCGTTCTCGTTCTTCGTATTCTTCAAAACCCATTTAGTTTCAATTATTGTTTTGCCTTGCGGTCGAGGAACTAATGTCCAAACTCGTCGGCGCTCGAATTGGTTGAGTTCATCTTGCATCGCGATTACCCAATCCGGGTCTTTAAGGGCTTCGGCTACCTTGATTGGTTCGTTTTGGCTTAAGAAGCATGCTAATAATCCGTTTTGTGTAGACGTCCTAGGATGAGCTCAAGTCCATTTGCGTTCATGAGGAAGAACCGAAGTAGATCCTTCGTCGGTTTGTAGATCGAGACATCCTGAATTGATGGGCTGATCATTCGTAGTTGGGAAATTCAATTCTGAGGTTGAATTGTAAGGAATTTCCTCATCTGCATTTGTAGGAGCTGCAGCACTAGTTGAAGATTCATAATTAGAAGAATCCGTAACATTTATCGGAGTTTGAGGATTAGGAGTCTCGATTTGAATTTCTTCCGTAGAGGGAGAAGGAGTACTGCTTGGTATAAAATGAGACGAAGCAGGCATTTGAGACCCATTCCGATAAAAATGTTCAAATAGAAAGTCCAAATCTTCTAGGTCAGCGGGAATTGCTTCTCTTGAATTTGAGGTAGAAGTTGTCGGAAGTTGTTGACTTTGTGCCAACACGCCTATAAGCTCGGGTTCTGAACTGTTTTGTTCAGAAGCCAAATTGGTCACTTCTTGAAAAGTGACGTTGTAGCTTTCTAAGATAGTACGCGAAGACTTGATATAGACGCAATATGCTTAAGAAGTGGATGAATATCCAACGAAGACGGCTTCAAATGCTTTAGGGTCGAACTTGTTTCGATGCTCCCGATCGTTGGCCACAAAACATTTGCACCCGAATACTTTCAAGAATGAGATATTCGGAATCCTTTGATTAATTATCTCATACGGCGTCTTTTCAATGCGTTTGTGAATAATCGTCCGATTTTGTGTAAAGCACGCGATACTCACTACTCCAGCCCAAAGAAAAGGAGGGAGACCGGAATGTATTAGCATTATTCTTGCAGCTTCAACTAGAGTTCGGTTCTTCCGTTCTACGATGCCATTTTGTTGAGGCGTTTTAGCGGCTGAAAATTGTTGAATAATTCCAAGGACTGATAGTAATTGTTGAGACGTTGATTCTTGAATTCAGTTTCGTTATCAGTCCGGATTACTTGGATTTTCTTTTTGCAGGAGATTCTTGTCCATGTGTAGCGAGAATAATCGTCGACAATTACTAACACATATTTATGACCGTTGATACTTTGTGTATGCATTGGTCCACAAAGGTCCATGTGAAGTAATTCCAATGGTTGAGATGTAGAAGCAACTTGCTTGAGTTTGTGTGATGCTCGCTTCATTTTTTCCCATTTGACAAGCCGAACAATTATGCTCTTGATGTATGGAAATAGTTGGTAGACCGGTACCAACTTTAAGTTTTTTCGATTGCAAAACTCAGCGTCGAAAATCTTTTGTTTTCGATATATTTTAATTCGATCGTAAAACTTCGGGACAAAAACTTATTTTTTCGATTAAATTTTATTCGATCGCAAAAGTAAGCGGCGAAAACTTTAAGTTTTTCGATATTCTTTTATTCAATCGCAAAACTACGCGCCGAAAAACTTCAGTTTTTCGACAACTTTTTATTCGATCGCAAAATTACGCAGCGAAAAACTATTGTTTTTGATAACATTTTATTCGATCGTAAAAGTCATCGGCGAAAACTTGAGTTACTCGATCGCAAATTTAACGATCGAATAAATTGTCACTCGAATAAAAACATGCTGAAAAAGACTTAGAAAATTTTTCAAGACTTAGAAAACTGTCGATCGCAAAAATTAACATTCGAATAAATTCCCGATCGAATAAAAATACGCTTCTAAGACTAGTCAACTTTAAAAAATTTTCAAAATTTTCACAAGTCTTTCATACATAAACCTTAACACTTAAAATTTTCTCTAAGTCCATTCTTAATCCCGTTTATTCGTATATAAAATTTCCCAACTAATGAATTATCTTTCGTTCTTTACAGATATGGCAACTCCAAACTACCCAAACATCTACCCCTTTGGAAGTTAAATGGTAGTCCAAGATAACAACTAACAGCTGGACCTTACTACGTTTCGGTGTCCGGATGAAGTCATCATCTCCATCCTCAAAGGACACCCTCTATGACCAGCCTTGACCAGGACGTCCACCGTACAAATGGTCTTCGAGCAATTCTGGGAAAGTATGCAGAGTTTCGTCAACGGCGATAGCGTGGAATACATGACGAAGATCAATACAAGACATATCGCCCTGACAAAAATCTGATGGCCATGGTACTCGATCTCCCACACTACGACGACTATGATCAACTTCCAACGGACGCGGAGATTGTAGAAGATATGCTCCGGATGGGATACAAACCCCCACTGACCACACTGGCGAACTTTCAAAACAGCGGGATCCCACATCCAACGAGGACGTTGTTCGGCATAATCAATAAATGCCTCTCCCCAAAACACTCCGGCTTCGACAAGGCGAACGGAAATATCCTTCGCATCTTCCATGGAGTGATCTTCTCCAAAAACTACAACGTGACCTAGCTGATATGGAATGATATAGCGGACCAGATACGTCAAAGGGAGACCAAGTCGAAGGCCAAATCTCTCCCCTATGTACGGTGGTTCCCGGTCCTGATCTCACACTTCGTGGACATTCATCAAGAGATCCCGAGACTACCACCGATTGGAGAATACATTCCGCCTCGCCTTCGCTTCTTTCACAACACGAAGGCAGCTGACCTAGCGCTCCAACAGATGTTGATCCCGTTGGAGCTGCTCAGACTAGCTGATCCAACGGACGAGGCCTACCAAGACTACTGTCAAAATAACTCCATCACGGAGGAGATGGTACGAGCCTTGGATCCATCTCCGACACCTTCTCAAAGGGAATCGCTGGTGGAAACAATGGAGCCTGAAGCCACGGCTCAGGAGATAGAGACACCGGCCGTCGAGCCCGAAGGTGTTCCTCAAGATGTATCTCATGAGGCCACTGACTGGGATGAATAATACAAACTCCAAAGAAGGGGCTCTCGCCGACAGCAACTCTGGACCCCGTCTGTATCTCCTTCAATAGTATCGGCTTCGGTGACAACATCTCCACCGACAACGGATCAGCAAACCACACAGATTCAAATTGAATCTGTCTCAACACCCATAGAGGTGATACCTATCGTATCATCTCAAGGATTGGGTGGAAGCCCTAGTGGACCCCCGATATCTTCGGAGCAAACAATAGGCCAACCCATTGAAGTGGTGACTTCAGGGTTGATAACGGATGTCCCCGGCTGTACCGGAACCTCAAGACCTATTCAAGACGGCACATCGGAAACCTTTTCCGATGTTGTGACAGTGGAGCGCCTCCCTAGCCCCACTCCACCAATGATCGTAACGGAGCAACGCTAACAAGAAGCACTCTCCACAGCCATATCTTCTCTAGAAGATCGTCTGATGGACCGCATGCTCAAGGCTATCGAGACTTCCCGAAGAGATACCGGAAAAGCACCAGTCTCCGAGGCTGCTCCGACCGACACCCAAACCACCCCCGTCTCCTCACCACCTCTTACCACCACCATACACACCCCCATACAAACTACCCTCACCACCCCAACTCCATAACCTTCACTCATCAACCCCTATACCATCCCAATCACCCAGCTTCACGACATAATCATCTCTCGTCTCCTCGCCTTAGAGACCAGGACCCCCGCTGAGGAGAGTCTCTACAAAAGGCTAGTAGATGAACTCGAGCCGTCAGCTCAAACAAGGTGCCGAGAAGAAAGCTCCCGCACCAAACGAAGACATGACGATCCCGATGATCCAGATCGTCATGAGGGGGAGAAACGACAACGAACCACACGGAGCGGCCGTGTGAGTCGAGAACAAACGAAGACTAAAGAAGCTGGAGAATCATCCTCAAACCCACCAACCATAAAACAAACCACACAACCCACAACCCGCCAACAAACAACCACATCTCCCACCACATCCCATACACTACCTCCATCTCCTAAAAATCCAAATCCAATCCCAACCTCTAACCTCCTCCAAGCCCAAACAGAAGCAGTCGTCCACGATCCACATCTAATCGTAGACGATTATATCTTAAATGAGAAATGGATGACGCAATGGGAACCAGAGAAAGCTGCTCAAGCTCGACTCTCCAAAGTCAGATATTTCCTACAACAAGCTTTAGTGGACTTGGTGCTGCTTGAAGATGAAGAACTTCAAGAAGGCGAGAACTACAATTTTGCTCTCCCAGAGCTACCAGAAATGATCAGGCACAGAGTCGACTCTCCTCCCCGCTTATCAAAAGGGACAGTTAGAGTCGAGACGACGTGGGAGAATATCAGAATTGAAGTTCCATTTATTGAAGATATTTCAAAGCAGATCTGAGTGCTCCAAATCGGATAAAGAAGCTCAACGAACTTAATCTACAGGGCATCTCACACTGGGAAGATAGGAAGAAAATGGAGCACATCTTCATGCTCAACTATCTTGGCCCCGATCGAAGTGGCATCCTAACTGATCAACTGAAGAAAAACTTCAGGGACAAGCCACCGATTCTCCAACTCATCGGAGTTTCGCATACGATCGGAAGCTACCCTACCCCTATCTACGTCATTGAGCGAGCGGACAGCAACCGCACTCGAGAAGAAATAGATGAAAGATATCTCCCTTTCCTTCCACTGAATGCGGTCTACCGTCTCTATCATATATACAAGAGAAAATATCAGATGCACTCCGGATATATCAAGACTGAAGGACTCGAGGGACTGAAGAGATTCATGGTCAGATCAAGTATCACACTGTACACGACCTTCAAATTGCTATAGAGAACAATATGAAGAAGGTCAACATGGAGTCTCCGCTCATGAAGGGCTTCCCACTCACAATTTTCCCGAGAACTACATTTTCAAGAAACCTGGCCTCGCCATAACTTATCGGAATCCAGTCATTGGAAAGACGAAAGCTATGATGAAGTCAGAGATCCACAAGTTCTGTGACGGGACATTAAAGTTAGTGAGGAAAAACATCCAGAAAAGATTGGGAGAGATCACTGAAGAGACAATCTTCGAAGATCTATGTGAAGAAGAGGCCCCACTCTTAAATGAGCTTCTGGATGCGATTAATGAGAGATTGGAGCTGAGGAATGTTGTTCGACGTTACGAGACAGCATTGGGATTACGAAAATCGTTTTACACCCAGACAAGGATAAAATGAGCTGAAACGAAGACAAGCACAAAGGGGGAGATTGAGAGAATTTAGAATTGTGCTTTGTAATTTTATTATCCTTGTAATTAGAGGCGTAATTAGTAGTTTTGATAGTGTAGGACCAAATACTAAATATACCATGTAAATAGGTATAAATACAATGTACACTATCAAAATCAAAACACAAGTTTATTTTTGGAAAAACACAAGCATTGAATTCACATTCTAAGAGAGAGAATAGCAATCGAAAAACACTCTCTCTCAAGATCTTCAAAGAAGATATTCGATCGAAGGTATTTTGTAAGATTTATCATTCGAATATCTAGAATTCATGCTTAGATCGATCGGTAGTTGATAAAATAGGACCTAACAACAGCATTACCGTTAAGAGAGGAAATGTTTGCGATAAAAATGTTGAGTAGTTTTCGATGGTATGTATCGAAATAGTTTCTCGATACGTAATGTTTTTGGATATAGTTTCTCACGCGAAAACAATTTTCGATAGTCTAACTGTTTGCGAAAACATTTTACGATAATTTTTTTTTACAGGAATTATAACATTGTCGAGAACCTTTTAAAAAAAACAACAGTGAACATTTTTTTTAAGAATAAACCATAATTTTTGATTCGAAACACAAAATTGTTCAAATTGGGATTGGGTTATGGATCGAAATGAGTAGAACTTCAGTTTTTAACACTCAATCGAAGCAGAAAACAGCAAAAGAGGTTGAATTTTGAGAAATCGGATGAATTTCACGAAGAACACGATTTATCGGATCTTCAAAATTAGCAAAAATTAGTGTTTCGATCAATTCAAATTTCAGCCCGGACATGTTAAAATTGCCGTGCAAGTTCTTCAACGAAATTCGAAATGAAGAATGCAAAAATTCGATAAAAGCTAACGCATTTTGCTCTGATACCAATTGATAGGTCCTATTATATCCAACACGATTAAGTTCAGTGAAGAATTCGATACAAAATGTAAAACTTACGAAGAACACGTTTGAATTTGGCGCGGAAGCTTGAGAGCGCTCTTCACGTTGTAAAGCTCGGTTTTCTATTAAAAAAATTCTTAACCCTAATACATCACATTAGGGTTACTTATATACCAAAAAAGTTTGGTATATTTGCTAACTAGTCCTAATCTATGGCTTAATTACAATTAAGCTCAAACTACTACTTATACAACAAAACTAATATAACATATAGATTTGAACACAATTAAAATGTCCTAACAGATTATCTTTGGAGAGGTTCACAGTTATGGAATTCGAACCCAAGGATGTGTTCCTCTTATCGTTGTCTCGGTATATGACCAAGATTATCGTTAGAAAAGTTCACTTCGAGGTGCTCCTCTTCTAGCCGTTCTGACGAGAATACAAGATTATCGAAGGAGAAGTTCACAACAAGATCCATGCTCCCCTTTTACAAGAATCGAGAAGTACATGTTTTTTTGGTATTGATTATTTGTGCGTTGAGCATTCCTCGTGTGCGTATTCCACCTCATTTTCTCCCCCTCCTTTTCTTATTTGAGCAGCCCCCGAAACTTATGGAATAAGGTTGAAGTCTTGATTAGGTTTCAAGTGAAAAACAAATATTCGAGAAGGCTCAAAGGGGATTACTAGAGGAAATAGTAAAGGATTAAATTGAATTCAAAATTCTATTAAAGGAACATACTATAAATAGAAAACTAACTAAGATATTAAAATATCTTCAAATATGGTAAATAAATTTCGAAATTTATATAAAATATAAATTTGAATTTTAGTTTTAATAAATAATATTCCAAATATTTTTATTACCATATTTGTAAATTACGAAAATACCCTTTAAGGCATTTTTCGAATTTCTCGGCTTAGGGTTGAATTCCAATTCTTCCCTCAAGTCTTTCTAAGCACTTAGCCAAGCCTAAGTCTTAAAGTTAGTTTCATATGAAGTCCGACTTCGGTCCACTTAATGACCCCGAGGCCCAATAAGGCGTGGCATAACGACCCGAGGTCCGTTAACGCCCAAAACACAATCTCTCCTTCTCGGTACACATTGATGATCCTTTTTAAGCCCGACTCTCTAGGTTCGACTCAATCGGCAAGGGAGGAATCCAAGAGTCCGGTAGGTGCCTAGCCAATCCCGCAGTACCGGACAGATCCCGACTTGAGCACGAATTTCGAACTAGTCTCATTCCAGAACCTAACTATAGATTATAGTACTACGTACAAACCCTTCAGCTGTGTCCCGATCGAGTGAGAGCCATGGTATTTGTCAAACTCACTAAACTCGATACTATGATAAAATGACACGAGGCAAATTACCAAACTACCCTCCATGTCTAACATGAGTAGTTTAATACCTTGGCCAAGGATTTTGTAATTTCCCGTCGTCATTCTCATAGGACACTTGTCTCGATTACTTGCGAGACTGTGAATTCGTACTCGGCGGTCTAAGCCCGGCAATCACAAATATCCATCAAGACCGCATCTGTCCCGCTGACCCATGCAATAGCAAATCGGATCTAGCGAAACCAGTGATAGTCAAGACTTCAAAGTCAACTCCGTCAAAGCCCCTTTCGGTCTAAGGTTCAAGCAGACTGCTATAGTTTTTATCGTCGATCATTGACACTCCTTGAGTAATAAGCCATGTTTGATCGTACGACCTGCGAGTCAGTGTCCATGAAACGATTCAATCCCTTGATTCGACTCGTATCACAAGTCATGACTTTCTCTTCCAAGCGGGATATCGGCACACGGTAACTCATCTACAAATAAGCCATGATTGGTTTTCCAGCACCCAACTGAAACCTAAGGCTTATGGACATTTTATATTCGAGGTTAAGAGTCCACTGGTGCCTTCCTCTCTCGTACCCATCGAGAACAGTGACTCAACTCGACACATTTGGATTTATTCATTTATTGCTTTACCCGATGCTAAGTAAAGAACTCATATAACCAATAAACGAATAATGCCTTTATTAATACGCAAAACAATGTTTGATTACATTGACAATCCAATGATGAATAAGCTAATGCCCTATACATATCCAATCCTCGTATAGCATTCGACGGCATATCCCTAACAATCTATATGCAAATAGATATTCTATCAAGTGCGAAGGCTATGTGGGACGAGCTCCACAAAATGATGCAACGGACCGAAGTCGAAGTCAATGCTAAGAAAGCGAACATTCTCACCGCTTATGACTCCTTCAAAGCGAAGACGGAGGAAAATCTCTACGAAATCTATCAACGCTATTTGACTCTTCTTAACGATATGAGGAAAATAGAAATTTTCAAGACCAATTTGGAGGTCAATATCCAATTTCTTTCTTCTCTTCAACCGGAGTGGAAGAAAATATACATGCAAATCCGTGAAAACAAGGATTTGGACGAAATGGATATCCACGCCGTATTTGACAATCTCGCTCAACACGAGGAAGACATTACTGACATACAAAAAGAACAAAAGGGCAAACAGATCGAAGACGCAATAGCTCTAGTTTTGGAAAGAAAAACTAGTCGATCTCGTAAAGATAAAAGCATCAAATTGCCGTTTTCTTCCGAAGATGAAGACGAGTTCTTCCGAGCCCGATATGAAAGAGTTCAAGAAATAACTGGCTCTGATTACTAAAATGATGAGCGAAAAGTTCTACAAAAAGAAATCCTCCTCCTCGGCAAATAGACTTCGGACCTCAAGCTCTAAGCACAAGGAAAGACCGGCCGAGGCGTCAGAATCCAAAAACACCAAAGAACCACAAAAATGCTACAATTGTGGAAAGATAGGGCACTTCGCCAGAGAATGCAATCTTCCTAAGAAGAAAGACGCCAATTACTACTCCAAGAAATTTCAACTAACCAAACAAAAGGAAGCTGGAGTAGCTCTAATGGCCGAACAAGAGCAGTGGCTAAACGACACAATTGATTCTGACAACGACAATCTAGCATTTCTTGACGATGCCTCAGACGAAAACTCATCGAGGAGGTTCGACGACGACGACAAATCATCAACCTCATCTCAAGAGGTAGCTACACTAGAATCTACATTATTAATCATGTTAGAATTAGTTACAAAACACGAGAAATAAACTTGTCTAGTGTTTATAATTCATTATATCCTTTAGAATATCTTCCTAAAGTTAAGGAAGAAAATGATGATCATTCTAAAAATTCAACTTTATGTTATATTCCCGCTATTATTAAGAAATAGCTGATTTGAACTCTTCCCTAGAAACAGAAAGAACGAATTTTGAACCAGAAACGAATGCGCTTTTATTGGAGATTTCTAATCTAAAAAATTCCTCAGTTTTAAAATCTTGTCCTGATTTAATTTTGAAAGAAAAATCATTAATTAAGGACAAGACCAAATTTAAGAAAACACCTCCCATTATTTTACAAAATATTTCAAAAGAAGGAGAATTTTCTTTAAAAAGCGTAAAGGGACGAAAAGAGTCCTTAAATGCTTCAAAGGCGAAAAAGATTTTTGCTAACTCTTTTTCTACTCCATCAACATGTAGAGTAGTAAAAGAGTTGAAGCATGCAAAGGAGAGAGTGCTTAGCATAAAATTTAAGAAGAAAAATGATAGAAATGACTTATTTTCAAAAATTTCTTCTGTATCAAAAACTACGACACTCGTAAGAAGATAGCCGTTTCTAATTTTCATGTTGTTGCTTCAACTTATGCTTTAAATTCTATTAATTCTGAAAGCACAAATTTTGAAATCGGCACTACTTCTAAAAAGAAAAACCATCATTCTAAGACAAATGAAAGTCTTAAGTCTCAAGTTCTTGGTCTTGTTATACTATTTACCCCTTTTTTAAATTATTAACATAGGCCTATTTTTTTTCAGTTACAAAAATATTTCATTGGGCAGCCCTATTTGGGGGGGTGCTTAGGGTTCCAAGCTATGAATTTATCTTATGGCTTGCTATTCGTGAACGCCTAGCTACCAGAGATAAGCCTTGGATTGCGCTCAAGGCCGCGTCGAGTGCTTGCTTATTGTGTGACGCGGATGAGATGGAGACGATCAATCACCTTTTCTTTGATTGCCCATACACATCTCGATGCTTACGACTTCTTCGGCGGCAGATTCGGTTTCTCTGGCCTTACCGCGATTGGCAGCAGGGGATTAGGTGGGCTGGCCTGCGGTGGAAAGGTATGCACCTCCAGCATCTGGCATATCGACATGTTCTGGCTTCGACGATTCACCACATCTGGACTGAGCGAAACCACCGTTGGACTGATGGCAGATAGCAGCATCCCAGCAGCAGCTCGTTGAGGATATTGTGAGGGTATTGCTTATGCACCTATCATTACTACCGTGTCTATATGAGCTACAGTATTTTGCCCTGCGTCGCCTGTGGCACATTGCTTGGTAGATGTATGAACGTTATTTATGGTAGTTTGTTTGGTGGATAGAGATTATATCCATCTTGTACACAGTGGCATGTCACTAGTCTTTGCGACATGAATCATATCATGTGCGCTTTACTGTCCTTTATTTCATTTATTTAGTGAACGTCCCCCAAAAAAAAAAGTCTCGTAGGAGACAAGACCCGGCTATTAAGCAAGCTTATAACTCAATACACTCTTGCCCTCATCTAATGTACCAAGTCCAAGTACACTCGGCTAAACACCTTAGAAGACTAGCTAGAGAAAAGATTTTCTCATGCACTAAGACAGATAAGACATTTGTGCGAGCTGAAATTAATCTCCCATGTCAGGTTCACCCTCAATGGGTCCCCAAGACACCATCTAGGCCAACGCAAGCCAACAAGGCCAAGTTGCCTAAAGAGGTACCACTTAAACTAACTACTTCTAAGTTGATTTGGGTACCTAAGAGCACCAATGGTTTAGGAACCAAAAATGAACAAACCTTACCTACTAAATCTGCTAATCCGAGAGGACCCATTAATAAGTGGGTACCTAAGACTCTCTAAAACCTTTCTATGCAGATCCATCATGTGTGGTGCCTAGATTCCGGTTGCTCCACACACATGACGGGAAATCAAGAACTGTTGAGCAACTATCAAGACTGGTACAACGAAAAATTCAGATTCGGCAACAACGGTTCAGCTCCAATACTATGCTTTGGAGATATCCTTATGAAGTATCAGACAATAAAAGATGTCTTTTACATCCAAGGTCTTAAACACAACCTGTTCAGCATGGGACAATTCTGCGACAAAGGATTTCAAGTGGTGTTTCTAGCTGAACAGTGCAGAATCTTAAATAGTAAGAATCAAGAACTTCTTACATGATCTCGAAGATTTAATCTATACACCATCAATCTGACAACAGTACGACCTTCGAAAGGTTTTTGCCTCATCTCACAGACTACAATTAAGAGGAACAACTTATGACATCAACGTCTGTCTCATCTAAATCACAAAGCTCTTCACAAGCTCTTTATCAAAAAGTTGGTCAACGGTCTACCAACTATTTCCCTTCATCAAGAGCATCAATGTTCGGCTTGTCAAATGGGAAAAATGAAGCGAGCATCACACAAAATCAAGCAAGTAGCTTCTACATCTCGACCTTTGGAAATACTATAAACGGACCTTTGTGGACCAATGCGAACACAAAGTATCAACGATCGTAAGTTTGTGCTAGTAATTGTAGACGATTATTCTCGCTACACTTGGACAAGATTTCTCCGAACGAAAGATGAGACTGGAGACTTGATAATAAGTTTTGTGAATACAACTCCGAATCTCCTGCAAAAGAAGATCCAAGTAATCAGGACTGACAATGGGACTTAATTCAAGAATCAGCGTCTCAGCAATTACTATCAGTCACTTGAAATTATTCAACAATTTTCAGCCGCTAAAACACCTCAACAAAATGGCGTCGTAAAACGGAAGAACCGGACTTTAGTTTAAGCTGCAAGAACAATGCTAATACATTCCAGTCTCCCTCACTTTCTATGGGCTGAAGCAGTGAGTACAGCGCACCTTCGCCTTCTACGGTGGAAATTAAAATTGAGATTCCCAACACTCAAACTCCAACAAATGTTCCAGATTCTCCAAATTCTGAATCTTCAACTAGTGCTGCAGCTCCTACTAATGCCAATGCAGAAATTCCTTCCAGTTCAACTTCATAAATGAATTTTCCTATTACGAATGATCAACCTATCAATTGAGGATGTCTCGACCTACATATCAACGATGGATCTACTTCGGTTCTTCCTCATGAACGCAAGTGGATTCGAGCTCATCATGTCGATTCAAATAATTGATCATCCTTCAAGTAATATCTGATTTGTGCACCGGAAATCTGTATGTACTACTGTTATTAGCATATCCGATGAAAATGCAATCAACAGTCTTGGGTCCTATCTTAACCTGCTTCGGTTTAGGTACTTCGACCTTTGCTAGGCACACATACACTTTAAGGTAATCGTAGGTCGGCTTCCTACATTTCCATGACTCGTATGGAGTTTGGTCCCTCTTATTGTGTGGCAACATGTTTAGAATGTGATTTGCAGTGAGAATTGCTTCCCCCGACAAGTTCTGGGGTAGCCTCGAACTGATCAACATCGCATTCATCATCTCCTTTAGAGATCTATTTTTGCGTTCTGCAGCGCCGTTTGATTGAGGTGAATACGGCTCAGTAGTCTGACGAATAATGTCATGTACTTGGCAGAATTCTTCGAACGGCGCCACGTATTCTCCTCCTCTGTCACTTTGAATTATTTTTATTTTTGAGTCGAGTTGATTCTCAACTTCACTCTTATATCTCTTAAAGGCCTCAAGAGCTTCGTCTTTGCCACTTAGAAGATATACGTAACAGAATCTTGTGCAGTCGTCAATAAAAGTAATAAAATACTTTTCCCACCTCTAGTCTGCACGAACTTCAGATCACATATATCGGTATGGATCAGTTCTAGAGGTGAACTACTTCTCTCCACGGAGGAGAATGGTGTTTTGACCATTTTTGCCTCAACGCAGACCTCACATTTTTGTGAGCCTATTTTCATTTGTGGAAGCATGTTTAAACTTATTAACTTTCTAAGTTTGTTTAAACCAACATGTCCCAATCTGTCATGTCACAAACTAGAACACTCAACCAAGTACGAAGAACTTGCTTTATTACTAGCGAGCTTAATCTCGCGTTTTACAGGCATTACACTTAATTTAAAGAGCTCTTTTTCAAAGTAGCCCTTACCTACGAAATGACCATTCTTGGTCAGTACATATTTGTCGGCCTCAAACACTTGTCTAAATCCGGCTTTGCTCAGCAGGGAGCCGGAGACTAGATTCATGCGGATGTTCGGGACATGCAGCACATCCACCAACATCAGCTCTTTGCCCGAGGTCATCTTGAGGACCACCCTTCCCAATCCGACAATTGGTGAAGTCGCCGCGTTCCCCAGATATAGCGTTCTTCCGGAAATCGGGATGTACTCGGAGAACATCTCTTTGTCGGAGCAGATATGACGCGTTGCTCCGGTGTCGATGTACCACGACCTGGGGTTCTTTACGACATTTGCTTCGTACAGGACAACAGCGAGGTCTATCTCCGACAGATCTGAGGCAAAGTTTGCCTCGGACAGGTGAGTTTTTTACCCTCTTTTTCTGTCGGCAGTCTTTAGCCATGTGTCGGGCTTGTCACAGTTGTATCGTTCCCTCTTATCTTGTTAGAGTTCGGCTTCTGCTGGTTCTTGCCGGTGCCCAACTCGGCCAAGTTCGCTCGTGCCTCTATGTTAGCCCTCTGGTTCTTGGCCTCAATTTTTCGGTTATCTTCCCCGATCAGAAGCCTCACGATCAGGTCCTCAAGCCCCATTTTCTTGTGCCTGTGATTGAGGTAGTTCTTGAAATCCTTCCACAGAGGCGATAGCTTCTCGATAATAGCAGCTATCTGGAAGGTTTCACTGATCTGCATGTTCTCCGCGTATATCGAGGATGATCAACTGTAGATCTCGGACTTGATCCAAAACCGGTTTGGAGTTTGTCATCTTATAGTCCAAGAACCGGCCAACTATGAATTTCTTCAGTCCGGCATCATCGGTCTTGTACTTTTCATCCAACGAGTCCCACAACTCTTTCGCAGTCGTCGCCACTGCATAGACGTTGTATAGGGAGTCTTCGAGAGCGTCCAGGATGTGGTTACGACACATGAAGTCGTTATGCTTCCATGCGTCTAACACAACCTTCTCGTGCTCGTATTTTTCGTTCACTTCGGGAGCCTCATCATCCGCCTTGTTAAGTGCGGGTTCCTTCACCTTCGGTGGGAGCTCCTTCAGGAAGCGGACCATTTTCAGGGTCGTCAGGTAGAACAACATTTTCTGCTGCCAATGCTTGAACTCGGTCCCGTTAAACTTCACCGGTCTCTCGGCATGGATGTTGTTGGTTGTTACGGGCAGCGGTAGTGCAACTGGAATGTTTGCCATCGATCAGATAGAATAACGTCGTACGATTGTTGGTTCCGGTGTGTATTGACTGGTCGGTGGTTGCAGAAATTCCAACAAAAATTTTGTTAGAGTCGAAGTCGAGGCACGTACTACGTACGCTGTTCGTAAGACGTTTTGCCCCGTATTTCACTGCCTTGGGTTATCGCAAGTCCCGAAGATATAACGACTTCAGAATTTTGCACGTTGCACAACGATACAAAATTATCGGTTAATCTACTCAAAGACTCGAGCCTTTCTTGCTTTAATTTTGCTTTGGACTGTGTATGCACTATCTCTAGAATGTTGGGGGTCGATTGAATGATTTTTCTGAGGGGCCTATTTATAGCTAGAGAAACTTTCTTGGGTCAATTCGCGAAGCGTTGCAACTGTTGGGTCGTTTTGACAATTTCTGAAACTTTGACAGGGGGTCATTCTGCGAATAAACGTAACTTGTGGGCCCAATCGTCTACACTCACTTCTTAACCCAACGGTTCGGTCCATTGCGCACTTGGCACGGCTCGGGTCGGCCTCGGCCCGGGCGCGGACTCGGCGGTGCGGGGCACCACCTCGCACTTGGGCTATAATCGGTCCAAAACCCCCCACACAAGCCAAGCCCACAAGCCCATAACTCACCAACCACTTGGGCAAGCCCTTTTGAGTAGCTCATGTAGGGAGACTCCTTATAAACAAGTGAAAAAAGAATGAAGTTTCCAATGTGGGACAACAACAAGTCCATTTATATATATTAAATATATTTCATCTATTTATTGGGCCAACTTTGAAAATTAATTTCTCATTCACCCAACATCGGTTTGAGCCAATTAATATTTGATAAATTCCGCTCGAAACGTAGAATTTGAATCTTTCATCAATTTTGGGTTTCGACAAACGACGGCTTCTCGATTTAATTAAAATTGGTTAAGCTTTTATTTATTGGGTCTAAAGCCATTTGATAGCCTAAATTCCAACAATCCCCCACATGAATGGAGATTAATGCAAATGCAATGCATGCTGACTCTAGCAAGAATGTCCCGATGATCCATCAGTGCATCGAGATATGTAGCTTGTGGCTTTGAACCTTCCCTAGTGAAATGCTATCAAATTTACTCGCTGCCTGTAGCCCAAATTCCAACATATACATGAAAATGCAAAAGTTTCTAACACTAACTAGCTTGCCATAAAACCGACTCAACTAGAAAGATATGTATTTCTAAATTGTTTTCAGTATCAGAATTTCTACAATTTATTTATCCTATTATGAGGTCAAAATTAATCAATATGACATTGGGCACATAAGTCGCATATATGCCACGAAAATGCACATAACATGTGAAGCACAAATTCATGTATTATGCAAAACATGTCATGCATAGCAAACAATTTACATGAGTTAGAAAACTCAATGCATAAATTATTGACTAAATTAGTTATACAAGGGGCTCGAGTATTACAATATTGTATGCCAATATATCGAAATGGCTCAGGAAGCTTCGAGCAAGAACTTGCAATGCACAATAAACGAAACATTCAGCCAGGTATATCATATAACCACATAAACCTGCTTATTTCATTCTTCACATGTATTTTGCTTGTTATATTATATAATGAGTATTTCTGTATTACAGTTAATGTTTATCATTTTTTTCTTCCAATTTATAAGGGATGAAATTTCCCAGCAAGCAGTGCTCACCCCATTTATTGATTTCTCTGTTACTTTTAATTATAAGACGTTATTAGGCCATCTCCAACGATACTTATATATTTAGAGTTGCTAAAGTACGAATCCTCCGGATATAAAGTTTGAACTATATTATTAAACATCATCCATCTCATGTGTATTTTACTCTCTAACGAATATTCTCAGTATATTTTAATTTATATTACATATTTGGTAATATATCAAATATTATTTATTATTAAATTTTATAACGCCATCCTATCGTCTCGAATCATCTCTCTCCTCAACTAATTCACCTTCTTCTCCATTGTGAAAAACCTCCATCGCCTCCGTTGCATTAACTGAATAACAAGTAAAATAAAATTAAATAGAGTAAATAAGAAAAGAAATCGAGCAAGAAAAAATAAAATAGAGTTAGAGGGTGAACAGTGCCCGCTTCAAATGGCAGAGCACTGTTCACTCCTCTAGGTTTAGGGTGGCGTTTGCAAACTCGTTGGAGGAGCTCCAACGCCATTGTTGGCGTTAACGCCGCGTACAACGTCTCCTAGGAGATGCTCTTATATCTTATATTGTGTGAACTTGGAGAGAACATTTTCAAGCCCATGACTTTTGCTACGATTTCCAAAATGTCTTATAAATTCTATTATGTTAGAAGCTACAGACCTCTTGACATTACATCTAGACTTGGCAATGAGACGCCATCCCAATGGGTCAGGGATTCGTGCTTTTCACTCTCCGTGGGGCAGCAACAGGGGAAGCTTTTTCCCGTTAGCGGGATGGAGGTCATACTTTCCACCCAGTCCCCGTGGAAGATCGATATATAGAATTACCAAATTATCAGTATTCATATTCTAAAACCGAATATTCTTACTTCTCTCTTGATTCCTCTTTTGTCACGACCTCTTGTTCCCTCGTATCCTTTTCCCCAAGAGTGCCACAACAAATCCCAGCAGAGACAAGGATGGGGATAAATTTCCCCCATTTACTTGACGGGGACGGGGCAGAGATTCCCTGGCAAATGTCGGGACGGAGACGAGGATTAGCCTCCCGGCCCGACCCTTTGCCGAGCCTCGCTTAGCATTATGTCACAAATAGACATTCTCATTTCCCTCCGTAGACTGATATGCTACTACAGAAACCTTCACCGGCTGATTCATAAGGAAATATCCTACAATTGTTCACACTTGGGACATAAAATCAAGCACAAAATAGAACCAAAACCAGTTCACAAACATCGTCAGCACATGTTATGTTCTAGTCTGGAAGAGAGAAGCACAACAAAGTACTTACCAGCTAACCAACCTAATCAGGAATAACGTCTTCTTTACTTTTTGTTTCTTCATCACAATATCATCATCATCATCATCATCATCACCATAATCATCATCATCATCAATCCCTTTAAGAACACCAATTCAGACAAAAGATCACAACAGGAAAATAAAAACAACGAATCAAGAACACAGCCAGCCCACCTTCGATCAAGCTGGAGCCCACGAAGAAAGCGCGTACAAGATCCGACCTTTCCATCCCTGCAATAACCACTGGCCATCTCTATCAATCACAAAGTCCTTATGATAAGACATTTGATACCTATGCTTAGCCCTCTCCATAATCTCTTGATCCACAGGAAGCTGCCTAAACCCGGCCCGTAAATTCCGCTGCTGCCACTGCTTGTAAGTCTCAGGCCTCTCCATCCTCTCACCAACCTCACATGCGATCACGTTCATGGCCTCACGCCCTACGACTGTTTTCTCCAGGAGCATCCTCTCGTGGATCTCCCTTGGTATTACAGCGTCGAGCATGTCAAAGAAGGATGAGTAGTGGAACAGAGCCTCCCTGAACCGCGTAATAAAGAACGGTGCATTGTAAGAGCCGTTGGTGATGCCCAGCACAAAGACTTTTGGGTTCATCTTCCTCACAAGGCCCAAAACGGCATCCCTGGGGCTGTTTACCATCACTGTCTCATCCAAAAGGTTCTTTAACCGAAACAGACTGTTCACGACGAGCATCTCGTCGTTCTTGATCTTCAGGTCTTCGAGTCTCACAGTCTCCCACCTCTGGGCTATGGCTTGGAACTCGAACGGGACGCCAAACTTGTCCGCATACCGAGCCAGGCGGCGTCCTGTCTCCTCGACCCGCTCCGCGGGACGGAACCCGGGGCACGGGAGGTCGATCCCGGTGATCCGGAGCCTCGGGGGCCCGCCGGGCCTGGAGGAGAGGTGCTGCAGGAACACTGGCCACTGAAACCCGTAGTAGATCCCGAAGTCCACCACATGGAGGGACTGGGCCTTACGGGCCGCATTCATAATTGTGCGGTTTGCAAAGAAGTTGGAAATCTTCCGGAAGGGGCACGTCGCCAGGTATATGTGATAGGCCTTGAGTATGTCAGCTGCCGAGGTGGGGAGGTTGATGAGGGACCTGTAGACCTCGGTGGTCGAACCTGCCATCCGGGCCTCTAGCCCGCAGGCAAAGTAGTGCCCGAGCCTCTGCATTGCATCGCCCGTGGGAGACGAATTCTGTCTGATCTGTTTTAGGAACTCATTCGCGGTCCGTCGATCATCTGATGCAACAGCCTGCGCACAGAGGGTCAGGAGCGTCCTCATGTCCACCATGTTCTTCTTCTTCTTGTTACCGCGTGGTTTCTCGGCGTCTGGGGGTTCTGTCTGTGTAGTAGCTTTTGTAAGTTGTATCCTAAGTTCGGTCTCGTTTTTGCCTCTGCTGCACAAGAGTACCTTATCGAATATGTCGGGGCTGACCGTGGAGTCGTTATATATTGCTGATTGCTTGCGCCTGCTTCCCTCTTGCGAATCCTCTAGGTAATGGGACTTTTTGTTACCTAATCTTCTGTCGATAGAGATACTGCTCGATCCATTACAGCTCAGATCCACAAATGAATCAATTGTAAGGAACTTGCTAGCTTCTTCGTATCCCTTGTGAAACTGCAAGGCTGAGTGATTATCGCTGAATATATCGGGCACTGCTTTGAGCGTACTCACCGGCGAATCCACCGGGCCATCAACGACTGCACCACCACTGCAGACACTACTCGATGAACTATATGAAGCAGCTGTTTGGGAGAGCGCATTAACAGCATTAGCAGCAGCCCAATTGTTAGGACCACCGGAGACTCTTCTTGGTTCAGATTTATGAGGATCCATGTCAGACGGACGCCTTTTCTCAACGAGAACATCATAGAATGATTTCTCGGCAGCTTGAAGAGCTGCAGATTCTTGAAACATGCAAGCTTTGTCTTCAACTTCTTCCTCCATCAGTATGTGGTTAATATAGCTGAGAATCTCATCACTAAAATCAAGTTCTTCGGGGGATTCAGATTTTCCGATGCCATTTGTATTTGTATTATTCACAATGATAAACTTATTGTCCGTCACCCGTAAATTTTCGATCATACTAGGGTTCAGACCAAAAGGAAAATTGATACCGGCTGCAGATTTACCCAGATAATTGCCGTTTCGATCCATTACAATCCACGATGTTAGAATCCGTTCACAGAAATAATACCCAAATCTCCGTTTAAATTCAGGTCTACTGTGTCCGATTCTTCGGGAAAACACTTCAGCAAGATTCTCTCTGTAGCGAGCCCAGAAACTGAGAACAAGAACAAGAACAATCAAAAGAACTTTAATCAAAGACAGAACTTGGAAACAATGGTAGGTAGGGCTTATGAAAAGCTAAACAGACATCCCAGAGATAAGGAAAACTACTACAAGCATATAATAACGAATCCCAGTAAAATACCGGTGCAATCAAGAAACGCGCATTAGCAACCAAGAGATTTAACTAACATACCTTTAAAACGACTCTTCACTTTTTTTTTCGGCACGATAGTAGCAAGTAGTGAAGCCCAAAATAATGTCTGAAACGTCAAAGAAAGAAATCGTCGAGAGGAATTGTAGTTGAAAAGGATAAAAGAATGAATGGTACCGCACCGCTCAACTCGTGACTGCTGAAAATGGGTCTCCGCTAAGAAACTCAAAAGCCATAGAGTCCTTGTTATAATGGTCACGATGGAGACCTTAATCATTTGTGTTGAGTAGTCCTGTGGGTTATACACGCAAGCACTCTTGTTATCACGTGGGTTTGGAACGTATTAATCTGACCCGTAGATTACTCCCACCACTAGAGAGTATGGCGCAATTAAGGCCAGGTCAATGTAGCGCAAGCCCTCACCGGTATTTAGGAGGTCAGCTCATAGCCATATCGAGAATATATATCTCGGTCCAGCAAAAATAACTCTTATAAAAGTATGGAGTGACAGCACTTAAATACCCATTAGCATAAAAAAATTATGAATCAATACCCTATCATATTTTTTTTAATATTAACGTACCCATTTAAAAAAAAAAAAAAAATTCTAGTTAAGTACCTATTTCGCTAAAGAGACGATTTTGTCTTACTTTACTAATTTTATTTTATTTTTTCATTCTTCATCTCCGTTCTTTAACACATCAAAATTCTCTCTCTTCATCAAAGCTCTCTCTCTCTCTCATGGAAGCTCCACACTCTCAACATTTTTGTCGCCGGAAAAGTGCCGAGAAGTTTCAGTCTGATAGGCGTCTCGTCTCCAGTCTACTAAGTGTAGGATTTTTTCAGAATTGTACTGTTTTTTTTTTTTAGATTTTCAAGATTTAAATCTAAAATTTTATCTCCATTCGCACCTATATAGCTCGTCAATACCGCCAGAGTTAGTCCATGTTTGCCAGAAATTAACATATTGAAAAATATCTTCCTCATTCAGGCATGCTATATCGTGGTGTTCAATATTTCTCTTATATATTTGACTGTCGTACCAATTTTAACAACATCGCGTACCACTAGACATGTTGCTATGGTACATAACTGATTTAATATGTTGTAGCTTTATAATTGATGCAGTAATATCATTTTTAATTAGGTTTTCGTTCCATTTGCCGTATCAGTGATATTTGTTTTTTGTTGCAAGTGAGACTAATATTGTTAGGTCCTGATTCATCAATCAACAAGCAATCTAAGCACGAATTCTCGGTATTCGAGTAAGAAATCTTACGATATATGTTCGGTCGAATATCCGCGTTGAAGATCTTGAGAGGTTGTTAGCTTTTTCCGAGTTTCTCGAGCGTGATCTCTCGTTTAAAATATGAATTCGAAACTTGTAATTTTCAGAATAATAATTATCTTATTAACTTTGATAGTGTACATCATATTTATACCTATATTTAAGGTATAATTACTCTTAAGTCCTACACTACAAAACTTCTAATTACGCCACTAATTAGAAGGATAATGAAATAATAAAGCACAATTCTAATATTCTCTTCAATCTCCCCCTTTGTGCTTGTCATCGTTTCAGCTCCTTTTATCCTTGTCGGGCGTAAAAGACTTCCTCAATCCCAATGCTGTCTCGTAGCGTCGAACATCATTCCTCAACTCCAATCTCTCATTTATGGCATCTAGAAGCTCGTTCAGGAGTGGGGCTCTTCTTCACAAAGATCTTCGAAGATTGTCTCTTCGGTGATCTCTCCCAATCTCTTCTGAATGTTCTTCCTTACTAACTTAAGCGTCCCGTCGCAGAACTTATGGACTTCTGTCTTCATCATAGCCCTTGTCTTTCCAATGACTGGATTTAGATAGGTTATGGCGAGGCCAGGGGTCTTGAAAATGTAGTTCTCGGGAAAGTTGTTGAGTGGGAAGTTCTTCAGGAGCGGAGATTCCATGTTGACCTTCTTCATGTTGTTCTCTATTGCAATTTGAAGGTCGTGTGCAGTGTGATATTTGATCTGCCGCACCATGAATCTTTTTAGCCCCTCGAGTCCTTCAGTCTTGATATATCCAGGATGTGTCTTGTACTTTCTCTTGTACATTTGATATAATTGGTAGACTTCATCCGGTGGAAGGAATGAGAGATAACTTTCATCTATCTCTTCTCGAGTGCGGTTGCTGTCCGCTCGATCAATTATATAGATAGGAGTTGGATATCTTCCGGTTGTATGAGAGACTCCGACGAGTTGGAGAATCGGTGGCTTGTTCTTGAAGTTTTCCTTCAGTTGATCAGCTTGAATGCCACTACGATCGGGTCCGAGATAGTTGAGCATGAAGATATGCTCCATTTTCTTCCTATCTTCTCAGTGTGAGATGCCCCTCAAATTAAGTTCGTTGAGCTTCCTGATCTTGTTTAGAGCCCTCCAAATCTGCTTTCTTATGTCTTCAATGAAGGGGACTTCAATTTTGACATTCTCCCATGGCGTCTCGACTCTAACTGTCCCTTTTGATAGACGGGGAGGAGAGTCAACTCTGAGCCTTATCATTTCGAGTAGCTCTGGGAGGGCAGAACTGTAGTTCTCACCTTCTTGAAGTTCTTCTTCTTCAAGCAGTACCAAGTCCACTGAAGCTTGTTGTAGGAAGTATCTGACGTTGGATAGTCGAGCTTGAGCACCTTCCTCTGGTTCCCATTCCGTCGTCCACTTCTCGTTTAGGATGTAGTCATCTACGATCAGATGTGGGTCGTAGGCAACTGCTTCTTGATGAACTTGGGGGAGGTTTGAGGTTGGGATCGGATTTGGATTTGTAGGAGAGAGGGTTAGTGTTTGGGATATGGTGGGAGGTGTGGTTGTTTGTTGGCGGGTTTGAGATTGCGTGGTTGGTGGGTGTGCGGACAATCCTCCAGCTTCTTGAGTCTTTGTCTGACTCAATCCACGACCGCTCCTTGTTGTTCGTTGCCGTTTCTCCCCCTCATGACGATCCGGATCATCGGGATCGTCATGTCTACGTTTGGTGCGGGAGCTTTCTTCACGGCACATTGTTTGTGCTGGCGGCTCTGGTTCATCTATTAATCTTTTGTAGAGACTTTCTTCTGCGGGAGTTCTTATCTCTAGTGCGAGAAGGCGCGAGATGAGGATATCATGAAGCTGAGTGATCGGGATGGTGTATGGGTTGATAAGTGAGGGTGAGGGAGTTGGGGTGGTGAGGATTGATTGTAGTGGGGTGTGTAGAGTGGTGGTAGGAAGTGGTGAGGAGACTGGTGTGGTTTGTGTGTCGGTGGGAGCAGCTTCTGAGACTGGTGTTTTCCCGGTGTCTCTTCGGGAAGTCTCGAGAGCATGGAGCATTCGGTCCATCAGACGATCTTCTAGTGAAGATAGGGCTGAGGAGAGCGTTTCTTGTAGTCTGTGCTCCGTCACGAACATCGGTGGAGTGGGGCTAGGGAGGCGCTCCAGTGTGACAACATCGGAGTAGATTTCCGATGTGCCACCTATAGTAGGTCTTGAGGGTCCGGTACATCCAAGGACATCCGTTATCAACCCTAAAGTCACCACTTCAGAGGGTTGGCCTATTGTTGGCTCCGAACATATCGGGGGTCCAATAGGCTTCCACCTAATCCTTGAGATGATACGATAGGTATCACCTCTATGGGTGTTGAGACAGATTCAATTTGAATCTGTTCAATAGGCTGATCGCTTGGTGATGGATGAGTTGGCTCGGAAGTCGGTATAAGTGAAGGCACTGCAGATGAGGCCGAAAGTTGTTGTCGGCGAGAGCCCCTTTGTTAGAGTCTGTGTGCTTCATCGGAGTCGGTTGCCTCAGGAGAGATATCTTGTGGGATACCTTCGGGTTCAATCTTCCTGAGGCATGACTTCGGGCTCTGTTGTTGCCAGCAAGGGTTCCCTTTGAGAAGGCACCGGGGCTGGATCCATGGCACGTACCATCGCCTCCGTGATGGAGTTGTTCTGGCAGTAATCTTGGTAGGCCTCCTCTTCAGTTGGATCAGCTAAACGGAGCAACTCCAATGGGATCAGCATTGATTGGAGTGCTAGATCGGCGACCTTCGGGTTGTGGAAGAATCGAAGGCGTGGGAGTGTAGTCCGCAATTGGTGGTAGTCTCGGGATCTCTGGATGGACTTCAATGAAATGCGAGATCATTACCGGGAACCACCGGACATATAGAAGAGATCTGGCCTTCGACTTTGTCTCCCTCTGACGCATCTGGTCGGCGAGATCGTTCCAGATCAGCTAGGCCACGTCATATCTTTTGGAGAAGACCACTCCGTGAAAAATGCGAAGAATGTTTCCATTTGCCTTGTCGAAGCCGGAGTGTTTTGGGGAGAGGCATTTGTTGATAATGCCGAACAGTGTCTTCCACGGATGAGGAATCCCGCTATTTTGAAAGTTAGCCAGTTTAGTTAGCGGCGGTTTGTATCCCATCCGGAGCATGTCTTCTACGATCTCCGCATCCGTTGGAAGTCGGTCGTATTCATTGTAGTGCGGGAGATCGAGCACCATGGCCAGTAGATTTTTCGTCAGGGCGATGTGTCTTGTGTTGAGCTTTGTCATATAGTCCACGCTGTCGCCGTTGACGAAACTCTGCATGCATCTCCAGAATTGCTGGAGATAGACCATTGGTACTGTGGCCGTCATGGTCAAGGCTGGCCATAAAGGGTGTCCTTTGAGGATGGATATTATGACGTCATTCGGACACCGAACGTTGTTAAATCCAGTTGGAAGTTGTAATCTTGGACTGACATATAACTTCCAGAGGAGTAAATATGAGGGTAGTTGGGAATTGCCATATCTGCAAAAATAATATTAGGTTCATTAGTCGATAAAGTTTCATGAATGAATGAATTTGATTAAGAATGAATGTAGAGGAAAATTGTATATTTAAAGACTTATCGCGGAAGACTTAGTGAAAATTTGAAAAATCTGTAGAATTAACTAAGTCTTAGAATCGTGTTTTTATTCGAGTAAGAATTTATTCGATCTTTAAAATTTGCGATCGAAAATTTTTCTAAGTCTTGAAAACTTTTCTAAGTCTTTTGCAGCGTGTTTTTATTCGAGTAAAGGTTTATTCGATTGATAAGTTTTGCGATCGAATAAAAATGTGTCGAATAACTCAAGTTTTCGCTGATAACTTTTACGATCGAATAAAATGTTATCGAAAACAATAGTTTTTTGCTGATTAAGTTTTCGATCGAATAAAAAATTGTCGAAAAAGTAAAGGATTTATAATTTAGGCCAAGTGAGGAATTTCTTAGTATGCCCTTATCATTTTCATGACAAACTAAAGACAAAAACGAGATGAAGCTACGAAAGACAAACCAAAAAATAGTCATTTGAAGTGTGACACTCAAAAAAAAATTGAGGTTTAAATTCTCACATGTATGATGTGGCTTTGTGTCTAGTGAATCATACAAATTTCTTTTGAATAAAAGAATGTCATATGAAAATTCAGGCAAAGAACTTAATCATATATTTTGAAGAAATATTTTTGTGAGTAATTTCAAAAATTGGTCAAAATCATCGTCATCCCCCATTTTTTTATTTATACTAATTATGTGTGCTCCCGATCGTTGGCCACAAAACACTTGCAACCAAATACTTTGAAGAATGAGATATTCGGAATTCTTGTATTAATTAGCTCATATGGCGTTTTCTCGAAGCGTTTGTGAATAATTGTCCTATTTTGAGTAAAACATGCTGTACTCACTGCTTCTGCCCATAGAAAGTGAGGAAGACCGGAGTAAATGAGCACAGTTCTTGCAGCTTGAACTAAAGTCCGATTCTTTCTTTCTACGACACCATTTTGTTGTGGCGTTTTTACGGCTGAAAATTGTTGAATAATTCCAAGTGATTGATAAAAGTTGCTGAGACGCTGATTCTTGAATTCTGTCCCGTTGTCCATTCTGATTACTTGGTTTTCTTTTGCAGGTGATTCTGAGTTGTATTCACAAAGCTTATTATCAAGTCTCCAGTATTATCCTTAGTTCGGAGATATCTTGTCCATGTGTAGCGAAAATAATCGTCGACAATTACTAACACATATTTACGACCGTTGATGCTTTGTGTACGCATTGGTCCGCAAAGATCCATGTGAAGTAATTCTGAGGGTCGAGATGTAGAAGCAACTTGCTTGACTTTGTGTGATGCTCGCTTCATTTTTCCCATTCGACAAGCCGAACTGTGGTGCTCTAGGTTGGATGAAATTGTTGGCAGACCGTTGACCAACTTTTTAACACTGAGTTTGTGAAGAGCTTTTAAATTGAGATGAGACACACGTTGATGCCATAAGCTGTTCCTCTTGATTGTTGTCTGAGAGATGATGCATACAGCTATCGAAGGTCGAACTGATGTCAGATTGATTGTGTATAGGTTAGATCTTCGTGATCCTGTGAGAAGTTCTTGGTTCTGACGATTCAAAACCCTGCACTGTTCAGCTAGAAATACTACTTGAAATCCTTTGTCACGGAATTGGCCTATGCTGAACGGATTGTGCTGGAGACCTTGGACGTAAGAGACATCTTTAATCGTCAAATTTGGCAGTAAAATGTGTCCAAATCCGAGTATGGGAGCTGAGTCATTGTTGCCAAATCGGACTTTCCCATTGTAATGATTTTGGTAGTTGCTCAACAGTTCTTGTTTTCCCGTCATGTTTGTCGAGCAACCAGAATCTAAATACCACACATGATGGATCTGCATAGAAAGAAATTACGGAGCTTAGGTACCCACTTTTGAATGGGTCCTCTCGGATTAGCAGATTTGATAAGTAAGGTTTGTTTAACTTTGGTTCCTAACTTAAGTGAATGCTTAGGTACCCATACCAACTTAGAAGTAGTTGGTTTAAGTAGTACCTCTGTAGACAATTTAGCCTTATTGGCTTGTGTTTGCCTAGGTGGTGATTTAGGAGTCCATTGTGATTGAACCTTAAATGGGAGGTTAATTTCAGTACGAGCAAATGTCTGATTTGTCTTATTGCTGGGGAAAATCTTTTCTCTGGCTAGTCTCTTAAAGTGTTTAGCTGAATGTACGTGTATTGGATACCTTACGTGAGAACAAGAATGGATGGAGCTATAAGCTGTCTTAATAGATGATTCTTGTTTCTGACGAGACTTAAAACTTGCATTTGTTTTAGAATGATGATTGTTTTTAGAAGTAGAGCCAATTTCAATGTTTGTGCTTTAAAAAATAATAGGCTTTAACGTATAATTTGAATTAACAATACTAGAAATAATTGTCTTCGTACGAGTGTCCATAGTTTTTGACATAGAAGAAATAGATAACAAATCATTTTTCTTCTGAAATTTTATTCTAGGCACTCTTTCCTTAGCAAGCTTCACCTCTTTTACTACTCTACCTGTGGATAGAGTAGAAAAAGAGTTAGTAAAAATCTTTTTCCTTTTTGAAGCATGTAAGGATTCGTTTTCTCTCTTTACGATTTCTAAAGAAGATTTATCTTCTTTTGACATATTTTGAAAAATAATAGGAGAGTTTTTCTTGGTTTTAATCTTGTCCTTCATTAAAGATTTTTCTTTCAAAATAAGATCAGGACAAGTTTTTAAAATAGAGGAAGTTTTGAGATTGTAAATCTCTAATAAAAGTTCGTTCTTTTCAGCTTTAAAATTCTTTCTTTCTGTTTCCAAGGAAGCATTTAAATCAGCTATTTTTATAATAATAGCTGGAATATAACAGAAATTGGAATTTTGAGAATGCTCAATATTTTCTTCCTTATTTTTAGAAAAATCTTTTAGGGGATATAATGAAGTATAATCACTAGACAAGTTGAGATCTCTTGTCTTGTAATTATTATTCAAGTCGGGGTAGTCAAAAGGAATGTTAGTCCTATCAGTGGCTTGTCGTTAGATTCTTCTAAAGCATTTATTTCGGAAGAATTAGTAAATGCCATTAAAGAAGTTAATCCTAATCCCATATACTTGATATCGTATAATTGTCTAACATTGACCTTTTTCAAGTTACAGGGATTGTTAAAACCTAAGCCCTCTTTAGGATTATAAAATTATGTATCAAGAGGTTGATTTAGAAATATAGTTTGATCCGTTTGACCCCTTTCTATTAGAAGATCATCTAACGTTTTAATCCTTGAATAATGTTTCTTACGTTCGTCAGAAATTTCTTTGAAATTAATTTTAGAAATTTCTATGTCTCTCTAACAATCGATAAGAATCGTATTAAGTTCAGTAACTTTTGTCTCAGAGGTAGCTATGGTTAATTCAAGACTAGAGTTTTTTTCCTTGGCGTTAGATAAGATAATTTCGAGATGATATTTCTTATCTAATTGCTTTTGGAAATTGCTTTCGCTAAGAGCTAGTTTATCTTCTAATTCCTTTGTTCGTTTCCGCTCAATTTTCATGCTAGTGTACTTAACCTGTAAAGATTCTAAGATGTTTAATAATGTGGAATTAGACAATTGTACCTCTTGTGATGAAGAGGATGCTTTGTCGTCGTCGTTGTCAGGACTCCTGGATGGATCATCATTTGAAGCGTCGTCGAGGTATGCCGTAAGTGCAAGATTTTCGTCTTCAGAATCTGTGGTATCTTCCAGCCAATGCTCTTGTTCTGCCATCAGTGCTACTCTAGCCTCTTTCTGTTATGTGAGTTGGAATTTTTTGGAGTAGTAGTTGGCATCCTTTTTCTTGTGTAGTTTGCATTCTCTGGAGAAGTGTCCTACCTTTCCAGAATTATAGCATTTTTGTGGTTCTTTGACACTTCTAGATTCTGAGGACTCGGCCGGTCTTTCCCTTTGCTTGGAGCTAGATGTCCGAAGTCCATTGGCCGAAGACGAGGATTTCTTTTTGTAAAAGTTTTTACTCATCATTTTAGAAATGAGAGCTAACTGTTTCTTGAACTCCTTCATATCAAGTTCGGAGTCCGAGTCAGATTCTTCTTCACCTTCTGAAGAACTTTAGCAGCTTGATACTTTTATCATTTCGAGATCGACTTTGCTTTCTTTAAGAGATAAATGCTATAGAGTCGTCGATCTGCTTGCCCTTTAGTTCTTTTTGGATCTCGTTTATATCTTCTTCATGTTGGGTGAAATTATCAAAGACGGCGTGGATATCTATTTCGTCCAAATCCTTATTTTGTCGGATTTGAATGGATATTTTCTTCCACTCTGGTTGAAGAAAAGAAAGAAATCTTATGTTGACCTCCATGTTGGTCTTGAATATATCTATCTTCCTCGTTTCATTGAGAAGAGTTAGATATCTTTGATAGAGTTCATAAACTGATTCCTCCGTCTTGGCTTTGAAAGAGTCATAAGCCGTTAGGATATTTGCTTTCTTTGCTTTGACTCCAACTTCAGTTCGTTGCATCATCTTGTGGAGCTCGTCCCACATGGCTTTTGCACTCGATAGACTATCTATTTGCATATAGATGTCATTCGGTATTCATTGCATTAGGAAAGTCTTGGATCCCAAGTCTGCTTTGGCTCTTAAACGCTCCCCCTCGGTATATTCACCAGGAACTTTAAGTCTTCTGGTTGCAGGAATAGGAGGATTGTTTGTGGCATCTCCTTCTTGGATGAGCCAGAATTGAGCTGGACCTTCTTGAAGTGACGCGATCAAATTTGAGGCTTGATCTTTCGTTTCCAAGAAGTTCAAGAACCGGCTTCTCCATACCGTGTATTCGCCTCTTAGAAGAATTGGAGGGCGGACGTCATTTCCAAGTGAGTAAGCATCCATTTTTGTTGATTGATAGGATCTTCGTGAAGGTTTGGAATAGTAATGAAAAATGCTTCACAAGTGACAAACTTAGTTAGAAATATTTGATTCGTACTTAAACAATTTTCTTTTTGAACCTATGATCCGGTCGTGAAAGAGAAATTGTTATGTTTTTTAAAATATTTGGTAACTAAAAATTGATACTTCAAGATTCGTTAAAGAAATTTGAATTATTGATCGATAATATTGAGTATCAAAATAGATAGTTCGGAAAGAAATATATTTCGTAAGTTTTGAAGTTCACAATTTTTTATTTCTTTTAAATGCAGTGGTCGAAATGTTTTTCGAGCAGTAAAGTTTTTCGATTTAAAAATATTAAGCTTTTTAATCGATAAAGCTTTTCGAACGTTTAAGGATTTAGTTATATGTTTATCGAAGAATATTTTTCGGAAAAAAATGTTGAAAAGATGATGTTATCGAAAAATATTTTGTCGAAAAACTGTGTTGATCACAAAAACTCTTATCGAATAACTTGTGATCGAAAAATTACTACTGATCGAAAAACTTTGTTTTTAGTTTGACTCAAATTAAAAGTATTCGATGGAATATTTTTCGATCGAAAATATGTTTGGCTAATTTTGGATCGAAAAATTTATTCGCTCGAAAAATGTATTTATATATTAACCGAAAAACTAATTATTGAAATAATGTTTTTCGAGTATTAAATTTGAGAGATGTTGTTAGCTTTTTCCGAGGTCTGATAACTTGTCGACCAAGTCGAATACCTTGTTGACCAAGTCTTAAATAACATGTACACCAAGTCGAATGCTTTGTTAACAAAGTTGAATAACTTGTTGACTGGGTCGAATAATTTGTTCACCAAGTTTAATAACGTTTTGACCAAGTCGAATGTCATTGAAGAGAACATTAGAATTATGCTTTATTATTTCATTATCCTTGTAATTAGGGGCGTAATTAGAAGTTTTAATAGTGTAAGACCTAATAGCAATTATACCTTGGATATAGGTATAAATATGATGTACACTATCAAAATTAAAACAAGTTTTATTATTCAGAAAAATAACAAGCATCGATTTTATATTTTAAACGAGAGAATACGTTCGAGAAACTCGAAAAAAGCTAACAACCTCTCAAGATATTCAACGCGGATATTCGACCGATCGTATATCGTAAGATTTCTTACACGAATACCGAGAATTCGTGCTTAGATTGCTTGTTGATTGATGAATCAGGACCTAACAATTGATATCAGAGCAAATCGTGATTGATTTTGGACAAAATTCGAAATTTTCAGATCAAAATAATTTTCCAGATTTTTCGATCAAGAAACACACGTGACTTATATTTTGATCAATATGCCTAATGTGCAAATTTTGTTGTTGATTTTGCTGATTAAGTGATAGATTATATGTTATGATTGATTTACGTACTGATTTCAATCGCTTAGAACGTAATAATAATTCAGATTTTTTATTTAGATCGATTTTTGCGTTTTCGGTCAAGTTTTGAGTCAAATCTGATTTTCTTAAATCTCGATATATTTTGCTATTAAACGTGGTTGATTCTGTGTTTGATCATATTTAGAACTGTTAAACGAGTGATTATCCAGAATTTCAGCGTCTAAATTGAACATCTCGATTGAATCTGGAATTTTCACTGTTACATTGAACTTAACTGTTCTTCGATCAAGTTCTTCGATCGAAAAACATGAATCGAAAAATATTTTTCGACCAAGTTTGCAGCTGAGAAATTTTTCGACGACAAACACTATTTTCGAGTGTTTTACTCAAATTTAACACTCGAAAAACATTATTTCAATAATTAGTTTTTCGGTTCATATATAAATACATTTTTCGAGCGAATAAATTTTTCGATCCAAAATTAGCTATAACATATTTTCGATCGAAAAATATTTCATCGAAAAATTTTACAATTAACAATTTGAGTTAAACTAAAAATAAAGTTTTTCGATCACTAGTAATTTTTCGATCACTAGTAATTTTTCGATCACAAGTTATTCGGTAAGAGTTTTTGTGATCAACATAGTTTTTCAACAAAATATTTTTTGATAAGATCATCTTTTCAACATTTTTTCGAAAAATATTTTTCGATAAACATATAACATAATCCTTAAACGTTCGAAAAACTTTTTCGATTATAAAGTTTAACATTTTTAAATCGAAAAACTTTACTGCTCGAAAAACATTTCGACCACTGCATTTAAAAGAAATAAAAAATTGTGAACTTCAAAACTTACGAAATATATTTCTTTCCGAACTATCTATTTTGATACTCAATATTATCGATCAATAATTCAAATTTCTTTAACAAATCTTGAAGTATCAATTTTTACTTACCAAATATTTTCAAAACCATAACAATTTCTCTTTCACAACCGGATCATAGGTTCAAAAAGAAAATTGTTTAAAGTACGAATCAAATATTTCTAACTAAGTTTGTCACTTGTGAAGCATTTTTCATTACGATTCCAAACTTTCACGAAGATCCTACCAATCAACAAAAATGGATGCTTACTCACTCGGAAATGACGTCCCCCCTCCAATTCTTCGAAGAGGTGAATACATGGTATGGAAAAGCCGGTTCATGAACTTCTTGGAAACGAAAGATCAAGCCCTAAATTTGATCGCATCACTTCAAGAAGGTCCAGCTCAATTCTGGCTCATCGAAGAAGGAGATGCTACAAACAATCCTCCTATTCCTGCAACTAGAAAAACATAAAGTTCCTGGTGAATACACCGAGGGGGAGCGTTTAAGAGCCAAAGCAGACTTGGGAGCCAAGACTTTCCTAATGCAAGGAATACCGAATGACATCTATATGCAAATAGATAGTCTATCGAGTGCAAAGGCCATGTGGGACGAGCTCCACAAGATGATGCAACAAACCGAAGTTGGAGTCAAAGCAAAGAAAGCTAATATCCTAACAGCTTACGACTCTTTCAAAGCCAAGACGGAGGAATCAGTGTATGAACTCTATCAAAGATATCTAATTCTTCTTAATGAAATGAGGAAGATAGATATATTCAAGACCAACATGGAGGTCAACATCATATTTCTTTCTTCTCTTCAACTGGAGTGGAAGAAAATATCAATTCAAATCCGAAAAAATAAGGATTTGGATGAAATGTATATCCACGCCGTCTTTGATAATCTCTCCCAACATGAAGAAGATATAAGCGAGATCCAAAAAGAACTAAAGGGCAAGCAGATCGACGATTCTATAGCACTTGTCTTTGAAAGAAAGCAAAGCCGATCTCGAAAGGATAAAAGTATCAAGCTGCCAAGTTCTTCAGAAGATGAAAGAGAATCTGACTCGGACTCCGAACCTGATATGAAAGAGTTCAAGAAACAGTTAGCTCTCATTTCTAAAATGATGAGTAAAAAGTATTACAAAAAGAAATCCTCGTCTTCGGCCAATAGACTTCGGACATCTAGCTCCAAGCAAAGGGAAAGACTGGCCGAGTCCTCAGAATCAAAAAGTGTCAAAGAACCACAAAAATGTTATAATTGTGGAAAGATCGGACACTTCTCCATGGAATGCAAACTACCCAAGAAAAAGGGGTCAAACGAATCAAACTATATTTTTAAATCAACCTCTTGATACAGAATTTTATAATCCTAAAGAGGGCGTAGGTTTTAACAATCCATGTAACTTGAAAAAGGTCAATGTTAGACAATTATACGATATCAAATATATGGGATTAGGTTTAACTTCTCTAATGGCATGTACTAATTCTTCCGAAATAAATGCTTTAGAAGAATCTAAACGACAAGCCACTGATAGGACTAACATTCCTTTTGACTACACCGACTTGAATAATAGTTACAAGACAAGAGATCTAAACTTGTCTAGTGATTATAATTCATTATATCCCCTAGAAGATTTCTCTAATGACAAGGAAGATAATATTGATCATTCTCAATATTCTAATTTATGTTATATTCCGGCTATCATTAGAAAAATAGCTGATTTAAACGCTTCCTTGGAAACAGAAAGAAAGAATTTCAAAGCTGAAAAGAACGAACTTTTACTGGAGATTTCCAATCTCAAAACTTCCTCTACTTACTTGTCCTGATCTTATTTTGAAAGAAAAATCTTTAATGAAGGACAAGATTAAATCTAAGAAAAACTCTCCCATTATTTTTCAAAATATTTCAAAAGAAGATAAATCTTCTTTAAAAATTGTAAAGAGAGAAAACGAATTATTAAATGCTTCAAAAGGAAAAAGATTTTTAGTAACTCTTTTTCTACTCCATCCACAGGTAGAGTAGTAAAAGAGGTGAAGCATGCTAAGGAAAGAGTGCATAGAATAAAATTTCAGAAGAAAAATGATTTGTTATCTATTTCTTCTATGTCAAAAACTAAGGACACTCGTACGACGACAGCCGTTTCTAGTATTGTTACTTCAACTTATGCGTTAAAGCCTATTATTTTTGAAAGCACTAACTTTGACATTGGCTCTACTTCTAAAAACAATGTTCATCTTTCTAAGATAAATGCAAGTCTTAAGTCTCATAGGAAACAAGATCCGGCTATTAAGAAAGCTTATAGCTCCATACATTCTTGTCCTCACCTAAGGTACCCAGTCATGGTACATTCAGCTAAACACCTTAGGAGACTAGCTAGAGAAAAAATTTTCTCAAGCAATAAGACAAATCAGACATTTACTCGTGCTGAAATTAACCTCCCATGTAAGGTTCAATCACAATGGACTCCTAAATCACCACCTAGGCATACACAAGCCAATAAGGCTAAATTGTCTACAGAGGTACTACTTAAACCATCTACTTCTAAGTTGGTATGGGTACCTAAGCATTCTCATAAGTTAGGAACCAAAGATAAACAAACCTTACTTATCAAATCTGCTAATCCGAGAGGATCCATTCAAAAGTGGGTACCTAAATCTCTCTAACCTTTTTCTATGCAGATTCATCATGTGTGGTATTTAGATTCTGGTTGCTCCACACACATGACGGGGAAACAAGAACTGTTGAGCAACTACCAAGATCGTTACAATGGCAAAGTCCGATTTGGCAACAATGACTCAGCTCCCATACTTGGATTTGGAGACATTCTACTACCAAATTTGACGATTAAAGATGTCTCTTACGTCCAAAGGTCTCCAGCACAATCTGTTCAGTATAGGACAATTCTGTGACAAAGGATTTCAAGTAGTATTTCTAGCTAACAGTGCAGAGTTTTGAATAGTCAGAATCAAAAGCTTCTCACAGGATCACGAAGATCAAATCTGTACACAATCAATCTGACAACAGTTCGACCTTCGACAGCTGTATGCCTCATCTCTCATACAACAATCAAGAGGAACAGCTTATGGCATCAACGTCTATCTCATCTAAATTTAAAAGCTATTCACAAACTCAGTGTTAAAAAGTTGGTCAACAGTCTGCCAACAATTTCTTCTAACCAAGAGCATCACTGTTCGACTTGTCAACTGGGAAAAATGAAGCGAGCTTCACATAAAATAAAGCAAGTTGCTTCTACATCTCGACCCTTAGAATTACTTCACATGGACCTTTGTGGACCGATGGGTACACAAAGTATTAACGGTCGAAAATATGTGTTAGTAATTGTCGACGATTTTTCTCGCTACACATGGACAAGATTTCTCAAAACTAAAGATGAGACTGGAGACTTGATAGAAAGCTTTGTGAATACCACACAAAATCTCCTGCAAAAGAAAATTCAAGTAATCAGAACTGATAATGGAACTGAATTCAAGAACAAGCATCTTCACAATTTTTATCAGTCACTTGGAATTATTCAACAATTCTCAGCCGCAAAAACGCCTCAACAAAATGGTGTCGTAGAAAGAAAGAACCGGACTCTAGTTGAAGCTGCAAGAACAATGCTCATATACTCCGGTCTTCCTCACTTTCTTTGGGCTGAAGAAGTGAGTACGGCATGTTTTACTCAAAATATGACAACTATACACAAACGCTTCGAAAAGACGCCGAGTTAATTAATCAAAGAATCCCGAATATCTTATTCTTCAAAGTATTTGGTTGCAAGTGTTTTGTGGCCAACGATCGGGAGCCTAACTGATTATGCATGATTTCCCTTCAATTATGTGTTTCCGGGACTTTGGCTTGTAGGGATCAACAAGGATTCAAACAAAGTGTCCAAGAGTTTGATGAAGGTATTGTTACATGTAAATATGTTTGCGATGGAGCATTTTTTATTCTATCGGTAGATTGCTTGGTTTGTGCTTTCATACATAAGGGCTAGACGTACGCGGGCTGATGAGGATTGGTGCGTTAAAATTATGGACACGGTCGAGTTAGAAATATCATAACAAAATATTTTTTGGCTCTTCAACCATATATTTTTCGTTTCTAACTTAATGTTATTTGTTGATTTTAGTTTTAGTTAGACTCGAGTTTCGTTGCAACACGTCGAGCGTGCACATATTACGATACTAATTGATATTATCAATTTATGATAACTACCAACTCAACCACCCACATTTCATCTTTCCTTTTCACTCGCAACTAGTTTTTTGCCCGTGCTATGCACGGGTCATACGATATATATATATAATTTATTTTATTAAAATAATTTAATTACGTTGGGGGAGGGGGATAAGATTTTGTATGCTAGAGATCTTTTGTAACATAACATATCATATCTAAAAATAAAAATTTTATAAATAACATAAAAAAATAATTAATGTATCGAAATGAGAGATAATATTAAATAAAAGTTAATTGCATCATAATTGTTGTCGTTTGAAGAGTAAATAATTATACTCTTCCTCCCAATCTACTTTAAAAACATATGAAACCTTAATTTCATCGTCGGGTGTTTTTGGAGCACGGAGAATGAAAACGAATTCCGACTTCAAACGACTGTTCAAGTATTCTTCAATTAGGAATGGCCCATCATCTCCACCCTAAATTATTGAATAAAAAATTACTAATAAGTATTTGAAATTAGAAAAAAAAGGAACCATGTAAAAACTATTACCTCATCATAAATTTGCTTTAAGTCCGATGCAGATAGGCTTAATATGATTTTCGAGTGATCATTCCAAAATGTCAAATGTTTGGAGCATGATTTATCACTTATCTTTATCTTCAACCTAAACCTTAAAGTTACATAACAATATGACATAAACAAAAATATAAAATTTATAAATAATCGATATCGAAAAATAATTTGCAGGTGAATGCTAGTGAGTAGTGTTTACCTCGGGATAGAGTGTGACACCGACCTATTGCAATTTATGCAACAACCATCCGTAACTTTGTTGACCATACAGAATGGGCACGATTCGTACCATATAGTTGCCATATCTATTTGGTCTATCCATGCGCGTACACGAAAGTATTGCACCTGCATGTAATTAAAAATATATTAATATTTTAACATATAATAGGTTAATTATTAAATTTTACGAAAAGGTAAGTAAAACTTACGTTGTCAACGACACCATAATCATTTAAGTTGATCGAAACAGCATCAAGCAAACACTGAAATTGATGTATAGTTTTCCTCTTCTCTGATTACATGAAATGTGCTTCTGCGCAATATAATTATTGGCGTACCTGAATTATAATAACACATTAGTTTAGTAATATGCAATCGAATAATTATTATTTTTTAAATCAACTTAACAAAAAAAAGATAAACATACCAGCTACGGATATTGTTTGCATGGTCGACGTTTGGATCAACGAAAACTCTGCTAAATCTTGTGGTATTTAAATATGCACCTACATAAGTTACATCAATATAAGACAATGAATGGAAAATAAGTGTCGAACGCGTTGAACTCACCATTGAAACTCTTAACTTCAACTCTTGATACTGCCAGAAGTAGAACCTTCCTTGCATCAAAAAAGTGTTGGTAACACTCATTTGTGGCAAAATTTCCCCAGAGGGAAAGTCTTATTGTATTCGTGCTGAAAAAAATTAAAAATAATTAGAACGACGATATTAATTAGGTTTGGAAAAAAATATAAATGTTGTAGCATTGTACCTCGTATCACAAAGCAATACATTTCGAACGCGAGTTTGGATAGACGTGCCATTTTTTTTCTCGAAAGTGACATTTTCCAACTCACCGACATAAACTACTAAGCCAACTGCATCTGCGATAAACGTAAGATAAGATTAGTGTATAATGATTTACGAACAATGAAAAAATAATGAGTACTCACCGACTAAGTGGTCCTTGTGGGTAGCATATTGCGGAATTGCACTAAGTTGATCAAATCAAAAGTTGTACAGAGGAATATCATCATCACAATGTTGTTGATAATCTACGATTTTGATAGACCGGCTAAACTTCAACTTATAGTCATTCCTAACGGGCCAATCCAAAGTTGAAGCAGGCTCTACATTTAAATTTTCAATGCAATATACTTTTCCTACTTCCATGATACTTCGATGAAATTCAATATCGTTGTTTTGTAGGGTTATTGTATTTCGCTTCCCTGTAAAAAAATTGTTAATACATATAACATTAATTAATGTCAGAACATAATGATAAGTAGTAAGATTTAGCAGGCAGTGAAAAGTATTTTCATACCTCGACATCAATGAAGATTAAGTTTTGCACTTTATACTCTCTATTGGATCGTAACGTAGTATGAACGTCGTATCGCCACAGTAAACGTCCTCGCAGATTCCACATATAATTTTTGGGACATATATGTGTAACTGGCCTATATCTTAGATGTTCCATCTACAATTTTTTGAAGACATATATCATTAAGTTAACTATAATGAGAATCAATGTCAAGTTAAAAATATTGAAAAAAATAAAGAAAAAAATTAAAAAAGAAGTAAAATCAAGGAAAAAGGAATTTGAGAGTAATATTTACATTACATATTGGATAAAACTTCACTATACACCACATTCTTTGTAACATTTCCCGGTAAATCACCCTTATTGCGTATTAGAATCTTGAGACCAGTAGGCGACGTAACACGGGATAATGCAACATAAAGTTGTCCATGGCTAAAGACAGGATTCGGAAGATATAAACCAACCGAATTTAATGTTTGTCCCTGACTTTTATTAATTGTCATCGCAAAAGCCAATTTCAGAGGAAACTGCCTTCTTCTTATAGCAAAACACGCTTCCTGATTGGAGGGTGATAAGTCAATCCGTGGTATAAGAACATTTTCTCCCGTCTTTGGCCCCGATATAACCGTCGCTTAAATGACCTTATCTCCTAGCTTGTAAATAACCAACCGTGTTCCATTGCACAAACCAATCGACTGATTCATGTTTCGCAATAAAATGACCGGTGCTCCTACTTTTAGTTCTAGACAATGGTTGGGAAGACCCGCAAAATTTGTGGAATGGAGCAGCTCTATAGGATTCATTTCTTCCATTGACTCGACAGCTTCCGCGGAACATATTCTATCCGAACTCAAGTAATTCCGAGAGATTCCAGGAAGCAGAGATAATACATTTGAGTTGAGATTGTCAACATCACTATTGGTTGGTGCAAGTATTGCTCGTTCCTTAAGATAAACCAAATCGGAAAAACGTGATGTAAGATCATTATAAGTTGCAGCAATTAGGTTTTCAAAACCGTGCTCGTCGTCTTTTATCAAGAATTCCATTGGAATATCAATCCAGTTTGACTCGTCATTGTTTGCTAATGATCTGCCAGGGATTCTGCCATCTCCTATTTTTAAGATCCATTCCCCGAATTGTTTTATTCTATGTAAATCTTCACTGGAAAAATCAGCACCAAAAAGACGCATGTTTATATCCAACTTCATTAATTGACATTGATTCCAGAAATTAGCACGGTTCAAAGTCGATGAGACAATTGCTTCTCGACCACCATTTGCGTCAACCGGCAATATTTGTCTGAAGTCACCTCCTAATACAAATAATTTTCCTCCGAATGGCAAATTATTGTCACAAATATCCCTGAAGTGACGATCGATGGCTTCAAACGCGAGTCGATTAGTCATAGGAGCCTCATCCCAAATTATTAAAGATGTCAATCGAATTAACTCAGCTCGTGACGTTTTCTCAAATGAGCAAACAGAATTCTCAAAAGGATTTAGCGGTATCTTAAACGTGGAATGTGCAGTTTTACCACCAGGTAGTAATAAGGCGGTAATTCCTGATGATGCAACTGAAATTACAACTTGCCTTTCTGATCTAAATTTAGATATCAACGTTTTCCATAAGTAGGTCTTTCCAGTTCCGCCACTACCATAGACAAAAAATAAGCCACCACTATTTTGAGTGTAAACTCTCATAATGGTCGAAAATACCTTGTATTAATCTTCGTTAAGCGCCTGAGCAAGACGGTCGTAATTTTCAATCTCTGATGATGTATCATAATCAAGTTCGTCCCTTATCAATCGATTGGTGGCGCGGTGTACATCCTCGAATGATGGTTGGGGCATTTGTGGATAATCTTTCAACGACTTTCCATTTTTGTTGAGGATATGCTCTATCTCTAGAATACCCAAATTACGCCGTTCTTCGTCTGTGAGGCGCATGTTGAAATTATTAGACTGACGCTGAATCATGTACTCAAGATCATCAGTTATGTTTTCCCAATGTCTTTCCCATAATATTGTTGGATCGGCTACTTCAGTAAACATCAATATGGAACAAAACATATTTCTAAGTTGCGAACCTGTAGTCCATGTAGATGCTTCTCTTAAAGCATCATGCCATTCATTGTTGTCGTCTAGTAATCCCATTTCAAGACACGCTGCCTGAAAAGTCGGTTGAACAACTCTTACTGTACGTATGTCCTCATATGACATTGCACCACGAACCTTCGTAAGGAGCATCCTGAGATAGTAGCGTTCACCGTCATTTGGATGCGTAAAAGGCAGTCTTCCAATCGAAACACGTTGTTGACGTTTTGTCCACATTTTATGTCGACGGTTCCATAACCATTCTGTTGGAAAATCTGAATATGTCAAAGACCGAGCTTCCTGATACCGCCTGTTTGCCTCGAACCACATTGTCAACATGGTCTTTTGTGGCTGGTTAATTACCTCATGGAGATTATCATTGTCATGAAAGACAATGTTTTGATCGCCTGGTAAATGAAACTGCATTCTTTCAACAGACGGGTAATGATGTTGTAGGGCGAAGTCGAAAATCCTCCAACATGCTTCTATGGCGGACACATATCGACAATCTAAATATTGCTTAATCTCATCAGCACGATGTCGATGTGTCTCGTCAATGTTATTTTGAGGTCCACTATCTTCAATGACAAAAGTTGCTCGATCATGCCCTTTATGGATGTACTTGTATAGGTACTTAACCACGCTTCGGAATGATACACGTTCAACATTTATATGTGCATCATATTTGACACACAAATCTCTATTAAAGGGTACCACCCATCTGTTATCGATATTCCGACCATTAGGCAAAGTTGTTACATCTGTTCTTCTATGCATGTACTGCACAAAGCTTCGATCATCAACAATCGTCTCGTCACAAAAAATTTTCGGATAATGCTTTGAGCACTTTCCATCAACTAAGCATAGACCGCATGGTCCATGTATCATAAACCTTGTGACCATCTCAAATGCAAGAGGATCATTCTCTTCATCGGGAATTTCGACACTGATAAATTTGTTAACATCCTCTGCACATGTAGGCTTATCATTTGGAGTCAATGTAATAAGAATATGTGCATGAGGAAGCCCACGTTTTTGGAATTCAATAACATGTAAATCTGCATAATGTTTTAAGTAGTTAGATTTATGTTAAAATAATATTGAAATTTTTTAAATAACACAAATATAAAAAATTACCTGCAATGATCGTTCCAAACATTCGCCTATCCTTCAAATCATGAAGTAACTCTTTCATTTTAGCCTGAAAACTCGACCCACAATGTCAGAACGATCTTCAACACGTTCACTTTGACGTATCTCTCTAGTAATCGCTGACCAATTTGGATTACACGTGAACGTGATAAAAAAATCAGGAGGACCCATTGCACGACAAATTGCGACTGCATCCTGATAATGTTGGATCATATTGCGTGGTCCGCCAGTGAATGATGATGGTAATATATACTTTCTTCCAACAGAAGATGCATTAACATCTCTGCTTAAAACAGCATCTTGCAGACCTCTATACAATTCGGTACGCAATCGACCTTGGTTACATTTGACGTAAAGAAGACGATATTGCTCAATAGCACAATATACGTCAACAATAAATTGTTGATACAGCCGACCACCTCTAACGAAACTATCACCATCCGCTTCCCTATCTTGGATACGGTATGCATAAAACTGACGCATCGAAACTTTATTCCTTGATGTAGTTGAAGAGCTTATTGGTATGCCGTCTGACCAACCATCTGTCCCGTAAGGAAATAACAACGGGTATTGGAGCGGTATATAAGCAGGATGAGTTTCATTTATCCTTTGTAATATACCATTTCTTGTTTGTAAAATCACGTCTCTGTGTCCCAAATCCTCGGTACAATCACCTACCAATAAAGCCGCAACTTCGTTTGACGTTGGACGCGCATATTGTCTACCTTCTCTTGCTTGAATGATACGTATACGAAGATTTATATTATTTTCTTGTCCAACCAGCATATCTCGAGCACTTCGAAAAAAGGAAACATAAGGGTTTACATGATCAAGCATGCTTGTAGGCCACGAAGAATGTCACTATTTATATCTGAATTGCTCGACGATCTCATTGCAGCCAGACGATTGAAAACCTCGTTATCAATATCGTAAATATAAAGTTGAGCAAATTTAGGACCACTACCCGGTTCATGGATTAATGATCCAATTCGGTGGTAATTACTACCACCTATGCGAAACACATAAGGTCCTCTACCATCATTTACACTGTTGTCGATCCATCCACCCATTGAAGTGAATGCCAACAATGAATTGTACATTCGGATTTTTTCTTTAAAGATTGGCTGTGATAACAGTGAATGAAGAAACGGAGGCGATATTGGAATAGGTGGCAGTTGAACCTGACCGTTTCCGCAACATAACTGAAATCTTGGATTTGTCAAGCTACTATCTCGAACTTTCTCAGAAACCCACATGATAGCATTACAATAGGGACATATGGTTGATCTCTCTCCAATATCTAAGCGTTGCGAGAAAAGACATCTTCTACTTGTAGTAGATGTTTCTACATTTTTTTGAATCAATGATTAAATGTTTGAATGCTTATTTGAATAAATATGTGCAATTACTTAAATTAAATTACCAGCGTGATTGCGGAATCTGTTGGGCCGAATATTGATAGAATTCCTGATGCGGTTATTACGCAGAAATGTTATTCTCGCAGCTCGGGCTTCCCGTTGCAATGACAATTGATGCAACCTTCTTGTTTGCATAGTATTATTTGAAGGGCTTATAGAGTTGGAATAATGTTCGTCCATTGTTGTTTTAAAGTGATTTACAATGTATGATACCTAAAAGAATAGGATACTTAAAATCATATGGTTGAATAAAGCATATAGTTGAATAAGCTGTATATAGAGAGAGAGCAATATCATATGACTTTTATGATGAAGACATACTGACATATATATATTAGGAAATACATGCATAATATGTCATTCTTATTGAAAAAAAATATTATAATGGGAAAACATCAAAGATAATTAAAATGACGTAGCTGAATTAATTAAATTTAAAGATTCTATCAATTGTTAACATACCTTTTGAAGATGAAGTGGTTCAAGTATTGCTCGTTCCTTAAGATAAACCAAATCCAAAAAACGTGATGTAAACCAACTGAATTTATAGATCGTGCCAGCTGCTTTTCAAAACCTGCATATTATTTTAAAGTTAAAATTTTAAAATGAATAATATAATTTGATATAAATAGTTGAATAAAATAAGAACATGTAGAATATAAACAAACTACTTTTTATTTGGTTAATATCTTAAATCTTTAGGATCTCATTTTGATCTGGAATTATTTTTTTTAAAATTATTTCCATGTACAAATACAATATTAGTGGATCTCACTTTAAAATTATGTTTTAAAGTGATTTACAATGTATGATACCTAAAAGAATAGGATATTTAAAATCATATGGTTGAATAAATCATATAGTTGAATAAGCTGTATATAGAGAGAGAGCAATATCATATGACTTTTATGATGAAGACATACTGACATATATATATTAGGAAATACATGCATAATATGTCATTCTTATTGAAAAAAAATATTATAATGGAAAAACATCAAAGATAATTAAAATGACGTAGCTGAATTAATTAAATTTAAAGATTCTATCAATTGTTAACATACCTTTTGAAGATAAAGTGGTTCAAGTATTGATCGTTCCTTAAGATAAACCAAATTGAAAAAACGTGATGTAAACCAACCGAATTTATAGATCGTGCCAGCTGCTTTTCAAAACCTGAATATTAAGTTAAAGTTAAAATTTTAAAATGAATAATATAATTTGATATAAATAGTTGAATAAAATAAGAACATGTAGAATATAAACAAACTACTTTTTATTTGGTTAATATCTTCAATCTTTAGGATCTCATTTTGATCTCGAATTATTTTTTTTTAAATTATTTCCATGTACAAATACAATATTAGTGGATCTCACTTTAAAATTATGTTTTAAAGTGATTTACAATGTATGATACCTAAAAGAATAGGATATTTAAAATCATATGGTTGAATAAATCATATAGTTGAATAAGCTGTATATAGAGAGAGAGCAATATCATATGACTTTTATGATGAAGACATACTGACATATATTTATTAGGAAATACATGCATAATATGTCATTCTTATTGAAAAAAAATATTATAATGGAAAAACATCAAAGATAATTAAAATGACGTAGCTGAATTAATTAAATTTAAAGATTATATCAATGGTTAACATACCTTTTGAAGATAAAGTGGTTCAAGTATTGCTCGTTCCTTAAGATAAACCAAATCGAAAAAACGTGATGTAAACCAACCGAATTTATAGATCGTGCCAGCTGCTTTTCAAAACCTGCATATTAAGTTAAAGTTAAAATTTTAAAATAAATAATATAATTTGATATAAATAGTTGAATACAATAAGAACATGTAGAATATAAGAAAAAAAAATTAATAAACTGAAACGGGACACGTGTAGATGAAAGAGGTCTCCTACATTTCTATTATAATATAAGATGCATACTATAAGAAAAGAATAATGAAAAAAAACTCCAGCGAAAGCAACAAATTGAAAGAAGTTAAAGGAAAACCAAAGCTCTATGATGCATAGCGACAGTCAAATGAGGAAAAAAAAAAGAAAATCTAAATAAATCGGTTGTACTCGTAGGTGTAGTCGAAGATTTATCCAAATAGTAAAATTGAAAAATAAAAGCAAATATTTAACTGATATATGACAGATTATTCGTTTGATGAGTCACGATTCACACCTTAGAGAGAATCAGTATCGGAGGATAAGAGTCAGGCAAAATAAGGAATTGGTATACTTTTATTTGTTTCTTTTTTTTTCATCCAAAAAAAAAAGGAATTGGTATCGGAGAGAAAGGAAATGCTATAGTTGAACGGTGATGGGTATGCGCCTTCTCTCTGCTCTGAAAATATGACTTAACAGTGACTCATGTTCTTCACCTAGTCAATTCGTCAGAATCGTCATATCTGTTCGTCGTCTTTCTGGCTGCTTAATTTTTGAGTTAGGATTAGCCTTTCTTATCCCAATTTGGAAGTAGCCCATCGGTGGAGACTGACGAGCAGTTTACATGATTGTGGGCTTCTTACGGGTAGTGGGTGGTTTTTTCCTCATAATAATTTAATTATTAATTTTAAGATGTGTCAGGTTTTCGTATATAAAATGAACGTGGGTTAAATAATGTTTAATTTAATTTTAAGTAATATTAATCATAATGACACCGTGGGTATGGTGATTTTGTCAGATAATTATTAATCTTATTAAATACACTAATAGGACACGTGTCATGTTTAGACGAAAACCACATTTCTATTCTAATATAAGATATCTTGCATTTTCTCTTACAAATTAAACTATCTTATTAAGACTATCTCCAATAGAAAAACTTATAAAAAACCTCAAAATATGTGGTAACGGTCACATCATACATTAATTCTTCCCAACCGTTAAACTAAAACGAATATTCTTGGAAAATTCTCTTCACACCATCTTTTAAAACTTTTCAATATTATCCACATATTTTATAACATTACGTTAGACCACGATATTATTTTGAATTCGATTGCGAAAAATACTTATTAATATTAATAAGAAATTAATATTTGTTCCTATAAAGAATGCTTATAAAAAACACGAGTCCGTTTATATATTTTATTTATTTTTTATATGAATGCTTTAGTAATTCAAAACAGATAAAATTGTATGTATCTCATGGTAGTTGTAATGTACGTGGTCTCAACAAGCGAGATCACAGTAGGGCGATGGCCGACTTCATAGAAAAATTTAATCACAGCATGATCAGCTTGTTGGAGACGAGGATTTCTTACCAAAATGCGGATTCTATTTCTAGGTCTATAAGGGATCACTGGACATGGTTTTTTTATTATGACGGGGGATCAGCTAGTCGTATGTGGCTGGGTTGGAATTCGAGATATGTATCTGTGACTGTTGAGGTTTTCTCGAATCGAGTCATTCATAGCAGGGTTATCACCATGAGGATGAGACTCAGATATTTGTCATTTTGTGTATCGCAAGAATGCACGTGAAGAGCAACGTAGTCTCTACGTGAGTGTCAATGCTATCTTAGGACCATGTGAAGTACAATGAGGGAATCCACAACCATCTATGATTATGAAGATCTACGTGAGTGTCTTATTTAGGTAGATCTTGCTAATCTATCAATGATTGTTGTTTACTTCACGTGGTTTAACCAACAACGGATGGATGATGGAATCTAGTGTAGGCGGTTGCAAATCCTACATAGTTTTTCTGGTTTCATGAGATTAAATATCGGACTAAATTGCCCGCTACCTCACATCCTTACCCGGTCAGACTTTATATTGATATGCAAGTAAGGCCGCGAGGTACATGCTATCGTTTTGAAAATTTCCTTGCTAATGATCCAAAATTTCTACCTATAGTGGAAGGATCGGGCGAACTCCTATTTCAGGGTTTCCGATGTATTTAATGGTTCAGAAGTTGAAGTTGCTATAGCCACTTCTAGCAACTTCGACGGGATAATGGGAACCTTTCACGAAATGTTTCCTTGAGCTAATTCAGGAATTCTTGTTCATGTTTCCTATGGAGAGTATTTAAACTTCTTGAGAAGATATGCAAACTTATTTGCGAAAGCAATTCGTCCACATGGAGCGGACGCCACTTGCAGAACGGGCCAAATGTCATAAGTAAGGGACAATGGCTGATGTTCAACGTATTGTTTAAGAAATTAACAATGATAAGGGTTTCTAATCGCATTTTTTCTATTGAGAATGTGAATGGGGTCATTCTGGAGGGCGAGGTTCACGTAAACGGCGAACTAATATCTTTCTTTAAACAATTACTTGGACAATCCGCTAGGATATCGCCTCCTCATCTATAAGGGGTTTCATTATTAAATACATGGATGTGGAGGATGCTCATGACATGGAAAGGCCTTTTGAGGACACATATTCTGGAAGCATTATTCTCGATACATAATGACAAAGAACTGGGACCTGATGGGTTCACGACAACCTTCTATAAGGCCGCCTGGAATATCGTGATGGAGGATATTATTTTGGTTGTACGAGATTTCTTTGGCACTTGGATTTTGCTCAAGAAGTTGTCAAAAACTTTGACAACAAAAGCGGAGTCACCAAGACGAGAGACAAATTTAGGCTCATCTCGTGTTGTAATGTGTTTATGTAAGGTGATTTCAGAAGTCTTGGCGAATAGAGTGATAAGTGACGACATTCTTCTTACTGGAAATATGCTATGGGAACAAGAGTTGCGATCTGCCCGGGCAAATATCTTTCAAAGTAGGCTTAGAAAAGGCATGATAAGGTTAAATGAGACTTCATTCTAGCCACACTAGAGTCCATGGACTTCCATCCCATTATTCAATAGGTTAGGAGATGCATAACAACGAAATTTTTCTCGTGTAATATAAATGGGAGAGCAAAATGTTTTAAGGGAAGACGAGGTATAGAAGGGATCGTCTATCCCATATATCTTTACTTTAGTCATGGAAGTATTGCATGTTATTGTTATGAAGATATGGCACGCTTGAATACTAGCAAGTGTATCGTGTCGTGCAAATAGTACAACAGCCATAAGTCCGAGTATCGATCAACGAGGACAACTCGACTTTCCTAAGATTTTCGTTCCAAATTAAATTTAGACCAATGATATAATTTGTATGATTTTTAACGAGAGAATATTTTTAATGGAATAAAGACAAACGCAAATAAGAAAAAAAAAAAAAAAAGAACGGCACATGTGATTAAAGAACATAATCCGCACAAATTAATCATGTGTTTTTGGCAATCGATTATAGCTAACCAATCCTAGTTAAGGTAAAAATCCTAACATATGTGTTACTCGCTATACACGTAACTAGAAATCTTTGCGCTAGTGAACGAATTCCAATATTCCTATATGACTGTAGTTACTCCGCATGCTGTCTTTATGAATTCCCCGAGTTTAGACGTTTTCGTCCCCGAAGATCTCAGAAACCACACATACGAAATCGAATTCCACTTACGGTCGGTTTTACGTAGTGATATCCTATGTTTATTATTCTAACTGGTCTAATCATTCAGTCTCATGAACTAATCAAGAATCAAACATATGCAAGCATTAAACACAATATAAACGCGTAACAAAACTCATACCATTAAATGAAATTCGAATAACATTAAAACAAATCATAATTCAGCATAATACGACTCAAATCACAAAGAAACTTAAGCGCATATATTAATTTAAAAAAAACACGACGTATTCAATATGACATTATAAAAAAAACTTTAAAACAATGTAAAACTTCGTTTCTCGCGATGAACAGATCATGTCTGTCAGAGCCTCCCATCGTGTATCGGGGAAGAGACCACCTCGCAAGCCGTAATCAATGGGGCACGTCTGACATTCTATCTGTGAGTGGGAGTTTAGGTTATATGAGAATTGTAGAGGCGCGTCTGAGGTTGTATTAGTGTGTGTGTGTGCGTTTGTGTGTGTGATGTTTCAGTCTGGGGTAAGGCTACCGGTGAGGAGAGCTGCATGCTTCAACTCTTAACTGAGTTGAGTTCGTGGATATATGAGCATGTGGGTTGTGTAGGTGTGAGGTGATTGGTTTGAGGTGTGTGCTTGAGAGGGGTAAGAGTGTTGATCGTTTCTGTATCAGAGCATCCGCCCGATCTCCTTAGCGTGAGGTGTATATATAGAAGCCTCCTTGACTTTCTCTGTTGCATGTAAGCTCATGTGCCAAATCCACGTCCATATCAGCTATAGATTTCCAAGATATTATAATGGGTTGTATGCTCCAATATTTAAGGGGCCGTATGTATCGCACGCGTGCAGCTCAAACATGCAATATTCGATTCTTGAATATTAGGTGTCTTGAGGAACGTGCATGTATATCTTGAGCCGACTGTGGATCGTGAAATTTGCATAAGATCGTTCGTATATAAAAGAAAATCTTCAAAATACATTTTGAGGGCCCCGCCACTATGTTGATTATAATTCATCAAATAACACATAATCGCGTGGAATTTTCCGGATGCAATCGTGTGTGTAAGTCTGATCGTTTTTCACTTTCTCTTCGTGTCAAATATAAAATATAAACGTAAACGTATAATATCCGAAGATATGTGGATACTTACCGATAACACATTCTTCTAAGTATAAAAGTAACGCAAAATCTAACTTCACAAGACAACTCAACTCAAGAAGATTATCGATTTATTCACCATTGGAAATTGGAATGGGTGAAGGGTCAAATGGTTTGTCACTTCCTCGTGGGAATGAGATGAGAGAATTTTGAATCAGACTTCTGGAATTTTGTTCATCCTTGGCGGCGATGGAACTCTCTTTGCTCACCATTGCAGATGATTTGTTGTTGTTCTGTAATGCGGATCCACACTCTATGGGTCTTCTCAGGGCTAGCCTTGATACTTTCTCGGATCTCTCGGATCTTTGGCCAAATCTTATTAAGAGTAAGATGTTCGTTTCGAAAAGAGCTGAATGAGTGGGGCTTATGCTATGTAATATAATGGGTTTCTAGAGGAACGTTGCCAGTCGGTCATTTTGGTGTTCCCCTAATAATGAAGAAGTTGACCACTTGAGATTTTGCTCCACTCATTTGGCCAGTAGACGCTCGATTGGGTTCATGGCTCAATCTTTGTCTATTTTATGCAGGGAGGGCCCAACTTATAAAATCGGTTCTTTGTGCATTATATGATTACAGGTGTGGGGTATTTCTTCTGCGAAAGGGCGTAATTGATGACATTGAGTCCCGAATGAGAAATTTCCTTGGGCGGGTTCTACAACGAAGGTAGCATGGGCGAATGTTTTCTTACCAGTAGAAGAGGGTGTCTTGGGTTTTCGATCTGGACGAGAGGTTAATCGAGCATTGATGTTGGCGCAGTTGTGGAGAATCCCACATATGGATCATAATTCTATTTGGCTATCGTGATTGGATCACACTTCTTTAAACCGTAGGTCACTATGGAGCTCCCTGATTTCGGCTCCGGTTGCGTGGAATTGGAAGAAAATTCTCAAACTTCGACGTACAATGAGAACCTTAGTTTCTTTTTTTTTTATAGGTAACAAAATCGTACGATTTGGATGTGGACGGATCCTTGACTATACAACCATTGCCCCTTATTGAGCAATGGCGAGGGCTCCCGCTTTTGCTACTCTTGCTGCTGAGGTCTTCGATATTTGAGTTTAAATCGTCCTCCTTACCAGAGGTGCCGGGTGCGTGCTCTTCATTATCAATAGGATTCCATCATTTTCGGTCTCCGGCATGAGCATCAAAGTATTATACCATCTCCAACCGAAAAACACATTCTCAAACTCAAACTCATTTTCAAACTCAAAATGCAGTAATTCTTCTCCAACCGTTAAACTCATTCTCAAACTCAAAAGTATATTCCTGCAATATTCTCTTCCACATTAATTTTTATAAATTTTCAATGTTACCCACATATTTTACAATTTTACAAATCAAACAACGTTATTATTTAAAATTCGATTAATACAATATTTAATAAAATTAATAGTAACACTATCAGTTTTACATATAAAAAACATCGAAAAATGTTTATTAAAAAAAGAAATTACATTACACGAGGAAAAGATAAATCGAGATGCATATAATCGTTATTCGTACAATTAAAAAGCCTCTGAATTGATGTATTCCTCCCACAAATGATCAATTAGCACGTTCCGAAGTGCAATGTGATCATCTTTATTTCTAATATTTTTGTATCGAGATACAAATTCTTGAAATCGGGAATTTTCGTTTATGACCAATTCGACCTCCGGCAGGGGAGTTTCCATCTCGATTTCAATCGGTGCACTTAGATCATGTTCATCCTCTACAATCATGTTATGCAAAATTAACATGTACGTATTATATCATGTAATATTTCTTTTTTCCAATAATGTACTGGCCCAGCTACAATTCCTAAACGTGATTGAAGAACTCCAAATGCACATCCAACGTCTTTTCTGTATGCTTCTTGCTTCATAGCAAAATATTTTTTCTTCGGACCGCGTGGCTCATGGATCGTTTGAACAAGAGTAAACCATTTTGGATATATGCTATCAGCTAAATAATAACCCATGTTAAATTTTTTTCCTTGAATTACATAATGAGCCATAGGAGCAATACCTTGAGTTAGATCTGAGAAAAGATGAGATGACTCTAATACGTTTATGTCGTTGTTGGAGCCTGGCAAACCAAAATAAACATGCCAAATCCAAATATCATAATCTGCTACAGCTTCAAGAATAATTGTAGGCTTTCCACTACGACCTGTATATTGCCCGGCCCATCCCGTAGAGCAATTTTTCCATCTCCAGTGCATGCAATCTAAGCTCCCAAGCATTCTTGGGAAACCACGTTTCTGACCAATTAGGAGTCTAGAAATATCATTAGATGTGGGTCTTCTCAGATAACGCTCGCTAAACACATCAACAACCGCTCGACAAAACCTCTTCATACTTTCAATTGCAGTCGACTCTCCAATTTTAACATACTCGTCCGTAACATCGGCGGAAACACCGTACGCCAACATACGAAAGACAACATTCATTTTTTGTATCGGAGATAAACCCATTCTACCGGCTCGATCTGCTCGTTGTTGGAAGTAGTGATCATGATCTTTGATTGTGTCAACAATTCGAAGAAACAACGAGCGAGACATTCGGTATCTTCTACGAAACATGGTCTCATTGTACACTGGGTTATTTGAAAAATAATCACTGTACAACATGCGATCAGCAGCTTCTCGATCACGATTGATAAAAATATGTCCAGGAAGAGAACCGCCATGTAATGCTTCGTGGTTTTGCTGATCAAGAAGTCGTTGAGGGATCGTGTTGTTATTAGCGATAATACTACATATAATTTCTTGTTTTTGACAAAGAGTGTTTATAACAAACACATTATCATCATCTTTGGAAGAGGAAGATGAAGAATTGCCAAAACTGAAATTCATTGGAGGATTAGAATGTGGAGTGTGAAAAATATATTAATATATATGAGGCATATGATGTGTATGTTACGACTAATAATATATATATATATATATATATATATATATATTGTTGCAACCAAGTCTCCGATCACACTTCGTAATCCTCGGGCATACATAATTATAGAGAGATTCAAATTTCCAACTCCTCAAATTATTGTTCTTTTAATAAACGGAATGCTATGTATACAATATTACATATGCACTCGTACAATATGCACTGGTGGCACATGCCATTTAGAATTAAAATCCCCATATCAATGTACAATTATTATTTTAATCTATCCTAAAACATTAGACTTGACACGTCAAGAATTGTAAATAAAAAATATTTTGCACCCCACATAATACTCGGGCAAGAAGTTTGAAGATTTCAATAGAACTCGTCAATAATATTAAAATAGTATTATTCTCTTCTTACAAAAGAATGAGCTAAATTTAGGGAGATTTGTCAAACTTCATACTCCTTACTTCCAGACGTAATTGTAGCAAGATTTGTTAAACTTTCAATAGCTAATTTATTTTTCTAATAGAATCTTTGCATAGAGGTAAAATTTTCACTATAAAAGAGCATAGTGATGTAGTAGAATTACTACCTCACAACACCATACAATAAACATCTATCACATACGAACTTCTTCTAAGAATGTCAGTCTGATCAACTTCCTATAACCATGATGAAGATATCCTCTTATGCCGAGTTTATATGGAAATTGCTTAGGATCCGATTGTTGAGGTGTACCAATCATCTGTCGATTTTGGCCACGTATAGAACAAGCATTCAACAAAGAAAAACTTGAGCATTGGGAGATTCGTAGCAAGATATCTATGCAAGCACGGGTTCAAGCAATAGAAAAAGCGACCAAAAGACTCCATACTTGTATAAAAGCAGTAGGAGATATGCATCAAAGCAGTGTTTCCAACGAAGATATCGTGAGTATTAACATTTTAATCTATTTTTTACTTCTAACGTATATTAACACACTAAATGTGTATAACAATTTGTAGATGTTGAGAGCGAAAAAATTGTTCACGGACGATCCTAAATTAAAACAAGGATGGAAATATGATCATGTTTGGGACATTATTAAGGATTTCGAAAAATTTAAAGATTGTGCTACGCGAAGAGGAAGAAAACTATATACCTTTTCCGAGTCAGAAAATGGTAATCTCGAGTCTGACGAGGAAGCATTACCAGGCACCTCTTCGTTGTTTATGAACGTAGGCGACTCAGATAGACCATCGAAAAGACCTATTGGGGTGAAGAAAGCTAAACTAAAAAGGAAGATAAATGATGATTCTTCATCGATAATCAACGTCGTCCAAGAAGCAAACAATAAACTACTTGATGAGTTTAAAAAAACAAACGAACAACTAAAATGTCAATTAGAAATGCAAAACAAATCCCACGCTTTAAAAGAATTGAGGGAAGAAAACAAAATATTATTTCAAGATGTCAGCTGCATAGAAGATTCAAGGGTTCGAGCATATGTTGAAGCTGAAAGGGCACGAATTTTACAAAAAAGAGCCCAACAAATCCAACCAGATCCACATTCAACCGGTACATTTGGCCATTTTTTCAATAATCTTGGAGGAAGCAATGCCGATTTGGCAGACTACTAAAATATTTTTTATTAGTTTCGTGTTTGATATTTTTTTCCGTACCGGTGTGCTATTTGTCACGGTTTATGATTTTTAATGTGTATTTCGCCAAGTTCAAACATGTGGCAAAGAAAATAAAAACAAAAGCAGAAACCAATCATAAAACACAAGAGGAAATAACAAGCTTTATGAGAACAACACGGATTTTACAAAAATTGACTACAACACCCAAAATCACGACACAACAGAGCCAATCGCCAAGCCCCACGAACAAGTACAAAACCAACACAATCCCCGCAGTCTCCGCATGCTGCAACAGCACCGCCTTGGACCCGAGAACCATCCAAATGCTCGTAAAGTACCCGTTCGTAAGGTCCAAGAGACACGACAGTACCGGCACGGAAACCTCAGAGCCAACACCTCCGCAGAGCCCTTCAATGAATCAGGCGTTCACTGCTCGACAACAACAACCGCATTGTTCAAGAAGAGTTGCGTTGCGTCGCTTCTCACAACAAATTTTTGCAGCCAATCTCCATCAGAACCTTGCAGCGAGACCCGAATTATCATTTCTTGCAGAGTTTACCAGAATCTTCTTAAAATTTCTTCGAATGGTCCAAAGAATTAAGCGGCTTCAACCCCCGCAGTAAAACCTGTAAGAGTTCGTGGTCGTCCATGAAGCTGAATAAGCTCACGATTCGCTCAGTTTTAGCTCAGAAGCTGAAGGCTTCGAGGGCTTATCTTAAATCTTTGTTCAACAAAGCCGCTTGCTCCTACGATTCATGCGCTGATGAATCAAATGGAATTAGACAGAAAGATGGAGAAGGTTCGATCGATAGTAATAATAATAATCACTTTAAGATTTCTGACGAAAACTCATCGGAGGTGAAGAAGCTACACTCAAACGGAGATGGAACACCCAAGCTCAGAATAATAGGACTCGTGCCAAGGGTTGAAGAGAATTTATATGCAAACCCTTTGTCTGGTTGTATATGCGAAAGGGATCAGCCAAAGTCGTGACCCACAAACATTTGACCAAACACTTGGTGGGCAGAGAATTAGTTAAAGATCTTAAAAACAGTCAAAACTACTTACCCGTAATCCAAATCGCTCACACGAAACCTTAATCACATACCTGGTGCTTATCGAACCAGGTTTGCCAGAGATCACCGGCTGAATCTTGCAGATCGGCAGCGCCACCGACCTAAACTTCAGCATCCCTAAGCACATGGACGAGAGCAGCGTGGTGAAGACCATGGGGTTCTTTGGTGTGACGCAAACGATCTCGTACTGCTTCGATGTCCTTGATTAGCCTACACCCAACCCATCCCTATCCAAATACCACCACTATCGACTTCTCGTCTCCTTTGGCGGGCCCGAGTTTTGGATGATTAGGCTCCATGCCTTTGACATTTCCGACGGGAGCTACGGTGAAAAGCCTTGACCTATGGGTGAAGAGGGAAAGAGGCGTCGTGAGTTCGTGATAATGGATTGTGGGTGAAGGAATGAAAAATGTATAACTATGAGATCTTTTATGCAATTTAAAAAATGGAGACGCAAAAAATGAGTAGAAACGCAAAATTGCTAGAATTAGGAGAGAGAAGGTGATAAACCCATTTTGGGTTTGGTTTTTGAGTTCCATTGGAGTAATTTTACTCCATATTTTAGGTTATGCAGTACAATTGGAGATGGTCTTATGGGCATTCCAAGAGATGTGCGCATAAGATGCATTGTTACAAATGTGCTATGGAGTTGGCCATCTCACTCCAAAGTTGCATACGTTGATATAGGTCTTCTTATGCCGAAGGTGTACCCAAATGAGAGTGATTTTGTCGGATGGATAGGGTTGCCATATGGACAATTTTCAACACGATCGGCAAAGAGGCTATTCGATATAGAAAGCAAACAATCTACTGAGCTACGTATACCACGCTTTGAGTTTATATTATGGCTATCTATTCGAGATTGACTGGGAACCCGAGACAATGGGTGGATTCCATGGATCGCTAAGACGAATGGATGTTTGATATGTGACGGAGCAAACCTTGACACAACTAACCATATCTTTTTGATTATTTTTTGCGGGTACTTAAGGATTTTGCGAATGAAGTAGGACTTAAATGGCTTTATCAAAAATGGCCTCGAGGTGTTAAGTGGACCAAGTAACTATATTAGCAGACATTTGTTTACTGTATTGTATTGAAAAGGTAGCATCGATTACCTATCATATATGGATGGGGTGCAACAGACGATGGCACGATGAGGTCCAGAGGATTACATATTGAGTAACGACTGATGCTCTACATAGTATTCTCGCGAGATTGGAAGGAAAAATATAATTTTCAGCTTGTGGTATTTGTCGCATGTGGTGAATTGAATTGTAATTTTGACTATGTATGCTTGGTTCCGCTATTTGTGTTGTCGATTGGTGCGGTGTAGTAAATGCCGCATTCCGGTAACATCTATCTTTATCTATAGTATATGTGAGCTTTATCAAAAAAAATATATTCTGAAAAATTCCATAGTCATTCAATTGCTTTTGCAGTTTCGAAGGCAATAAACTCGGACTCCATAGTTACCGAGAGATGTACGTTTGTTTGGAGGATTTCTAGGAGACCACTCCACCACCAATTTGAATATGTATCCACTTTTGGAATTGAAATCTTTTGTATCTGATATCCAATTTGCATCACAATAGCCCTCCAACAATATGATATTTTTCACAATGTAATCGTTAGTCAATCGTATATCGAAAATATCTAAGAACTCTCACCAATGCTTTCTGATGGGTGTTGCTTGGATTACTTGTGAAACAAATTAGTTTTGTTAAGCGTACAAGCAATATACAGACATGTACAGTTCGTAAGGTACATCAAACTGCCTATTTTCCAAGAATATTACACGTGTGATCAGGTTCCCCATGGTTTTTTGTCAAGTGTTGACAAAATGACTACATATCCATTAGGTGTGGTTTTGACATATATGAATTTGTCACATTCATTTATTATGAATTTTCTTGATGACATCATTTTGTCTAATTTTTCGTGTCACTGTTTAGATGCTTGTTTACGTCGTATAATGACTTAGCTAGTCGACACACCTTCTTTTCTTGTCCTGAAGCTATGAACCACTCGGGTTGTTTCATATATATTTCTTCTTCTAGCTCACTATTCAAAAATGCAGTCTTGACATCCATTTGATAAATTTTGAGGTAATACCGTGCATCCCGTATAGACGTGATTCTCGTCACAGGTGACTGGTAATCAAAATAATCAAGACCTTCTTTTTGTTTGAAGCCTTTTGACACTAATATGTCCTTATATTTATCAATTGATCCATCCGACTATACTTACTGATGATGCCAGAAAAAATTTGCTTACCCTTCCATCGTCCTTCCGCCGCGAACGTCTGCAATGCATGGATTGAGGGGGGTTAGAGTGTTGTCCGTCCTGCCTCAGTCAGGAGGGTATTTCTCTCTCCGATGTTTTAGAGAAATATGGAAATAAAAATGGGTGTCGAGAGAGGTTTCAAGTGTAGATTAAGTGTACCTTGAATGATGAACGAGCGAAGATATTTATAGGAGGAGCCGACCTATTTTGTTGGGCCGTAGGGATTTGGGACCTTCCTTCAAAAGTTTGAATCGACCTACGAGAATATCTCATTTGGTTGAGATATGAGTCCTTCCTGGAATATCTCCTCTTCCGTTGGCCTTTTAAGTTTGAATACTCCAAAAAATATTGGACCTTGACCGGATCATGACTTCGAGGAGAATGACTTGGCTCTGGAATTGGTTTGGCCTCGGCCATGAGTACCTCGACTTCGTCGGGGACACTTTGGTCTTCCCTTAAGGGCCTTGGCCTCGAGGGAGTTGTTTCGGCCTCGGCCTCACCGGGATGGCCTCAGCCTCCTTGGCTTCGGCCGCCTCGGCTTCAGCCACCTCGGCCCCAGTTGTGGGCCACTTTGGCCTCCTCGGCTTCGGCCTCGGCTGCGGGCATCTCGACCTTGGCTGCTTTGGGTGCTTCGGCCTTGGGTGCTTTGGACGCTTCAGCCTTGGGTGATTCGAGTGCTTCCGGTGACTCGGCATCGGGTGCTTGGGCACTTCAGCCTCGAGTGTTTCGGGCATTTCGGCCTCGGGTGCCTTCGAGCGCTTTGGCCTCGAGTCCTTCGGCCGACTCAGCCTTGGGCGCTTCCGTCGTTTATGCCTTGGTGTGCTCGGCGCCTCGGTAATGGCCTGGTCGTCCGCTGCTGCTCGACCTCGGCCACTTGGCCTAGGCGGGGTCTGGTCAGGATCGAGCACTCAGCCTCGACAGCATTTTTTTCGGCCGGGTTGGCCTTTGGTCTTTGCCCATTCGCCATTGGCGTATTTAATGTCGGGGGTCTGAGGAACTTTGCCAACGATTTTAGGCAACTTCCGGTGGTAGTTAAGTTTCTTCGTCGGATATTTTACTGTGGAAAAATCCAGAGGTAACACTTACGATTTAGTATCTACATACATACTAATGGTTTTGTATCAGAAAGACGGTCTACTAATTCCCATTTATTATTATCCAAGATGAATTTTATTTCACTATTGACGACTTCTTTTCTCAAAAGAAGCGTCATGACTAGAGAGGGCTTCACTCAATATCTCTGGCTCACTTTCTAACATATAAGTTAGTCTGTCAAGACCGAACGATCTTTCAGGTCTAGCCCTCTTGTTTTGACGTGGTTCTTCATCACTTTCCTAATCATCAGTAGTTCTTTTTCTGAAAATTTTGTCCAAAAATGACATTTTCGTTGTAACTATTATTTCTACGATTTTCGATGTTCCTTTTTTACTTGGGATTACATTCTAAAAAAACACAGCATTCCTTGATTTATTGGTCCGCTGATACAAAGATGATATAAATTGTGGGACCTATTTCTTAAGATCATTGCAAAATTTCTTTATTTCCAACACTTGAAAGGCAAAATTTAGATGCAACACAAAAACATTTTTATAAATATCGGCCCTTTAGATACTTTTTTTATTTGCATTGAAGTCTCCAACGTTTTATTTATTTTTAGACTAAAGAATCATTCTATAAACATTATTTATGTACAACAACAAAAATAATAACAGTCTATTATAATAGAAAAAGTTTTGGTTGCCTTAATAAAAAGTGGAAACTTTATAGTTGCAAATGAATAAAATTTAAAATTGAGACGTAAAAATATAGTAAGCCATAATTAAATTTCTTCGACAATAATAAACTAAAATTGAATTGGGCTATAAAAATTAATATGTATTAAAGAGATATTTATACGGTGGTAGGCCCATTAAAATTTAGACAATTAAAAATGAATTGTGCAATCATGTCAATTAGGATTTATTGTCGTCTTCTTCACCAAATATTATTAAACTCAAATCCATCATGACCACAATTCCTACATCTAGCGGCGGCTGCGGGGGGGTCAGCCGACCCGTCTGACCCCTATGGTTCTGTCCTTGCACATGAACATCGGGAGACTTTCGCACTATAAATCCATTGGCGCTGCTTGACATACCCAATAAATATCACACTGAGCATATCTTAGGCCAAATATTAACTTGATTAGGCTTAGGCACTTAAACCTTACCCCACACTTTCAAGTATTTATGGGAAGGTTAACGTCCTTTCCTCAATTCATATGATATTATATTATTTTTCTTGATGGATTCGATTTAGAATGCGAGCTAGTTGATGGCTTCCCTCTACAAACTATGTGGTAAACCGGGGTTTTTTTGTTTGGTCGGAAGAAAGTTTCCATTACCACGAAAACGATTTTATACGGCACCTCAACAAGTATACTATGCTACTTACAACAAAAACTTAGTAAAGAAATTCTCTAATATAAACCAGCCCAGTACTCTTTCTTCTCCCCATATAAATGGCTCTCACATTGTCTTTAATCCCCTGTTTTATCAGCCGGACCAGATCCTCTGCTGCTCGCGCCTTGTCGTTGGGCATCTCACATTTCGTTCCTTCCATAGTGTATAGATAGTAGCTGCTACCATTGCAATTTGCAACCGGCATTGGATGTGTTTCCTCTTCCCCATCCTGACAATGAGCATCTCCCATCCATCGTAGCTCCGAGGAATCCTCAGCTTAATCCATTTATCAATCTCTTCCACTACCTTCAAACTATAATCCCATGAAAAGTAGGTGTTCAATTGTTTCATCCGCTTGATTGCATAATAAACATCTACCATCTGGGATTTGCATCCCCCATCTCATCAATCTGCTGCGTGTCAGCAATCCCCTATGCAAGGTCAACCATAGAATGTAAGCATGTCCTGGCAGATTCATTATGCTCCAAATAGCCGCATCAGCTCTAAACTGTGTATGGTCACCCTTCAACCAAGTGCATGCCGACATGATAGTATAGCGACCCTTTGGCTTAGTTTAGCATCAAGGCATTTTCGTCGTTCGATTTTTATGCTCGGAAACACCATTTAATTGAGGCGTGTAAGGTGCCTTTGTTTGATGAATGATGCCGGATTGTGTAGAAAACTCATAAAACGGTGCAACATATTCTCCACTCTATCACTATGAATTATCTAATTTGTTTGTCAAATTGATTTTCAACTTCGGCTTTTGTAGGTTCTGAATGCTTCTAATCCTTTGTCTTTGCCTCTTAACAAATAGACATTGTGCAATCTTTATAAAAGTAAGGAAGTGAGAAGGTAGACGATGGTGAGAAGTTAAATTCTGCTCGAAAAGAGGTTGCTCGAAGTCCCTCTGCAGAATTGATAGGTCGAGTAGGTTCGACAACTACACATAGGATTGGTCACTAAGTGAATCATGTGGAATAAGATTGGTCGCTGAGTGAAGTCCTTAAGGATGCGTTTGGATTCGAGAATTTAAACTGAATTGAATTGAAATTACAAATTCCATGATTCGAATTTCAAATCCAAATCCATTCTTTGGCGAACGCTAGGATTTGGAATTCGGATTTCAAAATGAAGCTCGAGCTCGACAATAATGAACTCGAACTTAGCTTTTTCCGAGCCGGCTCGACTCACCGTTCGTCGAGCTCGAGCCGAGCTTTTGTCGAGTCGGTTCATTGAGCTCGCAAGCCAGCTCAACTCATCGTTCGTCGAGCTCGAACCGAGCTTTTGTCGAGCCGGCTCGACTTGTTGTTCGTCGAGCTCGAGCCGTCGCATCGAACTCGCTAGTCGGTTCGACTCATCGTTCACCCACAATTGTTATTGTTATTACTATTATTATTATCATTAGTTACGAAATCATTACGATGGGTTTTTGAATTTAAAAAACGAACCACTTGCGGTCAAATTTCAATATCATTAAACAACAAAGGGTTTAAATTCTCCTCGGACTTGGATGGATGAAATCGAAATCCAAATCCGAGTGGTTGCCAAACGGGTGAATGGAGGAAATCCGAAATTCAAATCAAAATCCGAGAATCCAAACGGACCATAAATGTAATCAGACTTGGAGCATCACATCTCTCCCATATAATAAAAAACTCTGTTTGATGCAAATGGGTTTGTAAAATTAAATACAACAGCGGTGGAATAGTCAAGCGACTCAAAACACGAATAGTAGCAAATGATTTTACACAAAAACTCAAGGGCTAGACTACGAATAGACATTTGCCACTGTTGCAAAAATGAACACCATATGATCCTTCTATATGTGGAAGTCAACTCCGAATGGATTTTCTCGCAGATGGACGTGAAAAATGCATTCTTACAAGGTTACCTGGATATGGAGATATATATGACACTTCCACCGGGCCACATCTTGAGAATCACCACTGGAAATTTGTATGTGAACTAAAAAAACCAATATATAGTTTGAAACAATCTCCAAGAGCGTGGTATTCAAAATTGAGTCATCCCCTTCTTAATTATGATTTTTTAAAAAGCTCAGCAGATTCATCTGTGTTTATCAAGACAACTAATCAAACTATTGTAGTTATATTTGTATATGTGGAAGGTATCATAATAACAAGAAACAACACCTATGAGATCAATAAAGCGAAAGGATATCCAAAAATTAAATTTGACATTAAAGATCTTGGACAACTTAAATATTTTTTGGCAATAGAAATAGCGAATTACCTATAGGGTTTTTCTATTTCAAAGAAAATATGTTCTATATCTTTTAAAAGAGTCGGAAAAAATGGGAGTCAAACTATCAAAACTCCAATGGAAACCAATAAAAAATTAAGGTCCATTAAAAGATATTCAACAACTTCAAAGGCTGGTGGAAAAACTTATTTATCTGAATGTTAAATGACCTAACATATAATTTGTTGTTAGTTGTGTTAGCCAATTTATGGAGGCATCGATGACCAATCATCTTGAAGAAGTTGAGTGTATACTGAAATACGTCAAGAAAAAGACCAACCTCCTATGTACCGTACTCTTTTTGTACCCAACCCATGCCGAGAAATCTGGATGAAAAAGAAGGAATCTCATGATGTGATAGGCTACTCCGACGCAGATTGGGCATGGAGCTTACATAGGAGATACACTACTGGATACTACACATTCGTGGGATGAAACTAGTCACGTGGAAGAGAAAGAAGCAAAATGTCGTAGCAAGGATGAGCGCTGAAGCAAAATACAGAGCTATGGCCTCCACAACGACTGAGAGCTCATATGGATAAAACGTCTCTTGGAAGATCTGAAAATCAAGAGTGATCGACCACTGACGATATTTTGTGACAATCAAGCAGCACGACATATCCCAGCAAACTCGATCTTCCATGAGCGAACAAAGCACATTGAGGTGGGTTGTCACTTTGTACGGAAAAAAGTGCAAAGTAAAGAGAAAGAAACACCTTCGTGACTAGTAAAGAACAATGGACGACATCTTCACCAAACACGTGGATGCTCGATCCTTCGAAGACATAGTTATCAAGTTGGACTTGATTTATTTATTCAAGCACAACTTGAGGGGGAGTGTTGAAGTTTAGTAAAAGATCTCGAACGGCTACTTGCCTAAATAGAGGATATTACTCATAATGATCTCCAACTGCTACTTGCCTAATTTGTCAATTATCTTACATGTATAAAAACAGCCGATGTAAACCTGCAGCAATACAAGAAAATCGATCATACGAAGTTATTTTACATATTCTACAACATGAAAAGCTACAAGATTCACAACATATATCACTTGTACTATCATCGAACATTTTGATCAATGCAGAAACAAGGTAGAAAAGACATTCTCTCCCCTGATTGTCTAAATGATTTCTAGAAAAAATTTAGATAACAGTTCCAAATATGCGACGAAAGTTGAGTTACCAATTGTTAGAGCACCTCACGTGTTTTGCCACCTGCATCGTTCATCTACCTGCTTCACAACACTTCCAGGAAAGATAATCATACCCATAATAGCTATGTATCGAGAGGACGAAAGTATTTGAGGCAGCATCACCCCACACTGAATATATTCCTCAAAATCCAGCAATTGATACGTTTTAACAAATCTTTCTACAAAATCTTGGCAATCCACCCTGCGCCATTTTGTTAGTAATAGCGGTACACCACAATATAGCAAGGGATATGTTCCTTCAGCAAAGGCAATTAACTGTTGGAATTCACGCTTTACTTGAGCTACCACCCAATCAATATACATGTTAAATTTCAAAACATTAATATCTATACCCGACAACCCATGAAAATGCATCATTCATGTTTTGGTGAGTTCCACTGAACTTTGCATGTTAGGTCATGATTTATCAATCAACAAGCAATCTAAGCACGAATTCTCGGTATTCGAGTAAGAAATCTTACGTATTACGTTTGGTCGAATATCGCGTTGAAGATCTTGAGAGAGGTTGTTAGCTTTCCGAGTTTCTCGAACGTATTCTCTCGTTTAAATTATTAATTCGATGCTTGTTATTTTTCTGAATAATAAACTGGTATTAATTTTGATAGTGTACATCATATTTATACCTATATCCAAGGTATAATTGCTATTAGGTCCTACATTATCAAAACTTTTAGTTACGCCCCTAATTACAAGGATAATGAAATAATAAAGCACAATTCTAATGTTCTCTTCAATCTCCCCCTTTGTGATTGTCTTTGTTTCAGCTCCTTTTATACTTGTCGGGCATAAAAAGACTTCTGCAACCCCAATGCTGTCTCGTAACGTCGAACAACATTCCTCAGCTCCAATCTCTCATTTATAGCATCTAGAAGCTCGTTCAAGAGTGGGGCCTCTTCTTCAAAAAGATCTTCGAAGATTGTCTCTTCGGTAATCTCTCACAATCTCTTCTGACTGTTCTTCCTCATTAACTTTAGCGTCCCGTCGCAGAACTTATGGACTTCTGACTTCATCATAGCCCTTGTCTTCCCAATGACTGGATTTAGATAGGTTATGGCGAGGCCAGATTTCTTGAAGATGTAGTTCTCGGGAAAGTTGTTGAGTGGGAAGCCCTTCATGAGCGGAGATTCCATGTTGACCTTCTTCATGTTGTTCTCTATTGCAATTTGAAGGTCGTGTGCGGTGTGATACTTGATCTGTCGCACCATGAATCTTTTCAGTCCCTCGAGTCCTTCAGTCTTGATATATCCGGAATGCGTCTTGTACTTTCTCTTGTACATCTGGTACAGTTGGTAGACCTCTTCCGGTGGAAGGAATGGGAGATAGCTTTCATCTATCTCTTCTCGAGTGCGGTTGCTATCCGCTCGCTCAATGATGTAGATAGGGGTTGGATATCTTCCGATCGTATGCAAGACTCCGACAAGTTGGAGAATCGGTGGTTTGTTCTTGAAATTTTCCTTCAGTTGATCAGCAGGAATGCCACTTCGATCGGGTCCGAGATAATTGAGCATGAAGATATGCTCCATTTTCTTCGTATCTTCCTAGTGTGAGATGCCCCTTAGGTTAAGTTCATTGAGCTTCTTGATTTTGTTTGGAGCCCTCCAAATCTGCTTTCTTACGTCTTCAATGAACGAGACTTCAATTCTGACGTTCTCCCATGGCGTCTCGACTCTAACTGTCCCTTTTGATAAACGGGGAGGAGAGTCGACTCTGAACCTTATCATTTCGGGTAGCTCTGGGAGGGCAGAACTGTAGTTCTCGCCTTCTTGAAGTTCTTCTTCTTCAAGCAGCACCAAGTCCACTGAAGCTTGTTGTAAGAAGTATCTGACGTTAGAGAGTCGAGCTTGAGAAGCTTCCTCTGGTTCCCATTGCGTCATCCACTTCTCATTTAGGATGTAGTCATCTACGATCAGATGTGGATCGTATGCAACGGCTTCTGGTTGGACTTGGGGGAGGTTTGAGGTTGGAATCGGATTTGGATTTGTAGGAGAGAGGGTTAGTGTTTGAGATATGGTGGGAGTTGTGGTTGTTTGTTGGGGGGTTTGAGATTGTGTGGTTGGTGGGTGTGAGGACGATCCCCCAGCTTCTTGAGTCTTTGTCTGTGCTGGACTCAATCCACGGCCGCTCCGTGTAGTTCGTTGCTGTTTCTCCCCCTCGTGACGATCCGGATCATCGGGATCGTCATGTCTACGCTTGGTGCGGGAGCTTTCTTCTCGGCACGTTGATAAGTGATGGTGAGGGAGTTGGGGTGGTGAGGATTGATTGTAGTGGGGTGTGTAGAGTGGTGGTAGGAAGTGGTGAGGTATGGGTGTGGTTTGTGTGTCGGTCAGAGCAGCTTCTGAGACTGGTGTTTTCCCGGTGTCTCTTCAAGAAATCTCGAGAGCGTGGAGCATACGGTCCATCAGACGATCTTCTAGAGAAGATAGAGCTGTGGAGGCGCTTCTTATAGTCTTTGCTCCGTCACGAACATTGGTGGAGTGGGGCCAGGGAGGCGCTCCACTGTCACAACATCGGAGTAGATTTTCAATGTGCCGCCTTGAGTAGGTCTTGAAGTTCCGGAACGTCCAAGGACATCCGTTATCAACCCTGAAGTCACCACTTCAATGGGTTGGCCTATTGTTTGCTCCGAAGATATCGGGGGTCCAATAGGGCTTCCACCCAATCCTTGAGATGATACGATAGGTATCACCTCTATGGGTGTTGAGGCAGATTTAATTTGAATCCGTTCGGTAGGCTTATCACTTGGTGGTGGATGTGTTGGCTCCGAAGCTGGTATGATTGAAGGTACTGCAGACGAGGCCGAGAGTTGTTGTCGGTGAGGGCCCCTTCGTTGGAGTCTGTGTGCTTCATCAGAATCGGTTGCCTCAGGAGAGATATCTTGTGGAACACCTTCGGGCTCAATCTCTTGAGTCGTGGCTTCGGGCTCCGTTGTTGCCACCATAGATTCCCTTTGAAAAGGTGTCGGAGCTGAATCCAAGGCAAGTACCATCGCCTCCGTGATGGAGTTGTTCTGGCAGTAGTCCTGATATGCCTCTTCAGTTGGATCAGCTAGTCGGAGCAACTCCAATGGGATCAGCATTGGTTGGAGTGCTAGATCGGCGGCCTTCGGGTTGTGAAAAAATCGAAGGCGTGGCGGAGTGTATTCCGCAATTGGTGGTAGTCTCGGGTTCTCAGGATTGATGTCAATGAAGTGCGAGATCAGTATCGGGAACCATCGTACATAGGGAAGGGATTTGGCCTTCGACTTTGTCTCCCTTTGACGCATCTGGTCCGCTAGATTGTTCCAAATCAGCTGGGCCACGTCATATCTTTTGGAAAAGATCACTCCGTGAAAAATGCAAAAGATGTTCCCGTTCGCCTTGTCGAAGCCGGAGTGTTTTGGGGAGAGGCATTTGTTGATGATGCCGAACAATGTCTTCCACGGACGGAGAATCCCGCTATTTTGTAAGTTCGCCAGTTTGGTTAGCGGAGGTTTGTATCCCATCCGGATCGTCATATATTCCATGCTATCACCGTTGACGAAGCTCTTCATACTTTCCCAGAATTGCTGGAGATAGGCCATTGGTACGGTGGACGTCATGGTCAAGGCTGGCCATAAGGGGTGTCCTTTGAGGATGGATATTATGACTTCATCCGGACATCGAAACGTCGTAAAGTCCAGTTGAAAGTTGTTATCGTGGACAATAATATAACTTCCAGAGGGGTAGATGTGAGGGTAGTTGGGAGTTGCCATATCTGCAAAAATAACATAAGGTTAATTAGTTGATAAATTTTCATATGCTAATTTGCGGGAATAAGAATGAACTTAAGAAAAAAATTGGAATTGTTAAGGTTTAAATACGAAGGACTTAGTTAAAATTTTGAAAATTGTAAGTTTGACAAAGTCTTATAAGTGTATTGTTATTCGATCGAAGAGTTATTCGAACATCAATTTTTGCGATAGAAAATATTTTTAAGTTGTGAAAAATTTTCTAAGTCTTTTTCACCGTGATTTTATTCGAGTGACAATTTATTCGATCGTTAAATTTTGCGATCGAATAAAATAGTGTCGAATAAAACAAATTTTTCGCCAATGACTTTTACGATCGAATAAAATTTTATCGAAAACAATAGTTTGCGATCGAATAAGAATGGTCGAAAAACTTAAGTTATTCGCCGTGTAGTTTTGCGATCGAATGAGAATGGTCGAAAAACTTAAGTTATTCGCCGCGTAGTTTTGCGATCGAATAAAAATATATCGAAAACACAAAGGTTTTCAACATTGAGTTTTTGCGGTCGAATAAAGTTCTTCTATGACACTGTTTGCGATACGGACTTTTGCGATCGGAAAACTTTCAAATCAAATTTTTAACGTTTAACGTGGAAATTTTGATTTCTGGGTAAATCATGAATTATTCTGGGTTCAGAATGTTCAGAAAACATTCGCGAAACCAAATATCATGATTTTAATCCAGCAAGCCGAGTTAAAACACTTTGATTTGAGGGTCGAAAAACCAGTTTTCGTCGAAAAAATAGAAACATGAACTTTCTTCAAACATTTTTCGTGAAATTGCTTGCGAATCGGATGTTTTTGAACAGAAAATGATTCAGAACAAGTTTCTACCTTCGAAATCGGCAAGTTTGATCTAAAAAATTCGAATATTGCGAGATTTGGTTGGAATCGCCGAAGTCGGTTCGAAGAGTTCGTAGAAGTCGAAAAAATTTTCGATTGGAAATGTGTAGCGTGTGAGAGAGTTTTTCGATCGATAAAGTGATATTAATACTTTACGATCGGGTAAAGTAAAACTTCCTTTGGGCCGTAAAAAAATATTTTTGGGCTTTGAAATTTTTTTTTATGAATTAACCAAAAAATAAATTGCATTCCCTGTATTTCTGAAAGAGATAAAATTATCTCCTATTGTTGATGAAATTTAACATTTGACTCCTCAGATGAGCTTTAAATTTTCTGCGAGACTTAAAATTGTTAGAATTCATGTTTTACGAGTGTAGAAGATAATAACAATTTCTCATATAAAACTCCCCATCAACGATTGCATGAGTAAACTTTTCAGTCCGAAGCATATTTTTAGTACAAATTGGCATATGAAAATTTCCGATTTAAGTACAAGTAACGCATTTTAAGCAATTCAGCATAGTTTCATTAAAAATATTGCGTTTTTCAAAATAGTTATTCGTATTTTATCAATTCTGAACCAATGCATGTATTAATGCATTTAAAATGTGCGAGTAAAAGAAAAGAAATGTTTCGGGGTCAGATTTATTTATTTTGAACATTATCACAAAAAAATTTAAGACATAAAACATTAATTTGCCATAAAATCATGTAACTAAACTAGTATTCTAAGAGCATAGTTTGTATCACTTCGACAACGCTCGCAAGTTTCGCTCATATCACTCAATTTATTTTTATCAAGAAGATTTTTAGTAGATATATCACTCTTATCATCACAACAAAATTATATCATTTAGTTTGTTATCGTAGTATTTTTAATCAACTTACCAAGTGAGAGTTCATCATTTTGAATCAAAGGGACTTTTAAGGGATTATTTTTAGGCTTTGACTAAAGGGGTAGGAAATTTGGGTTAGTGAGCTTAAAAATTCTTCTCTTCCAGGGGCCCTTTTTGTGAAATTATGTTCTGATCCTTTTGCTTTTCCTTTCTTTAGTAATTTCTTTTCAAGGATTTGAGAGATGAGATCTTCTTTGATTTTGGGTCGAGACTGTGTTCCTTTAGAAAGTTTCACAGTTATGGAGTTCGAACCCAAGACTGTGCTTCTTCTCGTTTTCTCTACATAAGATCTAGATTATCATTGGAGAAGTTCACTTCAAGGTGCTTCTCTTCTAGGAGTATACGAGATTATCTAGGAGAAGTTCGCAGTGAGATCAGTGTTTCTCTTCTATAATGATTGAGAAATGCATAATGTTCATCACTTTTGCTCCCCCCCCCCTTTTTCTTGATTGAGTAACCCCGAATCATTTGAATAATGTTGAAGGCTTAATTGGGTGTTTATAAAGAAAAAGAATGTCGGAGAAGGCTCAAAGGGGATTTCTAGAGGAAAAAGTAAATGATTTATAATTTGGGCCAAGTGAAGAATTTCCTAATATGCCCTTATCATTTTCATGACAAACTAATCACAAAAGCAGAAGCTACGAAGTACAAACCAAAAGATAGTCATTTAAAGTGTGACACACTAAAAAAATATTGAGGTTCAAATTCTCACATGTATGATGTGGCTTTGCATCTAGTGAAACAAACAAAGTTCTTTTGAATAAAAGAATGTCATAAGAATTTTAGGCAAAGAACTTAATCATATATATCGAAGAAATATTTTTGTGAGTAATTTCAAAAATAGTCAAAATTATCGTCATCACCCTAATTATTTTTTACTTTATTTATACTATTTATATATATATATATATATTTTTAATTTTCTTTTATGTAGAAAAATATTAAAAGATAGAGTCACGCAAAATAATCAAGGAATATCAAGAAGCACATAGAATATCAAATTAAAGCATAGTAGAGCATGTAAAGCACATTTTAAGTAAGATTGAGATTCAACATGCCTAATTTAGCAATAAGGAATTGGAATCGTTTTTCATCCAATGCCTTATTGAATAAGTCGGCAAGTTGAAGCTCCGTTTTAACAAAATGCATATCTATCGTGCTTTTTTCTACGTGATCTTTTATAAAATGATATCGAATATCTATGTGTTTCGTGCGTGAATGATGAACAGGATTGCAAGTAATGGTAATAGCATTTTGAGAATCACTGTAAATGGGAATGTTATTGAAATCAAACTCGTAATCGCGTAGTTGTGTCCGCATCCATAGAATTTGCGAGCAACAGCTGGCAGCCGTAACGTATTCCGCCTCGGCCGTCGATGTTGATACACAATTTTGTTTCTTTGAAGACCAGCAGACTAATTTTTCGCCTAAAAATTGTGCTCCGCCAGACGTGATTTTTCTGTCCATTCGACAACATGCATAGTCAACATCAGTATAGCCAATAAGTCGAAAGTCAGTATTTTTAGGATACCAAAGCCCTAAGTTTGGAGTTCCTTTGAGATATCGTAGAATCCTCTTGACGGCATTCATGTGGGACTCCTTTGGGTCGGCTTGAAAGCGGGCGCATAGGCAAGTTGCAAACATAATGTCGGGTCGGCTGGATGTCAAGTAGAGAAGAGATCTGATAATGCTCCGATAGGTGGTGATGTTGACAGCCTTTCCAGACAGATCAGCATCCAGTTTGCAATTAGTAGACATAGGAGTATTCATCGGTGTGCTCCTGTCTTGATTAAATCTCTTCAGAATATCTCGGATGTATTTGGTCTGACTGATGAAGATGCCATCATCGAGTTTCTTGACTTGTAATCCAAGAAAGAATTGGAGTTCTCCCATTAAGCTCATCTCGAATTTGGTCTTCATGAGATTACCAAATTTCTGACAGAGACGTTCATTCGTCGATCCGAAAATGATGTCATCAACGTAAACTTGAATGATCATCTAGTCTTTGCCTTGCCTTTTGATGAAGAGAGTTATATCGATTGTTCCTCTGATGATGTTGGATTTGACCAAAAATTCGCTCAGAACATCATACCAAGCACGAGGGGCTTGTTTTAGTCCATAGAGAGCTTTGTCCAATCGATAGACATGATCAGGATGGTTCTCGTGCATGAACCCTTCGAGTTGAGCGACGTAGACTTCTTCTTTTAATACGCCGTTGAGAAAGGCAGTTTTGACGTCCATTTGATAGACTTTGAAGTCTTTGTGAGCCGTGTATGCTAGGAATAAGCGAATAGCTTCAATACGGGCGACCGGAGCATACGTCTCGTCGTAATTAATTCCTTCTTGTTGATTCTATCCCTTAGCAATGAGCCGTGCTTTATTCCTGATTACTTCACCGTTCTCATTTTTCTTGTTCTTGAAAACCCATTTAGTTCCAATTAGAGTTTTGCCATGTGGTTCTGAACTGTTTTGTTCAGAAGCCAAATTCGTCATTTCTTGAAAGGTGACGTTGTAGCTTTCAAGAATAGTACGGGAAGACTTGAGGTAGACGCGATATGATTTTGAAGTAGAGGAATATCCGACAAAAATGGCTTCAAAGGCTTTGGGATCGAACTTTCTTCGATGCTCCCGATCATTGGCCACAAAACACTTGCAACCAAATACTTTGAAGAATGAGATATTCGGGATTCTTTGATTAATTGACTCATATGGCGTCTTTTCGAAGCGTTTGTGAATAATTGTCCTATTTTGAGTAAAACATGCCGTACTCACTGCTTCAGCCCATAGAAAGTGAGGAAGACCGAAGTGTATGAGCATTGTTCTTGCAGCTTCAACTAGAGTCCGGTTCTTTCTTTCTACTACACCATTTTGTTGAGGCGTTTTTGCCGCTAAGAATTGTTGAATAATTCCAAGTGACTGATAAAAGTTGTGAAGTCGCTTGTTCTTGAATTCAGTTCCATTATCAGTTCTGATTACTTGAATCTTCTTTTGCAGGAGATTTTGTGTGGTATTCACAAAGCTTTCTATCAAGTCTCCAGTCTCATCTTTAGTTTTGAGAAATCTTGTCTATGTGTAGCGAGAAAAATCGTCGACAATTACTAACACATATTTTCGACCGTTAATACTTTGTGTACTCATCGGTCCACAAAGGTCCATGTGAAGATGTACCTCTTGATTGTTGTCTGAGAGATGAGGTATACAGCTGTCGAAGGTCGAACTGTTGTCAGATTGATTGTGTATAGATTTGATCTTCGTGATCTTGTGAGAAGCTCTTGATTCTGACTATTCAAAACTCTGCACTGTTCAGCTAGAAATACTACTTGAAATCCTTTGTCACAGAATTGTCCTATGCTGAACAGATTGTGCTGGAGACCTTGGACGCAAGAGACATCTTTAATCTTCAAATTTGACAGTAGAATGTCTTCAAATCCGAATATGGGAGCTAAGTCATTGTTGCCAAATCGGACTTTGCCATTGTAACGATCTTGGTAGTTGCTCAACAGTTCTTGTTTTCCCGTCATGTGTGTGGAGCAACCAGAATCTAAATACCACACATGATGAATCTGCATAGAAAGAAATTAGGGGACTTAGGTACCCACTTTTGAATGGGTCCTCTCGGATTAGCAGATTTGACAAGTAAGGTTTGGTCATATTTGTTTCCTAAATTATTGGAATGCTTAGGTACTCAAACCTACTTAGAAGTAGTTGATTTAAGTGGTACTTCTTTAGGCAACTTGACCTTATTGGCTTGTGTTGGCCTAGGTGGTGTTTTAAGAACCTAGTGAGGTTGAACCTTACATGGGAGGTTAATTTCAGCACGAGCAAATGTCTTATTTGTCGTATTGGTTGAGAAAATCTTTTCTCTAGCTAGTCTCCTAAGGTGTTTGGCTGAATGTACGTGGACTGGGTACCTTAGGTGAGGACAAGAATGTATGGAGCTATAAGCTTTCTTAATAGCCAGATCTTGTTTCCTATGAGACTTAAGACTTGCATTTATCTTAGAAAGATGAACATTGTTTTTAGAAGTAGAGCCAATGTCAAAGTTTATGCTTTCAAAAATAATAGGCTTTAACACATAAGTTGAAGTAACAATACTAGAAATGGTTGTTGTCGTACGAGTGTCATTAGTTTTTGACATAGAAGAAATAGATAACAAATCATTTTTCTTCTGAAATTTTATTCTAGGCACTCTTTCTTTAGAATGCTTCACCTCTTTTACTACTCTACCAGTGGATGGAGTAGAAAAAGAGTTAGTAAAAATCTTTTTCCTTTTTGAAGCATTTAAGGATTCGTTTTCTCTCTTTACAATTTTTGAAGAAGATTTATCTTCTTTTGAAATATTTTGAAAAATAGTGGGAGAGTTTTTCTTAGATTTAATCTTTTCATTAAAGATTTTTCTTTTAAAATAAGATCAGGAAAAGTTTTTAAAGTAGAGGAAATTTTGAGATTGAAAATCTCCAGTAAAAGTTCGTTCTTTTCAGCTTTGAAATTCTTTCGTTCTGTTTCCAAGGAAGCGTTTAAATCAGCTATTTTTCTAATAATAGCCGGAATATAACAGAAATTAGAATTTTGAGAATGATCATGTTATCTTCCTTGTCGTTAGAGAAATCTTCTAGGGGATATAATGAATTATAATCACTAGACAAGTTGAGATCTCTTGTCTTGTAACTATTATTCAAGTCGGTGTAGTCAAAAGGAATGTTAGTCCTATCAGTGGCTTGTCGTTTAGATTCTTCTAAAGCATTTATTTCAGAAGAATTAGTAAATACCATTAGAGAAGTTAAACCTAATCCCATATACTTGATATCGTATAATTGTCTAACATTGACCTTTTTCAAGTTACAGGAATTATTAAAACCTAAGCCCTCTTCAGGATTATAAAATTCTGTATCAAGAGGTTGATTTAGAAATATAGTTTGATCCGTTTGACCCCTTTTTATTAGAAGATCATCTAACGTTTTAATCCTTGAATAAAGTTTCTTACGTTCGTCAGAAATTTCTTTGAAATTATTTTTAGAATTCTTTAAGTCTCTCTGACAATCGATAAGAATAGTATTAAGTTCAGTAATTTTTGTCTCAGAGGTAGCTATGGTTAATTCAAGACTAGAGATTTTTTCCTTAGCGTTAGATAAGAGAATTTCGAGATGAACTTTCTTATCTAATTGCTTTTGCAAATTGCTTTCGCTAAGAGCTACTTTCTCTTCTAATTCCTTTGTTCGTTTCCGCCCAATTTTCATGTTAGTGTACTTAACCTGTAACGATTCTAACATGTTTGATAATGTGGAATTAGATATGAGTACCTCTTGTGATGAAGAGGATGCTTTGTCGTCGTCGTCGTCAGGCCTCTTGATGGGTCATCATTTGAAGCGTCGTCGAGGTATGCCATAAGTGCAAGATTTTCGTCTTCAGAATCTGTGGTGTCTTCCAGCCAATGCTCTTGTTCTGCCATCAGTGCTACTCCAGCCTCTTTTTGTTTAGTGAGTTGGAATTTTTTGGAGTAGTAGTTGGCGTCCTTTTTCTTGGGTAGTTTGCATTCCCTTGAGAAGTGTCCGATCTTTCCACAATTAAAACATTTTTGTGATTCTTTGACACTTTTTTATTCTGAGGACTCGGCCAGTCTTTCCCATTGCTTGAGCTAGTCCGAAGTCTATTGGCCGAAGACGAGGATTTCTTTTGTAAAACAGTTTACTCATCATTTTAGAAATGAAAGCTAACTGTTTCTTGAACTCCTTCATATCAGGTTCGGAGTCCGAGTCAGATTCTCCTTCATCTTCTGAAGAACTTGGCAGCTTGATACTTTTATCCTTTCGAGATCGGCTTTACTTTCTTTCAGAGACAAGTGCAATAGAATCGTCGATCTGCTTGCCCTTTAGTTCTTTTTGGATCTCGCTTATATCTTCTTCATGTTGGGCGAGATTATCAAAGACGGCGCGGATATCCATTTCATCCAAATCTTTATTTTGTCTGATTTGAATGGATATTTTCTTCCACTCCGGTTGAAGAGAAGAAAGAAATCTGATGTTGACCTCCATGTTGGTCTTGAATATATCTATCTTCCTCATTTCATTAAGAAGAGTTAGATATCTTTAATAGAGTTCATAAACTGATTCCTCTGTCTTGGCTTTGAAAGAGTCGTAAGCTGTTAGAATATTTGCTTTCTTTGCTTTGACTCTAACTTCGGTTCGTTGCATCATCTTGTGGAGCTCGTCCAACATGGCCTTTGCGCTCGATAGACTATCTATTTGCTTATAGATGTCATTCGGTATTCCTTGCATTAGGAAAGTCTTGGCTCCCAAGTCTGCTTTGGCTCTTAAACGCTCCCCCTCGGTGTATGCACCATGAACTTTAAGTCTTCTGGTTGCAGGAATAAGAGGATTGTTTGTGGCATCTCCTTCTTGGATGAGCCAGAATTGAGCTGGACCTTCTTGAAGTGACTCGATCAAATTTATGGCTTGATCTTTCGTTTCCAAGAATTTTATGAACCGACTTCTCCATACCGTGTATTCGCCTCTTCGAAGAATTGGAGGGCGGACGTCATTTCTGAGTGAGTAAGCATCCATTTTTGTTGATTAGTAGGATCTTCATGAAAGTTTGGAATCGTAATGAAAAATGCTTCACAAGTGACAAACTTAGTTAGAAATATTTGATTCGTACTTTAAACATGAACCTATGATCTGGTCGTGAAAGAGAAATTGTTATGATTTCGAAAATATTTGGTAAGTAAAAATTGATACTTCAAGATTTGTTAAAGAAATTTGAATTATTGATCGAAAATATTGAGTATCAAAATAGATAGTTCGGAAACAAATATTTTTCGTAAGTTTTGAAGTTTACAATTTTGATTTCTTTTAAATGCAGTGGTCGAAATGTTTTTCGAGCAGTAAAGTTTTTCGATTTAAAAATGTTAAACTTTTTAATCGAAAAAGTTTTTCGAACGTTTAAGGATTTAGTTATATGTTTATCAAAAAAATGTTGAAAATATGATCTTATCGAAAAATATTTTGTTGAAAAACTATGTTGATCACAAAAACTCTTATCGAATAACATGTGATCGAAAAATTACTAGTGATCGAAAAACTTTGTTTTTAGTTTGACTCAAATTGTTTACTGTAAAATTTTTCGATGGAATATTTTTCGATCGAAAATATGTTTTAGCTAATTTTGGATCGAAAAATTTATTCGCTTGAAAAAGATATTTATATATGAACCGAAAAACTAATTATTGAAATAATGTTTTTTCGAGTCTTAAATTTGAGTAAAACACTCGAAAATAGTGTTTGTCGTCGAAAAATATTTTTCGATCCAAGTTTTTCGATCGAAGAACAGCTGAGTTCAATGTAACAGTGAAAATTCCAGATTCAACCGAGATGTTCAATTTAGGTGCTGAAATTCTGGATAATCACGCGTTTAACAGTTCTAGATATGAACAAACACAGAATCAACCATGTTTAATAGCAAAATATATCGACATTAAGACGATCAGTTCGGACTCAAAACTTGATCGCAAACGCAAAAATCGATCTAAATCGAAGATCTGAATTATTATGACGTTCTAAGCGATTGAAATCAGTACGTAAATCAATCCTAACATATAATCTATCACTTAATCAGCAAAATCAACAACAAAATTCGCACAATTAAGCATATTGATCAAAATATAAGTCACGTGAGTTTTTCGATCGAAAAATCTGGAAAATTATTTTGATCTGAAAATTGCGAATTCTGTCCAAAATCAATCACGATTAGCTTTGATACAAATTGTTAGGTCCTGATTCATCAATCAACAAGCAATCTAAGCACGAATTCTCGGTATTCGAGTAAGAAATCTTACGGATTACGTTCGGTCGAATATCCGCGTTGAAGATCTTGAGAGAGGTTGTTAGCTTTCCGAGTTTCTCGAACGTATTCTCTCGTTTAAATTATGAATTCGATGTTTGTTATTTTTCTGAATAATAAAACTTGTATTAATTTTGATAGTGTACATCATATTTATATCTATATCCAAAGTATAATTGCTTTTAGGTCCTACACTATCAAAACTTCTAATTACGCCCCTAATTACAAGGATAATAAAATAATAAAGCACAATTCTAATGTTCTCTTCATATCACACGAACATTAAGTCATCAACAAAAACATAATCTCACTAGCATTTGCTTAACGGTGTCTAAAACCTCGCGTGAAGCCACACGCTGAAGGCAACGGATTAGATATTCAAGTATTGATACAAACAAAAAATGGGACATTGGATTACCTTGCCTCAAACCTCGAGCACCAGGATAAGTGCTTTCCATGTTCCATTGGCAGCTAGTGTGAAGGTAACCGATGAGAAACTCACTTATCCAAGCTACAATTTGATATAAAGTTAAGCTTACTGAACAAGTTCCACACGAATGACCCTTCCACGATATCATATGTCTTCGGATATCGATAATTCATCAAACATGTTGCCGAGATTTCCCTCTGTTTATACAATCGAACAAGGTCTTGGCTCCAGAAACATTGTGTATAATAGACTGTCCGGAAATAAACAAACATTAATTATCTGGCACTAGCCACAGTATCATCCTCTTAAGTCGGGCCCACAATAGCATCGTATACACTTACATACCCTCTTAAGTCGTGCCATGCGATCGGCATGAAATCATGCGCATAAGTTAGTTTCTCTACTTTAGGAATCAATGTGCCTGACGTGGCATTGACGGATTTTACAATATTCACAGTCGAACTCCCTCAATATTGCAATAAGAAATGTGCGCCCATCAGTGTCATTGTTGTTGGGGAACCTTGGGTATCTGAGTCGGATCCTCGGGACGGTGCAAATTTAAATTTTTTCTTCAGAATCCCTGATTTAGCCTCGGATCGTCTTGGATATGATAAGAAACATATATATGATACAAACACGTACAAGAGTTGAAGAGAAAATTACCCTTGAAGCGAGGGCATTGCTAGTGTTCGTCGATCCCCCGGTTGTCGTAAACCTTGCCTAAAACCTAGCTCGCCTTTGCACTAGATCGTCACACTAGGACGAGAACTCCCGTAGATGGCTAGCGGAGAACTCGAACTTTTAATCGAGACAGAATGTCGAACATTCTCCGAGAGATGCTCGAATTGAGGTTAATGTTACTCAAATGGCATGCTCGAAGTTTTCTTGATCATACTCATTACATTTTGTTTCTTGAACAATATTATATAACCGAATGAAAGCATTGCTCAAAGACAACCTCGTTAAAAGCTAGTCACCATAATTATATATATCAAATTCATATTTGGATGGTTGCTCGACCAGTTTCAGTATTAAAAAGCTAGCTACGACATGTGATATATTTCAGTATTGCTCATTTATTACTTGAAGACCTAGCAAAGCAATAATGCTTGATCACACTTGAAAATGACGAGCACTAGAAATTAGAAAATTCCAAGGATGACTTGGATTCAACCGAGAGTTTTAATTCTAAATTTTATGTCTTTTTCACCGAGTGACAATGACGGCTATTTATTATTATTTGTTTTTTTTTTAATATTTCAAATTAATTAATCAAATTAATATTTTCAAAATTATATTAGGGCACAATATATATTTACCCCTATATTTTAAGTTGGACTACTATAATTAAATAAACTCATTATCTGAAAAGCCAAATATATCCAACTAACAAATTTTAATGTGATTTTACCACGTTTGAATCCAAAGAGTTCGAGATTTGCGTGGGGTCCGTGCGTGTTCTGGAGACGTTGAGAAACTCTCGTTACTTCTCCAAATAGATAAGCTTCACACAATGCACACAACACGCCATAATGTGTTAGAGTTTTTGTATTTATACCACATTTTTGTATATAATAATACTTGGGCCTTAAGTAGCCCAATTACACTTAGGACATATTCTAACTCAGCCAAAAACTAATTAAGTAAATTACAAGAGTAAGATAACATTATTAACTGAACACAATAAAATAATCCTAACAATCTCTTTCTTTGTGTTCAATTTATGATTTAGCGCTCGTTATCTTCGTCTTGTTAGGGACAATTTCCTAAGTCATAGGTCCGACCATATGAGTTGCACGACATCGTACTTTTTGTTAAAGACGATGCCGTGGAAGATGAGCATTATATTGCGGTTGCATCTGTCGGGCCCGCTATGTTTTGGGGATAGACATTTATTTACGATAAGGAAGAGAGTCCGCCAAGGTTGAGGAATATCTTTGGCGGTGAAGTTGGAAAGGTGTATAGTTTTGTGTGCGTTGGGTTTGTAGCCCATGAAGAGGAAGTCATGTTGAAGTCCTCTTCAGTGGGGTGTGCGTCGTAATTTAGGGATGATGGGAGGTTGAAAAGTGAGCGTAGTATGGAAGGGTTTAGGACGACGGCTGTTTAGGATTTGTGCGGTTAGGGTGTTTTGGTTTGGTCTTGTGGTAGGATTTCTAAGAGTGGCGCAAAATTGTTGAACATATACTTGTGGGAGACACTCGGAGATTGTAAGGGTTGTGTATAGTGGGTGGTTACGTAGGATTTGGAGAATTATGAGATCTGGGCATACGGCTTTCTCGAAGTCGAGTTTGATGTTATTTGGGGTTCTCTGTGCCCAGTTTGTTCCGGAAAACATTTCTTCAATCATACGCACTATCTTTATTCTAAAAATAGATAAATAGATAGTTAGTGCATAGAACATATTAGTTGTATAAAGTCGTCCCGATATAATTTCTAAGTCGAAGGTGATTGGAGTGAAATAAGGATATCAGGACTCAGAAAATTTTGAACCCTTAGTAACATTTTATACTACGAAATTTGGACTTAGAGAAATTTCTAAGTTAAATACAAGTCCAAATTTTCAAGTAAGAGACTCAGTCGACGATTATTGAAATTTCGGGTTTTGTAATGTAAAATTCGGATGTTGATATTTTTTGGGTAATACAAAGGCCGAATTTCGGGGAATTATGAAGTGAAAATCGGGGAAACTGGAATTTTCGGTCAACACTTAACACGTATAGAAAGTCGTCGCCGATTTTAAAAAAAATCGGGTGAAGTTTAATTTTCGGTCAACGAGTTAACATGTGTTAAAGGTCGTCGCTGATTTTAATTGAAATTCGGATGGTAAAAGTCGAGTGGATTTTTCGGGTCAAATACTAACGTTTGCTACAGTCAAAATTTTTCGATTTGGAAGAATTCGGGTAGACTAATTTCGGGTGGACAAAATTCGGGTTGGTACAGAGTGTGTGAATAGTGGATTTTTCGGGGAGAAATTATTCATCCGAAAATCACCTGAATGGTTAAACACTAAGTTGCGTAAATCCGAAAAAAAAAATTCAGCGAAAAACAAGTTAAAACTGGCAAATGAGAAGTCATCCTTACCCATTATGGTTGAAAAAGTGCCGAAATGGAAGAAATTTTATGGATTTTGGAACGGAAAGAATGAGATTTTTCTGAAAAATTGAGAGGTTTTAGCTTTCGGTCGAGTTTGAATAGTAAAAAGTGAATTGAGAATTCGGGTAAGTCGGTAAATATAGAGGTTACTGTTGATTTTCGGGTGAAATGGATTTTAGGGTAAGTCAAATTTCGCCGAGATTTAATTTTTAATATAAAATAATGATGAAAACACGCCGAAAATTGATATGTACCCGAATTTAATAAATTTAGAGATTTTTACCGAAAATTATAATTTCAACAATTTTCAAAGGCATAAGCTTTGATAAAAAAATTTCTACGAAAATTGTGAAGTATGTCAAACTCCCGCTCAATTTATGCAGGTCTTTTAAAAACTTCCCCTAGATAGAGTAGTAAAACTCTCCCTCGATTTGTGCATACAAAAAGTCATAGAGAATAAGGAAAAAAATATGTAAGACATATATACACAATCTAGGGTTCATGGAGGCTTGAGGTTCAACATGCCTAACTTAGACACGAGGAATTGGAATCCTTTTTCATCCAATGCCTTAGTGAATAGGTCGGCAAGTTGAAGCTCGGTGTTAACGAAATGCATTTCGATGGTGCATTGTTCCACATGTTCCTTAATAAAGTGATACCTAATGTCTATGTGTTTTGTGCGTGAATGATGTACGGGATTACAAGTTATCCCTATTGCACTCTTATATAGTCGCTAAATATGGAAATATTATTGAGTAAAAGATCAAAATCTCGTAGTTGGGTTCTCATCCACAAAATTTGCGGATAACAACTTGTAGCGGAGACATATTCTGCCTCCGCTGTCGAGGTTGAGACACAATTTTGTTTCCGAGAAGACCAGCTTACAAGTTTACCCACTAGAAAGTGAGCGGCTCCGGGTGTGCTTTTTCTGTCTAGCTTGTATCCCGCGTAGTCTGCATCCGTGTATCCAACGAGTCTAAAGTTTGAATCCATTGGGTCCCATAGACCGAGGTTACGTATTTAAGATGAGTGGGGAGAGGAAATGAAGAATGTAAATAAAGTTGTCGCAAGAATATCTACGCGTGAAGAGAAGCTATGAACTGTTCGTCACATCATGATTTAGGCTATGGTGTACATATGTGGACTTCATGATGGCCTTCAACGCCTGTGACCATAAGGATCTTAGGTGATATTGCTCTAACCTTACTCTATTTGATACTCCTTTTAATTTGTGTTCTGTTTGTGTGCTTGTTATTTGTTATCGATGTTGCATCTAACACACTACTTAAAACCCTAATCTGCAAAGTTATCGTGGTATTGGGGTTTCTGCTTCATAAGATTCTTATTAGAGCTGAAAATTGGGCTCGAGCCCATGGGACGGCCCGGACCGGCCCTAAAAAACCAGGGCTCGGGCCCAAATTTTCAAGGCCCAAATCGCAACCGAGCTTTTTGGCCCGTGGCCCGCTGGCCGGTGGGTTACGGGTCGCGGGCCAAAACAGGCCCGTTAGTTTTTATTATTTTATATATTTTGCTATTATTTTTATATACACTATTTTATAAAATATAATTTTATCAAAAAAAAATTATATTTTAGGTGTTTATAAATATTTTTTTAGAATTATGTATATTCGTTAATGTGTATAATATTAGCTTTATTTTATAACTAAAAATTAAATCATAAAGTTTTTTTAAAAATTTCAATTTTTAAAAATAAAAAAATATTAGGTCTGCTGGACTCGGGCCGGGTTGGCCGCTGCCCATGGCTTTGCGGGCACGGACCTATGTTCATGTGGCCCGATAATCTTTGGCCAGCCCGACCCGGCCCATATAAGGTCGGGCAGCCCGCTCATAACGGGCCGGACGGGCCCGCCCGTCCATTTTTTCAGCTCTAATTCTTAAGATCCGATATTTTGTTGTACGGTCTGAACTTATCATGTAAAGATATCGTGCCTTTTTATGAAGCGCTGTTTTTAAAATCTCAGTGTACAAAGCTATCATGCACTTAGGTGTCATCATGCTTTTTATGAAGCATTATTTTAGATATTCTAGTGTACAAAGTTATTGTGCACTTTTTAAAAATCCTAATGCACAAAGTTAAAGTGCAGTTAGGTGTTATTGTGTTTTTTTATAAAGCATTGTTTTATCATTGTGTACAAACTTATCATGCACTTACTGATGTATCTCTTATTTCTTTTGCTAGATCTGAAAGATATTTGTACGGATAAGTCCTCTTGTGTCTCCCATACAGATATTTCAAGATTTGGAAAAGAAATCGTATTTGGTGGTTTACATTTGCGTAGCCATTGCTAGTGTTGGCATCGACGGTTTTTGTCATAACGGATTTTCAGTGACATTATTCTAACTATTCTCTTATATAGTCCCTGCCGTTTTTTGACTCGGTGTTCATTAAATATATATCTTAATATGCCGACTTCTTCTGCCTTCTACTATTTCTTTCACTATTATTTATATTCCTGTACATATTTGACGAAGAAAGTGAAGTTGCAGGAGCAGGGTGAGATATCTAGGGAAGCTCCAGATGTTTGATGTATTCGCTCCAAGAAGTGAGTGAGGATGTTAAAAGTAAGACTTTTTTAAACAATTTTTGCCCGGATTTTCAGTGGGCTTGAAAAGTTATTGGGCCTAATCAAATATTGATAGAGCCCATATACGAGAAGCGTTCAATGAGTTTAAAACCCTTGGCAAGTTCATTCATTATCCATACAACACAACTTCAGCTCATGCTCTCTCTCAAGTTCTTCATCCTTTTCATTTAGGGCGTGTTTGGTTTGTAAATTTTCATGGGGAAAAGAAAGAAAATGGTGGGAAAAATTACATTTGATGTTTGATTAGAAAGGAAAATGAGGTGGAAAAGAAAAGGAATGAAAATAATTTAAAATTATTTAAAACACCTTTCCCTACCAAATAGTGAGGAAAACCACAGAAAACATCATATCTCTTAAGTTTCCCGCGCATGATCAATGTGGTCTTCAGCATTGGTTTCTAAACAAAGACGAAAGCTAAGCTCGAATCGAAAATAGTACTCGTCAAAATCCGATATGCTTGTACCTTGGATTTAACAAGGCACTGATCGTGTTCTATGTTTGCAATAGTTCGATGAATTGACTCAATGAAATATTTTGTAAATAGTCATGTTCTTATGATAGTACCAACTAGTTTCCGAGAAATAAAATTCCTTTCCTAAAAAATCAAACACCAACAAGGAATTAATCTTTCTCAGATTTTAATTTTCTTTTCTTACATTTCTTTTTCCCATCAAAATCCACAAATCAAACACACTCATAGAGAATAACAAAAAACAAGGGTTTCTCTTGTTCAACACTTGCCGATCGTTAGGAGCTGCATAATCTTACATCATCAATTTAGTACACCTCTCGTGTATCTCTGCGTTGGATAGTTAGTTTTCTTCTGTGTTTTCCGTTTCTGTTACACGCTTGTATTTTATGTTTTCGATGCTGTAAAAAGTGTTTAAACTGTTATGTTATCGAGTTTTTAACATATATATACGAAACAAGAGAGTTATGTGTTAATTTGGGGTATTTACATTTTTTATCCCAACGTTTGTTCTATGAGCGTCTCTGGTGGTCCATTTTCCCGAGTTACAATTCCGGTCTTCAATGTTGTCGATTTTGTGCATTTTTGGTCATTCGATTAATTTAACTGTTACTTTGGACGGATACGAGCCGAGCCAGCTCGAATTTATGGTCCGGGCCAAGTGTACCTTTCCTTGGCTCACAAAATTCGAGTTGACCCGTCCTGACCCGTAAATTCGAGCTGGGCTTGCCCGTATTTCTATCAAAGTAAACAGTTAAATTTACCGGGGACCAAAAAAACGCCCAAAATCGACAACATTGGATACTGAAACTGTAACTCGGCAAAATGGAGGACTAGTGACGCCCACTGTCCAAACTTTGAGGACCAAAACTGTAAATATTCATGTTAGTTTTGAAAACAAATGTTGATTTGGTATTGTAGTGATTAGAGGTGCGCAAATCTGGATATCCGGATTTTCGAATATCCAATATTCGGGTATCCGGATTTTCGGATAGCTAAAACTTAGAACCGTATTCGATTCGGTTTTAATCGGATATCCGAAATCCGTTTTTTATTTCGACTAAATTAATTTTTTGAACAAATTGATTGCAACGTATTCGATTTTGTTTTCAACGCTCTATTTAGTTTCACGAATGATAAAAATTCAACCCGCTATATTTTATTTGGGTCAGTCAAATTAGGATATTGGGTTATTTTTTCGTTCTTTTTCTCTTTCTGGGCCTCATTTATTATTATTTGGACTATTATTTAATTAATTTATTTTAAATAATCAACCGGTTACCGGATATCCGGATTATAGTACCGAGCGTATCCGTATCCGATTCGATTTATGTTAAAATATTCGGATTCGGATATCGGATCCGATTTTAAAAATCAGATATCCGATTTTCCGAATTTTATAAACCGAATATCGAATCGGATTCCGGATTCCGTTGCTCAGCCCTAGTAGTAATATAGCAAGGTAAAGTGTGGTATTCGGAACAGCCCAATATTTAAAATCGTAAAAGAAAATATAAAATCAGATTCCTATCTGTGTAGTAACTGAATTGTGCCGCGACCCAATAGGGGCTTTGAGCCCAAGATGGTCCACTCATATGCTACATATCAAGCCCTAGGTCGTGACGAACTACTGCATCATTAGATTTTCAGCCGCGACAATCGAAACATCATAAAAAAAATGTCCATCGGGGAGCTTGCTTGCAGTTACGCCGCTTTAATCCTACAAGACGATGGAATCCCTATCACGGTAATCACCTATTTCGTTTAGTTTCCTTTTATTTTGGTTTCTTTTCCCGGTCATCGAATAACGGATTCGTTTGAAAATGATGATTTTTTCGTGGTCGTTGATTAGGCTGAGAAAATAGCCACTCTGGTGAAGGCTGCGAATGTTACAGTTGAGTCGTATTGGCCGAGTCTGTTCGCTAAGCTCTGCGAGAAGAAGAACATCGAGGATCTCATCTTGAACGTCGGTGCTGGAGGCGGTGGCGCAGCCGTGTCAGTTGCTGCCCCTGCCTCCGGAGCCTCTGGTGGTGGTGCAGCTGCTGCCCCGGCCGCTGAGGAAAAGAAGGTACAGCTTTTTCATCATGGTTTGCTGTTTTTGCCTTGCATTTCTAGGCGTTTTCCTCGTCTGTGAATTTGATTACGCCTTTCCAATTGAGCATGTACAAAAATTACAATATAAAAATGCTGTTTGGGACTATTTTTGCAAATCGCATGTTGTTCGTTTTATCACGCGAGTTTCGAGATCTTGAACCTTGTTGTAATATGCTGTCTGTAACTGGACATTGATCTACAAATAAAATTTTGGATTTCAGGAGGAACCAAAGGAGGAGAGTGACGAAGATATGGGATTCAGTTTGTTTGATTAGAAGAAGAAGAAGAAGAAGAAGAAGAGGTGTCTTCTAAATTTGGTTTTTGATTTACTTCCGTAAGAGTCTGTAATGCCCTGGCTTGTTCTCATCATTTTAATGCCTTTATCAAATGGACAACTTGTATGTGATGTGCTGCCCTCCCGTGCTTTTCACTCGACGGTTGTACTACTACTATTAATATATATATATATATATATATATATTATGAAATAATAATAATAATAATAATATTATGTGGATGTTTTTAATGTGGTAAAAGTTAGTTGATTGTTGATGAGATGAGATGAGATGAGATGAGATGAGATGAGATATGAGATAAGATGTATTTAATGTTGTAAATGTTAGATGAAATAGTAGAAATTTTTCTACTATAAATAGACTGATGTATTTGTATTGAATCATATCGAAAACATCAATAATATTATATCTCTATACAATTCTAGTGTTTTATATTTCTGTTCTTGTCCAATTATAATAGTTTTATAACACGTTATCAGCACGAGCGCTCTCCGGCAACGATCAACCTCCGGACAAGATCTTATACAACTATAATCGAGGATGTCTCTGATGGAAATAAACATGTGCAATGGAGAATTATGTTTTGTAGACTTTGCAACGTCTCATACGATTCTAAAGAATAAGAAATATTTCGATCATCTTGAAATGAAATAAACGAGTGTTATTACAATATCGGGTAGCACAAATATAATTGAAGGCTTCGGAAGAGCCAACATTTTACAACCCACAGGAACAAGGCTGATAATTGAAAACGTCTTATATTTTCCTAAGTCTCAAAGAAATTTATTGAGCTTTAAAACTATTCGACATAATGGATATCATGTTGATACTACAGAAAAAGCAGATGTTGAATGTTTGCGCATTACAAAAGGGATTTCTAATGATAAAAGAATTAACATTACATTCCTTTGACTCTGAGTTGTATTACACATATCTTAGAATGATCGAATCGTATGCTACCGTAAACCAGAAGTTTATTAATGACAGTACATTTAATGTTTGGCATGACTGGTGGGTCATCCCGGTGCAATTATGATGCGAAAAATAATTGAGAATTCACGTGGGTATTTAATGAAGAACCAGATGATTCTTCAAAGTAATGAATTATCATGCGTCACTTGCTCTAAAGGGAACTTAATTTTTCGGCCATCACCAGCGAAAATAAAGAATGAATCCATAACATTTTTGGAGCGTATACATGGTGATATTTGCGGACCGATACATCCATCATGTGGACCATTTAGGTATTTTCATAGTATTAATTGATGCATCGACTAGATGGTCTCATGTATGTTTGTTATCAACACGCAACATGGTGTTTGCGAGATTGCTTGCACAAATGATCCGACTAAGAGCACATTTTCCAGATTATCCGATAAAGAAAATACGCCTTGATAATGCTGCTGAATTTACTTCCAAGGCATTTAATGATTATTGTATGTCTATCGGAATTGATGTTGAGCATCCCGTGCCACATGTTCATACGCAAAACGATCTTGCAGAATCGTTGATTAAACGCTTGCAATTAATTGCAAGACCATTATTGATGAAGTCGAATTTTCCCTCGTGTGTCTAGGGGCATGCTATATTGCATGCAACAACACTAATCCGCATCAGGCCAACAAGTTATAATGATGTCTCCTAATTACAAATGGTTCATGGTCAGGAAGCAGATATTTCCCATCTAAGAATTTTTGGATGTGTAGTATATATTCCAGTTGCTCCACCACGACGAACAAAGATGGGACCTCAAAGGAGGTTGGGAATATATGTCGGATATGAATCTCCATCGATAATAAAGTATTTGGAACCTCTAACTGGAGATTTATTTACGGCCAGATTTGTCGACTGTCATTTTGATGAATTAAATTTTCCGACATTAGGGGGAGAAAAGAAACAGCAGGAGAGAAATGTTAGTTGGAATGAATTATCGCTAAATCATTATTATCCCCGAACTAAAGAATGTGAAATAGAAGTTCAAAAGATAATTCATTTACAGAGTTTAGCTAATCAACTAACAGAAAGTTTTACTGACCTTAAAAGAGTGACAAAGTCACATATACCAGCTATTAATGCTCCTGCAAAATAAATGTTCATGCAGAACTTATTATCGAGCCTAAGCCACAACTAAAGCGTGGTAGGCCCTCGGATTCCAAAGATAAAATCTTTGGAAAAGAAAAGGAGCAAATAATAATAAGAATGGTCCAATCGAGGACTTATCGACTAGAGAAGAGTCGATGGGCATAAAAGATAACGAGAATGAAATTCAGGTACCTGGACGTTCAGAAAATAATGATAATGAAGAGAGCTCAATAAACTATGCCCAAAATGGAACTAGATGGAACCGAGATGAAGTCAACATTGACGATAAATTCTCATTTAACGTAGCGCTACATGAAATGAATGAGATTAATGAGAATGAGGATCATGAACCAAAGTCTGTACATGAATGGAGACAAAAAAATGATTGGCCAAAATGGAAAGATGCAATCGACGCCGAATAGAAATTACTTGAGAAACGAAAAGTTTTTGGACCTGTTGAAGAGTATATTAGAATTGTACTTCATTATTTCATTATCCTTGTAATTAGGGGCGTAATTAGAAGTTTTGATAGTGTAGGACTTAAGAGTAATTATACCTTAAATATATGTATAAATATGATGTACACTATCAAAGTTAATATGAGTTTTATTATTCAGAAAATACAAGTATCGAAATCATATTTTAAACGAGAGATCACGCTCAAGAAACTCGGAAAAGCTAACAACCTCTCTCAAGATCTTCAACGCGGATATTCGACCGATCGTATATCGTATGATTTCTTACTCGAATACTGAGAATCCGTGCTTAGATTGCTTGTTTATTGATGAATCAGGACCTAACAATTGGTATCAGAGAAAATCGTGATTGATTTTGGACAGAATTCGCAATTTTCAGATCAAAACAATTTTCCAGATTTTTTCGATCGAAAAACTCACGTGACTTATATTTTGATCAATATACCTAATGTGCGAATTTTGTTATTGATTTTGCTAATTAAGTGATAGATTATATGTTAGGATTGATTTACGTACTGATTTCAATCGCTTAGAACGAAATAATAATTCAGATTTTTGATCTAGATTGATTTTTGCGTTTGCGATCAAGTTTTGAGTCCAATCTGATTTTCTTAAATCTTGTTATATTTTGCTATTAAACATGGTTGATTCTGTATTTGTTCATATTTAGATTTGTTAAACGAGTGGTTATCCAGAATTTCAGCGTCTAAATTGAACATCTCGATTGAATCTGCAATTTTCACTGTTGCATTGAACTTAACTGTTCTTCGATCGAAAAATTTGAATCGAAAAATATTTTTCGACCAAGTTTGCAGCCGAGAAATATTTCGACGACAAACACTATTTTCGAGCGTTTTACTCAAAATTAAGACTGGAAAAACATTATTTCAATAATTAGTTTTTTGATTCATTTATAAATACGTTTTTCGAGCGGATAAATTTTTCGATCCAAAATCAGGCAAAACATATTTTCGATCGAAAATATTCCATCGAAAAATTTTACAGTCAACAATTTGAGTCAAACTAAAACCAAGTTTTTCGATCACTAGTAATTTTTCAATCACAAGTTATTCGATAAGAGTTTTTGTGATCAACATAGTTTTTCGACAAATATTTTTCGATAAGATCATCTTTTCAACATTTTTTTAAAAATATTTTTCGATAAACATATAACTAAATCCTTAAACGTTCGAAAAACTCTTTCGATTAAAAAGCTTAATATTTTTAAATCGAAAGACTTTACTGCTCGAAAAACAATTTCGACCACATCATTTAAAAGAAATAAAAAATTGTGAACTTCAAAACTTACGAAAACTATTTGTGTCCGAACTATCAATTTTAATACTCAATATTTTCGATCAATAATTCAAATTTCTTTAACGAATCTTGAAGTATCAATTTTTAATTACCAAATATTTTCAAAAACATAACAATTTCTCTTTCACGAATGGATCATAGGTTAAAAAGGAAATTGTTTAAGTACGAATCAAATATTTCTAACTAAGTTTGTCACTTGTGAAGCATTTTTCATTACTATTCCAAACCTTCACGAAGATCCTATCAATCAACAAAAATGGATGCTTACTCACTTGGAAATGACGTCCGCCCTCCAATTCTTTGAAGAGGTGAATACACGGTATGGAGAAGCCGGTTCTTGAACTTCTTGAAAACGAAAGATCAAGCCTCAAATTTGATCGCTTCACTTCAAGAAGGTCCAGCTCAATTCTGGCTCATCCAAGAAGGAGATGCCACAAACAATCCTCCTATTCCTGCAACCAGAAGACTTAAAGTTCCTGGTGAATATACCGAGGGGGAGCGTTTAAGAGCCAAAGCAGACTTGGGAGCCAAGACTTTCCTAATGCAAGGAATACCGAATGACATCTATATGCAAATAGATAGTCTATCGAGTGCAAAAGCCATGTGGGACGAGCTCCACAAGATGATGCCACGAACTGAAGTTGGAGTCAAAGCAAAGAAAGCAAATATCCTAACGGCTTATGACTCTTTCAAAGGCAAGACGGAGTAATCAGTTTATGAACTCTATTAAAGATATCTAACTCTTCTCAATAAAATGAGGAAGATAGATATATTCTAGACCAACATGGAGGTCAACATCAGATTTCTTTCTTCTCTTCAACCAGAATGAAAGAAAATATACATTCAAATCCGAAAAAATAAGGATTTGGGTGAAATGAATACCCACGCCGTCTTTGATAATCTCGCCCAACATGAAGAAGATATAAGCGAGATCCAAAAAGAACTAAAGGGCAAGCAGATCGACGACTCTATAGCACTTGTCTCTGAAAGAAAGCGAAGCCGATCTCGAAAGGATAAAAGTATCAAGCTGCCAAGTTCTTCAGAAGATGAAGGAGAATCTGACTCGGACTCCGAACCTCTATGAAGGAGTTCAAGAAACAGTTAGCTCTCATTTCTAAAATGATGAGTAAAAAGTTTTACAAAAATAAATCCTCATGCCAATAGACTTCGGACATCTAGCTCCAAGCAAAGGGAAAGACCGGCAGAGTCCTCAGAATCAAAAAGTGTCAAAGAACCACAAAAATGTTTTAATTGTGGAAAGATCGGACACTTCTCCAAGGAATGCAAACTACCCAAGAAAAAGAACGCCAACTACTACTCCAAAAAATTCTAACTCACTAAACAGAAAGAGGCTGGAGTAGCACTGATGGCAGGACAAGAGCATTGGCTGGAAGACACCACAGATTCTGAAGACGAAAATTGCACTTATGGCATACCTCGACTACGCTTCAAATGATGACCCATCAAGGAGGCCTGACGACGACGACGACAAAGTATCATCTTCGTCACAAGAGGTACAAATGTCTAATTCCACATTATTAAACATGTTAGAATCGTTACAGGCAAAGTACACTGACATGAAAATTGAGCGGAAACGAACAAAGGAATTAGAAGAGAAACTAGCTCTTAGCGAATGCAATTTCCAAAAGCAATTAGATAAGAAAATTCATCTCGAAATTCTCTTATCTAACGCTAAGGAAAAAATCTCTAGTCTTGAATTAACCATAACTACTTCTGAGACAAAAATTACTGAACTTAATACGATTCTTATCGATTGTCAGAGAGACTTAGAAATTTCTAAAAATAATTTCAAAGAAATTTCTGACGAACGTAAGAAACTTTATTCAAGAATTAAAACGTTAGATGATCTTCTAATAAAAAGAGGTCAAACAGATCAAACTATATTTCTAAATCAATCTCTTGATACAGAATTTTATAATCCTAAAGAGGGCTTAGGTTTTAACAATCCCTGTAACTTGAAAAAGGTAAATGTTAGACAATTATACGATATCAAGTATATTGGATTAGGATTAACTTCTTTAATGTCATTTACTAATTCTTCCGAAATAAATGCTTTAGAAGAATCTAAACGACAAGACACTGATAGGACTAACATTCCTTATGACTTACACCGACTTGAATAATAGTTACAAGACAAGAGATCTCAACTTGTCTAGTGATTATACTTCATTATATCATCTAGAAGATTTTTCTAAAAATAAGGAAGAAAATAATGATCATTCTCAAAATTCTAATTTCTGTTATATTCCAGCTATTATTAGAAAAATAGCTGATTTAAACGCTTCCTTGGAAACAGAAAGAAAGAATTTCAAAGCTGAAAAGAACGAACTTTTATTGGAGATTTCCAATCTCAAAACTTCCTCTATATTTAAAACTTGTCCTGATCTTATTTTGAAAGACAAATCTTTAATGAAGGACAAGATTAAAACTAAAAAAATCTCTCGTATTATTTTTCAAAATATTTCAAAAGAAGATAAATCTTCTTTAGAAATTGTAAAGAGAGAAAACGAATCCTTAAATGCTTCCAAAAGGAAAAAGATTTTTACTAACTCTTTTTCTACACCATCCACAATAGAGTAGTAAAAGAGGTGAAACATGCTAAGGAAAGAGTGTCTAGAATAAATTTTCAGAAGAAAAATGATTTGTTATCTATTTCTTCTATGTCAAAAACTATGGACACTCGTACGAAGTCAACTATTTCTAGTATTGTTTATTCAAATTATGCGTTAAAGCCTATTATTTTTGAAAGCACAAACTTTGAAATTGGCTCTACTGCTAAAAACTATCATTCTAAAACAAATGCAAGTCTTAAGTCTCGTCAAAAACAAGAATCATCTATTAAGACCAGCTTATAGCTCCATCCATTCTTGTTCTCACCTAAGGTATCCAGTACACGTACATTCAGCTAAACACCTTAAGAGACTAGCCAGAGAAAAGATTTTCTCCAGCAATAAGACAAATCATACATTTGCTCGTACTGAAATTAACCTCCCATGTAAGGTTCAATCACAATGGACTGCTAAATCACCACCTAGACAAACACAAGCCAATAAGGCTAAATTGTCTACAGAGGTACTACCTAAACCAACTACTTCTAAGTTGGTTTGGGTACCTAAGCACTCTCATAAGTTAGGAACCAAAGATAAACAAACCTTACTTATCAAATCTGCTAATCCGAGAGGACCCATTCAAAAGTGGGTGCCTGAGTCTCCCTAATTTCTTTCTATGCAGATCCATCATGTGTGGTATTTAGATTCTGGTTGCTCCACACACATGACGGGAAAACAACAACTGTTGAGCAACTACCAAGATCGTTACAATGGCAAAGTCCGATTTGGCAACAATGACTCAACTCCCATACTCGGATTTGGAGACATTTTACTGCCAAATTTGACGATTAAAGATGTCTCTTACGTCCAAGCTCTCCAGCACAATCTGCTCAGCATAGGACAATTCTGTGACAAAGGATTTCAAGTAGTTTTTCTAGCTGGACAATGCAGAGTCTTGAATAGTCAGAATAAAGAGCTTCTCACACGATCACGAAGATCAAATCTATACACAATCAACCTGACAACAGTTCGACCTTCGACAGATGTATGCCTCATCTCTCAGACAACAATCAAGATGAATAGCTTATGGCATCAAGTCTGTCTCATCTAAATTTAAAGGCTCTTCACAAACTCAGTGTTAAAAAGTTGGTCAACGGTCTGCCAACAATTTCATCTAACAAAGAGCATCACTGTTCGGCTTGTCAAATGGGAAAAATGAAGCGAGCATCACACAAAGCAAGCAATTTGCTTCTACATCTCGACCCTTAGAGTTACTTCACATGGATCTTTGCGGACCAGTGCGTACCCAAAGCATCAACGGTCGTAAATATGTGTTAGTAATTGTCGACGATTATTCTCGCTACACATGGACAAGATATCTCCGAACTAAGGATGACACTGGAGACTTGATAATAAGCTTTGCGAATACATCTCAGAATCTCCTGCAAAAGAAAATCCAAGTAATCAGAACGGACAACGGGACAGAATTCAAGAATCAGCGTCTCAGCAACTTTTATCAATCACTTGGAATTATTCAACAATTCTCAGCCGCAAAAACACCACAATAAAATGGTGTCGTAGAAAGAAAGAACCGGACTCTAGTTGAAGGAGCAAGAACTATGCTTATATACTCCGGTCTTCCTCACTTTCTATGGGCTGAAGCAGTGAGTACAGCATGTTTTACTCAAAACAGGACAATTATTCACAAACGCTTTGAGAAGACGCCATATGAGTTAATTAATCAAAGAATCCCGAATATCTCATTCTTCAAAGTATTTGGTTGCAAGTATTTTGTGGCCAACGATCGGGAGAATCGAAGCAAGTTCGATCCCAAAGCCTTTGAAGGCATTTTTGTCGGATATTCCTCTACATCAAAATCATATCGTGTCTACCTCAAGTCTTCTCGTACAATTCTTGAAAGCTACAACGTCACCTTTCAAGAAATGACAGAATTGGCTTCTAAACAAAACAGTTCAGAACCCGAGCTTACTGGTGTGTTGGCACAAGGTCAACAATTCTCGGCAACGTCTACATCAACATCAAATTAAGCAATTCCCGCTGACCATGAAGATCTAGATTGTCTATTCGAACACTTTTATCGGAACAAGTCTCAAATGCTTGCTTCGTCTCACTCAACACCAAGCAGTGCCCCATCTCCCTCAATGGAAGAAATTAATAATGAGACTCCTCTTCTTCAAAATCCGACAAATGTTGGAGAATCTACTTATTAAGAAACTTCATCTAGTACTGCAGTTCCTACAAATACAAATGAGGAAATTCCTATCGACTTAACATCTGAATTGAATTTTCCAACTCTGAATGATCAACCAATTAATTTGGGATATCTCGATCTCCAATCCAATGACGAATCTACTTCAGTTATTCCTCACGAACGCAAATGGACTCGAGCTCACCCTACTGATCAGATTATCGGTGATCCTTCAAGTGGTGTACGTACTAGGACGTCTACGCAAACCGGTTTATTCACATGCTTCCTAAGCCAAAACGAACCAAATAAGGTAGCCGAAGCTCTTAAAGACCCGGATTGGGTAATTACGATGCAAGATGAACTCAACCAGTTCGAGCATCTACAAGTTTGGACATTGGTTCCTCGATCACAAGGAAAAACCATAATTGGAACAAAATGGGTTTTCAAGAACAAGAAAAATGAGAACGGTGAAGTAATCAGGAATAAAGCACGACTCGTTGCTAAGGGATACAATCAACAAGAAGGAATTGATTACGACGAGATGTATGCTCCGGTTGCACGGATTGAAGCTATTCGCTTGTTTCTAGCATACGCGGCTCACAAAGACTTCAAAGTCTATCAAATGGATGTCAAAACTGTATTTCTCAACGGCGTATTAAAAAGAAGAAGTCTACGTCGCTCAACCCGAAGGGTTCATGCACGAGAACCATCCTGATCATGTCTATCGATTGGACAAAGCTCTCAATGGACTAAAACAAGCCCATCGTGCTTGGTATGATGTTCTGAGCGAATTTTTGGTCAAATCCAACTTCATCAGAGGAACAATCGATACGACCCTCTTCATCAAAAGGCAAGGCAAAGACTTGATGATCGTTCAAGTTTACGTTGACGACATCATTTTCTGATCGACGAATAAACGTCTCTGTCAGAAATTTGGTAATCTCATGAAGACCAAATTCGAGATGAGCTTAATGGGAGAACTCCAATTCTTTCTTGGATTACAAGTCAAGCAACTCGATGATGGAATCTTCATCAGTCAGACCAAATATATTCGAGATATTCTGAAGAGATTTAATCAAGACAAGAGCATACCGATGAATACTCCAATGTCTACTAATTGCAAACTAGATGCTGATCCGTCTGGAAAGGCTGTCAACATCACCACCTATCGGAGCATTATCGGATCTCTTCTCTACTTGACATCCAGCCGACCGACATTATGTTTGCAACTTGCCTATGCGCCCGCTTTCAAGCCGACCCAAAGGAGTCCCACATGAATGTCGTCAAGAGGATTTTACGAGATCCCAAAGGAACTCCAAACTTAGGGCTTTGGTATCCTAAAAATACTGACTTTCAACTTATTGGATATACTGATGCTGACTATGCAGGTTGTCGAATGGACAGAAAAAGAATGTATGGCGGAGCACAATTTCTGGGCGAAAAGTTGGTCTGCTGGTCTTCAAAGAAACAAAATTGTGTGTCAACATCGACGGCCAAAGCGGAATACGTTGCGGCTGCCAGCTGTTGCTCACAAATTCTATGGATGCGGACACAACTACGTGATTACGGGTTTGATTTCAATAACGTTCCCATTTATAGTGATTCTCAAAGTGCTATAGCCATTACTTGCAATCCTGTTCATCATTCACGCACGAAACACATAGACATACGATATCACTTTATAAAAGATCATGTAGAAAAAGGCACGATAGATATGTATTTTGTTAAAACGGAGCTTCAACTTGCCGACTTATTCACCAAGGCATTGGATGAAAAACGATTTCAATTCCTTATTGCTAAGTTAGGCATGTGGAATCTCAATTTTACTTGAAATGTGCTTTACATGCTCTACTATGCTTCAATTTGATATTCTATGTGCTTCTTAATATTTCTTGATTATTTTGCGTGACTCTATCTTTTAAGATTTTTTTCTAAAATAAAATTAAAATATATATATATATATATAAATATATTTTATTTTTACATATATATAATAATACATATATATAAATAGTATAAATAAAAAATGGGGGATGACGACAATTTTTGACTATTTTTGAAATTACTCACAAAAATATTTCTTCGATATATATGATTAAATTCTTTGCCTAAAAATTCATATGACATTCTTTTATTCAAAAGAACTTTGTTTGATTCACTAGACACAATGCCACATCAGACATGTGAGAATTTGAACCTCAATATTTTTTTTGAGTCACACTTCAAATGACTATTTTTTGGTTTGTCCTTCGTAGCCTCAATCTTGCTTTTGTGTTTAGTTTGACATGAAAATGATAAGGGCATATTAGGAAATTCCTCACTTGGCCTAAATTATAAATCCTTTACTTTTTTCTCTAGAGACCCCCTTTGAGCCTTCTCCGACATTCTTTTTCTTTATCAACACCCGATTAAGCCTTCAACATTATTCAAATGATTCGGGGTTACTCAATCAAGAAAAAGAGGGGGAGAGCTAAAGTGATGCACATTACGCATTTCTCAATCATTATAGAAGAGAAACACTGATCTCATTGTGAACTTCTCTTAGATAATCTCGTATACTCCTAGAAGTGAAGCACCTCGAAGTGAACTTCTCCAATGATAATCTAGATCTTATGTAGAGAAAACGAGAAGAGAAGCACAGTCTTGGGTTCGAACTTCATAACTGTGAAACTTTCTAAAGGAACACAGTCTCGACCCAAAATCAAAGAAGATCTCATCTCTCAAAGCCCTGAAAAGAAATTACTATAGAAAGGAAAAGCAAAAGGATCAGAATCGAATCTCACAAAAAGGACCCCTGGAAGAGAAGAATTTTTAAGCTCACTAACCCAAAAATTTCTACCCCTTAGTCAGAGCCTAAAAATAATCCCTTGAAAGTCCCTTTGATTCAAAATGACGAACTCTCACTTGGTAAGTTGATTAAAAATACTACGATAACAAATTAATTGATATAATTTTGTTGTGATGATAAGAGTGATATATCTACTAAAAATCTCCTTCATAAAAATAAATTGAGTGATATGAGCGAAACTTGCGAGAGTTGTCAAAGTGATTCATACTATGCTCTTAGAATACTAGTTTAGTTACATGATTTTATGGCAAATTAATGTTATATATATGTCTTGGAAATTTTTTTTGTGATAATATTCAAAATAAATAAATCTGACCCCGATACAAAAATACATGCATTGGTTCAGACTTGATAAAATGCGAAATTATTCTTGAAAAACGCAACATTTTCATAAACTATGCTGAATTGCTTAGAATGCGTTAATTGTACTTCATTCGGAAATTTTCATATGTACCGAAAATATGTGTATGTACTGAAAAGTTTATTCATGCAATTGTTGAGGGGGAGTTTTTATATGAGAATTTGTTATTATTTTCTACATTCGTAGAAACTTGAATTCTAACAATTTATTAAGCCTCGCAGAAAATTTAGAGCTCATCCGAGGAGTCAAATGTTGAATTTCATCAACATCAGGAGATAATTTCCTCTCTTGCGGAAATACATGGAGTATTATACAAATTATTTTTGGGTTAATTTATAAATTTTATTTCCGACCTGATTTTATCCTAAAGCCCAAGAGTATTTTTTTTACGGTCCAAAAGAATTTTTACTTAACCCGATCGTAAAGTATTAATATCACTTTATCACTCGAAAAACTCTCTCACACGCTACAAATTCTCAATCGAAAAACTTTTCATCTTCTAAGAACATCTTCGAACAGACTTCGTCATTTCAATCCGAATTCCTCATTTCTCAGAATTTTTTGATTAAACGTGCGGATTTTGAAGGTAGAAACGTGTTTCGATTCATTTTTTTGAAGAAAGTTCATGTTTCTATTTTCGACGAAAACTAATTTTTCGAGCTTCAAATCAAAGTGTTTACACTCAATCTTTTGGGTTAAAATCATGATATTCGGTTTCGCCACTGTTCGCTGAACATTTCGAACTTAGATAAACCCATGATTTACCCAGAAATCAAAGATTATGTTTTACGTATTTACTGTTTGATTTGAAAATTTTCGATCGAAAAAGTTCGTGTCGTAAACAGTGTCATCAAAGAACTTTAGTTTTCGTTAAAATTTTATTCGATCGCAAAACTCAGGGTCGAAAACCTTTTGTTTTTTACATATTTTTAATCGATCGCAAAACTACGCGGCGAAAAACTTATTTTTATTTTATTTTATTTTATTCGATCGCAAAACTAACTGGCGAAAAAACATAAGTTTTTCGACAATTTTTTATTCGATCGAAAACTTAATCAGCGAAAAACTACTGTTTTCGATAAACATTTTATTCGATCGTATAAGTCATCAGCGAAAACTTGAATTATTAGACACATTTTTATTCGATCGCAAAACACCACAATTGAATAAATTTTTACTCGAATAAAAACAAGCTGCAAAAGACTTAGAAAATTTTTCAAGACTTAGAAAAATTTTCGATCGCAAATTTAAAAAAAAAAAAAAATTGTTACTCGAATAAAAACACGCTTCTAAATTCATTCATGAAACTTTATCGACTAATGAACATAATATTATTTTTGCAGATATGGCAACTCCCAACTACCCTCATATTTACTCCTCTGGAAGTTATATGACAGTCCAAGACAACAACTTCCAACTGGATTTAACAACGTTTCGGTGTCCGGATGACATCATACTATCCATCCTCAAAGGACACCCTTTATGGCCAACTCTGACCATGACGGCCATCGTACCAATGGTCTATCTCCAGCAATTCTGGGGATGCATGCAGAGCTCGTCAACGGCGACGGCGTGGATTATATGACAAAGCTCAATACAAGACACATCGCCCTGACGAAAAATCTAATGGCCATGGTGCTCGATCTCCCGCACTACGATGAATACGACCGACTACCAACGGATGCGGATATCGTAGAAGACATGCTCCGAATGGGATACAAACCGCCGCTAACTAAACTGGCCAACTTTCAAAATAGCGGGATTCCTCATCCGTGGAAGACACTGTTCGGCATCATCAACAAATGCCTCTCCCCAAAACACTCCGGCTTCGACAAGACGATGGAAACATTCTTCGAATTTTTCACGGAGTGGTCTTCTCCAAAAGATATGACGTGGCCCAGCTGATCTGGAACGATCTCGCCGACCAGATGCGTCAGAGAGAGACAAGGTCGAAGGCCATATCTCTTCCGTATGTCCGGTGGTTCCCGGTAATGATCTTGCATTTCATGGAAGTCCATCCAGAGATCCCGAAACTACCACCGATTGCGGACTACACCCCGCCACGCCATCGATTCTTCCACAACCCGAAAGCCGCCGATCTAGCACTCCAATCAATGATGATCCCATTGGAGCTGCTCCGTTTAGCTGATCCAACTGAAGAGGCCTACCAAGATTACTGCCAGAACAACTCCATCACGGAGGCGATGGTACGTGCCATGGATCCAGCCCCGGCACCTTCTCAAAGGGAACAATTGGTGACATCAACAGAGCCCGAAGTCACGCCTCAGGAGATTGAACCCGAAGGTGTCCCACAAGATATCTCTCCTGAGGCAACCGACTCCGATGAAGCACACAGACTCCAACGAAGAGGCCCTCGCCGACAACAAATCTCGGCCCCGTCTGCAGTGCCTTCACCCATACAAGCTTCGGAGCCAACACTTCCATCACCGGGTGATCAGCCCACTGAACAGATTCAAATTGAATGTCTCAACACCCATAGAGGTGATACCTATCGTATCATCTCAAGGATTGGGTGGAAGCCCTATTGGACCCCCGATATCTTCGGAGCCAACAATAGGCCAACCCTCTGAAGTGGTGACTTCAGGGTTGATAACGGATGTTCTTGGACGTACCGGACCCTCAAGACCTACTATAGGCGGCACATCGGAAATCTACTCCGATGTTGTGACAGTGGAGCGCTTCCCTGGCCCCACTCCACCGATGTTCGTGACGGAGCACAGACTACAAGAAGCACTCTCTTCAGCCCTATCTTCACTAGAAGATGTCTGATGGACCGAATGCTTCATGCTCTCGAGACTTCCCGAAGAGACACCGGGAAAACACCAGTCTCATAAGCTGCTCCCACCGACACACAAACCACACCCGTCTCCTCACCACTTCCTACCACCACTCTACACACCCCACTACAACCAATCCTCACCACCTCAACTCCCTCACCCTCACTTATCAACCCATACACCATTCCGATCACTCAGCTTCACGATATCCTCATCTCGCGCCTTCTCGCACTACAGACAAGAACTGCCGCAGAAGAAAGTCTCTACAAAAGATTAATAGATGAACCAGAGCTGCCAGCACAAACAACGTACCGTGAAGAAAGCTCCCGCCCCAAACGTAGACATGACGATCCCGATGATCCGGATCGTCATGAGGGGGAGAAACGGCAACGAACAAAAAGGAGCGATCAGACAAAGACTCAAGAAGCTGGAGGATCGTCCTCACACCCACCAACCACACAACCTCAAACCCGCCAACAAACAACCACACCTCCCACCATATCCCAAACACTAACCCTCTGTCCTACAAATCCAAATCATATGCCAACCTCAAACATTCCCCAAGTTCATCAAGAAGCAGTTGCCTATGATCCACATCTGATCGTAGATGACTACATACAAAACGAGAAGTGGACGACGGAATGGGAACCAGAGGAAGCTGCTCAAGCTCGACTATCCAACGTCAGACACTTCCTACAACAAGCTTCAGTGGACTTGGTACTGCTTGAAGAAGAAGAACTTCAAGAAGGTGAGAACTACAGTTCTGCCCTCCCAGAGCTACCCGAAATGATAAGGCTCAGAGTCGACTCTCCTCCCCGTCTATCAAAAGGGACAGTTAGAGTTGAGACGCCATGGGAGAATGTCAGAATTGAAGTCCCCTTCATTGAAGACATAAGAAAGCAGATTTGGAGGGCTCCAAACAAGATCAAGAAGCTCAACGAACTTAATTTGAGGAGCATCTCACACTGGGAAGATAGGAAGAAAATGGAGCATATCTTCATGCTAAACTCGTCGGAGTCTCTCATACGATCGGAAGATATCCAACTCCTATCTACATAATTGAGCGAGCGGACAGCAACCGCACTCGAGAAGAGATAGATGAAAGCTATCTCCCATTCCTTCCACCGGATGAAGTCTACCAAATATATCAAATGTACAAGAGAAAGTACAAGACACATCCTGGATATATCAAGACTGAAGGACTCGAGGGGCTGAAAAGATTCATGGTGCGGCAGATCAAATATCACACCGCATACGACCTTCAAATTGCAAAAGAGAACAACATAAAGAAGGTCAACATGAAATCTCCGCTCATGAATGGCTTCCCACTCAACAACTTTCCCGAGAACTACATTTTCAAGACCCTGGCCTCGTCATAACCTATCTAAATCCAGTCATTGGAAAGACAATGGCTATGATGAAGTCAGAAGTTCATAAATTCTGCGACGGGACGCTTAAGTTAGTGAGGAAGAACATTCAGAAGAGATTGGGAGAGATCACCGAAGAGACAATCTTCGAAGATCTTTGTGAAGAAGAGGCCCCACTCCTGAACGAGCTTCTAGATGCCATAAATGAAAGATTGGAGTTGAGGAATGCTGTTTGACGCTACGAGACAGCATTGGGATTGAGGAAGTCTTTTTACGCCCGACAAGGATAAGAGAAGCTGAAACAAAGACAAGCTGAAACAAAGACAAGCACAAAGGGGGAGATTGAAGAGTATATTAGAATTGTGCTTTATTATTTCATTATCCTTGTAATTAGGGGCGTAATTAGAAGTTTTGATAGTGTAGGACTTAAGAGTAATTATACCTTAAATATAGGTATAAATATGATGTACACTATCAAAGTTAATATGAGTTTTATTATTCAGAAAACACAAGTATCGAATTCATATTTTAAACGAGAGATCACGATCGAGAAACTCGGAAAAGCTAACAACCTCTATCAAGATCTTCAACGCGGATATTCGACCGATCGTATATCGTAAGATTTCTTACTCGAATACCGAGAATTTATGCTTAGATTGCTTGTTGATTGATGAATCAAGACCTAACACCTGTAGTCCGTATACCAGAAAATGTAAAGCTGGTTGGATATAATGAGTTTTCATTAGAAAGAGGAATGAAAACGGAGAAATTGTAAGATACAAAGCACGGCTTGTTGCGCAAGGTTTTTCGCAACGACCAGGTATTGATTATGAGGAGACGTATTCTCCTGTGGTGGATGCAACTACTTTTCATTATATAGTAAGTCTGGCCGTACGAGAAGGTCTCGATATGCGTCTTATGGATGTTGTCACTGCTTATCTATATGGAACTTGACAGTGACATATATATATATATGAAGCTTCCCGAGGGATTTCAGTTGCCTAAACTTCAGGGCCCAGAAACGAGTACTCAGTGAAGTTGAATAAATCACTTTATGGATTAAAGCAATCTGGACGAATGTTGTAATACCCGTAAAAATTTAATCGGGGTTTATGTAAGTTATTACGACGTAAATTAAGTTGTAATTTTCGAAAAGGAGCTTAAATAATTATTTTGGAAGGGAGCCGAAAATTTAAGGACCAAAATTAAAAAATTAGAAAACTTTTGGGTAAGGAAAATAATTATAATAAAGGAACTAAGAAGTGATAAGGAATTAAGTTAGGATTTTAAGTGCAATAAACAAACTTAATAAAGAAGAAAGTTCACGTGGATGTTATTAGTAGCTTAATCATCAATATGTCACCTTTAGACAAATGATTATATATATATATATGTACCTCCTAGGCATGAAGAAAGGATATAACTGAAGCAAACACCTTAAAAAAAAAGAGAGAAGGCCGTGGGGAAAGGAGAGAAAAGAAAGGGAAGGAAAGAAAGGAAAAAAAAAAAGAAAAGAAGAAAGGTCAAAGAAGTCCAAAGCGATTTCGCGTGCGAGGATCCGAAATTAGTCAAAACATTAGCGAATCTTCGGAGGAAAGGTAGGTGAAACGCACCTACGATACGCAACGCGAAGTTCAGATAATTATGCGTGTAATTTGGAGTGTTTATATGTGATAAGTTCATGTTAGAATCAAATGAGAAAATAGGTTGCATGGAGAAGTTCGGAACGGGTCGAAACAGGCACGGCGTGCGCCTTGGTCGCGCGCGCCCCGCAGCTGCCGCGCGCGTACGCTGCGCTGCGCCAGCACTGTGCGCGCAGCGCCGTACTCGCGCCCCGCGAACGTACGCGCACCCCACACTTGGCGTCCCACGCCATGTAGGCGGGCTCCCTGCGATGGTGGGCTGTTCCCCTGCTCCTCGGGAGCGCGCTGCGGGCGCCAGCGCCGCACACTCTGGCCAGCATGCACCCTTTTGCGACTGCACGGGTCTCTCGAGCAAGCGCGCGGACACCTCGCGCTTAAGTGCGGGTTTTCCTCACGGTCGAGGCCGAATTTCTTGTTTGTACGTGTGTGCTTGCCTAAAGGCGTGGATCCCCGATTTCATGGGACCCTTACTTTTTGAACTATGGCATGTTCCTTATATCTTACATTTTTTTTATGTGCACGCCATATGTAGTTCATGATAGTCTGAGAGGTGATAACCGGGTTGATACGGTGGCACTTTACAGTGCCGATAAGCGGAGTAGATTTTTGCCGATATTGGCGGTCGACTCATTGTAGAGTTGAAGGTTGGTATTAGTACACCTAGCAGTGTGATTTGGTAGGGGGCGACCTGGGGTACCCTATCAGTGTGTGCATTGTCGAGACAGAGCAGACTAGCAGGGGGCGACCCGGGGTACCCTGTTGGCATGTGAGCCTGTCTGATTGGCGGAAGGGGCGACTTAGCAGGGGGATGCTCTGGGAGTACACTACTAGCGTGGGCACCGCCGGAGCCGGAGGGGACTTGGGAAGGAGCGACCTGTGTAGACAGCGTAGGCTATCCGGGGGCGGACTCCTGGCTCGGGATTTGATTTATTGATTTGTTATGCGCACGAAGTGGCTATACCAACCTTGGGCCCTGATTTATATTTGATAGGAAGTGCATTTATTGTGAGATGAGTTGGGATGAGATTTGAGCGCATATTGCATTCATGCATGTTTTACCCACTGGGCAATTGCTCATTTGTTTGCGTGTTGTAGGTATGACTGAACTCGACGTCGATGAACGTCGCAATTGAGATGGGCTGGCGGCGGTGACTCCATGGGCTTTCGAGAGCGGAGCGGTACATGGATGAAGACCTGTGGAGCGTTGTTAGGCTGTTTTGACTTTTGGAAACGCTAGCCCTTTTTACGATGTTTTAAAATATTTATGTGAAATATTTTTATGAAAAAAATGTTTTTTTGTGAAAGGGGTTTTCTTCGGCTTTCGTTGCGAAAAATCCGCCACTAATTATCTTTAGAAAATGGGGGTCGCCACAGGTGGTATCAGAGCTTAGGTATTAAGATTCTGTAGACTGTCCATGTACTGCTGCTCGGAAGCCTGGAGAACTAGCCCTGCCTGTAAGTTTTAAAGTTTTGCGTAATTATGTAGTTTAGTGACGTGTTTGCGTGCTTTAAATAATTGTAGATATTCCTGATAAAATGCCGAGGGGTCGTAGAGAATATATTGGCGAATCTAGCCGTAGGACTGAACCGGAGTCCCCACCGAACGAACAAGACGCTACTATACTTAGGCTAACCGAGCTGATCCAACGCCAGTCGGATCAGATCAATGAGCTCATTCATCGACAGAGCTCGTCGGAGAATCATCAATCCCCACCGCGTGAACGAGTCGAAATTATTGGGGATCGTTTTCGTAAACTAAACCCCCCGACCTTTGAGGATGCTATCGACCCTGCTATGGCAGAGGACTGGCTGCGCACGCTAGACGATATGGTCCTTTATAGCCGAGTACCGGAGGAAGAGAAGGTCCTATGTGCGGTTTTCATGCTTCGAGGGGATGCCCGATTTTGGTGGGACACCGTCAAGATTTTGGAGGACTCTACTACAATGACGTGGGAGAGATTCAAGGAGCTCTTTCGAGGCAAGTACATCACGACCCCGGGGCGGGCATTGCGCATGAACGAATTTATCAACCTGAAGCAAGGAGGGATGACCGTCGCGGAATATATCCGCAAATTTGAGCAATTGTCGATGTTTGCGCCACATATGGTGTTGACTGACGAACTAAAGATCGAGCGCTTCATGGAGGGCCTCAAACCCGAAGTCTATCGCGATGTTAGCATGGCAGGAATTCACGGGATATCTTATGCTCGGGTTGCGGAATGGGCCATTATGGCTGAATTAGCCGAAGCAAGGATCGCAAAGGCGCACGAGGCAAAAAGAAGGGTGGAAAACCAACCAGGAGGCGACAAGAAGCGTCAGTTTTTTGGGAGAGGGCCTAATCATCCGGGAAACCGCCAGGGACAACAAAACTGGCGACCGCGACCTAATCAAGGACCGGCGAACGTCCCCGTTAGACCTCCGAACCTTGCTCCACAATGCCAGAACTGTGGGCGACTTCATTTGGGTAATTGCTACAGCCCTGGAGCCAGACCGGTGATCCACTGTTTCCGATGCGGGAAGCCGGGACATTTTGCCCGAGAGTGTCAGGCGAAGATTACTGCGAATCCTACCCCAGCACCGGTACGACCATTGCCGGTTCCAGCTCGAGTTTCACGCTCACTAACGAGGAAGCGGAGGCTAACCCAGCGGTGGTTACGGGTACGTTAACAATTTACTACGTACCCACTTCTGTCTTGATTGACTCTGGAGCGACGCACTCGTTTGTGTCGGCAAATTATGTGATGAAGGTGGGAATATCTCCTACCTTATCCGAGTGTAGTTATGTAGTGACCTTGCCACACGGGGATCCGGCACGAACCAACCAAGTGTTGGAAGAGTGTTCGGTGATTATTGTAGGTAAAGATCTTAAAGCCAGGCTGATCGTTATCCCGATGAACGACTACGACATCCTTTTTGGGATGGATTGGCTCTCTAAGTATGGTGCGCTGATAGATTGTCACCGGAAAATAGTTGAATTTCATTTACCTCATGGGGATGTTTTTGTTTTCTCGGGGAAGGCCGCTCGAAGCAAAATTTCCCAACTTGCTGCTTTAAATGCCGATGAGACCTCTCCACCTAATCTCCCAGAGGTGCCTGTGGTGAATGAGTTTTCCGATGTATTTCCCGATGATCTTCCGGGTTTACCGTCGGATCGGGAAATCCAGTTTACCATTGATCTTATTCCGGGGGCAGCCCCGATTTCTAAAGCCCCCTATCGTTTGGCGCCTAACGAATTGCGGGAATTGAAGGAACAACCGGATGAGCTACTACAGAAGGGGTTTATCCGACCGAGTTTCTCGCCATGGGGAGCTCCAGTTCTATTCGTGAAGAAGAAGGACGGGTCGATGAGATTGTGCATCGATTATCGTGAATTAAATAAAATTACGATCAAGAATAAATACCCGTTGCCGCGAATCGATGACCTGTTCGATCAATTGCAAGGAGCTACGGTTTTCTCAAAAATTGATTTGCGTTCGGGCTACCATCAACTTAAAATCCGGGAAGCAGATGTTCCGAAGACAGCATTCAGCACACGGTACGGCCATTACGAATTCCTGGTTATGCCGTTTGGATTGACGAATGTGCCTGCTGCTTTCATGGATCTAATGAACCGGGTATTCAAAGAATTCCTAGACCAGTTTGTTATCGTCTTTATTGATTATATTCTTGTTTATTCTAAGAACCGAGAGGAGCACGAAGGACACCTCATAACGGTCTTAGGAATATTGCGGGAAAAGAAGCTATCGCCAAATTCAAGAAGTGCGAGTTTTGGCTTGAACAAGTGGCTTTCTTGGGGCACGTTATTTCGGGAAACGGGATTTCGGTGGACCCTAGCAAAATCGAAGCTGTAAATAATTGGCCACGTCCGACTACTCCTACTGAGGTCCGAAGCTTCTTAGGACTCGCTGGATATTATCGTAAATTTATTGCTGATTTCTCTAGCATTGCTTCGACCCTGACGAACCTGACCAGGAAGAACGTTCCATTTATATGGACTGATTCTTGTGAGCAGAGTTTCCAGGAGCTGAAACGACGACTTACCTCAGCCCCAGTCCTGACTATTCCTTCGGGGACTGGTGGATTCTCTGTTTATAGCGATGCCTCGAAGAATGGTTGGGATGCATGCTGATGCAGAACGGGAAGGTAATTGCATATGCTTCTCGCCAATTGAAGGAATACGAGAAGAATTATCCCACGCATGACCTGGAACTTGCGCAGTGGTGTTCGCCCTGAAAATTTGGAGGCACTATCTGTATGGGGAACGGTGTGAAATCTACACCGATCATAAAAGCCTGAAATACTTTTTCACATAGAAAGAATTGAATATGCGACAGCGACGTTGGCTAGAGCTGGTGAAGGACTACGACTGCGTAATCAACTATCATCCGGGCAAGGCAAACGTGGTCGCCGACGCTCTAAGCAGAAAAGTCGTGAATACCGAATTACAGCAACTGGAAGTGCAGGTGATCAATCTTGGCGAAGTCGAAATGAAGATGGCGACTTTAACGCTTCAACCCACGTTGCTGGAACGAATTAAGCAGGCTCAAGGAACGGACGAACTATATCTAAAGGTGAAAAACGAACTCGCGGAAGGAGTGCCATCCGATTTCGAGGTCCGAGAGGACGGGAGCCTACGCTTTAAAGATCGTTTGTACGTGCCTATCGACGAAGAGCTGCGAAGGACAATTATGACGGAAGTGCATGCTATGGTCTACTCGGTACACCCCGGTGCGACAAAGATGTATCGGGATTTACGAGCTAATTATTGGTGGCCAGGGATGAAACGAGACGTGGCGACATCTGTAAGTCAATGTCTAACTTGTCAACATGTGAAAGCTGAACATCAAAGGCCGGCAGGAATGTTACAACCATTACCGATTCCCGAGTGGAAGTGGGACCATATCACAATGGATTTTGTCGTGGGCCTGCCGAAAACTCTTAAGGGCCACGATGCCGTTTGGGTAATTATTGATCGGTTAACCAAATCGGCTCATTTTCTGCCGATCAGCTCGACCTTTACCATGGAACGATATGCCGAACTATATATTCAGGAGATAGTTCGACTCCACGGTATTCCATCTTCGATTGTCTCGGATCGGGATTCGAGATTTCTATCTAAATTCTGGATGAGTTTACAAAAGGCGATGGGTACTAAACTTTCATTCAGTACAGCCTATCATCCTCAGACAGATGGACAATCGGAGAGAACGATCCAAACTCTCGAGGACATGTTGCGGGCGTGTGTTCTGGACTTCAAAGGGAACTGGAGCAGATATCTTCCGTTGATTGAGTTCGCCTACAACAACAGCTATCATGCCACGATCGGGATGGCGTCGTACGAAGCCTTATATGGGCGTAAATGCCGATCTCCTGTGCATTGGGATGAAGTTGGCGAAAGAGCGATTCTAGGCCCCGACCTGGTTCGAGAAACAACCGAGGCGATAGCAAAAATACGGGAGCGAATGCGAACGGCTCAGAGTCGACAAAAGAGCTACGCCGATAAGAGACGAAGGCCATTGGAGTTTGCGGAAGGAGATCAAGTGTTTTTGAAGATATCACCCATGAAGGGTGTAAAGAGGTTTGGGCAAAAAGGGAAGTTGAGTCCGAGATATATCGGACCTTTTCGAATACTAAATCGGGTTGGCGAAGTTGCATATCAGCTGGAGCTACCAACATCATTGGCACAAGTACATGACGTCTTCCACGTGTCGACATTGCGAAAGTACGTTGCCGATCCAAGTCATGTACTGAGGGACGAGAATCTTCACCTTCAACTTAAGCCAGATTTGAGTTACGATGAGCAACCCGTGGAGATTTTGGCGCGAGAAATCAAACGATTACGAAACAAGACCATTCCCCTCTTAAAAATATTATGGCGGAGTCAATCAGTTGAGGAAGCCACTTGGGAACGAGAAGATGATATGAGAGATCGTTATCCCGAGTTATTCCATTTGGAGTAATTTCGGGGACGAAATTCTTTTAAAGGGGGGGGAGGATGTAATACCCGTAAAAATTTAATCGGGGTTTATGTAAGTTATTACGACGTAAATTAAGTTGTAATTTTCGAAAAGGAGCTTAAATAATTATTTTGGAAGGGAGCCGAAAATTTAAGGACCAAAATTAAAAAATTAGAAAACTTTTGGGTAAGGAAAATAATTATAAGAAAGGAACTAAGAAGTGATAAGGAATTAAGTTAGGATTTTAAGTGCAATAAACAAACTTAATAAAGAAGAAAGTTCACGTGGATGTTATTAGTAGCTTAATCATCAATATGTCACCTTTAGACAAATGATTATATATATATATATATATATATATATATGTACCTCCTAGGCATGAAGAAAGGATATAACTCAAGCAAACACCTTAAAAAAAAAAGAGAGAAGGCCGTGGGGAAAGGAGAGAAAAGAAAGGGAAGGAAAGAAAGGAAAAAAAAAAGAAAAGAAGACAAGTCAAAGAAGTCCAAAGCGATTTCGCGTGCGAGGATCCGAAATTAGTCGAAACATTAGCGAATCTTCGGAGGAAAGGTAGGTGAAACGCACCTACGATACGCAAACGCGAAGTTCAGATAATTATGCGTGTAATTTGGAGTGTTTATATGTGATAAGTTCATGTTAGAATCAAATGAGAACATAGGTTGCATGGAGAAGTTCGGAACGGGTCGAAACAGGCACGGCGTGCGCCTTGGTCGCGCGCGCCATACAGCTGCCGCGCGCGTACGCTGCGCTGCGGCAGCGCAGCGCGCCCAGCGCCGCGCGCGCACGCTGATCTGCAGCAGCCGCAGCCCACACCGCACCGCGCGCGCACGCCGCGGCTACGGCAGCACTGTGCGCGCAGCGCCGTACTCGCGCCCCGCGAACGTACGCGCACCCCACACTCGGCGTCCCACGCCATGTAGGTGGGCTCCCTGCGATGGTGAGCTGTTCCCCTGCTCCTCGGGAGCAAAGGCAATCAGGCCGGCGCTGCGGGCGCCAGCGCCGCACACTCTGGCCGGCATGCGCCCTTTTGCGACTGCACGGGTCTCTCGAGCAAGCGCGCGGACACCTCGCGCTTAAGTGCGGGTTTTCCTCACGGTCGAGGCCGAATTTCTTGTTTGTATGTGTGTGCTTGCCTAAAGGCGTGGATCCCCGATTTCATGGGACCCTTACTTTTTGAACTATGGCATGTTCCTTATATCTTACATTTTTTTTATGTGCACGCCATATGCAGTTCATGATAGTCTGAGAGGTGATAACCGGGTTGATACGGTGGCACTTTACAGTGCCGATAAGCGGAGTAGATTTTTGCCGATATTGGCGGTCGACTCATTGTAGAGTTGAAGGTTGGTATTAGTACACCTAGCAGTGTGATTTGGTAGGGGGCGACCTGGGGTACCCTATCAGTGTGTGCATTGTCGAGACAGAGCAGACTAGCAGGGGGCGACCCGGGGTACCCTGTTGGCATGTGAGCCTGTCTGATCGGCGGAAGGGGCGACCTAGCAGGGGGATGCTCCGGGAGTACACTACTAGCGTGGGCACCGCCAGAGCCGGAGGGGACTTGGGAAGGAGCGACCTGTGTAGACAGCGTAGGCTATCCGGGGGCGGACTCATGGCTCGGGATTTGATTTATTGATTTGTTATGCGCACGAAGTGGCTATACCAACCTTGGGCCCTGATTTATATTTGATAGGAAGTGCATTTATTGTGAGATGAGTTGGGATGGGATTTGAGCGCATATTGCATTCATGCATGTTTTACCTACTGGGCAATTGCTCATTTGTTTGCGTGTTGTAGGTATGACTGAACCCGACGTCGATGAACGTCGCGATTGAGATGGGCTGGCGGCGGTGACTCCATGGGCTTTCGAGAGCGGAGCGGTACATGGATGAAGACCTGTGGAGCGTTGTTAGGCTGTTTTGACTTTTGGAAACGCTAGCCCTTTTTACGATGTTTTAAAATATTTATGTGAAATATTTTTATGAAAAAAATGTTTTTTTGTGAAAGGGGTATTCTGCGGCTTTCGTTGCGAAAAATCCGCCACTAATTATCTTTAGAAAATGGGGGTCGCCACAAATGTGGTATAATCGCCTAAGTGAATTTTTAGTAAAAGAAGGGTATCGGAATGATCAAACTTGTCCCTGCATATTTCTGAAAAAATGTAAAAATGAGTTTGTCATTATAGCAGTCTATGTTGATGATATCAATATAATTGGAGCTCCTGAAGAGTTGACCAAAGCTGTTGATTGTTTGAAAAGAGAGTTTGAAATGAAAGATCTCGGAAAAACAAAATTTTGTCTTGGACTGCAGTTTGTACATCAAGAGACTTATACGAAAAAGGTATTGAAAAGATTTTACATGGATGAATCTCATCCACTGGATACTCCAATGATTGTTAGATCTTTAGACGTGAATAAAGATCCCTTCAGACCACGCGAAAATGATGAAGAGCTACTTGGTCCTGAAGTACCATATCTTGGTGCTATTGGAGCATTAATGTATCTTACGAGTCATACGTGACCTGATATAGCATTCGTTGTAAACTTATTGGCAATATATAGTTCTTTGCCGACTCATAGACATTGGAATGGAGTTAAACGGGTTTTACGATACCTTAAGGGAACAACTGATATGTGGTTGTTCTATTCTAAAGCAAATTTAGTTGGGTATGCCGATGCTGGCTATTTGTCTGACCCACATAATGCTCGATCGCAAACAGGTTATTTATTTACATATGGTGGAACCGCTATTTCATGGCGGTCAGTGAAACAAACTTTAACAGCTACTTGATCTAACTGCGGAAATTCTAACTATTCATGAAGCTAGCCGAGAATATGTTTGGTTGCGATCGATAATTGAGCATATCCAACAGACTTGTGGGCTGCTTTTTGAGAAATTACTTCCAACGATCTTATATGAAGATAATGCGGCATGTATTGCCCAATTAAAGGAATGATATATTAAAGGGGATAGAACCAAGCATATTTCACCGAAATTTTTCTTCACCCATGATTTGGAGAAAAATGGTGATATTGATGTACAACAAGTGCGATCAAGTGACAATCTTGCAGATTTATTTACGAAAGCACTTCCCCCAAGGAAATTGGTATATTCAATTGGAGCTCGAAGACTCCGAGATTTATAATGATGTTATCATTGGGGGGAGAAAATACGTGTTGCACTCTTTTTCCATTCATTGTGGTTTTCCCAGTAAGGTTTTTAATGAGGCAACAAATGAAAGCGTATCAAAAGGAATTGTGTACTCTTTTTCCTTCACTAGATTTTTATCCCACTGGGTTTTTCCTAGTAAGGTTTTGACGAGGCAAATTCTTTGAGAAAAACATCCAATGGGGAGTATTATGAAATAATAATAATAATATGTGGATGTTTTTAATGTTGTAAAAGTTAGTTGATTGTTGATGAGATGAGATAAGATAAGATATGATGTATTTAATATTGTAAATGTTAGAAGAAATAGTATAAATTTTTCTACTATAAATAGACCGATGTAGTTGTATCGAATCATATCGAAAACATCAATAATATTATATCTCTACAATTCTAATTTTTTATATTTCTGTTTTTGTTCAATTATAATAGTTTTATAACTATATATATATTGCAATTAGTTTGCAAATTCTTAGCATTGCAAAGGTTAAACTCATTAGCAGCAGCTTCAAGGAATATTCCAACTACCATCGCCTAGTTTTAGTGTCTGGACTCTGGAGGTTGACAATTTTGAGTAGTAGAAGTACATCACATAGGTTTCTTCGTACTTGAATCACAACCCACCTTAGAGGTAAAAGGTTGGCTAGTCTTGGTTGATGAAGTGAATCTGACGTGTCAATGACACCGGGATCTTCCCTAAAAAAAGAAAAAGATCTTGTTGTCCTTTTCTTTCCACTGCAATAAAGGTCGGTGTTTTTGTTTGTTTTAGCTTTAAGCAAGTTTAATTACGGCTTCACTTTGTGGAATAATATCGGAATGAGGCTGCACACTATTCGGTTGTGTACGGTTTTTCTTGGTATTTTCCACGGAGTACCAAATTTAAATATAACACAGTCCGTGATCCAGTAAATGTATAAAGAATTTGATGAGTTGAAACATTCAGCTAAAAGCATAATAACTACCATCTATACCTTCCTTAATCGAATGAAGGTACCATAAGCACAAGAACCTTTCCAAACACAGCCAGCAGCAAGCAAGTACAAAAATGCTAAGGCAGGTTAAAAACTAGTTAGATGAAGTTGATGCAGAAAAAAGGTTAGACAAAACCAAAAAGACATACGAAAAACGAAAATCCCTAATTATTCGAGTTCTATGGGGTCGTTGATAGTATTACCCAGAGATGGTGCTGCTGCATGTGATTTCTGTAGACCACGATTGCCCCTGCCTCTCAAGACATGGACTTTAAGCCTTATGTTTTCCCTGTCCATAAGTTCGAAGACGCAAGCATCGCCCTCCTCCAAGTTGTTGTCTGCTACAAACGTTTTCCAACCGCCATCAAACTGCGGAGGATTCCTGTCTCCCATGTAAGACGCATTCCAGTTCTCGCAATTGTATCTCAGGACCACAGGAACTGTGCTGCGTGGAAGCTCATCAGCAAATTTGCTCGTAAATCTCTGCATGTATGTGATTATGAGATGACGATAAAAGCCCACAACAAAATGGTAAAATATTTTGGAGTGACTGACTAAACAATATATGCATGTCATATTTATTAGATGCCAAGGTTTTCATCAAATGGGATCAAAAACAAATATTTTACAGAGCAGGGACTCGATTGTCTTATTTCTGTTCGTTTTTTTTCCATACTTGCACTTCATAACAAATAGTTACTAAATTACTACTTACCAGAAAACAACGAGGAGACACGTGGGACTTTTTAAGATAAACATCATGTTTTGGCTTCCCAGGTGTAAGATAGTCGATGCCATCATCTTCGTATACATCAGCATTCTCCATCTGAAGAACCAACCACATTGTTAGCGGACAAAGAAAAAACAGGCAATAAGGCTGTGTTTGGTTTAAGGAAATTCGTGTAGAAAAGAAAATTGGAGATAAAATGATTTTCATTAGTTTTCTTTCGTTTTCTTCACCATTTGTTGAAGAAATTAGTTTTCCTTAGTTTTAAGTGTAAAGTTAAGCTAGATTTTCTTTTCTTTACTTTTCCTTATCTATTTCTTCAATCAACCAAACATAAAAACTAATTTTCCTTTCCCATTTCATTTTCCTTTCCCTACTAATTTCCACAAACCAAACACACCCTAATAATAGTTTTCATGCAGGAAAACTGTTCTCAGATCCAAAAACATGCTGAAGTCCAGTATTAAACTATCCTGTACATATGCAATCATTAATTATACATCAAGGCCCCGTTTAGTACGTCCGATAAGATAAGGGCAGATAATATAAAGGCAAGATAAGAATCCAGATAACAAGCCCATATAGCCGAGTTTAACATGTTTATATAATTATATTGTTCAGTAACAAGGGTAACAACTTAACTATCTAACCAGACATACGTACATTTACTTATTTAGCCCTGCAAATTGAAAAAAAAAATATGTTGAATCGTTTGCTTCAAGACGAAGCAAAATACACATTACTGAGCAGTCCAAAGCTCTGTGCGAACATGATTTGCTGGAAAAATAATATTCATGCTGCGAATAGTAGCACCTGAAAATCTGAGCAAAAATACACAATACTGAGCAGGGCAAAACTCTGTGCAAACATGCATTGAAGAAACAATAATAATCCGGACGAGCAAACTCATACTTCCATGATTCACAGTTCAACCAAAGTTCAACCAGATTTAATCAAAAGTACATCATTTCACTCAACATAAACACAGTGCATCACAGTTCAATCACACAAACTTGACAGTTGCAGTTCATCACAATAAATTATATGCAAGCATTATACATCAAAAAGACAGTTCAATCACGTCCCCAACTGAAAACAAATCCTTCATGTACCAACAAAAACCAACAGCAGAAATAAACATACAATTAAACAAGATTAAATCAAGAATTAAGATCAACAGCAGACCTCATACAGTCACACTAATTCATTTATTGAAGAGCTTCGTTCTAAATCAAGAATTAAAAATTGAAATCTTAAAATTCGCATCTTGTAGACAACCATAACATGTTTATATTAATCTTGGTCGAAAGTACGTATTACCTTCGATGGGGCTCGGGTTTTCTTCGTTCTGATGTCGAGCGTCCGACCTGGTTCTAGCCTGCGAAAATGGAAGAGGCGAAAAACCCGATTTATCAATGTATTAGTCTCTTTCACCTCCTTCAAGGACGGGTGCGGAAGGGGAAGACGATGGTGAGACTTTGGCTGGGAAGACCAAATCACGATCTAAATTGGAGATAGGGTTTTACGTTGATGAAGGGTATTTTCGTCTTCTGGGATTTAGTATGAGGCCTCGTATAATTTATCTAGTCCAAGATGGTAGGATTAATTGTAGTGGATTCGTAGGATTACAGTAGCGTGCCAAGAGTTTGTAGTGAGTGGGCTGGATATTATTTCATATCTATTCTATTTATTTTATTATATTAATGCTCAAGACCTCTTAAAAACTATCACACATATCAATTGATTTGGTCCGTCAATTGACAAATCATGTCTTTTTTTAATTAATTTTTGGTCAAAAATAAATAAAAATACATACGTTTATGCACCTTATAACTGCCATGATCTTTTTTAGAAATAACTGCCCATGATCTTCAATTTTGATTTGTTTAAATTAAATAATGAATAATTAAATGAACATTAAAAGAGGGACAATTTCGTTTGAGGCCCTACTATAGTTTTAAAAAGGATTCAGGCCGTCAGAGAAAAAATAAATGTTAAAGCCCCATTTCGCTGAAACTTTAGGATAAAGGACCCAAACTTCAAACTGACCAAAATACCCTTACAAAATATTTTATAAAAAGTGGTATCGAAAGCCATTTTCTGTTATTATCTTACGCTATTTTGTCATCATATATATATAAGGGTATTAGCACTTACAAAATAGCTTAAGATAATAACAGAAAATGGTTTTCGATACCACTTTTTATAAAATATTTTGTAAGGGTATTACTATATGTCAATACTGCATTCCTGTATGGTTAATAAGTGGTACCAATACACTAAAATTGACTTTTGACGATCGAAATTTTCCGAATATTCCATATTCATTCGCACAACATCGTCCCTGCAACAAATCAAATTCGTCGTGCCCTCAGTGGTGTTTATTGATCTTTACGTCATCCAATGTACTATTTGAGATGCGAATTTTTTGAAATTTTTAACGCGAATAAGGAAAAATAATTTTGAATTGAATCATATTTTCGGCCGAAATTGCAGCTACTGTGTATAAATTCGAGCGACCCATAGCCTGAATATTACGTTGCACCACCTTATTGGCTTAGTCGCTCGTCGTCGGTTAACGGAATTGAAAATGAAATCGACGGAAATTTTTTGCATAAATCATTGTTCGTTAAAGTGGTATGAATTAAAAAGCATGTGTCATCACAAAATAAATAAGAGGTATTCCATGTGAAACATGTAAACCTATAGTTTTTAAAAGGTACCAGAAATGGTTTAAGTGGTATTCATTGTCATTTATTCGGTATAATTTTGAGTTTGAGGATTTAGGGGAATTCCTGAATTTGACTGGGGTTTGAGCGGGATTTTGAAATTATTCGGAAAAAGTGAATTAACACGCTTGTTGGATAACACTTCTTGCATTTTGGGTAACAATTCATATAGTTTGTGTAACACTTCCAGGGTAAAAAGCATGCGAGCAAGAGGAATAGATCGAAAACCACCGATAATACCAAAAAATGTTGAAACTCTTGGTATATCTGACTTTAGTGACCGAATAAGGTTAAATTGACCTCAATTTGGGTATTGATAATCAAGAAAGATTAATGGAGTTTATAATGGAATATTGTATTAATCTCAATCATAAAATTCCGTTGAAAAAATGAGGGGAACTCGAAATTATTGGTGGAAAATTTGGGGTTTGAAATTTATGTGGTGTGGCGGAAATATTGATTTCGAGTTGATATTTGGCGGAATCTTAGAAATTCTCTTGAAATACATAAAATAGTACTAGTAATGGATTAAGCGTTACCTGTAGGTGTTTAAGTGCTATACGGAATGGAGGATCTGTTACAAATTGCAGTTTATGTGCCAGAGTTTCTAAGTTTACTTTTTGGGTTTGGGTTTAGGGTTTCGGGGTTAAGATTAAGGATTTATGACACAAAATTTTGGTAATATTATGTACAACTTGTTATTATAGGATGCAACATTAAAAAATTTTTGGGTTTCGAGTTTCGGGTTTAGGGTTTAGGGTTCGAGGCCTAGGGTTTAGAGTTCGGAGCTTAGGATTTAAGGAATATGGTCTATAAAATGTTATTCATGATTTAATGTTGAAATTTGAACAAGTTTGTCATGAAAATTCGTAAAGTTATGTTCATTTAGATTGATATAGTCTATGTTTTGGAATGAAAGAGTATATGTTTACATGACTAATGACTTCAACAGTGTACTTTATACATCAACATTCACATAACGTGATTTGTAAAGGGACTTGGTGGTTTAGCTTCATCATATCATCTATTTCCATGAATGTCAATCTTAAAGATCCGAAAAAAAGTGCATTTATGAACAAAATTAATCGAATTAGTAATGTGGTACTGAGAAGATATTATGTAGTATCAATATCTACAATTGTATTATAAACTGAGTTCATATTGTTATTTATTGTCAGACATGTGGTATAATTTGAAGGCAATGTGGTAATATCAGTCATTATCCTGTTAATATTCTCTGACAATCTAGAACCTTCTAGAACGTTCTTACTGAAGCGTTTTCTTTTGATGTGTATGTGTTATAATCAGTGCATAAAGTGTTATTACGCTCGAAAATATTTCAATTTTGTGGAAAACTAATTTTCGCATTATTCCATAATTAAAATCAATAATTTCCTTACATTATTAAGACTTGTAATCTAGTTGAGTTGATTTCACGGTTTTCGACCATTAAAGTTGAGGTTTCACCTTAAGATTTTTGAATTGGTTTGAAGTATTATTTCATTATCAAATTTAAAAATTTTCGTCGATAATGAAGACCCATGAGAAATTGAGGTCGATTTAACTTTATTCGTTCACTAAATTGAGTTCTGGGTGTCGTCGTTGTTTTTCTCTATTCCTCTTAGCCTCTTGCTTGTTATCCAGGAAAGGTTACTCAGAATGCATGAACTGTTACGTAGAATAAATGAAGTGTTACCAACGAGCTTTATAATTAATAAACATTAGAATCTTAGGTCTAATCAAAATTCTTCGATATTCCATGATTATTATTAATAATCTTCTTCGATTACAGAGACTCATCATCAAATTGAGTTTAATCCATCAAATTTGGCAATTAAACTCGAGATTTCACCCGTTTTTCAACGAGATTTTTGAAGTGTATTTAATGCAATATTCCACGATAAACTTCATATTTTTCGTTGATTACATGATAAATTGACGTCGATTTCACCTTATCATGTCTCTTGTGTCAAAGATTCGAGCGGTTTCAGTGTTTTTGGGTGTTGCCGGTTGTTTCCGATCTATCCCTCAGTGCCTTTACTTGTGTACAACATGTGTTATTTACTTGTGACGAGTCGTTATTTTTTTCTAATTATGTGTTCGTTTTGCGGCAACATTTGTTATAAACTACAAGGCATGTGGTATTTGTGTTGCATGAACTGTTACCCAGAAAGCATGAAGTGTTACCTGTTAAGCGTTTTAATTAGCAAACGACTCAATCTTATGTACCATCAAAATTCTTCGTTATACCATGATTAAATCAATAATCCCCTTCAATTACCAAGACCCATGATCAAATTGAGTCGAATCCAACATATTCGGCCATTAAAATCGAGATTTCACCCGTTTCAATTTGCTACATGATTTTTAAACGATAACTCATGACAAAGCTTAGATCTTACGTCGTCGAACATTAATGTCGTGGTTTTCCTCGGTTACTAAGATCCATATGCAAATTGAGATCGAATTCTCCTTATTTAATCATCCACGTGAAGATGAAGTTCTTTGTTTTGATCGCTTGATAATGACGATGGCATACTCTCGTAATATTCGTGTATCTGAAGGGTAATTTACAATGGCATTTTACGTAATTTTTTGAAGTATTAAGGGTATATTAGACATTTCATCGCAAATGGGTCCTTATGTCTAATGAAAGTTTAAACTGGGTCATTCACTATATTTTAAAACATTGTGGGGTCTGATTTATAAAGAAACTTTCTTAAATAGTCATGAACCCTAATTTAGCCTTAAAAAAAAAGGAAAAACCAACCCACCCACAACCAAAATCAAACGTGATGTTTTTTGAGAGAAAGAGGAAAGGCACACAATAATCAATCACAATGGTTTCATCGTAACTTTATAATTTGTTGGACCGTTTCAATATATTTTATTTGTTTCGGTTTCTGATTAATGAGATTATCTATTCTATATTATTATTATTATTATATTAATGCTCAAGGCTTCTTAAAAACCGTCACACATATCAATTGATTTGGTCTGTCAATTGACCAATCATATTTTTTTAATTAACTTTTGGTCAAAAAATAAATAAAAAATACATATGTTTATGCAGCTTATAACTGCCATGATCTTTTTTTAGAAGTAACTGCCCCTGATCTTCAATTTTGATTTGTTTAAATAAAATAATGAATAATTAAATGATCATTAAAAAAAAGAAAAAACCAACCCACCCACAACCAAAATCAAACGTGATATTTTTTGAGAGAAAGAGGGGAAGTACACACAATAATCAATCACAATGGTTTCATTGTAACTTTATAATTTGTTGGACCGTTTCAATATATTTTATTTGTTTTGGTTTCTGATTAATGCGATTATACAAAATTTAATATTTCAGATTATTGATGACATTCTGAAGTCGACGTGATTAGTATCGAGCACTCGGAGAAGCATTTCGTTGATACGTACGAGTACATTTAGATATTTATTTTTCTTTTACGAATTTCGCAGTAGTGATTCGTACACATCGTAGAATTTTAAGATATTTATCATTTTTTTTGTGTATCAGAGATGTTCTTCCACTTGACGTAGCCGGCTACTTTCGAAGAATCGCTATTTTAGGGTTGTAAGTGGTTTTTCTTTTATCGAAAATGAGAAAGAAACCTTATTTTGGAGTTTTTTTCCACTTCGATCGGTATCTTATTTTATTTTTAGTAGGATTTAATTTTCGTTGCACACACATCTGTGTGTGCCCCAATTATTCGTATATATTAAAACTGAACAAGAATGGTCAGTATTAAAAAGGCTTTATCGTAATATATCCCTCAAAGAACGCAGCCCAAATAGATGCAGCTAAAATAATGAGAGTAGTAAAGCAAATATCCCTCGCAGAAGAACTTGTCATGACCATGTAAGGCAACAATCAAGTCCATCGAACACTTGTGAAGCAAGCTTTATCTCAAATGAAACCAAGACAACAAAGAAAGAGTGAAACACGAATTAAATACTATCCATATCCATACATACAAATTTTGGGCATGCATGAACAATGAAGGTAGTGCTACCCTCAGGATTTTCACGGCAAAAATATCTGGTGCAACCGACGGACATATGATCGAAGCTTAGGAGAATATCGTGAAGACCAGCCTTAACGATTGAAATATATTGTTTAGCATATAACAAATGTGGGCAACATATATTGCATAGTCTCTAAAAGTATTAAACACATGTGCCGTCGAAAGAGTAACACTAACTTAAGCATCGGAAGAGCTCCGCCGGAACCCCACCGGTTTGAAGGAATTCTTAGGAAGAAGGAGATACTTTCCGAGAGAGGAAGGAAAGGACACAGATAGATTTTTTTCTAGACGCATCAGGTAGGAAGTAAATTTCGTCTTCCTAAAATAACAACCAACGAGTTTGGTTTAACCCTTAAAAATCTAACTCTTGACTAAAAAGAAACAAAACCTTAACCTTCCCCCACAATATATTAGCTGGATGTGAATGTGAAGCCCTGACATCGTAGTGTATAAATTAAAGAAGCCTTAGTCATATCTAATATGCAATTCCCTAAATTAGGCAACCCAAGTTACTGCGATAATAATTTTAAGCAATAATCGCCCCTATTAACAATAAACATATTGTGGGCCTCTCAAATATCTCAAACAACAATGACAAAGTCTGGACTTTAACATAGCTATATCAAGAAAAAGGCGTATCCAAATAGAAACACTAAATAAGAAAAAGTAAGGGGCAGACAAAGATTTCTACAAAAGGGTATGTATGTACTGATCATGTTAATTGATTTCAAGACCCGTCAAAAACTAGTTTTCCCGAGAACAAAAAGGAGAATCACTACAAGACAATATTATTCATCAAAAGGAAAACAATCACACTATACGGTTGCAAACTCAAACAAAAGAAATACAGAACAAGACCTTCAACGATGATGAAGATGCCGATAAATCGAACTATGATTTTCGAATTGGGTTGCAAAATCATGCAATGTAGTTGTATGTAACCTTATGGTAATTAATAAGGTACTAAGAGCAGATAATTCTTCCTGTCGAATTTCTAATTCGGAATTGCTTCTACAATCCACCTCTCTCTCTCTCTCCATCTCTCTCTCTAAAGATATTTGCATATTCTCTTGCCAAAAGAAATTACACATACATAGACGAAAAAATTAAGACAGATTTTTCGGGTAAACTCCTCTATATCCCTCTAATTAAACTGAAAATAGTGTTACTACTTTATGGTTTGTAAATATCGCGAAACTTCTTTATGGTATTTTAAAACCATAGGATTTTGGTGATGAGATGGATTTTTTTTTATGACTTTAGCCTGGATATTCTTTAGTTACCGACTGCTTTATCATTTTTAATTTTTAAATAAACTTTAGTTGGAAAAAAATCAATAAATCACAAAATTCATAATTACGTCTTCACCTATGCGAACTAGTCATGTCCCGTGTTAATATGGCACGTGATTACTATGAGTATCTAATTATACTATTGTATAGGTACAACAAACATTGTCCCAACAAACCTTAGCATTGGTATTAAAGTCAAAAATGTGCCGAAGAAGGAGAGGGGGAGGTGAATTAGGGTTGAAAAATTTCGCTTCCTCTTTTTCAAGACGCTTTGTGTGTTATAACCTAGAAAACGAGTCTTTTCTAAGTAATTACTTATCAAAGACGTTTTGTAGGTTATCTCCTAGTGCCGTGGAATGTGTATCGGATATGTCTCACAGAAAATATAAAGTAATAAAAAGTAAAATGATACCAGGATTTTATAGATGTTATATCCCCAATCTCGGTTTACTCATCTCTTTAAGGTTTGCTCCTCAAGAGTTTAAATCAATCACTATAATGTTAGCTTAGTTGGTTACAAAACTGATTGATTTATCCCAATACACAAACCGAAACAGGTACTCTAGACACCCCTGGGTTACCGCACGTCGAGTTTCGATCCATGGAATCTCCAATTCCCGACCGGAAACAGCTCGCTACCGAAGAGCTCGCGGAACACAATTCTTCCCTTCACGTGCGCATAAGCGTTGACCGTGCCTCCTTCATGTACCGATCACGTCCGAAGACAACACCTCCGAAGATAAAATATATGGTGGAGGGATATGGAAAGGATCACTCGGCCAGTGATGGAATTTGCAGGTGTAAACTCAGACCACAGAAAGGATATCGCAAGTGTAGGCGCAGTCGACAGAAGGTTATCACTATGGCCGCTCAACAGCAGAAGGTTTTCTCAAATGTAAGCTCAAACTCCAAAACTTGTTTCTTCTGCTTTTTCTCTCTTCTTAGCTCGGCATTCTATGTGTTGTGCTGTATATATAGACCATTTGAACCAACACTTACAAGAAAAGTCAATCACAAATTAATATCCAAAATAGGCACATAATCCATGTAATTATCGAGCAATTAATGTTGGATTTGGGCTTATGGGCCCAAATGTGGAACTCAAAAGTCAAATCCAATCAGTTTTTAATTAAATCGATATGCCATCGTCCATCGAAACTTGAAACTGATGAAAGATTCATAAACTACATTTCGAGGGAAATTAAAAAACTATTGATTTGCTCAAAACCGATAACGGGTGAATGAGAAATTATTTTTCTAAGTTAGCCCAATAAAAGAATTAAAGTTTTTAATAAATGGGTGTAGGGAACCTTTGTCCCACATTGATTAGACACTAAAGCATCACCGGGAACGGGACCGGGCCGAGGCCGAGGCCGAGTCCGACACCGACCCGAGCCATGCCAAGTGGGCAATGGGCGCTTTGTAGGCGCACTTTGCACTTTGCACGTCGCATCGTCGCTAGGAGCTATTGGAGCAAAACAAAAAAATTATCCGGCGATGATGTGGAAGCTCAGATGACGTTGCAAGCATGACACGCGTACATGTGGTGATGAGGTGGCACTACGTAAGTGCTGACTGGGCCAGCTGAGGTGGCATGACTCGTTGGGCATACTAGGATGTCGGATCGACCGACCCGACCCGAGAATATGGGGGGGCGGGTCGAGAAGCTTCCAAATTACGGGGCAGTCCAGAATCTGCGACCATTCGCATTCTGGCCCCAAAGGTCAAAAGGTCAAGAAGTTCAAAAGTTTGAGGCCTTTCGCATTCTGACCCTTGAACTGAAGAGTAAAAGGTCAAAAACAGCCCAAAGGTCTCACGTATCTCGACTAAAGCCCAACGAATCTAAAGGCCTATAAATAGGTCCCTCACGAGCTTGGAAATTCATCTCATTCAAACACCAACATTTGCATAACATTCTCCCTGCTTCCCGAGTTCTGAAGCAAGAAAAACTCTAGTTCGGAGTATGATTCGCCCAAAAACTCGAATCGTTGTTCTGTGATAACGAGTTCCAAAGTTATTGTATCTTGGGGACGATCGCCGATAACCGAGAGCACGAGAATATCGCGGCGATTTCTTCTTACGGAGAGTGTATGAAATACACCCTCGACTTACCATACGAAAAATTTCCGACGTCCAAGTTGCCGCTGACCAGACACGACCCAACCACTGATCCAACAATCGTAAGACGAAATTCTATTCGGGTCTGACCGATGGCAACCAACGCAGCAACCTTCCCTACGAGCAACCACGCCGAACGTCCCACAAAGTTCAACCGGACCGAGTTCAAATGGTGGCATCAGAAGATGACCTTCTATCTGACCACCTTGAACCTTGTCCGTTTTCTAACGGAGCTTGCCCCGATTATGACAGACAACGCAACACCAGTTGAGGGTGCAAAAGATGATGGTGCAGATGCTGCTGCACAGGCTGTAAATGCTCAATACGAGCAGGAGAAAGCGGCGCTAGATGCATGGAAACATAACAATTTCATGTGTTAGAATTATATTTTGAACGCCCTGGACGATTCCCTATACAACGTCTATGCAGTGGCTACGACTGCAAAAGAGTTGTGGGAATCATTGGACAAGAAATATAAGACCGACGATGTTGGACTGAAAAAGTTCATAGTCGGCCGTTTCTTGGACTACAAGGTGACTGATTCCAAACTAGTATTGGATCAAGTTCGTGATCTGCAACTGATCATCCATGACATGCACGCGAAGAATATGCAGATCAGTGAATCCTTCCAGGTAGCTGCTATTATCGAGAAGCTACCGCCTCTGTGGAAGGACTTCAAGAACTACCTCAATCACAAGCGTAAGGAAATGGGGCTTGGGGACCTGATTGTGAGGCTTCAGATCGAAGAGGATAACAGAAAGATCGAGCCCAAGAACAAAAGGGGACGCATGGAGGCTAGAGCCAACCTGGCTGAGCCGAGCTTCGGCAACAAGCGAAAAGAGGCCGGAAGCTACGCAGAATAAGCAAAAGCCTAATTCTAAAAGAACTAAGGGCAACTGCTACAACTGCAACAAACCTAGGCAACGTGGTGGAAAACCCGAACTCCTGGTACATCATCAGCGGAGCAACATGCCACATCTGCTGCAACAAAGATATGTTCTCCACCTACATACCGATATCGGGTAGGACGCTCTATATGGGGAACGAGGCTACGTCCAACATCGTATGATTGGGACGACTAGTGTTGAAGATGACCTCCGGCAAGGAGCTGACGCTTGTGGACGTGCTGCATATCCCATACATCCGCAAGAACTTGGTTCCGACTCGCTGCTCAGCAAGTCCGAGTTTAGACATGTATTTGAAGCTGACAAGTATGTACTGACAAAAAATGGTCACTTTATAGGCAAAGGCTACCTCGAGAAGGGGCTGTTTAAATTGAATGTGATGCCTGTAAAGCGTGAGATTAAGCTCGTTGATAATAAAGTCAATTCTTCTTATTTGGTTGAGCGTTCTAATTTATGGCATGATAGATTAGGACACATAAATTTAAACAAACTGAAGAAGTTAATAAGTTTAAACGTACTTCCACATATGGCAGTCGATTCACAACATAAATGTGAAGTCTGTGTTGAGGCAAAAATGGCCAAAACACCATTCTTCTCTGTTGAGTGAAACAACTCACTTCTAGAACTGATCCATACCGATATGTGATCTGAAATTCGTGCAAACTAGAGGTGGAAAGAAATATTTTATTACGTTTATCGACGATTGCACGAAGTACTGTCACGTGTATCTTTTAAGTGGAAAAGATGAAGCGCTCGATGCATTTGAAGAGATATTAGAATTGTGCTTTGTTATTTTGTAATTAGTAGTTTTGATAGTGTAGGACTAAATAGTAAATATACCGTGTAAATATGTATAAATACAATGTACACTATCAACAAGTTCATTTTTCGGAAAAATACAAGCATTGAATTCACATTCTAAGAGAGAGAATAGCTATCGAGAAGCACACTCTCTCAAGATCTTCAAAGAAGATATTCGACCGAAGGTATTTTGTAAGAATTATCATTCGAATATCTAGAATTCGTGCTTAGATCGATCGGTAGTTGATATATGAGGACCTAACAATTGGTATCAGAGCATATCATGGTGGCTTTTGGATTGAATTCGCTATTTTAAGATCAAAATAATTTTCCAGATTTTTCGATCGAAAAACTCAAGTGAGATATATTTTGATCAATGCGCTTAATGTTTGAGAATTTTATTGATGCTGATTAAGTGATAGATTATATGTTAGGAATGATTTACGTACTGATTTCAATCGCATAGAACGTCATATTAATTCAGATTTTCTATTTAGATCGATATTTGCGTTTGCGATCAAGTTTTGATTCTGATTTGATTTTCTTAATATTCAATATATTTTGTTGTAAAACGTGGTTAATCTTGTGTTTGTTCATATTACGAACTAAGAAACGAGTGATTATCCAGAATTTCAGCACCTAAATTGAACATCATGGTCGAATCTGGAATTTTCACTGTTACATTGAACTTAGCTGTTCTTCGATCGGTTTTTTGATCGAAAAAACTTGGCTCAAAAAATATTTTTTCGAGTAAGTTTGCAGCCGAGAAATTTTTCGATGACAAACACTGTTCTCGTGTGTTTTACTCAAATATAAGACTCGAAAAATATTATTTCGATAATTAGTTATTCGATTCATATATAAATATATTTTTTTCGAGCGTAATAAAGCATATTTTTTTTCGACGAATAATGTTTTCGCTAAATAAATATCTAATTTTTAGTCGAAAATCATGTAATAGTAAAACAAGTTTTTCGATCACAAGATTTTCGATCTTTTAAATTTTCGACTCAAAATTTAGCGAAAACATATTTCGATCGAATAATTCATTCTCGAAAAACTTTTAGTCAACAATTTGAGTGAAATTCACGAATATTTTTTCGATCACCCTTAATTTTTCGATTACAAATTTTTCGATCAACAATTATTCGACAAACTATTTTGCGAAAGGATATTTACTCTGCAAAACTCTTACGTTCGAAAAATAATTTTCGATAAATACAACGAAAAACTTAAACAATCAAAAATCTTTTTCGATTATAGGTTCGAAATTTTTTTAATCAAAAAGTTTATTGCTCGAAAATTTTACACTATTTTGAAAGAAATCAAAATTTGTAATTTTCATAACTTACGAAAAATATTTGTCTACGAATTATCTTCTACGATACTCAAAATTTTCGTTCTTAAATTCAAAATTCTTTGACAAAATTTTGAGGTAACAATTCTCATATCAAATATTTTTTTAAAACAATTTCTCTTTAACAACCGAAACATAGGTTCGAAAGGGAAATTGCTTAAAGTACGAATCAAGCATTACTAACGAAGTTTGTCACTTGTGAAGCATTTTTACCATTTCGATTCCAAACTTTCACGAAGATCCTACCAATCAACTACAAATGGATGCTTACTCACTCGGAAAAGACGTCCGCCCTCCAATTCTACGAAGAGGCGAATACACCGTTTGGAGAAGCCGATTCTTGAACTTCTTGGAAACTAAAGATCAAGCAACCAATTTGATAGCTTCTCTTCAAGAAGGTCCCGCTCAATTTTGGCTCATCCAAGAAGGCGATGCCACTAATAATCCTCCCATTCTTGCCACTAGAAGACTCAAAATTCCTAGTGAATACACCGAGAGGGAGCGATTAAGAGCAAAAGCGGATTTAGGAGCCAAAACTTTCCTAATGCAAGGAATTCCTAACGACATCTATATGCAAATAGATTGTCTAACTAGTGCAAAAGCTATGTGGGATGAACTCCACAAAATGATGCAAAGAACCGAAGTCGGAGTCAAAGCCAAGAAAGCCAATATTCTCACGGCCTACGACTCATTCAAAGCAAAGTCGGAGGAAAACATTTATGAACTCTATCAACGTTATCTAACTCTTCTCGACGAGATGAGGAAGATAGAAATTTTCAAGACCAACATGGAGGTCAACATCTGATTTCTCTCTTCTCTTCAACCGGAGTGGAAGAAAATATCCATGCAAATCCGTCAAAATAAGGATTTGGACGAAATGGATATCCACGCCGTCTTTGATAATCTCACTCAACACGAGGAAGATATAAGCGAGATACAAAAAGAACTTAAGGGCAAGCAGACCGAAGACTCTATAGCTCTAGTTTCTGAAAGAAAAATGAGCCGATCTCGCATGGATAAAAGCATCAAGTTGCCAAGTTCTTCAGAAAATGAAGACGAATCCGAATCGGACTCTGAGCCAGATATGAAAGAGTTCAAGAAACAATTGGCTCTCATTACTAAGATGATGAGCAAAAAGCTCTATAAAAAGAAATCCTCATCTTCGGCTAATAGACTTCGGACATCAAGCTCCAAGCACAAGGAAAGACCGACTGAGTCATCATAATTTAAAAACGCCAAAGAACCACAAAAGTGCTATAATTGTGGAAAGATAGGGCACTTCGCCAGAGAATGCAAACTTCCCAAGAAGAAGGACGCCAACTGCTACTCCAAAAAATTTCCAACTAACTAAACAAAAAGAGGCTGGAGTAGCTCTGATGGCAGAACAAGAGCATTGGTTGGAAGATACCACAGATTCTGAAGACGAAAATCTTGCTCTAATGGCGTACCTTGACGACGTCTCAAACGATAACTCTTCAAGAAGGTCAGACGATGAAGAAATGGCATCCACATCATCACAAGAGGTAATGATGCCTAATTTTACATTATTAAATATATTAGAATCATTACAAATAAAGTATACTAACATGAAAAATGAGCGGAAAAGCAAAAAGGAATTAGAAGAAAGACTAGCCCTTAGTGAAAATAATTTTCAAAAGCAATTAGATAGAACAATTCACTTAGATATTCTCTTATCTAATGCTAAAGAAACCATAACTAGTCTTGAATCTAGGATAACTACCTGTGAAATAAAATAAATGACCTTAGTAAAACTCTTAGGGATTGTCAAAGAGATTTAGAAATTTCTAGAAATAATTTAAGGAAATCTCTGACGAACGTAAGAAGCTTTACTCTAGGATTAAAACTTTAGACTATCTTCTAACAAAAAGAGGGCAAACGGATCAGACTATATTTCTAAATCAACCTCTTGATATAGAATTTTATAATCCTAAAGAAGGCTTATGTTTTAACAATCCCTGTAACTTGAAAAAGCTCAATGTCAAACACTTATATGATATCAAGTATATGGATTAGGATTAACTTCTGTAATGGCATTTACTAATTCTTCCGAAATAAATGCCTTAGAAGAATCTAAACGAAAAGCCACTTATAGGACTGACATCCCCTTTGACTACACCAAATTGAATAATAGTTACAAGACACGGGAAATTAACCTGTCTAGTGACTATATCCTTTAGAAGATCTTCCAAAAGTTCAGGAAGAAAATAGTGATCATTTTCAAAATTCTACTTTCTGTTATATTCCTGCTATTATTAAGAAAATAGCTGATTTAAACGCTTCATTAGAAACAGAAAGAAAGAATTTCAAAGCTGAAAAGAATGAGCTTTTATTAGAGATTTCTAATCTCAAAACTTTGTCAATTTTAAAATTTTGTCCTGTTTTACTTTGAAAGAAAAATCATTAATTAAGGACAAGATCAAATCTAAGAAAACACCTCCCATTATTTTAAAAGAAGATAAATCTTCTTTAAAAAGCGTAAAGGGAGAAAAAAAGTCCTTAAATGCTTCAAAATGGAAAAAGATTTTTACTAACTCTGTTTATATCCCATCCACAGATAGAGTAGAAAAAGAGGTAAAGCTTGCAAAGGACAGATTGCCTAGAATAGAATTTCAGAAGAAAAATAATAGAAATGATTTATTTTCAAAATTTTCTTCTGTACGAAGACAACCGTTTCTAATTTTGATGTTGTTGCTTCCACTTATGCGTTAAAGCCTATTAATTTTGAAAGCACAAATTTTGAAATCGGCTCTACTTCTAAAAACATAACCCATAGGTTCAACCTCAATGGGTTCCCAAGACACCATCTAGGCCAATGTAAACCCAAAAGGCCAAGTTTCCTAAGGAGGTACCACTTAAACCAACTACTTCCAAGCTGGTTTGGGTACCTAAAAGCATAGGAACCAAAAATGAACAAACCGTACCTACCAAATCTGCTAATCCGAGAGGACCCGTTACTAAGTGGTTGCCTAAGTCAAGAACTGGTTTCTCTACACACATGACGGGAAATCAAGAACTGTTGAGAAACTAAGACTGTTACAACGGAAAAGTTAGATTCGACAACAATGATTCAGCTCCAATAATAGGCTATGGAGATATACTACTGCAGAATCTGACAATCAAAGATGTCTCTTACGTCCAAGGTCTTAAACACAACCTGTTCAGCATAGGACAATTATGCGATAAAGGATTTCAAATGGAGTTTCTAGCTGATCAGTGCATAATTTTAAATAGTAAGAATCAAGAACTTCTAACAGGATCATGAAGATCAAATCTATACACCATCAATCTGACCACAGTTCGACCTTCGACAGCTGTTTGCCACATCTCACAGACTACAATCAAGAGGAACAGCTTATGGCATCAACGCTAGTCTCATCTAAACCTCAAATCTCTTCACAAACTCTCTATCAAAAAGTTGGTACACGGTCTACCAACTTTTTCCATACATCAAGAGCATAATCAGTTTTGTAAATACGACTCAGAATCTCCTGCAAAAGAAAATTCAAGTAATCCGGACTGATAATGGAACCGAATTCAAGAATCAACGCCTACAATTACTACCAGTCACATGGAATTATTCAACAATTATTAGCCGCTAAAACGCCTCAACAAAATGGCTGAACCGGACTCTTGTTGAAGCTGCAAGAACAATGCTAATACATTCCGGTCTCCCTCATTTTCTATGGGCTGTGAGTACCGCGTGCTTTACGCAAAATCGGACGATTATTCACAAACACTTTGAAAAGACGCCGTATTAGATAATTAATCAAAGGATTCTGAATATCTCATTCTTTAAAGTATTCGGATGCAAATGTTTTGTGGCCAACGATCGGGAGCATCGAAGCAAGTTCGAACCTAAAGCATTTAAAGCTGTCTTTGTTGGATATTCATCCACTTCTAAAGCATACCGTGTCCATATCAAGTCTTCGCGTACTATCTTGGAAAGCTACAACGTCACTTTTCAAGAAGTGACCGACTTGGCTTCTGAAGGAAACAGTTCAGAACCCGAGCTTATAGGCGTGTTGGCACAAAGTCAACAACTTTCGTAACTTCTACCTCAAAGTAAAGAGAAGCAACTCCCGCTGACCTAGAAGATTAGGATTTTCTATTTGAACATTTTTATCGGCACGAGTCTCAAATGACTGCTTCGTCTCATTCTATACCAAGCAGTGCTCCTTCTCCCTCTACGGAAGAAATTCCAATTGAGACTCCCAATCCTCAAACTCCGACAAATGTTATGGATTCTCATAATTATGAATCTTCAACTAGTGCTGTAGCTCATACAAATGCAGATGATGAAATTCCTTCCAATTCAACCTCAGAATTGAATTTCCCAACTACGAATGATCAGCCCATCAATTCAGTATGTCTTGATCTACAAATCAACGAAGGATCTACTTCGGTTCTTCCTCATGAACGCAAATGAACTTGAGCTCATCCTATTGATCAAATAATCAGTGATCCTTCAAGTGTAGTACGCACTAGGATGTCTACTCAAAGTGGATTATTCACATGCTTCTTAAGCCAAAACGAACCAATTAAGGTAGCCGAAGCCCTTAAAGACCCGGATTGGGTAATCACGATGCAAGATCAACCAATTCGAGCGCCGACGAGTTTGGACATTAGTTCCTCGACCGCAAGGCAAAACAATAATTGGAACTAAATGATTTAAGAATAAGAAGAACGAGAACGGTGAAGTAATCAGGAATAAAGCACGACTCGTATTCAAGGGGTACAATCAAGAAGAAGGAATTGACTACGACGAGACGTATGTTCTGGTTGCACGTATCGGAGCAATTGGACTATTTCTAGCATATGCGGCTCATAAAGACTTCAAAGTCTATCAAATGATGTTAAAACCGCCTTTCTCAACGGTGTGTTAAAAGAAAAAGTCTACGTCGCTCAACCCGACGGGTTCGTGCACGAGAATCATCCTGTTCATGTCTATCGATTGGACAAAGCTCTTTATGGACTAAAACAAGCTCCTCGTGCTTGGTATGATGTTTTAAGCGAATTTTTAGTCAAATCCAACTTCATAAGAGGAACCATCGATACGACACTCTTCATCATAAGACAAGGCAAAGACCTGATGATCGTTTAAGTTTACGTTGATGACATCATCTTCGGCTCGACGAATGAACGCCTCTGTCAGAAATTTAGTGACCTCATGAAGACCAAATTCGAGATGAGCTTAATGGGAGAACTCCAATTCTTTCTTGGACTACAAGTAAAGCAACTCGAAGATGGAATCTTCATCAGTCAAACTAAATATATCCGAGATATTCTGAAGAGATTTAATCAAGACAAGAGCACACCGATGAATACTCCTATGTCAATAAACTGCAAATTGGATGCTGATCCACCTGGAAAAGCAGTCAACATCACAACCTATTGGAGCATTATCAGATCTCTTCTCTACTTAATGTCAAGCCGACCCGACATCATGTTTTCCACTTGCCTCTGCGTTCGTTTTCAAGCCAACCCAAAAGAGTCCACATGCACGCGGTCAAACGAATTTTACGCTATCTCAAAGGAACTCCCAACTTAGGGCTATGGTATCCAAAAGGCACTAATTTTAGATTAATTGGTTATACTGACGCTGATTATGCAGGTTGTCGAATATACAGGAAAAGCACGTCTGGCGGAGCACAATTTATGGGCGATAAGTTGGTCTGCTAGTCCTCAAAGAAGCAAAACTGCGTATCAACTTCGACGATCGAGGCCGAGTACGTAGCGACTACCAGTTGTTGCTCGCAAGTTCTGTGGATGCGGATGCAACTATGTGAATACGTGTTTGAGTTTAATAACATTCTCATTTATAGTGATTCTCAAAGTGCTATTGCCATAACTTGCAATCCTGTTCATCATTCACGCACGAAACACATCGATATTCGCTATCATTTTATAAAAGATCATGTAGAAAAGGCAGTATAGATATGTATTTTGTAAACACGGAGCTTCAACTTGCCGACTTATTCACTAAGGCATTGGATGAAAAATGATTCCAATTCCTTATTGCTAAGTTAGGCATGTTGAATCTAAATCTTACTTGAAATGTGCTTTACATGCTCTATTATGCTTCTATATGATATTCTATGTGCTTCTTGATATTCCTTGATTATCTTGCGTGACTCTATCTTTCAATTATTTTATATATACAAAAACAAAAATAAAAATGAAATAGTATATATAAATAATAATAAGAAAATTGGGGGATGACGATAATTTTTCCTATTTTGAACTATTCACAAAAATATTTCTTTGATATATGATTAAGTACTTTGTCTAAAAATTCTGTGACTTTCTTTTATTCAAAGAACTTCGTTTGTTTCACTAGACACAAAGCCACATTATATATGTGAGAATTTGAACCTCAATAATTTGTGTCACACTTCAGTTGACTATATTTTGGTTTGTATTTCATAGCTTCATTCTTGCTTTTGTGTTAGTTTGTCATGAAAATGATAAGGGCAAATTAGAAAATTCCTCACTAAGCCCAAATTATAAATCCTTTACTTTTACCTCTAGAAATCCACTTTGAGCCTTCTCCGACATTCTTTTTCTTATGAAACCCGATCAAGCCTTCAACATTATTCCTAAGTTCGGTGTTGCTAAATCAAGAAAAAGAGGGGGAGAAAAAGAGATACAAGTCTCAATCATTATAGAAAAGAAACACGGATCTCGCTGTGAACTTCTCCTAGATAATCTCGTATACTCCTATAAGAGAAGCACCTCGAAGTAAACTTCTCCAACGATAATCTAGATCTTATAAATAGAGAAAACGAGAAGAGAAACACGGCCTTGGGTTCGAATTCCATAACTGTAGAACTTTCAAAAGGAACACGGTCTCGGCCCAAAAAGAAGATATCATCTCTCAAAGTTTTATAAAGAAGACGATACTCATCTTGAGCAAGTACATAAGAAAAGAAAAGCTAAAGGATCAGAAATGAATTTCAGAAAGGGCCCCTGGAATTGAAGAATTTTTTTTAAGCTCACTAATCCCAAAATTACCCTACCCTTTTAGTCAGAGCCTAAAAATAATCAATTCAAAGTCCATTTGATTCAAAATGATGAACTTTCACTTGGTAAGTTGATTAAAGACGCTACGATAACAAATTAATTGATATAATTTTGTTGTTATGATATGAGTGATATATCTACTAAATATTTCCATGATAAAAATAAATTGAGTGCTATGAGCGAAACTTGCGAGAGTTGTCAAAATGATTCATACTATGATCTTAGAATATTAGTTTAGTTACATGATTTGACGACAAATTATTATTTTTTATGTCATGAGAAATTTTTGCGTGATAATGTTCAAAATGTCCAATCTGACCCCAAAATAAAAATATTTTAGAAATATATTTTTAAATATTATTCTCACATTTTAAATGCATTAATACATGCATTGGCTCAAAATTGATAAAATGCGAATTTTTTTAAATACGCAAAATTTTAATAAATCTATGCTGAATTGCTTAAAATGCGTTACATGTAATTAAATAGTAAAATTCCATATCCCAAATTGTACTAAATATGTGCTTAAATGACGAAAAGTTCAAACATGCAATTGTTGAGGGGGAGTTTTTCATGAGAATTTGTTCTTATCTCTTATATGATTTACTGGTAAAACATGACTTCTAATATTTTTTCTAAGCATCACGGAAATTTCGAGCTCATTCGAGGAGTAAAATGTTGAATTTCATCAACATTAGGAGATAATTGCATTTCTTTCAGAAATACAGGGAGAATTATACATTTAACTTTTGGGTTAATCCATAAAAGATTAGATTTTTGTTTAATCAGACCTGAATTTTAACTAAAGCCCAAAACATTACGGCCCAAAGTATTTTTACCTTACCCGATCGTAAAGTATTAATACCACTTTATAGATCGAAAAACTCACTCACACGCAACTCATTTCACTCGAAAAAGTTTCGACTTCCGAAAACCAACTTCGAACTCACTTCGGCAATTTCAACACAACCTCTCAATCTTCAGAAAATTTTCATATAACTCGCCGATTTCGAAGGTAGAAACACGTTTCGAATCACTTTCCGGTAAAAAACAAACGATTCGCAAACAGTTTCTCAAAAATATTTGCAGAAATGTCATTTTGATACTTTTTCGACTAAAAACGATTTTAAACTCTCAAATCAACGTGTTTAAACTCGACTGTTTGGGTTAAAATCATGATATTTGGATTCGCAACTATTTTTTGAAAGTTTCGAATCCAGATTAACTCATGATTTACCCAGAAATCAAAATTTACGTGTTACACGTTTACTTTGATTTGAAAATTTTTCGATCAAAAAGTTCTTATCGCAAATAGTGTCGTCGAAAAACTTTTGTTTTCGTTACGTTTTATTATATCGCAAAACTCAGCATCGAAAACCTTTTGTTTTCGATATAATCGTAAAACTTCGCGGCGAAAACTTAATTTTTCGATTAAATTTTATTCGATCGCAAAAATAAGCGGCGAAAACTTTAAGTTTTTCGATATTATTTTATTCGATCGCAAAACTACGGGTCGAAAACTTAAGTTTTTCGACAACTTTTAATTCGATCGCATAATTACTCAGCGAAAAACTATTGTTTTTGATAACATTTTATTCGATCGTAAAAGTCATCGGCGAAAAACTTGTGTTATTCGACACATTTTTATTCGATCGCAAAATTGAATGATCGAATAAATTGTCACTCGAATTAAAATACGCTGAAAAAGACTTAGAAAATTTTTCAAGTTTTTCTCCAAGACTTAGAAAATTTTCGATCACAAAAATTAACGTTCGAAAAAAATCCCGATCGAATAAAAATTCGCTTACGAGACTTAGTAAACTTTGCAACCTTTTCACCATTTTTTTCCGCTAATAAACCTTAACAATTAGAAAAATTAGTACATTAGAAAATTTTCAATCACAAAAATTAACGTTCGAAAAAATTCCTGATCGAATAAAAATTTGTTTACGAGACTTAGTAAACTTTGCAACCTTTTCACCATGTCTTTCGCAAATAAACCTTAACAATTAGAAAAATTAGTACACATTTAATTCGATCAATTCGTATATGAAAGTTTTATCCAATGAAGTTTATTTCATTCTTTGCAGATATGGCACATCAAGAATATTCTCATATATGTCCCTCTAATAGTTGGTTGCCGGTTCATGACAACAACTATTAATTGGATCTCTCCACATTTCGATGTCCAGGTGACGTAATAATTTCCATTCTAAAGGGACATCCACTATGGCCAGCTTTGACGATTACGGCCTCAGTCAAAATGGTCTACCTCCATCAATTCTGGTAGTGTATGATGAGCCACATCGTTGACGATGAAGTGCAGTATACAACGACGATCAATATAAGACACGTCATCCTCGACAAAAATCTAATGGCCATGGTGCTTGATCGTTACGGCGTGTGCTGTTAAATACGGTATAGAGATTCGTGCATATACGTCAAGTAATAATTAAAACGAATACGTTAAACTAGCACCACGCGTGATAGGCAGTGTACCTATCGTTTGTAGAATAGCTTAGCGAGTATCCGAGTATCGAACACGAGGAATAACATTGATTACTAGTAATTACCTATCAATTCGATATTTAGCCTAACAAGTAGTTTGTGATTTTTTTTATGTTTGAACTATCATGACAACTTAAACTAACACGATGAAAGAACTTAAGACACGACTGAAGATTTAAAAGTAACTTTTCAAGTGGAGAAGAATGTGCTCGGGATTTCGAATCCCGCTAGGTATCGTCGACTAGGCCGTAGACCACCGTATCCACGCAGATAATGACTAAATCGCAGTAATTTCTTTTCACTCCCGAATTTGCTGTCGCCCTAAACGGTCGCGAGGATTTATATTGGTTTACCTATAGCGAGGGTCGACTATTTGCTTTTGCCCTATAGTCGACTCCTAACGTTTACGAAAGGACCAACCGTTCTTTAGCTTTCGCCCTCAACGGTATACCAAACGTCACACCAATACATAAACATATCAAATGTGACCTTGAAAACAACACATAGACATATTGAATCGAAGAAACAATGTCGTAAACGATAATAAACAATGTCACGTGTTCACGAGTGTTATAACGCCCAAACGACAACTCTACCCAGCGTTCATCTCATCCCGAGCACATAAGAAGCTTAGCTACTCATGCTTAAGAGAGATCTACGAATCGTATACAAAATAAAGCATAGAGAATACATAGATCTTCCCTATTTTACGAGCCCACGCAGATCCAGCGTCCTTTGTGCTAGATCTTGGATAAAATGAACTTCGAATCTTCACTTTAGCACCTAGGAATCGTTTTGATTGATTTCGATGGGTCTTGAGACGTCCCTTAGGTGTATTTTATCTTTTGGAAGTGAGTTACGTCGATCTAGATCCAGATCTGGGTTGAGAAGTGCGGCTTATATAGAAAGTAATAATCAACACGGCTTATCCCACCGACACACACGGCCGTGTACGAAGCCTGAGGCCCCGCGTCTGCGATGCTACATCGACAGACACGGCCGTGTATACCAAAGAACCAAACCGTGTTAACATGCCGAGGCTTCCTCTCTCACTGATGAACCACACACGGCCGTGTGAAATTGCCGAGGCTTAATATCATTTTCCTTCGATGAAGCACGGAGCCGTGTTGCTTATGAACATGGCCGTGTTGTTGGTTGATCGGAGCCGTGTTGGTTCGCCGAGGCTTAAAATCATTTTTCTTCGAGTAAACACGGCCGTGTTGGTACACAGTGAAGCCGTGTTTCTGGTAAACTTGGTCATTTTTGCTCCATATTCTCTCGATTGGTCCCGATTGTTATCTTATGCTCCTTCAATATCAAAACATATGTATAATATTTAATATAAGTACAAGATAACTCAAATAAACCAAGTTACGACCTAAATATGATAGAGATAATACGTTTATAAAACCTCCCCACACTTAAGCTTTCTTGTCGTCAAGCAAATTAGAACTGAGAAATGACACAAAAATGTGAGACAGCTTCTTTGCAACTCCTCATTTAAGATAGAAAGCATGAAATGGAATAGTGCAAGAAATTCGAAACAATACACTAATGCTTAACTTGTAACAACACGAATTCCCTTAGCAACATTATTCAAGACTCGTACCTCGCTGCAATTCACTCAAATCACTTGGTGTATGGGCTAATGTATTGGTGAATTCACTCAATTCATGCAAAAGTTTAGTCCTTACCAAAATCTTGCGAGTGGATTGTAAATCTACTACTCTCTATGCTAGGTCGTGAATCAGAAGGTCTTCTCCGGGTTTTGTTTAGGTTCAGCTGACACAAGTGAGAAGTCAACTTTTTATCGAATAAGTCATAGAGGTAGTGTTGGGCTTGTGCCGTTGTACGATAGCGCGCCGCATACATCGTGGCTAGCTCTTGCCATCCGAATTCTCTTCATATGATAATAATAATTTTTTTTACTCCTTTTTTCTCGTGCCACTAAGCTCCTCTTCTCTTAGTCCCTTTGCGAGATAGAGATTAACGAGAGAGGAGTTCTTAGCGAGAGATTATCGTCAAAGAGACTCTTTTTTTTTTCGATGGCCGGGCTGCGCTTTTCCACTTGGGCACTCGACTTCCACTTTCCCTGTCTCTTAAGTCAGTGGTTTATAATTCCGGATTTTCGCAAATAAACAGGTTCAGGCTCAAAGTGGCTTACTACGGTGATCAGTCGTGGTCAGTAACTTTGGCTATGGACTTACTTGCTATTGCCTTCCTCATTTTCACACAACAACACCTTAAGCAGTATCAACACGAATCACACAAGAAAGTTCAAGGTAGAAATAAACTATGCACTACTCGCACAACCAAAGAAGTGAGCAAAAAGCTCAATTAGCTCAAAAATCTCACAAAATGGGTCATGAGTACGGATCTTTCATAATATCACTAAAGTCATTCGTGTCGAAAGAAATCAAGCAGAAGTGCATGTCCTAATTACTCACAAAATTCCTTAACATGCAGATTATCTATATAACGAGAAGCTAATAATCTGGTCAAGGACCAAAAGAACATGCATTTCTCAATGATTCATGCATACTAAAAAATTTTTTGTTCACGCATATAAATTCCCCCTCCCCGCACTTGAGAAATACGTCGCCCCCGACGTATTAATTAAAAGAACAAATGGAAAGATGAATTTATTTAAATGCGTGAACTCCCCTGAATTGATGTATCCATGACCATGGTGTGTTGTTTGAGTTTGAGCAGCAAGTCCTCCTCCCCACACTTGATGGTTTGATTGGGTTCAACATATTGCGTCACGTAGGTATCGTTTGGACGTTCACTCGTGACATTTTCCTGACGTGGAAATTGGAAAGAAATAAAAAGACGTCAAAACAAATATTACCAAAGCGTAATGGTCTAGCAAGTGATAGTATGCATTAAAGAAAAGTACATGCAGGCATGTAAAGTTCATAAAAGAAACAACATAAAGATAAAATGAAACTAGAATTCGGGCTCTGGCGATGACTCGTGGGAATCATCGTCGTTGGACGATGATTCATCTCCTTGGTCAACGAGCTTACGGGACTCCGCGATCAACTTCAAGGCGTCTTGCACCTTCTTCATCGCCTTCTCCTGAAGGTCCTGCCTCTTTTGGAGCTTTCGTTGCTCCTTCTCGTGGCGGCGATGAGCAGCTGCATTCTCTTCCCTATCCGCATTCCGAGCCACCTCGTAATATTGTCGGTCCTGAGCTCGTGCTCCTCGTAGTACTGTCGATCCTGAGCTCGCTGCTGGGCTATATCTTCGCGGAAGGCATTGAAACGGTAGTCAAAGTCTGCAGCTCTCATGTAGGGGTCGACGCCCGATGATCCTCCGGGGGCGAATGAGGAAGGGCCGGCCGAGTGTAAAGGTCCGCCGAATGTGGGGTCCATTGGCGTTGGTATCGGACCTTCGATGGCAAAGGGCTGTGGGATGTCGGTGTGGTGGCGATAATTCTCGTGCCATTGATAGAAGTAGTTCTCCTTGACCCATCCCGATAGCTTCGAGATCATCCTCATCCTACTCAACATCGCCGGAGCATTCGCCGGCCAACTTTCGTCATTTCCACCCGCCAACTTTCGTCATTTCCGGAGCATTCGCCGGCCAATACCCCAAACCTTTCACCACCTTAGTGATGAACGGTCCCACGGCAATCTTCCCGTTCTCGTGTGCCTCGGACTGCTTCCTAAAGCCGAGTGTCATGGCGATCCCAAGGTGGACCTTATGCCCGTTGAACATCCGGGAAAGGTAGAAGAGATCCCGGAGGGTGACGACGCCGTTGGACTCTCCTCGTGGGGTGACAGAGGTAGAAAAGAGTCGATGAATGTACCTTAGTCCCGGTGCTTGCAATGAGGAGGCCTTCGATTGTGTACTTTTATACTCGGGCGCAACTTCGTTTGGTCCCCACGGGCGAATCATCGCGTGCCAACGCGCGTTCCTCTCGGCTTTCTTGTCGAGAACATGCTTGTAGTGATCATTTGGATGGGGGTCATTGGCGTTTTGAATTCTTGGAACTTCACATACCAAGGCCTTACAAAGAGAGTCGACATCCATCACCCCTCCCTATTGATTGCACGGAATTTGACTCCGTTTCTATAGGCGTGTTCGTTAAAGGAGAAGGTGGTGAGGAACTCGAGAGTGAGCTCTTCGTAAGCCTCTTCGTCGATGCTGAAGAGGGCGTCCCAACTACTATTGGAAAGGTAGTTATCGACTTGTTGGACGATGTGGAGGTGCTCGAGCATCTCTCGGTGAAGTCGATCGATCTGCATGAATGCCATTCCCTTTAGCTTCTCGTAACGTTGTTCTCGGGGATCATCGGCGAAGTTGGTCATGGCCGCAAGCAAATTTTCGGTTGGTTCTGTATTTGCTCGACGCCGATTGCGTGGTGGTGGACTAGCGTTCGGGTTACGAGATGAGCTAGCACGAGAGGGATTTCTACGAGACATTGTACCTGCAAAACTCAAAATGAGTCTCGAGAAATAACATAATAGATTAACCATCTTGACTCGACCAAACTTTCGTAAGCATTGAACGAGCACGTCAAATTCCAATGAATATATAAAATCAAAATCATATGAGCATATTAAGCATTAAAATGGAATTAGGCAAGTCCAAGTTGAAAATCAACACCATTTATGAACTAACAAATTCGTAAATTGAGCATCAACATGAAAATTTTGGGTTTGACATTTCATCGAACACCTTCAATGCATATAGAGAGGGGCGAAATTAAACCAACAAAATCAATGAAATTGGTTAGCCCAAGGTGTCTACAATGTAGCTTTAACCCAACACTCATTAATCAAGACATTACTTAGGCGAATTTCACGAAATCTTAAAATTTGAAAATTTAGGGTTATTGAGCAAGTCATACCTTTCCCGCTAAGATTTGAGTTTCTCGCGTAGTTGAGATGTGTGTCTACGTTCTAGAAGATGTTTTCGGAGTTAATACACTTGAAATCGATGATTTTCGTGTGCGTTGTAGGTGTGGGACGTGGTAGCGCGCGGTTGTGTGCATATGTGTGTGTCAAATGAGCTCGTTCGGCCCATTTTAATGGTTTTGATGTTGAATTCGCGGTACACACGGCCGTGTAGGACACTACACATGCCGTGTTACCATCGCGCGGTTTTTTTTTTTTTTTTTACAGTTTTAATTAATTAATTAATTATTATTTTTTAGATATGGTAACCAACACGGCCGTACATTAGGCCGTGTAGATCCGCCGAGGCTTCAAAATCTTCAGCCATATATTCACACGGCCGTGTGAGTAGAAACTGTGGCCGTGTTGACTTCTACCGAGGCTCTCAGCATTTACACGGCCGTGTATATTTACCACACAGGCCGTGTTAAAAGTGCGCGGTATTTTTTATTTTTTTTATTTTTTATTTATTTATTTATTTATTTTTTATTTTTTATTTTTTTAAATTGATAATAATAATTTATTTATTTATTATTATTATTTTTTTAAATTTTATGAAGGTCACACGGCCGTGTTCCATAGCCGCGGCTTGATCATTGTGGGTGAACACGGCTGTGATGTAAAATAATACGCGGTTTTTTTTTTTTCAAGTTTTGAATCAAGCTCCCAATCCTTTCACGGTCGTATTTCTTTGGTTCTAGCCGTGTTGGCATGTTAAACACGGCCGTTGTATATTAGATAGAGGTTGTGCTTAAGTTTTATCGTACCGTGCTCTATTGTCGTTACAACGTTAAGCCAACCTTGACGTAGGTCTATAGTTGGGTACGTAAAAATGGTACTGACATTAAATTGAGCGGAACTATTTTTAGGTGTGACATAACGCAGGGACATCAAAATCTTTTATAGGGATTATGGATATAATTTCGTAACGAAAAAGGCAAATTCGATTTTGTTCATAATGGCGCCGCTTTCCGCAAATCCAAAAGACGGCGTTTTGAAGAAAAAAATCGGATTGCGAAATTAATGATGCCTTATCATTTCGTTGCACTCATGCCTATAAATAAGATGTGTAGTTGTCGGCTTTACTGCACCACAACCTAAATCTTCTCCGATTATATCTTTTACGCTTCGCAATGTATACTTTCGGAGAAAATGCAGAACGTGAGAACATCCCTCAAGAAACCTTCAGGATGGAAAGTCTAGAAAGGCTCAAGCTTGAGTTATTCATCCTTTTGGGTTTGCTCGGGGTTGCAATCGCCGCTTTTGTGGCGGGGGTTGTTACGCATTGTACTTGCATATAATCACTATGTAATCGTGCTTACTAAAGCAAGGAAGGTTTAGCTTCCAAGCTTTTATGTATCGGGTTGTAACACGATGTCCATCGACGTAATCGTTATGTCACCACGCTCATTTCGCATCTCTATCATTCAACTCCCCTTTTATTATTATTATTATTATTATTATTATTATTAATAGTGATAAATAAACGTGAAATGCAACTAATCTTAAGTTATAAAGTAAAGTAAACGTGAATGCAAATACCTGGGTTGCCTCCCAAGAAGCGCTTCTTTAACGCTTTACCCTAGGTTGAAGTCGAGGTACATGACCTCGTTATCACTTGGTGCTTTCTCGCCTCCGAAATAGTGCTTCAAACGTTGGCCATTAACCTTGAAAGTTCCCTGTTCATCATTATAAATCTCGACAGTACCGTACGGGAAAACACGAGTAATAATGAATGGTCCAGACCAACGCGATCTCAACTTTCCGGGAAAGAGCCTAAGTCGAGAATTAAAGAGGAGTACTTGATCCCCTTCTCGAAATTCTCTCCGTTGCTTAATCTTATTATCATGATAAGCCTTTGAATGCTCTTTATACATTCTTGCGTTATCGTATGCCGATCCATTCATCAAGCTCATTGACTTGGAGCTTACGTTTTTCACCGGCTCGCTCCAAATCAAGATTTACTGACTTAATTGCCCAATAAGCTTTATGTTCTAATTCGACGGGAAGGTGACACGTCTTTCCGTAAACTAGTTTATACGGTGTAGTACCTATGGGTGTCTTGTATGCCGTTCCGTAAGCCCAAAGTGCATCGTTCAATTTACTCGCCCATTTTCGTCGGTTCCCGTCTATGGTTTTCTCTAGGATGCGTTTCAGCTCCCAATTTACAACCTCTACTTGGCCACTACCTTGAGGATGATATGGGGTAGAGACACTATGTTTAACACCATACTTTTCTAAGGTTCTTTCAAATTGGGTGTTACAAAAATGAGTACCCCTATCACTAATGATGCATTTAGGTGTCCCGAACCGTGAGAACAACGCTCGTAAGAATTTAACAACGACTCTCACATCGTTAGTGGGTAGGGCTTGGGCCTCGGCCGACTTAGACACGTAATCAACGCCACAATAATATACTTGTTATTGTACGATCTAGGAAAAGGGCCCAAAAAATCAATGCCCCAAACATCAAATACTTCGCATACTAATATAAAGTTCTGGGGCATTTCATCGCGTTTTGAGATATTACCTGCTCGTTGACATTGATCACACGTGTCAACGTACCTATGAGCATCCTTAAAGATCGTCGGCCAATAGAATCCACATTCTAACACCTTTTGTGCAGTGCGATTGGCTGCATAGTGTCCTCCTGCAGGTCCGCTGTGGCAATGCTCGATAATCTTCATTGTTTCCGGGAAAGAAACACAACGTCGAATGACTTGGTCTGCACATCTCCTGAAAAGAAAAGGGTCTTCCCAAAAGTAGTATTTCAAGTCGGAAAAGAATTTCTTCTTTTGTTGACTTGTATACTATTTTGGTAGGATCCTCGCAACAAGATAATTAGCAAAATCTGCAAACCATGGGACTTCTTCATTTACAACTTTTATGGCGTATAGATGTTCCTCTGGAAACGTGTTGTAGATCGTTTTGTTGTCGGGGTCCAGTATCTCAGATTCCTCTAGTCGAGAGAGGTGATCTGCTGCCACGTTCTTGGCACCCTTCTTGTCGCGGATCTCGATATTAAATTCTTGAAGGAGCAAGATCCATCGAATAAGCCGCGGCTTGGCGTCTGGCTTCGCTAGCAAGTACTTCAATGCAGAATGGTCAGTAAAAACAACAACTTTAGTCAAAATAAGATATGACCTGAATTTGTCGAAGGCGAATACGACAGCGAGAAGTTCCTTTTCGGTGGTAGTATAGTTGCATTGGGCTGAGTCCAATGTCTTACTCGCATGGTAGATCGGCCGAAAGTGTTTATCCTTCCGCTGTCCCAGTACAGCTCCAACTGCGTAGTCACTAGCATCGCACATTAGTTCAAAGGGTAACCCCCAATCGAGAGCAACCATAATAGGTGCAGAGATCAACTTTTCCTTAAGCAAATTGAAACCATTAACGCATTCATCATTAAAGTCAAATGGAGCATCTTTTTCTAGCAGCTTAGACATAGGTCATGCAATTTTCGAAAAGTCTTTAATGAATCTTCGATAAAATCCTGCATGACCTAGGAAACTCCTAACAGATTTCACGTTCGAGGGAACAGGTAGCTTTTCTATCATCACTACCTTAGCCCGATCCACTTCGATTCCTTTAGAAGAAATCTTGTGTCCCAATACTATACCCTCTCGAACCATGAAATGACAATTTTCCCAATTAAGTGCTAGATTAGTCTATTCACAGCGTGCTAACACACATTTAAGATTAATTAGACAAGCATCGAAAGAGGTACCAAAAACTGAGAAATCATCCATGAACACCTCCATGATTTCGCCCACCAATTCGTCGAATATCGCTATCGTGCATCGCTGAAATGTGGCTGGGGCATTGCAAAGACCAAATGACATCCGTCGATAAGCAAACGTACCAAACGGACAGGTGAATGTCGTCTTCTCTTGGTCCTCCGGAGCTATTGGAATCTGCAAGTAACCTGACAGGCCATCAAGAAAACAGTAAAATGCATGTCCTGATAACTTTTCAAGCATTTGATCAATAAAGGGTAGAGGAAAATGATCCTTTCTCGTGGCATCGTTCAATTTTCTGTAGTCGATGCACACACGCCATCTAGTTACGGTTCTCATCGGAATCAACTCGTTCTTTTTATTGGGAACGACCGTCATGCCTCCCTTCTTTGGACCCACTTGGACGGGACTCACCCATGTACTATCTGAGATCGGGTTCATCACTCCGGCATCTAGTAGCTTAATGACCTCCTTCTTCACGACATCCTTCATGTTGGAATTTAGCCTCCTTTGCCGTTGGGCGACAGGTTTGAAGTCATCCTCCATGAGAATCTTATGTGTACAGAAGCTTGGGCGGCTAATCCCCCGAATGTCGGATATCTTCCATGCTAAGGCCTTTTTGTGCTCTCGCAGCACCTTCAACAACTGGTCTATTTGCCTGCCGTCAAGACTTGATGATATTATCACTAGTAGCTTCGACTTGCCTTCTAGAAATGCATATTCGAGATGTTCGGGCAATTGTTTCAACTCTAGGACAGGTGGCTCTTCGATCGAGCTCTTTTCTTTGTCCTCCTCTTTACTTTCGTGGACTTTCGTCACAAGCTCGTCATAATCTTCTTCACACTCATCGGTGGCCACCATCATAGATGATTGTGTATCGCCCCCGCCAAAAACCTGCGACAGACCTTGCACTGAAAAGATAAAATTATGTTCAAATATATCCAAGTAATAACACTTATCGTCAAGTGAGCTAGGACTTTTCATAGAATCTGCCATGTTGAAAGTCACTTTCTCGCCATCAACCATCAAGGTCAAAGTACCATTTCTAACATCTATCATGGTTTAGTGGCCAAGAATGGTCGACCTAAGATAAGAGGAATATTTTCATCTTCCTCCATATCCAAAATGACGAAATCGGCGGGAATTATGAACTTGTCCACTTTCACTAGGACATCCTCGATAACACCGCGAGGGTATTTTAAGGATCTATCAGCCAATTGGAGGCTCATCCTAGTGGGTTTTGGCTCGCCTAAACCTAATCTCTTAAACATAGAATAAGGCATCTAATTTATCTAGCTCCTAGGTCGGCTAAGCACGTTCAACAACAACATCTCCTATAAGACAAGGAATAGTAAAACTCTCTGGATCCTTAAGCTTCTTCGGCATTTTACTTTGTAAAATGGCTGAACACTCTCCTCGTAGGCACACAGTTGAAACGTCTTCGAGCTTCCTTCGGTTGGTGAGCAAGTCCTTGAGGAACTTCGTGAAATGAGGCATCTGCGTAATAGCTTCAACAAATGGTAAGTTTATATGCATTTGTTTACACATACCCATAAATTTTCCAAATTGCTCCTCGTCTCGATCCTTCTTCAACCTAGCCGGATATGGGATCTTCGGTTGATATGGCTTCACCGGTGGTCGACGGGTCTCCTTCTCCGTTCCTCTTTCAGCTTCAGCCTTGTCGAGTTTCTCACCTTCGATTTTCTCAACGTCTTGCTCTTTGTGGACCTCGATATCAACCTGTTCAGTGGGTTGCTTCATCGTGGGTTGCTCTCGCTCCTGCAATTCCTTCCCATTCCTTAAGGTGACGGCCTTGCAATGTTCCCTTGGATTCGTCTCAGTATAGCTCGGGAGCGAACCTTGAGGCCGTTCCGCCAATTGTTTCGCTATTTGGCCGACTTGTTGCTCCAATTTCCGTACTGAAGCATCCGTGTTTTGAGCTCGTAGATCGATGGTTTGGAAATGTTCCCATCTTCGTTAATCGGCTCTCATGGGCTTGAGTGGTATTGTTGAAGTTCGAGAGGAGAATCTCCATCATACCCTTCATCTCCTTCATGTCATTAGATCCCGACCCTTGAGCTGTATTTTGATAATGATTGCTCGATCCTCCAGATTGAAATCCCGGTGGTGGCCCTTGCTGGAATCCGAACTGCCTCTGCATCTGCTGGACTTGATTGCCGTAGGACATGTTAGGGTGTGCTTGAGGTTGAAAACTCCTATGGCCTTGGTAATTGCCCATGTAGTCAACATGCTCTAAGGGTGGTATGGCTTGACATTCCAAAGTCTCGTGAGCTGCACCACAATTACCGCAGTGAGGCTATTTCTCGTATATTCTTCGATTAAATTCCAGGCTTCAGTGGCACTAAGCTTCACAAGTCCTCCGTTTGCGGCACCATCTAGCATATGAGCCGTTTGATCGTTGAGTGCATCGTGGAATCTATAGATGATTGCTGCCTCCGTCATTCCATGCTGCGGGCATTTCTTCAACAACGCTTTGTACCTCTCCCATACTTCGTAAAGATTCTCCGTGTCTTTCTGATGAAAGAGTGAAATTTCAGTCTTTAACTTGAGAACCTTCGATTGTGGGAAAAAGTAGCCTGGAAAAGCCCCGCGCAGCTCATCCCAAGTAGTGATAGATTTCGGTGGTAATAGCTCCAACCACTCCTTTGCCTTATCTTTGAGAGAGAATGGAAACAACATAAGCTTGATTCCATCATTCGACACCCCATTGATTTTTGATGATGTCCGTAATTGCCAAGAATGCTTTGATGTGTTTGTACGGATCATCTTCAGAGTTGCCCTCAAATTGAGCCGTCTGGAATATCATTTGAAGCCATGAGTTCTTCTCAAAATTGTTGATTGCGACCGGTGGTATGACAATTGCTAACTCCGTACCACCGAGTGTATCGTCTTGAGCAAATCTTGCAGTGATTGCTCCTCGTTATTAGCTTCTTGATCTGCCATCTCCTTCGGTGTTCCCGAACTATCGAATGACGTCTCTTGGTGATAGGTGCTTGCGGTGTCCTGAGAGTAATCAACTAGCTGAATTGATTCGTCAGACGAATGACTTTCGGAAGTTTCTTGTCTCAGACTTCGTCGCAATGTACGCTCAAAGTTTGGAGATCCTTCAACAAGTGGATACGATGGATGGCTTCGGGTCATTCACCATATAAGTGTACTTGAAAAAGTCAACGAACCACGTTAGCTAGGTAACGAAACACAAACCAAAAGATAGTTGCAGATAAGAAACGTTGATTAACTAGAATTAAATAACAAATAAGTAAATGGCTAAATTACCGAACTCGGGTTTTCCTAATATCAATCTAATTCCCCGGCAACGGCGCCAAAAACTTGATCGTTACGGCGTGTGCTCTTAAATATGGTATAGAGATTCGTGCATATACGCCAAGTAATAATTAAAACGAATACGTTAAACTAGCACCACGCGCGAATAGTTTAGCGAGTATCCGAGTATCGAACACGAGGAATAACATTAATTACTAGTAATTACCTATCAATTCGATATTTAGCCTAACAAGCAGTTTGTGATTTTTTTTTATGTTTGAACTATCACGAAAACTTAAACTAACACGATGAAAGAACTTAAGACACGACTGAAGATTTAAAAGTAACTTTTCAAGTGGAGAAGAATGTGCTCGGGATTTCGAATCCCGCTAGGTATCGCAACTAGGCCGTAAACCACCGTATCCACGCAGATAATGACTAAATCGCAGTAATTTCTTTTCACTCCCGAATTTGCTGTCGCGCTAAACGATCGCGAGGATTTATATTGGTTTACCTATAGCGAGGGTCGACTATTTGCTTTCGCCCTATAGTCGACTTCTAATGTTTACGAAAGGACTAACCGTTCATTAGCTTTCGCCCTCAACGGTATACCAAACGTCACACCAATACATAGATATATCAAATGTGACCTTCAATACAACACATAGACATATTAAATCGAAGAAACAATGTCGTAAACGATAAATAAACAATGTCACGTGTTCACGAGTATTATAACGCCCAAACGACAACTCTACCCAGCGTTCATCTCATCCCGAGCACCTAAGAAGCTTAGCTACTCATGCTTAAGAGAGATCTACGAATCGTATACAAAATAAAGCATAGAGAATACATAGATCTTCCCTATTTTACGAGCCCACGTAGATCCAGCGTCCTTAGTGCTAGATCTTGGATAAAATGAGCTTCGAATCTTCACTTTAGCACCTAGGAATCGTTTTGATTGATTCCTATGGGTCTTGAGACGTCCCTTAGGTGTATTTTATCTTTTGGAAGTGAGTTATGTCGATCTAGATCCAGATCTGGGTTGAGAAGTGCGGTTTATATAGAAATTAATAATCAACACGGCTTATCCCACCGACACACACGGCCGTGTACGAAGCCTGAGGCCCCGCGTCTGCGATGCTACACCGACAGACACGGCCGTGTATACCAAAGAACCAAACCGTGTTAACATGCCGAGGCTTCCTCTCTCACTGATGAACTACACACGACCGTGTAACGTGTCGCTCCAGGCCGTGTGAAATTGCCGAGGCTTAATATCATTTTCCTTCGATGAAGCACGGCCGTGTTGGTTCTTGCCGTGACCGTGTTGCTTATGAACAAGGCCGTGTTGTTGGTTGGTCGGAGCCGTGTTGGTTCGCCGGGGCTTAAAATCATTTTTCTTCGAGTAAACACGGCCGTGTTGGTACACAGTGAAGCCGTGTTTCTGGTAAACTTGGTCATTTTTGCCCCATATTCTCTCGATTGGTCCCGATTGTTATCTTATGCTCCTTCAATATCAAAACGTAGGTATAATCTTTAATATAAGTACAAGATAACTCAAATAAACCAAGTTACGACCTAAATATGATAGAGATAAACGTATAAAAATACGTTTATCAGTGCTCGATCTCCCGCACTACGAAAACTACGATCAACTTCCAACGGACGTGGAGATCGTGGAAGATATGCTCCGGATGAGATACAAGCCTTCGCTGACCAAACTGACGAATTTTCAAAACAGCAGAATCCCACATCCTTGGAGGACCTTGTTCGGTATAATTAATAAATGCCTCTCCCCATAACACTCCGGCTTCGACAAGGCGAACAGAAATATCCTTCGCATCTTCCATGGAGTGGTTTTCTCAAAGAAATACGACGTGTCCCAACTTATATGGAATGATCTAGCGGACCAAATGCGTCAAAGGGAGACCAAGTCGAAGGCGAAGTACCTTCCATACGTGCGGTGGTTCCCGGTTCTGATTTCGCATTTCATGGACGTTCATCCAGAAATCCCGAGACTACCACCGGTTGGAGGATACATCCCACATCGCCTTCGCTTCTTTCACAACCCGAAGGCAGCCGACCTAGCGCTCCAACCGATGCTGATCCCATTGGAGCTGCTCAGCCTAGCTGATCCAACGGAAGAGGTCACCAAGACTACTGTCAAAATAACTCCATCACGCAGGCGATGGTACGGGCCTTGGATCAAGCTCCGGCGCCTTCTCAAAGGGAATCTCTGGTGGCAATAACAGAGCCCGAAGCCACGGCTCAGGAGACAGAGACACCGGCCGTCGAGCCCGAAGGTGTTCCTCACAATGTACCCCCTGAGGCCACAGAATTGGATGAAGAATACTGACTTCAAAGAAGGGGCTCCCGCCGACAGCAAATATCGTCCCCGTCTGTGTCCCCTTCAGTACTACCGGCTTCAGTGACAACTCCTCCACCACCAAAAGATCAGCCAACCGTACAGATTCAACCTGAATCTGTCTCAACACCCATAGAGGTGAGACCTACCGTATCATCTCCAAGATTGGATGGAAGCCCTATTGGACCTCCGATATCTTCGGAGCAAACAATAGGCCAATCCATTGAAGTGGTGACTTCAGGGTTGATAACGGATGTCCCCGGACGTTCCAGAATCTCAAGACCTGTTCAAGGCAGCACATCGAAAACCATTCCGATGTTGTGACAGTGGAGCGCCTCCCTGGCCCCACTCCACCGATGATCGTGACGGAGCAACGCTTACAAGAAGAACTCTCTACAACCATTTTTTCTCTCAAAGATCGCCTGGAATAAATGCTCCAGGCCATTAAGACCTAAACTCAAACCACCCCCGTCTCCTCACCACCTCTTACCACCACCATACACACCTCCATACAACCCACCCTCACCACCCCAACTCCATCCACTTCACTCATCAACCCCTATACCATCCCGATCACCCAACTTCATGACATTCTCATCTACCGACTCCTCGCCTTAGAGACCAGGACCCCCGCTGAGGAGAGTCTCTACAAAAGGCTGATAGATGAACCCGAGCCGCCCGCTGAAACAAGGTGCCGAGAAGAAAGCTCCCACACCAAAAGAAGACATGACAATCCCGATGATCCGGATCGTCATGAGGGGGAGAAAAGGCAACGAACCACACGAAGCGACCGTGGGTTGAGTCGAGAGCAAACAACAAAGACTCAAGAAGCTGGAGGATCATCCTCAAACCCACCAACCACACAACCCACAACCCGCCAACAAACAACTACATCTCCCACCACATCCCACACACTACCTCCCTCTCCTAGAAATCCAAATCCAATCCCAACCTCTAACCCCTCCAAGTCCAACCAGAAGCAGTCATCTATGATCCACATCTGATCGTAGACGATTATCTATTAAACGAGAAGTGGATGACAAAATAGGAACAAAAGGAAACTGCTCAAGCTCGGCTCTCCAACGTCAGATACTTCTTACAACAAGCTTCTGTGGACTTGGTGCTGCTTGAAGATGATAAACTTCAAGAAGGCAAGAACTACAATTCTGCTCTCCCAGAATTACCAGAAATGATCAGGCACAGAGTCGACTCTTCTCCCCGTTTATCAAAAGGGACAGCCAGGGTCGAGATGCCGTGGGAGAATATCAGAATTGAAGTTCCGTTCATTGAAGATGTTAGAAAGCACATATGGAGGGCTCCTAACCGGATAAAGAAGCTCAACGAACTAAACCTATGAGGTATCTCACATTGGGAAGATAGGAAGAAAATGGAGCACATCTTCATGCTCAACTATCTTGGTCCAGATCGAAGTGGCATCCCAACGGATCAACTGAAGAAAAACTCCGGTGACAAGCCACCGATCCACCATCTCGTGGGGGTTTCACATTCGATTGGAAGCTTCCCTACACCAATCTACCATATTGAGCGAGCGGACAACAGCCGCACTCGAGAAGAGATAGATGAGAGCTATCTCCTCTTCTTTCCACCGGATGAGGTCTACCGTCTATATCAGATGTACAAAAGAAAATATCAGACGCCCTCCGGATACATCAAGAAGGACTCGAGGGATTGAAAAGATTCATGGTGCGGCAGATCAAGTATCACACCGCACACGCCCTTCAAATTGCTATAGAGAACAATATGAAGAAGGTCAACATGGAGTCTCCGTTCATGAAGGGCTTCCCACTTAACGATTTTCTCGAGAACTACATATTCAAGAAACCTGACCTTGCCATAACTTCTCGGAATCCAGTCATTGGAAAGACGAGAGCTATGATGAAGTTAGAAATCCACAAGTTCTGTGACGGGACGTTGAAGCTAGTGAGGAAGAATATCCAGAAAAGATTGGGAGAGATCACTGAAGAGACGATCTTCGAAGATCTTGGTGAAGAAGAGTCCCCACTCTTAAATGAGCTTCTGGATGCAATCAATGAGAGGTTGGAGCTGAGGAATGCTGTCAGATGTTACGAGACAACATTGGGATTACGGAAATCATTCTACGTCCGACAAGGATAAATGGAGCTAAAACGAAGACAAGCACAAAGGGGGAGATTGAAGAGACATTAGAATTGTACTTTGTTATTTTGTTATCCTTGTAATTAGGGGTGCAATTAGTAGTTTTGATAGTGTAGGACTATATAGTAAATATACCGTGTAAATAGGTATAAATACAATGTACACTATCCAAATCAATACACAAGTTCATTTTTCGGAAAACTACAAGCATTGAATTCACATTCTAAGAGAGAGAATAGCTATCGAGAAACACACTCTCTCAATATCTTCAAAGAAGATAATCGACCGAAGGTATTTTGTAAGATTTATCATTCGAATATCTAGAATTTGTGCTTAGATCGATCAGTAGTTGATATATGAGGACCTAACAACCTTTAAAGAATACAAGAGTGAAGTTGAGAATCAACTTAGAATAGCTATCGAGAAACACACTCTCTCAATATCTTCAAAGAAGATAATCGACCGAAGGTATTTTGTTAGATTTATCATTCGAATAAGATTTATCATTCGAATATCTAGAATTTGTGCTTAGATCGATCGGTAGTTGATATATGAGGACCTAACAACCTTTAAAGAATACAAGAGTGAAGTTGAGAATCAACTTAACTCTAAGATTAAAATAAGACGAAGTGACAGAGGAGGGGAATATGTTGCACCATTCGAGGAATTTTGCCGAAAAAATGACATTATTCATCAAACAACGGCGCCGTATTCACCCAATCGAATAGCGTTGTTGAACGCAAAAATAGAACTCTCAAAGAGATGATGAATGCGATGATGATCAGCTCAGGGCTACCCCAGAACTTGTGGGGGGAAGCCATCCTTTCAGCAAATCGCATTCTAAATGTATTGCCACATAAAAAGAGGGATAAAACACCGTACGGGCTATGGAAAAATCGAAAGCCATTATACGGTTACCTGAAAGTGTGGGGGTGCCTAGCAAAGGTTGAAGTACCTAAACCTAAGTTGGTTAAAATATGACCAAAAACTGTTGACTGCATTTTCATCGGATATGCAAACAACAGTACTACTGCATACAGATTCTTAGTGCATAAATCGGAGATACCTGACATGAATGTTGGGATGACAATAAAATCAATGAATTATGTATTCTTTGAAGATGTCTTTTCAAAGAAGGAAAGAAAAGAAATAAGTTCTGAAAAAAGAAATTACGATGCCGTCGAAAGTTCTCATCAAGAAGAGGAAGAACCGAGGAAAGCGAAAGAAGGTGGCCAAGTCATTCGGGCCCGACATCCTAACTTACATGTTAGACGACGAACCTTGGACATTGCAAGACGTTCAGTTGAGTCCAGAAGCTCCGTTCTGGAAAGAAGCTGTGAACATCGAAATTGAATCTATCATGCAGAACCACACTTGGGAGTTGGTAGATCTCCCAAAATGGTGTAAACCTTTAGGATGCAAGTGGGTCGTTAAAAGAAAATGTAAAACTGATGGATCAATTGAGAAATATAAGGCTCAAATAGTAGCCAAGGGGTTTACGCAAAAAGAGGGGTACGATTTCTTCGACACCTACTCATTCGTAACAAGGATTACGTCCATACGGGTTCTTTTTGCTATTGCCGCATTGTATGAACTTGAAGTACATCAAATTGAAGTAAAAACGGCATTCCTAAATGGGGAACTCGAGGAAGAAATCTACATGAAACAGCCTAAAGTGTTTATCGTACCCGGGCAAGAGAACAAAGTGTGTCTACTCGTGAAGTCGCTCTACGTGCTTAAGCAAACACCAAAACAGTGCAACCAAAAATTTGATATGACTATGTTATCGAATGGGTTCAAGATCAACCAGTGTGACAAATGTGTTTACATTAAGGGCACACCCGAGGAATTCGTAATTGTCTGTCTCTCTGTTGACGACATGTTAATCATGGAAAGCAATCAGAAAGTGATCATGAACACAAAGAACATGTTGAAAAGTTATTTCAACATGAAGGATATGGGTTTGGCTAACTTCATTCTAGGGATAAATGTCACTAGAACACCCGAAGGAATTCTGATGACACAATCTCATTATGTTGAGAGCATATTAAAGAAATTTTATGCCGTTGATGATCCTCCGGCTCCGGTAGATCCAAATGTGCACTTAGCCAAAAATAGAGGAGAACATATATCACAGCTCAAATATGCTCGGGTGATTAACATTCTGATGTATCTATCGAACTGCACTCGACCTGACATAGCATATTCAATCAGTAAACTTAGTAGGTTTACTATTAATCCCGAGAGTAGTCATTGGACAGCCTTGAGAAGAGTGCTCAGATATCTGAAGCACACTATGAATCATAGCATACTCTACTCAAGATATCCAGCAATTCTTGAAGGATGTTACGATGCTAACTAGATATCTGATAGCAAAGACTTCAAATCCACGAGTGGTTACGTGTTTACCATCGGTGGAGGAGCAATATCATGGAAATCTTCCAAACAAACATTCGTAGCTCGATCCACAATGGAATCGGAGTTTATTGCGCTGGATAAATCTGGCGAAGAAGCTGAGTTAAATTTTTTGGAAGATATTCTCTGTTGGAATAAACCTGTGCCGCCAATAACGATACACTGCGACAACATGGCCGCAATTGGCAGGGCACAGAGTAGCATGTACAACAGTAAGTCTCAACACATTCTTCGGAGACATAACACCGTAAGACAACTGACCTCTAGTTGAATAATCTCCATTGACTATGTGAAATCAAAGGAGAACATAGCACACCATTTGAAGAAAGACATCGCTAGAGATCAACTTTATGATGCAGTAAGGGGAATGGGGCTAAAACCCATACACCCAAGAAGGGGCTCGGTGGTAACTGAACCTTATCGAGTGGATATCCCACAAACTTGGTTCAATTAGACAACGAAACTGAGACGGTTCGTAGCTTACTTGGAAACATGTCTAAGAAGCTCATTCTCGTAAGCTGCCCAAGTAATTACCCGATGTCGTGTGGTAAAGGGTAAGCAATTTTGCTTTTAATGATGGCTATACCCAGACGGGTGGAGTATATCGGGATACTCATGGATCCTAATAGTAGATTACCTATATAAGTGCAAAGTGAGGCCGAAGAAGACATTTTAATTGTGCTCTTTTATTAGTATCCTTGTAAATAGGGGCATCATCTGTATATTCAATAGTGTAGGAATTGATTGCGAAGTAGATAGGTATAAATACCAATGTACACTATTGAATTGAGAAGAAAAAGTTAAAAAGAAAAATCCGAATGGCTTTCAATTTAATTTCTAGAGAGAGAAACACACAAACACTTTCTCACACTAAAAGTTTTTCTCTCGTGTTTTTCATTGGAGATATTCGACCGAGATGTTCTAGAATTCATGCCGAGGATTTAATGTAGTTGATAAAATATGACAAAACAATTTGTATCAGAGCCGCTCGCAATTGTTTTGGATTGAATTTCGCTGTTTTTAGATCAACTTTCTGTTCTGTTTTTCTTTTTTTTTCGTTCGAATATGCGCGCAACAATGGAAACTTGATCACTGTGCTGATTTTTGCAAAATTTGTTATTGATACTGTTGCGAAAGTGCTTGATTACATATTAAGAATGAATCGCGTATTGATTTCAATCGTTTAGAACATCAAATTTATTTGGTTTTTGATTCTGCTCCATTCACTTTTTACGATTGCAGTTCGAAAACGATTTAATTTTCACCAAAATTGATGGATTTTACTTTAAAACGTGTTTATTCTTGTGTTTGTTCTTGTTCAATAGACAAATTCAAGTGATTATCAAGAATTTCAGTGTTTAATTTGATGTTTCTCAGTTGAATTTTTGTAATTCTGTTCGATTAAACTCTGCTTTGCGTTCTTCGATCGTGTTTCGATCGAAAATTTGGCTCGAAAATCTTTTCAGATATTTCACTGTTGAGTTTTCAAGTAGTTCTCTAGCGCAAAAGTTTTTCGATATTTCATCGCTAGTTTCACTCCTATATCGACGCGAAAAACTCTATTTTTGATTATTAGTTTTTCGGTCATCACACAGAATAATCTTTTTTCGAGTGTAACTAACCGTAAAATGTTTCGACTAATACTGTTTTCGCTATATCCATATTCACTTTTGACACGAAAAACTTGTTTTCGATTACAAGTTTTCGACCCAAGCTTTTTAGTCTCAAGTTTTTCAATTGTCTTAATTCTCGAGTCCAAACTTAGCGAAAAAGTATTTCACCATCGAATATTTCGCACTCGAATAAGTTTAGTCAAATAATCGAGTCAAACTTATCGAAAGTTATTTTTGAAGTCTTAGTTTTTCGATCATTCTAATTTTTCGATAACAAAATTTTCAATAGAATTTTTTGCGATCAACAAATTTTCGATAAATCGTTTTTTGACAGGTTTTAATAAAACATTTTCTATAAACACTATTGAAAATCATCGACTTTCGAAAAATACTCTTGCAAAATGTTTTCCAGTCGAAAATAGTTTTCGATACACATCATTCGACAAACCTATACTTACGAAAATCATTTTCGATAAGAGTTTTTTAAAAAAAAAAAAACAATTTTGATTATCACTTTTGAAAATCACTTTTTATCGCAATACTTTTTCGATTAATATCATACAAAAGCTGATTTCTACTTAGCATTTTTGAGGATCGAAAATTTTCAAGTCGAAAAACTTACTGCTCGAAAAACGTTTATACTTTCTGAACCTTCAAACGCAAACATTTTCCACACTGATTTGAAAATTTTTACAAATCAAGAATCAAACTCGTCATTTTCAAAACTTTCGAAAATATATTTCCCTTCCCATAATCATTTTTGATACTCAAACTTTTTGATTAAAATCGTAAATTCAAATCCTTTAGGAAAAAATTTTGAAGTATCAATTCTTGTGCTAAATATTCTTCTTACTCAAACACAATTTTTAGGACCAAACGTTAGAGATAGGCCCTAAAAGGAAATTGCTTAAAGTACGCACCAAACATTACTAAAAAAATTGTCACGTGTGGAGCACTCTTACCAACTTAACTCCAAACCTTCACGAGATCCTACCAATCAACTACGACTATGGATGGTTACTCTATTGGAAACGATGTTCATCCCCCAATTCTCAGAAGAGGCGAATATACCATATGGAGAAGCCGTTTTATAAATTTAATCGATACTAAAGATCAAGCTGCGAATCTACTAGCTTCTCTTCAAGAAGGACCCGATCAATTCTGGCTTATCCAAGAAGGCAATGTCACAAATAACCCCCCCCCTATTCCAGCCAGTAGAAGACATAAAATTCCTAGTAAATACTCTGAGGGGGAGAGATTAAGAGCTAAGGCTGACCTAAGAGCCAAAACTTTCATGATGCAAGGCATCCCAAATGACATCTATATGCAAATAGATAGTCTGTCAAGTGCTAAGGCAATGTAGGATCCACAAAATGATGCAAATGATCGTAGTCGGAGTAAACGTGAAGAAAGCAAACATACTCTCACAGCCTACGACTCTTTCAAAGCTAAGACGGAGGTACGACCTCTATCAGCGCTACATGACTCTACTAAACGAGATGAGGAAAATAGAAAGCTTCAAGACAAATATGGAGGTAAACATCATATTTTTATCATCTCTTCATCTGAAGTGGAAGAAAATATATTCGTCAGAACAAGGATTTGAATGAGATGGATATACACGCCATGTTCGACAATCTCGATCAACACGAGGAAGATGTCAACGAATTCAGAAGAAGCAGAGGGCAAAAAGATCAAATATTCAATAGCCCTTGTCTCAGAAAAAAAACTAGTCGATCTCGCAAAGACAAGAGTGTAAAATGCCCAGCTCTTAAGAAGAAGAAGACGTCTCAGACACAGATTTTGTGCCCGACATGAAGGAGTTCAAGAAGTAATTGGTTCTCATTACAAAAGAGATGAGCAAAAAGTTCTACAAAAGAAGTCCTCCTCAGCTAATCGACTTCGGACCTCAAGTTCTAAGCAAAAGGAAAGACCAGCTGAGACCTCAGAAATCAAAAATGCCAAAGAGCCACAGAAATGCTTCAACTGTGGCAAAACATGGCACATAGCCAGGGAGTGTAGTCTGCCAAAGATGAAAGACGCAAACTACTACTCCAAGAAATTTCAATTGACTAAACAAAAGGAAGTTGGAGTAGCTCTAATGGCTGAACAAGACCACTGGTTGAACGAGACCACAGATTCTGAAACGGACAACTTAACTCTCAGGACACGTCTTTAAGATACCTCGGAAGCAAGCACGACAGCAGACTGATGACGATGAAGCATCAACATCGTCTCAGAAGGTAGCTACGCCTAACTCAACATTATTAAGCATGTTATAAACTTTACAAATTAAATATGCTAACATGAAAAGTGAGTGGAAAAGTTCAAAAGAGTTAGCGGAGCGACTAGCACTCAGCGAAAAGAACTTCCAAATACAATTAGATAAGAAAGGTCACTTAGAAATTCTCTTATCTAATGCTAAAGAAACTATAACTAGTCTTGAATCTAGGATAATTACGTCCGAGACTAAGATTAACGAACTTAGTAAAACTCTTAGCGATAGTCAGAGAGACTTAGAAATTTCTAGAAACAATTATAAGGAAATCTCTGATGAGCGTAAGAAGCTTTACTCTATGATTAAGACTTTAGATGATCTTCTGAATAAAAAGGGGACAAACCGACCAGACGATTTTTCTAAATCAGCCAAATGATATTGAATTTTATAACCTGTTGAAGGCTTAGGCTGTACTAATCCTTGTAACTTGAAAAAGTTTAACATAAAACCATTATATGATATGGAGTACATGGGTTTAGGACTAACTTCTTTAATGGCTTTTACTAACGCTTCTGAAATAAATGCCTTAGAAGAATCCAAAAGAAAAGCCAAAACTAGGACTGAAATCCCCTTTGATTACACTGATTTGAATAATAGTTCGAAAACGCGGGAGATACACCTGTCTAGTAACTATAATTCATTATATCCTAGAAAATATCCCTAAAGTCGAGGAAGAAAATTATGATCATTCTAAAAATTCTACTTTCTGTTATATTTATACTATTGTTAAGAAAATAGCTGATTTAAACTCCTCCTTAGAATCAGAAAGAAAGAATTTTGAAGCAGAAAGAATGCGCTTTTATTGGAAATTTCCAATCTAAAAAAATCCCCAATTTTAACTAACGTTCAAAATCTTGTCCTGATTTAATTTTAAAAGAATAATCATTAATCGAGGACAAACCCAAATTTATGAATAATTCTCCCTTTGTTTTTCAAAATATTCAAAAGAAAAAACTTCTCTAAAAAGCGTTAAGGGAGAGAAAGCATCGTTAAATGTTTCGAAAGCAAAAAAGTCTATTACTAATTCTTTTTCTACTACATCCACAAGTATAGTAGTTAAAGAGACGAAACATGCTAAGTAGTAGGTATCTAGCTTAGAAATAAAGAAGAAAAATATTGAAGGAAATGACTTGTTTTCAAAATTTTCTTCTGTGCCTAAAAATAAAGACACTCGTCGTAAAAAGAGAGCCGTTTCTACCTTTCATGTTGTCGCTTCAACATATGCATTAAACTCTATTAATTCTAAAATAACAAATTTTGAAATCGGCTCCACTTCCAAAAATAAAATCAATCATTCTAAGACAAATGCGAGTCGTAGGACACAAGATCCAGCTATTAAGCAAGCTTATAGCTCGACTCACTCTTGCTCTCACCTAAGATATCCAGTCCAAGTTCACCAGCCAAACACCTTAAGAGACTAGCTAAAGAGAAGATATTCTCTTCGACTAAGACTCACATGACATTTGCTCGCGCTGAAATTAATTTACCATGTAAGGTTCACCCGCAATGGGTTCTTCAAACACTCTCTAGGCCAACACAAGCCAAAAAGGCTCAGTTGCCTAAAGAGATAACACCTAAACCAACTATCTCTAAGTTGGTTTGAGTACCTAAAACTACTCCTAACAATGGTTTAGGAACCATAAGTGAACGAACTTTGACCACTAAATCTGCTAATCTGAGATGACCCATTTATAAGCGGGTACTTAAGTCTCTCTAAACTATTCTATGCAGATCCATCATGTGTGGTATCTAGATTCGGGTTGCTCCACACACATGACGGGAAATGAAGAATTGTTGAGCAACTATCAAGACCCCTATAACAATAAAGTCAGATTCGACAACAACAATTCAGCTCCAATTCTAGGCCTTGGAGATATCATTCCGGAAAATATGACAATAAAAGATGTCTCATACGGCAAAGGTCTCAAACACAACCTATTCACCATAGGAAAATTCTGCGATAAAGGCTTTCAAGTGGTATTTCTAGCTGATCAGTGCAAAATCTTAAACAGTCAGAATCAGGAACTTCTTACAACTTATACGACCTTCGACTCCTGTTTGCCTCATCTTCCAGAGATGATTCAGAGGAACAACTTATGGCATCGATGTATGTCTCATCTTAATCTCAAGGCTCTTCACAAGCTTTCTGCTAAAAAGTTGGTCAATGGTATGCCAACCATCTCACTTCAACAAGAGCATCATTGTTCGGCTTGTCAAATGGGCAAAATGAAGCGAGCGTCGTATAAACTCAAGAAAGTAGCCTCCACATCTCGATCTTTGGAATTACTGCACATAGACCTCTGTGGACCGATGCGAACACAGAGTATCAACGTCGCAAGTATGTGCTATTTATTGTCGACGAATACTCTCGCTACGCTTGGACAATGTTCCTACAAACTAAAGATGATACTGGAGACTGGATAATAAATTTTGTGAATACAACTCAGAATCTCTTGCAACAGAAAATCCAAGTAATCAGGACTGACAACGAGGCTGAGTTCAAGACTCGATCCTAAAGCATTTGAAGCCATCTTTATTGGATATTCTTCAACCTCTAAAGCGTACCGCGTTTATATCAAGTCTTCTCACATAATAATGGAAAGTTACAACGTCACTTTTCACGAAGTGACGGACTTGGTTTCTGAACGGGGACGACCCCGCTACCTATGACCAGGCAATGACGGATATAGACTCCGTAAGATGGCTTGAAGCTATGCAAGTCGAAATGGATTCAATGCACGAAAATCAGGTCGGACACTTGTTGATCTCCCCGATGGTTTTAGACCCATTGGGTGTACGTGGATCTTCAAGAAAAAGATTGGATCAGACGGACTGGTGGATACATACAAAGCTAGGCTTGTAGCGAAAGGTTATAGTCAAAAAGAAGGAATTGACTATGAGGAAACCTTTTCGCCCGTTGCGATGATGAAGTCCATTCGGATATTACTTGCGATAGCAGCGTATAACGATTATGAGATCTGGCAGATGGATGTGAAAACCGCGTTCCTAAATGGATACCTCAAGGAGGAAATATATATGGAACAACCAAAAGGTTTTACATCACAAAAGGATGCTCATAAAGTATGCAAATTGAATAAGTCAATTTACGGACTTAAACAAGCCTCTAGGAGCTGGAATCTTCGGTTTGATGAAGTAGTTAAGAGCTACAGATTCATAAAGAACGAAGATGAACCATGCGTCTACAGAAAAAGCAGTGGGAGCAAGATATCGTTCCTCGTATTGTACGTCGATGACATCTTTTTGATAGGAAACGATATTGGGATGCTCTCGATGGTGAAAGCATGGCTTTCGACCGAATTCTCCATGAAAGACTTGGGAGAAGCGACCTACATCCTAGGAATTCGTGTCTATAGGGATAGAACGAATAAGATGTTAGGGCTCTCCCAAGCCCTATACTTAGAAAAGGTCCTGAAACGATATAACATGGACAATTCTAAGAAAGGGTTCTTACCTATGGGGCATGGGATACATCTCTTCAAAGCTATGTGTCTTCAAAGTGAGGCAGATAGAAAAGAGATGAATGGAATCCTCTATGCATCCGCAGTGGGTAGCTTGATGTACGCGATGCTTTGCACGCGACCGGACATAGCATACGCTGTGAGCGTAGTCAGTCGATTTCAAGCCAACCCGGGTAAAGAACACTGGACAGCAGTCAAGAATATCCTCAAGTATCTTGGAGTAGTAATTGGCGTCTTTCTTCTTCGGAAGATTGCATTCTCTGGCGAAGTGCCCTATCTTTCCACAATTGTAGCATTTTTGTGGTTCTTTGGTGTTTTTGGATTCTGACGCCTCGGCCGGTCTTTCCTTGTGCTTAGAGCTTGAGGTCCGAAGTCTATTTGCCGAGGAGGAGGATTTCTTTTTGTAGGACTTTTCGCTCATCATTTTAGTAATCAGAGCCAGTTATTTCTTGAACTCTTTCATATCGGGCTCGGAAGAACTCGTCTTCATCTTCGGAAGAAAACGGCAATTTGATGCTTTTATTTTTACGAGATCGACTAGTTTTTCTTTCCAAAACTAGAGCTATTGCGTCTTCGATCTGTTTGCCCTTTTGTTCTTTTTGTATGTCAGTAATGTCTTCCTCGTGTTGAGCGAGATTGTCAAATACGGCGTGGATATCCATTTCGTCCAAATCCTTGTTTTCACGGATTTGCATGGATATTTTCTTCCACTCCGGTTGAAGAGAAGAAAGAAATTGGATATTGACCTCCAAATTGGTCTTGAAAATTTCTATTTTCCTCATATCGTTAAGAAGAGTCAAATAGCGTTGATAGATTTCATAGAGATTTTCCTCCGTCTTCGCTTTGAAGGAGTCATAAGCGGTGAGAATGTTCGCTTTCTTAGCATTGACTCCAACTTCGGTCCGTTGCATCATTTTGTGGAGCTCGTCCCACATAGCCTTCGCACTTGATAGAATATCTATTTGCATATAGATGTCATTCGGGATGCCTTGCATCAAGAAAGTTTTAGCTCCGAGATCTACTTTAGCTCTTAATCTCTCCCCCTCGGTGTATTCACTAGGAATCTTGAGTCTTCTAGTCGCATGAATGGGAGGAGGATTATTTGTGGCATCGCCTTCTTGGATAAGACAAAATTGAGCGGGTCCTTCTTGAAGAGAAGCTATCAAATTTGTAGCTTGATCTTTTGTCTCCAATAAGTTTATGAATCGGCTTCTCCATACGGTGTATTCGCCTCTTCGTAGTATTGGAGGACGAACATCGTTTCCAAGTGAGTAAGCATCCATTGTTTGTAATTGATTGGTTGGATCTCGTGAAAGTTTGGAATTGAAATGGTAATCTTGTGTTAGGACATTTTAATTGTGTTCAAAAGTATATGTTATCTTAGTTTTGGAGTATAAGTAGTAGTTTGGGCTAAATTGTAATTAAGCCATAGATTTGGACTACTTATCAAATATACCAAACTTGTTTGATATATAAGGAACCATAATGTAATGTATTAGGGTTAAGAATTCATTTTTAATAGAAAACCGAGCTTTACAACGTGAAGAACGCTCTCTAGCTTCCGCGCCAAATTCAAACGTGTTCTTCGTAAGTGTTACATTTTCTATCGAATTCTTCGCTGAACTTAATCGTGTTGGATATATTAGGACCCAACAATTGGTTTCAGAGCAAACGCGTTAGGATTTGAATTGATTTGGATCGAATTTTCTGATTTTTTTCGTGAATATCATACGGCTGAAGAAAATGTTTCGATTGATTCTTCAAATTCGAATGTAATTTGCTGTTTTTAGACTTCGATCTAGTGTTTTAAACATGTCTGGGCTGAATTTGGATTGATCGAAACACTAATTTTTGCAAATTTTTTTAAGATTCAATCGTATGTGTTCTTCGTGATGTTCATGCGAATTTCTCCAAATTGGATATGGTTGTTTTCTGCTTTGATTGAGTGTTAAAAACTAGAATTCTACATGTTTCGATCCATAACCCAAGACAAATTTGAACAATTTTGTGTTTAAGATCGAGAATTATGTGTTTTGCTTTAAACGTTGTTCTCTGCTGTTCAAAATAATTCTCGATAGATTTCTCCGGAAATTTTTTTTCGATAGTTGTCTTCGAAAAACTTTCTCGAGAGCTATCTTCGAAAAAAAAATTGTCATAAAAATTTCTCGCAAACAGTTAGTGAAGAGAATTTAGAATTGTGCATTGTAATTTTATTATCCTTGCAATTAGGGGCGTAATTAGTAGTTTTGATAGTGTAGGACCAAATAGTAAATATACTATGTAAATAGGTATAAATACAATGTACACTATCAAAATCAACACAAAAGTTCATTTTCAGAAAAACACGAGCATTGAATTCACATTCTAAGAGAGAGATTGTAATAAAAAAACTCTCTCTCTCTCAAGATCTTCAAAGAAGATATTCGACCGAAGGTATATTGTGAGATTTATCATTCGAATATCTAGAATTCATGCTTAGATCGACCGGTAGTTGATAAAATAGGACCTAATAATTGGTATTAGAGCAGATCGTGATTGATTTTGAATTGAATCCGCGATTTTAAGATCAAAATAATTTTCCAGATTTTTCGATCGAAAAACTTACATGACTTGTATTTTGATCAATATGCTTTATGTTTGCAAATTTTGTGGACGATCTTGCTGATTAAGTGATAGATTATATGCTAGGAATGATTTACGTACTGATTTGAATCGCCTAGAACGTCATATTAATTCAGATTTTTGATTTAGATCGATATTTGCGTTTGCGATTAAGTTTTGATTCCGATTTGATTTTCTTAATATTTGATATATTTTGCTGTAAAACGTGGTTAATCTTGTGTTTGCTCATATTAAGAACGAAGAAACGAGTGATTATCTAGAATTTCATCACCTAACTTGAACATCTCGGTTGATCTGGAATTTTCACTGTTACATTGAACTTTGTTGTTCTTCGATCGGATTTTCGATTGAAAAACTTTGCTCGAAAATTATTTTTCGAATAAGTTTGCAGCTGAGAAATTTTTCGATGACAAACACTGTTCTCGTGTGTTTTACTCAAATATAAGACTCGAAAAACATTATTTCGAAAATTAGTTTTTCGATTCATATATAAATATATTTTTCGAGCGTAATAAAGCATTTTTTTTTCGACGGATACTGTTTTCGCTAAATAAATATCTAATTTTGAAAGGAAAAACTTGTCATAGTAAAACAAGTTTCTCGATCACAAGATTATCGATCATTTAAATTTTCGAGTCAAAATTTAGCGAAAACTTATTTCGATCGAGTAATTCACACTCGAAAAACTTTTAGTCAACAATTTGAGTCAAACTTCACGAATTTTTTTTTTTCGATCACTCTTAATTTTTCGATTACAAATTTTTCGATAAAAGTTTTTGAGATTAACAATTATTCGAAAAACTATTTTTCGACAGGATATTTACTCTGCAATACTCTTAGGTTCGAAAAATAATTTTCGATAAATACAACGAAAAACTTATACAATCGAAAATCTTTTTCGACCATAGGTTCGAATTTTTTTAATGGAAAACTTTATTGTTCGAAAAACTTTTCGATCACTGCTCAAACACACACACATTTTACACTCTTTTGAAAGAAATCAAAATTCATAATTTTCAAAACCTACGAAAAAAATTTGTCTCCGAATTATCTTCTACGATACTCAAAATTTTCGATCTTAAAAATCAAAATTGGCTGGAAGACACCACAGATTCTGAAGACAAAAATCTCGCTCTAATGGCATACCTCGAAGACGCCTCAAATGATAATTCTTCAAGAAGGCCCGACGACGACGACGACGATAAAGCATCCTCTTCATCACAATAGGTAACAATGCCTCACTCCACATTATTAAACATGATAGAATCATTACAGATTAAATACTCTAACATGAAAAATAAGCGGAAAAGAACTAAGGAATTAGAAGAGAGACTAGCTCTTTGTGAAAACAATTTCCAAAAGCAATTAGATAAGAAAATTCATCTAGAAATTCTCTTATCTAACGCTAAGGAAAAAATATCTAGTCTTGAATTAACAATAGCTACCTTTGAGACTAAAGTCAATGACCTTAATACGACTCTTATAGATTGTTAGAGAGATTTATAAATTTCTAAAAATAATTTCAAAGAAATCTCTGACAAACGTAAGAAACTTTACTCAAGGATTAAAACTTTAGATGATCTACTAACAAAAAGGGGTCAAACGGATCAAACTATTTTTCTAAATCAACCTCTTGATATATAATTTTATAATCCTAAAGAAGGCTTAGGTTTTAACAATCCCTGCAACTTGAAAAAGGTCAATGTTAAACAATTATATGATCTCAAGTACATGAGATTATGTTTAACTTCTCTAATGGCCTTTACTAATTCTTTAGAAATAAATGCCTTAGAATAATCTAAACGAAAAGCCACAAATAGGACTGACATTCCCTTTGACTACACCGACTTGAATAATAGTTACAAGACAAGGGATCTCAACTTGTCTAGTGATTATAATTCATTATATCCCATAGAAGATTTTTCTAAAGATAAGGAAGAAAATACTGATCATTTTCAAAGTTCTACTTTCTGTTATATTCCAGTTATTATTAAGAAAATAGCTGACTTAAACGCTTTATTAGAAACAGAAAGAAAGAATTTCAAAGCTGAAAAGAATGAGCTTTTACTGGAGATTTCTAATCTCAAAACTTCCTCTACTTTAAAAACTTGTCCTGATTTTACTTTGAAAGAAAAATCATTAATTAAGGACGAAATTACAACTAAGAAAACACCTCCCATTGTTTTTTAAAGTATTTTAAAAGAAGATAACTCTTCTTTGAAAATCATGAAGGGAGGAAAAGAATCCTTAAATGCTTCAAAAAGGAAAAAGACTTTTTCTAACTTTTTTTCTACTCCATCCACAGGTAGAGTAGAAAAAGAGGTGAAGCATGCAAAGGAAAGAGTCCCTAGGATAGAATTTCAGAAGAAAAATGATAGAAATATCTTATTTTCAAAATTTTCTTCTGTATCAAAGACTATGGACACTCGCAAGAAGACAGTTGTTTCAAACTTTAATGTTGTTGCTTCCACGTATGTGTTAAAGCCTATTAATTTTGAAAGCACAAATTTTGAAATCTGATCTTCTTCTAAAAATATAAATCATCATTCTAAGACAAATGCAAGTCTTAAGTCTCATAGGAAACAAGATCCGGCTATTAAGAAAGCTTATAGCTCGATACATTCTTGTCCTCATTTAACGTATCCGTTCAAAGTACACTCAGCCAAACACCTTAAGAGACTAGCTAGAGAAAAGATTTTCTCATGCACTAAGACTAATAAGACATTTATCCGTGCTGAAATTAACCTCCCATGTAAGGTTCAACCTCAATGGGTTTCCAAGACACCATGTAGGCCAACGCAAGCCCAAAAGGCCAAACTGCCTAAAGAGGTACCACGTAAACCAACTAATACCAAGTTGGTTTCGGTACCTAAAAACATAAATGGTTTAGGAACCAAAAATAAACAAACCTTACCTATCAAATCTGCTAATCCGAGATGACCCATTACTAAGTGGGTACCTAAGTCTCTCTAAAATTTTTATGCAGATCCATCATGTGTGGTATTTAGATTCTGGTTGCTCCACACACATGACGGGAAATCAAGATCTGTTGAGCAACTACCAAGACCCTTACAATGGAAAAGTCAGATTCGGTAACAATGATTTAACTCCAATACTAGGCTTTGGAGATATTCTACTGCAGAATATGACGATTAAAGATGTCTCTTACGTCCAAGGTCTTAACCACAATCTGTTCAACATAGGACAATTCTGTGACAACGGGACTGAATTCAAAAATCAGCGTTTCAACAATTACTATCAATCACTTGGAATTATTCAACATTTTTCAGCCGCTAAAATGTCTCAAATGGCGTCGCAGAACCGAAGAACCGGACTTTAGTTGAAGCTGCAAGAACAATGCATTACATTCCGGTCTCCCTCACTTTCTATGGGCTGAAGCAGTGAGTACAACATGCTTTACGCAAAATCGAACGATTATTCACGAATGCTTTGAAAAGGCGCCGTACGAGATAATAAATCTAAGGATTCTGAATATCTCTTTCTTCAAAGTCTTCGGGTGCAAATGCTTTGCGGCCAACGATCGAGAGCATCGAAGCAAGTTTGACCCTAAAGCATTTGAAGTCATCTTTGTTGGATATTCATCCACTTCTAAAGCATACCGCGTCTATATCAAGTCTTCTCGTACTATTTTAGAAAGCTACAACGTCACTTTTCAAGAAGTTACTAATTTTTCTTCTAAATAAAATAGTTCCGAACCCGGGCTTATAGGCGTGTTAGCACAAAGTCAAATAATTCCGACAACACCTACCTCAACGTCCGAAGAAGCAATTCCCGCCGATTTGAAAGATTTGGATTTCTTATCTGAACATTTTCATAGGAACGAGTATCAAATGCCTGCTTCCTCTCATTCTATACCAAGCAGTGCACCTTCTCCTTCTACGATAGAAATAACTATTAAGATTACGAACCCTCAAACTCCAACAAATGTTCCAGATTCTCCAAATTTTGAATCTTCAACTAGTGCTGCAGCTCCTACTAATGCCAATAGGGAAATTCCTTCCAATTCAACTTCATAAATGAATTTCCCTATTACAAATGACAAACCTATCAATTCAGGATGTCTTGACCTACAAATCAACGATGGATCTACTTCGGTTCTTTCTCATGAACGCAAGTGGACTCGATCTCATCCTATTGACCAAATAAACGGTGATCCTTCAAGTGGAGTACGCACTAGGACATCTGCACAATGCGGACTATTCATGTGCTTCTAAAGCCAAAATGAACCACTTAAGGTAGTCGAAGCCCTTAAAGTCACAGATTGAGTGATCGTAATGCAAGATGAAATCATCCAATTCGAGCGTCTACGAGTTTTGACACTAGTTCCTCGACCACATGGCAAAACAATTATAGGAACTAAATGGATTTTCAAAAAATAAGAAGAACGAGAACAATGAAATTATCCGGAATAAAACATGACTCATCCAAGGGGTACAATTAACAAGAAGGCATTGATTACGACGAGACGTATGCTCCGGTTGCTCGTATCGAAGCTATTCGATTATTTCTAGCATACGCGGCACATAAAGACTTAAAAGTATATCAAATGGACGTCAAAACCGCATTTCTCAATGGCGTGTTAAAAGAAGAAGTCTACGTTGCTAAACCCGAAGGGTTCATGCACGAAAATCATCCTGATTATGTCTATCGATTGGATAGAGCTCTCTACGGACTAAAACAAGCCCCTCGTGCTTGGTATGCTGTTTTGAGCAAATATCTAGTAAAGTTCTACTTTATAAGAGGAACAATCGATACGACACATGTTATCAAAAAGCAAGGCAAGGACTTGATGATCGTTCAAGTCTACGACGATGACATCATCTTCGGATCAACAAATGAACGACTATGTCAGAAATTTGGTGATCTGATGAAGACCAAATTTGAGATGAGCTTAATGGGCGAACTACAATTCTTTCTTAGGCTACAAGTCATGCAACTCGAAGATGGTATATTCATCAGTCAAACCAAGTATATCCGAGATATTCTAAAGAGATTTAATCAAGACAAGAGCACACCTATGAATACTCCTATGTCAACAAACTGCAAATTGGATGCTGATCCTTCTGGCAAGGCAATCAACATCACAACATATCGGAGTATTATCGGATCTCTTCTCTACTTGATGTCAAGCCGGCCCAACATCAAGTTCGCCACTTGCCTCTGTGTTCGTTTTCAAGCTGACCCGAAGGGGTCCATGCACGCGGTCAAGCGAATTCTACGCCATCTCAAAGGAACTCTCAACTTATGATTATTGTATCCTAAAGACACTTATTTTACATTAATTGGCTATACTTACGCTGATTATGCAGGTTGTCGAATGGACAGAAAAAGCACGTCTGGCGGAGCACAATCTATAGGCGATAAGTTGGTCTTATGTTCCTCAAAGAAGCAGAATTGCGTGTCAACATCGACGGTTGAGGCGGAGTACGTCGCGGCTGCCAACTGTTGCTCACAAGTTCTACGGATGCGGACACAACTACGCGACTACGGGTTTGACTTTAATAACATTCCCATTTATAGTGATTCTCAAAGTGCTATTTCCATTACTTGCAATCATGTTCATCATTCACGCACGAAACACATAAATATTCGCTATCATTTTATAAAAGATCATGTAGAAAAAGGCACTATAGATATGTATTTTGTTAAAACTGAACTTCTACTTGTCGACTTATTCACTAAGGCATTGGATGAAAAACGATTCCAATTCCTTATTGCTAACTTAGGCATGTTGAACTCAATCTTACTTGAAATGTGCTCTACATGCTGTATTATGCTTATGTATGATATTATATGTGCTTCTTGATAGTTCTTACTATATCTTGTGTGACTCTATCTTTAAATTTTTTATGTAAATCCAAAATGATAAATAAAAATAAAATAGTATATATATATATATATTTAAGAGATATTAGAATTGTGCTTTGTTATTTTGTTATCCTTGTAATTATGGGCGTAATTCATAGTTTTGATAGTGTATGACTTATAGTAAATATACCATGTACATATGTATAAATACAATGTACACTATCGAAATCAACATACAAGTTCATTTCGGAAAAATCACAAGCATTGAATGCACATTCTAAGAGAGAGAAAAATAATCGAAAAACTCTCTCTCTCAAGATCTTCAAAGCCGATATTCGACCGAAGGTAATTCTAAAGATTTCTCATTCGATTATCTAAAATTCATGCTTAGATTGATCGTTAGTTGATATAATAGGACCTATCAATTGGTACCAGAGCAGGTCGTGATCTCTTTTGGATTGAATTCGCGATTATAAGATCAAAATAATTTTCCAGATTTTTCGATCGGAAAACTTACGTGAAATGTATTTTGATCAATGTGCTTAATGTTTGCGAATTTTTGTTAGGTCCTGATTCATCAATCAACAAGAAATCTAAGCACGAATTCTCGGTATTCCAGTAAGAAATCTTACCGATTATGTTCAGTCGAATAACCACATTGAAGATCTTGAGAGAGGTTGTTAGCTTTCCGAGTTTCTCGATCGTGTTCTCTCTTTTAAAATATGAATTCGATACTTGTGATTTTCTGAATAATAAAACATGTATTAATTTTGATAGTGTACATCATATTTATACCTATATCCAAGGTATAATTGCTATTAGGTCCTACACTATCAAAATTTCTAATTACGCCCCCAATTACAAGGATAATGAAATAACAAAGCACAATTCTAATATTCTCTTCAATCTCCCCCTTTGTGCTTGTCTTTGTTTCAGTTCCTTTTATCCTTGTCGGGCGTAAAAAGACTTCCGCAATCCCAATGCTTTCTCGTAACGTCGAGCAGCATTCCTCAGCTCCAATCTCTCATTAATAGCATCTAGAAGCTCATTCAAGAGTGGGGCCTCTTCTTCACAAAGATCTTCGAAGATTGTCTCTTCGGTGATCTCTCCCAATCTATTCTGAATGTTCATCCTCACTAACTTTAGCGTCCCGTAGTAGAACTTATGGACTTCTGACTTCATCATAGCCCTTGTCTTTCCAATGACTGGATTTAGATAGGTTATGGCGAGGCCAGGTTTCTTGAAGATGTAGTTCTCGAGAAAGTTGTTGAGTAGGAAGCCCTTCATGAGCGGAGATTCCATGTTGACCTTCTTCATGTTGTTCTCTATTGCAATTTGAAGGTCGTGTGCGGTGTGATATTTGATCTGCCGCACCATGAATCTTTTCAGTCCCTCGAGTCCTTCAGTCTTGATATATCCGGAATGCGTCTTGTACTTTCTCTTGTACATCTGGTACAATTGGTAGACCTCATCCGTTGGAAGGAATGGGAAATAGCTTTCATCTATCTCTTCTCGAGTGTGGTTGATGTACGCTCGCTCAATGATGTAGATAGGGGTTGGGTATCTTCCGATCGTATGCGAGACTCCGATAAGTTGGAGAATCGGTGGCTTGTTCCTGAAATTTTCCTTCAGTTGATCACCTGGAATGCCACTTCGGTCGGGTCCGAGATAATTGAGCATGAAGATATGCTCCATTTTCTTCCTATCTTCCCAGTGTGAGATGCCCCTTAGATTAAGTTCATTGAGCTTCTTTATTTTGTTTGGAGCCCTCCAAATCTGCTTTCTTACGTCTTCAATGAACGAGACTTTAATTCTGACGTTCTCCCATGGCATCTCGACTCTAACTGTCCCTTTTGATTAACGGGAAGGAGAGTCGACTCTGAGCCTTATCATTTCGGGTAGCTCTGGGAGGGCAGAACTGTGGTTCTCGCCTTCTTGAAGTTCTTCTTCTTCAAGCAGCACCAAGTCCACCGAAGCTTGTTGTAAGAAGTATCTGACATTGGAGAGTCGAGCTTGAGCAGCTTCCTCTGGTTCCCATTGCATCATCCACTTCTCATTTAGGATGTAGTCGGCTACGATCAGATGTGGATCGTAGGCAACTGCTTCTTGTTGGACTTGGGGGAGGTTTGAGGTTGGGATCGGATTTATATTTGTAGGAGAGAGGGTTAGTGTTTGGGATATGGTGAGAGGTGTGGTTGTTTTTAGGCGGGTTTGAGATTGTGTGGTTGGTGGGTGTGAGGACGATCCTCCAGCTTCTTGAGTTTTTGTCTGTGCTTGACTCAATCCACGGCTGCTCCGTGTAGTTCGTTGCCTTTTCTCCCCCTCATGACGATCCGGATCATCGGGATCGTCATGTCTACGCCTGGTGCAGGAGCTTTCTTCTCGGCACGTTGTTTGTGCTGGCGGCTCTGGTTCATCTATCAACCGTTTGTCGAGACTCTCCTCAGCGGGAGATCTGGTCTCTAAAGCAAGGAGGCGGGAGATGAGTATATCGTGAAGATGGGTGATCGGGATGGGGTAGGGATTGATAAGTGAGGGTGAGGGAGTTGGGGTGGTGAGGATTGGTTGTAGTCGGGTGTGTATGGTGGTGGTAGGAAGTGGTGAGGATATGGGTGTGGTTTGTGTGTCGGTCGGAGCAGCTTCTGAGACTGGTGTATTCCCCAACTGGTGGTAGTCTTGGGATCTCTGGATGGAGTTCCATGTAGTGTGAGATCAGCACCGGGATCCACCGTACGTAGGGAAGAAACTTGGCCTTCAACTTTGTCTCCCTTAAACGCATCTGGTCCGCTAGATCGTTCCAAATCAGCTGGGCCACGTCATATCTTTTTGAAAAGATCACTCCGTGAAAAATGCGAAGGATGTTCCCGTTCGCCTTGTCGAATCCGGAGTGTTTTGGGGAGAGACATTTGTTGATTATGCCGAACAATGTCTTCCATGGATGGGGAATGCCATTGTTTTGGAAACTTGCCAATTTGGGCAGTGGGGGCTTGTATCCCATCCGGAGCATATCTACTACGATCTCCGCGTCTATTGGAAGTTGATCATACGTGTCGTAGTGCGGAAGATCAAGCACCATGCCCAATAGATTGCGGTTCAGAACGACGTGTCTTGAATTTATTTGTGTTGTGCATTCCACGTCGTTTCCGACTGCATGGCTCTCCATAAGTCCCCAGAATTGTTGTAGGTAGACCATCGGTACGGAGGCCGTCATCGTTAATGCTGGCTACAGTGGGTGTCCTTTAAGGATGGAGATGATGACTTCATCCGGGCACCGGAATGTTGTGAGATCCAGTTGATAATTGTTTTCATGAACTGGCATGAAGCTTGATGAAGGGTATATGTGAGGATAATTTCGAGTTGCCATATCTGTAAAGAATAATATGAAGTTCATTAGTTGAAAAATTTTCATATGCGAATAAACGGGATTAAGAATGAATTTAGAGAAAATTGTATGTCTTAAGGTTTATTTTCGAAAGACTTAGTGAAAAATTTTGAAAGATTTGTAAAATTGACAAAGTCTAAGAAGCGTGTTTTTATTCGAGTAACTATTTATTCGATCTTTAAATTTTGCTATCGAAATTTTTCTAAGTCTTAATAAGTCTTTTTCAGCGTGTTTTTATTCGAGTAACAATTTATTCGATCGGTAAATTTTGCGATCGAATAAAAATGTGTCGAATAAAGGAAGAACCGGACTTTAGTTGAAGCTGCAAGAACAATGCTCATATACTCCGGTCTCCCTCACTTTCTATGGGCTGAAGCAGTGAGTACGACATGTTTTACTCAAAATAGGACAATTATTCACAAACGCTTCGAAAAGACGCCATATGAGATAATTAATCAAGTTCGATCCCAAAGCCTTTGAAGCACTTTTTGTCGGATATTCCTCTACTTCAAAATCATATCGCGTCTACCTCAAGTCTTCTCGTACAATTCTTGAAAGCTACAACGTCACCTTTCAAGAAATGACGGATTTGGCTTCTGAACAAGACAGTTCAGAACTCGGATTATTGGCGTGTTGGCACAAGGTCAACAACTTTCGGCAACTTCTACATCAACGTCAAGTGAAGCAATTCCCGCAAACCCTGAAGATTTAGATTCTCTATTCGAACACTTTTCTCGAAACAAGTCTCAAATGCCTGCTTTGTATCACTCAACACCAAGCAGTGCCACATCTCCCTCAATGGAAGAAATTCATTTTGAGACTCCTCTTCTTCAAAATCTGACAAATGTTGGAGAGTCTACTAATTCAGAATCTTCATCTAGTGCTGCAGCTCCTATAAGTCCAGATAAGGAAATTCCTATCGATTCAACCTCTGAATTGAATTTCGCTACTATGAATGATCAACCCATTAATTCAAGATGTCTCGATCTACAATCCATGACGAATCTACTTCGGTTATTCCTCACGAACGCAAATGGACTTGAGCTCATCCTACTGACCAGATTATCGGTGATCCTTCAAGTGGTGTATGTACTAGGACGTCTACACAAAGCGGTTTATTCACATGCTTCCTAAGCCAAAACGAACCAAATAAGGTAGCCGAAGCTCTTAAAGACCTGGATTGAGTAATTGCGATGCAAGATGAACTCAACCAGTTCGAGCGTCTACAAGTTTGGACATTGGTTCCTCGACCACAAGGCAAAACTATAATTGGAACTAAATGGGTTTTGAAGAACAAGAAAAATGAGAACGGTGAAGTAATCAGGAATAAAGCACGTCTCGTTGCTAAGGGATACAATCAACGAGAAGGAATTGATTACGACGAGACGTATGCTCCGGTCGCCTGTATTGAAGCTATTCGCTTATTTTTAGCATACGCGGCTCACAAAGACTTCAAAATCTATCAAATGGACGTCAAAACTGCCTTTCTCAACGGCGTAATAAAAGAAGAAGTCTACGTCGCTCAACCCGAAGGGTTCATGCACGAGAACCATCCTGATCATGTCTATCGATTGGACAAAGCTCTTTATGGAGTAAAACAAGCCCCTCGTGCTTGGTATGATGTTCTGAGCGAATTTTTGGTCAAATCCAACTTCATTAGAGGAACAATCGATACGACCCTCTTCATCAAAAGGCAAGACAAAGACTTGATGATCGTTCCAGTTTACGTTGACATCATTTTCGGATCGACGAATGAACGTCTCTGTCAGAAATTTGGTAATCTCATGAAGACCAAATTCGAGATGAGCTTAATGGGAGAACTCCAATTCTTTCTTGGATTACAAGTCAAGAAACTCGATGATGGCATCTTCATCAGTCAGACCAAATATATCCGAGATACTCTAAAGAGATTTGATCAAGACAAGAGCACACCGATGAATACGCCTATGTCTACTAATTGCAAATTGGATGCTGATCCATCTGGAAAGGCTGTCAACATCACCACCTATCGGAGCATTATTGGATCTCTTCTATACTTGACATCCAGCCGACCCGACATTATGTTTGCAACTTGCCTATGCGCCCGCTTTCAAGCCGACCCAAAGGAGTCCCACATGAATGCCGTCAAGAGGATTCTAAGATATCTCAAAGGAACTCCAAACGTAGGGCTTTGGTATCCTAAAAATACTGACTTTCGACTTATCGGCTATACTGATGCTGACTATGCAGGTTATCGAATGGAAAGAAAAAGCACGTCTGGCGGAGCACAATTTTTAGGCGAAAAGTTGGCTGCTGGTCTTCAAAAAAACAAAATTGTGTGTCAATATCGACGGCCGAGGCGGAATACGTTGCGGCTGCCAGCTGTTGCCCGCAAATTCTATGGATGCGGACACAACTACGCGATAACGGGTTTGATTTTAATAACATTCCCATTTACAGTGATTCTCAAAGTGCTATTGCTATTACTTGCAATCCTGTTCATCATTTACGCACGAAACACATAGATATTCGATACCATTTTATAAAAGATCATGTAGAAAAAGGCACAATAGATATGTATTTTGTTAAAACGGAGCTTCAACTTGCCGACTTATTCACTAAGGCATTGGATGAAAAACGATTCCAATTTCTTATTGCTAAATTAGGCATGTTGAATCTCAATCTTACTTGAAATGTGCCTTACATTCTCTACTATGCTTCAATTTGCTATTTTTATGTGCTTCTTGATATTCCTTGCTTATTTTGCGTGACTCTATCTTATTAAAAGATAAAATATATATAAATATACATATATATATAATATTATATATAGTATAAATAAAGTAAAAAAAATGGGGGATGACGATAATTTTGACTATCCTTTGGTTTGCACTTCGTAGCTTCAATCTTGCTTTTGTGTTTAGTTTGCATGAAAATGATAAGGGCATATTAGGAAATTCCTCACTTGGCCCAAATTATAAATCCTTTACTTTTTCCTCTAGAAATCCCCTTTGAGCCTTCTCCGACATTCTTTTTCTTTATAAACACCCGATTAAGCCTTCAACATTATTCACAAGATTCGGGGTTAACTCAATCCAGAAAAAGAGGGGGAGAGCGAAAGTGATGTGTTAGTCCGATTACGCACTCAAGAGAGGATCAAAGGCTTAAAAATGATAAAGTTCTTAAAACACCTTCAATGTGTGTTTGTGTGTGTGTGCCGAAATTAAGAACTTACTTTCAAGAATTATAACTTGACCAACCCTAATTAGGGTTAATGGGATGCCTTATATACCACATGAGTTGGTATATTAAGGCTTGGGACTCAAACAATAAAATATTTACAATTTGACCCCAAATACAATAAATTAACTAATATTGACCCAAAACTCAAATACTAACTAAGGACACTACAATTAATTCCTAACATTCTCCCCCTTAGTGTCCTTTCTTCGTCTTTGTCTGTTTCTTTGAGCCTTTGGGTCGTTGCTGGGCGTACACGGAGTTCCGTAGTCCAAGCTTGTGCTCGTACATCCTTATTTCCCTCCGGAACGAAAGCCTTTCTTGTATGTTGTTCAGCATATTCAGTATCTTGGCTTTTGTGTCCGGTCCTTCACCTTCCATCTTATCCAGTATGCTCCTCAACTTCTCTCGTATGATGAGGAGCGTTCCGTCGGAGAATTTTGGTATCTCCGATGTCTTCAATATTCGCTTTTCTCCCTTGTAGTTGATGTAGACCACCGCTGGATCTTCACTTTCGAACACGTGGCCTTCACCATATTCAACTTGTTCAGGGAGCTTGAATGATGGTTTGGTGAGGTTGACCTTTCTGACATTTGACTCCAGTGCTAGCTGCAGGTCGTGCGTCGCTCCGTACTTGATTTGTCGGAGCATGAACCTTTTGATCGTCATGTATCCTAATTTGACGTCCTGGTCCTGCAGCGTTCCCACGTATCGGTAGCTTCCAATCATATGTGAGATGTCTTCAGCTCTGATGTACGGGAAGTCAGCCTCTGTCAAGGTCTCTCTTGTACCGTCTTCCCTCACTACGTGGTAGACGCTTAGTAGGAAGGTCCCGAGCCGATCTGTTCCAACTCTTTCTACGGCTTATATTCGGGGCCTCTGCTTTTCCTCTCGCCTGAGAGCAGCCAGATCATTTCCTTTCCCTAAGAACATATGAAGACGTCTTAGGGAAAGAAGGTAGAGATTGGCTCTGCGCTCTGACAGGTGCGTCATCCCACGTAGCTCCAGCTCGTTCAATTTGACGAGCTGATCCTCTTTACTCCAGATTCTTTTCCTTATCTCTTCTTGGTATGGAACTAAGATTCTGACGTTTTGCCACGGAAGATCGACCGTTGCCCCGATCTTTGACATGAGAAGTGGAGCATCCTCATTTTGGACTTGATGTTTGAGTAGTTCCGGTAGATCGGGGAGGTCACTTTGCAGATCTTCCAGCTCCTCATCTTCATGGACTTTCACCAGGCTTATCGACGCCTTTTCGAGGAATAGTCTGGCGTTTTCTCGAAATCTGGCTTCGACTGGAGGTCCATCGGTTGCTTCAGCCATCCTTCTTCAAATATATATTTCTCTACCACATCATGTGGATTGTAGAGTTGGCTGATTTCTTCCGAGATTTGGAGGTCAATAGATGTGGCTTGAGGTGGACTTTGTCGGTAGAAGGTTCTTGGTGAGCTAAGGCTTATAGTGACTGGAGTGGGTGTCGAAAGGGAAAGTGTATTGGAGATCTCTTGTGTATTTTGTTCGGTTGTGGTTGAGATCTCCATGGTAGGGAATATTATTGTGGTGCTGGAGACTTGTTTTGTTTTGCCTTTTGAGCTTGAGGTATCCAGCGGGTTGGATTCTTGGACTGTTTTGGTTGTTGGCTGCTGCTGGTGAGGGGATTCGACTCCACGCTGTCGGTTCTCCCCCTCGGGACGGTCCTCGTCTTCAGAGTCGTCCCGCGATCCAGATAGGCCCCCGGCTTGTGTTCGGCAGCTGGTGGGGTCAATCAGCCTCTGGATTTCTTTCTCCTTCGGTGTCAGGTGTGGCGCCGACCGGATACGTGCCAAAAGAATGTTGAAGAGTTCTTCAATGGGCACGTCCCACGGTCCTTCTTCTGGTTGTGTGAGTGAAGGAACAGCAGCAGCTGTCTCGTGTGTGACTGGAGTCTTGCCTTTGTCTTGTCTTGATGTTTCGATCATGGCCCGGACTTTTTCCACTAGTTCGTCGCCAAAAGATCGTAGCCGAGACTCCGTCACAAACGGATCGGGAAATAAAACGGAGCCACTGAGGCGTGCCGTTGTCGCGACGTCAGAGTAGATTTCTGACGTGCCGCCCACTGTAGTGGGTCTTCCGGGGCCACCAAGGCACACCGGTGGCAACGGTGCTAAGACAAACTCAGACCGTTGGCCCGAGACGACTGGTGGGATGTTGATCGTTTCGGGGCTTCCGCTCAGTCCCTCGGAGATTAACCCCAGAGTGACGTCAGAGAGCGTTCTGTCTAAGTCTGGAAGACTTAGAGGTGTGGAAAATAGTGTATGTGTCCTAGAAATGGAAAAAATTTTAGTTGGTGCGGACACTAGACCTGTGATCAAGGAGGGCGCAGTCGGAGGAAGTGAACTGCTTAATTCAACATCTATTGCCTCCGAATAAGGCAATGATGGTTGTCGTGGCTCCTCCGGTGCTATTGAGACGGTCGTCTGTTGGGAGACGACCGAATGGGTTGGAAGGGTTATTTGCGTGCTTGGGCCTGATGGCACGACTGCTACTCGGGAGACGATCGTGTCGTCTCCTGTTCCTACGGGTTCGGCCCGGCTTTGTAGTGGGTTAGAGGACTGAGGAGGTCGATCATGTTTTTGTTTGGTGCGACGCTCCTGTATGCGTCTTACGTCTTCCCCTCGTTTTGTTTTTCGTGAGGAACGAGGAGGGGAAGCGGCGCTTCCTAGACCTAACTGAGGCTGGGGTAGGCTAATTCCCGGGGTAGGTTCGACTGGGTTTTGTCGAACCATAGGAGTGTCTTCAAGGGTGATGGATTGGAGGTACCTCGCTACTATTGGGTTGGAAGGATTAGCGATTTGTAGGAGGTGGTCAGGGATCCGCATCGACTCGAGATCAAATTTGGATTTGGAAGAATGGAGGGATGCTAGCTTGGGAATTTGGTATCCCTCCGATCTCGGTCGACGGGTTATCTCGGGGTGTAGGTCTTGAAAGTGGGTTATTATCACTGGAAACCACCGAAGGTAGGGAAGGACTTGTCGGGTTTTATTTTTGGTGGATAAGTCCCTTCGGCGGAGTTGGTCAAGGATATCGGCGCTGGGACCGAGATATTGTCAAAGTCAATGGCCGGGTTGTTGGGAATTTTAGTGGCCCATTGACTTTGAGGGAATACTTCGTCAATTTCTCGTAACATTTTTATTCAATCTGCTAAGAAGGAAACACAGAAAATTGTTAGCATAGGCAGAGTAAATAAAGACGTTACTTAGAAAAAAAATTTCGGACTTGAAAAATTTTATATGAAAGTGCCCGAAATTTGCTTAAGTAAATAAGATTATACTTTTGAAATACAAGCGGCGAAGTTCACAAATTCGGCTAAGAGTACATTGAAAAGTTTAATACTCGAAGTTTGATTTGGCCGAATTTGGATTTGAAAGGTTTTGTTCGCCGAATTTGATGAAGTTCGGGTAATGAGGATTTGAAATTTTTGTTCGCCGAATTGTAATGAAGTTCGGGTAAGTAAAAATTAAATCGAATTTGTTATCATCATTCATCAAATTCGGGTGCTTGTCTTTAAAATTGAATTTGCCGAAATTGACAAATTCGGGCGATGGAATTCGACTGTGAGGAGTCGGGGTACAGTAGAAATTCGCCGAATTTCGAGTGAACAGTAGAAATTCGCCGAATTTTGGATTGAAAAGCAGAAATTCGGATGAAAATTTGAATTTTACTCGAATTTCGCCCGAAACCTAAAAATTAAAATAGGTCAATTCCATCGGATTTGGATGAAATTTTGGCAAATAAATTGCAGATTCGGAATTTTATATTATGTCAAAGAGCTCCCCCTCAATAAAATGATATATACTCCCCCGTAATAAAAATAAGCTCCTCCTTAATAAAATTGAAATATGCTCCCCCTTAATAAATATGAAATATACTCCCCCATAATAAAAATGAAATAAACTCCCCCTTAATAAAAATGAAATAAACTCCTCCTTTCCACCAAATCTCTCTGTGTAGTTGCTCAGCAGTTCTTTTCTTCCAGTCATGTGTGTGGAGCAACCCGAGTCTAAGTACCACACATGACTTATCTGCAAGATAAGTTTAAGCAGTGTTAGAGATCCCGTTTAAGACGGGTCCTCGCATTTGCAGAGGTTAAAGTGCATGCAAGATTGGGTGAATTGTGTACCAGGTTGGCTTGTATCTTTCCTGAGTTTTTCGGTACCCAAATTTTCTTTACCCCTAAAGGAAAACAGAGCTTTGTGCATGCAGCAAGCACTGTTTTAATTACCCAGATTTGTTTGCAATCTTTTCCCTTAGCTTCAGCTCGGGTTTTCGATTGCTCAGGTATTTTTGGGTCTGATTTGGTCACGTTTTTGACCTTTTTCTCTAAAGCTTGAGCTTTAGCTTTTGTTTCAGTGGGAGTTGGCCTTCTGAATGTTCTAGCTACCTTTTCGTCAACTTTTAGGTTGGACGTTTTGGATGGTAGAACCGTTTTCGTGTGTGTTCCTGAAATCATATCTCTACGACGTATAAATTTAGCATTCATAGCTATACACTTATCGTAGGTAAGATAATCACTGACATTCTTAACAGAACTTGTTGTGGAAGGAATACGGGAATAAGCGGAAGCATTGTTCGAACTACATGAAGAAAGATTTCTAAATGTTTTTGGAAATAATTTTAAATCAGAAACACTAGTCAAATTTTGCTTCGTCTTTTTATCAAAGATTTTGGCATCCTTCTCTTGCGTTCCTGAATTTTTCTTCCCAGCAGTCTCTGTCCGTCTCAGATCTGTCATAGATGGTGAAGGGATGTTAGCTGTTGCTTGAATGATAATCTTCTTAGTTAGCATATTCTTCATGGATGAGGAATCTATTGGTGTTATAATAACAGACTCCGACTTAGAAGATTTAGCGAGATCAGCATATGATTGATTTTCAAGTGAGGAAATTCTCTCAAGGAGTTTCTCCTTTTCAGCTTGAAATATTTTCCGTTCGAGCTCTATCGTGGATTGAATATTCTTGATCTTTTGGGGAATGTAAATTCTGCAAAGATCTGAGTTCTTTGAGCTAGATATTTCTGTCATGGGCTGATCAGATTCAGAGGGAGGATGGGGAAACATTTGTAGATAGTCATTTGAAAGAGGAATTTCCCTAGTTCCATAACTATCGTTGATTTCCTTGTAATCCAAGGATATTTCGGCCTTGCTTTTGGTCTTGCGCTTTTCCTGTTCTAGGTTATCTTCTTCTTCAGATGATCTGAGAAAGGCTAACAAGCTAGGTATTCCTAGTCCTAGGTATGCAGCATTGTAAAGAGCAAGCGGCCGTTTATCAGTGGTTTGTTGGTTTGGCTTAAAGCCTAAGCCCTCACGTGGATTGTAAAATCTCGTGTCCTTAGGCTGATTCAAGAAAATCGTTTTGTCGGTTTGTCCCCTTTTCGTAAGGAGGTCCTCCAGACTTTTGATTTTGGAGTAAAGCTTCTTACGTTCCTCCATTAGAAGATTGTATTGATCTGTTTTACCAATACGCTCTTCTTCACTAATTCGCAGGCTAGTGGTTAATTGACTAATATTTGCATTCAGCATATTAGTTGTAATACCCGTAAAATTAATACGGGAATAATGCGCAATTAGCGTGAAAATTATTCTGTAAGTTTCGGAAAATTATGAAGTTAATTTTCGGACAAAGCGAATTTTCGGGAAATTGAACCGAAAATAAGAAAAATACTCTTTGAGTAAAATAAATAGATATGGGCCCAAATTAATTTAAAGTAGGCCCAATAAGAGATTTCCTTAAGAGAAAGGAAACGTAACTTTCCTTTTAAAGGTTTATCTCAAAAGGTGATAAGGACAAACGAAAATATCAAACGAAAGAAAACAAATGAAGAAAAGCAGAGAAGAACTAAGCAATTTCGGCTAACTTGGAAGTGAGGTAGGTGGTTTTTAACCCCTACAAACTGTTTTTAAGTTTGATTTATTTAGTTTAACGAATTTGGATGAAAGGTCATCCGAATTCATGAATTTCGGGAGCTTTGAATGATTATGTGTTGTATTTGCTGTGTTGAGATGTTAAGTTTGAGCTCAATATATGAGTTCTGTGAATTCTTACATGTTTATGTGAAATCTGGAACGGATTCATGTGATGAAGTTCTGGAAAATATGAATTTCGATGAGATGAAGAAAGTTTCAGCTCATGAGAAATTCGCGGGTTGAAAAGAATTCGCGGGCCAAAAAGGTTCGTGAAGTGTGAGAGAGGAAAGAAAATCGCGGGCTGCGATAAAATTCGCGGGCCGAAAGATTTGTAAAGATGTGAGTGAGAAAAGAAGGTCGCGGGCCAAATTTTAAATTTCGCCAAATTTGAAAGGTTGAAATTCGGGCAGATTTTCGATAGTTCGCCGAAGTTTAGTTCGCGAATTATATTCGGGTCGCGAAAAGTTCTTCGCGAACTCAAATGGATTTTATTGTGTGAGTAAATGGGTTTTTCGCGGGTCAGAATTAATTTCGCGGGTCGACCACAGGGTGATTCCTGTGAGAGAAGTAGCGGGTCGGACTAAAGTTTCGCGGGTCAACTTGAATTTCGCGGGGTGATTCCTGTGAGTAAATTTCGGGTGACACGCGAACTAAATCAGACTTCGCAAATTCGATCAAATGACGCGCGAAATCCAAATTCGGGCAATACCGCTAACACTGTGAAGAGTCCCGAATTTTGACTCCAAATGTCGGGTTGACCATATGCTTTTAAAAAGTCTGAAGTTGACCGAACTTCACGATTCGACCAGTCTAATTATTTTTGGACTTTTGTCTTAAATTAGGCCCAAATATTCAAATAAAATTATTTTAAGTTCATTTTATCTTTAAATCAAAGTATATTCATACTTTGACTAGAATTTTCGGGTCAACCCTTATTTTAAGATACGAGAGTATTTTGGGGTATTATTTGTAAGAAATAATACGTGATATATGTGACGAATGTGATATGCATTTCACGACATGCATAAGAGAGGTGAAGGTACCGTAATGATACGGTGACACGATATTGTGTCGAATGTGAGAAGGGTAGAGTTGCCGATTTTGGCAGTCCGGTTCAGACTCGATTATGCACTTGGTGGGAGAGGGGGTTTGCGACACCCATCTACTCGGGATTGAGCCACCCGAGGTGTAAACCACCGGATATTATTTGGCTCAGGGACGGCAGACAGATGTGAGATTCCTGTCTACCCGAACTTGTGGTATAACATTCGGGGAAAAAGCCGTCGGGTTGAGATTGTGTGCGGAAGGAGCGACCCGGCGCGGCCGGTGTGGGCTACCGCATGGTTGATGGTGTACTTTGCCATTGCGCGCGTGGGTGCCGAGTCTGACCTAGGGCCCTGTTGAGAATTGAGAATTGATAGATGAGATTTGTCGAGTGTGCATTATATTATATTGTGAGGAACCGGGATTGGGTGGAGTGCACGCACGTATTGCATGTTATGTAATCACCTACTGGGCAATAGCTCAGGGTTCTATCCTATTTTTGTTTGTAGGTAAGAATGAACCCGACACCGACTAGTGTCAGGGTTGAGATTCATGGCGAGCTGGCGGCGGTGACTCCACGGACTTTTGAGGGTGGCGCAGTACATGGGACGCGACCTGTGGAGTGGCATAGTGTTTGATATTGGGTTTGAAATTTTGGGGCTTCGGCCCAAAGTATTAATAGTAGATATTTTGTAAACCCGATATAATACTATGTGGGTTGTTTAAATAAAAAATTTTATCGGGTCTTCCGCGTGTTCTGTTGCGGGGAAATCCGCCAATTAACTTAATTAGGAAGTAGGGTCGCCTCAGGTGGTATCAGAGCTTAGGCTTTAGATTCTGAAGACTGTCCATGTACTGCCACTCAAAAGCCGGGAGAACCAGCCTCGCCTGTAAGTTAAGTGTAATACTTTGATATGATTATGTGATTTCGTGGTATCTTTACCACATGGGGATCCAACTCGATCAAATTTGGTGGTTGAGAAATGTCCCGTAAGAATTGAGGGTAGAGAGTTAGATGTGAACCTAATAGTAATCCCGATGAATGATTACGATATTATATTCGGGATGGATTGGCTTTCGAAATACGGAGCCATTATTGATTGTTCAAAAAGGGTAGTTAGGTTTCGATCGCCAGAGGGAGAGGAGTTTGAATTTTCGGGAAGAAAGAATAGAAACTCAATCCCTCGGATTTCTGCTTTAAAAGCTCAGCGACTCGTAAATACGGGTTGCGAATCGTTCCTAGTTTTTGCGGTGAATGCTGAGGAATCTTCCCAGCTTAAACTTGAGGAGGTTCCGATAGTGAACGAATATTCCGATGTATTTCCCGAGGATCTTCCGGGATTACCCCCAGATCGGGAGATTAAATTTGCAATCGATCTTGTACCTGGAGCTGCCCCGATCTCTAAATCCCCGTATCGGTTAGCACCGAACGAATTACGAGAATTGAAGGAGCAATTGGAAGATTTGTTGCAGAAGGGTTTTATTCAACCCAGTTTCTCACCATGGGGAGCCCCGGTTTTATTTGTGAAGAAAAAGGACGGGTCGATGAGAATGTGTATCGATTATCGTGAACTCAACAAGATCACGATTAAGAATAAATACCCATTGCCAAGGATTGACGATTTATTCGATCAACTCCAAGGAGCAACAGTATTTTCTAAGATCGACCTGCGCTCCGGTTATCATCAGCTGAAGATCCGGGAAGCGGACATTCCAAAAAACCGCATTCAGTACGAGGTACGGCCACTATGAATTTTTGGTCATGCCTTTCGGATTGACGAATGCTCCGGCAGCCTTCATGGATTTGATGAACCGAGTATTCAAAAAATTGCTGGACCGATGTGTTATCGTCTTTATCGACGATATTCTCATTTATTCCAAGACAAAAGAAGAACATGAGGAACATTTGAGAGCGGTCCTAGGAATTCTTCGGGAGAAACAATTATTCGCCAAATTTAAAAAGTGCGAATTTTGGTTGGATCGAGTAATCTTTCTGGGGCATGTTATTTCGGGAAGCGGAATTTCAGTAGATCCCAGCAAGATAGAAGCTATAGAAAATTGGCCAAGACCAACCACTCCCACGGAGATAAGAAGTTTTCTCGGGCTAGCTGGGTATTATCGAAAGTTCATTAAGGACTTTTCCAGCATCGCCTCGACGCTCACCAATTTGACAAAGAAAAATGTTCCGTTCAAATGGACGGATGAATGTGAGCAAAGTTTCCAGGAATTAGGCTAACAACTGCTCCAGTGTTAGCAATACCTTCGGGTACTGGAAATTTTTCTGTTTATAGTGATGCCTCTAAATATGGGTTGGGGTGTGTTTTAATGCAAAACGGGAAGGTGATCGCTTATGCCTCCCGACAATTAAAGCCATATGAGAAAAATTACCCCACTCATGATCTCGAACTCGCAGCCGTAGTGTTTGCTCTTAAAACATGGCGACACTATCTTTACGGAGAAAGATGCGAGATCTTCACGGATCACAAGAGTTTGAAGTACTTCTTCACCCAGAAGGAGTTAAATATGAGGCAAAGAAGATGGCTCGAGTTAGTCAAAGACTACGACTGTGTGATAAATTATCATCCAGGAAAAGCGAACGTAGTCGCAGATGCACAAGCAACGATCGGAATGGCGCTTTACGAAGCCTTATACGGACGTAAATGTCGATCCCCAGTTCATTGGGATGAAATCGGCGAGAAGGCGCTATTAGGTCCCGAGATGGTATGCGAAATGACTGAAGTTGTTAAGAAAATTCGGGAGAAAATGCAAACGGCCCAAAGTCGCCAGAAGAGTTATGCAGACAAGAGACGAAGGTCGTTAGAATTTGAAGAAGGTGATAAAGTATTTTTGAAAGTACCACCTATGAAGGGTGTCAAACGGTTCGGACAAAAAGGAAAGTTGAGTCCGAGATATATAGGACCTTTCCAAAATTTTGAAAAGAGTCGGTGAAGTAGCATATCAGCTAGAATTACCGACGCCGTTAGCACAAGTCCATGACGTATTCCACATGTCTACACTGCGACAGTATGTGTTGGACCCGTATCATGTGCTAAGAGACAAAAGACTTCACCAACAATTGAAGCCGGACTTGAGTTACGAAGAAAAGCCGGTAGAGATTCTAATGTATGAGGTGAAGCAATTACGAAATAAGAATATTCCCCTCGTGAAGGTCTTATGGCGAAACCAGATATTGGAAGAAGCCACTTGGGAGCGAGAAGACGAAATGAGAGAGAAATACCCTGAGTTGTTTCAGACAACTTAAATTTCGGGGACGAAATTTCTTTTAGGGGGGGAGGATGTAATACCCGTAAAATTAATACGGGAATAATGCGCAATTAGCGTGAAAATTATTCTGTAAGTTTCGGAAAATTATGAAGTTAATTTTCGGACAAAGCGAATTTTCGGGAAATTGAACCGAAAATAAGAAAAATACTCTTTGAGTAAAATAAATAGATATGGGCCCAAATTAATTTAAAGTAGGCCCAATAAGAGATTTCCTTAAGAGAAAGGAAACGTAACTTTCCTTTTAAAGGTTTATCTCAAAAGGTGATAAGGACAAACGAAAATATCAAACGAAAGAAAACAAATGAAGAAAAGCAGAGAAGAACTAAGCAATTTCGGCTAACTTGGAAGTGAGGTAGGTGGTTTTTAACCCCTACAAACTGTTTTTAAGTTTGATTTATTTAGTTTAACGAATTTGGATGAAAGGTCATCCGAATTCATGAATTTCGGGAGCTTTGAATGATTATGTGTTGTATTTGCTGTGTTGAGATGTTAAGTTTGAGCTCAATATATGAGTTCTGTGAATTCTTACATGTTTATGTGAAATCTGGAACGGATTCATGTGATGAAGTTCTGGAAAATATGAATTTCGATGAGATGAAGAAAGTTTCAGCTCATGAGAAATTCGCGGGTTGAAAAGAATTCGCGGGCCAAAAAGGTTCGTGAAGTGTGAGAGAGGAAAGAAAATCGCGGGCTGCGATAAAATTCGCGGGCCGAAAGATTTGTAAAGATGTGAGTGAGAAAAGAAGGTCGCGGGCCAAATTTTAAATTTCGCCAAATTTGAAAGGTTGAAATTCGGGCAGATTTTCGATAGTTCGCCGAAGTTTAGTTCGCGAATTATATTCGGGTCGCGAAAAGTTCTTCGCGAACTCAAATGGATTTTATTGTGTGAGTAAATGGGTTTTTCGCGGGTCAGAATTAATTTCGCGGGTCGACCACAGGGTGATTCCTGTGAGAGAAGTAGCGGGTCGGACTAAAGTTTCGCGGGTCAACTTGAATTTCGCGGGGTGATTCCTGTGAGTAAATTTCGGGTGACACGCGAACTAAATCAGACTTCGCAAATTCGATCAAATGACGCGCGAAATCCAAATTCGGGCAATACCGCTAACACTGTGAAGAGTCCCGAATTTTGACTCCAAATGTCGGGTTGACCATATGCTTTTAAAAAGTCTGAAGTTGACCGAACTTCACGATTCGACCAGTCTAATTATTTTTGGACTTTTGTCTTAAATTAGGCCCAAATATTCAAATAAAATTATTTTAAGTTCATTTTATCTTTAAATCAAAGTATATTCATACTTTGACTAGAATTTTCGGGTCAACCCTTATTTTAAGATACGAGAGTATTTTGGGGTATTATTTGTAAGAAATAATACGTGATATATGTGACGAATGTGATATGCATTTCACGACATGCATAAGAGAGGTGAAGGTACCGTAATGATACGGTGACACGATATTGTGTCGAATGTGAGAAGGGTAGAGTTGCCGATTTTGGCAGTCAGGTTCAGACTCGATTATGCACTTGGTGGGAGAGGGGGTTTGCGACACCCATCTACTCGGGATTGAGCCACCCGAGGTGTAAACCACCGGATATTATTTGGCTCAGGGACGGCAGACAGATGTGAGATTCCTGTCTACCCGAACTTGTGGTATAACATTCGGGGAAAAAGCCGTCGGGTTGAGATTGTGTGCGGAAGGAGCGACCCGGCGCGGCCGGTGTGGGCTACCGCATGGTTGATGGTGTACTTTGCCATTGCGCGCGTGGGTGCCGAGTCTGACCTAGGGCCCTGTTGAGAATTGAGAATTGATAGATGAGATTTGTCGAGTGTGCATTATATTATATTGTGAGGAACCGGGATTGGGTGGAGTGCACGCACGTATTGCATGTTATGTAATCACCTACTGGGCAATAGCTCAGGGTTCTATCCTATTTTTGTTTGTAGGTAAGAATGAACCCGACACCGACTAGTGTCAGGGTTGAGATTCATGGCGAGCTGGCGGCGGTGACTCCACGGACTTTTGAGGGTGGCGCAGTACATGGGACGCGACCTGTGGAGTGGCATAGTGTTTGATATTGGGTTTGAAATTTTGGGGCTTCGGCCCAAAGTATTAATAGTAGATATTTTTGTAAACCCGATATAATACTATGTGGGTTGTTTAAATAAAAAATTTTATCGGGTCTTCCGCGTGTTCTGTTGCGGGGAAATCCGCCAATTAACTTAATTAGGAAGTAGGGTCGCCTCATTAGTCTCGGATTCAAGCTTCGAGATTTTCTCAGATGCATTTTCTAAATGACATCTGAGAGTTGCTTTTTCACCTAAGTGTTTGAGCACAGATTGATAATTTGTTGCGTTTTTCTTTTCCAGAGCTTCTAGTTTTTTCAAGTGTTCTAATGGAGAATTCTGGATATGCTCAAGCACGGTCAGTTTTGATGTCAGGGAAACTACTTTTTCTTCAGATTTTACTAGATTAGCTTCAGCTAATTCTAGTGATTTTTCTGAAGTAGCTAGTTTATTTTCTAGCTCAATGACCAAATTTTGTGTTTTGGCCAAGATGATGTCATTCGTGGCCATATCTTTATATGTAGACTTCCTACTTGAGCGTTCCTTTCGGAAGCTGTTCTTATTCTTAATTTTATGTCTGTAGAAGTCTATATTTCTACCTCAATGTCCTCGGATGATTCAGTTTCGTCATTGCTCTCCGTCTCGGCTCCTTCTGCATCACCAGCTTCTTCTTCCACAAACGCCATTAGAGCCATGTTCTCGGGTTCATCCTCAGAAGTGTCATCGTACCATTCAGCTTGCTCCGCCAGCAGGGCTACGCCAGCTTTCTTCATTTTGGACAGTTTGAGCTTTTTGGCGTAGTAGTCTTCGTTCTTCTTCTTGGGAAGGAAACAGTCCCTGGCCCAATGTCCTGCCTTCCCACAATTATAGCATTTTGGAGGCTCAGGTAGGGATTTTTGTTCGGGCCGATGCGGAGTTTGTTGAGGTTGATGAGAAGATGAAACTCGTTGTTTGTTGGAAGAGGAGGAAGACTTCTTAAAGAATTTTCTGCCCATCATCTTAGTGATGAGGGCCATTTGTTTCTCGAATTCCTTTAGATCGGAATCCGATGAAGAGTCTGAGTTGTCTTCCTCAGATGAGCTTTCAAGTTTTACGGCCTTATCCTTTGTGGCGCGGGAAGGTTTCTTAGCTCTATTATCAGTTACTAAGGCTAGAGGATCTGCTGCTGATTTTCCTTTTGATTCCGCAGATTTTTGATGTACGTAGTCTGCATGTTGAGAGAGGCTCTCGAAAACGCAGTGGATGTCGATTTCATCAAGGTCTTTGTTCTGCCTGATTTGAGTGGCTATTTTCCTCCACTCTGGCTGCAGTGAGTTAAGGAATCTCACGTTCAATTCCATATTGGAGCGATGAACGTTCACCTTTCGCATCTCGTTGACTTGAGTCATAAACCGTCTATACGTGTCCTCTATGTCCTCCCCTTGCTTTGCTTTGAAGGTATCGTAGGCCGCGAGGGTGTTTGCCTTACGTGCTTTGATTCCCATTTCCGTCCCTTGCATCAGCTTATGGATCTCGTCCCACATTTCCTTAGCAGTGGTGAGGCTATCTACTTGCATGTAGATATCGTTGTGAATACCCTGGATGAGATAGTTGAGTGCAAGTCGATCTGCCTTGACCCTGTTCTTTTCTTCCATTGTGTAGCATGTGGGAGATTTTTTCTGAATGGATGGTAAGGTGGGAGGATTTGTTGTGGAATCACCCTCTATATTAACCCAATATGTTATGGGTCCTTCCGAGAGGGACTCTAGGATTTCGTTTCCTATGTCCTTGGAGCTAACGAAATTTACAAATCGGTTTCTCCATGCTGTGAACTCCCCCCTTTTCATTGTTAGAATTGGGGGTCTGTTATCGCTTCCGATTGCTATGAAATCCATGGATGTAGTTGAGTGCTTTTTAATGATCGTTCACGGTCGTGATCTGCAATCCTAAATGGTCAGTTTCGAAAAATAACGTCTAAGAATAACGTTAAGTTTGAGTAAATTTTGGTGGAAAGAAATTGTGTTTAAGTGTTCGACTTTTTATTTTAATTTTAAAGAATAAAATTCGGGCACTTGTAGAGTTGTTGCCGAAATTTGAATTCTGAAATTCGGATGAAAAGACTTTGTCGAGAATTTTGAAATCAAAGGAAATCAAAATTCGGGTGACAAAAATAAGTTCGCCGAAGTTCAGGATTAAATTAAGGTAGGAAAAATTTTATCGAAAATTACTTTCAAAATTCGGGTAAACTAAATTCAGTCGAGAATTAAAAAAAATCAAAATTCAGGTGACTTTCTGATAAAAGTTCGCCGAGAATTAAGAAATTCGGGTGACTTAAATTAAAACTTCGCCGAAAATTTTAAGTTAAAATTCGGGCAATCTTAATTTTAAAATTCGACCAAATTCTCCGTGAATTTTAAACAGTAGAAAGCAAATTCGGCGAATAAACTTAGCTTACTCAAATTCGGTCAATTTTCTGATCGAAAATTTTCTCAATTTCGGCGAATTTCAATTGAAATTCGGCAATATGAGTTAATTTTCGGGTTCAAGAACGAAGTTCGAGCGAATAAACACTGTTCTAGAGAAACGCCCGAAATTTTTCCAGCAACTTTAAAACACACCAATTTCAATCGATTTCTCCCCAGAAATTTCTCAAACTTGACGAAAATTAATCTAAACGAGTTCCTAAACAAGCCAAGACTGATAATCAAGCATTTAAAGGTTTAAAAACATCAATAACAGCAAGATCTAACCCAAAATACTTGAAAAAAAATCGAAAATAAAATTTGCTTAGTAAACTCTTTCGATCTTGACGAAATCAAACGAAATTGGTATAGATTTGCACAGATCGATCCGTGTCTTGCTCTGATACCACTTGTTAGTCCGATTACGCACTCAAGAGAGGATCAAAGGCTTAAAAATGATAAAGTTCTTAAAACACCTTCAGTGTGTGTTTGTGTGTGTGCCGAAATTAAGAACTTACTTTTAAGAATTATACTTTGACCAACCCTAATTAGGGTTAATGGGATGCCTTATATACCACATGAGTTGGTATATTAAGGCTTGGGACTCAAACAATAAAATATTTACAATTTGACCCCAAATACAATAAATTAACTAATATTGACCCAAAACTCAAATACTAACTAAGGACACTACAATTAATTCCTAACATGATGTACATTATGCATTTCTCATTCATTATAGAAGAGAAACACTGATCTCACTGCGAACTTCTGCAAGATAATCTCGTATACTCCTAGAAGAGAAGCACCTTGAAGTGAACTTCTCCAATGATAATCTAGATCTTATGTAGAGAAAACGAGAAGAGAAGCACAGTCTTGGGTTCGAACTCCATAACTGTGAAACATTCTCAAGGAACACAGTCTCGACCCAAAATCAAAGAAGATCTCATCTCTCAAAGCCTTGAAAAGAAATTACTAAAGAAAGGAAAAGCAAAAGGATCAGAACATAATTTCACAAAAAGGGCCCCGGGAAGAGAAGAATTTTTAAGCTCACTAACCCAAATTTTCCTACCCCATTAGTCAGAGCCTAAAAATAATCCCTTAAAAGTCCTTTGATTCAAAATGATGAACTCTCACTTGGTAAGTTGATTAAAAATACTACGATAACAAATTAATTGATATAATTTTGTTGTGATGATAAGAGTGATATATCTACTAAAAATCTCCTTGACAAAAATAAATTGAGTGATATGAGCGAAACTTACGAGAGTTGTCGAAGCAATTCATACTATGCTCTTAGAATACTAGTTTAGTTACATGATTTTATGGCAAATTAATGTTTTATATGTCTTGAAATTTTTTTTTGTGATAATGTTCAAAATAAATAAATCTGACCCCGAAATAAAATTTTTTTTTCTTCGCACATTTTAAATGCATTAATACATGCATTGGTTCAGAATTGATAAAATGCAAATAACTTATTTGGAAAACGCAATATATTTAATGAAACTATGCTAAATTGCTTAAAATGCGTTACTTGTACTTAATCGGACATTTTCATATGCCAATTTGTACTGAAAATATGCGTAGGTACTGAAAAGTTTACTCATGCAATTGTTGAGGGGGGGTTTTATATGAGAATTTGTTATTATCTTCTACACTCGTAAAACATGAATTCTAACATTTTTAAGCCTCACAGAAAATTTAGAGCTCATCCGAGGAGTCAAATGTTGAATTTCATCACCATTAGGAGATAATTTCATCTCTTTCAGAAATACAGGGAGTACTAAGAAATTTATTTTTGGGTTAATTCATAAATATTTTTTTTTAGACCTGAATTTATCTAAAGCCCAAAAATATATTTTTTACGGCCCAAAGGAATTTTTACTTTACCCGATCGTAAAGAATTAATATCACTTTATCGATCGAAAAACTCTCTCACACGCTACACGTTCCCAATCGAAAAACTTTTTGACTTCTAAGAACTTCTTCGAACCGACTTCGGCGATTCAAGCCAAATCCCGCAATACTCGAAATTTTTAGATTAAACTTGCCGATTTCGATGGTAGAAACTTGTTCCGTATCATTTTCTGTTCAAAAACATCCGATTCTTAAGCATTTTCACGAAAAACATTTGAAGAAAGTTCATGTTTATATTTTCGACGAAAACTGGTTTTTCGACCCTCAAATCAAAGTGTTTAAACTCGACCTTTTGGGTTAAAATCATGATATTTGGATTCGCCACTGTTCTCTGAACATTCCGAACACAGATCAACTCATGATTTACCAAGAAATCGAAGATTATGTTTCACGTGTTTACTGTTTGGTTTGAAAATTTTTCGATCGAAAAAAGTTTGTGTCGCAAACAGTGTCATCGAAGAACTTTAGTTTCTGTTAAATTTTATTCGATCGCAAAAGTCAGCGGCGAAAACTTTATGTTTTTTGATATTCTTTTATTCGATCGCAAAAGTACGCGGCGAATAACTATTGTTTTCGATAACATTTTATTCGATCGTAAAAGTCATCGACGAAAACTTGAGTTATTCGACATTATCAGTTCTGATTACTTGAATTTTCTTTTGCATGAGATTTTGTGTGGTATTCACAAAGCTTTTTATCAAGTGTCCAGTCTCATCTTTAGTTTTGAGAAATCTTGTCCATGTGTAGCGAGAAAAATCGTCGACAATTACTAACACATATTTTCGACCGTTAATACTTTGTGTACGCATCGGTCCACAAAGTTCCATGTGAAGTAACTCTATGGGTCGAGATGTAGAAGCAACTTGCTTGATTTTATGTGAAGCTCGCTTCATTTTTCCCAGTTGACAAGCCGAACAGTGATGCTCTTGGTTAGAAGAAATTGTTGGCAGACCGTTGACCAACTTTTTAACACTGAGTTTGTGAAGAGCTTTTAAATTTAGATGAGACAGACGTTGATGCCATAAGCTGTTCCTCTGGATTGTTGTCTGAGAGATGAGGCAGACAGCTGTCGATGGTCGAACTGTTGTCAGATTAATTGTGTATAGATTTGATCTTCGTGATCCTCTGAGAAGCTTTTGATTCTGACTATTAAAAACTCTGCACTGTTCAGCTAGAAATACTACTTGAAATCCTTTGTCACAGGATTGTCCTATGCTGAACAGATTGTGCTGGAGACATTGGACGTAAGAGACATCTTTAATCGTCAAATTTGGCAGTAGAATGTCTCCAAATCCGAGTAAGGGAGCTGAGTCATTGTTGCCAAATTGGACTTTGCCATTGTAACGGTCTTGGTAGTTGCTAAGCAGTTCCTGCTTTCCCGTCATGTGTGTGGAGCAACCAGAATCTAAATACCACACATGATGGATCTGCATAGAAAGAGATTAGAGAGATTTAGGTACCCACTTTTGAATGGGTTCTCTCGGATTAGCAGATTTGATAAGTAAGGTTTGGTCATTTTGGTTCCTAAATTATTGGAATGCTTAGGTACCCAAACCAACTTAGAAGTAGTTGATTTAAGTGGTACTTCCTTAGGCAACTTGGCCTTATTGGCTTGTGTTGGCCTAGGTGGTGTTTTAGGAACCCAGTGAGGTTGAACCTTACATGGGAGGTTAATTCAGCACGAGCAAATGTCTGATTTGTCTTATTGCTCGAGAAGATCTTTTCTCTAGCTAGTCTCCTAAGATGTTTAGCTGAATGTACGTGGACTGGGTACCTTAGGTGAGGACAAGAATGTACGTGGACTGGGTACATTAGAGAAGTTAAACCTAATTCCATATACTTGATATCGTATAATTGTCTAAAATTGACCTTTTTTCAAATTACAGGGATTGTTAAAACCTAAGCCCTCTTTAGGATTATAAGATTCGGTATCAATAGGTTGATTTAGAAATAGTTTGATCCGTTTGACCCCTTTTTATTAGAAGATCATCTAACGTTTTAATCCTTGAATAAAGTTTCTTACGTTCGTCAGAAATTTCTTTGAAATTATTTTAGAAATCTCTAAGTCTCTGCGACAATCGATAAGAATCGTATTAAGTTCAGTAATTTTTGTCTCAGAACCTATGGTTAATTCAAGCTAGAGATTTTTTCCTTAGCGTTAGATAAGAGAATTTTGAGATGAATTTTCTTATCTAATTGTTTTTGGAAATTGCTTTCGCTAAGAGCTAGTTTATCTTCTAATTTCTTTGTTGGTTTCCGCTCAATTTTCATGTTAGTGTACTTAACCTGTAATGATTTTAACATGTTTGATAATGTGGAATTAGACATTTGTACCTCTTGTGACGAAGATGATGCTTTGTCGTCGTCGTCGTCAGGCCTCCTTGATGGGTTATCATTTGAAGCGTCGTCGAGGTATGTCATAAGTGCAAGATTTTCGTCTTCAAAATCGGTGGTGCCTTCCAGCCAATGCTCTTGTTCTGCCATCAGTGCTACTCCAGCCTCTTTTTGTTTAGTGGGTTGGAATTTTTTGGAGTAGTAGTTGCGTCCTTTTTCCTGGATAGTTTGCATTCCCTGGAGATGTGTCCGATCTTTTCACAATTATAACATTTTTGTGGTTCTTTGACACTTTGTCAGAGGACTCGGCCGGTCTTTCCCTTTTCTTGGAGCTAGATGTTCCAAGTCTATTGGCCGAAGACGAGGATTTCTTCATCTTCTGAAGAACTTGGCAGCTTGATACTTTTATACTTTCGAGATCGACTTTGCTTTCTTTCAGAGACAAGTGCTATAGAATCGTTGATCTGTCTGCCTTTTAGTTCTTTTTGGATCTCGGTTATATCTTCTTCATGTTGGGCGAGATTATCAAAGACGGCGTGGATATCCATTTCATCCAAATCTTTATTTTTTTGGATTTGAATGGATATTTTCTTCCACTTCGGTTGAAGAGAAGAAAGAAATCTGATGTTGACCTCCATGTTGGTCTTGAATATATCTATCTTCCTCATTTCATTAAGAAGGGTTAGATATCTTTGATAGAGTTCATAAACTGATTCCTCTGTCTTGGCTTTGAAAGAGTCGTAAGCTCTTAAAATATTTGCTTTCTTTGCTTTGACTCCAACTTCGGTTCGTTGCATCATCTTGTGGAGCTCGTCCCACATGGCCTTTGCGCTCGATAGACTATCTATTTGCATATAGATGTCATTCGGTATTCCTTGCATTAGGAAAGTCTTGGCTCCCAAGTCTGCTTTGGCTCTTAAACGCTCCCCCACGGTGTATTCACCAGGAACTTTAAGTTTTTCTAGTTGCAGGAATAGGAGGATTGTTTGTGGCATCTCCTTCTTCGATGAGCTAGAATTGAGCTGGACCTTCTTGAAGTGATGCGATCAAATTTAGGGCTTGATCTTTCGTTTCCAAGAAGTTCATGAACCGGCTTTTCCATATCGTATATTCGCCTCTTCGAAGAATTGGAGGGCGGACGTCATTTCCGAGTGAGTAAGCATCCATTTTTGTTGATTGGTAGGATCTTCGTGAAAGTTTGGAATCGTAATGAAAAATGCTTCACAAGTGACAAACTTAGTTAGAAATATTTGATTCGTACTCTAAACAATTTTCTTTTTGAACCTATGATCCGGTTGTGAAAGAGAAATTGTTATGGTTTCGAAAATATTTGGTAAGTAAAAATTGATACTTCAAGATTTGTTAAAGAAATTTGAATTATTGATCGATAATATTGAGTATCAAAATAGATAGTTCGGAAAGAAATATATTTCGTAAGTTTTGAAGTTCACAATTTTTTATTTCTTTTAAATGCAGTGGTCGAAATGTTTTTCGAGCAGTAAAGTTTTTCGATTTAAAAATGTTAAACTTTATAATCGAAAAAGTTTTTCGAACGTTTAAGGATTTAGTTATATGTTTATCGAAAAATATTTTTCGGAAAAAAATGTTGAAAAGATGATCGTATTGAAAAGTATTTTGTCGAAAAACTATGTTGATCACAAAAACTCTTATCGAATAACTTGTGATCAAAAGTTACTAGTAATCGAAAAACTTTTGTTTTTAGTTTTACTCATATTGTTGACTGTAAAATTTTCGATGGAATATTTTTCGATCGAAAATACGATTTAGCTAATTTTGGATCGAAAAATTTATTCGCTCGAAAAAGATATTTATATATGAACTGAAAAACTAATTATTGAGATAATGTTTTTCGAGTCTTAAATTTGAGTAAAACACTCAAAAATAGTGTTTGTCGTCGAAAATTTCTCGGCTGCAAAGTTGGTCGAAAAAATATTTTCGATCCAAGTTTTTCGATAGAAGAACTGATCGTAGAACAGCTATGTTCAATGTAACAGTGAAAATTCCAGATTCAACCGAGATGTTCAATTTAGGTGCTGAAATTCTAGATAATCACTCGTTTAACAGTTCTAAATATGAACAAACATAGAATCAACCACGTTTAATAGCAAAATATATCGAGATCTAAGAAGATCAGATCGGACTCAAAACTTGATCGCAAACGCAAAAATCGAGCTACATCGAAAATTTGAATTAATATGACGTTCTAAGCGATTGAAATCAATACGTAAATCAATCCTAACATATAATCTATCACTTAACCAGCAAAATCAACAACAAAATTCGCACAATTAAGCATATTCATCAAAATATAAGTCACGTGAGTTTTTCGTTCGAAAAATCTGGAAAATTATTTTGATCTGAAAATTGCGAATTCTATCCAAAATCAATCACGATTTGCTCTTCTACCAATTGTTAGGTCCTGGTTCATCAATCAACAAGCAATCTAAGCACGAATTCTCGGTATTCGAGTAAGAAATCTTACGGATTATGTTCGGTCGAATAACCACGTTGAAGATCTTGAGAGAGGTTGTTAGCTTTCCGAGTTTCTCGATTGTGTTCTCTCGTTTAAAATATGAATTCGATACTTGTGATTTTCTGAATAATAAAACGTGTATTATTTTGATAGTGTACATCATATTTATACCTATATCCCATGTATAATTGCTATCAAAACTTCTAATTACGCCCCTAATTACAAGGATACTGAAATAACAAAGCACAATTCTAATATTCTCTTCAATTTTGTTGATGATCTTGCTGACTAAATGATAGATTATATGTTAGGAATGATTTACGCACTGATTTCAATCGCTACGAACTTCAGATTAATTCAGATTTTCAATTTCGATCGATATTTGAGTTCGCGATCAAATTTTGATTACGATTTGATTTTCTTCATAATCGATATATTTTGCTGTAAAACGTGGTTAATCTTGTGTTTGTTCATATTCAGAACTAAGAAATGAGTGATTATCCATAATTTCAGCTCCTAACTTGAACATTTTGGTTGAATCTGGATTTTTCACTGTTCCATTGAACATGAAGGCTGTTCTTCGATCGTTTTTTGATCGAAAAACTTGGCTCGAAAAATCTTTTTCGAATAAGTTTGCAGCCGCGAAATTTTTCGATGACAAACACTGTTCTCGTGTGTTTTGCTCAAATATAAGACTCGAAAAAACATTATTTTCGATAATTAGTTTTTCGATTCATATAAAATAACTTTTTCCAGCGTAATAAAGCGTGATACTGTTTTCGCTAAATAAATATCTAATTTTGACTCGAAAAACTTGTAATAGTAAAACAAGTTTTTCGATCTCAAGATTTTCGATCATCTAAATTTTTGAGTCAAAATTTAGCGAAAACATATTTCGATCGAATAATTCACACTCAAAAACTTTTAGTCAACAATTTGAGTCAAACTTAATGAAATTTTTTGATCACTCTTAATTTTTCGATTACAAATTATTCGATAAAGGTTATTGCGATCAACAATTATTCGACAAATCTATATTTCGATAGGATATTTACTTTGCAAAACTCTTACGTTCGAAAAATAATTTTCGATAAATACCACGAACAACTTATACGATCGAAAACGTTTTTCGATTAAAGGTTCGAAAATTTTTAAATCGAAAACTTTATTGCTCGAAAAATTTTTCGACCACTGCTCAAACACACACACACATTTTACACTGCTTTGAAAGAAATCAAAATTCGTAATTTTCAAATTTACGAAAAATATTTTTCTCCGAATTATCTTCTACGATACTCAAAATTTTCGATCTTAAATTCAAAAATCTTTAACTAAAATTTGCAGTATCAATTCTTATATCAAATATTTTTCGAAATCAAAACAATTTCTCTTTAACAACAGAAAAATATGTTCGAAAGGGAAATTGCTTAAAGTACGAATCAAACATTACTAACGAAGTATGTCACTTGTTAAGCACTTTTACCATTTCGATTTCAAACTTTCACGAACATCCTACCAATCAACTACAAATGGATGCTTACTCACTCGGAAACGACGTCCGCGCTCCAATTCTATGAAGAGGCGAATACACCATATGGAGAAACCGATTCATGAACTTCTTGGAAACAAAAGATCAAGCTACAAATTTGATAGCTTCTCTTCAAGAAGGTCCCGCTCAATTTTGGCTCATCCAAGAAGGCGAGGCCACTAATAATCCTCCCATTCCCGCTACTAGAAGACTTAAAATTCCTAGTGAATACACCGAGGGGGAGCGATTAAGAGCCAAAGCGGATTTAGCAGCCAAAACTTTCCTTATGCAAGGAATTCCTAACGAGATCTATATGCAAATAGATAGTCTATCAAGTGCAAAAGCTATGTGGGACGAGCTCCACAAAATGATGCAGCGAAGCGACGTAGGAGTCAAAGCCAAGAAAGCGAATATTCTCACCGCTTACGACTCATTCAAAGCAAAGTCGGAGGAAAACGTTTATGAACTCTATCAACGCTATTTAACTCTTCTCAATGAGATGAGGAAGATTAAAATTTTCAAGACCAACATGGAGGTCAACATCCGATTTCTCTTCTCTTCAACCGGAGTGGTAGAAAATATCCATGCAAATCCGTCAAAACAAGGATTTGGACGAAATGGATATCCACGCCGTGTTTGATAATCTCGCTCAACACGAGGAAGATATAAGCGAGATACAAAAAGAACTTAAGGGCAAGCAGATCGAAGACTCCGAGCCTGATATGAAAGAGTTCAAGAAACAATTGGCTCTCATTACCAAAAAGTTCTATAAAAAGAAATCCTCCTCTTCGCTAATAGACTTCGGACATCAAGCTCCAAGCACAAGGAAAGACCGGCCGAGTCGTCAGAATCTAAAAACTCCAAAGAACCACAAAAGTGCTACAATTGTGGAAAGATAGAGCACTTTACTAGAGAATGCAATCTTCCTAAGAAGAAAGAGGCTGGAGTAGCTACTACTCCAAGAAATTCCAACTAACTAAACAAAAAGAGGTTGGAGTAGCTCTGATGGCCGAACAAGAGCATTGGCTGGAAGACACTACTGATTTTGAAAACGAAAATCTCGCTCTAATGGCATACCTCGACGTCGCCTCAAACGATAACTCATCAAGGAGGTCCGACAACGAAGAAAAAGCATCAATCTCATCACAAGAGGTAACAATGCCTAATTCTACATTATTAAACATGTTAGAATCTTTACCATTTAAGTATACTAACATGAAAAATGAGCGGAAAAGTACAAAAGAATTAGAGGAGAGAGTAGCCCTTAGTGAATCTCTTACGAACGTAAGAAGCTTTACTTTAGGATTAAAACTTTAGGCGATGTTCTAACGAAAAGGGGGCAAACGGATCAGACTATATTTTTAAATCAACCTCTTGATATACAATTTGTTAGGTCCTAATTCATCAATCAACAAGCAATCTAAGCATGAATTCTCGATATTCGAGTAAGAAATCTTACGGATTACGTTCGGTCGAATAACCACATTGAAGATCTTGAGAGAGGTTGTTAGCTTTCCGAGTTTCTCGATCTTATTCTCTCGTTTAAAATATGAATTCGATGCTTGTTATTTTTCTGAATAATAAAACTTGTATTAATTTTGATAGTGTACATATATTTATACCTATATCCAAGGTATAATTGCTATTAGGTCCTACACTATCAAAACTTCTAATTACGCCCCTAATTACAAGGATAATGAAATAATAAAGCACAATTCTAACGTTCTCTTCAATCTCCCCCTTTGTGCTTGTCTTTGTTTCAGCTCCTTTTATCCTTGTCGGGCGTAAAAAGACTTCCGCAATCCAATGCTGTCTCGTAACGTCGAACATCATTCCTCAGCTCCAATATCTCATTTATAGCATCTAGAAGCTCGTTCAAGAGTGGCACCTCTTCTTCACAAAGATATTCGAAGATTGTCTCTTCGGTGATCTCTTCTGAATGTCCTTCCTCACTAACTTTAGCGTCCCGTCACATAATATATGGACTTCTGACTTCATCATAGCCCTTGTCTTCCCAGTAACTGGATATAGATAGGTTATGGCGAGGCCAGGTTTCTTGAAGATGTAGTTCTCGGGAAAGTTGTTGAGTGGGAAGCCCTTAATGAGCGGAGATTCCATGTTGACCTTCTTCATGTTGTTCTCTATTGTAATTTGAAGGTCGTGTGCGGTGTGATACTTGATCTGCCGCACCATGAATCTTTTCAGTCCCTCGACTCCTTCACTCTTGATATATCCGGCATGCGTCTAGTACTTTCTCTTGTACATCTGGTACGACTGGTAGACCTCATCCGGTGGAAGGAATGGGAGATAGCCTTCATCTATCTCTTCTCGAGTGCGGTTGTTGTCCTTTGAGGATGGATATTATGACTTCATCCGGACATCGAAACGTCGTAAGGGCTAGTTGAGAGTTGTTATCTTGGACTGTAATATAACTTCCAGAGGGGTAGATGTGAGGGTAGTTGGGAGTTGCCATATCTGCAAAAATAACATAAGGTTCATTAGTTAATAAATTTTCATATGCTAATTTGCGGGAATAAGAATGAATTTAAGAAAAAATTGGAATTGTTAAGGTTTAATACGAAGGACTTAGTGAAAATTTTGAAAATTTGTAAGTTTGACTAAGTTTTTTTTTTCAGCGTGATTTTATTCGAGTGACAATTAATTCGATCGTTAAATTTTGCGATCGAATAAAATAGTGTCAAATAAAACAAATTTTTTCGCCGATGACTTTTACGATCGAATAAAATTTTATCGAAAACAATAGTTTTTCACTGAGTAATTTTGCGATCGAATAAAATGTTATCGAAAATCGTAAGTTTTTCGCCGCGTAGTTTTGCGATCGAATGAGAATGGTCGAAAAACTTAAGTTATTCACCTCGTAGTTTTGCGATCGAATAAAAATATATCGAAAACACAAAGGTTTTCAACATTGAGTTTTTGCGGTCGAATAAAGTTCTTCGATGATACTGTTTGCGATACGGACTTTTGCGATCGGAAAACTTTCAAATCAAACTTTTAACGTTTAACGCGGAAATTTTGATTTCTGGGTACATCATGAGTTATTATGGGTTCAGAATGTTCAGAAAACATTCGCGAAGCCAAATATCATGATTTTAATCCAGCAAGTCGAGTATAAACACTTTAATTTGAGGGTCGAAAAACCAGTTTTCGTCGAAAAAATATAAACATGAACTTTCTTCAAACATTTTTCATGAAACTGCTTGCGAATCGGATGTTTTTGAACAGAAAATGATTCAGAACAAGTTTATACCTTCGAAAATCTAAGAAATTCAAATATTGCGGGATTTGGTTTGAATCGCCGAAGTCGGTTCGAAGAGTTTGTAAAAGTCGAAAAGTTTTTCAATTGGAAATGTGTAGCATGTGAGAGAGAATACTTTACGATCGGGTAAAGTAAAAATTGCATTAGGCCGTAAAAAAAAAAATTTTGGGCTTTAGATAAATTCAGGTCTGAAATTTTTTTTTTATGAATTAACCCAAAAATAAATTGCATAATACTCCCTGTATTTCTGAAAGAGATGAAATTTTCTCATAATGTTGATGGAATTCAACATTTGACTCATCGGATGAGCTCTCAATTTTCTGCAAGGCTTAAAAATGTTAGAATTCATGTTTTATGAGTGTAGAAGATAATAACAATTTCTCATATAAAACTCCCCCTCAACAATTGCATGAGTAAACTTTTCAGTACCGAAGCATATTTTTAGTACAAATTGGCATATGAAAATTTCCGATTTAAGTACAAGTAACGCATTTTAAGCAATTCAACATAGTTTCATTAAAAATATTGCGTTTTTCAAAATAGTTATTCACATTTTATCAATTCTGAACAAATGCATCTATTAATGCATTTAAAGTGTGCGAGTAAAAGAAAAAAAATTTGTTTCGAGGTCAGATTTATTTATTTTGAACATTATCACAACAAATTTTAAGACATATAAAACATTAATTTGCCATAAAATCATGCAACTAAACTAGAATTCTAAGAGCATAGTCTGAATCACTTCGACAACTCTCGCAAGTTTCGCTCATATCACTCAATTTATTTTTATCAAGGAGATTTTTAGTAGATATATCACTCTTATCATCACAAAAAAATTATATCATTTAATTTGTTATCGTAGTATTTTTAATCAACTTACCAAGTGAGAGTTCATCATTTTGAATCAAATGGACTTTTAAGGGATTATTTTTAAGCTTTGACTAAAGGGGTAGGAAATTTGGGTTAGTGAGCTTAAAAATTATTCTCTTCCAGGGGCCCTTTTTGTGAATTTATGTTATGATCCTTTTGCTTTTCCTTTCTTTAGTAATTTCTTTTCAAGGCTTTAAGAGATAAGCTCTTCTTTCATTTTGGGTCGAGACTGTGTTCCTTTAGAAAGTTTCACAGTTATGGAGTTCGAACCCAAGATTGTGCTTCTCTTCTCGTTTTCTCTACATAAGATCTAGATTATCATTGGAGAAGTTCACTTCAAGGTGCTTCTCTTCTAGGAGTATACGAGATTATCTAGGAGAAGTTCGCAGTGAGATCAGTGTTTCTCTTCTATAATGATTGAGTTATGCATAATGTACATCACTTTTGCTCTCCCCCTCTTTTTCTTGATTGAGTAACCCTGAATCATTTGAATAATGTTGAAGGCTTAATTGGGTGTTTATAAAGAAAAAGAATGTCGGAGAAGGCTCAAAGGGGATTTCTAGAGGAAAAAGTAAAGGATTTATAATTTGGGCCAAGTGAGGAATTTTCTAATATGCCCTTATCATTTTCATGACAAACTAATCACAAAAGCAAGATTGAAGCTACGAAGTACAAACCAAAAGATAGTCATTTGAAGTGTAACACACAAAAAAAAATATTGAGGTTCAAATTCTCACATGTATGATGTGGCTTTGTGTCTAGTGAGACAAACAAAGTTCTTTTGAATAAAAGAATGTCAGATGAATTTTTAGGCAAAGAACTTAATCATATATATCGAAGAAATATTTCTGTGAGTAATTTCAAAAATAGTCAAAATTATCGTCATCCCCCAAATTTTTTTTTTACTTTATTTATACTATTTATATATATATATAGTATTATATATATTTATATATATATATATTTTTTAATTTTCTTTTATTTAGAAAAATATTAAAAGATAGAGTCATGCAAAATAATCAAGGAATATCAAGAAGCACATAGAATATCAAATTGAAGCATAGTAGAGCATGTAAAGCACATTTCAAGTAAGACTGAGATTCAACATGCCTAATTTAGCAATAAGGAATTGGAATCGTTTTTCATCCAATGCCTTAGTGAATAAGTCGGCAAGTTAAAGCTCCGTTTTAACAAAACACATATCTATCGTGCCTTTTTCTACATGAACTTTTATAAAATGATATCGAATATCTATGTGTTTCGTGCGTGAATGATGAACAGGATTGCAAGTAATGGCAATAGCACTTTGAGAATCATTGTAAATGGGAATGTTATGAAAATCAAACCCGTAATCACGTCGTTGTATCCGCATCCATAGAATTTGCGAGCAACAGCTGGCAGCCGCAACGTATTTCGCCTCGGCCGCGATGTTGACACACAATTTTGTTTCTTTGAAGACCAGCATACTAATTTTTCGCCTAAAAATTGTGCTCTGCCGACGTGCTATTTCTGTCCATTCGACAACCTGAATAGTCAGCATCAGTATAGCCAATAAGTCGAAAGTCAGTATTTTTAGGATACCAAAGCCCTACGTTTGGAGTTCCTTTGAGATATCTTAGAATCCTCTTGACGGCATTCATGGGGGACTCATTTGGGTCGGCTTGAAAGCGGGCGCATAGGCAAGTTGCAAACATAATGTCGGGTGGCTGGATGTCAAGTATAGAAGAGATCCAATAATGCTCCGATAGGTGGTGATGTTGACAGCCTTTCCAGATGGATCAGCATCCAATTTGCAATTAGTAGACATAGGCGTATTCATCGGTGTGCTCTTGTCTTGATTAAATCTCTTTAGAGTATCTCGGATATATTTGGTCTGACTGATGAAGATGCCATCATCGAGTTGCTTGACTTGTAATCCAAGAAAGAATTGGAGTTCTCCCATTAAGCTCATCTCAAATTTGGTCTTCATGAGATTACCAAATTTCTGACAGAGACGTTCATTCGTCGATCCGAAAATGATGTCATCAACGTAAACTGGAACGATCATCAAGTCTTTGCCTTGGCTTTTGATGAAGAGGGTCGTATCGATTGTTCCTCTAATGAAGTTGGATTTGACCAAAAATTCTCTCAGAACATCATACCAAGCACGAGGGGCTTGTTTTAGTCCATAAAGAGCTTTGTCCAATCGATAGACATGATCAGGATGGTTCTCGTGCATGAACCCTTCGGGTTGAGCGACGTAGACTTCTTCTTTTAATACGCCGTTGAGAAAGGCAGTTTTGACGTCCATTTGATAGATTTTGAAGTCTTTGTGAGCCGCGTAAGCTAGAAATAAGCGAATAGCATCAATACAGGCGACCGGAGCATACGTCTCGTCGTAATCAATTCCTTCTCGTTGATTGTATCCCTCAGCAACGAGACGTGCTTTATTCCTGATTACTTCACCGTTCTCATTTTTCTTGTTCTTCAAAACCCATTTAGTTCCAATTATAGTTTTGCCTTGTGGTCGAGAGGAACCAATGTCCAAACTTGTAGACGCTCGAACTGGTTGAGTTCATCTTGCATCGCAATTATCGAATTCGGGTCTTTAAGAGCTTCGGCTACCTTATTTGGTTCGTTTTGGCTTAGGAAGCATGTGTATAAACCGCGTTGTGTAGACGTCCTAGTATGTACACCACTTGAAGGATCACCGATAATCTGGTCAGTAGGATGAGCTCGAGTCCATTTGCGTTCGCGAGGAATAACCGAAGTAGATTCGTCATTGGATTGTAGATCGAGATATCTTGAATTAATGGGTTGATCATTCATAGTAGGGAAATTCAATTCAGAGGTTGAATCGATAGGAATTTCCTTATCTGGACTTATAGGAGCTGCAGCACTAGATGAAGATTCTGAATTAGTAGACTCTCCAACATTTGTCGGATTTTGAAGAAAAGGAGTCTCAAAATGAATTTCTTCCATTGAGGGAGATGGGGCACTACTTGGTGTGGAGTGAGACGAAGCAGGCATTTGAGACTTGTTCCGCTAAAAGTGTTCGAATAGATAATCTAAAGCTTCATGGTCAGCGGGAATTGCTTCACTTGACATTGATGTAGAAGTTGCCGAAAGTTGTTGACCTTGTGCCAACACGCCTATAAGCTCGGGTTCTGAACTGTCTTGTTCAGAAGCCAATTCCGTCATTTCTTGAAAGGTGACGTTGTAGCTTTCAAGAATTGTACGAGAAGACTTGAGGTAGACGAGATATGATTTTGAAGTAGAGGAATATCTGACAAAAATGGCTTCAAAGGCTTTGGGATCGAACTTGCTTCGATGCTCCCGATCGTTGGCCACAAAACACTTGCAAACTTTGAAGAATGAGATATTCGGGATTCTTTGATTAATTAACTCATATGGCGTCTTTTCGAAGCGTTTGTGAATAATTGTCCTATTTTGAGTAACACATGCCGTACTCACTGCTTCAGCCCATAGAAAGTGAGGATGACCGGAGTGTATGAGAATTGTTGAATAATTCCAAGTGACTGATAAAAATTGTGAACACGCTTGTTCTTGAATTCAGTTCCATTATCAGTTATGATTTCTTGAATTTTCTTTTGCAAGAAATTTTATGTGGTATTCACAAAGCTTTCTATCAAGTCTCTAGTCTCATCTTTAGTTTTGAGAAATCTTGTCCATGTGTAACGAGAAAAATCGTTGACAATTACTAACACATATTTTCGACCGTTAATACTTTGTGTACTCATCGGTCCACAAAGGTCCATGTGAAGTAACTGTTGGGAAAGGTACCCGGTTTGTACCCGAGACGCAACGCCCCGGGATACGGTGCGGAATAAAATTTTTTCCTGGTTCCTTCGCAGCTCGGATCAAAAACTCTAATCACGTTGACACGTAATAAGGCGGGTCATACCCGTGAGAGATTACCTTTGAAGCGAGTGGCAGCTCCTCATCGATTGCGTCGTCGGCCGCGGTCGTGTTGGGTATCGTCTAGATCGTCACGCCGACCTCGCAGTGTACCACGGTTTCGATTCTCCGAAGATGGCTAGAGAGAATTGATCCGTCGCTCGGGAGAGTGGTTTGCGTTTGTGTGTTCGTGTTTCGATTCTCGGGTCGAGAAATTTCGCGTCGATTCTCTTCCCGTATCTTTTTCTTTGACGAGGGTCTCACCCTTATTTATAGTAGGGGAGGACGAAATTTTCAGCCCTAAACAAGGCTAAAATCTCGAAAGATTTGTTCCTAAATATGAGAGATATTCTTTCCAAAATATCTCTCCTAATTGAATTCAAAATTATATTAAAGGAACATACTACAAAATAAAAAACTAACTAAGATATTGAAATATCTTCAAATATGGTAAATAAATTTCGAAATTTATATAAAATATAAATTCGAATTTTAGTTTTAATAAATAATATTCCAAATATTTTTATTACCATATTTGTAAATTACGAAAATACCCTTTAAGGCATTTTTCGAATTTCTCGGCTTAGGGTTGAATTCCAATTCTTCCCTCAAGTCTTTCTAAGCACTTAGCCAAGCCCAAGTCTTAAAGTTAGTTTCATATGAAGTCCGACTTCGGTCCACTTAATGACCCGAGGCCCAATAAGGCGTGGCATAACGACCCGAGGCCCGTTAAGGCCTAAAACACAATCTCTCCTTCTCGGTACACAAGAGTCCGGTAGGTGCCTAGCCAATCCCGCAGTACCGGACAGATCCCGACTTGAGCACGAATTTCCAACTAGTCTCATTCCAGAACCTGACTATAGATTATAGTACTACGTACAAACCTTCAGCTGTGTCCCGATCGAGTGAGAGCCATGGTATTTGTCAAACTCACTAAACTCGATACTATGATAAAATGACAGGAGGCAAATTACCAAACTACCCTCCATGTCTAACATGAGTTAGTTTAATACCTTGGCCAAGGATTTTGTAATTTCCCGTCGTCATTCTCATAGGACACTTTTCTCGATTACTTGCGAGACTGTGAATCCGTACTCGGCGGTCTAAGCCCGGCAATCACAAATATCCATCAAGACCGCATCTGTTCCGCTGACCCATGCAATAGCAAATCGGATCTAGCGAAACCAGTGATAGTCAAGACTTCAAAGTCAACTCCGTCAAAGCCCCTTTCAGTCTAAGGTTCAAGCAGACTACTATAGTTTTGTCGTCGATCATTGACACTCCTTGAGTAATAAGCCGTGTTTGATCGTACGACCTGCGAGTCAGTGTCCATGAAACGATTCAATCCCTTGATTCGACTCGTATCACAAGTCATGACTTCCGCTTCCAAGCGGCATATCGGCACACGATAAGTCATCTATAAATAAGCCATGATTGGTTTTCCAGCACCCAACTGAAACCTAAGGCTTATGGACATTTTATGTTCGAGGTTAAGATCCACTGGTGCCTTCCTCTCTCGTACCCATTGAGAACAGTGACTCAACTCGACACATTTGGATTTATTCATTTATTGCTTTACCCGATGCTAAGTAAAGAACTCATATAATCAATAAACGAATAATGCCTTTATTAATACGCAAAACAATGTTTGATTACATTGACAATCGAATGATAAATAAGCTAATGCCCTATACATATCCAATCCTCGTATAGCATTCGAGGGCATATCCCTAACAGTAACTCTAAGGGTCGAGATGTAGAAGCAACTTGCTTTATTTTATATGAAGCTCGCTTCATTTTTCCCAGTTACAAGCCGAACAGTGATGCTCTTGGTTAGAAGAAATTGTTGTCAGATCGTTGACCAACTTTTTAACACTGAGTTTGTGAAGAGCTTTTATATTTAGATGAGACAGAGTTGATGCCATAACATGTTCCTCTTGATTGTTGTCTGAGAGATGAGGCTTACAGCTGTCGAAGGTCGAACTGTTGTCAGATTGATTGTGTATAGATTTGATCTTCGTGATCCTGTGAGAAGCTCTTTATTTTTACTATTCAAAACTCTGCACTGTTAAGCTAGAAATACTACTTGAAATTCTTTATCACGGAATTGTCCTATGCTGAACAGATTGTGCTGGAGACCTTGGAAATAAGAGACATCTTTAATCGTCAAATTTGGCAGTAGAATGTCTCCAAATCCGAGTATGGGAGCTGAGTCATTGTTGCCAAATTGGACTTTGCCATTGTAACGATCTTGGTAGTTGCTCAACAGTCCTTGTTTTCCCGTCATGTGTGTGGAGCAACCAGAATTTAAATACCACACATGATGGATCTACATAGAAAAAAATTAGGAAGACTTAGGTACCCACTTTTGAATGGGTCCTCTCAGATTAGTAGATTTGATAAGTAAGGTTTGGTCATATTTGTTTCCTAAATTATTGGAATGCTTAGGTACCCAAACCAACTTAGAAGTAGTTGATTTAAGTGGTACTTCTTTAGGCAACTTGGCCTTATTGGCTTGTGTTGTTCAAGGTGGTGTTTTAGGAACCCAGTGAGGTTCAACCTTACATGGGAGGTTAATTTCAGCACGAGCAAATGTCTGATTTGTCTTATTGCTCGAGAAGATCTTTTCTCTAGCTAGTCTCCTAAGGTGTTTAGCTGAATGTACGTGGACTGGGTACTTTAGGTGTGGACAAGAATGTATGGAGCTATAAGCTTTCTTAATTAGTCGGATCTTGTTTCCTATGAGACTCAAGACTTGCATTTGTCTTAGAATGATGGTCATTGTTTTTAGAAGTAGAGTCAATGTCAAAGTTTGAGCTTTCAAAAATAATAGGCTTTAACGCATAAGTTGAAGTAACAATACTAGAAATGGCTGTATTCGTGCGAGTGTCCTTAGTTTTTGACATAGAAAAATTAGATAAATCATTTTTCTTCTGAAATTTTATTCTAGACACTCTTTCCTTAGCATGCTTCACCTCTTTTACTACTCTACATGTGGATGTAGTAGAAAAAGAGTTAGTAAAAATCTTTTTCCGTTTTAAGCATTTAAGTATTCGTTTTCCCTCTTACAATTTTTAAAGAAGATTTATCTTCTTTTGAAATATTTTGAAAAATAATGGGAGAGTTTTTCTTAGATTTAATCTTGTCCTTCATTAAAGATTTTTCTTTCAAAATAAGATCAGGACAAGTTTTTAAAGTAGAGGAAGTTTTGAGATTGGAAATCTCCAGTAAAAGTTCGTTCATTTCAGCTTTGAAATTCTTTCTTTCTGTTTCCAAGGAAGCGTTTAAAACAGCTATTTTTCTAATAATAGCCGGAATATAACAGAAATTAGAATTTTGAAAATGATCAATATTATTTTCCTTGTCGTTAGAGAAATCTTCTAGGGGATATAATGAATTATAATCAATGGACAAGTTGAGATCTATTGTCTTGTAACTATTATTCAAGTCGGTGTAGTCAAAAGGAATGTTAGTCCTATCAGTGGCTTGTCGTTTAGATTCTTCTAAAGCATTTATTTCGGAAGTATTAGTAAATGCCATTGGAGAAGTTAAACCTAATCCCATATACTTGATATCATATAATTGTCTAACATTGACATTTTTCAAGTTACAGAGATTGTTAAATCCTAAGCCCTATTTAGGATTATAAAATTCTTTATGAAGAGGTTGATTTAGAAATATAGTTTGATCCGTTTGACCCCTTTTTATTTGAAGATCATCTAACGTTTTAATCCTTGAATAAAGTTTCTTACGTTCGTCAGAAATTTCTTTGAAATTATTTTTAGAAATCTCTAAGTCTCTCTAACTATCAATAAGAATTGTATTAAGTTCAGTAATTTTTGTCTCAGAGGTAGCTATGGTTAATTCAAGACTAGAGATTTTTTCCTTAGCGTTGGATAAGAGAATTTCGAAATGAATTTTCTTATCTAATTGCTTTTGGAAATTGCTTTCTCTAAGAGCTAGTTTCTCTTCTAATTCCTTTGTTCGTTTCCGCTCAATTTTCATGTTAGTGTACTTAACCTGTAACAATTCTAACATGTTTAATAATGTGGAATTAGACATGTGTACCTCTTGTGACGAAGAGGATGCTTTGTCTTTGTCGTCGTCAGGCCTCCTTGATGGGTCATCATTTGAAGCGTCGTCGAGGTATGCTATAAGTGCAAGATTTTCGTCTTCAGAATCTGTGGTGTCTTCCAGCCAATGCTCTTTGTTCTGCCATTAGTGCTACTCCAGCCTCTTTCTGTTTAGTGAGTTAGAATTTTTTTGAGTAGTAGTTGGCGTCCTTTTTCTTGGGTAGTTTGCATTCCCTGGACAAGTGTCCGATCTTTCCACAATCATAACATTTTTGTTGTTCTTTGACACTTTTTGATTCTGAGGACTCGGCCGGTCTTTCCCTTTGCTTGGAGCTAGATGTCCGAAGTCTATTGGTCGAAGACGAGGATTTCTTTTTGTAAAACTTTTTACTCATCATTTTAGAAATGAGAGCTAACTGTTTCTTGAACTCCTTCATATCACGTATGAAGTCCGAGCCAGATTCTCCTTCATCTTCTGAAGAACTTGGCAGCTTAATACTTTATCCTTTCGAGATCAGCTTTGCTTTCTTTCAGAGACAAGTGCTATAGAATCGTCGATCTGCTTGCCCTTTAGTTCTTTTTGGATCTCGCTTATATCTTCTTCATGTTGGGCGAGATTATCAAAGACGGCGTGGATATCCATTTCATTCAAATCCTTATTTTTTCGGATTTGAATGGATATTTTCTTCCACTCCTGTTGAAGAGAAGAAAGAAATCTGATGTTGACCTCCATGTTGGTCTTGAAAATATCTATCTTCCTCATTTCATTAAGAAGAGTTAGATATCTTTGATAGAGTTCATAAATTGATTCCTTTGTATTGTCTTTGAAAGAGTCGTAAGCTGTTAGAATATTTTCTTTCTTTGCTTTGACTCCAACTTCGGTTCGTTGCATCATCTTGTGGAGGTCGTCCCACATGGCCTTTGCGCTCGATAGACTATCTATTTGCATATAGATGTCATTCGGTATTCCTTGCATTAGGAAAGTCTTGGCTCCCAAGTCTGCGTTGGCTCTTAAACGCTCCTCCTCAGTGTATTCACCAGGAACATTAAGTCTTCTGGTTGCAGTAATAAGAGGATTGTTTGTGGCATCTCCTTCTTGGATGAGCCAGAATTGAGCTGGACCTTCTTGAAGTGACTCGATCAAATTTGAGCTGGACCTTCTTGAAGTGACACGTTTCCAATAAGTTTATGAACCGGCTTCTCCATACCGTGTATTCGCCTCTTCGAAGAATTGGAGGGCGGATTCATTTCCGCGTGAGTAAGCATCCATTTTTGTTGATTGGTAGGATCTTCGTGAAAGTTTGGAATCATAATGAAAAATGCTTCACAAGTGACAAACTTAGATAGAAATATTTGATTCCTACTTTAAACAATTTCCTTTTTGAACCTATAATCCGGTCGTGAAAGAGAAATTGTTATGGTTTCGAAAATATTTGGTAAGTAAAAATTGATACTTCAAGATTTGTCAAAGAAATTTGAATTATTGATCGAAAATATTGAGTATCAAAATAGATAGTTCGGAAACAAATATTTTTCGTAAGTTTTGAAGTTCACAATTTTTTATTTCTTTTAAATGCAGTGGTCGAAATGTTTTTCGAGCAGTAAAGTTTTTCGATTTAATAATGTTTTTTAATTGAAAAAGTTTTTCGAACGTTTAAGGATTTAGTTATATGTTTAGCGAAAAATATTTTTCGAAAAAAATGTTAAAAAGATGATCTTATCGAAAAATATTTTATTGAAAAACTATGTTGATTACAAAAACTCTTATCGAATAACTTGTGATCGAAAAATTACTAGTGATCGAAAAACTTTGTTTTTTGTTTGACTCAAATTGTTAACTGTAAAATTTTTCGATGGAATATTTTTCGATCGAAAATATGATTTAGCTAATTTTGGATCGAAAAATTTATTCGCTCGAAAAAGATATTTATATATGAACCGAAAAACTAATCATTGAAATAATGTTTTCGAGTCTTAAATTTGAGTAAAACACTCGAAAATAGTGTTTGTCGTCGAAAAATTTCTCGGCTGCAAACTTGGTCGAATAATATTTTTCGATTCAAGTTTTTCGATCGAAGAACACCTAAGTTCAATGTAACAGTGAAAATTCCAGATTCAACCGAGATGTTCAATTTAGGTGCTGAAATTCTGGATAATCACTCGTTTAACAGTTCTAGATATGAACAAACACAGAATCAACCATGTTTAATAGCAAAATATATCGAGATTTAAGAAGATCAAATCGGACTCTGTTAGGTCCTGATTCATCAATCAACAAGCAATCTAAGCACGAATTCTCGGTATTCGAGTACGAAATCCTACGGATTATGTTCAATCGAATATCCGCGTTGAAGATCTTGAGAGAGGTTGTTGGCTTTTCCGAGTTTCTCGAACGTATTCTCTCGTTTAAAATATGAATTCGATGCTTGTAATTTTCTTAATAATAAAACTTGTATTGACTTTGATAGTGTGCATCATATTTATACCTATATTTAAGGTATAATTACTATTAGGTCCTACACTATCAAAACTTGTAATTACGCCCCTAATTACAAGGATAATGAAATAATAAAGCACAATTCTAATATTCTCTTCAATCTCCCCCTTTGTGCTTGTCTTCGTTTCAGCTCCTTTTATCCTTGTCTGGCGTAAAAAGACTTCCTCAATCCCAATGTTGTCTCGTAACGTCGAACAGCATTCCTCAACTCCAGTCTCTCATTTATAGCATTTAGAAGCTCGTTCAAGAGTGGGGCCTCTTCTTCACAAAGATCTTCGAAGATTGTCTCTTCGGTGATCTCTCCCAATCTCTTCTGAATGTTCTTCCTCACTAACTTTAGAGTCCCGTCGCATAACTTATGGACTTCTAACTTCATCATAGCCCTTGTCTTCCCAATGATTGGATTTAGATAGGTTGTGGCGAGGCCATGTTTCTTGAAGATGTAGTTCTCGGGAAAGTTGTTGAGTGGGAAGCCCTTCATGAGCGGAGATTCCATGTTGACCTTCTTCATGTTGTTGTCTATTGCAATTTGAAGGTCGTGTGCGGTGTGATACTTGATCTGCCCCACCATGAATCTTTTCAGTCCCTCGAGTCCTTCAGTCTTGATATATCCAAGATGCGTATTGTACTTTCTCTTTTACATCTGGTATAGTTGGTAGACCTCATCCGGTGGAAGGAATGGGAGATAGCTTTCATCTATCTCTTCTCGAGTGCGGTTGCTGTTCGCTCGCTCAATGATGTAGATAGGGGTTGGATATCTTCCGATCGTATGCGAGACTCCGACAAGTTGGAGAATCGGTGGCTTGTTCTTGAAGTTTTCCTTCAGTTGATCAGCTTGAATGCCACTTCGATCGGGTCCGAGATAATTGAGCATGAAGATATGCTCCATTTTCTTCCTATCTTCCCAGTGTGAGATGCCCCTTAGGTTAAGTTCATTGAGCTTCTTGATTTTGTTTGGAGCCCTATAAATCTACTTTCTTACGTCTTCAATGAACATGACTTCAATTCTGACGTTCTCTCATGGCATCTCGACTCTAACTGTCCCTTTTAATAGACGGGAAGGAAAGTCGACTCTGAGCCTTATCATTTCAGGTAGCTCTGGGAGGGCAGAACTGTAGTTCTCGCCTTCTTGAAGTTCTTCTTTTTCAAGCAGCACCAAGTCCACTGAAGCTTGTTGTAAGAAGTATCTGACGTTGGAGAGTCGAGCTTGAGCAGCTTCCTCTGGTTCCCATTGCGTCATCCACTTCTCATTTAGGATGTAGTCATCTACGATCAGATGTGGATCGTAGGCAACTGCTTCTGGTTGGACTTGGGGGAGGTTTGATCTTGGGATCGGATTTGGATTTGTAGGAGAAAAGGTTAGTGTTTGGGATATGGTGGTTAGTTTTTGGGATATGGTGGGAGGTGTGGTTGTTTGTTGGCGGGTTTGAGATTGTGTGGTTGGTGGGTGTGAGGACGATCCTCCAGCTTCTTGAGTCTTTGTCTGTGTTTGACTTAATCCACGGCCACTCCGTGTAGTTCGTTGCCATTTCTCCCCCTCATGACGATCCGGATCATCGGGATCGTCATGTCTACGCTTAGTGCGGGAGTTTTCTTCTCGGCACAATGTTTGTGCTGGCGGCTCTGGTTCATCTATCAACCTTTTATACAGACTCTCCTCAGCGGGAGATCTGGTCTCTAAGGCGAGGAGGCTTGAGATGAGTATATCGTGAAGTTGGGTGATCGGGATGGTGTAGGGATTGATAAGTGAGGGTGAGGGAGTTGGGGTGGTGAGGATTGGTTATAGAGGGGTGTGTAGAGTGGTGGTAGGAAGTGGTGAGGATATGGGTGTGATTTGTGTGTCGGTCGGAGCAGCTTCTGAGACTGGTGTTTTTCCGGTGTCTCTTCGGGAAGTCTCGACAGCGTGGAGCATACGGTCCATCAAACGATCTTCTAGAGAAGATAGAGTTGTGGAGAGCACTTCTTGTAGTCTGTGCTCCGTCACGAACATTTGTGGAGTGGGGCCAGGGAGGTGCTCCACTGTCACAACATCTGAGTAGATTTCCGATGTGCTGTCTCGAGTAGGTCTTGAAGTTCCGGAACGTCCAAGGACATCCGTTATCAACTTTGAAGTCACCACTTCAATGGGTTGGCCTATTGTTGGCTCCGAAGATATCGGGGGTCCAATAGGGCTTCCACCCAATCCTTGAGCATGGCAATAATTGACTCCTTTACACGGATTCGTTCAAAACAAGGGTATCACCTCTATGGGTGTTGAGACAGATTCAATTTGAATCTGTTCGGTAGGCTAATCACTTGGTGGTGGATGTGTTGGCTCCGAAGCTGGTATGATTGGAAACACTGCAGACGAGGCCGAGAGTTGTTGTCAGCGAGGGCCCCTTCGTTGGAGTCTGTGTGTTTCATCAGAATCGGTTGCCTCAGGAGAGATATCTTGTGGGACACCTTCGGGTTCAGTCTCCTGAGTCGTGGCTTCGGGCTCTGTTGTTGTCACCAAGGATTCCCTTTGAGAAGGCGCCGGAGCTGGATCCAAGGCACGTACCATCGCCTCCATGATAGAGTTGTTCTGGCAGTAGTCTTGGTATGCCTCTTCAGTTGGATCAGCGAATCAGAGCAGCTCCAGTGGGATCAGCATTGGTTGGAGTGCTAGATCGGTGGCCTTCGGGTTGTGAAAAATCGAAGGCGTGGCGGAGTGTATTTCGCAATTGGTGGTAGTCTCGGGATCTCAGGATTGATGTCCATGAAGTGCGAGATTAGTACAGGGAACCATTGTACATAAGGAAGAGATCAGACCTTCGACTTTGTCTCCCTTTGATGCATCTGGTCCGCTAGATCGTTCCAAATCAGCTGGGCCACGTCATATCTTTTGGAAAAGATCACTCCGTGAAAAATGAGAAGGATGTTTCCGTTCGCCTTGTCGAAGCCGGAGTGTTTTGGGGAGAGGAATTTGTTGATGATGCCGAATAATGTCTTCCACTGATTGGGAATCCCACTATTTTGAAAGTTTGCCAGTTTGGTTAGTGGAGGTTTGTATCCCATCCAGAGCATGTCTTCTACGATCTCCGCATCCGTTGGAAGTTGATCATATTGGTCTTAGTGCGGGAGATCGAGCACCATGGCCATCAGATTTTTCGTCAGGGCGATATGTCTTGTGTTGAGCATTGTCATATATTCCATGCTATCGCCGTTGACGAAACTCTTCATACATCCCCAGAATTGCTGGAGATAGACCATTGGTACGGTGGACGTCATGGTCAAGGCTGGCCATAGAGGGTGTCCTTTGAGGATGGATATTATGACTTCATCCGGACACTGAAACATCATTAGGTCCAGTTGGAATTTGTTGTCTTTGACTGTCATATAACTTCCAGAGGAGTAGATATGAGGGTAGTTGGGAGTTGCCATATCTGCAATAATAACATAAGGTTCATTAGTCGATAAATTTTCATATGTGAATAAATTGGATTAAGAATGAATTCACAGAAAAATTGTATGTCTTAAGGTTTATGTTCGAAAGACTTAGTGAAAATTTTGAAAGATTTGTAAAATAGACTAATTCTTAAAAGCGTGTTTTTATTCAAGTAACAATTTATTCGATCTTTAAATTTTGTGATCGAAAATTTTCTAAGTCTTGAAAAATTTTCTAAGTCTTCTTCAACGTGTTTTTATTCGAGTAACAATTTATTCGATCGGTAAATTTTGCGATCGAATAAAAATGTGTCGAATAACTCAAAATTTTCGCCGAGGACTTTTACGATCGAATAAAATGTTATCGAAAAACATAGTTTTTCGCAGAGTAAGTTTTCGATCGAATAAAAAATTGTCGAAAAACTTAAGTTTTTCGCCGCGTAGTTTTGCGATCGAATAAAAGAATGTCGAAAAACTTAAAGTTTTCGCCGCTGACTTTTGCGATCAAATAAAATATACTCGAAAAAATAATTTTTCGCCGCGTAGTTTTTCGATCGAATAAAAGAATATCGAAAACAAAAGGTTTTCGACGCTGAGTTTTGCGATCAAATAAAATTTAACAAAAACTAAAGTTCTTCGACGATACTGTTTGCGACACCAACTTTTGCGATAAAAATTTTTTCAAATCAAACAGTAAATATGTAAAACATAATCTTCGATTTCTGGGTAAATCATGAGTTAATCTGGGTTCGGAATGTTCAGAGAACAGTTGCGAATCCAAATATCATGATTTTAACCCAAAAAAGGTCGAGTTTAAACGCTTTGATTTGATGGTCGACAAAAGCAGTTTTCGTCGAAAAAATATAAGCATGAACTTTCTTCAAACGTTTTTCATGAAAATGCTTGCGAATCGGATATTTTTGAACAGAAAATGATTTGGAACAAGTTTCTACCTTCGCAATCGGCAAGTTTAATCTAAGAAGTCCGAATGTTGCGGAATTTGGTTTGAATCGCCGAAGTGGGTTCAAAGAGTTCGTAGAAGTCGAAAAGTTTTTCGATTGGGAATGTGTAGCGTGTGAGAGAGTTTTTCGATCGATAAAGTGATATTAATACTTTTACGATCGGGTAAAGTAAAAATTCCATTGGGCCGTAAAACAAACAAAATTTGGGCTTTCGATAAATTCTGGTCGGGGAAAAAAATTTATGAATTAACCCAAAAATAATTTGCATATACTCCTTGTATTTCTGAAAGAGATGAAATTATCTCCTAATGTTGATGAAATTCAACATTTGACTCCTCGGAAGAGCTCTAAATTTTTTGCGAGGCTTAAAAAAATGTTAGAATTTATGTTTTACGAGTGTAGAGGATAATAACAAATTCATATAAAACTCCCCATCAACAATTACATGAGTAAACTTTTCAGTACCTACGCATATATTCAGTACAAATTGGCATATGAAAATTTCCGATTTACGTACAAGTAACGCATTTTAAGCAGTTCAGCATAGTTTCATTAAAAATATTGCGTTTTTCAAAATAGTTAATCGCATTTTATCAACTCTGAACCAATGCATGTATTAATGCATTTAAAATGTGCTAAAAAGAAGAAAAATAATATTTTTGTTTCGGGGTAAGATTTATTTATTTTGAACCTATCACACAAAAAAAATATTTCCAAGAGATATAAAACATTGAATTTGCCATAAAATCATGTAACTAAACTAGTATTCTAAGAGCATAGTATAAATCACATCGACAACTCTCGCAAGTTTCACTCATATCACTCAATTTATTTTTATCTAGGAGATTTTTAGAGATATATCACTCTTATCATCACAACAAAATTATATCAATTAATTTGTTATCGTAGTATTTTTAATCAACTTACCAAGTGAGAGTTCGTCATTTTGAATCAAAGGGACTTTTAAGAGATTATATTTAGGCTCTGACTAAAGGGGTAGGAATTTTGGGTTAGTGAGCTTAAAAATTCTTCTCTTCCAGGGGCCCTTTTTTGTGAAATTATGTTCTGATCCTTTTGCTTTTCCTTTCTTTAGTAATTTCTTTTCAAGGCTTTAAGAGATGAGATCTTCTTTGATTTTGGGTCGAGACTGTGTTCCTTTAGAAAGTTTCACAGTTATGGAGTTCGAACCCAAGACTGTGCTTCTCTTCTCGTTTTCTCTACATAAGATCTAGATTATCATTGGAGAAGTTCACTTCAAGGTGCTTCTCTTCTAGGAGTATACGAGATTATCTAGGAGAAGTTCGTAGTGAGATCAGTGTTTCTCTTCTATAATAAATGAGAAATGCATAATGTGCATCACTTTTGCTCTCCCCTTCTTTTTCTTGATTCAGTAACCCCGAATCTTGTGAATAAGGTTGAAAGCTTAATTGGGTGTTTATGAAGAAAAGAATGTCGGAGAAGGCTCAAAGGGGATTTCTAGAGGAAAAAGTAAATGATTTATAATTTAGGCCAAGTGACGAATTTCCTAATATGTCCTCATATTTTCATGACAAACTAATCACAAAAGCAAGATTGAAGCTACGAAGTACAAATCAAAAGATAGTCATTTGAAGTGTGACACACACAAAAAAAAATATTGAGGTTCAAATTCTCACATTTATGATGTGGCTTTGTGTCTAGTGAAACAAACAAAGTTCTTTTAAATAAAAGAATGTCATATGAATTTTTAGGCAAAGAACTTAATCATATATATCGAAGAAATAATTTGTTGAGTAATTTCAAAAATGGTCAAAATTATCGTCATCCTCCATTTTTTTTACTTTATTTATACTATTTATATATATATATATAGTATTATATATATATATATTTTATTTTTAATTTTGTTTTATGAAAAGAAATATTGAGAGACAGAGTCACGCAAAATAATCAAGGAATATCAAGAAGCACATAGAATATCAAATTGAAGCATAGTAGAGCATGTAAAGCACATTTCAAGTAAGACTGAGATTCAACATGTCTAACTTTGCAATAAGGAATTGGAATCGTTTTTCATCCAATGCCTTGGTGAATAAGTCTGCAAGTTGAAGCTTCGTTTTAACAAAATACATATCTATCGTGCCTTTTTCTACATGATCTTTTATAAAATGATATCGAATATCTATGTGTTTCGTGCGTGAGTGATGAACAGGATTGCAAGAATGGCTATAGCACTTTGAGAATCACTGTAAATGGGAATGTTATTAAAATCAAACCCGTAATCGAGTAGTTGTGTCCGCATCCATAGAGTTTGCGAGCAACAGCTGGCAGCCGCAATGTATTCCGCCTCGGCCGTCGATGTTGACACACAATTTTATTTCTTTGAAGACCAGCAAACCAACTTTTCGCCTAAAAATTGTGCTCCGCCAGACGTGCTTTTTCTGTCCATTCGACAACCTGCATTGTCAGCATCAGTATAGTCAATAAGTCGAAAGTCAGTATTTTTAGGATACCAAAGCCCTAAGGTTGGAGTTCCTTTGAGATATCGTAGAATCTTCTTGACGAATTCATATGGGACTCCTTTGGGTCGGCTTGAAAGCGGGCGCATAGGCAAGTTGCAAACATAATGTGGGGTTGGCTGGATGTCAAGTAGAGAAGAGATCCGATAATGCTCCGATAGGTGGTGATGTTGACAGCCTTTCCAGACGGATCAGCATCCAGTTTTCAATTAGTAGACATAGGAGTATTCATCGGTGTGCTCTTGTCTTGATTAAATCTCTTCAGAATATCTCGGATATATTTGGTCTGACTGATGAAGATGCCATCATCGAGTTGCTTGACTTGTAATCCAAGAAAGAATTGGAGTTCTCCCATTAAGCTCATCTCGAATTTGGTCTTCATGAGATTACCAAATTTCTGACAAAGACGTTCATTCGTCGATCCGAAAATGATGTCATCAACGTAAACTTGAAAGATCATCAAGTCTTTGCCTTGCCTTTTGATGAAGAGAGTCGTATCGATTTTTCCTCTGATGAAGTTGGATTTGACCAAAAATTCGCTCAGAACATCATACTATGCACGAGGGGCTTGTTTTAGTCCATAAAGAGCTTTGTCCAATCGATAGACATGATCAGGATGGTTCTCGTGCATGAACCTTTCGGATTGAGCGACGTAGACTTCTTCTTTTAATACGTCGTTGAGAAAGGCAGTTTTGACATCCATTTGATAGACTATGAAGTCTTTGTGAGCTGCGTATGCTAGGAATAAGCGAATAGCTTCAATAAGGGTGACCGGAGCATACGTCTGTCGTAATCAATTCCTTCTTGTTGATTGTATCCCTTAGCAACGAGCCGTGCTTTATTCCTGATTACTTCACCGTTCTCATTTTTCTTGTTCTTGAAAACCCATTTAGTTCCAATTATGGTTTTGCCTTGTGGTCGAGGAACCAATGTCCAAACTTGTAGACGCTCGAACTGGTTGAGTTCATCTTGCATCGCAATTACCCAATCCGGGTCTTTAAGAGCTTCGGTTACCTTAGTTGGTTCGTTTTGGCTTAGGAAACATGTGAATAAACCGCTTTGTGTAGACGTCCTAGTACGTACACCACTTGAAGGATCACCGATAATCTGATCAGTAGGGTGAGCTTGAGTCCATTTGCGTTCGTGAGGAATAACGGAAGTAGATTCGTCATTGGATTGTAGATCGAGACATCCTGAATTAATGGGTTGATCATTCATAGTTGGGAAATTCAATTCAGATGTTCGAATAGAGACTAAATCTTCATGGTTTGCGGGAATTGCTTCATTTGTTGATGTAGAAGTTGCCGAAAGTTGTTGACCTTGTGCCAACTCGCCAGTAAGCTCGGGTTCTGAACTGTCTTGTTCAGAAGCCAATTCCGTTATTTCTTGAAAAGTGACGTTGTAGCTTTCAAGAATTGTACGAGAAGACTTGAGGTAGACGCGATATGATTTTGAAGTAGGAGGAATATCCGACAAAAATGGCTTCAAAGGCTTTGGGATCGAACTTTCTTCGATGCTCTCGATCGTTGGCTACAAAACACTTGCAACCAAATACTTTGAAGAATGAGATATTCGGGATTCTTTGATTAATTAACTCATATGGCGTCTTTTCGAAGCGTTTATGAATAATTGTGCTATTTTGAGTAAAACATGCCGTACTCACTGCTTCAGCCCATAGAAAGTGAGGAAGTCCGGAGTGTATGAGCATAGTTCTTGCAGCTTCAACTAAAGTCCGGTTCTTTCTTTCTACGACACCATTTTGTTGAGCCGTTTTTGCGGCTGAGAATTGTTGAATAATTCCAAGTGATTGATAAAAGTTATTGAGACGCTGATTCTTGAATTTCAGTTCCGTTGTCTGTTGTGATTACTTGGATTTTCTTTTACTGGAGATTCTGAGTTGTATTCACAAAGCTTATTATCAACTTTCCAGTCTCATCTTTAGTTCGGAGATATCTTGTCCATGTGTAGCGAGAATAATCGTCGACAATTACTAACACATATTTACAACCGTTGATGCTTTGTGTATGCATTGGTCCGCAAAGATCCATGTGAAGTAACTCTAAGGGTCAAGATGTAGAAGCAACTTGCTTGATTTTGTGTGATGCTCGCTTCATTTTTACCCATTTGACAAGCCGAACAGGGATGCTCTTGTTTAGTAGAAATTATTGGCAGACCGTTGACCAACTTTTTAACACTGAGTTTGTGAAGAGCTTTGAAATTTAGATGAGACAGACGTTGATGCCATAAGCTGTTCCTCTGGATTGTTGTCCGAGAGATGAGGCAGACAGCCGTCGAAGGTCGAAATGTTGTCAGATTGATTGTATATAGATTTGATCTTCGTGATCAAGTGAGAAGCTCTTGATTCTGACTATTCAAAACTCTGCACTGTTCAGCTAGAAATACTACTTGAAATCCTTTGTCATTTAATTGTCCTATGCTGAACAGATTGTGCTGGAGACCTTGGACGTAAGAGACATCTTTAATCGTCAAATTTTTGCAGTAAAATGTCTCCAAATCCGAGTATGGGAGCTGAGTCATTGTTGCCAAATCGGACTTTGTCATTGTAACGATCTTGATAGTTGCTCAACAGTTCTTGTTTTCCCGTCATGTGTGTGGAGCAACCAGAATCTAAATACCATACATGATGGATCTGCATAGAAAGAAATTAGGGAGACTTAGGTACCCACTTTTGAATGGGTCCTCTCGGATTAGCATATTTGATAATTAAGGTTTGTTCATCTTTGGTTCGTAAATTACGAGAATGCTTAGGTACCAAACCAACTTAGAAGTAGTTGGTTTCTTAAGAGAATATTAGAATTGTGCTTTATTATTTCATTGTCCTTGTAATTAGGGGCATAATTAGAAATATTGATACTGTAGGACTTAAGAGTAATTATACATTAAATATAGGTATAAATATGATGTACACTATCAATGTAAATAATCATTCGTTATTGAGTAAATAATAAGTGTCGAATTCATATTTTAAATAAGTGGTAACGTTCGGGAAACAAGGAAACATCCAACAACCTCTCAAGATCTTCAAAGCAGATATTCGACCGATCGTATATCGTAAGATTTCTTACTCGAATACCGAGAATTCGTGCTTAGATTGTTTGTTGATTGATGAAACATGACCTAACAATTGGTATCAGAGCAAATCGTGATTGATCTTGGACAGAATTCGCAATTTACAGATCAAAATAATTTTCCAGATTTTTTTATCGAAAAACTAATGTGATTTATATTTTGATCGATATTCTTAATTGTGAGAATTTTGCTATTGATTTTGCTGATTAAGTAATAGATTATATGTTAGGATTGATTTACATACTAATTTCAAACGCTTAGAACGTAATTATAATTCAAATTTTTTATCAATATTGATTTTTAAGTTTGCGATCATGTTTTGAGTCCAATCTGATTTTCTTAAATCTCGATATATTTTGCTATTAAACGTGGTCGATTCTGTGTTTGATCATACTTAGAACTGTTAAACGAGTGATTATCCAGAATTTCCGCGTCTAAATTGAACATTTCGATTAAATCTGGAATTTTCACTGTTACATTGAACTTAATTGTTCTTCGATCAAGTTCTTCGATCGAAAAACTTGAATCGAAAAATAATTTTCGACCAAGTTTGCAGCCGAGAAATTTTTTCGACCACAAACACTATTTTCGAGTGTTTTACTCAAATTTAAGACTCGAAAAACATTATTTCAATCCACAATTACTCAAGTTTTTCGGTTCATATATAAATATATCTTTCGAGCGAATAAGTTTTTCGATCCACAATTAGCCAAAACATATTTTCGATCGAAAAATATTCCATCGAAAATTTTTTACAGTTAACAATTTGAGTCAAACTAAAAACAATGTTTTTTCGATCATTTGTAATTTTTCAATCACAAGTTATTCGAGAAGAGTTTTTGCGATCAACATAGTTTTTCGACAAAATATTTTTCAATAAGATCATCTTTTCAACAATTTCCGAAAAATATTCTTCGATAAACAAATAACTAAATCCTTAAACGTTCGAAAAACTTTTTCGATTAAAAAGCATAATATTTTTAAATCGAAAAACCTAACTGCTCGAAAAACATTTCAACCACATCATTTTAAAAGAAATCAAAAATTGTGAACTTCAAAACTTACGAAAAATATTTGACTCCGAACTATCAATTTTTTATCACTAATTCAAATTTCTTTAACGATTCTTAAAGTATCAATTTTTAATTACCAAATATTTTCAAAATCATAACAATTTCTCTTTCACGACCGGATCATAGGTTCAAAAAGGAAATTGTAAGTGCGAATCAAATATTTCTAACTAAGTTTGTCACTTGTGAAGCATTTTTCATTACTATTCCGAACCTTCACGAAGATCCTACCAATCAACAAAAATGGATGCTTACTCACTTGGAAATGACGTCCGCCCTCCAATTCTTCGAAAAGGCGAATACACGGTATGGAGAAGCCGGTTCTTGAACTTCTTGGAAACGAAAGATCAAGCCTCAAATTTGATCGCGTCACTTCAAGAAGGTCCAGCTCAATTCTGGCTCATCCAAGAAGAAGATGTCACAAACAATCCTCCTATTCCAGCAACCAGAAGACTTAAAGTCCGTGGTGAATATACCGAGGGGGAGCGTTTAAGAGCCAAAGCAGACTTGGGAGCCAAGACTTTCCTAATGCAAGGATTACTAAATGACATCTATATGCAAATAGATAGTCTATCAAGTGCAAAAGCCATGTGGGACGAGCTCCACAAGATGATGCAACGAACTGAAGTTGGAGTCAAAGCAAAGAAAGCAAATATCCTAACTGCTTATGACTCTTTCAAGGCCAAGACGGAGGAATCAGTTTATGAATTCTATCAAAGATATCTAACCCTTCTCAATGAAATGAGGAAGATTGACATATTCAAGACCAACATTGAGGTCAACATCAGATTTCATTCTTCTCTTCAACCGGAGTGGAAGAAAACATCCATTCAAATCCGACAAAATAAGGATCTGGACGAAATGGATATCCACGCCGTCTTTGACAATCTCGCCCAACATGAAGAAGATATAAGCGAGATTCATAAAGAACTAAAGGGAAAACAGATCGACGACTCTATAGCACTTATCTGTTAAAGAAAGCAAAGTGGATCTCGGAAGGATAAAAGTATCAAGCTGCCAAGTTCTTCAGAAGGTGAAGAAGAATCTGACTCGAACTCTGAACCTGATATGAAGGAGTTCAAGAAACAGTTAGCTCTCATTTCTAAAATGATGAGTAAAAACTTTTACAAAAAGAAATCCTCGTCTTCGGCCAATAGACTTCGGACATCTAGCTCCAATGGACTTCGGACATCTCACTCAACACCAAGCAGTGCCCCATCTCCCTCAGTGGAAGAAATTAATAATGAGATTCCTCTTCTTCAAAATCCAACAACTGTTGGAGAATCATATTATTTAGAATCTTCATCTAGTACTGCAGTTCCTACAAATACAAATGAGGAAATTCCTATCGACTCACCATCTGAATTGAATTTTCCAACTATGAATGATCAACCAATTAATTCGGGATATCTCGATCTTCAATCCAATGACGAATCTACTTCCGTTATTCCTCACGAACGCAAATGGACTCGAGCTCATCCTACTGATCAGATTATTGATGATCCTTCAAGTGGTGTACATACTAGGATGTCTATACAAAGCGGTTTATTCACATGCTTTCTAAGCCAAAATGAACCAAATAAGGTGGCCGAAGCTCTCAAAGACCCGGATTGGGTAATTGCAATGCAAGATGAACTCAACCAGTTCGAGCGTCTACAAGTTTGGACATTGGTTCCTCGACCTCACTGCAAAACCATAATTGGAACAAAATGGGTTTTCAAGAACAAGAAAAATGAAAACGGTGAAGTAATCAGGAATAAAGCACGACTCGCTGCTAAGGGATACAATCACCAAGAAGAATTGATTACGACGAGACATATGCTCCGGTTGCACGCATTAAAGCTATTCGCTTGTCCCTAGCATCCGCGGCTCACAAAGACTCAAAGTATATCAAATGGACGTCAAAACTGCATTTCTCAACGGCGTATTAAAAGAAGAATTCTACGTCGCTCAACCCGAAGGATTCATACACATGAACCTTCCGGATCACGTCTATCGATTGGACAAAGCTCTCTATGGACTAAAACAAGCCCCTCGTGCTTGGTATGATGTTCTGAGCGAATTTTCGGTCAAATCCAAATTCATCAGAGGAACAATCGATACTACCCTCTTCATCAAAAGGCAGGCCAAAGACTTGATGATCGTTCAAGTTTACGTTGAGGACATCATCTTCGGATCGACGAATGAACGTTCTGTCAGAAATTTGGTAATCTCATGAAGACAAAATTCGAGATGAGCTTAATGGGAGAACTCCAATTCTTTCTTGGTTTACAAGTGAAGCAACTCGATGATGGAATCTTCATCAGTCAGACCAAATATATCCGAGATATTCTGAAGAGATTTAATCAAGACAAGAGCACACCGATGAACACTCCTATGTCTACTAATTGCAAACTGGATGCTGATCCGTCTGGAAAGGCTGTCAACATCACCACCTATCGAAGCATTATCGGATCTCTTCTATACTTGACATCAAGTCGACCTGACATTATGTTTGCAACTTGTCTATGCGACCGCTTTCAAGCCGACCCAAAGGAATCCCACATGAATGTCGTCAAGAGGATTCTACGATATCTCAAAGGAACTCCAACCTTAGGGCTTTGGTATCCTAAAAATACTGACTTTCGACTAATTGGCTATACTAATGCTGACTATGCAAGTTGTCGAATGGACAGAAAAAGCACATCTGGCGGAGCACAATTTTTGGGCGAAAAGTTGGTCTGCTGGTCTTCAAAGAAACAAAATTGTGTATCAACATCGACGGCCAAGGCGGAATACGTTGCGGCTGCCAACTGTTGCTCGCAAATTCTATGGATGCGGACACAACTACGCGATTACAGGTTTGATTTCAATAACATTCCCATTTATAGTGATTCTCAAAGTGCTATAGCCATTACTTGCAATCCTGCTCATCATTCACGCACGAAACACTTAGACATACGATATCATTTTATAAAAGATCATGTAGAAAAAGGCACGATAGATATGTATTTTGTTAAAACGGAGCTTCAACTTGCAAACTTATTGACTAAGGCATTGGATGAAAAACGATTTCAATTCCTTATTGCTAAGTTAGACATGTTGAATCTCAATTTTACTTGACATATGTTTTACATGCTCTACTATGCTTCAATCTGACAATCAATGTGCTTCTTAATATTTCTTGATTATTATGCGTGACTCTATCTTTTAAAGTTTTTTAAATTAAAATAACAAAAAATTAATTATATATTATATATATATATATAAATATATTTTTTTTATTAAATAAATATATATAATAATACATATATAAATATTATAAATAAAAAAATGTGGGATGACGATGATTTTGACCATTTTGAAATCACTCACAAAAATATTTCTTCGAAATATATAGTTAAATTCTTTCCCTGAAATTCAATATACATTCTTTTATTCAAAAGAACTTTGTATGATTAACTAGACACAAAGCCACATCATACATGTGAAGTAAACCTCAATAATTTTTTTTAGTGTCACACTTCAAATGACTATCTTTTGATTTGTTCTTCGTAGCCTCAATCTTGTTTTTGTGTTTAGTTTGTCATGAAAATGATAAGGGCATATTAGGAAATACCTCACTTGACCTAAATTATAAATCCTTTATTTTTCCTCTAGATATCCCCTTTGAGCCTTCTCCGATATTCTTTTTCTTTATCAAACACCCGTTTAAGCCTTCAACATTATTCAAAGGATTCGGGGTTACTCAATCAAGAAAAAGAGGGGGAGAGCTGTTAGGAATTATTTGTAGTGTCCTTAGTTAGTATTTGAGTTTTGGGTCAATATTAGTTAATTTATTGTATTTGGGGTCAAATTGTAAATATTTTATTGTTTGAGTCCCAAGCCTTAATATACCAACTCATGTGGTATATAAGGCATCCCATTAACCCTAATTAGGGTTGGTCAAGTATTTCTTAAAAGTAAGTTCTTAATTTCGGCACACACACACAAACACACTGAAGGTGTTTTAAGAACTTTATCATTTTTAAGCCTTTGATCCTCTCTTGAGTGCGTAATAGGACTAACAAGTGGTATCAGAGCAAGACACGGATCGATCTGTGCAAATCTATACCAATTTCGTTTGATTTCGTCAAGATCGAAAGAGTTTACTAAGCAAATTTTATTTTCGATTTTTTTTCAAGTATTTTGGGTTAGATCTTGCTGTTATTGATGTTTTTAAACCTTTAAATGCTTGATTATCAGTCTTGGCTTGTTTAGGAACTCGTTTAGATTAATTTTCGTCAAGTTTGAGAAATTTCTGGGGAGAAATCGATTGAAATTGGTGTGTTTTAAAGTTGCTGGAAAAATTTCGGGCGTTTCTCTGTTTATTCGCTCGAAGTTCGTTCTTGAACCCGAAAATTAACTCATATTGCCGAATTTCAATTGAAATTCGCCGAAATTGAGAAAATTTTCGATCAGAAAATTGACCGAATTTGAGTAAGCTAAGTTTATTCGCCGAATTTGCTTTCTACTGTTTAAAATTAACGGCGAATTTGGTCGAATTTTAAAATTAAGATTGCCCGAATTTCAACTTAAAATTTTCGGCGAAGTTTTGATTTAAGTCACCCGAATTTCTTAATTCTCGGCGAACTTTTATCAGAAAGTCACCCGAATTTTGATTTTTTTTAATTCTCGACTGAATTTAGTTTACCCGAATTTTGAAAGTAATTTTCGATAAAATTTTCCTACCTTAATTTAATCCTGAACTTCGGCGAACTTATTTTTGTCACCCGAATTTTGATTTCCTTTGATTTCAAAATTCTCGACAAAGTCTTTTCATCCGAATTTCAGAATTCAAATTTCGGCAACAACTCTACAAGTGCCCGAATTTTATTCTTTAAAATTAAAATAAAAAGTCGAACACTTAAACACAATTTCTTTCCACCAAAATTTACTCAAACTTAACGTTATTCTTAGACGTTATTTTTCGAAACTGACCATTTAGGATTGCAGATCACGACCGTGAACGATCATTAAAAAGCACTCAACTACATCCATGGATTTCATAGCAATCGGAAGCGATAACAGACCCCCAATTCTAACAATGAAAAGGGGGGAGTTCACAGCATGGAGAAACCGATTTGTAAATTTCGTTAGCTCCAAGGACATAGGAAACGAAATCCTAGAGTCCCTCTCGGAAGGACCCATAACATATTGGGTTAATATAGAGGGTGATTCCACAACAAATCCTCCCACCTTACCATCCATTCAGAAAAAATCTCCCACATGCTACACAATGGAAGAAAAGAACAGGGTCAAGGCAGATCGACTTGCACTCAACTATCTCATCCAGGGTATTCACAACGATATCTACATGCAAGTAGATAGCCTCACCACTGCTAAGGAAATGTGGGACGAGATCCATAAGCTGATGCAAGGGACGGAAATGGGAATCAAAGCACGTAAGGCAAACACCCTCGCGGCCTACGATACCTTCAAAGCAAAGCAAGGGGAGGACATAGAGGACACGTATAGACGGTTTATGACTCAAGTCAACGAGATGCGAAAGGTGAACGTTCATCGCTCCAATATGGAATTGAACGTGAGATTCCTTAACTCACTGCAGCCAGAGTGGAGGAAAATAGCCACTCAAATCAGGCAGAACAAAGACCTTGATGAAATCGACATCCACTGCGTTTTCGAGAGCCTCTCTCAACATGCAGACTACGTACATCAAAAATCTGCGGAATCAAAAGGAAAATCAGCAGCAGATCCTCTAGCCTTAGTAACTGATAATAGAGCTAAGAAACCTTCCCGCGCCACAAAGGATAAGGCCGTAAAACTTGAAAGCTCATCTGAGGAAGACAACTCAGACTCTTCATCGGATTCCGATCTAAAGGAATTCGAGAAACAAATGGCCCTCATCACTAAGATGATGGGCAGAAAATTCTTTAAGAAGTCTTCCTCCTCTTCCAACAAACAACGAGTTTCATCTTCTCATCAACCTCAACAAACTCCGCATCGGCCCGAACAAAAATCCCTACCTGAGCCTCCAAAATGCTATAATTGTGGGAAGGCAGGACATTGGGCCAGGGACTGTTTCCTTCCCAAGAAGAAGAACGAAGACTACTACGCCAAAAAGCTCAAACTGTCCAAAATGAAGAAAGCTGGCGTAGCCCTGCTGGCGGAGCAAGCTGAATGGTACGATGACACTTCTGAGGATGAACCCGAGAACATGGCTCTAATGGCGTTTGTGGAAGAAGAAGCTGGTGATGCAGAAGGAGCCGAGACGGAGAGCAATGACGAAACTGAATCATCCGAGGACATTGAGGTAGAAAATATAGACTTCTACAGACATAAAATTAAGAATAAGAACAGCTTCCGAAAGGAACGCTCAAGTAGGAAGTCTACATATAAAGATATGGCCACGAATGACATCATCTTGGCCAAAACACAAAATTTGGTCATTGAGCTAGAAAATAAACTAGCTACTTCAGAAAAATCACTAGAATTAGCTGAAGCTAATCTAGTAAAATCTGAAGAAAAAGTAGTTTCCCTGACATCAAAACTGACCGTGCTTGAGCATATCCAGAATTCTCCATTAGAACACTTGAAAAACTAGAAGCTCTGGAAAAGAAAAACGCAACAAATTATCAATGTGTGCTCAAACACTTAGGTGAAAAAGCAACTCTCAGATGTCATTTAGAAAATGCATCTGAGAAAATCTCGAAGCTTGAATCCGAGACTAATATGCTGAATGCAAATATTAGTCAATTAACCACTAGCCTGCGAATTAGTGAAGAAGAGCGTATTGGTAAAACAGATCAATACAATCTTCTAATGGAGGAACGTAAGAAGCTTTACTCCAAAATCAAAAGTCTGGAGGACCTCCTTACGAAAAGGGGACAAACCGACAAAACGATTTTCTTGAATCAGCCTAAGGACACGAGATTTTACAATCCACGTGAGGGCTTAGGCTTTAAGCCAAACCAACAAACCACTGATAAACGGCCGCTTGCTCTTTACAATGCTGCATACCTAGGACTAGGAATACCTAGCTTGTTAGCCTTTCTCAGATCATCTGAAGAAGAAGATAACCTAGAACAGGAAAAGCGCAAGACCAAAAGCAAGGCCGAAATATCCTTGGATTACAAGGAAATCAACGATAGTTATGGAACTAGGGAAATTCCTCTTTCAAATGACTATCTACAAATGTTTCCCCATCCTCCCTCTGAATCTGATCAGCCCATGACAGAAATATCTAGCTCAAAGAACTCAGATCTTTGCAGAATTTACATTCCCCAAAAGATCAAGAATATTCAATCCACGATAGAGCTCGAACGGAAAATATTTCAAGCTGAAAAGGAGAAACTCCTTGAGAGAATTTCCTCACTTGAAAATCAATCATATGCTGATCTCGCTAAATCTTCTAAGTCGGAGTCTGTTATTATAACACCAATAGATTCCTCATCCATGAAGAATAGGCTAAAAGAAGATTATCATTCAAGCAACAGCTAACATCCCTTCACCATCTATGACAGATCTGAGACGGACAGAGACTGCTGGGAAGAAAAATTCAGGAACGCAAGAGAAGGATGCCAAAATCTTTGATAAAAAGACGAAGCAAAATTTGACTAGTGTTTCTGATTTAAAATTATTTCCAAAAACATTTAGAAATCTTTCTTCATGTAGTTCGAACAATGCTTCCGCTTATTCCCGTATTTCTTCCAAAACCAGTTCTGTTAAGACTGTCAGTGATTATATTACCTACGATAGGTGTATAGCTATGAATGCTAAATTTATACGTCGTAGAAATATGATTTCAGGAACACACACGAAAACGGTTCTACCATCCAAAACGTCCAACCTAAAAGTTGACGAAAAGGTAGCTAGAACATTCAGAAGGCCAACTCTCACTGAAACAAAAACTAAAGCTCAAGCTTTAGAGAAAAAGGCCAAAAACGTGACCAAAACAGATCCAAAAATATCTGAGCAATCGAAAACCCGAGCTGAAGCTAAGGGAAAAGATTGCAAACAAATCTGGGTAGTTAAAACAGTGCTTGCTGCATGCACAAAGCTCTGTTTTCCATTAGGGGTAACAAAAATTTGGGTACCGAAAAACTCAGGAAAGATACAAGCCAACCCGGTACACAATTCACCCAATCTTGCATGCACCTCAACCTCTGCAAATGATAGAAGACCCGTAATAAACGGGATCTCTAACACTGCTTAATCTTATCTTGCAGATAAGTCATGTGTGGTACTTAGACTCGGGTTGCTCCACACACATGACCGGAAGAAAAGAACTGCTGAGCAACTACACAGAGAGATTTGGTGGAAATGTGCGATTCGGGAACAACCACTCAGCTCCCATCCTGGGTCACGGTGATATCATACATCAAAATCTCTTAATTAAGGATGTTTCATATGTTGATGGCTTAAGCCACAATCTTTTCAGTATAGGACAGTTCTGTGATCGTGGACTCACGGTCAACTTCCATACTGAAGGATGTAGTGTAAATGGTGGTAACGGTAAACCATTACTCACTGGAACTAGAAAATCCAATCTTTACACCATCAATCTTAGAACCGTTCATCAATCCCGAGCCATTTGCCTGTTGAGTAAAGCATCTCTTCAACAGAACAATTTATGGCATCAACGATTATCTCACCTAAATTTCAAGACTCTAAGTCAACTTCAAAGAGATAATCTTGTACAGGGATTGCCTGCCTTGAAATATCACAAAGAGCATCTCTGCTCAGCATGTGAGTTAGGAAAAATGCGAAAAGCATCCCACAAATCAAAACAAACTGCCTCAACCTCACGACCACTCGAGATTCTTCATATGGACCTCTGTGGACCAATGAGAATTGAGAGCATAAATGGACGACGTTACGTACTAGTAATAGTGGATGACTTTTCTAGGTTCACCTGGACCAAATTTTTAAGAACAAAGGCAGAAACTCCTGACTTCATAATTGCTTTTGTGAAAAAGACACAGAATTTGTCGGGCTTACAAATTCGTATAATTCGCTCAGATAATGGGACTGAATTTAAAAATCAGTTACTGAGCGAATTCTACCAATCCCTAGGGATCTCCCAACACTTCTCTGCTCCTAAAACTCCTCAACAAAACGGAGTCGTAGAAAGGAGGAATAGGACCCTAGTTGAAGCTGCTAGGACTATGCTTATTCACTCTAAACTTCCTCACTTTCTATGGGCTGAAGCAGTCAGTACTGCCTGCTTCACCCAAAATAGGACAATAATTCACAAACGCTTTGGAAAGACTCCATATGAAATATTGAATGGAAGAATCCCCAATATAGGATTTCTTCGCGTTTTCGGATGCATTTGCTACGTAGCAAATGACAGGGAAAACCGAGGAAAATTTGATGCTAAGGCATTAGAGGCAACTTTCATTGGGTATTCTCTAGAATCTAAAGCATATCGAGTCTACCTTAAGAAGCGGAGAACGGTCATGGAAAGCTCCAATGTGACCTTCAATGAAACACCCTTAATGGCTTCTGAACAAATCAGTCCAGAACCCGGACTTATTAGAGTGTTGACTGATGATCAACACATTCCCACACCTGTGGAAGAGACATCAGCCTCAAATTCCTCAAAAGACATGGAATTAAGTATCCTTTTTGAGAAAATTTACTCTAACCCATGTCAACAATTAGTCTCACGACAATCCATCCAAGATGGTGACACAAGCAGTCCACATATGGTAGAACCAATAGTGAACTGTGAAACTTCACAAGAACCAGAATTAGATGTCACCAATGATTTAGGAATCGAAGTGTCTGTTGAAAACGACTCTTCCGAAGAGACCTTAGAAAATGAGACAAACCCTCCCGTTGAGGTCTCCATTTCTACGGAAAATGAAATCGCGTCCACAATAAACGAGACAACCTCTCAACCACTTCCTCATGAAAGAAAGTGGACACGTGCTCATCCCGTAGAACAAATTATTGGAGACCCTCTCCAAGGAATAAGCACTAGATCCTCAACTACTCACGAAGGACTATTTACCTGCTTTTTGAGCCAAATAGAACCTAAAAGAGCCAAACAAGCATTGGAAGATCCTGATTGGATTATTGCAATGCAAGAAGAGATAAATCAGTTCGATAGATTACAGGTCTGGAGACTAATCCCGAAACCCCTTGGCAAAACCATTATTGGTACCAAATGGGTTTTCAAGAATAAGAAGGATGAAAATGGGATAGTAATAAGAAACAAAGCTCGACTCGTAGCTAAGGGGTATAATCAACAAGAAGGAATTGATTACGATGAAACCTTCGCCCCCGTAGCTCGACTCGAAGCCATTAGGTTATTCCTTGCTTATGCTGCCCATAAAAACTTCACCGTATTCCAAATGGATGTCAAGACTGCGTTTCTTAACGGAGTCTTGAAAGAAGAAGTTTATGTGGAACAGCCCGAAGGATTCGTGAGCTCAACTCACCCTGACTATGTCTACAAGCTAGATAAAGCCTTATACGGACTCAAACAAGCCCCTCGAGCTTGGTATGATGTTCTTTCTGACTTTTTGGTCAAGTCAGGCTTCGAAAAAGGAAAAATTGACACAACCCTTTTCATCCAACGCACACGTAAAGATATTCTCTTAGTCCAAATCTATGTAGATGATATTATTTTCGGATCTACTAATTTAAAGCTGTGTGACCAATTTGGAGAACTTATGAAAACTAAGTTCGAAATGAGCATGATGGGTGAACTCAACTTTTTCTTGGGTTTACAAGTCAAGCAACTTTCGGACGCAATTTTCATAAGTCAAACCAAATATATCCATGACATCTTGAAAAAGTTTGACATGGAAAATTGTACTACAAAAAGTACCCCTATGTCCCCCTCATGCCAACTTGACTCGGATCCTCTTGGGAAACCAGTCAATCCAACCCTTTATAGAGGAATTATAGGTTCATTACTTTACTTGACAGCTAGTAGACCGGATATCATGTTCTCGACATGTCTATGTGCCCGATTCCAAGCTAATCCCAAAGAATCGCACCTCATAGCCGTGAAGAGAATCATGAAATATCTCAAAGGAACACCTAATCTCGGACTTTGGTATCCCAAAGGTTCCGGGTATAATCTCGTCGGATATTCTGATGCCGACTATGCAGGGTGCAAGATGGACAGAAAAAGCACCTCGGGTGGAGCACAATTTCTGGGAGACAAACTAATTAGTTGGTCATCTAAGAAACAAAATTGTGTCTCTACCTCAACTGCTGAAGCAGAATATGTAGCTGCAGCAAGCTGTTGCTCTCAAATCTTGTGGATGCGTACGCAACTACGAGATTATGGGTTCGATCTTAATCATATACCCATATATAGTGACTCAAAGAGCGCAATTGCTATCACATGTAACCCTGTCCATCACTCTCGCACTAAACACATAGATCTTCGTTATCACTTTATAAAAGATCATGTTGAAAAGGGCACTATCGATATGTATTTTGTAAGTACAGAACTTCAACTTGCAGATTTATTTACAAAGGCTCTGGATGAAAAACGATTCCATTTCCTAGTTTCTAAGTTGGGCATGTTGAATTTTCAACACTGACCTATAGTGCCTCATGACCTTTTATTTAGTAGACAAATTAATTCTACATGCAAATTTTAAAAGGGTAGTTTTTATTTCATTTTCATTAAGGGGGAGTTTATATTTCATTTTCATTAAGGGGGAGTTCATATTTCATATTTATTAAGGGGGAGCATATTTCATTTTTATTAAGGGGAGCTTATTTTTATTACGGGGGAGTATATATCATTTTATTGAGGGGGAGCTCTTTGACATAATATAAAATTTCGGAAGTCCAATTTTGGACTAACAGTGAAGAAATTCGGCCAATTTCAATTCACTCGCCGAATTTCAAATTCGGGGTCACTTTTGGTCAATACTAATTTCGATCGCCGAATTTCATATAATTTTCACTTAATCAGAACGAATTTCGGCGAAACTCAATTTTAACATGCCGAATTTCATTCACCCGAACTTTTGCACAGTAACCCCTATTATCTCACTACTCGCCCGAATTTCATTATTTACCCTAAATTTACAAGTTAACGCCCGAATTTCAGAAAATTTACTCTCGAATTTAAATTCGCGCAAACACAAAATCTTCAAATCAAATCTCTTCAACTTCGATTTTACTACAGAAGGTAATGGCGACCCCGAATCTGCAATTTATTTGCCAAAATTTCATCCAAATCCGATGGAATCGACCTATTTTAATTTTTAGGTTTCGGGCGAAATTCGGGTAAAATTTAAATTTTCATCCGAATTTCTGCTTTTCAATCCAAAATTCGGCGAATTTCTACTGTTCACTCGAAATTCGGCGAATTTCTACTGTACCCCGACTCCTCACAGTCGAATTCCATCGCCCGAATTTGTCAATTTCGGCAAATTCAATTTTAAAGACAAGCACCCGAATTTGATGAATGATGATAAAAATTCGATTTAATTTTCACTTACCCGAACTTCATTACAATTCGGCAACAAAAATTTCAAATCCTCATAACCCGAACTTCATCAAATTCGGCGAACAAAACTTTTCAAATCCAAATTCGGCCAAATCAAACTTCGAGTTTTAAACTTTCAATGTACTCTTAGCCGAATTTGTGAACTTCGCCGCTTGTATTTCAAAAGTATAATCTTATTTACTTAAGCAAATTTCGGGCACTTTCATATAAAATTTTTCAAGTCCGAAATTTTTTTCTAAGTAACATTTTTATCTACTCTGCCTAGTCTAACATTTTCTGTGTTTTCTTCTTAGCAGATTACATAAACATGTTGAGACAATTGACGAAGTCTTTCCTCAAAGTCAATGGGCCACTAAACTACCCAACAACCCGGCCATTGACTTTGACAACATCACGGTCCCCGCACCGATAATACTCGAAATCCTTCGTCACCATCCTCTACACACCGCCCTCACCATTACGGAATCGGCCCCAGAAGTATACGCACAACAGCTATGGGCCAACCTACAACCATCAACTTCAAAAACCCCTCCAACCTCACTTACCTCACAAATAGACCAAACACCCATAATCCTCACCCCATCCATACTACGCCGTATCTTAAACCTACCTCACAGCCTAATATATAACCCACCACCCACGGAGGAAGAATTGAAAACCGACTTCCTCCTAATGGGATATCGCCCAGACATCCATAAATCCCTACACCTACCCGATTTCTGCGCCAAGGACATTCCACAACCTTGGCGCACACTCTTTCTCATAATAAACAAATGCCTATCACCCAAGCACTCAGGCCCAGATCGCTGTAACCGCAACATTATGATCATCTTCCACGGTGTCATCTTTAATAAAAATTATGACATCGTGCAGTTGATCTGGGCCGATATCCTTGACCAACTCCGCCGAAGGGACTTATCCACCAAAAATAAAACCCGACAAGTCCTTCCCTACCTTCGGTGGTTTCCAGTGATAATAACCCACTTTCAAGACCTACACCCCGAGATAACCCGTCGACCGAGATCGGAGGGATACCAAATTCCCAAGCTAGCATCCCTCCATTCTTCCAAATCCAAATTTGATCTCGAGTCGATGCGGATCCCTGACCACCTCCTACAAATCGCTAATCCTTCCAACCCAATAGTAGCGAGGTACCTCCAATCCATCACCCTTGAAGACACTCCTATGGTTCGACAAAACCCAGTCGAACCTACCCCGGGAATTAGCCTACCCCAGCCTCAGTTAGGTCTAGGAAGCGCCGCTTCCCCTCCTCGTTCCTCACGAAAAACAAAACGAGGGGAAGACGTAAGACGCATACAGGAGCGTCGCACCAAACAAAAACATGATCGACCTCCTCAGTCCTCTAACCCACTACAAAGCCGGGCCGAACCCGTAGGAACAGGAGACGACACGATCGTCTCCCGAGTAGCAGTCGTGCCATCAGGCCCAAGCACGCAAATAACCCTTCCAACCCATTCGGTCGTCTCCCAACAGACGACCGTCTCAATAGCACCGGAGGAGCCACGACAACCATCATTGCCTTATTCGGAGGCAATAGATGTTGAATTAAGCAGTTCACTTCCTCCGACTGCGCCCTCCTTGATCACAGGTCTAGTGTCCGCACCAACTAAAATTTTTTCCATTTCTAGGACACATACACTATTTTCCGCACCTCTAAGTCTTCCAGACTTAGACAGAACGCTCTCTGACGTCACTCTGGGGTTAATCTCCGAGGGACTGAGCGGAAGCCCCGAAACGATCAACATCCCACCAGTCGTCTCGGGCCAACGGTCTGAGTTTGTCTTAGCACCGTTGCCACCGGTGTGCCTTGGTGGCCCCGGAAGACCCACTACAGTGGGCGGCACGTCAGAAATCTACTCTGACGTCGCGACAACGGCACGCCTCAGTGGCTCCGTTTTATTTCCCGATCCGTTTGTGACGGAGTCTCGGCTACGATCTTTTGGCGACGAACTAGTGGAAAAAGTCCGGGCCATGATCGAAACATCAAGACAAGACAAAGGCAAGACTCCAGTCACACACGAGACAGCTGCTGCTGTTCCTTCACTCACACAACCAGAAGAAGGACCGTGGGACGTGCCCATTGAAGAACTCTTCAACATTCTTTTGGCACGTATCCGGTCGGCGCCACACCTGACACCGAAGGAGAAAGAAATCCAGAGGCTGATTGACCCCACCAGCTGCCGAACACAAGCCGGGGGCCTATCTGGATCGCGGGACGACCCTGAAGACGAGGACCGTCCCGAGGGGGAGAACCGACAGCGTGGAGTCGAATCCCCTCACCAGCAGCAGCCAACAACCAAAACAGTCCAAGAATCCAACCCGCTGGATACCTCAAGCTCAAAAGCAAAACAAAACAAGTCTCCAGCACCACAATAATATTCCCTACCATGGAGATCTCAACCACAACCGAACAAAATACACAAGAGATCTCCAATACACTTTCCCTTTCGACACCCACTCCAGTCACTATAAGCCTTAGCTCACCAAGAACCTTCTACCGACAAAGTCCACCTCAAGCCACATCTATTGACCTCCAAATCTCGGAAGAAATCAGCCAACTCTACAATCCACATGATGTGGTAGAGAAATATATATTTGAAGAAGGATGGCTGAAGCAACCGATGGACCTCCAGCTCGAAGCCAGATTTCGAGAAAACGCCAGACTATTCCTCGAAAAGGCGTCGATAAGCCTGGTGAAAGTCCATGAAGATGAGGAGCTGGAAGATCTGCAAAGTGACCTCCCCGATCTACCGGAACTACTCAAACATCAAGTCCAAAATGAGGATGCTCCACTTCTCATGTCAAAGATCGGGGCAACGGTTGATCTTCCGTGGCAAAACGTCAGAATCTTAGTTCCATACCAAGAAGAGATAAGGAAAAGAATCTGGCGTAAAGAGGATCAGCTCGTCAAATTGAACGAGCTGGAGCTACGTGGGATGACGCACCTGTCAGAGCGCAGAGCCAATCTCTACCTTCTTTCCCTAAGACGTCTTCATTGTTCTTAGGGAAAGGAAATGATCTGGCTGCTCTCAGGCGAGAGGAAAAGCAGAGGCCCCGAATACAAGCCGTAGAAAGAGTTGGAATAGATCGGCTCGGGACCTTCCTACTAAGCGTCTACCACGTAGTGAGGGAAGACGGTACAAGAGAGACCTTGACAGAGGCTGACTTCCCGTACATCAGAGCTGAAGACATCTCACAGATGATTGGAAGCTACCGATACGTGGGAACGCTGCAGGACCAGGACGTCAAATAGGATACATGACGATCAAAAGGTTCATGCTCCGACAAATCAAGTACGGAGCGACGCACGACCTGCAGCTAGCACTGGAGTCAAATGTCGAAAGGTCAACCTCACCAAACCATCATTCGAGCTCCCTGAACAAGTTGAATATGGTGAAGGCCACGTGTTCGAAAGTGAAGATCCAGCGGTGGTCTACATCAACTACAAGGGAGAAAAGCGAATATTGAAGACATCGGAGATACCAAAATTCTCCGACGGAACGCTCCTCATCATACGAGAGAAGTTGAGGAGCATACTGGATAAGATGGAAGGTGAAGGACCGGACACAAAAGCCAAGATACTGAATATGCTGAACAACATACAAGAAAGGCTTTCGTTCCGGAGGGAAATAAGGACATACGAGCACAAGCTTGGACTACGGAAATCCGTGTACGCCCAGCAACGACCCAAAGGCTCAAAGAAACAGACAAAGACGAAGAAAGGACACTAAGGGGGAGAATGTTAGGAATTATTGTAGTGTCCTTAGTTAGTATTTGAGTTTTGGGTCAATATTAGTTAATTTATTGTATTTGGGGTCAAATTGTAAATATTTTATTGTTTGAGTCCCAAGCCTTAATATACCAACTCATGTGGTATATAAGGCATCCCATTAACCCTAATTAGGGTTGGTCAAAGTATTTTTCTTAAAAGTAAGTTCTTAATTTCGGCACACACACACAAACACACACTGAAGGTGTTTTAAGAACTTTATCATTTTTAAGCCTTTGATCCTCTCTTGAGTGCGTAATAGGACTAACAAGAGCTAAAGTGATGCACATTCTGCATTTCTCAATCATTATAGAAGAGAAACACTGATATCACTGTGAACTTCTCCTAGATAATCTCGTATACTCTTAGAAGTGAAGCACCTCGAAGTGAACTTCTCCAATGACAATCTAGATCTTATGTAGAGAAAACGAGAAGAGAAGCACAGTCTTGGGTTCGAACTTCATAACTGTGAAACTTTCTAAAGGAACACAGTCTCGACCCAAAATCAAAGAAGATCTTATCTCTCAAATCACTGAAAAGAGATTACTATAGAAAGGAAAAACAAAAGGCTCATAATAGAATCTCACAAAAAGAGCCCCGGGAAGAGAAGAATTTTTAAGCTCAGTAACCCAAAATTCCTACCCCTTAGTCAGAGCATAAAAATAATCCCTTAAAAAAGTCCCTTTGATTCGAAATGACGAACTCTCACTTGGCAAGTTGATTAAAAATACTACGATAACAAATTAATTGACATGATTTTGTTGTGATGATAAGAGTGATATATCTACTAAAAATCTCCTTGATAAAAATAAATTGAGTGATATGAGCGAAACTTGCGAGAGTTGTCAAAGTGATTCATACTATGCTCTTAGAATACTAATTTAGTTATTTGAACTTATGGCAAATTATTGTTATATATATCTTGGAAATTTTTGTGTGATAAAAATTTAAAATAAATATATCTGACCCCGAAACAAAAATGATTATTTTTATTATATTTTATTTTATTTTATTTTATTTTATTTCATTTTATTTTATTTTATTTTTATTTTATTTTCTATTTTTTCGCACATTTTAAATGCATTATTACATGCATTGGTTCAGACTTGATAAAATGCGAAATTATTCTTAAAAAAAAAACATTCTCATAAACTATGCTGATGCTTAAAATGCGTTAATTATGCTTAAATCGGAAATTTTCATATGTACCGAAAATATGTGTAGGTACTGAAAACTTTATTCATGCAATTGTTAAGGGGGAGTTTTTATATGAGAATTTGTTATTATGTTCTACATTCGTAGAAACTTGAATTCTAACAATTTATTAAGTCTCGCAGGAAATTTAGAGCTCATATGAGGAGTCAAATGTTGAATTCATCAACATCAGGAGATAATTTCCTTCTTTGCGGAAATACAGGGAGTATTATACAAATTATTTTTGGGTTAATTCATTAATTTTATTTTCGACCTATTTTTACCTAAAGCCCAAGAATATTCTTTTTACTTTCGGCCCAAAAATAATTTTACTTTACCCCATCGTAAAGTATTAATATCACTTTATCACTCTAAAAACTCATTTACACGTTACAAATTCCCAATCGAAAAAACTTTCATCTTCTAAAACCATCTTCGAACCGACTTCGGCATTTCAATCCGAATTCATCATTTCTCAGAATTTTAGCTTAAACGTACGGATTTCGAAGGTAGAAAAATGTTACGATTCATTTGTTGTTCAATAACATCTACTTATCGAGCATTTTCACGAAAAATTTTCTGAAGAAAGTTCCTATTAATTTTTTCGACGAAAACAGATTTTTCGACCTTCAAATCAAAGTGTTTACACTCAATCTCTTGGGTTAAAATTATGATATTCGGATTCGCCACTACTCTCTAAACGTTTCGAACCCAGATACACCCATGATTTACCCATAAATTGAAGATTATGTTTTACGTATTTACTGTTTGATTTGAAAAATTTCGATCGAAAAAGTTTGAGTCGCAAACAGTGTCATCGAAGAACTTTTCTTTTAGTTAAAATTTTATTCGATCGCAAAACTCAGCGTAGAAAATCTTTTGTTTTTGAAATATTTTTAATCGATCGCAAAACTACGTGGCGAAAAACTTATTTTTTTTCTAATTTATTTTATTCGATCGCAAAACTAAGCGGCGAAAAACTTAAGTTTTTCGACATTTTTCTTTTCTCGATCGAAAACTTAATCAGCGAAAAATTATTATTTTCGATAACATTTTATTCGATAGTAAAAGTCATACCCGAAAACTTCAATCGAATAAATCTTTACTCGAATAAAAACACGCTGCAAAAGACTTAGATAATTTTTCAAGACTTAGACAAATTTTCAATCGCAAAGTTTAAAAAATCGAATAAATTGTTAATCTAATAAAAACATGCATTTAAGACTTAGTTAATTCTACAAATTTTTCAAATTTTCACTAAGTCTTCCGCGATAAGTTTTTCAATGTACAATTATCCTCTACATTCGTATTAGTCAAATTCATTCTTTCATGAAACTTGATTAACTAATGAACCTCATATTATCTTTGCAGATATGGCAACTCCCAACTACCCTCATATCTATCCTTCTGGAAGTTATATGACCGTCCAAGACAACAACTTCCAACTGGATTTAACAACATTTCGGTGTTCGGATGACGTTATCCTATCCATACTCAAAGGACACCCTTTATGGTCAGCTCTGACCATGACGGCCACCGTACCGATGGTCTATCTCCAGCAATTCTGGGGATGCATGCAGAGCTTCGTTAACGGCGACAACGTGGAATATATGACCAAGCTCAATACAAGGCACATCGCTTGACGAAGAACTTAATGGCCATGGTGCTCGATCTCCCGCACTACGATAAATACGACCAATTACCAACGGACGCGGAGATTGTAGAAGACATGCTCAGGATGGGATACAAACCGCCGCTAAATAAGCTGGCCAACTTTCAAAATAACGGCATTCCTCATCCATGGAAGACTCTGTTCGGCATCATCAACAAATGCATAACCCCAAAACACTCCGGATTCGAAAAGGCAAATGGTAACATTCTGCGTATTTTTCACGGAGTGGTATTCTCCAAGAGATATGACGTGGTTCAGCTGATCTGGAACGATATCGCCGACCAAATGCATCAGAGGGAGACGAAGTCGAAGGCCCGATCCCTTCCGTATGTACGGTGGTTTCCGGTATTGATCTCGCATTTCATGGAAGTCCACCCAGAGATCCCGAAACTTCCACCGATCACAGAATACATCCCGCCACGCCTTCAATTCTTCCACAACCCGAGGGCAGCTGATCTAGCACTCCAATCCATGCTGATCCCATTGGAACTGCTCCGCTTAGCTGATCCAACTGAAGAGGCCTATCAAAGTTACTGCCAGAACAACTCCATCATGGAGGCGATGTGCCACGGATCCAGCCCCGGTGCCTTCTCAAAGGGAAATAACATCATCAGAGCCTGAAGTCACACCTCAGGAGATTGAACCCGAAGCTGTCTCTCATGATATCTCTCCTGAGGCAACCGACTCCGATGAAGCACACAGACCAACGAAGGGGCCCTCGCCGACAACAAATCTCGGCCCCATCTGCAGTGCCTTCATCCATACAAGCTTCGGAGTCAACGCTTCCATCACCGGGTGATCAGCCCACTGAACATATTCAAATGGAATCTGTCTCAACACCCATAGAGGTGATACCTATTGGACCCCCGATATCTTCGGAGCCAACAATAGGCCAACCCTCTGAAGTGGTGACTTCAGGGTTGATAACGGATGTCATTGGACGTACCGGACCCACAAGACCTACTATAGGCGGCACATCGGAAATCTACTCCGATGTTGTGACAGTGGAGCACATCCCTGGCCCCACTCCACCGGTGTTCGTGACGGAGCACAGACTGCAGGAAGCACTCTCCTCAGCCCTATCTTCACTAGAAGACCGTCTGATGGACCGAATGCTCCATGCTCTCGAGACTTCCCGAAGAGACACCGGGAAAACACCAGTCTCAGAAGCTGCTCCCACCGACACACAAACCACACCTGTCTCCTCACCACTTCCTACCACCACTCCACACACCCCACTACAACCAATCCTCACCACCCCAACTCCCTCACCCTCACTTATCAACCCATACACCATTCCGATCACTCAGCTTCACGATATCCTCATCTCGCGTCTTCTCGTACTAGAGACAAGAACTCCTGCAGATTAATAGATGAACCAGAGCTGCCAGCACAAACAACGTGCCGTGAAGAAAGCTCCCGCTCCAAACGTAGACATGACGATCCCGATGATTCGAATCGTCATGAGGGGGAGAAACAGCAAAGAACAACTAGGAGCGGCCGTGGATTGAGTCAGACAAAGACTCAAGAAGCTGGAGGATCATCCTCACACCCACCAAGCACACAACCTCAACCTCAAACCAGCCAACAAACAACCCCACCTCCCACCATATCCCAAACACTAACCCTCGCTCCTACAAATCCAAATCATATCCCAACCTCAAACCTTCCCCAAGTTCATCAAGAAGCAGTTGTCTACGATCCACATCTGATCGTAGATGACTATATACTAAACGAGAAGTGGACGACGGAATGGGAACCAGAGGAAGCTGCTCAAGCTCGACTCTCCAACGTCAGATACTTCCTACAACAAGCTTCAGTGGACTTGGTACTGCTTGAAGAAGAAGAAATTCAAGAAGGCTAGGACTACAGTTCTGCTCTCCCAGAGCTACCCGAAATGATAAGACTCAGAGTCGACTCTCCTCCCGTCTATCAAAAGGGACAGTTAGAGTCGAGACACTATGGGAGAATGTCAGAATTGAAGTCCCGTTCATTGAAGACATAAGAAAGCAGATTTGGAGGGCTCCAAACAAGATCAAGAAGCTCAACGAACTTAATTTGAGGGTCATCTCACACTGGGAAGATAGGAAGAAAATGGAGCATATCTTCATGCTCAACTATCTTGGACCCGATCGTAGTGGCATTCCATCTGATCAACTGAAGGAAAACTTCAAGAACAAGCCACCGATTCTCCAACTCGTCGAAGTCTCTCATTCAATCGGAAGATATCCAACTCCTATCTACATAATTGAGCGAGCGGACAGCAACCGCACTCGAGAAGAGATAGATGAAAGCTATCTCCCATTCCTTCCACCGGATGAAGTCTACCAATTATATCAAATGTACAAGAGAAAGTACAAGACACATCCTGGATATATCAAGACTGAAGGACTCGAGGGGCTAAAAAGATTCATGGTGCGGCAGATCAAATATCACACCGCACACGACCTTAAAATTGCAATAGAGAACAACATGAAGAAGGTCAACATGGAATCTCCGCTCATGAAGGGCTTTCCACTCAACAACTTTCCCGAGAACTACATTTTCAAGACCCCTGGCCTCGCCATAACCTATCTAAATCCATTCATTGGAAAGACAAGGGTTATGATGAAGACAAAAGTCCATATGTTCTGCGACGGGACGCTTAAGTTGGTGCGGAAGAATATACTGAAGAGATTGGGAGAGATCACCGAAGAGACAATCTTCGAAGATCTTTGTGAAGAAGAGGCTCCACTCCTGAACGAGCTTCTAGACGCCATTAATGAGAGATTGGAGTTGAGGAATGTTGTTCGACACTACGAGACAGCATTGGGATTGAGGAAGTCTTATTACGCCCGACAAGGATAAAAGGAGCTGAAACGACAACAAGCACAAAGGGGGAGATTGAAGAGTATATTAGAATTGTGCTTCATTATTTCATTATCCTTGTAATTAGGGGCGTAATTAGAAATATTGATAGTGTAGGACTTAAGAGTAATTATACCTTAAATATAGGTATAAATATGATGTAGACTATCAATGTAAATAATCATTCGTTATTGAGTAAATAATAAGTTTCGAATTCATATTTTAAACAAGAGGTAACGTTCGAGAAACAAGGAAACATCCAACAACCTCTCAAGATCTTCAAAGCGGATATTCGACCGATCGTATATCGTAAGATTTCTTACTCGAATACCTAGAATTCGTGCTTAGATTGTTTGTTGATTGATGAAACATGACCTAACAGTTTCTGTAGTACCTCTTTAGAAAATTTAGCCTTATTGGCTTGTGTTTGCCTATGTGGTGACTTTAGGAATCCATTGTGGTTGAACCTTACATGGGAGGTTAATTTCAGCATGAACAAATGTCTGATTTGTCTTATTGCTGGAGAAAATCTTTTCTCTGGCTAGTCTCCTAAGGTGATTAGTTGAATGTACGTGTACTGGATATCTTAGGTGAGAACAAGAATATATGGATCTATAAGCTTTCTTAATAGTTGGATCTTGTTTCTGACTAGACTTAAGACTTGCATTTGTTTTAGAATGATGATGATTGTTTTTAGAAGTAGAGCCAATTTCAAAGTTTGTGCTTTAAAAAATAATAGGCTTTAACGCATAAGTTGAAGTAACAATACTAGAAATGGCTGTCTTCGTACGAGTGTCCTTAGTTTTTGACATTGAAGAAGTAGATAACAAATCATTTTTCTTCTGAAATTTTATTCTATGCACTCTTTCATTAGCATGATTCACCTCTTTTACTACTCTACATGTGGATAGAGTAGAAAAAGAGTTAGTAAAAATATTTTTCCTTTTTGAAGCATTGAAGGATTCGTTTTCTCTCTTTACAATTTTAAAGAAGATTTATCTTCTTTTGAAATATTTTGAAAAATAATGGGAGAGTTTTTCTTAGATTTAATCTTGTCCTTCATTAAAGATTTTTGTTTCAAAATAAGATCAGGACAAGTTTTTAAAGTAGAGGAAGTTTTGAGATTGGAAATCTCCAGTAAAAGTTCGTTCTTTTCAGCTTTGAAATTCTTTCTTTCTGTTTCCAAGGAAGCGTTTAAATCAACTATTTTTCTAATAATAGCCGGAATATAACAGAAATTAGAATTTTGAAAATGATCACTATTATCTTCCTTGTCGTTGGATAATAATCACTAGACAAGTTGAGACCTCTTGTCTTGTAACTATTATTCAAGTCGGTGTAGTCAAAAGAAATGATAGTCCTATCAGTGGCTTGTCGTTTAGATTCTTCTAAAGCATTTATTTCGAAAGAATTAGTAAATGCTATTAGAGAAGTTAAACCTAATCCCATATACTTGATATCGTATAATTGTCTAACATTGACCTTTTTCAAATTACAGGGATTATTAAAACCTAAGCCCCCTTTAGGATTATAAAATTCTATATCAAGTGGTTGATTTAGAAATATCATTTGATCCGTTTGATCCCTTTTTATTAGAAGATCATCTAATGTTTTAATCCTTGAATAATTCTTACGTTCGTCAGAAATTTCTTTGAAATTATTTTTAGAAATCTTTAAGTCTCTCTGACAATCGATAAGAATAGTATTGAGTTCAGTAATTTTTGTCTCGGAGGTAGCTATGGTTAATTCAAGACTAGATATTTTTTCTTTAGCGTTCGATAAGAGAATTTCGAGATAAATTTTCTTATCTAATTGCTTTTGGAAATTGCTTTCGCTAAGAGCTAGTTTCTCTTCTAATTCATTTGTTCATTTCCGCTCAATTTTCATGTTAGTGTACTTAAGATGTAACGATTCTAACATGTTTGATAATGTGGAATGAGACATTTGTACCTCTTGTGATGAAGAGGATGCTTTGTCGTCGTCGTCGTCAGGCCTCCTTGATGGGTCTTCATTTGAAGCGTCGTCGAGGTATGCCATAAGTGCAAGCTTTTCGTCTTCAGAATCTGTGGTGTCTTGCAGCCAATGCTCTTGTTCTGCCATCTGTGCTACTCCAGCCCTTTTCTGTTTAGTGAATTTGAATTTTTTGGAGTAGTAGTTGGCGTCCTTTTTCTTGGGTAGTTTGCATTCCCTGGAGAAGTGTCCGATCTTTCCACAATTATAACATTTTTGTGGTTCTTTGACACTTTTGGATTCTGAGGACTCGGCCGGTCTTTCCCTTTGCTTGGAGCTAGATGTCCGAAGTCTAATTGCCGAAGACGAGGATTTCATTTTGTAAAACTTCATCATTTTAGAGATGAGAGCTAACTGTTTCTTGAACTCTTCATATCAGGTTCGGAGTCCGAGTCAGATTCTCCTTCATCTTCTGAAGAACTTGGCAGCTTGATACTTTTATCCTTTCGAGATCGACTTTGCTTTCTTTCTGAGACAAGTGCTATAGAATCGTCGATCTGCTTGCCGTTTAGTTATTTTTTGATCTCGCTTATATCTTCTTCATGTTGGGCGAGATTATCAAAGACGGCGTGGATATCTATTTCGTCCAAATCCTTATTTTGTCGGATTTGAATGGATATTTTCTTCCACTCCGGTCGAAGAGAAGAAAGAAATATGATGTTGACTTCCATGTTGGTCTTGAATATATCTATCTTCCTCATTTCATTAAGAAGAGTTAGATATCTTTGATAGAGTTCATAAACTGATTCCTCTGTCTTGGCTTTGAAAGAGTCGTAAGCTGTTAGAATATTTGCTTTCTTTGCGTTGACTCCAACTTCGGTTCGTTGCATCATCTTGTGGAGCTCGTCCCACATGGCTTTTGCGCTCGATAGACCATGTATTTGCATATAGATGTCATTCGGTATTCCTTGCATTAGGAATGTCTTGGCTCCCAAGTCTGCTTTAGCTCTTAAACGCCCCCCTCGGTGTATTCACCAGGAACTTTAAGTCTTCTAGTTGCAGGAATAGGAGGATTGTTTGTGGCATCTCCTTCTTGGATGAGCCAAAATTGAGCTGGACCTTCTTGAAGTGACGCGATCAAATTTATAGCTTGATCTTTCGTTTCCAAGAAGTTCATGAACCGGCTTCTCCATACCGTGTATTCGCCTCTTCGAACAATTGGAGGGCGGACGTCATTTCCAAGTGAGTAAGCATCGATTTTTGTTGATTGGTAGGATCTTCGTGAAAGTTTGGAATCGTAATGGAAAATGCTTCACAAGTGACAAACTTAGTTAGAAATATTTGATTCGTACTTTAAACAATTTCCTTTTTTTTTTGAACTTATGACCCGATCGTGAAAGAGAAATTGTTATGTTTTTGAAAATATTTGGTAAGTAAAAATTGATACTTCAAGATTTGTTAAAGAAATTTGAATTATTGATCGAAAATATTGAGTATCAAAAATTGATAGTTCGGAGACAAATATTTTTAGTAAGTTTTGAAGTTCACAATTTTTGATTTCATTTAAATGCAGTGAGCGAAATCTTTTTCGAGCAGTAAAGTTTTTCGATTTAAAATTGTTAAACTTTTTAATCGAAAAAGTTTTTCGAACGTTTAAGGATTTAGTTATATGTTTATCGAAAAATATTTTTCAAAAAAAATGTTGAAAAGATGATCTTATCGAAAAATATTTTGTCGAAAAACTATGTTGATCACCAAAACTCTTATTGAATAACTTGTGATCGAAGAAATTACTAGTGATCGAAAAACTTTGTTTTTAGTTTGACTCAAATTGTTGACTGTAAAATTTTTCGATGGAATATTTTTCGATCGAAAATATGTTTTAGCTAATTTTGGATCGAAAAACTAATTATTGAAATAATGTTTTTCGAGTCTTAAATTTGAGTAAAACACTCAAAAATAGTGTTTGTCGTCGAAGAATTTCTCGGCTGCAAGCTTGGTCGAAAAATATTTTCGATTTAAGTTTTTCGATCGAAGAACTGATTGAAGAACAGCGAAGTTCAATGTAACAGTGAAAATTTCAGATTCAATCGAGATGTTCAATTTAAGTGCTGAAATTCTGGATAATCACTCGTTTAACAGTTCTAAATGGGAACAAAAACATAATCAACCACGTTTAATAGCAAAATATATCGAGATTTAAGAAGATCAGATCGGACTCAAAACTTGATCGCAAACACAAAAATCGATCTAAATCGAAAATCTGAATTAATATGACGTTCTAAGCAATTGAAATAAGTAGTAAATCAATCCTAACATATAATCTATCACTTAATCAGCAAAATCAACAACAAAATTCGCACAATTAAGCATATTGATCAAAATATTAGTCACGTGTGTTTTTCGATCGAAAAATCTGGAAAATTATTTTGATCTGAAAATTGCGAATTCTATCCAAAATCAATCACAATTTGCTCTGATACCAATTGTTAGGTCCTGATTCATCAATCAACAAGCAATCTAAGCACGAATTCTCGGTATTCGAGTAAGAATCTTACGGATTACGTTCGATCGAATATCCGCGTTGAAGATCTTGACAGAGGTTGTTGGCTTTTTCGAGTTTCTCGAACGTATTCTCTCGTTTAAAATATGAATTCGATGCTTGTAATTTTCTTAATAATAAAACTTGTATTAACTTTGATAGTGTACATCATATTTATACCTATATTTAAAGGTATAATTACTATTAGGTCCGACACTATCAAAACTTCTAATTACGCCCCTAATTACAAGGATAATGAAATGATAAAGCACAATTCTAATATTCTCTTTAGACTCAAAACTTGATCGCAAACGTAAAAATCGATCTAAATCGAAAATCTGAATTATTATGACGTTCTAAGCGATTGAAATCAGTACGTAAATCAATCCTAACATATAATCTATCACTTAATCAGCAAAATCAACAACAAAATTCGCACAATTAAGCATATTGATCAAAATATAAGTCACGTGAGTTTTTCGATCGAAAAATCTGGAAAATTATTTGGATCTGAAAATTGCGAATTCTGTCTAAAATCAATCACGATTTGCTCTGATACCAATTGTTAGCTCCTGATTCATCAATCAACAAGCAATCTAAGCACGAATTCTCGTTATTCGAGTAAGAAATCTTACGGATTATGTTCGGTCGAATAACAACGTTGAAGATCTTGAGAGAGGTTGTTAGGTTTCCGAGTTTCTCGATCGTATTCTCTCGTTTAAAATATGAATTCGATGCTTGTTATTTTTCTGAATAATAAAACTTGTATTAATTTTGATAGTGTACATCATATTTATACCTATATCCAAGGTATAATTGCTATTAGGTCCTACACTATCAAAACTTCTAATTACGCCCCTAATTACAAGGATAATGAACTAATAAAGCACAATTCTAATGTTCTCTTCACAATTTTATAATCCTAAAGAAGGCTTAGGTTTTAACAATCCCTGTAACTTGAAAAAGGTCAATGTCAAACAGTTATATGATATTAAGTATATGGGATTAGGATTAACTTCTCTAATGGCCTTTACTAATTCTTCCGAAGTAAATACCTTAGAATAATCTATACGAAAAGCCACAAATAGGATTGACATCCCCTTTGACTACACCGATTTGAATAATAGTTACAAGACACGGGAAATCAACCTGTCTAGTGACTATAATTCATTATATCAATTAGAATATTTTCCTAAAGTTAAGGAAGAAAATTATGATCATTTTCAAAATTTACTTTCTGTTATATTCCTGCTATTATTAAGAAAATAGTTGATTTAAACGCTTCCTTAGAGAGAAAGAAAGAATTTCAAAGCTGAAAAGAATGAGCTTTTATTGGAGATTTGTAATCTCAAAACTTCCTCAATTTTAAAATTTTGTCCAGAGTTTACTTTGAAAGAAAAATCATTAATTAAAGACAAGATTAAATCTAAGAAAACACCTCCAATTATTTTTCAAAATATTTTAAAGGAAGATAAATCTTCTTTAAAAATCGTAAAGGGAGGAAAAGAGTACTTAAATGCTTCAAAAGGGAAAAAGATTTTTACTAACATTTTTTTTTTACTCGATCCACAGGTAGAGTAGAAAAAGAGGTGAAACATGCAAAGGACAAAGTGCCTAGGATATAATTTCAGAAGAAAAATGATAGAAAAGATTTATGTTCAAAACTTTCTTCTGTATCAAAAACTATGGACACTAGTAAGAAGACCGCCGTTTCTAATTTTAATGTTGTTGCTTCCAATTATGCGTTAAAGCATATTAATTTTGAAAGCACAAATTTTGAAATCGGCTCTACTTCTAAAAACATAAACCATCATTCTAAGACAAATGCAAATCTTATGTCTCGTAGGAAACAAGATCCGGCTATAAAGAAAGCTTATAGCTCAATACATTCTTGTCCTCATCTAAGGTATCCGGTCAAAGTACACTCAGCCAAACACCTTAAGAGACTAGCTAGAGAAAAGATTTTCTCATGCACTAAGACTAATAGGACATTTGTCCGCGCTGAAATTAACCACTCATGTAAGGTTCAACCTCAATGGGTTCCCAAGACACCATCTAGGTCAACGCAAGCCAACAAGGCCAAGTTGCCTAAACAGGTACCACTTAAACCAACTACTTCCAAGTTGGTTTGGGTACCTAAAAGCATAAATGATTTAGGAACAAAAAATGAACAAACCTTACCTACCAAATCTGCTAATCTGAGAGGACCCATTACTAAGTTGGTATCTAAGTCTCTCTAAACAAGATCCATCATGTTCAGAAACTACCAAGGTCGTTAGAACGGAAAAGTCAGATTCGACAACAACGATTCAGCTCCAATACTAGGCTTTGGAAATATTCTACTGCAGAATCTGACAATCAAAGATATCTCTTACGTCCAAGGTCTTAAACACAACCTGTCCAGCATAGGACAATTCTGCGATAAAGGATTTCAAGTGTTTTTTCTAGCTTATCAGTGTAAAATCTTAAATAGTCAGAATCAATAACTTCTAACAGGATCTCGAAGATCTAATCTATACACCATCAATCTGACAACAGTACGACCTTCAACAGATGTTTGCCTCATCTCACATACGACAATCAAGAGGAACAACTTATGGCATCAACGTCTGGGGAACACCTTCGACAACTTCTACCACAAAGTCCAGCGAAGCAATTCCCGCCGACCTGGAAGATTTAGATTCTCTATTTGAACATTTCTATCGGAACGAGTTTCAACTGCCTGCTTCCTCTCATTCAATACCAAGCAGTGCTCATTCTCCCTCTATGGAAGAAATTACAATTAAAATTCCCAATCCTCAGACTCCAACAAATGTTCCAGAAACTCATAATTCTGAATCTTCAACTAGTGCAGCAGCTCCTATAAATCCAGATGAGGAAATTCCTTCCAATTCAACCTCAGAATTGAATTTCCCAACTACGAATGATCAACCAATCAATTCAGGATGTCTCGGTTATTCCTCACGAACGCAAGTGGACTCGAGCTCATCCTATTAACCAAATCATCGGTGATCTTTCAAGTAGAGTACGCACTGGATGTCCACACAAAGCGGCTTATTTACATGCTTCTGAAGCCAAAACGAACCAATTAAGGTAGCCGAAGCTCTTAAAGACCCGGATTGGGTAATCGCAATGCAAGATGAACTCAACCAATTCGAGCGTCTACGAGTATGAACATTAGTTCCTCGACCGCAAGGCAAAACAATAATTGGAACTAAAGGGGTTTTCAAGAATAAGAAAAACGAGAACGGTGAAGTTATTAGGAATAAAGCACGACTCCTAGCCAAGAGATACAATCAACAAGAAGGAATTGACTACGACGAGACGTATGCTCCGGTGGCACGTATCTAAGCAATTCGACTATTTCTAGCATACACGGCTCATAAAGACTTCAAAGTCTATCAAATGGATGTTAAAACCACCTTTCTTAATGGTGTGTTAAAAGAATAAGTCTACGTCGCTCAACCCGATGGGTTTGTGCACGAAAATCATCCCGATTATGTATATCGATTGGACAAAGCTCTCTATGGACTAAAACAAGCCCCTCGTGCTTGGTATGATGTCCTAAGCGAATTTTTAGTCAAGTCCAACTTTATAAGAGGCCATCAATACGACATTCTTCATCAAAAGACAAGGCAAAGACCTGATGATCGTTGAAGTTTACGTTGATGACATCATCTTCGGCTCGACAAATGAACGTCTCTGTCATATATTTGGTGCACTCATGAAGACCAAATTTGAGCTTAATGGGAGAACTCCAATTCTTTCTTGGCCTACAAGTAAAGCAACTCGAAGATGGAATCTTCATCAGTCAAACCAAATATATCCGAGATATTCTGAAGAGATTCAATCAAGACAAGAGCACACCGATGAATACTCCCATCTCAACAAACTGCAAATTGGATGTTGATCCGTCTGGCAAGGCCGTCAACATCACAATCTATTGGAGCATTATCGGATCTCTTCTCTACTTAACGTCCAGCCTACCCGACATCATGTTCGCCACTTGTCTCTGTGCTCGTTTTCAAGCTGACCGAAAGGAGTCCCACATGCATGCAGTCAAGCGAATTCTACGCTATCTCAAAGGAACACCCAACTTAGGGCTATGGTATCCTAAAAATATTGATTTTAGATTAATTGGCTATACTGATTTTAGATTAATATGACGTTCTAGGCGATTGAAATCAGTACGTAAATCACTCCTAGCATATAATCTATCACTTAATCAGCAAGATCATAAACAAAATTCGCAAGCATAAAGCATATTAATCAAAATACAAGTCACGTAAGTTTTTCGATCGAAAAATCTGGAAAATTATTTTGATCTTAAAACCGCGAATTCAATCCAAAAGCGATCACGATCTGCTCTGATACCAATTGTTAGGTCCTATTTTATCAACTAACGATCGATCTAAGCATGAATTCTAGATATTCGAATGATAAATCTCACAATATACCTTCGATCGAATATCTTCTTTGAAGATCTTGAGAGAGAGAGTTTCTCGATTACAAATCTCTCTCTTAGAATGTGAATTCAATGCTTGTGTATTTCTGAAAATGAACTTGTGTATTGATTTTGATAGTGTACATTGTATTTATACCTATTTACATGGTATATTTACTATTTGGTCCTACACTATCAAAACTACTAATTACGCCCCTAATTACAAGGATAATAAAATTACAAAGCACAATTTTAAATTCACTTCAAAATCCCCTTTTGGGCCTTCTCCGACATTCTTTTTCTTTATCAAACCCAATTAAGCCTTCATCCTTATTAACAAGATTTTGGGTTACTCAATCAAGAAAAAGAGGGGGAGAGCAAAAGAGATGCACATGATGAATTTCTCAATCATTATAGAAGAGAAAAACTGATCTCGCTGTGAACTTCTCCTAGATAATCTCGTATACTCCTAGAAGAGAAGCACCTCGAAGTGAACTTCTCCAACGATAATATAGATCTTATAAATAGAGAAAACGAGAACACGGTCTTGGGTTCGAATTCCATAACTGTGGAACCTCGAAAGGAACACGGTCTCGACCCAAAAAGAAGTTCTAATCTCTCAATGTTTTGTAAAGAAGACGAGACTCATCCTGAAAAGAAAAGCAAAAGGATCAGAACATAATTTCACAAAAGAGCCCATGGAACTGAAGAATTTTTAAGCTCACTAACCCAAATTTCCTACCCCCTTAGTCAGAGCCTAAAAATAATCCCTTAAAAGTCCCTTTAATTCAAAATGATGAACTTTCACTTGGTAAGTTGATTAAATATGCTACGATAACAAATTAATTGATATAATTTTGTCGTGATGATATGAGTGATATATCTACTAAATATTTCCACAATAAAAATAAATTGAGTAGTATGAGCGAAACTTGCGATAGATGTCAAAAGGAGATTAATGATAGAGTGGAGCTGAGAAATGCTGTTCGACGTTACGAGGCAACATTGGGATTACGAAAATCGTTTTACGCCCGACAAGGATAAAAGGAGCTGAAACGAAGACAAGCACAAAGGGAGAGATTGAAGAGAATTTAGAATTGTGCTTTGTAATTTTATTATCCTTGTAATTAGGGGCGTAATTAGTAGTTTTGATAGTGTAGGACTTAATAGTAAATATACCATGTAAATAGGTATAAATACAATGTACACTATCAAAATCAACACAAGTTCATTTTCAGAAAAACACGAGCATTGAATTCACATTCTAAGAGAGAGATTTGTAATCGAGAAACTCTCTCTCTCAAGATCTTCAAAGAAGATATTATATCGAAGGTATATTGTGAGATTTATCATTCGAATATCTAGATTTCATGCTTAGATCGATCGGTAGTTGATATAATATGACCTAACAATCATTTTGACATCTATCGCAATTTTCGCTCATTGCACTCAATTTATTTTTATCATGAAAATATTTAGTAGATCTATCACTCATACCATCACGAAAAAATTATAACAATTAATTTGTTATCGTAGCATATTTAATCAACTTACTAAGTGAAAGTTCATCATTTTAAATCAAAAGGACTTTGAAGGGATTATTTTTAGGCTATGACTAAAAGGGTAGGGTAATTATGGGATTAGTGAGCTTAAAAAAACAATTCCAGGAGCCCTTTTTGAAATTCATTTATGATCCTTTAGCTTTCTTGCTCAAGATGAGTCTCGTCTTCTTTACAAAACTTTGAGTGATTAGAACTTCTTTTTGGGTCGAGACAGTGTTCTTTTCGAAGGTTCCACAGTTATGGAATTCGAACCCAAGGCCGTGCTTCTCTTCTCGTTTTCTCTATTTATAAGATCTAGATTATCGTGGGAGAAGTTCACTTCGAGGTGTTTATCTTCTAGGAGTATACGAGATTATCTAGGAGAAGTTCACAACGAGATCCGTGTTTCTCTTTTATAAAGATTGAGACTTGTATCTCTTTTTCTCCCCCTCTTTTTTCTTGATTGAGCAACCCCGAAACTTTGGAAATAATGTTGAAGGCTTGATTGGGTTTCATAAAAAGAATGTCGGAAAAGGCTCAAAGTGGATATCTAGAGGTAAAAGTAAATGATTTATAATTTGGGCATAGTGAGGAATTTCCTAAGTTGCCCTTATCATTTTCATGACAAACTAACACAAGAGCAAGAATGAAGCTATGAAGTACAAACCAAAAGATAGTCATTTGAAGTGTGACACACTCAAGAATAAAAATATTGAGGCTCAAATTCTCACATATATGATGTGGCTTTTTGTTTAGTGAAACAAACTAGGCTCTTTGAATAAGAGAAAGTCACATGAATTTTTAGACAAAGTACTTAATCATATATCAAAGAAATATTTTTGTGAGTATTTCAAAATAGGCAAAATTATCATCATCCCCAATTTTTTTAATTTTATTTAATATTATATTTATATACTATTTTATTTTTATTTTTCTTTGTAAAAAAATTGAAGGATAGAGTCACGCAAGATAATCAAAGAATATCAAGAAGCCCATAGAAAATCATATAGAAGCATAATAGAGCATGTAAAGCACTTTTCAAGTAAGATTGATATTCAACATGCCTAACTTAGCAAAAAGGAATTGGAATCGTTTTTCATCCAATGCCTTAGTGAATAAGTCGGCAAGTTGAAGCTCCGTTTTTTTAAAAACATATCTATAGTGTCTTTTTCTACATGATCTTTTATAAAATGATAGTGAATATCTATGTGTTTCGTGCCTGAATGGTGAACATGATTGCAAGTAATGGCAATAGCACTTTGAGAATCACTGTAAATGAGAATGTTATTAAATTCAAACCCGTAATCGCGTAGTTGTGTCCGTATCCATAGAACTTGCGAGTAACAGCTGGCAGCCGCGACGTACTCCGCCTCGGCCGTCGAGGTTGACACGCAATTTTTCTTCTATGAGGACCAGCAGACCAACTTTTCGCCTAAAAATTGTGCTCCGCCAGACGTGCTTTTTCTGTCCATTCGACAACCTGCATAATCATCGTCAGTATAGCCAATTAATTTAAAATCAGTATCTTTAGTATACCATAGCCCTAAGTTGGGTGTTCCTTTGAGATAGCGTAGAATTCGCTTTATTGCATGCATGTGAGACTCCTTTGGGTCAGCTTGATAACGAGCACAGAGACAAGTGGCGAGCATAATGTCGGGTCGGCTGGACATCAAGTAAAGAAGAGATCCGATAATGCTCCGATAGGTTGTGATGGTGACTGCCTTGCCAGACGGATCAGCATTCACTTTGAAGTTTGTTGATATGGGAGTATTGATCGGTGTGCTCTTGTCTTGATTAAATCTCTTCAGAATATCTCGAATATATTTGGTTTGACTGATGAAGATTCCATCTTTGAGTTGCTTTACTTGTAGTCCAAGAAAGAATTGGAGTTCTCCCATTAAGCTCATCTCGAATTTGGTCTTCATGAGTTCACCAAATTTCTGACAGAGACGTTCATTCGTCGAGCCGAAGTGATGTCATCAACATAAACTTGAACGATCATCATGTCTTTGCCTTGTCTTTTGATGAGAGTGTCGTATCGATGGTGCCTCTTATGAAGTTGGACTTGACTAAAAATTCGCTTAGGACATCATACGAAGCACGAGGGGCTTGTTTTAGTCCATAGAAAAGTTTTTCCAATCTATAGACATGATCGGGATGATTCTCGTGCACGAAACCATCGGGTTGAGAGACGTAGACTTCTCCTTTTAACACACCGTTGAGAAATGCAATTTTAACATTCATTTGATACACTTTGAAGTCTTTATGAGCCGCGTATGCTAGATATAGTCGAATTGCTTCGATACGTGGAACCAGAGCATATGTCTCGTCGCAGTCAATTCCTTCTTGTTGATTGTACCCCTTAGCTATGAGTCATGCTTTATTCCTGATTACTTCACCGTTCTCGTTCTTCTTATTCTTGAAAACCCATTTAGTACCAATTATTGTTTTACCTCGCGGTCGAGGAACTAATGTCCAAACTCGTAGACGCTCGAATTGGTTGAGTTCATCTTGCATCGCGATTACCCAATCCTGGTCTTTAAGGGCTTCGGCTACCTTGATTGGTTCGTTTTGGCTTAAGAATCATGCTAATAATCCGCTTTGTGTAGACGACCTAGTGCATACTCCACTTGAAGGATCACCGATTATTTGGTTAATAGGATGAGCTCGAGTCCATTTGCGTTCATGAGGAAGAACCGAAGTAGATCTTTCGTTGGTTTGTAGATCGAGACATCCTGAATTGATGGGCTGATCATTCGTAGTTGGGAAATTCAATTATGAGGTTGAATTGGAAGAAATCTCCTCATCTGCATTTGTAGGAGCTGCAGTAGGAGCTGCAGCACTAGTTGAAGATTCAGAATTAGGAGAATCAGGCATGCATTTGAGACTCGTTCCGATAAAAATGTTCAAATAGAAAGTCCAAATCTTCTAGGTCAGCGGGAATTGCTTCTCTTGACTTTGAGGTAGAAGTTGTCGGAATTTGTCGACTTTGTGCCAACACGCCTATAAGCTCGGGTTCTGAACTATTTTGTTCAGAAGTCAAAGCGGTCTCTTCTTGAAAAGTGACGTTTTAGCTTTTCAAGATTGTACGCGAAGACTTGATATAGACGCGGTATGCTTTAGAAGTGGATGAATATCCACGAAGACGGCTTCAAATGATTTAGGGTTGAGGTTGCTTCGATGCTCCCGATCGTTGGCCACAAAACATTTGCACCCGAATACTTTAAAGAATGAGCTATTCGGAATCCTTTGATTAATTATCTCATACGGCGTCTTTCCAAAGCGTTAGTGAATAATCGTCCGATTTTGCGTAAAACACGCGGTATTCACTGCTTCAGCCCAAAGAAAATGAGGGAGACCGGAATGTATTTGCATTGTTCTTGCAGCTTCAACTAGAGTCCGATTCTTCCGCTCTACGATGCCATTTTGTTGAGGCGTTTTAGCAGTTGAAAATTGTTGAATAATTTCAAGTGACTGATAGTAATTGTTGAGACGTTGATTCTTGAATTCAGTTCCGTTATCAGTCCGGATTACTTGGATTTTCTTTTGCATGAGATTCTGAGTCGTATTCACAAAACTGATTATCAAGTCTCTAGTTTTATCTTTTGTTCGGAGATATCTTGTCCATGTGTAGCGAGAATAATCGTCGACAATTACTAACACATATTTACTACCGTTGATACTTTGTGTACGCATTGGTCCACAAAGGTTTATGTGAAGTAATTCCAATGGTCGAGATGTAGAAGCAACTTGCTTGAGTTTGTGTGATGCTCGCTTCATTTTTCCCATTTGACAAACCGAACAATTATGCTATTGATGTATGGAAATAGTTGGTAGACCGTGTACCAACTTTTTGATTGAGAGTTTGTGAAGAGCTTTGAGGTTTAGATGAGACAAGTGTTGATGCCATAAGCTATTCCTCTTGATTGTAGTCTGTGAGATGAGGCAAACAGCTGTCGAAGGTCGAACTGTTGTCAGATTGGTGGTGTATAGATTTGATCTTCGTGATCCTGTTAGAAGTTCTTGATTCTGACTATTTAATATTTTGCACTGTTCAGCTAGAAACACCACTTGAAATCCTTTGTCAAAGAATTGTCCTACGCTGAACAGATTGTGTTTAAGACCTTGGACGTAAGAGACATCTTTGATCGTCAGATTCTGCAGTAGAATATCTCCAAAGCCTGGTATAGGAGCTGAATCGTTGTTGCCGAATCTGATTTTTCCGTTGTAACGGTCTTGGTAGTTGCTCAACAGTTCTTGATTTCCCGTCATGTGTGTGGAGCAACCAGAATCTAAATACTACACATGATGGATCTACATAGAAAAATTTTAGAGAGACTTAGGTACCGACTTAGTAACGGGTCCTCTCGGATTAGCAGGTTTGTTCATTTTTGGTTCCTAAACCATTTATGTTTTTAGGTACCCAAACCAACATGGAATTAGTTGGTTTAAGTGGTACCTCAGTATGCAACTTGGCCTTTTGGGCTTGCGTTGGCCTAGATGGTGTCTTGAGAACCTATTGAGGTGGAACCTTGCATGGAAGGTTAATTTCAGCGTGGACAAATGTCTTATTAGTCTTAGTGCATGAGAAAATCTTTTTTCTAGCTAGTCTCTTAAGGTGTTTGGCTGAGTGTACTTTGACCGGATACCTTAAATGAGGACAAGAATGTATCGAGCTATAAACTTTCTTTATAGCCGGATCTTGTTTCCTTCGAGACTTACGATTTGCATTTGTCTTAGAATGATGGTTATGTTTTTAGAAGTAGAGCTGATTTCAAAATTTGTGCTTTCAAAATTAACAGGCTTTAACTCATATGTGGAAGCAACAATATTAAAATTAGAAACGACTGTTTTCTTACGAGTGTCCATAGTTTTTGATACAGAAGAAAATTCTGAAAATAAATCTTTTCTATCACTTTTCTTTTGAAATTCTATCCTAGGCACTCATTCCTTTGCATGCTTCACCTCTTTTACTACTCTACCTATAGATGGAGTAGAAAAAAAGAGTTGGAAAAAATATTTTTCCTTTTTGAAGCATTTAAGGACTCTTTACCTTCCTTTACGCTTTTTAAAGAAGATTTATCTTCTTTTAAAATTTTTTGTAAAATAATGGGAGGTGTTGTCTTAGATTTGATCATGTCCTTATTTAATGATTTTTCTTTCAAAGTAAAATCAGGACAAGATTTTAAAATTGAGGAAGTTTTGAGATTAAAAATCTCCAATAATAGCCCATTCTTTTCAGCTTTGAAATTCTTTCTTTCTGTTTCAAAGGAAGCGTTTAAATCAGGTATTTCCCATGTCTTGTAACTTTTATTCAATTCGGTGTAGTCCAAGGGGATATCAGTCCTATTAGTGACTTTTCGTTTAGATTCTTCTAAGGCATTTATTTCAGAAGAGGTTAGTAAAGGCCATTAGAGAAGTTAATCCTAATCCCATATACTTGCTATCATATAATTGTTTGACATTGACCTTTTTTAAGTTACAGGGATTGTTAAAACCTAAGCCTTCTTTAGGATTATAAAATTATATATCAAGAGGTTGATTTAGAAATGTAGTCTGATCCGTTTACCCCCTTTTTGTTAGAAGATCGTCTAAAGTTTTAATCCTATAGTAAAGCTTCTTACGTTCATCAGAGATTTCTTTAAAATTATTTCTAGAAATTTCTAAGTCTCTCTGACAATCGCTAAGAGTCTTAATAAGGTCATTTATTTTTATTTCTGAGGTAGCTATCCTACATTCAAGACTAGTTATGGTTTCTTTAGAATTAGTTAAGAGAATATCTAAGTGAATTGTTCCATCTAATTGCTTTTGAAAATTATTTTCACTAAGGGCTAGTCTTTCTTCTAATTCCTTTTTGCTCTTCCGCTCATTCTTCATGTTTCAATACTTAGTTTGTAAAGATTATAACATGTTTAATAATGTAGAATTAGGCATCGTTACCTCTTGTGATGATGTGGATGCTTTTTCTTCATCATCTGACCTCCTTGATGAATTATCAGTTGAGGCGACGTCAAGGTACGCCATCAGAGCAAGATTTTCGTCTTCAGAATCTGCGGTATCTTCGAGCCAATGCTTTTGTTCCGCCATCGAAGCTACTCCAACCTCTTTTTGTTTAGTTAGTTGGAATTTTTTGGAGTAGTAGTTGGCATCCTTTTTGTTGGGAAGTTTGGATTCTCTGGCGAAGTGCCCTATCTTACCACAACTATAGCACTTTTGTGGTTCTTTGGCGTTTTTAGATTATGATGACTCGGCCGGTCTTTCCTTGTGCTTGGAGCTTGATGTCCGATGTTTATTTGCCGAAGAGGGGGATTTTTTTATAAAACTTTTTGCTCATCATCTTAGTAATGAGTGCCAATTGTTTCTTGAACTCCTTCATGTCTGGCTCAGAGTCCGATTCGGAATCATCTTCATCTTCTGAAGAACTTGGCACCTTGATGTTTTTATCCTTGCGAGATCGGCTAGTTTTTCTTTCAGAGACTAGAGCTATAGAGTCTTCGATCTGCTTGCCCTTAAGTTCTTTTTGTATCTCGCTTATATCTTCTTCGTGTTGAGCGAGATTATCAAAGACGGCGTGGATATCCATTTCGTCTAAATCCTTGTTTTGACGGATTTGCATGGATATTTTCTTCCACTCCGATTGAAGAGAAGAGAGAAATCGGATGTTGACTTCCATGTTGGTCTTGAAAATTTCTATCTTCCTCATTTCATTGAGAAGAAGATAATGTTGATAGAGTTCATAAACGTTTTCCTCCGACTTTGCTTTGAATGAGTCGTAGGCCGTGAGAATATTGGCTTTCTTGGCTTTGACTCCGACTTCGGTTCTTTGCATCATTTTGTGGAGTTCATCCCACATAGCTTTTGCACTAGATAGACTATCTGTTTGCATATAGATGTCGTTAGGAATTCCTTGTATTAGGAAAGTTTTGGCTCCTAAATCCGCTTTTGCTCTTAATCGCTCCCCCTCGGTGTATTCACTAGGAATTTTGAGTCTTCTAGTTGTGGGAATGAGGGATTATTAGTGGCATCGCCTTCTTGGATGAGCCAAAATTGAGCGGGACCTTCTTGAAGAGAAGCTATCAAGTTTGTAGCTTGCGCTTTTGTTTCCAAGAAGTTCATAAACCGGCTTCTCCATACGGTGTATTCGCCTCTTCGTAGAATTTGAGGGCGGACATCGTTTCCGAGTGAGTAAGCATCCATTTGTAGTTGATTGGTAGGATCTTCGTGAAAGTTTGGCATCGAAATGGTAAAAGTGTTTCACAAGTAACAAACTTCGTTAGTAATGTTTGTTTCGTACTTTAAGCAATTTAATTTTCGTACCTATTTTTAGGTTGTTAAAGAGAAATTGTTTTTATTTCGAAAAATATTTGATATGAGTATTGGTACTTCAAAATTTGCTAAAGAATTTTGAACTTAAGATCGAAAATTTTGAGTATCGTAGAAGATAATTCGGAGACAAATATTTTTCGTATGTTTTGAAAATTACGAATTTTGATTTCTTTCAAAATAGTGTAAGATGTGTGTGTGTTTGAGCAGTGGTCGAAAAACATTTCGAGCAATAAATTTTTCGATTTAAAAATTTTCGAACCTTTAATCGAAAAGGATTTTCGATCGTATAAGTTTTTCGTAGTATTTATCGAAAATTATTTTTCGAACGTAATAGTTTTGCAAAGTCAATATCCCATCGAAAAATAGTTTGTCGAATAATTGTTGATCCAAAAACCTTTATCCAAAAATTTGTAATCGAAAAATTAAGACTGATCGAAAAATTTCATGAAGTTTGTCTCAAATTGTTGATTAAAAGTTTTTCGTGTGAATTATTCGATCGAAATATGTTTTCGCTGAATTTTGACTCGAAAATTTAAATGATCGAAAATCTTGTGATAGAAAAACATGTTTTACTATTACAAGTTTTTCGTGTCAAAATTATATATTTATAGCGAAAACAGTATCCGTCGAAAAAAAAATACGCTTTATTACACTCGAAAAAGATATTTATATATGAATCGAAAAACTAATTATCAAAATAATGTTTTTCGAGTCTTATATTTGAGTAAAAGACACGAGAACAGTGTTTGTCATCGAAAATTTTTTCGGCTGCAAACTTATACGAAAAATATTTTTTCAGCCAAGTTTTTTTTTTCGACCGAAAAACGATTGAAGAACAGCCTTCATGTTCAATATAACAGTGAAAAATCCAGATTCAACCAAAAGGTTCAAGTTAGGAGCTGAAATTATGGATAATCACTCGTTTCTTAGTCCTGAATACGAACAAACACAAGATTAACCACGTTTTTCAGCAAAATTTATCGATTATGAAGAAAATCAAATCGGAATCAAAACTTAATTGCAAACGCAAATATCGATCTAAATCGAAAATCTGAGTTAATATGACGTTCTAAGCGATTGAAATCAGTACGTAAATCATTCCTAACATATAATCTATCACTTAATCAGCAAAATCATCAACAAAATTCTCAAACATTAAGCACATTGATCAAAATCTATTTCTCGTGAGTTTTTCGATCGAAAAATCTGATTATTTTGATCTTATAATGGCGAATTCAATCCAAAAGCGATCATGATCTGCTCTGATACCAATTGTTAGGTCCTCATATATCAACTACCGATCGATCTAAGCATGAATTCTAGATATTTGAATGATAAATCTTGTAAAATACCTTCGGTCGAATATCTTCTTCGAAGATCTTGAGAGAGTGTTTCTCGATAGCTATTCTCTCTTTTAGAATGTGAATTCAATGCTTGTATTTTTCCAAAAATGAACTTGTATTGATTTTGATAGTGTACATTGTATTTATACCTATTTACATGGTATATTTACTATTTAGTCCTACACTATCAAAACACTAATTATGCCCCTAATTACAAGGATGACAAAATAACAAAGCACAATTATAAAGTCTCTTCACCGCATCTACCACCTGTTGGAGGATATATCCCGCCTGGCCTTCGCTTCTTTCATAACCCGAACGCAGCCGACCTAGCACTCCAATCGATGCTGATCCCATTGGAGCTGCTCCGCCTAGCTGATCCAACTGACGAGGCCTATCAGGACTACTGTCAAAATAACTCCATCACGGAGGAAATGGTACGGGTCGTGGATCTAGCTCCGACACCTTCTCAACGAGACAGAGACACCGGTTGTTGAGCCCGAAGGTGTCCCTCAAGTCGAATCTCATGAGCCACCGAATCTGATGAAGAATACAAACTTCAACGAAGGGGCTCACGGCGACAGCAACTATCAGCCCCGTCTGTATCTCCTTCAACGCAAATGGCTTCGGTGACATCTCCTCCACCAACAACGGATCAGCCAACAACACAGATTCAAAAATTGAATATGTTTCAACACCCATAGAGGTGATACATACCGTATCATCTCAAAGATTGGGTGGAAGCCCTGTTGGATCCCCGATATCTTCGGAGAAAACAATAGGCCAACCCACTGAAGTGGTGACTTCAGGGTTGATAACGGATGTCCTTGGACGTTCTGGAATTTCAAGACTTCTTCCAGGCGGCACATCGGAAATCTTTTTCGATGTTGTGACAGTGGAGCGCCTCCCTAGCCCCACTCCAACACCACCAATGATCGTGACGGAGCAACGCTTACAAGAAGTCCTCTCCACAGCCATCTCTTCACTTGAAGATCGACTGATGGACAGGATGCTCCAAGCCATTGAAACTTCCCGATGGGATACCGGGAAAGCACCAGTCTCAGAGGCTGTTTCGTCCGAAGATCACACAAAACCCGTCTCCTCACCACCACTAACCACAACCATACACACCCCCATACAGCCCACCCTCACCACCCCAACTCAATCACCTTCCTTCATCAACCCATACACTATCCCAATCACCCAGCTTCATGACATCCTCGTTTCACGACACCTCACCTTAGAGACTAGGACCCCAACTGAGGAGAATCTCTACAAACGGCTGGTCAATGAACCTGAGCCGCCCGCCCAAACTAGGTGCCGTGAAGAAAGCTCCCACACCAAAAGAAGACATGACGATCCCGATGATCCGGATCTTCATGAGGGGGAGAAAAGGCAAAGGACCACACGCAGCGGCCGTGGTTAGAGTCGAGAAAAAAAAACGACTCAAGAAGCTGGAGGATCATCAACAAACCCACCAACCACACAAACCACTACCCGCCAACAAACAACCACAACTCCCACCATATCCCACACACAAACACCACCTCCCTCTCCCACAAATCCAAATCCAATCTCGACCTCTAACCTTCTCCAAAACCAACCAGAAGAAGTCGTCTACGATCCACATGTGATCGTATATGATTATATCCTAAACAAGAAGTGGATGACGCAATGGGAATCATAGGAAGCTGTTCAAGCCCGACACTCCAACGTCAGATACTTCTTACAACAAGCTTCAGTGGACTTGGTGCTGGTTGAAAATGAAGAACTTCAAGAAAGCGAGAACTACAACTCCGCTCTCCCTGAACTACCTGAAAGGAGTAGGCATAGAGTCGACTCTCCTCCCCGCTTATCAAAAGGGACTGTCAGAGTCGAGATGCCTTAGGAGAACATACGGATTGAGGTTCCGTTCATTGAAGATATAAGGAAGCAGATATGGAGGCCTCCTAACCGCATAAAGAAGCTCAATGAACTGAATCTACGGTTATATCTCATTGGAAAGATAGGAAGAAGATGGAGCACATCTTCATGCTCAACTATCTGTCCAGATCGAGGTGGCATCCCAACGGATCAACTCATGAAAAACTTCAGGGACAAGCCACCGATCCTCCAACTCGTGGGTGTTTCGCACTCGATTGGAAGTTATCCAACCCCAATCTATCACCTTGAGCGAGCGGACATCAACCGCACTCGAGAAGTGATAGATGAGAGCTATCTCCCCTTCCTTCCACCGGACGAGGTCTACCGTTTATATCAAATGTACAAGAGAAAATATCAGACGCCCTCTGGTTACATCAAGATAGAAGGACTCGAGGGGTTAAAGAAATTCATGGTGTGGCAGATCAAGTATCACACCGCACACGACCTTCAAATTGATGTAGAGAACAATATGAAGAAGGTCGACATGGAGTCTCCGCTCATGAAGGGCTTTCCACTCAACGACTTTCCCGAGAACTACATATTCAAGAAACCTGGCCTCGCCATAACTTATCGGAATCCAATTATTGGAAAGACGAGAGCTATGATGAAGTCAGAAATCCACAAATTCTGTGACGGAACGTTGAAGCTAGTGAGGAAGAAGATCCAGAAGAGGTTGGCTGAGATCACTGAAGAGACGATCTTCGAGGATATTGGAGAAGAAGCGGCCCCGCTCCTAAATGAGCTTCTGGATGCAATTAATGAAAGATTGGAGGTGAGGAATGTTGTCCGATACTACGAGACAACATTGAGATTGAGGAAATCGTTCTACGTCCGACAAGGATAAACGGAGCTGAAGAGCAAACAAGTACAAAGGGGGAGATTGAAGAGATATTAGAATTGTGCTTTGTTATTTTGTTATCCTTGTAATTAGGGGCATAATTCATAGTTTTGATAGTGTAGGACATAAGAGTAAATATACCATGTAAATAGGTATAAATATAATGTACACTATCGAAATCAACACACAAGTTCATTTCGGTAAAATCACAAGCATTGAATTCACATTCTAAGAGAGAAAAACAATCGAAAAACTCTCTCTCTCAAGATCTTTAGCCGATAAATTACCGAAGGTAGTTCATAAGATTTTTCATTCGAATATCTAGAATTCATGCATAGATCGATCGTTAGTTGATATAATAGGACCTATCATATATATTAATAATAATAATAATAACATAAAATAAAATAAAAAAAATGGGGGATGACGATAAATTTTGCCTATTTTGAACTACTCACAAAAATATTTCTTTGATATATGTTTAGTTCTTTGCTTAAAAATTCATACTTTCTTTTATTCAAAGAGCTTCGTTTGTTTTACTAGACACAAAGCTACATCATACATGTGAGAATTTGAGCCTCAATATTTTTTTTGAGTGTTTCACACTTCAAATGACTATTCTTTGATTTGTACTTCGTAGCTTTATTCTGGCTTTTGTGTTAGTTTTTTCATGAAAATGATAAGGGCAAAATTAGGAAATTCCTCACTTGCCCCATATTATAAATCCTTTCCTTTTTCCTCTAGAAATCCCCTTTGAGCCTTCTTCAACATTCTCTTTCTTTTGAAATCCGATCAACCTTCAATCTTATTACTAACTTCTGGGGTTGCTCAATCAAGAAAAAGAGGGGTAGAAAAAGAGATGCACATGATCAATTTCTCAATCTTTATAAAAGAGAAACACGGATCTCGCCATGAATTTCTCCTAGATAATCTCGTATACTCCTAGAAGAAAATTACCTCGAAGTGAACTTCCCCAACGATAATCTAGATTTTATATAGAGAAAACGAAAAGAGGAGCATGACCTTGGGTTCGAATTGCATAACTGTGAAACCTTCGAAATGAACACGGTCTCGGCACAAAAACAAAAGATCTCATCTCTCAAAGCTTCGTAAAACAGAAGAATCTTGAACAAGTGCAGAAAGAAAAGAAAAAGGAGCATTAATGAATTTCAAAAGGGCCCTTGGAATTGAAGAATTTTTAAGATCACTAATCCCAAAAATTTCCTACCCTTTTAGTCATAGCCTAAAAATAATCCGTTCAAAGTCCATTTGATTCAAATTGATAGACTTTCACTGGGAAAGTTGATTAAATACGCTACGATAACAAATTAATTTATAATTTTTATCGTGTTGACATGAGTGATATATCTACTAATTTCATGATTAAAATAAATTGAGTGTTATGACCGAACCTTGCGAGAGTCGTCGAAATGATTGATACTATGATATTAGAATATTAGTTACATGATTTGACGACAAATTAGTATTTTATATGTCATGAGAAATTTTTGCGTGATAATGTTCAAAATGGACAATCTGACCCCAAAACAAAAATATTTTTGAAAAATATTTTTAAAAATATTCTTGCACATTTTAAATGCATTAAATACTTGCAAACACGACTTCTAATATTTTTTTAAGTATCACTGAATATTTCGAGCTCATCCGATGAGTCAAGTGTTGAATTTCATCACAATTGGGAAGACAACAGGGAGTCTTATAAAATTTCTTTTTGGGTTCACAAGTAGATTAAATTTTTTCGTTAAACCAGATCTGATTTTTAACAAAAGCCCAAAATATTTTTCGGCCCAAAGCCCTTTTCTCCTTTCCCAATCGAAAAGTATTAATATTACTTTTTCGATCGAAAAACTCATTCTCACGCAACCACAAATAGTCGAAAAACTTTTCGTTCTCTCAAACTTTTCGTTCTCTCAAACTCAAAAAAGTATTAATATTACTTCGAAACTTTTTCGACTGAAATGTCTTAACCCTGTTAGGACATTTTAATTGTGTTCAAATGTATATGTTTATCTTAGTGTTGTTGTATAAGTAGTAGTTTGGGCTTAATTGTAAGTAAGCCATAGAGTATGACGACTTAGCAAATATACCAAACTTGTTTGGTATATAAGGAACCCTAATGTGATGTATTAGGGTTAAGAATTCATTTTAATAAAAAACCATGCTATACAACGTGAAGAACGCTCTCAAGCTTCCGCGCTAAAATTCAAACGTGTTCTTCGTAAGTTTTACATTTTCTATCAAATTCTTTACCGAACTTAATCATGTTGGATATAACTTGAACTACCAATTGGTATCAGAGCGAGCGCGTTAGGATTTGAGCGAATATTTGCATTTTTGGTTCGAATTTCGTTGAAGAACTCGCACGTAAATTTTCGAATTTCAGTTTGATTCTTCAGGTTTTGATATAAGTGTTTTAAACATGTCTAGGATGAATTTTGATTGATTGAAACGCTAATTTTCGCGGAATTTTGAAGATTCGATAAATCGTGTTCATCGTAAAATTCATTCGATTTTTCAAAAATTTGACATATTTTCCTATTTTCTGCTTTGATTGAGTGTTAAAAACTAGAATTCTACAAGTTTCGATCCATAATCCAAGCTAAATTTGACTAATTTTGTGTTTCCGATCGAAAACTATGTGTGTTCTTCGTTAAAATTGAGTACGTTGCTGTTTTTGCGATAAATATTTTTTTTTGCGGATAAGTCTACCGACAAATTTTTTTAAACAGTGTTTATCGAAAAACTTTCTTGGCAAATTATAAGAAAATTTTGGTATTTTAAGAAGTTTTCGACATCAATACAAAACATTTTGGTATCTACCAAAAGTTTTCGAGACTTATATAATTTTCGAAACTTCACTATATTTCACGAATACACCAAATTTTTTGATACGGGATTTTATAAAGCCAATTTTAAATTTTTATCGAAGAAATTTTTATCGAGAAAAGTTAGTCAACACGAAAAACTTGGTCCACCCGAGAAAGTTTAGTTTACAAAGGTGTCATCGAGAATCTAAATCGTAAAACATTCTCGATACGACAAACTTTCTCGATACACATATTTTTCGATACTTAACCTTTGACCCTATTTTTTTTACTTCAATATTTTGATCCAAAATGTTTCAATTTCAATTTTTTTTTTCTAGAAAAATATTTTAACCTTATTCAATGTTTTAAGGCACATAATAGGAAAGTTTTGATCAATTTTAGAAGTGTTGAACATCAATCTAAAACTTTTCGGTACACACCAAAAAGTTTTCAATACTCAAAATTTTCAATACTCCACGATATTTTTCATCATCAAAAATTTTCGATACTGAATTTTTTTAAAAAAAAAGAAGAAGCCAAAAGTTTCGAATATTAAAAATTCAAATTCTAAAATCCAAAAACGCGTTAACGATCAAATATCCAACCTAACCAAAGCAAACGGATACCTATTCTATGGAACCCGACCAAAACCTAATTGATGCTCTTCAGAGAGCACGGTATCTACGAATGAACGCCTCAACTGATCACCTCAAGGTTAGTCCTTCTGACTCTAGTTTGTTTGAAATGTTAGAAAAAACAGTTATAGAGCTAGAGACAAAAAATAAGGAACTTGATCACGCGTCTTAAAAATAGTGAAGCAGCGTGTCGTAATAAGTCACTCCTTTATGATGAATTAGTTGAGGAACGCGGAAAATTGTACTCTAAAATTAAAATTTAGAAGACAATCTTGTGGAAAAGGGTCAAAAAAACCAAAGTTCCTCTAAAGTCTTAGCATTTAATTGGGGAAATATTTTACATTCTGATAAATCTACTTCTTGTTCGAAAATTCTGGAGGTTATTCATAAAATAACCGAATTAAACGCAACTCTGGAATTAGAAAGAGTAGGTTTTCAAGCGGGAAAGAAAAAGCTTTTAGATGAGATATCAAATCTAAAAAATTCCGCTCATTCACATGACATGAAATTTATAATCCTTTTGAAGGCTTAAGCTTTACTAATCCTTGTAACTTGAAAAAGATTAACGTAAAACAATTATACGATATCAAGTACATGGGTTTAGGATTCACTTCTTTAATGGCTTTTACTAACTCTTCCGAAATGAAAAGCCACAACTAGGACTGAAATTCCCTTTTAATACACTGAATTGAATAATAGTTACAAGACACGGGAAATAAACTTGTCTAGTGACTATAATTCATTATATCCTTTAGAAGACCTTCCTAAAGTTGAGGAAGAAAATTTTGATCATTCTAAAAATTCTAATTTCTGTTTTATTCCTGCTATGATTATGAAAACAGCTGATTGAAACTCCTCATTTGAATCAGAAAGAAAGAATTTTGAAGAAGAAAATAATGCACTTTTATTGGAGATATCAAATCTCAAAAATTCCTCTCCTTTACTTGTTTTAAACGATAATCAGGATAAAGCAACGCAAACTGACGTTTATATTCCTAAAATCGAAAAGACTTTTACTAATACTTCTACGTCAATTTTGACCGAAATTGAAATTCAAAGTATAAAAGCAAAGAACTTCAAATTGCTAAAGAACAAATACAACTTATGAAGGAGAAGGGAAAATCTACATTATCCAAAGTTACAGAACGGAAATTTAAAGAACAAAAATTTTCCGCTCCTATTCCTATAAAGAAAGTTTTAACGAAAAGGTTCCAAGTTCTAGCAAACAAACTTCATCGTGTGCTTCAAATGATTTTACTAATTCTCTATTAAGAAGCCTAGACTTGGAAATAATTTTCCTAATTCTTCTCATCATTCTACTGTGAATTGTGTGAATTCTCAACGTAAGATACACGACTTATATCCTAGTGATGCTTATAATTCTATACGCTCTTATTCCTACATGAAGTATCCAGTCCAAGTTCATTCTATTAAACATCTTATGCGACTGGCTTCGGAGAAAATATTTAAATCATCTACGAGACACCACCAAAGCTGAAATTTCCTTTCCATGTCAAATCACTCCTACATGAGTTCCTATGTCTACTATTAAGTTAGAAAATCCCACAAAAATTTGGGTACCTAAACGCACATTAATGGATGATTTAGGATCGAAATTAAATTTGACTCCATCTATGCTTAACCCGTTTTCTGCTACTAAGGGAGGACCCACATTACAATGGGTACCAAAGTCCCGATAATATTTTGCAGATTCCCTCATGTAGGGTATTCGACGTAGTGGCACCACCTACATGATAAAGGGAAGAGGCGTGAGCTAATACAACTGCACTTCAACGAGGTACATTCTAATTATGTGTATGTTGAACGAAGTTTCAATAGTTTAAATTTTGCATACACATACGAGCTACATTGAAAATACCTATTATTTTTCAAAATGATACATTTTAAATATGCATTTTCAAGACATACAGAGATTTTAAAATTAAAAATGAATATTACGCATGGAAATGATAAATACCATTTTTTTTAAATATAACATTTTTTAAATGAGCCTAATTTGAGGGGGAGCTACTCTTTTATTTTTAAGAGGAGCTACTCTTGTTTTTTTTTTTTGGATTAATGTCCCTTTATATATATATATGAAAAGAAGAATACAAAAGAGCGCGCAGGAGAAAAACTCATACCGCATCAACCGATAACATGCTATCGGGTACAACTACGATATCAACAACGACATCGACAACTAGCTCCCCCACCGCCCTTCCGTGGTCCCTCTCATTGAGACCACGCACATTCTACACACCTACAGGGATCATGGATCACCCCCTGTTGGGGCTGCCGTTGCTTCAGGGCCCGTAGAAAAAGGAGGATCATTATCCTCATCCCGTAACGAGTGCAAAATAGCGAAAGAGTTAGAGGCCAACCCATCCTCCTCATGCACGGGCACCACCCGCGAATGTATCAAAAAGTAGGATCTAGAATTCATGCTTAGATCGATCGTTAATTTATCTACTAGGACCTAACATATCAAAAAGTATTTCTATGCGTATCGACAACTTTTATTAAGGGTGCCGAAAACCTTCCTTACCAAACATTATGTTTGCGATAATGCTTTGCGATACACTTCTTGTACCGAAAACTTTTTCGATTTTTTAACAAAAACACATAAACATGAAAGCTAAGCATTGTTAGCCGTCGAAATGAATATATTTTCAGCTACCAATTAACCGATCAAATAGCAAAGTATGTTGAATTTTCAGGAAAAATCGGAAGAACAATAATTAAACCCGCAAGAACAGTTTTTGATCGAGCTTCAAAATTCTCAAAATCTGTAGGTTTAATCGATCCAATTTTAACAAAGACTAGTTTTAAACATTTGATTAATCGTTATCAACAGCAAAGCGCATTGAATTTTGAAGAATCTATTAGGCCATGCAACACAATTAAGGCCGATGAAGAATTCAATAGAAAATGTAAAACTTACGAAGGACAATTTTGAATTTGGCGCGAAAGCTTGAGAGCATTCTTCACGTTGTAAAGCTCGATTTTCTATTAAAATGAATTCTTCATCTCTTTACAATTTTTACAATGAAAGCAAATGAGAGAGTTCTACCTAATACATCACATTAGGGTTATTTATATAACAAACAAGTTTGGTATATTTGCTAAGTAGTCCTAATCTATAGCTTAATTAGAATTAAGCTCAAACTACTATTTACACTACAAGACTATGATAACATATATTTGAACACAATAAAAATGTCCTAACAATCTCCCACTTTGTGTTCAAACTTCGTTTGAGCATTGGTTATCTGGTCTTGTTTTGGAAAAGATTGCTCGAGTCCTAACAATCTTCAATCTATGAGATTATTTGTATAATCTCTTCCTTTATCTTGTCTTGTGATCTCTTCATTTTTTGAAAGATTTTTAAGCTCACCATTTCTTGGTCTTGTCTCTTCATGGCATCGGATTTTCCTTCTAATCTTCTCTAGAAGCTTGTCTCGCAAATCCCGGAAGGTGTTTGAAGTTGCTTGCCGGATTTGGAGAATTTCTCTCTGTGTTGGAGAATCTCCTCTTTTTGTGTTCTATCTCTCCCTTTGATAGTAATATAACTCCCCCTATTTTAGTTCAATCTTATGTTGGGATCGGGGAATTCGATTTAAAATTTGGAGAGACGTACACAAGCAGCAACTTCGGTCATTGAAGCTCGTGGTTTTTGCTTGATTCGACGACGCTTGAGAATTTAGTATATTCATCGATCAATCTTGCACTTTCGTTGTTGTATTGCTCCCATTTTTTTAGTACTACTCCCCCTCATGATGATTGAGCGGGGAGATCATCATGGCGATGTGTCAAAATGGGACATCGTCGTTTGGCAAGACAATTGCATCGTCGTAGCAAGGAGATGGAGATAGTAGACTTCGTAGGAAATCAAATTCGGTAATAACCGCAACGGAGCCACTAAGGCGTTTCGTCGATATGAAACCGGGGCCACATAGGCTTCCTGTTGACATCGTTCTAAGAGCATTGCTCGTAGAAGATGGCCTAATACCGTTGTTGCTTTGATGTTGCAACGGCATGACTTCATTCCGATCCTCGAAGCATGTCGAAGAGTGAACATATTTACGGAAGTTCTAACTTGATCACAAAGACCAGGTGTTGTAAAAAGTGTATGTGTTCAGGGAAGTGAGGACACACTAGATCGAGTGCGCAAAGAAGTGTGGTGTGAGGCTAATTACAACTTACTTCAATATCTCCCGCTTCCGCGTGAAGCGGTGATAGTAGACGTGGCTTCCCGTGATGTATGAAACACATGTCTTTTGTGAGACAGACGAGTGGGTAAGGCTCGGATGTGCATGCGCTGTGGGACCTAATGCGATGTCTTCTACCCGGGAGCTAATAAAATTAGCAATTGTACCTATGGGGGTTGGTCCGAATAATTTGTGAGATAAGGGACCTTCAAAAATTTTCAAGTCATCATCGAAGTCATCTTGCTTGTTTTTCGGATGATGTAGGATAGGTGGTAGGTCGGATCATCACTAATGCTCGGACGTGTTCCGGGGTTAGGATCAAGTCGGATTAGATTGAACCATGGAAACTCCATGATTTCGGGATACGGAATGAGTGTTGCTTTATTTGAATCAGCAAGCCGGAGCATGTGAATGAAAAAGAGCATTTGGACGTCATGTATATTGTCACCTTTGCCTTTTGAAAATATTTGTCGATTGTAAGCTCGAAATTCTTCCTTGAAGTCCGTCGAAAGTTGTCGGAGGAAATATCCATGAAGCTTAATGAAGATGGGAGGAGATTTTCTTTTCTTTTTTTCCTCCATTTTTCCTTTTTTTTTTATATTTTCTCTTTTTTTTTTCTGTTTTGTTTATGAAGTATATATGTATATTTATTAGTAATATATATTATTATATGATATTATATATATATATGGTTTGCGGGTAAGAGGATCGAGAATTTTTTGTCGTATTAGGATTATCGAGAATTTTTTTTCGGATGGGGTGTATCAAGAATTTTTTGGGCTGAGGTGTATCGAGTATTGTTTTTTGGGAATGAGGTGTATCGAAAAAAAAATTCTCGGAATGAGTTGTATCGAAAAATAATTTCTCGGAATGAGGTGTATCAAGAAAAAAAAATTGAATGAGGTGTATCGAGAAAGTTCTTCGGATTAGGTGTAACGAGAAAGTTCTTCGGATTAGGTGTAACGAGAAAATTTTTCAGAATGAGGTGTATCTAGAAAAATTTTCGGATGAGGTCTGCGATAAAATTTCTCAGTGCATATTCCGTTATCTAAAAAAATTTATCGATATTGTAAGTTTTCTTGGTAAAAAAAGCTTTATCGAAAATTCTTTTTTCGAGTTTTATTTATTTTCAATATACAAAAATGGAAAAAATATACCAGTTCAAAAAAACGAAAATTGTTAGGTCCTAAATTATCAACTATCGAGAGATCTAGGCATGAATTCTAGATCTTCGAGTATAGATTTACGATTTGTTACCTTCGGTCGAATATCTCATTTGAAGAACACGAGAGAGAAGCTTAGTGTAAGAACGTATTTCGTGTGTGTTTCTCTCTCTATAATGTGAATTACTAGCCCTTGTAATTTTTTGAATTCTTGTATATTGATTTCAATAGTAAGTCCTACACTATCAAAAAATACAAGATACGCCCCTAATTACAAGGATAACTAATAAATGAGCACAATTTATAGGTCTTCTTCAATGTAATACCCGTAAAATTAATACGGGAATAATGCGCAATTAGCGTGAAAATTATTCTGTAAGTTTCGGAAAATTATGAAGTTAATTTTCGGACAAAGCGAATTTTCAGGAAATTGAACCGAAAATAAGAAAAATACTCTTTGAGTAAAATAAATAGATATGGGCCCAAATTAATTTAAAGTAGGCCCAATAAGAGATTTCCTTAAGAGAAAGGAAACGTAACTTTCCTTTTAAAGGTTTATCTCAAAAGGTGATAAGGACAAACGAAAATATCAAACGAAAGAAAACAAACGAAGAAAAGCAGAGAAGAACTAAGCAATTTCGGCTAACTTGGAAGTGAGGTAGGTGGTTTTTAACCCCTACAAACTGTTTTTAAGTTTTATTTATTTAGTTTAACGAATTTGGATGAAAGGTCATCCGAATTCATGAATTTCGGGAGCTTTGAATGATTATGTGTTGTATTTGCTGTGTTGAGATGTTAAGTTTGAGCTCAATATATGAGTTCTGTGAATTCTTACATGTTTATGTGAAATCTGGAACGGATTCATGTGATGAAGTTCTGGAAATATGAATTTCGATGAGATGAAGAAAGTTTCAGCTCATGAGAAATTCGCGGGTTGAAAAGAATTCGCGGGCCAAAAAGGTTCGTGAAGTGTGAGAGAGGAAAGAAAATCGCGGGCTGCGATAAAATTCGCGGGCCGAAAGATTTGTAAAGATGTGAGTGAGAAAAGAAGGTCGCGGGCCAAATTTTAAATTTCGCCAAATTTGAAAGGTTGAAATTCGGGCAGATTTTCGATAGTTCGCCGAAGTTTAGTTCGCGAATTATATTCGGGTCGCGAAAAGTTCTTCGCGGACTCAAATGGATTTTATTGTGTGAGTAAATGGGTTTTTCGCGGGTCAGAATTAATTTCGCGGGTCGACCACAGGGTGATTCCTGTGAGAGAAGTAGCGGGTCGGACTAAAGTTTCGCGGGTCAACTTGAATTTCGTGGGGTGATTCCTGTGAGTGAATTTCGGGTGACACGCGAACTAAATCATACTTCGCAAATTCGATCAAATGACGCGCGAAATCCAAATTCGGGCAATACCGCTAACACTGTGAAGAGTCCCGAATTTTGACTCCAAATGTCGGGTTGACCATATGCTTTTAAGTCTGAAGTTGTCCGAACTTCACGATTCGACCAGTCTAATTATTTTTGGACTTTTGTCTTAAATTAGGCCCAAATATTCAAATAAAATTATTTTAAGTTCATTTTATCTTTAAATCAAAGTATATTCATACTTTGACTAGAATTTTCGGGTCAACCCTTATTTTAAGATACGAGAGTATTTTGGGGTATTATTTGTAAGAAATAATACGTGATATATGTGACGAATGTGATATGCATTTCACGACATGCATAAGAGAGGTGAAGGTACCGTAATGATACGGTGACACGATATTGTGTCGAATGTGAGAAGGGTAGAGTTGCCGATTTTGGCAGTCAGGTTCAGACTCGATTATGCACTTGGTGGGAGAGGGGGTTTGCGACACCCATCTACTCGGGATTGAGCCACCCGAGGTGTAAACCACCGGATATTATTTGGCTCAGGGACGGCAGACAGATGTGAGATTCCTGTCTACCCGAACTTGTGGTATAACATTCGGGGAAAAAGCCGTCGGGTTGAGATTGTGTGCGGAAGGAGCGACCCGGCGCGGCCGGTGTGGGCTACCGCATGGTTGATGGTGTACTTTGCCATTGCGCGCGTGGGTGCCGAGTCTGACCTAGGGCCCTGTTGAGAATTGAGAATTGATAGATGAGATTTGTCGAGTGTGCATTATATTATATTGTGAGGAACCGGGATTGGGTGGAGTGCACGCACGTATTGCATGTTATGTAATCACCTACTGGGCAATAGCTCAGGGTTCTATCCTATTTTTGTTTGTAGGTAAGAATGAACCCGACACCGACTAGTGTCAGGGTTGAGATTCATGGCGAGCTGGCGGCGGTGACTCCACGGACTTTTGAGGGTGGCGCAGTACATGGGACGCGACCTGTGGAGTGGCATAGTGTTTGATATTGGGTTTGAAATTTTGGGGCTTCGGCCCAAAGTATAATAGTAGATATTTTTGTAAACCCGATATAATACTATGTGGTTGTTTAAATAAAAAAATTTTATCGGGTCTTCCGCGTGTTCTGTTGCGGGGAAATCCGCCAATTAACTTAATTAGGAAGTAGGGTCGCCACAGGTGGTATCAGAGCTTAGGCTTTAGATTCTGAAGACTGTCCATGTACTGCCACTCAAAAGCCGGGAGAACCAGCCTCGCCTGTAAGTTAAGTGTAATAATTTGATATGATTATGTGATCTCATGTATATTTGTTACATGAATTATCTAGTATTTGGAAAATGCCAAGAGGAAGACCGAGGAACGTGTTCGGAGAGTCCAGTCGGAGGGGCGAATCTGAATCCCCACCCCCGACTCGTGAGCATGACACGATAAATAGGCTGACTGAACTTATCCAAAGACAGTCAGACCAAATTCATGATTTGATAAATCACCAGAGCTCATCTGAGCACCATCCATCCCCACAGCCTGATCGCGTAGAGATCATAGGGGAGCGATTTCGTAAGTTAAATCCACCAGTTTTCGCCGAAGCTACTAATCCTGCGGCAGCTGAGGACTGGATCGACACAATAGAAGACTTATTTATATACAGTCGTATGCCGAACAATGAGAAGGTGTTGTGTGCCGTTTCCCTATTTCGGGGAAGCGCGCGTTTTTGGTGGAACACCATAAAGGTGTTAGAAGATCCGGCGACGATGACATGGGAACGCTTCAGGGAACTGTTTTATGATAAGTACTTCACTGCTCACGATCAGGAGCAGCGAATGTATGAATTCATGAACCTGAAACAAGGGCGAATGCCAGTTGCGGAATACATCCGCAAATTTGAAGAATTATCTCGTTTTGCACCTCATCTCGTGGCAACCAATACTCTAAAGGTGACGAGATTTCTTCGAGGGCTGAAGCCCGAATTTTATCGAGATTTAAGTGTGGCGGGAGTACGCCAATTAGAGTTCCGTCAGGCGACGGAGCGAGCGTTGATCGCAGAACAAGCGGAAGGAGTAGTAAGGGAAGCCCAAGAGGCAAGTAGGAAAAGAGAGAGTCAGCAACAGCAAGGAGGAAGCGGCCAAAAGCGACAATTCTTCGGCAAGGACCCGAAGAATAAAGGAAATCGACCGAGTCAACAGATGTGGCGCCCGAATGCTTATCAGAGACCGGCCAATGTTCCCAACCGACCCCCGGTACCAGCGCCCCAATGCCAACAGTGTGGACGAAATCACTTTGGCATATGCTACGGACCACGACCGGTGCAGACTCTGCAATGTTTCCGGTGCGGTGAGGCCGGACACATCGCACGGAATTGCCCGAGAGGTCAGCCTCCAGTGCAGACTCAACCGCGTAACCTCATTCGACCTCCACCTGTGCCTGCAAGAGTTTTTACTCTGACTAATGAGGAGGCGGAGGCAAACCCGAATGTAGTTACGGGTACGTTGAGTATATTTCACGTGCCCTCTTCGATCTTGATTGACTCGGGAGCCACACATTCGTTTGTATCGGCTAACTTTGTGGCCAGGGCAGGAATCTATCCCTCCCGTTCATTATGTGATTTCGTGGTATCTTTACCACATGGGGATCCAACTCGATCAAATTTGGTGGTTGAGAAATGTCCCGTAAGAATTGAGGGTAGAGAGTTAGATGTGAACCTAATAGTAATCCCGATGAATGATTACGATATTATATTCGGGATGGATTGGCTTTCGAAATACGGAGCCATTATTGATTGTTCAAAAAGGGTAGTTAGGTTTCGATCGCCAGAGGGAGAGGAGTTTGAATTTTCGGGAAGAAAGAATAGAAACTCAATCCCTCGGATTTCTGCTTTAAAAGCTCAGCGACTCGTAAATACGGGTTGCGAATCGTTCCTAGTTTTTGCGGTGAATGCTGAGGAATCTTCCCAGCTTAAACTTGAGGAGGTTCCGATAGTGAACGAATATTCCGATGTATTTCCCGAGGATCTTCCGGGATTACCCCCAGATCGGGAGATTAAATTTGCAATCGATCTTGTACCTGGAGCTGCCCCGATCTCTAAATCCCCGTATCGGTTAGCACCGAACGAATTACGAGAATTGAAGGAGCAATTGGAAGATTTGTTGCAGAAGGGTTTTATTCAACCCAGTTTCTCACCATGGGGAGCCCCGGTTTTATTTGTGAAGAAAAAGGACGGGTCGATGAGAATGTGTATCGATTATCGTGAACTCAACAAGATCACGATTAAGAATAAATACCCATTGCCAAGGATTGACGATTTATTCGATCAACTCCAAGGAGCAACAGTATTTTCTAAGATCGACCTGCGCTCCGGTTATCATCAGCTGAAGATCCGGGAAGCGGACATTCCAAAAACCGCATTCAGTACGAGGTACGGCCACTATGAATTTTTGGTCATGCCTTTCGGATTGACGAATGCTCCGGCAGCCTTCATGGATTTGATGAACCGAGTATTCAAAAAATTGCTGGACCGATGTGTTATCGTCTTTATCGACGATATTCTCATTTATTCCAAGACAAAAGAAGAACATGAGGAACATTTGAGAGCGGTCCTAGGAATTCTTCGGGAGAAACAATTATTCGCCAAATTTAAAAAGTGCGAATTTTGGTTGGATCGAGTAATCTTTCTGGGGCATGTTATTTCGGGAAGCGGAATTTCAGTAGATCCCAGCAAGATAGAAGCTATAGAAAATTGGCCAAGACCAACCACTCCCACGGAGATAAGAAGTTTTCTCGGGCTAGCTGGGTATTATCGAAAGTTCATTAAGGACTTTTCCAGCATCGCCTCGACGCTCACCAATTTGACAAAGAAAAATGTTCCGTTCAAATGGACGGATGAATGTGAGCAAAGTTTCCAGGAATTAAAGAAAAGGCTAACAACTGCTCCAGTGTTAGCAATACCTTCGGGTACTGGAAATTTTTCTGTTTATAGTGATGCCTCTAAATATGGGTTGGGGTGTGTTTTAATGCAAAACGGGAAGGTGATCGCTTATGCCTCCCGACAATTAAAGCCATATGAGAAAAATTACCCCACTCATGATCTCGAACTCGCAGCCGTAGTGTTTGCTCTTAAAACATGGCGACACTATCTTTACGGAGAAAGATGCGAGATCTTCACGGATCACAAGAGTTTGAAGTACTTCTTCACCCAGAAGGAGTTAAATATGAGGCAAAGAAGATGGCTCGAGTTAGTCAAAGACTACGACTGTGTGATAAATTATCATCCAGGAAAAGCGAACGTAGTCGCAGATGCATTGAGCCGCAAAACTGTAAACACTGAATTACGCCAATTCGGAGTTGAAGTAATCAATTTCGGAGAGATTGAAGAAAAGTTGGCAGTGTTGACACTTAAGCCAACACTATTAGACCGAATCATTGAAGTACAAAAGAAAGATGAGTTGTACTTGAAGAAACAAAGAGAACAAGATAAAGAAGTCTCATCGGAATTTGAATTCCGAGAAGACGGGAGTTTACGATTTAAAAGTCGCTTATATGTGCCGGAAGATGAAGAGATTCGTCGAACTTTAATGACGGAGGCACATACGACAATATATTCGGTGCATCCCGGTGCAACGAAAATGTATCGTGATTTGCGACTAAATTATTGGTGGCCGGGAATGAAAAAGGATGTTGCTGCATTTGTACATAGATGCCTGACTTGTCAGCAGATCAAAGCAGAACATCAAAGACCGGCAGGAATGTTACAACCTTTGACGATTCCCGAGTGGAAGTGGGACCATATAACAATGGATTTTGTCGTCGGGTTGCCAAGAACGGTGAAAGGTTATGATGCAATTTGGGTGATTGTTGACAGACTGACTAAGTCCGCCCATTTCTTGCCTATTCACCAGACCTATCCCATGGAGAAGTTCGCTGAACTCTACATTCAAGAGATAGTGAGACTCCATGGAATTCCGATATCGATCGTATCAGATCGAGATTCAAGATTTCTGTCCCAGTTCTGGAAAAGCTTACAGAAAGCTCTGGGAACTAAATTATCATTTAGTTCAGCTTATCATCCCCAGACTGACGGACAATCGGAAAGGACGATCCAGACACTCGAAGACATGTTGAGAGCATGTGTCTTGGATTTTCAAGGGAGTTGGAGTAAATATCTCCCGTTAATAGAATTTTCATATAACAACAGCTATCAAGCAATGATCGGAATGGCGCCTTACGAAGCCTTATACGGACGTAAATGTCGATCCCCAGTTCATTGGGATGAAATCGGCGAGAAGGCGCTATTAGGTCCCGAGATGGTACGCGAAATGACTGAAGTTGTTAAGAAAATTCGGGAGAAAATGCAAACGGCCCAAAGTCGCCAGAAGAGTTATGCAGACAAGAGGCGAAGGTCGTTAGAATTTGAAGAAGGTGATAAAGTATTTTTGAAAGTATCACCTATGAAGGGTGTCAAACGGTTCGGACAAAAAGGAAAGTTGAGTCCGAGATATATAGGACCTTTCAAAATTTTGAAAAGAGTCGGTGAAGTAGCATATCAGCTAGAATTACCGACGCCGTTAGCACAAGTCCATGACGTATTCCACGTGTCTACACTGCGAAAGTATGTGTTGGACCCGTATCATGTGCTAAGAGACAAAAGACTTCACCAACAATTGAAGCCGGACTTGAGTTACGAAGAAAAGCCGGTAGAGATTCTAATGTATGAGGTGAAGCAATTACGAAATAAGAATATTCCCCTCGTGAAGGTCTTATGGCGAAACCAGATATTGGAAGAAGCCACTTGGGAGCGAGAAGACGAAATGAGAGAGAAATACCCTGAGTTGTTTCAGACAACTTAAATTTCGGGGACGAAATTTCTTTTAAGGGGGGGAGGATGTAATACCCGTAAAATTAATACGGGAATAATGCGCAATTAGCGTGAAAATTATTCTGTAAGTTTCGGAAAATTATGAAGTTAATTTTCGGACAAAGCGAATTTTCGGGAAATTGAACCGAAAATAAGAAAAATACTCTTTGAGTAAAATAAATAGATATGGGCCCAAATTAATTTAAAGTAGGCCCAATAAGAGATTTCCTTAAGAGAAAGGAAACGTAACTTTCCTTTTAAAGGTTTATCTCAAAAGGTGATAAGGACAAACGAAAATATCAAACGAAAGAAAACAAACGAAGAAAAGCAGAGAAGAACTAAGCAATTTCGGCTAACTTGGAAGTGAGGTAGGTGGTTTTTAACCCCTACAAACTGTTTTTAAGTTTGATTTATTTAGTTTAACGAATTTGGATGAAAGGTCATCCGAATTCATGAATTTCGGGAGCTTTGAATGATTATGTGTTGTATTTGCTGTGTTGAGATGTTAAGTTTGAGCTCAATATATGAGTTCTGTGAATTCTTACATGTTTATGTGAAATCTGGAACGGATTCATGTGATGAAGTTCTGGAAAATATGAATTTCGATGAGATGAAGAAAGTTTCAGCTCATGAGAAATTCGCGGGTTGAAAAGAATTCGCGGGCCAAAAAGGTTCGTGAAGTGTGAGAGAGGAAAGAAAATCGCGGGCTGCGATAAAATTCGCGGGCCGAAAGATTTGTAAAGATGTGAGTGAGAAAAGAAGGTCGCGGGCCAAATTTTAAATTTCGCCAAATTTGAAAGGTTGAAATTCGGGCAGATTTTCGATAGTTCGCCGAAGTTTAGTTCGCGAATTATATTCGGGTCGCGAAAAGTTCTTCGCGGACTCAAATGGATTTTATTGTGTGAGTAAATGGGTTTTTCGCGGGTCAGAATTAATTTCGCGGGTCGACCACAGGGTGATTCCTGTGAGAGAAGTAGCGGGTCGGACTAAAGTTTCGCGGGTCAACTTGAATTTCGCGGGGTGATTCCTGTGAGTGAATTTCGGGTGACACGCGAACTAAATCAGACTTCGCAAATTCGATCAAATGACGCGCGAAATCCAAATTCGGGCAATACCGCTAACACTGTGAAGAGTCCCGAATTTTGACTCCAAATGTCGGGTTGACCATATGCTTTTAAGTCTGAAGTTGACCGAACTTCACGATTCGACCAGTCTAATTATTTTTGGACTTTTGTCTTAAATTAGGCCCAAATATTCAAATAAAATTATTTTAAGTTCATTTTATCTTTAAATCAAAGTATATTCATACTTTGACTAGAATTTTCGGGTCAACCCTTATTTTAAGATACGAGAGTATTTTGGGGTATTATTTGTAAGAAATAATACGTGATATATGTGACGAATGTGATATGCATTTCACGACATGCATAAGAGAGGTGAAGGTACCGTAATGATACGGTGACACGATATTGTGTCGAATGTGAGAAGGGTAGAGTTGCCGATTTTGGCAGTCAGGTTCAGACTCGATTATGCACTTGGTGGGAGAGGGGGTTTGCGACACCCATCTACTCGGGATTGAGCCACCCGAGGTGTAAACCACCGGATATTATTTGGCTCAGGGACGGCAGACAGATGTGAGATTCCTGTCTACCCGAACTTGTGGTATAACATTCGGGGAAAAAGCCGTCGGGTTGAGATTGTGTGCGGAAGGAGCGACCCGGCGCGGCCGGTGTGGGCTACCGCATGGTTGATGGTGTACTTTGCCATTGCGCGCGTGGGTGCCGAGTCTGACCTAGGGCCCTGTTGAGAATTGAGAATTGATAGATGAGATTTGTCGAGTGTGCATTATATTATATTGTGAGGAACCGGGATTGGGTGGAGTGCACGCACGTATTGCATGTTATGTAATCACCTACTGGGCAATAGCTCAGGGTTCTATCCTATTTTTGTTTGTAGGTAAGAATGAACCCGACACCGACTAGTGTCAGGGTTGAGATTCATGGCGAGCTGGCGGCGGTGACTCCACGGACTTTTGAGGGTGGCGCAGTACATGGGACGCGACCTGTGGAGTGGCATAGTGTTTGATATTGGGTTTGAAATTTTGGGGCTTCGGCCCAAAGTATTAATAGTAGATATTTTTGTAAACCCGATATAATACTATGTGGGTTGTTTAAATAAAAAAATTTTATCGGGTCTTCCGCGTGTTCTGTTGCGGGGAAATCCGCCAATTAACTTAATTAGGAAGTAGGGTCGCCACATTCAATCTCCCCATTTGTGCTCGTTTGCTCTTCAGCTCTGTTTATCCTTGTTGGGCGTAGAAAGATTTCCTCAATCCCAATGTTGTCTCGTAGTGTCGGATAACATTCCTCAGCTCCAATCGTTCGTTAATTGTGATGAGAAGCTCATTCGGGAGAGGGGCTTCTTCTTCTCCAAGGTCCTCAAAGATCATGACTTCATCGATCTCCGCCAATCTCCTTTCTATGTTCTTCCTTATGAGCTTCAACGTTCCAACACAGAACTTATGTACCTCAGACTTTATCATCGCTCTCATCTTTCCAATAACTGGATTCCGATAAGTCATGGCGATGCCTGGCTTCTTGAATATGTAGTTCTCCGGAAAGTCGTTGAGCGGGAAGCCTTTCATGAGCGGCGATTCGATGTTGACATTCTTCCTTAAGGTCGTGTGCGGTGTGAAATTTGATCTGCCGCACCATGAATCTCTTCAATCCCTCGAGTCCTTCCTTATTGATGTACCCTGAAAAACGTAGACATTGTGCTTAGTTTATTAATCCTTGTAATTAGGGGCGTAGCTCGTATTTTTGTTAGTGTAGGACTAGTTAGTAAATATACCATGTATAGAGGTATATATACAACGTACACAACAAAAATCAATATACAAGAATTTCAGAAAATACACAAAGCATAGTATTCACAGTCTAGAGAGAGAAAAAAATCGAGAAATTCCTCACTCTGAACGCATTCTCTCTCTCGTTCTTCAAACGTGATATTCGACCGAAGGTAACTTTCGAGAATTCTTATTCGAATATCTAGAATTCACGCTTAGATCGATCATTAGTTGATTGATTTAGGACCTAACCATTGTATCACAGCAGATCGTGCGTTTTTTGATTGAATTCGCTATTCTTAGATCAAAACTATTTTCAGATTTTTCGATCGAAAAACTTACATGAAATACATTTTGATCTACATGCTTACTTTTGCGAATCTTGTTGATGATCCTGCTCCTAAAGTAATAGATTATATGTTAGAAATGTGTTACGTACTGATTTCAATCGCTTAACACATCAGATTATTTCAGATTTTCGATTTTGGTCGATTTTGTGTTTGCGATTGAGTTTTGAAAACAGTTTGATTTTCTCTATAATTGATATATTTTGCTGTAAAACGTGGTTAATATTGTGTTTGTTCATATTCAGAACATATTCGAGTGATTATCCCAAATCTCAGCATTTAACTTGAGTTTTTCAGTTGAGTCTGGATTTTTACTGCTCCATTGAACTCGAGTTGTGTTCTTCGATCGTTTTTCGATCGAAAAACTTGGCTTGAAAATCTTTTTCGAATAAGTTTACAGGCGAAAAGTTTTCTGATACTCACACTGTTTTCGTGAGTTTCACTCATATATAAGACTCGAAAAACTCTATTTTCGATAATTAGTTTTTCGATTCACACAAAAATATCTTTTTCTAGCGTAACAAAGCGTAAATTTTTTCGACGGCAACTGTTTTTGCTAGATAAATATCTACTTTTGACACAAAAACTTGTTTTACTATTACAAGTTTTTCAATCTCAATTTTTTCGATCATCTAAATTTCCGAGTCAACAAATTGAGTCAAACTTCACGAAATTCTCGATCACATTTAATTTTTCGATTACAAATATTTTGATAAAAGTATTTGCAATCGACAAAATTATTCGACAAACTATTTTTCGAAAGGATATTTTTTTAAAAAATGTTTTCGTTCGAAAAATAATTTTCGATAAAAATACCTATAAAAACTTATACGATCGAAAATCTTTTTCGATTATAAGGTTCGAAATTTTTCAAATCGAAAAACTTACTGCACAAAAAATTTCGACTATTGAACTTTCAAACACACACACACACACATTTTACACTGATCTGAAAGAAATCAAAACCATAATTTTCAAATCTTACGAAAAATATTTTTCTTCGCATAATATTTTTCAAAAATCAAAATTATCAAATTCTTTAACAAAATTTTAAAGTATCAATTTTTATTCTAAATATTTTTCATACTCAAAAACAATTTCTTTTTGAACCAAAAATAGGTCCGAAAAGGAAATGCTTAAAGTACGAGCCAAACATTACTAACCAAGTTTGTCATTTATGAAGCAATATGTTAGGTCCTAATATATCGAACACGATTAAGTTCAGCGAAGAATTCGATAGAAAATGTAAAACTTACGAAGAACACATTTGAATTTGGCGTGGAAGCTTGAGAGCGTTCTTCACGTTGTAAAGCTCGGTTTTCTTTTAAAAATGAATTTTTAACCCTAATACATCACATTAGGGTTCCTTATATACCAAACAAGTTTGGTATATTTGCTAAGTAGTCCTAATCTATGGCTTAATTACAATTAAGCCCAAACTACTACTTATACTACAAACCTAAGATAACATATACATTTGAACACAATGAAAATGTCCTAACAATCTCCCCCTTTGTGTTCAATCTTCGCTTGAGCGTAGTTTATCTTGTCTTGTTTTGAAAAGATTCCTCGAGTCTTTACAATCTACCATTTATGAGATTATTTCTATAATCTCTTCCTTTATATCTTGTCTTGTGATCTCTTCCTTCTTTGGAGATCTTTAAGCGCCCCATGTCTTGTTCTTTTCTCTTTTCGACATCGTCGAAAAGTGTGTGAAGTTGCTTGCCGGATTTGGAGAATCTCCTCTTTTGTGTTCCATCTCTCTCTTTGATAGCGACGAAACTCCCCCTATTTTTGTTCAACCTTGTGTTGGGATCGGGGAATTCGATTTGAAATTTGGAGAGACGTACACAAGCGGCAACTTCGGTCATTGAAGCTCGTGCTGTTTGCTTGAATCAACGACGCTTAAAAATTTAGTATTTCCGATAAATCTTGCACTTTCGTTGTTGTATTGCTCTCATTTCTTTCGTACTCCCCCTCATGCTGATCGAGTGGGGAGAATGGTGATGTATCAAAATGGGGCCTCATCGTTTGGCAATAAGATTGTATCGTCGTGACAAGGAGATGGAGTTTGTAGACTTCGTTGGAAATCAAATTCGGTAATAACCCGACGGAGCCACGAAGGCATTCCGTCGATATAAAACCGGGGCCACATAGGCTTCCCGTTGACATCGTTCTAGGAGCGTTGGTCATAGAAGATGGCCTAATACCGTTGTTGGTTTGATGTTGCAACGATAGGACTTCCATTCGATCATCGAAGTATGTCTAAGAATGCATGTCTACGAAAGTTCTCACTTGATCACAAAGACCAAGTATATAAAAAGTGTATGTGTCCTAGAAATTATAAAAATTTAGGAAGTGAGGACACACTAGACACGATGTGATCAATGCAAGCGTGGTACGGGGCGGATTACCACTTAGTTCAATATCTCCCACTTCCGAGTGAAGTGGTGATAGTAGACGTGGCTCCCCGTGAGAAAATGAAACATCGATCTTTTAGGAGACGATGACTGGGTAAGGCTCGGATGTGCACGCGCCGTTGGACCTAATGCGGCATCTTCTACCCGGGAGCTAATAAAATTAGCACCTGTATCTATGGGGATATGCTCCGAATTATTACTGAGATAAGGGATTTATGTACCTTAAAAAAAATTTCCAAGTCGTCATCGAAGTCATCTTGCTTATTGTTCGCATGATGTAGGATAGGTGGTAGGTCGGATCGTCTCAAATGCTCGGATGCGTTCCGGGGTTAGGATCAAGTCGGTTTAGACTGAACCATAGGAAATAGAATCCATGCTTGCGGGATACGTAATAAGTGCTGCATTATTTGAATCAGCAAGCCGAAGCAGGTCATTGAACAAGAGCATTGGGATCGTCAGGTAGATTGCCACCTTCGCCTTTTGGAAATATTTGTCCGTTGTAAGCTCGATATTCTTCCTTGAAGTCCGTTGAAAGTTGTCGGAGGAAATATCCATGAAGCTTAATGAAGATGGGAGGAGATTTTCTTTTTCACTTTTTTTTTATTTTCTTCTTTTTCACTTTTTTTTTATTTTCTTCTTTTTCACTTTTTTTTTATTTTCTTCTTTTCACTTTTTTTTTATTTTCTTCTTTTTCACTCTTTTTTTTTTCTTCTTCTTTTTCACTTTTTTTTATGTTCTTCTTTTTCACTCTTGTTTTTTTATTTTCTTCTTTTTCACTATTTTTTTTTATTTTCTTCTTCTTTTTTACTTTTTTCAAGTATATATGTAATATGTATATATATATATATATAGTGTGTGGTTTGCGGGTGAAAGGTTGTCGGGTCAGAGTCGAGAAGTGGAGCTATCGAGAGAATATTTTTCAGATGAGGTGTATCGAGAAATATTTTCGAATGAGGTGCATCGAAAAAAAAAATTCGGATGAGGTTTGCGATAAAATTTCTCGAGAAAGATGTACGAAAAAAATTGTCGATAAAATTTTCACATTACGTCTCGAGAAAGTTTGTCGATAAAAAATATGTCGAGAATGTCTTGCAAGAAAATTTCTCGAGAAAGTGTAGAAAATTTATCGGTGAACTTTGTCGATAGAATTTTCAAAAATTCAATATTGAAAACTATATCTATATTTTTATTTCTCCCTCGCAAATAATGCTTCCGAAATAAAGTTTCTCCCCTAGAAAGCTGCGTAGTAAGATTAAAAAAGATATTTCGAATCTCTTTCCCTTATTGCATTCGTTTAAAGTTTTAACTCCCCCTCAAAAATTAAAATTTTTTCTCCCTCTTGAAAGAAATAAGAGTCGTTGCTCTTTAAAATAAAAGAGTAGATCCCCCTCAAATTAAGCTCATTTAAAAATCTTATATTGAAAAAAAATGGTATTTATCATTTCCGTGTGTAATATGCATTTAGATTTTAAAATCTCTTAAAGTTTTGAAAATGCATATTTAAAATGTACCATTTTAAAAAATAATATGTATTTTTCAATGTAGCTCGTATGCGTACGCAAATTTTAAATATTGAAAGTTCGTTCAACATACGCATGATTAGAATGTACCTAGTTGAAGTGTAGATGTAGTCGCTCATGCCTCTTCCCTTTATCATGTATGTGGAGCCACTACTTCGAATACCATACATGAGGGAATCTGCAAAACATTATCGGGACTTTGGTACCCATTGTAAAGTGTGTAGTAGCAGAAGACGGGTTAAGCATATATGGAGTCAAATTTAATTTCAGTCCCAAGTCATCCATTAATGTGCGTTTATGTACCCAAATTTGTGTGGGATTTGCTAACTTAATAGTAGACATAGGAACCAATGTAGGAGTGATTTGACATGGAAAAGAAATTTCAGCTCGGGTGAAAGTATGTTTCGGAGAAGATTTAAATATTTTCTCCAAAGCCAGTCGCATAAGATGCTTCTTAGAATGAACTTAGACTGGATACTTCATGTTGCAATACGAGCATATAGAATTATAAGCATCACTAGCATATATGTCATGTATCCTATATTGAGAATTCACACAATTCACATTTGAATGATGAGAAGAATTAGGAAAATTATTTCCAAGTATAGGCTTCCTAAATAAAGAATTATTAAAATCATTCGAAGCACATGATGAAGTTTGTTTGCTAGAACTTGGAACCTTTTCGTTAAAAATTTTCTTTATAGGAATAGGAGAGGAAATATTTTGTTCTTTAAATTTCCGTTCCGTAACTTTGGAAAATAATGGAGATTTTTCTTTCTCCTTCCTTAGTTGTATTTGTTCCTCAGCAATTTGAAGTTCTTGGCTTTTACTTTGAATTTCACTTTCAGTCAAATTGACGTATAAGTATTAGTAAAAGTCTTTTTGATTTTAGGAACAAAAATGTTCGTTTGCGTTGCTTTATCCTGTTTAAGAGAAGATTTTTCTTAGAAATATCGTTTAAAACAGGTAAAGGACGGGAATATTTTAGATTTCAAATCTCCAATAAAAGCGCATTCTTTTCTGCTTCAAAATTCTTTCTTTCTGATTCTAAGGAGGAATTTAAATCAGCTATTTTCTTAACAATAGCACGAATATAATAGAAAGTAGAATTTTAAGAATGATCAAAATTTTCTTCCTCAACTTTAGGAAGATTTTCTAAAGGATATAATGAATTATAGTCACTAAACAAGTTTATTTCCCGTGTCTTGTAACGATTGTTCAATTCAGTGTATTTGAAAAGACATTAGAATTGTGCTTTGTTATTGTGTGATCCTTGTAATTAGGGGCGTGATTAGTAGTTTTGATAGTGTAGGACTAAATAGTAAATATACCATGTAAATAGGTATAAATACAAATAAAAAAATGTGAATGAAGTTCATTTTTCGGAAAAATTACAAGAATATAAATTCACATTCTAAGAGAGAGAAAAACAATCGAAAAACACTCTCTCTCAAGATCTTCAAAGAAGATATTCGACCGAAGGTAATTTGTAAGATTTAACATTCGAATATCTAGAATTCATGCTTAGATTGATCGTTAGTTGATAAATGAGGACCTAACGATTGGTATCAGAGCAGATCATGATCGCTTTTGGATTAAGATCAAAAGAATTTTCCAGATTTTTCGATCGAAAAACTCACGTGAAATATATTTTGATCAATGTGCTTAATGTTTGCGAATTTTGTTGATGATCTTGCTGATTAAGTGATAGATTATATGTTAGGAATGATTTACGTACTGATTTCAATCGCTTAGAATGTCATATTAATTCAGATTTTCGATTTAGATCGATATTTGAGTTTGCGAGTAAGTTTTGATTCCGAATTGATTTTCTTAATAATCGATATATTTTGCTGTAAAACGTGGTGAATCTTGTGTTTCTTCAAATTCAGAACTAAGAAATGAGTGATTATCCAGAATTTCAGCTTCTAACTTGAACATTTTGGTTGAATCTGGATTTTTCATTGTTCCATTGAACTTGATGGTTGTTCTTCGATCGAAATACTTGGCTCGAAAAATATTTTTCGAAATAAGTTTGCAGCCGAGAAATTTTTCGATAACAAACATTGTTCTCGTGTGTTTTACTCAAATATAAGACTCGAAACATTATTTTCGATAATTAGTTTTTCGATTCATGTATAAATATCTTTTTCGAGCGTAATAAAGCGTATCTTTTTCGACGGATACTGTTTTCGCTAAATAAATCTAATTTTGACTCGAAAAACTTGTAATAGTAAAACAATCGATCTCAAGATTTTCGATCATTTAAATTTTGGAGTCAAAATTTAGCGAAAACATTTTTTGATCGAATAATTCATACTCGAAAAACTTTGAGCAAACTTAACAAAATTTTTCGATCACTCTTAATTTTTCGATTACAAATTTTTCGATAAAAGTTTGCGATGAAGAAAATTATTCGACAAACTATATTTCGATAGGATATTTACTTTGCAAAACTCTTACGTTCGAAAAATAATTTTCGATTTATACCACGAAAAACATATAAGATCGAAAATCCTTTTCGATTAAAGGTTCAAAAATTTTTAAATCGAAAACTTTTCTGCTCGAAAAATTTCTCAACCACTGAACTTTCAAACACACACACATTTTACATTGTTTTGAAAGAAATCAAAATTCGTAGTTTTCAAAACTTTCGAGAAATATTTTTCTCCGAAATATCTTTTTTGATACTCAAAATTTTTGATCTTAATTCAAAATTCTTTTGCAAAATTTTGAAGTATCAATTATATCAAATATTTTTCGAAATCAAAACAATTTCTCTTTAACAAACAAAAAAAAATAGGTACGAAAGGGAAATTGCTTAAAATACGTAACAAACATTACTAACGAAGTTTGTCACTTACGAAGCACTTTTACCATTTCGATTCCAAACTTTCACGAAGATCCTACAAATTAACTACAAATGGATGCTTACTCACTCGGCAGCGACGTCCGCCCTCCAATTCTACGAAGAGGCGAATACACCGTATGGAGAAGCCGATTCATGAACTTCTTGGAAACAAAAGCGCAAGCTACAAATTTGATAGCTTCTCTTCAAGAAAGTCCCGCTCAATTTTGGCTCATCAAAGAAGGCGATGTCACCAATAATCCTCCCATTCCCGCCTCTAGAAGACTCAAAATTCCTCGTGAATACACCGAGGGGGGGGCGATCAAGAGCAAAAGCGAATTTAGGAGCCAAAACTTTCCTAATGCAAGGAATTCCTAACGACATCTATATGCAAATAGATAGTCTATCTAGTGCAAAAGCTATGTGGGATGAACTCCACAAAATGATGCAAAGAACCGAAGTCGGAGTCAAAGCCAAGAAAGCGAACATTCTAACCGCCTATGACTCATTCAAAGCCAAGGCAGAGGAAAACACTTATGAACTCTATCAAAGATATCTAACTCTTCTCAACGAGATGAGGAAAATAGAAATTTTCATGACCAACATGGAGGTCAACATCCGATTTCTTTCTTCTCTTCAACCGGAATGGAAGAAAATATTCATGCAAATCCGTCAAAACAAGGATTTGGACGAAATTGATATCCACGCCGTCTTTGATAATCTCGCCCAACGCGAAGACGATATAAGCGAGATACAAAAAGAACTTAAGGGCAAGCAGATCGACGATTCTATAGCTCTTGTTTCTGAAAGAAAAACAAGTCGATCCCGCAAAGATAAAAGCATCAAGTTCCCAAGTTCTTCAGAAGAAGAAGATGATTCCGAATCGGACTCCGAACCCGATATGAAGGAGTTCAAGAAACAGTTGGCTCTCATTACTAAGATGATGAGCAAAAAGTTTTATAAAAAGAAATCCTCCTCTTCGCCAAATAGACTTCGGACATCAAGCTCTAGGCACAAGGAAAGACCGGTCGAGTCATCAGAATCTAAAAATGCCAAAAAACCACAAAAGTGCTATAATGGCGTAGCATTGGCTGAAGTAGCATAAAAGGATGCCAACTACTACTCCAAAAAATTCCAACTAACTAAGCAACAAGAGGCGGAAGTAGCATTGATGGCGGAACAAGAGCATTGGCTCGAAGATACCACAGATTTTGAAGACGAAAATCTTGCTCTAATGGTGTACCTTGACGCGCCTCAAACGATAATTCATCAAGGAGGTCAGATGATGAAGAAAAAACATCCACATCATCACAAGAGGTAACGATGCCTAATTTTATATTGTTAAACATGTTAGAATCTTTACAAATTAAGTATTCTAACATGAGAATGAGCGGAAAAGCAAAAAGGAATTTGAAGAAAGACTAGCCCTTAGTGAAAATAATTTTCAAAAGCAATTAGATAGAACTATTCACTTAAATATTCTCTTATCTAACGCTAAAAAAACCATAACTAGTCTTTAATATAGGATAGTTACATCCGAGATAAAAATAAATGACCTTAGTAAGACTCTTAGCGATTGTCATAGAAATTTAAAAATTTCTAGAAATAATTATAAGAAAATCTCTGACGAACGTAAGAAGCTTTACTCTAGGATTAAATTTTTAGACGATCTTCTTACAAAAAGGGGGCAAATGGATCAGACTATATTTCTAAATCAACCTCTTGATATAGAATGTTATAATCCTAAAGAAGGCTTAGGTTTTAACAATCCCTGTAACTTAAAAAAGGTCAATGTCAAACAATTATATGATATCAAGTATATGAGATTAGGATTAACTTCTCTAATGGCCTTTACTAACTCTTCTGAAATACATACCCTAGAAGAATTTAAACGAAAAGTCACTAATAGGACTAATATCCCCTTTGACTACATCGAATTGAATAATAGTTACAAGACACGTGAAATTAACATGTCTAGTGACTATAATTCAATATATCCTTTAGAAGATTTTCCTAAATTTCAGGAAGAAAATAATGATCATTTTCAAAATTCTACTTTCTGTTATATACCTGCTATTATCAAGAAAATTGCTGATTTAAACGCTTCCTTAGAAATAGAAAGAAAGAATTTCGAATCTGAAAAGAATGAACTTTTATTGGAGATTTATAATCTCAGAACTTCCTCAATTTTAAAATCTTGTCCTGATTTTACTTTGAAAGAAAAATCACTAAATAAGGATGTGATCAAATCTAAGACAACACCTCCCATTATTTTACAAAATATTTTAAAAGAAGATAAATCTTCTTTAAAAAGCGTAAAGGGAGGTAAAGAGTCCTTAAAAGCTTCAAACAGGAAAAAGATTTTTTCTAACTCTTTTTCTACTCAATCCACCGGTAGAGTATAAAAAGAGGTGAAACATGCAAATGAAAGAGTGCCTAGGATAGAATTTCAAAAGAAAAGTGATAGAAAAGATTTATTTTCAAAATTTTCTTCTGTATCGAAAACAATGGACACTCGTAAGAAGACAGTCGTTCCTAATTTTAATATGGTTGCTTCCACATATGAGCTAAAGCCTATTAATTTTGAAAGCACAAATTTTGAAATCAGCTCTACTTCTAAAGCTTAATCCATCATTCTAAGACGAATGCAAATCGTAAGTCTCGAAGGAAACAAGATCCGGCTATAAAGAAAGCTTATAGCTCGATACATTCTTGTCCTCATTTAAGGTATCCGGTCAAAGTACACTCAGCCAAACACCTTAAGAGACTAGTTAGAGAATATATTTTCACATGCACTAAGACTAATAAGACATTTGTCCACGCTGAATTTAACCTCCCATGTAAGGTTCAACCTCAATGGGTTCCCAAGACACCATCTAGGCCAACGCAAGCCCAAAAGGCCAAATTGCCTAAAGAGGTACCACTTAAACCAACTACTACCAAGTTCGTTTGGGTACCCAAAAGCATAAATGGTTTAGGAACCAAAAATGAACAAATCTTACCTACCAAATCTGCTAATCCGAGAGGACCCATTACTAAGTGGGTACCTAAGTCTCTTTAAAATTTTTATGCAGATCCATCATGTGTGGTATTTAGATTCTGGTTGCTCCACACACATGACGGGAAATCAAGAACTGTTGAGCAACTACCAAGACCGTTACAACGAAAAAGTCAGATTTGGCAACAACGACTCAGCTCCAATACTTGTCTTTGGAGATATTCTACTGCAAAATCTGACGATTAAAGATGTCTCTTACGTCCAAGGTTTTTCAAGAACTTCTGTGACAAAGGATTTCAAGTGGTATTTCTAGCTGATCAATGCAGAATATTAAATAGTCGGGATCAAGAACTTCTAACAGAATCTCGAAGATCTAATCTTTACACCATCAATCTGACAACAGTTCGACCTTCGACAGCTGTTTGCCTCATCTCACAGACAACAATCAAGAGGAACAACTTATGGCATCAACGTTTATCTCATCTAAACCTCAAAGCTCTTCACAAACTCTCTATCAACAAGTTGGTACACGGTCTACCAACGATTTCCATACATCAAGAGCATGTGTGTTCGGCTTGTCAAATGGGCAAAATGAAGCGAGCATCACACAAAGTCAAGCAAATTGCTTCAACATCTCGACCCTTAGAATTAATTCACATGGACCTATGTGGACCAATGCGTACACAAAGTATCAACGATAGTAATTGTCGATGATTATTCTCGCTACACATTGACAAGATATCTCTGAACAAAAGATGAGACTGGAGACTTGATAATCAGCTTTGTGAATACGACTCAGAATCTCCTGCAAAAGAAACTCCAAGTAATCCGGACTGATAACGGAACTGAACTGAAGAATCAACGCCTCATCAATTACTATCAGTCACTATGAATTATTCAACAATTCTCAGCAGCTAAAACTCCTCAACAAAATGGCGTTGTAGAACGGAAGAACCGGATTCTAGTTGAAGCTGCAAGAACAATGTTGATCCATTCCGGTATCCCTCACTTTCTATGGGCTGAAGCAGTGAGTACCGCATGCTTTACGCAAAACTGGACGATTATTCACAAACGCTTTGAAAAGACGCCGTATGAGATAATTAATAAGAGGATTCCGAATATCTCTTTCTTCAAAGTATTCGGGTGCAAATGCTTTGTGGCCAACGATAGGGAGCATCGAAGCAAATTCAACCCTAAAGCATTTGAAGCCGTCTTCGTTGGATATTCATCCACTTCCAAAGCACACCGAGTCTATATCAAGTCTTCGCGTACTGTCTTGGAAAGCTACAACGTCACTTTTCAAGAAGTAACCGACTTGGATTCTGAACAAAATAGTTCAGAACCCGAGCTTATAGGCGTGTAGGCACAAAGTCAACAACTTTCGACAACTTCTACCTCAAAGTCAAGAGAAGCAATTCCCGCTGACCTAGAAGATTTGGACTTTCTATTTGAACATTTTTATCGGAACGAGTCTCAAATGCTTGCTTCGTCTCATTCTATACCAAGTAGTGCTCCTTCTCCATCAATGGAAGAAATTCGAATTGAGACTCCTAATCCTCAAACTCCGACAAATGTTACGGATTCCCCTAATTCTGAATCTTCAACTAGTGATGCAGCTCCTCCAAATGCAGATGAGGATATTCCTTCCAATTCAACCTCAGAATTTAATTTTCCAACTACAAATGATCAGCCCATCAATTCAGGATGTCTCGATCTACAAATCAACGAATGATCTACTACGGTTCTTCCTCATGAACGCAAATGGACTCGAGCTCATCATATTGAACAAATAATCGGTGATCCTTCAAGTGGAGTACGCACTAGGACGTCTATACAAAGCGGACTATTTGCATACTTCTTAAGCCGAAACGAACCAATCAAGGTAGCCAAAACCCTTCAAGACCCGGATTGGGTAATCACGATGCAAGATGAACTCAACCAATTCGAGTGTCTACGAGTTTGGACATCGCTCGTAGCCAAGGGGTACAATCAACAAGAAGGAATTGACTACGACGAGACGTAGCTCCGGTTGCACGTATCAAAGCAATTTGACTATTTCTAGCATACGCGGCTCATAAAGACTTCAAAGTCTATCAAATGGATGTTAAAACCGTCTTTCTCAACGGTGTGTTAAAAGAAGAAATCTACGTCGCTCAACCCGAAGGGTTTGTGCACGAGAATCATCCTGATCATGTCTATCGATTGGACAAGCTCTCTATGGACTAAAACAAGCCCCTCGTGCTTGGTATGATGTCCTAAGCGAATTCTTAGTCAAATCCAACTTCCTAAGAGGCACCATCGATACGACACTCTTCATTAGAAGACAAGGGAAAGACCTGATGATCGTTCAAGTTTACGTTGATGACATCATCTTCGGCTCGACGAATGAACGTCTCTGTAAAAAATTTGGTGAACTCAGGAAGATCAAATTCGAGATGAGCTTAATGGGTGAACTCCAATTCTTTCTTGGACTACAAGTAAAGCAACTCGAAGATGGAATCTTCATCAGTCAAACCAAATATATCTGAGATCTTCTGAAGAGATTTAATCAAGACAAGAGCACACCGATGGATAGTCCCATATCAACAAACTGCAAATTGGATGTTCATCCGTCTGGCAAGGCAGTCAACATCACAACCTATCGGAGCATTATCGGATCTCTTCTTTACTTGACGTCCAGCCGACCAGACATCATGTTCGCCACTTGTCTCTGTGCTCGTTATCAAGCTGACCCAAAGGACTCCCACATGCATGCAGTGAAGCGAATTCTACGTTATCTCAAAGGAACTCCCAATATAGGGCTATGGTATCCTAAAGATACTGACTTTAGATTAATTGGCTATACTAACGCTGATTATGCAGGTTGTCGAATGAGTAGAAAAAGCACGTCCGGTGGAGCACATTTTTTAGGCGAAAAGTTGGTATGCTGGTCCTCAAATAAGCAAAATTGCGTGTCAACCTCAACGGCTGAGGCAGAGTACGTCGCGGCTGCCAGCTGTTGCTCGCAAGTTCTATGGATACGGACACAACTACGCGATTACGAGTTTGAATTTAATAACATTCCCATTTACAGTGATTCTCAAAGTGCTATTGCCATAACTTGCAATCCTGTTCAGCATTCACGCACGAAACACATAGATATTCGCTATCATTTTATAAAAGATCACGTAGAAAAAGGCACTATAGATATGTATTTTGTAAAAACGGAGCTTCAACTTGCCGACTTATTCACTAAGGCATTGGATGAAAATCGATTCCAATTCCTTATTGCTAAGTTAGGCATGTTGAACCTCAATTTTACTTGAAAGGTGTTTTACATGCTCTATTATGCTTCTATGTGATATTCTATGTGCTTCTTGATATTCTTTCATTATCTTGCGTGACTATATCCCTCAATTTTTTTATATGAAGAAAAATAAAACTAAAATAGTATATAAATATAATAATAATAAAATTAAAAAATGGGGGATGACGATAATTTTGTCTATTTTGAAAAACTCACAAAAAAATATTTCGTTGATATATGATTAAATACTTTGTCAAAAAATTCATGTGACTTTCTCTTATTCAAAGAGCCTAGTTTGTTTCACTAGACAAAAAGACACATCATGTATTTGAGAATTTGAGCCTCAAAATTTTTATTCTTGAGTGTGTCACACTTCAAATGACTATCTTTTGGTCTGTGCTTGATAGCTTCATTCTTGCTTTTGTGTTAGTTTGTCATGACAATGATAAGGTCAACTTAGGAAATTCCTCACTATGCCCAAATTATAAATCTTTTAATTTTACCTCTAGATATCCACTTTGAGCCTTCTCCGATATTCTTTTTCTTATGAAACCCGATCAAGCCTTCAACATTATTTCCAAAGTTTCGGGATTGCTCAATCAAGAAAAAGAGGGGGAGAAAAAGATATACAAGTCTCAATCATTATAGAAGAGAAACACGGATCTCCAACGATAATCTAGATCTTATAAATAGAGAAAACGAGAAGAGAAGCACGGCCTTGGGTTCGAATTCCATAACTGTGGAACCTTCGAAAGGAACACGATCTCGACCAAAAAAGAAGTTCTAATCTCTCAAAGTTTTGTAAAGAAGACGAGACTCATCTTGAGCAAGAAAAGCTAAAGGATCATAAATGAATTTCAAAAAGGGCTCCTGGAATTGAAGAATTTGTTTAAACTCACTAATCCCAAAATTACCCTACCCTTTTAGTCAGAGCTTAAAAATAATCCCTTCAAAGTCCCTTTGATTCAAAAAGATGAACTTTCACTTGGTAAGTTGATTAAATATGCTACAATAACAAACAAATTGATATAATTTTTTCGTGATGATATAAGTGATATATCTACTAAATATTTCCATGATAAAAATGAATTGCGTGCTATGAGCAAAACTTGCGAGAGTTGTCAAAATGATTCATACTAAGATCTTAGAATATTAGTTTAGTTACATGATTTGATGGCAATATATTATTTTACATGTCATGAGAAATTTTTGCGTGATAATGTTCAAAATGTCCCATCTGACCCCAAAACAAAAATATTTTTTCTAAATTTCTTTTGGAAATATTGTTCGCACATTTTAAATGCATTAATACAGGCATTGGTTCAGAATTGATAAAATGCGAATGTTTTTGAAAAACGCAAAATTTTAATGAATCTATGCTAAATTGCTTAAAATGCGTTACTTGTACTTAAATAGTAAATTTTCATATGCCGTACTAAATATGTGCTTAGATGACGAAAAGTTCAAACACGCAATTGTTCAGGGAGAGTTTTATGAGAATGTGTTCTTATCTCCTATATGATTTACTTGTAAAACATGACTTCTAATATTTTTTCTAAGCATCACAGAAAATTTCGAGCTCACCGAGGAGTCAAATGTTGAATTTCATCAACATTAGGAGATAATTTCATTTCTTTTAGAAATACGGGGAGTAATATGCAATTTATTTTTGGGTTATTCCATAAAAGATTAAACTTTAGTTTAATCAGACATGAATTTTAACGAAAACCCAAAATATTTTTTTTACTGCCCAAAGTATTTTTCTTATCTTACCCGATCGTAAAGTATTAATACCACTTTATCGATCGAAAAACTCCCTCACACGCAACTTCTCTCCATCGAAAAACTTTTCGACTTCCAAACACTCTTCGAACTCTCTTCGGCGATTTCACCAAAACTTCACTTATCCCAGTGATTTTCTTCCTAAACTCGCCGATTTCGAAGGTAGAAACACGTTTCGAATCACTTTCCGATAAAAAACACACGATTCGCAAACAGTTTCTCAAAAACATTTGAAGAAATTTCATTTTCATACTTTTTCGACTAAAAATGATTTTAAACTCTCAAATCAACGTGTTTAAACTCGACTGTTTGGGTAAAAATCCTGATATTTGGATTCACAACTGTTTTCTGAACATTCTGAATCCAGAACTCATGATTTACCCAGAAATCGAAATTTACGTGTTACGCGTTTACTGTTTGATTTGAAAATTTTTCGATCAAAAAAAACTTCTTATGGGAAACAGTGTCGTCGAAAAACTTTTGTTTTCGTTAAGTTTTATTCGATCGCAAAACTCAGCATCAAAAACCTTTTGTTTTCCATATATTTTAATTCGATCGTAAAAATTCGCGGCGAAAACTTAATTTTTCTATTAAATTTTATTCGATCGCAAAAATATGCGACGAAAACTTTAAGTTTTTCGATATTCTTTTATTCGATCGTAAAACTACGCAACGAAAAACTTAAGTTTTTCAACAACTTTTTATTCGATCGTGAAATTACTCAGCAAAAAACTATTGGTTTCGATAACATTTTATTCGATCGTAAAAGTCATTGGCGAAAAACTTGAGTTATTCGGCACATTTTTATTCGATCGCAAAATTTAACGATCGAATAAATTGTCACTCAAATAAAAACACGCGGAAAAAGACTTAGAAATTTTTTCAAGTTTTTCTCCAAGACTTAAAAAATTTTCGATCGCAAAAATTAACGTTCAAATAAATTTTCGATCGAATAAAAATACGCTTACGAGACTTAGTCAACTTTCCAATTTTTTTTCACCAAGTCTTTAGCAAATAAACCTTAACACTTAAATTTTTTTTCTAATGAATTTTATTTCATTCATTACAGAAATGGCAACTCCAAACTACCCAAACATCTACCCTTCTAGAAGTTACATGTCAGTCCACGACAACAACTACCAGCTGGACCTTGAAACATTTCGGTATCCGGATGAAGTTATCATCTCCATCCTCAAAGGACACCCTCTATGGTCAGCTTTGACCATGACGTCCACCATACCAATGGTCTATCTCCAGCAATTATGGGGAAGTATGCAGAGTCTTGTCAACGGCGATAGTGTGGAATACATAACGAAGATCAATTCAAGACATGTCTCCCTGACCAAAAATCTGATGGCCATGGTGCTCGATCTCCCGCACTACGACAACTATGATCAACTTCCAACGGCCGCGGAGATCGTGGAAGATATGCTCCAGATGGGATAAAAACCCCCGCTGACCAAACTGGCGAATTTTCAAAACAGTGGGATCCCACATCCGTGGACGACTTTGTTCGTCATAATCAATAAATGCCTCTCCCCAAAACACTTCGGCTTCGATAAGGCGAACAGGAATATCCTTCGCATCTTCCATGGAGTGGTTTTCTCAAAGAAATACGATGTGGCCCATCTGATATGGAATGATCTAGCGGACCAGATACGTCAAAGGGAGACCAAGTACCTCCCATACGTACGGTGGTTCCCGGTGCTGATCTCACACTTTATGGACCTTCATCTAGAGATCCCGAGACTACCACTGGTTGGAGGATACATTCCACCTCGCTTACGCTTCTTTCACAACCCAAAGGAAGCCAACCTAGCACTCCAACCGATGTTGATCCCATTGGAGCTGCTCAGACTAGCTGATCCAACGAACGAGGCTACCACGACTACTGTCAAAATAACTCCATCACGGAGGAGATGATGCGGGCCTTGGATAAAGTTCCGGCGCCTTCTCAAAGGGAATCTCTAGTGGCAATAACCGAGCCCGAAGCCACAGCTCAGAAGACAGAGACACTGGCGGTCGAGCCCGAAGGTGTTCCTCACGATGTATCTCCTGAGGCCACAGATTCATATCAAGAATACAGACTTCAAAGAAGGGGCTCTCGCCGACAGCAAATCTCGGCCCCGTCTGTGTCCCCTTTAGTACTACCGGCTTTGGTGACAACTCCTCCAGCACCAACGGATCAGCCAACCTACATATTCAAGCTGAATCTGTCTCAGCACCCATAGAGGTGATACCTACCGTATCATCTCAAGGATTGGATGGAAGCCCTATTGGACCCCCGATATCTTCGGAGCAACAATAGGCCAACCTATTAAAGTGGTGACTTCAGGGTTGTTAACGGATGTCCCCGGACGTTCCGAAATCTCAAGACCAGTTCAAGGCGGCACATCTGAAACCTTTTCCGATGTTGTGACAGTGGAGCGCCTCCCTGGCCCTACTCCACCGATGATTGTGACGGAGCAACGCTTACAAGAAGCACTCTCCACAGCCATTTCTTCTCTCGAAGATCGCTTGATGGACAGACTGCTCCGGGCCATTGAGACCTCCCGAAGGGATACCCGGAAAGCACCGGTCTCCGCGACCGCTTCGTTACAAGCTCAAACCACTCCCGTCTCCTCACCACCTCTTACCACCACCATACACACCCCTATCCAACCCACCCTCACCACTCCAACTCCATCACCTTCACTCATTAACCCTATACCATCCCGATCACCCAGCTTCATTACATTCTCATCTCCCGACTACTCGCCTTAGAGACCAGGACCCTCGCTGAGGAGAGTCTCTACAAAAGGCTGATAGATGAACCCAAGCCGCCCGCTCAAACAAGGTGTCGAGAAGAAAGCTCCCGCACCAAAAGAAGACATGATGATCCCGATGATCCGGATCGTCATGAGGGGGAGAAAAGGCAACGAACCACACGAAGTGGCCGTGGTGTGAGTCGAGAGCAAACAACAAAGAGTCAAGAAGCTGGAGGATCATCATCAGACCCACCAACCACACAACCCACAACCTGCCAACAAATAACGACATCTCCCACCATATCCTACACACAACATCCCTCTCCTACAAATCCAAATCCAATCCCAACCTCTAACCTCCTCCAAGCCCAACCAGAAGCAGTCTTCTACGATTCACATTTGATCGTAGACGATTATATTTTAAACGAGAAATGGATGACGCAATGGGAACCAGAGGAAGCTACTCAAGCTCGACTCTCCAACGTCAGATACTTCTTACAACAAGCTTCGGTGGACTTAGTGCTGCTTGAAGATGAAGAACTTCAAGAAGGCGAGAACTACAATTCTGCTCTCCCAGAACTACCAGAAATGATTAGGCACAAAGTCGACTCTCCTCCCTAGTTATCGAAAGGGACAGTCAGAGTTGAGACACCGTAGAAGAATATCAAAATTGAAGTCCCGTTCATTGAAGATGATAGAAAGCGGATATGGAGGGCTCCTAACCGTATAAAGAAGCTCAACGAACTAAACCTACGGCGTATATCACATTGGGAAGATTGGAAGAAAATGTAGCACATCTTCATGCTCAACTATCTTGGTCCAGATCAAAGTGGCTTCCCAACGGATCAACTGAAGAAAAACTTCAGGGACAAGCCACCGATCCTCGATCTCGTGGGGGTTTCGCATTCGATTAGAAGCTTCCCTACCCCAATCTACCACATTGAGCAAGCGGACAGCAACCGCACTCGAGAAGGAGGTCTACCGTCTATATCAGATGTACAAAGGAAAATATTATACGCCCTCCGGATACATAAAAAATGAAGGACTCGAGGGATTGAAAAGATTTGGGGTGCGGCAGATCAAGTATCACACCACACACGACCTTCAAATTGCTATAGAGAACAATATGAAGAAGGTCAACATGGAGTCTCCGCTCATGAAGGGCTTCCCACTCAACGATTTTCCCGAGAACTACATATTCAAGAAACCTGGCCTCGCCTTAACTTATCGGAATCTAGTCATTGGAAAGACGAGAGCTATGATGAAGTCAGAAATCCACAAGTTCTGTGACGAGACGTTGAAGCTAGTGAGGAAGAATATCCAGAAAAGATTGGGAGAAATCACTAAAGAGACGATCTTCGAGGATCTTGGTGAAGAAGAGGCCCCACTGTTAAATGAGCTTCTGGATGCTATTAATGAGAGGTTGGAGCTGAGGAATGATGTTCGACGTTACGAAACAACATTAGGATTACGGAAATCATTCTACGCCCGACATGGATAAATGGAGCTGAAACGAAGACAAGCACAAAGGGGGAGATTGAAAAGACATTAGAATTGTGCTTTGTTATTGTGTTATCCTTTTAATTAGGGGTGTAAGTAGTAGTTTTGATAGTGTAGGACTAAATAGTAAATATATCATGTAAATAGGGATAAATGCAATGTACACTATCGAAAAATGTGAATGAAGTTCATTTTTTGGAAAAATTACAAGCATTGAATTCACATTCTAAGAGAGAGAAAAGCAATCAAAAAACACTCACTCTCAAGATCATTAAAGAAGATATTCGACCGAAGGTAATTTGTAAGATTTATCATTCGAATATCTAGAATTCATGCTTAGATTGATCGTTAGTTGATAAATGAGGACCTAACAGTATTCAAAGGGAATTTCAGTCCTAGTTGTGGCTTTTCGTTTGGATTCTTCTTAGGCATTTATTTTGAAAGAGTTAGTAAAAGCCATTAAAGAAGTGAATCCTAAACCCATGTATTTGATATCATATAATTGTTTTACGTTAATCTTTTTCTAGTTACTAGGATTAGTAAAGCCTAAGCATTCAACAGGATTATAAAACTCCATGTCATGTAAATGAGGGGAATTTTTGAGATTTGATATCTCATCTAAAAGGTTTTTCTTTTCGACTCGGTAACCTACTCTTTCGAATTCCAGAGTTGCGTTTAATTCGGTTATTTTATGAATAACCTCCGGAATATCCCAACAAGAAGTAGGTTTATCAGAATGTAAAATATTTCCCCAATTAGATGCTAAGACATTATGGAACTTTGGTTTTTGTGACCCTTTTCCGCAAGATTGTCCTCTAAATTTTTAATTTTGGAGTACAATTTTCCGCGTTCCTCAACTAATTCATCATAAAGGAGCGACTTATTACGACACGCTGCTCAACTATTTTTAAGACGCGTGGTAAGTTGCTTATTTTTTGTTTCTAACTCTAGAACTGTTTTTTCTAACATTTCAAATAAACTAGAGTCAGAAGGACTAACCTTGATATGGTCAGTTGAAGAGTTCATTTGTAGATATCGTGCTCGCTGAAGAGCATCAATTAGGTCTTGTGTGTGTTGGTTAGGTTGGATATTTGATCGTTTACGTGTTATGTGGATTTGAGATCTTTTAATAAAAGTTTCGAAGAATAGAGTAGGTATCAAAATGTGTTTAGGATAAAAAGTAGATATCAAAAACTTTTTGGACCGAAAAGTATATTTTTGAGATGTTTGGTGTCGGAAAGTTTAAGTATCAAAAATTTTGTGTGAACCGAAAACTTTTGATAATGAGAGTGTAAGTATCTAAAACATTTTTTTAATATCGAAAATAAATTGGCTTTATAATTTCAGTTCCAAAAAGTTATGGTGTTGAAAAAAAATATCTAACTTTCAGGTGTGTACTGAAAAGTTTTAAATTGGTGTTCAATACTACGAAAATTTACCAAAACTTTTTCTCTAATGTGCCATAAAACATTGAATAAGGTTGAAATCTTTTATTTTTCCGAAAAAATTGAAATTGAAACCTTTTGGATCAAAATATTAAAGTTTGAAAAATTCGGGTCAAAAGGTTAAGTATCGAAAAATATGTGTATCGAGAAAATTTGTCGTACCGAGAAAGTTTTGCGATTAGAGAGTCTCGTTAACACGTTTGCGAGAACTTATCTTTCTCAGGTTTGGCCAATTTGTTTTTCAGATTGACTAATTTTTCTCGTAAAAATTTCTTCGATACAGAAAATATCTCGATAAGAGATTTAAAATTGGTGTTTTAAAATTCATTATCGAAAAATTTTAGTGTAAAATGATTTTCGCAATCCCAATGCTGTCTCGTAATGTCGAACAGCATTCCTCAGCTCCAATCTCTCTTTGATTGCATCCAGAAGCTCATTTAAGAGTGGGGCCTCTCAAAGATCTTCGAAGATTGTCTCTTCGGTGATCTCTCCCAATCTTTTCAGGATGTTCTTCCTCACTACCTTTAATGTCCCGTCACAGAACTTGTGGATCTCTGACTTCATCATAGCTCTCGTCTTTCCAATGACTGGATTCCGATAAGTTATTGCGAGGCCAGGTTTCTTGAAAATGTAGTTCTCGGGAAAATTGTTGAGTGATAAGCCCTTCATGAGCGGAGACTCCATGTTGACCTTCTTCATATTGTTCTCTATAGCAATTTGAAGGTCGTGGCGGTGTGATACTTGATCTGCCGCACCATGAATCTTCAGTCCCTCGAGTCTTTCAGTCTTGATATATCCGGAGTGCGTCTGATATTTTCTCTTGTACATCTGATACTGACGGTAGACCTCATCTGGTGGAAGGAAAGGGAGATAGCTTTCATCTATCTCTTCTCGAGTGCGGTTGTTGTCCGCTCGCTAAATGATGTAGATAGGGGTAGGGTAGCTTCCGATCGTATGCGAGACTCCGATAACTTGGAGAATTGGTGGCTTGTCCCTGAAATTTTTCTTCAGTTGATCAGTTGGGATGCCACTCTTATCGGGGCCAAGATAGTTGAGCATGAAGAGTGCTCCATTTTCTTCCTATCTTCCTAGTGTGAGATGCCCCGTAGATTACGTTCGTTGAGCTTCGTTATTCTTTTTGGAGCCCTGTAGATTTGTTCTAACATCTTCAATAAACGGGAGTTCAATTCTGATATTCTCCCAGGGCGTCTCGACTCTAACTGTTCCTTTTGATAAGCGGGGAGGAGAGTCGACTCTGTGCCTGATCATTTCTGGTAGCTCTGGGAAAGCAGAACTGTAGTTCTCGCCTTCTTGAAATTCTTCATCTTCAAGCAGCACCAGGTCCAATGAAGCTTGTTGTAAGAAATATCTGACGTTGGAGAGTCGAGCTTAGCTTCCTTCGGTTCCCATTGCGTCGTCCATTTCTCATTTAAGATATAATCGTCTACGATCAGATGTGGATCATAGACGACTGCTTCTGTTTGGACATGGAGGAGGTTAGGGGTCGGGATTGGATTTGGATTTGTAGGAGAGAGATGTAGTGTGTGGGATGTCGTGGGAGGTGTGGTTGTTTGTTGGCGGGTTGTGGGTTGTGTGGTTGGTTTTGTGGTTGGTGGGTTTGAGGATGATCCTCCAGCTTCTTGAGTCTTTGTTTGTTCTCGGGATCGTCATGTCTTCGTTTGGTGCGGGAGCTTTCTTCTCGGTACCTTGCTTGTGCTGGCGGCTCTGGTTCATCTTCCAGCCTTTTGTAGAGACTCTCCTCAGCGGGGGTCCTGGTCTCTAAGACGATGAGGCGGGAGATGAGTATGTCGTGAAGCTGGGTGATCGGGATGGTATAGGGGTTGATGAGAGAAGTTGATGGAGTAGGGGTGGTGAGGGTGGGTTGTATGGGGGTGTGTATGGTGGTGGTAAGAGGTGGTGAGGTAACGGGGTGGTTTGTGTGTCGGTCGGAGCAGCCTCGGAGACTGGTGCTTTCCCGGTATCTCTTCGGGAAGTCTCGATGGCTTTAAGCATGCGATCCATCAGACGATCTTCAAGAGAAGACATGCCTTTGGTGAGAGCTTCCTGTAGGCGTTGCTCCGTCGCGATCATTGGTGGAGTGGGGCCAGGGAGGCGCTCCACTGTCACAACATCGGAAAAGGTTTCCGATGTGCCGCCTTGAGTAGGTCTTGATGGTTCGGAACGTCCTGGGACATCCATTGTCAACCCTGAAGTCACTACTTCAATGGGTTAACCTATTCTTTGCTCCGAAGATATCGGGAGTCCAATAGGGCTTTCACCCAACCCTTGAGATAATACAACAGGTATCACCTCTATGGGTGTTGAGACAGATTCAATTGGAATCTGTGTGGTTTGCTGATCCGTTTGTGGTGGAGATGTTGGCACCAAAGCCGGTACTGTTGAAGGAGATACAGATGGGGCCGAGAGTTAACCCAAAAAATAAATTGAATAATACGCCCTGTATTTCTGAAAGAGATGAAATTATCTCCTAATGTCGATGAAATTCAACATTTGACTCCTCGGATGCGCTCTAAACTTTATGTGATGCTTAGAAAAAATGTTAGAAGTCATGTTTTATAAGTAAATCATATAGGAGATAACAACAAATTCTCATATAAAACTCCCCCTCAACAATTGCATGATTTAACTTTTCGGCATTTAAGCACATATTTAGTACAATTTGGCATATGAAAATTTACTATTTAAGAACAAGTAACGCATTTTAACCAATTCAGCATAGATTCATTAAAATTTTGAGTTTTTTAAAAAAAATCGCATTTTATCAATTCTGAGCCAATGCATTTAAAATGTGCGAAAAATATTTTCAAACAAAAAATTTCAAAAATATTTTTGTTTTGGGGTCGGAAGGGACATTTTGAACATTATCACGCAAACATTTCTTATGACATATAAAATAATAATTTGCCATAAAATCATGTAACTAGACTAATATTCTAAGATCATAGTATGAATCACTTCGACAACTCTCGCAAGTTTCTCTCATACTACTCAATTTATTTTTATCATGGAAATATTTAAAAGATATATCACTCATATCATCACGACAAAATTATATCAATTAATTTGTTATCGTAGCATATTTAATCAACTTACCAAGTGAAAGTTCATTATTTTGAATCAAATGGACTTTTAAGGGATTAGTTTTAGGCTCTGACTATGGGGGTAGGAAATTTGGGTTAGTGAGCTTAAAAATTCTTCAGTTCCATGGGCCCTTTTGTGAAATTCTGTTCTGATCCTTTTGCTTTTCTTTTCAGGATGAGTCTCGTCTTCTTTACAAAACTTTGAGAGATTAGAACTTCTTTTTGGGTCGAGACCGTGTTCCTTTCGAAGGTTCCACAGTTATGGAATTCGAACGCAAGGCCGTGCTTCTCTTCTCGTTTTCTCTATTTATAAGATCTAGATTATCGTTGGAGAAGTTCACTTCGAGGTGCTTCTCTTCTTTGAGTATACGAGATTATCTAGGAGAAGTTCACAGCGAGATCCGTTTTTCTCTTCTATAATGGTTGAGAATCATGTGCATGTCTTTTGCTCTCCCCCTCTTTTTCCTGATTGAGTAACCCAGAATCTTGTGAATAAGGTTGAAGGCTTAATTGGGTTTGATAAAGAAAAAGAATATCGGAGAAGGCCCAAAGGGGATTTCTAGGGAAAAATTAAAGGATTTATAATTTGGGCTAAGTGAGGAATTTCCTAATATACCCTTATCATTTTCATGACGAAATAATCAGAAAAGTAAGAATGAAGCTACGAAGTATAAACCAAAGAATAGTAATTTCGAGTGTGACACACTCAAGAAAAAATTATTGAGGTTTAAATTCTCACTTATATGATGTGGCTTTGTGTCTAGTGAAACAAACGAAGCTCTTTGAATAAAAGAATTTGACGTGAATTTTTAGGCAAAGAACTAAGCATATGTATCGAAGAAATATTTTTGTGAGTAATTCAAAATATGCAAAATTATCTTCATCCCCCAATTTTGTTAATATTATTACTTTATATATACTATTATGTATATAAAAAATTTGAAAGATAGTGTCACGCAAGATACTCAAGGAATATCGAGAAGTATATAGAGTATCAAATAGAAGCATAGTAGAGCATGTAAAACACATGTTAAGTAAGATTGAGATTCAACCTGCCTAATTTAGCAATAAGGAATTGGAATCGTTTTTCATCCAATGCCTTAGTGATTAAGTCGGCGAGTTGAAGCTCCGTTTTGAAAAATACATATCTTTTCTACGTGATCTTTTATAAAATGATAGTGAATATCTATATGTTTCGTGCGTGAATGATGAACAGGATTGCAAGTAATGGCAATAGCACTTTGAGAATCACTGTAAATGGGAATGTTATTAAATTCAAACCCGTAATCGCGTAGTTGTGTCCGCATCCATAGAACTTGCGAGCAACAGCTGGCAGCGGCGACGTATTCCGCCTCGGCCGTCGATGTTGACACGCAATTTTGTTTCTTAAAGGACCAGCAGACCAACTTTTTGCCTAAAACTAATTGCATCGAGAAGCTCATTTAAGAGTGGGGCCTCTTCTTCACCAAGATCCTCGAAGATCTTCTCTTCAGTGATCTCAGCCAACCTCTTCTGGATGTTCTTCCTCACTATCTTGAACGTCCCGTCACAGTATTTGTGGATTTTTTACTTCATCATAGCTCTCGTCTTTCCAATAATTGGATTCCGATAAGTTATGGTGAGGCCAGATTTCATGAATATGTAGTTCTCGGGAAAGTTGTTGAGTGGGAAGCCCTTCATGAGCGGAGACTCCATGTTGACCTTCTATATATTGTTCTCTACAGCAATTTGAAGGTCGTGTGCGGTGTGATACTTGATCTGCCGCACCATCAATCTCTTCAACCCCTCGAGTTCTTCTGTCTTGATGTAACCGGAGGGCGTCTGATATTTTCTTTTGTACATTTGATATAGACGATAGATTGGGGTAGGGAAGCTTCCAGTCGAGTGCGAAACGCCCACGAGTAGGAGGATCGGTGGCTAGTCCCTGAAGTTTTTTCTGAGTTGATCCGTTGGGATGCCAGTTTGATCTGGACCAAGATAGTTGAGCATGAAGATGTGCTCCATCTTTCTCCTATCTTCCCAATGAGAGATACCCCCGAAGATTTAGTGCATTGAGCTTCTTTATGCGGTTGGGAGCCCTCCATGTGTACTTTCTAACATCTTCAATGAACGGAACCTCAATCCGTATATTATCCCACGGCTTCTCGACTCTGACTGTCCCTTTTGATAAGCGGGGAGGAGAGTCGACCATATGCCTGATCATTTCTGGTAGTTCGGGGAGGGCGGAGTTGTAGTTCTCGCCTTCTTAAAGTTCTTCATCTTCAAGCAGCTCCAAGTCTACAGAAGCTTGTTGTAAGAAGTATCTGACGTTGGAAAGTCGAGTTTGAACAGCTTCCTCTGGTTCCCATTGCGTCATCCACTTCTCGTTTAAGATATAATCCTCTACGATCATATGTGGATCGTAGACGACTGCTTTTGGTTGGTTTTGGAGTAGGTTAGAGGGAGGGATTGGATTTGGATTTATGGGAGAGGGAGGTAGTGTGTGGGATGTGGTGGGAGATGTGCTCATTTGTTGGCGGGTTGTGGGTTGTGTGGTTGGTGGGTTTGTGGATGATCATCCAGCTTCTTTAGTCGTTGTTGGTTTCTCTCGACTCACACCACAGCCACTACGTGTAGTTCGTTGCCTTTTCTCCCCCTCATGACGATCTAGATCATCGGGATCATCATGTCTTCTTTTGGTGCGGGAGCTTTCTGCACGACACCTTGTTTGGGCGGGCGGCTCGGGTTCATCGATCAGCCTTTTGTAGAGACTCTCCTCAGCGAGAGTCATGGTCTCTAAGGCGAGGAGTCGGGAAATGAGAATGTCATGAAGCTGGGTGATCGGGATCGTGTAGGGGTTGATGAGTTAACGTGATGGAGTTGGGGTGGTGAGGGTGGGTTGTATGGGGGTGTGTATGGTGGTGGTAAGAGGTGGTGAGGTAACGGGTGGTTTGTGTGTCGGTCGGAGCAGCCTCGGAGACTGGTGCTTTCCCGGTATCTCTTCGGGAAGTCTCGATGGCTTTAAGCATGCGATCCATCAGACGATCTTCAAGAGAAGACATGCCTTTGGAGAGAGCTTCCTGTAGGCGTTGCTCCGTCGCGATCATTGGTGGAGTGGGGCCAGGGAGGCGCTCCACTGTCACAACATCGGAAAAGGTTTCCGATGTGCCGCCTTGAGTAGGTCTTGATGGTTCGGAACGTCCTGGGACATCCATTGTCAACCCTGAAGTCACTACTTCAATGGGTTGACCTATTCTTTGCTCCGAAGATATCGGGAGTCCAATAGGGCTTTCACCCAACCCTTGAGATAATACAACAGGTATCACCTCTATGGGTGTTGAGACAGATTCAATTGGAATCTGTGTGGTTTGCTGATCCGTTGGTGGTGGAGATGTTGGCACCGAAGCCGGTACTGTTGAAAGAGATACAGATGGGGCCGAGAGTTAACCCAAAAAATAAATTGAATAATACGCCCTGTATTTCTGAAAGAGATGAAATTATCTCCTATTGTCGATGAAATTCAACATTTGACTCCTCGGATGCGCTCTAAACTTTCTGTGATGCTTAGAAAAAATGTTAGAAGTCATGTTTTATAAGTAAATCATATAGGAGATAACAACAAATTCTCATATAAACTCCCCCTCAACAATTGCATGATTTAACTTTTCGGCATTTAAGCACATATTTAGTACAATTTGGCATATGAAAATTTACTACTTAAGAACAAGTAACGCATTTTAACCAATTCAGCATAGATTCATTAAAATTTTGAGTTTTTTAAAAAAAATCGCATTTTATCAATTCTGAGCCAATGCATTTAAAATGTGCGAAAGATATTTTCAAACAAAAAATTTCAAAAATATTTTTGTTTTGGGGTCGGAAGGGACATTTTGAACATTATCACGCAAACATTTCTTATGACATATAAAATAATAATTTGCCATAAAATCATGTAACTAGACTAATATTCTAAGATCATAGTATGAATCACTTCGACAACTCTCGCAAGTTTCTCTCATACTACTCAATTTATTTTTATCATGGAAATATTTAAAAGATATATCACTCATATCATCACGACAAAATTATATCAATTAATTTGTTATCGTAGCATATTTAATCAACTTACCAAGTGAAAGTTCATCATTTTGAATCAAATGGACTTTTAAGGGATTAGTTTTAGGCTCTGACTATGGGGGTAGGAAATTTGGGTTAGTGAGCTTAAAAATTCTTCAGTTCCATGGGCCCTTTTGTGAAATTCTGTTCTGATCCTTTTGCTTTTCTTTACAGGATGAGTCTCGTCTTCTTTACAAAACTTTGAGAGATTAGAACTTCTTTTTGGGTCGAGACCGTGTTCCTTTCGAAGGTTCCACAGTTATGGAATTCGAACGCAAGGCCGTGCTTCTCTTCTCGTTTTCTCTATTTATAAGATCTAGATTATCGTTGGAGAAGTTCACTTCGAGGTGCTTCTCTTCTTTGAGTATACGAGATTATCTAGGAGAAGTTCACAGCGAGATCCGTTTTTCTCTTCTATAATGGTTGAGAATCATGTGCATGTCTTTTGCTCTCCCCCTCTTTTTCCTGATTGAGTAACCCAGAATCTTGTGAATAAGGTTGAAGGCTTAATTGGGTTTGATAAAGAAAAAGAATATCGGAGAAGGCCCAAAGGGGATTTCTAGGGAAAAAATTAAAGGATTTATAATTTGGGCTAAGTGAGGAATTTCCTAATATACCCTTATCATTTTCATGACGAAATAATCAGAAAAGTAAGAATGAAGCTACGAAGTATAAACCAAAGAATAGTAATTTCGAGTGGCTTTGTGTCTAGTGAAACAAACGAAGCTCTTTGAATAAAAGAATTTGACGTGAATTTTTAGGCAAAGAACTAAGCATATGTATCGAAGAAATATTTTTGTGAGTAATTCAAAATATGCAAAATTATCTTCATCCCCCAATTTTGTTAATATTATTACTTTATATATACTATTATGTATATAAAAAATTTGAAAGATAGTGTCACGCAAGATACTCAAGGAATATCGAGAAGTATATAGAGTATCAAATAGAAGCATAGTAGAGCATGTAAAACACATGTTAAGTAAGATTGAGATTCAACCTGCCTAATTTAGCAATAAGGAATTGGTATCGTTTTTCATCCAATGCCTTAGTGATTAAGTCGGCGAGTTGAAGCTCCGTTTTGAAAAATACATATCTTTTCTACGTGATCTTTTATAAAATGATAGTGAATATCTATATGTTTCGTGCGTGAATGATGAACAGGATTGCAAGTAATGGCAATAGCACTTTGAGAATCACTGTAAATGGGAATGTTATTAAATTCAAACCCGTAATCGCGTAGTTGTGTCCGCATCCATAGAACTTGCGAGCAACAGCTGGCAGCGGCGACGTATTCCGCCTCGGCCGTCGATGTTGACACGCAATTTTTTTCTTTAAGGACCAGCAGACCAACTTTTTGCCTAAAACTAATTGCATCGAGAAGCTCATTTAAGAGTGGGGCCTCTTCTTCACCAAGATCCTCGAAGATCTTCTCTTCAGTGATCTCAGCCAACCTCTTCTGGATGTTCTTCCTCACTATCTTCGGGAAGTCTCAATGGCGTGGAGCATTCTGTCCATAAGGCGATCTTCAAGAGAAGAGATGGTTGTGGAGAGTGCTTCTTGTAACCATTGGTCCGTCTTGATTATCGATGGAGTGGGGCCAGGGAGGCGCTCCACTGTCACAACATCAGAAAAGATTTCCGATGTGCCGTCTGGAATAGGTCTTGAGATTACGGAACGTCCGGGGACATCCGTTATCAACCCTAAAGTCACCACTTTAGTGGGTTGGCCTATTGTTTGCTCCGAAGATATCGGGGGTCCAATAGGGCTTCCACCCAATCCTTGAGATGATACGGTAGGTATCACCTCTAAGGGTGTTGAAACAGATTCAAGTTGAATCTGTACGGTTTGTTGATCCATAGTTGGTGGAGGAGATGTCACCGAAGCCGGTAGTCTTGAAGGAGATACTGACGGGGCTGAGATTTGCTGTCGGCGAGAACCCCTTCTTTGAAGTTTGTATTCTTCATCTTCGGTGGCCTCAGGAAATACATCTTGAGGGACACCTTCGGGCTCGACGGCGGTGTCTCTGTCTCCTGAGCCGCAGCTTCGGGCTCAGTTATTGATGATGCTGAACAAAGTCCTCCACGGATGTGAGATCCCGCTATTTTGGAAGTTCGCCAGTTTGGTCAGCGGGGGCTTGTATCCCATCCGGAGCGTATCTTCCACGATCTCCGCGTCTGTTGGAAGTTGATCGTAGTGTTCGTGGCGCGGGAGATCGAGCACCTTGGCAATTATGTTTTTCTTCAGGACGACGTGTCTCCGACGACATAGCTCTGCATATGTCCCCAGAATTGCTAGAGGTAGACGATCTGTACGGAGGCGGTCATTGTCAGAGTTGGCCATAGTGGGTGTCCTTTGAGGATGGAGATGATAACTTCATTCGGACACCTAAATGTAGCAAGGTCCAACTGATAGTTGTTGTCGTGGACCGTCTCCATCATTAGAATGGTAGATGTTAGCATATGTTGGCTGTGCCATTTCTGTAAAGAATGAAATAAACTTCATTAGATAAAATTTTTATATACGAATTGATCGAATTAAATGTGCATGGTGAAAATTTCATAGAGAAATTTCAAAATTTTGTAAGTGTTTAAAGTTTATTAGCGAAAGACTTAGTGAAAAAGTTGAAAAGTTTGCTAAGCTTTGTTAGCGTATTTTTATTCGATCGGGAATTTATTCGAACGTTAAGTATTGCGATCGAAAATTTTCTACGTCTTAGAAAAAAACTTGAAAAATTTTCTAAGTCTTTTCAGCGTGATTTTATTCGAGTGACAATTTATTCGATCGTTAAGTTTTGCGATCGAATAAAAATGTGTCGAATAACTCAAGTTTTTTGCCGATCACTTTTACGATCAAATAAAATGTTGTCGAAATCAAGAGCTTTTCGCTGAGTAATTTTGCGATCGAATAAAAAGTTGTCGAAAAACTTAAGTTTTTCGCTGCGAAGTTTTACGATCAAATAAAAGAATATTCAAAAACTTAAAGTTTTTGCCGGTTATTTTTGCGATCGAATGAAAGAATATCGAAAAAATTAAGTTTTCGCCGCGAAGTTTACGATCGAATTAAAATATATCGAAAACAAAAGGTTTTCGATGCTGAGTTTTGCGATCGAATAAAACATAACGAAAACTAAAGTTTTTTTACTACACTGTTTGCGATAAGAACTTTTTCGATCGAAAAATTCTCAAATCAAACAGGAAACACTTAACACGTAAATGTCAATTTTTGGGTAAATCATGAGTTAATCTGGATTCGGAACGTTCAGAAAACAGTTGTGAATCCAAATATCATGATTTTAATCCAAAAACAGTCGAGTTTAAAGACGTTGATTTGAGAGTTTAAAATCATTTTAGTCGAAAAAGTATCAAAATGAAATTTCGTCAAATAATTTTGAGAAACTGTTTGCTAATCATGTGTTTTTGACCGGAAAGTGATTCAAAACGTGTTCTACCTTTGAAATCTGCGAGTTATACGAAAAAGTTTTGAAGATTGAGAGGCTACGATGAAATCGCCGAAGTAAGTTCGAATATGGTTTTGGAAGTCGAAAAGTTTTTCGAGTGAAATGAGTTGCGTGTGAGTGATTTTTTCGATCGATAAAGCGATATTAATACTTCACGATCGGGAAAAGTAAAAAAAGTACTTTGGGCCGTAAAAAAAATATGTTGGGCTTTTGTTAAAATTCAGGTCTGATTAAACTAAAATTTAATCTTTTATGGATTAACCCAAAAATCAATTGCATAATGTTCCCTATATTTCTGAAAGAAATGCAATTATCTCCTAATGTTGATGAAATTCAACACTTGACTCCTCAGATGAGCTCGAAATATTTTGTGATGCTCAGAAAAATATTAGAAGTCGTGTTTTACAAGTAAATCATAGAGATAAGAACAAATTCTCATGTAAAAACTCCCCCTCAACAAATGCACGTTTTAACTTTTCGGCATTTAAGCACAAGTAACGCATTTAGGAAATTCAGCATAGATTCATTAATACTTTGCGTTTTTCAAAAAATTTGCATTTTATCAAGTCTGAACCAATGCATGTATTTAATACATTTAAAATGTGCGAATAATATTTTCAATAATAAAAACATTTTTATCATAAAAATTTTGTTGTCAGATTGTCCAGTTTGAACATTATCACGCAAAAATTTCTCATGACATATAAAATAATAATTTGTCGTCAAATCATGTAACTAAACTAATATTCTAAGATCATGGTATGAATCATTTTGACAACTCTTGCAAGTTTCGCTCATAGCACTCAATTTATTTTTTTCATGGAGATATTAAATAGATATATCACTCATATCAACACAACAAAATTACATCATTTAATTTGTTATCGTAGCATATTTAATCAACTTACCAAGTGAAAGTTCATCATTTTGAATCCAAGGGACTTTGAAGGGATTATTTTTAGGCTATGACTGGAAAGGGTAGGATATTTTTAGGATTAGTGAGCTTAAAAATTCTTCAATTCTAGGGGCCCTTGTTGAAATTCATTTCTATCCTTTAGTTTTTCTTTTCTTCTTTACTTGTTCAAGATGAGTATAGTATTCTTTACAAAGCTTTGAGAGCTGAGATCTTCTTTTTGAGCCGAGACCGTGTTCCTTTCGAAGGTTCCACGGTTATGAAATTTGAACCCAAGGTCGTGCTCCTCTTCTCGTTTTCTCTATATAAGATCTACATTATTGTTGGAGAAGTTCACTTCGAGGTGCTTCTCTTCTAGGAGTATACGAGATTATCTAGGAGAAGTTCACAGCGAGATCCGTGTTTCTCTTCTATAATGATTGAGACTTGTATCTCATTTTCTCCCCCTCTTTTACTTGATTGAACTACCCCGAAACTTAGGAATAATATTGAAGGCTTGATCGGGTTTCAGAACAAAAACAATGTCGGAGAAGGCTCAAAGGGGATTTCTAGAGGTAAAAGTAAATGATTTATAATTTGGAATAAGTGAGGAATTTCCTAATTTGCCCTTATCATTTTCATGACGAACTAACACAAAAGCACGAGGGAAGCAACGAAGTACAAACCAAGAGATAGTTATTTGAAGTGTGACCCACGCAAGAATAAAAAATATTGAGGTTCAAGTTCTCACATATATAATGTGGTTTGTGTCTAGTGAAACAAACGAGGCTCTTTAGACAAAGTACTTAATCATATATCAAAGAAATATTTTTGTGAGTATTTCAAAATAAGCAAAATTATCGTCATCCCCCATTTTTTTATTATTATTATTATATATATGTACTATTTTCTTTTTTTTATTTTGTGTATTGAATGATAGAGTCACGCAAGATAATCAAGGAATATCAAGAAGCACATAGAATATCATATAGAGGCAGAATAGAGCATGTAAAGCACATCTCAAGTAAGATTTAGGTTCAACATGCCTAACTTTGCAATGAGGAATTGAGATAGTTTTTAATGCCTTAGTGAATAAGTCGGCAAGTTGAAGCTCCGTTTTTACAAAATACATATCTATAGTGTCTTTTTCTACATGATCTTTTATAAAATGATAGCGAATATCTATGTGCTTCGTGCCTGAATGGTGAACAGGATTGCAAGTAATGACAATAGCACTTTGAGAATCACTGTAAATGGGAATCTTATTAAATTCAAACCCCTAATCGCGTAGTTGTGTCCGCATCATAGAACTTGCGAGCAACAGCTGGCAGCCGCGACGAACTCCGCCCCGGCCGTCGAGGTTGATACGCAATTCTGCTTCTTTGAGGACCAGCAGACCAACTTATCGCCTAAAAATTGTGCTCCGCCAGACGTGTTTTTTCTGTCCATTCGACAACCTGCATAATCAGCGTCAGTATAGCCAATTAATCGTAAATCAGTATCTTTTGGATACCATACCCTAAGTGTGGAGTTCCTTTGAGATAGCATCGAATTCGCTTGACTGCATGCATGTGGGACTCCTTTGGGTCAGCTTGAAAGCGAGCATAGATGCAAGTGGCGAACATGATGTCGGGTCGGCTGGACGTGAAGTAGAGAAAAGATCCGATAATGCTCTGATAGGTTGTGACGGTGACTACTTTTCCAGAAGGATCAGCATCCAATTTGCAGTTTGATGACATGAGAGTATTCATATGTGTACTCTTGTCTTGATTAAATCTCTTCAGAATATCTCGGATATATTTGGTTTGACTGATGAAGATTCCGTCTTTGAGTTACTTTACTTGTAGTCCAAGAAAAAATTGGAGTTTTCCCATTAAGCTCATCTCGAATTTGATCTTCATGAGATCACCAAATTTCTGACAGAGACATTCGTTCGTCGAGCCGAAGATTATGTATCAACGTAAACTTGATGAGATCATCAGGTCTTTGCCTTATCTTTTAATGAAGCGTGTCGTATCGATGGTTCCTCTATGAAGTTGAACTTGACTAAAAATTCGCTTAGAACATCATACCAAGCACGAGGGGATTGTTTTAGTCCATAGAGAGCTTTGTCCAATCGATAGACATGATCGGGATGATTCTCGTGCACGAACCCGTCGGGTTGAGCGACGTAGACTTCTTCTTATAACACATCGTTGAGAAAGGCGGTTTTAACATCCATTTGATATACTTTGAAGTCTTTATGAGCCGCGTATGCTAGAAATAGTCGAATTGCTTCGATGCGTGCAACTGGAGCATACGTCTCGTCGTAGTCAATTCCTTCTTGGTTATTGTACCCCTTGGCGACGAGACGTGCTTTATTCCTGATTACTTTATCGTTCTCGTTCTTCTTATTCTTGAAACTCTTCTTCTTATTCTTGAAAACCCATTTAGTTCCAATAATTGTTTTGCCATGCGGTCTCGGAACTAATGTCCAAACTCGTAGAAGCTCGAATTGGTAGAGTTCATCTTGCATCGCGATTACCCAATCCGGGTCTTTAAGGGTTTCGGCAACCTTAATTGGTTCGTTTTGGCTTAAGAAGCATGTGAATAATTCCATTTGTGTAGACGTCCTAGTGCGTACTCCACTTGAAGGATCACCGATAATTTGGTCAATAAGATGAGCTCGAGTCCACTTTCGTTCATGAGGAAGAACCGAAGTAGATCCATCGTTATTTTGTAGGTCGAGACTTCCTGAACTGATGGGATGACCATTCGTCGTTGGGAAATTCAATTCTGAGGTTGAATTGGAAGGATTTTCCTCATCTGCATTTGTAGGAGCTGCAGCACTAGTTGAAGATTCAGAATTAGGAGAATCTGGAACATTTGTTGGAGTCTCAGCATTGAGAGTCTCAATTGGAATTTCTTCCGTAGAGGGAGAAGGAGCACTGCTTGGTATAGAATGAGACAAAGCATGCATTTGAGACTCGTTCCGATAAAAATGTTCAAATAGAAAATCCAAATCTTCTAGGTCAGCGGGAATTGCTTCTCTTGACTTTGAGGTAGAAGTTGTCGGAAGTTGTTGACTTTGTGCCAACACGCCTATAAGCTCGGGTTCTTAACTGTTTTGTTAAGAAGCCAATTCGGTCACCTCTTGAAAAGTGACGTTGTAGCTTTCGAAAATAGTATGCAAAGACTTGATATAAACGCGGTATGCTTTAGAAGTGGATGAATATCCAACAAAAACGGCTTCAAATGCTTTAGGGTCGAACTTGCTTCGATGCTCCCGATCATTGGCCACAAAACATTTGCACCCGAATACTTTGAAGAATGAGATATTCGGAATCCTTTGATTAATTATCTCATACGGCGTCTTTTCAAAGCGTTTATGAATAATCGTCCGAATTTGCTTAAAGAACGCAGTACTCACTACTTCAGTCCATAGAAAATGAGGGAGACCGGAATGTATTAACATCGTTCTTGCAACTTCAACTAGAGTCCGTTTCTTCTGTTATACGACGCCATTTTGTTGAGGCATTTTAACAGCTGAAAATTGTTCAATAATTCCAAGTGACTGATAGTTATTGCTGAGACGTTGATTCTTGAATTCAGTTCCGTTATCAGTCCTGATTAGTTGGATTTTCTTTTGCAGGAGATTCTGAGTCGTATTCACAAAGCTTATTATCAAGTCTCCAGTCTCGTCCTTAGTTCGGAGATATCTTGTCCAGGTGTAGCGAGAATAATCGTTGACCATTACTAACACATATGCACGACCGTTGATATTTTGTGTACGCATTGCTCCACAAATGTCCATGTGAAGTAATTCCAAGGGTCGAGATGTAGAAGCAACTTGCTTGAGTTTGTGTGATGCTCGCTTCAGTTTTCCCATTTGACTAGCCGAACAATTATGCTATTGGTGAAGGGAAATCGTTGGTAGACCGTGTACCAACTTTTTGATAGAGAGTTTGTGTAGAGCTTTGAGATTTAGATGAGACATACGTTGATGCCATAAGTTGTTCCTCTTGATTGTAGTTTGTGAGATGAGGCAAACATTTGTCGAAGGTCGAACTGTTGTCAGATTGATGGTGTATAGATTAGATCTTGGAGATCATGTTATAAGTTCTTGATTCTGACTATTTAAGATTCCACACTGATCAGCTAGAAACACCACTTGAAATCCTTTGCCACAGAATTGTCCTATGCTGAACAGGTTGTGTTTGAGACCTTGGACGTAAGAGACATCTTTGATTGTCAGATTCTGTAGTAGAATATTTCCAAAGCCTAGTATTTGAGCTGAATCGTTGTTGTCGAATCTAACTTTTCCGCTGTAACGGTCTTGGTAGTTGCTCAACAGTTCTTGATTTCCAGTCATGTGTGTGGAGCAACCAGAATCTAAATACCACAAATGATGGATCTACATAGAAAACTTTTAGAGAGACTTAGGTACTCACTTAGTAATGGGTCCTCTCGGATTAGCAGATTTGGTAGGTAAGTTTTGTTCATTTTTTGTTCCTAAACCATTTATGCTCTTATGTACCCAAACCAACTTGTAATTAGTTGGTTTAAGAGGTACCTCTTTACACAACTCGGCCTTGTATGCTTGTGTTGGCCTAGATGGTGTCTTGGGAAACCATTGAGGTTGAACCTTACATGGGAGGTTAATTTCAGCGCGGGCAAATGTCTTATTAATCTTAGTGCATGAGAAAATCTTTTCTCTAGCGAGTCTCTTATGATGTTTGGCTGAGTGTACATTGACTGGATACCTTAAATGAGGACAAGAATGTATCGAGCTATAAGCTTTCTTTATAGCCGGATCTTGTTTCCTACGAGACTTAAGATTTGCATTTGTCTTATAATGAGGGATTATGTTTTTAGAAGTAGAGCCGATTTCAAAATTTGTGATTTCAAATTAAATAGGCTTTAACACATAAGTGGAAGCAACAACATTAAAGAATCAAACTGTTGTCTTCTTACGAGTGTCCTTAGTTTTTGATTCAGAAGGAAATTTTGAAAATAAATCTTTTCTATCATTTTTCTTCTGAAATTCTATCCTAGGCACTCTTTCCTTTGCATGCTTTACATCTTTTTCTACTCTACCTGTTGATGGAGTAGAAAAAGAGTTAGTAAAAATCTTTTTCCTTTTTGAAGCATTTAAGGACTCTTTTCCTCCCTTTACACTTTGTAAAGAAGATTTATCTTCTTTTAAAATCTTTTGTAAAATAACGGGAGGTGTTTTCTTAGATTTGATTTTGTCCTTAATTAATGATTTTTCTTTTAAAGTAAAATCAGGACAAGATTTTAAAATTGAGGAAGTTTGAGATTAGAAATCTACAATAAAAGCTTTGAAATTCTTTCTTTTGTTTCTAAGGAAGCGTTTAAATAAGCTATTTTCTTAATAATAGCAGCGATATAACAGAAAGTAGAATTTTGAAAATGATCATTATTTTCTTCCTGAACTTTATAAAAAAATGTGTCGAATATCTCAAGTTTTTCGCCGATGCTTTTTTACGATCGAATAAAATGTTACCGAAAACAATTGTCTTTCGCTGAGAAAGTTTTCGATCGAATAAAAAGTTGTCGAAAAACTTATGTTTTTCGCCGCGTAGTTTTGCAATCGAATAAAAGAATATCGAAAAACTTAAAGTTTTCGCGGCTTATTTTTGCGATCAAATAAATTTTAATCGAAAAACTAAGTTTTCGCCGCGAAGTTTTACGATCGAATTAAAATATATCGAAAACAAAAGGTTTTTGACGCTGAGTTTTGCGATCGAATATAACTTAACGAAAACAAAAGTTTTGCGACGACACTGTTTGCGATAAGAACTTTTTCGATCGAAAAATTTCCAAATCAAACAGTAAACGGGTACCACGTAAATTTCGATTTCTAGGTAAATCATGAGTTAATCTGGGTTCGTAACGTTCAGAAAACAGTTGCGAATCCAAATATCATGATTTTAACCCAAATAGTCGAGTTTAATCACGTTGGTTTAAAATCATTTTTAGTCGAAGAGTATGAAAATGAAATTTCTTCAAATGTTTTCAAGAAACTGCTTGCGAATCGTGTGTTTTTGACCGGAAAGTGATTCGAAACGTGTTTCTACATTCGAAATGGGCATGTTTATAAAGAAAATCACTGAGATAAGGTGAGATTTTGGTGAAATCGCCGGAGTTCGAAGAGTATTTTCGAAAGTCGAAAAGTTTTTCGAGTGAAAAGAGTTGCGTGTGAGTGAGTTTTTCGATCGATAAAGTGGTATTTGTTAGGTCTTGATTCATCAATCAACAAGCAATCTAAGCACGAATTCTCGGTATTCGAGTAAGAAATCTTACGAATTACGTTTTGTCTTGAATCGGTGGCTTGTTCTTGAAGTTTTCCTTCAGTTGATCAGCTGGAATGCCACTTCGATAGGGTCCGAGATAATTGAGCATAAAGATATGCTCCATTTTCTTCCTATCTTCCCAGTGTGAGATGACCCTTAGGTTAAGTTCATTGAGCTTCTTGATTTTGTTTGGAGCCCTCCAAATCTGCTTTCTTACGTCTTCAATTCTGACGTTCTCCCATGGCGTCTCCACTCTAACTGTCCCTTTTGATAGACGGTGAGGAGAGTCGATTCTGAGCCTTATCATTTCGGGTAGCTCTGGGAGGGCAGAACTGTAGTTCTCGCCTTCTTGAAGTTCTTCTTCTTCAAGCAGCACCAAGTCCACTGAAGCTTGTTGTAAGAAGTATCTGAAAGTATCTGACGTTGGAGAGTCGAGCTTGAGCAGCTTCCTCTGGTTCCCATTGCGTCATCCACTTCTCGTTTAGGATGTAGTCATCTACGATCAGATGTAGATCGTAGGCAACTGCTTCTTGATGGACTTGGGGGAGGTTTGAAGTCGGGATCGGATTTGGATTTGTAGGAGAGAGGGTTAGTGTTTGGGATATGGTGGGAGGTGTGGTTGTTTGTTCGCGGGTTTGAGATTGTGTGGTTGGTCGGTGTGAGGACGATCCTCCAGCTTCTTGAGTCTTTGTCTGTGTTTGACTCAATCAACGGTTGCTCCGTGTAGTTCATTGTCGTATCTCCCCGTCATGACGATCCGGATCATCGGGATCGTCATATCTACGCTTAGTGCAAGAGGTTTCTTCTCGGCACGTTGTTTGTGCTGGCGGCTCTGGTTCCTCTATTAACCTTTTGTAGAGACTCTCCTCGGCGGGAGATCTGGTCTCTAGGGCGAGGAGGCGTGAGATGAGGATATCGTGAAGCTGGGTGATCGGGATGGTATAGGGATTGTTAAGTGAGGGTGAGGGAGTTGGGGTGGTGAGGATTGGTTGTAGTGTAGAGTGGTGGTAGGAAGTGGTGAGGAGACGGGGGTGGTTTGAGTGTCGGTCGGAGCAGTTTCTGAGACTGGTGTTTTCCCGGTGTCTCTTCGGGACGTCTCGAGAGCATGGAGCATTCGGTCCATCAGACGATCTTCTAGTGATGATAGGGCTGAGGAGAATGCTTCTTGTAGTCTGTGCTTCGTCACGAACATCGGTGGAGTGGGGCCAGGGAGGCGCTCCACTGTCACAACATCGGAGTAGATTTCCGATGTGCCGCCTATAGTAGGTCTTGAAGGTCCGGTACGTCCAAGGACATCCGTTATGAACCCTGAAGTGACCACTTCAGAGGGTTGGTCTATTGTTGGCTCCGAAGATATCGGGGGTCCAATAGGGCTTCCACCCAATCCTTGAGATGATACAATAGGTATCACCTCTATGGGTCTTGAGACAGATTCAATTTGAATCTGTTCAGTAGGCTGATCACTTGGTGGTGGATGTGTTGGCTCCGAAGCTGGTATGAGTGAAGGCACTGCAGACGAGACCGAGAGTTGTTGTCGGCGAGGGCCCCATCGTTGGAGTCTGTGTGCTTCATCCGAATCGGTTGCCTCAGTAGAGATATCTTGTGGGACACCTTCGGGTTCAATCTCCTGACTCGTGACTTCGGGCTCCGTTGTTGTCATCAAGGATTCCCTTTGGCCGGGGCTGGATCCAAGGCACGTACCATCGCCTCCGTGATAGAGTTGTTCTAGCAGTAGTCTTGGTATGCCTCTTCAGTTGGATCCGCTAATCGGAGCAGCTCCAATGGGATCAGCATTGGTTGGAGTGCTAGATCGGCGGCCTTCGGGTTGTGAAAAAATCGAAGGCGTGGCGGAGTGTATTCCACAATTTGTGGTAGTCTCGGGATCTCTGGATGGAGTTCCATGAAGTGCGAGATCAGTACCGGGAACCACCGTACATAAGGAAGAGATATGGCCTTCGACTTTGTCTCCCTCTGACGCATCTGGTCGGGCTAGATCGTTCCAAATCAGCTGAGCCACGTCATATCTTTTGGAAAAGACCACTCCGTGAAAAATGCGAAGAATGTTCTCGTTCTCCTTGTCGAAGCCGGAGTGTTTTAGAGAGAGGCATTTGTTGATGATGCCGAACAATGTCTTCCACGGATGGGGAATCCCGCTATTTTGAAAGTTCGACAGTTTGGTTAGCGGAGGTTTGTATCCCATCCGGAGCATGTCTTCTACGATCTCCGCATCCGTTGGAAGTTGATCATATTCGTCGTAGTGCGGGAGATCGAGCACCATAACCATCAGATTTTTCGCCAGGGCGATATGTCTTGTGTTGAGCATTGTCATATATTCCATGGTATCTCCGTTGACGAAACTCTTCATACATCCCCAGAATTGCTGGAGATAAACTATTGGTACGGTGGACGTCATGGTCAAGGCTGGCCATAGAGGGTGTCCTTTGAGGATGGATATTATGACTTCATCCGGACACCGAAACGTCGTTAGGTCCAGTTGGAAGTTGTTGTCTTGGACTGTCATATAACTTCCAGAGGAGTAGATATGAGGATAGTTAGGAGTTGGCATATCTGCAAAAATAATATAAGGCTCATTAGTCGATAAATTTTCATAAGTGAAATAAATTGGATTAAAAATGAATTTAGAGGAAAATTGTATGTTTAAAGGTTTATGTTCGAAAGACTTAGTGAAAATTTTGAAAAATTTGTAAAATTGAGAGTATGGGGATTGAGAGTCTCAATTTGAATTTCTACCGTAGAAGGAGAAGGAGCGTTGCTTGGTATATAATGAAACGAAGCAGACATTTGAGACTCGTTCCGATAAAAATGTTTAAATAGAAAATCCAAATCTTCTAGGTCGGCGGGAATTGCTTCTTTTGACTTGGAGGTAGAAGTTGTCGGAAGTTGTTGACTTTGTGCCAACAAGCCTTTAAGCTCGCGTTCTGAACTGTTTTGTTCAGAACCCAAATCGGTCACTTCCTGAAAAGTGACGTTGTAGCTTTCAAAAATAGTACGAGAAGACTTGATATAGACGCGGTATGCTTTAGAAGTGGATGAATATCCAACAAAGACGGCTTCAAATGCTTTAGGATCGAACTTGCTTCGATGCTCCCGAACGTTGGCCACAAAATATTTGCACCCAAATACTTGAAGAAATAGATATTCGGATTCCTTTGATTGATATCTCATAGGGCGTCTTTTCAAAGCGTTTGTGAATAATCGTCCGATTTTGCGTAAAGCATGCTGTCCTTAAATTGAGGACAAGATTTGATCTTCTTTTCTTAGATTTGATCTTGTCCTTAATTAATGATATTTCTTTCAAAGTAAAATAAGGAAAAGATTATAAAATTGAGGGATTTTTTAGATTAGAAATCTCCAATAAAAGCTCATTCTTTTCTGCTTTGAAATTCTTTCTTTCTGTCTCCAATGAAGCGTTTAAATCAGCTATTTTCTTAATAATAGCATGAATATAACATAAAGTAGAATTTTTAAAATGATCAATATTTTCTTCCTTAACTTTAGGAAAATCTTCTAAAGGATATAATGAGTTATAATCACTAGACATGTTGATTTCCCTTGTCTTGTAACTATTATTCAAATCGGTGTAGTCAAAGGGAATGTCAGTCCTATTTATGGCTTTTCGTTTAGATTCTTCTAAGGCATTTATTTCGGAAGAATTAGTAAAGAATATTAGAAAAGTTAATCCTAATCCCATATACTTGATATCATATAACTGTTTGATATTTACCTTTTTCAAGTTACAGGGATTGTTTAAAACCTAAGCCTTCTTTAGGATTATAAAATTCTACATCATGAGGTTGATTTAGAAAGATGGTTTGATCCGTTTGCCCCCTTTTCGTTAGAAGATTGTCTAAAGTTTTAATCCTAGAGTAAAGCTTATTACGTGCGTCAGAGATTTCCTTAAAATTATTTCTAGAAATTTCTAATCTATGTGACAATCGCTAAGAGTCTTACTAAGGTCATTGATTTTTATCTCAGATGTAGCTATTGTTTATTCAAGACTAGATATTGTTTCTTTAGCATTAGATAAGAGAATTTTTTGATGAATTTTCTTATCTAGTTGCTTTTGGAAATTATTTTCACTAAGGGCTAGTCTCTCCTCTAATTGTTTTGTATTTTTCCGCTCATTTTTCATGTTAGAATACTTAATTTAAAAAGATTCTAACATGTTTAATAATGTAGATTTTGGCATAGTTACCTCTTGTGATGAGGATGCTTTGTCTTCGCCGTCGGACCTCCTTGATGAGTTTTCGTGTGAGGCGTCGTCGAGGTATGCCATGAGAGCTAGATCTGCATTGTCAGAATCTGTTGTGTCTTCTAGCCAATGCTCTTGTTCGGCCATCAAAGCTCCTCCAGCCTCCTTTTGTTTGGTTAGTTGAAATTTCTTGGAGTAGTAATTGACGTCTTTCTTCTTAGGAAGATTGCATTCTCTGTCGAAGTGCCCTATCTTTCCACAATTGTAGCATTTTTGTGGTTCTTTGGCAATTTTTGGTTTCTGACGACTCGACTGGTCTTTCCTTGTGCCTAGAGCTTGATGTCTGAAGTCTATTAGCCGAACAGGAGGATTTCTTTTTATAGAACTTTTTGCTCATCATTTTAGTAATGAGAGCCAATTGTTTCTTGCTTTCATATCTGGCTCGGAGTCCGATTCTGATTCGCCTTCATCTTCTGAAGAACTTGGCAACTTGATGCTTTTATTTTCGATTTGTTTGCCCTTAAGTTCTTTTTGTATCTCGCTTATGTCTTCCTCGTGTCGGGCGAGATTATCAAATACGGCGTGGATATCCATCTCGTCCAAATCCTTATTTTGACGGATTTGCATAGATATTTTCTTCCACTCCGATTGAAGAGGAGAGAAATCGGATGTTGACCTACATGTTGGTCTTGAAAATTTCTATTTTCCTCATCTCGTTAATAAGAGTTAAATAGAGTTGATAGAGTTCATAAACGTTTTCCTCCGTCTTTGCTTTGAATGAGTCTTAAGCGGTGAAAATGTTTGCTTTCTTGGCTTTGACACCGACTTCGGTCCGTTGCATCATTTTGTGGAGCTCGTCCCTCATAGCTTTTGCACTAGATAGACTGTCTATTTGCATATAGATGTCTTTCGGAATTCGTTGCATTAGGAAAGTTTTGGCTCCTAAATCTGCTTTGGCTCTTAATCGCTCCCCCTCGGTGTATTCACTAGGAATTTTGAGTCTTCTAGTGGCGGGAATGGGAGGATTATTAGTGGCATCGCCTTCTTGGATAAGCCAAAATTGAACGTGACCTTGTTGAAGAGAAGTTATCAAATTTGTAGCTTGATCTTTTGTTTCCAAAAAGTTCATGATTCGGCTTCTCCATACGGTGTATTCGCCTCTTAGAATTGAAGGGTGGACGTCGTTTCCGAGTGAGTAAGCATCCATTTGTAGTTGATTGGTAGCATCGTCGTGAACGTTTGGCATTGAAATGATAAAAGTGCTTCACAAGTGACAAACTTACGTTAGTAATGTTTGATTCATACTTTAATCAATTTCCTTTTCGAAACTATTTTTCGGTTGTTAAAGAGAAATTGTTATGATTGCGAAAAATATTTGTTTAAAAATTGAAACTTCAAAATTTTGCTATTACAAGTTTTTCGTGTCAAAATTAGATATTTATTTAGCGAAAACAGTGTCCGTCGAAAAAAAATCCGCTTTGTTACGCTCGAAAAAGATATTTATATATGAATCGAAAAACTAATCATCGAAAATAATGTTTTTTTGAGTATCGAAGAAGATAATTCGGAGACAAATATTTTTTCAAGTTTTGAAAATTATGATTTTTGATTTCTTTCAAATCGGTGTAAAATTTGTTTGTGTTTGAAAGTTTAGTGGTCGAGAAATTTTTCGAGCAGTAAAGTTTTCGATTTAAAATTTTAAACTTTTAATCGAAAAAGATTTTCGATCTTCTAAGTTTTTTTGTGGTATATTTATCAAAAATTATTTTTCGAACGTAAGAGTTTTGCAAAGAAAATATCCTATCGAAAAACAGTTTGTCGAATAATTCTGTTTGTTAGGTCTTGGTTCATCAATCAACAAGCAATCTAAGCACGAATTCTCGGTATTCGAGTAAGAAATCTTACGATATACGATCGGTCGAATATCCGCATTGAAGATCTTGAGAGGTTGTTCGCTTTTTCCGAGTTTCTCGAGCGTGATCTCTCGTTTAAAATATGAATTCGAAACTTGTAATTTTCTGAATAATAATAATCTTATTAACTTTGATAGGGTACATCATATTTATACCTATATTTAAGGTATAATTACTCTTAAGTCCTACACTATCAAAACTTCTAATTACGCCCCTAATTACAAGGATAATGAAATAATAAAGCACAGTTCTAATATTCTCTTCAATCTCCCCCTTTGTGCTTGTCGTCGTTTCAGCTCCTTTTATCCTTGTCGGGCGTAAAAAGACTTCCTCAATCCCAATGCTGTCTCGTAGCGTCGAACACCATTCCTCAACTCCAATCTCTCATTTATGGCATCTAGAAGCTCGTTCAGGAGTGGGGCCTCTTCTTCACAAAGATCTTCGAAGATTGTCTCTTCGGTGATCTCTCCCAATCTCTTCTGAATGTTCTTCCTTACTAACTTAAGCGTCCCGTCGCAGAACTTATGGACTGTTGTCTTCATTATAAACCTTGTCTTTCCAATGAATGGATTTAGATAGGTTATGGCGAGGCCAGGGGTCTTGAAAATGTAGTTCTCGGGAATGTTGTTGAGTGGGAAGCCCTTCATGAGCGGAGATTCCATGTTGACCTTCTTCATGTTGTTCTCTATTGCAATTTTATGGTCGTGTGCGGTGTAATATTTCATCTGCCTTAGTGAATAAGTCAGCAAGTTGAAGCTCCGTTTTAACAAAATACATATCTATCGTGCCTTTTTCTACATGATCTTTTATCGGATATATTTGGTCTGACTGATGAAGATTCCATCATCGACTTGCTTGACTTGTAATTCTCCCATATCTATCGTGCCAAGAAAGAATTGTAGTTCTCCCATCAAGCTCATCTCGAATTTGGTCTTCATGAGATTACCAAATTTCTGACAGAGACGTTCATTCGTCGATCCGAAAATGATGTCGTCAACGTAAACTTGAACGATCATCAGGTCTTTGCCTTATCTTTCGATGAAGAGAGAGGTATCGATTGTTCCTCTGATGAAGTTGGATTTGACCAAAAATTCGCTCAGAACATCATACCAAGCACGAGGGGCTTGTTTTAGTCCATAGAGAGCTTTGTCCAATCGATAGACATGATCAGGATGGTTCTCGTGTATGAACCCTTTGGGTTGAGCGACGTAGACTTCTTCTTTTAAGATTCCGTTGGGAAAGGCAGTTTTGACGTCCATTTGATATACTTTGAAGTCTTTGTGAGCCGCGTATGCTAGAAATAAGCGAATAGCTTCAATACGTGCAACCGGAGCATATGTATCGTCGTAATCAATTCCTTCTTGTTGATTGTATCCCTTAGCAACGAGTCGTGCTTTATTCCTAATTACTTCACCGTTATCATTTTTCTTGTTCTTGAAAACCCATTTTGTTCCAATTATGGTTTTGCCTTGTGGTCGAGGAACCAATGTCCAAACTTGTAGACGCTCGAACTGGTTGAGTTCATCTTGCATCGCAATTACTCAATCCGGGTCTTTAAGAGCTTCAGCTACCTTAGTTGGTTCGTTTTGGCTTAGAAAGCATGTGAATAAACCGCTTTGCGTAGACGTCCTAGTACGTACACCACTTGAAGGATCACCAATAATCTGATCAGTAGGGTGAGCTCGAGTCCATTTGCGTTCGTGAGGAATAACTGAAGTAGATTCGTCATTGGATTGGAGATCGAGATATCCTGAAATAATGGGTTGGTCATTTAGAGTTTGGAAATTCAATTCAGATGTTGAGTTGATAGGAATTTCCTCATTTGTATTTGTAGGAACTGCAGTACTAGATGAAGATTCTTAATAAGTAGATTCTCCAACATTTGTCGGATTTTGAAGAAGAGGAGTCTCATTATTAATTTCTTCCATTGAGGGAGATGGGGCATTGCTTGGTGTTGAGTGAGACGAAGCAAGCATTTGAGACTTGTTCCGATAAAAGTGTTCGAATAGAGAATCTAAATCTTCATGATCAGCGGGAATTGCTTCATTTGATGTTGATGTAGACGTTGCCGAGAGTTGTTGACCTTGTGCCAATACGCCAGTAAGCTTGGGTTCTGAATTGTTTTGTTCAAAAGCCAAATCCGTCATTTCTTGAAAGGTGACGTTGTAGCTTTCAAGAATTGTACGAGAAGACTCGAGGTAGACGCGATATGATTTTGAAGTAGAGGAATATCCGACAAAAATGGCTTCAAAGGCTTTGGGATCGAAGTTGCTTCGATGCTCCCGATCGTTGGCCACAAAACACTTGCAACCAAATACTTTGAAGAGTGAGATATTCGGAATTTGTATTAATTAGCTCATACGGCGTTTTCTCGAAGCGTTTGTGAATAATTGTCCTATTTTGAGTAAAACATGCTGTACTCACTGCTTCAGCCCATAGAAAGTGAGGAAGACCGGAGTAAATGAGCATAGTTCTTGCAGCTTCAACTAAAGTCCGGTTCTTTCTTTCTACGACACCATTTTGTTGTGGCATTTTTGCGGCTGAGAATTGTTGAATAATTCCAAGTGATTGATAAAAGTTGCTGAGACGCTGATTCTTGAATTCTGTCCCGTTGTCCGTTCTGATTACTTGGATTTTCTTTTGCAGGAGATTCTGAGTTGTATTCACAAAGCTTATTATCAAGTCTCCTCTCTCATCCTTAGTTCGGAGATATCTTGTCCATGTGTAGCGAGAATAATCGTCGACAATTACTAACACATATTTACGACCGTTGATGTGTATACGCATTGGTCCGCAAAGATCCATGTGAAGTAACTCTAAGGGTCGAGATGTAGAAGCATCTTGTTTGACTTTGTGTGATGCTCGCTTTTATTTTCCCATTTGACAAGCCGAACAGTGATGCTCTTGGTTAGATGAAATTGTTGGCAGACCGTTGACCAACTTTTTAACACTGAGTTTGTGAAGAGCTTTTAAATTGAGATGAGACACACGTTGATGCCATAAGCTGTTCCTCTTGATTGTTATCTGAGAGATGAGACATACAGCTGTCGAAGGTCGAACTGATGTCAGATTAATTGTGTATAGATTAGATCTTCGTGATCCTGTGAGAAGTTCTTGATTCTGACGATTCAGAACTCGGCACTGTTGAGCTAGAAATACTACTTGAAATCCTGTGTCACAAAATTGGCCTATGCTGAACAGATTGTGCTGGAGACCTTGGACGTAAGAGACATCTTTAATCGTCAAATTCGGCAGTAAAATGTCTCCAAATCCGAGTATGGGAGCTGAGTCATTATTGCCAAATCGGACTTTGACATTGTAACGATCTTGGTAGTTGCTCAACAGTTCTTGTTTTCCCGTCATGTGTGTGGAGCAACCAGAATCTAAATACCACAAATGATGGATCTGCATAGAAAAAAATTAGGGAGACTTAGGTACCCACTTTTGAATGGGTCCTCTCAGATTAGCAGATTTGATAAGTAAGGTTTGTTCATCTTTGGTTCCTAACTTATGAGAATGCTGAGGTACCCAAACCAACTTAGAAGTAGTTGGTTTAAGTAGTACCTCTTTAGACAATTTAACATTATTGGCTTGAGTTTGCCTAGGTGGTGACTTAGGAATCCATTGTGGTTGAACCTTACAAGGGAGATTGATTTCAGCACGAATAAATGTCTGATTTGTCTTATTGCTGGAGAAAATCTTTTCTCTGGCTAGTCTCCTATGGTGTTTAGCTGAATGTACATGTACTGGATACCTTAGGTGAGAACAAGAATGTATGGAGCTATAAGGTTTCTTAATAGTTGGATCTTATTTCTGACGAGACTTAAGACTTGCATTTGTTTTAGACTGATGATAGTTTTTAGAAGTTGAGCCAATTTCAAAGTTTGTGCTTTCAAAAATAATAATCTTTAACGCATAATTTGAAGTAACAATACTAGAAATGGCTGTCTTCGTACTAGTGTCCATAGTTTTTGACATAGAAGAAATGGATAACAAATCATTTTTCTTATGAAATTTTTTTCTAGGCACTCTTTTCTTAGCAAGCTTCACCTCTTTTACTACTCTACCTGTGGATGGAGTAGAAAAAGAGTTGGTAAAATTTTTTTTCCTTTTTGAAGCATTTAAGGATTCGTTTTCAATCTTTACGATTTCTAAAGAAGATTTATCTTCTTTTGAAATATTTTGAAAAATAATAGGAGAGTTTTTCTTGGTTTTAATCTTTTCCTTCATTAAAGATTTTTCTTTCAAAATAAGACCAGGACAAGTTTTTAAAATAGAGGAAGTTTTGAGATTGGAAATCTCCAATAAAAGTTCGTTCTTTTCAGCTTTGAAATTCTTTCTTTCTGTTTCCAAGGAAGCGTTTAAATGAGCTATTTTTCTAATAAAAGCTGGAATATAACAGAAATTGGAATTTTGAGAATGATCAATATTTTCTTCCTTATTTTTAGAAGAATTTTCTAGGGGATATAATGAAATATAATCACAAGACAAGTTGAGATCTCTTGTCTTGTCACTATTATTCAAGTCGGTGTAGTCGAAAGGAATGTCAGCCCTATCAGTGGCTTGTCGTTTAGATTCTTCTAAAGCATTTATTTCGGAAGAATTAGTAAATGCCATTAAAGAAGTTAATCCTAATCCCATATACTTGATATCGTAAAATTGTCTAACATTGACCTTTTTCAAGTTACAGGGATTGTTAAAACCTAAGCCCTCTTTAGGATTATAAAATTCTGTATTAAGAGGTTGATTTAGAAATATAGTTTGATCCGTTTGACCCCTTTTTATCAGAAGATCATCTAACGTTTTAATCCTTGAATAAAGTTTCTTACGTTCGTCAGAAATTTCTTTGAAATTATTTTTAGAAATCTCTAAGTCTCTCTGACAATCAATAAGAATCGTATTAAGTTCAGTAATTTTAGTCTCAGAGGTAGCTACGGTTAATTCAAGACTAGAGATTTTTTCCTTAGCGTTAGATAAGAGAATTTCGAGATGAATTTTCTTATCTAATTGCTTTTGGAAATTGTTTTCGCTAAGAGCTAGTTTCTCTTCTAATTCCTTTGTTCGTTTCCGCTTAATTTTCATGTTAGTGTACTTAAGCTGTAACGATTCTAACATGTTTAATAATGTGGAATGAGACATTGTTACCTCTTGTGATGAAGAGGATGCTTTATTGTCGTCGTCAGGCCTTCTTGAAGAGTTATCATTTGAAGCGTCGTCGAGGTATGCCATAAGTGCAAGATTTTCGTCTTCAGAATCTGTGGTATCTTCCAGCCAATGCTCTTGTTCTCCCATCAGTGCTACTCCAGCCTCTTTCTGTTTAGTGAGTTGGAATTTTTGGAGTAGTAGTTGGCATCCTTTTTCTTGGGTAGTTGCATTCTCTGGAGAAGTGTCCTACCTTTCCACAATTATAGCATTTTTGTGGTTCTTTGACACTTTTAGATTCTGAGGACTCGGCCAGTCTTTCCCTTTGCTTGGAGCTAGATGTCCGAAGTCTATTGGCCGGAGACGAGGATTTCTTCTGTAAATGTTTTTACTCATCGTTTTAGAAATGAGAGCTAACTGTTTCTTGAACTCCTTCATATCAGGTTCGGAGTCCGAGTCAGATTCTTCTTGACCTTCTGAAGAACTTGGCAGCTTGATGCTTTTATCCTTTCGAGATCGACTTTGCTTTCTTTCAGAGATAAGTGCTATGGAGTCTTCGATCTGCTTACCCTTTAGTTCTTTTTGGATCTCGCTTATATCTTCTTCATGTTGGGCGAGATTATCAAAGACGGCGTGGATATCCATTTCGTCCAAATCCTTATTTTGTCGGATTTGAATGGATATTTTCTTCCACTCTGGTTGAAGAGAAGAAAGAAATCTGATGTTGACCTCCATGTTGGTCTTGAATATATCTATCTTCCTCATTTCATTGCGAAGAGTTAGATAGCTTTGATAGAGGTTATAAATTGATTCCTCCGTCTTGGCTTTGAGATAGTCATAAGCCGTTAGGATATTTGCTTTCTTTGCTTTGACTCCAACTTCAGTTCGTTGCATCATCTTGTGGAGCTCGTCCCACATGGCTTTTGCACTCGATAGACTATCTATTTGCATATAGATGTCATTCGGTATTCCTTGCATTAGGAAAGTCTTGGCTCCCAAGTCTGCTTTAGCTCTTAAACGCTCTCCCTCGGTATATTCAACAGGAACTTTAAGTCTTCTGGTTGCAGGAATAGGAGGATTGTTTGTGCCATCTCCTTCTTGGATGAGCCAGAATTGAGCTGGACCTTCTTGAAGTGACGCGATCAAATTTGAGGCTTGATCTTTCGTTTCCAAGAAGTTCAAGAACCGGCTTCTCCATACCGTGTATTCGCCTCTTAGAAGAATTGGAGGGTGGACGTCATTTCCAAGTGAGTAAGCATCCATTTTTGTTGATTGATAGGATCTTCATGAAGGTTTGGAATAGTAATGAAAAATGCTTCACAAGTGACAAACTTAGTTAGAAATATTTGATTCGTACTTAAACAATTTCCTTTTTGAACCTATGATCCGGTCGTGAATGAGAAATTGTTATGCTTTTGAAAATATTTGGTAATTAAAAAATGATACTTCAAGATTCGTTAAAGAAATTTGAATTATTGATCGAAAATATTCAGTATCAAAATTGATAGTTCGGAGACAAATATTTTTCGTAAGTTTTGAAGTTCACAATTTTTTATTTCTTTAAAATGATGTGGTCAAAATGTTTTTCGAGCAGTAAAGTTTTTTGATTTAAAAATATTAAGCTTTTTAACCGAAAAAGTTTTTCGAACGTTTAAGGATTTAGTTATATGTTTATCGAAGAATATTTTTTGGAAAAAATGTTGAAAAGATGATCTTATCGAAAAATATTTTGTCGAAAAACTATGTTTATCACAAAAACTCTTATCGAATAACTTGTGATCGAAAAATTACTAGTGATCGGAAACCTTCGGGTTTAGTTTCACTCAAATTGTTGACTGTAAATGTTTTCGATGGAATATTTTTCGATCGAAAATATGTTTTGGCTAATTTTGGATCGAAAAATTTATTCGCTCAAAAAATGTATTTATATATTAACCGAAAAACTAATTATTGAAATAATGTTTTTCGAGTCTTAAATTTGAGTAAAACACTCGAAAATAGTCTTTGTCGTCGAAAAATTTCTCTGCTGCAAACGTGGTCGAAAAATTTTTTCGATTCAAGTTTTTCGATCGAAGAACTTGATCGAAGAACAGCTAAGTTCAATGTAATAGTGAAAATTCCAGATTCGATCGAGATGTTCAATTTAGACACGAAAATTCTGGATAATCACTCATTTAACAGTTCTAAATATGATCAAACACAGAATCAACCACGTTTAATAGCAAAATATATCGAGATTTAAGAAAATCAGATTGGACTCAAAACTTGATCGCAAACGCAAAAATCGATCTAAATAAAAAATCTGAATTATTATTACGTTCTAAGCGACTGATATCAGTACGTTATTCAATCCGAACATATAATCTATCACTTAATCAGCAAAATCAACAACAAAATTCGCACATTAGGCATGTTGATCAAAATATAAGTCACATGAGTTTTTCGATCGAAAAATCTGGAAAATTATTTTGATCTGAAAATTTCGAATTATGTCCAAAATCAATCACGATTTGCTCTGATACTAATTGTTATGTCCTGATTCATCAGTCAACAAGCAATCTAACCACGAAGTCTCGGTCTTCGAGTAAGAAATCTTACGATATATGATCGGTCGAATATCCGCGTTGAAGATCTTGAGAGGTTGTTAGCTTTTTCGAGTTTCTCGAGCGTGATCTCTCGTTTAAAATATGAATTCGAAAATTGTGATTTTATGAATAAAAATAATCTTATTAACTTTGATAGTGTACATCATATTTATACCTATATTTAAGGTATAATTACTCTTAAGTTCTACACTATCAAAACTTCTAATTACGCCCCTAATTACAAGGATAATGAAATAATAAAGCACAATTCTAATATTCTCTTCACTGTTAATTGCAAAAGGTTTTATCGAAAAAATTGTAGTCGAAAAATTAAGAGTGATCAAAAAATTTCGTTAAGTTTGACTCAAATTGTTGAGTAGAAATATTTCAAGTGTGAATTATTCGATCGAAATATGTTTTCGCGAAATTTTGACTCGCATATTGATCAAAATACATTTCACGTAAGTTTTTCGATCGAAAAATCTGGAAAATTATTTTGATCAATATGCTTAATTTTGCGAATTCTTATTGATGATCTTGCTGTTAAAGTGATAGTTATATGTTTGAAATGAATTACGTACTGATTTCAATTGCTTGGAACATCACATTATTTCAGGTTTTCGATTTCGATCGATATTTGTGTTTGCGATTGAGTTTTGAATAGGATTTGATTTTCTTCATAATCGATATACTTTGCTGAAAAACGTGGTTAATCTTGTGCTTGTTCATATTAAGAACTTAAATTCGAGTGATTATCCAGAATCTCAGTACCTAACTTGAACGTTTCGGTTGGATTTTCACTGTTCCATTGAACTTGAAGGTTGTTCTTCGATCGTTTTTCGATCGAAAAACTTGGCTCGAAAAATAATTTTTCGAATAAGTTTACAGCCAAGAAGTTTCTCGATAACAAACACTGTTTTGTTGTGTTTCACTCAAATATCAGACTCGAAAAACATTGTTTTCGATAATTAGTTTTTCGATTCATATATAAATATCTTTTTCGAGTGTAACAAAGCGGATTTTTTTTCGACGGATACAGTTTTCGCTAAATAAATATCTAATTTTGACACGAAAAACTTGTTTTACTATTACAAGTTTTTAGATCTAAAGATTTTCGATCATCTAAATTTTCGAGTCAAAATTTAGCGAAAACATATTCGATAGAATAATTCACAGTCCAAAAACTTTGAGTCAAACTTAACAAAACTTTTCGATCACTATTAATTTTTCGATTACAAAATTTTCGATAAAAGTTTTTGAGATCAACAATTATTCGACAAACTATTTTTCGACAGACTATTTACTCTGCAAAACTCTTACGTTCGAAAAATAATTTTTGATAAATACAACGAAAAACTTATACAATCGAACATCTTTTTCGATCATAGGTTCAAACTTTTTAATCGAAAACTTTACTGTTCGAAAAACTTTTCGGCCACTGCTCAAACACACTCACATTTTACACTATTTTGAAAGAACTCAAATATTGTAATTTGCAAAACATACGAAAAATAGTTGTCTCCGAATTATCTTCTACGATACTCAAAATTTTCGATCTTAAAATGAAAATTATTTAGCAAAATTTTGAAGTATCAATTCTCATATCAAATATTTTTAGAAATCAAAATAATGTCTCTTTAACAACCAAAAAATAGGTACGAAAGGGAAATTGTTAAAGTATCAAACATTACTAACGAAGTTTGTCACTTGTGAAGCACTTTTCATTACAATTCCAAACATTCAAGAAGATCCAACCAATCAACTACAAATGGATGCTTACTCGCTCGGAAACGACGTCCGCCCTCCAATTCTACGAAGAGGCGAATACACCGTAAGGAGAAGCCGATTCATGAACTTCTTGAAAACAAAAGAGCAAGCTACAAATTTGATAGCTTCTCTTCAAAAAGGTCCCGCTCAATTTTTGCTCATCCAAGAAGACGATGCCACCAATAATCCTCCCATTCCCGCCTCACAAAGACTCAAAATTCCTAGTGAATACACCGAGTGGGAGCGATTAAGAGCAAAAACAGATTTAGAACCCAAAACTTTCCTAATGCAAAGAATTCCTAATGACATCTATATGCAAATAGATAGTCTATCTAGTGCAAAAGCTATGTGGGACGAGCTCCACAAGATTATGCAATGGACGAAGTTGGAGTCAAAGCCAAGAAAGCAAATATTCTAACTGTTGGGAAAGGTACCCGGTTTGTACCCGAGACGCAACGCCCCGGGATACGGTGCGGAATAAAGTTTTTTCCGGGTTCCTTCGCAGCTCGGATCGAAAACTCTAATCACGTTGACACATAATAGGGCGGGTCATACCCGTGAGAGATTACCTTTGAAGCGAGTGGCAGCTCCTCGTCGATTGCATCGTCGGCCACGGTCGTGTTGGGTATCGTCTAGATCGTCACGCCGACCTCGCAGTGTACCACGGTTTCGATTCTCCGAAGATGGCTAGAGAGAATTCATCCGTCGCTCGGGAGAGTGGTTTGCGTTTGTGTGTTCGTGTTTCGATTCTCGGGTCGAGAAATTTCGCGTCGATTCTCTTCCCGTGTCTTTTTCTTTGACGTGGGTCTCACCCTTATTTATAGTAGGGGAGGACGAAATTTTCAGCCCCAAACAAGGCTAAAATCTCGAAATATTTGTTCCTAAATATGAGAGATATTCTTGCCAAAATATCTCTCCTAATTGAATTCAAAATTCTATTAAATGAACATACTATAAATAGAAAACTAACTAAGATATTGAAATATCTTCAAATATGGTAAATAAATTTCGAATTTATATAAAATATAAATTCGAATTTTAGTTTCAATAAATAATATTCCAAATATTTTTATTACCATATTTGTAAATTACGAAAATACCCTTTAAGGCATTTTTCGAATTTCTCGGCTTAGGGTCGAATTCCAATTCTTCCCTCAAGTCTTTCTAAGCACTTAGCTAAGCCTAAGTCTTAAAGTTAGTTTCATATGAAGTCCGACTTCGGTCCACTTAATGACCCCGAGGCCAAATAAGGCGTGTCATAACGACCCGAGGCCCGTTAAGGCCCAAAACACAATCTCTCCTTCTCGGTACACATTGATGATCCTTTTTAAGCCCGACTCTCTAGGTTCGACTCAATCGGCAAGGGAGGAATCCAAGAGTCCGGTAGGTGCCTAGCCAATCCCGCAGTACCGGACAGATCCCGACTTGAGCACGAATTTCGAACTAGTCTCATTCCAGAACCTAACTATAGATTATAGTACTACGTACAAACCCTTCAGCTGTGTCCCGATCGAGTGAGAGCCATGGTATTTGTCAAACTCACTAAACTCGATACTATGATAAAATGACACGAGGCAAATTACCAAACTACCCTCCATGTCTAACATGAGTTAGTTTAATACCTTGGCCAAGGATTTTGTAATTTCCCGTCGTCATTCTCATAGGACACTTGTTCGATTACTTGCGAGACTGTGAATCCGTACTCGGCGGTCTAAGCCCGGCAATCAAAATATCCATCAAGACCGCATCTGTCCCGCTGACCCATGCAATAGCAAATCGGATCTAGCGAAACCAGTGATAGTCAAGACTTCAAAGTCAACTCCGTCAAAGCCCCTTTCGGTCTAAGGTTCAAGCAGACTACTATAGTTTTGTCGTCGATCATTGACACTCCTTGAGTAATAAGCCATGTTTGATCGTACGACCTGCGAGTCAGTGTCCATGAAATGATTCAATCCCTTGATTCGACTCGTATCACAAGTCATGACTTCCGCTTCCAAGCGGTATATCGGCACACGACTGAAACCTAAGGCTTATGGACATTTTATGTTCGAGGTTAAGAGTCCACTGGTGCCTTCCTCTCTCGTACCCATCGAGAACAGTGACTCAACTCGACACATTTGGATTTATTCATTTATTGCTTTACCCGATGCTAAGTAAAGAACTCATATAACCAATAAACGAATAATGCCTTTATTAATACGCAAAACAATGTTTGATTACATTGACAATCGAATGATAAATAAGCTAATGCCCTATACATATCCAATCCTCGTATAGCATTCGAGGGCATATCCCTAACAATCTCCCACTTGCACTCAATGCCATGCGCTGTTGTATCTAATACCCATCTTCTCGAGTGTTTGTTCAGCACTGCCTGAGATAAAGACTTGGTGAATGGGTCGGCCACGTTGTCCGCAATCGCAATCTTCTGGACGGCTATGTAGCCACTCTCAACGAATCCACGTAACACGTGGTATTTTCTTTCTATGTGTTTGGATTTACTGTGAGATCTTGGTTCCTTCGCTTGCGTGATTGCACCACTATTGTCGTACCACAGTGGCAGTGGTTTTTCGCCAATCGGAACCACTTGCAGTTCTTCCAAGAACTTTATCATCCAAACTCCTTCTTTAGCTGCCTCTGAGGCGGCTAGGTACTCAGCCTCGCAGGTGGAATCAGCAGTTGTGCTCTGCTTGGAACTTTTCCAAGATACTGCTCCACCGTTGAGTGTAAAGATCAAACCTGAAGTGGATTTTCGGTCGTCCACGTCTGACTGGAAATCCGAATCCGTATATCCTTCCACTTCTAATTCTCCATTTCCATAGACCAGCATCATATCCTTTGTTCTTCTAAGATACTTTAGGATATTCTTAACTGCTGTCCAGTGTTCCTTACCCGGGTTGGCTTGAAATCGACTGACTACGCTCACAACGTATGCTATGTCCGGTCGCGTGCAAAGCATCGCTTACATCAAGCTACCCACTACGGATGCATAGGGGATTCCATTCATCTCTTTTCTATCTGCCTCACTTTGAGGACACATAGCTTTGGAGAGATGTATCCCATGCCCCATAGGTAAGAACCCTTTCTTAGAATTGTCCATGTTATATCGTTTCAGGACCTTTTCTAAGTATAGGGCTTGGGAGAGCCCTAACATCTTATTCGTTCTATCCCTATAGACACGAATTCCTAGGATGTAGGTCGCTTCTCCCAAGTCTTTCATGGAAAATTCGGTCGAAAGCCATGCTTTCACCATCGAGAGCATCCCAATATCGTTTCCTATCAAAAGGATGTCATCGACGTACAATACGAGGAACGATATCTTGCTCCCACTGCTTTTTCTGTAGACGCATGGTTCATCTTCGTTCTTTATGAATCTGTAGCTCTTAACTACTTCATCAAACCGAAGATTCCAGCTTCTAGAGGCTTGTTTAAGTCCGTAAATTAACTTATTCAATTTGCATACTTTATGAGCATCCTTTTGTGATATAAAACCCTTTGGCTGTTCCATATATATTTCCTCCTTCAGGTATCCATTTAGGAACGCGGTTTTCACATCCATATACCAGATCTCATAATCGTTATACGCTGCTATCGCAGGTAATATCCGAATGGACTTCATCATCGCAACGGGCGAAAAGGTTTCCTCATAGTCAATTCCTTCTTTTTGACTATAACCTTTCGCTACAAGCCTAGCTTTGTATGTATCCACCAGTCCGTTTGATCCAATCTTTTTCTTGAAGATCCACTTACACCCAATGGGTCTAAAACCATCGGGGAGATCAACAAGTGTCCAGACCTGATTTTCGTGCATTGAATCCATTTCGACTTGCATAGCTTCAAGCCATCTTACGGAGTCATATCCGTCATTGCCTGGTCATAGGTAGCGGGGTCGTCCCCGACGTTACCCCCCGTCGCAGCATCCCCGTGCTCGACGTGTACCATTCCATATCTCTCAGGCTGGCGAGATACTCTACAATACCTGCGCAACTCTGATTGCGTCTTGGACTGCTCTACGGTGTCTTCTAACACTAGAGTTTGTGAAATCGTTTCTGTCGTTTCTCCAAGAGTTACTTCACGACCCACTCCACCTTCTCGAACGAACTCTTCTTCGAGAAAGTGAGCCTGAAGGGCTACAACGATTTTCTGATCGTCGTGGAAGTAAAATTGGTATCCCATGGAATCCTCAGGATACCCGACAAAACGTCCTTTCACAGCTCTCGATTCCAATTTTTCTGTCTTGAGCTTTTTCACCAAAGCGGGGCAACCCCATATTCTTATGTGGTTCAAGCTCGGCTTTCTACAGTCCATATTTCATAAGGGATCTGGTCGACAGAACTAGAAGGAATTCGGTTTAAAACGTGCGTTGCGGTTAATAACGCATCACCCCACAGCGACAGTGGCAGGTCTGTGTAACTTAGCATTGATCGAACCTTGTCCAACAGCGTTCGATTTCTGCGTTCGGACACACATTTAATTGTGGTGTTCCCGACGGTGTCATCTGAAATGATCCCGTTCTCTTTCAAGAACTCGTCAAACTCGAGACTCATGTACTCGCCACCTCGATCAGATCGAATGGCCTTTATATGATTCCCAGTTTGTTTTTCTACTAAAGCCTTATATTCCTTGAACTTATCAAGGGCTTCAGACTTGTATCTCATAAGATATACCTTCCCAAATCTTGAATGATCGTCGGTGAAGGTAATAAAGTAGTGGAAATTACCTCGAACCGCTTCCCCGAATGGCCCACAAACGTCTGTATGAATCAAAGTGAGAAGTTATGTGGCTTTTTGGAAAGTCCCGGTAAAGGGAGACTTAGTCATCTTTCCAAGGATACACGATTCGCAAGTCGAATAAGGGTCCGAACCCAACGGTTAATCATGCCATTTTTCTCCAACTCACGAATTTTTTGATCTCCTGCATGACCAAGTCGAAGATGCCACAATTGTCTCATATTGGTCTCTAATTTTCGTTTGTTGGTAATTGTGTTCACAGATTCAGTTTTATCTTTGACATTCAGTCCGTTAAGTAAAGTTGCACTTCCGACGCATTTATTTCCAAAATAAATATCGCAAATACTATTACTAAAGCGGAACTCATATCCGTTTCCGCTCAAAACGGGAATAGAAATAATATTCTTAAGCCCTCTGGGCAATACTAAACAATCAAAAACCAATAACTTATGTCTACTAGATAAAACAAGAGTTCTTGATCCAATGTGGGTCGCCGGCACACTATGTCCGCTTCCACGTTGATCATGATCTCTCGATCCGCCAACCTCCTACTTCGTTCCAGACCCTGGTTTGAAACACAAATGTGAGTGCTAGCTCCTGAGTCTAGGATCCATGAAGTGGAGTACACAGTCATAGAACAATTAGTTTCTAAAACATAAAGTTCTTTACCGAAGGCGGCTAGCTTCGGGCAATCGCGCTTCCAATGGCCGAGCTCATTGCAGTGAATGCATTTGTCCGTGGGCTTGGCGCCTTTAGACACGTTTTTCTTGGCCTTGCCTTTTGAAACTCCTCCCTTGGGCTTAATGGGCTTGTCCGACTTTTTCTTTCTAATCGACTTCCGAGTCTTATAAGTCGCAACAAGAGCCACTTCCTTTCCCTTTATCTTTTTCATCTGAGTTTGGGCCGTTGACAACTGGTTCATCAACTCAGTTAATGTCATCTCGACCCTATTCAGATTATAATTCACAATGAAGGGATTAAAGGAAGCCGGCAGTGACTGGAGCACGAGATCGTTTTGGAGCTCATTGTCCATGAGGAAGTCGAGTGCATCGAGTCTCTCGATCAAACCGATCATTTTCAGCACATGTTCTCTAACGTCGCTGCCCTCATCCATTTTGCAATGAAACAGTTGCTCTGTCAAAGAGTAGCGAGCACTCCTGGAGTGTTCACCAAAGAGCTCCTTCAAATGAAGCAAAATGGCGCCCACTTCCATTTCCGAGTGGCTTCGCTGCAACTCATTGCTCATGGATAGGAGTATATAGCCCTTGACCTTTGGCTCGTCTATTTGCCACTTGACATACGCAGCCCGGTCGTCGTCACTCGCATCAGTCCCTGGGACTTGCGGTGTAGGGGAATCGAGGACATAAGTCAAAGACTCCATACCTAGAACTATCCTGAGGTTACGGAGCCAGTCCACGTAGTTTGGTCCTACCAAACGGTTCTTTTCAAGCAGCATGTTTAAAAGATTCGTCATAGTAACTAGAAAGAAAATAACTCTGCAGAAGATAAAGATCACATAGTTAGGTTTATTCTATCATTCATCAAGCGCAAACGGACTTTTCGTTTCGCTTGACTCCCACTATTTTTCTCGAAAATTCTATTCTCCCGATTTAAGAATTTCGGAAACTTCGTTGAGTAGTTTCATAGTGGAGTTGAGGTCCCCGACTCGATTAGACATGCCTCAGCCTTTAACGCAATATTTGGCCTGCCTAATCGATCGAAGTCGAGTTTCACTCGAACCCATCCTATGAGTATTTCAACTATCTTTGTCTCAGTCAGTGACCCTCACGGCTAACCCTGCATTTTGGGTATAACTGTCTAAGTGCAACCTAATCAACTTATGCTCTAACCGCACATTTGAATTCCGCCTTGCTGCCTTACGCTTCGTGGGGCGGAATATGCTATGGTGAGCGTCGTCAAACGAACCCGAAACGCTAATGTTAGGGCTTGATGTACGGCGCCAACTTACTCGGAACAAACCGTACAAACTCCCTAACACCAGACATCTCAAGCATGATAGAAGACAGGAACCCAATTCCTTTTCTCACTTAGTATTTATCAAACGGGAGAAAAAACCTTTTTCACATAAGAGCACATAAAGCATGCATATCATTTCACAAATCGACACGCACGTAAGTAGTAAATAAACCCTAGGAAAATAAACTAAAGGCAACACGAACGGGTTATTTATATTCTAGCCCTATTACGTGAATTATGTGTATGTGGCTTCAAAAAATCATCGGTTTCCGTATGGGCTTTGAAGTCGACAATCGCCCTTCATCATTCGAACGGCCTCCAAGTCGTCGATCGTCCACCAAGTCATCTTCTCCCGGGGAGTCGTCAACCGTCGAACAGCTTCGTGTATTCTAAACTAAGCCTAATCTAATAAAGACTTTGAAGTACAACACGGGGGGATCATCAGTCCCAAACAACCCGTAAAAGACAAATACAACCCGGGGGGACGAGGCCCTTAACAAATAACCCGGAAAACCAAATAGAAATCCTAAACCCGTAAGTGTGCCTTAAATCATAATCATAACGAGCACGTTGACAATTTCATGAATTCTAACCGAAACCGACAATTTGGGCCTTAAATGGGCCAGGCCCGATAAAAAGGCCCGTTAGGGTTTTTGGCGAAAAACCCTAGGCGGCCGTGTGTCCCGGAGGCTGCAGTTTCGTGCGGGTACGCGGCTGTCCGCGCGCCGCTGGCGCTGCCGTTAGAGGTGGCACCACCATCGGACAGCGGTGTGCCGCTGCCCGAGGCAGCGGCGCGGTGGTTCGAGTCTTCGTTGCCCGAACCTGCGGCAGCGGATACACCGTTGCACGGCGCGGTTGCGCGTGCGGCTGTGTGGCTGTCTGCGTGTCGCAACGTCTCGGCGGTGGTGCATTCGACCCCGTCGAGCGGTATGGTGGTCGTGGGTTGGCAAGCGACGCATCGAGCAGCCCCACGCACCTAGTGCGTTGGCTTTTCGATCGTCTCCCACGAGCCTCGTTTCGATTTAATCATGTTATGATTCCGATCACGAGCCCTGGCTCTGATACCACTGTTGGGAAAGGTACCCGGTTTGTACCCGAGACGCAACGCCCCGGGATACGGTGCGGAATAAAATTTTTTCCGGGTTCCTTCGCAACTCGGATCGAAAACTCTAATCACGTTGACACGTAATAGGGCGGGTCATACCGTGAGAGATTACCTTTGAAGCGAGTGGCAGCTCCTCGTCGATTGCGTCGTCGGCCGCGGTCGTGTTGGGTATCGTCTAGATCGTCACGCCGACCTCGCAGTGTACCACGGTTTCGATTCTCCGAAGATGGCTAGAGAGAATTGATCCGTCGCTCGGGAGAGTGGTTTGCGTTTGTGTGTTCGTGTTTCGATTCTCGGGTCGAGAAATTTCGCGTCGATTCTCTTCCCGTGTCTTTTTCTTTGACGAGGGTCTCACCCTTATTTATAGTAGGGGAGGACGAAATTTTCAGCCCTAAACAAGGCTAAAATCTCGAAATATTTGTTCCTAAATATGTGAGATATTCTTGCCAAAATATCTCTCCTAATTGAATTCAAAATTCTATTAAATGAACATACTATAAATAGAAAACTAACTAAGATATTGAAATATCTTCAAATATGGTAAATAAATTTCGAATTTATATAAAATATAAATTCGAATTTTAGTTTTAATAAATAATATTCCAAATATTTTATTACCATATTTGTAAATTACGAAAATACCCTTTAAGATTTTTCGAATTTCTCAGCTTAGGGTTGAATTCCAATTCTTCCCTCAAGTCTTTCTAAGCACTTAGCCAAGCCTAAGTCTTAAAGTTAGTTTCATATGAAGTCCGACTTCGGTCCACTTAATGACCCCGAGGCCCAATAAGGCGTGGCATAACGACCCGAGGCCCGTTAAGGCCCAAAACACAATCTCTCCTTCTCGGTACACATTGATGATCCTTTTTAAGCCCGACTCTCTAGGTTCGACTCAATCGGCAAGGGAGGAATCCAAGAGTCCGGTAGTGCCTAGCCAATCCCGCAGTACCGGACAGATCCCGACTTGAGCACGAATTTCGAACTAGTCTCATTCCAGAACCTAACTATAGATTATAGTACTACGTACAAACCCTTCAGCTGTGTCCCGATCGAGTGAGAGCCATCGTATTTGTCAAACTCACTAAACTCGATACTATGATAAAATGACACGAGGCAAATTACCAAACTACCCTCCATGTCTAACATGAGTTAGTTTAATACCTTGGCCAAGGATTTTGTAATTTCCCGTCGTCATTCTCATAGGACACTTGTCTCGATTATTTGCGAGATGTGAATCCGTACTCGGCGGTCTAAGCCCGGCAATCACAAATATCCATCAAGACCGCATCTGTCCCGCTGACCCATGCAATAGCAAATCGGATCTAGCAAACCAGTGATAGTCAAGACTTCAAAGTCAACTCCGTCAAAGCCCCTTTCGGTCTAAGGTTCAAGCAGACTACTATAGTTTTGTCGTCGATCATTGACACTCCTTGAGTAATAAGCCATGTTTGATCGTACGACCTGCGAGTCAGTGTCCATGAAACGATTCAATCCCTTGATTCGACTCGTATCATAAGTCATGACTTCCGCTTCCAAGCGGTATATCGGCACACGATAAGTCATCTACAAATAAGCCATGATTGGTTTTCCAGCACCCAACTGAAACTAAGGCTTATGGACATTTTATGTTCGAGGTTAAGAGTCCACTGGTGCCTTCCTCTCTGGTACCCATCGAGAACAGTGACTCAACTCGACACATTTGGATTTATTCATTTATTGCTTTACCCGATGCTAAGTAAAGAACTCATATAACCAATAAACGAATAATGCCTTTATTAATACGCAAAACAATGTTTGATTACATTGACAATCGAATGATAAATAACCTAATGCCCTATACATATCCAATCCTCGTATAGCATTCGAGGGCATATCCCTAACACTAACCGCTTACGACTCATTCAAAGCCAAGGTAGAGGAAACCGTTTATGAACTCTATCAACGTTATCTAACTCTTCTTAATGAGATGAGGAAGATAGATATCTTCAAGACCAACATTGAGGTCAACATCCGATTTCTTTCTTCTCTTCAACCGGAGTGGAAGAAAATATCTATGCAAATCCGTCAAAATAAGGATAAGGATGAAATGGATATCCACGCCGTCTTTGATAATCTCGCCAACACGAGGAAGATACCAGCGAGATACAAAAAGAACTTAAAGGCAAGCAGATCGACGATTCTATAGCTCTTGTTTCTGAAAGAAAAACAAGTCGATCTCGCAAAGATAAAAGCATCAAGCTGCCAAGTTCTTCAGAAGATGAAGACGAATCTGAATCGGACTCCGAACCCGATATGAAGGAGTTCAAGAAATAGTTGGCTCTCATTTCTAAAATGATGAGCAAAAAGTTTTATAAAAAGAAATCCTCTTCCTCGGCCAATCGACTTCGGACATCAAGTTCCAAGCACAAGGAAAGACCGACCGAGTCCTCAGAATCTAAAAATGCCAAAGAACCACAAAAATGCTATAATTGTGGTAAGATAGGGCACTTCGCCAGAGAATGCAAACTTCCCAAGAAAAAGGACGCCAACTACTACTCCAAAAAATTCCAACTCACTAAACAAAAAGAGGCTGGAGTAGCACTGATGGCCGAACAAGAGCATTGGCTGGAAGACACCACAGATTCTGAAGATGAAAATCTCGCTCTAATGGCATACCTCGAAGACGACTCAAATGATAACTCTTCAAGAAGGCCTGACGACGACGATAAAGCATCCTCTTCATCACAAGAGGTAACAATGTCTCATTCCACATTATTAAACATGTTAGAATGAATACAGATTAAGTACTCTAACATGAAAAATGAGCGGAAAAGAACCAAGGAATTAGAAGAGAGACTAACTCGTAGTGAAAATAATTTCCAAAAGCAATTAGATAAGAAAATTCATTTAGAATTTCTCTTATCTAACGCTAGGGAAAGATATCTAGTCTTGAATTAACCATAGCTACCTTTGAGACTAAAGTCAGTGACCTTAATACGACTCTTATCGATTGTCAGAGAGATTTAGAAATTTCTAAAAATAATTTCAATGAAATCTCTAACGAACGTAAGAAACTTTACTCAAGGATTAAAACTTTAGATGATCTTCTAACAAAAAGGGGGCCGGATCAAACTATATTTCTAAATCTACCTCTTGATATAGAATTTTATAATCCTAAAGAAGGCTTAGGTTTTAACAATCTCTGTAACTTGAAAAAGGTCAATGTTAAACGATTATATGATATCAAGTACATGGGATTATCTCTAGTGGCCTTTACTAATTCCTCAGAAATAAACGCCTTAGAAGAATCTTAATGAAAAGCCACAAATAGGACTGACATTCCCTTTGACTACACCGACTTGAATAATAGTTACAAGACAAGGGATCTCAACTTGTCTAGTGACTATAATTCATTATATCCCCTAGAAGACTTTTCTAAAAATAAGGAAGAAAATAATGATCATTTTCAAAGTTCTACTTTCTGTTATATTCCAGCTATTACTAATTATCCCGTCGCTGATTTAAACGCTTCCTTAGAAACGGAAAGAAAGAATGAGCTTGTACTGGAGATTACTAATCTCAAAACTTCCTCTACTTTAAAAACTTGTCCTGATTTTACTTTGAAAGAAAAATCATTAATTAAGGACAAGATTACATCTAAGAAAACACCTTCCACTGTTTTTCAAAATATTTTAAAAGAAGATAAATCTTCTCTAAAAATAGTAAAGGGAGGAAAAGAATCCTTAAATGCTTCAAAAAGGAAAAAGAATTTTTCTAACACTTTTTCTACTCCATCCACAGGTAGAGTAGAAAAAGAGGTGGAGCATGCAAAGGAAAGAGTGCCAAAGATAGAATTTCAGAAGAAAAATGATAGAAATGTCTTATTTTCAAAATTTTCTTCTGTATCAAAAACTATGGACACACGCAAGAAGACAACCATTTCAAACTTTAATGTTGTTGCTTCCACTTATGTGTTAAAACCTATTAATTTTGAAAGCACAAATTTTGAAATTGACTCTACTTCAAAAATTATAAACAACATTCTAAGACAAATGCAACTCTTAAGTCTTGTAAGAAACAAGATCCAGCTCTTAAGAAAGCTTATAGCTCCAGGCATTCTTGTCCTCACGTAAGGTACCCAGTCCACATACATTCAGCTAAACACCTTAGGAGACTAGTTAGAGAAAAGATTTTCTCAAGCAATAAGACAAATAAGTCATTTGTTCGCGCTGAAATTAACCTCCCATGTAAGGTTCAACCTCACTGGGTTCCTAAAACACCACCTAGGCCAACACAAGCCAATAAGGCCAAGTTGCCAAAGGAAGTACCACTTAAATCAACTACTTCTAAGTTGGTTTGAGTACCTAAGCATTCCAATAATTTAGGAACCAAAGATGACCAAACCTTACTTATCAAATCTGTTAATCCGAGAGGACCCATTCAAAAGTGGGTACCTAAATCTCCCTAACCTCTTTCTATGAAGATCCATCATGTGTGGTATTTAGATTCTGGTTGCTCCACACACATGACGGGAAAGCAAGAACTGTTGAGCAAATACCAAGACCGTTACAATGGAAAAGTCCGATTTGGCAACAATGATTCAGCTCCAATACTCGGCTTTGGAGACATTTTACTGCCGAATATGACGATTAAAGATGTCTCTTACGTCCAAGGTCATAAACACAACCTGTTCAGCATAGGACAATTCTGCGACAAAGGATTTCAAGTGGAGTTTCTAGCTGATCAGTGCAGAACATAGTCAAAATCAAGAACTTTTAACAGGATCACGAAGATCAAATCTCTACACTATCAATCTGACAACAGTTCGACCTTCGACAGCTGTTTGCCTCATCTCACAGACTACAATCAAGAGGAACAACTTATGGCATCAACGCTCGTCTCATCTAAATCACAAAGCTCTTCACAAACTCTTTGTTAAAAAGTTGGTCAACGGTCTACCAACAATCTCTCCTCATCAATAGCATCACTGTTCGGCTTGTCAAATGGGAAAAATGAAGCGAGCATCACACAAACTCAAGCAAGTTGCTTCTACATCTCGACCCTTAGAATTACTTCACATGGACCTTTGCGAACCAATGCGTACACAAAGTATCAATGGTCGTAAATATGTGTTAGTAATTGTCGACGATTATTCTCGCAACACATGGACAACATATCTCCGAACAAAAGATGAGACTAGAGACTTGATGATAAGCTTTGTGAATACAACTCAGAATCTCCTGCAAAAGAAGATCCAAGTAATCAGGAATTACAACGGGACTGAATTCAAGAATCAGCGTCTCAGCAACTTTTATCAATCACTTGGAATTATTCAACAATTCCCAGCCGTAAAAACGCCTCAACAAAATGGTGTCGTAGAAAGGAAGAACCGGACTTTAGTTGAAGCTGCAAGAACAATGCTCATATACTCCGGTCTCCCTCACTTTCTATGGGCTGAAGCAGTGAGTACGATATGTTTTACTCAAAATAGGACAATTATTCACAAACACTTCGAAAAGACGCCATATGAGATAATTAATCAAAGAAATCCCGAATATCTCATTTTTCAAAGTATTCGGTTGCAAATGTTTTTGGCGGGATCATCGAAGCAAGTTCGATCCCAAAGCCTTTGAAGCCATCTTTGTCGGATATTCCTCTACTTCTAAATCATATCGCGTCTACCTCAAGTATTCCCATACAATTCTTGAAAGCTACAACGTCACCTTTCAAGAAATGACGGATTTGACTTCTGAAGAAAACAGTTCAGAACCCGAGCTTATAGTTGTGTTGGCACAAGGTCAACAACTTTCGACAACTTCTACCTCAAAGTCAAGAGAAGCAATTCCCGCCAACTTGGAAGATTTAGATTCACTATTTGAACATTTTTATCGGAACGAGTTTCAAATGCCTGCTTCCTCTCATTCAATACCAAGCAGTGCTCCTTCTCCCTCTACGGAAGAAATTCCAATTGATACTCCCACTCCTCAGACTCCAACAAATGTTCAAGAATCTCCTAATTCTAAATCTTCAACTAGTGCTGCAGCTCCTACAAATGCAGATGAGGAAATTCCTTCCAATTCAACCTCAGAATTGAATTTCCCAACTACGAATGATCAACCCATCAATTCAGGATATCTCTATCTATAAACCAACGAAGAATCTACTTCAGTTATTCCTCATGAAAGCAAATGGACACGAGCTCATTCTATCAACCAAATCATCGGTGATCCTTCAAGTGGAGTACGCACTAGGACGTCTACACAAAGCGGCTTATTCACATGCTTCTTAAGCCAAAATGAACCAATTAAAGAAGCTGAAGCTCTTAAAGGCCCGGATTGGGTAATCGCAATGCAAGATGAACTCAACCAATTCGAGCGTCTACAAGTTTGGACGTTAGTTCGTCGACCGCAAGGCAAAACAATAATTGGAACTAAATGGGTTTTCAAGAATAAGAAGAACGAAAACGGTGATGTTATCAGGAATAAAGCACGACTCGTAGCCAAGGGATACAATCAACAAGAAGGAATTGACTACAACGGGACGTATGCTCCGGTGGCACGTATCGAAGTAATTCAAATATTTTTAGCATACGCGGCTCATAAAGACTTCAAAGTCTATCAAATGGATGTTAAAACCGCCTTTCTCAACGGCGTATTAAAAGAAGAAGTCTACGTAGCTCAACCCGATGGCTTCATGCACGAGAACCATCCTGATCATGTCTATCGATTGGACAAAGCTCTCTATGGACTAAAACAAGCCCCTCGTGCTTGGTATGATGTCCTAAGCGAATTTTTAGTCAAGTCCAACTTCATAAGAGGCACCGTTGATACGACACTTTTCAGCAAAAGACAAGGCAAAGACCAGATGATCGTTCAAGTTTACGTTGATGACATCATCTTCGGCTCGACAAATGAACGTCTCTGTCAGAAATTTGGTGAACTCATGAAGACCAAATTCGAGATGAGCTTAATGGGAAAACTCCAATTCTTTCTTGGCCTACAAGTAAAGCAAGTCGAAGATGGAATCTTCATCAGTCAAACCAAATATATCCGAGATATTCTTAAGAGATTTAATCAAGACAAGAGCACACCGATCAATACTCTCATCTCAACAAACTGCAAATTAGATGATGATCCGTCTAGCAAGGCAGTCAACATCACAATCCATCGGAGCATTATCGGATCTCTTCTCTACTAGACGTCCAGCCGACCCGACATCATGTTTGCCACTTGTCTCTGTGCTCGTTTTCAAGCTGACCCAAAGGAGTCCCACATGCAAGCAGTCAAGCGAATTCTGCGCTATCTAAAAAGAACTCCCAACTTAGGGCAATGGTATCCTAAAAATACTGATTTTAGATTAATTGGTTATACTGACGCTGATTATGCAGGTTGTTGAATGGACAAAAAAAGCACGCCTGGCGGAGCACAATTTTTAGGCGAAAAGTTGGTCTACTGGTCCTCAAAGAAACAAAATTGTGTGTCAACATCGACGATCAAGGCGGAATATGTCGCGGCTGCCAGCTGTTGCTCGCAAATTCTATGGATGCGGACACAACTACGCGATTACGGGTTTGATTTTAATAACATTCCCATTTACAGTGATTCTCAAAGTGCTATAGCCATTACTTGCAATCCTGTTCATCATTCACGCACGAAACGCATAGATATTCGCTATCATTTTATAAAAGATCATGTACAAAAAGGCACTATAGATATGTATTTTGTAAAACCGGAGCTTCAACTTGCCGACTTATTCACTAAGGCATTGGATGAGAAACGATTCCAATTCCTTATTGCTAAGTTAGGAATGTTGAATCTCAATCTTACTTGAAAAGTGTTTTACATGCTCTATTATGCTTCTATGTGATATTCTATGTGCTTCTTGATATTCTTTGATTATCTTGCGTGACTCTATCCCAAATTTAATAGTATATAAATATAATAATAATAATAAGAACAAAAATGGGGGATGACGATTATTTTGCCTATTTTGAATAACTCACAAAAATATTTCTTCGATATAAAGCTACATTCATATGCTTAGTTCTTTGTCTAAAAATTCATATGACTTTCTTTTACTCAAAGAACCTCGTATGTTTCACTAGACACAAAGCTACATTATATATGTGAGAATTTGAACCTCAATAATTTTCTTGAGTGTGTCACACTTCAAATGACTATTCTTTAGTTTGTAATTCGTAGCTTCATTCTTACTTTTGTGATTATTTCGTCATGAAAATGATAAGGGAATATTAGGAAATTCCTCACTTAGCCCAAATTATAAATCCTTTAATTTTTCCCCTAGAAATCCCCTTTTTGACCTTCTCCGACATTATTTTTCTTACCCAATTAAGCCTTCAACCTTATTCACAAGATTCGGGGTTACTCAATCAAAAAAGAGAGGGGGAGAGCAAAAGAGATGCATATGATGAATTTCTCAATCATTATAAAAGAGACACATGAATCTTGTTGTGTACTTCTCCTAGATAATCTCGTATACTCCTAGAAGAGAAGCACCTCAAATTTTTTATATACATAATAGTATATATAAAGTAATAATAATAATAAAATTGGGGGGATGAAGATAATTTTGCATATTTTGAATTACTCACAAAAATATTTCTTCGATACATATGCTTAGTTCTTTGCCTAAAAATTCACATCAAATTCTTTTATTTAAAGAGCTTCGTTTGTTTCACTAGACACAAAGCCACATCATATATGTGAGAATTTAAACCTCAATAATTTTTTCTTGAGTGTGTCACACTCAAAATTACTATTCTTTGGTTTATACTTTGTAGCTTCATTCTTACTTTTGTGATTATTTCGTCATGAAAATGATAAGGGTATATTAGGAAATTCCTCACTTAGCCCAAATTATAAATCCTTTAATTTTTTCCCTAGAAATCCCCTTTGGGCCTTCTCCGATATTCTTTTTCTTTATCAAACCCAATTAAGCCTTCAACCTTATTCACAAGATTCTGGGTTACTCAATCAGGAAAAAGACGGGGAGAGCAAAAGAGATGCACATGATTCTCAACCATTATAGAAGAGAAAAACGGATCTCGCTGTGAACTTCTCCTAGATAATCTCGTATACTCCTAGAAGAGAAGCACCTCGAAGTGAACTTCTCCAACGATAATCTAGATCTTATAAATAGAGAAAACGAGAAGAGAAGCACGGCATTGGGTTCGAATTCCATAACTGTGGAACCTTCGAAAGGAACACGGTCTCGACCCAAAAAGAAGTTCCAATCTCTCAAAGTTTTGTAAAGAAGACGAGACTCATCCTGAAAAGAAAAGCAAAAGGATCAACACAGAATTTCACAAAAGGGCCCCTGGAACTGAAGAATTTTTTTTAAGCTCACTAACCCAAAATTTCCTACCCCTTTAGTCAGAGCCTAAAAATAATCCCTTAAAAGTCCATTTGATTCAAAATGATGAACTTTCACGAGGTGAGTTGATTAAAAATACTACGATAACAAATTAATTGATATAATTTTGTCGTGATGATATGAGTTATATATCTATTAAATAATTCCATGATAAAAGTAAATTGAGTGGTATGAACGAAACTTGCGAGAGTTGTCGAAGTGATTCATACTATGATCTTAGAAAATTAGTCTATTTACATGATTTTATGGCAAATTATTATTTTATATGTCTTTTTTAATAAATTTTTGTGTGATAGTGTTCAAATTGTCCCAGACGACCCCAAAACAAAAATATTTTTGAAATTTTTTTTATTTGAAAATATATTTCGCACATTTTAAATGCATTAATACGTGCATTGGCTCAGAATTGATATACTGCAAAAAAAAATTTTGAAGAACGCAAAATTTTAATGAATCTATGCTGAATTTTTTAAAATGCGTTACTTCTTCTTAAATAGTAAATTTTCATATGCCAAATTGTACTAAAAATGTGCTTAAATGTCGAAAAGTTAAATCGTGCAATTGTTGAGGGGGGTTTTATACGAGAATTTGTTATTATCTCCTATATGACTTACTTATAAAACATGGCTTCTAACATTTTTTCTAAGCATCACAGAAAATTTAGAGCTCATCCGAGGAGTCAAATGTTGAATTTCATCAACATTAGGAGAAAATTTCATCTCTTTCAGAAATACATGGAGTATAATGCAATTTATTTTTTGGGTTAATCCATAAAAGATTAAATTCTTGTTTAATCAGACCTGAATTTTAACTAAAGCCCAAATTTTTTTTACGGCCCAACGTATTTTTACCTTACCCGATCGTAAAGTATTAATACCACTTTATCGATCGAAAAACTCACTCACACGCAACACATTTCCATCGAAAAATTCCAAAAATACTCTTCGAACTCCGGTGATTTAACCAAAATCTCATCTTCTCTCTGTGATTTTCTCACTAAACTCTCCCATTTTGAAGGTAGAAACACGTTTCAAATCATTTTCCGTTCAAAAACATCGATTCGCAAGCAGTTTCACGAAAACATTTGTAGAAATTTCATTTTCATACTTTTTCGACTAAAAACGGTTTTAAACTCTCAAATCAACGTGTTTAAACTCGATTGTTTGGGTTAAAATCATGATATTTGGATTCACAACTGTTTTCTGAATGTTCCGAACCCAGATTAACTCATGATTTACCCAGAAATTGAAATTTACATATCGCAAACAGTGTCGTCGAAGAACTTTAGTTTTCGTTAAGTTTTATTCGATCGCAAAAGTCAGCGGCGAAAACTTTAAGTTTTTTAACAATTTTTCATTCGATCGAAAACTTACTCAGCGAAAAACTATTATTTTCGATAACATTATATTCGAAAGGGAGACCAAGTCGAAGGCCAAATCTCTCCCCTATGTACAGTGGTTCCCGGTGCTGATCTCACACTTCTTGGACATCCATCCAGAGATCCTGAGACTACCACCAGTTGGGGAATACATTCCGCCACGCCTTCGATTCTTTCACAACCCGAAGGCAGCCGACCTAGCGCTCCAACCAATGTTGATCCCATTGGAGCTGCTCCGACTAGCTGACCCAACGGAAGAGGCCTACCAAGACTACTGTCAAAACAACTCCATCGCGAAGGAGATGGTACGAGCCTTGGATCCAGCTCCGACACCTTCTCAAAGGGAATCGCTGGTGGAAATAACGGAGCTCGAAGCCACGGCTCAGGAGATAGAAACACCGGCCGTCGAGCGCGAAGGTATTCCTCGAGATGTCTCTCCTGAGGCCACTGACTCAGATGAAGAATACAGACTCCAAAGAAGGGGCTCTCGCCGATAGCAACTCTCGGCCCCATCTGTATCTCCTTCAACAATACCGGCTTCGGTGCCAACATCTCCACCACTAACGGATCAGCAAACCACACAGATTCCAATTGAATCTGTCTCAACACACATAGAGGTGATACCTATTGTATCGTCTCAAAGATTGGGTGGAAGCCCTATTGGACCCCCGATATCATCGGACCCAACAATAGGCCAACCGAAGTGGTGACTTCAGGGTTGACAACGGATGTCCCAGGACGTTCCGGACCATCAAGACCTACTCAAGGCGGCACATCAGAAACCTTTTCCGATGTTGTGAAAGTAGAGTGCCTCCCTGGCCCCACTCCACCAATGATCGTGAGGGAGCAACGTCTACAGGAAGCGCTCTCCACAACCATGTTTTCTCTTGAAGATCGTCTGATGGATCGCATACTTAAAGCCATCGAGACTTCCCGAAGAGAACCGGGAAAGCACCAGTCTCCGAGGCTGCTCCGATCGACACTCAAACCACCCTCGTTTCCTCACCACCTCTTACCACCACCATACACATCCCCATACAACCCACCCTCACCACCCCTACTCCATCACCTTCTCTCATCAATCCCTATACCATCCCAATCACCCAGCTTCACGACATACTTATCTCCCGCCTCCTCGCCTTAGAGACCATGACCCCCGCTGAGGATAGTCTCTACAAAAGGCTGGTAGATGAACCAGAGTCGCCAGCACAGACAAGGTGCCGAGAAGAGAGCTCCCATACCAAACGAAGACATGACGATCCCGATGATCCGGATCGTCATGAGGTGGAGAAATGGCAAGGAACCACACGGAGCGGCCGTGGAGTGAGTCGAGAACAAACAAAGACTCAAGAAGTTGGAGGATCATCCTCAAACCCACCAATCACAAAACCCACAACACAACCCACAACCCGCCAACAACCACACCTCCCACTACATCCCACACACTACCACTCTCTCCTACAAGCCCAAACAGAAGCAGTCGTCTAGATCCACATCTGATCGTAGACGATTATATCTTAAATGAGAAATGGACGACGCAATGGGAACCAGAGGAACTTGCTCAAGCTCGACTCTCCAACGTCAGATATTTCTTACAAAAAGCTTCAGTGGACCTGGTGTTGCTTGAAGATGAAGAACTTCAAGAAGGCGAGAACTAAAGTTCTGCTCTCCCAGAGCTACCAGAGATGATTAGGCATAGGGTCGACTCTCCTCCCCGCTTATCAAAAGGGACAGTTAGAGTCGAGACGTCGTGGGAGAATGTCAGAATTGAAGTTCCGTTTATTGAAGACGTTAGAAAGCAGATCTGGAGGGCTCCAAACAAAATAAAGAAGCTCAACGAACTTAATCTATGGGGCCTCTCACACTGGGAAGATAGGAAGAAAATGGAGCACATCTTCATGCTCAACTATCTTGGCCCCGATTGGAGTGGCATCCCAACTGATCAACTGAAGAAAAATTTCAGGGACAAGCCACCGATTCTCCAATTCATCGGAGTTTCGCATACGATTGGAAGCTACCCTACCCCTATCTACATCATTGAGCGAGCGGACAGCAACCGCACTCGAGAAGAGATAGATGAGCTTCCCTTTCCTTCCACCGGATGAGGTCTACCGTCTGTAGCAGATGTACAAGAGAAAATACCAGAAACACTCCCGATATATCAAAACTGAAGGACTCTAGGGACTGAAGAGATTCATGGTGCGGCAGATCAAGTATCACACCGCACACGACCTTCAAATTGCGATAGAGAACAATATGAAGAAGGTCAACATGGAGTCTCCGCTTATGAAGGGCTTCCCACTCAACAATTTTTCCGAGAACTACATCTTCAAGAAACATGGCATCGTCATAACCTATCAGAATCCAGTCATTGGAAAGACGAGGGCTATGATAAAGTCAGAGATCCACAAGTTTGTGACGGGACACTAAAGTTAGTGAGGAAGAACATCTATAAAAGATTGGGAGAGATTACCGAAGAGACAATCTTCGAAGATCTTTGTGAAGAAGAGGCCCCACTCTTAAATGAGCTTCTGGATGCGATAAATGAGAGATTGGAGCTGAGGAATGCTATTCGACGATACGAGACAGCATTGGGATTGCGAAAATTGTTTTACGCCCGACAAGAATAAAAGGGAGCTGAAACGAAGACAAGTACAAAGGGGGAGATTGAAGAGAATTTATTATTGTGCTTTTTAGTTTTATTATCCTTGTAATTAGGGGCGTAATTAGTAGTTTTCATAGTATATGACCAAATAGTAAATATATCGTGTAAATATATATAAATACAATGTACACTATCGAAATGAAATACAAGTTCATTTTCAGAAAATCACGAGCATTGAATTCACATTCTAAGAGAGAGAAAAGTAATCGAGAAACTCTCTCTCTCAAGATCTTCAAATAAGATATTCGATCGAAGGTATATTGTGAGATTTATCATTCGAATATCTAAAATTCATGCTTAGATCGATCGGTAGTTGATAAAATAGGACCTAACAATATTTCAAAAGAAGAAAAATTCTCTTTAAAAAGCGTAAAGAGAAAAAAAGAGTCTTTCAATGCTTCGAAAGCAAAAAAGTCTATTATTATTCTTTTTCTACTACATCCACAGGTAAAGTAGTTAAAGAGACGAAGCATACTAAGGAGAGCGTGCCTGGCCTTAAAATTAACAAGAAAAATATTAATGACTCATTTTCAAAATTTTCTTCTGTATAAAAAACAAAGGACACTCGTAAAAAGAGAGCTGTTTCTAATTTTCATGTTGTTGCTTCAACTTATGCTTTAAAATCTATTAATTTTGAAAGCACAAATTTTGAAATGCTCCACTTCCAAAAACAAAAACCCTCATTCTAAGACAAATGCGAGTTTTAAGTCTCGTAGGAGACAAGATCCGGCTATTAAGCAAGCTTATAGCTCGATTCACTCTTGCCCTCACCTAAGGTATCCAGTCCAAGTTCATTCAGCCCAACACCTTCGGAGACTAGCTAGGGAAAAGATATTCTCCTCAACTAAGACTGACAAGACATTTGTCGAGCTAAAATTAATCTACCATGTAAGGTTCACCCTCAATGGGTTCCCAAAACACCATCTTGGCCAGCACAAGCCAAAAAGGCTCAGCTGCCTAAAGCGGTACCACCTAAACCAACTACTTCTAAGTTGTGGGTACCTAAGAATAACATTGGTTTAAGAACCAAAAGTGGATAACCTTTAACTACTAAATCTGCTAATCCGAGAGGATCCATTTATAAGTGGGTACATAAGTCTCTTTAAACTTTTCTATGCATATCCATTATCTGTGGTATCTAGATTCGGGTTGCTCCACACACATGACGGAAAATCAAGAACTGTTGAGCAACTATCAAGACCGATAAAACGGTAAAGTCATGTTCGCCAACAACGATTCAACTCCAATTCTAGGCTTTGGAGATATCATTCTGAAGAATCTGACAATAAAAGATGTCTCTTACGTCAATGGTCTCAAACACAACCTGTTCAGCATAGGATAATTCTGCGATAAATGCTTTCAAGTGGTTTTTCTAACTGATCAGTGCAGAATTTTAAATAGTCAGAATCAAGAACTTCTTACAAGATCTCGAAGATCTAATCTCTACACCATAAATCTGACAACAGTACGACCTTCGACGGTTGTTTGCCTTATCTCATAGACAACAATTAAGAGGAACAACTTATGGCATCAACGAATGTCTCATCTAAATCTCAAAGCTCTTCACAAGCTTTCTACTATAAAGTTTGTCAATGGTCTGCCAACTATTTCACTTCACCAAGAGCATCAATGTTCGGCTTGTCAAATGGGAAAAATTAAGCGAGCATCACACAAACTCAAGCAAGTAGCTTCCACATCTCGACCTTTAGAATTACTACACATGGACCTTTGTGAACCAATGCGAACACAAAGTATCAACGGTCGTAAGTATGTGCTAGTAATTGTCGACGACTATCTCGCTACACTTGGACAAGATTTCTACGAACTAAAGATGAGACTGGAGACCTGATAATAAATTTTGTGAATACAACTCAGAATGTGGCGACCCTACTTCCTAATTAAGTTAATTGGCGGATTTCTCCGCAACAGAACACGCGGAAGACCCGATAAAATTTTCTTTTTAAACAACCTACATAGTATTATATCGGGTTTACAAAAATATCTACTATTAATACTTTGGGCCGAAGCCCCAAAATTTCAAACCCAATATCAAACACTATGCCACTCCACAGGTCGCGTCCCATGTACTGCGCCACCCTCAAAAGTCCGTGGAGTCACCGCCGCCAGCTCGCCATGAATCTCAACCCTGACACTAGTCGGTGTCGGGTTCATTCTTACCTACAAACAAAAATAGAATAGAACCCTGAGCTATTGCCCAGTAGGTGATTACATAACATGCAATACGTGCGTGCACTCCACCCAATCCCGGTTCCTCACAATATAATATAATGCACACTCGACAAATCTCATCTATCAATTCTCAATTCTCAACAGGGCCCTAGGTCAGACTCGGCACCCACGCGCGCAATGGCAAAGTACACCATCAACCATGCGGTAGCCCACACCGGCCGCGCCGGGTCGCTCCTTCCGCACACAATCTCAACCCGACGGCTTTTTCCCCGAATGTTATACCACAAGTTCGGGTAGACAGGAATCTCACATCTGTCTGCCGTCCCTGAGCCAAATAATATCCGGTGGTTTACACCTCGGGTGGCTCAATCCCGAGTAGATGGGTGTCGCAAACCCCCTCTCCCACCAAGTGCATAATCGAGTCTGAACCTGACTGCCAAAATCGGCAACTCTACCCTTCTCACATTCGACACAATATCGTGTCACCGTATCATTACGGTACCTTCACCTCTCTTATGCATGTCGTGAAATGCATATCACATTCGTCACATATATCACGTATTATTTCTTACAAATAATACCCCAAAATACTCTCGTATCTTAAAATAAGGTTTGACCCGAAAATTCTAGTCAAAGTATGAATATACTTTGATTTAAAGATAAAATGAACTTAAAATAATTTTATTTGAATATTTGGGCCTAATTTAAGACAAAAGTCCAAAAATAATTAGACTGGTCGAATCGTGAAGTTCGGTCAACTTCAGAGTTAAAAGCATATGGTCAACCCGACATTTGGAGTCAAAATTCGGGACTCTTCACAGTGTTAGCGGTATTGCCCGAATTTGGATTTCGCGCGTCATTTGATCGAATTTGCGAAGTCTGATTTAGTTCGCGTGTCACCCGAAATTCACTCACAGGAATCACCCCGCGAAATTCAAGTTGACCCGCGAAACTTTAGTCCGACCTGCTACTTCTCTCACAGGAATCACCCTGTGGTCGACCCGCGAAATTAATTCTGACCCGCGAAAAACCCATTTACTCACACAATAAAATCCATTTGAGTCCGCGAAGAACTATTCGCGACCCTAATATAATTCGCGAACTAAACATCGGCGAACTATCGAAAATCTGCCCGAATTTCAACCTTTCAAATTTGGCGAAATTTAAAATTTGGCCCGCGACCTTCTTTTCTCACTCACATCTTTACAAATCTTTCGGCCCGCAAATTTTATCGCAGCCCGCGATTTTCTTTCCTCTCTCACACTTCACGAACCTTTTTGGCCCGCGAATTTCTTTTCAACCCGCGAATTTCTCATGAGCTGAAACTTTCTTCATCTCATCGAAATTCATATTTTCCAGAACTTCATCACATGAATCCGTTCCAGATTTCACATAAACATGTAAGAATTCATAGAACTCATATATTGAGCTCAAACTTAACATCTCAACACAGCAAATACAACACATAATCATTCAAAGCTCCCGAAATTCATGAATTCGGATGACCTTTCATCCAAATTCGTTAAACTAAATAAATCAAACTTAAAAACAGTTTGTAGGGGTTAAAAACCACCTACCTCACTTCCAAGTTAGCCGAAATTGCTTAGTTCTTCTTTGCTTTTCTTCGTTTGTTTTCTTTCGTTTGATATTTTGGTTTGTCCTTATCACCTTTTGAGATAAACCTTTAAAAGGAAAGTTACGTTTCCTTTCTCTTAAGGAAATCTCTTATTGGGCCTACTTTAAATTAATTTGGGCCCATATCTATTTATTTTACTCAAAAAGTATTTTTCTTATTTTCGGTTCAATTTCCCGAAAATTTGCTTTGTCCGAAAATTAACTTCATAATTTTCCGAAAATTACAGAATAATTTTCACGCTAATTGCGCATTATTCCCGTATTAATTTTACGGGTATTACACAGAATCTCCTGCAACAGAATATCCAAGTAATCATGACTGACAATGGGATTGAATTCAAGAATCAGCGTCTCAACACTTACCATCAGTCACTTGGAATCATTCAACAATTTTCAGCCTCTAAAATGTCTCCGCAAAATGGGGTCGTAGAACGAAAGAACCGGACTTTGGTTGAAGCTGCTCAGACAAAGCTTATACATTTCGGTCTCCCTCACTTTGTACGGGCTGAAGCAGTGAGTACAACTTGCTTTACGCAACATCGGACGATTATTCACAAAGGCTTTGAAAAGACGCCGTGCAAGATAATAAATCAAAGGATTCCGAATATCTCTTTCTTCAACGTCTACGGGTGCAAATGCTTTGTGGCGAAGATCGAAAGCATCGAAGCAAGTTCGATCCTAAAGCAGTTGAAGTTGTCTTTGTTCGATATTTGTCAACTTCAAAAGCGTACCGTATCTATCAAGTCTTCTCGTACAATATTGGAAAGATACAACGTCACATTTCACGAAGTGACCGATTTGGCTTCTGAACACGACAGTTCAGAACTCGGGCTTATAGGCGTGTTAGCACAACGTCAATAAATTCCGACAACATCTTCCTCACCGTTAGTAGAAGCACTTCCCGCTGATTTGGAGGACTTGGTCTCTCTTTTTGAACATTTTTATCGAAATGAGTCTCAAATGCCTGCTTCATTACATTCTATACCAAGCAGCACACCTTCCCCTTCTACAGTGGAAATTACAAACGAGATACTCGACCCTCAAAGTCCAACCAATGTTCTAGATTCTCAAGATTCTGAATCACCAACTAGTGTTGCCGCTTCTACTAATGCCGATGAGGAAATTCCAACAAATTCAACTTCAGAAATGAATTTTACTCCTACGGATAATCAGCCTATAAATACAGGATGTCTCGAACTACTCATCAACGAAGGTTTTACTTCGGTTCTTCCTCACGAACGCAAGTGGACACGAGCTCATCACGTCGATCAAATAATTGGTGATCCTTCAAGTGGAGTACACAGTAGGATATCTACACATAGCGGACTTTTCACGAGCTTCTTAAGCCAAAAAAAACCAATCAAGGTAGCTGAAGCCCTTAAAGACACGGATTGGGTGATCGCAATGCAAGACGAACTCCACCAATTCGAGCGTCTACATGTTTGGACATTAATTCCTCGACCGCATGGCAAGACAATTATAGGAACAAAATGGGTCTTCAAAAATAAAAAAGGAGAACGGTGAAATTATCAGGAACAAAGCACGACTCGTAGCCAAATGGTACAACCAACAGGAAGGCATCGACTACGACGAGACGTATGCTCCGATTGCTCGAATAGAAGCTATTCGACTCTTTTTAGCGTACGCGGCACATAAAGACTTCAAGGACTATTAAATGGACGTAAAACCCGCCTTTCTCAACAGCGTATTAAAAGAAGAAGTCGTCGCTCAACCCGAAGGGCTCGTGAACGAAAATCATCATGTTATGTCTATCGATTGGATAAAGCTCTTTACGGATTAAAATAAGCCCCTCGAGCTTGGTATGATGTTCTGAGCGAATTTTCTAGTAAAGTCCAACTTTATAAGAGGGACAATCGATACGACACTATTCATAAAAAAGCAAGGCAATGACTTGATGATCGTCCAAGTTTACTTCGACGAAATCATTTTCATCTCGACAAATATACGACTCTGTCAGAAAATTGTTGATCTGATGAAGTCAAATTTCGAAATGAGCTTAATGGGTGAACTCCAATTCTTTCATGGACTACAAGTCAAGCAACTCGAGGATGGAATCTTCATCTGTCAAACCAAGTAAATAAGAGATATTTTGAAGAGATTTAATGAAGACAAGAGCTCACCTGTGAGTACTCCATGTCCACAAACTGTAAATTTGATGTTGATCCTTGATGGTGATCCTTCAGGCAGGGCAGTCAACATCACTACTTATCGCAGTATCATTGGCTCTCTTCTCTACTTAACGTCAAGTCGACCCGACATCATGCTGGCCACTTGCCTCTGTGCTCGGTTTCAAGTTGACCCGAAAGAGTCTCACATGCACGCGGTCAAGAAAATTCTACGCTATTCTAAATGAACTCCCAACTTATGGTTATGGTATCCAAAAGACACTGATTTTAGATTAATTGGCTATACTGATGCTGATTATGCAGGTTGTCGAATGGACAGGAAAAGCACGTCTGGCGGAGCACAATTCTTGGGCGATAAGTTGATCTGTTGGTCCTTAAAGATGCAAAATTGCGTATCAACTTCGACGCCCGAGGCGGAGTACGTCGCGGCTGCCAGTTGTTGCTCACAAGTATTGTGGATGCGGACGCAACTACGCGACTACGGGTTTGAATTTAATAACATTCCCATTTATAGTGATTCTCAAAGTGCTATTGCCATTACTTGCAATCTTGTTCATCACTCACGCACGAAACACATAGATATTCACTATCATTTTATAAAAGATCATGTAGAAAAATGCACTATAGATATGTATTTTGTTAAAATTGAGCTTCAACTTGCCGACTTATTCACTAAGGCATTGGATGAAAAATGATTCCAATTCCTTATTGCTAAGCTAGACATGTTGAATATCAATCTTGCTTTAAATGTGCTTCACATGCTCTATTATGTTTACGTATAATATTCTATGTGCTTCTTGATCTTCTTTGCTATATCTTGCGTGATTTTATTTCTCAAAATTTTTTTATATATCAAAATAAAAATAAATAAAAATAATATAGTATAATAAAATATATATATAATAATAATAACATAAAATAAAATAAAATAAATGGGGGATGATGATAATTTCTTCTATTTTGATTTACTCACAAAAATATTTCTATGATACATGCTTAGTTCTTTGCTTAAAATTCATGTGACATTCTTTTGTCCAAAGAGCTTAGTTTGTTTCACTAGACACAAAGCCACATCATATATGTGAGAATTTGAGCCTCAATATTTTTTAAGGAATTATTGAGTGTGTCACACATCAAATGCTTGTCTCTTGATTTGTACTTCGTGGCCTCATTCTTGCTTTGTGTTAGTTCGTCATGAAAATGATAAGAGCAATTAGGAGATTCCTCACTTGGCCCAAATTATAAATCATTTACTTTTTCCTCTAGTAATCCTCTTTGAGTCTTCGCCAATATTTTTTTTCTTTTAAAACCCGATCAAGCCTTCAAGCTTTTTCATAGGTTTCGGGGGTTGCTCAAACAAGAAAAAGAGGGGGAGAAAAGGAGACGCACATGATGAATGCTCAAATAATCTGTCGATCATTATAAAAGAGAAACATGGATCTCGCTGTGAACTTCTCCTAGATAATCTCGTATACTCGTCAAAACTACTAAAAGAAAAGCACCTCGAAGTGAACTTCTCCAACAATAATCTAGATCTTATATCGAAAAAACGCGAAGATGAGCACGGCCTTGGGTTCGAATTCCATAATTATGAACCTTCAGAAGAACACGGTCTCGGCCCGAGAACAAAAGAAGATTCATCTCTCAAGCCTCATAAAGAAGAAGAGACTCAGCTTGAGCAAGTGCAGAAGAAAAAGAGCAGAAATGAATTTCAAAAGGACCCCTAAAATTGAATAATTTTAAGCTCACTAATTCCAAAATTATCATACCATTTTAAGTCAGAGCCTAAAATAATAATCCATTCAAAGCCCATTTGATTCAAATTGATGGACTTTCACTTGGTAAGTTGATTAAATGCGCTGCGATAAGTGATTAATTGATAAAATTTTGTCTTTTTGATATGAGTGATATATCTACTAAATATCCCCATGATAAAAATAAATTGAATGATATGAGCGAACCATGCGAGAGTTCTCGAAATGATTCATACTATGATCTTTGAATATTAGTTTAGTTACATGATTTGACGGCAAATTATTATTCTATGTGTCATGTGAAATTTTTGCGTGATAATATTCAAAATGGAAATTCTGACCCCAAAACAAAAATATTTTCGCACATTTTAAATGCATTAGCACATGCATTGGTACGGAATTGAAAAAATGCGAAATTTTATGTAAACGCGGAATTTCATATACATGATTAGGGGATCATGAATCTACGTTGAATTGATTAAATGTGTGATTTGTGCTTATGTCATATATTTTCAGATGCATAATTGTGTTGAATATGTGCTAAATTGCCAAAACATTAAATGTGCATTTGTTGAGGGGGAGCTTACATGAGTATTTGCTATTATCTCCTAAATGATTTACTTGCAATCACGACTTCTCATGTTTCATTCTAAATTTTACAGAAAATTTTGTGCACATCTGATGAGTCAAGTAATGAATTTCATCACACATTGGGAGTTAATTGCATTTATTTTTGAACTTCGGGGAGCTCTATTAAATTTCTTTTTGGGTGCAAAAGTAAAAGAGTAAAATTTTCGTTATAAAACTAAACAGACCTGATTTTAACAAAAGCCCAAAATGACTTTTCACGGCCCAAAACCCTTTAACATTTCCCGATAGAAAAGTACTTATACACCTTTTTGATCGAAAACCTTTTCCTCACGCAAACAAATCAATCGAAAAACTCTTCGCATTCTCAAAAGCTTGAAACGGCGATATCAAAAAAATCTCAACCTTCTTCACCTTTTCTGCTAAAAGTTTGCCTAATTTGAAGGTAGAATCCAGATTCAGTACGATTTTTCACGAATCGCCTAATTTTGCCTAATTTGAAGGTAAAATCACGAATCGCGACTGGAATTCAAGTTCATTCGCCACTATTTTCAACTCTAAAATGTTTCGACTGATAATACTTAGGAAATCAAATTTTCTGTGATTTAGGTTCAAATATTTTTGTTAAATGCATGAAATTTGGATTCGAAACTGGTTTTCGCTCATTTCGAGTCCAGATTAACTCATGTTTTACGCAGAATCGTCATTTGCAGTTTTAAATTTTACTGTTTGATTTCAAAAGTTTTAAGGTCGACAATCGTCTTATCGCAAATAGTATCGTCGAAGAACTTTAGTTTTCGTTAAGTTTTATTCGATCGTAAAACTTAGCGGCGAAAACTTTAGTTTTTCGATAAAATTTTATTCGATCGCAAAATTATTCGGCGAAAACTTTAGTTTATCGATAGACTTTTATTCGATCGCAAAACTACGCGTCGAAAACATAAGTTTTTCGACAAAATTTTATTCGATCGCAAAACTACGGGCGAAAAACTTTTGTTTTCGATAAGATTTTATTCGATCGTAAAACTTAGTGTTCGAATTAAAACACGTCGCAAACAGTAAACACGTTCAACACTTAGGAAATTTTTCAAAGACAGATATTATTCAAGTGAAAATTGTTTTCGCGAACTAAACAAAGGTTAACCAAATATTTATAAAATTGATGCTATGTGCTCAACAAAAATTTCAATTTCACAACACTAACAATTGCTTACTATAAATTGCATTTGGATCTTACAATCTAACGATTCTTATTAATTTTTTTCAGAGATGGCTCATCAAGAATACTCGTACATCTATCCTTCCGAAGGTTGGCTAACTGTCCACGACAACAACTAGCAGCTGGACTTAGCCACATTCCGATGCCCCGATGACGTCATCATCTCCATTCTAAAAGGACATCCCTTATGGCCAGCATTTACAATGACTGCATCAGTCCAGATGGTATATCTCGAGCAATTCTGGGGATGCATGAAGAGCCATGTTGTAGGTGATGATGTGTCCTACACAACAAAAATAAACCAGAAGCACGTCATTGTAATACCCGTAAAATTAATACGGGAATAATGCGCAATTAGCGTGAAAATTATTCTGTAATTTTCGGAAAATTATGAAGTTAATTTTCGGACAAAGCGAATTTTCGGAAAATTGAACCGAAAATAAGAAAAATACTCTTTGAGTAAAATAAATAGATATGGGCCCAAATTAATTTAAAGTAGGCCCAATAAGAGATTTCCTTAAGAGAAAGGAAACTTAACTTTTCTTTTAAAAGGTTTATCTCAAAAGGTGATAAGGACAAACGAAAATATCAAACGAAAGAAAACAAACGAAGAAAAGCAGAGAAAAACTAAGCAATTTCGGCTAACTTGGAAGTGAGGTAGGTGGTTTTTAACCCCTACAAACTGTTTTTAAGTTTGATTTATTTAGTTTAACGAATTTGGATGAAAGGTCATCCGAATTCATGAATTTCGGGAGCTTTGAATGATTATGTGTTGTATTTGCTGTGTTGAGATGTTAAGTTTGAGCTCAATATATGAGTTCTGTGAATTCTTACATGTTTATGTGAAATCTGGAACGGATTCATGTGATGAAGTTCTGGAAAATATGAATTTCGATGAGATGAAGAAAGTTTCAGCTCATGAGAAATTCGCGGGTTGAAAAGAATTCGCGGGCCAAAAAGGTTCGTGAAGTGTGAGAGAGGAAAGAATATCGCGGGCTGCGATAAAATTCGCGGGCCGAAAGATTTGTAAAGATGTGAGTGAGAAAAGAAGGTCGCGGGCCAAATTTTAAATTTCGCCAAATTTGAAAGGTTGAAATTCGGGCAGATTTTCGATAGTTCGCCGAAGTTTAGTTCGCGAATTATATTCGGGTCGCGAAAAGTTCTTCGCGGACTCAAATGGATTTTATTGTGTGAGTAAATGGGTTTTTCGCGGGTCAGAATTAATTTCGCGGGTCGACCACAGGGTGATTCCTGTGAGAGAAGCAGCGGGTCGGACTAAAGTTTCGCGGGTCAACTTGAATTTCGCGGGGTGATTCCTGTGAGTGAATTTCGGATGACACGCGAACTAAATCAGACTTCGCAAATTCGATCAAATGACGCGCGAAATCCAAATTCGGGCAATACCGCTAACACTGTGAAGAGTCCCGAATTTTGACTCCAAATGTCGGGTTGACCATATGCTTTTAAGTCTGAAGTTGACCGAACTTCACGATTCGACCAGTCTAATTATTTTTGGACTTTTGTCTTAAATTAGGCCCAAATATTCAAATAAAATTATTTTAAGTTCATTTTATCTTTAAATCAAAGTATATTCATACTTTGACTAGAATTTTTGGGTCAACTCTTATTTTAAGATACGAGAGTATTTTGGGGTATTATTTGTAAGAAATAATACGTGATATATGTGACGAATGTGATATGCATTTCACGACATGCATAAGAGAGGTGAAGGTACCGTAATGATACGGTGACACGATATTGTGTCGAATGTGAGAAGGGTAGAGTTGCCGATTTTGGCAGTCAGGTTCAGACTCGATTATGCACTTGGTGGGAGAGGGGGTTTGCGACACCCATCTACTCGGGATTGAGCCACCCGAGGTGTAAACCACCGGATATTATTTGGCTCAGGGACGGAAGACAGATGTGAGATTCCTGTCTACCCGAACTTGTGGTATAACATTCGGGGAAAAAGCCGTCGGGTTGAGATTGCGTGCGGAAGGAGCGACCCGGCGCGGCCGGTGTGGGCTACCGCATGGTTGATGGTGTACTTTGCCATTGCGCGCGTGGGTGCCGAGTCTGACCTAGGGCCCTGTTGAGAATTGAGAATTGATAGATGAGATTTGTCGAGTGTGCATTATATTATATTGTGAGGAACCGGGATTGGGTGGAGTGCACGCACGTATTGCATGTTATAAATCACCTACTGGGCAATAGCTCAGGGTTCTATCCTATTTTTGTTTGTAGGTAAGAATGAACCCGACACCGACTAGTGTCAGGGTTGAGATTCATGGCGAGCTGGCGGCGGTGACTCCACGGACTTTTGAGGGTGGCGCAGTACATGGGACGCGACCTGTGGAGTGACATAGTGTTTGATATTGGGTTTGAAATTTTGGGGCTTCGGCCCAAAGTATTAATAGTAGATATTTTTGTAAACCCGATATAATACTATGTAGGTTATTTAAATTAAAAAAAAAAGAAAATTTTATCGGGTCTTCCGCGTGTTCTGTTGCGGGGAAATCCGCCAATTAACTTAATTAGGAAGTAGGGTCGCCACAGGTGGTATCAGAGCTTAGGCTTTAGATTCTGAAGACTGTCCATGTACTGCCACTCAAAACCGGGAGAACCAGCCTCGCCTGTAAGTTAAGTGTAATACTTTGATATGATTATGTGATTTCGTGGTATCTTTACCACATGGGGATCCAACTCGATCAAATTTGGTGGTTGAGAAATGTCCCGTAAAATTGAGGGTAGAGAGTTAGATGTGAACCTAATAGTAATCCCGATGAATAATTACATATTATATTCGGGATGGATTGGCTTTCGAAATACGGAGCCATTATTGATTGTTCAAAAAGGGTAGTTAGGTTTCGATCGCCAGAGGGAGAGGAGTTTGAATTTTCGGGAAGAAAGAATAGAAACTCAATCCCTCGGATTTCTGCTTTAAAAGCTCAGCGACTCGTAAATACGGGTTGCGAATCGTTCCTAGTTTTTGCGGTGAATGCTGAGGAATCTTCCCAGCTTAAACTTGAGGAGGTTCCGATAGTGAACGAATATTCCGATGTATTTCCCGAGGATCTTCCGGGATTACCCCCAGATCGGGAGATTAAATTTGCAATCGATCTTGTACCTGGAGCTGCCCCGATCTCTAAATCCCCGTATCGGTTAGCACCGAACGAATTACGAGAATCGAAGGAGCAATTGGAAGATTTGTTGCAGAAGGGTTTTATTCAACCCAATTTCTCACCATGGGGAGCCCCGGTTTTATTTGTGAAGAAAAAGGACGGGTCGATGAGAATGTGTATCGATTATCGTGAACTCAACAAGATCACGATTAAGAATAAATACCCATTGCCAAGGATTGACGATTTATTCGATCAACTCCAAGGAGCAACAGTATTTTCTAAGATCGACCTGCGCTCCGGTTATCATCAGCTGAAGATCCGGGAAGCGGACATTCCAAAAACCGCATTCAGTACGAGGTACGGCCACTATGAATTTTTGGTCATGCCTTTCGGATTGACGAATGCTCCGGCAGCCTTCATGGATTTGATGAACCGAGTATTCAAAAAATTGCTGGACCGATGTGTTATCGTCTTTATCGACGATATTCTCATTTATTCCAAGACAAAAGAAGAACATGAGGAACATTTGAGAGCGGTCCTAGGAATTCTTCGGGAGAAACAATTATTCGCCAAATTTAAAAAGTGCGAATTTTGGTTGGATCGAGTAATCTTTCTGGGGCATGTTATTTCGGGAAGCGGAATTTCAGTAGATCCCAGCAAGATAGAAGCTATAGAAAATTGGCCAAGACCAACCACTCCCACGGAGATAAGAAGTTTTCTCGGGCTAGCTGGGTATTATCGAAAGTTCATTAAGGACTTTTCCAGCATCGCCTCGACGCTCACCAATTTGACAAAGAAAAATGTTCCGTTCAAATGGACGGATGAATGTGAGCAAAGTTTCCAGGAATTAAAGAAAAGGCTAACAACTGCTCCAGTGTTAGCAATACCTTCGGGTACTGGAAATTTTCTGTTTATAGTGATGCCTCTAAATATGGGTTGGGGTGTGTTTTAATGCAAAACGGGAAGGTGATCGCTTATGCCTCCCGACAATTAAAGCCATATGAGAAAAATTACCCCACTCATGATCTCGAACTCGCAGCCGTAGTGTTTGCTCTTAAAACATGGCGACACTATCTTTACGGAGAAAGATGCGAGATCTTCACGGATCACAAGAGTTTGAAGTACTTCTTCACCCAGAAGAGTTAAATATGAGGCAAAGAAGATGGCTCGAGTTAGTCAAAGACTACGACTGTGTGATAAATTATCATCCAGGAAAAGCGAACGTAGTCGCAGATGCATTGAGCCGCAAAATGTAAACACTGAATTACGCCAATTCGGAGTTGAAGTAATCAATTTCGGAGAGATTGAAGAAAAGTTGGCAGTGTTGACACTTAAGCCAACACTATTAGACCGAATCATTGAAGTACAAAAGAAAGATGAGTTGTACTTGAAGAAACAAAGAGAACAAGATAAAGAAGTCTCATCGGAATTTGAATTCCGAGAAGACGGGAGTTTACGATTTAAAAGTCGCTTATATGTGCCGGAAGATGAAGAGATTCGTCGAACTTTAATGACGGAGGCACATACGACAATATATTCGGTGCATCCCGGTGCAACGAAAATGTATCGTGATTTGCGACTAAATTATTGGTGGCCGGGAATGAAAAAGGATGTTGCTGCATTTGTACATAGATGCCTGACTTGTCAGCAGATCAAAGCAGAACATCAAAGACCGGCAGGAATGTTACAACCTTTGACGATTCCCGAGTGGAAGTGGGACCATATAACAATGGATTTTGTCGTCGGGTTGCCAAGAACGGTGAAAGGTTATGATGCAATTTGGGTGATTGTTGACAGACTGACTAAGTCCGCCCATTTCTTGCCTATTCACCAGACCTATCCCATGGAGAAGTTCGCTGAACTCTACATTCAAGAGATAGTGAGACTCCATGGAATTCCGATATCGATCGTATCAGATCGAGATTCAAGATTTCTGTCCCAGTTCTGGAAAAGCTTACAGAAAGCTCTGGGAACTAAATTATCATTTAGTTCAGCTTATCATCCCCAGACTGACGGACAATCGGAAAGGACGATCCAGACACTCGAAGACATGTTGAGAGCATGTGTCTTGGATTTTCAAGGGAGTTGGAGTAAATATCTCCCGTTAATAGAATTTTCATATAACAACAGCTATCAAGCAACGATCGGAATGGCGCCTTACGAAGCCTTATACGGACGTAAATGTCGATCCCCAGTTCATTGGGATGAAATCGGCGAGAAGGCGCTATTAGGTCCGAGATGGTACGCGAAATGACTGAAGTTGTTAAGAAAATTCGGGAGAAAATGCAAACGGCCCAAAGTCGCCAGAAGAGTTATGCAGACAAGAGGCGAAGGTCGTTAGAATTTGAAGAAGGTGATAAAGTATTTTTGAAAGTATCACCTATGAAGGGTGTCAAACGGTTCGGACAAAAAGGAAAGTTGAGTCCGAGATATATAGGACCTTTCAAAATTTTGAAAAGAGTCGGTGAAGTAGCATATCAGCTAGAATTACCGACGCCGTTAGCACAAGTCCATGACGTATTCCACGTGTCTACACTGCGAAAGTATGTGTTGGACCCGTATCATGTGCTAAGAGACAAAAGACTTCACCAACAATTGAAGCCGGACTTGAGTTACGAAGAAAAGCCGGTAGAGATTTAATGTATGAGGTGAAGCAATTACGAAATAAGAATATTCCCCTCGTGAAGGTCTTATGGCGAAACCAGATATTGGAAGAAGCCACTTGGGAGCGAGAAGACGAAATGAGAGAGAAATACCCTGAGTTGTTTCAGACAACTTAAATTTCGGGGACGAAATTTCTTTTAGGGGGGGAGGATGTAATACCCGTAAAATTAATACGGGAATAATGCGCAATTAGCGTGAAAATTATTCTGTAATTTTCGGAAAATTATGAAGTTAATTTTCGGACAAAGCGAATTTTCGGGAAATTGAACCGAAAATAAGAAAAATACTCTTTGAGTAAAATAAATAGATATGGGCCCAAATTAATTTAAAGTAGGCCCAATAAGAGATTTCCTTAAGAGAAAGGAAACGTAACTTTCTTTTAAAGGTTTATCTCAAAAGGTGATAAGGACAAACGAAAATATCAAACGAAAGAAAACAAACGAAGAAAAGCAGAGAAAAACTAAGCAATTTCGGCTAACTTGGAAGTGAGGTAGGTGGTTTTTAACCCCTACAAACTGTTTTTAAGTTTGATTTATTTAGTTTAACGAATTTGGATGAAAGGTCATCCGAATTCATGAATTTCGGGAGCTTTGAATGATTATGTGTTGTATTTGTTGGGTTGAGATGTTAAGTTTGAGCTCAATATATGAGTTCTGTGAATTCTTACATGTTTATGTGAAATCTGGAACGGATTCATGTGATGAAGTTCTGGAAAATATGAATTTCGATGAGATGAAGAAAGTTTCAGCTCATGAGAAATTCGCGGGTTGAAAAGAATTCGCGGGCCAAAAAGGTTCGTGAAGTGTGAGAGAGGAAAGAAAATAGCGGGCTGCGATAAAATTCGCGGGCCGAAAGATTTGTAAAGATGTGAGTGAGAAAAGAAGGTCGCGGGCCAAATTTTAAATTTCGCCAAATTTGAAAGGTTGAAATTCGGGCAGATTTTCGATAGTTCGCCGAAGTTTAGTTCGCGAATTATATTCGGGTCGCGAAAAGTTCTTCGCGGACTCAAATGGATTTTATTGTGTGAGTAAATGGGTTTTTCGCGGGTCAGAATTAATTTCGCGGGTCGACCACAGGGTGATTCCTGTGAGAGAAGCAGCGGGTCGGACTAAAGTTTCGCGGGTCAACTTGAATTTCGCGGGGTGATTCCTGTGAGTGAATTTCGGATGACACGCGAACTAAATCAGACTTCGCAAATTCGATCAAATGACGCGCGAAATCCAAATTCGGGCAATACCGCTAACACTGTGAAGAGTCCCGAATTTTGACTCCAAATGTCGGGTTGACCATATGCTTTTAAGTCTGAAGTTGACCGAACTTCACGATTCGACCAGTCTAATTATTTTTGGACTTTTGTCTTAAATTAGGCCCAAATATTCAAATAAAATTATTTTAAGTTCATTTTATCTTTAAATCAAAGTATATTCATACTTTGACTAGAATTTTGGGTCAACTCTATTTTAAGATACGAGAGTATTTTGGGGTATTATTTGTAAGAAATAATACGTGATATATGTGACGAATGTGATATGCATTTCACGACATGCATAAGAGAGGTGAAGGTACCGTAATGATACGGTGACACGATATTGTGTCGAATGTGAGAAGGGTAGAGTTGCCGATTTTGGCAGTCAGGTTCAGACTCGATTATGCACTTGGTGGGAGAGGGGGTTTGCGACACCCATCTACTCGGGATTGAGCCACCCGAGGTGTAAACCACCGGATATTATTTGGCTCAGGGACGGAAGACAGATGTGAGATTCCTGTCTACCCGAACTTGTGGTATAACATTCGGGGAAAAAGCCGTCGGGTTGAGATTGCGTGCGGAAGGAGCGACCCGGCGCGGCCGGTGTGGGCTACCGCATGGTTGATGGTGTACTTTGCCATTGCGCGCGTGGGTGCCGAGTCTGACCTAGGGCCCTGTTGAGAATTGAGAATTGATAGATGAGATTTGTCGAGTGTGCATTATATTATATTGTGAGGAACCGGGATTGGGTGGAGTGCACGCACGTATTGCATGTTATATAATCACCTACTGGGCAATAGCTCAGGGTTCTATCCTATTTTTGTTTGTAGGTAAGAATGAACCCGACACCGACTAGTGTCAGGGTTGAGATTCATGGCGAGCTGGCGGCGGTGACTCCACGGACTTTTGAGGGTGGCGCAGTACATGGGACGCGACCTGTGGAGTGACATAGTGTTTGATATTGGGTTTGAAATTTTGGGGCTTCGGCCCAAAGTATTAATAGTAGATATTTTTGTAAACCCGATATAATACTATGTAGGATATTTAAATTAAAATAAAAAAAGAGAAAATTTTATCGGGTCTTCCGCGTGTTCTGTTGCGGGGAAATCCGCCAATTAACTTAATTAGGAAGTAGGGTCGCCACAGTCATCATCGACAAAAATCTTCTGGCCTTAGTCCTCGATCACCACATCATGAAGTCTACGACGCCCTACCCACAGATGCGGAGATAGTTCCCGGTGTTGATCTCCCACTTGATGGAAGTACAACCGGAGATTCCTCGCCTACCACCTGTCGGAGGATGTACACGCCGAGGCTGTGGTTTTTCCACCTTGGTTCAGAATTTATAACATGCGAATTTTTTTTGAAAAACGCAAAATTTTAATGAATCTATGCTGAATTGCTTAAAATGCATTACTTGTACTTAAATAGTAAATTTTTATATGTCAAATTGTACTAAATATATGCTTAGATGCCGAAAATTTCAAACATGCAATTGTTGAGGGGGGGTTTTACATGAGAATTTGTTATTATCTTCCATATGACTTACTTGTAAAACATGACTTCTAATATTTTTTCTAAGCATCACATAAAATTTCGAGCTCATCCGAGGAGTCAAATGTTGAATTTCATCAACATTGGGAGATAATTTCATCTCTTTCAGAAATACAAGGAGTATTATGCAATTTATTTTTGGGATAATCCATAAAAGATTAAATTTTAGTTTAATCAGACTTGAATTTTAACGAAAGCCCAAAATATTTTTTACGGCCCAAAGTATTTTTTTTACCTTACCTAATCGTAAAGTATTAATACAACTTTATCGATCGAAAAACTCCCTCACATGCAACTTCTCTCCATCGAAAAACTTTTCGACTTCCAAACACTCTTCGAACTCTCTTCGGCGATCTCACCAAAACTTCACTTATCTCAATGAATTTCTTCCTAAACTCGCCGATTTCGAAGGTAGAAACACGTTTCGAATAACTTTCCGGTCAAAAACACACGATTCGCAAACAGTTTCTCAAAAACATTTAAAGAAATTTCATTTTCAAACTTTTTCAACTAAAAACGATTTTAAACTCTCAAATCAACGTGTTTAAACTCGATCGAAAATTTTTTTTATCGCAAATAGTGTCGTCGAAAAACTTTTGTTTTCATTAAGTTTTATTCGATCGCAAAACTCAACGTCGAAAACTTTTTGTTTTCGATATATTTTAATTCGATCGTAAAACTTTGCCGCGAAAACTTAATTTTTCGATGAAATTTTATTCGATCGCAAAGCGGCGAAAACTTTAAGTTTTTCGATATTCTTTTATTTGATCGCAAAACTACGCGCCGAAAAACTTCAGTTTTTGACAACTTTTATTCAATCGCAAAATTACTCAGCGAAAAACTATTGTTTTCGATAACATTTTATTCGATCGTAAAAGTCATCGGCGAAAAACTTGAGTTATTCGACATATTTTATTCGATCGCAAAATTTAACGATCGAATATATTGTCACTCGAATAAAAACACGCTAAAAAGGACTTAGAAAATTTTTCAAGTTTTTCTCCAAGACTTAGAAAATTCTCGATTGCAAAAATTAACGTTCGAATAAATTCCCGATCGAATAAAAATACGCTTACGAGACTTAGTCAACTTTACAACTTTTTCACCAAGTCTTTCGCAAATAAACTTCAACACTTAAAAATTTTCAAAATTTCTCTAAGTACATTTTTAATTCCATCTATTCGCATATGTAATTTTCCATCTAATGAATTTTATTTCATTCATTACAGAAATGGCAACTCCAAACTACCCAAACATCTACCCTTCTGGAAGTTTCATGCCAGTCCACGACAACAACTATCAGCTGGACCTTGCTACATTTCGGTGTCCGGATGAAGTTATCATCTCCATCCTCAAAGGGCACCCTCTATGGCCAGCTTGGACAATGACATCCACCGTACCAATGGTCTACCTTCAGCAATTCTGGGGAAGTATGCAGAGTCTTGTCAACGGCGATAGCGTGGAATACATGACGAAGATCAATACAAGACATGTCGCCCAGAACAAGAACCTAATGGCCATGGTGCTCGATCTACCGCACCGCGAAAAGTACGACCCACTTCCAACAGACACGGAGATCGTGGAAGATATGCTCCGGATGGGATACAAGCCCCTGCGAACTAAACTAACGAACTTTCAAAACAACGGGATCCCACATCCGTGGAGGACCTTCTTCAGCATAATCAATAAGTGTCTCTCCCCAAAACACTCTGACTTCGACAAGGCGAACAGAAATATCCTTCGCATCTTCCATGGAGTGGTTTCCTCGAAGAAATACGACGTGGCCCAGCTGATATGGAATGATCTCGCGGACCAGATACCTCAAAAAGAGACAAAGTCGAAGGCGAAGTACCTCCCATATGTACGGTGGTTCCCGGTGCTGATTTCGCATTTCATGGACGTTCATCCAGAAATCCCGAGACTACCACCGGTTGGAGGATACATCTCACCTCGCCTTTGCTTCATTCACAACCCGAAGGAAGCCGACCTCGGGCTCCAACCGATGTTGATCCCATTGGAGCTGCTCAGACTAGCTGATCCAACGGACGAGGCCTACCAAGACTACTGTCAAAATAACTCCATCACGGAGGAGATGGTACGGGACATGGATCATGCACGACTCGTAGCCAAGGGGCACTATAGATATGTATTTTGTAAAAGATCATGTAGAAAGAGGCACTATAGATATGTATTTTGTAAAAATGGAGCTTCAACTTGCCGACTTATTCACTAAGGCATTGGATGAAAAATGATTTCAATTCCTTATTGCTAAGTTAGGCATGTTGAATCTCAATCTTACTTGAAAAGTGCTTTACATGCTTATGCTTCTATATGATATTCTAAGTGCTTCTTGATATTCTTTGATTATCTTGCGTGACTCTATCTTTCAATTTTTTTATGTATACAAAAACAAAAATAAAAATAAAATAGTATATATAAATTAGAATAAGAAAAGGGCTCATGGAATTGGATTCTTTCCACAGCCCTCAACTCTCTCGAAGACCGACTGATGGAAAGAGTCCTCCACGCCATCGAGACTTCCCGACATGATACCGGGAAAGCACCAGTCTCGGAGGCCGCTCAGTCCGAACCCCTTTCCCAACCCATTTCCTCACAACCAATAACCACCACCATACACACTCCCATCCGACCCAACCACTCCAACCCAATCTCCTTCCCTCATCAACCTATACACCATACCCATCACTCAACTTCATGATATCCTAATATCTCGCCTCCTAGCTCTCGAGACAAGGACCCTTGCCAAGGAGAGTCTCTACTGACGGCTAGTGGATGACCGCGAGCCGCCCGCTCTAACACGCTGTCGTGAAGAAAACTCCCGAACAAAGAGAAGACATAACGCTCCTGATGACCAGGATCGCCATGAGGGGGAGAAAAGGCAGAAAACCACCAAAAGCGGTCGTGGTCAAAGTCGAGAAAGACATCCTCAAAAGGTGAAGCTGGAGGATCGTCAACTAACCCACCAACCACACAACCCACCAATACCCGTCAACAAACAACCACCACATCCCACACACATACAAAACCTCCGTCTCGCAAAAGTCCAAATCCAATCCCGGTCTTTGTGCTCCAAGATCAACCTGAAGCAGTCAACTACAATCTCCACGCCATCGTAGATGACTATATTCTGAACGAGAAGTGGCTGACGCACTGGGAACCAGAGGAAGCAGCTCAAACTCGTCTCTCCAACGTCATATACTTCCAGCAACACGCTTCGATCGATTTAGTTCTGCTTGAAGATGAAGAAATTCAAGAAGGAGAACACTACAATACCAAACTCCCAGAGCTGCCAGAAAAGATCAGGCGTCGACAGGACATCCCTCCTCGTGTTTCAAAGGGAACTGTCGAAGTCGAGATGCCATGGGATAACGTTCGAATTGAAGTGCCCTTCCTTGAAGATATAAGGAAGTATATCTGGAGAGCACCAAACTGTATCAAGAAGCTGAACGAGCTTAATCTATGGGGGATCTCTCATTGGGTAGAACGAAAGAAGATGGAACACATCTTCATGCTGACTTGCCTTGATCCGGATCGAAGTGGCATCCCAACGGATAAACTCAGAAGAAACTTCAGGTACAAGCCAATGATCCTCCAACTCGTAGGCGTATCACACATGATTGGACATTATCCAACCTCGATCTGCATCATAGAGCGAGCGAATACCAATCACACTCGAGAAGAGATAGACGAAAGCTATCTACCTTTCCTTCCACCAGACGAAGTGTATCATCTATTCTAAGTGTACAAGAAGAAATACCAGACACATGTTGAGCACATCAAGAAGGAAGTGCTCGAGGGATTGAAAGATTCATGGTGCGACAGATTAATTTCAAACCGCAAACGACCTTCAAAGAGTTGTGGAAAATAACATGAAGAAGGTCACTATAGAACCACCGCTCATGAAAGGCTTCCCGCTCAACGACTTCCCGGAGAACTACATTCTCAAGAAGGCATGCCTCGCCATCACTTATCGGAATCCAGTCATTGGAAAGACGAGAGCGATGATGAAGTCTGAGGTACAGAAGTTCTGCGTGGGATGTTGAAGCTCATAAGGAAGAACATCGAAAGGAGGTTGGCGGAGATAGATGAAGAAACGTTCTTCGAGGACCTTGGAGAAGAAGAAGAAGTCCCACTCCTAAATGAGCTCTCAGCGCAATTAACGAACGGTTGAAGCTGATGAATGTTGTCCGACACTACGATACAGCATTGAGATTAAGGAAATCATTCTACGCCCGACAAGGATAAATGAAACTGCAGAGCAAACGAGCACAAAGGGGGAGATTGAAGAGGACTTATAAATTGTGCTTCGTTTATTAGTTATTATAGTAATTAGGGGCATAACTTGTATTTTTAATAGTGTAGGACTTACTAGTAAATATACCATATAAATAGGTATAAATACAATGTACACTATTGCAATCTATACACAAGAATTCAGTTATACACAAGGCTTGAAATTCACATTCTAGAGAGAGAAACACAAACGAAATACTTTCTCACTCTAAGCTTTTCTCTCTCGTGATCTTCAACGGAGATATTCGACCGAAGGTAAAAAATCGTAAATTTATATTCGAATATCTAGAATTCATGCCTGGATCTCTCCGTAGTTGATAAATTAGGACCTAACAAAGTTTTCAATATAAAATCTTTTTGGTATAAAAAGTTTTTATGCTTAAACTTTTCAACCTCGACTTTTCGATATTATACACTTTCGTCCAAAAGTTTTCATTATCAAACTTCGCGAAAAAAAGTTTCGATACTCAACCTTTACAGCTCGAAACCTTTTATTCAAACATTTAAAATACAATCAACACGTAAACGATCAAAATACAACCAATATAAAAAACAATGGACTCTCAAGTTGAAACAGAAACATATTTTTCTAATAGTGATTTCTATGAAAATTTTATTTCTTTACAATTTAAAAACATATGTCAAGAACGACGTAAAGAACGTAAGACTCTAACATTGTTATAAGACAGATTTGCCCACGCACATAATGAAGAAGACATTTTAATTGTGCTCTTTTATTAGTTATCCTTGTAAATAGGGGCATCATTTGTATATTCAATGGTGTATGACTTAATTGTATTATGCTAGTAGATGGGTATAAATACCAATGTACACTATTGAATTGATAAGAGAAAAACTCACAAACACTTTCTCACATTAAAAGCTTTTCTCTCGTGTTCTTCATTGGAGATATTCAACCGAGGTATCAAATCTTAGATTTCCATTCGAATATCTAGATGCATAAAATTTGCTGTAGCTGATAATCAGGACTTAACAATTGGTATTAGAGCGGCTCGTAATTGTTTTGGATTGAATTTTGCGTTTTTAGATCAAATTTATGTTCTATTTTTTCTCGATCGAATAAGCGCGCGACAATGGAAACTTGCTCCCTGTGCAGAATTCTGTTGTTGATACTGATGCGAAAGTGCTTGATTACATGTTAGGAATGAATCACGTACTGATTTCAATCGTTTACAACATCGAATTTATTTGAGTTTTGATTCTGCTCTATTTCACTGTGTGCGATTACAGTTTGAAAACGATTTGATTTTCACCAAAATAGATGGATTCTGCTTTAAAACGTGTTTAATCTTGTATTTGTTCTTGCTAAGTACACAAATTCAAGTGATTATCCAGAATTTCAGTGTTTAATTGATGTTTCTCAATTGAATTTGTGTAACACTGTTCGATTAAACTCGGCTTTGCGTTCTTCGATCGTTTTTTCGATCGAAAATTAGGCTCGAAAATCTTTTCGGATATTTCACTGTTGAGTTTTCGAGTAGTTCTCCAGCGCAAACGTTTTTCGACAATTTTTACTATTTTTGCTAGTTTCACTCCTCTATCGACGCGAAAAACTCTATTTTCAATGATTAGTTTTTCGGTCCTCACACAGAATAATCTTTTTCGAGTGTAACTTAGCGTAAAATTTTTCGACTAATAATGTTTTCGCTATATCCATATTCACTTTTGACATGAAAAAAACCTGATTTTCGATTACAAGTTTTCGATCTCAAGCTTTTCAGTCTCAAGTTTTTCGATTGCCTTATTTCTGAAGTCCAAATTTAGCAAAAAAGTATTTCATAATCGAATATTTCGCACTCGAATAAGTTTAGTCAAATAATTGAGTCAAGCTTATCGAAAAAAATTTTAGTCTTATATTTTCGATCATTCTAATTTTTTGATAGAATTTTTGCGATCAACAAGTTTTCATAAGCCATTTTTCGATAGAAAAATGCTCTCGCGAAACGTTTTCTAGTCGAAATAATATTTGATATACATCCTTCGACAAACCTATACTTACGAAAATCATTTTCGATGAGAGTTTTTTTTAACACTTTTGATCGCAATACTTTTTCGATTAATACCATACAAAAGCTGATTTCTAATTAGCATTTTTAAGGATCGAAAAATTTTCAAATCGAAAAACTTACTGCTCGAAAAACTTTTATAATTACTGAACTATCAAACGCAAACATTTTCCACACTGGTTTGAAAATTTTTACACAACAAGAATCAAAATCGTCATTTTCAAAACTTTCAAACGATATTTCTCTTCGCATAATCATTTTTCAGTACTCAAATTTTTCGATTAAAATCATAAATTCAAATCATTTAGCAAAAATTTTGAAGTATCAATTCTTGTGCTAAATATTTTCTTACTCAAACACAATTTTTAGGATCAAACATTGGAGATAGGCCCCAAAAGGAAATTTCTTAAAGTACGCACCAAAAATTACTAACAAATTTGTCACTTGTGAAGCACTCTTACCAACTCAAATCCAAACCTAAATGAGATCCTACCAATCAACTACGATTATGGATGCTTACTCTCTTGGAAACGATGTTTGTCCCCCAATTCCCAGAAGAGGCGAATATACCGTATGGAGAATCCGCTTTAAAAATTTCTTGGAGACTAAAGATCAAGCTGCGAATCTACTAGCTTCTCTCCAAGAAGGACCAGCTCAATTCTGGGTTATCCAAGAAGGCGATGCCACAAATAACCCCCCCCCCCATTCCAGCCACTAGAAGACTTAAAATTCCTAATAAATACTCTGAGGGGAAGAGATTAAGAGCTAAGGCTGACCTAGGAGCCAAAACATTCCGGATGCAAGACATTCCAAATGACATCTATATGCAAATAGATAGTCCGTCAAGTGCTAAGGCAATGTGGGATGAGCTCCACAAAATGATGCAAAGGACCGAAGTCGGAGTAAAGACGAAGAAAGCAAACATACTCACAGCCTACGACTCTTTCAAAGATAAGACGGAGGAAAATCTATGCGACCTCTATCAGCGCTACCTGACTCTACTGACGAGAAAATATAAATCTTCCAGAAAAATATGGAGGTAAGCATCATATTTGTATCATCTCTTCATCCGGAGTGGAAGAAAATATCTATACATATTCGTCAGAACAAGGATTTGGATGAGATGGATATACACGTCGTGTTCGACAATCTCGCTCAACACGAGGAAGATGTCAGCGAGATTCAGAAGAAGCCAAAGGGCAAAAAGATCGAAGATTCAATAGCCCTTGTCTCAGAAAAGAAAACTAGTCGATCTCGCAAAGACAAGAGTGTAAAAATGCCCAGCTCTTCAGAAGGAGAAGACGACTCAGACACAGATTCTGAGCGCGACATGAAGGAGTTCAGGAAATAATTGGCTCTCATTACAAAAATGATGAGCAAAAAGTTCCACAAAAAGAAGTCCTCCTCCTCAGCTAATCGACTTCGAACCTCAAGTTCTAAGCACAAGGAAAGACCAGTTGAGACCTCAGAAATCTAGAATGCCAAAGAACCACAAGAATGCCAAAGAGCCACAGAAATGCTTCAATTGTGGCAAAACAGGGCACTTGGCCATGGAGTGTAGTCTGCCAAAGAAGAAAGACGCAAACTACTACTCCAAGAAATTTCAATTGACTAAACAAAAGGAAGTTGGAGTAGGTCTAATGGGTGAACAAGACCACTGGCTGAAAGACACCACAGATTCTGAAACGGACAACTTAGCTCTCATGGCATGTCTTGAAGGTACCTCAGAAGCAAGCACAACGAAGCTGATTGACGACGGCAAGCATCATCCTCGTCTCAGGAGGTAGCTACGCCTAAATCTACATTATTAAGCATGTTAGAATCTTTACAAATTAAGTATGCTAACATGAAAAATGAGCGGAAAAGTTCAAAATATTTAGAGGAGAGACTAGCACTTAGCGAAAAGAACTTTCAAATACAATTAGATAAGAAAACTCACTTAGAAATTCTCTTTTCTAATGCCAAGGAAACTATAACTAGTCTTGAATCTAGGATAGCTATGTCTGAGACTAAGAATAACAACCTGATTAAAACTCTTAGCGATAGTCATAGAGATTTAAAAATTTCTAGAAACAATTATAAGTAAATCTCTGGTGAGCGTAAGAAGCTTTACTCTAGGATTAAGACTTAAGATGATCTTCTGACAAAAAGGGGACAGACCGATGATTTTTCTAAATCTGCCACATGATATAGATTTTATAATCCTGTTGAAGGCTTAGGTTTTACTAATCCTTGTAACTTGAAAACGGTTAACGTAAAATAATTATATGATATCAAGTACATAGGTTTAGGACTAACTTCTTTAATGGCTTTTACTAATGTTTCGGAAATAAATGCCTTAGAAGAATCCAAAAGAAAAGCCAAAATTAGGACTGAAATCCCCTTTATTACACTAATTTGAATAATAGTTACAAAACGCGGGAGATACACCTGTTTAGTGACTATAATTCATTATATCCTTTAGAAAATATCCCCAAAGTCGAGGAAGAAAATATTGATCATTCTAAAAATTCTAATTTCTGTTATATTCTTGCTATTGTTAAGAAAATAGCTGATTTTAACTCCTCATTAGAATCAGAAAGAAAGAATTTTGAAGCAGAAATGAATGCGCTTTTATAGGAAATTTCTAATCTAAAAAATTCCTCATTTTTCACTAACGTTTCAAAACCCTATCCTGATTTAATTTTAAAAGAAAAATCATTAATCGAGGACAAACCCAAATTTAAGAATAATTCTTCCTTTGTTTTACAAAATATTTAAAAAGAAAAAACTTCGTTAAAAAGCGTCAAGGGAGAAAAAGCATCTTTAAATGTTTCGAAAGCAAAAAAGTCTATTTCTTTATTTACTACATCCACATGTAGAGTAGTTAAAGAGACGAAGCATGCTAAGGAGTGGGTGTCTAGTTTAGAAATAAAGAAGTCAAGTATTGATGAAAATGACTTGTTTTCAAAATTGTCTTCTGTACCTAAAAATAAAGACACTCGTCGTAAAAAGAGAGCCGTTTCTACCTTTCATGTTGTCGCTTCAACCTATGCTTTAAAATCTATTAATTTTGAAAGCACAAATTTTGAAATCGACTCCACTTCCAAAAATAAAATCAATCATTCTAAGACAAATGCGAGTTTTAAGTCTCGAAAGAGACAAGATATAACTATTAAGCAAGCTTATAGCTCGATTCACTCTTGCTATCACCTAAGATATCCAGTTCAAGTTCACTCAGCCAAATACCTTAGGAGACTAGCTAGAGAGAAGATATTCTCCTCGACTAAGACTGACATGACATTTGCCCGAGCTGAAATTAATTTACATTGTAAGGTTCACCCGCAATGGGTTCCTAAAACACTATCTAGGCCAACACAAGCCAAAAAGGCTCAGTTGCCTAAAGAGGTAACACCTAAACCAACCATCTCTAAGTTGGTCTGGGTACTTAAAACTACTCTTAACAATGGTTTAGGAACCATAAGTGAACGAACTTTCACCACTAAATGTGCTAATCCGAGATGACCCATTTATAAGTGGGTACCTAAGTCTCTCTAAAATTGTCTATACAGATCCATCATGTGTGGTATCTAGATTTGGGTTGCTCCACCAAGCTGAACAGTAAGATATCCTCTAAATCATCTCTCTTATTATAAAACTTGGAGTTTAGAATACAAGAGCAATCATGTAATGGTTAAATCATCAAATTTGAAACCAAGTAAAACATATAATATATATACATATAATAAAATGGTTTTGCTGGAAAACTCATTCGAACATCTACGAAAACTTCTTAGCTGAAAAGATAAAAATTACGAAACTTACAAGGACGTGAGAAATTTCAATACATTCCCGTAACCAGCACTTGCTTCCAGCCAACACGCGGCCACCTCATCCTCAAATTGTGTTAAGTCTCCAATGCATTCCCACTAAACAGGAACTCGTTCGTACCGCCCCATCGCCGATGGTCGAGTATCCTTCGAATCCACTTGTGGAACACCTTCGCCTCTTGGCCTGGTGAAACACGCCTCATTTGCTCCGTCGAACAATCGCCTAGATGAAACTTCTTTAGGAAGCTCACGTGAAAAATAGAATGTGGCTTCATGTGTTTCGGTAACCTCGACTGGCCCATCGTACTTTGGCATGAGCCCCCGTGATAGTTGCTCCTTCTTGCAAACGTTTGTTGCCTTCCACATGTCCAGCCAAAGCGTCAGAAGCACCTTCTCGCCCACTTGGAACTAGACCTCCCTCTGATCTTTGTCGGCGTAGTTCTTAATGCGCTTCTGAGCCTTGGCCATGTTATCTCTAGTTACGGCCCACAACTCGTGTTGGAACCATGCGAACCTATATGCTGCAGGACATTCCTGACCATGCGTGTATACGCCACCGCTGGCTGGTTCCGTTTGAAAGCCATACACCATCTCGAATCGGCTGACAGCTCGGGGCAGGTTCTAGCTGAACTGCGTCGCATCGAGCAAGTTGATCCAATTAATCTGGCTCGCCATGATAAAATTCCTCATGTACTCTTCAAGCATTTGATTAGCCCGCTTCGTTTGTCCATCTGTTTGCGGGTGAAAAGACGTCGAGAACTTCAGCTTTGTCACTAAAAGCTTGAATAAGAACGTCCATCATCGTCCCGTGAACCTTGCCCCCAATCGCTCAAGGTCGACGTTGGCACCCCAAAGTGCTTAACAACGTGCTTGAAGAATAACTGTGCTAACACCTTTGTCGGGCACTCCGCCGATGCCGATGCAAAGATTTCAATCTTCGAAAACCCGTCAACCACAACAAAAATTGAAATACACCCATGTGTTTTCGGCAATGTAGTGATAAATTCCATCGAGATCGACTCCCACGGTCTCAATGGTATGGGCAGTGGCTCCAATAAGTCGGCCTGCTTTCGATGCTCCGCCTTGTTTGCTAGCATGTCAAGCAAGTCCGCACGTAGGCCTCGACATCGTCCTTCGTCTTCGACTAGATGAACTTGGAATAAAGCAGTGAGTACATCCTGTCCATATCGAGATGTTCCGCCCATAAGTGTCGTGGTGCTCGCGAAGCAACTCTTTCCATAGCACGCGCTCTGATACATAAACACGCCTGCCTATGGCTACCAAGATCCCGTCTTCGAGCCAATATTTCCGCAGCATACCCTCCTTGACTCCTCAACGACCTTCTTGTAAGCCTTGCTTGCCTTTGTCGCTTTACGCACCTTCCCCACGGTCTGAAGTAACCCCACTCAGTGTGCTGACAAAGGCTTCCACGCCTTTGCGGCTCTGGGCATCAACCACGTCGTTGTGCCAACCAAGCTTGTGGAACCACTCGAGATCAGACTCCCGAGGAATTCTTGCCATCTCGCCTGCTGTGGAGACAATTTCTTATGGGTCTTGATATAGTGGTAACAATTTTGCCATTATTATAGGTTTATATATAGTGACAAATAAATTTGATTTCACTAATTGAAGAGCCCAGAGACAAAAAAAAATTCAGTCACGGCCTGTTGTCACTAATGATGAGCAAAAGTGATAATATTATCTCATGTCACTACTATTGACACTAAAATCTGTTGGGAAAGGTACCCGGTTTGTACCCGAGACGCAACGCCCCGGGATACGTGCGGAATAAAATTTTTTCCGGGTTCCTTTGCAGCTCGGATCGAAAACTCTAATCACGTTGACACGTAATAGGGCGGGTCATACCCGTGAGAGATTACCTTTGAAGCGAGTGGCAGCTCCTCGTCGATTGCGTCGTCGGCCGCGGTCGTGTTGGGTATCGTCTAGATCGTCACACCGACCTCGCAGTGTACCACGGTTTCGATTCTCCGAAGATGGCTAGAGAGAATTGATCCGTCGCTCGGGAGAGTGGTTTGCGTTTGTGTGTTCGTGTTTCGATTCTCGGGTCGAGCACTTTCGCATCGATTCTCTTCCCGTGTTTTTTTTTTTTTTATTGACGAGGGTCTCACCCTTATTTATAGTAGGGGAGGACGAAATTTTCAGCCCTAAACAAGGCTAGAATCTCGAAATATTTGTTCCTAAATATGAGAGATATTCTTGCCAAAATATCTCTCCTAATTGAATTCAAAATTCTAAGGAACATACTATAAATAGAAAACTAACAAAGATATTAAAATATCTTCAAATATGGTAAATAAATTTCGAAATTTATATAAAATATAAATTTGAATTTTAGTTTTAATAAATAATATTCAAAATATTTTTATTACCATATTTGTAAATTACGAAAATACCCTTTAAGGCATTTTTCGAATTTTTCGGCTTAGGGTTGAATTCAAATTCTTCCCTCAAGTCTTTCTAAGCACTTAGCCAAGCCTAAGACTTAAAGTTAGTTTCATATGAAGTCCGACTTCGGTCTACTTAATGACCCCGAGGCCCAATAAGGCGTGGCATAACGACCCAAGGCCCGTTAAGGCCCAAAACACAATATCTCCTTCTCGGTACACATTGATGATCCTTTTTAAGCCCGACTCTCTAGGTTCGACTCAATCGGCAAGGGAGGAATCCAAGAGTCCGGTAGGTGCCTAGCCAATCCCGCAGTACCGGACAGATCCCGACTTGAGCACGAATTTCGAACTACTCTCATTCCAGAACCTAACTATAGATTATAGTACTACGTACAAACCCTTCAGCTGTGTCCCGATCGAGTGAGAGCCATGGTATTTGTCAAACTCACTAAACTCGATACTATGATAAAATGACACGAGGCAAATTACCAAACTACCCTCCATGTCTAACATGAGTTAGTTTAATACCTTGGCCAATGATTTTGTAATTTCCCGTCGTCATTCTCATAGGACACTTGTCTCGATTACTTGCGAGACTGTGAATCCGTACTCGGCGGTCTAAGCCCGGCAATCACAAATATCCATCAAGACCGCATCTGTCCTGCTGACCCATGCAATAGCAAATCGAATCTAGCGAAACCAGTGATAGTCAAGACTTCAAAGTCAACTCCGTCAAAGCCTCTTTCGGTTTAAGGTTCAAGCAGACTACTATAGTTTTGTCGTCGATCATTGACACTCCTTGAGTAATAAGCCATGTTTGATCGTACGACCTGCGAGTCAGTGTCCATGAAACGATTCAATCCCTTGATTCGACTCGTATCACAAGTCATGACTTCCGCTTCCGACTTTTTCTTTCTAATCGACTTTCGAGTCTTATAAGTCGCAACAAGAGCCACTTCCTTTCCCTTTATCTTTTTCATCTGAGTTTGGGCCGTTGACAACTGGTTCATCAACTCAGTTAATGTCATCTCAACCCTATTCATATTATAATTCACAATGAAGGGATTAAAGGAAGCCGGCAGTGACTGGAGCACGAGATCGTTTTGGAGCTCATTGTCCATGAGGAAGTCAAGTGCATCGAGTCTCTCGATCAAACCGATCATTTTCAGCACATGTTCTCTAACGTCGCTGCCCTCATCCATTTTGCAATGAAACAGTTGCTCTGTCAAAGAGTAGCGAGCACTCCTGGAGTGTTCACCAAAGAGCTCCTTCAAATGAAGCAAAATGGCGCCCACTTCTATTTCCGAGTGGCTTCGCTGCAACTCATTGCTCATGGATAGGAGTATATAGCCCTTGACCTTTGGCTCGTCTATTTGCCACTTGACATACGTAGCCCGGTCGTCGTCACTCGCATCAGTCCCTGGGACTTGCGGTGTAGGGGAATCGACGACATAAGTCAAAGACTCCATACCTAGAACTATCCTGAGGTTACGGAGCCAGTCCACGTAGTTTAGTCCTACCAAACAGTTCTTTTCAAGCAGCATGTTTAAAAGATTCGTCATAGTAACTAGAAAGAAAATAACTCTGCAGAAGATAAAGATCACATAGTTAGGTTTATTCTATCATTCATCAAGCGCAAACACAGACTTTTCGTTTCGCTTGACTCCCACTATTTTTCTCGAAAATTATATTTTCCCGATTTAAGAATTTCGGAAACTTCGTTGAGTAGTTTCATAGTGGAGTTGAGGTCCCCGACTCGATTAGACATGCCTCAGCCTTTAACGCAATATTTGGCCTGCCTAATCGATCGAAATCGAGTTTCACTCGAACCCATCCTATGAGTATTTCAACTATCTTTGTCTCAGTCAGTGACCCTCACGGCTAACCCTGCATTTTGGGTATAACTGTCTAAGTGCAACCTAATCAACTTATGCTCTAACCGCACATTTGAATTCCGCCTTGCTGTCTTACGCTTCGTGGGGCGGAATATGCTATGGTGAGCGTCGTCAAACGAACCCGAAACGCTAATGTTAGGGCTTGATGTACGGCACCAACTTACTCGGAACAAACCGTACAAACTCCCTAACACCAGACATCTCAAGCATGATAGAAGACAGGAACCCAATTCCTTTTCTCACTTACTATTTATCAAACGGGAGAAAAAACCTTTTTCACATAAGAGCACATAAAGCATGCATATCATTTCACAAATCGACACGCACGTAAGTAGTAAATAAACCCTAGGAAAATAAACTACAAGGCAACACGAACGGGTTATTTATATTCTAGCCCTATTACGTGAATTATGTGTATGTGGCTTCAAAAAATCATCGGTTCTCCGTATGGGCTTTGAAGTCGACAATCGCCCTTCATCATTCGAACGGCCTCCAAGTCGTCGATCGTCCACCAAGTCATCTTCTCCCGGGGAGTCGTCAACCGTCGAACAGCTTCGTGTATTCTAAACTAAGCCTAATCTAATAAAGACTTTGAAGTACAACACGGGGGGATCATCAGTCCCAAACAACCCGTAAAAGACAAATACAACTCGGGGGGATGAGGCCCTTAACAAATAACCCGGAAAACCAAATAGAAATCCTAAACCCGTAAGTGTGCCTTAAATCATAATCATAACGAGCACGTTGACAAATTTCATGAATTCTAACCGAAACCGACAATTTGGGCCTTAAATGGGCCAGGCCCGATAAAAAGGCCCATTAGGGTTTTTGGGCGAAAAACCCTAGGCGGCCGTCGTGTCTCGGAGGCTGCAGTTTCGTGCGGGTACGCGGCTGTCCGCGCGGTTGCGCGGCTGCCGTCAGAGGTGGCACCACCATCGGATAGCGGTGTGCCGCTAGCCGAGGCAGCGGCGCGGTGGTTCGTGTCTTCGTTGCCTGAACCCGCGGCAGCGGATACGCCGTCGCACGACACGGTTGCGCGTGCGGCTGTGCGGCTGTCTGCGTGTCGCAGCGTCTCGGCGGTGGTGCCTTCGACCCCGTCGAGCGGTATGGTGGTCGTAGGTTGGCAAGCGACGCATCGAGCAGCCCCACGCACCTAGTGCGTTGGCTTTTCGATCGTCTCCCACGAGCCTCGTTTCGATTTAACATGTTATGATTCCGATCACGAGCCCTGGCTCTGATACCACTGTTGGGAAAGGTACCCGGTTTGTACCCGAGACGCAACGCCCCGGGATACGGTGCGGAATAAAGTTTTTTCCGGGTTCCTTCGCAGCTCGGATCGAAAACTCTAATCACGTTGACACGTAATAGGGCGGGTCATACCCGTGAGAGATTACCTTTGAAGTGAGTGGCAGCTCCTCGTCGATTGCTTCGTCGGCCGCGGTCGTGTTGGGTATCGTCTAGATCGTCACGCCGACCTCGCAGTGTACCACGGTTTCGATTCTCCGAAGATGGCTAGAGAGAATTGATCCGTCGCTCGGGAGAGTGGTTTGCGTTTGTGTGTTCGTGTTTCGTTTCTCGGGTCGAGAAATTTCGCGTCGATTCTCTTTCCGTGTCTATTTTTTTTTACGAGGGTCTCACCCTTATTTATTGTAGGGGAGGACGAAATTTTCAGCCCTAAACAAGGCTAAAATCTCGAAATATTTGTTCCTAAATATGATAGATATTCTTGCCAAAATATCTCTCCTAATTGAATTCAAAATTCTATTAAATGAACATAATATAAATAGAAAACTAACTAAGATATTAAAATATCTTCAAATATGGTAAATAAATTTCGAAATTTATATAAAATATAAATTCGAATTTTAGATTTAATAAATAATATTCCAAATATTTTTATTACCATATTTGTAAATTACGAAAATACCCTTTAAGGCATTTTTCGAATTTCTCGGCTTAGGGTTGAATTCCAATTCTTCCCTCAAGTCTTTCTAAGCACTTAGCCAAGCCTAAGTCTTAAAGTTAGTTTCATATGAAGTCCGACTTCGGTCCACTTAATGACCCCGAGGCCCAATAAGGCGTGGCATAACGACCCAAGGCCCGTTAAGGCCCAAAACACTATCTCTCCTTCTCGGTACACATTGATGATCCTTTTTAAGCCCGACTCTCTAGGTTCGACTCAATCGACAAGGGAGGAATCCAAGAGTCCGGTAGGTGCCTAGCCAATCCCGCAGTACCGGACAGATCCCGACTTGAGCACGAATTTCGAACTACTCTCATTCCAGAACCTAACTATAGATTATAGTACTACGTACAAACCCTTCAGCTGTGTCCCGATCGAGTGAGAGCCATGGTATTTGTCAAACTCACTAAACTCGATACGATGATAAAATGACACGAGGCAAATTACCAAACTACCCTCCATGTCTAACATGAGTTAGTTTAATACCTTGGCCAATGATTTTGTAATTTCCCGTCGTCATTCTCATAGGACACTTGTCTCGATTACTTGCGAGACTGTGAATCCGTACTCGGCGGTCTAAGCCCGGCAATCACAAATATCCATCAAGACCGCATCTGTCCCGCTGACCCATGCAATAGCAAATCGGATCTAGCAAAACCAGTGATAGTCAAGACATCAAAGTCAACTCCGTCAAAGCCCCTTTCGGTCTAAGGTTAAAGCAGACTACTATAGTTTTGTCGTCGATCATTGACACTCCTTGAGTAATAAGCCATGTTTCATCGTACGACCTGCGAGTCAGTGTCCATGAAACGATTCAATCCCTTGATTCGACTCGTATCATAAGTCATGACTTCCGCTTCCAAGCGGTATATCGGCACACGATAAGTCATCTACAAATAAGCCATGATTGGTTTTCCAGCACCCAACTGAAACCTAAGGCTTATGGACATTTTATGTTCGAGGTTAAGAGTCCACTGGTGCCTTCCTCTCTCATACCCATCGAGAACAGTGACTCAACTCGACACATTTGGATTTATTCATTTATTGCTTTACCCGATGCTAAGTAAAGAACTCATATAACAAATAAACGATTAATGCCTTTATTAATACGCAAAACAATGTTTGATTACATTGACAATCGAATGATAAATAAGCTAATGCCCTATACATATCCAATCCTCGTATAGCATTCGAGGGCATATCCCTAACAAAAATCTTGGCGTCTTATTGTGTAAAATGAATGTTGTCACTAATGCTAGTAAAAAAACTGATAATTTTAATGGTCATCGCCTAATGACAATAGAAATATTTTAGTGTCAACATGATATCATCACTAAATTATGTCAAAATTACTCATAAATTTCAAATTTCACAAATTAGTATAAGTATATTGTGTCGAGGTTCATTGTCACTAATGGTGAGCGAAATTGACAAAATTGTCTTTTGTTACTAATTGTTGTCACCGACTACTAAAGATAAATTATTATTGTTAATTTAATTATTTGTTTAAATTATTTTAATTTATCTAAGAATTATAGTAGGGATGACAATGGGGCGGGTTCGGAACCGCCTTGGACCTGCCCCAAACGAATCAGGCTTTTGACTATCTTTTGGATCTCTGTGGCGGATCTCAGGTCTCATCAACAACACAAAACCGGCCGGGTTCACGATGGGTTCGGGTCTGGAAAACCCCGTCACGAAACCCAAGCCGAAAATATTATATATATATATATATATTTATAAACATTAAATTTATACCAATATTAAAATTGTAAACAAAGTCTTCATTGGCCCAATGGTTAGGTTCTAGTATGGACAAGTGTAGGTAGTGGGTTCGAATCCCAACTATTACATATTTTTACATTTAAAAAAAAAGAAAAATAATATGGTCAAACCCGGCCTGTTCGGGTTGACCCAGGGTGGGTCTGGACCCGAGGCGGGGCAGGTGGTCTTGGGTCTTTAAAAGCTTAAACGGGTCGGGTCTTGGGTCCAAAACAATATAGCGGGCCAGACCCCGCCTGTTCGGGTTCAACCCGGGACGGGGCGGGGCGGTCTTGGGTCTTTAAAAGTTTAAAAGGTCGGGTCTTGGGTCCAAAAAAATATAGCAGGCCAGACCACGTCTGTTCGGGTCCAACCCTGGGCGGGGCAGGCCCGGACCCGAGACGTTTCGGACTGGGTCTCGGGTTTTTAAAAGCTTAGTCGGGTCGGGTAGGGTCTCGGGTCTGACAAAATCCACCCATACCCGACCCATTGCCATCCCTTTATAGCGACAAGAATATTGCGTGACTAAAAGTTTAATTTATAGTGACGAAACTGATTTGAGGTTAAAAGGTTAGTTTATAGTGGCGAGAACGACATGTCACTAAAGCATCACTTTATAGTGACGGGAACTTCACAGCATCGATTTATAGCGACGAGTATGATAGTCGTCACCAAATTATTTAGTGACAATGTCTATAGCCACGACACAGTGAGAACATTTAAAGTCATCACTAACTTATTATAATGACAATTTTACTACAAATAGTGACAAAAAAAGTTGTGACTGAAAATTATTATTTTTTAGGACATTGTGTTAGATATATTAAAGTGTCCAATATATTTATTAAGTCTAAGTCTTGTATTTTCTTTATTAAGTGAATTAGAGTCCGAGATGTGGACTCTAGTGAATAGCTACTGGTTGTAATTTGTCTAGTAAGGGTTTATACATATTCAAAGGTTATAAATACATAAACCTTATACTTTAATTCATGTGAATCAAAATATAGAATTCTTTGAAACTTGTGCCGTCTCTCTCTCTCTCTCTCTCTCTCTAAAGAGCACGCACGCATTCAAGGTAAAACTCACGTATATCACTATTTGATTTCCCCATTGTTGATCGTTAAGGTGTATGGTAACCCACACCTTGTCTATGAACACCACGAACCGCGTTCCAAGCTAATAGTGCCGCCATGTCTCTAAGCAGTGGATCACCGCCGTCATCCCCTTCTCGCGTGTTGAATATCGGCCCCCGTCACGCTGAACTTCCGGCTCTCGTACGCCACCGGGTGGCCCTTCTGTACGAGCATGTGATACCCGAGCCCTAGAACACCTAAATTGGCCAATATAATTCATGCATTGCATTTTCTTACGTATATGAATTTCATGCCTTGTCTAATACATGCGTAATCTGTCTGCATGATATGTGAAGCTTTATTTGCATATTACGTGCATTTTATGTTGCATATAACGTGAGTTATTTTCATATGTCTCATATTATATGCATTAGCTAATGTGATCTTGGTTAGTTTTGACATCATTATAGGATAAATAAATAAGTAGTGAAAATCAAAATGTGGAAAGTTATTTAGAAATCTCTATCCGGTTAGTTGAGTCTGATCGGGATAAGATACGTGTCTAGACGCGGTTAGTCACGCGTGTAATTTTATTAGGAAAAGGAGTAGATATCGTACGTGGGCTTCATTAAAATTTTTCGATCCTTATCCCAAATAATAATAATAATAAAAAAAGCATTAAAAAATAAAGAATAAAATTACAAATAAAAATATTATAAATAAGTAACGATATTAGCAATGTAACACGTGTGTTCTATATATCTTACTTGAATTCTCTGTGAATTACACGTGCATAGTACCAATGATATGTGTTAGGAATAGTTTCGATTTTCCGTTCCCATTTGATGTTTCAATCTGGTGTTCATTCACCAGATTGTGATACATGTAAAAAATAAATCGAGAACAACACTTGTCATAATCTGGTGTATAGAACACAAGATTGTAACATAAAATGGGAACAAACGATTCCATATCGTATAGGAAACGCATTTAACCTTCTTTATAATAACTAGTGCATGATACTTGCCGAATGATTATTCCGGCAAGAAATCGAAACAAAAAGTGAAATAAAAGAAAGAAAATAAGCGTCGAAGGTTCAGCGTGCTTGTTCATTAATTCCCAGCCTCAAATTAGTTTTGTTTGCACCCTCACGAGTGCTGCGCTTAGTATATTGGTACGGTATGTTAAAATATAATACTGAATTTTATATGGCTATGATTCATATTTTTCGAAAGATTAATGATACACTTGTTTTGTTAAATCTCAGCCAATGTGAATGAATAGATAGTTGAATAAGGATAATATTGTAAGGAAGTCTGTGGATATTTGAGCTAGGAAGTATCGAAACAAGTTCTTGAACGTTCGGGATATAAGGTAAGTGAAAATCCAACTACGACGCATATACATATTATTCGGTGTTTATAATATAAGTGCTTTGATGATTCGACGATTTTTCTTTGGTGTCGTTACCTCCTGTTAATTGACATTTGCAAATGAGGTGCGTGAATTCATGAGCATATCATTCATAAGCATATACACGTACACATGTATTTAGCGGGGTTGTCGAGTATTGGTATGTCATGTGATGATTGTCATAAGCAATGTATATGTGCCGACTCTTGGCACCTTTAGGGGCTGATTACCATTGCACCATCGACGGAAGGGGCGACTTCGGCAGGGCGACCTTGGGGTAGAGAGCCCTAGCATAGGCCACCGGGAGTAGGCCACCGTCATATATTGAGGTAGAAGGGGCGACCTGGGAAGGAGCAACCTAGGAAACCCTAACGTAGGGTACCTAGAGAAGGCCACTGCCATATTATTGCGGTATGGGCGACCTGGATGGGGCGACCTGGAGGGTGCATGATTGTTGGTTACTGATCTTCTAACTCATATAGTTCATGTGTTGTAGGTGATGGTGATGATATCACATGACTGACGTAGACGGGGAGGCTGGACATTGGAGCTTCCACAGGCTTTTGAGATAGACTGTATATGGATGACGACTGCTGAGGCAGGCGAGTTTGTTTTCTGTTACGTTTGTCGTGTGAGTTATACATATATGTATATGTATGTATGTATATGTAAATATATATATATATATATATATATTGTGGTGGTCAAGTCAAGGTAATGTTTTATAAAATAAAGTGATCGAGTCAAGTCGAGTCGTTTGTGTTCGTACGATGGTATGTTTTATTTTCTAATTTTCAAATATTCGTGAGTTTGAGTTTTTATCAGATGAGTTCAGAGGGTCTAGACGGATGCAACTAAAATGAATAATATTAATTTTGTCGTTTATTTATTTAGTTTTTTGGGTGAGTTTGGGGCAGTCTTAATAGAGCGCGCCTCTGAGAGCTTGTCCTGATGCATCTATATGCACCTCGAATGGCTTGGTGTAGTCTGTGAGTCTCAAAATGGGCTTCGATGCTAACACCTTCTTCAACTCCTCGAAAGCCTAAACGGCCTTCCCCGACCAATGCCATCGAGCTCCCTTGATAAATCTCCGGTAGTATTTTGCCATCCTGAGAAAAGAACGCAACCCCGTTACGTACTTCGGCCTCTCCCATTTGACCATCGATTTCATATTCGCCTGGTCCATCTTGATCACACCATTCGATATTATGTGGCCCAAGAATGTGATTTTTCTCAGTCCGAAGTCGCACTTCTCCCACTTGAGGTAGAGGTGATGCTTTTGCAAAGCCTCAAAGACCTCCCGCAAATGCCCCGCATGCTCCGCCATGCACTGCAAGTAGATCACTATGTCGTCGAGGTACACGAAGACAAACATGTCTAGAAAACCATAAAGCACATCGTTCACTAGGTTACAAAACGTGGATGGTGCATTGGTGAGCCCGAACGGCATCACCTATAACTCGTACGACACGTAGCGCATCACACAAGTCGTCTTTGGCTGGTCGCCATATGTGATCCGCACCTGCCAATACCCCAATCTCAGGTCCACCTTCGAGAATCACTCTGATCGGGGTAGCTCACGAACAAGTCTAACACATTCGGAATGGGGTACATTTTTTCACCGTCACCTAGTTCAACGCGCGATAGTCCACAAAGAGGTGCATCCAATGATTGTTGTTCTCATGGAAGAGAATCGATGAACGGTAAGGTGCCTTGGACGGTTGGATCAGCCCGCCTCCAAAAGCTCGTCCAATTGTTTCTTCAGATTTGCCAACTACGCGGGTTCATCCGATATGGTGCTTGCGCTGGTACTATGGCCCCTGGCTCAAGCTTGATGCGATAATCTATGGCACATCGGGGCGGAAATTCTCGGGGAAGTTCGGCGGGTATCAAATCCCCGAACTCGGACAGCACCTCCGCCAGCTTGCTCGGCACCTCTGTCTCGCCTTCGCCTGCTTCCGCGATCAACACAGTCACATACGTTGGCTTGCCCCGTCTAAGCCCATCGCGCAGTTGTGGTACTGAAATGGTCTTGACTTCGCCCGTCCTGGCCTCGACCCTCCTCAGCCCGCACTCAACTGCCCCTACTTCTCCCTTACCAATTGCGAATAAGGTTGCTCGAAGGATCCACCGTGACCATCGCAACCATCATGAAGTCTAGACCCGAGATTAATCCAACTTCATCACCGTGAGATCAATATGCTCCGACCAAGCCCGATGTTTAGCGTTGCATGTGCCAAGCCCGTCGTCCTCACTTGTCTGGAATTAACAGCATGCATCGTCCCTTCGTGGTAGTACGCGTCCAACTTAAGATCGCCGATTAGGAGGCTAAACACGAATGTTTGAGTCGCGTTGGTGTCAACGAACCCGAAAATCTTTGTGCCGTTGAGCGTGCACCTAACGAACATGAGGTCCCTTGTTGCGGGTCCTTGTCTAATGGCTCCTAATATCCTAAGCGGATTTATTAGAGAGGGCACGGAATCGTTCGAGTCGTCATCTCCTATTACAACCGACATCTTGGCTTGCTTCGAGCACTTCTGCGCCATGTGCCCAGCCATGCTGCATACGTAGCATCCCTCGCCCTTCTGCATTGGCCCCTTGCCCTTAGACTCGGCCTTCTTCGTCGACGCCTTTCTTCTTGGTCTTCTTTTCCTTACTCATGGAAGAGTTCGCCGCAGCTCTGCCTGCCGCGTCTAGTGCCTCGATCGGCTTGTACTCGACAAGCCTCTCGGCCGCGGCATTTGCCGATGTCGGGCCAGCTCTGCCTGTTCCAAACATTTTTGTCAGACATGAAGTTGAATAGCTGATCTTCCTCTAACATCTCTGTGATGTTCAGAATCAGTGAGGCAAATTGCTTCACTTAGTTGCTCGCCGACCGTGTCTGGTACAATTTGCATAGGGCCTCGCTTGCCCGCCACGGCGAGTTCCCTGACATGAATTGCACCCTTAGCTCTCGCTTCAGCACATCCAAGGTCGCCAACCTCGTCCAGTTGAGTTGAGCGTCGAACAAAAGCCTCTTTCGCCACCACAATTTTGCATCTCCAACGAGGTACATTATTTCCGTGTTCACCTTCTCCCCATCAGCTAATCTTACTGCATCGAAATATGACTCTATGTCGAAAAGAAAGTTCTCCAACTCCTTTGCATTGCGAACCCCCGTGAAGATCCATGGCTACCGCGCGGATCATCTGGGGACAGGCGCAGTGGCGGCCGCCCCATTGGCCACAAAAACCCACAGGTCCACGGTCTAGGCCTCGAGTTTGGCGATCTTGGCCTCGCTCGCAACCCGCATTTGCATGAGCGTCGCGACATCGGCTTCCAGCTGCGCGACATTCGACATAGCGTGGAATAACTACTAGATGTTAGTCGCCCTAGCTTCCAATTTCGGTAAACGTGCTCCCATCATTCGACTTCTGTCGGCCATTGTGTAAAAACGATGGCTCTGAACCAATTTTTTTGGAAATCCGAGACTGAGAATTTTTTTTCCAACTTTCTTTGCCTCGTGCGCTTCACAACTGGCCCGCGTCAAAGTCACTCCTCCCTCGGCCGAGTGATTCCTTGACCGCGATAAGCCTCTCCCGCCCTAGCCCTACTTTGTATGCGGAAACGTAAAACAAGCAAGACGAGGTTAATTTATGGGGACAGCAGGGTTCGCCTACTCGGCTTGTCGTAATCTTTATTCAACGTAAAGTTTACAACGAATGAAGAATACTTAAACCCGTGGATGCGAACGAGCCTCGACCTCACCAAACCTCGAAACGACCTAACACGGCTATCTTCCTAATGTCCCCTTTTCGGGATCTTAATCACTCGCGCACTCTCTCACAAAACCCTTCTGGGATTCCTCTCGAGTTCGACACCTTGAACTCGAATGCGTGGCTTGCGGCTTGAAGTGTCTGCTTGGTGCTCCTCTCGTGGATTGTGGCTTTCGCGGTTCTAGTGGATGCATAGAGTTCTTGAACTTGACTCCCATTTATAGGGGTAGGGCGCGGCCTTGGAGACTAAGGAGGATCCCGACAATTTTCCGACAACCTTATTTGAATCTTAAAATTCGAATTAAGCTCGTCCTAAATTATCTTGTCTCTCTAAATGATTTTCATGCTTCAAATCTTCATTGTCTTGGTCTTGGGTCCGCGTCGAGCAGCTCCTTTGCCCCGCGCATAGTCCCGCGAGTGCGCGCACACCTTGCGCGCATTGCCGTGGCCGCTCGCGCTCTGTCTCTTGCACGTTGCTTGCAAAATCACTCCTGGCCAAGCCTCTGCTTGGCCTCAGCTTTCCCCAACGCTGCCATCGGCCGTCGCCGCCACTCCTCGCCGTTCGTCGTTGCCATAGCCGTCAAACCACCATTGTGCGCCGCCTGCGTCGCCGTGCTGGCCGGAGCACGATGAATTGGCCCAGTTTCTTCAAGTGTTGAACCGCTCAAGTCGTGCACCTTGAACCATGCATCATTGCTCGGGTTTGGCTCGGCAACAAACAGGCTAATGGCGTGACGCTCAGGGTTATGTTCATGGGCCCTACAGTAGATCCGCTCCTAGTTATAGCCAACTGTTGGTGAAACCCGGGTGCCCCGCGCTGTGTCTCCAGGGTGCTGCATAATTCATATTTTTTCTTTTGGATTCCCGATTTAGCCCAGGATTGCTCGGATATATAATAAGAAACATATATGTGATAGAAACATGTTTAAGTTTTAAAAAGAATTACCATGAAGCGAGGGCGTTGCTTGGTCATTGATCCCCCAGTTTCGTAAACCGCGCCTAGCACCTTGTCCGTGTTTTAGCTAGATTGTCATGCCGACACTGAGATGATCACGACGAGATTTTCTTTAGATAGCTAATGAGAAACTCGAAGCCTGTACATGAGAGAATTTCGAGTATATGTCACAAGATTAACTCGACGAGAGCTTAGTGTCACTGGAAACATTTTTGTTCCAAGAACAATAACGATCTTTCAAATTGTGTCAATGAACAATAAACATTTTTGCCTCCAAAGCATGTCTCGTTAGAAAAATGATTATAGCCTAGGAAAAATGATTTCAGTCCATATATCAATTCTAACAATCATTATATCATGTAGTTCTTGTGGGCTCTCTTAGCAATAATGATTGTTACAATCAATATTACTCAAAAACGCATGTGAGTGGGTGATGTGTCTTATCCTCTTTGTATTTTTGTGATAATGGAATTATTCTCTTAAGCCCGTTGAGTCATTATCTCAATATCCTTTTTAAGCATGACTCTCTAGGTTCGTCTCAACCGGCACTAGGAAGAATCCAAGAGTTCGGTATTAACCTAGTCAATCTCATGTCGTGGTACCAAATCGATCCCGACTTGACTACGATTTTGATATAATCATAATCCATAGACTATAGACTGTCGTACTACTATAAACCCTTCACATATGTCCCGGTCGAGTGAGAGCCATGGTTACATCAAACTAACTGAACTCGACTCTATGATAAATTTGAGGCTGACGAAATTACTAACCTGCATTCTACGTCACACGTGTACTACAAATAAGCTTGCTAAGTCATTGATGAATTCCTCGCATACTAGTATCATCAGTGTACTACGACGCCAACTTCTAGCAACGCATCAATAAAGAAATCTTCTCTAGCATCTAATTCACATCCTATATATAAATGGATTCCAAAGCAAAAACCCACTACACCAAAGGCACCCACTAAATCGACTAGTGTACATCCGAAATACACTAGAGAACCCATGTCTCGTAGGAAATGGGTCCCCAAAACTATACTGAATAGTGTACATCCCAAATACACTAAAAGTGGGTAAATAAAAATACTTCCATAAATGGTGCTTCTAAAAAGAATTTACATACAAGGAAGCAAAAATGGGTACCAAAGAAACCCATCCCACAAGAACAACCAAAATATGTCCCTGTGACAATAGGCGTACTAAACAAGACTTACACTATTGCATCTACTGCCATATTAGGATTGTATTCCGTTGAACCTGCCCCAACATCCATAGAGATGATTCCTCTGGTTTCATCTCAACGATTGGATGGAAGCCCTGTTGGTCCCCCGACATATTCAGAAACAACAACGTGCCAACCCACCGAAGTGGTGACTTCTGGGTTGTCAACGGGTGCCCTTGAACGTCCCGGCCTCACAAGTCCTTTCATAGGCGACACGTCAGTTATATTCTCTGACGTTGTGACAGTGGAGCGCCTCGCTGGCCCCACTCCGGAGGTACCACTTTTCGTGACGGAGCAGAGACTACAAGATGTTCTTTCCACAACCATCAACTCTCTCGAAGACCGGCTAATGGAAAGTGTTCTCCACGCCATTGAGACTTCCCGACGGGATACTGGAAAAACACCAGACTCCGAGGCCGCTCCATTCGAACCACTTTCCCAACCCTTCTCCTCACCACCACTAACCACCACCATACTCACTCCCATCCAACCCATATTAACCACCCCAATCCAATCTCCATCCCTTATAAACTCATACACCATACCTATCACCCAACTTCATGATATTCTAATATCTCACCTGCTAGCCCTCGAGACAAGGACCCCTGTTGAGGAGAGTCTCTACCGCCGGCTAGTAGATGACCCCGAGCCAGCTGCTCAAACACGCTGCCGAGAAGAAAGCTCCCAAACAAAGCGAAGACATGACATTCCTGACGATCCGGATTGGCATGAAGGGGAGAAAAGGTAGAAGACCACCAAAAGTGGTTGTGGTCAAAGTCGAGAGACGACACCCTCAACACGTAAAGCTGGAGGATCGTCAACTAACCCAAAACCACACAACCCACCAATACCCGCCAACAAACAACCACCACATCCCACACACATACAATATCTCCGTCTCCCAAAAGTCCAAATCCAATCCCGTTCTCCGTGCTCCAAGATCAACCTGAAGCAGTCAACTACGATCCAGGCAATCGTAGATGACTACATACTGAGTGAGAAGTGGCTGACGAACTGGGAACCAGAGGAAGCAGCTCGAGTTCGCCTCTCCAACGCCAGATACTTCCTACAACAAGATTTTAAAGAAGGCGAAAACTACAATACCGAACTCCCGGAGCTGCAAGAGATGATTAGGCACCGACCGGACACCCCTACTCGTCTTTCAAAGGGGACTGTCCGAGTCGAGACGCCATGGGAGAACGTCGGATTGAAGGACCCTTCCTTGAAGATATAAGGAAGTAGATCTGGAGAGCACCAAACCGTATCAAGAAGCTGAACGAGCTTAATCGGCGGGGGATCTCTCATTGGGAAGAACGAAAGAAGATGAATCGAAGTGGTATCCCAACGTATCAACTCAGAAGAAACTTCAGGACAAGCCACCGATCCTCCAACTCGTGGGTGTATCACACACGATTGGAAATTATCCAACCCCGATCGACATCATAGAGCGCGCGGATGCCAATCACACTCGAGAAGAGATAGCTGAAAGCTATCTACCATTCCTTCCACCCGACAAAGTCTACCGTCTGTTCCAGATGTACAAGAAAAAATACAAGACACCTACTGGATACATCAAGAAGGAAGGGCCTCGAGGGTTGAAAAGATTCATGGTGCGGCAGATTAAATTTCACACCGCACACGACCTTCAAATAGCTGTGGAAAACAACATGAAGAAGGTCAATATGGAATCGCCGCTCATGAAAGGCTTCCCGCTCAACGACTTCCCAGAGAACTATATTTTCATGAAGTCAGGCCTCACCATCACGTATCGGAATCCAGTCATTGGAAAGACGAGAGCGATGATGCAGTCTAAAGTACATAAGTTATGTGACGGGACGTTGAAGCTCATAAGGAAGAACATCGAAAGGAGGTTGGCGGAGATCAATGAAGAAACGATCTTCGAGGACCTTGGAGAAGAAGCCCCGCTCCAAAATGAGCTTCTCAATGCGATCAAAAAACGGTTGAAGCTGAGGAATGCTGTCCGACACTACGAGACAGCATTGGGATTGAGGAAGTCCTTCTATGCCCGACAAGGATAAACGAAGTTGAAGAGAAAACGAGCACAAAGGGGGAGATTGAAGAAATCTTAGAAATTGTGCTTCGTTTATTAGTTATCCTTGTAATTAGGGGCGTAACTTATATTTTTTATAGTGTAGGACTAACTAGTAAATATATCATGTATATAGGTATAAATACAATGTACACTATTGAAATTAATACGCAATAATTCGGAAATTCACAAGGCTAAGAATTCACAATCTAGAGAGAGAAACACAAATGAAAACTTTCTAACTCTAAGCTTTTCTCTCTCGTGATCTTCAACCAAGATATTTGACCGAAGGTAACAAATCGATAATCTATATTTGAATATCTAGAATTCATGCCTAGATCTCTCGTTAGTTGTTTAATTAGGACCTAACAGACGACCTTTAATACATGTTGACTCGTTGACCGAAAATTAAACTTCACCCGGATTTTCTTGTCAAATTGGTGACGACTTTTAATACGTGTTAAGTGTTGACTGGAAATTACAACTTACCCGATTTTCACTTCATAATTGTCCGAAATTCGGCCTTTGTATTACCTGAAAAATCAACATCCGAATTTAATATTATATTACCTGAAATTTAAATAATCGTCGACTGAGTCTCTTACCCAAAAATTTGGACTTGTATTTAACTTAGAAATTTTCTAAGTCCAAATTTCATAGTATAAAATGTTACTAAGGGTTCAAAATTTTCTAAGTCCCGATATCCTTCTTTCGCTCTAATCATCTTCGACTTATAAATTGTATCGGGACGACTTTATACAACTAGACCTTCTATGTACTAACTCTCTATTTATCTATTTTCAGAACAAAGATGGTGCGTACAATTGAAGAAAAAATTTTCTCCGAACAACCAGGGCATAGAGAACCCCAAATAACCTCCAACTAGACTTCGAGAAAGACGTATGCCCAGACCCCATAATTCTCCAAATCTTACGCAACCACCCGAAGTCTTTATGAGCTGCATACGCCAAGAAGAGTCGGATGGCTTCCATTCGTGCAACATGAGCGAATGTTTCATCGTAATCGATGCCTTCATGTTGATTGTATCCCTTGGCCACTAATCGTGCTTTATTTCGAATGATCACACCCTTGTCGTCCTTTTTATTTTGAAAATCCACTTAGTACCTAATATGGTCTTGCCGGAAGGTTTGGGTACTAATCTCAAAATTTGTAGTCGTTCAAATTGGTTTATCTGCTCGTGCATAGCGTTATCCAATCGGGATCATTTAGTGCTTCGGAGACTTTGGTTGGTTCAATTTGCTTTAAGAAACACGAGAAAACGCATTCGTTTGTCGTAGAAGCTCCAATGCATACACCACTCGTCGGATCAACAATTATGAGTTCATTCGGATGTGCTCTTGTCCATTTCCTTTCACATGGTATGGAATTGCCTTGCGTAGTAGGAGGAAGAGTATCCGAGGCAATCAGTTCATTTTGAGTATCTTGAGGAGGTGATTCGTTGTTTTCTTGAAAGTTACCGAGTGGGAAGGAATGAGCCGTAGAGCTTGTGACATGTGGAGTTTCGACACTTGAAGGAGATTTACTTTCAACATTCACATGAGTTGTATCATGGGTAGTGGAAGCATCTTCACTCAATTTCGGTAGAGGAGGTGAAGAATTTTCTTGTGAGCGGGGATTAAAATTTTCAAAGAGTGAATCCAATTCTATAAGTAATTGGGTCGTCTTGTCTAATGCTTTAGAAGATGTGGGGGAAGTAGAAGGATCGGGTCTTGAACTTAGCTGATCAAGAATCATTGAAACATGAGGCGCGGGTTCAGAATTGTCGTGTGTTGAAGCCAAATGTATTGGCACGAGTCTTGAATCGTCTTGATCAAGAGCCAAAGTTTGTGTCTCATTAAATGTCACATCAATGCTTTCAATAATCTTATGGCTGGACTTGATGTATACTCGATAGGCTTTAGACTTCATTGAATAGCCCACAAACTTGCCTTTAATTGCTTTTGGATCGAGTATGCTTCAATTTTGTCGTCTGTCTCGAACCTAACATTGACATCCAAAAACTTTGAAGAAAGCAATTGTTGGTTTGCGGTCATCAATTCATACGGCGTCTTTTCGTACCATTTGTGGATAAGAGTGTGTTTTTGAGTAAAACATGCGGTGTTGACAGCTTCGGCCCACAAAAAGTGAGGAAGATTCGCGTGAATGAGCATTGTCCGAGTGGCTCCGAGTAAAGTTCTATTTTTCCGTTCCACGACCCCGTTTTGTTGGTGTGTTCCTGCTGCCGGAAATTGTTGAGTAATTCATAGAGATACGTAGAAGTCATCAAGTTTCTTGTTTTTGAATTCGGTGCCGTTGTTTGTTCAAATTACTTTCACGAGAAGTTGCAGCAGATTTTGGGTAGTTTTGATGAACGAAATTATCAAGTTGGGAGTCACATCTTTTGTCTTCAAGAATTTAGTCCAAGTATACCTTGAATAATCGTCCACAATTACAAGAATATATTTAGCACGACTGAGGCTTGGAGTTCTCATTGGGCCGCATAGATCCATATGTAATAGTTCCAGTGCTCGAGTGGTTGATGCCACTTGTTTATTCTTGTGAGAGGTACGTTTCATTTTTCCTAATTTGCAGGAGGTACACTTGTTTTTCTTGTCATTAGTAATCTGAGGAAAAACTTTTACGAGATTCTTAGCTTGAAGATTATGTATGTCTTAGAAGTTGAGATGTGAGCTCCTTTGATGCCATAATTGGTCAAATTCAATGCGGCTTGGCTAATGAGACAAATGACGGTAGAAGGTGTAAGGGTCTTTAAATCGATTGTGTAAAAAGTGGATTTACGAGACCCGAATAAAAGTTCTTGCTTTTGGTCATTGGGTATGCAACACTTATCGACGCGAAAGTGCACTTCTAATTTTTTGTCGCAGAACTTTCCGATGCTGAAGAGATTATGCTTCAGTCCTTCTACATACAAGACATCTTGAATGTTGATTTTTTCAAGTTCGATATTTTCGGTTCCAAGAATTGGAGCGGATTCATTATTTCTGAATCGAACATTACCTTTGTAGCACTTAGAGTAGTTGCTCAATAGTGCTTTGTTTCCAGTCATGTGTGTGGAGTAAAAGGAATTGAGGTACCACACATGATGGATCTGCAAAAAGAATGGAATTTGCTTAGGTACTCGTATCTCATACGAGTCCTTTTATATTTGCAGATTTTGTTTTAAAAACGGGAACATGTGTGGTCGTCAGGACCGGTGGTGGTGGAGGAGGTAAAACCGAACCCGTTGTAGTGGAGGTAGATGCAGACGAGGCAGAAATTTGTTGTCTGCGGGAACCCCTTCTTAGTAATCTGCACTCCTCATCTGAGTCGGTGGCTTCATGAGATTCAACTATTGGAGGAGTGGGCACACGGACTGCACCTTTGGGGTCAATGGCCGCTGTTTCATGCTCCTGAGCCTCAGCTTCGGGCTCTTTTCTCTCCACCGGTGATTCGCGTTGGAGAGGCATCGGAGCGGGATCGGCGGACCATCCCATGGCCTCCGTAATCTTGCTAGGCTTCATCGATCGGGTCTGCTAGACATAGAAGCTCCAATGGGATCAGCATTGGTTGGAGTGTCAGATCCGATGCCTTCGGATTTTGGAAAAAACCTCAGCCTCGGCAGTGTGTATCCTCCGACAGATGGTAAGCAAGGAATATCCGGCTATAGTACTTCCATCAAATGGGAGATCAGCATCGGGAACCATCTGATGGAAGGCATGAACTTTGCCTTCGATTTGGTTTCCCGTTGACGAATTTGGTGTGCCAGATCATTTCAGATTAGCTGGGCCACATCATATATCTTGGAGAAGATAACTCCATGGAAGATCCGAAGAATATTCACGTTCGCCTTATCAAATCCTGAGTGCTTCGGGGAGAGACACTTGTTGATAATTCCAAACAAGGTCCTCCATGGGTGAAGGATCCCGCTGTTCTGAAAATTGGCTAGTTTAGTCAGCGGTGGCTTGTATCCCATCCGAATCATATCTTCCACTATCTCCGCATCTGTGGGTAGGGGATCGTAGACTTCATGATGCGGTAGATCGAGGACTAAGGCCGAAAGATTTTTGTCGATGAATGACGTGCTTCTGGTTTATTTTAGTTTTGTATGTCACATCATCATCTACAACGTGGCTCTTCATGCATCCCCAGAATTGCTGAAGATACACCATCTGGACTGATGTACTCATGGTGAGTGCATGCCATAAGGGATGTACTTTTAGTATGGAAAAGATGACGTCATCGGGGCATCGGAATGTGGATAAATCCAGCTGATAGTTGTTGTCGTAGACGATTAGCCAACCTTCGGAAGGATAGATGTATGAGTATTCTTGATGAGTGATCTCTGAAAAAATGAATACGAATCATTAGATTGGAAGATTCAAATGCAAATTATAGTAAGCAATTGTTAGTGTTGAATAATTCGAATTTTTGTCGAAGCGCAAACAGATTGTATGTGTATAACGTATGACTTAGAAAGAATTTGAAAATTTTTCTAAGTGTTTAAAGTGTATACTGTTTGCAGCGTGTTTTTATTCGAACGAAAATTTATTCGAATGCTAAGTTTTACGATCGAATAAAGCTTATCGAAAACTCAAGGTTTTTGCCGCTGAGTTTTGCGATCGAATAAAAATGTATCGGAAACTAAAGTCTTTGCCGAGTAGTTTTGCGATCGAATAAAATTTTTGTCGAAAAACTTAAGTTTTACGCCGCGTAGTTTTGCGATGGAATAAAAGTCTATCCAAAAACTAAAGTTTTCGACGCGTATTTTTGCGATCGAATAAAATTTTACCGAAAAACTTAATTTTTCGCTGCTAATTTTTACAATCGAATAAAAACTTAACGAAAACTAAAGTTCTTCGACGGTACTGTTTGCAATAAGACAATTTTCGACCTAAAAATTTGAAATCAAACAGTAAAGTCTTAAACTGCGAATGACGATTCTTCGTAAAACATGGGTTAATCTGGACTCGAAATGATCAGAAATCAGTTGCGAATCCAAATATCATGCATTTAAGTATTATCAGTTGAAAAATCGCGAAGTCGAAACATAACTGCGAATGATTTTGAAGGTTGAGTTTTTAGCTTCAAATTAGGCGAGTTTTTAGCAGAAAATGTGAGGAAGGTTGAGATTTTTCTAAATCGCCGTTTGAAGCTTTTGAGAATGCGAAGAGTTTTTCGATCGTTTTTTTTGCGTGAGAAAAAGGTTTTCGTTCGAAAGGGTGTATAAGTACTTTTCGATCAGGAAACGTTAAAGGGTTTTGTGCCATGAAAAATCATTTTGGGCTTTCGTTAAAATCAAGCCTGTTTAGTTATATAACGAAAATTTTATATTTTTACTTTTGCACCCAAAAAGAATTTAATAGAGCTCGCCGAAGTTCTGAAATAAATGCAATTAACTTGTGCGTTGAAATTCATCACTAGACTCCTCGAATGAGCTCAAAATTCTCTGTAAAACATTGAATGAAAACATGAGAAGTCGTGATTGCAAGTAGATCATTTAGAAGATAATAGCAAATATTCATGAAGGCTCCCCCTCAACAAATGCACATATAATGTTTTGGCAATTTAGCGCATATCCAACACAATTATGCATATGAAAATATATGATATAATCACACATAACGCATTTAATCAATTCAGTGTAGATTCATGATCCCCTATTCATGTATATGAAAATTTTGTGTTTTCATAAAATTTCGCATTTTGTCAATTTCGGACCAATGCATGTGCTAATGCATTTAAAATGTGCGAAAATATTTTTGTTTTCGGGTCAGATTTTCCATTTTTAATATTATCACGCAAAAATTTCACATGACACATAGAATAATAATTTGTCGTAAATCATGTAACTAAACTAATATTCCAAGATCATAGTATGAATCATTTTGACAACTCTCACATGGTTCGCCAATAGCACTTAATTTATTTATATCATGGGGATATTTAGTATATATATCACTCATATCAACACGCAAAGTTTTATCAAATAACCTGTTATCGTAGCGTATTTAATTAAATTACCAAGTGAAAGTCCATCAATTTGAATCAAAGGGGCTTTGAAGGGATTATTATTTTAGGCTATGAATTAAAAGGGTAGGGTAATTTTGGAGTTAGTGAGCTTAAAATTCTTCAAATCCAGAGGCCCTTTTGAAATTCATTTCTGCTCCTTTTTCTTTTCTTTTCTTCTGCACTTGCTCAAGCTGAGTCTCTTCTTCTTTACAAGGCTTGATAAACGGAATCTTCTTTTGTTCTCAGACCGAGACCGTGTTCCTTTTGAAGGTTCACAGTTATGGAGTTCGAACCCAAGGCCGTGTCCTCTTCTCAGATCTAGATTATCGTTGGAGAAGTTCACTTCGAGATGCTTCTCTTCTAGTAGTTTTGACGAGTATACAAGATTATCTAGGAGAAGTTCACAACGAGATCCATGTTTCTCTTTTATAATGATCGAGAGATTATTTGAGCATTCATCATTTCCGTCTCCTTTTCTCCCCCTCTTTTTCTTGTTTGAGCAACCCCGGAAACGTAGGAATAAGGATGAAAGCTTAATCGGGTCTCAAAAGAAAAAGAATATTGGAGAAGTCTCAAAGGGGATTACTAGAGGAAAAAGTAAAAGATTTATAATTTTGGTAAAGTGAGGAATTTCCTAATTGCCCTTATCATATTCATTACAAACTTAACAAAAAGCAAGAATGAGCCCACAAAGGACAAATCAAGAGACAAGCATGTGTAGTGTGGCACACTCAAGGATAAAAATATTTAGGCTCAAATTCTCACATATATGATGTGGCTTTGTGTCTAGTGAAACAAACTAAGCTCTTTGGATAAAAGAATGGCACATGAATTTTTAAGCAAAGAGCTAAGCATATATCATAGAAATATTTTTGTGAGTGAATCAAAATAGACAAAATTATCGCCATCCCCCATTTATTTTTATTTTATTTTATGTTATTATATATATATATATTTATTTTTATAAAACTATATTATTTTATTTACTTTATATTTTTATATATAAAAAAATATTTGAAAAATAAAATCACGCAAGATATAGCAAAGAAGATCAAGAAGTACATAGAATATCACATGTAAACATAATAGAGCATGTGAAACACATTCCAAGCAATATTGAGATTCAACTTAGCTAACTTAGCGATAAGGAATTGGAACCGTTTTTCATCCAATGCCTTAGTGAATAAGTCAGCAAGTTGAAGCGCCGTTTTAACAATATACATATCTATAGTGCCTTTTTCTACATGATCTTTTATAAAGTGATAGCGAATATCTATGTGTTTCGTGCGTGAGTGATGAATATGATTGCAAGTAATGGCAATAGTACTTTGAGAATCAATATAAATGGGAATGCTATTAAATTCAAACCCGTAGTCGCGTAGTTGCGTCCGCATCCACAGAACTTGTGAGCACCAACTGACAGCCGCGACGTACTCCGCCTCGGCCGTCGAAGTTGATACACAATTTTGCTTCTTTGAGGACCAACAGACCAACTTATCACCCAAGAATTGTGCTCCGCCAGACGTGTTTTTTCTGTCCATTCAACAACATGCATAATCAGCGTCAGTAAAGTCAATTAATCTAAAATCGGTGCCTTTTGGATACCATAACCCTAAGTTGGGAGTTCCTTTGAGATAGCGTAGAATTCGCTTGACTGCGTGCATCTGGGACTCTTTTGGGTCGGCTTGAAATCGAGCACAAAGGCAAGTGGCGAACATGATGTCGGGTCGGCTTGACGTTAAGTAGAGAAGAGATCCAATGATGCTCCTATAAGTGGTGATGTTGACTGCCTTGCCAGAAGGATCAGCATCCAATTTACAGTTTGTGGATATAGGAGTACTCATAGGTGAGCTCTTGTCTTGATTAAATCTCTTCAGAATATCTCGTATATACTTGGTTTGACTGACGAAGATTCCATCGTCGAGTTGCTTGATTTGTAGTCCAAGAAAGAATTGGAGTTCGCTCATTAAGCTCATTTCAAATTTTGTCTTCATTAGATCACAAAATTTCTGACATAGTCGTTCATTTGTCGAGCGGAAAATGATGTCGTCGACGTAAACTTGGACGATCACTAAGTCCTTCCCTTCCTTTTTGATGAATAGTGTCGTATCGATTGTTCCTCTTATAAAGTTGGACTTTACTAGAAATTCGCTCAGAACATCATATAAGCTCGAGGGGCTTGTTTTAGTCCGTAGAGAGCTTTATCCAATAGATAGACATAATCAAAATGATTTTCGTGCACGAACCTTTCGGGTTGAGCGACGTAGACTTCCTCTTTTAATACGCCGTTGAGAAAGGCGGTTTTTACGTCCATTTGATAGATCTTGAAGTCTTTATGTGCCGCGTACGCCAAAAAGAGTCGAAAAGCTTCTATTCGAGCAACCGAAGCATACGTCTCATCGTAGTCGATGCCTTCCTGTTGGTTGTACCCTTTGCCTACGAGTCGTGCTTTATTCCTGATAATTTCATCGTTCTCGTTCTTTTTATTTTTGCAGAGCCATTTTATTCCTATAATTGTCTTTCAATGCGGTCGAGGAACTGTTGTCCAAACTTGTAGACGCTCGAATTGGTTGAGTTCGTCTTGCATTGCGATCACCCAATCCGTGCATTTAAGGGCTTCAGCTACCTTGATTGGTTCGTTTTGGCTATGTGAAAAGTTTGCTATGTGTAGATGTCCTAGTGCGTAATCAACTTGAAGGATCACCAATTATTTGATCGACAGGATGAGCTCGTGTCCACTTGCGTTCATGAGGAAGAACAGAAGTAGAACCATCGTTGATGAGTAGTTCGAGACATCTTGTATTGATAGGCTGATTAACGTATGAGGGAAATTAATTTCTGAAGTTGAATTTGTTGGAATTTCCTCATCGGCATTAGTAGGAGCGGCAACACTAGTTGGTGATTCATAATCTTGAGAATCTAGAACATTGGTTGGACTTTGAGGGTCGAGAATCTCGTTTGTAATTTCCATTGTAGAAGGGGAAGGTGCGCTGCTTGGTATAAAATGTGAAGAAGCATGCATTTGAGACTCATTCTGATAAAAATATTTAAAAAGAAAGTCCATGTCTTCCAAGTCGGGGGAAGTGCTTCTACTGACGGTGAGGCAGATGTTTTCGGAATTTGTTGACTTTGTGCTAACACGCCTATAAGCCCGGGTTCTGAACTGTCTTGTTCAGAAGCCAATTCGGTCACTTCGTGAAGAGTGATGTTGTAACTTTCCAATATTGTACAAGAAGACTTGGTATAGATGCAATATGCTTTTGAAGTTGATATATCCAACAAAGACGGCTTCAAATGCTTTAGGGTCGAACTGCTTCGATGCTCTCGATCGTTCGCCACTAAGCGTTTGCACCCGAAGACTTTGAAGAAAGAGATTTTCAAAATCCTTTGATTTATTATCTCGTACTGTGTCTTTTCAAAGCGTTTGTGAATAATAACCATTGTTTCAGCCCATAGAAAGTGAGGGAGACCGGAATGTATAACCATTGTTCTTGCAACATCAACCAAAGTCCGGTTCTTTCGTTCTACGACGCCATTTTATTGAGGCGTTTTAGCGGCTGATAATTGTTGAATGATTCCAAGTGACTGATAGTAAGTGCTGAGACACTGATTCTTGAATTTAATCCCATTGTCAGTCCTGATTACTTGGATATTCTGTTGCAGGAGATTCTGAGTTGTATTCACAAAATTTATTATCAAGTCTCCAGTCTCATCTTTTGTTCGTAGAAATCTTGTCCAAGTGTAGCGAGAATAGTCGTCGATAATTACTAGCACATACTTACGACCGTTGATACTTTGTATTCGCATTGGTCCACAAAGGTCCATGTTTAGTAATTCCAATGGTCGAGATGTGGAAGCTACTTGCTTGAGTTTGTGTGACTCTCGCTTCATTTTTTCCATTTGAAAAGCCGAACATTGATGCTCTTGGTGAAGTGAAATAGTTGGCAGACCATTGACCAACTTTTTAGTAGAAATCTTGTGAAGACCTTTGAAATTTAGATGAGTCATTCGTTGATGCCATAAGTTGTTCCGTCGAAGGTCGTACTGTTGTCAGTTTATGGTGTAGAGATTAGATCTTCGAGATCCTGTAAAAAATTCTTGATTCTGACTATTTAAAATTATGCACTGATCAGCTAGAAATACCACTTGAAAGCCTTTATCGCAGAATTGTCCTATGCTGAACATGTTGTGTTTAAGACCTTGGACGTAAGAGACATCTTTTATTGTCAGATTCTTCAGAATGATATCTCCAAAGCCTAGAATTGGAGCTGAATCGTTGTTGCCAAATCTGACTTTGTCGTTGGATCGGTCTTGATAATTGCCCAACAATTCTTGATTTCCCGTCATGTGTGTGGAGCAACCCGAATCTAGATACTACAAATGATGGATCTGCATAAAAAGGTTTAGAAAGGCTTAGGTACCCACTTATAAATGGGCTTCTCGGATTAGCAGATTTTGTAGTTAAAGTTTGTTCATTTTTTGTTCCTAAACCAATGTTATTCCTAGGTACCCAAACCAACTTAGAAGTAGTTGGTTTATGTGGTACCTCTATAGGTAACTGAGTCTTTTTTATTTATGTTGGCGTAGATGGTGTTTTGGGAACCCATTGAGGGTGAACCTTACACGGTAGATTAATTTCAGCTCGGACAAATGTCTTATCAGCCATTAGAGCTACTCCGGCTTCTTTTTTGTTTGGTTAATTGAAATTTCTTAGAGTAGTAGTTGGTGTCTTTCTTCTTTGGAAGATTGCACTCTCTGGCGAAGTACCCTGTTTGACCACAATTGTAGCATTTTTGTGGCTCTTTGGCATTTTTGGATTCTGACGACTCGGCTGGTCTTTCCTTGTGATTAGAACTTGAGGTCCGAAGTCGATTACCTGAGGAGGATTTCTTTTTGTAGAACTTTTTGCTCATCATATTAGTAATGAGAGTCAATTATTTCTTGAACTCTTTCATGTCGGGCTCAGAATCTGATTCTGACTCGTCTTCTTCTTCTAAAGAACTCGACAATTTGATATTCTTATCTTTATGAGATCGACTAGTTTTTCTCTCCGAACCAAGAGCTAGTGAGTCTTCGATCTGTTTGCCTTTTTGTTCTTTTGTGTCTCGCTGATATCTTTTTCGTGTTGAGCGAGATTGTCGAAGACGACATGGATATCCATTTCGTCCAAGTCCTTGTTCTGACGAATTTGCAAGGATTTTTTCTTCCACTCCGGATGAAGAGATGAAAGAAATCGGATGTTTACGTCCATATTGTCTTGAATATTTCTATTTTCCTCATCTCGTTCAGAAGAGTCAAATAGCGTTGATAAAGTTCGTAGAGATTTTCCTCCGTCATAGCTTTAAAGGAGTCATAGGCTGTGAGTATGTTTGCTTTCTTAGCCTTTACTCCGACTCCGGTCCTTTGCATCATTTTGTGGTGCTCGTACCACATAGCCTTAGCACTTGATAGACTATCCATTTGCATATAGATGTCGTTTGGGATGCCTTGCATCAGGAACGTTTTAGCTGCGATATCAGGTTTAGCTCTCCCCTTCAGAGTATTCACTAGGTATTTTGAGTCTTCTAGTGGCAGGAATGGGAGGATTATTTGTGGCATCGCCTTCTTGGATAAGCCAGAATTGAGCGGGTCCTTCTTGGAGAGAAGCTATCAAATTTGTAGCTTGATCTTTAGTCTCCAAGAAATTCATAAATCGGCTTCTCCATACGGTGTATTCGCCTCTTCTTAGAATTGGAGGACGGACATCGTTTCCAAGAGAGTAAGCATCCGTTGTCGTAGTTGATTGGTAGGATCTCGTGCAAGTTTGGAGTTGAGTTGGTAAAAGTGCTTCACAAGTGACAAATTTGTTAGTAATGTTTGGTTCGTACTTTAAGCAATTTCCTTTTCGGACATATTCTTTAGGTTCAAAAAAATTGTTTTTGGGTACGAAAAATATTTAGCACAAAAATTGAATATTATGGATGTTTGTGAAATATTTTTCGTAAGTTTTGAATATTTCAATTTTGATTCTTCAAAGAAAAATTCAGATCAGTGTAAAATGTATGTGCGTTTGAAAGTTCCGTTTTTGTAAAAATTTTGTTTTTTTGAGCAGTACGATTTTTTATTGGAAAAATTTCGATCCTTTTAATCGAAAATGATTTTCGAAAGTATAAGTTTTTTTAAGTATGGTTGTCGAAAATTATATTTCCAGTGATAAAAGTTTTGCAAAAGCATCCTATCGAAAAATGGTTTATCAAAAAAATTTGTCAATCGCAAAAACTTTTATCGAAATATTTATTATCAAAAAATTTAAATGATCGAAAATCTGTCTTTAAAAAAATCGATACGTTTGACTCAATTTATTGACTAAAACTTATTCCAGTGTGAAATATTCAATCGAAATACGTTTTCGCTAAATTTTGACTCGAAATTTAAATGTTCGAAAAACTAGAGATCGAAAAACTTGTAATAGTAAAACAAGTTTTTCGTGTCAAAAGTTGATATGTATATCGTGAAAGCAATATTCGTCGGAAAAAAATTTACGCCTAGGCTCAAAAAAGATTTTTATGTGAGAATCGAAAAACCATTTATCGAAAATAAAGTTTTTCGAATCGTATGTTTGTGAAACTTGCAAAAACAATGAAAATATCGAAAAACTTTTCGCCAATGAACTTTTCGCAAAAGATTTTCGAGCCAAGTTTTTCGATCAAAAAACGATCGAAGAACACAACTCGTTTTCAATGGAACAGTAAAACTCAGATTCAACTGAAAAACTCAAATTAGACGCTAAAATTTTGGATAATCACTTGAATATGAGTATTGAACATGAACAAACACAAGATTAACCACGTTTTACAGTAAAATATATAAATTATGACGAAATTCAAATCGTATTCAAAAATCAATCGCAAACAGTAAAATCAATGGAAATCGAAAATTAGAAATAATTCGATGTTCTAAGCGATTGAAATCAGGACGCAATTCATTCCTAACATCTAATCTATCACTTTTGCATCAAAAACATCAACAAAATTCGCAAAATTCCGCACGTAGATCAAATTTGCATTTCGCGCTTTTTCGATCGAAAAATTAGGAAAACAAATTGATCTAAAAATAGCGAAATCAATCCAAAACAATCATGATCCGCTCTGATACCAATTGTTAGGTCCTAATTAATCAACTAATGAGAGATCTATGCATGAATTCTAAATATTCGAATATATATTATCGATTTGTTACCTTCAGTCGAATATCTCGGTCGAAGATCACGAGAGAGAAAACCTTAGAGTGAGAAAGTTTCGTTTGTGTTTCTCTCTCTAGAGTGTGAATTCTTAGCCTTGTGAAGTTCTGTATTCTTGTGTATTGATTTCAATAGTGTAAATTGTATTTATACCTATATACATGCTATATTTACTAGTTAGTCATACATTATCAAATATATAAGCCTACGCCCCAAATTACAAGGATAACTAATAAACGGAGCACAATTTCTAAGTCTTCTTCATCGTCGCCGATTTTAATTAAAATTCGGATGGTGAAAGCCGGGTGGATTATTCAGGTAAAATATTAACGTTTGATACAATCAAAATTCGTCGATTTGGAAGAACTCGGATAGACTAATTTCGGGTGGACAAAATTCTGGTTGACACAGAGTGTGTGAATAGTGGATTTTCGGGGAGGAATTCAACTTTCATCTGAAAATCGCCCGAATGGTTAAACCCTAATTTGCGTAAATTTGGAGAAATCACCGAAAAACAAGTTAAAACTAGCAAATTCGAAGTCGTCCTTACCAAAAGATTTTCTGGAATTGGTGAAGTTTTTTCTGGAAAGTCGAGAGGTTTTTTTATTTTCGGGTGACTTTTGAATAGTAAAAAATAAATTTGAAATTCGGGTAAGTTGGTAAATATAAGAGGTTACTATTGATTTTTGGGTGATATTGATTTTCGGGTAAGTCAAATTTCGCCGAGATTTTTACCAAAAGACAATTTTCGTCGAGGTATCAACGGTGGATTTTTTAAATTGAAAGATTATTTTACCGAAAGTCATAATTTCAACAATTTTCAAAGGCATAAGCTTGATAAAAATTTTGCTACGAAAATTGTGAAGTATGTCAAACTCCCCCTCAATTTATGCATGTTTTTCAAAAACTCCCCCTAGGTAGAGTAGTAAAACTCCCCCTCGATTTTTGCGCACAAAACGACATAGAGAATAAGGAAAAAAATATGTAAGACATATATACACAATCTAAGGTTCATGGAGGCACCATTGATCATGTCTCGAGGTTCAACATGTCTAACTTAAACACGAGGAATTGGAATCATTTTTCATCCAATGTCTTAGTGAATAGGTCGGCAAGTTGAAGCTCGGTGTTAATGAAATGCATTCCGATGGTGCCTTGTTCCACATGTTCCTTAATAAAGTGATACCTAATGTGTAATACCCGTAAAATTAATACGGGAATAATGCGCAATTAGCGTGAAAATTATTCTGTAAGTTTCGGAAAATTATGAAGTTAATTTTCGGACAAAGCGAATTTTCGGGAAATTGAACCGAAAATAAGAAAAATACTCTTTGAGTAAAATAAATAGATATGGGCCCAAATTAATTTAAAGTAGGCCCAATAAGAGATTTCCTTAAGAGAAAGGAAACGTAACTTTCCTTTTAAAGGTTTATCTCAAAAGGTGATAAGGACAAACGAAAATATCAAACGAAAGAAAACAAACGAAGAAAAGCAGAGAAGAACTAAGCAATTTCGGCTAACTTGGAAGTGAGGTAGGTGGTTTTTAACCCCTACAAACTGTTTTTAAGTTTGATTTATTTAGTTTAACGAATTTGGATGAAAGGTCATCCGAATTCATGAATTTCGGGAGCTTTGAATGATTATGTGTTGTATTTGCTGTGTTGAGATGTTAAGTTTGAGCTCAATATATGAGTTCTGTGAATTCTTACATGTTTATGTGAAATCTGGAACGGATTCATGTGATGAAGTTCTGGAAAATATGAATTTCGATGAGATGAAGAAAGTTTCAGCTCATGAGAAATTCGCGGGTTGAAAAGAATTCGCGGGCCAAAAAGGTTCGTGAAGTGTGAGAGAGGAAAGAAAATCGCGGGCTACGATAAAATTCGCGGGCCGAAAGATTTGTAAAGATGTGAGTGAGAAAAGAAGGTCGCGGGCCAAATTTTAAATTTCGCCAAATTTGAAAGGTTGAAATTCGGGCAGATTTTCGATAGTTCGCCGAAGTTTAGTTCGCGAATTATATTCGGGTCGCGAAAAGTTCTTCGCGGACTCAAATGGATTTTATTGTGTGAGTAAATGGGTTTTTCGCGGGTCAGAATTAATTTCGCGGGTCGACCACAGGGTGATTCCTGTGAGAGAAGTAGCGGGTCGGACTAAAGTTTCGCGGGTCAACTTGAATTTCGCGGGGTGATTCCTGTGAGTGAATTTCGGGTGACACGCGAACTAAATCAGACTTCGCAAATTCGATCAAATGACGCGCGAAATCCAAATTCGGGCAATACCGCTAACACTGTGAAGAGTCCCGAATTTTGACTCCAAATGTCGGGTTGACCATATGCTTTTAAGTCTGAAGTTGACCGAACTTCACGATTCGACCAGTCTAATTATTTTTGGACTTTTGTCTTAAATTAGGCCCAAATATTCAAATAAAATTATTTTAAGTTCATTTTATCTTTAAATCAAAGTATATTCATACTTTGACTAGAATTTTCGGGTCAACCCTTATTTTAAGATACGAGAGTATTTTGGGGTATTATTTGTAAGAAATAATACGTGATATATGTGACGAATGTGATATGCATTTCACGACATGCATAAGAGAGGTGAAGGTACCGTAATGATACGGTGACACGATATTGTGTCGAATGTGAGAAGGGTAGAGTTGCCGATTTTGGCAGTCAGGTTCAGACTCGATTATGCACTTGGTGGGAGAGGGGGTTTGCGACACCCATCTACTCGGGATTGAGCCACCCGAGGTGTAAACCACCGGATATTATTTGGCTCAGGGACGGCAGACAGATGTGAGATTCCTGTCTACCCGAACTTGTGGTATAACATTCGGGGAAAAAGCCGTCGGGTTGAGATTGTGTGCGGAAGGAGCGACCCGGCGCGGCCGGTGTGGGCTACCGCATGGTTGATGGTGTACTTTGCCATTGCGCGCGTGGGTGCCGAGTCTGACCTAGGGCCCTGTTGAGAATTGAGAATTGATAGATGAGATTTGTCGGTGTGCATTATATTATATTGTGAGGAACCGGGATTGGGTGGAGTGCACGCACGTATTGCATGTTATGTAATCACCTACTGGGCAATAGCTCAGGGTTCTATCCTATTTTTGTTTGTAGGTAAGAATGAACCCGACACCGACTAGTGTCAGGGTTGAGATTCATGGCGAGCTGGCGGCGGTGACTCCACGGACTTTTGAGGGTGGCGCAGTACATGGGACGCGACCTGTGGAGTGGCATAGTGTTTGATATTGGGTTTGAAATTTTGGGGCTTCGGCCCAAAGTATTAATAGTAGATATTTTTGTAAACCCGAATAATACTATGTAGGTTATTTTAAAAAAAAAAAAAGAAAATTTTATCGGGTCTTCCGCGTGTTCTGTTACGGGGAAATCCGCCAATTAACTTAATTAGGAAGTAGGGTCGCCACAGGTGGTATCAGAGCTTAGGCTTTAGATTCTGAAGACTGTCCATGTACTGCCACTCAAAAGCCGGGAGAACCAGCCTCGCCTGTAAGTTAAGTGTAATACTTTGATATGATTATGTGATCTCATGTATATTTGTTACATGAATTATCTAGTATTTGGAAAATGCCAAGAGGAAGACCGAGGAACGTGTTCGTTGGAGAGTCCAGTCGGAGGGGCGAATCTGAATCCCCACCCCCGACTCGTGAGCATGACACGATAAATAGGCTGACTGAACTTATCCAAAGACAGTCAGACCAAATTCATGATTTGATAAATCACCAGAGCTCATCTGAGCACCGTCCATCCCCACAGCCTGATCGCGTAGAGATCATAGGGGAGCGATTTCGTAAGTTAAATCCACCAGTTTTCGCCGAAGCTACTAATCCTGCGGCAGCTGAGGACTGGATCGACACAATAGAAGACTTATTTATATACAGTCGTGTGCCGAACAATGAGAAGGTGTTGTGTGCCGTTTCCCTATTTCGGGGAAGCGCGCGTTTTTGGTGGAACACCATAAAGGTGTTAGAAGATCCGGCGACGATGACATGGGAACGCTTCAGGGAACTGTTTTATGATAAGTACTTCACTGCTCACGATCAGGAGCAGCGAATGTATGAATTCATGAACCTGAAACAAGGGCGAATGCCAGTTGCGGAATACATCCGCAAATTTGAAGAATTATCTCGTTTTGCACCTCATCTCGTGGCAACCAATACTCTAAAGGTGACGAGATTTCTTCGAGGGCTGAAGCCCGAATTTTATCGAGATTTAAGTGTGGCGGGAGTACGCCAATTAGAGTTCCGTCAGGCGACGGAGCGAGCGTTGATCGCAGAACAAGCGGAAGGAGTAGTAAGGGAAGCCCAAGAGGCAAGTAGGAAAAGAGAGAGTCAGCAACAGCAAGGAGGAAGCGGCCAAAAGCGACAATTCTTCGGCAAGGACCCGAAGAATAAAGGAAATCGACCGAGTCAACAGATGTGGCGCCCGAATGCTTATCAGAGACCGGCCAATGTTCCCAACCGACCCCCGGTACCAGCGCCCCAATGCCAACAGTGTGGACGAAATCACTTTGGCATATGCTACGGACCACGACCGGTGCAGACTCTGCAATGTTTCCGGTGCGGTGAGGCCGGACACATCGCACGGAATTGCCCGAGAGGTCAGCCTCCAGTGCAGACTCAACCGCGTAACCTCATTCGACCTCCACCTGTGCCTGCAAGAGTTTTTACTCTGACTAATGAGGAGGCGGAGGCAAACCCGAATGTAGTTACGGGTACGTTGAGTATATTTCACGTGCCCTCTTCGATCTTGATTGACTCGGGAGCCACACATTCGTTTGTATCGGCTAACTTTGTGGCCAGGGCAGGAATCTATCCCTCCCGTTCATTATGTGATTTCGTGGTATCTTTACCACATGGGGATCCAACTCGATCAAATTTGGTGGTTGAGAAATGTCCCGTAAGAATTGAGGGTAGAGAGTTAGATGTGAACCTAATAGTAATCCCGATGAATGATTACGATATTATATTCGGGATGGATTGGCTTTCGAAATACGGAGCCATTATTGATTGTTCAAAAAGGGTAGTTAGGTTTCGATCGCCAGAGGGAGAGGAGTTTGAATTTTCGGGAAGAAAGAATAGAAACTCAATCCCTCGGATTTCTGCTTTAAAAGCTCAGCGACTCGTAAATACGGGTTGCGAATCGTTCCTAGTTTTTGCGGTGAATGCTGAGGAATCTTCCCAGCTTAAACTTGAGGAGGTTCCGATAGTGAACGAATATTCCGATGTATTTCCCGAGGATCTTCCGGGATTACCCCCTGATCGGGAGATTAAATTTGCAATCGATCTTGTACCTGGAGCTGCCCCGATCTCTAAATCCCCGTATCGGTTAGCACCGAACGAATTACGAGAATTGAAGGAGCAATTGGAAGATTTGTTGCAGAAGGGTTTTATTCAACCCAGTTTCTCACCATGGGGAGCCCCGGTTTTATTTGTGAAGAAAAAGGACGGGTCGATGAGAATGTGTATCGATTATCGTGAACTCAACAAGATCACGATTAAGAATAAATACCCATTGCCAAGGATTGACGATTTATTCGATCAACTCCAAGGAGCAACAGTATTTTCTAAGATCGACCTGCGCTCCGGTTATCATCAGCTGAAGATCCGGGAAGCGGACATTCCAAAAACCGCATTCAGTACGAGGTACGGCCACTATGAATTTTTGGTCATGCCTTTCGGATTGACGAATGCTCCGGCAGCCTTCATGGATTTGATGAACCGAGTATTCAAAAAATTGCTGGACCGATGTGTTATCGTCTTTATCGACGATATTCTCATTTATTCCAAGACAAAAGAAGAACATGAGGAACATTTGAGAGCGGTCCTAGGAATTCTTCGGGAGAAACAATTATTCGCCAAATTTAAAAAGTGCGAATTTTGGTTGGATCGAGTAATCTTTCTGGGGCATGTTATTTCGGGAAACGGAATTTCAGTAGATCCCAGCAAGATAGAAGCTATAGAAAATTGGCCAAGACCAACCACTCCCACGGAGATAAGAAGTTTTCTCGGGCTAGCTGGGTATTATCGAAAGTTCATTAAGGACTTTTCCAGCATCGCCTCGACGCTCACCAATTTGACAAAGAAAAATGTTCCGTTCAAATGGACGGATGAATGTGAGCAAAGTTTCCAGGAATTAAAGAAAAGGCTAACAACTGCTCCAGTGTTAGCAATACCTTCGGGTACTGGAAATTTTTCTGTTTATAGTGATGCCTCTAAATATGGGTTGGGGTGTGTTTTAATGCAAAACGGGAAGGTGATCGCTTATGCCTCCCGACAATTAAAGCCATATGAGAAAAATTACCCCACTCATGATCTCGAACTCGCAGCCGTAGTGTTTGCTCTTAAAACATGGCGACACTATCTTTACGGAGAAAGATGCGAGATCTTCACGGATCACAAGAGTTTGAAGTACTTCTTCACCCAGAAGGAGTTAAATATGAGGCAAAGAAGATGGCTCGAGTTAGTCAAAGACTACGACTGTGTGATAAATTATCATCCAGGAAAAGCGAACGTAGTCGCAGATGCATTGAGCCGCAAAACTGTAAACACTGAATTACGCCAATTCGGAGTTGAAGTAATCAATTTCGGAGAGATTGAAGAAAAGTTGGCAGTGTTGACACTTAAGCCAACACTATTAGACCGAATCATTGAAGTACAAAAGAAAGATGAGTTGTACTTGAAGAAACAAAGAGAACAAGATAAAGAAGTCTCATCGGAATTTGAATTCCGAGAAGACGGGAGTTTACGATTTAAAAGTCGCTTATATGTGCCGGAAGATGAAGAGATTCGTCGAACTTTAATGACGGAGGCACATACGACAATATATTCGGTGCATCCCGGTGCAACGAAAATGTATCGTGATTTGCGACTAAATTATTGGTGGCCGGGAATGAAAAAGGATGTTGCTGCATTTGTACATAATGCCTGACTTGTCAGCAGATCAAAGCAGAACATCAAAGACCGGCAGGAATGTTACAACCTTTGACGATTCCCGAGTGGAAGTGGGACCATATAACAATGGATTTTGTCGTCGGGTTGCCAAGAACGGTGAAAGGTTATGATGCAATTTGGGTGATTGTTGACAGACTGACTAAGTCCGCCCATTTCTTGCCTATTCACCAGACCTATCCCATGGAGAAGTTCGCTGAACTCTACATTCAAGAGATAGTGAGACTCCATGGAATTCGATATCGATCGTATCAGATCGAGATTCAAGATTTCTGTCCCAGTTCTGGAAAAGCTTACAGAAAGCTCTGGGAACTAAATTATCATTTAGTTCAGCTTATCATCCCCAGACTGACAGACAATCGGAAAGGACGATCCAGACACTGAAGACATGTTGAGAGCATGTGTCTTGGATTTTCAAGGGAGTTGGAGTAAATATCTCCCGTTAATAGAATTTTCATATAACAACAGCTATCAAGCAACGATCGGAATGGCGCCTTACGAAGCCTTATACGGACGTAAATGTCGATCCCCAGTTCATTGGGATGAAATCGGCGAGAAGGCGCTATTAGGTCCCGAGATGGTACGCGAAATGACTGAAGTTGTTAAGAAAATTCGGGAGAAAATGCAAACGGCCCAAAGTCGCCAGAAGAGTTATGCAGACAAGAGGCGAAGGTCGTTAGAATTTGAAGAAGGTGATAAAGTATTTTTGAAAGTATCACCTATGAAGGGTGTCAAACGGTTCGGACAAAAAGGAAAGTTGAGTCCGAGATATATAGGACCTTTCAAAATTTTGAAAAGAGTCGGTGAAGTAGCATATCAGCTAGAATTACCGACGCCGTTAGCACAAGTCCATGACGTATTCCACGTGTCTACACTGCGAAAGTATGTGTTGGACCCGTATCATGTGCTAAGAGACAAAAGACTTCACCAACAATTGAAGCCGGACTTGAGTTACGAAGAAAAGCCGGTAGAGATTCTAATGTATGAGGTGAAGCAATTACGAAATAAGAATATTCCCCTCGTGAAGGTCTTATGGCGAAACCAGATATTGGAAGAAGCCACTTGGGAGCGAGAAGACGAAATGAGAGAGAAATACCCTGAGTTGTTTCAGACAACTTAAATTTCGGGGACGAAATTTCTTTTAGGGGGGAGGATGTAATACCCGTAAAATTAATACGGGAATAATGCGCAATTAGCGTGAAAATTATTCTGTAAGTTTCGGAAAATTATGAAGTTAATTTTCGGACAAAGCGAATTTTCGGAAATTGAACCGAAAATAAGAAAAATACTCTTTGAGTAAAATAAATAGATATGGGCCCAAATTAATTTAAAGTAGGCCCAATAAGAGATTTCCTTAAGAGAAAGGAAACGTAACTTTCCTTTTAAAGGTTTATCTCAAAAGGTGATAAGGACAAACGAAAATATCAAACGAAAGAAAACAAACGAAGAAAAGCAGAGAAGAACTAAGCAATTTCGGCTAACTTGGAAGTGAGGTAGGTGGTTTTTAACCCCTACAAACTGTTTTTAAGTTTGATTTATTTAGTTTAACGAATTTGGATGAAAGGTCATCCGAATTCATGAATTTCGGGAGCTTTGAATGATTATGTGTTGTATTTGCTGTGTTGAGATGTTAAGTTTGAGCTCAATATATGAGTTCTGTGAATTCTTACATGTTTATGTGAAATCTGGAACGGATTCATGTGATGAAGTTCTGGAAAATATGAATTTCGATGAGATGAAGAAAGTTTCAGCTCATGAGAAATTCGCGGGTTGAAAAGAATTCGCGGGCCAAAAAGGTTCGTGAAGTGCGAGAGAGGAAAGAAAATCGCGGGCTACGATAAAATTCGCGGGCCGAAAGATTTGTAAAGATGTGAGTGAGAAAAGAAGGTCGCGGGCCAAATTTTAAATTTCGCCAAATTTGAAAGGTTGAAATTCGGGCAGATTTTCGATAGTTCGCCGAAGTTTAGTTCGCGAATTATATTCGGGTCGCGAAAAGTTCTTCGCGGACTCAAATGGATTTTATTGTGTGAGTAAATGGGTTTTTCGCGGGTCAGAATTAATTTCGCGGGTCGACCACAGGGTGATTCCTGTGAGAGAAGTAGCGGGTCGGACTAAAGTTTCGCGGGTCAACTTGAATTTCGCGGGGTGATTCCTGTGAGTGAATTTCGGGTGACACGCGAACTAAATCAGACTTCGCAAATTCGATCAAATGACGCGCGAAATCCAAATTCGGGCAATACCGCTAACACTGTGAAGAGTCCCGAATTTTGACTCCAAATGTCGGGTTGACCATATGCTTTTAAGTCTGAAGTTGACCGAACTTCACGATTCGACCAGTCTAATTATTTTTGGACTTTTGTCTTAAATTAGGCCCAAATATTCAAATAAAATTATTTTAAGTTCATTTTATCTTTAAATCAAAGTATATTCATACTTTGACTAGAATTTTCGGGTCAACCCTTATTTTAAGATACGAGAGTATTTTGGGGTATTATTTGTAAGAAATAATACGTGATATATGTGACGAATGTGATATGCATTTCACGACATGCATAAGAGAGGTGAAGGTACCGTAATGATACGGTGACACGATATTGTGTCGAATGTGAGAAGGGTAGAGTTGCCGATTTTGGCAGTCAGGTTCAGACTCGATTATGCACTTGGTGGGAGAGGGGGTTTGCGACACCCATCTACTCGGGATTGAGCCACCCGAGGTGTAAACCACCGGATATTATTTGGCTCAGGGACGGCAGACAGATGTGAGATTCCTGTCTACCCGAACTTGTGGTATAACATTCGGGGAAAAAGCCGTCGGGTTGAGATTGTGTGCGGAAGGAGCGACCCGGCGCGGCCGGTGTGGGCTACCGCATGGTTGATGGTGTACTTTGCCATTGCGCGCGTGGGTGCCAAGTCTGACCTAGGGCCCTGTTGAGAATTGAGAATTGATAGATGAGATTTGTCGGGTGTGCATTATATTATATTGTGAGGAACCGGGATTGGGTGGAGTGCACGCACGTATTGCATGTTATGTAATCACCTACTGGGCAATAGCTCAGGGTTCTATCCTATTTTTGTTTGTAGGTAAGAATGAACCCGACACCGACTAGTGTCAGGGTTGAGATTCATGGCGAGCTGGCGGCGGTGACTCCACGGACTTTTGAGGGTGGCGCAGTACATGGGACGCGACCTGTGGAGTGGCATAGTGTTTGATATTGGGTTTGAAATTTTGGGGCTTCGGCCCAAAGTATTAATAGTAGATATTTTTGTAAACCCGATATAATACTATGTAGGTTATTTTAAAAAAAAAAAAAGAAAATTTTATCGGGTCTTCCGCGTGTTCTGTTGCGGGGAAATCCGCCAATTAACTTAATTAGGAAGTAGGGTCGCCACATAATGTCTATGTGTTTTATCGCTATTGCACTCTTAGAGTCGCTTAATATGGGAATATTATTGAGTAAAAGATCAAAATCTCGTAGCTGGGTTCTCATCCACAAAATCTGTGAACAACAACTCGCAGTGGCGAATATTATTTTGTTATCCTTGTAATTAGGGGCGTAACTCGTAGTTTTGATAGTGTAGGACTAAATAGTAAATATACCATGTAAATAGGTATAAATACAATGTACACTATCGAAATCAATACACAAGTTCATTTCGGAAAAATCACAAGCATTAAATACACATTCTAAGACAGAGAATACCAATCGAAAAACTCTCTAATCGTTTCTCTCTCAAGATCTTCAAAGCCGATATTCGATCGAAGGTAATTCGTAAGATTTCTCATACGAATATCTAGAATTCATCCTTAGATCGATCGGTAGTTGATATAATAGGACCTAACAATTGGTATCAGAACTGATCGTGATTGCTTTTGGATTGAATTTGCGATTCTTAGATCAAAATAAATTTTCAGATTTTTTCGATCGAAAAACTTACGTGAAATGTATTTTGATCAATGCGCTTAATGTTTGCGAATTTTGTTGATGATCTTGCTGATTAAGTGATAGATTATATGTTAGGAATGATTTACATACTGATTTCAATCGGTTAGAACTTTAGATTAATTCAGATATTCGATTTCGATCGATATTTGTGTTTACGATCAAGTTTTGAAAACGATTTGATTTTCTTCATAATGGATATATTTTGCTGTAAAACGTCGTAAATCTTGGTTTGTTCACATTCAGAACTAAGAAACGAGTGATTATCCAGAATTTCAGCACCTAACTTGAACATTTCGGTTGAATCTGGATTTTCACTGTTCCATTTGAACTTGAAGGCTGTTCTTCGATTGTTTTTCGATCAAAAAACTTGGCTCGAAAAATATTTTTCGAATAAGTTTGCAGCCGAGAAGTTTTTCGATAACAAACACTGTTCACGTGTGTTTTACTCAAATATAAGACTCGAAAAACATTATTTTCGATAACTAGTTTTTCGATTCATATATAAATATCTTTTTGAGCGTAAGAAAGCTTTTTTTTTTACGGATACTATTTTCGCTAAATAAATATCTAATTTTGACTCGAAAAACTTGTAATAGTAAAACAAGTTTTTCGATCTCAAGATTTTCGATCATCAAAATTTTCGAGTCAAAATTTAGCGAAAACATATTTTGATAGAAAATTCACACTTGAAAAAACATCTAGTCAACAATTTGAGTCAAACTTAACGAAATTTTTCGATCACTCTTAATTTTTCGATTACAAATTTTTCGGTAAAAGTTTTTGCGATCAACAATTATTCGACAAACTATTTTTCGATAGGATATTTACTTTGCAAAACTCTTATGTTCGAAAAATAATTTTCGATAAATACAACGAAAAACATAAACGGTCGAAAATCTTTTTCGCTTAAAGATTCGAAAATTTTTAAATCGAAAAATTTTACTGCTCGAAAAAAATTTCGACCACTGAACTTTCAAACATACACACATTTTACACCGTTTTGAAAGAAATCAAAATTCGTAATTTTCAAAACTTACGAAAAATTGTTGTCTCCGAATTATCTTTTTCGATACTCAAAATTTCCGATCATAAATTCAAAATTCTTTAGCAAAATTTTGAAGTATCCATTCTTATATCAATTATTTTTCGAAATCAAAACAATTTCTCTTTAACAACCGAAAAATAGGTTCGAAAAGGAAATTGGTTAAACTACGAATCAAACATTACTAACGAAGTTTGTCACTTGTGAAACACTTTTACCATTTCGATTCTAAACTTTCACGAAGATCCTACCAATCAACTACAAATGGATGTTTACTCACTCGGAAACGACGTCCGCCCTCCAATTCTACGAAGAGGTGAATACACCATATGGAGAAGCCGATTCATGAACTTCTTGGAAACAACAGATCAAGCTACAAATTTCATAGCTTCTCTTCAAGAAGGTCCCGCTCAATTTTGGCTCATCCAAGAAGGCAATGCCACTAATAATCCTCCCATTCCCGCCACCAGAAGACTCAAAATTCCTAGTGAATACACCGAGGGGAGCGATTAAGAGCCAAAGCGGATTTAAGAGCCAAAACTTTTGAAGAGTATATTAGAATTGTGCTTTATTATTTCATTATCCTTGTAATTAGGGCGTAATTTGAAGTTTTGATAGTGTAGGACTTAAGAGTAATTATACCTTAAATATAGGTATAAATATGATGTATACTATCAAAGTTTAAGGAGTTTTTCATTATTCAGAAAATAATAAGTTTCGAATTCATATTTTAAACGAGAGATCACGCTCGAGAAACTCGGAAACATCTAACAACCTCTCAAGATCTTCAAAGCGGATATTCGACCGATCGTATATGGTAAGATTTCTTACTCGAATACCAAGAATGCGTGCTTAGATTGCTTGTTGATTGACGAATCAGGGCCTAACAACTGATATCAGAGCAAATCGTGATTGAAACTTGCTTCGATGCTCCCGATCGTTAGCCACAAAACACTTGCAATCAAATACTTTGAAGAATGAGATATTCGGGATTCTTTGATTAATTAACTCATATGGCGTCTTCTCAAAGCATTTGTGAATAATTGTCCTGTTTTGAGTAAAATATGTTGTACTCACTGCTTCAGCCCATAGAGAGTGAGGAAGACCGGAGTATATAAGCATAGTTCTTGCTGCTTCAACTAACGTCCGATTCTTTCTTTCTACGACACCATTTTGTTGTGGTGTTTTTGCGGCAAAGAATTGTTGAATAATTCCAAGTGATTGATAAAAGTTGCTGAGACGCAGATTCTTGAATTTTGTCCCGTTGTCCGTTCTGATTACTTGGATTTTCTTTTGCAGGAGATTCTGAGATGTATTCACAAAGCTTATTATCAAGTTTCCAGTTGGATTTTCTTAAAGATGAAATTGTTGGCAGACCGTTGACCAACTTTTTAACACTGAGTTTGTGAAGAACTTTTAAATTGAGATGAGACACGCGTTGATGCCATAAGTGTTGGGAAAGGTACCCGGTTTGTACCCGAGATGCAACGCCCCGGGATACGGTGCGGAATAAAAAATTTTCCGGGTTCCTTCGCAGCTCGGATCGAAAACTCTAATTACGTTGACACGTAATAGGGCGGGTCATACCCGTGAGAGATTACCTTTGAAGCGAGTGGCAGCTCCTCATCGATTGTGTCGTCGGCCGCGGTCGTGTTGGGTATCGTCTAGATCGTCACGCCGACCTCACAGTGTACCACGGTTTCGATTCTCCGAAGATGGCTAGAGAGAATTGATCCGTCGCTCGGGAGAGTGGTTTGCGTTTGTGTGTTCGTGTTTCGATTCTCGGGTCGAGAAATTTCGCGTCGATTCTCTTCCCGTGTCATTTTCTTTGACGAGGGTCTCACCCTTATTTATAGTAGGGGAGGACGAAATTTTCAGCCCTAAACAATGCTAAAATCTCGAAATATTTGTTCCTAAATATGATATATATTATTGCCAAAATATCTCTCCTAATTAAATTCAAAATTCAATTAAAGGAACATACTATAAATAGAAAACTAACTAAGATATTAAAATATCTTCAAATATGGTAAATAAATTTCGAAATTTAGATAAAATATAAATTCGAATTTTAGTTTTAATAAATAATATTCCAAATATTTTTATTTCCATATTTGTAAATTACGAAAATACCCTTTAAGGCATTTTTCGAATTTCTTGGCTTAGGGTTGAATTCCAATTCATCCCTCAAGTCTTTCTAAGCACTTAGCCAAGCCTAAGTCTTAAAGTTAGTTTCATATGAAGTCCGACATCGGTCCACTTAATGACCCTGAGGCCCAATAAGGCGTGGCATAACGACCCGAGGCCCGTTAAGGCCCAAAACACTATCTCTCCTTCTCGGTACACATTGATGATCCTTTTTAAGCCCGACTCTCTAGGTTCGACTCAATCGGCAAGGGAGGAATCCAAGAGTCCGATAGGTGCCTAGCCACTCCCGCAGTACCGGACAGATCCCGACTTGAGCACGAATTTCGAACTAGTCTCATTCGAGAACCTAACTATAGATTATAGTACTACGTACAAACCCTTCAGCTGTGTCCCGATCGAGTGAGAGCCATGGTATTTGTCAAACTCACTAAACTCGATACTATGATAAAATGACACGAGGCAAATTACCAAACTACCCTCCATGTCTAACATGAGTTAGTTTAATACCTTGGCCAAGGATTTTGTAATTTCCCGTCGTCATTCTCATAGGACACTTGTCTCGATTACTTGCGAGACTGTGAATCCGTACTCGGCGGTCTAAGCCCGGCAATCACAAATATCCATCAAGACCGCATCTGTTCCGCTGACCCATGCAATAGCAAATCGGATCTAGCGAAACCAGTGATAGTCAAGACTTCAAAGTCAACTCCGTCAAAGCCCCTTCCCGTCTAAGGTTCAAGCAGACTACTATAGTTTTTGTCGTCGATCATTGACACTCCTTGAGTAATAAGCCATGTTTGATCGTACGACCTGCGAGTCAGTGTCCATGAAACGATTCAATCCTTTTTTTCGACTCGTATCACAAGTCATGACTTCCGCTTCCAAGCGGTATATCGGCACACGATAAGTCATCTACAAATAAGCCATGATTGGTTTTCCAGCACCCAACTGAAACCTAAGGCTTATGGACATTTTATGTTCGAGGTTAAGAGTCCACTGGTGTCTTCCTCTCGCGTACCCATCGAGAACAGTGACTCAACTCGACACATTTGGATTTATTCATTTATTGCTTTACCCGATGCTAAGTAAAGAACTCATATAACCAATAAACGAATAATGCCTTTATTAATACGCAAAACAATGTTTGATTACATTGACAATCGAATGACAAATAAGCTAATGCCCTATACATATCCAATCATCGTATAGCATTCGAGGGCATATCCCTAACAATCTCCCACTTGCACTCAATGCCATGCGTTGTTGTATCTAATACCCATCTTCTCGAGATGTTTGTTCAGCACTGCCTGAGATAGAGGCTTGGTGAATGGGTCGGCCACGTTGTCCGCAGTTGCAATCTTCTGGACAGCTATGTAGCCACTCTCAACGAATCCACGTTACACGTGGTATTTTCTTTCTATGTGTTTGGATTTACTGTGAGATCTTGGTTCCTTCGCTTGCGCGATTGCACCACTATTGTCGCACCACAGTGGCAGTGGTTTTTCGGCAATCGGAACCACTTGTAGTTCTTCCAAGAACTTTCTCATCCAAACTCCTTCTTTAGCTGCCTCTGAGGCGGCTATGTACTCAGCCTCGCAGGTGGAATCAGCAGTTGTGCTCTGCTTGGAACTTTTCCAAGATACTGCTCCACCGTTGAGTGTAAAGACGAAACCTGAAGTGGATTTTCGGTCATCCACGTCTGACTGGAAATCCGAATCCGTATATCCTTCCACTTCTAATTCTCCATTTCCATAGACCAGCATCATATCCTTTGTTCTTCTAAGATACTTGAGGATATTCTTGACTGCTGTCCAGTGTTCTTTACCCGGGTTGGCTTGAAATCGACTGACTACGCTCACAGCGTATGCTATGTCCGGTCGCGTGCAAAGTATCGCGTACATCAAGCTACCCACTGCGGATGCATAGGGGATTCCATTCATCTCTTTTCTATCTGCCTCACTTTGAGGACACATAGCTTTGGAGAGATGTATCCCATGCCCCATAGGTAAGAACCCTTTCTTAGAATTGTCCATGTTATATCGTTTCAGGACCTTTTCTAAGTATAGGGCTTGGGAGAGCCCTAACATCTTATTCGTTCTATCCCTATAGACACGAATTCCTAGGATGTAGGTCGCTTCTCCCAAGTCTTTCATGGAGAATTCGGTCGAAAGCCATGCTTTCACCATCGAGAGCATCCCAATATCGTTTCCTATCAAAAGGATGTCATCGACGTACAATACGAGGAGTGATATCTTGCTCCCACTGCTCTTTCTGTAGACGCATGGTTCATCTTCGTTCTTTATGAATCTGTAACTATTAACTACTTCATCAAACCGAAGATTCCAGCTCCTAGAGGCTTGTTTAAGTCCGTAAATTGACTTATTCAATTTGCATACTTTATGAGCATCCTTTTGTGATGTAAAACCCTTTGGTTGTTCCATATATATTTCCTCCTTGAGGTATCCATTTATGAACGCGGTTTTCACATCCATCTGCCAGATCTCATAATTGTTATACGCTGCTATCGCAAGTAATATCCGAATGGACTTCATCATCGCAACGGGCGAAAAGGTTTCCTCATAGTCAATTCCTTCTTTTTTACTATAACATTTCGCTACAAGCCTAGCTTTGTATGTATCCACCAGTCCGTCTGATCCAATCTTTTTCTTGAAGATCCACTTACACCCAATGGGTCTAAAACCATCGGGGAGATCAACAAGTGTCCAGACCTGATTTTCGTGCATTGAATCCATTTCAACTTGCATAGCTTCAAGCCATCTTACGGAGTCTATATCCGTCATTGCCTGGTCATAGGTAGCGGGGTCGTCCCCGACGTTACCTCCCCTCGCTGCATCCCCGTGCTCGACTTGTACCATTCCATATCTCTCAGGCTGGCGAGATACTCTACCAGACCTGCGCAACTCTGATTGCGTCTTGAACTGCTCTACGGTGTCTTCTAACACTGGAGTTTGTGAAATTGTTTCTGTCGTTTCTCCAAGAGTTACTTCACGACCCACTCCACCTTCTCGAACGAACTCTTCTTCGAGAAAGTGAGCCTGAAGGGCTACAACGATTTTCTGATCGTCGTGGAAGTAAAATTGGTATCCCATGAAATCCTCAGGATACCCGACAAAACGTCATTTCACAGCTCTCGATTCCAATTTTTATGTCTTGAGCTTTTTCACAAAAGCGGGGCAACCCCATATTCTTATGTGGTTCAAGCTCGGCTTTCTACCAGTCCATATTTCATAAGGGATCTGGTCGACAGAACTAGAAGGGATTCGGTTTAAAACGTGCGTTGCGGTTAATAACGCATGACCCCGCAGCGACAGTGACAGGTCTGTGTAACTTAGCATTGATCGAACCTTGTCCAACAGCGTTCGATTTCTGCGTTCGGACACAACATTTAATTGTGGTGTTCCCGACGGTGTCATCTGAAATGATCCCGTTCTCTTTCAAGAACTCGTCAAACTCGAGACTCATGTACTCGCCACCTCGATCAGATCGAATGACCTTTATATGATTCCCAGTTTGTTTTTCTACTAAAGCCTTATATTCCTTGAACTTATCAAGGGCTTCAGACTTGTATCTCATAAGATATACCTTCCCAAATCTTGAATGATCGTCGGTGAAGGTAATAAAGTAGTGGAAATTACCTCGAGCCGCTTTCCCGAATGGCCCACAAACGTCTGTATGAATCAAAGTGAGAAGTTCTGTGGCTTTTTGGAAAGTCCCGGTAAAGGGAGACTTAGTCATCTTTCCAAGGATACACGATTTGCAAGTCGGATAAGGGTCCGAACCCAACGGCTTAATCATGCCATTTTTCTCCAACTCACGAATTTTTTGATCTCCTGCATGACCAAGTCGAAGATGCCACAATTGTCTCATATTGGTCTCTAATTTTCGTTTGTTGGTAATTGTGTTCACAGATTCAGTTTTATCTTTGACATTTAAATAATATAATCCGTTAAGTAAAGTTGCACTTCCGACGCATTTATTTCCAAAATAAATATCGCAAATATTATTACTAAAGCGGAACTCATATCTTTTTCCGCTCAAAACGGGAATAGAAATAATATTCTTAAGCCCTCTGGGATACTAAACAATCAAAAAGCAATAACTTATGTCTACTAGATAAAACAAGAGTTCTTGATTCAATGTGGGTCGCCGGCACACTATGTCCGCTTCCTACGTTGATCATGACCTCTCGATCCGCCAACCTCCTACTTCGTTCCAGACCCTGGTTTGAAACACAAATGTGAGCGCTAGCTCCTGAGTCTAGGATCCATGAAGTGGAGTACACAGTAATAGAACAATTAGTTTCTAAAACATAAAGTTCTTTACCTGAGGCGGCTAGCTTCGGGCAATCGCGCTTCCAATGGCCGAGCTCATTGCAGTGAAGGCATTTGTCCGTGGGCTTGGCGCCTTTAGACACGTTTTTCTTGGCCTTGCCTTTTGAAACTCCTCCCTTGGGCTTAATGGGCTTGTCCGACTTTTTCTTTCTAATCAACTTCCGAGTCTTATAAGTCGCAACAAGAGCCACTTCCTTTCCCTTTATCTTTTTCATCTGAGTTTGGGCCATTGACAACTGGTTCATCAACTTAGTTAATGTCATCCCGGAGGCTGCAGTTTCGTGCGGGTACGCGGCTGTCCGCGCGCCGCTGGCGCTGCCATCAGAGGTGGCACCACCATCGGACAGCGGTGTGCCGCTGCCCGAGGCAGCGGCGCGGTGGTTCGGGTCTTTGTTGCCCGAACCCGCGGCAGCGGATACGCCGTCGCACGGCGCGGTTGCGCGTGCGGCTGTCTGCGTGTCGCAGCGTCTCGGCGGTGGTGCCTTCGACCCCGTCGAGCGGTATGGTGGTCGTGGGTTGGCAAGCGACGCATCGAGCAGTCCCACGCGCCTAGTGCGTTGGCTTTTCGATCGTCTCCCACGAGCCTCGTTTCGATTTAATCATGTTATGATTCCGATCACGAGCCCTGGCTCAGATACCACTGTTGGGAAAGGTACCCGATTTGTACCCGAGATGCAATGCCCCGGGATACGGTGCGGAATAAAATTTTGTCCGGGTTCCTTCGCAGCTCGGATTGGAAACTCTAATCACGTTGACACGTAATAGGGCGGGTCATACCCGTGAGAGATTACCTTTTAAGCGAGTGGCAGCTCCTCGTCGATTGTGTCCTCGGCCGCGGTCGTGTTGGGTATCGTCTAGATGTCACGCCGACCTCGCAGTGTACAACGGTTTCGATTCTCCGAAGATGGCTAGAGAGAATTGATCCGTCGCTCGGGAGAGTGGTTTGCGTTTGTGTGTTCGTGTTTCGATTCTCGGGTCGAGAAATTTCGCGTCGATTCTCTTCCCGTGTCATTTTCTTTGACGAGGGTCTCACCCTTATTTATAGTAGGGGAGGACGAAATTTTTCAGCCCTAAACAATGCTAAAATCTCGAAATATTTGTTCCTAAATATGAGATATATTATTGCCAAAATATCTCTCCTAATTAAATTCAAAATTCAATTAAAGGAACATACTATAAATAGAAAACTAACTAAGATATTAAAATATCTTCAAATATGGTAAATAAATTTCGAAATTTATATAAAATATAAATTCGAATTTTAGTTTTAATAAATAATATTCCAAATATTTTTATTTCCATATTTGTAAATTACGAAAATACCCTTTAAGGCATTTTTCGAATTTCTTGGCTTAGGGTTGAATTCCAATTCATCCCTCAAGTCTTTCTAAGCACTTAGCCAAGCCTAAGTCTTAAAGTTAGTTTCATATGAAGTCCGACTTCGGTCCACTTAATGACCCCGAGGCCCAATAAGGCGTGGCATAACGACCCGAGGCCCGTTAAGGCCCAAAACACAATCTCTCCTTCTCGGTACACATTGATGATCCTTTTTAAGCCCGACTCTCTAGGTTCGACTCAATCGGCAAGGGAGGAATCCAAGAGTCCGATAGGTGCCTATCCACTCCCGCAGTACCGGACAGATCCCGACTTGAGCACAAATTTCGAACTAGTCCCATTCCAGAACCTAACTATAGATTATAGTACTACGTACAAACCCTTCAGCTGTGTCCCGATCGAGTGAGAGCCATGGTATTTGTCAAACTCACTAAACTCGATACTATGATAAAATGACACGAGGCAAATTACCAAACTACCCTCCATGTCTAACATGAGTTAGTTTAATACCTTGGCCAAGGATTTTGTAATTTCCCGTCGTCATTCTCATAGGACACTTGTCTCGATTACTTGCGAGACTGTAAATCCGTACTCGGCGGTCTAAGCCCGGCAATCACAAATATCCATCAAGACCGCATCTGTCCCGCTGACCCATGCAATAGCAAATCGGATCTAGCGAAACCAGTGATAGTCAAGACTTCAAAGTCAACTCCGTCAAAGCCCCTTCCGGTCTAAGGTTCTAGCAGACTACTATAGTTTTTGTCGTCGATCATTGACACTCCTTGAGTAATAAGCCATGTTTGATCGTACGACCTGCGAGTCAGTGTCCATGAAACGATTCAATCCCTTGATTCGACTCGTATCACAAGTCATGACTTCCGCTTCCAAGCGGTATATCGGCACACGATAAGTCATCTACAAAAAAGCCATGATTGGTTTTCCAGCAGCCAACTGAAACCTAAGGCTTATGGACATTTTAAGTTCGAGGTTAAGAGTCCACTGGTGCCTTCCTCTCTCGTACCCATCGAGAACAGTGACTCAACTCGACACATATGGATTTATTCATTTATTGCTTTACCCGATGCTAAGTAAAGAACTCATATAACCAATAAACGAATAATGCCTTTAGTAATACGCAAAACAATGTTTGATTACATTGACAATCGAATGATAAATAAGCTAATGCCCTATACATATCCAATCCTCGTATAGCATTCGAGGACATATCCCTAACAATAAGTTGTTCCTCTTTATTGTTGTCTGAGAGATGAGGCATACAGCTGTCGAAGGTCGAACTGATGTCAAATTGATTGTGTATAGTTTAGATCTTCGTGATCCTGTGAGAAGTTCTTGATTCTGACAGTTCAAAATTCGGCACTGTTCAGCTAGAAATACTACTTGAAATCCTTTGTCACAGAATTGGCCTATGCTGAACAGATTGTGCTGGAGACCTTGGACGTAAGAGACATCTTTAATCGTCAAATTTGGCAGTAAAATGTCTCCAAATCCGAGTATGGGAGCTTAGTCATTGCTGCCAAATCGGACTTTGCCATTGTAACGATCTTGGTAGTTGCTCAACAGTTCTTGTTTTCCCGTCATGTGTGTGGAGCAACCAGAATCTAAATACCACACATGATGGATCTGCATAGAAAGAAATTAGGGAGACTCAGGTACCCACTTTTGAATGGGTCCTCTCGGATTAGCAGATTTGATAAGTAAGGTTTGTTCATCTTTGGTTCCTAACTTAGAAGTAGTTGGTTTAAGTAGTACCTCTTTAGACAATTTAGCCTTATTGGCTTGAGTTTGCCTAGGTGGTGACTTATGAATCCATTGTGGTTGAACCTTACCAGGGAGGTTAATTTCAGCACTAACAAATGTTTGATTTGTCTTATTGCTGGAGAAAATCTTTTCTCTGGCTAGTCTCCTAAGGTGTTTAGCTGAATGTACGTGTACTGGATACCTTAGGTGAGAACAAGAATGTATGGAGCTATAAGCTTTCTTAATAGTTGGATCTTGTTTCTGACGAGACTTAAGACTTGCATTTCTTTTAGAATGATGAGTCTTTTTAGAAGTAGAGCCAATTTCAAAGTTTGTGCTTTAAAAAATAATAGGCTTTAACGCATAATTTGAAGTAACAATACTAGAAATGGCTGTCTTCGTACGAGTGTCCATAGTTTTTTACATAGAAGAAATAGATAACAAATAAGTTTTCTTCTGAAAATTTATTCTAGTCACTCTTTCCTTAGCATGCTTCACCTCTTTTACTACTCTACCAGTGGATGGAGTAGAAAAAGAGTTAGTAAAAATCTTTTTCCTTTTCGAAGCATTTAAGGATACGTTTTCTCTCTTTACAATTTCTAAAGAAGATTTATCTTCTTTTGAAATATTTTGAAAAATAATAGGAGAGTTTTTCTTAGTTTTAATCTTGTCCTTCATTAAAGATATTTCTTTCAAAATAAGATCAGGACAAGTTTTTAAAATAGAGGAAGTTTTGAGATTGGAAATCTCCAATAAAAGTTCGTTCTTTTCAGCTTTGAAAATCTTTCTTTTTGTTTCCATGGAAGCGTTTAAATCAGCTATTTTTAATAATAGCTGGAATATAACAGAAATTAGAATTTGGAGAATGATTATTATTTTCTTCCTTATTTTTAGAAAAATCTTCTAGGGGATATAAATGAAGTATAATCACTAGACAAGTTGATATCTCTTGTCTTGTAACTGTTATTCAAGTCGGTGTAGTCAAAAGAAATGTTAGTCCTATCAATGGCTTGTCGTTTAGATTCTTCTAAAGCATTTATTTCGGAAGAATTAGTAAATGCCATTAAAGAAGTTAAACCTAATCTCATATACTTGATATCGTATAATTGTCTAACATTGACCTTTTTCAAGTTACAGAGATTATTAAAACCTAAGCCCTCTTTAGGATCATAAAATTCTATATCAAGATGTTGATTTAGAAATATAGTTTGATCTGTTTGACCCCTTTTTATTAAAAGATCATCTAACGTTTTAATCCTTGAATAAAGTTTCTTACGTTCGTCGGAAATTTCTTTGAAATTATTTTTAGAAATCTCTAAGTCTCTCTGACAATCGATAAGAATCGTATTAAGTTCAGTAATTTTTGTCGCAGAGGTAGCTATGGTTAATTCAAGACTAGAGATTTTTTCCTTAGCGTTAGATACGAGAATTTCGAGATGAATTTTCTTATCTAATTGCTTTTGGAAATTATTTTCGCTAAGAGCAAGTTTCTCTTCTAATTCCTTTGTTCGTTTCCGCTCAGTTTTCATGTTAGTGTACTTAAGCTGTAATGATTCTAACATGTTTGATAATGTGGAATTAGGCAATTGTACCTCTGGTGACGAAGAGGATGCTTTGTCGTCGTCGTCGTCAGGCCTCCTGGATGGGTCATCATTTGAAGTGTCGTCGAGGTATGCCATAAGTGCAAGATTTTCGTCTTCAGAATCTGTGGTATCTTCCAGCCAATGCTCTTGTTCTGCCATCAGTGCTACTCCAGCCTATTTCTGTTTAGTGAGTTGGAATTTTTTGGAGTAGTAGTTGGCATCCTTTTTCTTGGGTAGTTTGCATTCTCTGGAGAAGTGTCCTACCTTTCCACAATTATAGCATTTTTGTGGTTCTTTGACACGTTTAGATTCTGAGGACTCGGCCGGTCTTTCCCTTTGCTTGGTGCTAGATGTCTGAAGTCTATTGGCCGAAGACGAGGATTTTTTTTGTAAAAGTTTTTACTCATCATTTTAGAAATGAGAGCTAACTGTTTCTTGAATTCCTTCATATCATGTTCGGAGTCCGAGTCAGATTCTTCTTCACCTTCTGAAGAACTTGGCAGCTTGATACTTTTATCCTTTCGAGATCGACTTTGCTTTCTTTCAGAGATAAGTGCTATAGAGTCGTCGATCTGCTTGCCCTTTAGTTCTTTTTGGATCTCGCTTATATCTTCTTCATGTTGGGCGAGATTATCAAAGACGGCGTGGATATCCATTTCGTCCAAATCCTTATTTTTTCGGATTTGAATGGATCTTTTCTTCCATTCTGGTTGAAGAGAAGAAAGAAATCTGATGTTGACCTCCATGTTGGTCTTGAATATATCTATCTTCCTCATTTCATTGAGAAGAGTTAGATATCTTTGATAGAGTTCATAAACTGATTCCTCCGTCTTGGCTTTGAAAGAGTCATAAGCCGTTAGGATATTTACTTTATTTGCTTTGACTCCAACTTCAGTTCGTTGCATCATCTTGTGGAGCTTGTCCCACATGGCTTTTGCACTCGATAGACTATCTATTTGCATATAGATGTCATTCGGTATTCCTTGCATTAGGAAAGTCTTGGCTCCCAAGTCTGCTTTGGCTCTTAAACGCTCCCCCTCGGTATATTCACCAGGAACTTTAAGTCTTCTTGCAGGAATAGGAGGATTGTTTGTGGCATCTCCTTCTTGGATGAGCCATAATTGAGCTGGACCTTCTTGAAGTGAAGCGATCAAATTTGAGGCTTGATCTTTCGTTTCCAAGAAGTTCAAGAACCGGCTTCTCCATACCGTGTATTCGACTCTTCGAAGAATTGGAGGGCGGACGTCATTTCCAAGTGAGTAAGCATCCATTTTTGTTGATTGATATGATCTTCGTGAAGGTTTGGAATAGTAATGAAAAATGCTTCACAAGTGACAAACTTAGTTAGAAATATTTGATTCGTACTTAATCAATTTCTATTTTGAACCTATGATCCGGCCGTGAAAGAGAAATTGGTATGTTTTTGAAAATATTTGGTAAATAAAAATTGATACTTCAAGATTCGTTAACGAAATTTGAATTATTGATCGAGAATATTGAGTATCCAAATTGATAGTTCGAAGACAAATATTTTTCGTAAGTTTTAAAGTTCACAATTTTTTATTTCTTTTAAATGATGTGGTAGAAATGTTTTTCGATTTAAAAATATTAAGCTTTTTAATCAACAACGTTTTTCGAACGTTTATGGATTTAGTTATATGTTTATTGAAAAATATTTTTCGGAAACAAAATGTTAAAAAGATGATCTTATCGAAAAATATTTTGTCGAAAAATTATGTTGATCACAAAACTCTTATCGAAAAACTTGTGATCGAAAAATTACTAGTGATCGAAAAACTTTGTTTTTAGTTTGACTCAAATTGTTGACTGTAAAATTTTTCGATGAAATTTCGATCGAAAATATGTTTTGGCTAATTTTGGATCGAAAAATATTATTCGCTCGAAAAATATATTTATATATAATCCGAAAAACTATTTATTGAAATAATGTATTTCGAGTTTTAAATTTGAGTAAAACACTCGAAAACAGTGTTTGTCGTCGAAAAATTTCTCGGCTGTAAACCTGGTCGAAAAATATTTTTCGATTCAAGTTTTTCGACTGAAGAACTTGATCGAAGAACAGTTAAGTTCAATGTAACAGTGAAAATTTCATAGCAATCGAAATGTTCAATTTAGACGGGGAAATTCTGGATAATCACTCGTTTAACAATTCTAAATATGATCACACATAAAATCAACCACGTTTAATAGCAAAATATATCGAGATTTAAGAAAATCAGATTGGACTCAAAACTTGATCGCAAACGCAAAAATCAATCAAGATAAAAAATCTGAATTATTATTATGTTCTAAGCGATTCAAATCAGTAGGTAAATCAATCCTAACATATAATCTATCACTTAATCAGCAAAATCAATAACAAAATTCGCACAATTAAGTAAATTGATCAAAATATAAGTCACGTGAGTTTTTCTATCGAAAAATCTGGAAAATTATTTTGATCTGAAAATTGCGAATTCTGTCCAAAATCAATCATGATTTGCTCTGATACCAATTGTTAGGTCCTGATTCGTCAATCAACAAGCAATCTAAGCACGAATTCTCGGTATTCGAGTAAGAAATCTTACGATATACGATCGGTCGAAATCCGCTTTGAAGATCTTGAGAGGTTGTTAGATGTTTCCGAGTTTCTCGAGCGTGATCTCTCGTTTAAAATATGAATTCGAAACTTGTTATTTTCTGAATAATGAAAAACTCCTTAAACTTTGATAGTGTACATCATATTTATACATATATTTAAGGTATAATTACTCTTAAGTCCTACACTATCAAAACTTCTAATTACGCCCCTAATTACAAGGATAATGAAATAATAAAGCACAATTCTAATATACTCTTCAATCTCCCCCATTGTGCTTGTCTTCGTTTCAACTCCTTTTATCCTTGTCGGGCATAAAAAGACTTCCTCAGTCCCAATGCTGTATGTAGCGTCGAACAGCATTCCTCAACTCTAATCTTTCATTTATGGCATCTAGAATCTCGTTCAGGAGTGGGGCCTCTTCTTCACAAAGATCTTCAAAGATTGTCTCTTCGGTGATCTCTCCCAATCTCTTCTCAATGTTCTTCCTCACTAACTTAAGCGTCCCGTCACAGAATTTATGAACTTCTGACTTCATCATAGCCCTTGTCTTTCCAATGACTGGATTTAGATAGGTTATGGCGAGGCCAGGGGTCTTGAAAATGTAGTTCTCGGGAATGTTGTTGAGTGGGAAGCCCTTCATGAGCAGAGATTCCATGTTGACCTTCTTCAGGTCGTTCTCTAATGCAATTTGAAGGTCGTGTGCGGTGTGATATTTGATCTGCCGCACCATGAATCTTTTCAGTCCCTCGAGTCCTTCAGTCTTGATATATCCAGGATGTGTCTTGTACGTTCTCTTGTACATTTGATATATTTGGTAATCTTCATCCGGAGGGAGGAATGGGAGATAGCTTTCATCTATCTCTTCTCGAGTGCGGTTGTTGTCCGCTCGCTCAATTATGTAGATAGGAGTTGGATATCTTCCGATCGTATGAGAGACACCGATGAGTTGGAGAATCGATGGCTTGTTCTTGAAGTTTTCCTTCAGTTGATCAGTGGAATGCCACTACGATCGGGTCCGAGATAGTTGAGCATGAAGATATGCTCCATTTTCTTCCTATCTTCCCAGTTTGAGATGCCCCTCAAATTAAGTTCGTTGAGCTTCTTGATCTTGTTTGGAGCCCTCCAAATCTGCTTTCTTATGTCTTCAATGAAGGGGACTTCAATTCTGACATTCTCTCAATGCGTCTCAACTCTAACTGTCCCTTTTGATAGACGAGGAGGAGAGTCGACTCTGAGCCTTATCATTTCAGGTAGCTCTAGGAGGGCATAACTGTAGTTCTCACCTTCTTGAAGTTCTTCTTCAAGCAGTACCAAGTCCACTGAAGCTTGTTGTAGGAAGTATCTGACGTTGGAGAGACGAGCTTGAGCAGCTTCCTCTGGTTCCCATTCCATCGTCCACTTCTCGTTTAGTATGTAGTCATCTACGATCAGATGTGATCGTAGGCAACTGCTTCTTGATGAACTTGGGGAAGGTTTGAGGTTGGGATAGGATTTGGATTTATAGGAGAGAGGGTTAGTGTTTGGGATATGGTGGGAGGTGTGGTTGTTTCTTGGCGGGTTTGAGGTTGTGTGGTTGGTGGGTGTGAGGACGATCCTCCAGCTTGTATGGGTGAAGGCACTGCAGACGGGGCCGAGATTTATTGTCGGCGAGGGCCCCTTCGTTGGAGTCTGTGTTCTTCATCGGAGTCGGTTGCCTCAGGAGAGATATCTTGTGGGACACCTTCGGGTTCAATCTCCTGAGGCGTAACTTCGAGCTCTGTTGATGTCACCAATCGAAGAACTGTAGTTTTTGTTAAAATTTTATTCGATCGCAAAACTCAGCGTCGAAAATATTTTGTTTTTGACATAATAAAATTCTGGTTCGATGAATTCCATCGGTAACAGCCTTCGCCCTCAAACGCCTTTCATTGCGGCAACACGGGCTAGCCAAACGCCGATATGGAATTCATCGTAATTCAGAATTTATTATAACCTTTATCTATGACTTAATTCCTTCAATCGATTTTTCACCAAAATAATATAAAACCATGTTTTTAGGGTATTAAGGCATCTTGGTGTAGTTTAACAAAAATTTTAGCCTTCCATTAAGGCTAAATGAGATAAAATAATATATAAAAACAAAATAAAAAACTTACTTTGATGCGAGGAGTTGTACAACGATCTTCAACTTTTATTTCTTAATTATTTTTACAAGAGAAGAGAGTTACAAGGGAGAGAGTGTAGAGAGAGTTTTAGAGTACATAAGAAAGCACACCCTAAACATTTGGGTTTCAATGCTATTTATAGAAGTACAAGAATTAAAGAAGAAAAATATTTTCTTCGTAGCCATTCCACTTGTTGAGGGAAACTTGCCTGCTGTGATAAAAATGGCAAGAAAGTCTTCAATCTTGACTTTAGCTTTATTAAAGCTAGTTGTGGAAAATTTTTCACCGTTGATGTCCCAATCAACTTTTAATTGTTTTGTCCATTTTGAGTGCTCCTTTGTGGATGTCATGATCAATCTTTAATTATTTTTGTCCATATTGAGTGCTCCTTTGGCTTTAAGCCCTTCAAATTCTTCACGGGACTTGGTAAACTGCGCCACCTTGTCCTTAATTATTGCTATTTCTTGTGTGATGCGGTCATGAGCATCATCGACATCTTCAATAAAGATGTCTTCCGGATTTTCCGGACTTTGTCCTTCTCCAGCAAGGCAAATTTCTTCATCTTTTGATGATGTGTCCATTGAAATGTCCGAAATGTCCATTCCAAAGTTTTTTGCAATATCTTTTTTCATTTCTTCAAGATATGCGTCAATAATTTCGTTGGTCTTCATTTTACCCTTTTGAAGATTAAGTCTTCGAGAAATGGTTTCAAAGGGACTAGGGGCTTCCCTTTGTTGATGATTATTAATCGCAGTTTTATAAAGAGAAATTTTCTCTTCGATTTTATCAATTGTTTGCTGACTTTCGTATTCGCCAGTCTGATTTTTCCTAATCATTTTTTTCCAAAATTTTGTATAAAAATTCCTCTGAAGACAAGGAAGTTTTTGTTGGGTATAACCCACTTCTGGAGTCCATCTCCAAATCCATGGAATGGAAAATTCAATATAAAAGTGTAAAGAAGACACCTTCAATACATTGTTTATTATGTTCCGCCTCTATTAGAGATGGAGAAACTTTGACCCATTCTTGGTAAAGACCAAAGAAAGGTTCTTTTAAAATTTCAACGGATGCCCCATATGATAGCCACCATTGATAAAACCAATTTGGAATATCTTTTTTATAAACATCTGAGCAGATTTTAATCCACCAAGAATGTTTTTATTATCATTTTGATATAAAAATACCTTATTAAAGGCATCGATATAATCATAATAATTAAATTTGATCAAAATTTTTGATTCGGGATGGAGATATTCTCTATCCTTTAAGGGATGAAGTGCCCAATTTTCAGCAGTAATTATCTGCTTAAAAATAATTTTGCTAAAGGTATAACCTTTTCGTTGAACAATTTGGGTATTACCCGCATTAAAATGCTCAAAATCAGTCGTACCAGTGGCCTTTAAAATATTCTCGTAATTGTCACGAGATTTATAGAAAGGAGCAGCATATTATGCTTTCTCCAAATACCTTGACATAATTGTCCAAGGTTCATCAGACCATTTTAGATCTTTGAATTCTAACAGAAGTATTACCTCTGTATGATTCTTTCTTTCATAGTCGACGTCTTCGTCGTCGTCTGCAATAATTTTTGCATAGGAAGTACCTTCATTTTCTTGCTATTGCGCTTTTTGTTTCTTGTATTCAAGAAACTCCTTGTATGTTGGATCTTCTTTACTCCAAGTATTACTTGAAGATGCAGAAAAATTGTGAAAGATTTTCTTTCACAAGTTTCTTATTACCCATTTGGGCAATAACGTGACCACGACCACCACGTCCACCTCTATTAGAGGCGAAACCTCTCCCATATTGGGACATTGCTGCAATTTGCATAACACTCATGTTAGATATTCACGAGTAAGATAATCAGGAAGACTATTATCACTTCCCTTTTTATAAATTATTTCAAAATCGAAAGGGGCTAAATGTGCCTGCCATCTCGCAAACATTTGTTTGGAGACATTATGTTTAAAATCCTTATTAAACATAAATTTTGCTGCTTGACAATCCGTTTTTATAAAAAACTTTTGATTGTAAAGATCATCCTGGAATTTTAAAACACATTTAACTATAGCGAGAACTTCTCTGGCTATAGTAGCATAATTTTTCTGAGCATTATTCCATTTTCCTGAATGGAATCTAACAAGATGCTCGAATTTATCTTCTGGAGAAACTTGTTTTAATATTCCTCCGAAGCCAATATCAGACGCATCTGTCTCAATAATTTTTTGCCAGGAGGGATTAGCAAGCATGAGACAAGGAAGATGCGTTACTTTACTTTTAATTTTTTAATTGCTTCAGTGTGACTATTTGTCCACTGACAAGGTATCTTTTTTAATCTATCATATAAAATAGATGTATCAATTGCAAGATTTTTATAATAGGGAGAAATATAATTTAAACTTCCTAAAAATCTTTGTAATTGTGTTTTATCAAAAATTTGGTCAGGAAATTTTGACGCAAATTCAATACTTCTATTAATTGGAGTAATACTACCCTTTTCAATAGTATGACCCAAAAATCTAATTTTAGTTTGAAATAAAATCATTTTTGGACTGGATATAACTAATCCGTTTTGGATAATTACTTTTTTAAACATATTGAGATGTTTGAAATGTGTTTCGATATCTTTAGAAAATACTAAAATATCATCAATATAAACGATAATAAAATTACTATAAGGAATGAAAATATCATTCATAATGTTTTGAAATTCGGAAGGAGCATTTTTTAAACCAAAGGGCATAACGTTCCATTCAAATTGTCCGATTGGGACAGTAAAGGCGGTTTTATACCGATCCTTTTCATCAACCTGGATTTGCCAAAAACCAGATTTTAAATCAAATTTTGAAAATAAAATTGCATTATGCAATCGATCAAGCAAATCCTTTTTATTAGAAATAGGATACCTGATCCATTTCAAAACTTTATTCAAAGGTTTGTAATTAATTACTAACCTGGGTGCTCCTCTTTCCTTTTCTGCTGCATTATTAACATAAAAGGCGGTACAAGACCAGGGAGATTTCGAAGGTTTTATTAAACCTTTCTGTAAGAGAGAATTTATTTCTTTCTTACATAATTCTAATAATTCAGCATTCATTTGACAGGGACGAGCTTTAGTGGGAATATTTTTCTCACTAAAATCTTCCTCGTAGGGTAAAGAAACAATATGTTTCTTCCTATTCCAGAATGCGTTTGGAAGATCATTGCATATTTGTAATATAAATTCATTATGAATTAGTTTAATTTTTTCTTGTAACTTAGGATTTTGGATTCTATCCTCAATCGTAAGTATACTGATTTCTTGTTTCAAATAATTTATTTGATTTTCTTTTGCTCTAATTAGAATAGAATCTTTTATTTCACTAAGAATTCGTGAAATTGGTTCAGTAATGAACTTAAAGTACACTTCTTTATTTTCGAAGTTTCCTTTAAATCCATGTTCATCTATTTTGGTGATAGGAAATATTTTCCTAAGGAATGGTGTACCAAGAATTACTTGGTTCGTGATATTTTTTACTAGCAAGAATGATGTAGGAATACAGACCTTACTTTTACAAATATAAGCCTTTGGGATTTTATAATTAATTTGCAACTTTTCTCCGCTAGCAGAGCTAAGGGAATGAGTTGTCTTATAAAAATATTGGGTAGGTATTAAACCCTCTTGGATGCAGTTTAAATCTGCACCACTATCAATAAGAGCAATAAGATCTTTTTGATAATTTTTTTCAATTAGTAATGATATTTTTACTAGCCATTTTTGAGAAGTAATAACTTCTAAAGTAGAAAGAAAATTATCATTTTCAATCGTACTGGTAAATTCTTCAAGGGATCTTGAAGATGATTCATCAAGGATTTCTTTTCCCTTCTCAAGTTTAGAAAGTCTTCTTTCAAGATTATTGTTACTTAATTTTAATTCTTTAATTTCCGTTTTAAGAATTGAAATTTCAACAGTTAAATCTTTAATATTAACTGGAGATTCGTATTTATTTTTATTTCGAAGTAATTTCATTACTTCTGACATTTTATAGGGTTCGGATTTTTGAATAACTTCTTTAGAAGTTTCTTCCTTTTGAATAATTCTTTTGATGATTAGATTTTTTAAATCTGGATCATCAGTTTCTTTAAGCATTTCTAAGAGATTATTGTCAAGAACATTAACCTCTTGAAATTGGGAAATAATTTGATATAAATTATCATTTTCTAATTCAGATTCTGATTTATCTGAATCTTTGGAGCAAGGTTGTCCTATTTGACAGTTACGGCATTCATCAGATTCTGATGAAATATCTTCAATAATGTTATTTTCATTATTTGAAGAGTATTCTGAATCACTATCAGAATTAAGGAGGATTTTTGATAGTGTTTCTTTTAATTCACTATCAATTTCAAGATTATTAATTTTCTTTTTAGTCCAGCAAGTACTTGCTTTATGACCATTTTTCCGCATTTTCGGCAAACAATAGGAGGGAATTTATTTCTGTATTGAAAATTATTTTCCTTAGAGAATTTTTGCTCTCTTCTTTTAGATTTTCTAAATTTTCTTTTTTCGTATTGCTTAGGAGAATATTTTTTAGTTTTATGTTCTTTACGAGTTTTACTCGTAGAGGGATTTTCCATGCCAAATTGGCCACAGAATTCTCCTAATTGTTTCTTTTCATCTAAAGAATGTCTTTTGACTTGTTTATTTAATTTAATTTCATTGCATAACGCTAAGCCTTCTTGTATGCAAGTTCCAATAAGTTTACCATAAGTATAGGAGTTATAATCGATACTCGATTCTCCTCTTCTAAGATTATTCCTTACTCTTTCTGCGAAAAGAGAAGGAAGACCATCTATAAATTTAGATTTCCAGTGAGTACTATTTGACTCAGGGAGTTCCATAACTCGGCTAAGGAAGGTATCTTTGTACCATCTAAAGGATGTAAGAGTTTTACACCTAAGATTTTGAAGAAGAGTTCTGATATTTTCAGAATTATCAGACCATCGGCCTGTAAAGTGTTCAATGATGTTTACACAAAGTGTATAGACAACATTATCCACTTGTTGACCATCTTCTTCTTTCATGGTCAGATAAATATCGTCTTTTTCGCGTTGAGATAAGTAATTATCCCACCATCCTTTTAACTGACCAGTAAAGCCAGCGACGATCATTTTTGCAACAGCTCTATCATTATTTTGATTAGCTTTGCAAATCGTGCTATACATAAGCATTCTATGTATCATATTATAAATTTGTCTTTCGGTATAACCATCAAGATTCCATTCGTACATGCATCTACCATTATACGAATTGTTGAGCATGAATTCTTGTTCTTCGAACAAGATATCTTGGGGAGTAGGCCTAGGATAGTAATATTTACTTTGGGTTGGCCTATCAGCATATTTTGTATGCTTAAGTTTATTAATTTCTTGATTAAATGTATGTTGAAGATTATCTGAATTTTCTAAATGATCTTCAAATTCTTCGCTTAATGTATTAAGCTTAAGATGTTGAAATTTTTCTTCAAGAAGTTTCTCAATATGAGAAATAGATTTTAATTTAAAATCTGTAACTTCAGGAGGAGGTTGAATACTGGGAGACGCAATATCAACCAGTTCAATCTTATTTTTTTCTTTTAATAAAAAATTTTTTATGTCTTTTACTGAGGACGAAATTTCCTCAATATTTTTCTTTAATAAAGAAATTTGTTCTCCTAAAACAATAACATACATATTAGTATAATTTTGTTGCTTTAAAAGACTATTAATATGATTAATAGTAATATAAAGTGTATCGTTTTCAAATAATTTTTGAAAAGCATTAAAAAACCTAATTTCATTTTCCTTTTCCATTTGAAAACTAGTTTGAGGAGGAAAAACTGAAATAAGATTTTTTCCCGTTGAAAGCTTATAATTTCTTTCAAGAACAGAAATCATATTTTTAAAATATTTTGATAGAAACCATGGAACAAAAGGTAATTTTTCATTCCGTTTTTCAAGGTTTTTATAAAAATTTTCTTGGATAATATTTTTATCCGCTTTATTAAAATTTTCAAAAAACCATTTTCGAAAAGGTTCCCATTTGGGTTGAAAGAATTCTTGTTGAATTTTCTTTCTTGCCGGTGATCCCGGGCTAAAATCAATTTTTGGTTTAAAATCCATTAAACACGAAAATCCATTTCTGACTCGGTTATTTCCTCGTCTTGATTTTTAAAAACACCGTGAACAATATTATCAGAATTAATTCTTAATTCTTCGACTTTATTTGATAGGTAATCGCTAGGGATTGATTCTCTAACTTGAGAGGTCGAAGCTCTAGAAGGAGATCTTACCATATAATCACATGGTGATATATGATAACGTGAAGATATTGACCTAGTATTTCTAGATCTTGGAGTTTTAATATCGATAGATCTTCTATTTTGCTCAAATTGTATTTGAACAGATCCATCTGTTGTTTGTATTATTTGAGTTGGTTTATTCTCGATTTTGGGCTGAAGAGGCGTAGCTCGTTCAATAACCCAATTTTCTGGGAATTGAATTTCCTCCCATTTAATAGATCTACGAGTTGTAATATTAGATCTACTAAAATTGGTCTCTATAAGAACAGTTTCGTTGATGGGTTTAATCGATCGCAAAATTACACTGCGAAAAACTTATTTTTTTTTCGATTTTATTTTATTCGATCGCAAAACGCGGCGAAAAAACTTATTTTTTCGATTTTATTTTATTCGATCGCAAAACTAAGCGGCGAAAAAACTTAAGTTTTTCGACAATTTTTTATTCGATCGAAAACTTAATCAGCGAAAAACTATTGTTTTCGATAACATTTTATTCGATCGTAAAAGTCATCAGCGAAAACTTGAATTATTCGACACATTTTTATTCGATCGCAAAACGCCACAATCGAATAAATCTTTACTCGAATAAAAACACGCTTCTAAGACTTAGTTAATTCTACAAATTTCTCAAATTTTCACTAAGTCCTCCGCGATAAGACTTTAAATATACAATTCTACTCTACATTCATTCTTAATCAAATTCATTCATTCATGAAACTTTATCGACTAATGAACCTAATATTATTTTTGTAGATATGGCAACTCCCAACTACCCTCATATTTACTCTTCTTGAAGTTATATGATAGTCGAGGACAACAACTTCCAACTGGACTTAACAACGTTTCAGTGTCCGGATGACATCATAATATCCATCATCAAAGGACACCCTTTATGGCCAGCTCTGACCATGACGGCCACCGTACCAATGGTCTATCTCCAGCAATTTCTGGGGATGCATGCAAAGCTTCGTCAACGGCGACAACGTGGATTATATGACAAAGCTCAATACAAGACACATCTCTCTGACAAAAAATCTAATGGCTATGGTGCTCGATCTCCCGCACTACGATGAATGCGACCGACTACCAACGGATGCGGAGATCGTAGAAGACATGCTCCGGATGGGATACAAACCGCCGCTAACTAAACTGGCCAACTTTCAAAATAGCGGTATTCCTCATCCGTGGAAGACACTGTTCGGCATCATCAACAGATGCCTCTCCCCAAAACATTCAGGCTTCGACGAGGCGAATGGATACATTCTTCGCATTTTTCACGTAGTGGTCTTCTCCAAAAGATATGACGTGGCTCAGCTGATCTGGAACGATCTCGCCGACCAGATGCGTCAGAAGGAGACAAAGTGGAAGGCCAGATCTCTTCCGTATGTCCGGTGGTTCCCGATAATGATCTCGCATTTCATGGAAGTCCATCCAGAGATCCCGAAACTACCACCGATTGCAGACTACACCCCGCAACGCCTTCGATTCTTCCACAACCCGAAGGCCGCCGATCTAGCACTCCAATCAATTCTGATCCCATTGGAGCTGCTCCGTTTAGCTGATCCAACTGAAGAGGCCTACCAAAATTACAGCCAGAACAACTACATCACGGAGGCGATGGTACGTGTCATGGATCCAGCCTCGACAACTTCTCAAAGGGAACAATTGGTGACATCAACAGAGCCCGAAGTCACGCCTCAGGAGATTGAACCCGAAGGTGTCCCACAAGATATCTGTCCTGAGGCAACCGACTCTGATGAAGCACACAGACTCCAACGAAGGGGCCCTCGCAGACAACAAATCTCGGCTCTGTCTGCAGTGCCTTCACCCATACAAGCTTCGGAGCCAACTCATCCATCACCAAGTGATCAGCCCACTGAACATATTCAAATTGAATCCGTCTCAACACCCATAGAGGTGATACATATCGTATCATCTCAAGGATTGGGTGGAAGCCCTATTGGACCCCCCATATCTTCGGAGCCAACAATAGGCCAACCCTCTGAAGTGGTGACTTCAGGGTTCATAACGGATGTCCTTGGACGTACCGGACCTTCAAGACCTACTATAGGTGGCACATCGGAAATCTACTCCGATGTTGTAACAGTGGAGCGCTTCCCTGGCCCCACTCCACCGATGTTCGTGACGGAGCACAGACTACAAGAAGCACTCTCCTCAGCCCTATCTTCACTAGAAGATCGTCTGATGGACCGAATGCTCCATGCTCTCGAGACTTCCCGAAGAGACACCGGGAAAACACCAGTCTCAGAAGCTGCTCCCACCGACACACAAACCACACCCGTCTCCTCACCACTTCCTACCACCACTCTACACACCCCACTAAAACCAATCCTCACCACCCCAACTCCCTCACCCTCACTTATCAACCCATACACCATTCCGATCACTCAGCTTCACGATATCCTCATCTCGCGCCTTCTCGCACTAGACACAAGAACTCCCGCAGAAGAAAGTCTCTACAAAAGATTAATAGATGAACCAGAGCTGCTAGCACAAAAAACGTGCCGTGAAGAAAGCTCACGCCCCAAACGTAGACACGACGATCCCGATGATCCCGATCGTCATGAGGGGGAGAAACGGCAACAAACAACAAGGAGCGGCCGTGGATTGAGTCAGACAAAGACTCAACAAGCTGGAGGATCGTCCTCACACCCACCAACCACACAACCTCAAACCCGCCAAGAAACAACCACACCTCCCACCATATCCCAATCACTAACCCTCTGTCCTACAAATCCAAATCCTATCCCAACCTCAAACTTTCCCCAAGTTCATCAAGAAGCAGTTGTATACGATCCACATCTGATTGTAGATGACTGCATACTAAACGAGAAGTGAACGACGGAATGGAAACCAGAGGAAGATGCTCAAGCTCGACTCTCCAACGTCAGATACTTCCTACAACAAGCTTCAGTGGACTTGGTACTGCTTGAAGAATAAGAACTTCAAGAAGGTGAGAACTACAGTTTTGCCCTCCCAGAGCTACCCGAAATGATAAGGCTCAGAGTCGACTCTCCTCCCCGTCTATCAAAAGGGACAGTTAGAGTTGAGACGCATTGGGAGAATGTCAGAATTGAAGTCCCCTTCATTGAAGACATAAGAAAGCAGATTTGGAGGGCTCCAAACAAGATCAAGAAGCTCAACGAACTTAATTTGAGGGGCATCTCAAACTGGGAAGATAGGAAGAAAATGGAGCATATCTTCATGCTCAACTATCTCGGACCCGATCGTAGTGGCATTCCAACTGATCAACTGAAGGAAAACTTCAAGAACAAGCCACCGATTCTCCAACTCGTCGGTGTCTCTCATACGATCGGAAGATATCCAACTCCTATCTACATAATTGAGCGAGCGGACAACAACCGCACTCGAGAAGAGATAGATGAAAGCTATCTCCCATTCCTCCCTCCGGATGAAGTCTTCCAAATATATCAAATGTACAAGAGAACGTACAAGACACATCCTGGATATATCAAGACTGAAGGACTCGAGGGACTGAAAAGATTCATGGTGCGGCAGATCAAATATCACACCGCGCACGACCTTCAAATTGCAGTAGAGAACAACATAAAGAAGGTCAACATGGAATCTCCGCTCATGAAGGGCTTCCCACTCAACAACTTTCTCGAGAACTACATTTTCAAGACCCCTGGCCTCGCCATAACCTATCTAAATCCAGTCATTGGAAAGACAAGGGATATAATGAAGTCAGAAGTTCATAAATTCTGCGAAGGGACGCTTAAGTTAGTGAGGAAGAACATTCAGAAGAGATTGGGAGATATCACCGAAGAGACAATCTTCGAAGATCTTTGTGAAGAAGAGACCCCACTCCTGAATGAGCTTCTAGATGCCATAAATGAAAGATTAGATTTGAGGAATGTTGTTCGACGCTACGAGACAGCATTGGGACTGAGGAAGTCTTTTTACGCCCGACAAGGATAAAAGGAGCTGAAACGAAGACAAGCACAAAGGGGGAGATTGAAGAGTATATTAGAATTGTGCTTTATTATTTCATTATCCTTGTAATTAGGGGCGTAATTAGAAGTTTTGATAGTGTAGGACTTAAGAGTAATTATACCTTAAATATAGGTATAAATATGATGTACACTGTCAAAGTTTAAGGAGTTTTTCATTATTCAAAAAATAATAAGTTTTGAATTCATATTTTAAACGAGAGATCATGCTCGAGAAACTCGGAAACATCTAACAACCTCTCAAGATCTTCAAAGCGGATATTCGACCGATCATATATCGTAAGATTTCTTACTTGAATACCGAGAATTCGTGCTTAGATTGCTTGTTGATTGACGAATCAGGACCTAACAACTTTCCTAATGCAAGGAATTCCTAATGACATCTATATGCAAATAGATAGTCTATGAAGTGCAAAAGCTATGTGGGACGAGCTCCGCAAAATGATGCAACGGACCGAAGTCGGAGTTAAAGCCAAGAAAGCAAATAATCTCACTGCTTACGACTTATTCAAAACAAAGCCGGAGGAAACCGTTTATGAACTCTATCAACGTTATTTAACTCTTCTTAATGACTTGAGGAAAATAGAAATTTTCAAGACCGACATGAAGGTCAACATCCAATTTCTCTCTTCTCTTCAACTGGAGTGGAAGAAAATATCCGTGCAAATCCGTCAAAATAAGGATTTCGTCGAAATGGATATCCATGCCGTCTTTGATAATCTCGCTCAACATGAGGAAGATATAAGCGAGATACAAAAATAACTTAAGGGCAAACAGATCGAAGACTTTATAGCTCTAGTTTCTGAAAGAAAAACGAGTCGATCTCGCAAGGATAAAAGCATCAAGTTGCCAAGTTCTTCAGAAGATGAAAACGAATCAGAATCGGACTTCGAGCCGATATGAAGAGTTCAAGGAACAATTGGCTTCCATTACTAAAATTATGAGCAAAAAGTTCTATAAAAGAAAATCCTCATATTCGGCTAATAGACTTCGAACATCAAGCTCTAGGCACAAGGAAGACCGGCCGAGTCGTCAGAATCTAAAAACGCCAAAGAACCACAAAAGTGCTACAATTGTGGAAAGATAGGGCACTTCGCCAGAGAATGCAATCTTCCTAAGAAGAAAGACGCCAACTACTACTCCAAGAAATTCCAACTAACTAAACAAAAAGAGGCTGGAGTAGCTCTGATGGCCGAACAAGAGCATTGGCTGGAAGACACCAAAGATTCTGAAAACAAAAATCTCGCTCTAATGGCATACCTCGATGACGCCTCAAACGATAACTCATCAAGGAGGTCCGACGACGACGAAAAAGCATCAACCACATCACAAGAGGTAACAATGTCTAATTCTTCATTATTAAACATGTTAGAATCTTTAGAAATTAAGTATACTAACATGAAAAATGAGGGGAAAAGTACATACAATTAGAGGGGAGACTAGCCCTTAGTGAAAATAATTTCCAAAAGCAATTAGATAGAACAATTCACTTAGAAATTCTCTTATCTAATGCTAAGGAAAACATAACTAGTCTTGAATCAAGGATAGCTACCTCTGAGATAAAAACCAATGACCTTAGTAAGACTCTTAGCGATTGTCAGAGAGATTTAGAAATTTCTAGAAATAATTTTAAGGAAATCTCTGACAAACGTAAGAAGCTTTACTCTAGGATTAAAACTTTAGACGATCTTCTAACGAAAAGGGGGCAAACAAATCAGACTATTTTTCTAAATCAACCTCATGATATAGAATTTTATAATCCTAAAGAAGGCTTAGGTTTTAACAATCCCTGTAATTTGAAAAAGGTCGATGTCAAACAGTTATATGATATCAAGTATATGGGATTAGGATTAACTTCTCTAATGGCCTTTACTAATTCTTCCGAAATAAATGGCTTAGACGAATCTAAACGAAAAGCCACTAATATGACTGACATCCCCTTTGACTACACCGATTTGAATAATAGTTACAAGACAAGGGAAATAAACTTCTCTAGTGACTATAATTCATTATATCCGTTAGAAGAGTTTCCTAAAGTTATGGAAGAAGAAAATATTGATCATTTTCAAAATTTTACTTTTTGTTATATTCCTGCTATTATTAAGAAAATAGCTGATTTAAACGCTTCCTTAGAAACAGAAAGAAAGAATTTCAAAGCAGAAAAGAATGAGATTTTATTGGAGATTTCTAATCTCAAAACTTCCTCAATTTTAAAATCTTGTCCTGATTTTACTTTGAAAGAAAAATCATTCATTAAGGACAAGATCAAATCTAAGAAAACACCTCCCATTATTTTAGAAAATATTTTAAAAGAAGATAAATATTCTTTAAAAAGCGTAAAGGGAGGAAAAGAGTCCTTAAATGATTCAAAAGGGAATAAGATTTTTACTAACTCTTTTTCTACTCCATCCACATGTAGAGTAGAAAAAGAGGTGAAACATCCAAAGGACAAAGTGCCTAGGATAGAGTTTCAGAAGAAAAATGATAGAAATTATTTATTTTCAAAACATTCTTCTGTATCAAAAACTATGGACACTCGTAAGAAGACATCCGTTTTTAATGTTGTTGCTTCCACTTATGCGTTAAAGCCTATTAATTTTGAAAGCACAAATTTTGAAATTGGCTCACTTTACTTCTGAAAAACATAAACCATCATTCTAAGACAAATGCAAGTCTTAAGTCTCGAAGGATACAAGATACGGCTATAAAGAAAGCTTATCGCTCGTTACATTCTTGTCCTCATTTAAGGTATCCGTTCAAAGTACACTCAGCCAAACACCCTAAGAGACTAGCTAGAGAAAAGATTTTCTCATGCACTAAGACTAATAAGACATTTATCCGTGCTGAAATTAACCTCCCATGTAAGGTTCAACCTCAATGGATTCCCAAGACACCATCTAGGCCAACGCAAGCCCAAAAGGCCAAACTGCCTAAAGAGGTACCACGTAAACCAACTAATACCAAGTTGGTTTCGGTACCTAAGAGCACAAATGGTTTAGGAACCAAAAATGAACAACCCTTACCTAGCAAATCTGCTAATCCGAGAGGACCCATTACTAAGTGGGTACCTAAGTCTCTCTAAAATCTTTCTATGCAGATCCATCATGTGTGGTATTTAGATTCCGGTTGCTCCACACACATGACGGGAAATCAAGAACTGTCGAGCAACAACCAAGACCGTTACAACGGAAAAGTCAGATTCGGCAACAATGATTCAACTCTAATACTAGGCTTTGGAGATATTCTACTGCAGAATCTGACAATCAAAGATGTCTCTTACATCCAAGGTCTTAAACACAACATGTTCAGCATAGCACAATTATGCGATAAAGGATTTCAAGTGGTGTTTCTAGCTGATCAGTGCAGAACCTTAAATAGTCAGAATCAAGAACTTCTTACAGAATCTCGAAGATCTAATATATACACCATCAATCTGACAACAATACGACCTTCGACATCTCTTTGCCTCATCTCACAGACTACAACCAAGAGGAACAACTTATGGCATCAACGACCGTCTCATCTAAACCTCAAAGCTCTTCACAAACTCTTTATCAAAAAGTTGGTAACGGTTTACCAACGATTTCTCTTCACCAAGAGCATACTTGTTCGGCTTGTCAAATGGGAAAAAATGAAGCGAGCATCACACACACTCAAGCAAGTTGCTTCTACATCTCGACACCTTGAATTACTTCACATGGACCTTTGTGGACCAATGCGTACACAAAGTATCAACAATCGTATATATGTGTTAGTAATTGTCGACGATTATTCTCGTTACACCTGGACAAGATATCTCCGACCTAAGATGAGAATATAGACTTGATAATAAGCTTTGTGAATACAACTCAGAATCTCCTGCAAAAGAAAATCCAAGTAATTCGGACTGACAACGGGACTGAATTCAAGAATCAGCGTCTCAGCAATTACTATCAGTCACTTGGAATTATTCAACAATTTTCAGCTGCTAAAACGCCTCAACGAAATGGCGCGTAGAACAGAAGAACCGGACTCTAGTTGAAGCTGCAAGAACAATGCTAATACATTCTTGTCTCCCTCATTTTCTATGGGCTAAAGCAGTGAGTAAAGCATCCAGAAGAGGTTGGCTGAGATCACTGAAGAGAAGATCTTCGAGGATCTTGGTGAAGAAGAGGCCCCACTCTTAAATGAGCTTCTCGATGCAATTAGTTATAGGCAAAAAGTTGGTCTGTTGGTCCTTAAAGAAACAAAATTGCGTGTCAACATCGACGGCCGAGGCAGAATACGTCGCGGCTGCTAGCTGTTGCTCGCAAGTTCTATGGATGCGGACACAACTACGCGACTACGGGTTTGAATTTAATAACATTCCCATCTACGGTGATTCTCAAAGTGCTATTGCCATAACTTGCAATCATGTTCATCATTCACGCACGAAACACATAGATATTCGCTATCATTTTATAAAAGATCATGTAGAAAAAGGCACTATAGATATGTATTTTGTAAAAATGGAGTTCAACTTGCCGACTTATTCACTAAGGCATTGGATAATAAACGATTCCAATTCCTTATTGCAAAGTTAGGCATGTTGAACCTCAATCTTACTTGAGATGTGCTTTACATGCTCTATTATGCTTCTATATGATATTCTATGTGCTTCTTGATATTCCTTGATTATCTTGCGTGACTCTATCTTTCAATTTTTTATATATACAAAAAGAAAAATAAAAAAATAGTATATATATATATATATAATAATAAAATAAAAAATGGGGGATGACGATAATTTTATCTATTTTGAACTACTCACAAAAATATTTCTTTGATATATGATTAGTTCTTTGCTTAAAAATTCATGTGACATTTTTTTATTCAAAGAACCTCGTTTGTTTCACTAGCCACAAAGCCACATCATATATGTGAGAATTTGAACCTCAATATTTTTTATTCTTGAGTATGTAACACTTCAAATAACTATCTTTTGTTTTGTACTTCGTAGCATCATTCTTGCTTTTGTGTTAGTTTGTCATGAAAATGATAAGGGCAACTTAAGATATTCCTCACTTAGCACAAATTATAAATCCGTTACTTTTACCTCTAGAAATCCTCTTTGAGCCTTGTCCAACATTCTTTTTCTTTTGAAACCCGATTAAGCTTTCAACCTTATTCATAAGTTTCGGGGATGCTCCATCAAGAAAAAGAGGGGGAGAAAAAGAGACGCACATGATGAATATGTCAATCATTATAAAAGCTCGCTATGAACTTCTCCTAGATAATCTCTTATACTCCTAGAAGAGAAGCACCTCGAAGTGAACTTCTCCAACGATAATCTAGATCTTATATATAGAGAAAACGAGAAGAGGAGCACGGCCTTGGGTTCGAATTCCATAAATGTGGAACCTTCGAAAGGAACACGGTCTCGGCCCAAAAAGAAGATCTCATCTCTCAAAGCTTTGTAAAGAAGACAAGACTCATCTTGAGCAAGTACAGAAGAAAAGAAAAGCTAAAGGATCAGAAATGAATTTCAAATAGGGCCCCTGGACTTGAAGAATTTTTAAGCTCATTAATCATCAAAATTATCCTACCCTTATGGCCTAAAAATAATCCCTTCAAAATCCCTTTGATTCAAAATGATGGACTTTCACTTGGTAAGTTGATTAAATATGCTACGATAACAAATTAATTGATATAATTTTGTCGTGTTGATATGAGTGATATATCTACTAAATATCTCCAAGATAAAAATAATTGAGTGCTATGAGCGAAACTTGCGAGAGTTGTCAAAATGATTCATACTATGATCTTAGAATATTAGTTTAGTTACATGATTTGACTGCAAAATATTATTCTATATGTCATGAGAAATTTTTGCGTGATAATGTTTAAAATGCAAAATCTGACCCAAAAACAAAAATATTTTTGAAATTTTTTTGAAAATATTGTTCGCACATATTAAATGCATTAATACATGCATTGGTTCATATTTGATAAAATGCGAAATTTTTCTTGAAAAATGCAAAATTTTAATGAATCTATGCTAGATTGCTTAAATGCGTTACTTGTGCTTACATAGTAAATTTTCATATGCAAAATTGTATAACTATGTGCTAAAAATGCCGAAAAGTTAAAACGTGCATTTGTTGAGGGGGAGTTTACATGAGAATTTGTTCGTATCTCCTATATGATTTACTGCAAAACACGACTTCTAATATTTTTTTTGAAGTGTCACAAAATATTTTGAGCTCATCCGAGAAGTCAAGTGTTGAATTTCATCAACATTGGGAGATATGTTAGGAATTAATTGTAGTGTCCTTAGTTAGTATTTGAGTTTTGGGTCAATATTAGTTAATTTATTGTATTTGGGGTCAAATTGTAAATATTTTATTGTTTGAGTCCCAAGCCTTAATATACCAACTCATGTGGTATATAAGGCATCCCATTAACCCTAATTAGGGTTGGTCAATGTATAATTCTTAAAAGTAAGTTCTTAATTTCGGCACACACACACAAACACACACTGAAGGTGTTTTAAGAACTTTATCATTTTTAAGCCTTTGATCCTCTCTTGAGTGCGTAATCGGACTAACAAGTGGTATCAGAGCAAGACACGGATCGATCTGTGCAAATCTATACCAATTTCGTTTGATTTCGTCAAGATCGAAAGAGTTTACTAAGCAAATTTTATTTTCGATTTTTTTCAAGTATTTTGGGTTAGATCTTGCTGTTATTGATGTTTTTAAACCTTTAAATGCTTGATTATCAGTCTTGGCTTGTTTAGGAACTCGTTTAGATTAATTTTCGTCAAGTTTGAGAAATTTCTGGGGAGAAATCGATTGAAATTGGTGTGTTTTAAAGTTGCTGGAAAAATTTCGGGCGTTTCTCTAGAACAGTGTTTATTCACTCGAAGTTCGTTCTTGAACCCGAAAATTAACTCATATTGCCGAATTTCAATTGAAATTCGCCGAAATTGAGAAAATTTTCGATCAGAAAATTGACCGAATTTGAGTAAGCTAAGTTTATTCGCCGAATTTGCTTTCTACTGTTTAAAATTCACGGAGAATTTGGTCGAATTTTAAAATTAAGATTGCCCGAATTTCAACTTAAAATTTTCGGCGAAGTTTTGATTTAAGTCACCCGAATTTCTTAATTCTCGGCGAACTTTTATCAGAAAGTCACCCGAATTTTGATTTTTTTTAATTCTCGACTGAATTTAGTTTACCCGAATTTTGAAAGTAATTTTCGATAAAATTTTTCCTACCTTAATTTAATCCTGAACTTCGGCGAACTTATATTTGTCACCCGAATTTTGATTTCCTTTGATTTCAAAATTCTCGACAAAGTCTTTTCATCCGAATTTCAGAATTCAAATTTCGGCAACAACTCTACAAGTGCCCGAATTTTACTCTTTCAAATTAAAATAAAAAGTCGATCACTTAAACACAATTTCTATCCAACCAAAATTTATTCAAACTTAACGTTAATCTTTGACGTTATTTCTCGAAACTGACCATTTAGGATTGCAGATCACGACCGTGAACGATCATTAAAAGGCACTCAACTACATCCATGGATATCATAGCAATCGGAAGTGATAACAGACCCCCAATTCTAACAATGAAAAGGGGGGAGTCTACATATAAAGATATGGCCAAGAATGACATCATCTTGGCCAAAACACAAAATTTGGTCACTGAGCTAGAAAATAAACTAGCTACTTCAGAAAAATCACTAGAATTAGCTGAAGCTAATCTAGTAAAATCTGAAGAAAAAGTAGTTTCCCTGACATCAAAACTGACCGTGCTTGAGCATATCCAGAATTCTCCATTAGAACACTTGCAAAAACTAGAAGCTCTGGAAAAGAAAAACGCAACAAATTATCAATGTGTGCTCAAACACTTAGGTGAAAAAGCAACTCTCAGATGTCATTTAGAAAATGCATCTGAGAAAATCTCGAAGCTTGAATCCGAGACTAATATGCTGAATGCAAATATTAGTCAATTAACCACTAGCCTGCGAATTAGTGAAGAAGAGCGTATTGGTAAAACAGATCAATACAATCTTCTAATGGAGGAACGTAAGAAGCTTTACTCCAAAATCAAAAGTCTGGAGGACCTCCTTACGAAAAGGGGACAAACCGACAAAACGATTTTCTTGAATCAGCCTAAGGACACGAGATTTTACAATCCACGTGAGGGCTTAGGTTTTAAGCCAAACCAACCAACCACTGATAAACGGCCACTTGCTCTTTACAATGCTGCATACCTAGGACTAGGAATACCTAGCTTGTTAGCCTTTCTCAGATCATCTGAAGAAGAAGATAACCTAGAACAGGAAAAGCGCAAGAACAAAAGCAAGGCCGAAATATCCTTGGATTACAAGGAAATCAACGATAGTTATGGAAGTAGGGAAATTCCTCTTTCAAATGACTATCTACATATGTTTCCCCATCCTCCCTCTGAATCTGATCAGCCCATGACAGAAACATCTAGCTCAAAGAACTCAGATCTTTGCCGAATTTACATTCCTCAAAAGATCAAGAATATTCAATCCACGATAGAGCTCGAACGGAAAACATTTCAAGCTGAAAAGGAGAAACTCCTTGAGAGAATTTCCTCACTTGAAAATCAATCATATGCTGATCTCGCTAAATCTTCTAAGTCGGAGTCTGTTACTATAACACCAATAGATTCCTCATCCATGAAGAATAGGCTAACTAAGAAGATTCTCATTCAAGCAACAGCTAACATCCCTTCACCATCTATGACAGATCTGAGACGGACAGAGACTGCTGGGAAGAAAAATTCAGGAACGCAAGAGAAGGATGCCAAAATCTTTGATAAAAAGACGAAGCAAAATTTGACTAGTGTTTCTGATTTAAAATTATTTCCAAAAACATTTAGAAATCTTTCTTCATGTAGTTCGAACTATGCTTCCGCTTATTCCCGTATTCCTTCCACAACAAGTTCTGTTAAGAATGTCAGTGATTATCTTACCTACGATAAGTGTATAGCTACGAATGCTAAATTTATACGTCGTAGAGATATGATTTCAGGAACACACACGAAAACGGTTCTACCATCCAAAACGTCCAACCTAAAAGTTGACGAAAAGGTAGCTAGAACATTCAGAAGGCCAACTCCCACTGAAACAAAAGCTAAAGCTCAAGCTTTAGAGAAAAAGGTCAAAAACGTGACCAAATCAGACCCAAAAATACCTGAGCAATCGAAAACCCGAGCTGAAGCTAAGGGAAAAGATTGCAAACAAATCTGGGTAATTAAAACAGTGCTTGCTGCATGCACAAAGCTCTGTTTTCCTTTAGGGGTAAAGAAAATTTGGGTACCGAAAAACTCAGGAAAGATACAAGCCAACCTGGTACACAATTCACCCAATCTTGCATGCACTTTAACCTCTGCAAATGCGAGGACCCGTCTTAAACGGGATCTCTAACACTGCTTAAACTTATCTTGCAGATAAGTCATGTGTGGTACTTAGACTCGGGTTGCTCCACACACATGACTGGAAGAAAAGAACTGCTGAGCAACTACACAGAGAGATTTGGTGGAAAGGAGGAGTTTATTTCATTTTTATTAAGGGGGAGTTTATTTCATTTTTATTATGGGGGAGTATATTTCATATTTATTAAGGGGGAGCATATTTCAATTTTATTAAGGAGGAGCTTATTTTTATTACGGGGGAGTATATATCATTTTATTGAGGGGGAGCTCTTTGACATAATATAAAATTCCGAATCTGCAATTTATTTGCCAAAATTTCATCCAAATCACGATGGAATCGACCTATTTTAATTTTTAGGTTTCGGGCGAAATTCGAGTAAAATTCAAATTTTCATCCGAATTTCTGCTTTTCAATCCAAAATTCGGCGAATTTCTACTGTTCACTCGAAATTCGGCGAATTTCTACTGTACCCCGACTCCTCACAGTCGAATTCCATCGCCCGAATTTGTCAATTTCGGCAAATTCAATTTTAAAGACAAGCACCCGAATTTGATGAATGATGATAACAAATTCGATTTAATTTTTACTTACCCGAACTTCATTACAATTCGGCGAACAAAAATTTCAAATCCTCATTACCCGAACTTCATCAAATTCGGCGAACAAAACCTTTCAAATCCAAATTCGGCCAAATCAAACTTCGAGTATTAAACTTTCAATGTACTCTTAGCCGAATTTGTGAACTTCGCCGCTTGTATTTCAAAAGTATAATCTTATTTACTTAAGCAAATTTCGGGCACTTTCATATAAAATTTTTCAAGTCCGAAATTTTTTTTCTAAGTAACGTCTTTATTTACTCTGCCTATGCTAACAATTTTCTGTGTTTCCTTCTTAGCAGATTGAATAAAAATGTTACGAGAAATTGACGAAGTATTCCCTCAAAGTCAATGGGCCACTAAAATTCCCAACAACCCGGCCATTGACTTTGACAATATCTCGGTCCCAGCGCCGATATCCTTGACCAACTCCGCCGAAGGGACTTATCCACCAAAAATAAAACCCGACAAGTCCTTCCCTACCTTCGGTGGTTTCCAGTGATAATAACCCACTTTCAAGACCTACACCCCGAGATAACCCGTCGACCGAGATCGGAGGGATACCAAATTCCCAAGCTAGCATCCCTCCATTCTTCCAAATCCAAATTTGATCTCGAGTCGATGCGGATCCCTGACCACCTCCTACAAATCGCTAATCCTTCCAACCCAATAGTAGCGAGGTACCTCCAATCCATCACCCTTGAAGACACTCCTATGGTTCGACAAAACCCAGTCGAACCTACCCCGGGAATTAGCCTACCCCAGCCTCAGTTAGGTCTAGGAAGCGCCGCTTCCCCTCCTCGTTCCTCACGAAAAACAAAACGAGGGGAAGACGTAAGACGCATACAGGAGCGTCGCACCAAACAAAAACATGATCGACCTCCTCAGTCCTCTAACCCACTACAAAGCCGGGCCGAACCCGTAGGAACAGGAGACGACACGATCGTCTCCCGAGTAGCAGTCGTGCCATCAGGCCCAAGCACGCAAATAACCCTTCCAACCCATTCGGTCGTCTCCCAACAGACGACCGTCTCAATAGCACCGGAGGAGCCACGACAACCATCATTGCCTTATTCGGAGGCAATAGATGTTGAATTAAGCAGTTCACTTCCTCCGACTGCGCCCTCCTTGATCACAGGTCTAGTGTCCGCACCAACTAAAATTTTTTCCATTTCTAGGACACATACACTATTTTCCGCACCTCTAAGTCTTCCAGACTTAGACAGAACGCTCTCTGACGTCACTCTGGGGTTAATCTCCGAGGGACTGAGCGGAAGCCCCGAAACGATCAACATCCCACCAGTCGTCTCGGGCCAACGGTCTGAGTTTGTCTTAGCACCGTTGCCACCGGTGTGCCTTGGTGGCCCCGGAAGACCCACTACAGTGGGCGGCACGTCAGAAATCTACTCTGACGTCGCGACAACGGCACGCCTCAGTGGCTCCGTTTTATTTCCCGATCCGTTTGTGACGGAGTCTCGGCTACGATCTTTTGGCGACGAACTAGTGGAAAAAGTCCGGGCCATGATCGAAACATCAAGACAAGACAAAGGCAAGACTCCAGTCACACACGAGACAGCTGCTGCTGTTCCTTCACTCACACAACCAGAAGAAGGACCGTGGGACGTGCCCATTGAAGAACTCTTCAACATTCTTTTGGCACGTATCCGGTCGGCGCCACACCTGACACCGAAGGAGAAAGAAATCCAGAGGCTGATTGACCCCACCAGCTGCCGAACACAAGCCGGGGGCCTATCTGGATCGCGGGACGACCCTGAAGACGAGGACCGTCCCGAGGGGGAGAACCGACAGCGTGGAGTCGAATCCCCTCACCAGCAGCAGCCAACAACCAAAACAGTCCAAGAATCCAACCCGCTGGATACCTCAAGCTCAAAAGGCAAAACAAAACAAGTCTCCAGCACCACAATAATATTCCCTACCATGGAGATCTCAACCACAACCGAACAAAATACACAAGAGATCTCCAATACACTTTCCCTTTCGACACCCACTCCAGTCACTATAAGCCTTAGCTCACCAAGAACCTTCTACCGACAAAGTCCACCTCAAGCCACATCTATTGACCTCCAAATCTCGGAAGAAATCAGCCAACTCTACAATCCACATGATGGGTAGAGAAATATATATTTGAAGAAGGATGGCTGAAGCAACCGATGGACCTCCAGCTCGAAGCCAGATTTCGAGAAAACGCCAGACTATTCCTCGAAAAGGCGTCGATAAGCCTGGTGAAAGTCCATGAAGATGAGGAGCTGGAAGATCTGCAAAGTGACCTCCCCGATCTACCGGAACTACTCAAACATCAAGTCCAAAATGAGGATGCTCCACTTCTCATGTCAAAGATCGGGGCAACGGTCGATCTTCCGTGGCAAAACGTCAGAATCTTAGTTCCATACCAAGAAGAGATAAGGAAAAGAATCTGGCGTAAAGAGGATCAGCTCGTCAAATTGAACGAGCTGGAGCTACGTGGGATGACGCACCTGTCAGAGCGCAGAGCCAATCTCTACCTTCTTTCCCTAAGACGTCTTCATATGTTCTTAGGGAAAGGAAATGATCTGGCTGCTCTCAGGCGAGAGGAAAAGCAGAGGCCCCGAATACAAGCCGTAGAAAGAGTTGGAATAGATCGGCTCGGGACCTTCCTACTAAGCGTCTACCACGTAGTGAGGGAAGACGGTACAAGAGAGACCTTGACAGAGGCTGACTTCCCGTACATCAGAGCTGAAGACATCTCACAGATGATTGGAAGCTACCGATACGTGGGAACGCTGCAGGACCAGGACGTCAAATTAGGATACATGACGATCAAAAGGTTCATGCTCCGACAAATCAAGTACGGAGCGACGCACGACCTGCAGCTAGCACTGGAGTCAAATGTCAGAAAGGTCAACCTCACCAAACCATCATTCGAGCTCCCTGAACAAGTTGAATATGGTGAAGGCCACGTGTTCGAAAGTGAAGATCCAGCGGTGGTCTACATCAACTACAAGGGAGAAAAGCGAATATTGAAGACATCGGAGATACCAAAATTCTCCGACGGAACGCTCCTCATCATACGAGAGAAGTTGAGGAGCATACTGGATAAGATGGAAGGTGAAGGACCGGACACAAAAGCCAAGATACTGAATATGCTGAACAACATACAAGAAAGGCTTTCGTTCCGGAGGGAAATAAGGACGTACGAGCACAAGCTTGGACTACGGAACTCCGTGTACGCCCAGCAACGACCCAAAGGCTCAAAGAAACAGACAAAGACGAAGAAAGGACACTAAGGGGGAGAATGTTAGGAATTAATTGTAGTGTCCTTAGTTAGTATTTGAGTTTTGGGTCAATATTAGTTAATTTATTGTATTTGGGGTCAAATTGTAAATATTTTATGTTTGAGTCCCAAGCCTTAATATACCAACTCATGTGGTATATAAGGCATCCCATTAACCCTAATTAGGGTTGGTCAATGTATAATTCTTAAAAGTAAGTTCTTAATTTCGGCACACACACACAAACACACACTGAAGGTGTTTTAAGAACTTTATCATTTTTAAGCCTTTGATCCTCTCTTGAGTGCGTAATCGGACTAACAAGATATTTGCATTTATTTCAGAAATATAAGGAGCATTGCAATTTATTTTTGGGTTCATCCTTAAAAGATTAAATTTTAGTTTAATCAGACCTAAATATTAACTAAACCCAAAACATTTTTACAGTCCAAAGTATTTTTTTTACCTTACCCGATCGTAAAGTATTAATACCACTCGATCGAAAAACTCACTCACACGCAACTTCTCTCAGTTGAAAAACTTTTCAACTTCCAAAACTCACTTCGAACTCTCTTCGGCGATTTCATCTAAACTTCTCATTCTTCAGTAATTTTCCGTCTAACTCGCCGAATTCGAAGGTAGAAACCCGTTTCGGATCACTTTCCGGTCAAAAACGCACGATTTACAACTGTTTCTCAAAATCATTTGAAGAAAATTTTACTTTGATATTTTTTTTGACTGAAACGATTTTAAACTTTCAAAATTAACGTGTTTAAACTCGACCATTCGGATTAAAATCATGATATTTGGATTCACAACTGATTTCTGATCGTTCTCAGTTCATATTAACTCATGATTTACCCAGAAATTGTCATTTGCGTTTTAAGCATTCTGTTTAATTTCAAACTTTTTCGATCAACAAAGTTCTTATCGCAAACAGTGTCGTCGAAGAGTTTTCGTTAATTTTTATTCGATCGCAAAACTCAGCGGCAAAAACCTTATGTTTTCGATATATTTTTATTCGATCGAAAAACTTCGAGGCGAAACCTTAGTTTTCGATTCTATTCGATCGCAAAAATAAGCGGCGAAAACTTTAAGTTTTTCGATATACTTTTATTCGATCGCAAAACTACGTGGCTAAAAGTTTTTCGACAACTTGTTATTCGATCACAAAATTACACCGCGAAAAACTCTTGTTTTGGACAACATTATATTCGATCGTAAAAGCCATCGACAAAACTCTTGACGTATTCGATACATTTTTATTTGATCGCAGAACTTAATGATCGCATAAATTCACGATCGAATAAAAACACGCTAAAAAGACTTAGCAAATTTTTCAAATTTTTCTCTAAGTCTTTCTAACAATTAGAAAATTTTCGATCGCAAAATTTAACGTTCGAATAAATTCTCGATTTAATAAAAATGCGCTAACAAGACGTAGCAAATTTTTCAAAATTTTTCTCTAAGTCTTTCGATAAACACTATCACTTACAAATTTTTCTAAGTCTTTTTCGCCATATACAAATACTTCGTAAAATTTGCATATGAAAATTTTATCTAATGAAGTTTATTTCATTCTTTACAGAAATGGCACATCCATAATACTCTCACATTTACACTTGTGGAAGCTGGATGACAGTCCACGACAACAACTACCAGCTGGACCTTGCTAAATTTCGGTGTCCGGATGAAGTTATCATCTCCATCCTCAAAGGACACCCACTATGGCCAGCTCTGACAATGACCGCCTCTGTACAGATGGTCTACCTCCAGCAATTCTGGGGATGTATTCAGAGCTATGTCGTTGGCGATGACGTGAATACACGACGAAGATTAATCAAAGACGCGTCGTCCTGACCAAGAACCTGCTGGCCATGGTGCTCGATCTACCACATCACGAACACTACGACCAACTTCCAACGGATGCGGAGATAGTGGAAGACATGCCCCGGATAGGATACAAGCCCCCGCTAACCAAACTGGCAAATTTCCAAAACAACGGGATCCCACACCCGTGGCGGACTATGTTCGGCATAATCAATAAATGCCTCTCCCCAAAGCACTCCGGGTTTGACAAGACGAATGGAAACATCCTTTGCATCTTCCATGAAGTAATCTTTTCGAAGAAATATGACGTGGCCCAGCTCATATGGAATTTAGCGGACCAGATGCGTCAGAGGGAGACTAAATCGAAGGCAAAGTTCCTTCCATACGTTCGGTGGTTCCCGATGCTGATCTCTCACTTCATGGACGTACATCAAGAGATTCCGCGTCTACCACCAGTTGGAGGATATATCCCGCCTCGCCTTCGCTTCTTTCATAACCCGAAGGCAGCCGAACTAGCACTCCAACCAATGCATATCCCATCGGACTGCTCAGCCTAGCTGATCCAACCGACGAGGCCTACCAGGATTACTGCCAAAATAACTCCATCACGGAGGAAATGGTATGGGCCGTGGATCAAGCCCCGGCGCCTTCTCAACGGGCATCCTTGGTGGAAATAACCGAGCCCGAAGCCGTGGTTCAGGAGAAAGAAACACCGATTGTTGAGCCCGAAGGTGTCCCTCAAGTCAAATCTCTTGAGGCCACCGAATCTGATGAAGAATACAGACTTCAAAGAAGGGGCTTACGCCGACAACAAATCTATGCCCCGTCTGTATCTCCTTCAACGCAAATGGCTTCGGTGACATCTCCTCCACCAACAACGGATCAGCCAACCACAATGATTCAAATTGAATCTGTTTCAACACCCATAGAGGTGATACATACCGTATCATCTCAAGGATTTGGTGGAAGCCCCGTTGGACCCCCATATCTTCGGCGCAAACAATGGGCCAACCCACTGAAGTGGTGACTTCAGGGTTGATAACGGATGTCTTTGGACGTTCCGGTATCTCAAGACCTCTTCCAGGCGGCACATCGGAAATCTTTTTCGATGTTGTGACAGTGGAGCACCTCCCTGGCCCCACACGACACCACCAATGATCGTGACGGAGCAACCCTTACATGAAGCCCTCTCCACAGCCATCTCTTCACTTGAAGATCGACTGATGGACAGGATGCTCCAAGCAATAGAGACTTCCCGGCGAGATACCGGGAAAGCACCAGTCTCAGAGGTTGCTTCGTCCGAAGCCCACACCACACCCGTATCATCACCACCACTAACCACCACCATACACACCCCGATACCACCAACCCTCACCACCCCAACTCAATCACTTTCCCTCATCAACCCGTACACCATCCCAATCACCCAGCTTCATGACATCCTTATTTCCCAACTACTAGCCTTAGAGACCAGGACCCTAGCTGAGGAGAGTCTGTACAAACGGCTAGTCGATGAACCTGAGCCGCCCGCCCAAACAAGATGTCGTGAAGAAAGCTCCCGCACCAAAAGAAGACATGACGATCCCGATGATCCGGATCGTCATGAGGGGGAGAAAAGGCAAAGGACCACACGCAGCGGTCGTGGTCAGAGTCAAGAAAAACAAACGACTCAAGAAGCTGGAGGATCATCCACAAACCGACCAACCACACAACCCACTACATGCCAACAAACAACCACAACTCTCACCATATCCCACATAAAAATACTACCTCTCTCTCCCACAAATCCAAATCAAATCCCGACCTCTAACCTCCTCCAAACCAACCAGAAGCAGTCGTCTACGATCCACATGCGATCGTAGATGATTCCATCATAAACTAGAAGTGGATGATGCAATGGGAACCAGAGGAAGTTGTTCAAGCCGGACTCTCCAACGTCAGGTACTTCTTACAACAAGCTTCTGTTGACTTGGTGCTGCTTGAAGATGAAGAACTTCAAGAAGGCGAGAACTACAACTCCGCTCTCCCCGAACTACCAGAAATGATCAGGCATAGATTCGACTCTCCTCCTCGCTTTTCAAAAGGGACAGTCGGAGTCGAGATGCCTTGGGAGAATATACGGATTGAAGTTCCGTTCATTGAAGATATAAGGAAGCAGATATGGAGGGCTCTTAACCGCATAAAGAAGCTCAATGAACTGAATCTGCGGGGTATCTCCCATTGGGAAGATAGGAAGAAGATGGAGCACATCTTCATACTCAACTATCTTGGTCCCGATCGAAGTGGCATGACAACGGATGAACTCAAGAAAAACTTCAGGAAAAAGCCACCGATCCTCCAACTCATGGGTGTTTCCGCACTCGATTGGAAGTTATCCAACCCCAATCTATCACATAGAGCGAGCAGACAGCAACCATACTCGAGAGGAGATAGACGAGAGCTATCTGTCGTTTCTTCCACCAGACGAAGTATATCGTCTGTTCCAGATGTACAAGAGAAAATACCAGACGCCATCTGGTTAAATCAAGATGGAAGGACTCGAAGGGTTAAAGAGATTCATGGTGCAGCTGATCAAGTATCACACCGCACACGACCTTCAAATTGCTGTAGAGAACAATATGAAGAAGGTCAACATGGAGTCTCCGCTCATGAAGGGCTTCCCACTCAAAGACTTCCCCGAGAACTACATATTCAAGAAACCTGGCCTCGCCATAACTTATCGGAATCCAATTATTGGAAAGACGAGAGCTATGATGATGTCAGAAATCCAAAAATTCTGTGATGGGACGTTGAAGCTAGTTAGGAAGACCATCCAGAAGAGGTTGAATGAGATCACTGAAGAGGCGATCTTCGAGGATCTTGGAGAAGAAGAGGCCCCGTTCCTAAATGAGCTTCTGGATGCAATTAATGAAAGATTGGAGCTGAGGAATGATGTCCGACATTACAAGACAGCATTGGGATTAAGGAAATCATACTACGCTCGACAAAGATAAATGGAGCTGAAATGAAAACCTGCACAAAGGAGGAGATTGAAGAGATATTAGAATTGTGCTTTGTTATTTTGTTATCCTTGTAATTAGGGGCGTAACTCGTAGTTTTGATAGTGTAGGACTAAATAGTAAATATACCATGTAAATAGGTATAAATAAAATGTACACTATCGAAATCAATACACATGTTCATTTCGAAAAAATCACAAGCATTGCATTCACATTCTAAGAGAGAGAAAACCAATCGAAAAACTCTCTAATCGTTTCTCTCTTAAGATCTTCAAAGATATTCGACCGAAGGTAATTCGTAAGATTTCTCATTCGAATATCTACAATTCATGCTAAGATCGGTCGTTAGTTGATATAATAGGACCTAACAAATACTTCTTCCTTTCATACTCCATTGAGGAAGGCTGTCTTAATGTCTATCTGGTACACCGTGAAGTTTATGTGGGCAGCAAAAGCTAGGAAGATCCTTATTGCTTCAATTCGGGCAACAGGTGCATATGTCTCATCGTAATCAATTCCTTCATGTTGATTGTATCCTTTTCCCACTAGCCTAGCTTTACTTCTGATCACGGCCCCTTGTTCGTCTTTCATGTTTTTGAAGATCAGCTTAGTGTCAATTATGGTTTTCCCTTTCGGACTAGTTTCCAAACGTTCAGTCTCTCAAACTGGCTAATTTCTTCCTGCATGGCAATAATCCATTCTGGATCAATAAGAGCGCCAGCTACTTTGGTCTGTTCCTTTTGACTGAGAAAACATGAGTAGAGACTTTCATTGATCGTTGAAGCGCGGGTGGTGTCTTTCATTGATCGTTGGATGAGCGCGGGTCCACTTTCTTTCATGTGTGTGGGATGGTTCAGTGGCATCGTTTTCCACGTGGATTCCTTGATTTGGGATGATCTGTGATTCCGTATGCTCATCTGGTTTGGGCTCTGACTCTGCTGAAGATGCTTCTGGCGTGGAGTCAGTGGTTTGAGTGGTGTCATCTTCTGAGCGTGCAATGACATCTGAGTTGGTTGGAGGTACGTTATCTTCTCCGATGTGGAGATATCGTAAGAGGCGAAAGGTCATTGTAGAAGAGGTAGAAACGGTGGGTGGCGGTGGTCTTGGATAGAGATGCTCGAATAGCATATCAAGATCCACATCCTTGGTGTAGAAATATTTGAAGGTGTGCCCACCGTGGAGGTACTTGGTTGATCTTTTGTCAACTCTCGTTAAAGTCCGGGTTCTGGACTGATTTGTGCAGAAGCCACTGGGAAAAGTTGCTCAAGAGCTCTTTATTTCCCGTCATGTGTGAGGAGAAACATTAGTCCAAGTACCACACATAACGGACATGCAACAAGTTAAGCAATCTTAGGTACCCAGATGAGGACGGGTCCTTCTTTAATTGCAGGTGTGGGGTTCAACCTTTTTGTTGTTATATTGAGTTCTAAGTCAGGTTGTTGGATGACTGATTTAGGAACCCAGATTCGATTATAGCCCATTGGGTGCAGTTGAGATTTTAGAATCCACATTTGTCAATGTTTTAACAATTTATTACGCTTGTCTTTGTCCATATTTTCAGGTGAGGTGTATCTCTTTCTCTTTGCTTTGTGAGATTGCATGTATTGCATCGGAGATACATCATCAGGAAGAGGGGAAGAAAAATACTTTCTTCTTTGTAAAGTGGAAGCATTTTTCCGGAAACGTTTGTTACGAGAACATGGAAGTACATCATTGTTGTCATACCAAGACTTAGATACTTGGTAGAAAACAAAGAAGCATGGTTTGCGACTTTACATGATGACTTTTCGGAAAACGTAAAACAATTGAACACAGGTTAAACAAGAGTCGAAGGTAGCTTCTTCTTTTTATCAAAGAGAGTTGTCTCCTTCACTCGACCCGACCTAACTCTCTTTGTCTCTTTAGAACTCAGTCTTTGATTTGTAGGCACATGCAATACGGAGTTAGTGCAAGACAAAGAGGTTTCTTATCTGTTTTCTTACGTTTACACGTAGGTGTTTCGGAAACAGAATAAGTGAGGTGGAAGGTTTGTACACATCAGGAAAGTTTTGAAGAGTATAAATTTTGATTAAAAGAATAGTTTCCAAATAGGCTTTCATTCCAGATTCTAGAGACGCGGTTAGATCGCCTATTTTGCGAATTATCTAGGGAATATAAATAGAGGAATAAATGGGTTTGGCATGTTCGGAAGTACTTTCCTGTTTTTCGGGTCCAAAGGGCGAAATGAAGTTCGTAGTTAGCGGAGTGTTTCTAGTTTTATAACTACCGTTCAGCTCTGCATAACTAAATGCAATTTGGGCCCAACTTTTGTTTCTCCTTTTTGTTCTTCTGATCGATCACCTCTGTCGATTCAACAAAAGGCATAAGCTTTTCTATGCTAGCCAAGGTTTTTAATGTCGTACAGAGAAAAAACTTCATCTTTCTATGGGTTCATTTTACTTAGGAACCCCAAAACTTTGCAAGGATTGTAAATCTTTCGGTTGGTTGTGAAAGATGGTTTGATCGGTTTGACCTCTTTTAGTAAGAAGGTCCTCCAATAGAGTTTAACGCGTTCTTTAGTGATCAAGTCGTAGATACATGTACACATTCTTCTTCGCTTTCCTTTAAATTTTTCTTAATATCGCTAATATGTCTTTCGCGATTCTCTACCTTTTCTGAAGTTTTTTTGCTTTAGATTCTGAAAGGCTAATGATTGCTTAAGAATAGCTATCTCTTCATGTTGTTTGTTTAGTAAGGCGTAATTATTGTCAAATTTTCTTTTTAGCTCGTCCATGTTGTTTGGTAATGATCGTAACGTCAAAGAGATCTGTGAAATGAATGTTTAATTTCAAACAATTATATTAGAAGTTTGAGTAGGAGATTTTGACCAAAATAGATACGAATTTTCAAAGTCTTTAAAGGGAATACTTTTCGTATTTTGGACTTAGAAATTTCTTGAAAAACTGTTAAATAATTCTCGGGCAACGAATAATTTTAATTAGTTAATCGGCGAGAATTGTGAATTTCGTGTGTTGACTTTCGGTCAACAATTCAATCGAAATTCGTTTAACACTCGTTGAAAATAGAGTGAGTATGAAATTCGGGTATACGTCCATTGCCGGGTAAATCTGTCCGAGAATTTATAATTTTCGGATGATTTTTGAGCAAGAAACAAAAATTCGAGTCAAGTAGACGAATTTTACATATCGAGTAAGACTGGCCGATTTTTGAAAATCGGGTATCCCTTGGCCGAAATTTGAAAATCGGATATTTCTTGCCAAAGGTAAACCATCGCGTAATCCTGACTGATTTTTTGAAAATCGGGTAATCCAAGTCGAATTTTGAATCGGGTAATCCTGGCCGAAGTTTGAAATTCGCCGAGAGTTTTGAACATCAGGCGAATTTCAGATTTTAGTTGCCCGAAAATTAACTAAACTAGACTGATTTTCGACGTGTTGAATAATTTTCGAGGAGATGAGCTGAATTTGTGGGCAATGTTACATTCATCCACCCGAAAATCAAAATTGTTGCAGAAAAGACGAGTTTCCTCGATTTTGGCTCATATCTTACTCAAATTTGACTGAAATCGATGCAAAAGAGTAGAAAATCACTCATAAACGGTTTATCAAGCTCTTGAGGGGATAAATACAGTAAAAACAGTTCAAAACACCCAAATGAACAAGAAAAAATCGAAAATGAAGTTTATCCAAAAACTCTTTTAAATCATACTGAAATCGAACGAAACTGGATTCAAATCATTTTGATTGATCCACGCTAGGCTCTGATACCACTTGTGCGTCCGTTTTCTACCAAACAAGGATCAAAAGAAATTAAAGGCAAACACAGACTACAAGGTGTTCTTCGATCTCTAAGCATAAAATCAATCTTTTGATCCTTGTTTGATAGAAAACGGATCAACACCATCCGACTCTTCTTGGCGTATGCGGCTCATAAAGACTTCATGGTCTATCAAATGGACGTCAAAATGGCGTTCCTTAATGGAATTTTAAAAGAAGTCTACGTCGCACAACCCGAAGGGTTCTTTAGTACTCAATTTCCAACTCACGTTTTCCAACTTGACAAAGCCTTATACGGCCTCAAGCAAGCTCCTAGGCCATGGTATGACGTGTTTTCGGAATTTTTAGACAAGTTCGTATTTTCAAAGGGCCAAATCGATACAACCCTTTTCGTCAAACACAACGGAATGGACATAATGCTCGTATAGATCTATGTGGATGACATTATTTTTGGTTGCACAAAGTTTAGTAAGTTGATGATGTCCACATTCGAAATGAGCATGATGGGAGAACTTCACTTGTTTCTTGGATTGCAAGTCCGACAACTCCCAAACGGCATATTCATCAACCAGTCCAAATATATACATGATCTTCTATGTAAATATAACTTGGACAAAAGCAAACCTATGCCAACTCCAATGTCTACATCGCTAGAGTTGGGTTCCGATCCCTCAGGCCAACCCATCGATGTTACGCTTTATCGTGGCATAATAGGGTCCTTGCTTTATCTAACTTCGAGTCGTCCTGACATTATGTTTTCTACATGCTTATGTGTCAGGTTCCAAGCCAACCCAAAAGAATCCCACCTAACTGCCATAAAGCGCATCTTGCGATACCTTAAGGGACACCAAACTTGGGTTTAGGTATCCTAAAAATTATGGTTTTAATCTTGTTGGGTACACTGATGCGGATTTTGCACGTCTGGTGATGCGCAGTTTCTCGGCGACAAGCTTGTGTGTTGGTCTTTAAAGAAGCAAAACCGTCTCCACTTCAACGGCAGAGGCGGAATGTGTCGCTGCTGCAAGCTATTGCTCGCAAATTCTATGGCTTCGCAGACAACTAATGGATTACGGGTTTGATCTAAATAAAATTCCTATTTTTAGTGATTCTCAAAGTGCAATCGCAATAACTTGCAATCCCGTGCATCATCCACGTACCAAACATATTGACTTAAGATATCATTTCATTAAAGATTACGTGGAGAAAGGGATGATAGAAATGTCCTTCGTTAGCACGGAGTTACAATTACTCGACTTATTTATTAAAGCTTTAGACGAAAAACGTAGTCTCTAAGCTTGGCATGATCAATCTATCTCCTTAAAATTGCTCTAATTAATGCAAATTCTAAATTGTTGAGGGGGAGTTATTTTTTATTCAAATTTTTTTCATTATTTTTAATACTTTTATTTTCGTTCTTTATTAAAAAAAATTCCAAAAATATTTGTTTTAAAAATATAATATTAAAAAATAATCAGATCGAGAAGTCTAGACTTGCCTCAAAAACATATACTTTGAGCAAGTTTCCTATGATTCTTTGACTTCGATGGATACAAAAGTGTCTAAGTCACATTGCCTTATCGAGTGGCGATGCATGGGATATGAGGCACAAAGTCACCTACATTTGTGAGTTTTGAGCCTATTCGAGCTATTATACATATGCTCTCTTTTTTTTGAGTGGTCACTCATAGTTTGACTTTAATCGATCTTGCTTTGTTTTTTCATTTCGCGATTATTGGTGTGAAATTTTCTGTTTAAAAATGATAAGGGCATTTAGGATTGCGTCACTTGGCCAAAATGCTTCAAATACCAACTCTCATATCCCTTAGTGAGCCCCTTTGAGCTTTAATTCCCATTTTTTAGCCACTAAACACTCGCCAAGAATGACTTCCAAAAAAGCCTACAAAAGGAAATCGGAGATTTCAAAAGGAAAGAAGACCTTATGTCGGACAATATTTTGCCACAATGGACATGAACTCCTCCCACGATAATCTTTTTGAACTTCAAGGATCATAAGAAGAGGAGCATGATTCATGAAGCTATGAACTCCTTCTTCGATAATCTTGACCTTATTAAAGGAATCACAAGAAGAGGAACATAGCTACGGTGTGCGGAGGAACTACAAACTCCACCTGCAATAATCTTTTATTCCGGTTACGGACATCGAAAGAAGAGGAGAGTAGTATATGCCCATTGGACCGAAGAACTTCTCCTTCGATAATCTCTCTTCTTCCTATATTTTGAGAGAAGGAAAGCTTCGTCTAGGCGCAAAATATTTTGATTATTGAAGACCTGACTCAAAGTAAGGCAACCTCAAATTTTGGGAAAAAGGCTGAAGAAAGTCGAAAACACTATACTATACCTCATTTTCCCAAATATTTTCTTACCTTCAAAAATTCCAAGCCTTATACCAACTCCCTTTTATTTATAAATGATTTTCTACTTTGTGATCATGATACCGGAAGTATTGCGAAATACTGGGATGGGAAACAAAACGGAATGTACCGGATTTTTAGCACGTACAACCATAAAACCAGAGACCAACGCAGGGCTCGACAAAACAGAAATCCCGCTTTTTAGGTGCTTTTTTTTAGTTCATATAGCTTTGATTTTTTAGCCAGCCTCTACTAATTTTTCTCTATGACGTGATTTGAGTGTTTAATTTTTTTATGAATCCCCCGATGCTAAAATGATTCGTGATATGAGGGATTCTTGTGAGAGTTGCTAAATATCACATGCGTTGCGCTCCAATTCGACAATGTGACTCTTGCTATATTTGTTCGCCATCTTTTCATTTTCTTATATGTTAATTGCTCGAACACGTCTGTTGATTGATGTTCTTGACCTATTTGGAGCTACGATTCTGTTATGCATTTATTGAGGGAGAAGAAAACCGTTTTAAATGACTATGTTTTAGGGGGAGGATATTCTTTCAAAAGCACATTGATCACAATTCTCCCGAATTTTATAGAATTTTTTTTCAAACATTGTTTTCAATTTCGGAGAGAAAATAAACTGATTTTGCAAATTTCGGGGTAAAATTGAGAAATTTTTACATAATCGGGACAAAATTGCCACATTCTAAATATGTTCAGGATATAATGCGATTTGTTCAAATTTCGGGGTCAATAGTGAATTTTTTTATTTCGGGTCCAAAGTTCAAACGTCGTAAGTATATAAATTTGATATCGAACTGTTCATTCGACATCTTAATTTCAAATATCGAACCCAAAATTAGGCGATTTGCGATTTTTCAAATTTCAAATCATGCAACCTAAAATCGAGCTAAATCTCGCATAGTTGTTGTCGAAATTCCATTTCTTTCAGATCTATCATCATTTCAACTAATAAACGTGGTAAGAATCTTCGAATTTCGAAGTTTATCTGAATAATCTGCAATTTCGATGCCGATTTCGTAATGTCGGTTCTCTTTTGCAATTGTCGGGTCTCGTTTTCAAATATCGGCAAATTGGTCAAATATCGATACTTAGTCAATTTTCGACATTTTTAGTCAAAGATCGATATTTAGTCCAAATTCGAAATTTTAGTCAACATTCGATTTTGTTTTGTCAAAACTCGATAATAAGTCAACATTCGACATTTCCGACAAATCACGATACTTAGTCGAATTTCGACATTTTAGTCAAAAATCGATATTTAGTCCAAATTCGAAATTTTAGTCAACATTCGATTTTGTTTCATCAAAACTCAGTACTAAGTCAACATTCGACATTTCCAACAAATCTCGATACTAAGTCAAATATCGATATTTAGTCAAAATTCGACATTTTATTCAACATTCGATTTTTTTCAATTTCAACATTTCAGACCAATATATTTTTTCTTCTTCAAATATTTGCCTTTACTCTATAAAATTGATACGTCTAAATTTCGAACTTCATCGATATCGGTACACTCTCAATATCGATATATATCAAATATCGACATACTGCAAAATTGATATCTTTTTAACTATCGATATTTCTAATCAAAAACGTTATTTGCGAACTACACATCATTTTAAATATCGATATATTTTGAAATGTGACCCATCTTTTCAAATATCGATATAGTCGATATAAATTTTTAAAAGTTCGACATTTTCACAAATACCAACATTTTTTATGTCAAGTTTTTACCTTCAAATTTGCTATCTAGGTACCTATCTTCATTCATCCCGACTATTTTTTTTTCTTGATTTTTGCAGATATAAAATGGCTAACTTCAATGTCTCCCAAATTTACCCCGTGGCCAAATGGCTCGAAACAAATGATAACAACTTCCAACATTATCTCACTTCGTTCAAGTGACATGACGAGGTCATAGTTGCCATTTTGAAGCCTCACTTCATTTGGCCAGCCTTGACTCTAGCACACCTCGTTCCCAAAGATTATCTTCAACAATTTTGGGGAACGATGGATCAAGTACAAGGAGCAACGGACGTTATGTTCTCGGCAACCATTCACCAATCTCTGGTGGTCCTCACAAAGGATGTGGTTCCCCAAGTGCTTCGTTTTCCGGAATATGCTACCTATGATGCACTTCCGACGGACGAGCAACTCATAGAAGATATGCTCCGGATGGGCTAAGAAACTTCCCGAGCGTCTCACACCCGTGCAAGACAATGTTCTTACTCCTCAACAAGTGCCTCTCGCCGAAGTACTCGAGATTTGATTGATGCAACATAACCATGCTCTGGATGTTCCACGGCATCGTATTCAACAAAAAATGCGACTATGTTGCATTGGTGATGGCGGAAATAAAGGATCAACTTCACATAAGGGACAATACTCAGTGAGTCAAGGTGGTCCCATATATACGATGGTTCACGCTATTCATTCACCACTTCATGATGTTCACCCGAACATCCCTTCCTAGTTACCCACGGAGAACCAGCCAATACCGAAGCTTCAATATTTTAAAAAGACGACTGTCTCTCCTATGGCACGACCGATGATGATTCCAGCGCATCTGCTCGACCCTGCTGATCCTCAAGATCCCGCGGTGGTAGAATACCAACAACGACATCAACTACAACCAACCACCGCGAGCAGTGCTCCCAGACCAGTACAACCGCCCCTGCCCCTACCCCTCCACCTCCACGTCCGAGTTCTGCAACCCCACCACCGAAGCAAACTCCAACTATCCGATGTGCGAGAGAAGCATCTCCTTCAAGCTCACAGTCTCGTCCTTGTGAGCTTGAGCCTGCTGTTTCGGAAGATTCTACCGATTCGGAGGTCGTTGTACTTGGTTTGATCGGTCCGAAGACCGAAAATTCGATCCAAGATGGTTCATAAATAGCCAGCTACGACTATCGAATTGGTAACGCCCAGTTCCTCAGTGCCAATGGTGTCAACGATCGTGATCTTCAATCCGGCAACCATTCTCTCTGGGCTATCAACTCCTCCGGTTGCTGCTTCCACACCATTAACAACGGGTCCCATATTCTCATATGTGGTGACTACTTCACGACCTCAAGGGTCCATGGCATTTTTCTCTCCCTTAGTAATAGAGATGAAAGCAGTACGTAGCAACGGCCTTAGCGGAGTTCTCAACTGGTCTTCAGGATCAGATTGTTACTCAAGTCCAAACGGCCATGGAACGTCGTGAGAGAGCTGCGGAGAAAGCACCTGCTACGGAAGCCCCACACTCCTGCTTTAACCCGAACACAACGCCGATTTCTAATCTACGGGACATTCTTTTGACACGAATTTCGGTCGCGGACTCGCTGGAATCGGAAGATGTTGTCCTCCTTGACTTTCTCCAATATCAAAGCTCGTGTCGTGGTGATGTTCTTCGGATGAAAAAAAGACATGACAATCACGATGATGCATCAAATCGTCCTGAGGGGGAGAAACGCCCGAGGACCACGGACACAAGCACATCAGAAGGTGCAGCACCACAAATAACAAGTGAAGCCCCAACAACACTCACATTATCTGCTTCTGAGCAAGCCCCCGAAGCTACTGAACAGGTCGCTGAACAAGCCCCGGTACCAAAAACCGCCTCATATACGAAGAGTTCCTCTCTATCCCCGATCGAGGACACTTGGGATAGATCAGAGTTTGAAGAACCAGAAATAGCCAAAGTCGAGACTCTAGCTAAGAGATTGTGGCGACCCTACTTCCTAATTAAGTTAATTGGCGGATTTCCCCGCAACAGAACACGCGGAAGACCCGATAAAATTTTCTTTTTAAACAACCTACATAGTATTATATCGGGTTTACAAAAATATCTACTATTAATACTTTGGGCCGAAGCCCCAAAATTTCAAACCCAATATCAAACACTATGCCACTCCACAGGTCGCGTCCCATGTACTGCGCCACCCTCAAAAGTCCGTGGAGTCACCGCTGCCAGCTCGCCATGAATCTCAACCCTGACACTAGTCGGTGTCGGGTTCATTCTTACCTACAAACAAAAATAGGATAGAACCCTGAGCTATTGCCCAGTAGGTGATTACATAACATGCAATACGTGCGTGCACTCCACCCAATCCTGGTTCCTCACAATATAATATAATGCACACTCGACAAATCTCATCTATCAATTCTCAATTCTCAACAGGGCCCTAGGTCAGACTCGGCACCCACGCGCGCAATGGCAAAGTACACCATCAACCATGCGGTAGCCCACACCGGCCGCGCCGGGTCGCTCCTTCCGCACACAATCTCAACCCGACGGCTTTTTCCCCGAATGTTATACCACAAGTTCGGGTAGACAGGAATCTCACATCTGTCTGTCGTCCCTGAGCCAAATAATATCCGGTGGTTTACACCTCGGGTGGCTCAATCCCGAGTAGATGGGTGTCGCAAACCCCCTCTCCCACCAAGTGCATAATCGAGTCTGAACCTGACTGCCAAAATCGGCAACTCTACCCTTCTCACATTCGACACAATATCGTGTCACCGTATCATTACGGTACCTTCACCTCTCTTATGCATGTCGTGAAATGCATATCACATTCGTCACATATATCACGTATTATTTCTTACAAATAATACCCCAAAATACTCTCGTATCTTAAAATAAGGGTTGACCCGAAAGTTCTAGTCAAAGTATGAATATACTTTGATTTAAAGATAAAATGAACTTAAAATAATTTTATTTGAATATTTGGACCTAATTTAAGACAAAAGTCCAAAAATAATTAGACTGGTCGAATCGTGAAGTTCGGTCAACTTCAGACTTAAAAGCATATGGTCAACCCGACATTTGGAGTCAAAATTCGGGACTCTTCACAGTGTTAGCGGTATTGCCCGAATTTGGATTTCGCGCGTCATTTGATCGAATTTGCGAAGTCTGATTTAGTTCGCATGTCACCCGAAATTCACTCACAGGAATCACCCCGCGAAATTCAAGTTGACCCGCGAAACTTTAGTCCGACCCGCTACTTCTCTCACAGGAATCACCCTGTGGTTGACCCGCGAAATTAATTCTGACCCGCGAAAAAAAACCCATTTACTCACACAATAAAATCCATTTGAGTCCGCGAAGAACTTTTCGCGACCCGAATATAATTCGCGAACTAAACTTCGGCGAACTATCGAAAATCTGCCCGAATTTCAACCTTTCAAATTTGGCGAAATTTAAAATTTGGCCCGCGACCTTCTTTTCTCACTCACATCTTTACAAATCTTTCGGCCCGCGAATTTTATCGCAGCCCGCGATTTTCTTTCCTCTCTCACACTTCACGAACCTTTTTGGCCCGCGAATTCTTTTCAACCCGCGAATTTCTCATGAGCTGAAACTTTCTTCATCTCATCGAAATTCATATTTTCCAGAACTTCATCACATGAATCCGTTCCAGATTTCACATAAACATGTAAGAATTCACAGAACTCATATATTGAGCTCAAACTTAACATCTCAACACAGCAAATACAACACATAATCATTCAAAGCTCCCGAAATTCATGAATTCGGATGACCTTTCATCCAAATTCGTTAAACTAAATAAATCAAACTTAAAAACAGTTTGTAGGGGTTAAAAACCACCTACCTCACTTCCAAGTTAGCCGAAATTGCTTAGTTCTTCTCTGCTTTTCTTCGTTTGTTTTCTTTCGTTTGATATTTTCGTTTGTCCTTATCACCTTTTGAGATAAACCTTTAAAAGGAAAGTTACGTTTCCTTTCTCTTAAGGAAATCTCTTATTGGGCCTACTTTAAATTAATTTGGGCCCATATCTATTTATTTTACTCAAAGAGTATTTTTCTTATTTTCGGTTCAATTTCCCGAAAATTCGCTTTGTCCGAAAATTAACTTCATAATTTTCCGAAAATTACAGAATAATTTTCACGCTAATTGCGCATTATTCCCGTATTAATTTTACGGGTATTACATCCTCCCCCCCTTAAAAGAAATTTCGTCCCCGAAATTTAAGTTGTCTGAAACAACTCAGGGTATTTCTCTCTCATTTCGTCTTCTCGCTCCCAAGTGGCTTCTTCCAATATCTGGTTTCGCCATAAGACCTTCACGAGGGGAATATTCTTATTTCGTAATTGCTTCACCTCATACATTAGAATCTCTACCGGCTTTTCTTCGTAACTCAAGTCCGGCTTCAATTGTTGGTGAAGTCTTTTGTCTCTTAGCACATGATACGGGTCCAACACATACTTTCGCAGTGTAGACACGTGGAATACGTCATGGACTTGTGCTAACGACGTCGGTAATTCTAGCTGATATGCTACTTCACCGACTCTTTTCAAAATTTTGAAAGGTCCTATATATCTCGGACTCAACTTTCCTTTTTGTCCGAACCGTTTGACACCCTTCATAGGTGATACTTTCAAAAATATTTTATCACCTTCTTCAAATTCTAACGACCTTCGCCTCTTGTCTGCATAACTCTTCTGGCGACTTTGGGCCGTTTGCATTTTCTCCCGAATTTTCTTAACAACTTCAGTCATTTCGCGTACCATCTCGGGACCTAATAGCGCCTTCTCGCCGATTTCATCCCAATGAACTGGGGATCGACATTTACGTTGTATAAGGCTTCGTAAGGCGCCATTCCGATCGTTGCTTGATAGCTGTTGTTATATGAAAATTCTATTAACGGGAGATATTTACTCCAACTCCCTTGAAAATCCAAGACACATGCTCTCAACATGTCTTCGAGTGTCTGGATCGTCCTTTCCGATTGTCCGTCAGTCTGGGGATGATAAGCTGAACTAAATGATAATTTAGTTCCCAGAGCTTTCTGTAAGCTTTTCCAGAACTGGGACAGAAATCTTGAATCTCGATCTGATATGATCGATATCGGAATTCCATGGAGTCTCACTATCTCTTGAATGTAGAGTTCAGCGAACTTCTCCATGGGATAGGTCTGGTGAATAGGCAAGAAATGGGCGGACTTAGTCAGTCTGTCAACAATCACCCAAATTGCATCATAACCTTTCACCGTTCTTGGCAACCCGACGACAAAATCCATTGTTATATGGTCCCACTTCCACTCGGGAATCGTCAAAGGTTGTAACATTCCTGCCGGTCTTTGATGTTCTGCTTTGATTTGCTGACAAGTCAGGCATCTATGTACAAATGCAGCAACATCCTTTTTCATTCCCGGCCACCAATAATTTAGTCGCAAATCACGATACATTTTCGTTGCACCGGGATGCACCGAATATATTGTCGTATGTGTCTCCGTCATTAAAGCTCGACGAATCTCTTCATCTTCCGGCACATATAAGCGACTTTTAAATCGTAAACTCCCGTCTTCTCGGAATTCAAATTCCGATGAGACATCTTTATCTTGTTCTCTTTGTTTCTTCAAGTACAACTCATCTTTCTTTTGTACTTCAATGATTCGGTCTAATAGTGTTGGCTTAAGTGTCAACACTGCCAACTTTTCTTCAATCTCTCCGAAATTGATTACTTCAACTCCGAATTGGCGTAATTCAGTGTTTACAGTTTTGCGGCTCAATGCATCTGCGACTACGTTCGCTTTTCCTGGATGATAATTTATCACACAGTCGTAGTCTTTGACTAACTCGAGCCATCTTCTTTGCCTCATATTTAACTCCTTCTGGGTGAAGAAGTACTTCAAACTCTTGTGATCCGTGAAGATCTCGCATCTTTCTCCGTAAAGATAGTGTCGCCATGTTTTAAGAGCAAACACTACGGCTGCGAGTTCGAGATCATGAGTGGGGTAATTTTTCTCATATGGCTTTAATTGTCGGGAGGCATAAGCGATCACCTTCCCGTTTTGCATTAAAACACACCCCAACCCATATTTAGAGGCATCACTATAAACAGAAAAATTTCCAGTACCCGAAGGTATTGCTAACACTGGAGCAGTTGTTAGCCTTTTCTTTAATTCCTGGAAACTTTGCTCACTTCATCCGTCCATTTGAACGGAACATTTTTCTTTGTCAAATTGGTGAGCGTCGAGGCGATGCTGGAAAAGTCCTTAATGAACTTTCGATAATACCCAGCTAGCCCGAGAAAACTTCTTATCTCCGTGGGAGTGGTTGGTCTTGGCCAATTTTCTATAGCTTCTATCTTGCTGGGATCTACTGAAATTCCGTTTCCCGAAATAACATGCCCCAGAAAGATTACTCGATCCAACCAAAATTCGCACTTTTTAAATTTGGCGAATAATTGTTTCTCCCGAAGAATTCCTAGGACCGCTCTCAAATGTTCCTCATGTTCTTCTTTTGTCTTGGAATAAATGAGAATATCGTCGATAAAGACGATAACACATCGGTCCAGCAATTTTTTGAATACTCGGTTCATCAAATCCATGAAGGCTGCCGGAGCATTCGTCAATCCGAAAGGCATGACCAAAAATTCATAGTGGCCGTACCTCGTACTGAATGCGGTTTTTGGAATGTCCGCTTCCCGGATCTTCAGCTGATGATAACCGGAGCGCAGGTCGATCTTAGAAAATACTGTTGCTCCTTGGAGTTGATCGAATAAATCGTCAATCCTTGGCAATGGGTATTTATTCTTAATCGTGATCTTGTTGAGTTCACGATAATCGATACACATTCTCATCGACCCGTCCTTTTTCTTCACAAATAAAACCGGGGCTCCCCATGGTGAGAAACTGGGTTGAATAAAACCCTTCTGCAACAAATCTTCCAATTGCTCCTTCAATTCTCGTAATTCGTTCGGTGCTAACCGATACGGGGATTTAGAGATCGGGGCAGCTCCAGGTACAAGATCGATTGCAAATTTAATCTCCCGATCTGGGGGTAATCCCGGAAGATCCTCGGGAAATACATCGGAATATTCGTTCACTATCGGAACCTCCTCAAGTTTAAGCTGGGAAGATTCCTCAGCATTCACCGCAAAAACTAGGAACGATTCGCAACCCGTATTTACGAGTCGCTGAGCTTTTAAAGCAGAAATCCGAGGGATTGAGTTTCTATTCTTTCTTCCCGAAAATTCAAACTCCTCTCCCTTGGCGATCGAAACCTAACTACCCTTTTTGAACAATCAATAATGGCTCCGTATTTCGAAAGCCAATCCATCCCGAATATAATATCGTAATCATTCATCGGGATTACTATTAGGTTCACATCTAACTCTCTACCCTCAATTCTTACGGGACATTTCTCAACCACCAAATTTGATCGAGTTGGATCCCCATGTGGTAAAGATACCACGAAATCACATAATGAACGGGAGGGATAGATTCCTGCCTTGGCCACAAAGTTAGCCGATACAAACGAATGTGTGGCTCCCGAGTCAATCAAGATCGAAGAGGGCACGTGAAATATACTCAACGTACCCGTAACTACATTCGGGTTTGCCTCCGCCTCCTCATTAGTCAGAGTAAAAACTCTTGCAGGCACAGGTGGAGGTCGAATGAGGTTACGCGGTTGAGTCTGCACTGGAGGCTGACCTCTCGGGCAATTCCGTGCGATGTGTCCGGCCTCACCGCACCGGAAACATTGCAGAGTCTGCACCGGTCGTGGTCCGTAGCATATGCCAAAGTGATTTCGTCCACACTGTTGGCATTGGGGCGCTGGTACCGGGGGTCGGTTGGGAACATTGGCCGGTCTCTGATAAGCATTCGGGCGCCACATCTGTTGACTCGGTCGATTTCCTTTATTCTTCGGGTCCTTGCCGAAGAATTGTCGCTTTTGGCCGCTTCCTCCTTGCTGTTGCTGACTCTCTCTTTTCCTACTTGCCTCTTGGGCTTCCCTTACTACTCCTTCCGCTTGTTCTGCGATCAACGCTCGCTCCGTCGCCTGACGGAACTCTAATTGGCGTACTCCCGCCACACTTAAATCTCGATAAAATTCGGGCTTCAGCCCTCGAAGAAATCTCGTCACCTTTAGAGTATTGGTTGCCACGAGATGAGGTGCAAAACGAGATAATTCTTCAAATTTGCGGATGTATTCCGCAACTGGCATTCGCCCTTGTTTCAGGTTCATGAATTCATACATTCGCTGCTCCTGATCGTGAGCAGTGAAGTACTTATCATAAAACAGTTCCCTGAAGCGTTCCCATGTCATCTTCGTCGGATCTTCTAACACCTTTATGGTGTTCCACCAAAAACGCGCGCTTCCCCGAAATAGGGAAACGGCACACAACACCTTCTCATTGTTCGGCACACGACTGTATATAAATAAGTCTTCTATTGTGTCGATCCAGTCATCAGCTGCCGCAGGATTAGTAGCTTCGGCGAAAACTGGTGGATTTAACTTACGAAATCGCTCCCCTATGATCTCTACGCGATCAGGCTGTGGGGATGGACGGTGCTCAGATGAGCTCTGGTGATTTATCAAATCATGAATTTGGTCTGACTGTCTTTGGATAAGTTCAGTCAGCCTATTTATCGTGTCATGCTCACGAGTCGGGGGTGGGGATTCAGATTCGCCCCTCCGACTGGACTCTCCAACGAACACGTTCCTCGGTCTTCCTCTTGGCATTTTCCAAATACTAGATAATTCATGTAACAAATATACATGAGATCACATAATCATATCAAAGTATTACACTTAACTTACAGGCGAGGCTGGTTCTCCCGGCTTTTGAGTGGCAGTACATGGACAGTCTTCAGAATCTAAAGCCTAAGCTCTGATACCACCTGTGGCGACCCTACTTCCTAATTAAGTTAATTGGCGGATTTCCCCGCAACAGAACACGCGGAAGACCCGATAAAATTTTCTTTTTAAATTTCAACCTACATAGTATTATATCGGGTTTACAAAAATATCTACTATTAATACTTTGGGCCGAAGCCCCAAAATTTCAAACCCAATATCAAACACTATGCCACTCCACAGGTCGCGTCCCATGTACTGCGCCACCCTCAAAAGTCCGTGGAGTCACCGCCGCCAGCTCGCCATGAATCTCAACCCTGACACTAGTCGGTGTCGGGTTCATTCTTACCTACAAACAAAAATAGGATAGAACCCTGAGCTATTGCCCAGTAGGTGATTACATAACATGCAATACGTGCGTGCACTCCACCCAATCCCGGTTCCTCACAATATAATATAATGCACACTCGACAAATCTCATCTATCAATTCTCAATTCTCAACAGGGCCCTAGGTCAGACTCGGCACCCACGCGCGCAATGGCAAAGTACACCATCAACCATGCGGTAGCCCACACCGGCCGCGCCGGGTCGCTCCTTCCGCACACAATCTCAACCCGACGGCTTTTTCCCCGAATGTTATACCACAAGTTCGGGTAGACAGGAATCTCACATCTGTCTGCCGTCCCTGAGCCAAATAATATCCGGTGGTTTACACCTCGGGTGGCTCAATCCCGAGTAGATGGGTGTCGCAAACCCCCTCTCCCACCAAGTGCATAATCGAGTCTGAACCTGACTGCCAAAATCGGCAACTCTACCCTTCTCACATTCGACACAATATCGTGTCACCGTATCATTACGGTACCTTCACCTCTCTTATGCATGTCGTGAAATGCATATCACATTCGTCACATATATCACGTATTATTTCTTACAAATAATACCCCAAAATACTCTCGTATCTTAAAATAAGGGTTGACCCGAAAGTTCTAGTCAAAGTATGAATATACTTTGATTTAAAGATAAAATGAACTTAAAATAATTTTATTTGAATATTTGGACCTAATTTAAGACAAAAGTCCAAAAATAATTAGACTGGTCGAATCGTGAAGTTCGGTCAACTTCAGACTTAAAAGCATATGGTCAACCCGACATTTGGAGTCAAAATTCGGGACTCTTCACAGTGTTAGCGGTATTGCCCGAATTTGGATTTCGCGCGTCATTTGATCGAATTTGCGAAGTCTGATTTAGTTCGCATGTCACCCGAAATTCACTCACAGGAATCACCCCGCGAAATTCAAGTTGACCCGCGAAACTTTAGTCCGACCCGCTACTTCTCTCACAGGAATCACCCTGTGGTTGACCCGCGAAATTAATTCTGACCCGCGAAAAAAAACCCATTTACTCACACAATAAAATCCATTTGAGTCCGCGAAGAACTTTTCGCGACCCGAATATAATTCGCGAACTAAACTTCGGCGAACTATCGAAAATCTGCCCGAATTTCAACCTTTCAAATTTGGCGAAATTTAAAATTTGGCCCGCGACCTTCTTTTCTCACTCACATCTTTACAAATCTTTCGGCCCGCGAATTTTATCGCAGCCCGCGATTTTCTTTCCTCTCTCACACTTCACGAACCTTTTTGGCCCGCGAATTCTTTTCAACCCGCGAATTTCTCATGAGCTGAAACTTTCTTCATCTCATCGAAATTCATATTTTCCAGAACTTCATCACATGAATCCGTTCCAGATTTCACATAAACATGTAAGAATTCACAGAACTCATATATTGAGCTCAAACTTAACATCTCAACACAGCAAATACAACACATAATCATTCAAAGCTCCCGAAATTCATGAATTCGGATGACCTTTCATCCAAATTCGTTAAACTAAATAAATCAAACTTAAAAACAGTTTGTAGGGGTTAAAAACCACCTACCTCACTTCCAAGTTAGCCGAAATTGCTTAGTTCTTCTCTGCTTTTCTTCGTTTGTTTTCTTTCGTTTGATATTTTCGTTTGTCCTTATCACCTTTTGAGATAAACCTTTAAAAGGAAAGTTACGTTTCCTTTCTCTTAAGGAAATCTCTTATTGGGCCTACTTTAAATTAATTTGGGCCCATATCTATTTATTTTACTCAAAGAGTATTTTTCTTATTTTCGGTTCAATTTCCCGAAAATTCGCTTTGTCCGAAAATTAACTTCATAATTTTCCGAAAATTACAGAATAATTTTCACGCTAATTGCGCATTATTCCCGTATTAATTTTACGGGTATTACAGAGATACAACGACACGGTTCATGAATGTGGATCAAACGGAACTCGAGGAATGGGAAATCTATGATGTTGAACCCGAAGATCTTCATAAAGCTGCTCAGTACCAAATTCCACCAGAAATAGCTAAAGAGACGGTGGTCAATAAGACAGCTACGTGGGAGAACGTCAAGATAGTAGCCCCGTTCAAAGAGGATATCAGACGCCACATCTGGCGACGGGAAGACAAGATCAAGCAGCTTGACGAGCTCGAACTCCGAGGTCTCTCGCACTTAAAAGGAATCGATGGTTCTAGACACCTGTACATGTAAAGAAACATGATGGGTGACAGAAATCAGATAATAGACACAAGGCAAAGGACATTGAGCGAATGAGACTAGCACCACCTATTACCAAAATCCTCGGTGTTGATTTGCTCAAGATCGGACACCGCACCAAGTATCTGGTCTATCTTATCGAGCGTCAAGAAGGATCAACTGATCGCCTGGCTGAGGGGAAGCTTCTAGTGCTCGAGCCGGATGATATCTGCCAAATGCACTATTTGTATCGGGACTTTGGCTCGCTTAAGAAGGACGAAGCCCTCAAATTCACGATACCCTGAAGCAGTTCATGCGCAGACAAGTCAGATACTACACGGCTCATGACCTTCAAATCGCGGGAACATAATATGAAGAAGGACAACCTCACGAAACCCCAAAACTACCTTTCAGATGCTGCTGATCTCCCGATGACCTCCATAATCGACGATATAGAATTAGGTGTCACTTACCTGAGTTACAACGGTCAAGAAAGGATCCTTTTCGTTTTAGAACTTTCTAAGTACTCGGATGGAACCCTGGAAATAATCCTCTAGTACTTGATTTACAAGGAAAAGGAACTAGAAAATAAGAGTAATCTTTCCGAAGAAGAAGAATTAGAACTTCTACAAACGGAAAAGTTGATTGAGTTGATCGATGATCGTTTGTTAATCAGGAACATAATCAGACACTACGAGGTAATTCTGGGAATTAGGAAATCTATACACAAGAGGCAAAGACAACCAAAGAGCTAACACACGCAAAGAACACAAAGGCGGAGATTGTTACCCAACCTATTATTGTTCTACTTTTAGTTGTCTTTGTATTGTACTTAATTGTAAATTTCCTAAGTCTAGGGGCTAAATTGTAAATATACCAAGGCTTGTTTGGTATATAGTGGTGTGAGTGGGTTGCGTGTTGTATACAAGTATTGTTTTTATGAAGTTCAAAAAAAAAGTAATCGAAATATTAGTGCAAATCTCGAATGTGAAATTCGCGAAGAAAAAGGCAAATATCGATACCGAAATATTTCTCCCGCAAATCATATAATTTCGGTAATCTCTTTAGATTCTTCGTTTAATCTCGTATATGTTGGTAAATTAGACTTAACATTAGGCTTGGGTTATGGATCAAAACACCTATGTCTTCAATTAAAAACACTCGATTGAACATATAAAACAGCAAGACATGTTGATTTTTTTTTCGAATTTTCAGATGAATATCACGAAGAACACACGAAGAACATGCGAAGAGGATGTTCGATTAATCTTCAAAATCCGCAAAATTTATAGTTCTATCGATTGATTTTCAATACCGAAATGTTTAAAACACTCGACCGAAGCCTAAAAACAGCAAATCATGGCTACATTTTTGAAATCAAACCAAAAAACTATTAAGAAGAGCGTGCGAACTTGAAAAAAAAAATCAGTCCAAAAATATAACAATTTCGATCAAATTCTAACGCTTATGGATCTGATACCAAATGTAAAGTCCAGATTATATCTGTTAGTTCCTTATTATATCCAACACGATTAAGTTCGGTGAAGAATTCGATAGAAAATGTAAAACTTACGAAGAACACGTTTGAATTTGGCGCGGAAGCTTGAAAGCATTCTTCACGTTGTAAAGCTCGATTTTCAATTAAAATGAATTCTTAAACCTAATACATCACATTAGGGTTCTTCGTATATCAAACAAGTTTGGTGTATTTGCTAAGTAGTCCTAATCTATGGTTTACTTACAATTAAACCCAAGTTACTATTTACACTACAAGACTAATAACATATATATTTGAACACAATAAAAATGTCCTAACAATCTCCCCCTTTGTGTTCAATCTTCGCCTGAGGGTAGGTTATCTTGTCTTGTTTTGAAAAGATTCCTCGAGTCCTAACAATCTCCCCTTTACGAGATTATTTGTATAATTTCTTCCTTTATCTTGTCTTGTGATCTCTTTCTTCTATGGAGATCTTCAAGCTCACCATGTCTTGTAATACTCTTCTCAGCACCGGATCTTTCTTCTAATTTTCTTTTGAATTTTGTCTCCTAATGCGGGAAGGTGTGTGAAGTCGCTTGCCGGATTTTTGGAGAATTTCCTCTTTTGTGTTCCACCTCTCCCTTTGATAGCTATTTTAGTTCAACCTTGTGTTGCGATTGGGGAATTCGATTTGGAATTTTGAGAGATGTACACGAACGGTAACTTCGGTCATTGAAGCTCGTGGTGTTTGCTTGATTCGTCGACACTTAAGAATTTAGTATTTCCGATCAATCTTGCACTTTCGTTGTTGTGTTGCTCCCATTTCTTTAGTACTACTCCCCCTCATTATGATTGAGTGGGGAGATCGTCATGGCAATGTATCAAAATGTGGCATCGTCATTGGCAAGAAGATTGTATCGTCGTGACAACGAGATGGAGTTTGTAGACTTCGTAGGAAATCAAATTCGGTAATAACCCGACGGAGCCACGAAGGCGTTCCGCCGATATGAAACCGAGGCCACATAGGCTTCCCGTTGACATCATTCTAGGAGCATTGCTCGTAAAAGATGGCTTGATACCGTTGTTGTTTTGATGTTGCAACGACATGACTTCCTTTCGATCATCAAAGCATGTCTGAGAATGACATGTCTACGAAAGTTCTAACTTGATCACAAAAACCAAGTATATAAAAGGTGTATGTGTCCTAGAAAAGTATCAAAATTTAGGAAGTGAGGACACACTAGACACGATGTGATCAATGAAAGCGTGGTACGGGGCGGATTACCACTTAGTTCAATATCTCCCTACTTCCGAGTGAAGTGGTGATAGTAGATGTGACTCCCCGTGAGAGAATGAAACATCGGTCTTTTAGGAGACGATGAGTGGGTAAGGCTCGGATGTGCATGAGTCAGCGACGTCTTCTACCCGGGAGCTAAAAATTAGCACCTGTACCTATAGGGGTTAGTCCGAAATATTAGTGAGAGAAGGAAGCTATGTACCTTCAAAATTTTCCAAGTCATCTTCGTGTTTTGGTTCGGATGATTTGGAAGGTGAGAGGTCGAATCGTCAGTAGTGCTCGAACGCGTTCCAGGGTTAGGATCAAGTCTGTTTGGACTGAACCATTGGAACTTGAACTCCATGCTTCCGGGAGACGTGAGGAGTGCTGCTTTATTTGGATCAGCAGGCCGGAGCAGATCGAGGAAAAATGAGTATTTGGATCGTCATGTAGATCGTCACCTTCTCCATTTGGAAATATTTTGTCCGTTGTAAGCTCTAGATTCTTCCTTTAACTCCATCAAAAGTTATCGGAGGAAATATCCATGAAGCTTGATGAATGATGAGAGGAAATATGTATATTTATAAGAAATATATAATATTATATTATATATATATATATATGTGGTGTGCGGGTGAAAGTTTGTCGGGTCGGAGTCGAGAAGTGGAGATATCAAATTTCTTTTTTGGATGAGATACATCGAGAATTTCTTTCGGATGAGGTGTATCGAGAATTATTTTTTGGAAATGAGGTGTATCGAAAATAAAAATTCTCGGAGTGTATCGAAAAGAATTTCTCGGAATGAGATGTATCGAAAAAAATTTCTCGGAATGAGGTGTATCGAAAAGAATTTCTCGAAATGAGGTCTATCGAAAAGAAAAATTTCGGATGAGGTTTCCGATAAAATTCTCGATAAGTAAGCCTTTATCAAAATAAAATTCTCAATATAGTGTAGAAAACATCTCGATAAAAAATTTTACGATAACGTTCTACGAGAAAAATTTCACGAGAAAGTTGTACAAAAAAAAATTGGCGATAAAGTTTATGGAGAAACATTTCTCGATAAAGTTTTACACGAAAAAAATATACGATAAAGTTTTTCAGAAAGACTAAATAAACAAAAGACTTTCGAAAAAAATTATCGATAAAATTTTCATATTACGTATCGAGAAAGTTTGTAAATAAAAAAATGTGTCGAGAAAGTCTTGCGATAAAATTTCTTGAGAAAGTGCAGAGAATTTATCGGTAAACTTTGTCGGTAGAATTTTCAAAAATTCAATATTGAAAACTATATCTATATTTTTATTCTCCCTCTCAAATAAAGTTTCTCCCCCTCAAAAGTTGCGTAGTAGTATCGAAAAATTTACGAATCTCTTTCCCTCAATTTATTCGTTTAAAGATTTCTTCCCCTCAAAAATTAAAAGTAGTACGCCCTTTTAAAAAATATAAGAGTCGCTTCTAAGAGTAGCTCCCCCTCAAATTGTGCTCATTTAAAAATGTTATATTGAAAAAAAATGGTATTTATCATTTCCGTGTGTAACATGCATTTAGAATTTAAAATCTCTTAAAGTTTTGAAAATGCATATTTAAAATGTACCATTTTGAAAAATAATAGGTATTTTTCAATGTAGCTCGTATGCATATGCAAATTTAAAATATTGAAAGTTCGTTCAACATACGCATAATTAGAATGTACCTCGTTGAAGTGTAATTGTAGTAGCTCACGCATCTTCCCTTTATCATGTATGTGGAGCCACTACGTCAAATACCATACATGAGGGAATCTGCAAAACATTATCGGGACTTTGGTACCCATTGTAATGTGGGTCCTCCCTTAGTAGCAGAAAACGGGTTAAGCATGGACGGGGTCAAATTTAATTTCGGTCCTAAATCATCCATTAATGTGCGTTTAGGTATCCACATTTGTGTGGGATTTCCTATCTTAATAGTAGACATAGGAACCCATGTAGGAGTGATTTGACATGGAAAAGAAATTTCAGCTTTGGTGAAAATGTGTCTCGGAAGATTTAAATATTTTCTCCGAATCCAGTCGCATAAGAGCTTCTTAGAATGAACTTGGACTGGATAGTTCATGTAGGAATACGAGCATATAGAATTATAAGCATCACTAGTATATAAGTGGTGTATCATATGTTGATAATTCACACAATTCACATAAGAATGACTAGAAGAATTAGGAAAATTATTTCCAAGTCTAGGCTTCTTAAATGGAGAATTAAAATCATTTGAAGCACACGATGAACTTTGTTTGCTAGAACTTGGAGCATTTTCATTAAAAAATTTCTTTATAGGAATAGGAGAAGAAAAAAAAAATTCTTTAAATTTCCAATTCGTAACGTTGGAAAATAATGTAGATTTTCCTTTCTCTTTCCTAAGTTGTATTTGTTACTTAGCAATTTGAAGTTCTTGGCTTTTATTTTGAATTTCAGTTTCGGTCAAAATTGACGTAGAAGTATTAGTAAAAGTCTTTTCGATTTTAGGAACAAAAGCGTTCGTTTGCGTTGCTTTATCCTGTTTAGAGAAGATTTTTGTTAAGAAATATCGTTTAAAACATGTAAAGGACGGAAATTTTTTAGATTGGTGATTTACAATAAGAGCGCATTCTTTTCTGCTTCAAAATTGTTTCTTTCTGATTCTAAGGAGGAGTTTAAATCAGTTATTTTCTTAACAATATCAGGAATATAACAGAAAGTAAAATTTTTAGAATGATCATCATTTTCTTCCTCGACTTTAAGAATATTTTCTATAAGATATAATGAGTTATAGTCACTAGACAGGTTTATTTCTTGTGTCTTTTAACTATTATTCAAATCAGTGTAATCAAAGGGGATGTCAGTCCTAGTTTTGGCTTTTCTTTTGGATTCTTCTAAGGCATTTATTTCTGAAGCGTTAGTAAAGGCCATTAAAGAAGTTAATCCTAAACTCATGAACTTGATATCATATAATTATACGTTAACCTTTTTCAAGTTACAAGGATTATTGAAACTTAAGCATTCAACAGGATTATAAAAGTTTATATCATGTGGCTGATTTAGAAAAATAGTCTGATTCGTTTGTCCCCTTTTTGTTAGAAGATCGTCTAAAGTCATAATCCTTGAGTAAAGCTTCTTACGTTCATCAGAGATTTTCTTATAATTATTTCTAGAAATTTCTAGCTCTCTCTGACTATCGCTAAGAATTTTACTAAGGTCGTTAATTTTCGTCTCAGAAGTAGCTATAACCTAGATTCAAGACTTGTTATAGTTTCCTTAGCATTAGATAAGAGAATTTCTAAGTGAACTTTCTTATCTAATTGCATTTGGAAATTAGTTTCGCTAAGTACTAGTTTCTCCTCTAACGCTTTTGTACTTTTCCGCTCACTTTTCATGTAAGCATATTTAACTTGTAAAGATTCTAACATGATTAATAATGTAGAGTCAGAAGAACTAGCCTTGATATGGTCAGATGAATAGTTCATTCGTAGATACCGTGATCTCTGAAGAGAATCAAGTAGGTCTTGGTTGTGTTCCATAGAGTAGGTATTCGTTTGTTTTGGTTAGGTTAGATATTTGATCGTTGATGCGTTTTTGGATATTAAAATTTGAATTTTTAATGTTCGAAACTTTTGGCTTTTATAAAAGTCAGTATCGAAAAACTTTGGTATTAATGAAAATTAATCGTGAAGTATTGAAAATTTTGAGTATCGAAAACTTTTTTTGTTGCGTACCGAAAAGTTTTAATTGATGTTCAATACTTTGAAAATTGACCAAAATTTTTCTATAATGTGCCTCAGATGAATTAAATGCAAAAATAAAAATTCAGAAGATGCAACAATAATTGTCGGTATGGATTGCGAAAATTATTTTCGGTATATGTGTGTAAGTGCGAAAATTTATTATGCTATCGAGAAATATTTTGTAAGTGCAAGGCTGTATCGAGAAACTTTTACTAAGTTATCGAGAAACTAATTTTTTTTTTATGTCGAGAAATTTTGTCTAGAAATTTTGTCGAGGAAATTTAGTTTGCTCGGTGGTGTAATGTTCTCAATAAATTTTCTGGTAAGGCTATCATCGTAAAAGAAATTTTGTTATGTATCGTAAAGCAACTCTCGCAAATTATATTATTATTAGCATGGCAAGTTGCTGCAAAACATAAATCGTTCGCAAAGAGTATTATTATTTTATGATGTAAAGCTAAAACTTTGCAATATGTGATTGTGTATCGGGAACTTTGAGTTATAGAGAAATTTTTTTTGATAAGGAGTATATTGCCGAAAAAGTGTATTGCCGAAAAATTTGAAGGTTTGTAAAGTGATATCGAAAAAGTTCACAAATTGCCGCAAAGATGCTTATATTATCGAAAAGAATAGTGCGGGATTTTCATGTATAGCTCTGCCATAGTACTTATGTTTTCGATAAGAGCAATTGTGATATTCGTAACGTGTATTGGTTTAAGATATATGTTTATATATTGAAGTTTGCGATAAGTTTTCTTCGATAGTGATTGTACGGCAATAGTTTTGCGATAAAAAAAAAAACTATGCGATAAACAATTTGCGGGTGAATATATCGAGAACTATCTATTGCCGAAAAATTATCGATAATGAAACAGTATCAGGTTTCTTCACTGTTCTGTGGTAAAAAAAAAAAAACGATGCCAATAATTTCAATTTCGACCATAAAACTCAAAACTAGTCAAATTAAAATGGGGTAATGAATCGACATCAACACATTAACAATCACAAACACTCAATAAACACAAAAGCAACAAATAATGTCGAATTTTGTGAAACTCGGATGAGCATCGCGAAGAACACGATTTATCAGATCATCAAAAGTCGCAAAAAATAGTAAATTTCAGTCCAGACAAGTTTAAAACACCCGATCGAACCTCAAAAACAGCAAATCGTGTTGAAATTTGAAGATTGATCGAGAAAAGATGAAGAACGACGATTGAAAATTCGAAACTTCAATCCTCAATTTGACCAATTCACGCACGGATTGAGCTCGAAAATCAGTTTTACGTATGGTTTCGATTGCAGATCGGTTAAAAAACACTCAAGTAATCACACTTAAAAGCAAAATATGATCAATTTTCGAAAAATTGAGCGAAGAACACTTAAAAATTCTCGAACCAAAAACTAAAATTCTCGATCAAAAAACTCAAAATCAGATGCAAATCCGAACGCGTTCCGCTCTGATACCAATTGTTAGTTCCTTATTATATCCAACACGATTAAGTTCGGTGAAGAATTCGATAGAAAATGTAAAACTTACGAAGAACACGTTTGAATTTGGGGCGAAAACTTGAAAGCGTTCTTTACGTTGTAAATTTGGCAGTGTGAGAGAGTTCTTCAACCTTTTAGCGCAAATTCAATCTAAAATGAATTCTTAGCCCTAATACATCACATTATGGCTTATTATATAGCAAATACTTTGGTATATCTACAAAGTAGTCCTAAACTACCGCTTATCACAAATAAGCTCAAACTACTTATTTTAAATTACAAGACTAAGATAAATATATTTGTTGAACACAATAAATAGTCCTAACACTGCATTACATGGTGTTTTCGTGAGTTCCCAAACAAAACTATCCTCTTGGATTGCAAATGTTTTGATTTGTAGTACGAGTTGCCCTTCTTCGACGTAACCATGTAGTGCGTTATGAAATCAAGAATTAGGCCTATCAACGAATTCTTCATCAATTTGGAAAGTCGGCCATTCCAATATATAGCTATCATCGATGTGCAACTTGGGATTTGGGGGTCTCGGGTTCAACGGACTAGGGTTTCCTTATTACGATGTTGGTCGTTGAGCTTTCACGAGCTTGTGTGGTGGACTATACATGGATGATGATGTGTGGTGGGCGAGTCCGTTTTGCTATGCCTGATTTATATTCGTTATATATGTGTTGTGATGAGTATGACTATGTATACGTTATGATGGTCGAGTGTTGTTGTGTCATTGTCATTAAGGTTTCTTTTGAACAGTTTTGTTTGAGTGTTGGGATATGGTTTTTGTTAATTTGAGAATCACAGATCCTACAGAGAAATCGAAAAAGATGAAAGTTGAGGAAAAATTCAATTCGTTAGAGTCTGTTACAGTCACAAATACATTCATTTTCCTCGTTTGAAAAATACGTAAAAATGAAAAATACGCTCTCGTTTGAAATAGAAAACTAAGGCGGACGAAAGTGATATTTCTTCACCCCTTCCCCTTAAGGTGAGCGTGGTGTTTCCATAAGCTCAACTTGGACAGGAAAAGATGAAAGACGGCATAAGCCAATGGTTTAGTGAGAGATCTGCAAGATTTTGAGCAGACGACACTTGCTTGGGAAGTAGAAATCCTTTCTTGTATTGATCAAGAACGACATGACAATCGATCTCGATGTGCTTGGTTCGTTCGTGAAAAACAGGATTCGACGTGATGTGTAAGGTTGTCCGATTGTCACAATTCAATGATAAAGGCATGAGATGGTCGTTTGATGTCGATTCTGCTGTCGAGCATGAGATGGTCGTTTGCTTCTTAGTTTTCCATGAGACTAAGCTTGTAGCAATGAAGACAGAATACCATGTCAATGAATAATTAAAGACTTTCAGGCACCCCACCCCAGTCAGCATCGTTGTAGGCATGCAAATTTAGTGATGATCTGGTGGAGTAAAACAAGCTGGTAGTTTTACTAAAATTTAAGTAGCAAAGGACATGTTTAGCTGCCTTCCAATGAGAGAGGTGCGGGATGTGAAAAAATTGGCTTATTTGTTGAATAGCATGTGTCAGGTCAGGTCTTGCAAAGTTGAGATACCAAAGCCTTCCAATTAATATTCGATATTTTGGAGGATCATGAAAGAGTGGGGTAGAATCTTGATCTTCAACCAAAAAACTTGCCCTGCTGGTAAAGGAGTAGTTGCAACAGAACTATCCAACATGTAAGCATCTTGAAGTATATCGGTAGTATACTTTTGTTGTGTAATGCCGATACCGGCTTCAGATCTCATGATCTCCATCCTAAGAAAATATTTTGTCGATCCTAAATCTTTGATAGTAAAAGCTTGATGAAGAAAGTTTTTAACAGATTTAATTTGATCATCATCAGAGCCCGTTATGAGCACATCATCAACTTAAACCATGAGAAATACTTGAATGCAGGTCCAAGCAGGATGAACAAGCAATTAACATGATTAGACTGGGAGAAACTATACTGCTGCAGCTTACTTGTGAATTAAGCATTCCATTTCTTGATGCTTGTTTCAATCCATATAAAGATTTCTTTAATTTGGAGACTTGATAAGGCTGGCTTTAGTGTACCTGGGAGGAGGTTTCATATAGACATCCTCATCAATAAAGCCATGTAGAAATGCATTATCAGCATCCAATTCATGCAAACACCAATTTTTAACTGCAGATATAGTAAAGATTACCCGGACTTACTACTTTAGCAACCGGAGGGAAGACCTCACAATAATCTTCTCCCTCCACTTGAGTGTATCCATTGGCAACTAGTCTAGCTTTGTACTTGTTGATGGATCAATTCGCATTGCACTTGACCATATAAATCCATTTACAACCAACAAGTTTCTTGGCCTCGGGCAGAATTGTGAATTCACGTATCATTATCTTCTATGGCCTTTAGTTCATGTTGCGTAGCTTCTATCCATCATACATTAATTCTAGCTCAATGATAAGATTGGGGTTAATGATGTGTCGACAATTAGCCATAAAAAACTCATGTGCCAGTTCAGAATCAAGGTTGTCAAGAAAAAGGGTGTTGTTGTGAGCAAGTATTGATTCGAATGAAATCTTTCATCCAGTTAGGTTGTTCTCTGAATAGTACTTTGTCAGAGGGGAGGGTTTAAGGAAGGAAGGTCAGTATTTGTGAATGATTCAAGTGTTGGATCAGAACTAGTATGTTTTGCTAGTTGGTTGATAGGCAAAGATATTTCTAGCTCACCATTTCTGAGATCACTTGATTCACCTGGGAGAGTGGAAGGAAACGTGAAAATGGTAGGTGTATTTTTTGTCTCAAAAGGATCTCCAAGAGGTATGACAACATGATCTTCAATAAACAAGACAGACGGAAAACTATGAATTTATTCAGGGATGGATAATATTTTGTATCCACTTTGTCCTATAAGGTACCCTACAAAGAATCCCTGTAAAGATCAGGGAACAAATTTATCTCTATTGGGAGCATTATTCAATGCAATAGCAAAACAACCAAAATTCCTGAAATCAGAGTAGTCGGGCTGTTTGGTGGTGAGAATTTCAAATGGTGTTTTCCATTTGAGTATTTTTTAAGGCAGTCTATTTATAATGTGGACTGAGGTCAATACATATTCCCCCCAAAAAAGTTTAGGTAATTTGCATTGGAAAAGAAGGTATCGGGCTACTTGAATGATATGTTTGTGTTTTCTCTCAACCACTCTGTTTTGTTGTGGGATGTAGGGACAAGTTTTTTTGTGTATGATGTCATGAGATGACAGAGTATCCTGAGTGTTTGAGCCAAGAAACTTTGTTATTTTCACCTAACAATTTTGACATGAGCATCATATTGGGTTTTGATGTATGTAAGGTATTTTCTAATGGTTTCAGGTACTTGAGATTTGTGTTTGAGTAGAAATTCCAGGTGAATCGATTGTGATCATCAACAATGGTAAAAAAATAACGATACTCATTGAGGGTGGGTGTTTATAGGGACCCCAGACATCCATATGTAACATTTCAAACACAACAGTGGTTTGATATGGCTATTAGGAAACTGATATATATGCTGCTTTGCAGAAGGACAAATATCACAGCTAGTAATAGTTATATTGTGAGGGTTGCTCACAACATAATAAGGTGAATGCTTCATGACATGAAAAGAGGGATGCACATGTCTTGAATGCCATACATTGAGGTACAACAGACAAAGCATTTTCAGTATGAAAAGAAGGTCTGGCTCGAAAATGCAGAATATGAGATGCATATTTGTTCTGGGAGTCTTTGATAGCTTGGTAAGTGAATGAGCTCGAGTCAATGACACAGAGCTCTTTCAATACACTGCCAGCAGCTAACACCTGATTACTCTGCAGCTCAATAAGCAGACAAAAATCAGTGTCAAATTTGAACAAGACAGGGAGATCTTTGGTTAATTTTCTAACTGATGATAGGTTGTATTTGAAGCAAGGGAGGTGCAAACAACTTTTAGTTTCATGCCTTTTGGTAAGGAGACATCTCCTGTGCGGGTAACAGGTTTAATAGTTCCATCTGGGAGACACATCGGGGTGAAATTTTTGACAGATTTTGATTGGTGAAGCAAGGTAAGATTGTGACACATGTGACTTGTATGTAGCTCATGTGTCTACAAACAAACCATGACTCAACATATATGCAATCAGATATGCTAGAATTAAAGCAAGGATTGCACATTCACTTCCTTTCATAAGCTTTGCCATTCACTTCCTGCAAAATCCTGTAAGTGGCCTCCTTCTGCAGATTCCTTTCCTTTCATAAGCTTTGCCATTTCATGTTGCACCATCTGCATCATCATAGACTGCAATGATTGCACATTCACTTCCTCATTTCTTCCAAGATGTTGCACATCATAAGTCGCTATTCACCTTCAACCATGTGAATTCGACCTCTGCATGCCCTCATTCTGGTTCCTTTTCTTCTGAAGGCGAGGATACCAGTGAGGAAACCCAATTATTTTGACGCGTTCTTCTTTCGTGTGTCCATTCTTCTTGCAGTGATTTCTGAACAAATGGCTCTTATCTTGTTTCATCATAGTTCGGCCGCCAGAAGCTTGTCTCTCAGTCACTTTAAAGAAAACTTTTACCAAAATTGGAATTCAGGATCATCATGGCAGCATTGTCACTAGGTAGGCCCTTGCTCACTGAGACTTCTCTGCTCTTTTCAGCCTTAGCAATCATTGCGTACACCTTGTTTACAGGAAGCAATTTATCAAAGAATGTCAACTGATTGCGCTCAGATTCAATGGTATCACTCAATCTCATGAGAAATTAGATAGATTTATCTTTCATCTCTCACTCACCAGTCTTAGAATTGGTTGTTCCCTGAGCATCAATAGAGTGTCGAAGATGTTCCAATTGGTCCCAAAGCGTTCTTCAAAGATCGAGCTCTTGATCCATCCGGTGACCATAGTATTCACCTTTCGCCATTTTCGATAATTCAGTGCAGTAATCTCTAGCTTCTTATATGTTTCATCAACAAAGCCCATTTTCATCTTGACTTCAAGAGCATCCATCATGGAGCTCTTCCAGATCAGAAATTATTCGCAGTCAATGGAGTAGAGAGAATCATAAATCGCACTGGTGTTCGGGGCAATTTCTTCGTCGTTGCTCTGCTGCAAATCGATCTTAATTCGTTATACTAGATCCTCGGAGTTTCTGATTAAAGAAAAAAACTCAATCGCGGTTAAATTGTCCGCTCTGATACCATGTTAATTTTGATAATCACAGATTCTACAGAGAAATCGAAGATGATGAAAGTTGAGGAAAAACAATTCTTTAGAGTCTGTTACAGCCGCTTGCAACTACATACATTTTCCTTATTTATACTAAAAGAGAAATTAGCTTAGAAAAACGTAAAAATGAAAAACACGCTATTGTTTGAAATAGAAAACTAAGGCGGGCGAAGTGATATTTCTTCAGTTTGGTTTTATTGGTTGTTTCCAACTTTTTTGACTTTACTTAGGAAATTTCATGAATTTTTAACATTCGCGTGGTTTATTTTCTTGAACTCTTATTTGCCTTTGAGTGAGGTAAGTTTGGGTTGGGACAATTTCAGTCTCGAACAGTGTGTTGGAATTTGGGCTATAGGCCCAAATAGGATTTAGACCCAATAAATAAAAGCTTAACTGATTTTAATTAAATCGAGAAGCCGTCGTTCGTCGAAACCCGAAATTGATGAAAGATTCAAATTCTACGTTTGAGGGGAATTTATCGAATATTAATTGGCTCAAAACCGATGTCGGATGAATGAGAAATTAAATTTTCGAACTTGGCTCAATAAAGAGATGAAATATATATATTTAATATATAACGGACATGTTGTTGTCCCACATTGGAAACTTCATCACTTTTTCACTTGTTTATAAGGAGTCTCCCTACATGGGCTACTCAAATAGCTTGCCCAAGTGGTTATGGGCTTGTGGGCTTTTGGGGGGGTTTTGGACCCGATTATAGCCCAAGTGCGAGGCGGTACCCCGCACCGCCGAGCCCGAGCCCGGACACGGGGCCGACACCGACCCGAGCCGTGTCAAGGGCGCAATGGCGTTTTGAGGCGCACTTTGCACGGCGCATCGGAGCGAGGAGCTTTGAGGAGTCCTTAATTTTATACTCCGGTGAGGCGGCGGTGATGTCACCGGTGACGTGACGGTCCTTCTGACGTGGCAAGTGATGCTGACGTGTCAGAGGACACGTGTACAAGTGAAGCTGATGCAAGCACCGCGTGGACGACGATTGGATAGATGATGTGTGCGGACCCGTTGGGTCGCGATGGTTCGGGAAGCGGGTCGAACGGAGCGGTTCCGGACCGAACCGTTGGGTCAAGAAGTAACTGTTGACGATTGGGCCCAGAAGTTGCGTCTATTCGCAGAATGGCCCCCAGTCAAAGTTTCAAAAACTGTCAAAAAGACCCAACAGTTGCAACGCTTCGCGAAATGACCCCAGAAAGTTTCGGCAGCTATAAATATGCCCCTGCAGAATTGGAAAAATCATTCAATCGACCCCCAGCATTCTAGAGATAGTTCATACACAGTCCAAAGTAAAATCAAAGCAATAAAGGCTCAAGTCTTTGAGTAGATTCGTCGATAATTTTGTATCGTTGTGCAACGTGCAAAATTCTGAAGTCGTTGTATATTCGGGACGGATTGCGATAACCCGAGGCACTGAAATACGGGGCAATAACGTCTTACGGACAGCGTACGTAGTACGTGCCTCGACTTCGACTCTAACAAAATTATGTTCGAGTTTCTGCAGCCACCGACCAGACGATATACACAGGAACCAACAATCGTAAGACGTTATTCTGTCTGATCGATGGCAACCATTTCAATTGCACTACCGCTACCCGTAACTGGCAGCAGCCATGCCGAGAGACCGGCGAAGTTTAACGGGACCGAGTTCAATCGTTGGCAGCAGAAAATGTTGTTCTACCTGACGACCCTGAACATGGTCCACTTCTTGAAGGAACTCCCACCGAAGGTGACGGAACCCGCACCTAACGAGGCATATGATGATGCTCCCGAAGCGAACGAGCAATACGAGCACGAAAAGGCTGTGTTAGACGCATGGAAGCATAATGACTTCATGTGTCGTAATTATATCTTGAACGCTCTCGACGACTCCCTATACAACGTCTATGCAGTGGCTACGACTGCGAAAGAGTTGTGGGACTCGTTGGACAAGAAGTACAAGACCGATGATGCCGGACTGAAGAAATTCATAGTCGGCCGGTTCTTGGACTATAAGATGACGGACACCAAACCGGTTTTGGATCAAGTCCGAGATCTGCAGTTGATCATCCACGATATACACGCGGAGAACATGCAGATCAGTGAAACCTTCCAGGTATCTGCCATAATCGAGAGCTACCGCCTCTGTGGAAGGATTTCAAGAACTACCTCAATCACAAACGCAAGGAAATGGGGCTTGAGGACCTGATCGTGAGGCTTCGGATCGAGGAAGATAACCGAAAACTCGAAGCTAAGAACAAGAGGTCTAACATAGAGGCACGGGCGAACATGGCCGAGTCGGGCACCGGCAAGAAACGCAAGCGGGCAAATACGTCGCAGAACCAGCAGAAGTCAAACTCTCACAAGATAAGAGGGAACTGCTACAACTGTGACAAGCCCGGACACATGGCTAAAGACTGCCGGCAGAAAAATAGGGTTAAAAAGAACCAGGCTCACCTGTCCGAGGCAAAGCTGGCATCAGATCTGTCAGAGCTAGACCTCGCTGCAGTCGTGTACGAAGCCAATGTCGTAGAGAATCCTAGGTTGTGGTACATCGACACCGGAGCAACGCGCCATATCTGCTCCGACAAAAAGATGTTCTCCGAGTACATCCCGATTTCCGGAAGAACGCTATATATGGGGAACACAGCGACTCCACCAATTTTCGGATTGGGAAGGGTGGTCCTCAAAATGACCTCGGGCAAAGAGCTGACGCTGGTGGATGTGCTGCATGTCCCGGACATCCGCAAGAATCAAGTCTCCGGCTCCATGCTGAGCAAAGTCGGATTTAGACAAGTTTTTGAGGCCGACAAATATGTACTGACCAAGAATGATCATTTCGTATGCAATGGCTACTTTGAAAATGGGCTCTTTAAATTAAGTGTAATGCCTGTAAAACGCGAGATTAAACTCGCTACTAATAAAGCAAGTTCTTCATACTTGGTTGAATGTTCTAGTTTGTGGCATGACAGATTGGGACATGTTGGTTTAAACAAACTTAAAAAGTTAATAAGTTTAAACATGCTTCCGCAAATGGAAATAGACTCACAAAAATGTGAGGTCTGCGTTGAGGCAAAGATGGTCAAAGCACCATTCTCCTCCGTGGAGAGAAGTAGTTCACCTCTAGAACTGATCCATACCGATATATGTGATTTGAAGTTCGTGCAGACTAGATGTGGGAAAATGTATTTATTACTTTTATTGACGACTGCACAAGATTCTGTTACGTATATCTTCTAAGTGGAAATACGAAGCTCTTGAAGCCTTTAAGAGATATAAGAGTGAAGTTGAGAATCAACTCGACTCAAAAATAAAAATAATTTGAAGTGACAGAGGAGGAGAATACGTGGCGTCATTCGAAGAATACTGCCAAGTACATGGCATTATTCATCAGACTACTGCGCCGTATTCACCTCAATCAAACGGCATTGCAGAACGCAAAAATAGATCTCTAAAGGGGATGATGAATGCAATGTTGATCAGTTCGGGCTACCCAGAACTTGTGGGGGGAAGCAATTCTCATTGCAAACCACATTCTAAATATGTTACCACACAAAAAGAGGGACCAAACTCCATATGAGTTATGGAAAGGTAAGAAGCCGACCTACGATTACCTTAAAGTGTGGGGGTGCCTAGCAAAGGTCGAAGTACCTAAACCGAAGCAGGTTAAGATAGGACCCAAGACTGTTGATTGCATTTTCATCGGATATGTTAATAACAGTAGTGCATACAGATTTCTGGTACACAAATCAGATATCCCTGACATGAACGCAGGGATGATAATCGAGTCGAGAAACGCCGCATTCTTCGAAAATATCTTTCCAAATAAGGAAAGAAAGGAGATAAGTTCTATGAAAAGGACTCACGATGCCATTGAAAGTTCACCTCAAGAAGTTGAGGAACTAAGGCAGAGTAAAAGAAAGAAAGTGGCCAAATCATTTGGACCCGACTTTCTAACGTATATGATGGACGACGAACCCCGGACATTGCAAGAAGCCTTGTCCAGTCCAGAAGCACCGTTCTGGAAAGAAGCTATCAATAGCGAAATTGAGTCCATCATGCAGAATCATACCTGGGAACTGGTAGATCTCCCGAAGGGGTGCAAACCTCTCGGATGTAAGTGGATCCTGAAAAGGAAAATTAAGACCGATGGGTCGATCGAGAAATATAAAGCTCAATTAGGCGCTAAGGGGTTCAATCAAAAGGAATGTTATGACTTCTTTGATACTTATTCGCCCGTAACAAGGATAACGTCCATTCGAGTTCTCGTTGCTATTGCAGCGTTGTATAATCTCGAGATACACCAAATGGACGTGAAGACAGCATTCCTGAACGGGGAATTAGAAGAAGAAATATATATGAAACAACCCGAATGGTTTGTAGCACCCGGGCAAGAGAACAAAGTATGCCGTCTCGTGAAATCACTTTACGGGCTTAAACAAACGCTGAAACAGTGGCACGAGAAATTCGATATGACAATGCTATCGAATGGGTTCAAAATAAACGAGTGTGATAAATGTGTTTACATTAAAGGCACACTCGATGAGTTTGTGATTGTATGTCTTTATGTAGACGACATGTTGATCATGGGAAACAGTCACAAAATAATGGTGAATACGAAGAATATGTTGAAAAATTATTTCAGCATGAAGGATATGGGTTTGGCTGATGTTATATTAGGGATAAATATCTCAAGACACCCGAAGGAATTACTCTGACACAATCTCACTACGTTGAGAATGTGTTAAAGAAATTTGAAGCCTTCGATGATCCTCCGGCTAAGACACATGTAGACACTAATCTACATTTGGTCAAAAATAAAGGAGAGCCTATATCGCAACTCGAATATGCTCGGGTGGTTAGCAGTCTGATGTATCTGTCTAACTGCACTCGACCTGACATAGCATATTCAGTGCGTAAACTTAGCAGGTTTACTAGTAATCCGGGTAATAGCCATTGGATAGCACTAAAGAGAGTGCTAAGATATCTAAAGTACACCATTAACTATGGCATACCCTATTCGAGATATCCCGCAGTTCTGGAAGGATACTGCGACGCAAATTGGATATCTGACAGTAAAGACTCCAAATCCACGAGTGGTTACGTATTTACCATCGGTGGAGGAGCAGTTTCTTGGAAATCTTCAAAGCAAACGTGCATAGCCCGATCAACGATGGAATCGGAGTTCATTGCACTAGATAAAGCCGGCGAAGAAGCTGAATGGCTTCGGAATTTTCTGGAGGATATTCCTTGTTGGAACAAACCCGTGCCAGCAATAATGATACACTGCGATAGCATGGCGGCTATCGGCAGGGCACGGAGTTGTATGTATAACGGTAAGTCTTGGCACATACGTCGGGGACATAACACCGTAAGACAACTAATCTCTAATGGAATAATCTCAATTGACTATGTAAAGTCTAAAGAGAATATAGCAGATCCTTTGACGAAAGACATCATTAGAGAACAGTTAAACACTGCAGTAAAGGGAATGAGACTAAAAATTCACACACCAAGAAAAGACACAGTGGAAACTCAACTATGATAAGTGGAGATCCCACGAACTTGGTTCAATGAGACAACTAAGTTGTGGCTATTTCAGTTGTATACTTGGAAATCCTAAAAAGTCCATTCTCGAGAGCTGCCCAAGTAATCTCTCGATGACGTGTGGTAAGGGTAAGCGTTTACGCTTTTAATGATGACTATACCAAATTGGTGGAGTATTTCGAGCTACTCCAGGATTAAGTCCTAATAGTCGGTCACCTATATAAGTGTGAAGTGGGGCCGCTTCAAAGGAAACATTTATGAATGGAGATATGGTCCGAGGCCGAAACGGACACAACATGAGAATCGAAAGAGATTAGATTCATCTTTGTGTGTATGTTGTTGTCTTGGTTTACACTGAGCAGCGAGTAAATCCGATAGCATTTCACTAGGGAAGGTTCAAAGCCACAAGCTACCTATCTCGATGCACTGATGGATCGTCGGGACTTTCTTGCTAGAGTCAGCATGCATTGCATTTGCATTAATTTCCATTCATGTGGGGGATTGTTGGAATTTGGGATATAGGCCCAAATAGGGTTTAGACCCAATAAATAAAAGCTTAACCGATTTTAATTAAATCGAGAAGCCGTCGTTCGTCGAAACCCAAAATTGATGAAAGATTCAAATTCTACGTTTCGAGGGGAATTTATCGAATATTAATTGGCTCAAAACCGATGTCGGGTGAACGGGAAATTAAATTTTCGAACTTGGCCCAATAAAGAGATAAAATATATATATTTAATATATAAGGGACATGTTGTTGTCCCACATTGGAAACTTCATCACTTTTTCACTTGTTTATAAGGAGTCTCCCTACATGAGCTACTCAAATAGCTTGCCCAAGTGGTTGGTGGGTTATGGGCTTGTGGGCTTGTGGGCTTGTGGGGGGGGGAGGCGGCAAGTGATGCTGACGTGTCAGAGGGCACGTGTACAAGTGAAGCTGACGCAAGCGCCGCGTGGACGACGATTGGATAGATGACGTGTGCGGACCCGTTGGGTCGCGATGGTTCGTGAAGCGGGTCGAACGGAGCGGTACGGACCGAACCGTTGCCTCAAGAAGTAACTATTGACGATTGGGCCCAGAAGTTGCGTCTATTCGCAGAATGGCCCCCAGTCAAAGTTTCAGAAACTGTCAAAAAGACTCAACAGTTGCAACGCTTCGCGAAATGACCTCAGAAAGTTTCGCCAGCTATAAATAGGCCCCTGCAGAATTGGAAAAATCATTCAATCGACCCCCAGCATTCTAGATATAGTTCATACACAGTCCAAAGTAAAATCAAAGCAAGAAAGGCTCGAATTTTTTAGTAGATTCGCCGATAATTTGTATCGTTGTGCAACGTGCAAAATCTGAAGTCGTTGTATCTTCGGGACGGATTGCGATAACCCGAGGCACTGAAATACGGGACAATAACGTCTTACCGACAGCGTACGTAGTACGCGCCTCGACTTCGACTCTAACAAAATTCTGTTCGAATTTCTGCAGCCACCGACCAGACGATATACACCGGAACCAACACAGTCGTCACTCTCATACCATTATCTATTTCAGTTTTTTTTTTTTCGATCTAAGCTTGGTCAGACTGATTTATAAGTTGTATCTTAAACAATCAGCAAACTACTATTGATAAGCATTACTGTAAGCAATGGTCTTTAACCAGCACAATATAGATAAAATAATTACAATCCGAGGAGTCCAAAATGTTCCTAATGCGTCCGTCGGGTGATTTTTATCAAATTAAATTCAAGAAATCGGAAACAGTTATCAGTCCAAGAAGAGTTGACGTGGTTTTCAGTCACACGATTATGATTAATGCATGACAAAAACTCAGTTATTACTACAAGAGGGGATTGGAAATCTGTATTGCGTTCTCAGCTTCATCACGTATGCAAGAGAGATTCTTCCTTATCTCCCTGCACAGTCTACCCTCAACAAGTCGCACCGGCAGCCACATTTTAGGTCTCACATTTACAGTGTATGCAAGAGTTGTCCGAAAATTTTCACCATCTCCGACCCCGGACTTCACCTCCTGAAGAAATTCAGAATTTTGAAACGGATGTTATTCATTCCTCTTTTTGTTAATAGAAAATCCTATCATGTATGCTATCATGCATATTTTAGCCACCATCCTGCCCAATTTATCGGGCTTTCATATTCTGTTCTACCTCAAGAAACACGGGAGACATTTATCTCAAGGCGCACGTGAGGAAAAAACAAATCGCACGTCTCATGGTTTTGAAAAAGACTCGAATTTTCAGACAAAATGTAGGGGGAATGATAAGGAGGTGCAAATTAAATAAACAATAAGGGATTCGCAGCAAGATGCCGCTAACCTGTTCTACAGTCCACGTTCCTTCAAAGAGTTGAAAGTCACCCTCGACCATTTTGAACTCGATGTCACGCTTTTGGCCATAGGGAAGAGTCTGAAGATCTCTCTCGAAACAATCGATCGTGCCTTTCGCATTGAACTTCAGGCCCATTGCCAAATCCTGCTCACCGATCTGTTAAATGGAACGAATGTCATCAAGTGAAGAGACAAGTTTTTCCTGTTAAGATACCGCTTCATATCGCTCTCGATGAACAATATCTTTCACTATCGTAGTTCCTTTCACGAACGAAAGAGATATAGGGATGACAAGTAATCTGTTGTAGGCATCAGCATTTTCAATTAAATATATATGATTACAGATTCCAAAGAAAAAAATGTCAAAATGATCATGCAGGCAGAAAGAAACCTGAAAGAGACGAGCAAAATTGTCACTCTTCTCTAGCAATTGGCTGACAGCAAGGCCCGGGATAAACTCAGCGAGCCTTTCATAATCAGTCAAGATGTCCCAAACAGTTTGAAGATGTGCACGAACTGGCACTTTTGATACTATTCTACGACTATTCTTGCCTGTCTTTATTATTTCTACCTCGACTCCATCACCAGCCACGAATGCAGAGCCATCATAATCCTTCTGTTCGTCGTCATCATCACCACAAGGATCTGGGAAATTTCCAGAATCATCCCTACAGTTGATATGTATTAAAGATGAGATCTTCGAACTAGATAAGATTAGTGAGGTAGAATAGTAATACGGTCGCACTCATTTTTAAAGCCTCTGATTTGTCAAAGCAATACCTAGCAGAGGCAACAGCAAAGTAAACCAAAGGCAGATTCTTCTGATAAACATATACGTAGGCAAGGTGATGATAGGGCGACAAGACTATCCATTGGCCAAAATTAGGGTATCTGATTCCAGCAGAAAAAGATTTTGAAGCCAACAGATGCTTGGGGACTGTATTTCCACATATACACAACACGGTTGCTGTTGTAGACAAAACTGAGGCCATCGTCCTTGCGTGCTTTGCTCAGACCTAATTGTACCAAATGTTGCAATGAGATTGCATCTGCCGGTGTATGCGGGAGCAAACATTGACTATAGTTTCAGAATAAAAAGAGCTAGAATGACCAAAAAAAACTCCAGTATAATTTTTTTATTAGCAAAACAAAAAAGAATAAAAATAAAATAAAATAAAAACCTTCCGGAAGTTACAAAATTTTCAAAGAAATTTTAAGCCCCACCTTGTTATATTAAAAGGGTAAATTATACAATACCCCGCGTGGTTATACTGAAATGTACATAACTACCATATGCTTTTTTTATTGCTCGAAACTCCCTTGTGTTTTCTAAAACATGGCATTGTACCCCCAATTATTAGGTGAAAATGACAAGGAAGAGATTTTACGCTATTTCCGAACTATAGGGGTTTTGATGCTTATTTTTTAAACCACATGTGGGTTATATGCTATTTACCCTATATTAAAATGCAAGTTATCAACTGATACTTTTTATTACTCCGTGAAAGTCTCTTGTGCTATATAAAACTTATTACCGTATCCCTGGTGTTGTCTAAAACTTAGCATGTACCTCAATTATGGGGTAAAAATGACAATAAGTGCATGATTAAATAACCAACGGGGTGTTTTACGCAGTTTACAAATCAGCGGAGTTTTCGTGCTTACGTTTAAACCACGCGCGGGTTATATGCAATTTAGCCTAAGTAGATAACATTACCAATGTCGGGATATGAAACAAAAGGGATTGAAAACAAAAAAAGAACTAAGATGAAGTGTTTCAGGTGCTCTTAATCAAAATGTTCTTTAGGTGAAAACTTAAAAATGCTCGACTATTAAACTTTCAACATATACTTTGAATTGTAAAAGAGCGGATGGAAGGGTAAGCAAGTGGTCACCACAAAAAGAGTGAGGATGTGCTTGTCAACACGACGGTGGAGGAGGTGGATGCTGACGACGATGTAAATGAACGTCGAAAGGTGATTAAATATATGGTCTTTAGTTCTTCTAATTTGGATTGCGATCTTTTGTTTGTAATAAGAAATTGTTGTTCTAGTCGGGATACTTCGATGGTTTGGTTTCAACGTAGGCTGAATTGTTTTCTCCATGACTTGTTATAGACCTGCTATGGAGTTTTTATTCGTGTTATAGCTTTGATTGCTTATAATTCTTATTTTTCTGTTACAACATTGGTCGTCGTGTTAAAATGACTGACAAAACGACTCATTGATGGTAACACGATCGTTTTGTGTTAACACACGACCAACAAACTGACCGACTGATGATAATTCGGTCGTAAAAACGATCCACAAATCGACCGACTGATAGTAATGCAATTGTTTTGTGTTAAAAGATGACAAAACAATCCACAAATCGGCCAACTTAAAGTTTTACCAAAATACCCCAATTTTAACGGAGCCAAATCCCCTTTAAAGAAAAAATAACAAGATGCTAAAAATTGAATTGACCAACTTACTTTATCTTATCCTCCCATCGGACCCACCAAAGCCATGAATCCAAAATTTATATTACGAGGGGCTGATGATCGTATTCACAATACTCAAGTAAACAAAAATTTGAACTCTTAGCAAGTCCAACCAACATATCATTTTCTAGCTTTCATCGCTCTGCTCAGCAGTCTAGTAAGTAATAATAAAAATAAATACTCCTTCATATGTCCTTTTGATAAAATTAAACTAAATTTACGATAAGGATTAGGATAAGCATGAACATCAGCATACATGCCACCAAAGATTTTTCATTAATATAATAGCTTCAAAACATGAAATAAAAAATAAAAAATTAAAAAACGACTAGAAGTTGTAAAAAAACATATATGTGTATTATGTCAAGGTTCAGTACATATGTTAAAATGATGTCTAAAACCAAATTAAAATTGGGTCCGTTGACGAAATATAACTAGTAAGTTGGTTAATTTTAGGATCTTGATACGGTGGATTTGTGAGTCGTTTTAACACAAACTGACCGTGTTTCATCAGTCGGTCGGTTTGTTGGTCATTCTGTCGGTTGTTTTAACACAAAAGAATTGCATTACCATCAGGCGTTGGATTTGTGGATCATCTTGTCGGTCATTTTGACACAAAACGACTGCATGTTGGTATATAAACTTGGGTTAAAACTAGCCCAACTACATTAAGTATATCATTAGACTCTATAATATAAAGCCTAGTTCACTAAATTAAACTACAAAACTAAATAATATAATTAATTGAACATAATAAAATAATCCTAACAATCTATTCCATTGTGTTCAATTTTCAATTTAGCGTTGATTATCTTGGTCTTGTAAAAATGTTGTCTTGAGTCCTCGAAACACGTATCAGCATATGCGTCGGCGGAAGCATGCGAGTGCATGTTCTTCTTCAATTTTCTCCCCATTTGTCGTGTCTTGTGATCTCTTCCTTTGGAGATCTTCAAGCGCACCATTTTTTGACCGTCTCCTCTCGGCATCGGATCTTCCTTCAAGTCATTTCTTGAAGCTTGTTTCGGAGATGCCAGAAGAAATTTGAAGTTGCTTGCCGAATTTCTTCTTTTTGTTTTCGATCTTTCCTTTCGATAGTGACATAACCCCCCTACATTTGTTCAACCTTGTGTTGGAATTGGGGAGTTCTTTTTAAAGTTGGACAGGCGTACATATGGCAGCAACTTCTGTTTTTGATGGTCGGCGGTGTTCGCTTGATTTGACGACGCTTGAGGATTTGGCGTTTATGATCAATCTTGCACTTTTCGTTGTGGAACGACTCTCATTCTCTTTAGTTAGTACTACTGCCCCTCATGATGATCTAGTTGGAGAGACCATCATGGAGATGGGTGAAAATGGGGCGTTGTTTTTGCAATATGTCCGCGTCATCGGGACAAGAGATGGCGTTGGTTGGCATTGCATGGACTCAGGTTGAGAAATAACCCGACGGAGCCACTAAGGCGATCCGTCGTGTAAGAAAACTGTGGTCACAAAGGCGTCCCGTTTACATCGATCTAAAAGCCATGCTCGTAGACGATTGACTGAAACTGTTATTTTTTTATGTTGCAACGGTAAGACTTCCTTTCGATCCTCGACGCATGCTCACTAGTGACATGTCCACCGAAATTTTTAACTTTATCACAAAGATCAGGTGTTATAAAAGTGTATGTGTCCTATAAAATATTAAAAATATGAGAAGTGAGGGCACACTAGACTCTATCGTGCTCAAGAAAGGGTAGTAGTGGGGTTGTGTACCACTTAATTCAATATCTCTCGCTTCTGAGTGAAGCTGTGATAGTAGATGTGGATCCCCTTGATTTCTTGAAACACCTGTCTTTTGTGAGACAGACGAGTGGGTAAGACTCGGATGTGCACGCGCCTTTGGACCTAATGTGACGTCTTCTACCCGAAAGCTAATAAAATTAGCACATGGTGTGGTCTGAGATATTTCTGAGATAAGGGAATTTATGTATTTTAAAAAATTTCTCTTCATGATTGATATCATCTATCGTGGTGTGTTCGGATGATGTAGGATATTTTCTATTTCGTAAAAATTGTGACTAACGCTCGTTTTGTTCCGGTGTTAGATTCAGTTGGATCGACTAAATCATGGGAACAAAGTGAGTAACGAGGTAGTTTAAGTTGCCACATTTTCGTATGGATTTTTTTAAACTTGTGAGCTCCAGATTCTCTAATGAATCCATCTAATGACGTCGGAGGTAATATCATTGAAGCTAGATGAGTAGAGGGGATTTTCTTTTCTTTTTCCTTTTGTTTTTTGTGTTTTATCCCTATTTCAGTTTTTCTTTCTTTTTTTATTTTCTTTTTTTTTCTCCCTTTTGTTTTTTTTTAATTCCTCTCATGATATAGAAATATAATTGTAATATAACAATATATTATATATTATATGTATATATTATATATTATTAATCAAACATATATTATATATGTATATTATATATAATATATAATATTTTTGCTTATTCCTCCCCTCAAATCATGCTTTCTAAAATAAAATTGCTCCCCTCAAAAGATGCGTAGTAGGATCGCAAAATCTTTCGAGTCACTTTTCCTTAATTCACGCATTTAAGGTTTGTACCCCTCAAAAATTTAATATTGCTCCCCTTAAACAAATATAAAAGTTGCTTCTCTTTTTAAAAATAAAAGAGTAGCTCCCCCTCAAATTAAGCACATTTTGGAAAAAATGGTATTTATCATTTCCGTGCGTAGTATGCAGTTTGAATTTCAAAATCTCGTAAAGATTTGAAAATGCGTATTTAAAATGTACCATTTTGAAAAAAGTATTTTTCAATTCAGCTCATATGCGTACTTAAAAATTCTCTTAAAATACGCATAATGAGAATGTATCTTCGTTTGGTTGCTCGCATCTCTAACCAGTCACATATGTGGAGCAACCTGAGATACCATACGTGCTAGGATGTTGCTCTCAGTGCGTACCAATCATGGGTGTGGAGCAACAAGATACCCAACCATGCTGGGAAACTCTGCAAAATTTTATCGGGACTTTGATACCCATATTTGTATGGGTCCTCCCTTATTAGCAGAAAACAAATTACGCTTAAAAGGTGTCAAACTTGGTCATAAATAATCTATTGATCTAGCCGTAGGTAACCAATTAGGATCAATTTCACACGAAAAAGACGTTTCAGTGCGAGTGAATGTGTGTCTAGGTTTTACTAGATGAAAAAATCTTCTCCTTAGGCAGTCACATTAGGTGTTTTTTCGAATGAACTTTGACCGAAGATTGTAAGTATGAATACGAGGCTATAGCATTGCAAGCATGTATAGCTGATGATTTCTTGTGACAAGACCACAAAATTCACGTTATAATGATGGGTTTTAATGGAATTTTGCTTACTAAAATGATGAAAATTTTTTGCTGGCTAAGCAAATCCAGTTCTATCATTCTTTGAAGAAGGAGAAGTTTCGAAAACTTGAGAAGTTCGCTTGTTTGAGTATGAAACTTCTTCTTTAATAGCTTCCTTTTTATAGGGATAGGAGAAGGGAGATCTTCATTTTCGTCCTTTATTTTGGAAAGTAATGTCGATTTTCCTTTCTCCCTCCTACATATCTACTATTCGCATTCTGAGCTTTCAGCATTGGCTTAGAATTATTAGTAAAAGGCTTTTTAGCTTTGGGAACAAAGGATTCTGTTTGTGTTCGCATATCCTACTTAGAAGAAGGTATTTTTGTAGAAAGATCATTTAAGACGGATATGGACGGGGAAATTTTTAGATCAGAAATCTCCTTTAAAAGCTTTTCTTTTTCAGCTCGAGGTGGCAACTTCAGTTTTTGAAGGTCGTGGTATTCACTTAATTCTTCGACAACTCTTGAGATTTTGGCATTTACGATCAATATCACAGAATCAACATCATCGAATCAGTATTTTTTACTAAAATATCTTTTAGGTGAAAATTTAAAAAAAAAAACTTAATTTTAAACTTTTCAACAATATATTTTGAACTGTAAAAAATAGTGGGTGAAAGAGAAAGCGATAACAACCATAAAAATAGTGGATTAAGTGCTTGTTGTTATGATTATTTTATTGTGGTCAATTAATTATTTTATCTTAGTCTTGTAGTTTAATTAAGTGAATCAGGCTTTATTTTGTAGGGTCCGGTGATATACTTAATGTAATTGGGCTAGTTATGGCCCAAGTATTATATACCGAAATGTGGTATGAATACTAAAACCTTAACACACACTTTAGAGTATCTTGTGTGTGAATTTATTATAGAGATAATATCTTGAAAGCAAATAACGCCCTCCCAACCTAAAGGGTTGGAATTCTGTTTGATTATGCAAGATTCAGTGATAGTTACAAAACAATGGAAATCCCTTTGTCTTCGGACTATCTACCAATATGTTCATCCTCTACCGAAACTATGTCGGTTGGAGAGACTTGATACGGGAAAACCTAGCACCACTAGTGCCTACATTCCAGCAATAATTCAAGAAATAGCAGATTTGCGCTCAACCCTAGAGTCACGAAATGACTCTCAAGCAAAAAAGGAGAAACAACTTAGTAGAATTTCCTCGCTTGAAAAGCCGCTCGACACAAATGAAGCTTCGACCTCGTACTCTGCCTCTCTATCTAAAACTAGAAATGAATCCCCCACTCAAGCTAGATAGCCAGAAAAGAAAACTATGACTCGCAAAAGCGACTTGACTAACCCATCTTTACGGATGCCCACAGGCAGGAACCTAAGTAAGAAGGGGGAGAGGGAAGCCACAAGGACTCAGAAGGAGGATGCTAACCTTTTCTTTTTTTTAAAAAGAAGAAGCTATCCTTATCTAGTGTTCCTGTTTTTATATCTAACTCGAATTGATGTAGAAAGACATCTTCATTTATTTCAGACCGTGTTGCTACTTTCTCTTCATTATTTTCTAAATTTGGGCATGTAAAGTTCGTTATGCATGTTAATTCCTATGATCGGCATTTTATTTCAAGTGTTAATAGTAGTCATATGAATGCATCTTTTAAGAAAAACAAGACTAAAGTACCATCTCCTACTAAGTCAAGTCCAAAACTTGACAAAAAGGGAGAACGTACTTCTAAAGTGTCAACGCACGCCAAAACTAAAGCCAAAGCCAAAGTTTTAGATACTAAACAAATTTGTGTGACCAAAAAGGAGCTTGCATCAAGCACTAAGCTTTGTTATGCCCTAGAAATTAAAGAGATATGTGTTCCTAAGTCCGAAACTAAGACAAGCAATACATCTGAAACTGACTTAGTACCCAAATCGCAAAAAGTGCATGCAAAGCACCTTCTACTAATGAGGGAGAACCCATCCAAAAATAGGTACCAAAGTCCCGATAAAATTTTTGCAGATATTCCAGCATGGGTAGGTATTTCGAGTAGTTTTTCGACACCCATGACTGGTATGCAGCGTGAACAACTACAACATCCCAACGTATGTGGTATCTCGGGTTGCTCCACATACACGACTGGTAAGAGATGCGAGCAACCAAAAAAAGGTACATTTTAATTATGCGTATGATAAGAGAATTTTCAATATTAATTGCGTACGGATACGAGCTGGTATGAAAAATGTCTTTCAAAATGATACATTTTAAACTTGCATTTTCAAAACCATACGAGATTTGAAATTCAAACTGCATATTATGCACGAAAATGAAAAATATCATTTTTTAATGAGCTTAATTAGAGGGGGAGCCACTCTTTGGTTTTAAAAAAGAAGCAACTCTTATATTTGTTTAAGGGGAGCAATAATTAAATTTTTGAGGGGGAGCAAACCTTAAATGCGTGAATTTAAGGGAAGAATTTGAAATTCTTTTTCGATCTGACTACGCAACTTTTGAGGGGGAGCAATATTATTTTAGGAAGCATAATTTCAGGAGGAGGAACAAAAAAATTAATATAAATATATATATATTTAATATACCTATATGATATGGTATGGTATGGTATGGTACGGAATGATATGCTATGATATGATATGATATAATATATATATCATAATATATAATATACTATATTATACCATTCTATCACTAACATAATAAATATATATATATATAAAAAGGGGAGAAAATAAAAAAAAGAGTGATAGAAAAAGAGAAAAGAGAGAAAATACAAAAAAAAAAAGGAAAAGGAAAGAAAATATCATCACTTCATCTAACTTCATAGATATTCCCTCCGACTTCTTTATACGCACTTAAATGACGAATCTCGAGCTTACAAGTTCAAAACTTTCCATACGGAAATGTGGCTCCTTACACTACCTCGGTGCTAACTTGAAACCGACCTTTGGGCGGTTTGCTGATACAAATAAAGCAGCACTCACTAGCTCCTACCGAATACACAGATATTTCGTTCCAATGATTCAGTCGATCCAACTGAATCTAATCCCGAAACCAAACCGCGCGTTAGGCATAACGTTACAAGAATAGCCACATATCATACATCATTCGAACACACCACGATAAATGACTTCTTGACGACTAAGAAAGTTTTGAAAATACAAAAATTCTTATCTTACAAATACTTCAGACCAAACCCCCATATGTACAGGTGCTAATTTTATTAGCTCCCTGGTAGAATACGCCGCATTAGGTCCAACGCGCACATACACATCCGAGCCTTACCCACTCGTCTGTCTCAAAAAAGACACGTATTTCAAGAAATCACGGGAGTTGTATACTATCTACGGAAGTTCTAGCTTGATCACAAAGATTTGGTGTTTTAAAAGTGTATGTGTCCTATAAAATATTAAAAATATGGGAACTGAGGACACACTAGACTCAATTGTGCACAAGAAAGTGTGGTGGTGGTGGTGGGGCTAAGTACCACTTAATTCTATATCGTCTGCTTCAGAGTGAAATAGTGATAGTATATGTGGCTCCCGTGATTTCTTGAAATACGTGTCTTTCGTGAGACAGGCGAGTGGGTAAGGCTCGGATGTGCATGCGCGTGTTGGATCTAATGCGGCGTATTCTACCAGGGAGATAATAAAATTAGCACCTGTACATATGGGGGTTTGGTCTGAAGTATTTGTGAGATAAGAGAATTTTGTATTTTCAAAACTTTCTTAGTCGTCAAGAAGTCATTTATCGTGGTGTGTTCGAATGATGTATGATATGTGGCTATTCTTGTAACGTTATGCCTAACGCGCGGTTTAGTTCCGGGGTTAGATTCAGTTGGATCGACTGAATCATTGGAACGAAATATCTGTGTATAGGAGCTAGTGAGTGCTGCTTTATTTGTATCAATCCTCAATCCCAACTAAAGAAGGCAAGTGATGTAACTGTAATGTTGATTCTGTGGATAAAAGAGAACAGTAGCCGACTCTCAACAGCCAAATGCAACAGTAAACACAATCAACCCAAGTAACACTGAATCGAGTGACAATTTTCAGTTACCAAAACGAATTAAATCCAAGAATAAAGACAAGGAAGAAGCTCCAGTGTTTGAAAACTAGTTCACGAAGATTTCAAATTTGTGTTGTGTCGACGACTTTGATGATGCTCCAAAGAAGTAGACGCAATTCTAATCCAGTGTGGCCGGCTCTGCCGCAGCTCGTCCGCCAAAAAAGCTCATACCTTCTCGTCCGACTGTGGCTCCAGGAAATACCCATGTTCGAAACAAAGATATGACTTCGACTCCAAGAATCCAACTAATGGTAATGCCAAAGACGACGACAGAGTGGATATGGGAGAGAGAATACAGAGAAGAGAGAGAAGCATAAACCATATCCGTCGGAGAGAGAAAATAGAAGAAAAGAGAGAAGCAGAAAGTATAGCCGTCAAATAACGCCCAACCGAGAAAGGAACGATGACGGCTCGTCCAGAAACCACCAGCATAGGTCCGATAAAAGCCGGGAGAGAGGCAATATCAACTCCACCGTCACCGCAAGGCTGAGCCGGTCTTCGGGTCGTAGATCCGAGTCGCTGTGGGTGGCTGGTTTGAGCGGCGACAGTGGTAATATGCCCGTTAAAATGTTCCAGTTCTTGACCCAGATAAGAGCGGCAATAACAACACATGTGGAGAGGGAACGCAGGTGTGAAGAGGATCCAAGTTAAACGTAACGTAGGTGGTTATAAAGATTCGATGACCGGCTCGTCTTCACCTATAAAACAGAGTTGAGAAATAGACATCCTGTTGACATTTGTGATTATGTCAAAAGTGCTTGAAGAATGGATTGCATTTGATGATATAATTTGAAGAAGGAACAATTGGTGATACTAGTACTTTTATATGTTTTGGTGTTCCTTCATAATCTTCAGCTATTTTATTTATTGATTTCATTGTCAAATTCTGTCCGATTGGTATATAATGAAATTATTGTTTCTATAAAAAAACACCAAATCGGTCCGCCTTGCTTCTCCCATTTGGTTCCGTGTTTCGTGTCATGTCATGCATGGATTGATTGGGTGACGTCCCAACGTCGTGCGGACCTTATGATTGAATGGTTCCTCGGCCAGCTCACCTTCGGCCTCAGCCTTCTCAGTGGGCTCGCCCACCTTGGTCAGGTCGATCGAGCACATCCTGCTTCTCCTATTTTGTTCCGTGCTTCGGAACTTGACATGCTTGGATTGAGTGTGTGACCTCTCAATGAAGTTGGCGACTTAAAGACAAAGTGGTTCCCTCGATGGCTTTACTCGGTCAGGTCAGCCGGGGCACGTCCTACTTTTTCCATTTGGTGCCACGGGTCTTGACGTGTGTTTATGATTGTGTGACGTTTAGTATAAATAATAAAATTATCGTACTCTGACTAATATCGATGACAAAGAGAGCACTTGTGCTCATAACATGCTTTAAAAATATTGTTGTGATAAAATATCGTATTAACAATATTTTATTATAGTTATAGTTGTATTAATATTATTACGATATTATTATGCTAATGTAGCTTATAATATTAATGATAGAGATTAGAGAGAATAACACGGGACCGGAGCTACAGATAAATTTGGAATATAAGAATATTTAGTAGTTATCACGCTGCACAACTTACAAAAAGAAACGGTCACTTTTATTTAAGACAACAAACATTTGCATGGTTGGCTTGGCTTCTTCAATACCGTGTGCGACGAAAAAGAAAAAGAAATTATCCGAAAAAGACATGAAACAGTATTTTCAATCCACCAGTCCAAATTGTGACCAAGTGCACACCGCGCAAGTGCATTAAACCACAACATAAGTTATTTTTTTTAAAAAAAAAAACAGCCGATAAATAACAAGTCCCATCTAAAGTATACGATCCGACTGAGGCGGCAGTCGGCGGAAAAAGTTGACGGTCACCGAGGGCATATCGTCGCGAAACCTCGGATGCCTAAGGTAGTAGAAACCCGAACCCAACAGGAACGCCTGAAATGGGACGACATAGAATACCAAGGAAGCAAACAAACACACCACCCCGAAGATCCCGGTGGCCCTGGGATCTTTCCAGTTGAACAAAGCATCCAATCTCTCACCCTGAGCAGCTACGTCCCCCAACAGCGTCTGAGCCCGTCCAGCCAGAGCCCGCAACCTGTCATACCTGACCCGCACCTGGTCCACAGGACGCGTGCTCGGGAACCCGTCGAACTCTTCATCCAGCTCATCAGGCCCCACCGCCTCCGCGTAGGACAACCTCGGATCCATCGCGATGGACACGCGCTGTCTGTACCGAAACCTCAGGACAAGAATCAAGAATGCGTACATAAACACAGTCGGCAAGATCAGGTGGGGACACAGCACGATCGCGATCAGAAGCACGTGCGCGAGTACGGTGGTCGGAGTGTGGGCCCATGTTCGAACCCCGTCGAGCCAGCGGGCCGCGGCAGCGGCACTGGACAGGCAGCCGACGACACGGAACCAATTGGCCTTGCTCCTCCTCATGCTCCACACGGTCGCGTCCGTGTCCAGCATGAACTGAACCACCTCCCGACCCATGGCTGGCTCCGACCTGGCCAGCTTGGCTGTGACGATCTTCATCGCGTTGTGCCTCAAGATGTCCTGCTGGGCCGGGCCCAGAGGCCTCATGTAGTGCATCCTCGGCAGCATCGGGCTCACGTAGGCTTGGATCAGGCCGATCCACGACGAGCACGAGAATCGAACTGCGACTTCGACCTCGCCCATCTTTTTAGCTCCTCCCGGCAGCAAAACTATTAGGGAGTACGTGCTGACGTACACGCGGTTCGTGTCCAGCGTGGAGAGACGAACCCGAAGCTTGCCTAGCCTGACGTCCTTCTTCATCAGACCGGAGGAGGAGGACTCGTCGGGGGCGTTCTTGTTGTGCCTTCCGTTGTCGAACACTCCTATCGTGAGAACCGTGCACGGATCGTACACGTCCCACGTGTACTGCTCGTTCCACCTGGGGTTGAACCGGTCGAGGATGGTCCTGGTCCTGACCCACTTGGGCCCGTACTTGGCCACCACGTAGGCGTCCATGGTTCCGCGGGTTCCGTCCTTGGTCTTCACGGGCAGCAGGTTACAAGCCCCGCGAATCCCGACCTCGAGGACCCCAATAGGAGGCTTGGTCAGCTGCTTAGCCGTGGCTCGGACGTCGCTGGTGAGGTGAGCCGCCTCGTCGAGCACGTGGTAGCCACCTTCCAAGCACACGCGGACGTGTATCCTGCCCGCATAAGCCTTCTTCTCTTCGTCGCCGATCAGGTTGAACCACCGAGACTTGGGCTCTGATTTATCGTCCACACGCTTGTCCACCGTATTCATCGGCACCTTCATGAACCCCACCGCCACGGAGCTTCCACTGTTGGCTGCATTCTCCTCCACAGTGACGGTCAGAAAGGGCTCGAACGGCTCGGCAGCTACAAAGATCAGATCCTCGTTCCACGCGGGGTTCGGGGAGGATCCCACGTAGGTTCGGCTCGTCTTGAACAACTGGGCTCCGAGCTGGGCCTTGACGTACAGCTCCGAGCTAGCCCGAGCCTTGCTGGGCCCTCCGAGCTGGAGATCCTGGGTTTGGATGACGGTTAGCCTCAGGTACCACAGCTTCGGGGACAGGTAAACCTTTGCCCGCGTCTCAGGTATCAATCCACCGGAATCGGACTGCCAAGCTTCTTGAAAAGCCTCGTCTGCTTGGGTCCCGAACCACACCGATAACATGACATCGTTCCCTGGTAAACCACCACCCTCGAGGCTGTACCACTGAGGAGCCAAGGGACTATCCGGTGGCACTCGCTTGGGGACTTCTTGGAGATCGAAAGACACGGTGCCTAGACAACAACAGCTAGTATCATCATAGTCATAGTCTTTTGTATGAGCCGCGGCCCATGTTGAAATTGAGACCTCGAGCGTGGTCGAGTTAAGGCTCTCCTTATCGAATGCGAAAACCTCGTCCCATTCTTTGTCCTTGGAGGAGGCCACCCTAGAGTGGACACACTGAGTGCCGATTACGAGCTTTGCACGCAGTTCTCCATCAGACGAACAAGTTTTAGCCTTTACGACGCGGACGTAGAGGAACGGCATTTGATCCACCAGGTCATAAGCTATAATCGATCTCCGCTCCATCCTCTTGTGGAACAGCTTGGACGACTCAACATCGTTAGCAGCCACAACAAAATTAGTTTCAGAATCTCGTACCTGGGACAGTTTTTGTTGAGCTATTATAATTGGAGGCTCTTCTTCTTTTTGCTTAGTGGGTTCTTCTTCTTTTTTGGTCGAGGTGGGCTCCTTTTTATCTTCAGTCTTCTTCGCCTCCTCTTTTTTATTACCGTTTTCCTTGGCGGCGGCTGCTGCAGCATCTTCTTCTTTTTTCTTCTTCTTTTTCTTCTCTTCCTCGTCTTTCTTTTCATCTGGCTTCTTCTCCTCAGCGCTGGGGATTTCTTCCACCGCTTTCTTCTCCTCTGACGACTCGGTGGGAGGAGCTTCGTTCTTCTTCTGCGGCGATGGAATTGACCTGCTGGACTCTTCTTCGTCGATGTACCAAACCTTCAACCCTATCTCGCCTTTGATCTGGGAGAAGACGCTCCTCTTCTCCAGAGGATAATACACCAAGGGCACATCATTCGTGCCGTTCTCACCCAATTTGAAGAACGTCGACTCTGAGATCTTTACTCTCCCGAGGAAAGTGCTCCTCTTGTTGCTCTTCTTATCGTTGTAGAGGTTGAGCTCCAAAGTCTCCTCAACCATGGAAACGACGTCGTCGTGGATCGAGAACTCGAGGGTCTCGTCCCACTGCGGGTTAAGATCTCGGAAGATGGTCTTCGTCCGGCGCCGTTGATTGTCGAAGTCAACGATAGCGTACGAGCTCGCCGTGCCTTGGCCGTCCTTGGGCATCAGGTTCTTGGCATTACACACTTGGACCATGAGTTTTCTGCTGCCGCTGTGATTAGCCTCGGCCATCGTGGTGAATGGCTATTTGATCCGAGGATTTATTCAATCTTCTTTCTTCGATTTCTTTCGTGGATCTGTTCGTTGTCTTGGGGCACAGAAAGTGTTGTACAGTCGAGAAAAGGTAGTCACAAAAGAGAGAGAGAGAGAGAGCTTGTGTTGTGAAGAATGAGAGAGAACACAGATGAGGTTTTTAAATGCGTGGGTGTAACGGTTAGTTTACTTTATAGTCTTAAAAAAGATGAAGACATCGAGGAGCGGGGTTGGTTCGATAGTAATTAATTGATCTTTTTATGGGACTCAAGATCGCCTCTCCCACTTCTTTTATCCCACCCATTTTACAGAAATATCATTATATCACGCTCGATCAGTGTTAAAATACCCGTAAATAATATTACACAACAAATACTATTATACTGACTGCTTAAACACACAAAAAATTATATAACATTGGTCGGAACACAAAAAAGTAAACATAACACAAAAAAATATATACCGAGTGCTTATCAATATTTTAATATTCTTTTTGTGTATTTAAGCACTCAGTATAATAGTATTTAAGGTGTAATATTATTTACGGGTATTTTAACACTGATGGGGACGAAGTATAATGACATTTTTGTAAAGTGGCAGAAAAAATACACCAAACTGGGACATAGATTCTGAACCCCTTTTTATGTATTCCCTTGAAATTAATATTTTCTTTAAGTTGGGTATCGAAATTTGAAAATAAATAAACTTATCGTGACCTAAATCAGTTCAGTTATATTATATTATATTAGTGTTACAATATGTCATTATCAACGGGGAACGAATCATTATATGCTATTGGTGAGAATCTCACGTCAGGTTATTATGGTACTGTCTTCGTAATAAATCTTTCTTTTCCAAGTTTGGCTGTTGCGATTTTATATTCGTTACTCTATTATATGTATTTTAATTCATAAAAGAGAAAATGTAGCAGAAACCACGATATCATGTTCCACGTCGGACAAAATTGGTCCACGTCGCCCCACGTGAGGGGGTTCTTGGGATTTGGTTTTTTTAGACAATGGCATCTTCTGTACGGTCTCACTCATCTCGCATGGTATATGTCCGTTTTATGTTTTGACAGTGGTAGGTAATGCAATTGACTGCTAAATCAATATTATACATTTTAATAATTTACTGGGAATTTGATGAAGTTTGTGCGTGACGTGGGGTAGTATCGATTTTACTCGGAAGATGTTTAAAGTAGAAAAGCATAAAGCAAATTATTATGAAGTTAAGGAGTGTTGGTTACGTAGAAGAAAGGTGATGTTTGAACATTAGTACATATTCATTGAAATAGAGTAATTTTGTTGTGCCTACGATTTGAGGTTATTTACAGAACTTAAAGTTATTATTGTAGCAACCTTACCCAGCCTACGATTGAGGTTACTTACGGGACTTAAAGTTTTTTATTTTTGCAGCATTGCCTAGCTACTATTTGTGGTTACTTACGAGTTAGATTTCTGGCTTTTAGCAGCATTGCTCTGCCTAAAATTGAGGTTACTTACGGGACTTCTTGACCTTGGCGGTCGTGGCGAATCTTGCTCTGTTCCTTAGGGTTACTTATGGGACTTATATGGCCTTTTTTTAAATAAATGATGATGGAGAAATTAAAAAGTTTTAATAGTTTATATTTCAAACCCTTAGGATTAAATTTGCAATGAGTTCCAATGAGCACAAAACACTCGTATCCCTTCACGAAGGGAGATCAAAAGCAAACAAACGAACATGTTCATCAAATTGTATAAAAACATACATAAATACATCCATTCATCGGTCAGATGCGACTCCTCATCGTTTATAAAAAAACAACCTCGTCGGTATTTGAAGATGACAAGAATTTCCAAAAACAAGTCTGATTCTCACAACAGAGAAGAGAAAATATAAGATACAAAACACTCATGACTTTCACGGACTAATTAAAAATTATTCTTCCTGATTTTGATGGTTTTCCTAATCCATTTAAGAGTCTTCTCATGCTCTCCATATAAATTAGAGAGAGTGCTCGGTTTTCGTCAGCTTCATTTGGCATCGCCTTTGGAAAATAGCCATTACGAAATTCAGGAGACGAGAGTTTGAGAGAAAAGCAAGCATTTTATTCGAACTTCTAGGCTCAAAATTGTACCTCGAGCAAACCAATATATATTTGTTCCATCAAATTGCTCCTCATCGGCAACTTTGTCAAGAGCAAGATGGGTTGTTGTCTCAGGACACCTGAAACATCCTTCGAATTCTGGTACCACAACGCAAAAATCGACCTGAATCAAAGTGCCTCACGTTCAGTTTTGCAACATCTGGTGTATCAGTTTTGCCACCATCAGCGAAGTTGAGCCCAACAACAAACTGTTTGAAGGTCCTCTGTAAATGAAGGAAAATAGTATTGCTAAAAATCTGATGCACCAACCGCAATCAAGGTCCAAAGTTGCGTAGACCCAACGAAACCCAAGTGTAACCGCAAGAAAAAACAAATGAACCTGAACGAATTTTGTGAAATTGAGGTTTCATAATCCATAGTCAACGACGCTGAATCGGTAGTGATTCATGGGAAGAGACGTGAAGAGAAAAGCGACTCGAAATTCGCAATTTTCGGTTCTAACATCGCCAAGGACTGAGCATTGGGGCATTGCTATGTGATGTGCTCTTTTTCCAATAATTTGATTATATGATCTATTAGATCTAAATAGTCCCAAATACGTATTTTGTCTTTTTCTTGTATTTAATTAGTTAGATTCTATTTATAGTGTCTAAATCATAATTTGGACTTGTTGGCCTCGTTAGGACCAAGTATTATTTACAAAAATATGTGATAAAAATACTAAAATCCTAACAATGGAAGTGAATCATTATTGGCAATAGAGCCGCTACAATAAACCTTGAGAGAGTTTCACGCACAAACACACATACTTAAGGTTTAACTATAAATCTCAAGCGATTCACCTCCATTTGCATTGATTGTTAGGTGTTTTGAGACCTTCAATTAGTATCAGCGCTTAGCGTGACGGATTGAACCCCTTTTTCTTTGGATTCGAAAACATTTATGGTAATTATTGAGTTTTTGGGTTCGACGAGTGTTCTTCATATTTTTCTAGTGATTTTGAGCCTATTTTGATTATTCTTCAACTCGTATAGTATTATAGAACACTTTCGTTATGTGATTACCCAAAAACCCAAAAATTTTCATCAAGTTTGAGCAATTTCTATGCAAAATCTATGTCTAACGATTTTTCAATACTATTTTCGATACTTGCTTCGAAAAACATACCGAAAAACACTTCGCAAAACACTTCAAAAATCGATTTTCGGTATACTCAAGATTTTTGGTATCTGTTATTTTCGGCACCAAAATTTTTTGAAGCGAGATTTTCACATCATAATTTCGAAGTGGGACTTTCGCATCAAATTTTCGAAACTCGATTTTCGCATCAAAATTTTCGAACCTGATTTTCGCGCTCAAAATTTTCAAAATCCGATTTTCCCATCAAAATTTCGAACCCGATTTTTACAGTAAAATTTTTCGAACCCGATTTTAGCACTAAACGTCGTTCGATACCAAAGACTTTTGATACCTACCATTTTCGATATCAAAACTTTTTCCAAACCAAAATTTTGGATAAACATTCAGACTTCCCGAATCCAAATTCCACTCACACCACATATACACTAAGTTCAATCACCCACGTTAACCGATCAAAACCAAACCTTCAACGAAACAACGCTCTTTCTATGAGAAATGATATTCTTCTCCCGTACTACGACGTGGAGAGTATACGGTGTCGAAAAGAAGATTTCTTAACTTCCTCGAGACTAAGGATCAAGCTCCTCTAACTTGAGACAACCACCAAGTGCTTCTGAGCAGTCAGAGCCCAAAGGTGCCCCCGAACCTACTAAGTGCTACAACTGTGGCAAGCACGATCACTGGGCAAGAGACCGTTTCCTTCCCAAAAGGAAGGGCGCTACCTACTGCAGCACGAAGCTTTAATTGACCAAGCAGAAAGAAGCTGGAGTAGGCCTGATGGCGGAAGAGGACCACTGGTTGGAGGACACGTCAAACAGCAAGCCGGAGAATCTGGCCCTAATGGCCAACGTGGAAGGAGCTGAGTCTGTTGACGAGCGCCCAGAGACCACTACAGACGACATAGAGGCATCGTCACTAGAGAATGAAGTAGAATCTTTCGACCTTAACGCTTTCTTAGAACCACAACAGAAATTTATAGCCTTCCGTAAGGAACGTAAAAGCGCTAGGTCATTTGGAAAAGAGGCTAGCTAAGAATGAATCCATATTAGCTCAAGCCCAAGAAAAGGCCACCATCTTGGAACTCCACCTAGCAACTTATGAACCTAGGGTGTGTGCTTTGACAAATAGTTTAGTTGTCCATGAACAAATGAAAAGTGCCTCTATAGAATAGGGGTGAGCAAATCCGGATATCCGGATTTTCGATATCGAAAACCTATAACCGTATCCGATCCGGTATTAATCGGATATCCGAATTTCGGATCCGAAATTCGGTTTTTTATTTCGATTAATTTTTTTTTTGAAAAAAAATTGATTGTAACGTATTCGATTTTGTTTGGGTCAAATTAGAATATTGAGCTATTTTTCTTTCTTTTTTCTCTTTTTGGGCCCAATTATTATTTCTTTTTGGGCTATTATTTAATTAATTAATTCATTTTAAATCATAAACAGGATACCAGATACCCGGATTTTAGTACCGAGCATATCCGTATCCGATCCGGTTTATGTTATAATATTCGAATTCGGATATCCGACCCGATTTCCGGATTTTATAAACCGGATACCGGATCGGATTTCGAATTCCGGATATTTTTGCTCAGCCCTACTATAGATCATGAAAATACTATAAAGGAGTTAGAAGCTAGGTTAGACAACAATCACAATGTCTGCTTAGAAACCTAGACGAAAAGGTAGTCTCATATGAAAAATAGATATTCTTCAAGAGTGAGTTACAAGTCCTGAAGCTCATGTAGAAAAATCTATAGCTTTAGTTCACAAACTCACAACTATAGGTTGAAAGCTTGTAAAATTGAGCGAGCTAAATGACGACTACAATTTTCTTAATTAGCAGCGTCAGAAACTATACTCTAGAATGAAAGTCTACAGGACATTCTAACGAAGAGAGGTCAAACAGATCAAACCATCTTCTTAAACCACCCTAAGGACATGATTTTATAATCCACGTGAAGGCTTGGGTTTTAAGCAACCTCATCAGGTGCTCCTACCACTTTATGACATTAAATACCTAGGCTTAGACCTACCACATCTATTGCCCTTCACATGAGGGTCCGAAATAGATGATCTTGAGGAGAAAAAGCGAAACGATAAAGCTGAGGCCGAAGTCTCGTTTGATTACGGAGAATTGAATGATAGCTACAAGATAAGGGTGATTATGTTGTATATGGGCTATCAACCTATATGCACACCCTCAACCGAAGCCTCGACTGTCGGGGACTGATAAAAGAAAAATCTCCTTGCTTTATAAGGACCCGGACACGAGCAAAACTTCAACCTCAAACTTGTACTTCTAGCCAAATCCCAAGAGAAACTCCCTATTCGAGCTAGAAAAACATAAAAGAAGATTGTATCTCGTAAAAATGTCTAGACTAACTCGTCGTTACGTGTGCCCACAAGCAAGAACTTAAGTAGGAAAAGAGGACGCTACTCTCTTTTCCAAAAGAAGAAGTTGTCCGTATCTTTTGTTCCCTTTTCTAAGTCTAGTTTGAATTCATGAAGAAAGTTTTCTTCATGTATCGTGAACTGCATTTCTATTTTCTCTTATATGTTTCTAAGACCTAAGCATGTAAAGATTGTTAAGCATTTTAAACCCTATGATTGCTTCTATGATTCAAATGCTTCTAATTCTCCTCGTAGGAATGTAACTGCTAATAAGACTTTCTTCTACTAAATCCCATTTGAAAAGAAGAAAGAACGTACGTCAAAAGAGTCAAAGCACACTAGGACTAAAGCCAATGCTAAAGCTTTAGAACTAGACAAATTTGATTAACCAAACATGAATTTGCATCAAGCACTAAGCTATGATACCCTTTAGGAATGAAATTTATATGGGTCCTTAAGTCGGAAAATAAGTCAAGCAATATGCCTAAAACCGACTTTAACCCAAATCTCCAAAGCGTGCATGCAAAACACCTTCTGCGAATAAGGAAGGACCCGTCCTTGAGTGGGTACATAAATCTCCTTAATCTGTTTAGAAGATCCATCATGTGTGGTACCTGGATTCTGGTTGCTCCACACACATGACTAGAAGAAAAGAATTGTTGGGCAACTACACCGAGAGATTTGGTGGCAAAGTGTGTTTCTGGAATAACCAATCTTCTCTCGTTCTAGGACATGGAGACATTATCCATGACAACCTGACGATCAAGAATTTCTCCTACGTTAACGCTCTCAGCCACAATCTCTTCAGCATCGGACAATTTTGTGACAAAAGAGTCAAAGTCAACTTCCGTGCTGAAGGATGTAATGTGAGTGATGAGAATGTATAAGAACTCCTCACCGGATCAAGAGAGTCCAATCTATATACCATCAATCTGAAAACCGTTCAACCTTCAACGGTTGTATGTTTGTTGTCAAAGGCCTCCTTGCAACAAAGCAATCTCTGGCATCAACGATTGTCCCACCTCAACTTCAAAACTCTAAATCAACTGCATTCAGAGAAGTTAGTCAAAGGACTACCGACCTTGAAGTATCACAAGGAGCACATGTTCATTGCTTGTGAAATGGGGATGGTGAAGAGAACATCTCACAAAACGAAGAAGATTGCCTCAACCTCTCGGCCACTTGAACTTCTACACATGGATCTCTGTGGCCCTATGAGATTCAGAGCATCAACGGATGATAATACATCCTTAAATGATTTCTCTCGCTACACATGGATAAAATTTCTTCGAACGAAGGATGAGACATTCAGAACTCATCATCGCATTTGTGAAGACAACTCTGAATTTGCTGAGATGCAATACCCAAGTGATCCGCATGGACAACGGAACTGAGTTCAAGAATCAATACCTCGATGACTACTATCAATCACTCGGGATATCTCAGCAATTCTCTGCTGCTAAGACTCCACAACAAAATGGAGTAGTAGAGAGAAGGAACATGACTATAATAAAAGCAGCTCGTACGATGTTGATTCACTCGAGTCTTCCCCATCTCCTCTGGGCTGAAGCAGTCAACACAACCTGCTACACTCAGAACATGACTATCATTCACAAACGCTTCGAAAAGAGTCTCTACGAGCTAATCAACCAACCAAATCAAATTTTTACGAGTCTTCGGTTGCAAATGCTTTCGAGGGGGTATTCTATGAGATCGAAGGTGTATCGAGTCTACCTCAAGGAAAGGCAATTGTTCACGGAGAGCGTAAATGTCACGTTAACAAAACTCCGACAATGACTTTTATACACATAAGTCCATAATTCGGATTAATCAGAGGGTTGACAAAATATCAACATAGTTCTACATACATGAAGGGACATACACATCAGAGACAAATAATGACGAAGACCTGGATTCTCTGTTGCATTCTATACTAGTCCTCGCCAACAGACAACTCTTCGACAGCTCATTCCCAGCACTGACGCATTGGTAGCACTCGTAGAACAACCAATGTGGCCGATGAAGCACTCACACCTCAAGATATTGATGTCACTGCGAATGAAGAAAATGAAGTAAACAACTAGAATGGAGAAAATGAAAAAATGTTGACGTCGAGGTAAATCCTCCGATAGAGATATCCACGTCGAACAAGATGGAGTTCGTCGATCCAAAAAATGACGACAACGTAAACCAACCTCTCCCTCATGAGAGAAAGTAGACACAATACCATCATAGTAATCAGATTATCAGAGATCCAAACCAAGGACTTATCACACGATCATCAACGACCAGCGAGAGCCTATATGCTTGCTTTTTGAGTCAGATAGAGCCAACTAAACTTGCAGAGGCATTGTCCTATCTTGATTGTATAAAGGAAATGCGGAAAGAAACCCATCAGTTTCAAACACTGAAGGGTTGGAGACTTGTCCCGAGACCCCAGGGCAAGACCATTATTGGTACCAAGTGGGTCTTCAAAGGCAAGAAGGATGAAGAGGGTATCATCACCAGAAACAAGGTCTGGTTGATGGCTAAAGGCTACAACCAACACGATGTCATAGACTACGATGAGACCTTTTCTCTTGTTGCTCGAATTGAAGCCATCAGACTCTTTCTTGCCTACGGTGCACAGAAATTCACACTCTACAAGATGGATGTTAAGATAGGATTCCTAAATGGCGTCTTGAAAGAAGAAGTATTTGTGGCTCAGCCTAAAGGATTAATGAGTGAAACTCACCCTGACTACGTCTATTATTTGGACAAAGCACTATACGGACTAAAACAAGCTCCTCGAGCTTGTTGCGATGTCCTCTCATAATTTTTGGACAAGTCAGGCTTCACAAAAAGGGAAGATCGACATCACTCTCTTCATCAAACGGCATGAATCGAACATTCTGCTGATCCATATATATGTCGGTGATATCATATTTGGGTCCACAAGTTCCAAGTTGTGCAAGCACTTTGGGGATCTTATGAAGACTAACTTTTCGATGGAATCTTCATAAGCTAATCCAAGTACATCCACGACATCTTGAAGAAGTACAACATGTATAATTGTACACTGAAGAGCACACAAATGTCTACCACGTGTAAGCTTGACTCAGACCCCGCCGAAAAACCATTCAACCCAACCACCTATAGAGGAATCATTGGCTCACTGCTTTATCTCCTCTCGAGCGGGCCAAACATCATGTTCTCCACGTGCCTGTGTGCCTGCTTTCAAGCCAATTCAAAGGAATTACACATGCTAGGGTGAAGAGAATCATGAAATATCTCAAAAGGCTTCTGATAAACGCATTTTTATACGTTTATCTCTATCATATTTAGGTCCTAACTTGGTTTATTTTAGTTATCTTGTACTTTTATTAAAGATTATACCTATGTTTTGATATTGAAGGAACATAAGATGACAATCGGGACCAATCGAGAGAATATGAGGCAAAAATGACCAAGTTCACCAGAAACACGGCTTCACTATGCACCAACACGGCCGTGTTTGATCACGTAAAAAAAAAACTAAGCATCGGCGATCCAACACGGCTTCGTACTAATGAGACACGGCCGTGTAGGAAGTTTCAGGCACCAATGTCAGCTTCGGCATGTTAACACGGCTCCAACCAACCAACTATACGGCCATGTTCACGGACAACACGGCCACTTCAAGAACCAACACGGCCGTGCTAACTTCATCATTATTCAAGGTAAGCTTCGGCAATTTCACACGGCCTTGAGCGACATTTTACACGGCCGTGTGTGGTTCATCGGTGAAAGAGGAAGCCTCGACATGTTTACACGGTTTGTTGCGTTGGTATACACGGCCTTGTTGTTATTCAGCATCGCAAATGCGGGGGCCTCAGACTTCGTACACGGCTGTGTCTGACGGTGGGTTAAGTCGTGTTGAATATTACTTTCTATATAAGCCGCACTTCTCAACCTAGATCTGGATCTAGATCGACATAACTCACTTCCAAAAGAAAAAATACACCTAAGGGACGTCTCAAGACCCATAGAAATCAATCAAAACGATTCCTAGTTGCTAAAGTGAAGATCCGAAGCTCATTTTATCCAAGATCTAGCACAAAGGACGCTGGATCTGCGTGGACTCGTAAAATAGGGAAGCTCTATGTATTATCTATGCTTTATTTTGTATATGATTCGTAGATCTCTCTTAAGCATGAGTAGCTAAGCTTCTTATGTGCTCGGGATGAGATGAACGCTAGGTAGAGTTGTCGTTTGGGCGTTATAACACTCGTGAACACGTGACATTGTTTATTTATCGTTTACGACATTGTTTCTTCGATTCAATATGTCTATGTGTTGTTTTGAAGGTCACATTTGATATGTCTATGTGTTGGTGTGACGTTTGGTATACCGTTGAGGGCGAAAGCTAAAGAACGGTTAGTCATTTCGTAAACGTTAGGAGTCGTGTTAGGATTATTTTATTGTGTTCAATGTATTATTTTATCTTAGTCTTGTAATTAATTTAGCGAACTAGGCTTTAATTTAATTAGAGGCTAGTGAGCTATTAAATGTAACTGGGCTTACAAAAGCCCAAGGTATTATATACCAACTTGTGGTATAAATACCAAAAACCCTCACACATAGTGTGGTGTGTGAAGAGATTAGTCATATTACAAGAGAATTCCCAAAGCTATCAAAGTCTCCCACGCCCATCCCACGACGAATCAATACTTCCGAGCTTTAATCGTGGTAAATCGTCTTTAATCTTAAACGTAGTTGGATGCGTAGGACTAACAAGTGGTATCAGAGCCAAACACGTTTGGATTTGATCAAATTTTCTGAAATTTTTGGTGTTTTTCATGTGATAAACTCGAAAATATTTAGGTCTTGGTCTTAGAGATTTTTCAGTCTATGTTGCTGATTTTGCTTGATTAAGATCAACATTTAGTTTTTTTTTTTTTTTTTTCGAGTGTTTTTGAGTGATTACCCATCAATTTTCAGTTGATTTGAGTGAGTTTTGGGGAGAAATCGCGCATGAAATTTGATTCTAGAACAGTGTTCATCTGCCCGATGTTTGTTCATCAGCCCGAAAATTGATTCATCTCGCCGAATTTCGATCGAAATTCGCCAGAATTTGAGACAATTTTCATTAGATAGCTGGCCGAATTTGGATATTGAATTTCTATCGCCGAAATTGGTTAATCCAATTTCAAAATTCTCGCCGAATTTCAATTAAGTTACCCGAATTTTGAATTCCTGATTTTGAATCAAATTTTACAATTTCGGCGAACTTCTACTACCCGAATTTGGCAAATTTTCGGGCAAAATTACAAAATTTGCCCAATTGTGGAAAACTCGGCGAATTACTACTGTTCAAATCAAATTCGACGAATTTCTACTAATACCCGAATTTCATAATTTCGTGACCAATTTAATTTGAGTCCCCCGAATTTGTGAAATTTGGCGAAACTGAAATCGAATTTCTACCCAATTTAGACTAAGCGAAATATTTCCATCCGAGTTTCACTATAACCCACCCTTTGAAATTACCCTTAACATTTTCGACCACCTAAAATTTTTGGCCACCCCTTAATAAAAAAAAAAAAAAAAAAAAAAAAAAAAAAAAAGGACTTTCGAAAATTTTTTTAAAAATAAATTTTTTCGGGCCCAAAATTTTAGGTATAGAAAACGCTTTTGTTAATTTTCCAAAGGCAAATCCACTTTACGTGTCAACGATCACGTATCCAACAATCTATTTAGGACATTTTTGGCAAATTTTAGAAAAAGTTTTGGTAACTCTCAAATTTTCGAAATCTAATTTTTTTTCGAAATTTCACGCTATCTTTTGACAAAACCAAACTTTTTGGAACAAAAGTTTCAAGAGCCATTTCTTTCAGAAAATAATTAATTTTAAATTAATACTTAATTATGGATGCTCAAGCTAAAGAAATTGAGGAATTTAATCGATGTCGTTTTGAACTCAAAGCAACTGAGTGGAATGTCGTCACAGAACAATATGAGGTTATCCTAGCAATCTGCAATAAATGGTACACTAGAACTATCCCTTTAAAGACAATTATTGCGAAGCTAGTCGACCAAGATTCCTTTTCAGCGCTTGACGGGGAAAACAAGTTATATAAATCTATCTCGTGGTTGGAAATTCCTATGATTGCTAGTAAAATTTCCGAATTGAACGCAACTTTGGAATCGGAAAGAGTAGTGTTTCAAGCAGAAAAGCAAAAACTCTTAGAGGAGATTTCAAATCTTAAAAATTCCCCGTCCTTACCTGTTTTCCATGATTTTTCAAAAGATACATCATCCTCGAAACAGGTCAAGACAACAAAAATTAAAAGCATCTCTGTTCTCAAATCTGAGAAAGCTTCAAATACACATTCTAAGTTACCCGTGACGACTTCAAAGTCTACGGTGACCCGAGCAGAAAAGATAAGTAAAAAGCCTAAGCTTAATTCTTCCAAGGAACAGGAGAAAAATAGGAAGAGGAAAGGAAAATCAACACCTTCTATGAAAACTAGAGTAGAAACTGTTATTGATTTTTCCTCTCCTATTCCTATTAAAAAGGATGCTCCTCAAAGAGAAGTTTCATGCTCAAGCAAGCTAACTTCTCGAGCTTCCAAAATTTCCCATTCTTTAAAGAATGAGAAAAGTGGATTTCCTTACACGAACAAAAATGTTTATCATTCTCGTAAGCAAAATCCCACTAAAGACCATCATTATGGAGTGAATTGTGTGAAGTCTTCTCGTAGGTATTCACCCGCTATACATGCCTGCAATGTTGTAGCTTCGTATTCCTACTTGAAATATCCTGTCAAAGTCCATTCGGAAAAGCACCTTATGAGACTAGCCAAAGAGAAGATCTTTCACTCTAGAATACCTAGAGACACATTCACTGGCACTGAAACGTCTTTTCCGTGTCAAATTACCCCTAAGTGGTTATCCAATAATTTATTGTTGGACGATTTAGGACCGAATTTGACACATGCTAAGCATAAATTATTTTCTGCTAATAAGGGAGGACCCATACAAATATGGGTACCAAAGTCCCGATAAGGTTTTGCAGATAACCCCAGCATGGTTGGTATCCCGTTGAAAAATACCTTCTTTTAAAATGGTACATTTTAAATATGCATTTTCAAAACATTACGAGATTTTGAGATCCGAGTTGCATATTACGCACGAAAATGATAAAAACCATTTTTAAATGAGCCTTATTTGAGGGGGAGCTACTCTTTTACTTATAAAAGAGAAGCAACCTCTACAATTGTTTAAAAGGGAGAAATAATTACATTTTTTTTGGGGGGAGAGAGCATGGATATGTAAATTTAGGGAAAGAGATTGAAGAGAAATTGTTTCAATCCGACTACGCATCTTTTGAGGGGGAGCAATATTATTTAGGGAGCATGATTCAAAAAAAAAAAAAAAAAAAAAAAAAAATTATTATCCCTCGGACACCATTCGACGGATTGGAACGAAGAATTTCGAGCATCCAAATATCAAGTCTTTTCTAAACGAAGAATCTCAAGCTTCCAATGGTGGCCTTTAGTGCAAACTCGGTGCTCACTTCAAGCAACCTGCTCCGGCATTGCTGATACAAATAAAGCAGCACTCACTACTTCCTACCGGACGCAAGGATAATTTGTTCTCATGATTCAGGCAAATCCAACTGAATCTAACCCCGGAACATCACCGAGAACTAGTCAATATCTTGCAAAGCTTGCCTCCGATGATGCTTCTGATCCATTTTGAAAAGACCAACACTACAACATTCCCTTACCTCACAAATATCTCGGATCACACCCCCATAGGTACAGGTGCTAATTTTATTAGCTCCCGGGTAGAAGTCGCCGCATTAGGTCCAACGGCGCATGCACAACCGAGCCTCACCCACTCGTCTGTCTCACAAAAGACAGGTGTTTCAAGAAATCACGGGGAGACACGACTACTATCACCGCTTCACTCGGAAGTGGGAGATATTGAATTAAGTGGTACTCAGCCCCACTACCACACTTTCTTGTGCACAATCGAGTCTAGTGTGTCCTCACGTCCCATATTTTAAATATTTTCTAGGACACATACACTCTTATAACACCTGGTCTTTGTGATCAAGTTAGAACTTTCGTAGACATGTTACTCGTAGACATGGTTCGATGATCGGAAGGAAGTCCTGCCGTTGCAACATCAAAACAACAACGGAATCAGGCCATCGTCTCGAGCTAGTCTCTAGAACGATGAAAACGGGATGCCTATGTGGCCCCGGTTTACCAAGCCCTGTACTCACAGGCAATCGTGATGACGGATTGCCTTAGTGGCTCCGTCTGTTCATTACCACGCCGACCTGTCGTTTGTATCCTTATCTTCCAAAACAAGCATGCCGATCTCGTTAATTCGATCGCCATGAGGGGGAGAAGGGGACACGGATAAACAAAGAGGTCGGACCACCCAACAAATTCCGCCGAGCGTACCACTCTGAAGCCGGGCTCTCCTGCACTTGAACGTACATTCCAAAGGAGCCTCGGCACAACTTAAATCAAGCCCCACACTTACCTTCTTCCGGAGCCAGACAAGCTTTCTCGAAGCCGAACCAGACAACTTCCTTCGAAGAAGATGAACCTGGAGCCAAGAAGAAGAGAATTGATGTTAACGGGAAGTCTTTGTGACCCCGGTTAACCTTCAAGACGGATCGCCTTTGTGGCTCCGTTAGGTTATTGCCCAACCTGAGTTGCTTCTCCTCGTCCTGACGATGCAAACATCTTGCCATCGACGACCTATTTTCACCTAGTAGTAAAGAAAGAAAATGGGAGCCGTACCACAACGAAAAATGCAAGATTGATCGGAAATGCTCAAATCTCAAGCGTCATCAGAAAATCAAGCGAACCACGACCTTCAAAACTCGAATTTACAGCCACAAGTTCGCCTCTCCGAATATAAAGAGAACTCCCCAATCCCAACACAAGGTTGAACAAACGTAGGGGGAGTTGTGCACTATCAAAGGGAGAGACTGAACTCACCGGCAATCCTCTTCGAGCCCCGACATCTCCAAGACAAGCTTCGAGAGAAGACTTGATGAAAGATGCGGTGCCGAGAAGAGAAGGTCAAGACGAGACAAAGGAGGAGAAACACTAAAGAAGAACACACGCACTAACGCTTTCGCTAATGCCACTTTGATACGTGTTCTTCAAGGACTCAGGAAAAGATTTACAAGACCAAGATACCAAGCGCTTAATTATAAATTGAACACAAAGGGGGAGATTGTTAGGATTATTTTATTGTGTTCAATGTATTATTTTATCTTAGTCTTGTAATTAATTTAGCGAACTAGGCTTTAATTTAATTAGAGGCTAGTGAGCTATTAAATGTAACTGGGCTTACAAAAGCCCAAGGTATTATATACCAACTTGTGGTATAAATACCAAAAACCCTCACACATAGTGTGGTGTGTGAAGAGATTAGTCATATTACAAGAGAATTCCCAAAGCCATCAAAGTCTCCCACGCCCATCCCACGACGAATCAATACTTCCGAGCTTTAATCGTGGTAAATCGTCTTTAATCTTAAACGTAGTTGGATGCGTAGGACTAACAAGTCGACTATAGGGCGAAAGCAAATAGTCGACCCTCGCTATAGGTAAACCAATATAAATCCTCGCGACCGTTTAGGGCGACAGCAAATTCGGGAGTGAAAAGAAATTACTGCGATTTAGTCATTATCTGCGTGGATACGGTGGTTTACGGCCTAGTCGACGATAGCTAGCGGGATTCGAAATCCTGAGCACATTTTTCTTTACTTGAAAAGTTACTTTCAAATCTTCAGTCGTGTCTTAATTTCTTTTATCGTGTTAGTTTGAGTTGTCATGATCTAGTTCAAACATAAAAAAATCACAAGCTACTTGTTAGGCTAAATATCGAATTGATAGGTAATTATTGGTAATCAATGTTATTCCTCTTGTTCGATACTCGGATACTCGCTAAGCTATTCTACAAACGATAGGTACACTGCCTATCGCGCGTGGTGCTAGTTTAACGTATTCGTTTTAATTATTACTTGACGTATATGCACGAATTTCTGTAGCATATTTAAGAGCACACGCCATCGCGATCAAGGTTTTGGCGCCGTTGCTAGGGATTCGAATGATATTAGGAAAACCCGAGTTCGGTAATTTAGCCATTTACTTATTTGTTATTTAATTCTAATTAATCAACGTTTCTTATCTGCAATTGTCTTTTGGTTTGTGTTTCGTTACCTAGCTAACGTGGTTCGTTGACTTTTTCAAGTACACTTATGCAGTGAATGACCCGAAGCCATCCATCGTATCCACGTGTTGAAGGATCTCCAAATTTTGAGCATACATTGCGACGAAGGCTGAGACAGGAAACTTCCGAAAGTCATTCGTCCGACGAATCAATTAAGCTAGTTGATTAGTCTATGGACACCGCAAGCACCTCTCACCCAGAGACGTCAGTCGATAATTCGGGAACACCGAAGGAGATGGCAGATCAAGAAGCTAATAACGAGGAGCAATCACTGCAAGATTTGCTCAAGAACGATACACTCGGTGGTACGGAGTCGGCAATTGTCATACCACCGATCGCAATCAACAATTTTGAGCTGAAGAACTCATGGCTTCAAATGATATTCCAGACGACTCAATTTGAGGGCAACTCTGAAGATGATCCGTATAAACACATCAAAGCATTCTTGGCGATTACGGACATCATCAAAATCAATGGGGTGTCGAATGATGCATTCAAGCTTATGTTGTTTACATTCTCTCTCAAAGATAAGGCAAATGAGTGGTTGGAGCTATTACCACCTAAATCTATCACTACTTGGGACGAGCTGCGCGGGGCTTTTCTTGGCTACTTTTTCCCGCAATCGAAGGTTCTCATGTTAAAGACTGAAATTTCACTCTTTCATCAGAAGGACACGGAGAATCTTTACGAAGTATGGGAGAGGTACAAAGCGTTGTTGAAGAAATGCCCGCAGCATGGAATGACGAAGGCAGCAATCATCAATAGATTCCACGAGGCACTCAACGATCAAACGGCTCATATGCTAGACGGTGCCGCAAACGGATAACTTGTGAAGCTTAGTGCCACTGAAGCATGGAATCTAATCGAAGAATATCCGAGAAATAGCTTCATGCGAGGCAACACAAGAATGAGGGCGCCTGGAATGTTCGAAGTGAGCAACGATACAGCGATGAATGCTAAGTTTGATGCTCTTCAACAACAAATGGCCACAACGCAAACTCAACTTCAGACGGTGTTAAATGCTCTTATACCAAAGGCCGCTCAGCCGCAAGCCGTCAATGCTGTGATAACCCCGATGGCCGCAGCACCACCTCAACAATACCATACATACCTCACTGTGGTAATTGTGGTGCAGCTCAAGAGACTTCGGAATGTCAAGCCATACCACCCGTAGAGCATGTTGACTACATAGGCAATTACCAAGGCCAGAGGAGTTTTCAACCTCGAGCACACCGTAACATGTCCTACGGCAATCGAGGCCAGCAGATGCAGAGGCAGTCCGGATTCCAGCAAGGGCTACCACCGAGATTTCAATCTGGAGGATCGAGCAATCATTATCAAAATACAGCTCAAGGGTCGGGATCTAATGACATGAAGGAGATGAAGGGTATGATGGAGATTCTCCTCTCGAACTTCAACAAGACCACTCAAGCCCATGAGAGCTGATTAACGAAGATGGAAGAACATTTCCAAATCATCGATCTACGAGCTCAAAACACGAATGCTTCAGTACGGAAATTGGAGCAACAAGTGGGCCAAATAGCGAAACAATTGGCGGAACGACCTCAAGGTTCGCTCCCGAGCTATACTGAGACGAATCCAAGGGAACATTGCAAGGCCGTCACCTTAAGGAGTGGGAAGGAATTGCAGGAGCGAGAGCAGCCCGCGATGAAGCAACCCACATAAAAGGTTGATATCGAGGTCCACAAAGAGCAAGACGTTGAGAAAATCGAAGATGAGAAACTCGAAAAGGCTGAAGCTGAAAGAGGAACGGAGAAGGAGACCCGTCGACAACCGGTGAAGCCATATCAACCGAAGATCCCATATCCGGCTAGGTTGAAGAAGGATCGAGACGAGGAGCAATTTGGAAAATTTATGGGTATGTGTAAACAAATGCATATAAACTTATCGTTTGTTGAAGCTATTACGCAGATGCCTCGTTTCACGAAGTTCCTCAAGGACTTGCTCACCAACCGAAGGAAGCTCGAAGACGTTTCTACTGTGTGCCTACGAGGAGAGTGTTCAACCATTTTACAAAGTAAAATAACGAAGAAGCTTAAGGATCCAGGGAGTTTTACTATTCCTTGTCTTATAGGAGATGTTGTTGTTGAATGTACATTAGCCGACCTATGAGCTAGTATACATTTGATGCCTTATTCTATGTTTAAAGATTAGGTTTAGGTGAGCCAAAACCCACTAGGATGAGCCTCCAATTGGCTGATAGATCCTTAAAATACCCTCGCGGTGTTATCGAGGATGTCCTAGTGAAAGTGGACAAGTTCATAATTCCCGCCGATTTCGTCATTTTGGATATGGAGGAAGATGAAAATATTCCTCTTATCTTAGGTCGACAATTCTTGACCACTGGTGAAACCGTGATAGATGTTAGAAATGGTACTTTGACCTTGACGGTTGATGGCGAGAAAGTGACTTTCAACATGGTAGATTCGATGAAAAGTCCTAGCTCACTTGACGATAAGTGTTATTACTTGGATATCTTTGAACATGATTTTATCTTTTCTATGCAAGGTCTGTCGCAGGTTTTTGGCAGGGGCGATACACAATCATCCATGATGGTGGACACCGATGAGTGCGAAGAAGATTATGACGAGCTTATGACGAAAGTCCACGAAAGTAAAGAGGAGGACAAAGAAAAGAGCTCGATCGAAGAGCCACCTGTCCTAGAGTTGAAACAATTGCCCGAACATCTCGAATATGCATTTCTAGAAGGCGAGTCGAAACTACCAGTGATAATATCTTCAAGTCTCGATGGCAGGCAAAAAGACCAGCTGTTGAAGGTGCTGCGAGAGCACAAAAAGGCCTTAGCATGGAAGATATCCGACATTCGGGGGATTAGCCCAAGCTTCTGCACACATAAGATTCTCATGGAGGATGACTTCAAACCTGTCGCCCAACGGCAAAGGAGGCTAAACCCCAACATGAAGGATGTCGTGAAGAAGGAGGTCACTAAACCCAAAATCTCAGATAGTGCATGGGTGAGTCCCGTCCAAGTGGTTCCAAAGAAGTGAGGCATGACAGTCGTTCCCAATGAAAAGAACGAGTTGATTCCGACGAGAACCGTAACTGGATGGCGTGTGTGCATCGACTACAGAAAATTGAACGATGCTACGAGAAAGGATCATTTTCCTCTACCCTTTATTGATCAAATGCTTGAAAAGTTATCAGGACATTTACTGTTTTCTTGATGGCCTGTCAGGTTACTTGCAGATTCCAATAGCTCCGGAGGACCAAGAGAAGACGACATTCACCTGTCCGTTTGGTACGTTTGCTTATCGACGGATGCTATTTGGTCTTTGCAATGTCCCAACCACGTTTCAGCGATGCATGATGGCGATTTTCGACGAATTGGTGGGCGAAATCATGGAGGTGTTCATGGATGATTTCTCAGTTTTTGGTACCTCTTTCGATGCTTGTGTAATTAATCTTAAATGTGTGTTAGCACGCTGTGAAGAGACTAATCTAGCACTTAATTGGGAAAATGTCATTTCATGATTCGAGAGGGTATAGTCTTGGGACACAAGATTTCTTCTAAAGGAATCAAAGTGGACCGGGCTAAGGTAGAGACGATAGAAAAGCTACATGTTCCCTCGAACGTGAATTGTGTTAGAAGTTTCCTAGATCATGCATGATTTATCGAAGATTCATTAAAGACTTTTCGAAAATTGCACGACCTATGTCTAAGCTGCTAGAAAAAGATGCTCCATTTGACTTTAATGATGAATGGGTTAATGCTTTCAACTTGCTTAAGGAAAAGTTGATCTCTGCACCTATTATGGTTGCCCCCGATTGGGGGTTACCCTTTGAACTTATGTGCGATGCTAGTGACTACGCAGTTGGAGCTGTACTGGGACAGCGGAAGGATAAACACTTTCGGCCGATCTACTATGCGAGTAAGACATTGGACACAGCCCAATGCAACTACACCACCACCGAAAAGGAGCTTCTCGTTGTCGTATTCGCTTTCGACAAATTCAGGTTGACTAAAGTTGTTGTTTTTACTGACCATTTTGCATTGAAGTACTTGCTAGCGAAGCCAGACGCCAAGCCGCGCTTATTCGATGGATCTTGCTCCTTCAAGAATTTGATATCGAGATCCGCGACAAGAAGGGTGCCGAGAATGTAGTAGCAGATCACCTCTCTCGACTAGAGGAATCTGAGATACTGAACCTCGACAACAAAAAGATCCACGATACATTCCCAGAGGAACAACTATACGCCATAAAAATGGTAAATGAAGAAGTCCCGTGGTTTGCAGATTTTCCTAATTATCTTGTTGCGAGGATCCTACCAAAAGAGTATACAAGTCAACAAAAGAAAAAATTCTTTTCCGACCTGAAATACTACTTTTGGGAAGACCCTTTTCTTTTCAGGAGATGTGCACATCAAGTCATTTGACGTTGTGTTTCTTTCCCGAAAACAATGAAGATTATCGAGCATTGCCACAGCGGACCTGCCGGAGGACACTATGCAGCCAATCGCACTGCACAAAAGGTGTTAGAATGTGGATTCTACTGGCCGACGATCTTTAAGGATGCTCATAGGTACGTTGACACGTGTGATCAATGTCAACGAGCAGGTAATATCTGAAAACGCGATGAAATGCCCCAAAACTTTATTTTAGTATGCGAAGTATTTGATGTTTGGAGCATAGACTTTTTGGGTCCTTTTCCTAGATCGTACAATAACAAGTATATTATCGTGGCTGTTGATTACGTGTCTATGTGGGCCGAGGCCCAAGCCCTACCCACTAACGATGCGAGAGTCGTTGTTAAATTCTTACGAGCGTTGTTCTCACGGTTTGGGACACCTAAATGCATCATTAGTGATAGGGGTACTCAATTTTGTAACACCCAATTTGAACGAACCTTAGAAAAGTATGGTGTTAAGCATCGTGTCTCTACCCCTTATCATCCTCAAGCTAGTGGCCAAGTAGAGGTTGTAAATCGGGAGCTGAAACGCATCCTAGAGAAAACCATAGACGGGAACCGACGGAAATGGGCGAGTAAATTGAACGATGCACTTTGGGCTTACAGAACAGCATACAAGACACCCATAGGTAGAACATAAAGCCTATTAGGCAATTAAGTCAGTAAATCTTGATTTGGAGCGAGCCGGTGAAAAACGTAAGCTCCAAGAGCTTGATGAGTGGGGTTTGTCGGCATACGATAACGCAAGAATGTATAAAGAGCATTCAAAGTCTTATCATGATGAAAAGATTAAGCAACGGAGAGAATTTCGAGAAGGGGATCAAGTACTCCTCTTTAATTCTCGACTTAGGCTCTTTCTCGGAAAGTTGAGATCGCGTTGGTCTGGACCATTCATTATTACTCGTGTTTTCCCGTACGGTACTGTCGAGATTTATAATGATGAACAGGGAACTTTCAAGCTTAATGGCCAACGTTTGAAGCACTATTTCGGAGGCGAGAAAGCACCAAGTGATAACCAGGTGATGTACCTCGACTTCAATCTAGGGTAAAGAGTGAAAGGTACGTCCGGCTTATGACGTTAAAGAAGCGCTTCTTGGGAGGCCACCCAGGTATTTGCATTCACGTTTACTTTACTTTATAACTTAAGATTAGTTGCATTTCACGTTTATTTATCACTATAAAAAAATAAAAATAATAATAATAATAATAATAATAATAATAATAATAATAATAATAATAATAATAATAATAATAATAAAAGGGGAGTTGAATGATAGAGATGCGAAATGAGCGTGGTGACATAACGATCACATCGATGGACATCGTGTTACAACCCGATACATAAAAGCTTGGAAGCTAAACCTTCCTTGCTTTAGTAAGCACGATTACATAGTGATTATATGCAAGCACAATGCGTAACGACGCACGCCACAAAAGCGGCGATTGCAACCCGAGCAAACCCAAAAGGATGAATAACTCAAGCTTGAGTCTTTCTTGACTTTCCATCCTGAAGGTTTCTTGAGGGATGTTCTCACGTTCCGCATCTTCTCCGAAATTATACATTAATGAAGCTTAAAAGATATAATCGGAGAAGATTTATGTTGTGGTGCAGTAAAGCCTACAACTACACATCCTATTTATAGGCATGAGTGCAACAAAATGATAAGGCATCATTAATTCGCAATCCGATTTTTTCTTCAAAACGCCGTCTTTTGATTTGTGGAAAACGGCGCCATTATGAACAAAATCGGATTTGCCTTTTTCGTTACAAAATCATATCCATAATCCCTATAAAAGATTTTGATGTCCCTGCATTATGTCACTCCTAACAATAGTTCCGCTCAAATTGATGTCAGTACCATATTTACGTGCCCAACTATAGACATATGTCAAGGTTGGCTTAATGTTGTAACGACGATAGAGCACGGTACGATGAAACTTAAGTACAACCTCTATCTAATATAAAACGGCCGTGTTTACATGTCAATTTTTTTTTGCAATAATAAGTTAGGCGCAACACTGCTAGAGCCAAAGAAACACGACCGTGTAAGTATTGGGAGCCTCGGTAAAAAAAAACACGGCGTAATAATTTCACAACACAGCCATGTCCAGAAGCTCACACGGCTTAGTGTCCCGTGACACGACCGTGGAAATGTTCACCCACGATGATCAAGCATCGGCGAAAGAACACAAGGCGACTAACACGGCCGTGTGATTATCATAAAATAAAATAAAAAAAAATTTATTATCAATTTAAATTTAAAAAAAATAATAATAATAATAAATATATATATATATAAATACCGCGCACTTTTAACACGACCTATGTAGTAAATACACGGCCATGTAAGAGTTGAGAGCCTCGGTAAAAACCAACACGGCCACGGTTTCTCCTCACACGGCCGTGTGAGGATATACCTGACGATTTCAAAGCCTCGGCGAATCTACACGGCGTTACACACGGCCGTGTTGCATACCATATTTTAAAAAAAAAACATGTTAATTAAAACAATAAAATTTTTAAAAAAAAATATACCGCGCGTTTATAACACGGCCTATGTAGTGGCCTACACGGCCGCGTTGTCGCGGCTTCAACATAAGAAATGGGGTCGGTCGAGCTCATTTGACACACACATATACACACAACCGCGCGCATACCACATCCCACTCCCACAACGCACACGAAAATCATAGATTTCGAGTGTATTAGCTCCGGAAAGATCACCTAGAATGTAGACACACATCTCAACTTCGCGAGAAACTCAAATCTAAGCGGGAAAGGTATGATATGCTCATTAACCCTAAATTTTCAAATTTTAAGATTTCGTGAAATTCGCCTGAGCAATGTCTTGATTAATGATTGTTGGGTTAAAGTTACGTTGTAGACACCTTGGGCTAACCAATTTCATCGATTTTGTTGGTTAAATTTCGCCCCTCTCTATATGCATTGAAGGTGTTCGATGAAATGTCAAACCCAAAATTTTTATGTTGATGCTCAATTTACGAATTTCTTATTTCATAAATGGTGTTGATTTTTGACTTGGACTTGCCTAATTCCATTTTAATGCTTGATATGCCCATATGATTTTGATTTTATATATTCATTGGAATTTGACGTGCTCGTTCAATGCTTACGAAAGTTTGGTCGAGTCGAGATGGTAATCTATTATGTTATTTCTCGAGACTCATTTTGAGTTTTGCAGGTACAATGTCTCGTAGGAATCCCTCTCGTGCTAGCTCATCTCGTAACCCGAACGCTAGTCCACCACCACGCAGTCGGCGACGAGCAAATACCGAACCAACCGAAGATTTGCTTGCGGCCATGACCAACTTCGCCGATGATCCCCAAGAGCAACGTTACGAGAAGCTAAAGGGAATGACATTCATGCAGATCGGTCGACTTTACCGAGAGACGCTCGAGCACCTCCACATCGTCCAACAAGTCGATAACTACCTCTCCAATAGTAGTTGGGACGCCCTCTTCAACATCGACGAAGAGCTCACTCTCGAGTTCCTCACCACCTTCTCCTTTAACGAACACGCCTATAGAAACGGAGTCAAATTCCGTGCATTCAATAGGGAGAGGGTGACGGATGTCGACTCTCTTTGTGAGGCCTTTGGATGTGAAGTTCCAAGAATCCAGAACGCCAATAACCCCCATCCAAAAGATCACTACAAGCATGTTCTCGACAAGAAAGCCGAGAGGAACGTGCGTTGGCACGAGATGATACGCCCGTGGGGACCAAACGAAGTTGCGCCCGAGTATAAAAGCACACAATCGAAGGCCTCCTCATTGCAAGCACCGGGACTAAGGTACATTCATGGACTCTTTCCTACCTCTGTCACCCCACGAGGAGAGTCCAACGGCGTCGTCACCCTCCGGGATCTCTTCTACCTTTCCCGGATGTTCAACGGGCATAAGGTCCACCTTGGGATCGCCATGGCCCTCGGCTTTAGGAAGCAGTCCGAGGCACACGCGAACGGGAAGATTTTCGTGGGTCCGTTCATCACTAAGGTGGTGAAAGGTTTTGGGTATTGGCCGACGAATGCTCCGGAAATGACGAAAGTTGGCGGGTGGAAGTCACTGAACGCCACAATGTTGTGTAGGATGAGGATGATCTCGAAGCTACCGGGATGGGTCAAGGAGAACTACTTCTATCAATGGCACGAGAATTATCGCCACCACACCGACATCCCACAGCCCTTTGCCATCATTCGCCACATTGACCCCACATTCGGCGGACCTTCACACTCGGCCGGCCCTTCCTCATTCGCCCCCGGAGGATCATTGGGCGTCGACCCCTACATGAGAGCTGCAGACTTCGAACGTTTCAATGCCTTCCGCGAATATATAGCCCAGCAGCGATCTCAGGATCGACAGTACTACGAGGAGACACGAGCTCAGGACCGACAATATTACGAGGCGGCTCGGAATGCGGATAGGGAAGAGAATGCAGCTGCTCACCGCCGCCACGAGAAGGAGAAACAAAAGAGGTAGGACCATCAGGAGAAGGCGATGAAGAAGGTGCAAGACGTCTTGAAGTTGCTCGCGGAGTCCCGTAAGCTCGTTGACCAAGGAGATGAATCATCGTCCAACGACGATTATTCCCACGAGTCATCGCCAGAGCCCGAGTCCTAGTTTGATTTTATCTTTATGTTGTTTCATTTGTGAACTTTACATGCTTGAATGTACTTTTCTTTAATGCATACTATCACTTGCTAGACCATTACGCTTTGGTAATATTTGTTTTGACGTCTTTTTATTTCTTTCCAATTTCCACGTCAGGAAAATGTCACGAGTGAACGTCCAAACGATACCTACGTGAAGCAATATGTTGAACCCAATCAAACCATCAAGTGTGGGGAGGAGGACTTGCTGCTCAAACTCAAACAATACACCATGGTCATGGATACATCAATTCAGGGAAGTTCACGCATTTAAATAAATTCATCTTTTCATTTGTTCTTTTAACTAATACGTTGGGGGCGACGTATTTCTCAATTGTGGGGAGGGGGAATTTATATGCGTGAACAAAATTTTTTTTTTAGTGTGCATGAATCATTGAGAAATGCATGTTCTTTTAGTCCTTGATAAGATTATTAGCTTCTCGTCATATAGATAATCTGCATGTTAAGGAATTTTGTGAGTAATTAGGACATGCACTTATGCTTGATTTCTTTCGACACAAATGACTTTAGTGATATTATAAAAGATCCGTACTCATGCCCATTTTGTGAGATTTTTGAGCTAATTGAGCTTTTTGCTCACTTCTTTGGTTGTGCGAGTAGTGCATAGTTTATTTCTACCTTGAACTTTCTTGTGTGATTCGTGTTGATACTGATTAAAGTGTTGTGTGAAAATAAGGATGGCAATAGGAAGTAAGTCCATAGCCAAAGTTACTGACCACGACTGATCACCGTAGTAAGCCACTTTTGAACCTGTTTATTTGAGAAAACCCGGAATTATAAACCACTGACTTAAGAGACAACGAAAGTGGAAGTCGAGTGCCCAAGTGGAAAAGTGCAGCCCGGCCATCGAAAAAAAAAAGAAAAGAGAGAGTCTCCTTGACGATAATCTCTTGCTAAGAACTCCTCCATCGATAATCTCTATCCCACAAAGGGACTAAGAGAAGAGGAGCTTAGTGGCACGAGAAAAGAGGAGTTTAATTACAAAAAAAAAATTATTATCATATGAAGAGAATTCGGATGGCAAGAGCTAGCCACGATATATGCGGCGCGCTATCGTACAACGGCACAAGACCAACACTACCTCTATGACTTATTCGATAAAAGTTGACTTCTCACTTGTGTCAGCTGAACCTAAACAAAACTCGGAGAAGACCTTCTGATTCACGACCTAGCACCGAGAGTAGTAGATTTACAATCCACTCACAAGATTTTGGTGAGGACTAAACTTTTGCATGAATTGAGTGAATTCACCGATATATTAGCCCATACATCGAGTTATTTGAGTGAATTCCAGGGAGGTACGAGTCTTGAGTAATGTTGCTAAGGGAATTCGTGTTGTTACAAGTTAAGCATTAGTGTAGTGTTTCGAATTTCTTGCACTATTCCATTTCATGTTTTCTATCTTAAATGAGGAGTTGCAAAGAAGTCGTCTCACATTTTTGTGTCATTTCTCAGTTCTAATTTGCTTGAGCACAAGCAAAAGCTTAAGTGTGGGGAGGTTTGATAAACATATTTTTATACGTTTATCTCTATCATATTTAGGTCGTAACTTGGTTTATTTTAGTTATCTTGTACTTATATTAAAGATTATACCTATGTTTTGATATTGAAGGAACATAAGATAACAATCGGGACCAATCGAGAGAATATGAGGCAAAAATGACAAAGTTCACCAGAAACACGGCTTCACTATGCACCAACACAGCCGTTTTTCATAACGCAAAAAAAAATATTAAGCCTCGGTGATCCAGCACGGCTTTATACTAATGAGAACACGGCCGTGTAGGAAGTTTCAGGAACCAATGTCAGCTTCGGCAAGTTAACACGGCTCCAACCAACCAACTACATGGCCATGTTCACAGACAACACGGACACTTCAAGAACCAACACGGCCATGCTAACTTCATCATTATTCAAGGTAAGTTTCGGCAATTTCACACGGCCTTGAGCGACATTTTACACGGCCGTGTGTGGTTCATCAGTGAAAGAGGAAGCCTCGGCATGTTTACACGGTTTGTTACGTTGGTATACACGGCCGTGTCTATTGGTGGGTTAAGCCGTGTTGAATATTACTTTCTATATAAGCCGCACTTCTCAACCCAGATCTGGATCTAGATCGACATAACTCACTTCCAAAAGAAAAAATACACCTAAGGGACGTGTCAAGACCCATAGAAATCAATCAAAATGATTCCTAGGTGCTAAAGTGAAGATCCGAAGCTCATTTTATACAAGATCTAGCACAAAGAACGCTAGATCTGCGTGGGCTCATAAAATAGGGAAGATCTATGTATTCGCTATGCTTTATTTTGTATACGATTCGTAGATCTTAAGCATGAGTAGCTAAGCTTCTTATGTGCTCGGGATGAGATGAACGTTAGGTAGAGTCGTCGTTTGGGCATCATAACACTCGTGAAGACGTGACATTGTTTATTTATCGTTTACGACATTGTTTCTTCGATTCAATATGTCTATGTGTTGTTTTGAAGGTCACATTTGATATGTCTATGTATTGGTGTGACGTTTCGTATACCGTTGAGGGCGAAATCTAAAGAATGGTTAGTCCTTTCGTAAACGTTAGGAGACGACTATAGGGCAAAAGCAAATAATCGACCCTCGCTATAGGTAAACCAATATAAATCCTCACGACCGTTTAGGGCGACAGCAAATTCGGGAGTGAAAAGAAATAACTGCGATTTTGTCATTATCTGCGTGGATACGGTGGTTTACGGCCTAGTCGACGATAGTTAGCGGGATTCGAAATCCCGAGCACATTTTTCTTTACTTGAAAAGTTACTTTCAAATCTTCAGTCGTGTCTTAAGTGCTTTCATCGTGTTAGTTTGAGTTGTCGTGATCTAGTTCAAACATAAAAAAAATCAAAAACTACTTGTTAGGCTAAATATCGAATTGATAGGTAATTACTAGTAATCAATGTTATTCCTCGTGTTCGATACTCGGATACTCGCTAAGCTATTCTACAAACGATATGTACACTGCCTATCGTGCATGGTGCTAGGTTAGCGTATTCGTTTTACTTATTACTTGACGTATATGCACGAATCTCTATACCATATTTAAGTGCACACGCCATCGCGATCAACTTCTAACTCTCGGACTAGGATACCCTAAAAACTCTAGTTTTAATTTAGTTGGTTACACTGGCGCAAATTAAGCAGGGTTTTGATAGGAAAAGCCCCTCCGGTGGCGCATAATTCTTAGGTGAGAAACTGGTAAGGTGGTCATCCAAGCAACAGAACTGCGTGTCAACCTCCACTGTCGAGGCGGAGTACGTCATTGTTGCCATCTGTTGCTCTCAAATCCATTGATGTGAATGCAACTGCGGGATTACGGGTTTGATCTAAATAATGTACCCATATTTAGTGACTCTAATAAGAGTGCAGTAAGTATTACATGTAATCCTATACACCATTCACACACGAAGCACATAGACCTTAGGTATCACTTTATGAAAGATCACGTGGAAACGCACAATCGAGATGTATTTCATTTGCACTGAGTTACAGCTCGCCGACTTATTTACCAGGGCTTTGGATGATAAACACTTCAATTTCCTTGTTAATGCTGAACCTCGAATCTTGATCGGTTGTGTCTCACGAATCTCTTATGATGTGAATTTCTATTTACATGTGCATAAAATTAAGGGGGATCTATCTTTATATGTTTGATGGGGAGCACTTATCCAATTTTTGAGGGGGAGTAGAGATATTAGTAAGTAATTAATATTTTAGCTTATTTTATCTTAGTTTATTTTTAAGACTAAAAGAAAATTTCTAACAAAACTTTATTATTATTATTATTAATTTTATTTTTCTTTTTTTTATTCTATCACTACTTTTCACTCAAATACTTAAAATTTTCCCGTTACTTTAAATTTTGGCAACCTTTATTTTTGAAACAACGTTTTTTACTGCCATTTATATCGAAAAATAATTCTTTCTTTGAAAAATACTTCGTTGCGAATAATTCAAACTGAATACACGAAAACGACCCCACTTGAGAAAAACATCGAAACCTATTTTCGATAATTCGTCCTCAAATTGACAAATTAAGGTATTTACAATGAGTTCTCTGCATTTTTGATGTTTTCGCACCTAGAATACACGAAAGCGACCCCGATTTTCAAGCTTTTCATCATATGAAATCGTATTCTGACCAGTTTCATTTTCGCAAAAATTGCCCGTCTTTAGATTTCCGAATAAGGGTTAATCTACGTTTAAGTGTTTTCAAGCTTCGATTTTTGTTTAATCTTTGCTCTGTGTTAAATGATTTTTCGAAAAATGTCGCCAAATTTCGCTAAGGTTTGATTTTTGAGCCGCGTATAATAGGTTTAGATTTTCGAACGGACATCAAACATCGCTTTGAAAATCCCTAATATCGAAAAATGCAATTCAAAAATCGTCATACCGAAAATTCAGGATTTTCGCAATCAGAGTTCGAAACGGTTTCGAAAAACTAAGAGTCTCGCACTCACACTTTGACTATTTTACCACTCTCAGGTTTTCGCACTCAATCTAGAATTTTTGCACTAAGTTTGGACATCGTTTTGAAAATTTTAGATTCTCGCACTCAAACTTCGAAAAACCCGATTTTTGATAGACTTGCGCGATTTTAGATTTTCTGCACCTAAACACTTAATGAAAATTTTAGACGCCGAACACCTTATATCATAAATCTTCAACTTCGAGAAACCTGATTTTCTATACAATACTTATGCGATTTCAGATTTTTTGCACCTTAACACTTAATAAAATTTTTGACGCCGAATAACTTCTATTGAAAATCTTCACTTCGAAAATCCGATTTTCGATACAAGCAATTCTGCAATTTCAGATTTTCGGCACTTACGACTTAACGAAAATTTTCGACGCGGAACAACTTATATTGAAAATCATCACTTCGCAAAATCCAATTTTCGATATCAAGACTTAGGAAAATTTTCGAACTATAGGAAAACTCATATCGAAATTCCTCATGCCGAATAATTTCGACTTTCGATAACTATACATAGCAAAATTTTACATATTGAAAATCTCCTAGACATTGAAAATCATTCAATTCTCAACACAAAGCAATTTTTTTTTTCATGAAAAGGCGCAAACACTTCAAAGACAAAATGAGACTTAGTAAACTGTTCTTACATCGAATACAACTCAAATTACTAAGTCCCATTTCACATGAAACACTAATTGGGCTTTCAAATTTTTTCACTTACTAATAATCTCTTCAATGTCCAAATTTTCAAATCAAATGACATCCACATCAACAACCACGTACCCAAAAGAAAAATGGATGCAAGTAAAGGAAAACATTCGAGATGGACCTCACAACATGTCTAGACGAAGTTATTCTCTCCATCCTTCGTCATCATTCGCTCTGGCCTGCTTTCACGCTGTCAACACAAGTCTCTGAAGATTATCCTCAACACTTCGGGAGCTGAGGCAGTCCAACATTACAACAAAAGTTGTATGTGAAAGCCACGATCCATAGTACGACCGTGAAGCTGAACAAGACAATCCTTCGAAGGGTGTTGCGTCTACCAATGACACACACATATGAGCCCATTCCCGCCGAAGCTGAATTAATTCAAGACCTCTGATGGTTGAGCTATGAATTTGAATTGACGCACCTCTCAAATTACCAACTGGCGGGATCCCGCATTCATTTAGGACATTGTTTGGACTCGTAAATAAGTAATTTTTGCCCAAGCACGGGGATCGACAAATGCAACATCAACATCATCAACATCTTCCACAACATCATTTTCAGCAAGGAGATCGATGCGGCACAGCTCACATGGAATGGCATTGTGGACCAAATCCACATGAGGGTAATCCCGAGAGCCCAATGTCATTCCATATCTCCGGTGATTCCCGTTGAAATTGACTACTTCATGATGGAGCACCCGGAGATTCTGAGGCGACCTTAAGCACCAAACTACCCGTCGCCGAAGCTGAAACTCTTCAGAAGCCCAAAGGACAACCTGCAAGGGCCCTTCTTAGCTTTCCCGGACTAACGGACTTTGCCGTCATTGCCTACTACCGAGCCCACCGCGTGCCCGCTCCCACGGCTTAGCCCAACCCAGCTGAAACCAACCCAGGAGCAAACCCGAGTGATAGTGAGGGTCGAGAGTCATCACCAGCCCTGGAGTACTCCAAAGACACTGAGTCGAAGAACGACGACCGTCACACATACGACGTGTCTGCATAAGGCGTGAGGACCGCCAAAAGCAGCACCACGATCAACCTTCTGCGTTTCCCATGCCATCCGCGGTTGCCACCAAATTGTCACCTATAGTCCGGACTAAGCCAATAGGTACATGAGTCGATTTGTTCGACTCTGAGTAGAAGTCGCCGCCTCGGTCTAACGGCGCACGCACAACCCAATCCCGACCACTCATTTATCTCTTAACAGATAGATGTTTCAACATCAACACATGGGACCCTCATACGCTATCACTGCCAAAGAGGCGGGAGATATTGAAAAAAGGTAGTTTACCGCCCATTCCTTGAGAACAATAGGTCTAGTGTCCACCATGCCCATACGTTTTCCACTTTTTAGGACACAAACATCTTTATCTCTAGGTCTTAATGACCTAGACAAAACCTCCATACGCGACGTACTTCGAGAATTAGAGAGAAGTCCCACCGCTGCAACATCAATTATAATAGCGGTAACGGGCTATCCACTCGAACATCTAACGAGTGTGATGTCAATAGAAAGCCTAAGTGGCCCCGGTTCGGTAATTTTTTCTGCACGTTTTAGTGAACCTGCAACAACGACCGTAGTGATATTACTCACGTTAGTGTCACTGGGACCGATTGGAAGTCCGGCTGGAGTAAGTGCAAACCACAAATCAGTAATTTACTTCGGTGTCGTGAAAACGGAACACCTCGTGGCTCCGGACAATCATCACCATTGCACGTTACCAGGAGACCCTTTTTTGAACCGTCAAAGAGGCTGTCAATGTACTTGTCCCTAATCCCAAAGTCACTATTCTTGGACAAGTGCATACGATGATCGAAAATGCCTTACAGGACAAGGAAAAGGCTCTCGTGACGGACGCACCATCTCCACCGCCTTCTCCATCTCAACCACCTCACCCGGACCCATATACCATGCTCATCACCAAACTACATGATATCCTTATTTCCCGTCTCTTATCCCAAGAAACGCGCATTCCAGCCGCAATTCTCCTCGATCGACTGGTGGATTGCCCCAAAATGCCTCCCACGACGACTTGTCGCGAGTACTGACACGCCCCAAGCGACGCCACGACAATCTTGTCGATCAGGATTGCCATGAGGGGAAGAAAAGGCAATATGTCACTCGAGGAGGTCGTGGCCGAGGAGCAAGAGGAAGAGGGCGTGGTGAATCCTCCTTGTCAACATCCCATCCACCACCCTTGTCCTCATCACACCACACCAATCCGCTAACACTAAACACCACCACAAACCACCACCACAAATCACCACCCACCAAGTCTCTCAAACCGAAACAGACCAAGGCGTATATCAACCCCCACCCATATCTCTTGGGACATCAACCCCCACCCGTATATCAAAGACTATATCACGAAGGAGGAATGACGGTCAAACTGGATATCGAGGATGTCGTCCACAATCGCGTCGAAATCGTCTGTTACTTCCTAAGGAGGGTGGCGGAAAACATCTTCCTTATCGAAGCGGAAGAAGAACAGGAAGGGGAAGACCACCGAAGATTCTCGAACTCCCAGAGCTTCTAAAGCTAAGAGTGAAAGAGCCACCCAACGTGAGTAGCGACAAGGTACTGGTCGAGACTCCGTGGGAGAACAAACGAATCACGACACCCTTCCTGGAAGATCGTTGTCTCGAGATCTGGAGGCACCCCGATAAGGTTAAGCCAATCGGCGAGCTCTCCATTAGAGGCCTCACGCATTTGAAGAACACGAGGCGTGGCTTAGAGCATCTATTAATGCTCTTGCAGTTAACCACCAGAGGGGGTCTAACAGTAGAGCGGTTGAAGCAAAAGGACAAAACGAAGTACCACATCTCTGACATCGAAGAAGTGGAGTATAGTTACGGAAGGTAGCCAACTCCCATTTATTTCGTCCTGAGAGCGGTGACTCTAAGGACCAGATCAAAGAAGCCGAACTCCTTAACCTACCTCCTGACGAAATCACCAACATATACGACATGTACCGAAAATTCATCCTAAGGAGTCACAAGTATCGTGAGGGGTTCAGGGTTTAGGGTTTAGGGTGCGCTGAAGGGATATATACTGAGGCAGATTAATTATCATACCGCTGAAGACCTTCAGATTGCTTTGGAAAGCAACATGAAGAAGGTAAATATGTCACGCCCACAAACATGCGGTAAAGAGATGGACCATTACCTAGAACCACATCTTCACTCATCTTGAGCTGGGACTCACCTACTACAATCCAAAGGAGAAGAGGACGCATGTGCTGGTTGTCTCACGAATCTCCAAATTTTGTGATGGTACTCTCAAAATAATCGCCCAAAAGCTCCGAATGCATCACGTCTCCCTGGGTCCCAAGAATTACTCCAATACCTCGGAGTAGAAGAATGACCCCTGCTTGAGAGAATCCTAGAAAAGATCGACGACCGATGTCCCTAAGAAATAGCATCAGACAATACGAGGCCGTCCTATAAATCCTTTTTTTGCCCGGAAAGAGAAAAGGAAAAGACAAAGACGAAGAAGCTGAATTGAAAATCGGAGACTAAGGGGGAGATTGTTAGATCAAAATAGCGTCCAATACATATTTTGTCTTTCGTACTTATTTAGTTAGATTATAGGCTCTAAATTGTAATTTAAGCTTGTTGGGATTGTAGCGCCCATTATTATATACCAAAATGTGTGATAAAAATACTAAAACCCTAGCACTTAATAGAACTGAATCATTATTGGGAATAAAATCGCTACAGTAAACCTTGAGAGAGTTTCATGCACAAACACACATACTTAGGGTTTAACGCAAATCTCAAGCGATTACACCTCCATTTTCGTTGATCGTTAGATGTTTTGAGACCTTCATAATCTTTGATGATGATGATGATGATGATGGTGACATAATTACCTTGCTGCACATCCGCTTTTTAGTAGTGTGTGGTTCAGTTTTCTTGAACTCAATCTTCGATTTTGCCTCGTCATTTCGATTTCACGCATTTTCTTGACTTAGTGGCTGATACTTCGATGTTTCGCCAGACCTATGCTGGTTGACTATCCCCAGTTCGGGCAATTGTGCCAAGATGGTTTCATAATTTTTATTCGTTCGCGCCACCAATTCTCTGAAGGCTTGTAACATCGGATTTGGTTCGATGCTCCATACATGATCTCAGTGTTTGATCTTCCTAAGATATTCCTCAAACCCCTATCCCTCCCTACCCAAAATGTCACTCAGCAGTGTACTCTCGCCTTATGTGTGGGGTTTGATCACTCTTGCCTTCCACTCGAAATCAAGTAGCTTAGCACGTCTCGAATGAGAAATCCATCGAATAAAATACGATATAAGACTAATACTCGAAGGTGTTTGAACAAAAATCCTGAAATCTAAACACAAGAAGGTTTGAAAAAAGTTCGAAATGGTTTTCTTTTTTGTTTTTATATGCTCTCTCTCTCTCTTGTTGACTCTCTCTCTTTCTTGTTGAGCTGCCCTCTCCTTTTTTTTCTGAGTTGCTGTACTATTATTTTTATCAGCTGAACCTCTTATTTTTTTGAACTACAGGCACTGATTTTTGTTTTTCTATCGGCCTGTCTTCTCTCTCTCTTTTTTTTACAAACCGAAAACTAACAATCAAAGAAACAAGCTCTGATAGCAAACTTATACGAACTCGAATCGAGATTCATAAGTGAGCGTTAAGACTGTCATTGAATGATTCGAACACGACGAAGTGAACTCAAAAAAATAAAATAAAAATAAAATAAACCCGAAAAATAATTATAGACTCGACACGAACAGGAACATTGTAGGATGCAACTTTGAAGGATGCAATTTGAAGGATGCAATTTGAAGGAGCTGGACTCGCCAAATAAGGATATACCTATCTCCTTTGGATCACAACGAATGGTTTTCGAAATCATATCCCCTCAAATCGAACCAACCCTCAAACAACAATATTAGGAAGGAGCCTAATGGGCGGAGTATGATTGAAAGTTTTGGCGCCAAAACTAATTAAATCGCACGAGATGCTAGTTGATAAGTTGGAGGAATTGTGAAGAAAAATCGGGCTAATTTGCGAGATACTAGCTAAAGGAAATAAACTTAGGGTTTATTCAAAAACTCAACTTAATGCAAAACGAAAAATATTTAGGCTAAGTTCAAACATAAAAATCCAACATTATTTCTAATACTAGAATGACTTAATAGAAAAACTAGATAGTCAAAGTGATTTCACCAACAACTATGCGGTCAATGTGACTTGAGCGAAAACCATGAAGCTAATGACAAGGGCGACTCATCATCATATTTGGCCTAAAGCGAACATAAAAAAAACGTGGCCTTTTTTATTTGCCAACCGAGCACAACCCTCATCATTTATCCGACCTTGGAAGGGACGAATATAACCCTTCGGATTTTTCTAAAAAGAAAAAGAAAAATTTTTCTTTTAGTAGAGTTTTTTCCAAAAAAAACCTAATTTTTACATGAAATTTATTCTTTTATCTTTTTCTTGCGAAAGTTCTTTTCTAAATTTTTTTCTTACGAAAGTTCTTTTAATATTTCATTTTCTATTCATATAGCGAATCCATTTAATCGTTCTGGCGATACCATGGATCTTACGTAGTTTTGCATAATTTTCAACTTTGAAAAATTGTTTTTTGTAACAGTCACGAGAACTGTCAACATAATCCAATATCAATGTAGTCTAACTATCGGTTTATGTTAAATTGAGGATCTTTTAATTTTTTGGTAATATTTTTTATATGATAACATTATTAAATTCAGAACCTCAAGATATTGGATCTTTTTAATTAACTAAATTTTATTTATATAGTAACATTACTAAATTGCGGGGCTCAAGATGTTGGACCTTTTTAACTCACTAAATACTATTTATATAATATCATTATTAAATTGAGGATCTCAAGCTATTGGACTTGTTTAACTAACTAAATTTTATTTATATAATAATATTATTAAATTGAGGACCTCAAGATATTGGACTTTTTTAACTCACTAAATTTTATTTATATAATATCATTGTTAAATTAGGGCCTCAATAATATTCGACCTTTTTAACTCACTAGATTTTATTTATATAATATCATTACTAAATTGAGAGCCTGAAGATATTGAACCCTTTTAACTAACTTTATTTATATAATAGCATTACTAAATTGAGAGCCTGAAGATATTTGACCTTTTTAACTCACTTAATTTTATTTATATTATATAATTACTAAATTGAGGACCACAAAATATTGGACCTTTTTAACCCACTAAGTTTTATTTATATAATATCATAACTAGAATGAGGGCCTCAAGATGTATAACATTTTTAACTAATTAAATAATTTATATATATATATATATATAATAGTATTACTAAATCAGAGGCCCTAGGCAAATCGGGGGACCTAAAGCCCTTGCTTTACCCGCTTTACGCAAAAGCCGGTCATGGCTAACGTCTTCTCATGCTTCTTATTTTGACTTCCATGCAATGACCTTCAAAATTACTCTGTTTTGGGCTTCTAGTTCGGCTGTTTTGGCCTTCTAAAGTGGACTTATGCGGGCTAGTCATCAACATCGAATAACTGGCTAGTTTCGCATCACTATCATTCTCACATTTTCAACTCCTCAGTAAACTCAATATCGCTTCTCGCCAGGAAGGGCATGCGTTCTCGGCTCGATTCCTCGTTGTTGGTTTTTTTATTTATTATTTTGAGGCCTTCAAAATTAACTGATACCTACAGAAAACGGTGACAAAATAGTAAAAACATGGTATATAACAAGACAAGGACAAAAACAACTTTGTACGAATACGACTCAAACAAGGAGCCGGTGATGAAAATAGGTCACTATTTCTTCATGTGTATGCAAGCAACCAGCGATATCTACAAGATGTATAGAGAGTGAGCGTCCTTCAATGTAAATTGCAAAAAAATCAATTCCAAGATGAACCCGCAATTGAAATGATGTATCTCTTGAAAAAGAAATGAACTTTCAAATAGGAGAGGGGAAAGTTGTCACAGGAGGAATCACTATGGAAAATTTAGAACTTAGTATCTTTAAAACGAACACTTTCGCCGAAGGATCCTAAAGGCAACCGATTCGGAGAATGTTTTCGAGTAATGAGCAATGTTTTACATCCAATTTACATCATTTTATTGAAGAACAATAGCCTAACATAAATGTAACAACAATACAAACTGGCTAAATAGCCCATAGAGGCCTTTGGTCACATCACAAATGCCCGTCGAGAAAGACATTACCTAAAGATGACAAGACACTCCTGCGAAAGGAGACAAGACCCACAATGGGAAACAAAAAGCCGAAAGAACAAGTTTTCAAAATTAAAATAAGAAGATCGAAAGAACCTACTACAAATCGAGCCTAAAACTCCAGATGAACAGGTATTAAACTCAAATTCTGAAGTACTCTTCACTTTTTTCTGTCTTCACTTTGAAACCTTGTCTTCTCTGGAAAGAACCTCCAACAACGGGAGGATGAAAACTCCTATAAGAAGAGACTAATCTCGCAACCCGAGAGACTCACGAACCACAAAAAAAGGATGACCAACACACAAAAGGGAAAAACAAACAAGATGGAAACATCCACACAACAACAAACACAATCAAAGTGGGAACAAACAACACATGGCAAACAAAAAATATCAAACAACTAAAACGTTAAAATGAAAAAAAAGGACAGAACACACAACACGGTGAACCAAAATTAGAACACATGGACACATTAACATAGGAACACCCAGAGCGTACACGAAAAACACAAAAAACATAGGCGAACGAGAACATACAAATGGTTAGAAGAGACACTAACACAAATAACCGAGAAAGGTTGAAATAAAAGTAAAGATGCTCCCCCATCCTTTGACAGGGAGGATGGAGAGAAGCGAGCTGCGGTGTTCCTCTCCTGTTGTGCCTCGCGACTGTGGTTGCAAACTGGGAGAGCGTGGGCGTTGTTGAGAATATTGCAATGGTGGTTAGGGGGGATATTTTGATAAAAGTAATCGAAACATATTTTATTTAAGCCGGAGGGATTGTATGGAAAAAGTCAAAAATACCCTCGAGTAAAAAGTCATTAATATTAGTTTAGTCACTTAAATGAATTCGTCGTTTCAGTTAAGTCTTATTCGAATTCGAATAAGCTTTATTCGGGTTCGAATAAGATATATTCGATTTCGAATAACCCTTATTCGGAGTTCGAATAATCTGGGTTATTTGAACCCGAATAAGAGTTATTCGAGTTCGAATAAGGTTATTCGAGTTCGAATACGCTTATTCGAACTCGAATAACCCTTATTCGGATCCGAATAACCTTATTTGAACCCGAATAGGGCTTATTTGAACCCGAATAGGGCTTATTCGAACCCGAATAAGGCTTAATTGAATGGTGAAATCTTTAAAAACTAATATTTGAATTCGCTCTTCGTATTTTGCTCTCACTTCTCTCTAAACTCTTATCAAGAAAATGACTAATTAAAGTTACACTTATTTGAATGTCTTAGTTGAATTCATATAAGCTTATTTGTATTCGAATATTACAAATTTCAAGAATTAATCAGTTATGGTAAAAATAATCAATTTTAACTCAAGATAAAGATTAAACTCGATTCAAGATGAACATTATACGAAGAAGCTTATGAAAGTTTTGTGTATCACAATATAATTAATAAACATTATTCAATAAGTTCATCGAAGTTTGTATATCACATTGACACAACTCATTTTAGTTGCCATCATGTAGAGCACATGTTTAGATATCATATTATAGTAATTCACTTAAATACAAGTTGTAACATTATAGCAACTCACACAAAACTCATTTAAATTTTCATTACATTTACCCAACTCATTAGACATCTTCATTAAACATTGTCATAACTAATTATAGTATTTCATTGACTATTATTTGATATTAATGACTTGATATTATTATCATAAAATTACAAGTATTAATTATACTCTTATTTGAATTCGAATCATGGTCTTTTGGGTTCTAAAAAAGCTTATCCGAGTTCAAATGGACTTATTCGAGTTCTATTAAGGTTTATTTGAACTCGAATAGGGTTATTTGAACTCGAATAGGACTTATTCGAACTCGAATAGGGTTATTGGAACTCGAATAGGACTTATTCGAACTCGAATAGGACTTATTCGAACTCGAATAAGGCGTATTCGAATCCGAATAGGCCTTATTTGAACTCGAATAAGACTTATTCGAATTCGAATAAGACTTTCAATCTTATTCGATTTCGAGTGTATCTTTAATATTTTCAATTATTTCGCCTAAATCTACCTTTAATCATAACGAAAACTCAAGACCCATGCGAATTTGTATTAATTTTTCAGAAAATCGGTTAAGATATGTACTAATTTGAAGATGATTTTAAGAGAAATGACGAAGAAAAAGCGACGAAATCTGCATTCTAAAACCTAAAAAACGAAAATATAATTTTAAACTATTATAATATTGTTAATTAAATAGATATATTGATTAATTACTTATTTAAGTAAGTGAATCCCTCTTATCTAAAAAAAGAAAAGTCGCTCCCTGTTTTTTAATTTTATAGGAAATTAATCCCTTTTGTTAAATTAGCCCGTGGTTAGGGTTTTATGTCGAGAGCATTGAGATAGTTTTCAAAGGAGAGAAAAACAAAATATTAATTTTTAGGTTTTTGTTTAAATTCTTCTAGACTTTTTCAACACTTAAATACCAATAGGAATAAAAAAACGAATTAGTCATCTGTCAGAAAATTTTTTTAACTAGTTACCCATCTGAAACTTATTTTACTAATAGGTACCTAACTGACGAATTTATCCTTATAAAACCTGTTTATTTCAATTTTACCTAGGTTTCTCATTTATAGTTGAAAAGGGGCAATAAATAAAAAAAAGAAAATCGAAACGACACGTTCGCGAACACATCTCCTCCCCAAATCGCGAACACATCTCCTCCCCAAATCGCGAACACAGCTCCTCCTCACACGGTCGCGAATTTTGTCGAAAAATGTTCGGACGCTCGGACGCTCGTCGAATACACCGGTCATAACTCTTGAAGAATGCTCGTCGAACCAGTCTCTCGTTGAAGTGAAGTAGGTTGGTTTTTGTTGAAAGTTTTCGCGCATGTCAGCTAATCTTTGTGTTCGTGTTTCGTATGGGTTGGGTTAGGTGTTTTGGTTGATTTGGGGCTTTTCTGGAAGGGTCGATTAGGGTTTGCAATTTGGGGTCGATTTCTTTCGATTGGGTTTCCAATTGATATTGATTTGATAGGGTATCCGAGTATGCTGCAGTTAGGTCAATGGTTAAGCCTCATTTTTTGGTAATGAATATGTTGTTTCTTTGGTACTATATATACTTTGTATTTGGTATTTGTTTCAGCATTTTGGTACCACGTGTATGAAGAAAACACTACTGCATCTTCATTGTATGACTTATCAGATTTGTTTTTTTTTGCAGAAATGCCACCAAAGGCAAGGACAATGCGGAATAGATATGACCTTTCTTCCAGGTGTCATCCTTCTTTATTTCGAACAAAGATAAGCAGAATGAGTAGTAGGATGACCCCTGAGCAAACTGAAGCTATAAGAAAGACCCATTTTCATTTCTTTTTAGATATGCCTAAGATGTCACATTTGTTTGCCAAAATAGGGGCACCGATAAAGCGGTATAACACAAAGGCCAACTCTTTTAGATTCGGTGAGAATACGGCTGTTGTATTTTCACCACAGGAATTTAGTATAGTCATGTGGTTGCACCACGTAGGTCAACACGTGGACCTCAATTCGAAGATGAAATCCAAAACCGTTGACCACCTTTTCGGTGGAAAGAATGCCAATGTAACTCGTAAAACATCTTAGAATTATTGGAGCGGTTTGTAGGAGCTACGGGGAGGGAAAACACAAATGAATTCGTTAGGATGTTCGTTCTTTTCTTATTTAATTGTGTGCTATTCCTGATGGATAATTCCAAAAACCCATTGTTCGTAAACACCTACGTCGACGATGTTGACATGATCGGTGAGTACGCATGGGGAAGGGCTGTGCATGAGTATTTGGTGGCGGAGATAAAAGAAGTCGTTTCGGTTAGGAGCGACCCTTCAAACGTAACGATGAACGGGTGCACAATTGGCCTAATGGTAATATACTTCATTTATATTATATTTACCTATTTGATTATTTGTTTATTGATGAATTCAATGCCTTCATGCACTTACAGATTTGGGTGTATGAGCTCGTGCCCTCGTTGACACAGAAGCGAGAGATGTATATGTTCCCCCATATGTTCAATTGGGAAGAAAGTAGGATTTCCAACGACGTACGAATTGCAGAGATTGAATTGGCTGCGATTGAAACTGTCGTGCCAATATACCCAACAAAGAAGGAAGTGAAGGTTGTGCATCGTATAAATATGCTTCCGGAGGTATAAAATTCCTTAACTTTTTCATTGATAATTCGCCTTGTTTCTGCAGCCGTCTAATTGTTGAATGAATTACGTATGGGTAAGGTTCATGGTGGAGTTGGCGGTTACCAATTGGAGTTGATTGCTTGTGTCGAGAGGTTGGAAGCGGAGTTGAGATCGAAGGACGATATTATTAGAAATCTGAGGTCACATGTTCGTGCGGAGGAGGATGTGGCCTAGGACGGTGCGGGGGAGGAGGGGCTGAGGCTAACGATGCAGATGGTTTCGTATATTATGAGGAACGAGTTGACGATGAACGGGTTGCCGAGGAACGTGTTGATGAGCAAAAGGCTGAGGATAGGCTGAGATTGAGGAGGATAAGGCTCTGATTGAGGATAAGGCTGAGGTTGTGGCTGAGAGTGAGGATAAGGCTGAGGTTAGGGCCCATGACGGGGCTGATGGTGAGAATATGGCCGAGAGTGAGGATGGGGCTGAAGATAAGGCTCAGAGTGAGGAGAATGTTGATAATAGGGATGATGATCAGGCTGAGAGTGAGGATAAGGTTGCGGATAGGGTTGCGGAGGTTGAGGTTAGTGAAGAGGAAGGAGCACATGATGAGGATAAGGCCGAGGAGGCTAAGGCTTCATCAATTGCTCGAACAGTCCGAGGCCGAAATGATCGTAATAAGCGGCAAAATTCGGCATTCATGACACCAGACTCCATTCCTAAGCAGCAACAAAAGAAGGGGCAGAAAAATAAAAAGCTCTGGTGATTGATGTCGAGACTGATCGGGCGCCGTCAGTGACGTATTGTCAGAAGTTTGACTATGTCGGACGTTTCAGGATCCCGCGAATCAGCGTCAGTGCATCGACATATACCTTGAATCGAAAAAGTTTGGGTACCTCTAATTCTATATTTCAATGGTATTCTTTTGATTGCTTTTAATATGTGGGATTAATTCTTATGCAGCGAGGTCGTTTGGCAAAGCGACCTGACTGAAGTTGATGCCAAAGGGTTCTATATGTTGTTGTTCCGGGATATACTTCAATCAAACGTTATTGATGCATTCGCCAATTGATGCGGGATTCGGCGGAGAACCCCAGAAGACCACGCGTCTTTGTCTTCCCAAGTTTCGTGCAGATTGATTATTGGGAAAAGACAAAAAAATTATCGAGAAAGAGGAAGGTGGATCCTGAACACCTTGAGGGTTTCGTGGCTGATCTTTCGGGGAGTAGTCGGACATGGCTGGAGCGACTTGATGGATCTGCATTGACCTCGCTGGACTACGTTATGTCGCATGTGAACACGGGAAACCACTGGAGAGTACTCATCTACAAGGTAAAGGAGCGAAAGTTTTACGTTCGGGTTCGATGGCCGCTCCTAAGATAACGTGGGCCACTAGATCATTCATAAGTTTTAGCTTCGCGCATAAGATGTCGAGTGCATTCTAGTTCCGCGTTCTTACTGTATTTATATTGTGCAGGCTCAGTTTCTGACGACTTATTGTGCGTGAAATTATGTCTATGAAGGTAAGAAGACTGTGAATGCGGAGTACAACCGGCCTCAATTTGGTGAAGTTGATTGTGGAGTGCATTCATCATTATGCATAGAGTCATACTTTGTCGATACCCCAGAGTTCAAGGAATATCGTGACAAAGTCAACATTGATGTGTATCGTGCTACAATGGCTGCCCGCATTTTACGCGACGAGCACAGTTGTATGCTACCCCTCTTTAGATTATTTGTCTTAGATGGTTTGTGAGACTTTGTGTGGGTAACTCGGATTTGATGTTAGGCTTTTGTGTTTGTGTTTGTGAGACTTTGTGTGGATGGCTTGGACTTGATATTAGTCTTTTGTGTTTGTGTTTGTGTTTATGAAACTTTGTGTGAATGGCTGGAACTTGGTATTAGTCTTTTGTGTTTGTGTTTGTGTTTATGAGACTTGTTTTGAAACGTACCTTGCACTGCCTATATGATGTACCTTGCACAACCTATATGTTGTATCACAATTTAAATTATGTGTCGGACCAGATCTTATAAACATGACATGCCAGAATTCAAATATATATCGTACCATTTGTTAACCCATAAAAAATAAATAGATTCTTAAGCAAATCACATATGATTGTGTGATGTTAATCAAACATAACGATTATCGAATGAATTATTACAAACTAATTCGAACGTCCTCGAAAAAACATTTATCCTAATATGACGTATCAAAGATGTTATGGTTACCGTATCATCTGTAACCATGTATGTGTACCTTATATGCTTATTATGTGGTACCTATTTTAGTTTGGTTGTAGTACTCGTTATTAAACCATTGAAAATATATAGATTCTTACGCAAATCACGTAATGGCTGCGCATGTTAATCAAACATAACGATAATTAACTGATTTATTAAAAAAATTTCACATTTCGTAGTCACCACATTTCCAAACTATGTTGTAAGATGTTCTTGTTAGTATCCTTATATTCTAATGAAACTAGGGTACAAAGGTACATATACTACAAAGGTACATATTCTAATGAAACTTTGATGTCCGAAATTAATGCATATAAAGTTTGATGCACCCAATTTGATAACAAAGGTACATATACTATATATAAGTATTTTAGACTGGTTTAGCATGAGAAATTAATACGAACGGTCTCGAAAAGACTTACCCTAATATGGCGTATCAACGTTGTAAAGAATATTGTATCATATGTAAACACATAGATGTACCTTATTTTCTTGTTATATGGTACCTAGTTACGTTTGGTTTTCATACCATATAGACTTACACAAATCACGTATGGCTGCATCATGTTAATCAAACACATATGATACCGTACTCAAACTTCAATATAGATAGTACCTTTTTGTTAACTTGTGTCGTACCATTTTAATGCGTATCGCATATCACATGTTAAATACCAACATGAACATACATCATCAGTTATACATCCAGACATAACATCAGCAAAAGAATGTGCAATAATACATTTGGACAAAAGAATGTGCCATAATCCATTGTCATCATTTGGACAAAAGTATATGCCAGAACATATTGGCAACAACAAATGTTGTTGGACAAAAACAGTAACAAAATATATGAAAAATACCGACGTTACGTCGATACGGCTTCTCTACACGTACGACGATTATGCCCATATTTCCCACATATTTTGCACTTGTTGGATCTTCTATCAACTTGAGAAGGAATACTCCGCATCTTTCGACGACCGGGAAGAACACGGATGTCTGGGTCACGAATAAACTGATTATCATCGGTTTGATGATTCATCTCGTGAGTCGGAATGGGGTTCATGATTGCCATATATGCATCTCTATACTTCTGGCATCGGAAGTACGGATCACAATAATCATAAATAGAATGTCTCATAGCAGCAATACATGTCGCCGCATGCTTACAGGGTATTCTATAAACGTCCCACTCTCTACATGAGCAGGTCCGTTGATGGATGTCCACCCCAAATGAGCCATCTTCATCGACAACTTCAAATGCAACGCTGGAAGACTTACTCACTTTCAATGTCCGTGCATCGCAATATTCCGAACAAGCTTATTTTCTTGTTTTGGACATAATTTGCCAACAAGGTTCAATCCTTTCTCACATCTTCCGTGCATCATCGTCATGATTTTCACGCGAATGGTATCCACCATGCCCTTCACAGGTAGCGCTCGGGCTTCTTTCACCCAAGTATTCCAACATTCTACTTGGTTGTTGTTAATAACACCCCACGTATTTGTTGGGAAAGGTACCCAGTTTGTACCCGAGACGCAACGCCCCGGGATACGGTGCGGAATAAAATTTTTTCCGGGTTCCTTCGCAGCTCGGATCGAAAACTCTAATCACGTTGACACGTAATAGGGCGGGTCATACCCGTGAGAGATTACCTTTGAAGCGGTGGCAGCTCCTCGTCGATTGCGTCGTCGGCCGCAGTCGTGTTGGGTATCGTCTAGATCGTCACGCCGACCTCGCAGTGTACCACGGTTTCGATTCTCCAAAGATGGCTAGAGAGAATTGATCCGTTGCTCGGGAGAGTGGTTTGCGTTTGTGTGTTCGTGTTTCGATTCTCGAGTCGAGAAATTTCGCGTCGATTCTCTTCCCGTGTATTTTTCTTTGACGAGGGTCTCACCTTTATTTATAGTAGGGGAGGACGAAATTTTCAGCCCTAAATAAGGCTAAAATCTCGAAATATTTGTTCCTAAATATGAGATATATTCTTGCCAAAATATCTCTCCTAATTGAATTCAAAATTCTATTAAAGGAGCATACTATAAATAGAAAACTAACTAAGATATTAAAATATCTTCAAATATGGTAAATAAATTTCGAAATTTATATAAAATATAAATTCGAATTTTAGTTTTAATAAATAATATTCCAAATATTTTTATTACCATATTTGTAAATTACGAAAATACCCTTTAAGGCATTTTTCGAATTTCTCGGCTTAGGGTTGAATTCCAATTCTTCCCTCAAGTCTTTCTAAGCACTTAGCCAAGCCTAAGTCTTAAAGTTAGTTTCATATGAAGTCCGACTTCGGTCCACATAATGACCCCGAGGCCCAATAAGGCGTGGCATAACGACCCGAGGCCCGTTAAGGCCCAAAACACAATCTCTCCTTCTCGGTACACATTGATGGTCCTTTTTAAGCCTGACTCTCTAGGTTTGACTCAATTGGCAAGGGAGGAATCCAAGAGTCCGGTAGGTGCCTAGCCAATCCCGCAGTACCGGACAGATCCCGACTTGAGCACGAATTTCGAACTAGTCTCATTCGAGAACCTAATTATAGATTATAGTACTACGTACAAACCCTTCAGTTGTGTCCCGATCGAGTGAGAGCCATGGTATTTGTCAAAATCACTAAACTCGATACTATGATAAAATGACACGAGGCAAATTACCAAACTACCCTCCATGTCAAACATGAGTTAGTTTAATACCTTGGCCAAGGATTTTGTAATTTCCCGTCGTCATTCTCATAGGACAATTGTCTCGATTACTTGCGAGACTGTGAATCCGTACTCGGCGGTCTAAGCCCGGCAATCACAAATATCCATCAAGACCGCATCTGTCCCGCTGACCATGCAATAGCAAATTGGATCTAGCGAAACCAGTGATAGTCAAGACTTCAAAGTCAACTCCGTCAAAGCCCCTTTCGGTCTAAGGTTCAAGCAGACTACTATAGTTTTTGTCGTCGATCATCGACACTCCTTGAGTAATAAGCCATGTTTGATCGTACGACCTGCGAGTCAGTGTCCATGAAACGATTCAATCCCTTGATTCGACTCGTATCACAAGTCATGACTTCCGCTTCCAAGCGGTATAACGGCACACGATAAGTCATCTACAAATAAGCCATGATTGGTTTTCCAGCACCCAACTGAAACTTAAGGCTTATGGACATTTTATGTTCGAGATTAAGAGTCCACTGGTGCCTTCCTCTCTCGTACCCATCGAGAACAGTGACTCAACTCGACACATTTGGATTTATTCATTTATTGCTTTACCCGATGCTAAGTAAAGAACTCATATAACCAATAAACGAATAATGCATTTATTAATACGCAAAACAATGTTTGATTACATTGACAATCGAATGATAAATAAGCTAATGCCCTATACATATCCAATCCTCGTATAGCATTCGAGGGCATATCCCTAACAGTATTCCCATCGAACAACGCATTTACCCAACATGCTGGATCTGAAATATCGATAAAAGACTTTGCAATGGGCATAGAGGCGATGATATTATTGATGTGAGTGTTCTATTTAACCGAAGTAGTTGCATAAGCTGCTTTTTTGAAGACAGATGACCACTGCTTCTTGTTGTGCTTCGCGTAATGTTTCATCACCTGAAATTACTAACTATTATATTGTAGTCACGAACGTAGATTCAACTTTACTAAACAATTACCTCTTTCTTAAAGTTGTCAACCAAATGGCGCAAACAATATGCATGACGACTTCCTGGAAATGACAAAGAAACAACATTAATAATACTCGTATGACGATCTGAGAAAAACGTCAGCTCTCTAAATGTAGACGGGTAATGATCAAACATTCTCCTCAGCTTAGCACAGAACCAGTCCCAATTATCATCATTTTCAACGCTTACAATGCCATACGCAATGGTGAACAATTGTTCGTTTGCATCCTTCGCGACGGCGGTAACGATCACTCCTTTAAACTTGGTCTTAATGTGAGTACCATCAACAAATATGAGTGGTCGCCCCGAACAAAACCGACTACACATGCATGGAAGCAGACAAAGAGCCGACGAAACTTATTATCGTGAGGGTATAAATCGTACTCCGCTACGCTATCCGGATTGGTTTCTCTAACCGCATTGCAATACCACCTCAAGTGATCAAACGTACCATTATCTAACTCATATAGATTATGAATGACACTTTCTTTGCCTCTATACGCCTTATGGTACCCCACCTGTACCCCATAATCCCTTAGAATGTCTTTCACAATAGCAACGGGACGATACGATAGCTCGTCTCGGACCCTCTCTTTCACTATGTTCCCTACCCACGGCGAATCCGCTCGCAGATGATCATGAATCCTAAGAATATTTTCACCACAAGTGTGTTGTAGATTGGATCTCCAAATGTCAAATGAATTATCGCATTTGTGACGCGATGCATATATCCGCCACTTACACGTCTCATCCTTGCAAACAAAAATAATTTTCTTACGCTCGTTCTTTGTATAGACAAAGTTTCTTCGGATGGCAATGGAGTAGTTCTTCAAGTTTCGTTTGAATTCATCTGCATCCCTAAAGATTTGTCTATCTCCACGAATGCAATGACTCCATGCATCTATTGAGTTTCGTTAAAAGTTAAACTCAACCAATTCTCCATTCTCTTCCGTACTTCAAGCATAATTATAAATATTGTTATGAATCATCATTATGAAAACCTAAATTTAAAGTTTAAACAACAATAAAAAAAATACCTATTTGACGGAGCACTTGGAGCACATTCATTGTCACGTTCCATCTTCATCGTGATATTTGAAAATTTGAATCGAATAACAACTTGTACATATTCCACACATCCGGATTTTCTTTCAAAGTTGAGTACAAACATTCGAACGGAACTTGATACTTTATTGAGTCATGCTGTGATCGATATCCGACCACCTTCTTCGGAGGGATACATAAATATCGATAAGCGTCGTCGCTTCATTGATCACTAGTAAGAATGTCTCCTTTTTATACTCACACAATGCACGCCACCAACTGGATTTGTAGACTGCATAACTTCAAATAATACGGGAACCTGTATAAATAGTACGGTAATCATTTACAAATGATACATCTATAAAGCTTATAACGGTACCACATATGCGGACATTTTGGTACCGTAAAGACACGTCGTGGTACCTAATATGTTAAAACTAATGACACCATGCTTTTAAAGATACATCGGATAGAGTATATAGGTATCATATGCGGTACATAATATTTATATAAAATGATACTGCAAAAATACCAACATAACATTGCTTATAAAGGTATATCATATAAATGATATAAGTACCATAAAAATATGTAATATAAATATACAAAGATACTACAACACATAAATGTCGAATGGGCGTAAAGGTACATCAAATAACATATTTAGGTACAAGAACACAACGTAAAATGGTACGTAATAACAATTATATTAAAATTAAGAATCCCGATAGATTAGCCTCGTTATTACCAAATACTGACCGCCCACTCTTATATCTCGCGTTTGATCATGTTCAACTCAGTGGATTTCGCTCAAGCTCGAGCACACGAGTGCATTCGATTAACCAAACACGAAGCAAAATAGAAGCTTAGTTGGACAAAATCGAGTTACTGGACCGAGAAACTCACCGTGGAATGGATACCTCGCACCTTTTCCGGCACCGACGGGAGTGGGAGGGAGACGTTGATCGACAACGTCCGTCGCCTAGAAATTGTTTTTGTCGTCAACGGCGTTGGAGTTTTGGGAAATTAGAAATGTACAAAAAAATGAGAAATGAAATTATTAATTCATTAAATGAGGGTAAAATGGTTATCTCAGTGGAACATGTATCTATCTGTAATAATTTTATATCATTAGGTGTATATGCAAAAGATTTTTAATGAGGGACTGATATGACTTCTTTTTATCCTAATAGGTATCCTTTTTTTTTTTTAAGTCAAATATGTGCATAATGGACTCAAACCAGGCAGAGAAAAGGGAAACTTAGAGAAAAACAGAAAAAAAGGAAAATTAAACCAACCTCAATCAGCGTGTTCCCAATCGCCGGCTCATCACACTCCTCTGCGCCAACTGACAAAAAGCTCAGTATCATCCAACCACGCACCCATAGAGCAAATTGATCAAATTAGCGTATCATTCAATCGATCCATCGATCAATGTTACCTGATTCCGCCTCTGGCGACGTCACGTCACCGTTCCGATCGATCCGCGACCGTTTCCCCTTCAAGCGCAACACCAGTACTACCACAGCAAGTGTGAACACTCCGCCTTCTCGCAAATCTGCGTCGTATCCACAGAAATCCTCGCGATCGCAAGCCTAAGTCTTTCTAAGCACTTAGCCAAGCCTAAGTCTTAAAGTTAGTTTCATATGAAGTCCGACTTCGGTCCACTTAATGACCCCGAGGCCCAATAAGGCATGGCATAACGACCCGAGGCCCGTTAAGGCCCAAAACACAATCTCTCCTTCTCGGTACACATTGATGATCCTTTTTAAGCCCGACTCTCTAGGTTCGACTCAATCGGCAAGGGAGGAATCCAAGAGTCCGGTAGGTGCCTAGCCAATCCCGCAGTACCGGACAGATTCCGACTTGAGCACGAATTTCGAACTAGTCTCATTCCAGAACCTAACTATAGATTATAGTACTACGTACAAACCCTTCAGTTGTGTCCCGATCGAGTGAGAGCCATGGTATTTGTCAAACTCACTAAACTCGATACTATGATAAAATGACACGAGGCAAATTACCAACTACCCTCCATGTCAAACATGAGTTAGTTTAATACCTTGGGCAAGGATTTTGTAATTTCCCGTCGTCATTCTCATAGGACAATTGTCTCGATTACTTGCGAGACTGTGAATCCGTACTCGGCGGTCTAAGCCCGGCAATCACAAATATCCATCAAGACCGCATCTGTCCCGCTGACCCATGCAATAGCAAATCGGATCTAGCGAAACCAGTGATAGTCAAGACTTCAAAGTCAACTCCGTCAAAGCCCCTTTCGGTCTAAGGTTCAAGCAGACTACTATAGTTTTTGTCGTCGATCATCGACACTCCTTGAGTAATAAGCCATGTTTGATCGTACGACCTGCGAGTCAGTGTCCATGAAACGATTCAATCCCTTGATTCGACTCGTATCACAAGTCATGACTTCCGCTTCCAAGCGGTATATCGGCACACGATAAGTTATCTACAAATAAGCCATGATTGGTTTTCCAGCACCCAACTGAAACTTAAGGCTTATGGACATTTTATGTTCGAGGTTAAGAGTCCATTGTTGCCTTCCTCTCTCGTACCCATCGAGAACAGTGACTCAACTCGACACATTTGAATTTATTCATTTATTGCTTTACCCGATGCTAAGTAAAGAACTCATATAACCAATAAACGAATAATGCATTTATTAATACGCAAAACAATGTTTGATTACATTGACAATCGAATGATAAATAAGCTAATGCCCTATACATATCCAATCCTCGTATAGCATTCGAGGGCATATCCCTAACAGTATTCCCATCGAACAACGCATTTACCCAACATGCTGGATCTGAAATATCGATAAAAGACTTTGCAATGGGCATAGAGGCGATGATATTATTGATGTGAGTGTTCTATTTAACCGAAGTAGTTGCATAAGCTGCTTTTTTGAAGACAGATGACCACTGCTTCTTGTTGTGCTTCGCGTAATGTTTCATCACCTGAAATTACTAACTATTATATTGTAGTCACGAACGTAGATTCAACTTTACTAAACAATTACCTCTTTCTTAAAGTTGTCAACCAAATGGCGCAAACAATATGCATGACGACTTCCTGGAAATGACAAAGAAACAACATTAATAATACTCGTATGACGATCTGAGAAAAACGTCAGCTCTCTAAATGTAGACGGGTAATGATCAAACATTCTCCTCAGCTTAGCACAGAACCAGTCCCAATTATCATCATTTTCAACGCTTACAATGCCATACGCAATGGTGAACAATTGTTCGTTTGCATCCTTCGCGACGGCGGTAACGATCACTCCTTTAAACTTGGTCTTAATGTGAGTACCATCAACAAATATGAGTGGTCGCCCCGAACAAAACCGACTACACATGCATGGAAGCAGACAAAGAGCCGACGAAACTTATTATCGTGAGGGTATAAATCGTACTCCGCTACGCTATCCGGATTGGTTTCTCTAACCGCATTGCAATACCACCTCAAGTGATCAAACGTACCATTATCTAACTCATATAGATTATGAATGACACTTTCTTTGCCTCTATACGCCTTATGGTACCCCACCTGTACCCCATAATCCCTTAGAATGTCTTTCACAATAGCAACGGGACGATACGATGGCTCGTCTCGGACCCTCTCTTTCACTATGTTCCCTACCCACGGCGAATCCGCTCGCAGATGATCATGAATCCTAAGAATATTTTCACCACAAGTGTGTTGTAGATTGGATCTCCAAATGTCAAATGAATTATCGCATTTGTGACGCGATGCATATATCCGCCACTTACACGTCTCATCCTTGCAAACAAAAATAATTTTCTTACGCTCGTTCTTTGTATAGACAAAGTTTCTTCGGATGGCAATGGAGTAGTTCTTCAAGTTTCGTTTGAATTCATCTGCATCCCTAAAGATTTGTCTATCTCCACGAATGCAATGACTCCATGCATCTATTGAGTTTCGTTAAAAGTTAAACTCAACCAATTCTCCATTCTCTTCCGTACTACAAGCATAATTATAAATATTGTTATGAATCATCATTATGAAAACCTAAATTTAAAGTTTAAACAACAATAAAAAAAATACCTATTTGACGGAGCACTTGGAGCACATTCATTGTCACGTTCCATCTTCATCGTGATATTTGAAAATTTGAATCGAATAACAACTTGTACATATTCCACACATCCGAATTTTCTTTCAAAGTTGAGTACAAACATTCGAACGGAACTTGATACTTTATTGAGTCATGCTGTGATCGATATCCGACCACCTTCTTCGGAGGGATACATAAATATCGATAAGCGTCGTCGCTTCATTGATCAATAGTAAGAATGTCTCCTTTTTATACTCACACAATGCACGCCACCAACTGGATTTGTAGACTGCATAACTTCAAATAATACGGGAACCTGTATAAATAGTACGGTAATCATTTACAAATGATACATCTATAAAGCTTATAACGGTACCACATATGCGGACATTTTGGTACCGTAAAGACACATCGTGGTACCTAATATGTTAAAACTAATGACACCATGCTTCTAAAGATACATCGGATAGAGTATATAGGTACCATATGCGGTACATAATATTTATATAAAATGATACTGCAAAAATACCAACATAACATTGCTTATAAAGGTATATCATATAAATGATATAAGTACCATAAAAATATGTAATATAAATATACAAAGATACTACAACACATAAATGTCGAATGGGCGTAAAGGTACATCAAATAACATATTTAGGTACAAGAACACAACGTAAAATGGTACGTAATAACAATTATATTAAAATTAAGAATCCCGATAGATTAGCCTCATTATTACCAAATACTGACCTCCCACTCTTATATCTCGCGTTTGATCATGTTCAACTCAGTGGATTTCGCTCAAGCTCGAGCACACGAGTACATTCGATTAACCAAACACGAAGCAAAATAGAAGCTTAGTTGGACAAAATCGAGTTACTGGACCGAGAAACTCACCGTGGAATGGATACCTCGCACCTTTTCCGGCACCGACGCGAGTGGGAGGCAGACGTTGATCGACAATGTCCGTCGCCTAATTGTTTTTGTCGTCAACGGCGTTGGAGTTTTGGAAAATTAGAAATGTACAAAAAAATGAGAAATGAAATTATTAATTCATTAAACGAGGGTAAAATGGTTATCTCAGTAGAACATGTATCTATCTGTAATAATTTTATTTCATTAGGTGTATATGCAAAAGATTTTTAATGAGGAACTGATATGACTTCTTTTTATCCTAATAGGTATCCTTTTTTTTTTTAAGTCAAATATGTGCATAATGGACTCAAACCAGGCAGAGAAAAGGGAAACTTAGAGAAAAACAGAAAAAAAGGAAAATTAAACCAACCTAATCAGCGTGTTCCCAATGGCCGGCTCATCACACTCCTCTGCGCCAACTGACAAAAAGCTCAGTATCATCCAACCACGCACCCATAGAGCAAATTGATCAAATTAGCGTATCATTCAATCGATCCATCGATCAATGTTACCTGATTCCGCCTCTGGCGACGCCACGTCACCGTTCCGATCGATCCGCGACCGTTTCCCCTTCAAGCGCAACACCAGTACTACCACCGCAAGTGTGAACACTCCGCCTTCTCGCAAATCTGCGTCGTATCCGCAGAAATCCTCGCGATCGCACCACCACCGACGAAGACTCTCAATCTCAACGTTACGATCGAGGAAATCTTGGTTCTATGTGATTGCATTGCTGCTTATCTCAGCGTTTGCTTTCGCGTCTATCGTGCTTCAGAGCTCGATCACATCGGTCCTTAGAAGAGGGGAGAACGTGAAATGGCGCTGGACGATTTCTTCAGAAAAAGATGGGTTAGAATTGGGAAGCTCACTGAGGTTTGAGCCACCTATGAGATTTAGGCTGATAATGACGAATGATAGTCGGATTGATAGGTTAAGGACTCAGCCTAGAATTGGTATCCAATCTCCGAGGATTGCTTTGGTGAGCCATAACTTCTTTTACTCGATTCCTGTATCTACAAGTTCGAACTTTTACAGTTGCCATAGGAGGCTGGCTTGGTTCTGTATTTTCAGGGTAAGAAATGAAACTAGGTGTACAGAACATATTGTAGGATTCACAGAACACATATGTAATTGGCTAACTTGGAAATGTCGATGCGCATGCTGTGACCACCCTTTTTAACTAAATTTAATTCTTAGATCTGCTGGTTTATGTTATTAGTCTCGGTAGCTAATTGAGATAGTATTGGGATTTCTTTGGATGCCTTTGTTGACCCGGGTAATGAAGGTGTTATGTAATATAACCTATTTGTCTTTTATGTAGTTCATGCGTTAGAGAGATTCTAACTACAAACTCAGTGTCATGCCAACTGAAGTAAATATATGATTAGTTGAGGAGAATGATTAATTATTCGGAGCTACATCAATCGCATAGTAAGTTAAAATTGCATTAAAGTTCTAAAATATTTGTTTCACCACTTGCAGATTTCTGTCATCAAATTACAATATCAGTTTGTCGATTATCTATGATTGTGTGGTCCTTAATTTCAAACTATTTTGAATACTGAGTTGTCTAGGTATGTCCATGAATGAAAATATACTCATGTTTGATTAAACTCGGGTTTTGCATGTAAATAGAGGTCATGTTTTCTGAAACCTTGCTGCTTGAATACCTCTCATGGAATTCCATTGTTAATTGAAACCTGGAGTGCCAATGCTGGCAATAAGAAAAACTAATGGTTCTAATTATTCTGTACTTATACACGTTGTAACATTAGATTCATGTTACATTACATATTCATATATTTCTAAATAGGCATATGAAAATGGCCTAGCCATATCACTTTATGATATAATGTTCTCTTTCATGTCCATGTTTAGAATGTGCCACGTTTAGATTAGACATAGATGGTTGTTTATATTTTTCACTAAAAATAAAAATGAACGTACTGTTGTTCATGCCCAGGATTACTGACAATGAAAAGATCAAAAGGTTAAGGGTGTCCTAGTGACTAAATATTCTAAAAGATTTCTCGAGCTTCGTTTAGGCTAATCAAAGGGGTTGCTGAAATTAACCACATCCTCTGCTGTTGTTTTTAGTTGTTAAATTTTGAAGCACATGTAAATTTGAAAATAATCATGTGAAAGTAACAAATTTCAAAATACATAAATTGCTCTCGAGATGTAGCACATTGAGTTCTATGTGTTGATAAGTGCAATATTAACAATTTTTGTTTGTGTTACTGAATTTACCTGTTTGGCATTTGTACATATAATTGGTTTCTTTCTTAGACAACATGCAAGGATGTATATGTCAGGTTAATGTTCAATTTATTTTTATTTTTGTAATGGAAGATATTAGGTAACATGGTGAAAGATCCTTCTACATTGATGTTGTATTCTGTGATGAAGAATATCAAAGATCTCGGCTATGATCTTAAGGTACTTCTTTTGATTATAAATACAAATTGGAGGATAACTAGTTACGCTTAACATCCTTGTTGAAAATGATTACTGGGTGCAGGTATGCGTAAATGCTACCTTAAATTTATAAATGAATATGTATATTGCTGCCCTCTTGTAGCTCAGTGAAATATTCTACGACGCCATAGATACCCTCTGAAAGGCTGGAACCACTTTCATTCATGCTAATGGTTTTTGTCAAAGCCAATTCATGTCGGACCTCTTGCCCTCATTGCTACATATCTGGAATATTAATTGAATACTGGGAACATTGAACAATTTACTAGCCTTACTTTCTATAAATGTCAGTAGACACTGCTCGAGGCTTAAAAAGTTGACCGAGATATGTGTTATTTGCCCCTGGACATAATTTTATTGTCAGCAAAAAAAAAAAAAAAAAAAAAGAGAATATAATATGGCTGTTGAAATTTCAAAGAGAACTAGTTTGTGCTTGGAACATTAGGCTCAAGTCTTAGCTTACACGAAGACTACTGATGTAGATTACATGATTTAAAACTTTGTTGACCCTGTTGTATTGTATGGTACAGATATATGCCCTTGGAGATGGTGGTGCACTAGCCACCTGGAAAGAACTTGTAGGTCAAGTCTCAATTTTAGCTCCTGAAAGATATAAATATATTGATTGGTCAATGTACGTCCCCTCCGACTATTTCTTCATGTCTAACCAGGATCCTTATGATTAGTACTCTGGATTGGCAAATTTAATACTATTATAGTGAGTTTGATGGTAGAAAGAGTGATACTCTCTCATGTCTGCAGCTTTGAAGGTGTCATTGTTGACTCCCTTGAAGCGAAAAATGCCATTTCTAGGTATATCACCAGTCCCAAACATTCTTGAGTTCTATGACTTTCGTGCATATAATTAAAAGTAATATTGTTGTTAGGTTATTGTACTTTCCATCTTATCAGGTGCTATGCTTTTGTCACTTGTTGCTGTATTGCTGTTCTGTTTGTGTCAGATCCTTTTTCTGCACGATTATTATGTTTGGTGGTTGCTAAAAGACCTAAAACTACAAATACAATTCAAGGTTTGCCTAATGTATCAGTTCCATTTTCCCAAATCAAATTTATTAGCTCCATTTAATATCTATAAAAAATTCATTGTTTTGTATTCCTAACCATAAATAGAGAATCATTTTGGAAGAGTGTTCAGTAGAGTTTTACAATATGCTACTCAATTTGCCATAAAATATCATGATCACATAAGATGAGAGGTTCTCTAAACCTACATAGAGCTGACTAATGAATACTGTTTGTACATATCTTGTTTGTACTACCATTAAAATGATATGCCATCTGCGCATATCTTGTTTGTGCAATATCATCTAAAGACTTCCTGGTATCTGTTATTTTGTCAGTTTTATGATTTCTGAGTTTTATACCTATGCAGCCTAATGCAGGAGCCATTCTGCTCTGTGAAACTTATATGGATTATCCAGGAGGATACTCTTGGCAATCGCTTACAGATGTATAAAGACATGGCCTGGGATCACCTCATTTCCAGTTGGAAAAGCGCCTTTAGCAGGGCAGATGTAGTAGTATTTCCAGAATTTTCTTTTCCAGTAAGAAGCTCGTTCTTGTAGTCCTCCTTAAATAGATCTTATTGAATGAACAGAAATAGGCATGTTCTCAGTTATTTATTGTACCATTTGTTGTATCAGATGTTATATAGTGTGCTTGACACTGGAAACTTCTTTGTGATTCCTGGATCACCAGTTGATGTTTGGGCTGCCGAAAGCTATAGTATGACACATTCCAGATCCCAGCTGAGAAAAGAAAATCATTTTGGCGATGACGACCTGGTGATTGTGGTTTTTGGCAGTTCATTATTTTACTCTGAGCTAGCTTGGGATTATGCGGTGCCAATGCGTGATTTAGAACCTTTACTCCTCAAGTATGCTGGACCTGGGGCAGTTGGATTCTCATCTCTATTTGTCTTCCTTTGTGGAAATTCCAGTAAAGACTACGGTGATGCTTTACAGGTATGAAATATGGCAAAATGGTTTCAAATTATTGTTCAGCGATCCCTGGAGGTCAAACAAATGTGAATTCTAATTTGAGCGATTCCTCTGGTTTAATCTTACAATGAGAATTCTGTATTTTATGCCACACTGCTTCATAGAAACTATACCTGTGGGGTTGTTAGATACTGTATTGGTGTTGGAGAGAAAAAAAAGATACTGTATTGATGTTGCAATGCTGATTCTGTAACTTCATTTGCCCAATGCCAGATTCTGATTGTGATTTCCAATTAATATTTTCATTTGTTTTTCATGACAATCTAGTGGAAATGGATCTGAAATTATGTGAGACAAGTATTTGTTAATTTCGAGGAAGGTTTTATTAACCATGATTGAGATTATTACATTAACATTAAAATGTTTCCCTGTATATAGGATGCTGGAATGCGTTTGAGACTATATGAAGGATCTTTAAAGCATTATGGGATAAGTGGAGATGTAGATGGTATGATATTGATGGCTGACATAGTTCTATATGCCTCTTCGCAAGAGGAGCAGGACTTCCCTATTTTACTGGCAAGAGCCATGACTCTCGGCATTCCTATCGTTGCCTCGGATAGTCATGTCATAAGAAAATATGTAAGCCATTCACCATTTTCTTTATAGAGATATAGATCGTTGGAGATTTGTTTATGTTCATTCCCTGAAATGATAGGTTGTTGATGGAGTTCATGGGCTAATCTTCCCCAAAAATGACCCTGAAGCGTTGAAAACTGCTTTCTCACTTCTGATAGATGAAGGAAGGTTATCCAGATATGCACAGACCATAGCATCATCTGGAAGGTTGCATGCCAAGAACATGTTTGCTGCGGAATGCATCAGTGGTTACGCGAAACTGTTGGAGAACCTGATTGATTTTCCATCAGATGTATTGTTGCCAGGCAGTGCTTCTGATTTGAACCGTAGCATTTGGGAGTGGAATCGCTTCAGAGGGGAAGCTGATCAGCTTTCAATTAACTTGGAAAGTCTGCATCTAGACCGTTTTTTGGGTGTGAATTCTGGCATAGTTCATGACCTTGAGGCTGACATGACAGAGTTCATTTCACTAAATAATGTGTCCCATGGTAATGGAAAAGATCTGGGAGAGGATATCCCAAATATGCTGGACTGGGATATTTTAATCGACATGGAAAGAGAAGAGGAAGCCGAGACATCAGAAAGAGAGGAGGTACGGAAATATTAACCACCACCTCTCACGTACTACCCCAACCCTTTTTGGTTAATACTTTAACTTAATTACCTTTCTTTGTCTTTTACGCGCTGTAGATTGAGGAGCGAATGGAGAAACCCATGGGCGAATGGGATGAAATATATCGAAATGCTAAAAAATCTGATAAACTAAAGTTCGAAACTAATGAGAGGGATGAAGGTGAACTAGAAAGAACTGGGCAGCCGATATGCATCTATGAGATTTACAGTGGTGCTGGGGGTTGGCCATTCCTACACCATGGTTCATTGTACCGTGGTTTAAGTCTTGTAAGTCTCTCCTGTACTGGACCATTTTATTCCAATCACTTCTTTAGTTGATTCGAAAGTGTAATTAACCAGATCACTTGCAGATGTATTCGAATGCTCATTTCTATTTTATGGCTTAGTCGTGGTATTTGAATGCTAAAAAGTCTTCCATCAGTCTTCTAAGGCAAGAAGATTGAAGTCAGATGATGTGGACGCGGTTAGCCGACTTCCCATACTGAATAGTACTTATTACCGAAATATCCTGTGCGAGATGGGAGGGATGTTTGCGATTGCTAATGGCATTGACGATATCCACAAGCGGCCTTGGATAGGATTTCAATCATGGCGTGCTTCTGGGAGGAAGGTAATTTCTATGTATTTGTGTGGGAAACTATCTATGCTTTTCTGTTGGTAGAATTTCAAATGCTTGATTCTCATTTGATGCTTGCATATGATCTTAAGATGTTTCTCTTGTCCATCTCAGGTTTCTTTGTCGAAAAAGGCTGAAGAGGCTTTAGAGAAGACGATTAAAGAGAACCCTAAAGGAGATGTAATATACTTTTGGGCGTCTTTGGATATGGATGGTGGAATTGCAAGAAACAATGACCGGTTAACTTTTTGGTCGACCTGTGATATTATGAATGCTGGAATGTGCAGGTGAGTCATGTCGGTTCATTTTTTCAGTTCAGCAATATGTTCGAAATGGAGCATTTAAATATATTACTAAACAACCGTTGTTTTACCACGAGTATGTCCAAGGCTCATATGGCTTGTTTAACATAGTGACCATTCTAATAGCTTCAGTTGCTCTCTATTATATCGAATGTTAAGATGATTTTTTAAAGGGTCTTATTTATTTAGTGACTCAAAAAATCGATTATGGGTCTCAAAATTTCAGAACAGCCTTTGAAGATGTATTCCGGAGAATGTACGGGCTGCCTTCAAATATAGAAGCCCTGCCACCTATGCCTGAAGATGGAGGACATTGGGTGGCGCTTCACAGTTGGGCAATGCCCACCCCTTCATTTTTGGAGTTCACAATGTTTGCCAGGTAGTGTAGGTCTTTTATGCTTATTACCTTTTGTTTTCCTCTCTCTTTTCCCTAAGCATAAAATATCATTTTAATTTATTGGATCTGACTGCAAAACTGAGACACTCCTCCCAGGATGTTTGTGGACTCTCTTCACAATCTACACTCCAACTTGTCATTGAGTTGTTCGCTAGGCTTTTCGTCTTATGAGGTGTGGTGTGTGCAATTAATTACTTACCTAAAACTCTCTCAATCTCTCTCTAACACGTAGTGTTTCACCAAACAGAAGCAGCACTGCTACTGTAGACTTCTGCAGGCGTTGGTGAACGTATGGGCCTACCACAGTGCAAGGAAGATGGTTTACGTGAACCCTCACTCTGGTCTGTTACAGGAAGAGCACCCTATGGAGCAACGCAAGGACTTGATGATGTGGGTCAAATACTTCAACTTCACGTTGTTGAAGAGTATGGACGAAGACCTTGCAGAGGCAGCAGACGACGATGACCATCCTTATAGATCTTGGCTGTGGCCTTTAACCGGTGAAGTTTACTGGCAAGGCATATATGAACGAGAAAGGGAAGACCGTTACAGGCTTAAAATGGACAAGAAGAGAAAAATCAAGGAGAAGATGATCGATCGACTAAAGCATGGGTACGCCCAGAAAACATTAGGCCTATGATGATAATAGTAATAATAATATCCAATTTTGGTCTGGTATTAATAATATTAATTACTGATTCGGGCACAAGAGTTGGACAAATAAATACTTAGCCCAATGTGAGGGAGGGAGAGAGGCAGACAAGGTTTGTTTTGTCCAACCTCGTTCCACTGTTATAATTGAACGATGCCATTAGGAGTAGTAGCTGCTCGTTCTTCTTCTTTGTTATTCTTTTTACGAATGTACATATACTCTTCATTATTTTTGGACGAGTATCTTCTTTTCTTGATGTATGACGCAGACGACCACCGATGGGCTAATTAATGAATATACGTTGTAGCTGGGGCAGGATTTAATTCTAAGGTACTTGACAATGTCGGAAAAGATCCGTTCGTCCGTTCGTCGGTGCACCTCCGTGAACTTCGCCCGGACCTCTGTGGACTTCTCCGGACCTCGTGGATTGTTCCTTGCAACACTTAGATTGAGGCGGTAATGGTGTTTTCCCTTCTGCCTCAGTCAAGAGGGTGTTTTTATTTTTAAGGACGAACAGAACATGTGGAGGGGTGTGTGTGTGTGTGTGAATAGTGTGTTTAATGCGTTGAATATGCTGAGAGCGTGGATCAGCCTTCAGAGTGTTGAAAAGTATACATTGAATGCTGGATGAGCATGGCTTTTTATAGGGGTGAAGTGAACGACCTCTCCTACATTCTAGGGCGCGGAGGATCCCAAAAATCATGATCCGTCCTCCATTCGAATGTTCCTTTACCCCGAAAGCATCTCCATATCTGTTAGGATTCAAATGCCTCTCTGAGAATATCTCGAAATCGGTTAGGATACTTGATTCTCCTAGAATCTCGGACGGACAGGTCGACGAAAATTGGAGGCCCCTGGGCCTGGTCGGCTTCCAACATCCTTTCAGCTTTTTCTCAACTTGGATGATGTTGACGTAGCCTCGGATGACCTTTCATCGGCATAGATAGCAGATGAGGCGGAGTCCGAGCGTGAAATGACCAAACCACTACAGACCGATTAGGTGAAGGGATCGAGATAGGTAAGGAATCGAGGGCAATGTTGACCCTTGGATATGGATGTTAGCTGAGTGTATTTCATTTTTCTGTTATTTGAATGTCTAAAAGGTGACCTTGGTACTCATTTCTTTTCTTCAATTACTGTTTTTGTTACCAAGGTCGAACCTCCACACTTTCTAATCCCCTGCCATCCTTACACCTTTTCTTATTTACGAGTTGATTCTTGCAAGATCTTTATCCTTACTATTTTCTGAGGGCGTCGAAATGCAACTCATATTGTCTAGATTCTTGTTGTTCGAGGTCGGGGTTCCACACATATACCATCGAGGTCCATGGGAACACATTCCCAAAGACTTGAATCACTCCCATCGGAGGGTACTCCCGTGACTTGTCTGAAATAATTGATGACAAGTTTTTGAAAGGTCGTGTGCTATTTTTAACTTCTGTTTATTTGGCTATGTTCTCTTAACATTGCATACAAGGAATTTTTTTTATTACTTTCAGGTTACCGTACATCGTGAAAAGAAGATAAAGAATCACATAAGAAGTAAAGAAGCTTTTAAGTAAAAGAGAAAGTCATCCCTAAACGTATGTTAAATTCTTTCAAGTCTCGGATGACGATCCTTGTCTTTCCTTCAAATCGGAGCGCCTTGAGATTTCTCTGTTGGCGTGGTTTGCTATCTGACTCGCATTCAAGCGACCCGACGAGTAGCTATTGTCCCTTCTGTTAAATGTGTTCACCCAAGGAGGTCCATGTAACCTATTGTTTTCAGCTAGTCCGAAAGGAAAGATCTCCTTCTCCAGGCCTCATTTGAGGTCTTTGGTCATTGTCCTCCTTACTCGTTTGTCGCAATGAGTTTATCCTCTAGCAACTCAATTTCTTCCTCGACGAGGCGGATTATCCTTGCCTGATTCAGTCTTCCTGAGTATGACCTGCTTTCGTTACTTAGTTCTTCTTACATTTCTCCTTGTCCTCCTTATTCCTATTCCATTCAGGACTTCTTGAGAGAGTATATGTTCTTCATCCTTCTGCTCGCAGCATCATACTCTTCGCTTCCTACATTGGCAGTGGCCTGGCGCTTCCACCATTCTCACGAGTGTTCTTGCCCATGAGAGTGTCTCCCATTATTAGAGGATCTTGCCACCAAGGGTCTGTACGTATTTGTTTTTTTTGAATGTTCCTTTTGTAGGGCATTTAATTTCCTTCTTATATGTAGGTCTCAAATCATCTAGCTAGCAACAAGATTGGTGAAGAATCGATGAAGAATACGCTAAAAACCTTAAGTGTGTGTGAGTGTGTGTTTTGATATCTTTAAGGTACAGCAGCGACGCTTATTTCGATAAAATGATTCTTAATGATAAAAGTATAGGGTTTTAGTATTTATACCCTTGGATTAGGGTATAAGATACTTGGCCCCCTAAAAGCCCATTACAACAAGTAAATCACTAATCTCTACAACTTTAGAGATTAGTTCACGTAAATCAAAGTACAGGTAAAACATAAAATAAAATACACTTGGACACTATTAAATGTCTAACAATCTCCCCCTTAATGTCCAACTTTCAAGTCGTGCTCCTGGATCTTTGTCTTGTCATTGATCTTTTCTATGATCGTTCGATTTTAGGTCCTTCGTCAAGTCCAAGATCCTTGGATTATGTCCCGGGCCCAACGAGGCAAGCTGCTTTTGAAGCTTTTCTCTTATGATCTTCAGCGTCCCGTCAAAGAACTTAGAGATTTGGGAGATCACCATCACATGAGTCCTCTTCTCCTTTGGTTGGTAGTAGCTGACTCCTAGCTCTGGGTGTGTAAATATGCGGTTCTCTGGGTAAGCTGCATCTCTTGTTCACAAGTCTGAGGCACCGTCATGTTCACTTTTTTCATATTGCTTTCCAAAGCAATCTGAAAGTCTTCGGCGATATGGCAGTTGATTTGCCTCAGCATGTATCGCTTCAAAGCGTTGAATCCCTCCCGATATTTGTGGTTCCTCAGGACGAATTTCCTATACAAGTTGGTTACATCTCCGGAAAAAGGTTGGGGAGTTCGGCCTCCAAGATATGGTCCTTCGAGTCGTCCACTATGACCATGAAGAAGACGGAACTAGAAAATTTGTCGTAGGTATACTCCATTTCTATGAGTTCAACAATGGGAACCTTCTCTTTTTCTCTTGCTTTCAGCTCTCCCAACGGGAGTCCCCTTCTTGTTGTCACGTATGAGAGCATGAAGAGATGGTTGAACCATCGTCTCGTGTTTTTCAGGTGCGTGAGGTCTCGGAGGGTCAGCTTGTCGTAGGCTTTATCTTTTCGGGGCACCTCTAGATGCTGCGACAATAATCTTTGAGAAAGGGGGCAGTGATCCTGTTGTTCTCCCAGAGAGTCTCGACTAACACCGTGCCTTTGGATATGTTTGGTGTTTCCTTGACTCAATTGCTGAGTAGTTCTGGGAGCTCGGGCATCTCTCTTTGGTGGTCTTCGCCCGTCTCTTGCTCTTCTGGTTGAAACGAGAAGAAATCCGCCATCAACCTTTACAGGAAGTATCTGATGTGGTCGAGGCGTATGAAAATTTCTTCTACCATCTCTGTTCGGTGCATTCGCTCCTCCTCCAAGATGTATTTGTCGATGTACACTTGAGGGTTGGAGGGATGTTTGGAGGTAGTGGTCATTTGTACTGTTTGGGAGGCATGGCGTGTGGTGGTTTGAGGTGGTGTTTGTGGTTGGGTGGTTGCAGGTGTTGGTTTGGATGATGTGATGGGTGGTGGTTGTGTGGAGGAAGATCCTGCTCCTCATGATGGTGTTTTCCCCTTTCCTCGTCCTTGGCCCCTCGTTGTCTTCTCTCGTTTCTCCCCCTCAGGACGATCTTGATTGTTAGGATCGTCATGTCTTTGTTTAGAGCGTGAGGATTCTTCGCGGCAAGTCGGGGGTGGTAAAGCTTCTTGGCAATCGACGAGGTGCTCGAACAGTTGCTGCTCGGTGGAGGTACGTGTAGGTAGTTCAAAGAGTCGAGAGAGGAGGACATAGTGGAGATAGTCTATGGGGACTGTGAAAGGGTTTATTAGGGCAGTGTCAGTTGAAGTTGGGATGATGAAGGTGGGACGGAGGATGATGGTGGTGCGGAAGTTGATGGTGGTGGTTGCTGGGATGGGGAAGGTGGTGGTGATGGTGGGGAAGGTGGTGGTAGTGGTGCGTCCGTCATAGAAGCTTTGCTTTGTCCCGTAAGGCATGTTCGATCATCGGTTGCATTTGTCCGAAGAGAATCTCTTCGAGAGAAGGGACAATTGCGTCGATGGCCTTCTTGACCGTCTCTTGGACAGTTTGGGACAATTTGTCCTTTGTGACGCACGAGGGAGATAACTGTCCGGAGCCACTAAGGCGATCTGATGTCACGACATCAAAATAAGTTACTGATGCGTGGCCTGCACTTACTTTGGCAGGACTTCCAACCGATCCTAGTTACACGATTGGGGGAAGTGTCACTACGGTTGTTGTAGCAGGTTCATGTAGACCTGCGGGGACAATCAATGTACCGGGGTCACTTAGACTTCCCGTTGACATCTCGCTCGTAAGAGGGTCGAGCGGATGGCCCATTATCGCTGTTGGAGTTGATGTTACAGCGGTGGGACTTCCCTCCAATCCTCGAACGACATCCATAATGGATGCGTCTATGTAGGTTCCGGTTATGTCACGAAGACCTAAGATGATAGGTGTATGTGTCCTAACGGGTGGGAAAAATATAGGTAAGGTAGGCACGTGACCTATCGTGAACAATGAAAGGGCGGTGGTCAGGGGCTGTGAACCACCTATTTCAATATCTCCCACACTCGAGTGAGATGGTAATAGAAGATGTGGGTCCCTTGTGTATATAGTGAGACATCCGTCTATTGGAAGACAGATGAATGGCCGGGTAAAGATGAGAAGTGCGCCAGTGGACTTCGATGTGGCGACTTCTACTTGGAAGTCGAACACATCGACTCATGATCCTACGAGGCTAGTTCGGCCTATAGTGGGTTCGGGGTCACCCGTGGGAGGCATCGGCGAAGAAGCTGGTTGATCGTGGACGTGCTTCTTTCTTTTCTCTCGCCGGATGCCCGATACGGTTGTGAGAGGGTGTTGGTCATCCTCCGATTTGGTTGCTTCGGAGGATTCAATGGCTGATGATCGCTCAGGACCCTCACTTCCACTCAGGGGTGCTTCGGGGTTGGGTTCGGGTAGGTCTATCGGAGCCGTAGGAGCAACTATCTTGTGGGCCCGACGGTATGCAAAAATTGCGGATGCCGTCGGGTTTGCATGATGCAGAAGAGCCTCCAGTATCAGCATCGGCGGGTAGAACGACTCTCAAGAGTTCTCCTTTGCCTTTTGGAAGTAATTGGGCGGTGGATAACTCCATGCGTCTTGTAGTGGTGGGATCTCCGGATTGACCGTGCTGAAATAACTGATTAGAAGCGCGAGCCACGGAGATACGGAACGACTTGGACCTTCTTCGTGTTGTCCCGCATTTGGATTTGGTCCAGAAGATCATTCCAGGTTAATTATGCATAGTCAATGTTGCGGCTAAAGATTAGTCCGTGGTAGATTCGCGCAATGTTGACGTTCCCTTTGTCGAACCCGATATGCTTGGGTGACAGATATTTGTTGACGAGCCCGGAAAAAGTCCTCCATGGGTGAGGGACGTCACTCATTTGGTAGTTGGAGAGAATTTTGAGTTCGGTGGCGTATCTGATGCGTTTGAGGTCTTGTAGTAGTTTGACGTCGGTGGCTCGTGCTCGCAGTTTTACTCATGGGCAACCCTTGAACTCGTCGAAGTATTGTCTTTGTTAGAACCATGGTTGTTGTGTTGAGGGTGATCTTTAGTTTTAGCAAGTTCCTTTTCTTGGCCTGCCTCGGTGTCCCTCAGAATTGTTGAAGATATACTTCGGGGACTTGAGTTGTGAGGGAGAAGGCCAACATGAGTGGGTGGCCTTTGAGAATAGCCACTACGACCTCGTCCTTGCATTTGAATGTTGCAAGGCCGAGGCCAAAGTTGTTCTTTTTTATTTGGATCCATTTTTCTTGAGGATATATGGAGTCTGAAGAAGAGGTTCTCGTTCTGAAATGTGGACAAAAAGAGAGATGATTAGTCAAAGATCAAGACTAAATGTCCATCTTGTTTTTATATTGATTTAGGACATATATGTTTGGGATTTGTTCGTATGAAAAAATTTCGAAGGCTCGGGATTGAATATGTAGCTTGCATTTTTTTGCTCAGTATGTGCATGATAATCTATTTTTCGAGATTGTCGTCTAAGGTTTTCGGATAAAATTCTGGTTGTAAAGTTTGTCTAAGTCGTTTTCGCAACTAACAGATTTAATCGTTTTCTTAGTCACTGGTTTTCGAGGTGTTTTAGTTCGAAAACAGATGTTTTGAGGTTCGTGGAGATGGAAAATTTTCTAAGTGCCTGTTGCGAAAACCGTGCTTTCGAAAACAAGGTTTGCGTGGTTATTGCAGAAATGAGGTTTTCGATGTTGGAAAACTTTCGTAGTATCTGTTGCGAAAATCGGCTTTCGAAAACATGGTTTGCAAAGTTGGAAAATTTTTTAAGTGTCTAATGCGAAAACTTCATTTGGGAAAGCAAGGTTTTCGCAGGGGCTTGCGAAAAAAATGAGGTTTTCGCAGTGGCGCAACTGCGATTTTACGTAAACTCCGAAACCTTATTTTTCCGGAAAACAAAAATTATCCTTAATCAACAAAAGTCTTTGAGAAACATTTCCACATAATGATGATCTAACAAAAACCGAAGCATAATTACGGAAATAAATAACGTTTTAAACCTTTAATCAAAAGAATTAAAACGGGCGATTTTTGAAAAACTGGGGGTTTGAGAAATCGATGTTGGAATGAATTTGTTCGAAATTTGGGTTGATTCCATGTGTAAGTAGATCGTAATCATCCAAATCATAAGAATATGTGGAAGAACTACCTTAGATTTACCGAAACTTGACGAAATTTTTGAAAAATTTGTTTCGGCGGTTGAGAGAGTTTTCGCAATTTGAGGTTCTCGTAATGGTCAGGTTTTCAGAACACATTTGTAAGTAAGTTTTGCAAAAACGGCCCATTTAGTGAGAAGACCCACTAATGTGAAAACTTGGACTACAAAAAGTTTCTATGTACCTCTTTTTTAAAAGAGAAAAAGATTAACATCTTTTTTTAAAAATATTTTTCTAATGTTTGAAAAAGAAAAAAAATAATTCATAATAAATGCATAAGTTATATATATATATATATAAGTGATATATATATATATATAAGTGATTATTTAAATTACTATATTAAAATAATATTTCTACTCCCCCTTGAAAATTCAACAGAAACTCCCCCTCAACCTTATAAAGATAGCTCCCCCTAAATTAAATAACTGTTTGTCCCCTTATATTTTACTAGAAATTAACTCCCCCTTAATAAAGACGCGCATATATAATATTTACAATATAAAAGTTCCGTGAAGCACAATCGATCAAGTGTCGAGGTTTAGCGTCCCAACTTAAAAACAAGGAAATGGAAGCGTTTTTCATCCAATGCATTGGAAAATAAGTCGGCTAGCTGAAGCTCGATACAAATGAAGTACATATCTATTGTCTCTTTTTCCACATGATCTTTTATAAAGTGGTACCTAAGGTCTATGTGTTTGGTGCGTGAATGGTGTACATGATTGCATGTGATAGCTTTTGCACTCTTAGAGTCATTATAAATAGGAACATTATTAAGATCAAACCCATAATCCCGTAGTTGCATACACATCCACAAGATTTGAGAATAGCAACTAGCGGCGGCAACGTATTCCGCCGTTGATACACAATTTTGTTTCTTGGATGACCAACTTACTAGTTTGTCACCCAAGAATTGTGCTCCACCGAGGTGCTTTTCCTGTCGATCTTGCACCCTGCATAATCGGCGTCAGTGTAACCAATTAAATTAAAGCCTCAATTTTTAGGGTACCACAATCCGAGATTTGGTGTTCCTTTGAGGTACTTCATAATTCTCTTCACACCAAGCATGAGTGACTCCTTAGGATTAGCTTGAAAGCGAGCACACAGGCACGTGGAGAACATGATGTCGGGCTTACTAATAGTGAGGTAGAGTAGCAAGCCGATGATTCCCCGATACGTGGTTTGGTTGACTGGTTTCCCGTAAGGGTCTGAGTCAAGGTGACACGTGGTTGACATTAGCGTGCTCTTCGTCGTGCAATTCTCCATTTCATACTTTCTCAAGATGTCGTGGATGTATTGGGATTGTGATGAAGATTCCATTCGAGAGTTGTTTGACTTGTAATCCGAGGAAGAAGTTAAGCTCTTCCATCATGCTCATCTCGAACTTATTCCTCATGAGGTCTCCAAATTGCTCGCACAATCTTGGATTTGTAGACCCGAAGATGATAGATATCATCAACGTAGACTTGAACTCGGAGAATGTTTGACCCTTTTTGTCGGATGAAGAGAGTGGTGTCGATCTTCCCTTTTGCGAAACCTGACTTGACCAAAAAGTCAGATAGGACACAGTACCAAGCTCGAGGAGCTTGTTTTAGTCCGTAGAGCGTTTATTCTAGGTAGTAGACGTAGTAGGGGTGAGATTCACTAACGAACCCTTCAGGCTGAGCCACGTAAACTTCTTCTTTCGAGACTCCATTGAGGAAGGCTATCTTGACATCTATTTGATAAACGGTGAAGGTTTTGTGGACAACATAGGCAAGAAAGAGTCTTATGGCTTCGATCCGAGCGACAGGGGCGAAGGACTTGTCGTAGTCAATACCTTCCCGTCAGTTGTAACTCTTGGCCACTAATCGAGCGTTATTCATGGTAATGACACCCTCTGCATCCTTCTTGTTTTAAAGACCCATTTGGTGCCGATAATGGTCTTCGCTTTTGGTCTTGTGACTAATCTCCAAACTTTTAGTTTCTCGAACTGATTGATTTCTTCTTGCATAGCCGTTATCCAGTCGGGATCGGACAGTGCCTCAGCGATTTTCCTTGGTTCGTTCTGACTTAAAAAATATGTAAAATAGACATTTATGGGTATTTGAAGATCGTGTGCTCACTCCTTGGTTTAGGATAAGCTCGAATCCACTTATCAAGTGAGGGAGAGGTTGTACGGAATTTTCATCATTATGTGGATCTACGAACTCCATTTCATGCGAAGTGGAGATCTCTGTTGGGGGGTTCTATGATTCTTCCTCATATTTTTCTTTCACTTTATTCCCGATGTATATTTCATTTTCGGCATTTACAGTGATGTCTATTTCTTGAGTTTGAGGGATTTCATTTGCCACAGTTGGTTGTTCTACTTGAGGTACTGATGCCTCACTGCCGGGAATGGTTTGTGGATGGACTGTACCTTTGGCGAGGAGAGATGTGGAAGTGTTCAAATAACGTGTCCAGATCTCGTCTCTTATTGTCTTTGATGAGGATTTCCCCTCCACGGTTGTAGAACTGTGTTGATCTTCTGTGAACACTCTAATAAGTCTGGGTTCAGGACTGATTTGTACAATAGTCATTGTTGGCCTTTCATCGAAAGGGACGTTGATGCTCTCCATGACAATTCTTTTATTTTTGAGGTAGACTCTATACGCTTTGGAAGTTGTGGAATACCCTTCGAGTACTGCTTCGTGTGCTTTAGGGTCCAACTTGCTTCGGTCTTCTCTATCACTTGCAACGAAACATTTGCATCCAAAGACCCGAAGGTACCCTATGTTTGGTATTCGTTTTTTGATCAATTCGTAAGGAGTCTTCCCAAATTTCATGCAAATGCTTGTCCTATTTTGGCGTTGTACGTGGATTATCATCGTTCGAGTTGCTAAGTCATATTTCTTCTTTCCACTACTCCATTTTGTTCTGGAGTTTTAGCAGATGAGAATTGTTGGGTAATCCCGAATTTTCGGTAGAAATAACTGAGCTTCTTGTTCTTGAATTAGTGCCGTTATCTGTGCGGTTTACTCGGATGTTGCAACTCAACAGATGTTGAGTCGTGTTTCAAAAGCGATGATGAAATTTAGATGTCTATGCCTTCATGCGTAGGAATCTTGTCCATGTATAGCGTGAGAAGTCATCCTCGATCACGAGGACATACTTACGTCGACTAATGCTCTCAATTCTCATTGGTCCACATAAATCCACGTATAATATTTCTAGTGGCCGAGAGGTTGAGGCGACCTGTTTTGGTTTGTGTGACGACTTCTTCATCTTCCCCATTTCACATGCAGAGCATAGATGCTCATTGTGATACTTTAACGCTGGTAGTCCCGTGACTAACTTATCTGAATGTAGTTGGTTTAGCGTTTTAAAGTTGAAGTGGGATAACAATCGATGCCAAAGATTGCTCTGAAGTAGAGAAGCCTCTGATAACAGACGGATTGCAGCCGAAGGTCGGACGGTCCTAAGATTGATAGTGTAGAGATTTGATGCTCGTGATCCGGTGAGAAGCTCCTTTTCGTTTTCATCAGTAATACTACATCCTTCAGCATGGAAGTTGACTTTTAGGCTTCTATCACAGAATTGCCCAATGATGAAAAGGTTGTGGCTTAGACCGTCAACAAAGGAGACATCCTTGATTATGAGATTTTCATGAATGAGATCGCCGTGCCCTAGAATGTATGCTGAGTGACTATTCCCGAAACACACTTGTCCACCGAAACATTCGGTGTAGTTGCTCAGCGGCTCTGGTCTTCCAGGCATGTGTGTGGAGAACCCAAAGTCAAGGTACCACACATGATGGATCTGCAAAACATATTAAGGAGATTTAGGTATGAAGAAGAGGGGCGTAACTTGTATATTCAATAGTGTAGGACTTACTTGCAATTATACCATGTATATATGTATAAATACCAATGTACACTATTGAAATCAGAGAGAGAAAGTTATTGAGAAAAATCCCAAGGGCTTGCAATTTACATTATAGAGAGAGAAACAGACAAAACACTTTCTCACACTAGAAGATTCTCTCTCGTGTTCTTCATCGAGATATTCGACCGAAGGTATCAAATCTTAGATTTACACTCGAATATATAGAATTCATGCATAGGATTTACGATAGTTGATAATATAAGACCTAACAATTGGTATCAGAGTAGATCGTGATCGTTTTGGATTGGTTTTCGCTGTTTTTAGATCAAATTCTGTTCGGAGTTTTTTCGATTGAAAACTCGCGCAAACTGAAAATATGATCTATGTGCTGAATTCTACGAAATTTGTCGTTGATTCTGATGCAAAAGTAATAGATTACGTGTTAGGAATGAATCACGAACTGATTTCAATCGACTAGAACATCGAATTTATTTAATTTTTGGTTTCGATCTCTTTTGCTGTTTTCAATTGCGTTTTGAAAAAGATTTTATTTTCATCAAAATTGATATATTCTGATGTAAAACGTGTTTAATCTTGTGTTTGTTCTTGTTCAGTACACAAATTAAATTGATTACCCAGAATCTCAGTGTTTAATTTGATGTTTCTCAGTTGGATCTGTGATTTACTGTTCCATTGAACTTTGCGTTGTGTTCTTCTATCGTTTTTCGATCGAAAATTTGACTCGAAAATATTTTTCGAATAGTTCACTGTCCCAAAAGTTTTGCGACACTTTCACTGTTTTTGCTGGTTTCATTCATATATTAACGCGAAAAACTTTATTTTCGATAAATTGTTTTTTGATCCTCACACTAATCTTTTTCGAGTGTAACTAAGCCTAATTTTTTTTTGACTTATACTGTTTTCGCTATATCCATATTTACTTTTGACACGAAAAACCTGTTTTTTGATTACAAGTTTTTCGATCTCAAGTTTTTCGATCGTCCGAATTCTCGAATTAAAAATTAGCGAAAACGTATTTCAATCGAATATATCACAGTCGAATAAGTTTACTCAACTAACGGAGTCAAACTTATCGGAATTTAATTAAAGACTTAGATTTTCGATCATTCTAATTTTTCGATAACAAACATTTCGATAGAAGTTTTTGCAATCGACAAATTTTTTTCGATAAACCATTTTTTGACAAGATACTTTCGCAAAACTTTTATCAGTCGAAAATAATTTTCGATAAAAATCCTTCGAAAAACTTATACTTACGAAAATCAATTTTGATTATAAGGATCGAAATTTTTCCAATCGAAAATCTTAATGCTCGAAAAACTTTTACACACACATATTTTACACTAATTTGAAATTTTTTAATCAAAGAATCAAAATCGTCATTTTCAAAGCATACAAAAACAAAATATTTCTCTTCGTATAATCATTCTCGATACTCAATATTTTCGATTAAAATCATAAATTCAAAATCCTTTAGCAAAATTTTGAAGTATCAATTTTTGTGCTAAATATTTTTCGTTCTCAAACACAATTTTTTTTGGACCTAAAAATATGCCCTAAAAGGAAATTGCTTAAAGTACGAACCAAACGTTACTAACAAATTTGTCACTTGTGAAGCACTCTTACCAACTCAAATCCAAACGTTCACGAGATCCTACCAATCAACTACAACAATGGATGCTTACTCTCTTGGAAATAATGTCCGTCCTCTAATTCTAGAAAGAGGTGAATATACCGTTTGGAGAAGCCATTTTATGAATTTCTTGGAGACGATCAAGCTGTGAATCTGATAGCTTCTCTCCAAGAAGGACACGCTCAATCATGGCTTATCCAAGAAGGCGATGCCAAATAATCCTCCCATTCCAGCCACTAGAAGACTTTAAATTCCTAGTGTCCTATGAGGGGGAGGATCCTACCAATCAACTACAACAATGGATGCTTACTCTCTTGGAAACGATGTCCGTCCTCCAATTCTAAAAGAGGTGAATATACCGTTTGGAGAAGCCATTTTATGAATTTCTTGGAGACGAAAGATCAAGCTGTGAATCTGATAGCTTCTCCAAGAAGGACCCGCTCAATCATGGCTTATCCAAGAAGGCGATGCCAAATAATCCTCCCATACCAGCCACTAGAAGACTTTAAATTCCTAGTGTCCTATGAGGGGGAGAGATTAAGAGCTAAGGCTGATCTAGGAGCTAAAACCTTCCTGATGCAAGGCATCCTCAATGACATCTATATGCATATAGAAATCTCTTTCCTGATGCTAAGGCTATCCGGAACGAGCTCCACAAAATGATGCAAAGGACCAAAGTCGGGGTAAAGGCAAAGAAAGCAAACATACTCACAGCCTACGACTCCTATAAAGCTAAGACGGAGGAAAATCTATACGAACTCTATCAGCGCTATCTGACTCATCTGAACGAGATGAGAAAAATATGAATCTTCAAGACAAATATGGAGGTAAACATCCGATTTTTATCATCTCTTCATCCGGAGTGGAAGAAAATATCCATGCAAATCCGTTAGATCAAAGATTTGGATTAGATGGATATCCACGCCGTTTTGGACAATCTCGCTCAACACGAGGAAGATGTCCGCGAGATTCAGAAGGAACAGAAGGGCAAACAGATCGAAGACTCAATAGCTCTGGTTTCGGAAAGAAAAACTAGTCGATCTCACAAAGACAAGAGTGTCAAATTGCTGAGTTCTTTAGAAGAAGAAGACAACTCAGACTCGGAGCCTGACATGAAGAGTTCAAAAAGCAATTGGCTCTCATTACAAAAATGATGAGCAAAAAGTTCTACAAAAAGAAGTCCTCCTCCTCAGCTAATCGACTTCTAACCTCAAGTTCTAAGCACATGGAAAGACCAGCTGAGTCTTCAGAATCCAAGAATGCCAAAGAGCCACAAAAATGCTACACTATCGAAATAAATACACAAGGTTCATTTTGGAAAAATCACAAGCATTGAATTCACATTCTAAGAGAGAGAAAAACAATTGACTATCTCTCTCAAGATCTTCAACGAAGATATTCGACCGAAGGTAATTTGTAAGATTTATCATTCGAATATCTAGAATTCGTGCTTAGATCAATCGTTAGTTGATATAATAATACCTCATAAAAGTTATTGAGAAAAATCCCAAGCACTTGCAATTTTACATTCTAGAGAGGGAAACACTCAAAACACTTTCTCATACTAGAAGATTCTCTCTCGTGTTCTTCATCGAGATATTCGACCGAAGGTATCAAATCTTGGATTTACACTCGAATATCTAGAATTCATGTCTAGGATTTATGATAGTTGATATAGGACCTAACAAGGTACCGTGTTAAGGACGAGTCCTCCCTTTGCCGAAGGTTTTAGCGATTTGGGTACTAAGTTAGTTTCGATGTATTGCTTGTCTTAACTTCGGACTTAGGAACCCATATGTTTTTTATTCTCAGGGAACAACAAAGCTTAGTGCTTGATGTGAGCTCCTTTTTGTCATCAAAATTTATTTAGTGTTTAAAACATTGGCTTTGGCCTTAGTTTTAGTGTGCTTGGATACTTTAGAAGTACGTTCTCCCTTTTGGTCAAGTTTTGGACTTGACTTAGTAGGAGACGATACTTTATTCCCTTAAGAGATGAATTCCTATGGCTAGAATTATTAACACTTGAATCAAAATGTCGATCATAGGAATTAACATGCATAACAATCTTTACATGCCAAAATTTAGAAAATAATGAAGAGAAAGTAGCAATACGGTCTGAAATACATGAAGATGCCTTTCTACATCAATTCAAGATAGGTGTAAAAACTGGAACACTAGATAAGTGTAAATTCTTCTTTTAGAAAAGAGATTAGCATAATCCTTCTGAGTCCCTGTTGCTTCCCTCTCTCCCTTCAATCTAATAAATGAGCACAATCTATAAGTGTTCTTCAATCATCCCCTTTGTGTTCGTTTTCTCTTCAGCTCTGTTTATCCTTGTCGGACATAGAAAAATTTTCTCAATCCCAATGTTGTCTCGTAGTGGCGAACAACAGTACTCAGCTCAAACCGTTCCTCAATAGCGTTGAGAAGTTCATTCAGGAGCGAGGCTTCTTCTTCTCCAAGGTCCTCAAAGATCGTATCCTCATCGATCTCTACCAATCTCCTTTCTATGTTCTTCTTTATGAGCTTCAACGTCTCGTCGCAGACTTATGTACCTCAAAGTTCATCATCGCTCTCATTTTTCCAATAACTGGATTTCAATAAGTGATGGCGATGCCTGATTTCTTGAATATGTAGTTCTCCGGGAAGTCGTTGAGCGGGATGCCTTTCGTGAGCAGCGATTGCATGTTGACCTTCTTCATGTTATTCTACAAAATGATCTGAAGGTCGTGTGCGGTGTGAAATTTGAGCTGTCGCACCATGAATCTCTTTAATCCCTCGAGCCCTTCCTTCTTGATGCACCCAACATGTGTCTGGTATTTCTTCTTGTACATCTTAAATAGGTGATAGACCTCGTCCGGTGGAAGGTAGGGAAGATAGCTTTCGTCTATCTCATCTCGAGTGTGAGTGTCATCCACTCGCTCAATGATGTAGATCAGAGTTGGAAATGGTCCAATCGTGTGTGAGACACCCACGAGTTGGAAGATCGGTGGCTTGTCCCTCAAGTTTCTACTAAGTTGGTAACTTGTGATGCCACTCCGATCTGGACCGCGATGAGTGAGCATAAAGATGTGTTCCATCTTCTTCTGCTCTTCCTAGTGAAAAATCCCCCAAAGCTTCAGTTTGTTCAACTTCTTCATTCGGTTCGGTACTCGCCAGATCTACTTCCTTATATCTTCAAGGAAGGTTACTTCAATCCAAATATTCTCCCATGGTGTCTCGCTCGGACTGTCCCCTTTGATAGACGTGGAGGGGTGTCCGCTTGATACCTTGTCATTTCTGGTAACTCTGGGAGTTCGGCATTGTAGTCCTCTCCTTCTTGAAGTTCTTCGTCTTCAAGCAGAACTAGATCAACCGAGGCTTGTTTATCTGACGTTGGAGAGGCAAGCTTGAGCTGCTTCCTCTAGTTCGCAGTGCGTCAGCCATTTCTCGCTCAAGATGTAGTCGTCTACGATAGCGTGAGGATCGTAGTTTATTGTTGCTTCTGGTTAATCTTGGAGCGTGGAATTAGAGGTTGGGATTGGGTTTGGAATTTTGGGAGCCGGAGGTGTTGTGTGGGTGTGGGATGTGGTGGTTGTTTGTTGGCGGGTAGTGGGTTGTGTGGATGTAGTTGGTGGGTTGGTTGACGATCCTCCAGCTTCACGGGTTGAGGATGTCTTTTCTCGTCCTTGACCACGACGGCTTTTAGTGGTCTTCTGCCATTTCTCCCCCTCAGGGCGATCCTGATCGTCAGGATCGTCATGTCTTCGTTTGGTTCGGGAGCTTTATTCTCGACAGCTTGTTCGAGCGGGCGGTTCGGGGTCATCAACCAGCCTTGGATATAGATTTTCCTCAGCATGAGTTCTTTCTTCGAGGGCTAGGAGGCGAGAGATCAAGATGTCGTGAAGCTGGGTGATGGGTATGGTGGATGGGTTGATAAGGGATGGAGATGGGGTTGTGGTGGTTAGTATGGGTTGGATGGGGTATGTATGGTTGTGGTTTGTGGTGGTGGGGGAATGGGTTCGGACGGAGCAGCCTCTGAGACTGGTGTTTTCCCGGTATCACGTCGGGAAGTCTTGATAGCGTGGATGACTCTTTCCATCAGCTGATCATCAAGAGTATTTAGAGCGGTGGAAAGAGGGGCTTGTAGTCGTTGCTCCGTCACGAACGGTGACACCTCCGGAATAGAGCCTGGTAGGCGTTCTACTGTCACAATGTCAGAAAAGTTTTCTGACGTGCCGTCTATGATTGGACTTAAGATTCCGGGACGTTTGAAGACACCTGTTGGCAACCCGAAAGTCACCACTTCAGTGGGTTGGCCCCGTTGTTGCTTCTGAAGATGTCGGTGGACCAATAGGACTTAAACCGTAGAAATCATCTCTATGAATGTTGTGACAGGTTCGGTGTAAACCTATGTAGATGTCAAGACATGTGGTGGTGGAAGAGGCAAAAGTGAAGTTGTTGTAGTAGATGGAGATACAGACGGGACGAGAGCCCCTTCGAAGTAGTTTGCAATCTTCGTCCGATTCGGTGGCATCAGGTGAGACAACTATTAGAGGTGTGGGCACACGTGCTGCAACCTCGGGCTCAATGGCCGCTGCCTCAGGCTCATGATCCTCAGTGTCGGGCTCTTGTGCCTCCAAAGTTAGTTTTTGACTGATAGACATTGGAGCTGGCTCGGTGGACCGAACCATGGCCTCCGTGATTGAGTTGTTCTGGCAGTACTCTTGATATGCTTCATCTGAATGATCTGCCAGACGGAGGAGTTCCCACAAGATCATAATTGGTTGGAGCTCCAAATTCGATGCCTTAGGATTGTGGAAGAACCGCAGCCTCGGCGGTGTGTATCCTCCGACGGGTGGTAGGTGGGGAATCTCCGGATGGAGTTCCATTAGATGAGAAATAAGCACCGGGAACCATCGAATGTAAGGCATAAACTTGGCCTTCGACTTGGTCTCCCATTGACGCATTTGGACAGCCAGGTCATTCCAGATGAGCTGGACCACGCCATAATTTGTGGAGAAGACGGCTCCATTGAAAATCCTTAGTATGTTCCCGTTCGCCTTGTCGAAGCCCAAATGCTTCGGGGAGAGACACTTGTTGATGATCCCAAACAAGGTCCTCCAAGGATGAGGGATCCCGTTGTTCTGAAAGTTTGCAAGCTTTACCAGCGGTGGCTTGTATCCCATCCTAAGCATGTCGGCAACGATCTCCGCATCTGAAGGTAGGGGATCGTAGACATCATGATGCGGTAGATCAAGGACTAAGGCCAGAAGATCCTTTTTGACGATGACGTTTTTATGGTTGATTTTAGTTGTGTAAGCTACGTCGTCGCCCACAGTATGGCTCTGCATACATCCCCAGAATTGCTGGAGATACACCATCCGTACAGATGCCATCATTGTTAGAGCTGCCCAAAGTGGATGCCCTTTGAGGATAGAGATGATGACGTCATCAGAGCATCGGAAGGCTGTTAATCCAGCTGATAATTGTTGTCGTTGACTGGTAGCCAAACCTCGGACGGATAAATGTGAGAATATTCTTGGTGTGCCATCTCTGAAAAAAATGAATCAAGATCATTAGATTATAAAGTTTAATTCAGAGTAATCAAAGAAAATATGTGTTGAGAAATTCAAAGTGTAGTCGCGCACAATTTGTTAATTTGGAAAATAGTTTGCATTAGCTTAAAGTGTGGTTAGTAAAGTTTGCATTGGGTAATGTATGTAAAATTTTATTACGCGCAAACATTTTGCATTTTTGTAACGTATGATTTGGGAAAAAAACTTTGAAAATATTTTCTAAGTGTTGAACGTGTATACTGTTTGCGGCACGTTTTTATTCGAACGAGAATTTATTCGAACGCTAAGTTTAGCGATCGAATAAAATCTTATCAAAAACTAACGTTTTTCGCCGCTAAGTTTTACGATCGAATAAAATCTTATCGAAACCTAAAGGTTTTTGCCGCTGAGTTTTGCAATCGAATAAAAACTTATCGAAAAACTAAAGTTTTCGCCACGTTGTTTTGCGAACGAAAAAAAACTTATCGAAAACTAAAGTTTTTCGCCACTTAGTTTTGCGATCGAATAAAATTTTATTGAAAAACTAAAGTTTTTCGCCGCATAGTTTTGCAATGGAATAAAAATTTAACGAAAACTAAAGTTCTTCGACGACACTATTTGCGATGAAACGTTTTTCGACCTAAAAACTTCAGAAATCGAATAGTAAAATTTTAAACTGCAAATGACGATTTTTTCGGAAAACAATAGTTAATCTAGACTCAAAATGATCAAAAACTAGTTCTGAATCCAAATATCATTCAGTTAATCAAAATGGTTAAATCTAAATTGCAGGAAATCAGATTTGGTAAGCATGAGCAGTCGAAAATCGCTCGAGAAAATTTGAAATACAGTCGCAGTTCGTGATTTTCGGAACAAAAATGTTATCAGAATCTGGATTCTACCTTCAAAACAGGCAAAATTTAGTAGAAATAAGATGTGTGAGGAATTTCAGATTTCGCTGTTTGAACTTTTGAGAGAGTCGAAATATTTTTCATTTGATGTGTTTGTGTGTAAAAGAGTCTTTCGATCGAAAAAGTATATAAGTAATTTTGGGCCAAAAAAATCATTCTGGGCTTTCGTTTAGATCAGGCCTGTTTAGTTTTGCTATTAAAAAAATACTCTTTCACTTTTTCACCCGGAATTTTGAAAGAAATTTTAACAGAACTCCCCCCTAAGTTCTGAAATAAATGCAATTAACTCCCAATGTTTGATGAAATTCATCACTTGACTCATCGGATGAGCTCAAAATTTTCTGTAACACTTAGAATGAAACATGAGAAGTCGTAATTACAAGTAAATCATTTAGAAGATAATAGCAAATATTCATGTAAGCTCCCCCTCAACAAGGGCACATATAAAGTTTTGGCAATTTAGCATATATACACATATCACCACAATATGCATATGAAAATTTTAAACAATATATGACATAAGCAAAAATAATGCATTTAATCAATTCAGCATAGATTCATGATCCCCTAATCATGCATATGAAAATTTGCGTTTATTTGTATTCTTGTAAAATTTCGCATTTTGCAATTCCTTATCAATGCATGTGCTAATGCATTTAAAAATGTGCGATGTTATTTTGGGGTCAGAATTATGTCATTTTGATCATTATCATGCAAAAAATTCTCATGACACATAGAATAATAATTTGCCATCAAACCGTGTCACAAAATTAATATCCTATGATCATAGTATGAATCATTTCGACAACTCTCGCATGGTTCGCTCATAACGCTCAATTTATTTTTACATGGGATAATCAGTATATATGTATATATATATCACTCGTATCAACATGACAAAATTTTATCAATTAACCTGTTATCGTGGCGCATTTAATCAACTCACCAACCGAAAGTCCGTCATTTTGAATCAAATGGACTTTGAAGGGATTATTATTTTAGGCTCTGACTTAGAAGGGTAGGATAATAATTTGGAATAAGTGAGCTTAAAATTCTTCCATTCCAGAGGCCCTTTTAAATTCGCGATTCTAAGATCAAAATAATTTTCCAGATTTTTCGATCGAAAACTCATGTGAAATAGATTTTGATAAATGTGCTTAATGTTTGAGAATTTTGTTGATGATCTTGCTGACTAAGTGATAGATTATACGTTAGGAATGATTTACGAACTGATTTCAATTGCTTAGAACATCATATTAATTCAGATTTTCGATTTAGATCGATATTTGCGTTTGCGATTAAGTTCTGATTCCGATTTGATTTTCTTAATATTCGATATATTTTGCTGTAAAACGTGGTTAATCTTGTGTTTGTTCATATTAAGAACTAAGAACTTTGCTGTTCTTCGATCGATTTTTCGATCAAAAAACTTGGCTTGAAAATTATTTTTCGAATAAGTTTGCAGCCGAGAAATTTTTCGATAACAAACACTTTTCTCGTGTGTTTTACTCAAATATATGACTCAAAAAACATTATCTTGATAATAAGTTTTTCGATTCATATATAAATATCTTTTTCGAGCGTAATAAAGCGTATTTTTTTCGACGGATAATGTTTTCGCTGAATAAATATCTAATTTTTGACTTGAAAAACTTGTAATAGTAAAACAAGTTTTTCGATCAAAAGATTTTCGATCATTTAAATTTTCGAGTGAAAATTTAGCGAAAACATATTTTGATCGAATAATTCACCCTCGAAAAACTATCAGTCAAGAATTTGAGTCAAACTTCACGAAACATTTTTTGATCACTCTTAATTTTTCGATGACAAATTTTTTCGATAAAGGTTTTTGCGATCAACTATTATTCGACAAACTATTTTTCGATGGATATTTACTCTGCTACGTTTGAAAAATATTTTTCGATAAATACAACGAAAAACTTATACAATCGAAAATCTTTTTCGATCATAGGTTCGAAATTCTTTTACATGAAAACATTACTTTTCGAAAAAATTTTTGATTACTGTGCAAACATACACACATTTTACACTTTTTTAAAAGAAATCAAAATTCGAAATTTTCAAAACTTACGAAAAATATTTGTCTCCGAATTATCTTCTACAATACTCAAAATTTTCGATGTTAAATTCAAAATTCTTTAGCAAAATTTTGAAGTATCAATTGCTTAAAGTACGAAACAAACATTACTAACGAAGTTTGTCACTTGTAAAGCACTTTTATCATTTCGATTCCAAACTTTCACGAAGATCCTACCAATCAACTACAAATGGATTCTTACTCACTCGGAAACGACGTCCGCCCTCCAATTATACAAAGAGGGGAATAAACCGTATAGAGTAGCCGATTCATGAACTTCTTGGAAACAAAAGAGCAAGCTACAAATTTGATAGCTTCTCTTCAAGAAGGTCCTGCTCAATTTTGGCTCATCAAGAAGGCGATGCCACCAATAATCCTCCCATTCTCGCCTCTAGAAGACTCAAAATTCCTAGTGAATACACCGAGGGGGAGCGATTAAGTGCAAAAGCGGATTTAGGAGCCAAAACTTTCCTAATGCAAGGAATTCCTAACGACATATATATGCAAAGAGATAGTCTATCTAGTGAAAAAGCAATGTGGGATGAACTCCACAAAATGATGCAAAGAACCGAAGTCGGAGTCAAAGCCAAGAAAGCCAATATTCTCACGGCATTTGACTCATTCAAAGAAAAGTCATAGGAAAACGTTTATGAACTCTATCAACGTTATCTAACTCTTCTCAACGAGATGAGGAAGATAGAAATTTTCAAGACCAACATGGAGGTCAACATCCGATTTCTCTCTTCTCTTCAACCAGAGTGGAAGAAAATATCCATGCAAATCCGTCAAAACAAGGATTTGGACGAAATGGATATCCACGCCATCTTTGATAATCTCGCTCAACACGAAGAAGATATAAGCGAGATACAAAAAGAAGTTAAGGTCAAGCAGATCGAAGACTCTATAGCTCTAGTCTCTGAAAGAAAAACAAGTCGATCTCGCAAGGATAAAAACATCAAGTTGCCAAGTTCTTCAGAAGATGAATATGATTCCGAATCGGACTCTGAGCCAGACATGAAGGAGTTCAAGAACAATTGGTTCTCATTACTAAGATGATGAGCAAAAAGTTTTATAAAAAGAAATCCTCCTCTTCGACAAATAGACTTCGGACATCAAGCTCCAAGCACAAGGAAAGATCGGCCGAGTCATCAGAATCTAAATACGCCAAAGAACCACAAAAGTGCTATAATTGTGGTAAGATAGGGCACTTCGTCGGAGAATGCAAACTTTCCTGAGAAAAAGGATGCCAACTACTACTCCAAAAAAATTCCAACTAACTAAACAAAAAGAGGCTGGAGTAGCATTGCTGGCGGAACAAGAGCATTGGCTCGAAGATACCACAAATTCTGAAGACGAAAATCTTGCTCTAATGGCGTACCTTGACGACGCATCAAACGATAATTCATCAATGAGGTCAGATGATGAAGAAAAAGCATCTACATCATCACAAGAGGTAACAATGCCTAATTCTACATTATTAAACATGTTAGAATCTCTACAAATTAAATATTCTAACATGAAGAATGAGCGGAAGAGCAAAAAGGAATTAGAAGAAAGACTAGCCCTTAGTGAAAATAATTTTCAAAAGCAATTAGATAGAACTATTCACTTAGACATTCTCTTATCTAATGCTAAAGAAACTATAACCAGTCTTGAATCTAGGATTACCTCTGAAATAAAACTAAATGACCTTAGTAAGACTCTTAGTAAAAATAAATTTCTAGAAATAGATTTAAGGAAATCTCTGACGAACGTAAGAAGCTTTACTCTAGGATTAAAACTTTAGACGATCTTCTTACAAAAAGGGGGCAAACGGATCAGACTATATTTCTAAATCAACCTCTTGATATAGAATTTTATAATCCTAAAGAAGGCTTAGGTTTTAACAATCCCTGTAACTTGAAAAAGGTCAATGTCAAACAATTATATGATATCAAGTATATGGGATTAGGATTAACTTCTCTAATGACATTTACTAATTCTTCCGAAATTAATGCCTTAGAAGAATCTAAACGAAAAGCCACTAATAGGACTGACATACCCTTTGACTACACCGAATTTTATAATAGTTACATAACACGGGAAATTAACCTGTCTAGTGACTATAATTCAATATATACTTTAGAAGATTTTCCTAAAGTTCAGGAAGAAAATTCTGATCATTTTCAAAATTATATTTTCTGTAATATAACTGTTAGTATTAAGAAAATAGTTGATTTAAACGCTTCCTTAGAAACATAAAGAAAGAATTTCAAAGCTGAAAAGAATGAGCTTTTATTGGAGATTTCTAATCTCAAAACTTCCTCAATTTTAAAATCTTGACCTGATTTTATTTCAAAAGAAAAATCATTAATTAAGGACAAGATTAAATGTAAGAAAACACCTCCCATTATTTTACAACATATTTTAAAAGAAGATACCTCTTCTTTAGAAAGCGTTAAGGGAGGTAAAGAGTCCTTAAATGCTTCAAAAGGGAAAAAGATTTTTTTCTAACTCTTTTTCTACTCCATCCACAGGTAGAGTAGAAAAAGAGGTGAAGCATGCTAAAGAATGAGTGCCTAGGATAGAATTCCAGAAGAAAAATGATAGAAATATCTTAATTTCAAAAAAATTTTCTGTATCAAAAACTATGGACACTTGTAAGAAGACAGTCGTTTCTAACATTAATGTTGTTGCTTCTACTTATGTGTTAAAGCCTATTAATTTTGAAAAGCACAAATTTTGAAATTGACTCTACTTCTAAAAACAAAACCCATCATTCTAAGACAAATAAAAATCTAAGTCTCGTAGGAAACAAGATCCTGCTATAAAGAAAGCTTATAGCTCGATACATTCTTGTCCTCATTTAAGGTATTCGGTCAAAGTACACTCAGCCAAACACCTTAACAGACTAGCTAGAGAAAACACTTTCTCATGCACTAAGATTAATAAGACATTTGTCTGCGCTGAAATTAACCTCCCATGTAAGGTTCAACCTCAATGGGTTTCCAAGACACCATTAAGGCCAACGCAAGCCCAAAAGGCCAAATTGCCTAAAGAAGTACAACTTAAACCAACTAATACCAAGTTAGTTTGGATACCTAAAAACTTAAATGGTTTAGGAACCAAAAATGAACAAATCTTACCTATCAATCTACTAATCCGAGAGGACCCATTACTAAGTAAGTAACTAAGTCTCTCTAAAACTTTTTCTATGCAGATCCATCATGTGTGGTATTTAGATTTTGGTTGCTCCACACACATGACGGGAAATCAAGAACTGTTGAGCAACTACCAAGACCGTTACAACGGAAAAGTCAGATTCGGTAACAACGATTCAGCTCCTATAATAGGATTTGGGGATATTCTACTGCAGAATTTGACGATCAAAGATGTCTCTTATGTCTAAGGTCTTAAACACAATCTGTTCAGCATATGATAATTCTGCGACAAAGGATTTCAAGTGGTGTTTCTAGCTGATCAGTGCAGAATTTTAAATAGTCAGAATCAAGAACTTCTAACAGGATCTCGAAGATCAAATCTATACACCATCAATCTGACAACAGTTCGACCTTCGACAGCTGTTTGCCTCATCTAAGAGACTACAATCAAGAGGAACAACTTATGGCATCAACGCCTGTCTCATATAAATCTCAAAGCTCTACACAATCTCTCTATAAAAAATTTGGTACACGGCCTACCAACGATTTCCATACATCAAGAGCATAATTGTTCGGCTTGTCAAATCGGAAAAATTAAGCGAGCATCACACAAACTCAATCAAGTTGCCTTTACATCTCGACCCTTGGAACTACTGCACATGGACCTTTGTGGACCAATGCGTACGCAAAGTATCAACGGTCGTAAATATGTGTTAGTGATTGTCGACGATTATTCTTGCTTCACATGGACAAGATATCTTCGAACAACAGATGAGACTGGAGACTTGATAATCAGCTTTGTGAATACGACTCAGAATCTCTTGTAAAAGAAAATCCAAGTAATCCGAACTGATAACGAAACTGAATTCAAGAATCAATGTCTCAACAATTACTATCAGTCACTTGGAATTATTCAACAATTTTCAGCCGCTAAAACGCCTCAACAGAATGGCGTCGTAGAACGAAAGAACCGGACTCTTGTTGAAGCTGCAAGAACAATGCTAATACATTCCGGTCTCCCTCATTATCCATGGGCTGAAGCATTGAGTACCGCTTACTTTACGCAAAATCAGACGATTATTCACAAACGCTTTGAAAAGACGCCATATGAGATAATTAATCAAAGGATTCCGAATATCTCATTCTTTAAAGTATTCGGGTGCAAATGTTTTGTGGCAAATAATCGAGAGCATCGAAGCAAGTTCGACCCTAAAGCATTTGAAGTCGTCTTCGTTGGATATTCATCCACTTCTAAAGCATACCGTGTCTATATTAAGTCTTCACGTACTATCTTGGAAAGCTACAACTCACTTTTCAAGAAGTGACCGATTTGGCTTCTGAACGAAACAATTCAGAACCCGAGCTTATAGGCGTGTTGGCACAAAGTCAAGAACTTTTGACAACTTCTACCTCAAAGTCAAAAGAAGCGATTCCCGCCGACCTGGAAGATTTAGATTCTCTATTTGAATATTTTTATCGGAACGAGTCTCAGATGCTTGCTTCCTCTCATTCAATACCAAGCAGTGCTCCTTCTCCATCTACGGAAAAAATTCCAATTGAGAATCCCAATCTTCAGACTGCAACAAATGTTCAAGAATCTCTTAATTGTGAATCTTTAAACTAGTGTTGTAGCTCCTACAAATGCAGATGAGGAAATTCTTACCAATTCAACCTCTGAATTGAATTTTCCAACTATGAATGATCAGCCCATCAATTCTGGAAGTCTCTATCTCCAAATCAATGATGGATCTACTTCGGTTCTTCCTCACGAACGCAAGTGGACTCGAGCTCATCCTATTAACCAAATCATCGGTGATCCTTCAAGTGGAGTACGCACTAGGACGTCTACACAAAGCGGCTTATTCACATGCTTCTTAAGACAAAACGAACCAATCAAGGTTGTCGAAGCCCTCAAAGACCCGGATTGGGTAATCGCGATGCAAGATGAACTCAACCAATTCGAGCGTCTACAAGTTTGGACATTAGTTCCTCGACCGCAATGCAAAACAATAATGGGAACTAAATGGGTTTTCTAGAATAAGAAGAACGAGATTGGTTAGGTAATCAGGAATAAAGCACGACTCGTAACCAAGGGGTACAATCAACAAGACGTATGCTCCGGTTGCACGTATCGAAGCAATTCGATTATTTCTAGCATACGTGGCTCATAAAGACTTCAAAGTCTATCAAATAGATGTTAAAACCGCCTTTTTCAACGGTGTGTTAAAAGAAGAAGTCTATGTCGCTCAACCCGAAGGGTTCGTGCACGAGAATCATCCCGATCATGTCTATCGATTGGACAAAGCTCTCTATGGACTAAAACAAGCCCCTCGTGCTTGGTATGATGTCCTAAGCAAATTTTTAGTCAAATCCAACTTCATACGAGGCACCATCGATACGAAACTCTTCATCAAAAGACAAGGCAAAGATTTGATGATCGTTCAAGTTTACGTTGATGACATCATCTTCGGCTCGACGAATGAACGTCTATGTCAAAAATTTGGTGAACTCATGAAGACCAAATTCGAGATGAGCTTAATGGGAGAACTCGAATTCTTTCTTGGACTACAAGTAAAGCAACTCAAAGAAGGAATCTTCATTATTCAAACCAAATATATCCGAGATATTATGAAGAGATTTAATCAAGATAAGAGCACACCGATGAATACTCCCATATCAACAAACTGCAAATTGGATGCTGATCCATCTGGCAAGGCAGTTAACATCACAACCTATTGGAGCATTATCGGATCTCTAGTTTACTTGACGTCCAGCCGAGCCGACATCATGTTCGCCGCTTGTCTCTGTGCTCGTTTTCAAGCTGACCCAAAGGAGTCCCACATGCATGCCGTCAAGCGAATTCTGCGCTATCTCAAAGGAACTCCACACTTAGGGCTATGGTATCCTAAAAATACTGATTTTAGATTAATTGGCTATACTGACGCTGATTATGCAGGTTGTCGAATGGACAGAAAAAGCACGTCTAGCGGAGCACAATTTTTAGGCGAAAAGTTGGTCTGCTGGTCCTCAAAGAAGCAAAATTGCGTGTCAACCTCGACGGCCGAGGCGGAGTACGTCGTGGCTGCCAGCTGTTGCTCGTAAGTTCTATGGATGCGGATGCAACTACGCGATTTCCGGTTTGAATTTAATAACATTCCCATTTACAGTGATTCTCAAAGTGCTATTGTCATAACTTGCAATCCTGTTCACCATTCACGCACGACACACATAGATATTCGCTATCATTTTATAAAAGATCATGTTGAAAAAGGCACTATAGATATGTATTTTGTAAAAACGGAGCTTCAAATTGCCGACTTATTCACTAAGGCATTGGATGAAAAACGATTCCAATCCGTTATTGCTAAGTTAGGCATGTTGAATCTCAATCTTACTTGAGTGATTTACATGCTCTATTATGCTTCTATGTGATATTCTATGTGCTCTTGATATTCTTTGATTATCTTGCGTGACTCTATCCTATAATTTAAAAAAAAAAGAAAAGAGAAATAAAAATAAAATAGTATAAATATAATAATAATAAATTTTAAAAAAATGGGGGATGACGATAATTTTGCATATTTTGAAATACTCACAAAAATATTTCTTTGATATATGATTAAATACTTTGTCTAAAAATTCATGTGACTTTCTCCTGTTCAAAGAGCCTAGTTTATTTCACTAGACAAAAAGTCACGTCATATATGTGCGAATTTGAGCCTCAAATTTTTTATCCTTGAGTGTGTCACACTTCAAAAGCCTCTCTTGGTTTGTACTTCGTAGCTTCATTCTTGTTTTTTGTGTAAGTTTGTCATGAAAATGATAAGGGCAAATTAGGATATTCCTCACTTAGCCCAACTTATAAAACCTTTACTTTTTACCTCTAGAAATCCACTTTGAGTCTTCTCCGACATTCTTTTTCTTATGACACCCGATCAAGCTTTCAACATTATTTCTAAGTTTCGGGGCTGCTCAATCAAGAAAAAGAGATACAAGTCTCAATCATTATAGAAGAGAAACACGGATCTCGCTGTGAACTTCTCCTAGATAATCTCGTATACTCCTAGAAGAGAAGCACCTCGAAGTGAACTTATCCAACGATAATCTAGATCTTATAAATAGAGAAAACGAGAAGAGAAGCACGGTCTTGGGTTTGAATTCCATAACTGTGGAACCTTCGAAAGGAACACGGTCTCGACCCAAAAAGAAATCTAATCTCTCAAGGTTTTGTAAAGAAGACGAGACTCATCCTGATCAAGAAAGCTAAAGGATCAGAACTGAATTTCAAAAAGGGCCCCTGGAATTGAAGAATTTTTAAGCTCACTAATCCCAAAAAATTACCCTACCCTTTTAGTCAGAGCCTAAATATAATCCCTTCAAAGTCCCTTTGATTCAAAATGATGAACTTTCACTTGGTAAGTTGATTAAATATGCTACGATAGCAAACAAATTGATAAAATTTTTGTCGTGATGATATGAGTGATATATCTACTAAATATTTCCATGATAAAAATAAATTGAGTGCTATGAGTGAAACTTGTGAGAGTTGTCAAAATGACTCATACTAAGATCTTAGAATATTAGTTTAGGTAGATGATTTGACGACAAATTATTATGTCATGAGAAATTTTTGCGTGATAATGTTCAAAATGTCCAATCTGACCCCAAAACAAAATTTTATAATAAAAATATTTTTGAAAATATTGTTCGCACATTTTAAATGCATTAATACATGCATTGGTTCAGAATTGATAAAATGCGAATTTTTTTTTTTTAAAACGCAAAATTTTAATGAATCTATGCTGAATTGCTTAAAATGCGTTACTTGTAGTTAAATTTTCATATGCCAAATTGTACTAAATATGTGCTTAAATGCCGAAAAGTTAATAAATGCAATTGTTGAGGGGGAGTTTTATATGAGAATGTGTTATTATCTCCTATATGATTTACTTATAAAACATGACTTCTAATATTTTTTCTAAGCATTACAGAAATTTTCGTGCTCATCCGAGGTGTCAAGTGTTGAATTCCATCAACATTGGGAGATAATTTCATTTCTTTCAGAAATACATGGAGTATTATGAATTTATTTTTGGTTTAATCCATAAAAGATTAAATTTTTGTTTAATCAAACCTGAATTTTAACGAAAGCCCAAAACATTTTTTTACGGCCCAACGTATTTTTACCTTACCCGATCGTAAAGTATTAATACCACTTTATCGATCGAAAAACTCACTCACTCGCAACTCATTTCACTCGAAAAACTTTTCGACTTCCGCAAACACTCTTCGAACTCCGGCAATTTCACCAAAACCTCACTTTAATGATTTTAATACTTTGAAGAACTCTTTGAAGAAATTTCATTTTAATACTTTTTCGACTAAAAATGATTTTAAAATCTCAAATCAACGTATTTATCCTCGACTGTTTGGGTTAAAATCATGATATTTGGATTCGCAACTGTTTTTTGAACGTTTCGAATCCAGACTAACTCATGATTTACCCAAAAATCGGAATTTCCGTGTTACGAGTTTATTATTTGATTCGAAAATTTTTCGATCGAAAAAGTCGGTATCGCAAACAGTGTCATCAAAAACCTTTTGTTTTCGTTAAGTTTTATTCGATCGAAAAACTTCCCGGCGAAAACTTAATTTTTCTATTAAATTTTATTCGATTGCAAAAATAAACGGCGAAAACTTTAAGTTTTTCGATATTCTTTTATTCGATCGCAAAACTACGCGACGAAAAACTTAAGTTTTTCGACAATTTTTTTTCGATCGCAAAATTACTCAGCGAAAAACAATTATTTTCGACAACATTTTATTCGATCGTAAAAGTCATCGGCGAAAAACTTGAGTTATTCGACACAATTTTACTCGATCACAAAACTTACCGATCGAATAAATTTCACTTGAATAAAATCACGCTGAAAAGACTTAGAAAATTTTTCAAGTTTTTTTCTAAGACTAGAAAATTTTCCATCACAGTACTTAACATTCGAATAAATTCCCGATCGAATAAAAATACGCTAACAAGACTTAGCAAATTTTTCAACCTTTTCACTACGTCTTTTGCTAATAAACTTTAAGACTTAGAAAATTTTGAAATTGCTCTAAGAATTTTTCGCCATGCACATTTAATTCGATCAATTCGTATATGACTATTCTCATATCTGTCCCTCTGATAGTTGGTTGCCGGTCCACGACAACAACTATCAATTGGATCTCTCCACATTTCGATGTCCGGATGAAGTAATAATTTCCATTCTGAAGGGACATCCACTATGGCCAGTTTTGACAATGTCGGCCTCAGTCCAAATGGTCTACCTCCAACACTTCTGGAAGTGTATGACGAGCCACATCGTTGGTGATGAAGTGCAGTATACAATGAAGATCAATACAAGACACGTCATCCTGGACAAAAATCTGATGGTCATGGTGCTCGATCTCCCGCACTACGACAACTACGATCACCTTCCAACGGACGCGGAGATCGTGAAAGATATGCTCCGGATGGGATACAAACCCCCGCTGACAAAACTGGCGAATTTTCAAAACAGCGGGATCTCGCATCCGTGGAGGACCTTGTTCGGCATAATCAATAAATGCCTCTCCCCAAAACACTCCGGCTTCGACAAGGCGAACGGGAATATCCTTTGCATCTTCCATGGAGTGGTTTTCTCAAAGAAATACGACGTGGCCCAGCTGATATGGAATGATCTAGCGGACCAAATACGTCAAAGGGAGACCAAGTCGAAGGCCAAGTACTTCCCATACGTACGGTGGTTCCCGGTGCCGATCTCACACTTTATGCACGTTCATCCAGAGATCCCGAGACTACCACCGGTTGGAGGATACATTCCACCTGGCCTTCGCTTCTTTCACAACCCAAAGGCAGCCGACCTAGCGCTCCAACCGATGCTGATCCCCTTGGAGCTGCTCAGACTAGCTGATCCAACGGAAGAGGTCTACCAAGACTGCTGTCAAAATAACTCCATCACGGAGGAGATGGTACGGGCCTTGGATCAAGCTCCGGCGCCTTCTCAAAGGGAATCGCTGGTGGAAAGAACCGAGCCCGAAGCCACGGCTCAGGAGACAGAGACACCGGCCGTCGAGCCCGTAGGTGTTCCTGAAGATGTATCTCCTGAGGCCACTGAATCGGATGAAGAATATAGACTCCAAAGAAGGGGCTCTCGCCGACAGCAACCCTCGGCCCCGTCTGTATCTCCTTCAGTACCACCGGCTTCGGTGACATCTCCTCCACCGACAACGGATCAGCCAACCGTACAGATTCAACCTGAATCTGTCTCAACACCCATAGATGTGATATCTACCGTATCATCTCAAGGATTGGATGGAAACCCTATTGGACCCTCGATATCTTTGGAGCAAATAATAGGCCAACCTATTGAAGTGGTGATTCTGGATTGTTAACGGATGTCCTCGGATGTTCCGGAATCTCAAGACATGATCAAGGCGGCACATCGGACACCTTTTCCGATGTTGTGATAGTGGAGCGCCTCACTGGCTCCACTCCACCGATGATTGTGACGGAGCAACGCTTACAAGAAGTACTCTCCACAACCATTTCTTCTCTCGAAGATCACCTGATGGACAGAATGCTCCAGGCCATTGAGACCTCGCGAAGGATATCGGGAAAGCACCAGTCTCCATGGCCGCTCCGACAGAAGCTCAAACCACCCCCGTCTCCTTACCACCTCTTACCACCACCATACACACCCCTATCCAACCCATTCTCACCACCCCAACTCCTTCACCTTCACTCATCAACCCATATACCATCCCGATCACCCAGCTTCATGACATTCTCATCTCCCGACTCCTCGCTTTAGAGACCAGGACCCCGTTGAGGAGAGTCTCTACAAACGGCTGATAGATGAACACGAGCCGCCCGCTCAAACAAGGTGCCGAGAAGAAAGCTCCCGCACCAAAAGAAGACATGACGATCCCGATGATCCGGATCGTCATGAGGGGGAGAGAAGGCAACGAACCACACCAAGTGGCCGTGGTGTGAGTCGAGAGCAAACAACAAAGACTCAAGAAGCTGGGGGATCATCCTCAAACCCACCAACCACACAACCCACAACCCGCCAACAAACAACTACACTCCCACCATATCCCACACACTACCTCCCTCTCATACAAATCCAAATTCAATCCCGACCTCTAACGTTCTCCAAGCCCAATCAGAAGCAGTCGTCTACGATCCACATCTGATCGTAGACGATTATATTTTAAACGAGAAGTAGATGATGCAATGGGAACCAGAGGAAGCCACTCAAACTCGACTCTCCACCGTCAGATACTTCTTACAACAAGCGTCGATGGACTTGGTGCTGCTTGAAGATGAAGAACTTCAAGAGGGCGAGAACTACAATTTTGCTCTCCCAGAACTACCAGAAATGATCAGGCACAGAGTCGACTCTCCTTCCCGCTTATCAAAAGGGACAGTAAGAGTCGAGACGCCGTGGGAGAATATTAGGATTGAAGTGCCATTTATTGAAGATATTAGAAAGCAGATATGGAGGGCTCCTAACCGGATAAAGAAGCTCAACGAACTAAACCTACGGGGTATTTCACATTGGGAAGATAGGAAGATAATGGAGCACATCTTCATGCTCAACTATCTTGGTCCAGATCGAAGTGACATTCCAACGGATCAACTGAAGAAAAGCTTCAGGGACAAGCCACCGATCCTTCATCTCTTGGGGTTTCACATTCGATTGGAAGCTTTCCTACCCCAATCTACCACATTGAGCGAGCGGCCAACAACCGCACTCGAGAAGAGATAGATGAGACCTATCTCCCCTTCCTTCCACCGGATGAGGTACACCGTCTATATCAGATGTACAAAAGAAAATATCAGATGCCCTCCGGATACATCAAGAATGAAGGACTCGAGGTATTGAAAAGATTCGTGGTGCGGAAGATTAAGTATCACACCGCACACGACCTTCAAATTGCTATAGAGAACAATATGAAGAAGATCAACATGGAGTCTCCGCTCATGAAGGGCTTCCCACTCAACGATTTTCCTGAGAACTACGTATTCAAGAAACCTGGCCTCACCATAACTTATCGGAATCCAGTCATTGGAAAGACGAGAGCTATGATGAAGTCAGAAATCCACAAGTTCTGTGACGGGACGTTGAAGCTAGTGAGGAAGAACATCCAGAAAAGATTGGGAGATATCACTGAAGAGACGATCTTTGAGGATCTTGGTGAAGAAAAGGCCACACTCTTAAATGAGCTTATGGATGCTATTAATGAGAGGTTGGAGCTGAGGAATGCTGTTCGACGTTACGAGACAGCATTTGGATTACGGAAATCATTCTACGCCCGACAAGGATAAATGGAGCTGAAACGAAGACAAGCACAAAGGGGGAGATTGAAGAGACATTAGAATTGTGCTTTGTTATTTTGTTATCCTTGTAGCCGCAATTAGTAGTTTTGATAGTGTAGGACAAAATAGTAAATATACCATCTAATAGGTATAAATACAATGTACACTATCAAAATCAATACATAAGTTCATTTTCGGAAAAAACACAAGCATTGAATTCATATTCTAAGAGAGAGAAAAGCAATCGAGAAACACTCTCTCTCAAGATCTTCAAAGAAGATATTCGATCGAAAGGTATTTTGTAAGATTTATCATTCGAATATCTAAAATTCGTGCTTAGATTGATCGGTAGTTGATATAAGAGGACCTAACAACGAGGCATGAAACATTAGATCTTCTTTTGTATTTCTCGGGCCGATACCGTGTTCCTATTGAAGGTTCACTGTTATAGAATTCGAACTCAAGGCCGTTCTCCTCTTCTCGTTGCCTCGATATAAGACCAAGATTATCGTTGGAGAAGTTCACTCGAAGGTGCTTCTCTTTTAGCCGTTTTGACGAGTTTACGAGATTATCTAGGAGAACTTCACAACGAAATCCATGTTTCTCTTTTATAATAATCGAGACATTATTTGTGCGTTGAGCGTTCATTGTGTTCGTCTTCTATCTCCTTTTCTCCCCCTCTTTTTCTTGTTTAAGCAGCCGTCGAGACTTATGAAATAAGGTTGAAGGCTTGATCGAGTTTCAAATGAAAAGGGATATTGGAGAAGGCTCGAAAGGGGATTACTAGAGGAAATAGTAAATGATTTATAATTTGTCCAAGTAAGGAATTTCCTAATTGCCCTTATCATTTTCATGACGAACTAACACAAAGCAAGAATGAGGCCACGAAACACAAATCAAGATAAGCATTTGAAGTGTGACCCACTCAAGGATAAATCCTTTGAAAAAAAATATTGAGGCTCAAATTCTCACATATATGATGTGACTTTGTGTCTAGGGAAACATACTACGCTCTTTAGACAAAATAATATGACGTGAATTTTTAAGGAAATAATCAAGCATGTATCACAGAAATAGTTTTGTTAGTAAATCAAATTGAACAAAGTCATCGTCATTCCCCGTTTTTTTATTATACTATATATATATATATTTATTTATACTATTTTTTTTAATTTTATTATATTATTTATTTAATAATTTTTTTTAATTGAAAAATGAAATCACGCAAGATATAACAAAGAGGATCAAGAAGCACATAGAATATCACACTTAAACATAAAAGAGCATGTGAAGCACATTTCAAGCAAGATTGAGATTTGACATTCCTAACATAGCGATAAGGAATTGAAATGGTTTTTCATCCAATGCTTTAGTGAATAAGTCAACAAGTTGAAACTCCGTGTCAACAAAATACATATCTATAGTGCCTTTTTCTACATGATCTTTTATAAAACGATAGTGAATATCTATGTGTTTCGTGCGCGAGTGATGAACAGGATTGCAAGTAATGGCAATACCACTTTGAGAATCACTATAAATGAGAATGTTATTAAATTCAAACCCCTAGTCGCGAAGTTGCATCCGCATCCACAGAACTTGAGAGCAGCAACTGGCAGGTGCGATGCACTCCGCCTCAGCCGTCGAAGTTGATACGCAATTTTGCTTCTTTGAGTACTAGAGACCAACTTATCGCCCAAGAATTGTGGTCCGTCAGACGTGCTTTTTCTGTCCATTCGACAACCGGCATAGTCAGCGTTAGTATATCAAATTTATCTAAAGTCAGTGCCTTTTCGATACCATAACCCTAAGGTGGGAGTTCCTTTGAGATAGCGTAGGATTCCCTTGACCGCGTGCATGTGAGACTCCTTCGGGTAAGCTTGAAACGGAGGGCAAGTGGCGAACATGATGTCGGGTCGGCATGACGTTAAGCAGAGAAGAGAGCCAATGATACTCCGATAAGTTGTGATGTTGACTGCCTTGCAAGAAGGATCATCATCCAATTTACAGCTTGTTGCCAGAAGTATATCTCGTATATACTTGGTTTGACTGATGAAAATTCCATCCTCGAGTTGATTGACTTGTAGTCCAAGAAAGAATTGGAGTTCGCCTATTAAGCTCATCTCGAATTTGGTCTTAATCAGTTCACCAAATTTCTGACAGAGTCATTGATTAGTCGAACCGAAAATGACGTCGTCAACATAGACTTGAACGATCATCAAGTCCTTGCCTTTCTTCTTGATGAATAGTGTCGTATCGATTGTTCCTCTTATAAAGTTGGACTTTACTAGAAATTTGCTCAGAACATCATACCAAGCTCAAGGGGCTTGTTTTAGTCCGTGGAGAGTTTTGTCCAATCGATAGACATAATCATGATGATTTTCGTGCACGAACCATTCGTGTTGAACGATGTAGACTTCCTCATTTAACACGCCATTGAGAAAGGCGGTTTTTACGTCCATTTGATAGACCTTGAAGTCTTTATGAGCCGCATATGCCAAAAAGAGTCGAATAGCTTTTATTCGAGCAACAAGAGCATACGTCTCGTCATAGTCAATGCCTTCTTGTTGGTTGTACCCTTTTGGTTACGCGAGTCGTGCTTTGTCCGGGTAATTTTACCATTTTCGTTCTTTTTATTCTTGTAAACCCATTTGGTTCCTATAATTGTCTTACCGTTCGGTCCAGGAACTAGAGTCCAAACTTATAGACACTCGAATTGATTGAGTTTATCTTGCATTGCGATCACCCAATCCGTGTCTTTAAGGGCTTGAACTACTTTGATTGGTTCGTTTTGGCTTAAAAAGCACGTGAAACTTCCGTTACGTGTAGATGTTGTTGGGAAAAGTACCCGGTTTGTACCCGAGACACAACGCCCCGGGATACGGTGCGGAATAAAATTTTTTCCGGGTTCCTTCGCAGCTCGGATCGAAAACTCTAATCACGTTGACACGTAATAGGGCGGGTCATACCCGTGAGAGATTACCTTTGAAGCGAGTGGCAGCTCCTCGTCGATTGCGTCGTCGGCCGCGGTCGTGTTGGGTATCGTCTAGATCGTCACGCCAACCTCGCAGCGTACCACGGTTTCAATTCTCCGAAGATGGCTAGAGAGAATTGATCCGTCGCTCGGGAGAGAGGTTTGTGTGTTCGTGTTTCAATTCTCGGGTCGAGAAATTTCGCGTCGATTCTCTTCCCGTGTCATTTTATTTGACGAGGGTCTCACCCATATTTATAATAGGGGAGGACGAAATTTTCAGCCCTAAACAATTCCTTCTTTTTGACTATAACCTTTCGCTACAAGCCTAGCTTTGTATGTATCCACCAGTCCGTCTGATCCAATCTTTTTCTTGAAGATCCACTTACACCCAATGGGTCTAAAACCATCGGGGAGATCAACAAGTGTCCAGACCTGATTTTCGTGCATTGAATCCATTTCGACTTGCATAGCTTCAAGCCATCCTACGGAGTCTATATCCGTCATTGCCTGGTCATAGGTAGCGGGGTCGTCCCCGACGTTACCCCCCGTCGCAGCATCCCCGTGCTCGACGTGTACCATTCCATATCTCTCAGGCTGGCGAGATACTCTACCAGACCTGCGCAACTCTGATTGCGTCTTGGACTGCTCTACGGTGTCTTCTAACACTGGAGTTTGTGAAATCGTTTCTGTCGTTTCTCCAAGAGTTACTTCACGACCCACTCCACCTTCTCGAACGAACTCTTCTTCGAGAACGTGAGCCTGAAGGGCTACAACGATTTTCTGATCGTCGTGGAAGTAAAATTGGTATCCCATGGAATCCTCAGGATACCCGACAAAATGTCCTTTCACAGCTCTCGATTCCAATTTTTTTTGTGTTGAGCTTTTTCACAAAAGCAGGACAACCCCATATTCTTATGTGGTTCAAGCTCGGCTTTCTACCAGTCCATATTTCATAAGGGATCTGGTCGACAGAACTAGAAGGGATTCGGTTTAAAACGTGCGTTACGGTTAATAACGCATGACCCCACAGCGACAGTGGCAGGTCTGTGTAACTTAGCATTGATCGAACCTTGTCCAACAGCGTTCGATTTCTGCGTTCGGACACACCATTTAATTGTGGTGTTCCTGGCGGTGTCATCTGTGAAATGATCCCGTTCTCTTTCAAGAACTCGTCAAACTCGAGACTCATGTACTCGCCACCTCGATCAGATCGAATGGCCTTTATATGATTCCAAGTTTGTTTTTCTACTAAAGCCTTATATTCCTTGAACTTATCAAGGGCTTCAGACTTGTATCTCATAAGATATACCTTCCCAAATCTTGAATGATCGTCGGTGAAGGTAATAAAGTAGTGGAAATTACCTCGAGCCGCTTCCCCGAATGGCCCACAAACGTCTGTATGAATCAAAGTGAGAAGTTCTGTGGCTTTTTGGAAAGTCCCGGTAAAGGGAGACATAGTCATCTTTCCAAGGATACACGATTCGCAAGTCGGATAAGGGTCCGAACCCAACGGCTTAATCATGCCATTTTTCTCCAACTCACGAATTTTTTGATCTCCTGCATGACCAAGTCGAAGATGCCACAATTGTTTCATATTGGTCTCTAATTTTCGTTTGTTGGTAATTGTGTTCACAGATTCAGTTTTATCTTTGACATTTAGATAATATAATCCGTTAAGTAAAGTTGCACTTCCGACGCATTTATTTCCAAAATAAATATCGCAAATATTATTACTAAAGCCGAATTCATATCCGTTTCCGCTCAAAACGGGAATAGAAATAATATTCTTAAGCCCTCTGGGCAATACTAAACAATCAGAAAGCAATAACTTATGTCTACTAGATAAAACAAGAGTTCTTGATCCAATGTGGGTCGCCGGCACACTATATCCGCTTCCTACGTTGATCATGACCTCTCGATCCGCCAACCTCCTTCTTCGTTCCAGACCCTGGTTTGAAACACAAATGTGAGCGCTAGCTCCTGAGTCTAGGATCCATGAAGTGGAGTACACTGTCATAGAACAATTAGTTTCTAAAACATAAAGTTCTTTACCGGAGGCGGCTAGCTTCGGGCAATCGTGCTTCCAATGGCCGAGCTCATTGCAGTGAAGGCATTTGTCCGTGGGCTTGGCTCCTTTAGACACGTTTTTCTTGGCCTTTCCTTTTGAAACTCCTCCCTTGGGCTTAATGGGCTTGTCCGACTTTTTCTTTCTAATCGACTTCCGAGTCTTATAAGTCGCAACAAGAGCCACTTCCTTTCCCTTTATCTTTTTCATCTGAGTTTGGGCCGTTGACAACTGGTTCATCAACTCAGTTAATGTCATCTCGACCCTATTCAGATTATAATTCACAATGAAGGGATTAAAGGAAGCCGGCAGTGACCGGAGCACGAGATCGTTTTGGAGCTCATTGTCCATGAGGAAGTCGAGTGCATCGAGTCTCTCGATCAAACCGATCATTTTCAGCACATGTTCTCTAACGTCGCTGCCCTCATCCATTTTGCAATGAAACAGTTGCTCTGTCAAAGAGTAGCGAGCACTTCTGGAGTGTTCACCAAAGAGCTCCTTCAAATGAAGCAAAATGGCGCCCAATTCCATTTCCGAGTGGCTTCGCTGCAACTCATTGCTCATGGATAGGAGTATATAGCCCTTGACCTTTGGCTCGTCTATTTTCCACTTGACATACGCAGCCCGGTCGTCGTCACTCGCATCAGTCCCTGGGACTTGCGGTGTAGGGGAATCGAGGACATAAGTCAAAGACTCCATACCTAGAACTATCCTGAGGTTACGGAGCCAGTCCACGTAGTTTGGTCCTACCAAACGGTTCTTTTCAAGCAGCATGTTTAAAAGATTCGTCATAGTAAGTAGAAAGAAAATAACTCTGCAGAAGATAAAGATCACATAGTTAGATTTATTCTATCATTCATCAAGCGCAAACACGGACTTTTCGTTTCGCTTGACTCCCACTATTTTTCTCGAAAATTCTATTCTCCCGATTTAAGAATTTCGGAAACTTCGTTGAGTAGTTTCATAGTGGAGTTGAGGTCCCCGACTCGATTAGACATGCCTCAGCCTTTAACGCAATATTTGGCCAGCCTAATCGATCGAAGTCGAGTTTCACTCGAACCCATCCTATGAGTATTTCAACTATCTTTGTCTCAGTCAGTGACCCTCACGGCTAACCCTGCATTTTGGGTATAACTGTCTAAGTGCAACCTAATCAACTTATGCTCTAACCGCACATTTGAATTCCGCCTTGCTGCCTTACGCTTCGTGAGGCGGAATATGCTATGGTGAGCGTCGTCAAACGAACCCGAAACGCTAATGTTAGGGCTTGATGTACGGCGCCAACTTACTCGGAACAAACCGTACAAACTCCCTAACACCAGACATCTCAAGCATGATAGAAGACAGGAACCCAATTCCTTTTCTCACTTAGTATTTATCAAACGGGAGAAAAAACCTTTTTCACATAAGAGCACATAAAGCATGCATATCATTTCACAAATCGACACACACGTAAGTAGTAAATAAACCCTAGGAAAATAAACTACAAGGCAACACGAACGGGTTATTTATATTCTAGCCCTATTACGTGAATTATGTGTATGTGGCTTCAAAAAATCATCGGTTCTCCGTATGGGCTTTGAAGTCGACAATCGCCCTTCATCATTCGAACGGCCTCCAAGTCGTCGATCGTCCACCAAGTCATCTTCTCTCGGGGAGTCGTCAACCGTCGAACAGCTTCGTGTATTCTAAACTAAGCCTAATCTAATAAAGACTTTGAAGTACAACACGGGGGGATCATCAGTCCCAAACAACCCGTAAAAGACAAATACAACCCGGGGGGACGAGGCCCTTAACAAATAACCCGGAAAACCAAATAGAAATCCTAAACCCGTAAGTGTGCCTTAAATTATAATCATAACGAGCACGTTGACAATTTCATGAATTCTAACCGAAACCGACAATTTGGGCCTTATATGGGCCAGGCCCGATAAAAAGGCCCGTTAGGGTTTTTGGGCGAAAAACCGTAGGCGGCCGTCGTGTCCCGGAGGCTGCAGTTTCGTGCGGATACGCGGTTGTCCGCGCGCCGCTGGCGCTGCCGTCAGAGGTGGCACCACCATCGGATAGCGGTGTGCCGCTGCCCGAGGCAGCGGCGCAGTGGTTCGGGTCTTCGTTACCCGAACCCGCGGCAGCGGATACGCCATCGCACGGCGCGGTTGCGCGTGCGGCTGTCTGCGTGTCGCAGCATCTCGGCGGTGGTGCCTTCGACCCCGTCGAGCGGTATGGTGGTGGTGGGTTGGCAAGCGACGCATCGAGCAGCCCCACGCGCCTAGTGCGTTGGCTTTTCGATCGTCTCCCACGAGCCTCGTTTCGATTTAATCATGTTATGATTCCGATCACGAGCCCTGGCTCCGATACCACTGTTGGGAAAGGTACCCGGTTTGTACTCGAGACGCAACGCCCCGGGATACGGTGCGGAATAAAATTTTTTCCGGGTTCCTTCGGGCGGGTCATACCCGTGAGAGATTACCTTTGAAGCGAGTGGCAGCTCCTCGTCGATTGCGTCGTCGGCCGCGGTCGTGTTGGGTATCGTCTAGATCGTCACGCCGACCTCGCAGTGTACCACGGTTTCGATTCTCCGAAGATGGCTAGAGAGAATTGATCCGTAGCTCGGGAGAGAGGTTTGTGTGTTCGTGTTTCGATTCTCGGGTCGAGAAATTTCGCGTCGATTCTCTTCCCGTGTCATTTTCTTTGACGAGGGTCTCACCCTTATTTATAGTAGGGGAGGACGAAATTTTCAGCCCTAAACAAGGCTAAAATCTCAAATATTTGTTCCTAAATATGAGAGATATTCTTGCCAAAATATCTCTCCTAATTGAATTCAAAATTCTATTAAAGGAACATACTATAAATAGAAAACTAACTAAGATATTAAAATATCTTCAAATATGGTAAATAAATTTCGAAATTTATATAAAATATAAATTCGAATTTTAGTTTTAATAAATAATATTCCAAATATTTTTATTACCATATTTGTAAATTACGAAAATACCCTTTAAGGCATTTTTCGAATTTCTCGGCTTAGGGTTGAATTCCAATTCTTCCCTCAAGTCTTTCTAAGCACTTAACCAAGCCTAAGTCTTAAAGTTAGTTTCATATGAAGTCCGACTTCGGTCCACTTAATGACCCCGAGGCCCAATAAGGCGTGGCATAACGACCCGAGGCCCGTTAAGGCCCAAAACACAATCTCTCCTTGTCGGTACACATTGATGATCCTTTTTAAGCCCGACTCTCTAGGTTCCACTCAATCGGCAAGGGAGGAATCCAAGAGTCCGGTAGGTGCCTAGCCAATCCCGCAGTACCGGACAGATCCCGACTTGAGCACGAATTTCGAACTAGTCTCATTCCAGAACCTAACTATAGATTATAGTACTACGTACAAACCCTTCAGCTGTGTCCCGATCGAGTGAGAGCCATGGTATTTGTCAAACTCACTAAACTCGATACTATGATAAAATGACACGAGGCAAATTACCAAACTACCCTCCATGTCTAACATGAGTTAGTTTAATACCTTGGCCAAGGATTTTGTAATTTCTCGTCGTCATTCTCATAGGACACTTGTCTCGATTACTTGCGAGACTGTGAATCCGTACTCGGCGGTCTAAGCCCGGCAATCACAAATATCCATCAAGACCGCATCTGTCCCGCTGACCCATGCAATAGCAAATCGGATCTAGCGAAACCAGTGATAGTCAAGACTTCAAAGTCAACTCCGTCAAAGCCCCTTTCGGTCTAAGGTTCAAGCAGACTACTATAGTTTTGTCGTCGATCATTGACACTCCTTGAGTAATAAGCCATGTTTGATCGTACGACCTGCGAGTCAGTGTCCATGAAATGATTCAATCCCTTGATTCGACTCGTATCACAAGTCATGACTTCCGCTTCCAAGCGGTATATCGGCACACGGTAAGTCATCTACAAATAAACCATGATTGGTTTTCCAGCACCCAACTAAAACCTAAGGCTTATGGACATTTTATGTTCGAGGTTAAGAGTCCACTGGTGCCTTCCTCTCTCGTACCCATCGAGAACAGTGACTCAACTCGACACATTTGGATTTATTCATTTATTGCTTTACCTGATGCTACGTAAAGAACTCATATAACCAATAAACGAATAATGCCTTTATTAATACGCAAAACAATGTTTGATTACATTGACAATCGAATGATAAATAAGCTAATGCCCTATACATATCCAATCCTCGTATAGGATTCGAGGGCATATCCCTAACAGATGTCCTAGTGCGTAATCCACTTGAAGGATCACCAATTATTTGATCGACAGGATGAGCTCGTGTCCACTTGCGTTCATGAGGTAGAACCGAAGTAGAACCGTCGTTGATAAGTAGTTCGAGACATCCTGATGTGATGGCTGATTGTCCATAGGAGGGAAATTTATTTCTAAAGTTGAACTTGATAGAATTTTCGCATCTGCATTAGTAGGGGCTGCATGACTAGTTGGTGATTCAGACTCTTGAGACTCTCATTTGGAGTTTCCACCGTAGAAGGGGAAGGTGCGCTGCTTGGTATAGATTGCGATGAAGCAGGCTTTTGAGACTTGTTCTGATAAAATGTTAGAAAAGAGAGTCCAAGTCGTCCAAATTAGCGGGAAGAGCTTCTACTGACGGTGAGGCAGATGTTGCCGAAATTTTTTGACTTTGTGCCAACACGCTTATAAGCCCGGGTTCTGTACTGTCTTGTTCAGAAGCCAATTCGTCATTTCGTGAAAAGTGATGTTGTAACTTTCCATTATTGTACGAGAAGACTTGATATTGATGCGATATGCTTTAAAACTTGAAGTATATCCAACAAAGACGGCTCCAAATGCTTTAGGGTCGAACTTGCTTCGATGCTCACGATCGTTCGCCACAAAGCATTTGCACCCGAAACTTTGAAGAAGGAGATATTCGGTATCCTTTGATTAATTATCTTGTATGGCGTCTTTTTAAAACGGTTGTGAATAATCGTCCCTTTTTTCGTAAAGTAAGCTGTCTGATTCAGCACATAGAAAGTGAGGGAGACCGGAATGTATAAGCATAGTCGGTGCAACTTCAACCAAAGTCCTGTTCTTCCGTTCTATGACGCCATTTTGTTGAAGAGTTTTAGCGGCTGAAAATTGTTGACAGATTCCAAGTGACTGATGGAAAATATTGAGGCGCTGATTCTTGAACTCAGTCCCGTTGTCAGTCCTGAATACTTGGATTTTCTATTGTACAGGATTTTGAGTTGTATTCACAAAATTTATTATCAAGTCTCCAGTCTCATCTTTAGTTCGTGGAAACCTTGTCCACGTGTAGCGAGAATAGTCGTCTACAATCACTAGCACATACTTGCGACCGTTGATACTTTGTGTTCGCATTGGTCCACAAAGGTCCGTGTGTAGTAATTGCAAAGGTCGAGATGTGGAAGCTACTTGCTTGAGTTTGTGTGACGCTCGCTTCATTTTTCCCATTTGACAAGCCAAACATTGATGCTCTTTTTGAAGTGAGATAGTTGGCAAACCATTGATCAACTTTTTCGTAGAAATCTTGTGAAGAGCTTTGAGATTAAGATGAGACATACGTTGATGCCATAAGTTGTTCCTCTTGTATTTGGTCTGAGAGATAAGGCAAACAGCCGTTGAAGGTCGTACAGTTGTCAGATTTATGGTGTAAAGGTTAGATTGTCGAGCTCCTTTAAGAAGTTCCTGATTCTGACTGTTTAGAATTCTGCATTGATCAGCTAAAATAATACTTGAAAGCCTTTATCGCCGAATTGTCGTATGCTGAACAGGTTGTGTTTGAGACCTTTGACGTGTGAGGCATCTTTTATTGTCAAATTCTTCATAATGATATCTCCAAAGCTTTAGAATTGGGCCTGAATCGTTGTTGCTGAATCCAACTTTACCGTTGTATCGGTCTTGATAGTTGCTCAACAGTTCTTGATTTCCTGTTATGTGTGTGGAGCAACCGAATCTAGATACCGCACATGATGGATCTGCATAGAAAAGTTTAGAGAGACTTAGGTACCCACTTATAAATGGGTCTCTTGGATTAACAAATTTAGTGGATAAAGGTTGTTCACTTTTGGTTCCTAAACCAATGTTATTTTTTAGGTATCCAAACCAACTTAGAAGTGGATGGTTTGAATGTTACCTCTTTAGGCAACTGAGCCCTTTTGGCTTCTGTTGGCCTAGATGGTGTTTTTAGAATCCATTGAGGGTGAACCTTACATGGTAGATTAATTTCAGTTCGGACAAATGTCTTATCAGTCTTAGTTGCGGAGAATATCTTTTCTCTAGCTAGTCTCCTACGGTGTTTGGCTGAGTGAAATTGGACTGGATACCTTAGGTGAGAGCAAGAGTGAATCGAGCTATTAGCTTGCTTAATAGCTGGATACCGTGGGACGTGCCCATTGAAGAACTCTTCAACATTCTTTTGGCACGTATCCGGTCGACGCCACACCTGACACCGAAGGAGAAAGAAATCCAGAGGCTGATTGACCCCACCAGCTGCCGAACACAAGCCGGGGGCCTATCTGGATCGCGGGACGACCCTGAAGACGAGGACCGTCCCGAGGGGGAGAACCGACAGCGTGTAGTCGAATCCCCTCACCAGCAGCAGCCAACATTGAACCGACAGCGTGTAGTCGAATCCCCTCACCAGCAGCAGCCAACAACCAAAACAGTCCAAGAATCCAACCCGCTGGATACCTCAAGCTCAAAAGGCAAAACAAAACAAGTCTCCAGCACCACAATAATATTCCCTACCATGGAGATCTCAACCACAACCGAACAAAATACACAAGAGATCTCCAATACACTTTCCCTTTCGACACCCACTCCAGTCACTATAAGCCTTAGCTCACCAAGAACCTTCTACCGACAAAGTCCACCTCAAGCCACATCTATTGACCTCCAAATCTCGGAAGAAATCAGCCAACTCTACAATCCACATGATGTGGTAGAGAAATATATATTTGAAGAAGGATGGATGAAGCAACCGATGGACCTCCAGCTCGAAGCCAGATTTCGAGAAAACGCCAGACTATTCCTCGAAAAGGCGTTGATAAGCCTGGTGAAAGTCCATGAAGATGAGGAGCTGGAAGATCTGCAAAGTGACCTCCCCGATCTACCAGAACTACTCAAACATCAAGTCCAAAATGAGGATGCTCCACTTCTCATGTCAAAGATCGGGGCAACGGTCGATCTTCCGTGGCAAAACGTCAGAATCTTAGTTCCATACCAAGAAGAGATAAGGAAAAGAATCTAGCGTAAAGAGGATCAGCTCGTCAAATTGAACGAGCTGGAGCTACGTGGGATGACGCACCTGTCAGAGCGCAGAGCCAATCTCTACCTTCTTTCCCTAAGACGTCTTCATATGTTCTTAGGGAAAGGAAATGATCTGGCTGCTCTCAGGCGAGAGGAAAAGCAGAGGCCCCGAATACAAGCCGTAGAAAGAGTTGGAATAGATCGGCTCGGGACCTTCCTACTAAGCGTCTACCACGTAGTGAGGGAAGACGGTACAAGAGAGACCTTGACAGAGGCTGACTTCCCGTACATCAGAGCTGAAGACATCTCACAGATGATTGGAAGCTACCGATACGTGGGAACGCTGCAGGACCAGGACGTCAAATTAGGATACATGACGATCAAAAGGTTCATGCTCCGACAAATCAAGTACGGAGCGACGCACGACCTGCAGCTAGCACTGGAGTCAAATGTCAGAAAGGTCAACCTCACCAAACCATCATTCGAGCTCCCTGAACAAGTTGAATATGGTGAAGGCCACGTGTTCGAAAGTGAAGATCCAGCGGTGGTCTACATCAACTACAAGGGAGAAAAGCGAATATTGAAGACATCGGAGATACCAAAATTCTCCGACGGAACGCTCCTCATCATACGAGAGAAGTTGAGGAGCATACTGGATAAGATGGAAGGTGAAGGACCGGACACAAAAGCCAAGATACTGAATATGCTGAACAACATACAAGAAAGGCTTTCGTTCCGGAGGGAAATAAGGACGTACGAGCACAAGCTTGGACTACGGAAATCCGTGTACGCCCAGCAACGACCCAAAGGCTCAAAGAAACAGACAAAGACGAAGAAAGGACACTAAGGGGGAGAATGTTAGGAATTAATTGTAGTGTCCTTAGTTAGTATTTGAGTTTTGGGTCAATATTAGTTAATTTATTGTATTTGGGGTCAAATTGTAAATATTTTATTGTTTGAGTCCCAAGCCTTAATATACCAACTCATGTGGTATATAAGGCATCCCATTAACCCTAATTAGGGTTGGTCAAGCATAATTCTTAAAAAATCACGACCGTGAACGATCATTAAAAGGCACTCAACTACATCCATGGATATCATAGCAATCGGAAGTGATAACAGACCCCCAATTCTAACAATGAAAAGGGGGGAGTCTACATATAAAGATATGGCCAAGAATGACATCATCTTGGCCAAAACACAAAATTTGGTCACTGAGCTAGAAAATAAACTAGCTACTTCAGAAAAATCACTAGAATTAGCTGAAGCTAATCTAGTAAAATCTGAAGAAAAAGTAGTTTCCCTGACATCAAAACTGACCGTGCTTGAGCATATCCAGAATTCTCCATTAGAACACTTGCAAAAACTAGAAGCTCTGGAAAAGAAAAACGCAACAAATTATCAATGTGTGCTCAAACACTTAGGTGAAAAAGCAACTCTCAGATGTCATTTAGAAAATGCATCTGAGAAAATCTCGAAGCTTGAATCCGAGACTAATATGCTGAATGCAAATATTAGTCAATTAACCACTAGCCTGCGAATTAGTGAAGAAGAGCGTATTGGTAAAACAGATCAATACAATCTTCTAATGGAGGAACGTAAGAAGCTTTACTCCAAAATCAAAAGTCTGGAGGACCTCCTTACGAAAAGGGGACAAACCGACAAAACGATTTTCTTGAATCAGCCTAAGGACACGAGATTTTACAATCCACGTGAGGGCTTAGGTTTTAAGCCAAACCAACCAACCACTGATAAACGGCCACTTGCTCTTTACAATGCTGCATACCTAGGACTAGGAATACCTAGCTTGTTAGCCTTTCTCAGATCATCTGAAGAAGAAGATAACCTAGAACAGGAAAAGCGCAAGAACAAAAGCAAGGCCGAAATATCCTTGGATTACAAGGAAATCAACGATAGTTATGGAAGTAGGGAAATTCCTCTTTCAAATGACTATCTACATATGTTTCCCCATCCTCCCTCTGAATCTGATCAGCCCATGACAGAAACATCTAGCTCAAAGAACTCAGATCTTTGCCGAATTTACATTCCTCAGAAGATCAAGAATATTCAATCCACGATAGAGCTCGAACGGAAAACATTTCAAGCTGAAAAGGAGAAACTCCTTGAGAGAATTTCCTCACTTAAAAATCAATCATATGCTGATCTCGCTAAATCTTCTAAGTCGGAGTCTGTTACTATAACACCAATAGATTCCTCATCCATGAAGAATAGGCTAACTAAGAAGATTCTCATTCAAGCAACAGCTAACATCCCTTCACCATCTATGACAGATCTGAGACGGACAGAGACTGCTGGGAAGAAAAATTCAGGAACGCAAGAGAAGGATGCCAAAATCTTTGATAAAAAGACGAAGCAAAATTTGACTAGTGTTTCTGATTTAAAATTATTTCCAAAAACATTTAGAAATCTTTCTTCATGTAGTTCGAACTATGCTTCCGCTTATTCCCGTATTCCTTCCACAACAAGTTCTGTTAAGAATGTCAGTGATTATCTTACCTACGATAAGTGTATAGCTACGAATGCTAAATTTATACGTCGTAGAGATATGATTTCAGGAACACACACGAAAACGGTTCTACCATCCAAAACGTCCAACCTAAAAGTTGACGAAAAGGTAGCTAGAACATTCAGAAGGCCAACTCCCACTGAAACAAAAGCTAAAGCTCAAGCTTTAGAGAAAAAGGTCAAAAACGTGACCAAATCAGACCCAAAAATACCTGAGCAATCGAAAACCCGAGCTGAAGCTAAGGGAAAAGATTGCAAACAAATCTGGGTAATTAAAACAGTGCTTGCTGCATGCACAAAGCTCTGTTTTCCTTTAGGGGTAAAGAAAATTTGGGTACCGAAAAACTCAGGAAAGATACAAGCCAACCTGGTACACAATTCACCCAATCTTGCATGCACTTTAACCTCTGCAAATGCGAGACCCGTCTTAAACGGGATCTCTAACACTGCTTAAACTTATCTTGCAGATAAGTCATGTGTGGTACTTAGACTCGGGTTGCTCCACACACATGACTGGAAGAAAAGAACTGCTGAGCAACTACACAGAGAGATTTGGTGGAAAGGAGGAGTTTATTTCATTTTTATTAAGGGGGAGTTCATATTTCATATTTATTAAGGGGGAGCATATTTCATTTTTATTAAGGGGGAGCTTATTTTTATTACGGGGGAGTATATATCATTTTATTGAGGGGGAGCTCTTTGACATAATATAAAATTTCGGAAGTCCAATTTTGGACTAACAGTGAAGAAATTCGGCCAATTTCAATTTCACTCACCGAATTTCAAATTCGGGGTCACTTTTGGTCAATACTAATTTCGATCGCCGAATTTCATATAATTTTCACTTAATCAGAACGAATTTCGGCGAAACTCAATTTTAACATGCAGAATTTCATTCACCCGAACTTTTGCACAGTAACCCCTATTTATCTCACTACTCGCCCGAATTTCATTATTTACCCTAAATTTACAAGTTAACGCCCAAATTTCAGAAAATTTACTCTCGAATTTAAATTCGCGCAAACACAAATCTTCAAATCAAATCTCTTCAACTTCGATTTTACTACAGAAGGTAATGGCGACCCCGAATCTGCAATTTATTTGCCAAAATTTCATCCAAATCCCGATGGAATCGACCTATTTTAATTTTTAGGTTTCGGGCGAAATTCGGGTAAAATTTAAATTTTCATCCGAATTTCTGCTTTTCAATCCAAAATTCGGCGAATTTCTACTGTTCACTCGAAATTCGGCGAATTTCTACTGTACCCCGACTCCTCACAGTCGAATTCCATCGCCCGAATTTGTCAATTTCGGCAAATTCAATTTTAAAGACAAGCACCCGAATTTGATGAATGATGATAACAAATTCGATTTAATTTTCACTTACCCGAACTTCATTACAATTCGGCGAACAAAACTTTTCAAATCCAAATTCGGCCAAATCAAACTTCGAGTTTTAAACTTTTCAATGTACTCTTAGCCGAATTTGTGAACTTCGCCGCTTGTATTTCAAAAGTATAATCTTATTTACTTAAGCAAATTTCGGGCACTTTCATATAAAATTTTTCAAGTCCGAAATTTTTTCTAAGTAACATTTTTATCTACTCTGCCTAGTCTAACAATTTTCTGTGTTTTCTTCTTAGCAGATTACATAAACATGTTGAGACAAATTGACGAAGTCTTTCCTCAAAGTCAATGGGCCACTAAACTACCCAACAACCCGGCCATTGACTTTGACAACATCACGGTCCCCGCACCGATAATACTCGAAATCCTTCGTCACCATCCTCTACACACCGCCCTCACCATTACGGAATCGGCCCCAGAAGTATACGCACAACAGCTATGGGCCAACCTACAACCATCAACTTCAAAAACCCCTCCAACCTCACTTACCTCACAAATAGACCAAACACCCATAATCTTCACCCCATCCATACTACGCCGTATCTTAACCTACCTCACAGCCTAATATATAACCCACCACCCACGGAGGAAGAATTGAAAACCGACTTCCTCCTAATGGGATATCGTCTAGACATCCATAAATCCCTACACCTACCCGATTTCTGCGCCAAGGACATTCCACAACCTTGGCGCACACTCTTTCTCATAATAAACAAATGCCTATCACCCAAGCACTCAGGCCCAGATCGCTGTAACCGCAACATTATGATCATCTTCCACGGTGTCATCTTTAATAAAAATTATGACATCGTGCAGTTGATCTGGGCCGATATCCTTGACCAACTCCGCCGAAGGGACTTATCCACCAAAAATAAAACCCGACAAGTCCTTCCCTACCTTCGGTGGTTTCCAGTGATAATAACCCACTTTCAAGACCTACACCCTGTAATACCCGTAAAATTAATACGGGAATAATGCGCAATTAGCGTGAAAATTATTCTGTAATTTTCGGAAAATTATGAAGTTAATTTTCGGACAAAGCGAATTTTCGGGAAATTGAACCAAAAATAAGAAAAATACTCTTTGAGTAAAATAAATATATATGGGCCCAAATTAATTTAAAGTAGGCCCAATAAGAGATTTCCTTAAGAGAAAGGAAACGTAACTTTCCTTTTAAAGGTTTATCTGAAAAGGTGATAAGGACAAACGAAAATATCAAACGAAAGAAAACAAACGAAGAAAAGCAGAGAAGAACTAAGCAATTTCGGCTAACTTGGAAGTGAGGTAGGTGGTTTTTAACCCCTACAAACTGTTTTTAAGTTTGATTTATTTAGTTTAACGAATTTGGATGAAAGGTCATCCGAATTCATGAATTTCGGGAGCTTTGAATGATTATGTGTTGTATTTGCTGTGTTGAGATGTTAAGTTTGAGCTCAATATATGAGTTCTGTGAATTCTTACATGTTTATGTGAAATCTGGAACGGATTCATGTGATGAAGTTCTGGAAAATATGAATTTCGATGAGATGAAGAAAGTTTCAGCTCATGAGAAATTCGCGGGTTGAAAAGAATTCGCGGGCCAAAAAGGTTCGTGAAGTGTGAGAGAGGAAAGAAAATCGCGGGCTGCGATAAAATTCGCGGGCCGAAAGATTTGTAAAGATGTGAGTGAGAAAAGAAGGTCGCGGGCCAAATTTTAAATTTCGCCAAATTTGAAAGGTTGAAATTCGGGCAGATTTTCGATAGTTCGCCGAAGTTTAGTTCGCGAATTATATTCGGGTCGCGAAAAGTTCTTCGCGGACTCAAATGGATTTTATTGTGTGAGTAAATGGGTTTTTTTTTTTTTTTTATTAATTTCGCGGGTCAACCACAGGGTGATTCCTGTGAGAGAAGTAGCGGGTCGGACTAAAGTTTCGCGGGTCAACTTGAATTTCGCGGGGTGATTCCTGTGAGTGAATTTCGGGTGACATGCGAACTAAATCAGACTTCGCAAATTCGATCAAATGACGCGCGAAATCCAAATTCGGGCAATACCGCTAACACTGTGAAGAGTCCCGAATTTTGACTCCAAATGTGGGGTTGACCATATGCTTTTAAGTCTGAAGTTGACCGAACTTCACGATTCGACCAGTCTAATTATTTTTGGACTTTTGTCTTAAATTAGGTCCAAATATTCAAATAAAATTATTTTAAGTTCATTTTATCTTTAAATCAAAGTATATTCATACTTTGACTAGAACTTTCGGGTCAACCCTTATTTTAAGATACGAGAGTATTTTGGGGTATTATTTGTAAGAAATAATACGTGATATATGTGACGAATGTGATATGCATTTCACGACATGCATAAGAGAGGTGAAGGTACCGTAATGATACGGTGACACGATATTGTGTCGAATGTGAGAAGGGTAGAGTTGCCGATTTTGGCAGTCAGGTTCAGACTCGATTATGCACTTGGTGGGAGAGGGGGTTTGCGACACCCATCTACTCGGGATTGAGCCACCCGAGGTGTAAACCACCGGATATTATTTGGCTCAGGGACGGCAGACAGATGTGAGATTCCTGTCTACCCGAACTTGTGGTATAACATTCGGGGAAAAAGCCGTCGGGTTGAGATTGTGTGCGGAAGGAGCGACCCGGCGCGGCCGGTGTGGGCTACCGCATGGTTGATGGTGTACTTTGCCATTGCGCGCGTGGGTGCCGAGTCTGACCTAGGGCCCTGTTGAGAATTGAGAATTGATAGATGAGATTTGTCGAGTGTGCATTATATTATATTGTGAGGAACCGGGATTGGGTGGAGTGCACGCACGTATTGCATGTTATGTAATCACCTACTGGGCAATAGCTCAGGGTTCTATCCTATTTTTGTTTGTAGGTAAGAATGAACCCGACACCGACTAGTGTCAGGGTTGAGATTCATGGCGAGCTGGCGGCGGTGACTCCACGGACTTTTGAGGGTGGCGCAGTACATGGGACGCGACCTGTGGAGTGGCATAGTGTTTGATATTGGGTTTGAAATTTTGGGGCTTCGGCCCAAAGTATTAATAGTAGATATTTTTGTAAACCCGATATAATACTATGTAGGTTGTTTAAAAAGAAAATTTTATCGGGTCTTCCGCGTGTTCTGTTGCGGGGAAATCCGCCAATTAACTTAATTAGGAAGTAGGGTCGCCACAGGTGGTATCAGAGCTTAGGCTTTAGATTCTGAAGACTGTCCATGTACTGCCACTCAAAAGCCGGGAGAACCAGCCTCGCCTGTAAGTTAAGTGTAATACTTTGATATGATTATGTGATCTCATGTATATTTGTTACATGAATTATCTAGTATTTGGAAAATGCCAAGAGGAAGACCGAGGAACGTGTTCGTTGGAGAGTCCAGTCGGAGGGGCGAATCTGAATCCCCACCCCCGACTCGTGAGCATGACACGATAAATAGGCTGACTGAACTTATCCAAAGACAGTCAGACCAAATTCATGATTTGATAAATCACCAGAGCTCATCTGAGCACCGTCCATCCCCACAGCCTGATCGCGTAGAGATCATAGGGGAGCGATTTCGTAAGTTAAATCCACCAGTTTTCGCCGAAGCTACTAATCCTGCGGCAGCTGAGGACTGGATCGACACAATAGAAGACTTATTTATATACAGTCGTGTGCCGAACAATGAGAAGGTGTTGTGTGCCGTTTCCCTATTTCGGGGAAGCGCGCGTTTTTGGTGGAACACCATAAAGGTGTTAGAAGATCCGGCGACGATGACATGGGAACGCTTCAGGGAACTGTTTTAATAAGTACTTCACTGCTCACGATCAGGAGCAGCGAATGTATGAATTCATGAACCTGAAACAAGGGCGAATGCCAGTTGCGGAATACATCCGCAAATTTGAAGAATTATCTCGTTTTGCACCTCATCTCGTGGCAACCAATACTCTAAAGGTGACGAGATTTCTTCGAGGGCTGAAGCCCGAATTTTATCGAGATTTAAGTGTGGCGGGAGTACGCCAATTAGAGTTCCGTCAGGCGACGGAGCGAGCGTTGATCGCAGAACAAGCGGAAGGAGTAGTAAGGGAAGCCCAAGAGGCAAGTAGGAAAAGAGAGAGTCAGCAACAGCAAGGAGGAAGCGGCCAAAAGCGACAATTCTTCGGCAAGGACCCGAAGAATAAAGGAAATCGACCGAGTCAACAGATGTGGCGCCCGAATGCTTATCAGAGACCGGCCAATGTTCCCAACCGACCCCCGGTACCAGCGCCCCAATGCCAACAGTGTGGACGAAATCACTTTGGCATATGCTACGGACCACGACCGGTGCAGACTCTGCAATGTTTCCGGTGCGGTGAGGCCGGACACATCGCACGGAATTGCCCGAGAGGTCAGCCTCCAGTGCAGACTCAACCGCGTAACCTCATTCGACCTCCACCTGTGCCTGCAAGAGTTTTTACTCTGACTAATGAGGAGGCGGAGGCAAACCCGAATGTAGTTACGAGTACGTTGAGTATATTTCACGTGCCCTCTTCGATCTTGATTGACTCGGGAGCCACACATTCGTTTGTATCGGCTAACTTTGTGGCCAAGGCAGGAATCTATCCCTCCCGTTCATTATGTGATTTCGTGGTATCTTTACCACATGGGGATCCAACTCGATCAAATTTGGTGGTTGAGAAATGTCCCGTAAGAATTGAGGGTAGAGAGTTAGATGTGAACCTAATAGTAATCCCGATGAATGATTACGATATTATATTCGGGATGGATTGGCTTTCGAAATACGGAGCCATTATTGATTGTTCAAAAAGGGTAGTTAGGTTTCGATCGCCAGAGGGAGAGGAGTTTGAATTTTCGGGAAGAAAGAATAGAAACTCAATCCCTCGGATTTCTGCTTTAAAAGCTCAGCGACTCGTAAATACGGGTTGCGAATCGTTCCTAGTTTTTGCGGTGAATGCTGAGGAATCTTCCCAGCTTAAACTTGAGGAGGTTCCGATAGTGAACGAATATTCCGATGTATTTCCCGAGGATCTTCCGGGATTACCCCCAGATCGGGAGATTAAATTTGCAATCGATCTTGTACCTGGAGCTGCCCCGATCTCTAAATCCCCGTATCGGTTAGCACCGAACGAATTACGAGAATTGAAGGAGCAATTGGAAGATTTGTTGCAGAAGGGTTTTATTCAACCCAGTTTCTCACCATGGGGAGCCCCGGTTTTATTTGTGAAGAAAAAGGACGGGTCGATGAGAATGTGTATCGATTATCGTGAACTCAACAAGATCACGATTAAGAATAAATACCCATTGCCAAGGATTGACGATTTATTCGATCAACTCCAAGGAGCAACAGTATTTTCTAAGATCGACCTGCGCTCCGGTTATCATCAGCTGAAGATCCGGGAAGCGGACATTCCAAAAACCGCATTCAGTACGAGGTACGGCCACTATGAATTTTTGGTCATGCCTTTCGGATTGACGAATGCTCCGGCAGCCTTCATGGATTTGATGAACCGAGTATTCAAAAAATTGCTGGACCGATGTGTTATCGTCTTTATCGACGATATTCTCATTTATTCCAAGACAAAAGAAGAACATGAGGAACATTTGAGAGCGGTCCTAGGAATTCTTCGGGAGAAACAATTATTCGCCAAATTTAAAAAGTGCGAATTTTGGTTGGATCGAGTAATCTTTCTGGGGCATGTTATTTCGGGAAACGGAATTTCAGTAGATCCCAGCAAGATAGAAGCTATAGAAAATTGGCCAAGACCAACCACTCCCACGGAGATAAGAAGTTTTCTCGGGCTAGCTGGGTATTATCGAAAGTTCATTAAGGACTTTTCCAGCATCGCCTCGACGCTCACCAATTTGACAAAGAAAAATGTTCCGTTCAAATGGACGGATGAAGTGAGCAAAGTTTCCAGGAATTAAAGAAAAGGCTAACAACTGCTCCAGTGTTAGCAATACCTTCGGGTACTGGAAATTTTTCTGTTTATAGTGATGCCTCTAAATATGGGTTGGGGTGTGTTTTAATGCAAAACGGGAAGGTGATCGCTTATGCCTCCCGACAATTAAAGCCATATGAGAAAAATTACCCCACTCATGATCTCGAACTCGCAGCCGTAGTGTTTGCTCTTAAAACATGGCGACACTATATTTACGGAGAAAGATGCGAGATCTTCACGGATCACAAGAGTTTGAAGTACTTCTTCACCCAGAAGGAGTTAAATATGAGGCAAAGAAGATGGCTCGAGTTAGTCAAAGACTACGACTGTGTGATAAATTATCATCCAGGAAAAGCGAACGTAGTCGCAGATGCATTGAGCCGCAAAACTGTAAACACTGAATTACGCCAATTCGGAGTTGAAGTAATCAATTTCGGAGAGATTGAAGAAAAGTTGGCAGTGTTGACACTTAAGCCAACACTATTAGACCGAATCATTGAAGTACAAAAGAAAGATGAGTTGTACTTGAAGAAACAAAGAGAACAAGATAAAGAAGTCTCATCGGAATTTGAATTCCGAGAAGACGGGAGTTTACGATTTAAAAGTCGCTTATATGTGCCGGAAGATGAAGAGATTCGTCGAACTTTAATGACGGAGACACATACGACAATATATTCGGTGCATCCCGGTGCAACGAAAATGTATCGTGATTTGCGACTAAATTATTTGTGGCCGGGAATGAAAAATGATGTTGCTGCATTTGTACATAGATGCCTGACTTGTCAGCAAATCAAAGCAGAACATCAAAGACCGACAGGAATGTTACAACCTTTGACGATTCCCGAGTGGAAGTGGGACCATATAACAATGGATTTTGTCGTCGGGTTGCCAAGAACGGTGAAAGGTTATGATGCAATTTGGGTGATTGTTGACAGACTGACTAAGTCCGCCCATTTCTTGCCTATTCACCAGACCTATCCCATGGAGAAGTTCGCTGAACTCTACATTCAAGAGATAGTGAGACTCCATGGAATTCCGATATCGATCATATCAGATCGAGATTCAAGATTTCTGTCCCAGTTCTGGAAAAGCTTACAGAAAGCTCTGGGAACTAAATTATCATTTAGTTCAGCTTATCATCCCCAGACTGACGGACAATCGGAAAGGACGATCCAGACACTCGAAGACATGTTGAGAGCATGTGTCTTGGATTTTCAAGGGAGTTGGAGTAAATATCTCCCGTTAATAGAATTTTCATATAACAACAGCTATCAAGCAACGATCGGAATGGCGCCTTACGAAGCCTTATACGGACGTAAATGTCGATCCCCAGTTCATTGGGATGAAATCGGCGAGAAGGCGCTATTAGGTCCCGAGATGGTACGCGAAATGACTGAAGTTGTTAAGAAAATTCGGGAGAAAATGCAAACGGCCCAAAGTCGCCAGAAGAGTTATGCAGACAAGAGATGAAGGTCGTTAAAATTTGACGAAGGTGATAAAGTATTTTTGAAAGTATCACCTATGAAGGGTGTCAAACGGTTCGGACAAAAAGGAAAGTTGAGTCCGAGATATATAGGACCTTTCAAAATTTTGAAAAGAGTCGGTGAAGTAGCATATCAGCTAGAATTACCGACGTCGTTAGCACAAGTCCATGACGTATTCCACGTGTCTACACTGCGAAAGTATGTGTTGGACCCGTATCATGTGCTAAGAGACAAAAGACTTCACCAACAATTGAAGCCGGACTTGAGTTACGAAGAAAAGCCGGTAGAGATTCTAATGTATGAGGTGAAGCAATTACGAAATAAGAATATTCCCCTCGTGAAGGTCTTATGGCGAAACCAGATATTGGAAGAAGCCACTTGGGAGCGAGAAGACGAAATGAGAGAGAAATACCCTGAGTTGTTTCAGACAACTTAAATTTCGGGGACGAAATTTCTTTTAAGGGGGGGAGGATGTAATACCCGTAAAATTAATACGGGAATAATGCGCAATTAGCGTGAAAATTATTCTGTAATTTCGGAAAATTATGAAGTTAATTTTCGGACAAAGCGAATTTTCGGGAAATTGAACCGAAAATAAGAAAAATACTCTTTGAGTAAAATAAATATATATGGGCCCAAATTAATTTAAAGTAGGCCCAATAAGAGATTTCCTTAAGAGAAAGGAAACGTAACTTTCCTTTTAAAGGTTTATCTGAAAAGGTGATAAGGACAAACGAAAATATCAAACGAAAGAAAACAAACGAAGAAAAGCATAGAAGAACTAAGCAATTTCGGCTAACTTGGAAGTGAGGTAGGTGGTTTTTAACCCCTACAAACTGTTTTTAAGTTTGATTTATTTAGTTTAACGAATTTGGATGAAAGGTCATCCGAATTCATGAATTTCGGGAGCTTTGAATGATTATGTGTTGTATTTGCTGTGTTGAGATGTTAAGTTTGAGCTCAATATATGAGTTCTGTGAATTCTTACATGTTTATGTGAAATCTGGAACGGATTCATGTGATGAAGTTCTGGAAAATATGAATTTCGATGAGATGAAGAAAGTTTCAGCTCATGAGAAATTCGCGGGTTGAAAAGAATTCGCGGGCCAAAAAGGTTCGTGAAGTGTGAGAGAGGAAAGAAAATCGCGGGCTGCGATAAAATTCGCGGGCCGAAAGATTTGTAAAGATGTGAGTGAGAAAAGAAGGTCGCGGGCCAAATTTTAAATTTCGCCAAATTTGAAAGGTTGAAATTCGGGCAGATTTTCGATAGTTCGCCGAAGTTTAGTTCGCGAATTATATTCGGGTCGCGAAAAGTTCTTCGCGGACTCAAATGGATTTTATTGTGTGAGTAAATGGGTTTTTCGCGGGTCAGAATTAATTTCGCGGGTCAACCACAGGGTGATTCCTGTGAGAGAAGTAGCGGGTCGGACTAAAGTTTCGCGGGTCAACTTGAATTTCGCGGGGTGATTCCTGTGAGTGAATTTCGGGTGACATGCGAACTAAATCAGACTTCGCAAATTCGATCAAATGACGCGCGAAATCCAAATTCGGGCAATACCGCTAACACTGTGAAGAGTCCCGAATTTTGACTCCAAATGTGGGGTTGACCATATGCTTTTAAGTCTGAAGTTGACCGAACTTCACGATTCGACCAGTCTAATTATTTTGGACTTTTGTCTTAAATTAGGTCCAAATATTCAAATAAAATTATTTTAAGTTCATTTTATCTTTAAATCAAAGTATATTCATACTTTGACTAGAACTTTCGGGTCAACCCTTATTTTAAGATACGAGAGTATTTTGGGGTATTATTTGTAAGAAATAATACGTGATATATGTGACGAATGTGATATGCATTTCACGACATGCATAAGAGAGGTGAAGGTACCGTAATGATACGGTGACACGATATTGTGTCGAATGTGAGAAGGGTAGAGTTGCCGATTTTGGCAGTCAGGTTCAGACTCGATTATGCACTTGGTGGGAGAGGGGGTTTGCGACACCCATCTACTCGGGATTGAGCCACCCGAGGTGTAAACCACCGGATATTATTTGGCTCAGGGACGGCAGACAGATGTGAGATTCCTGTCTACCCGAACTTGTGGTATAACATTCGGGGAAAAAGCCGTCGGGTTGAGATTGTGTGCGGAAGGAGCGACCCGGCGCGGCCGGTGTGGGCTACCGCATGGTTGATGGTGTACTTTGCCATTGCGCGCGTGGGTGCCGAGTCTGACCTAGGGCCCTGTTGAGAATTGAGAATTGATAGATGAGATTTGTCGAGTGTGCATTATATTATATTGTGAGGAACCGGGATTGGGTGGAGTGCACGCACGTATTGCATGTTATGTAATCACCTACTGGGCAATAGCTCAGGGTTCTATCCTATTTTTGTTTGTAGGTAAGAATGAACCCGACACCGACTAGTGTCAGGGTTGAGATTCATGGCGAGCTGGCGGCGGTGACTCCACGGACTTTTGAGGGTGGCGCAGTACATGGGATGCGACCTGTGGAGTGGCATAGTGTTTGATATTGGGTTTGAAATTTTGGGGCTTCGGCCCAAAGTATTAATAGTAGATATTTTTGTAAACCCGATATAATACTATGTAGGTTGTTTAAAAAGAAAATTTTATCGGGTCTTCCGCGTGTTCTGTTGCGGGGAAATCCGCCAATTAACTTAATTAGGAAGTAGGGTCGCCACACACCCCGAGATAACCCGTCGACCGAGATCGGAGGGATACCAAATTCCCAAGCTAGCATCCCTCCATTCTTCCAAATCCAAATTTGATCTCGAGTCGATGCGGATCCCCGACCACCTCCTACAAATCGCTAATCCTTCCAACCCAATAGTAGCGAGGTAACTCCAATCCATCACCCTTGAAGACACTCCTATGGTTCGACAAAACCCAGTCGAACCTACCCCGGGAATTAGCCTATCCCAGCCTCAGTTAGGTCTAGGAAGCGCCGCTTCCCCTCCTCGTTCCTCACGAAAAACAAAACGAGGGGAAGACGTAAGACGCATACAGGAGCGTCGCACCAAACAAAAACATGATCGACCTCCTCAGTCCTCTAACCCACTACAAAGCCGGGCCGAACCCGTAGGAACAGGAGACGACACGATCGTCTCCCGAGTAGCAGTCGTGCCATTAGGTTCAAGCACGCAAATAACCCTTCCAACCCATTCGGTCGTCTCCCAACAGACGACCGTCTCAATAGCACCGGAGGAGCCACGACAACCATCATTGCCTTATTCGGAGGCAATAGATGTTGAATTAAGCAGTTCACTCCCTCCGAGTGCGCCCTCCTTGATCACAGGTCTAGTGTCCGCACCAACTAAAATTTTTTCCATTTCTAGGACACATACACTATTTTCCGCACCTCTAAGTCTTCCAGACTTAGACAGAACGCTCTCTGACGTCACTCTGGGGTTAATCTCCGAGGGACTGAGCGGAAGCCCCGAAACGATCAACATCCCACCAGTCGTCTCGGGCCAACGGTCTGAGTTTGTCTTAGCACCGTTGCCACCGGTGCCTTGGTGGCCCCGGAAGACCCACTACAGTGGGCGGCACGTCAGAAATCTACTCTGATGTCGCGACAACGGCACGCCTCAGTGGCTCCGTTTTATTTCCCGATCCGTTTGTGACGGAGTGTCGGCTACGATCTTTTGGCGACGAACTAGTGGAAAAAGTCCGGGCCATGATCGAAACATCAAGACAAGACAAAGGCAAGACTCCAGTCACACACGAGACAGCTGCTGCTGTTCCTTCACTCACACAACCAGAAGAAGGACCGTGGGACGTGCCCATTGAAGAACTCTTCAACATTCTTTTGGCACGTATCCGGTCGACGCCACACCTGACACCGAAGGAGAAAGAAATCCAGAGGCTGATTGACCCCACCAGCTGCCGAACACAAGCCGGGGGCCTATCTGGATCGCGGGACGACCCTGAAGACGAGGACCGTCCCGAGGGGGAGAACCGACAGCGTGGAGTCGAATCCCCTCACCAGCAGCAGCCAACAACCAAAACAGTCCAAGAATCCAACCCGCTGGAGAACCGACAGCGTGTAGTCGAATCCCCTCACCAGCAGCAGCCAACAACCAAAACAGTCCAAGAATCCAACCCGCTGGATACCTCAAGCTCAAAAGGCAAAACAAAACAAGTCTCCAGCACTACAATAATATTCCCTACCATGGAGATCTCAACCACAACCGAACAAAATACACAAGAGATCTCCAATACACTTTCCCTTTCGACACCCACTCCAGTCACTATAAGCCTTAGCTCACCAAGAACCTTCTACCGACAAAGTCCACCTCAAGCCACATCTATTGACCTCCAAATCTCGGAAGAAATCAGCCAACTCTACAATCCACATGATGTGGTAGAGAAATATATATTTGAAGAAGGATGGCTGAAGCAACCGATGGACCTCCAGCTCGAAGCCAGATTTCGAGAAAACGCCAGACTATTCCTCGAAAAGGCGTCGATAAGCCTGGTGAAAGTCCATGAAGATGAGGAGCTGGAAGATCTGCAAAGTGACCTCCCCGATCTACCGGAACTACTCAAACATCAAGTCCAAAATGAGGATGCTCCACTTCTCATGTCAAAGATCGGGGCAACGGTCGATCTTCCGTGGCAAAACGTCAGAATCTTAGTTCCATACCAAGAAGAGATAAGGAAAAGAATCTGGCGTAAAGAGGATCAGCTCGTCAAATTGAACGAGCTGGAGCTACGTGGGATGACGCACCTGTCAGAGCGCAGAGCCAATCTCTACCTTCTTTCCCTAAGACGTCTTCATATGTTCTTAGGGAAAGGAAATGATCTGGCTGCTCTCAGGCGAGAGGAAAAGCAGAGGCCCCGAATACAAGCCGTAGAAAGAGTTGGAATAGATCGGCTCGGGACCTTCCTACTAAGCGTCTACCACGTAGTGAGGGAAGACGGTACAAGAGAGACCTTGACAGAGGCTGACTTCCCGTACATCAGAGCTGAAGACATCTCACAGATGATTGGAAGCTACCGATACGTGGGAACGCTGCAGGACCAGGACGTCAAATTAGGATACATGACGATCAAAAGGTTCATGCTCCGACAAATCAAGTACGGAGCGACGCACGACCTGCAGCTAGCACTGGAGTCAAATGTCAGAAAGGTCAACCTCACCAAACCATCATTCGAGCTCCCTGAACAAGTTGAATATGGTGAAGGCCACGTGTTCGAAAGTGAAGATCCAGCGGTGGTCTACATCAACTACAAGGGAGAAAAGCGAATATTGAAGACATCGGAGATACCAAAATTCTCCGACGGAACGCTCCTCATCATACGAGAGAAGTTGAGGAGCATACTGGATAAGATGGAAGGTGAAGGACCGGACACAAAAGCCAAGATACTGAATATGCTGAACAACATACAAGAAAGGCTTTCGTTCCGGAGGGAAATAAGGACGTACGAGCACAAGCTTGGACTACGGAAATCCGTGTACGCCCAGCAACGACCCAAAGGCTCAAAGAAACAGACAAAGACGAAGAAAGGACACTAAGGGGGAGAATGTTAGGAATTAATTGTAGTGTCCTTAGTTAGTATTTGAGTTTTGGGTCAATATTAGTTAATTTATTGTATTTGGGGTCAAATTGTAAATATTTTATTGTTTGAGTCCCAAGCCTTAATATACCAACTCATGTGGTATATAAGGCATCCCATTAACCCTAATTAGGGTAGGTAAGGGTATAATTCTTAAAAAGTAAGTTCTTAATTTCGGCACACACACAAACACACACTGAAGGTGTTTTAAGAACTTTATCATTTTTAAGCCTTTGATCCTCTCTTGAGTGCGTAATCGGACTAACAAGTGGTATCAGAGCCAAACACGTTTGGATTTGATCAAATTTTCTGAAATTTTTGGTGTTTTTCATGCGATAAACTCGAAAATATTTAGGTCTTGGTCTTGAGATTTTTCAGTCTATGTTGCTGATTTTGCTTGATTAAGATCAACATTTAGTTTTTTTTTCGAGTGTTTTTGAGTGATTACCCATCAATTTTCAGTTGATTTGAGTGAGTTTTGGGGAGAAATCGCGCATGAAATTTGATTCTAGAACAGTGTTCATCTGCCCGAAGTTTGTTCATCAGCCCGAAAATTGATTCATCTCGCCGAATTTCGATCGAAATTCGCCAGAATTTGAGACAATTTTCATTAGATAGCTGGCCGAATTTGGATATTGAATTTCTATCGCCGAAATTGGTTAATCCAATTTCAAAATTCTCGCCGAATTTCAATTAAGTTACCCGAATTTTGAATTCCTGATTTTGAATCAAATTTTACAATTTCGGCGAACTTCTACTACCCGAATTTGGCAAATTTTCGGGCAAAATTACAAAATTTGCCCAATTGTGGAAAACTCGGCGAATTACTACTGTTCAAATCAAATTCGACGAATTTCTACTAATACCCGAATTTCATAATTTCGTGACCAATTTAATTTGAGTCCCCCGAATTTGTGAAATTTGGCGAAACTGAAATCGAATTTCTACCCGAATTTAGACTAAGCGAAATATTTCCATCCGAGTTTCACTATAACCCACCCTTTGAAATTACCCTTAACATTTTCGACCACCTAAAATTTTCGGCCACCCCTTAAAAAAAAAAAAAAAAAAAAAAAAAAAAAAAAAAAAAAGGACTTTCGAAAATTTTTTTTAAAAATAAATTTTTTCGGGCCCAAAATTTTAGGTATAGAAAACGCTTTTGTTAATTTTCCAAAGGCAAATCCACTTTACGTGTCAACGATCACGTATCCAACAATCTATTTAGGACATTTTTGGCAAATTTTAGAAAAAGTTTTGGTAACTCTCAAATTTTCGAAATCTAATTTTTTTTCGAAATTTCACGCTATCTTTTGACAAAACCAAACTTTTTGGAACAAAAGTTTCAAGAGCCATTTCTTTCAGAAAATAATTAATTTTAAAATTAATACTTAATTATGGATGCTCAAGCTAAAGAAATTGAGGAATTTAATCGATGTCGTTTTGAACTCAAAGCAACTGAGTGGAATGTCGTCACAGAACAATATGAGGTTATCCTAGCAATCTGCAATAAATGGTACACTAGAACTATCCCTTTAAAGACAATTATTGCGAAGCTAGTCGACCAAGATTCCTTTTCAGCGCTTGACGGGGAAAACAAGTTATATAAATCTATCTCGTGGTTGGAAATTCCTATGATTGCTAGTAAAATTTCCGAATTGAACGCAACTTTGGAATCGGAAAGAGTAGTGTTTCAAGCAGAAAAGCAAAAACTCTTAGAGGAGATTTCAAATCTTAAAAATTCCCCGTCCTTACCTGTTTTCCATGATTTTTCAAAAGATACATCATCCTCGAAACAGGTCAAGACAACAAAAATTAAAAGCATCTCTGTTCTCAAATCTGAGAAAGCTTCAAATACACATTCTAAGTTACCCGTGACGACTTCAAAGTCTACGGTGACCCGAGCAGAAAAGATAAGTAAAAAGCCTAAGCTTAATTCTTCCAAGGAACAGGAGAAAAATAGGAAGAGGAAAGGAAAATCAACACCTTCTATGAAAACTAGAGTAGAAACTGTTATTGATTTTTCCTCTCCTATTCCTATTAAAAAGGATGCTCCTCAAAGAGAAGTTTCATGCTCAAGCAAGCTAACTTCTCGAGCTTCCAAAATTTCCCATTCTTTAAAGAATGAGAAAAGTGGATTTCCTTACACGAACAAAAATGTTTATCATTCTCGTAAGCAAAATCCCACTAAAGACCATCATTATGGAGTGAATTGTGTGAAGTCTTCTCGTAGGTATTCACCCGCTATACATGCCTGCAATGTTGTAGCTTCGTATTCCTACTTGAAATATCCTGTCAAAGTCCATTCGGAAAAGCACCTTATGAGACTAGCCAAAGAGAAGATCTTTCACTCTAGAATACCTAGAGACACATTCACTGGCACTGAAACGTCTTTTCCGTGTCAAATTACCCCTAAGTGGTTATCCAATAATTTATTGTTGGACGATTTAGGACCGAATTTGACACATGCTAAGCATAAATTATTTTCTGCTAATAAGGGAGGACCCATACAAATATGGGTACCAAAGTCCCGATAAGGTTTTGCAGATAACCCAGCATGGTTGGTATCCCGTTGAAAAATACCTTCTTTTAAAATGGTACATTTTAAATATGCATTTTCAAAACATTACGAGATTTTGAGATCCGAGTTGCATATTACGCACGAAAATGATAAAAACCATTTTTAAATGAGCCTTATTTGAGGGGGAGCTACTCTTTTACTTATAAAAGAGAAGCAACCTCTACAATTGTTTAAAAGGGAGAAATAATTACATTTTTTTTGGGGGGAGAGAGCATGGATATGTAAATTTAGGGAAAGAGATTGAAGAGAAATTGTTTCAATCCGACTACGCATCTTTTGAGGGGGAGCAATATTATTTAGGGAGCATGATTCAAAAAAAAAAAAAAAAAAAAAAATTATTATCCCTCGGACACCATTCGACGGATTGGAACGAAGAATTTCGAGCATCCAAATATCAAGTCTTTTCTAAACGAAGAATCTCAAGCTTCCAATGGTGGCCTTTAGTGCAAACTCGGTGCTCACTTCAAGCAACCTGCTCCGGCATTGCTGATACAAATAAAGCAGCACTCACTACTTCCTACCGGACGCAAGGATAATTTGTTCTCATGATTCAGGCAAATCCAACTGAATCTAACCCCGGAACATCACCGAGAACTAGTCAATATCTTGCAAAGCTTGCCTCCGATGATGCTTCTGATCCATTTTGAAAAGACCAACACTACAACATTCCCTTACCTCACAAATATCTCGGATCACACCCCCATAGGTACAGGTGCTAATTTTATTAGCTCCCGGGTAGAAGTCGCCGCATTAGGTCCAACGGCGCATGCACAACCGAGCCTCACCCACTCGTCTGTCTCACAAAAGACAGGTGTTTCAAGAAATCACGGGGAGACACGACTACTATCACCGCTTCACTCGGAAGTGGGAGATATTGAATTAAGTGGTACTCAGCCCCACTACCACACTTTCTTGTGCACAATCGAGTCTAGTGTGTCCTCACGTCCCATATTTTAAATATTTTCTAGGACACATACACTCTTATAACACCTGGTCTTTGTGATCAAGTTAGAACTTTCGTAGACATGTTACTCGTAGACATGGTTCGATGATCGGAAGGAAGTCCTGCCGTTGCAACATCAAAACAACAACGGAATCAGGCCATCGTCTCGAGCTAGTCTCTAGAACGATGAAAACGGGATGCCTATGTGGCCCCGGTTTACCAAGCCCTGTACTCACAGGCAATCGTGATGACGGATTGCCTTAGTGGCTCCGTCTGTTCATTACCACGCCGACCTGTCGTTTGTGTCCTTATCTTCCAAAACAAGCATGCCGATCTCGTTAATTCGATCGCCATGAGGGGGAGAAGGGGACACGGATAAACAAAGAGGTCGGACCACCCAACAAATTCCGCCGAGCGTACCACTCTGAAGCCGGGCTCTCCTGCACTTGAACGTACATTCCAAAGGAGCCTCGGCACAACTTAAATCAAGCCCCACACTTACCTTCTTCCGGAGCCAGACAAGCTTTCTCGAAGCCGAACCAGACAACTTCCTTCGAAGAAGATGAACCTGGAGCCAAGAAGAAGAGAATTGATGTTAACGGGAAGTCTTTGTGACCCCGGTTAACCTTCAAGACGGATCGCCTTTGTGGCTCCGTTAGGTTATTGCCCAACCTGAGTTGCTTCTCCTCGTCCTGACGATGCAAACATCTTGCCATCGACGACCTATTTTCACCTAGTAGTAAAGAAAGAAAATGGGAGCCGTACCACAACGAAAAATGCAAGATTGATCGGAAATGCTCAAATCTCAAGCGTCATCAGAAAATCAAGCGAACCACGACCTTCAAAACTCGAATTTACAGCCACAAGTTCGCCTCTCCGAATATAAAGAGAACTCCCCAATCCCAACACAAGGTTGAACAAACGTAGGGGGAGTTGTGCACTATCAAAGGGAGAGACTGAACTCACCGGCAAGCCTCTTCGAGCCCCGACATCTCCAAGACAAGCTTCGAGAGAAGACTTGATGAAAGATGCGGTGCCGAGAAGAGAAGGTCAAGACGAGACAAAGGAGGAGAAACACTAAAGAAGAACACACGCACTAACGCTTTCGCTAATGCCACTTTGATACGTGTTCTTCAAGGACTCAGGAAAAGATTTACAAGACCAAGATACCAAGCGCTTAATTATAAATTGAACACAAAGGGGGAGATTGTTAGGATTATTTTATTGTGTTCAATGTATTATTTTATCTTAGTCTTGTAATTAATTTAGCGAACTAGGCTTTAATTTAATTAGAGGCTAGTGAGCTATTAAATGTAACTGGGCTTACAAAAGCCCAAGGTATTATATACCAACTTGTGGTATAAATACCAAAAACCCTCACACATAGTGTGTGGGTGAAGAGATTAGTCATATTACAAGAGAATTCCCAAAGCTATCAAAGTCTCCCACGCCCATCCCACGAGGAATCAATACTTCCGAGCTTTAATCGTGGTAAATCGTCTTTAATCTTAAACGTAGTTGGATGCGTAGGACTAACAGAATTAATGTTATTATTTTCGGAAGTGGAGCCGATTTCAAAATTTGTGCTTTTAACATTAATACATTTTAAAGCATATGTTGAAGCAACAACATGAAAATTAGAAACGGCTCTCTTTTCACGAGTGTCCTTAGTTTTTGGTACAGAAGAAAATTTTGAAAATAAGTCATTTCTATCAATATTTTTCTTCTTAACTTCTATACTAGACCATCTCTCCTTAGCATGCTTCGTCTCTTTAACTACTCTAATGTACATGAAGTAGAAAAAGAATTAGTAATAGACTTTTTTGGTTTCGAAGCAATTAAAGACTCTTTTTCTCCCTTGACGCTTTTTAAAAGAGATTTTTCTTATTTTGAAATATTTTGTAAAATAAAGGGAGAAGTTTTCTTAAATTTGGTCTTGTCCTCGATTAATGATTTTTCTTTCAAAATTAAATCAGGACAAGATTTTAAAATGTTAGTCAAAACTGAGGAATTTTTGAGATTTGAAATCTCCAATTAAAGCGCATTCTTTTCTGCTTCAAAATTCTTTCTTTATGATTCTAATGAGGAGTATAAATCAACTATTTTCTGAATAATAGCAGGAATATAACAGAAAGTATAATTTTTAGAATGATCATGATTTTTTTCCTCGACTTTAGGAATATTTACTATAGTTTATTTTGAATTATAGTCATTAGACATGTTTATCTCCCGTGTCTTGTAACTAGTATTCAAATTAATCTAATCAAAGGGGGTGTCAGTTCTAGTTTTGGCTTTTCTTTTGGATTCTTCTAAGGCATTTATTTCTGAAGCATTAGTGAATGCTATTAAAGAAGTTAGTCCTCAACCCATTTACTTGATATCGTATAATTGTTTTACGTTAACCTTTTTCTAGTTACAAGGATTATTAAAACCTAAGCCTTCAACATGATTATAAAATTCTATATCATGTGGCTGATTTAGAAGAATTGTCTGATCTGTTTGTCCCTTTTTTGTCAAAAGATCATCTAAAGTCTTAATCATAGAGTAAAGTTTATTACGTTCATCAGAGATTTCCTTATAATTATTTCTAGAAATTTTCTAAATCTCTCTGACTATCGCTATGAGTTTTACGAAGGTCGTTAATTTTAGTCTCAGAAGTAGCTATCCAAGATTCAAGACTAGGTCTAGTTTCCTTAGCATTAGATAAGAGAATTTCTAAGTGAACTTTCTTATCTAATTGCATTTAGAAATTATTTTCGCTAAGAGCTAGTCTCTCTTCTAACTCTTTTGTAATTTTCCACTCACTATTCATGTTAGCATATTTAATTTGTAAAGATTCTAACATGATTAATAATGTAGATTCTGGTGTAGCTACCTCTTGAGACGAGGTTGATGCTTTGTAGTCGTCATACCTCTTCGTTGAGCTTGCGTCTGACGCATCTTCAAGAAATACCATGAGCGCTAAGTTGTCCATTTCAGAATCAGTGGTGTGTTCGACCCAGTGCTCTTGTTCAGCCATGAGAGCTACTCCAGCTTCCTTCTGTTTAGTTAATTGGAATTTCTTGGAGTAATAGTTTGCGTCATTCTTCTTCGAAAGACTGCATTCTCTGGCGAAGTGCCCTATTTTGCCACAATTGTAGCATTTTTGTGGCTCTTTGGCATTCGTGGATTCTAAAGACTCGGCTGGTCTTTCCTTGTTTGAGATCCGAAGTCGATTAGCTGAAGAGGAGGACTTCTTTTTGTAGAACGTTTTGTTCATTTATTTTTTAATGAGAGCCAATTGCTTCTTAAACTCTTTCATGTCAGGCTCAGAACCCGAGTCTGAGTCGTCTTCTACTTCTTAAGAACGCGGCATTTTTATACTCTTGTCTTTGCGAGATCGACTTGTTTTTCTTTCCGAAACAAGAGCTATTGAGTCTTCGATCTGTTTGCCCTTTTGTTCCTTCTGAATCTCGCTGATATCTGCCTCGTGTTGAGCGAGATTGTCAAAAAAGGCGTGGATATCCATTTCGTCCAAATCCTTGTTCTGACGGATTTGCATGGATATTTTCTTCCACTCCGGATGAAGAGATGATAGAAATCGGATGTTTACCTCCATATTTATCTTGAATATTTCTATCCTCCTCATCTCGTTCAGAAGAGTTAGATATCGCTGATAGAGTTCGTATTGATTTTCTTCCGTCTTAGCTTTAAAAGAGTCGTAGGCTGTGAGTATGCTTTCTTTCTTAGCCTTTACTCCGACTCCGATCCTTTGCATCATTTTGTGGAGCTCGTCCCACATAGCCTTAGCACTTGATAGACTATCAATTTGCATATATATTGTCATTTGGGATGCTTTGTATCAGGAAAGTTTTAGCTCCGAGATCAGCTTTAACTCTTAATATCTCCCCTTCAGAGTATTCACTAGGAATTTTAAGTCTTCTAGTGGCTGGAATGGGTGGATTATTTGTGGCATCGCGTTCTTGGATGAGCCAGAATTGAGCGGGTCCTTGTGCATCGCGTTCTTGGAGAGAAGCTATTAGATTCGTAGCTTCTCCATACGGTATATTCGCATCTTCTTAGAATTGGAGGACGGACATCGTTTCCAAGAGAGTAAGCATCCGTTGTTGTAGTTGATTGGTAGGATCTCGTGAAAATTTTAACTTGAGTTGGTAAGTGTGGTTCACAAGTGACAATTTGTTAGTAATGTTGGGTTCGTACTTCAAGCTTTCCTTTTAGGGCCTATTTGTAGGTTTTTTTTAAAAAAAAATTGTGTTTGAGTACAAAAAATATTTACCACAAAAATTGATACTTCTAAATTTTATTAAAGGAGTTTTGAATAGATGATTTTAATAAAAAAATTTGAGTATCGAGAATGATTGTGCGAATAGAAATATTTTTCGTAAGTTTTGAAAAAGACGATTTTGATTCTTTGATAAGAAAATTTTAAAATCAGTGTAAAAATAATGTTTGTGTTTGAAAGTTCGGTAGGTGAAATTTTTTTTTCGAGCAGTAAGTTTTTCAATTTGAAAAATTCTGATCCTTCAAATCAAAAACGAGTTTTGTAAGTATAAGTTTATCGAAGAATGTTTAGCGAAAAATATTTTCGACTGAAAAAATATTGGCAAAAGTATCTGTTAGGAATTAATTGTAGTGTCCTTAGTTAGTATTTGAGTTTTGGGTCAATATTAGTTAATTTATTGTATTTGGGGTCAAATTGTAAATATTTTATTGTTTGAGTCCCAAGCCTTAATATACCAACTCATGTGGTATATAAGGTATCCCATTAACCCTAATTAGGGTTGGTCAATGTATAATTCTTAAAAGTAAGTTCTTAATTTCGGCACACACACACAAACACACACTGAAGGTGTTTTAAGAACTTAATCATTTTTAAGCCTTTGATCCTCTCTTGAGTGCGTAATCGGACTAACAAGTGGTATCAGAGCAAGACACGGATCGATCTGTGCAAATCTATACCAATTTCGTTTGATTTCGTCAAGATCGAAAGAGTTTACTAAGCAATTTTATTTTCGATTTTTTTCAAGTATTTTGGGTTAGATCTTGCTGTTATTGATGTTTTTAAACCTTTAAATGCTTGATTATCAGTCTTGGCTTGTTTAGGAACTCGTTTAGATTAATTTTCGTCAAGTTTGAGAAATTTCTGGGGAGAAATCGATTGAAATTGGTGTGTTTTAAAGTTGCTGGAAAAATTTCGGGCGTTTCTCTAGAACAGTGTTTATTCGCTCGAAGTTCGTTCTTGAACCCGAAAATTAACTCATATTGCCGAATTTCAATTGAAATTCGCCGAAATTGAGAAAATTTTCGATCAGAAAATTGACCGAATTTGAGTAAGCTAAGTTTATTCGCCGAATTTGCTTTCTACTGTTTAAAATTCACGGCGAATTTGGTCGAATTTTAAAATTAAGATTGCCCGAATTTCAACTTAAAATTTTCGGCGAAGTTTTGATTTAAGTCACCCGAATTTCTTAATTCTCGGCGAACTTTTATCAGAAAGTCACCCGAATTTTGATTTTTTTTAATTCTCGACTGAATTTAGTTTACCCGAATTTTGAAAGTAATTTTCGATAAAATTTTTCCTACCTTAATTTAATCCTGAACTTCGGCGAACTTATATTTGTCACCCGAATTTTGATTTCCTTTGATTTCAAAATTCTCGACAAAGTCTTTTCATCCGAATTTCAGAATTCAAATTTCGGCAACAACTCTACAAGTGCCCGAATTTTACTCTTTCAAATTAAAATAAAAAGTCGATCACTTAAACACAATTTCTATCCAACCAAAATTTATTCAAACTTAACGTTAATCTTTGACGTTATTTCTCGAAACTGACCATTTAGGATTGCAGATCACGACCGTGAACGATCATTAAAAGGCACTCAACTACATCCATGGATATCATAGCAATCGGAAGTGATAACAGACCCCCAATTCTAACAATGAAAAGGGGGGAGTCTACATATAAAGATATGGCCAAGAATGACATCATCTTGGCCAAAACACAAAATTTGGTCACTGAGCTAGAAAATAAACTAGCTACTTCAAAAAATCACTAGAATTAGCTGAAGCTAATCTAGTAAAATCTGAAGAAAAAGTAGTTTCCCTGACATCAAAACTGACCGTGCTTGAGCATATCCAGAATTCTCCATTAGAACACTTGCAAAAACTAGAAGCTCTGGAAAAGAAAAACGCAACAAATTATCAATGTGTGCTCAAACACTTAGGTGAAAAAGCAACTCTCAGATGTCATTTAGAAAATGCATCTGAGAAAATCTCGAAGCTTGAATCCGAGACTAATATGCTGAATGCAAATATTAGTCAATTAACCACTAGCCTGCGAATTAGTGAAGAAGAGCGTATTGGTAAAACAGATCAATACAATCTTCTAATGGAGGAACGTAAGAAGCTTTACTCCAAAATCAAAAGTCTGGAGGACCTCCTTACGAAAAGGGGACAAACCGACAAAACGATTTTCTTGAATCAGCCTAAGGACACGAGATTTTACAATCCACGTGAGGGCTTAGGCTTTAAGCCAAACCAACAAACCACTGATAAACGGCCGCTTGCTCTTTACAATGCTGCATACCTAGGACTAGGAATACCTAGCTTGTTAGCCTTTCTCAGATCATCTGAAGAAGAAGATAACCTAGAACAGGAAAAGCGCAAGAACAAAAGCAAGGCCGAAATATCCTTGGATTACAAGGAAATCAACGATAGTTATGGAAGTAGGGAAATTCCTCTTTCAAATGACTATCTACATATGTTTCCCCATCCTCCCTCTGAATCTGATCAGCCCATGACAGAAACATCTAGCTCAAAGAACTCAGATCTTTGCCGAATTTACATTCCTCAAAAGATCAAGAATATTCAATCCACGATAGAGCTCGAACGGAAAACATTTCAAGCTGAAAAGGAGAAACTCCTTGAGAGAATTTCCTCACTTGAAAATCAATCATATGCTGATCTCGCTAAATCTTCTAAGTCGGAGTCTGTTACTATAACACCAATAGATTCCTCATCCATGAAGAATAGGCTAACTAAGAAGATTCTCATTCAAGCAACAGCTAACATCCCTTCACCATCTATGACAGATCTGAGACGGACAGAGACTGCTGGGAAGAAAAATTCAGGAACGCAAGAGAAGGATGCCAAAATCTTTGATAAAAAGACGAAGCAAAATTTGACTAGTGTTTCTGATTTAAAATTATTTCCAAAAACATTTAGAAATCTTTCTTCATGTAGTTCGAACTATGCTTCCGCTTATTCCCGTATTCCTTCCACAACAAGTTCTGTTAAGAATGTCAGTGATTATCTTACCTACGATAAGTGTATAGCTACGAATGCTAAATTTATACGTCGTAGAGATATGATTTCAGGAACACACACGAAAACGGTTCTACCATCCAAAACGTCCAACCTAAAAGTTGACGAAAAGGTAGCTAGAACATTCAGAAGGCCAACTCCCACTGAAACAAAAGCTAAAGCTCAAGCTTTAGAGAAAAAGGTCAAAAACGTGACCAAATCAGACCCAAAAATACCTGAGCAATCGAAAACCCGAGCTGAAGCTAAGGGAAAAGATTGCAAACAAATCTGGGTAATTAAAACAGTGCTTGCTGCATGCACAAAGCTCTGTTTTCCTTTAGGGGTAAAGAAAATTTGGGTACCGAAAAACTCAGGAAAGATACAAGCCAACCTGGTACACAATTCACCCAATCTTGCATGCACTTTAACCTCTGCAAATGCGAGGACCCGTCTTAAACGGGATCTCTAACACTGCTTAAACTTATCTTGCAGATAAGTCATGTGTGGTACTTAGACTCGGGTTGCTCCACACACATGACTGGAAGAAAAGAACTGCTGAGCAACTACACAGAGAGATTTGGTGGAAAGGAGGAGTTTATTTCATTTTTATTAAGGGGGAGTTTATTTCATTTTTATTATGGGGGAGTATATTTCATATTTATTAAGGGGGAGCATATTTCAATTTTATTAAGGAGGAGCTTATTTTTATTACGGGGGAGTATATATCATTTTATTGAGGGGGAGCTCTTTGACATAATATAAAATTCCGAATCTGCAATTTATTTGCCAAAATTTCATCCAAATCACGATGGAATCGACCTATTTTAATTTTTAGGTTTCGGGCGAAATTCGAGTAAAATTCAAATTTTCATCCGAATTTCTGCTTTTCAATCCAAAATTCGGCGAATTTCTACTGTTCACTCGAAATTCGGCGAATTTCTACTGTACCCCGACTCCTCACAGTCGAATTCCATCGCCCGAATTTGTCAATTTCGGCAAATTCAATTTTAAAGACAAGCACCCGAATTTGATGAATGATGATAACAAATTCGATTTAATTTTTACTTACCCGAACTTCATTACAATTCGGCGAACAAAAATTTCAAATCCTCATTACCCGAACTTCATCAAATTCGGCGAACAAAACCTTTCAAATCCAAATTCGGCCAAATCAAACTTCGAGTATTAAACTTTTCAATGTACTCTTAGCCGAATTTGTGAACTTCGCCGCTTGTATTTCAAAAGTATAATCTTATTTACTTAAGCAAATTTCGGGCACTTTCATATAAAATTTTTCAAGTCCGAAATTTTTTTTCTAAGTAACGTCTTTATTTACTCTGCCTATGCTAACAATTTTCTGTGTTTCCTTCTTAGCAGATTGAATAAAAATGTTACGAGAAATTGACGAAGTATTCCCTCAAAGTCAATGGGCCACTAAAATTCCCAACAACCCGGCCATTGACTTTGACAATATCTCGGTCCCAGCGCCGATATCCTTGACCAACTCCGCCGAAGGGACTTATCCACCAAAAATAAAACCCGACAAGTCCTTCCCTACCTTCGGTGGTTTCCAGTGATAATAACCCACTTTCAAGACCTACACCCCGAGATAACCCGTCGACCGAGATCGGAGGGATACCAAATTCCCAAGCTAGCATCCCTCCATTCTTCCAAATCCAAATTTGATCTCGAGTCGATGCGGATCCCTGACCACCTCCTACAAATCGCTAATCCTTCCAACCCAATAGTAGCGAGGTACCTCCAATCCATCACCCTTGAAGACACTCCTATGGTTCGACAAAACCCAGTCGAACCTACCCCGGGAATTAGCCTACCCCAGCCTCAGTTAGGTCTAGGAAGCGCCGCTTCCCCTCCTCGTTCCTCACGAAAAACAAAACGAGGGGAAGACGTAAGACGCATACAGGAGCGTCGCACCAAACAAAAACATGATCGACCTCCTCAGTCCTCTAACCCACTACAAAGCCGGGCCGAACCCGTAGGAACAGGAGACGACACGATCGTCTCCCGAGTAGCAGTCGTGCCATCAGGCCCAAGCACGCAAATAACCCTTCCAACCCATTCGGTCGTCTCCCAACAGACGACCGTCTCAATAGCACCGGAGGAGCCACGACAACCATCATTGCCTTATTCGGAGGCAATAGATGTTGAATTAAGCAGTTCACTTCCTCCGACTGCGCCCTCCTTGATCACAGGTCTAGTGTCCGCACCAACTAAAATTTTTTCCATTTCTAGGACACATACACTATTTTCCGCACCTCTAAGTCTTCCAGACTTAGACAGAACGCTCTCTGACGTCACTCTGGGGTTAATCTCCGAGGGACTGAGCGGAAGCCCCGAAACGATCAACATCCCACCAGTCGTCTCGGGCCAACGGTCTGAGTTTGTCTTAGCACCGTTGCCACCGGTGTGCCTTGGTGGCCCCGGAAGACCCACTACAGTGGGCGGCACGTCAGAAATCTACTCTGACGTCGCGACAACGGCACGCCTCAGTGGCTCCGTTTTATTTCCCGATCCGTTTGTGACGGAGTCTCGGCTACGATCTTTTGGCGACGAACTAGTGGAAAAAGTCCGGGCCATGATCGAAACATCAAGACAAGACAAAGGCAAGACTCCAGTCACACACGAGACAGCTGCTGCTGTTCCTTCACTCACACAACCAGAAGAAGGACCGTGGGACGTGCCCATTGAAGAACTCTTCAACATTCTTTTGGCACGTATCCGGTCGGCGCCACACCTGACACCGAAGGAGAAAGAAATCCAGAGGCTGATTGACCCCACCAGCTGCCGAACACAAGCCGGGGGCCTATCTGGATCGCGGGACGACCCTGAAGACGAGGACCGTCCCGAGGGGGAGAACCGACAGCGTGGAGTCGAATCCCCTCACCAGCAGCAGCCAACAACCAAAACAGTCCAAGAATCCAACCCGCTGGATACCTCAAGCTCAAAAGGCAAAACAAAACAAGTCTCCAGCACCACAATAATATTCCCTACCATGGAGATCTCAACCACAACCGAACAAAATACACAAGAGATCTCCAATACACTTTCCCTTTCGACACCCACTCCAGTCACTATAAGCCTTAGCTCACCAAGAACCTTCTACCGACAAAGTCCACCTCAAGCCACATCTATTGACCTCCAAATCTCGGAAGAAATCAGCCAACTCTACAATCCACATGATGTGGTAGAGAAATATATATTTGAAGAAGGATGGCTGAAGCAACCGATGGACCTCCAGCTCGAAGCCAGATTTCGAGAAAACGCCAGACTATTCCTCGAAAAGGCGTCGATAAGCCTGGTGAAAGTCCATGAAGATGAGGAGCTGGAAGATCTGCAAAGTGACCTCCCCGATCTACCGGAACTACTCAAACATCAAGTCCAAAATGAGGATGCTCCACTTCTCATGTCAAAGATCGGGGCAACGGTCGATCTTCCGTGGCAAAACGTCAGAATCTTAGTTCCATACCAAGAAGAGATAAGGAAAAGAATCTGGCGTAAAGAGGATCAGCTCGTCAAATTGAACGAGCTGGAGCTACGTGGGATGACGCACCTGTCAGAGCGCAGAGCCAATCTCTACCTTCTTTCCCTAAGACGTCTTCATATGTTCTTAGGGAAAGGAAATGATCTGGCTGCTCTCAGGCGAGAGGAAAAGCAGAGGCCCCGAATACAAGCCGTAGAAAGAGTTGGAATAGATCGGCTCGGGACCTTCCTACTAAGCGTCTACCACGTAGTGAGGGAAGACGGTACAAGAGAGACCTTGACAGAGGCTGACTTCCCGTACATCAGAGCTGAAGACATCTCACAGATGATTGGAAGCTACCGATACGTGGGAACGCTGCAGGACCAGGACGTCAAATTAGGATACATGACGATCAAAAGGTTCATGCTCCGACAAATCAAGTACGGAGCGACGCACGACCTGCAGCTAGCACTGGAGTCAAATGTCAGAAAGGTCAACCTCACCAAACCATCATTCGAGCTCCCTGAACAAGTTGAATATGGTGAAGGCCACGTGTTCGAAAGTGAAGATCCAGCGGTGGTCTACATCAACTACAAGGGAGAAAAGCGAATATTGAAGACATCGGAGATACCAAAATTCTCCGACGGAACGCTCCTCATCATACGAGAGAAGTTGAGGAGCATACTGGATAAGATGGAAGGTGAAGGACCGGACACAAAAGCCAAGATACTGAATATGCTGAACAACATACAAGAAAGGCTTTCGTTCCGGAGGGAAATAAGGACGTACGAGCACAAGCTTGGACTACGGAACTCCGTGTACGCCCAGCAACGACCCAAAGGCTCAAAGAAACAGACAAAGACGAAGAAAGGACACTAAGGGGGAGAATGTTAGGAATTAATTGTAGTGTCCTTAGTTAGTATTTGAGTTTTGGGTCAATATTAGTTAATTTATTGTATTTGGGGTCAAATTGTAAATATTTTATTGTTTGAGTCCCAAGCCTTAATATACCAACTCATGTGGTATATAAGGCATCCCATTAACCCTAATTAGGGTTGGTCAATGTATAATTCTTAAAAGTAAGTTCTTAATTTCGGCACACACACACAAACACACACTGAAGGTGTTTTAAGAACTTTATCATTTTTAAGCCTTTGATCCTCTCTTGAGTGCGTAATCGGACTAACAGTATCTTGTCGAAAAATGATTTATCGATCGCAAAAAAAAAAAACTCATATTTGTTATAAAAAAATAGATTGATCAAAAAACTATGCCTTTTTTTTAAAATTATTTCGATAAGTTTGACTCAATTTGTTTACTAAACTTATTCGAGTGTAAAATATTCGATTGATATAGGTTTTCGCTAAATTTTAACTTGAGAATTAAGATGATCCAAAAACTTGAGATCAAAAAATTTGTAATCGAAAAGCAAGTATGAAGAGACTTTAGAATTGTGCTTTGTTATTTTGTTATCCTTGTAATTAGGGGCGTAATTAGTAGTTTTGGTAGTGTAGGACTAAATAGTAAATATAAAATGTAAATAGGTATAAATACAATGTACACTATCAAAATCAATACACAAGTTCATTTTCGTAAAAATACAAGCATTGAATTCATATTCTAAGAGAGAGAAAAGCAATCGAGAAACACTCTCTCTCAAGATCTTCAAAAACGATATTCGACCGAAGGTATTTTATAAAATTTATCATTCGAATATCTAGAATTCGTGCTTAGATCAATCGGTAGTTGATATATGAGGACCTAACAATTTGTATTAGACCAGATCGTGATCGTCTTTGGATTGAATTCGCGAATCTAATATCAAAACTCACGGGAATTATATTTTGATCAATGCATTTAATGTTTGCGAATTTTGTTGATGATCTTGTTGATTAAGTGATAGATTATATGTTAGGAATGATTTACGTACTGATTTCAATCGCTTAGAACGTCATATTATATAAGATTTTCGATTTAGATCGATATTTGCGTTTGCGATCAAGTTTTGACTCCGATTTGATTTTCTTAATATTCGATATATTTTGCTATAAAACGTGGTTAATCTTGTGTTTGTTCATATTAAGAACTAAGAAACGAGTGATTATCCAGAATTTCAGCACCTAACTTGAACATCTCGGTCGAATCTGCAAATTTCACTGTTACATTGAACTTGACTGTTCATCGATCGGTTTTTCGATCGAAAAACTTGAATTGAAAAATACTTATTTCGAATAAGTTTGCAGCCGAGAAATTTTTCGATGACAAACACTGTTCTCGTGTGTTTTACTCAAAAATAAGACTCGAAAAACATTATTTCGATAATTAGTTTTTCGATTCATATATAAATATCTTTTTCGAGGTTAATAAAGCGTATTTTTTTCGACGGATACTGTTCTCGCTAAATAAATATCTAATTTTTACTCGAAAAACTTGTGATAGTAAAACTAGTTTTTCGATCACAAGATTTTTGATCATTTAAATTTTCGAGTTAAAATTTAGCGAAAACATATTTCGATCGAATAATTCACACTCGAAAAAATTTTAGTCAACAATTTGAGTCATCAATTTTTCGATAGGATATTTACTCTTAATTTTTCGATTACAAATTTTTCGCTAATGGTTTTTTCGATCAGCAATTGTCGACAAACTATTTTTCGATAGGATATTTACTCTGCAAAACTCTTACGTTCGAAAAATAATTTTCGATAAATACAACGAAAACTTATACGATCGAAAATCTTTTTCGATTAAAGGTTCGAAAATTTTTCAATGGAAAACATTATTGCTCAATATTTTTTTGCATCAAACACACACACATTTTACACTATTTTGAAAGAAATCAAAATTCGTAATTTTCAAAACTTACGAAAAATATTTGTCTCCGAACTATCTTCTACGATACTCAAAATTTTCGTTCTTAAATTCAAAATTCTTTAGCAAAATTTTGAAGTATCAATTCTCATATCAAATAATTTTCGAAATTAAAACAATTACTTAAAGTATGAATCAAACATTACTAACGAAGTTTGTCACTTGTGAAGCACTTTTACTATTTCCATTCCAAACTTTCACGAAGATCCTACCAATCAACTACAAATGGATGCTTACTCACTCGGAAATGACGTCCGCCCTCCAATTCTACGAGAGGCAAATACACCGTTTGGAGAAGCCGATTCTTGAACTTCTTGGAAACTAATGATCAAGCTACCAATTTGATAGCTTCTCTTCAAGAAGGTCCTGCTCAATTTTGGCTCATCCAAGAAGGCGATGCCACCAATAATCCTCCCATTCCCGCCACTAGAAGACTTAAAATTCCTAGTACATAGACCGAGGGGGAGCGATTAAGAGCAAAAGCGGATTTAGGTGCCAAAACTTTCCTAATGCAAGGAATTCCTAACGACATCTATATGCAAATAGATAGTCTAGTGCAAAAGCTATGTGGGATGAACTCCACAAAATGATGCAAAGAACCGAAGTCGGAGTCAAAGCCAAGAAAGCCAATATTCTCATGGCTTACGACTCATTTAAAGCAAAGTCGGAGGAAAATGTTTATGAACTCTACCAACGCTATCTAACTCTTCTCAATGAAATGAGGAAGATAGAAATTTTCAAGATCAACATGGAGGTCAACATCCGATTTCTCTCTTCTCTTCAACCAGAGTTGAAGAAAATATCCATGCAAATCCGTCAAAACAAGGATTTGGACGAAATGGATATCCACGCCATATTTGATAATCTCACTCATTACGAGGAAGATATAAGCGAGATACAAAAAGAACTTAAGGGCAAGCAGATCGAAGACTCTATAGCTCTAGTCTCAGAAAGAAAAACGAGTCGATCTTGCAAGGATAAAAGAATCAAGTTGCCAAGTTCTTCAGAAGATGAAGACGATTCCGAATCGGACTCTGAGAAGGACGCCAACTTCCCAAGAGTAGCTTTGATGGCGGAACAAGAGCATTGGCTGGAAGATACCACAAATTCTGAAGACGAAAATCTTGCTCTAATGGTGTACCTTGACGACGCCTCAAACGATAACTCATCAAGGATGAACAAAAAGCATCCACATCATCACAAGATGTAACAATGCCTAATTCCACATTATTAAACATGCTAGAATCTTTACAAATTAAGTATTATAACATGAAGAATGAGCGGAAAAGTAAAAAGGAATTAGAAGAAAGACTAGCACTTAGTGAAAATAATTTTCAAAAGCAATTAGTCTTGAATGCTAAGATAGAACAATTCAATAAGATATTTTGTTATCTAATGCTAAAGAAACCATAACTAGTCTTGAATCTAGGATAGCTACCTCTGAAATAAAAATAAATGAGCTTAATAAGACTCTTAGCGATTGTTAGACAGATTTAGAGATTTCTAGAAATAATTTTAAGGAAATCTCTGATGAACGTAAGAAGCTTTACTCTAGGATTAAAACTTTAGACGATCTTCTAACGAAAAGGGGGCAAACGGATCTGACTATATTTCTAAATCAACCTCTTGATATAGAATTTTATAATAGTAAAAAAGGCTTACGTTTTAACAATCTCTGTAACTTGGAAAAGGTCAATGTCAAACAGTTATATGGTATCAAGTATATGGGATTAGGATTAACTTCTCTAATGGCCTTTACTAACTCATTCGAAATAAATGCCTTAGAAGAATCTAAACAAAAAGCCACTAACAAGATGATATCCCCTTTGACTACACTGAATTGAATAATAGTTACAAAACACGGGAAATTAACATGTCTAGTGACTAAAATTCAATATATCCTTTCGAAGATCTTCCTAAAGTTCAGGAAGAAAATAATGATTATTTTCAAAATTCTACTTTCTGTTATATTCCTGCTATTATTAAGAAGATAGCTGATTTAAACGCTTCCTTAGAGACAGAAAGAAAGAATTTTTAAAGCTGAAAAGAATGAGCTTTTATTGGAGATTTCTAATCTCAAAACTTCCTCAATTTTAAAATCTTGTCCTCATTTTACCTTGAAAGAAAAATCATTAAATAAGGACAAAATCAAATCTAAGAAAACACCTCCCATTATTTTACAAAATATTTTACATGGAGGAAAAGAGTCCTTAAATGCTTCAAAAAGGAAAAAGATTTTTTCTAACTCTTTTTCTACTACATCCACATGTAGAGTAGAAAAAGAGGTGAAGCATGCTAAAGAAAGTCGCCTAGGATAGAATTTCAGAAGAAAAATGATAGAAATGTCTTATTTTCAAAATTTTTTTTTGTATCAGAAACTATGGACACTCGTAAGAAGACAGCCATTTCTAACTTTAATGTTGTTGCTTCTACTTATGTGTTCAAGCCTATTAATTTTGAAAGCACAAATTTTTAAATTGACTCTACTTCTGAAAACAAAACCCATCATTCTAAGACAAATACAAAACTAAGTCTCGTAGGAAACAAGATCCTGCTATAAAGAAAGCTTATAGCTCGATACATTCTTGTCCTCATTTAAGGTATTCAGTCAAAGTACACTCAGCCAAACACCTTAACAGACTAGCTAGAGAAAAAATTTTCTCATGCACTAAGATTAATAAGACGTTTGTCTGCGCTGAAATTAACCTCCCATGTAAGGTTTAACCTCAATGGGTTTCCAAGACACCATCTAGGCCAACGCAAGCCCAAAAGGCCAAGTTGCCTAATGTGGTACCACTTAAACCAACTACGTCCAAGTTTGTTTGGGTACCTAAAAGCATAAATGGTTTAGGAACAAAAAATGAACAGACCTTACCTACCAAATCTGGTAATCCGAGAGGACCCATTACTAAGTGGGTACCTAAGTCTCTCTAAAAATTTTCTATGCAGATCCATCATGTGTGCTATTTAGATTCTGGTTGCTCCACACACATGACGGGAAATCAAGAACTGTTGAGCAACTACCAAGACCGTTACAACGGAAAAGTCAGATTCGTCAACAATGATTCAGCTCCAATACTACGCTATGGAGATATACTACTGCAGAATCTGACAATCAAAGATGTCTCTTACGTCCAAGGTCTTAAACACAATCTGTTCAGCATAGGCCAATTCTGTGACAAAGGATTTCAAGTGGAGTTTCTAGCTGATCAATGCAGAATTTTAAATAGTCAGAATCAAGAACTTCTAACAGGACCACGAAGATCAAATCTATACACCATCAATCTGACAACAGTTCGACCTTCGACAGCTGTTTGCCTCATCTCACAGACTACAATAATGAGGAACAACTTATGACATCAACGCATGTCTCATCTAAATCTCAAAGCTCTACACAATCTCTCTATCAAAAAGTTGGTACACGGACTACCAACGATTTCCATACATCAAGAGCATAATTGTTCGACTTGTCAAATGGGAAAAATGAAGCGAACATCACACACACTCAAGCAAGTTGCTTCTACATCTCGACCCTTGGAATTACTTCACATGGACCTTTGTGGACCAGTACACAAAGTATCAACGGTCGTAAATATGTGTTATTAATTGTCGATGATTATTCTCGCTACACGTGGACAAGATATCTCCGAACAAAAGATGAGACTGGAGACTTGATAATCAGCTTTGTGAATACGACTCAGAATCTCCTGCAAAATAAAATCCAAGTAATCCGGACTGATAACGGAACTGAATTCAAGAATCAACGTCTCAGCAATTACTACCAGTCACTTGGAATTATTCAACAATTTTCAGCCGCTAAAACGCCTCAACAAAATGGCGTCGTAGAACGGAAGAACCGAACTCTAGTTGAAGCTCAAGAACAATGTTGATCTATTACGGTCTCCCTTATTTTCTATGGGACAATTATTCACAAACGCTTTAAAAAGATGCCGTTTTGTGGCAGAACCGAAAATCTATGGAAGAACCGAAAATCTCATTCTTCAAAGTATTCGGGTGCAAATGTTTTGTGGCAAACGATCGGGAGCATCGAAGCAAGTTCGACCGTAAAGCATTTGAAGCCGTCTTTGTTGGATATTCATCCACTTCTAAAGCATACTGCATCTATATCAAGTCTACGCGTACTTATCTTGGAAAACTACAACGTCACTTTTCAAGAAGTGACCGATTTGGCTTCTGAACAAAACAGTTCAGAACCCGAGCTTGTAGGCGTGTTGGCACAAAGTCAACAACTTCCGACAACTTCTACCTCAAAGTCAAAAGAAGCAATTTCCGCCGACATGGAAGATTTGGATTTTCTATTTGAACATTTTTTTCGGAACGAGTTTCAACTGCTTGCTTCGTCTCATTCTATACCAAGAAGTTCTCCTTCTCCGTCTACGGAAGAAATTTCAATTGAGACTCCCAATCCTCAGAATCCGACAAATGCTCCAGATTTTCCCAATTCTGAATCTTCAACTAGTGATGCAGCTCCTACAAATGCAGATGACGAAATTCCTTCCAATTCAACCTCAGAATTAAATTTCCCAACTAAAAATGATCATCCCATCAATTCCGGAAGTATCGATCTACAAATCAACGAAGTATCTACTTTGGTTCTTCCTCATGAACGCAAGGGAACTCGAGCTCATCCTATCGACCAAATTATCGGTGATCCTTCAAGTGGAGTACGCACTAGGACGTCTACACAACGTGGATTATTCACATGCTTCTTAAGCCAAAACGAACCAATTAAGGTTTCCGAAGCCCTTACGCACCCGGATTGGGTAATCGCGTTGCAAGATGAACTCAACAATTCGAGTGTCTACGACATTAGTTCCTCGACCGCAAGAATAAGAAGAACGAGGACGAGAACGGTGAAGTTATCAGAAATAAAGCACGACTCGTAGCCAAGGGGTACAATCAAAAAGAAGGAATTGACTACGACGAGACGTATGCCCCGGTTGCACGCATCGAAGCAATTCGACTATTTCTAGCATATGCAGCTCATAAAGACTTCAAAGTCTATTAAATGGATGTTAAAACCGCCTTTCTCAACGGCGTGTTAAAAGAAGAAGTCTACGTCGCTCAATCCGACGGGTTCGTACACGAGAACCACCGTGATTACGTCTATCGATTGCACAAAGCCCTCTATGGATTAAAACAAGCCCCTCGTGCTTGGTATGATGTCCTAAGCAATTTCTAGTCAAGTCCAACTTCATAAGAGGAACCATCGATACGACACTCTTCATCAAAAGACAAGGCAAAGACCTGATGATCGTTCAAGTTTACGTTGATGACATCATCTTCGGCTCGACGAATGAACGTCTCTTTCAGAAATTTGATGACCTCATGAAGACCAAATTCGAGATGAGCTTAATGGGAGAACTCTAATTTTTTCATGGACTACAAGTAAAGCAACTCGAAGATGGAATCTTCATCCGTCAAACCAAATATATCCGAGATTTTCTGAAGATATTTAATCAAGACAAGAGCACACCGATGAATACTCCTATGTCAACAAACTGCAAATTGGATGCTGATCAGTCTGGAAAGGCAGTCAACATACAACCTATCGGAGCATTATCGGTTCTCTTCTGTACTTGACGTCCAGCCAACCCGACATCGTCATGAGGTGGAGAAAAGGCAACGAACCACACGAAACGGCCGTGGTTTGAGTCGTGAGCAACCAACAAAGACTCAAGAAGCTGGAGGATCATCCTCAAACCCACCAACCACAAAACCAACAACCCGCCAACAAACAACCACATCTCCCACCACATCCCACACACTACCTCCCTCTCCTACAAATCCAAATCCAATCCCGACCTCTAACCTCCTCCAAGGCCAACCAGAGCAGTTGTCTACGATCCACATCTGATCGTAGACGATTATATCTTAAATGAGAAATGGATGACGCAATGGGAACAAGAGGAAGCTACTCAAGCTCGACTCTCCAACGTCAGATATTTCTTACAACAAGCTTCGGTGGACTTGGTGCTGCTTGAAGATGAAGAACTTCAAGAAGGCGAGAACTACAACTCTGCTCTCCCAGAAGTACCAGAAATAATCAGGCACTGAGTCTACTCTCCTCCCCGCTTATCAAAAGGGACATCAGAGTCGAGACGCCATTGGAGAATATCAGGATTGAAGTCCCGTTAATTGAAGATGTTAGAAAGCAGATATGGAGCGCTCCTAACCGGATAAAGAAGCTCAACGAACTAAACCTACGGGGTATATCACATTGGGAAGATAGGAAGAAAATGGAGCACATCTTCATGCTCAACTATCTTGGTCCGATTGAAGTGGCATCCCAACGGATTAACTGAAGAAAAACTTCAGGGACAAGCCACCGATCCTCCATCGCGTGGGGGTTTCGCATTAGATTGGAACCTTCCCTACCCCAATCTACCACATTGAGCGAGCGGACATCAACCGCACTCAAGAAGAGATAGATGAGAGCTATCTCCCCTTCCTTCCACCGGATGAGGTCTACCGTCTCTATCAGATGTACAAAAGAAAATATCAGACGCCTTCTGGATACATCAAGACAGAAGGACTTGAGGGATTGAAAAGATTAATGGTGCGGCAGATCAAGTATCACACCGCACACGACCTTCAAATTGATATAGAGAAGAACATGAAGAAAGTCAACATGGAATCTCCGCTCATGAAGGATTTCTCACTCAAGGATTTTCCCGAGAACTATATATTCAAGAAACCTGGCCTCGCCATAACTTATCGGAAATATGAGAGCTATGATGAAGTCAGAAATCCACAAGTTCTGTGACGAGACGTTGAAGTTCGTGAGGAAGAACATCCAGAAGAGATTGAGAGAGATCACTGAAGAGACGATCTTTGAGGATCTTGGTGAATAAGAGGCCCCACTCTCAAATGAGCTTCTGGATGCAATCAATGAGAGGTTGGAGCTAAGGAATGCTGTCAGATGTTACGAGACAACATTGGATTACGAAGATCATTTTACGCCCGACAAGGATAAATGGAGCTGAAATGAATACAAGCACAAAGGGGGAGATTGAAGAGACTTTTGAATTGTGCTTTGTTATTTTGTTATCCTTGTAATTAGGGGCATAATTAGTAATTTTGATAGTGTAGGACTAAATAGTAAATATACAATGTAAATAGGTATAAATACAATGTACACTATCAAAATCAATACACAAGTTCATTTTCGGAAAAACATAAGCATTAAATTCATATTCTAAGAGAGAGAAAAGCAATCGAGAAACACACTCTCTCAATATCTTCAAAGAACATATTCGACCGAAGGTATTTTGCAAGATTTATCATTCGAATATCTAGATTATCAGTTGTGTCTATCTGTGATTGATCTAAGCACGAATTCTAGATATTCGAATGATAAATCTTCCAAAATACCTTCGGTCGAATATCTTCTTTGAAGATCTTGAGAGAGAGTGTTTCTCGATAGCTATTCTCTCTTTTGGAATGTGAATTCAATTCTTGTATTTTTCCGAAAAATGAACTTGTTTTGATGTTGATAGTGTACATTGTATTTATACCTATTTACATGGTATATTTACTATTTAATCCTACACTATCAAAACTACTCATTACGCCTCTAATTACAAGGATAACAAAATAACAAAGCACAATTCTAAAGTCTCTTCAATCTCCCCATTTGTGCTTGTCTTAGTATCAGATCCATTTATCCTTGTCGGGCGTAGAATGATTTCCGTGATCCCAATGCTGTCTCGTAACGTCGAACAACATTCCTCAGCTCCAACCTCCCATTAATCGCATCCAGAAGCTCATTTAAGAGTGGGGCCTTTTCTTCTCAAAGATCCTTGAAGATCGTCTCTTTAGTGATCTATGCCAACCTTTTCTTGATGTTCTTCCTCACTAGCTTCAACGTCCCGTCACTAAATTTGTTGATTTCTGACATCATCATAGCTCTCGTCTTTCCAATGACTGAATTCTGATAAGTTATAGCAAGGCAAGGTTTCTTGAATATGTAGTTCTCGAGAAAATTATTGAGTGGGAAGCCTTTCATGAGCGGAGACTCCATGTTGACCTTCTTCATATTGTTCTGTATAGCAATTTGAAGGTCGTGTACGGTGTGATACTTGATCTGCCGCACCATGAATCTTTTCAATCCCTCGAGTCCTTTAGTCTTGATGTATCCGGAGGGCATTCGATATTTTCTCTTGTACATCTGATATAGATGGTAGACCTCATCCGGTGGAAGGAAGGGGAGATAGCTCTAATCTATCTCTTCTCGAGTGTGGTTGCTATCCGCTCGCTCAATGTGGTAGATTGGGGTAGGGAAGCTTCCAATCCAATGCAAAACCCCCACGCGATGGAGGATCGTTGGCTTGTCCCTGAAGTTTTTCTTCAGTTGATCCGTTGGGATGCCACTTCAATCTGGACCAAGATAGTTGAACATGAAGATTTGCTCCATTTTCTTCCTACCTTCCCAATGTGAGATACCCCATAAGTTTAGTTCGTTGAGCTTCTTTATCCAGTTAGGAGCCCTCCATATCTGCTTTCTTATATCTTCAATAAACGGGACTTCAATCCTGATATTCTCCCACGGCGTCTCGACTCTGACTGTCCCTTTTGATAAGCGGGGAGGAGAGTCGACTCTATGCCTCATCATTTCTGGTAGTTCTGGGAGAGCAAAATTGTAGTTCTCGCCTTCTTGAAGTTCTCATCTTCAAGCAGCACCAAGTCCACAAAAGCTTATTGTAAGAAATATCTGATGTTGGAGAGTCGAACTTTAGCAGCTTCCTCTGGTTCCCATTGCGCGATCCATTTATCGTTAAATATATAATCGTCTACGATCAGATGTGGATCGTAGACAACTGCTTCTGGTTGGCCTTGGAGGAGGTTAGAGTCGGGATTGGATTTGGATTTGTAGGAGAGGGAGGTAGTGTGTGGGATATGGTGGGAGATGTTGTTGTTTGTTGGCGGGTTGTGTGTTGTATGGTTGGTGGGTTTGAGGATAATCCTCCAGCTTCTTGAGTCTTTGTTGTTTGCTCTCGACTAAAACCACGGCCGCTTCGTGTGGTTCGTTGCCTTTTCTCCCCCTCATGACGATCCAAATCATCGGGATCATCATGTCTTCTTTTGGTGCGAGAGCTTTCTTCTCGGTACCTTGTTTGAGCGGGCGGCTTGGGTTCATCTATCAACCTTTTCTAGAGACTCTCCTCAGCGGGGGTCCTGGTCTCTAAGGTGAGGAGTCGGGAGATGAGAATGTCATGAAGCTGGGTGATCGGAATGGTATAGGGTTTGTGAGAGTAGGTTGATAGGGGTGTGTATGGTGGTGGTAGGAGGTGGTGAGGAGACGGGGGTGGTTTGAGCTTCTGACAGAGCGGCCGCGGAGACCGGTGCTTTTCCGGTATCCCTTCGGCAGGTCTCAATGGCTGTGGAGAGTGCTTCTTGTAAGCGTTGCTCCGTCTTGATCATCGGTTGGGTGGGGCCAGGGAGGCGCTCCATTGACCCAACATCGGAAAAGGTTTCCGATGTGCCGCCTTGAACAAGTCTTGAGATTCCAGAACGTCCGGGGACATCCGTTATCAACCCTGAAGTCACCACTTCAGTGGGTTGGCCTATTGTTTGCTCCAAAGATATCGGGGTGCAATAGGGCTTCTACCCAATCCTTGAGATGATACAGTAGGTATCACCTCTAAGGGCGTTGAAACAGACTCAGATTGAATCTGTACGATTGGTTGATCCGTTGGTGGTGGTGGAGTTGTCACCGAAGCCGGTAGTACTGAAGGGGACACAGACGGGGCCGAGATTTGCTGTCGGCAAGAGCCCCGGCTTTGAAGTCTGTATTCTTCATCCGATTCTGTGGCCTCATGAGATACATCGTGAGGAACACCTTCGGGCTCGACGACCGGTGTCTCTATCTCCTGAGCCGTGGCTTCGGGCTCAGTTATTTCCACCAGTGATTCCCTTTGAGTAGGCGCTGCAGCTTGATCCAAGGCCCGTACCATCTCCTCCGTGATGGAGTTATTTTGACAGTAGTCTTGGTAGGCCTCGTCCGTTGGATCAGCTAGTCTGAGCAGCTCCAATGGGATTAGCATCGGTTGGAGCGCTAGGTCGGCTGCCTTCGGGTTGTGAAAGAAGCGAAGACGAGGTGGGATGTATTCTCCAACCGGTGGTAGTCTCGGGATTTCTGGATGAACTTCCATGAAATGCGAAATCAGAACCGAGAGCCACCGCACGTATGGGAGGTACTTCGCCTTCGACTTTGTCTCCCTTTGACGTATCTGGTCCGCTAGATCATTCCATAATAGCTGGGCCACATCGTATTTCTTTGAGAAAACCACTCCATGGAATATGCGAACGATATTCCCGTTCGCCTTGTCCAGGATGACGTTTCTTGTATTGATCTTCGTTGTATAACACTTCATTCCCAACGATGTGGCTCGTTATACACTTCCAGAATTGCTGGAGGTAGACCATTTGGACTGAGGCCGTCATCGTCAAAGCTGGCCATAGTTGATGTCCCTTTAGAATGGAAATTATTACATCATCCGGACATCGAAATGTGGAGAGATCCAATTGATAGTTGTTGTCGTGGACCGACAACCAACTATCAGAGGGACAGATATTAGAATATTCTAGATATGTCATATCTGCAAAGATCTGAATAATAAAACATGTATTAATTTTGATAGTGTACATCATATTTATACCTATATCCTAGATATAATTGCTATTAGGTCTTACACTATCAAAACTTCTAATTACGCCCATAATTACAAGGATAATGAAATAACAAAGTACAATTCTAATATTCTCTTCAGAATCAAAATGGTAAAAATGCTTCACAAGTGACAAACTACGTTAGTAATGTTTGATTTGTACTTTAAGCAATTTTCCTTTCGAACCTATGTTTCGGTTGTTAAAGAAAAATTGTTTTGATTTCGAAAAATATTTGATATGAAAATTTATACTTCAAAATTTTGTTAAAGAAATTTGAATTTAAGAATGAAAATTTTGAGTATCGTAGAAGATAATTCGGAGACAAATATTTTTCGGAAGTTTTGAAAATTACGAATTTTGATTTCTTTCAAAAATAGTGTAAAATGTGTGTGTTTGAGCAGTGAATGAAAATTTTTTCGAGCAATAAAGTTTTCGATTAAAAAACTTTCGAACCTATGATTGAAAATGATTTTCGATTGTATTAGTTTTTCGTTGTATTTATCGAAAATTATTTTTCGAATATAAGAGTTTTGCAAAGTAAATATCCTATCGAAAAATAGTTTGTCGAATAATTGTTGATCGCAAAAACTTTTATCGAAAATTTTGCAATCGAAAAATTAAGAGTGATCGAAAAATTTCATTAAGTTTGTCTCAAATAGTTGAGTAAAAGTTTTTTCGAGTGTGAATTATTCGATCAAGATATGTTTTTGCTAAATTTTGACTCGAAAATTTAAATGATCGAAAATCTTGTGATCGAAAAACTTGTTTTACTAACAAGTTTTTCGTGTCAAAATTAGATATTTATTTATCGAAAACAGTATCCGTCGAAAACAAATCGCTTTATTACACTCGAAAAAGATATTTATATATGAATCGAAAAACTAATTTTCTAAATAATGTTTTTCGAGTCTTATATTTGAGTAAAACACACGAGAATAGTGTTAGTCATCGAAAAATTTCTCGGCTGCAAACTTATTCGAAAAATATTTTTCGAGCCAAGTTTTTCGATCGGAGAACAACCTTCAAGTTCAATGTAACAGTAAAAAATCTAGATTCAACCAAAAGGTTCAAGTTAGGAGTTGAAATTCTGGATAATCACTCGTTTCTTAGTTCTGAATATGAACAAACACAAGATTAACCACGTTTTACAGCAAAATATATCGATTATGAAGAAAATCAAATCAGAATCAAAACTTAATCGCAAACGCAAATATCGATCTAAATAAAAAATCAGAATTAATATGACGTTCTAAGCGATTGAAATCAGTACGTAAATCATTCCTAACATATATGCTATCACTTAATCAACAAGATCATCAACAAAATTCGCAAAAGTTTGGGCTCATAATAAATTAAAAGTTGCTCCTGCTACTCAGCCGAGAGCATTAAGCACATTGATCAAAATCTATTTCACGTGAGTTTTTCGTTCGAAAAATCTGGAAAATTATTTTGATCTTATAATCGCGAATTCAATCCAAAAGGGATCATGATCTGCTCTGATACCAATTGTTAGGTCCTCATATATCACTAACGATCGATCTAAGCACGAATTCTAGATATTCGAATGATAAATCTTGCAAAATACCTTCGGTCGAATATCTTCTTTGAAGATCTGGAGAGAGAGTGTTTCACGATAGCTATTCTCTCTTTTAGAATGTGAATTCAATGCTTGTATTTTTCCGAAAATGAACTTGTTTTGATTTTGATAGTGTACATTGTATTTATACCTATTTACATGGTATATTTACTATTTAGTCCTACACTATCAAAAATACTAATTACGCCCCTAATTACAAGGATAACAAAATAACAAAGCACAATTCTAAAGTCTCTTCATCAATCCAAACAATCACGATTTGCTCTGATACCAATTGTTAGGTCCTAGATTATTAACTATCGAGAATACTAGGCATGAATTCTAGATATTCGAGGTAGATCTATGATTTGTTACCTTCGGTCGAATATCTTCGATGAAGAACACGGGAGAGAATCTTCGTGTGAGAAAGTGTTTTGTGTGTTTCTCTCTGTAGAATGTGACTTGCAGCCCTTCAGATTTTTCTTAATAACTTTTTCTATGTTCATTTCAGTAGTGTACATGGTATTTATACCTATATACATGGTATAATTACAAGTAAGTTCTACACTATCAAAAATACTAGTTACGCCCCTAACTACAATGATAACTAATAAATGAGCACAATCTATAAGTCTTCTTCAGTCTGTGTACTTTGATGGTGTCTTGAGCACTCGGTTTAGAAGTACTGCAGGGTCCGCGGTAGCATCACCCGGTATGGGCGTCCAGAACTGAGCGGCCCCTTCCTTGAACGAGGCAAGAATGTGTTTTCCCGAGATCCTTGGACTGGATGAAGTTTAGGAATTTGTTTCGCCATACGGAAAATTCATCGCATCGGAGCATGGGTGGCCTAAAGTCACTACCCATATCTATGGTGTCCATCTTGTAGAGAGATAGGTGGTGATCGTGTAAACGTTAAGTGATTGAAACTAGAGGTTGGAATGAGAAGAGTTTGTCGGAAGTTTTGGAGTTTATCAAGAGTTTGATTCGAAATCCTTTAGTGCGAAAATAGTTTTTTGTGAAAAACGGGTTGCGGCAATCACTTAGGATGCGTTTGGATTCTCTGCCAATCAAAACGGACCATTACGCAAAATTCAGAGATTTTGTGGTGTGTTTGCGAAAACTCATTACAAAAAGTCTGTTACGAAAACGTTTTACGAAAATAGTGCTGAAACTACAGAAATGCCCTTGACTATTTACGTTGTTTCGAAACTGGTTTTCACAGTGAGGTGCAAAACTGAGTTTTTCGAAACGTAAATTACGAAAACTGAGGTTTTCAAAACGTGAGTTATTGTTGGTGCAAAAAATCGGTTTTCGCAGTGAGATGCGAAAACCCAATTTTTCGGAGAGCAACTATCGACCGTTGCGAAAACTGAGGTTTTCGAAACGTAATTTACGTACCGTTCGCAACGGTTTTTGCAATGTTTTTCGTAGTGAGTGCGAAATTTTTCTTAACTTAAAATCGTTAAAAAATACTCAAACTTGATGAAAATTTCCTGGTTTTTCCACAGAGATTCTCGAAAAAGTCCTATAACACTTAACGAAGAGGGATCATCCACTGGGAAGGAGGTAGAATATATTGACCTTAACATACTTCGAAAACTTAAAAGAAAATTGAAAGCGTTTCGTAAAGATGGTAAATGCGTTAAGTCATTAGAGAGCATGTTAGCTAATAACGAAACAACATTAGCTACTGCACAAGAAAAGGTCACTGCCTTAGAAAATAGTTTAGCTAAATCTGAGGCTATGGTCCGTTCTTTGACCAAACGAGTCAACGAATCTAAGCAAGTTAAAAATAACTCTATAGATCACAAAAAGATTATAGAGGAATTAGAAGCAAGATTGAAACACAATCATCAAAGCTTGCTCAAAAACTTAAGAGAAAAACATACTCTTAGTTGTCAGCTAGAAGCTGCACAAGAAAGAGTATCGAGTCGTGATACACAAAGATAGAAGCTCAAAACTCAAATTCTCGAACTTACCACTAGTTTGAAAACTTGTGAAAGCGAAACCAAAACTACCGAGTATAGCCTTTCAAATGAGGAACGTAGGCAATTATACTCTAAGATTAAAAGGTTAGAAGATATTTTTACGTACAGAGGACTAAGCCACTAACAAGATGATATCCCCTTTGACTACACTGAATTGAATAATACTTACAAGACACGAGAAATTAACATGTCTAGTGACTAAAATTCAATATATCCTTTCGAAGATCTTCCTAAAGTTCAGGAAGAAAATAATGATTATTTTCAAAATTCTACTTTCTGTTATATTCGTGCTATTATTAAGAAGATAGCTGATTTAAACGCTTCCTTAAAGACAGAAAAAAAGAATTTCAAAGCTGAAAAGAATGAGCTTTTATTGGAGATTTCTAATCTCAAAACTTCCTCAATTTTAAAATCTTGTCCTCATTTTACTTTGACAGAAAAATCATTAAATAAGGACAAGATCAAATCTAAGAAAACACCTCCCATTATTTTACAAAATATTTTAAAAGAAGATAAATCTTTTTTAGAAAGCGTACATGGAGGAAAAGAGTCCTTAAATGCTTCAAAAAGAAAAAAGATTTTTTCTAACTATTTTTCTACTACATCCACAGGTAGAGTAGAAAAAGAGGTGAAGCATGCTAAAGAAAGAGTGCCCAGTATAGAATTTCAGAAGAAAAATGATAGAAATGTCTTATTTTCAAAATTTTCTTTTGTATCAAAAACTATGGACACTCGTAAGAAGACAGCCATTTCTAACTTTAATGTTGTTGCTTCCACTTATGTGTTCAAGCCTATTAATTTTGAAAGCACAAATTTTTAAATTGACTCTACTTCTGAAAACAAAACCCATCATTCTAAGACAAATACAAATCTAAGTCTCGTAGGAAACAAGATCCTGCTATGAAGAAAGCTTATAGCTCGATACATTCTTGTCCTCATTTAAGGTATCCGGTCAAAGTACACTCAACCAAACACTTTAACAGACTAGCTAGAGAAAAGATTTTCTCATACACTAAGACTAATAAAACATTTGTCCGTGCTGAAATTAACCTCCCATGTAAGGTTCAACCTCAATGGGTTCCCAAGACACCATCAAGGCCAACGCAAGCCCAAAAGGCCAAATTGCCTAAAGAGGTACCACTTAAACCAACTAATACCAAGTTGGTTTGGATAGCTAAAAACATAAATGGTTTGGGAACAAAAAACGAACAAATCTTACCTATCAAATATGCTAATCCGAGAGGACCCATTACTAAGTAAGTAACTAAGTCACTCTAAAACATTTTCTATGCAGATCCATCATGTGTGGTATTTAGATTCTGGTTGCTCCACACACATGACGGGAAATCAAAAACTGTTGAGCAACTACCAAGACCGTTACAACGGAAAAGTCAGATTCGGTAACAACGATTCAGCTCTTATACTAGGATTTTGAGATATTCTACTGTAGAATCTGACGATCAAAGATGTCTCTTACGTCCAAGGTCTTAAACACAATCTGTTCAGCATAGGCAATTCTGCGACAAAGGATTTCAAGTGGTGTTTCTAACTGATCAGTGCAGAATTTTGAATAGTCAGAATCAATAACTTCTAACAGGATCACGAAAATCAAATATATACAACATCAATCTGACAACAGTTGGACCTTCGACAGCTGTTAGCCTCATCTCACAGACTACAATCAAGAGGAACAACTTATGGCATCAACGATTGTATCATCTAAATCTCAAAGCTCTACACAATCTCTCTATCAAAAAATTGGTACACGGTCTACCAACGATATCCATACGTCAAGAGCATAATTGTTCGGCTTGTCAAATGGGAAAAATGAAGCGAGCATCACACAAACTCAAGCAAGTTGCTTCTACATCTCGACCCTTGGAACTACTTCACATGGACCTTTGTGGACCAATGCGTACGCAAAGTATCAACGGTCGTAAATATGTGTTAGTAATTGTCGATGATTATTCTTGCTACACATGGACAAGAGATCTCCGAACAAAAGATGAGACTAGAGACTTGATAATCAGCTTTGTGAAAACGACTCAGAATCTCTTGCAAAAGAAAATCCAAGTAATTCGGATTGATGATGGAACTGAATTCAAGAATCAACGTCTCAACAATTACTATCAGTCACTTGGAATTATTCAAAAATTTTCAGCCGCTAAAACGCCTCAACAGAATTGCGTCGTAGAACGGAAGAACCGGACTCTTGTTGAAGCTGCAAGAACAATGCTAATACATTCCGGTCTCCCTCATTATCTATTGGGGGAAGCAGTGAGTACCGCTTGCGTTACGCAAAATCGAACGATTATTAACAAACGCTTTGAAAAGACGCCATATGAGATAATTAATCAAAGGATTCCGAATAAAGTATCGAAGCAAGTTCTTTAAAGTATTCGGGTGCAAATGTTTTGTGGCCAACGATCGAGAGCATCGAAGCAAGTTCGACCCTAAAGCATTTGAAGCCGTGTTCGTTGGATATTCATCCACTTCTAAATCAGACCGCATCTATATCAAGTCTTCACGTACTATCTTGGAAAGCTACAACGTCACTTTTCAAGAAGTAACTGATTTGGCTTCTGAACAAAACAGTTCAGAACCCGAGCTTATAGGCGTGTTGGCACAAAGTCAACAACTTTCGACAACTTCTACCTCAAAGTCTAAAGAAGCAATTTCCGCCGACCTGGAAGATTTAGATTCTCTATTTGAACATTTTTATCGGAACGAGTCTTAGATGCCTGCTTCCTCTCATTCAATACCAAGCAGTGCTCCTTCTCCCTCTACGGAAGAAATTCCAATTGAGACTCTCAATCTTCAGACTCCAACAAATGTTCAAGAATCTCCTAATTGTGAATCTTCAACTAATGCTGTAGCTCCTATAAATGCAGATGAGGAAATTTATACCAATTCAACCTCAGAATTGAATTTCCCAACTATGAATGATCAGTCCATCAATTCAGGAAGTCTCGATCTCCAAATCAATGATGGATCTACTTCGGTTCTTCCTCACGAACGCAAGTGGACTCGAGTTCATCCTATTAACCAAATCATCGGTGATCCTTCAAGTGGAGTACGCACTAGGACGTCTACACAAAGCGGCTTATTCACATGCTTCTTAAGCGAAAACGAACCAATCAAGGTAGCCGAAGCCCTCAAAGACCCGGATTGGGTAATCACGATGCAAGTTGAACTCAACCAATTCGAGCGTTTACAAGTTTGGACATTAGTTCCTCGACCGCAATGCAAAAGAATAATTGGAAATAAATGAGTTTTCAAGAATAAAAAGAACGAGAATAATTAAGTAATCAGGAATAAAGCACGACTCATAGCCAAGGGGTACAATCAACAAGAAGGAATTGACTACGACGAGACGTATGCTCCGGTTGCAAGTATCGAAGCAATTCGACTATTTCTAGCAAACGCGGCTCATAAAGACTTCAAAGTCTATCAAATGGATGTTAAAACTGCCATTCTCAACGGGGTGTTAAAACAAGAAGTCTACATCGCTCAACCCGAAGGGTTCGTGCACGAGAATCATCCCGATCATGTCTATCGATTGGACAAAGCTCTCTATGGACAAAAACAAGCCCATCGTACTTGGTATGATGACCTAAGAGAATTTTTAGTCAAGTCCAACTTCAAACGAGGCACCATCGATATGACACTCTTCATCAAAAGACAAGGCAAAGACGTGATGATCGTTCAAGTTTACGTTGATGACATCACCTTCGGCTCGACGAATGAACGTTTGTGTCAAAAATTTGGTGAACTCATGAAGACTAAATTCGAGATGAGCTTAATGGGAGAACTCCAATTCTTTCTTGGACTACAAGTAAAGCAACTCGAAGATGGAATTTTCATCAGTCAAACCAAATATATCCGAGATATTCTGAAGAGATTTAAACAAGACAAGAGCACACCGATGAATACTCCCATATCAACAAACTGCAAATTGGATGCTGATCCGTCTGGCAAGACAGTCAACATCACAACCTATCGGAGCATTATTGGATCTCTACTTTACTTGACGTCCAACCGACCCGACATCATGTTTGCCACTTGTCTCTGTGATCGTTTTCAAGCTGACCCAAAGGAGTCCCACATGCATGCCGTCAATACGCTATCTCAAAGGAACTCCACACATAGGGCTATGGTATCCTAAAAATACTGATTTTAGATTAATTGGCTATACTGGCGCTGATTATGCAGGTTGTCCAATGGACAGAAAAAGCACGTCTGGCGGAGCACAATTTTTAGGCGAAAAGTTGGTCTGCTGGTCCTCAAAGAAGCAAAATTCTGTGTCAACCTCAACGGCCGAGGCGGAGTATGTCGCGGCTACCAGCTGTTGCTCCCAAGTTCTATGGATGCGGACGCAACTACGCGATTACGGGTTTGAATTTAATAACATTCCCATTTACAGTGATTCTCAAAGTGCTATTACCATAACTTGCAATCATGTTCACCATTCACGCACGAAACATATAGATATTCGCTATCATTTTATAAAAGATCATGTAGAAAAAGGCACTATAGATATGTATTTTATAAAAAAGGAGCTTCAACTTGCCGACTAATTCACTAAGGCATTGGGTGAAAACCGATTCCAATTCCTTATTGCTAAGTTAGGCATGTTGAATCTCAATCTTACTTGAGTGTTATAAAAAATATGCTTCTATGTGATATTCTATGTGCTTCTTGATATTCTTTTATTATCTTGCGTGACTCTATCCTATAATTTTTTTTAAAAAGAAAAGAGAAATAAAAATAAAATAGTATATAAATATAATAATAATAAATTTAAAAAAAATGGGGGATGACGATAATTTTGCATATTTTGAAATACTCACAAAAATATTTCTTTGATATATGATTAAATACTTTGTCTAAAAATTCATGTGACTTTCTCCTGTTCAAAGAGCCTAGTTTGTTTCACTAGACAAAAAGTCACGTCATATATGTGCGAATTTGAGCCTCAAATTTTTTATCCTTGAGTGTGTCACACTTCAAAAGCCTATCTCTTGGTTTGTACTTCGTAGCTTCATTCTTGTTTTTTGTGTAAGTTTGTCATGAAAATGATAAGGGCAAATTAGGATATTCCTCACTTAGCCCAACTTATAAAACCTTTACTTTTTACCTCTAGAAATTCACTTTGAGTCTTCTCCGACATTCTTTTTCTTATGATACCCGATCAAGCCTTCAACATTATTCCTAAGTTTCGGGGCTGCTCAATCAAGAAAAAGAGATACAAGTCTCAATCATTATAGAAGAGAAACACGGATCTCGCTGTGAACTTCTCCTAGATAATCTCGTATACTCCTAGAAGAGAAGCACCTCGAAGTGAACTTATCCAACGATAATCTAGATCTTATAAATAGAGAAAACGAGAAGAGAAGCACGGTCTTGGGTTTGAATTCCATAATTGTGGAACCTTCGAAAGGAACACGGTCTCGACCCAAAAAGAAAATCTAATCTCTCAAGGTTTTGTAAAGAAGACGAGACTCATCCTGATCAAGAAAGCTAAAGGATCATAACTGAATTTCAAAAAGGGCCCATGGAATTGAAGAATTTTTAAGCTCACTAATCCCAGAAAATTACCCTACCCTTTTAGTCAGAGCCTAAATATAATCCCTTCAACGTCCCTTTGATTCAAAATGATGAACTTTCACTTGGTAAGTTGATTAAATATGCTACGATAGCAAACAAATTGATAAAATTTTTGTCGTGATGATATGAGTGATATATCTACTAAATATTTCCATGATAAAAAGAAATTGAGTGTTATGAGCGAAACTTGCGAGAGTTGTCAAAATGGCTCATACTAAGATCTTAGAATATTAGTTTAGTTACATGATTTGACGACAAATTATTATTTTATATGTCATGAGAAATTTTTGCGTGATAATGTTCAAAATGTCCAATCAGACCCCAAAACAAAATTTTATAATAAAAATATTTTTGAAAATATTATTCGCACATTTTAAATGCATTAATACATGCATTGGTTTACACGCAACTCATTTCACTCGAAAAACTTTTCGACTTCCGAAAACTCTCTTCGAACTCTGGCGATTTCACCAAAACCTCACTTATCTCAATGATTTTCTTCCTAAACTCGCCGATTTCGAAGGTAGAAACACGTTTCGAATCACTTTCCGGTAAAAAACAAACGATTCCCAAACAATTTCTCAAAAATATTTGCAGAAATATCATTTTGATACTTTTTCGACTAAAAACGATTTTAAACTCTCAAATCAACATGTTAAACTCGAATGTTTGAGTTAAAATCATGATATTTGGTTTCACAACTGTTTTCTCAACGTTCTGAATCCAGATTAACTCATGATTTACCAAGAAATCGAAATTTACGTGTTACGCGTTTACTGCTTGATTTGAAAATTTTTCGATCGAAAAAGTTCTTATCGCAAACAGTGTCGTCGAAAAACTTTTGTTTTCGTTAAGTTTTATTCGATCGCCAAACTCAGCGTTGAAAACCTTTAGTTTTCGATATATTTTAATTCGATTGTAAAACTTCGCGGCGAAAACTTAATTTTTCGATTAAATTTTATTCGATTGCAGCGGTGGAAACTTTAACTTTTTCGACAACTTTTTATTCGATCGCAAAATTACTCGGCGAAAAACTATTGTTTTCGACTACTTTTTATTCGATCGTAAAAGTCATCGGCGAAAAACTTAAGTTATTCGACCCATTTTATTCGATCGCAAAATTCAAAGATCGAAAAAATTGTAACTCGAATAAAAGCACGCTGAAAAAGACTTAGAAAATTTTTCAAGTTTTTCTCTAAGACTTAGAAAATTTTCGATCACAAACCTTAACGTTCGAATAAATTCCCGATCGACGCTAACAAGACTTAGCAAATTTTTCAACTTTTTCAAAAATTCGATTATCAAGTTTAACACTTAGAAAATTTTTAAAATTCTCAAAGTAATATTTGCCATTCACATTTAATTCAATCTATTTGCATTTGAAATTTTCCATCTAATGAATTTTATTTCATTCTTTACAGAAATGGCAACTCCAAACTACCCAAACATCTATCCTTATGGAAGTTTTATGCCAGTCCACGACAACAACTACCAGCTGGACCTTGCTATATTTCGGTGTCCAGATGAAGTTATCATCTCCATCCTCAAAGGACACCCTTTATGGCCAGCTTTGACAATGACGTCCACCGTACCAATGGTCTATCTCCAGCAATTCTGGGGAAGTATGCAGATTCTTGTCAACACCAATAGCGTGGAATACATGACGAAGATCAATACGAATATGTCGCCCTGAACAAGAACCTAATGGCCATGGTGCTCGATCTACCGCACCACGAACAATACGACCCACTTCCCACGGACGCGCAGATCGTGGAAGATATGCTCCGGATGGGATACAAGCCCCCGCTGACAAAACTGATGAATTTTCAAAACAGCGGGATCCCACATCCGTGGAGGACCTTGTTCGGCATAATCAATAAATGCCTCTACCCAAAACACTCCGGCTTCGACAAGGCGAACGGGAATATCCTTCGCATCTTCCATGGAGTGGTTTTCTCAAAGAAATACGACGTGGCCCAGCTGATATGGAATGATCTAGCGGACCAGACATCTCATACTTTATGGACGTTTATCCAGAGATCCTGAGACTACCACCGGTTGGAGAATACACCCCACATCGCCTTCGTTTCTTTCACAACCGGAAGGCATCCAACCTAGCGCTCTAACCGATGCTGATCCCATTGGAGCTGCTCAGACTAGCCGATCCAACGGACGAGGCCTACCAAGACTACTGTCAAAATAACTCCATCACGGAGGAGATGGTACGGGCCTTAGATCAAGCTCTGGTGCCTTCTCAAAGGGAATCACTGGTGGAAACAACCGAGCCCGAAGCCACAGCTCATGAGACAGAGACACCGGCCGTCGAGCCCGAAGGTGTTCCTCACGATGTATCCCTCGAGGCCACTGAATCGGATGAAGAATACAGACTCCAAAGAAGGGGCTCTCGCCGACAGCAACCCTCGGCCCCGTCTGTATCTCCTTCAGTACCACCTGCTTCGGTGATATCTCCTCCACCGACAACGGATAAGCCAACCGTACAGATTCAACCTGAATTTGTCTCAACACCCATAGAGGTTATACCTACTGTATCATCTCAAGGATTGGATTGAAGCCCTATTGGACCCCCGATATCTTTGGAGAAAACAATAGGCAAACCTATTGAAGTGGTGACTTCAGGGTTGTTAACGGATGTCCTCGGACGTTCCGGAATCTCAAGACCTGTTCAAGGCGGCACATCGGAATCCTTTTCCGATGATCGTGACAGAGCAACGCTTACAAGAAGCACTCTCCACAGCCATTTCTTCTCTAGAAGATTGCCTGATGAACAGAATGCTCCATGCCATTGAGACCTCCCGAAGGGATACTGGGAAAGCACCGGTCTCCGCGGCCGCTCCGTCAGAAGCTCAACCCACTCCCGTCTCCTCACCACCTCTTACCACCACCATACACACCCCTATCCAACCCATCCTCACCACCCCAACTCTTTCACCTTCACTCATCAACCCCTATACCATCCCGATCACACAGCTTCATGACATTCTCATCTCCCGACTCCTTGCCTTAGAGACCAGGACCCCCACTGAGGAGAGTCTCTACAAACGACTGATAGATAAACACGTGCCGCCCGCTCAAACAAGGTGCCGAGAAGAAAGCTCCCGCACCAAAACAAGACATGACGATCCCGATGATCCGGATCGTCATGAGGGAGAGAAAAGGCAACGAACCACACGAAGCGGCCGTGATGTGAGTCGAGAGCAAACAACAAAGACTCAAGAAGCTGGAGGATCATCCTCAAATCCACCAACCACACAACCCACAACCCGCCAATAAACAACTACATCTCCCACCATATCCCATACGCTACCTCCCTCTCCTACAAATCCAAATCCATTCCCGACCTCTAACCTCCTCCAAGCCCAACCAGAAGCAGTCGTCTACGATCCACATCTGATCGTAGACGATTATATTTTAAACGAGAAGTGGATGATGCAATGGGAACCAGAGGAAACTGCTCAAGCTCGACTCTCCAACGTCAGATACTTCTTACAACAAGCTTCGGTGGACTTGGTGCTTCTTGAAGATGAAGAATTTCAAGAAGGCGAGAACTACAATTTCTGCTCTCCGAGAACTACCCGAAATGATCAGGGACAGAGTCGATTCTCCTTCCCGCTTATCAAAAGGGACAGTCAGAGTCGAGATGCCGTGGGAGAATATCAGGATTGAAGTCCCGTTTATTGAATATATTAGAAAGCAGATATGGAGGGCTCCTAACTGGATAAAGAAGCTCAACGAACTAAACCTACGGGTTATCTCACATTGGCAAGATATGAAGAAAATGGAGCAAGCCACCGATCCTCCATGCTCAACTATCTTGGTCCAGATCGAAGTGGCATTCTAACGGATCAACTGAAGAAAAACTTCAGGGACAAGCCACAGATCCTCTATCTCTTGGGGGTTCCGCATTCGATTGGAAGCTTCCCTACCCCAATCTACCACATTGAGCGAGCGGACAACAACCACACTCGAGAAGAGATAGATGAGACCTATCTCCCATTCCTTCCATCGGATGAGGTCTACCGTCAATATCAGATTTACAATAGAAAATATCAGATGCCCTCCGGATACATCAAGAATGAAGGACTCGAGGGATTGAAAAGATTCATGGTGCGGCAGATCAAGTATCACACCGCACACGACCTTCAAATTGTTGGGAAAGGTACCCGGTTTGTACCCGAGACGCAACACCCCGGGATACGGTGCGGAATAAAATTTTTTCCGGGTTCCTTCACAGCTCGGATCGAAAACTCTAATCACGTTGACACGTAATAGGGCGGGTCATACCCGTGAGAGATTACCTTTGAAGCGAGTGGCAGCTCCTCGTCGATTGCGTCGTCGGCCGCGGTCGTGTTGGGTATCGTCTAGATCGTCACGCCGACCTCGCAGTGTACCATGGTTTCGATTCTCCGAAGATGGCTAGAGAGAATTGATCCGTCGCTCGGGAGAGTGGTTTGCGTTTGTGTGTTCGTGTTTCGATTCTCGGGTCGAGAAATTTCGCGTCGATTCTCTTCCCGTGTATTTTTCTTGGACGAGGGTCTCACCCTTATTTATAGTAGGGGAGGACGAAATTTTCAGCCCTAAACAAGGCTAAAATCTCGAAATATTTGTTCCTAAATATGAGAGATATTCTTGCCAAAATATCTCTCCTAATTGAATTCAAAATTCTATTAAAGGAACATACTATAAATAGAAAACTAACTAAGATATTAAAATATCTTCAAATATGGTAAATAAATTTCGAAATTTATATAAAATATAAATTCGAATTTTAGTTTTAATAAATAATATTCCAAATATTTTTATTACCATATTTTTAAATTACGAAAATACCCTTTAAGGCATTTTTCGAATTTCTCGGCTTAGGGTTGAATTCCAATTCCTCCCTCAAGTCTTTCTAAGCACTTAGCCAAGCCTAAGTCTTAAAGTTAGTTTCATATGAAGTCCGACTTCGGTCCACTTAATGACCCCGAGGCCCAATAAGGCGTGGCATAACGACCCGAGGCCCGTTAAGGCCCAAAACACAATCTCTTCTTCTCGGTACACATTGATGATCCTTTTTAAGCCCGACTCTCTAGGTTCGACTCAATCGGCAAGGGAGGAATCCAAGAGTCCGGTAGGTGCCTAGCCAATCCCGCAGTACCGGACAGATCCCGACTTGAGCACAAATTTCGAACTAGTCTCATTCCAGAACCTAACTATAGATTATAGTACTACGTACAAACCCTTCAGTTGTGTCCCGATCGAGTGAGAGCCATGGTATTTGTCAAAATCACTAAACTCGATACTATGATAAAATGACACGAGGCAAATTACCAAACTACCCTCCATGTCAAACATGAGTTAGTTTAATACCTTGGCCAAGGATTTTGTAATTTCCCGTCGTCATTCTCATAGGACACTTGTCTCGATTACTTGCGAGACTGTGAATCCGTACTCGGCGGTCTAAGCCCGGCAATCAGAAATATCCATCAAGACTGCATCTGTCCCGCTGACCCATGCAATAGCAAATCGGATCTAGCGAAACCAGTGATAGTCAAGACTTCAAAGTCAACTCCGTCAAAGCCCCTTTCGGTCTAAGGTTCAAGCAGACTACTATAGTTTTTGTCGTCGATCATTGACACTCCTTGAGTAATAAGCCATGTTTGATCGTACGACATGCGAGTCAGTGTCCATGAAACGATTCAATCCCTTGATTCGACTCGTATCACAAGTCATGACTTCCGCTTCCAAGCGGTATATCGGCACACGATAAGTCATCTACAAATAAGCCATGATTGGTTTTCCAGCACCCAACTGAAACCTAAGGCTTATGGACATTTTATGTTCGAGGTTAAGAGTCCACTGGTGTCTTCCTCTCTCGTACCCATCGAGAACAGTGACTCAACTCGACACATTTGGATTTATTCATTTATTGCTTTACCCGATGCTAAGTAAAGAACTCATATAACCAATAAACGAATAATGCTTTTATTAATACGCAAAACAATGTTTGATTACATTGACAATCGAATGATAAATAAGCAAATGCCCAATACATATCCAATCCTCGTATAGCATTCGAGGGCATATCCCTAACACAAATTGCTATAGAGAACAATATGAAGAAGGTTAACATGGAGTCTCCGCTCATGAAGGGCTTCCCACTCAACGATTTTCCCGAGAACTACGTATTCAAGAAACATGGTCTCGCCATAACTTATCAGAATCCAGTCACTGGAAAGACGAGAGCTATGATGAAGTGAGCCACAAGTTCTGTGACGGGACGTTGAAGCTAGTGAGCAAGAACATCCAGAAAACATTGGGAGAGATCACTGAAGAGATGATCTTCGAGGGTCTTGGTGAAGAAGAGGACTCACTCTTAAATGAGCTTCTGGATGCTATTAATGAGAGTTGGAGCTGAGGAATGCTGTTCGACGTTACGAGACAGCATTGGGATTACGGAAATCATTCTACGCCTGACAAGGATAAATGGAGCTGAAACGAAGACAAGCACAAAGGGGGAGATTGAAGAGACATTAGAATTGTGCTTTGCTATTTTGTTATCCTTGTAATTAGGGGCATAATTAGTAGTTTTGATAGTGTAGGACCAAATAGTAAATATACCATGTAAATAGGAAAAATCAATCGAAAAACAATCGAAAAAACTCTCTCTCTCAAGATCTTCAAAGACGATATTCGACCGAAGGTAATTTTTAAGATATATCATTCAAATATCTAGAATTCGTGCTTAGATTGATCGGTAGTTGATATAAGAGGATCTAACACCTTAACGCGGTACCTAAATCTCAATCTGTTTTGCAGATTCATCATGTCTGGTTCCTTTACTCTGGTTGCTCCACACACATGGCTGGAGGACGAGAGCTGCTGAGCAACTACACCGAATGTTTCGGTTGACAAGTGTGTTTAGTAAATAATAACTCTACACCTGTTCTAGGACACGATGATCTCATACGAAAGTCTTGAGCAGCACGCCGACGATATCAATGAAGAAATTGGCAAACAAAGGAGCAAGGCAGTGATAGACCCAGTCGCCTTAGTAACAGACAACACGCTCAAGAGGAGCACTAAATCTGGGAAGAACAAGTCTGTGAAGCCTCCCTGTCCATCAGAAAGTGAAGGCTTTGGATCAGACTCCGGCCCCCAATTCAAAGATTTCGAGAAACAGATGGCTCTTATGACGAAAATGATGGGCCAGATATTTTTTAAGAAGTCGTCGTCATCTACAAACAAAAAGAGAGTCTCATCCAGATCCAGATAACCACCAAAACCTCCTCATTAGTCGGAGACAAAGAGTGCCACTGAACTTAACAAATGCTACAACTGTGGCAAGCCCCAGCACTGGGAAAAGACTATTTCCTTCCAAAGAAGAAGGACGGAGAGTATTACACGAGGAAGGTTAAGCTCTTTGGACAAAAGAAAAGTATTGTAGCACTTATGGCTGAGCAGGACCCGGCTCGAGGACACCTCAGAAAGCGAGCCAGAGAACGTTGCCTTGACGACCTTGGTGGAAGGAGCAGAGTCGGGCGAATAGGACAAGGAGTCAAAGTTCGGTGATGGTGAAGGCGAAGCATCGACGTTGGGGAAGGAGATAGAATCTTTTTACCTTAACATATTTTTAGAACTACAAGAAAAATATAAAGCATTTCGTAAGGAACGTAAAATTATCAGGTCAATAGAAAAGAAGTTAGCTAAGACCGAAACTACCTTAGCTATAGCCCATGAAAACATTAGTAGATTAGGAACTAGTTAGCCACCTCATAGGCTAGCCTAGCTAATTCTGAATTAAAGATTAGTGCTTTGAAAAATAGTCTCGCTACTTACGAGCAAGCTAAAAGTACCTTCATAGATCACGAGTGTTTTCTTAAGCAATTGACAGAAAAAGGAACCTTCAATTTCCAGCTGGAAGCTACGCAATTGAGAGCCAAAATTCATGACTTAGAAATAGAGAAGCTAAAAACACAGGTTATCGAGTTAACATCTAATTTGAAAACGAGTGAAGCCGAGCTAATAACTAAGACTAGCGAGTACAACCTGATGAACGGGGAACGTAGGAAACTATACTCTAAGATTAAAAGTCTAGAAGATATTCTTATCAAAAAAGGGCAAAAATATCAGACGATCTTCTTAAACCAACCTAGGAACACTAGATTTGACAATCCTCGTGAAGGCTTAGGTTTAAAACCAACTGATCAATCAGTTGAAAAGAAGCCCTTACCTCTTTACGACATTAGATTTTTAGGTTTAAACCTACCTAATCTAATGCCCTTAACGAGATCATCAGAAATAGATGATCTCGAGAAAATAAAGAGAGATACAAAGGCAGGGGCCGAAGTGTCGTTTGATTATGCTGAACTGAACGGGAGTTATAGGACATGGGAAATACCTTTGTCTAATGACTATCGACCCATTTGTACACCCTCTTTTGAAGCAAAGGCTGTCGAAGAAGAATCCACTGACACCTAAAGACCTATAACTTCTAGTGCTTATATACCGGTAAGAATCGGGGAAATAACTGATTTGCGCTCAACCTTAGAGTCAGAAATGATCGTTTTTCAGGTGGAGAATGAAATACTACTAAGTACAATTTGTTCACTTGAAGAGCAAATCGACACGAATATAGCTTCAACACCTAGAAATATGTCTCTAGTCGAACCACAAATAGAAACCCCCACTAAAACTAGAACATTATGGATGCAGGTTGTCGTTAGCCAGAACAAACTCACTAAATCATCTATGCATGTACCCACACGACCAAATCTAAGTAAGTAGGGGAAGAAGAAAGCCATGGAAGACGTTCATTAGAAGACGTTGCTCCTTCTTCTAGAAAGAAGGAGCTAGTTTCTTTATAAGCGTCTAGTTCAAAACCTTGTAATAGGCGTCTTTCATGTGTTAAAACTCGAGTAACTACATTTCCATCTTTATTTCATGTTTTTGGGCCTATGAGAACAACTAAGCTTTTAAATTCTGTCTATTGTCATGATGATGCATTTGTTTTAAATTCTCGTCATAGAAAAGCAATCACTAACCCAATAAAGAGAGCAATACGTTCTTCTCACACGTCACGACCTAAACCCGACAAAAGGAAAGAACATATACTCAAGAAGTTAAAGCACCCTAAAAATGAAGCTAAAGTTGAAGAAGACATTTTAATTGTGTTCTTTATTAGTTATCCTTGTAAATAGGGGCACCATTTGTATAATTAATAGTGTAGGACTTAATTGTATTATGTGAAGTAGATGAGTATAAATACCGATGTACACTATTGAATTACGAGAGAAAGTTAATAGAAAAATCCAAAAGGCTTGCAATTTAATTTCTAGAGAGAGAAACACAAACACTTTCTAATACTAAAAGCTTTTCTCTCATGTTTTTCATTGGAGATATTCGACCGAGGTATCAAATCTCATATTTCCATTCGAATATCTAGAATTCATGCCTAGGATTTACTGTAGTTGATAATCGAGGACCTAACAATTGGTATCAGAGCACCTTGTAATTGTTTTGGATTGAATTTCGCTGTTTTTAGAACAGATTTATGTTATGTAATTTTTCGATCGAATATGTGCGCGAGAATGTGAAGAAACATAGAAATTGGGCTTTGTTAATTAGTTATCCTTGTAATTAGGGGCGTAACTCGTATTTTTGTTAGTGTATGACTAGTTTGTAAATATACCATGTATAGAGGTATATATACTATGTACACAACAAAAATCAATATACAAGAATTTCATAAAATCACAAAGTATTATTCACATTCTAGAGAGAGAAATTCAATCGAGAACTTCCACTCTCTAATCATTTTTCTCTCCCGATCTTCAAACTCTCGACCGAAGGTAATTCTCGAGATTTCTTATTCGAATATCTAGAATTCATGGTTAGATTGATTGTTAGTTGATTAAATAGGACCTAACATTTGGTATCAGAGCAGATCGTGATCGCTTTTGGATTGAATTCACTATTCTAAGATCAAAATTATTTTCCAGATTTTTCGATCGAAAAACTTACGTGAAATGCATTTTGATCTACGTGCTTAATTTTACGAATTTTGTTGATGATCTTGCTGTTAAAGTGATAGATTATATGTTAGGAATGAATTACGTACTGATTTCAATCGCTTAGAACATCATATTATTTCAGATTTTCGATTTCGATCGGTATTTGTTTTTGCGATTGAGTTTTGAAGATGATTTGATTTTTTTCATAATCGATATATTTTGCTGTAAACGTGGTTAATCTTATGTTTGTTCATATTCAGAACTCATATTCGAGTGATTATCCAGAATCTCAGCATCTAACTTGAGTTTTTTAGTTGAATTTGGATTTTCACTGTTCCATTGAACTCGAACTGTGTTTTTTGATCGTTTTTCGATCGAAAAACTTGGCTCGAAAAATATTTTTCGAATAAGTTTACAGGCAAAAAGTTTCTCGATACTCGCACTGTTTTCGTGAGTTTCAATCAAATATAAGACTCGAAAAACTTTATTTTCGATAATTAGTTTTTCAATTTATACATAAATATCTTTTTCGAGCGTAACAAAGCGTAAATTTTTTCGACGGATACTGTTTTCGCTAGATAAATATCTAATTTTGACACGAAAAACTTGTTTTACTATTACAAGTTTTTCGATCTCAAGATTTTCAATCATCTAAATTTTCGAGTCAAAATTTAGGGAAAACATATTTCGATCGAATAATTCACTCTCGAAAAACTTTTAGTCAAAATTTTGAGTCAAACTTAACGAAATTTTCGATCATTGTTACTTATTCGATTACAAATTTTTCGATAAAAGTTTTTGCGATCAACAAAATTATCCGACAGACCATTTTTCGATAGGATATTTTCCTTGCAAAACCCTTTCGTTCGAAAAATAATTTTCGATAAAAATACCACGAAAAACTTATACGATCGAAAATCTTTTTCGATTATAAGGTTCGAAAATTTTCAAATCGAAAAACTTACTGCTCGAATTTTTTTTTCGTCTACTGAACTTTCAAACACACATACATTTTACACTATTTTAATTATTTTTGAGAATAAAAATGCGTAATTTTCAAAATTTACGAAAAATATTTTCTCCGAATAATCTTCTTCGATACTCAAAATTTTCGATCATAAATTCAAAATTCTTTAACAAAATTTTGAAGTATCAATTCATATATCACATATTTTTTGCAATCAAAACAATTCCTCTTTAAAACCAAAAAAATAGGTTCGAAAAAGAAATTGCTTAAAGTACGAGCCAAACATTACTAACGAAGCTTGTCACTTGTGAAGCACTTTTACCATTTCGATTCCAAACTTTCACGAAGATCCTACCAATCAACTACAAATGGATGCTTACTCACTTCGAAACAAATGGAAGAAAATATCTATGCAAATCCATCAAAACAAGGATTTGGACGAAATGGATATCCACGCCTTCTTTGATAATCCCGGTCAACACGAGGAAGACATTAGCGAGATACAAAAAGAACTAAAGGGCAAACATATCGAAGACTCTATAGCTCTAATTTCGAAAAGAAAAACTAGTCGATCCCGTAAAGATAAAAGCATCAAGTTGCCAAGTTCTTTAGAAGATGAAGACGAATCAGAATCGGATTCCAAGCCTGATATGAAAGAGTTAAAGAAACAATTAGCTCTCATTACTAAAACGATGAGCAAAAGGTTCTATAAAAAGAAATACTCCTTCGGCTAATAGACTTCGAACCTCAAGCTCTAAGCACAAGGAAAGACCGGCCGAGCCGTCAGAATCCAAAAACGCCAAAGAACAACAAAAATGCTACAATTGTGGAAAGATAGGGCACTTCGCCAGAGAATGCAATCTTCCTAAGAAGAAAGACGCCAATTACTCTCCATGAAATTTCAACTTACCCAACAAAGGAAGCCGGAGTAGCTCTAATGGCCGAACAAGACCACTGGCTAGAAGACACAACGGATTCGGACAACGACAACCTAGCTCTCATGGCTTTTCTTGACGATGCCTCAGACGAAAACTCAATGAGGAGGTTCGACGACGACGACAAAGCATCAACCTCACCTCAAGAGGTAGCTACACCCGACTCTACATTATAAATCATGTTAGAATCTTTACAAATTAAATATACTAACATGAAAAATGAGCGAAAAAGTACAAAAGAATTAGAGGCGAGACTAGCCCTTAGTGAAAATAATTTCCAAAAGCAACTAAATAAGAAAGTTCACCTAGAAATTCTCTTATCTAATGCTAAAGAAACAATAACTAGTCATGAATCAAGGTTAGCTACTTTAGAGACAAAAATTAACTACCTTAGTTAGACTCTTAGCGATTGTCAGAGAGATTTAGAAAATTCTAGAAATAATTTCAAGGAAATCTCTGACGAACGTAAGAAGCTTTACTATAGGATTAAGACTTTAGACGATCTTCTAACGAAAAGGGGGCAAACGGATCAGACTATCTTTCGAAATCAACCTTATGATATAAAATTTTATAATCCTATAGAAGCCTTAGGTTTTAACAATCCATATAACTTGAAAATGGTAATGTCAAACAATTATATGATATCAAGTACATGGATTTAGGATTAACATCTTTAATGGATGTTACTAACTCTTCAGAAATAGATGCCTTAGAAGAATCCAAAAGAAAAAAGCCACAAATAGGACTGACATCCCCTTTGACTACACCGATTTGAATAATAGTTACAAGACACGGGAAATAAACTTGTCTAGTGATTATAAATCATTATATCCTTTAGAAGATCTTCCTAGAGTTGAGGAAGAAAATAATGATCATTCTAAAAAATCTACTTTATGTTATATTCCCGCTATTATTAAGAAAATGGCTGATTTGAACTCTTCCTTAGAAACAGAAAGAAAGAATTTTGAAGCATAAAAGAATGAGCTTTTGTTGGAGATTTCTAATCTAAAAAATTCCTCACTTTTAAAATCTTGTTGTGATCTTATTTTGAAAGAAAAATCATTAATTAAGGACAAGACAAAATTTGAAAAAACACCTCCCATTATTTTACAAAATATTTCAAAAGAAGAAAAAATTTCTTTAAAAAGCGTAGAGGGAGGAAAAGAGTCCTTAAGTGCTTCAAAGGTGAAACAGATTTTTACTAACTCTTTTTCTACTCCATCCACAGGTAGAATAGTAAAAGAGGTGAAGCATGCAAAGGAGAGAGTGCCTATGATAGATTATAAGAAGAAAATTGATAGAAATGACTTATTTTCTAAACTTTCTTCTGTATCAAAACCTAAGGATACTCGTAAGAAGACACCCGTTTCTAATTTTCATGTTGCTTCAACTTATGCTTTAAAATCTATTAACTTTGAAAGCACAAATTTTGAAAACGACTCTACTTCTAAAAACAAAAACTATCATTCTAAGACAAATGCAAGTATGAAGTCTCGTAGGAAACAAGATCCGGCTATTAAGAAAGCTTATAGCTTGATACATTCTTGTCCTCATCTAAGGTACCCAGTCCAAGTACACTCGGCTAAACACCTTAGGAGACTAGCTAGAGAAAAGATTTTCTCATCCACTAAGACTAATAAGACATTTGTCCGCGTTGAAATTAATCTCCCATGTAAGGTTTACCCTCAATGGGTTCGCAAGACACCATCTAGGCCAACGCAAGCAACCAAGGCCAAGTTGCCTAAGGAAGTACTACTTAAACCAACTACTTCTAAGTTGGTTTGGGTACCTAAGAACACCAGTGGTTTAGGAACCAAAAATGAACAAACCTTACCTACTAAATCTGCTAATCCGAGAGGACTCATTAATAAGTGGGTACTAAGTCTCTCTAAACCTTTCTATGCAGATCCATCATATGTGGTACCTAGATTCCGGTTGCTCCACACACATGACGGGATATCAAGAACTGTTGAGCAACTATCAAGACCGTTACAATGGAAAAGTCAGATCCGGTAACAACGATTCAGCTCCAATACTAGGCTTTGGAGATATTCTTCTGAAGAATATGACAATCAAAGATGTATCTTACGTCCAAGGTCTTAAACACAACCTGTTCAGCATAGGACAATTATGCGATAAAGGGTTTCAAGTGGTGTTTCTAGCTGATCTGCAGAATCGTAAATAGTCAGAATCAAGAACTTCTTACAGGATCTCGAAGATCTAATCTATACACCATCAATCCGACAACAGTACGACCTTCGATGGTTGTGTGCCTCATATCAGTCATTGGTCTACCAACAATCTCTCCTCATCAAGAGCATTACTGTTCGGCTTGTCAAATGGGAAAAATGAAGCGAGCATCACACAAACTCAAGCATGTTGCTTCTACATCTCGACCTTTGGAATTATTTCACAAGGACCTTTCCGGACCAATGCGTACACAAAGCATCAACGGTCGTAAATATGTGTTAGTAATTGTCGACGATTATTCTCGCTACCCATGGACAAGATATCTCCAAGCTAAAGATGAGACTGGAGACTTGATAATAAGCTTTGTAAATACAACTCAGAATCTCCTGCAAAAGAAAATCCAAGTAATCAGAACGGACAACGCGACTGAATTAAAGAATCAGCATCTCAGCAACTTTTATCAATCACTTTGAATTATTCAACAATTCTCAGCCGCAAAAACGCCTCAACAAAATGGTGTCGTAGAAAGAAAGAACCGGACTTTAGTTGAAGCTGCAAGAACAATGCTCATATACTCCGGTCTCCCTCACTTTCTATGGGCTGAAGTAGTGAGTACGGCATGTTTTACTCAAAATGGGACAATTATTCACAAACGCTTCGAAAAGACGCCATATGAGATAATTAATCAAAGAATCCCGAATATCTTATTCTTCAAAGTATTTGGTTGCAAGTGTTTTGTGGCCAATGATCGGGAGCATTGAAGCAAGTTCGATCCCAAAGCCTTTGAAGCCATTTTTGTTGGATATTCCTCTACTTCCAAATCATATCGCGTCTACCTCAAGTCTTCTCGTACAATTCTTGAAAGCTACAACGTCACCTTTCAGGAAATAACGGATTTGGCTTCTGAACAAAACAGTTCAGAACCCGAGCTTATAGGCGTGTTGGCACAATATCAACTAATGAACTTCGTGTTATTCTTTACCGATATGGCAACTCCAAATTATCCTCACATATATCCTTCGTCAAGCTTCATGCCAGTTCATGACAACAATTATCAACTGGATCTTACAACATTCCGGTGCCCGGATGAAGTCATCATCTCCATCCTTAAAGGACACCCACTGTGGCCAGCATTGACGATGACGGCCTCCGTACCGATGGTCCACCTACAACAATTCTGGTGACTAATGGAGAGCCATGCAGTCGGAAACGACGTGGAATATACAACACAAATAAATAGAAGACACGTCGTTCTGAACCGCAATCTAATGGCCATGGTGCTTGATCTTCCGCACTACAAAACGTATGATCAACTTTCAACAGACGCAGAGATACGTAGCGGATATGCTCCGGATAGGATACAAGCCTCCACTGCCCAAATTGGCAAGTTTCCAAAACAACGGAATTCCCCATCCGTGGAAAACATTGTTCGGCATTATCAACAAATGCATCTCCCCAAAACACTCCGGATTCGACAAGGCGAATGGGAACATCCTTCGCATTTTTCAAGGAGTGATGTTTTCCAAGAAGTATGACGTGGCCCGCCTAATTTGGAATGATCTAGTGGACCAGATACGTCAACGGGGGACCAAGTCGAAGGCCAAGTTTCTCCCCTACGTATGGTGGTTCCCGGTGCTGATCTCACACTTCATGGAACTCCATCCAGAGATCCCGAGACTATCGCCAGTTGGGGAATACACTCCACCACGCCTTCGATTTTTTCACAACCCGAAGGCCGCCGATCTAGCTGATCCAACAGAAGAGGCATACCAAGACTACTGTCAAAACAACTCCATCACGGAGGAGATGGTACGAGCCTTGGCTCTAGCACCGGCACCTTCTCAAAGGGAATCACTGGTGGAAACAATGGAGCCCGAAGCCACGGCTCAGGAGATTGAAACACCGGCAGTCGAGCCCGAAGGTGTTCCTCGAGATATTTCTCCTGAGGCCACTGACTCAGACGAAGTAGACAGACTCCAAAGAAGGGGCTCTCGCTGACCGCACCTCTCGGCCTCGTCTGTATCGCCTTCAAACATATCGGCTTCTGTGCAAACACCTCCACCACCAACTGATCAGCCAACCGCACAGATTCCAATTGAATCTGTCTCAACACCCATAGATGTGATACCTATTGTATCATCTCAAGGATTGGGTGGAAGCCCTATTGGATCCCCGACATCTTCGGAGCCAACAATAGGCTAACCCATCGAAGTGGTGACTTCAGGGTTGACAACGGATGTCTCAGGACGTTCCAGACCATCAAAACCTACTCAAGGTGGCACATCGGAAATCTATTCCGATGTTGTGACAGTGGAGCACCTTCCTGGCCCCACTCCACCACTGTTCGTGACGGAGCAACGATTACAAGACGCACATTCCACAGCTCTATCTTTTCTAGAAGATCGTCTGATGGACCGAATGCTCCAAGCTTAAGAGACTTCCCGAAGAGATACCAGTCTCCGAAGCTGCTCCGACCGACATTCAAACCACCCCCGTCTCCTCACCACCTCTCACCACCACCTTCCAGACCCCAATACAACATATCCTCACCACCTTAACTCCATCATCTTCACTAATAAACCCTTATACCATCCCGATCACCCAGCTTCACGACATACTCATCTCCCGCCTCTCGCCTTAGAGACCAGGACTCCCGCTGAGGAGAGTCTGTACAAAAGGCTAGTGTGGCAGATCAAGTATCACACCGCACACGACCTTCGAATCGCTTTAATGAAGAAGGTCAACATTGAGTCTCCGCTCATGAAGGGCTTCCCACTCAACAATTTTCCCGAGAACTACAACTTCAAGAAAACTGGTCTCGCCATAACCTATCGGAATCCAGTCATTGGAAAGACGAGGGCTATGATGAACACAAGTTTTGTGACGGGACACTAAAATTATTGAGGAAGAACATCCAGAAAAGATTGGGAGAGATCACCGAGGAGACAATCTTCGAAGATCTTTGTGAAGAAGAGTCCCCACTCTTAAATGAGCTTCTGGATGCGATAAATGAGAGATTGGAGCTGAGGAATGATGTTGTTAGTCCGATTACGCACTCAAGAGAGGATCAAAGGCTTAAAAATGATAAAGTTCTTAAAAACACCTTCAGTGTGTGTTTGTGTGTGTGTGCCGAAATTAAGAACTTACTTTTAAGAATTATGCTTGACCAACCCTAATTAGGGTTAATGGGATGCCTTATATACCACATGAGTTGGTATATTAAGGCTTGGGACTCAAACAATAAAATATTTACAATTTGACCCCAAATACAATAAATTAACTAATATTGACCCAAAACTCAAATACTAACTAAGGACACTACAATTAATTCCTAACATTCTCCCCCTTAGTGTCCTTTCTTCGTCTTTGTCTGTTTCTTTGATCCTTTGGGTCGTTGCTGGGCGTACACGGATTTCCGTAGTCCAAGCTTGTGCTCGTACGTCCTTATTTCCCTCCGGAACGAAAGCCTTTCTTGTATGTTGTTCAGCATATTTAGTATCTTGGCTTTTGTGTCCGGTCCTTCACCTTCCATCTTATCCAGTATGCTCCTCAACTTCTCTCGTATGATGAGGAGCGTTCCGTCGGAGAATTTTGGTATCTCCGATGTCTTCAATATTCGCTTTTCTCCCTTGTAGTTGATGTAGACCACCGCTGGATCTTCACTTTCGAACACGTGGCCTTCACCATATTCAACTTGTTCAGGGAGCTCGAATGATGGTTTGGTGAGGTTGACCTTTCTGACATTTGACTCCAGTGCTAGCTGCAGGTCGTGCGTCGCTCCGTACTTGATTTGTCGGAGCATGAACCTTTTGATCGTCATGTATCCTAATTTGACGTCCTGGTCCTGCAGCGTTCCCACGTATCGGTAGCTTCCAATCATCTGTGAGATGTCTCAGCTCTGATGTACGGGAAGTCAGCCTCTGTCAAGGTCTCTCTTGTACCGTCTTCCCTCACTACGTGGTAGACGCTTAGTAGGAAGGTCCCGAGCCGATCTATTCCAACTCTTTCTACGGCTTGTATTCGGGGCCTCTGCTTTTCCTCTCGCCTGAGAGCAGCCAGATCATTTCCTTTCCCTAAGAACATATGAAGACGTCTTAGGGAAAGAAGGTAGAGATTGGCTCTGCGCTCTGACAGGTGCGTCATCCCATGTAGCTCCAGCTCGTTCAATTTGACGAGCTGATCCTCTTTACGCCAGATTCTTTTCCTTATCTCTTCTTGGTATGGAACTAAGATTCTGACGTTTTGCCACGGAAGATCGACCGTTGCCCCGATCTTTGACATGAGAAGTGGAGCATCCTCATTTTGGACTTGATGTTTGAGTAGTTCCGGTAGATCGGAGAGGTCACTTTGCAGATCTTCCAGCTCCTCATCTTCATGGACTTTCACCAGGCTTATCGACGCCTTTTCGAGGAATAGTCTGGCGTTTTCTCGAAATCTGGCTTCGAGCTGGAGGTCCATCGGTTGCTTCAGCCATCCTTCTTCAAATATATATTTCTCTACCACATCATGTGGATTGTAGAGTTGGCTGATTTCTTCCGAGATTTGGAGGTCAATAGATGTGGCTTGAGGTGGACTTTGTCGGTAGAAGGTTCTTGGTGAGCTAAGGCTTATAGTGACTGGAGTGGGTGTCGAAAGGGAAAGTGTATTGGAGATCTCTTGTGTATTTTGTTCGGTTGTGGTTGAGATCTCCATGGTAGGGAATATTATTGTGGTGCTGGAGACTTGTTTTGTTTTGCCTTTTGAGCTTGAGGTATCCAGCGGGTTGGATTCTTGGACTGTTTTGGTTGTTGGCTGCTGCTGGTGAGGGGATTCGACTCCACGCTGTCGGTTCTCCCCCTCGGGACGGTCCTCGTCTTCAGGGTCGTCCCGCGATCCAGATAGGCCCCCGGCTTGTGTTCGGCAGCTGGTGGGGTCAATCAGCCTCTGGATTTCTTTCTCCTTCGGTGTCAGGTGTGGCGCCGACCGGATACGTGCCAAAAGAATGTTGAAGAGTTCTTCAATGGGCACGTCCCACGGTCCTTCTTCTGGTTGTGTGAGTGAAGGAACAGCAGCAGCTGTCTCGTGTGTGACTGGAGTCTTGCCTTTGTCTTGTCTTGATGTTTCGATCATGGCCCGGACTTTTTCCACTAGTTCGTCGCCAAAAGATCGTAGCCGAGACTCCGTCACAAACGGATCGGGAAATAAAACGGAGCCACTGAGGCGTGCCGTTGTCGCGACGTCAGAGTAGATTTCTGACGTGCCGCCCACTGTAGTGGGTCTTCCGGGGCCACCAAGGCACACCGGTGGCAACGGTGCTAAGACAAACTCAGACCGTTGGCCCGAGACGACTGGTGGGATGTTGATCGTTTCGGGGCTTCCGCTCAGTCCCTCGGAGATTAACCCCAGAGTGACGTCAGAGAGCGTTCTGTCTAAGTCTGGAAGACTTAGAGGTGCGGAAAATAGTGTATGTGTCCTAGAAATGGAAAAAATTTTAGTTGGTGCGGACACTAGACCTGTGATCAAGGAGGGCGCAGTCGGAGGAAGTGAACTGCTTAATTCAACATCTATTGCCTCCGAATAAGGCAATGATGGTTGTCGTGGCTCCTCCGGTGCTATTGAGACGGTCGGCTGTTGGGAGACGACCGAATGGGTTGGAAGGGTTATTTGCGTGCTTGGGCCTGATGGCACGACTGCTACTCGGGAGACGATCGTGTCGTCTCCTGTTCCTACGGGTTCGGCCCGGCTTTGTAGTGGGTTAGAGGACTGAGGAGGTCGATCATGTTTTTGTTTGGTGCGACGCTCCTGTATGCGTCTTACGTCTTCCCCTCGTTTTGTTTTTCGTGAGGAACGAGGAGGGGAAGCGGTGCTTCCTAGACCTAACTGAGGCTGGGATAGGCTAATTCCCGGGGTAGGTTCGACTGGGTTTTGTCGAACCATAGGAGTGTCTTCAAGGGTGATGGATTGGAGGTACCTCGCTACTATTGGGTTGGAAGGATTAGCGATTTGTAGGAGGTGGTCAGGGATCCGCATCGACTCGAGATCAAATTTGGATTTGGAAGAATGGAGGGATGCTAGCTTGGGAATTTGGTATCCCTCCGATCTCGGTCGACGGGTTATCTCGGGGTGTAGGTCTTGAAAGTGGGTTATTATCACTGGAAACCACCGAAGGTAGGGAAGGACTTGTCGGGTTTTATTTTTGGTGGATAAGTCCCTTCGGCGGAGTTGGTCAAGGATATCGGCCCAGATCAACTGCACGATGTCATAATTTTTATTAAAGATGACACCGTGGAAGATGATCATAATGTTGCGGTTACAGCGATCTGGGCCTGAGTGCTTGGGTGATAGGCATTTGTTTATTATGAGAAAGAGTGTGCGCCAAGGTTGTGGAATGTCCTTGGCGCAGAAATCGGGTAGGTGTAGGGATTTATGGATGTCTGGGCGATATCCCATTAGGAGGAAGTCGGTTTTCAATTCTTCCTCCGTGGGTGGTGGGTTATATATTAGGCTGTGAGGTAGGTTTAAGATACGGCGTAGTATGGATGGGGTGAGGATTATGGGTGTTTGGTCTATTTGTGAGGTAAGTGAGGTTGGAGGGGTTTTTGAAGTTGATGGGTGTAGGTTGGCCCATAGCTGTTGTGCGTATACTTCTGGGGCCGATTCCGTAATGGTGAGGGCGGTGTGTAGAGGATGGTGACGAAGGATTTCGAGTATTATCGGTGCGGGGACCGTGATGTTGTCAAAGTCAATGGCCGGGTTGTTGGGTAGTTTAGTGGCCCATTGACTTTGAGGAAAGACTTCGTCAATTTGTCTCAACATGTTTATGTAATCTGCTAAGAAGAAAACACAGAAAATTGTTAGACTAGGCAGAGTAGATAAAAATGTTACTTAGAAAAAAAATTTCGGACTTGAAAAATTTTATATGAAAGTGCCCGAAATTTGCTTAAGTAAATAAGATTATACTTTTGAAATACAAGCGGCGAAGTTCACAAATTCGGCTAAGAGTACATTGAAAAGTTTAAAACTCGAAGTTTGATTTGGCCGAATTTGGATTTGAAAAGTTTTGTTCGCCGAATTTGATAAAGTTCGGGTTATGAGGATTTGAAATTTTTGTTCGCTGAATTGTAATGAAGTTCGAGTAAGTGAAAATTAAATCGAATTTGTTATCATCATTCATCAAATTCGGGTGCTTGTCTTTAAAATTGAATTTGCCGAAATTGACAAATTCGGGCGATGGAATTCGACTGTGAGGAGTCGGGGTACAGTAGAAATTCGCCGAATTTCGAGTGAACAGTAGAAATTCGCCGAATTTTGGATTGAAAAGCAGAAATTCGGATGAAAATTTAAATTTTACCCGAATTTCGCCCGAAACCTAAAAATTAAAATAGGTCGATTCCATCGGGATTTGGATGAAATTTTGGCAAATAAATTGCAGATTCGGGGTCGCCATTACCTTCTGTAGTAAAATCGAAGTTGAAGAGATTTGATTTGAAGATTTTGTGTTTGCGCGAATTTAAATTCGAGAGTAAATTTTCTGAAATTCGGGCGTTAACTTGTAAATTTAGGGTAAATAATGAAATTCGGGCGAGTAGTGAGATAAATAGGGGTTACTGTGCAAAAGTTCGGGTGAATGAAATTCGGCATGTTAAAATTGAGTTTCGCCGAAATTCGTTCTGATTAAGTGAAAATTATATGAAATTCGGCGATCGAAATTAGTATTGACCAAAAGTGACCCCGAATTTGAAATTCGGCGAGTGAAATTGAAATTGGCCGAATTTCTTCACTGTTAGTCCAAAATTGGACTTCCGAAATTTTATATTATGTCAAAGAGCTCCCCCTTAATAAAATTTTTCGGTACCCAAATTTTCTTTACCCCTAAAGGAAAACAGAGCTTTGTGCATGCAGCAAGCAATGTTTTAATTACCCAGATTTGTTTGCAATCTTTTCCCTTAGCTTCAGCTCGGGTTTTCGATTGCTCAGGTATTTTTGGGTCTGATTTGGTCACGTTTTTGACCTTTTTCTCTAAAGCTTGAGCTTTAGCTTTTGTTTCAGTGGGAGTTGGCCTTCTGAATGTTCTAGCTACCTTTTCGTCAACTTTTAGGTTGGACGTTTTGGATGGTAGAACCGTTTTCGTGTGTGTTCCTGAAATCATATCTCTACGACGTATAAATTTAGCATTCGTAGCTATACACTTATCGTAGGTAAGATAATCACTGACATTCTTAACAGAACTTGTTGTGGAAGGAATACGGGAATAAGCGGAAGCATAGTTCGAACTACATGAAGAAAGATTTCTAAATGTTTTTGGAAATAATTTTAAATCAGAAACACTAGTCAAATTTTGCTTCGTCTTTTTATCAAAGATTTTGGCATCCTTCTCTTGCGTTCCTGAATTTTTCTTCCCAGCAGTCTCTGTCCGTCTCAGATCTGTCATAGATGGTGAAGGGATGTTAGCTGTTGCTTGAATGAGAATCTTCTTAGTTAGCCTATTCTTCATGGATGAGGAATCTATTGGTGTTATAGTAACAGACTCTGACTTAGAAGATTTAGCGAGATCAGCATATGATTGATTTTCAAGTGAGGAAATTCTCTCAAGGAGTTTCTCCTTTTCAGCTTGAAATGTTTTCCGTTCGAGCTCTATCGTGGATTGAATATTCTTGATCTTTTGAGGAATGTAAATTCGGCAAAGATCTGAGTTCTTTGAGCTAGATGTTTCTGTCATGGGCTGATCAGATTCAGAGGGAGGATGGGGAAACATATGTAGATAGTCATTTGAAAGAGGAATTTCCCTACTTCCATAACTATCGTTGATTTCCTTGTAATCCAAGGATATTTCGGCCTTGCTTTTGTTCTTGCGCTTTTCCTGTTCTAGGTTATCTTCTTCTTCAGATGATCTGAGAAAGGCTAACAAGCTAGGTATTCCTAATCCTAGGTATGCAGCATTGTAAAGAGCAAGTGGCCGTTTATCAGTGGTTGGTTGGTTTGGCTTAAAACCTAAGCCCTCACGTGGATTGTAAAATCTCGTGTCCTTAGGCTGATTCAAGAAAATCGTTTTGTCGGTTTGTCCCCTTTTCGTAAGGAGGTCCTCCAGACTTTTGATTTTGGAGTAAAGCTTCTTACGTTCCTCCATTAGAAGATTGTATTGATCTGTTTTACCAATACGCTCTTCTTCACTAATTCGCAGGCTAGTGGTTAATTGACTAATATTTGCATTCAGCATATTAGTCTCGGATTCAAGCTTCGAGATTTTCTCAGATGCATTTTCTAAATGACATCTGAGAGTTGCTTTTTCACCTAAGTGTTTGAGCACACATTGATAATTTGTTGCGTTTTTCTTTTCCAGAGCTTCTAGTTTTTGCAAGTGTTCTAATGGAGAATTCTGGATATGCTCAAGCACGGTCAGTTTTGATGTCAGGGAAACTACTTTTTCTTCAGATTTTACTAGATTAGCTTCAGCTAATTCTAGTGATTTTTCTGAAGTAGCTAGTTTATTTTCTAGCTCAGTGACCAAATTTTGTGTTTTGGCCAAGATGATGTCATTCTTGGCCATATCTTTATATGTAGACTCCCCCCTTTTCATTGTTAGAATTGGGGGTCTGTTATCACTTCCGATTGCTATGATATCCATGGATGTAGTTGAGTGCCTTTTAATGATCGTTCACGGTCGTGATCTGCAATCCTAAATGGTCAGTTTCGAGAAATAACGTCAAAGATTAACGTTAAGTTTGAATAAATTTTGGTTGGATAGAAATTGTGTTTAAGTGATCGACTTTTTATTTTAATTTGAAAGAGTAAAATTCGGGCACTTGTAGAGTTGTTGCCGAAATTTGAATTCTGAAATTCGGATGAAAAGACTTTGTCGAGAATTTTGAAATCAAAGGAAATCAAAATTCGGGTGACAAATATAAGTTCGCCGAAGTTCAGGATTAAATTAAGGTAGGAAAAATTTTATCGAAAATTACTTTCAAAATTCGGGTAAACTAAATTCAGTCGAGAATAAAAAAAAATCAAAATTCGGGTGACTTTTTGATAAAAGTTCGCCGAGAATTAAGAAATTCGGGTGACTTAAATCAAAACTTCGCCGAAAATTTTAAGTTGAAATTCGGGCAATCTTAATTTTAAAATTCGACCAAATTCGCCGTGAATTTTAAACAGTAGAAAGCAAATTCGGCGAATAAACTTAGCTTACTCAAATTCGGTCAATTTTCTGATCGAAAATTTTCTCAATTTCGGCGAATTTCAATTGAAATTCGGCAATATGAGTTAATTTTCGGGTTCAAGAACGAACTTCGAGCGAATAAACAGAGAAACGCCCGAAATTTTTCCAGCAACTTTAAAACACACCAATTTCAATCGATTTCTCCCCAGAAATTTCTCAAACTTGACGAAAATTAATCTAAACGAGTTCCTAAACAAGCCAAGACTGATAATCAAGCATTTAAAGGTATAAAAACATCAATAACAGCAAGATCTAACCCAAAATACTTGAAAAAAAAATCGAAAATAAAATTTGCTTAGTAAACTCTTTCGATCTTGACGAAATCAAACGAAATTGGTATAGATTTGCACAGATCGATCCGTGTCTTGCTCTGATACCACTTGTTAGTCCGATTACGCACTCAAGAGAGGATCAAAGGCTTAAAAATGATAAAGTTCTTAAAACACCTTCAGTGTGTGTTTGTGTGTGTGTGCCGAAATTAAGAACTTACTTTTAAGAATTATGCTTGACCAACCCTAATTAGGGTTAATGGGATGCCTTATATACCACATGAGTTGGTATATTAAGGCTTGGGACTCAAACAATAAAATATTTACAATTTGACCCCAAATACAATAAATTAACTAATATTGACCCAAAACTCAAATACTAACTAAGGACACTACAAATAATTCCTAACAGATGTTCGACGATACGAGACAACATTGGGATTATAAAAATCTTTTTACGCCCGACAAGGATAAAAGGAGCTGAAATGAAGACAAGCACAAAGGGGGAGATTGAAGAGAATTTATTATTGTGCTTTGTAAATTCATTATCCTTGTACTTAGGGGCGTAATTAATTGTTTTGATAGTATAGGACCAAATAGTAAATATACCATGTAAGTATGTATAAATACAATGTACACTATCAAAATCAATACAAGTTCATTTTCAAAAAATCACGAGCATTGAATTCACATTTTAAACGAGAGAGAATACAATAGAGAATCTCGGAAATAACAACCTCTCTCAGGATCTTCAACGCGGATATTCGGTCGAACGTAATTCGTAAGATTTCTTATTCGAATACCTAGAATTCATGCTTATATTGCTTGTTGATTGATGAATTAGGACCTAACATAGTTAGCTGACGGTCCACGACAACAACTACCAACTGGACCTCGCCACTTTCCGCTGTCCTGATGAAGTAATAAATATCCATCCTCAAGCGACATCCACTATGGCCAGCTCTTACCATGGCAGCCTCCGTCCAAATGGTCTATCTCCAGCAATTCTGGGGATGCATAAAGAGTTGCATCGTTGGGAATGACGTGCAATATACAACAAAGATAAACCAAAAGCACGTCATCATTGAAAAGAACCTTCTGGCCATGATGCTCGATCTACCGGATCACGAAGTTTACGACCCACTACCAACAGATGCGGTGATCGTGGAGGACATGATTCGGATGGGATATAAGCCACCGCTGACAAAATTTGCAAACTTCCAGAACATCGAGATCCCACATCAATGGAGAACATTGTTCGGCATCATAAAAAAATGTCTCTCACCGAAGCACTCCGGATTCGACAAGGCAAACAGGATCATTATAAGAGTCTTTCACGTAGTCGTCTACTCGAAAAAATACGACGTAGCCCAGCTAATTTGAAACGACTTAGCGGACCAAATGCGTCAAAGGGAAACGAAGTCGAAGGAGAAGTTTCTCCCTTACGTACGGTGGTTCCCGGTGCTGATCTCCCACCTGATGGAAATACATCCAGAAATCCCAGTCTGCCACCCGTTGAAGGTTATATACTGCCGAGGCTGCGGTTATTCCATAACCCAGAGGCATCCGATCTTGCGCTCCAACCAATGGTGATCCCACTGGAGTTGCTAAGCCTGGATGATCCCACCGACGAGGCCTACCAAGACTATTGCCAAAAACAACTCCATCACGAGGCAATACGGTCCATCGATCAGGCTCTAATGTCTTCCCTACGGGAATCCCTGGTGGAGACACACGAGCCCGAAGCCGCAGTTCAGGAGACCGAAACACCAGCTATTGAGCCCGAAGGTGTCCCTCAACAAGCCAAATCTCCCGAGGCCACCGATTCTGATGTGGAATGCAGTATACAACGAAGGGGCTCACGCATACAAGATCTTTGCCCCTTCTACGTCGCCTTCCACACAAATGGCTTCGATGACATCTCTTCCACCATCATCGGTACAGACAACCACACAGGCATTGAACCCGTTCCAACATCCATAGAGATGATACATTCAGTAACATCTCAAGGATTAGATGGAAGCCCCGTTGGACCCCCGACATCTTCGGAGCAAACAATGGGCCAACCCGCCGAAGTGGTGAGTCCTGGGTTGTCAACGGATATCCTTGGACGTTCCGGCATCACAAGTCCTCTCCCAGACATTACGTTGGGGACCTTCTCCAATGTTGTGATAGAGCAACGTTTATAAGAAGCCCTTTCCACAGCCATCAATTCTCTTGAAGACCGATGATTGAAAGGATGTTACATGCCATTGAAACTTCTCGACGGGATACCGGTAAAGCACCATTCTCAGAAGCAACTCCGTCAGAAGCCCACACCCCCCTTATCCTCACCACCACTAACCACCACCATACACAACCCCTTACTACCCATCTTAACCACTCCTACCCAATCACCTTCCCTCATCAACCCATACACCGTCCCTATAATCCAACATCACGATATTCTTATCTCTCGCGTACTAGCTCTTGAGACGAGGACCCTTGCTGAGGAGAGTCTCTACCGAAGACTATTAGATGAACTCGAGCCGCCCGCCCAAACGCGTTGCCGTGAAGAAAGCTCCTGAACAAAGCGGAGACATGATGATCCTGATGATCCGAATCGTCATGAGGGGGAGAAACGACAAAGGACCACAAGAAGCGGCCGTGGTCAGAGTCGAGAAAAGCAAACATCGACTCATTAAGCTGGAGGTTCCTCCACCAACCAACAACCACACAACCCACTACCCGCCAACAAACTACGACTACATCCACCACATCCCATACACAAACACTACCTCCCACTCCCGGAAGTCCAAATCCAATCCCGACCTCCAATCTCCTCCAAAATTAACCAGAAGCAGTCGTCTACGATCCACATGCGATCGTAGATGATTACATCTTAAACGAGAAGTGGCTGACGCAATGGGAACCTGAGGAAGATGCTCAAGCCAGGCTTTCCAACGTCAGATACTTCCTACAACGAGCTTGGTAGATTTGGTGCTGCTTGAAGACGAAGAACTTCAAGAAGGCGAAAACTACAACTCTGCACTCCCTCAACTACCAGAGATGATTGGGCATTGAGTTGACTCCCCTCATCGCTTATCAAAGGGGAGTGTTAGAATCGAGACGCCTTGGGAGAACATACGGATTGATGTTTCGTTCATTGAAGACATAAGAAAGCAGATTTGTAGGGTTTCAAACTGGATAAAGAAGCTAGATGAGCTAAATTTACGGGGCATCTCCCACTCGGAAGAAAGGAAGAAGATGGAGCACATGTTCATGCTAACTTACCTCGGTCTTGATCGAACTGGCATCCCAACGGATCAGCTTAGAAGAAATTTCAGGGACAAGCCACCAATCCTCAAACTCATAAGTGTATCGCACAGGATTGGAAGCTATCCAACCCCGATATACCACATCGAGCGAGCGGACAACGACCATACTCGAGAGGAGATAGATTAAAGCTATCTGTCATTCCTTCCACGAGACGAAGTGTATCGTCTGTTTCAAATGTACAAGAGAAAATACCAGACACCCACTGGTTATATCAAGAAGGAAGGACTCGAATGGTTAAAGAGATTCATGGTGCGGCTGATCAAGTTCCACACCGCACACAACCTTCAAATTGCCGTAGAAAACAATATGAAGAAGGTCAACATGGAGTCTCCGCTCATGAAAGGCTTTCCGCTCAACAAATTCCTAGAGAATTACATCTTCAAGAAGCCAGGCCTCGCCATCACATATCCGAATCCAATTATCGAAAAAACGAGAGCGATGATGAAGTCTGGAGTTCACAAATTCTGTGATGGGACGCTGAAGCTCGTGAAGAAGAACATCGAGAAAAGGTTGGCGAAGATCACTGAAGAAACGATCTTCGAGGACCTTGGAGAAGAAGAGGCCCCGCTCCTAAATGAGCTTCTGGATGCGATAAACGAAAGACTGGAGCTGAGGAGTGATGTCCGACACTACGAGACAACATTGGATTGAGAAGATCGTTGCCTGACAAGGATAGATGGAGCTGAAGAGAAAACAAGCACAAGGGCGGAGATTGAAGAAACAAAGAAATTGTGGTTTGTTAATTAGTTATGCTTGTAATTAGGGGCGTAGCTCGTATTTTTTGTTAGAGTATGACTAGTTTGTAAGTGTACCATGTATAGAGGTATATATACATGGTATTGAATTCACATTCTAGAGAGAGAAATTCAATTGAAAACTTCCACTCTATAATCGTTTCTCTCTCCTGATCTTCAAATCTATATTCGACCGAAGGTAATTCTCGAGATTTGTTATTCAAATATCTAGAATTCATGCTTAAATTGATTGTTAGTTGATTAAATAGGACATAACATAATGGAAACTTGATCTATGTGCTGATTTTTGCAAAATTTATTGTTGATACTGATGCGAAAGTGCTTGATTACATGTTAGGAATGAATCGCGTACCGATTTTTGCGGTTGCAGTTTGAAAACAATTTGATTTTCATCAAAATTGATGGATTTTGCTTTAAATGTTTTTAATCTTGTGTTTGTTCTTGTTCAGTACACAAATTCAAGTGATTATCCAGAATTTAAGTGTTTAAATTGATGTTTCTCAGTTAAATTTGTGTAATACTGTTCGATTAAACTCTGCTTTGCGTTCAATCGTTTTTTGATCGAAAATTTGGCTCGAATTTTTTTCCAGTTTTTCACTGTCGAGTTTTCACGCAAATCTCTAGCGCAAATTTTTTTCGACAATTTCACTGTTTTCGCTAGTTTCACTTCAATATCGACGCGAAAAACTCTATTTTCGATTATTAGTTTTTCGGTCCTCACAAGGAACAATATTTTTCGAGTGTAATTAAGTGTAAATATTTTTTACTAATACTGCCTTCGCTATATCCTATTCACTTATGACACGAAAAACCTATTTTTCGATTACATTTTTTTTTATCTCAAGCTTTTCAGTCTCAAGTTTTTCGATTGTCATAATTTTCAAGTCCAAACTTAGCGAAAAAGTATTTCATCATTAAATCTTTCGCGCTCGAATAAAATTTAGTCAAATAATCGAGTCAAACTTATTGAAATTTTTTTGAAGTCTTAGATTTTCGATCATTATAATCTTTCGATCACAAATTTTTCGATAGCATTTTTGTTATCAGCAAATTTTCGATACACCATTTTTCGACAAATTTTACTAAAACGTTTTCTATAAACACTATCAAAAATGATCTTCTTTCGAAAAATACTCTCACAAAACTTTTTCCAGTTGAAAATAATTTTCGATAAATATCCTTCGACAAACCTCTACTTACGAAAATCATTTTCGAATAAGAGTTTTTTATCATCACTTTTGAAAATCACTTTTGATCAATAATTTTTTGATTAATACCATACAAAAGTCGAAAAACTTACTGCTGGAAAAACATTTATACTTACTGAACTTTTATACGCAAATATTTTCCACTTTGATTTGAATTATTTTGTTTTAGATCAAGAATCAAAATCGTCATTTTCAAAACTTTCGAAAAATACTTCCCTTTGCATAATCATTTTCGATACTCAAACTTTTCGATTAAAATCATAAATTCAAATCCTTTAGCAAAAAATTTTGATATATCAATTCTTGCTTAGAGCATTCACCAAACATTACTAACAAATTAGTCACTTGTGGAGCATTCTTACCAACGCAGATCTAAACCTTCACGAGATCCTACCAATCAACTAGACTGTGGATGCTTACTTTCTTGTAAAACGATGTCCGTCCCCAAATTCTCAGAAAAGGCAAATATACCGTATGGAGAAGCCGCTTTATAAATTTCTTGAAAGATCAAGCTGCGAATCTACTAGCTTCTCTCCAAGAAGGACCCGCTCAATTCTGCCTTATCCAAGAAGGCGATGCCACAAATAACCCCCCATTCCAGCCACTAGCAGACTTAAAATTTCTAGTGAATACTCTGAGGGGGAGAGATTAAAAGCTAAGGCTGACCTAGGAGCCAAAACTTTCCTGATGCAAGGCATCCCAAATGACATCTATATGCAAATAGATAGTCTGTCAAGTGCTAAGGCAATGTGGGGTGAGCTCCACAAAACTTATGAATAAGGTTGAAGGCTTAATCGGGTTTCAAAAGTAAAAGAATTGGAGAAGACTCAAAGGGGATTTCTAGAGTTAAAAGTAAATGATTTATAATTTGGGCTAAGTGAGGAATATCCTAAGTTGCCCTTATCATTTTCATGACAAACTAACACAAAAGCAAGAATGAAGCTACGAAGTACAAACCAAAGGATAATCATTTGAAGTGTGACACGCTCATAAATAAAATTTTAAGGTTCAGATTCTCACATATATGATGTGGCTTTGTGTCTAGTGAAACAAACGAAATTCTTTGAATAAAAGAAAGTCACATGAATTTTTAGGCAAAGAACTAATCATATATCAAAGAAATATTTTTGTGAGTAGTTCAAAATAGATAAGATTATCATCATCCCCCATTTTATTATTATTATTATTACTATATATACTACCTTATTTTTATTTTTATTTATATATATATATAAAATTGAAAGACAGAGTTACGCAAGATAATCAAGGAATATCAAGAAGCACATATATTATCATATAAAACCATAGTAGAGCATGTAAAGCACATCTTAAGTAAGATTGATATTCAACATGCCTAACTTAGCAATAAGGAATTGGAATCGTTTTTCATCCAATGCCTTAGTGAATAAGTCGACAAGTTGAAGCTCCGTTTTTAACAAAATACAAATCTATAGTGCCTTTTTCTACTTGATCTTTTATAAAGTGATAGCGAATATCTACGTGTTTTGTGCATGAATGATGAACAGGATTGCAAGTAATGGAAAAGCACTTTGAGAATCACTATAAATGGGAATGTTATTAAATTCAAACCCGTAGTCGCGTAGTTGTGTCCGCATCCATAGAACTTATGAGCAACAGTTGACAGCCGCAACGTACTCCGCCTCGGCCGTCGAAGTTGACACGCAATTCTACTTCCTTGAGGACCAGCAGACCAACTTGTCGCCTAAAAATTGTGCTCCGCCGGACGTGCTTTTTTTGTCTATTCGACAACCTGCATAATCAGCGTCAGCCAATTAATCTAAAATCAGTGTCTTTAGGATACCATAACCCTAACTTTGGAGTTCATTTGAGATAGCGTAGAATTTGCTTGACTGCATGCATGTTGGACTCCTTTGGGCCAGCTTGAAAACGACCACAGAGGCAAGTGGAGAACATGACGTCGGGTCGGCTTGACGTCAAGTAGAGAAGAGATCTGATAATACTCCGATAGGTTGTGATGTTGACTACCTTACCAGAAGGATCAACATCCAATTTGCAGTTTGTTGAAATGGGAGTATTCATCGGTGTCCTCTTGTCTTGATTAAATCTCTTCAGAATATCTCGGATGTACTTGGTTTAACTTATGAATATTCCATCTTCGAGTTGCTTGACTTGTAATCCAAGAAAGAATTGGAGTTCTCCCATTAAGCTCATCTCGAATTTGGTCTTCATGAGATCACCAAATTTCTGACAGAGGCGCTCATTCGTCGAGCCGAAGATGATGTCATCAACGTAAACTTGAACGTTCATCAAGTCTTTGCCTTGCCTTTTGATGAAGAGTGTCGTATTGATGGTTCCTCTTATGAAGTTGGACTTGACTAAAAATTCGCTTAGAACATCATACCAAGCACGATGGGTTTGTTTTAGTCCACAGAGAGCTTTTTCCAATCGATAGACATAATCAGGATGATTTTCGTGCACGAACCCGTCAGGTTAAGCGACGAAGACTTCTTCTTTTAACACGCCGTTGAGAAAGGCGGTTTTAACATCCATTTGATAGACTTTGAAGTCTTTATGAGCCACGTGTATGCTATAAATAGTTGAATTTCTTCGATACGTGCTACCAGAGCATACGTCTCATCGTAGTCAATACCTTCTTGTTGATTGTACCCCTTGGCTACGAGTCGTGCTTTATTCCTGATAATTTCACCGTTCTCGTTCTTCTTATTTTTGAAAACCCATTTATGTCACCGTTAATTGTTTTGCCATGCGGTCTAGAAACTAGTGTGCAAACTCGTAGACGCTCGAATTGGTTGAGTTCATCTTGCATTGCAATCACCCAATCCGTGTCTTTAAGGGCTTCAACTACCTTAATTGGTTCATTTTAGCTTAAGAAGCATGTGAATAATCCGCTTTGTGTAGACTTCATAGTGCGTACTCCACTTGAAGGATCACCGATAATTTGGTCGATAGGATGAGCTCGAGTCCACTTACGTTCATGACGAAGAACCGAAGTAGATCCATCGTTGATTTATAGATTTAGACATCCTGAATTGATAGGTTGATCATTCGTAATTGAGAAATTCAATTCTAAAGTTTAATTGGAAGGGATTTCTGCATCGGCATTGGTAGGAGCTGCAACACTAGTTGAAGACTCATAATTCGAAGAACCTGTAACATTTGTTGGAGTCTCAATTTGAATTTCTACCGTAGAGGGAGAAGGAGCGCTGCTTGGTATAGAATGAGACGAAGCAGGCATTTGAGACTCGTTCCGATAAAAATGTTCAAATAGAAAGTCCAAATCTTCCAGGTCGGCGGAAATTGCTTCTTTTGACTTTGAGGTAGAAGTTGTCGGAAGTTGTTGACTTTGTGCCAACACGCCTATAAGCTTGGGTTCTGAACTATTTTGTTAAGAAGCCAATTCAGTCACTTCTTGAAAAGTGACGTTGTAGCTTTCGAAAATAGTACGTGAAGACTTGATATAAACGCGGTATGCTTTAAAAGTGGATGAATATCCAACAAAGACGGCTTCAAATGCTTTAGGGTTGAACTTACTTTAATGCTCCCTAAAGAAATATTAGAATTGTGCTTGGTTATTTTGTTATCCTTGTAATTAGGAGCTAATTCATAGTTTTGATAGTGTAGGACTAAATAGTAAATATACCATGTAAATAAGTATAAATACAATGTACACTATCGAAATCAATACACAAGTTCATTTCGGAAAAATCACAAGCATTGAATTCACATTCTAAGAGAGAGAGAAACAATCGAAAAACTCTCTCTCTCTCTCTCAAGATCTTCAAAAAAGATATTCGACCGAAGGTAATTTGTAAGATTTATCATTCGAATATCTAGAATTCATGCTTAGATCGATCGTTAGGTTATATAATAGGACCTAACAATTGGTATCAGAGCATATCGTGATCGATTATAAGATCAAAATAATTTTCCTGATTTTTCGATCGAAAAACTTACGTGAAATGTATTTTGATCAATGCGCTTAATGTTTGCGAATTTTGTTGACGATCTTGTTGATTAAGTGATAGATTATATGTTATGAATGATTTACGTACTGATTTCAATCGCTTAGAACTTAAGATTAATTCAGATTTTCGATTTCGATCGATATTTGCGTTTGCGATCAAGTTTTGATTACGATGTGATTTTCTTCATAATCGATATATTTTGCTGTAAAATGTGGTTAATCTTGTGTTTGTTCATGTTCAGAACTAAGAAACGAGTGATTATCCAGAATTTTACCTCCTAACTTGAACATTTTGGTTGAATCTGGATTTTTCACTGTTCCATTGAACTTGAAGGCTATTCTTGTTCGTTTTTTTCGATCGAAAAACTTGACTCGAAAAATATTTTTCGAATACGTTTGCAGCCGAAAAATTTTTCGATAACAAACAATGTTCTCGTGTGTTTTACTCAAATATAAGACTCGAAAAACATTATTTTCGATAAATAGTTTTTCGATTGCATGAATATCTTTTTCGAGCGTAATAAAGCGTATTTTTTTATCGACGGATACTATTTTCGCTAAATAAATATCTAATTTTGACTCGAAAAACTTGTAATAGTAAAACAAGTCTTTCGATCTCAGAATTTTCGATCATTTAAATTTTCGAGTAAAAATTTTGCGAAAATATATTTCGATGGAATAATTCACTCTCGAAAAACCTTGAGTCAAACTTAACGAAGTTTTTTTCGATCACTCTTAATATTTCGATTATAAATTTTTCGATTAAAGATTTAGCGATGAACAAAATTATTCGACAAACTATTTTTCGATAGGATCTTTACTTTGCAAAACTCTTACGTTCGAAAAATAATTTCCGATAAACACAACGAAAAACTTAAACGATCGAAAAAAATTTTTGATTAAAGGTTCGAATATTTTTAAATCGAAAACTTTATTGCTCGAAAAAATTTTCGACCACTGCTCAAACACACACACATTTTACACTATTTTGAAAAGAAATCAAAATTCGTAATTTTCAAAACTTACAAAAAATATTTGTCTCCGAATTATCTTCTACGATACTCAAAATTTTCGTTCTTAAATTCAAAATTCTTTAGCAAAATTTTGAAGTATCAATTCTCATATCAAATCTTTTTCGAAATCAAAACAATTTTGTCTTTAACAACCGAAAAAAGGTTCGAAATGGAAATCGATTAAAGTACGAATCAAACATTACTAACGAAGTTTGTCCCTTGTGAAGCACTTTTACCATTTTGATTCCAAACTTTGACGAAGATCCTACCAATCAACTACAAATGGATGCAAAAGCTATGTGGGATGAACTCCACAAAATGATGCAACGGACCGAAGTCAGAGTCAAAGCCAAGAAAGCTAATATTCTCACCGCGTAGGACTCATTTAAAGCAAAGTCGAAGGAAAACGTTTATGAACTCTATCAACGCTAATTAACACTTCTCAATGAGATGAAGAAGATAGAAATTTTCAAGAACAACATGGAGGTCAACATCCGATTTCTCTCTTCTCTTCAACCGGAGTGGAAGAAAATATACATGCAAATATGTCAAAACAAGGATTTGGACGAAATGGATATTCACGCCGTCTTTGATAATCTCGCTCAACATGAGGAAGATATAAGCGAGATACAAAAAGAACTTAAGGGCAAGCAGGTCGAAGACGAAGTTGCCAAGTTCTTCAGAAGATCTAGTTTCTGAAAGAAAAACGAGTCGATCTCGCAAGGATAAAAGCATCATGTTGCCAAGTTCTTCAGTAGATGAAGACGATTCTGAATCGGACTCTGAGCCAGATATGAAAGAGTTCAAGAAACAATTGGCTCTCATTACGAAGATGATGAGCACAACGTTCTATAAAAAGAAATCCTCCTATTTGGCTAATAGACTTCGGACATCAAGCTCCAAGCACAAGGAAAGACTGGCCGAGTCGTCAGACTCTAAAAACGCCAAAGAACCACAAAAGTGCTACAATTGTGGAAAGATAGTGCACTTCGCCAGAGAATGCAATCTTCCCAAGAAGAAGGACGCCAACTACTACTCCAAGAAATTCCAACTAACTAAACAAAAAGAGGCTGTAGTAGCTCTGATGGCCGAACAAGAGCATTGGCTGGAAGACACCACAGATTCTGAAGACGAAAATCTTGCTCTAATGGCATACCTTGACGACGCCTCAAACGATAACTCATCAAGGAGGTCAGATGACGATGAAAAAGCATCAATCTCATCACAAGAGGTAACAATGCCTAATTCTACATTATTAAACATGTTAGAATCTTTACAAATAAAGTATACTAACATGACAAATGAGCGGAAAAGTACAAAAGAATTAGAAGAAAGACTACCACTTAGTGAAAATAATTTTCAAAAGCAATTAGATAGAACAATTCACTTAGAAATTCTTTTATCTAATGCTAAGAAAACCATAAATAGTCTTGAATCTAGGATAGCTACCTCTGAGATAAAAATAAATGACCTTAGTAAGACTCTTAGCGATGGTCAGAGAGATTTAGAAATTTCTAGAAGTAATTTTAAGGAAATCTCTGACGAACGTAAGAAGTTTTACTCTAGGATTAAAACTTTAGACGATCTTCTAACAAAAAGGGGGCAAATGGATCAGACTATATTTCTAAATTAACCTCTTGATACAGAATTTTATAACCCTAAAGAAGGCTTAGGTTTTAAGAACCCTTGTAACTTGTAAATTGTTAATGTCAAACAGTTATATGATATCAAGTATATGGGATTAGGACTAACTTCTCTAATAAGCTTTACTAATTCTTCCGAAGTAAATGCCTTAGAATAATCTAAACGAAAAGCCACAAATAGGATTGACATCCCCTTTGACTACACCGATTTGAATAATAGTTACAAGACACGGGAAATAAACCTGTCTAGTGACTATAATTCATTATATCCATTAGACGATTTTCCTAAATTTAAGGAAGAAAATATTGATCACTTTCTGTTATATTCCTGTTATTATTAAGAAAAGAGCTGATTTAAACGCTTCCTTAAAAACAGAAAGAAAGAATAACAAAGCTGAAAAGAATGAGCTTTTATTGGTGATTTATAATCTCAAAACTTCCTCAATTTTAAAATCTTACCCTGATTTTACTACGTAGGAAAAATCATTAATTAAGGACATGATTAAATCTAAGAAAACACCTCCCATTATTTCTCAAATATTTTGAAAGAAGATAAATCTTCTTTAAAAAGCATAAAGGGAGGAAAAGAGTCCTTAAATGCTTCAAAAGGAAAAAAAATTTTACTAACTCTTTTTCTACTCCATCCACAGGTAGAGTAGAAAAAGAGGTGAAGCATGCAAATGACAGTGCCTAGAATATAATTTTAGAAGAAAAATGAAAGAAATAATTTAGTTTCAAAACTTTTTTCTGTATCAAAAACTATGGACAGTCGTAAGAAAACAGTCGTTTCTAATTTTAATGTTGTTGCTTCCACTTATGCGTTAAAGCCTATTAATTTTGAAAGCACAAATTTTGAAATCGGCTCTACTTCTAAAAACATAAACCATCATTCTAAGACAAATGCAAGTCTTAAGTCTCGTAGGAAACAAGATCCGGCTATAAAGAAAGCTTATAGCTCGATACATTCTTGTCATCATCAAAGGTATCCGGTCAAAGTACACTCAGTCAAACACCTTAAGAGACTAGCTAAAGAAAAGATTTTCTCATGCACTAAGACTAATAAGACATTTGTCCGCGCTGAAATTAACCTCCCATGTAAGGTTCAACCTCAATGGGTTCCCAAGACACCATCTAGGCCAACGCAAGCCAACAAGGCCAAGTTGCCTAAAGAGGTACCACTTAAACCAACTACTTCCAAGTTGGTTTGGGTACCTAAGAGCATAAATAGTTTAGGAACCAAAAATGAACAAACCTTGCCTACGAAATCTGCTAATCCGAGAGTACCCATTACTAAGTGGGTACCTAAGTCTCTCTAAAATTTTTCTATGCAGATCCATCATGTGTGGTATTTAGATTCCGGTTGCTCCACACGCATGACGGGAAATCAAGAACTGTTGAGCAACTACCAAGACTGTTACAACGGAAAAGTTAGATTCGGCAACAACGATTCAGCTCCAATACTAGGCTTTGGAGATTTTCTACTGCATAATCTGACAATCAAAGATGTCTCTTACGTTCAAGGTCTTAAACACAACCTGTTCATCATAGGATAATTCTATGACAAAGGATTTCAAGTGGTGTTTCTAGCTGAACAGTGCAGAATCTTAAATAGTCAGAATCAAGAACTTCTAACAGGATCTCGAAGATCTAATCTATATATACCACCAATCTAACAAACGTTCGACCTTCGACAGCTGTTTGCCTAATCTCACAGACTACAATAAAGAGGAACAGCTTATGGCATCAACACCTGTCTCATCTAAACCTCAAAGGTCTTCACAAACTCTCTATAAAATATTTGGTAAACGGTCTACCAACGATTTCCATAAATCAAGAGTATAATTGTTCGGCTTGTCAAATGGAAAAAATGAAGCCAACATTTGTTCGGCTTGTCAAATGGAAAAAATGAAGCCAACATCACACATCCAGAATATTCTCACATCTACCATTCTGGAAGCTGGATGACGGTCCACGCCAACAACTACCAGTTGGACCTTGCTACATTTCGGTGTCCAGATGAAGTTATCATCTCCATCCTCAAAGGACACCAACTACGGCAAGCTCTGACAATGACCGCCACCGTACAGATGGTCTACCTCCAGCAATATGGGGATGTATGCAGAGCCATATCATCGGCAATGACGTAGAATAATCACTGAGATAGTTGAATATGAGCATTGTTCTTGCAGCTTCAACAAGAGTCCGGTTCTTCCGTTCTACGACGCCATTCTGTTGACGCGTTTTAGCGGCTGAAAATTGTTGAATAATTCCAAGTGACTGATTGTAATTGTTGAGACATTGATTCTTGAATTCAGTTCCGTTATCAGTCCAGATTACTTGGATTTTCTTTTGTAGGAGATTCTGAGTCGTATTCACAAGACTGATTATCAAGTCTCCAGTCTCATCTTTTGTTCGGAGATATCTTGTCCATGTGTAGCGAGAATAATCGTCGACAATTACTAACAAATATTTACGACGTTGATACTTTGTGTACGCATTGGTCCACAAAGGTCATTGTGAAGTAATGCCAAGGGTCGAGATGTAGAAGCAACTTGCTTGAGTTTGTGTGATGCTCGTTTCATTTTTCCCATTTGATAAGTCGAACAAGTATGCTCTTGATGTATGGAAATAGTTGGTAGACCGTCTCCCAACATTTGGATTGAGAGTTTGTGAAGAGCTTTGAAATTTAGATGAGACAAGCGTTGATGCCATAAGCTGTTCCTCTTGATTGTAGTCTGTGAGATGAGGCAAACAGCTGTCGGAGGTCGAACTGTTGTCAGATTGATGGTGTATAGATTTGATCTTCGTGATAGAAGTTCTTGATTCTGACTATTTAAAATTCTGCACTGATCAGCTAGAAACACCACTTGAAATCCTTTGTCGCAGAATTGTCCTATGCTAAACAGATTGGGTTTAAGACCTTGGACGTAAGAGACATCTTTGATCGTCAGATTCTGCAGTAGAATATCTCCAAATCCTAGTATAGGAGCTGAATCGTTGTTGTCGAATCTGACTTTTCCGTTGTAACAATCTTGGTAGTTGCCAACAGTTCTTTATTTCCCGTCATGTGTGTGAAGCAACCAGAATCTAAATACCACACATGATGGATCTGCATAGAAAAACTTTAGAGAGACTTAGGTACCCACTTAGTAATGGGTCCTCTCGGATTAGACAATTTGGTAGGTAAGGTTTGTTCATTTTTTGTTCCTAAACAATTTATGTTTTTAGGTACCCAAACCAACTTGAAATTAGTTGGTTTAAGTGGTACTCATTAGGCAACTTGGCCTTTCGGGCTTGCGTTGGCCTAGATGGTGTCTTGGGAACCCATTGAGGTTGACCTTACATGGGAGGTTAATTTCAGCGCGGACAAATGTCTTAATAGTCTTAGTGCATGAGAAAATATTTTCTCTAGCTAGTCTCTTAAGGTGTTTGGCTGAGTATATTTTGACCGAATACCTTAAATGAGGACAAGAATGTATCGAGCTATAAGCTTTCTTTATAGCCGGATCTTGTTTTCTTCGAGACTTACGATTTGCATTTGTCTTAGAATGATGGATTATGTTTTTAGAAGTAGAGCCGATTTCAAAATTTGTGCTTTCAAAATTAATAGGCTTTAACTCATATGTGGAAGCAACAACATTAAAATTAGAAACGACTGTCTTCTTACGAGTGTCCATGGTTTTTGATACAAAAGAAAATTTTGAAAGAAGACATTTCTATCATTTTTCGTCTGAAATTCTATCTTAGGCACTCTTTCCTTAGCATGTTTCACATCTTTTTCTACTCTACATGTGGATGGAGTAGAAAAAGAGTTAGTAAAAATCTTTTTTCCCTTTTGAAGCATTTAAGGACTCTTTTCCTCCCTTTACGCTTTTTTAAAGAAGATTTATCTTCTTTTAAAATATTTTGTAACATAATGGGAGGTGTTTTCTTAGATTCGATCTTGTCCTTAATAAATGATTTTTCTCTTAGAGTAAAATCAGGACAAGATTTTAACGTTGAGGAAGATTTGAGATTAGAATCTCCAATAAAAGCTCATTCTTTTCAGCTTTGAAATTCTTTTTTTCTGTTTCTAAGGAAGCTTTTAAATCAGCTATTTTCTTAATAATTGTTGGTATATAACAGAAAGTAGAATTTTGAAAATGATTATAATTTTCTTCATGAACTTTAGGAAAATCTTCTAAAGGATATATTGAATTATAGTCACTAGACAGGTTAATTTCCCGTGTCTTGTAACTATTATTCAATTCGGTGTAGTCAAAGGGGATATCAGACCTATTAGTGACATTTCGTTTAGATTCTTCTAAGGCATTTATTTCAGAAGAGTTAGTAAAGGCCATTAGAGAATTTAACCCTAATCCCATATACTTGATATCATATAATTGTTTGACATTGACCTTTTTAAGTTACAGGGATTGTTAAAACCTAAGTCTTCTTTAGGATTGTAAAATTCTATATCAAGAGGTTGATTTAGAAATATAGTCTGATCTGTTTGCCCCCTTTTTATTAGAAGATCGTCTAGAGTTTTAATCCCAGAGTAAAGCTTCTTACGTCCATCAGAGATTTCCTTAAAACTATTTCTAGAAATTTCTAAATCTCTCTCACAATCGCTTAGAGTCTTGCTAAGTTCATTTATTTTTATTTCGGAGGTAGCTATCATAGATTCAAGACTAGTTATGGTTTCTTTAGCACTAGATAAGAGAATATCTAAGTGAATTGTTCTATCTAATTGCTTTTGAAAATTATTTTCACTAAGGGCTAGTCTTTCTTCTAATTCCTTTTTACTTTTCCGCTCATTCTTCATGTTAGAATACTTAATTTGTAAAGATTCTAACATGTTTAATAATGTAGAATTAGGCATCGTTACCTCTTGAGATGATGTGGATGCTTTTTCTTCATCATCTGACCTCCTTGATGAATTATCGTTTGAGGTGTCGTCAAGGTATGCAATTAGAGCATGATTTTCGTTTTCAGAATCTGTGGTATCTTCGAGCCAATGCTCTTGTTCCGCCATCAGAGCTACTCCAGCCTCTTTTTGTTTATTTAGTTGAAATTTTTTGGAGTAGTAGTTGGCGTCCTTTTTCTTGGAAAGTTTGCATTCTCTGGTGAAGTACCCTATCTTACCACAATTATAGCACTTTTGTGGTTCTTTGGCGTTTTTAGATTCTGATGACTCGGCCGGTCTTTTCATGTGCTTGGTGCTTGATGTCCGAAGTCTATTTGCCGAAGAGGAGGATTTCTTTTTATAAAAATTTTTGCTCACCATTTTAGTAATGAGAGCCAATTGTTTATGGAACTCCTTCATGTCTAGCTCAGAGTCCGATTCGGAATCATCTTCATCTTCTGAAGAACTTGGCAACTTCATGCTTTTATCCTTGCGAGTTCGATTGTTTTTCTTTAAGAGACTAGAGCCATAGAGTCTTCGATCTGCTTACCCTTAAGTTCTTTTTGTATCTCGCTTATATGTTCTTCGTGTTGAGCGAGATTATCAAAGAGGCGTGAATATCCATTTCGTCTAAATCCTTGTTTTGACGGATTTGCATGGATATTTTCTTCCACTCCGGTTGAAGAGAAGAGAGAAATCGGTTGTTGACCTCCATGTTGGTCTTGAAAAATTCTATCTTCCTCATTTCATTGAGAAGAGTTAGATAACGCTGATAGAGTTCATAAATGTTTTCCTCCGACTTTGCTTTGAATGAGTCGTAGGCCGTCAGAATATTGGCTTTCTTGGCTTTGACTCCGACTTCGGTTCTTTGAATCATTTTGTGGAGTTCATCCCACATAGCTTTTGCACTTGGTAGACTAGCTATTTGCATATAGATGTCGTTAGGAATTCCTTGCATTAGGAAAGTTTTGGCTCCTAAATCCGCTTTTGCTCTTAATCGCTCCCCCTCGGTGTATTCACTAGGAATTTTGAGTCTTCTAGTGGCGGGAATGGGATGATTATTAGTGGCATCGCCTTCTTGGATGAGACAAAATTAAGTGAGACCTTCTTGAAGAGAAGCTATCAAATTAGTAGCTTGATCTTTAGTTTCCAAGAAGTTCAAGAATCGGCTTCTCCAAACGGTGTATTCGCCTCTTCGTAGAATTGGAGGGGGGACGTCGTTTGCGAGTGAGTAAGCATCCATTTGTAGTTGATTGGTAGGATCTTCGTGAAAGTTTGGAATCGAAATGGTAAAAAATTTTCACAAGTGACAAACTACGTTAGTAATGTTTGATTCGTACTTTAAGCAATTTCCCTTTCGAACCTATGTTTCGGTTGTTAAAGAAAAACTGTTTTGATTTCGCAAAAATATTTGATATGAAAATTTATACTTCAAAATTTTGTTAAAGAATTTTGAATTTAAGAACGAAAATTTTGAGTATCATAGAAGATAATTCGGAGACAAATATTTTTCGGAAGTTTTGAAAATTACGAAGTTTGATTTCTTTCAAAAATTATGTAAAATGTGTATGTGTTTGAGCAGTGAACGAAAAAAAATTTCGAGCAATAAAGTTTTCGATTAAAAAAATTTCGAATCTCTGATCGAAAAATATTTTCGATTGTATAAGTTTTTCGTTGTATTTATCGAAAACTATTTTTTGAATATAAGAGTTTTGCAAAGTAAATATCCTATCGAAAAATGGTTTGTCGAATAATTGTTGATCGCAAAAATTTTTATCGAAAATTTTGGAATCGAAAAATTAAGAGTGATCGAAAAATTTCGTTAAGTTTGTCTCAAATAGTTGACTAAAAGTTTTTTCGAGTGTGAATTATTCGATCAAAATATGTTTTCGCTAAATTTTGACTCGAAAATTTATATGATCGAAAATCTTGTGATCGAAAAACTTGTTTTACTATTACAAGTTTTTCGTGTCAAAATTAGATATTTATTTAGCGAAAACAGTATCCGTCGAAAAAAAATACGCTTTATTACGCTCGAAAAAGATATTTATATATGAATCGAAAAACTAATTATCAAAATAATTTTTTTCGAGTCTTATATTTGAGTAAAACACACGAGAACAGTGTTTGTCATCGAAATATTTCTCGGCTGCAAATTTATTCGAAAAATATTTTTCGAGCCAAGTTTTTCAATCGAAAAACGATCAAAGAACAGCCTTCAAGTTCAATGTAACAGTCAAAAATCAAGATTCAACCAAAAGGTTCAAGTTAGGAGCTGAAATTCTGGATAATCACTCGTTTCTTAGTTCTGAATATGAACAAACACAAGATTAACCATGTTTTACAGCAAAATATATCGATTATGAAGAAAATCAAATCGAAATCAAACTTAATCGCAAACGCAAATATCGATCTAAATCGAGAATGAGAATTAATATGACATTCTAAGCAATTGAAATCAGTACGTAAATCATTCCTAACATATAATCTATCACTTAATCAGCAAGATCATCATCAAAATTCGTAAACATTAAGCACATTGATCAAAATCTATTTCAGTGAGTTTTTCGATCGAAAAATCTGGAAAATTATTTTTATCTTATAATCGTGAATTCTATCCAAAAGCGATCACGATCTGCTCTGATACCAATTGTTAGGTCCTCATATATAACTACCGATCAATCTAAGCACGGATTCTAGATATTCGAATGATAAATCTTGCAAAATACCTTCGGTCGAATATCTTCTTTGAAGATCTTGAGAAAGAGTGTTTCTTGCAAAATACCTTCGGTCGAATTCAATGCTTGTATTTTTCCGAAAAATGAACTTGTTTTGATTTTGATAGTGTACATTGTATTTATACCTATTTACATTTGATAGTGTACATTGTATTTATACATTCGGTCGAATATTTACTATTTAGTCGTACAATATCAAAACTACTAATTACGCCCCTAACTACAAGGATAACAAAATAACAAAGCACAATTCTAAAGTCTCTTCATCAATCCAAAACAATCACGATTTGCTCTGATACCAATTGTTAGGTCCTAGATTATCAACTATCGAGAATACTAGGCATGAATTCTAGATATTCGAGTGTAGATCTATGATCTATTACCTTCTGTCGAATATCTTCGATGAAGAACACGGGAGAGAATCTTAGTGTGAGAAAGTGTTTTGTGTGTTTCTCTCTGTAGAATGTGAATTGCAGCCGTTCGAATTTTTCTTAATAACTTTTTCTATGTTCATTTCAGTAGTGTAGATGGTATTTATACCTATATACATGGTATAATTACAAGTAAGTTCTACACTATAAAAAATACAAGTTACGCCCCTAATTACAAGGATAACTAATAAATGAGCACAATCTATAAGTCTTCTTCAGTCTGTGTACTTTGATGGTGTCTTGAGCACTCGGTTTGGAAGTACTGCAGGGTCGGCGGTAGCATCACCCGAAATGGTCGTCAAGAACTGAGCGGCCCCTTCCTTGAGCGAGGCAAGAATGTGTTTTCTCGATATCCTTGGACTGGATGAAGTTTAGGAATTTGTTTCGCCATACGGAAAATTCATCGCATCGGAGCATGGGTGGCCTAAAGTCACTACCCATATCTATGGTGTCCATCTTGTAGAGTGATAGGTGGTGATCGTGTAAACGTTAAGTGATTGAAACTAGAGGTTGGAATGAGAAGAGTTTGCGGAAGTTTGGGAGTTTATCAAGAGTTTGATTCGAAATCCTTTAGTGCGAAAATAGTTTTTTGTGAAAAACGGGTTGCGAAAATCACTTAGGATGCGTTTGGATTCTCCGCCAATCCAAACGGACCATTACACAAAATTCAGAGATGGTGTGTTTGCGAAAACTCATTACAAAAAGTCTGTTACAAAAACGTGTTATGAAAATGGAGCTGAAACTACATAAATGCCCTTGACTATTTATGTTGTTGCGAAAACTGGTTTTCGCAGTGAGGTGCAAAAATATAATTTTTCGGAACGTAAATTACGAAAACTAAGGTTTTCGAAACGTGAGTTATTGTTGGTGCAAAAAATCGATTTCCGCAGTGAGATGCGAAAACCCAATTTTTCGGAGAGCAACTATCGACCGTTTAAAAAACTGAGGTTTTCAAAACGTAATTTACGTACGGTTTTTGCAATGTTTTTCGTAGTGAGTGCGAAATGTTGCGAAATTTTTCTGAACTTAAAATCGTTAAAAAAATACTCAAACTTGATGAAAATTTCTGGGTTTTTCCACATGGATTCTCGAAAAAGTCCGATAACACTTAACGAAGAGGGATTATCCACTGGGAAGGAGGTAGAATATATTGACCTTAACATACTTCTAGAACTTAAAAGAAAATAGAAATCGTTTCGTAAAGAACGTAAATGCGTTAAGTCATTAGAGAGCATGTTAGCTAATAACGAAACAACATTAGCTACTGCGCAAGAAAAGGTCACTGCCTTAGAAAATAGTTTAGCTAAATCTGAGGCTATGGTCCGTTCTTTGACCAAATGAGTCAACGAATCTGAGCAAGTTACAAATAACTCTATAGATCACAAAAAGATTATAGAGGAGTTAGAAGCAAGATTGGAACACAACCATCAAAGCTTGCTCAAAAAGTTAAGAGAGAAACACACTCTTAGTTGTCAGCTAGAAGCTGCACAGAAGAGACTATCGAGTCGTGATACAGAAAGATAGAAGCTCAAAACTCAAATTTTCGAACTTACCACTAGTTTGAAAATTTGTGAAAGCGAAACCAAAACTACCGAGTATAGCCTTGCAAATGAGGAACGTAGGCAATTATACTCTAAGATTAAAAGGTTAGAAGATATTTTTACGTACAAAGGACAAACGGATCAAACCATTTTCCTGAATAAGTCCAAGGACACGATATTCTATAGTCCGCGACAAGGCCTAGGCTTTAAACCGTCCGACCAATTGGTTGAGAAAATGCTCCTACCTCTTTACGACATTAAATACTTAGGTCTAAACATACATAATCTAATGTCCTTCAAGAGAGCATCAAATGAAGATGCTCTCGAGGAAGAAGAAGAGAAGTGTGAAGCTAAAGCAATGGCTGAAATTCCGTTTTATTATGCTAGATTGAATGATATGAACAAAACAAGGGAAATCCCTTTATCTTCAGACTATTTACCAATATTCTCATCCTCTACCGAAGCTACGTCTGTTCAAGAGAATTCTGACACAGGAAACCTACCACCACAAGTGCCTACATTCCAGCGATAATCCAAGAAATAACAGATTTGCGCTCAACCCTAGAGTCGGAATGAAAAGACTTTCAAGCAACAATGGAAAAACTACTTTATAGAATCTCCTCGCTTGAAAAGACTCTGGACACAAACAAGGCTTCGACTTCACACTCTGTCTCTCTAGCTAAAACAGGAAATGAACTCCCTATTCAAGCTAGACAACCAGAAAAGGAAGTTATGACTCGCAAAAGTGACTTGACTAAGCCATCTTTACGTATGCCAAGAGGCAAGTACCTAAGTATGAACGGGGGAGAGGGAAGCTTCATGAACTCAAAATCAGGATGTTAATCTCTTTTCTAAAAAGAAGAAGCTACCCTTATCTAGTGTTCCTGTTTTTACATCTATCTCGAATTCATGTAGAAAGACTTCTTCATTTATTTCAGACCGTGTTGCTGCTTTCTCTTCATTATTCTCGAAATTTTGGTATGTAAAGCCTGTTGTGCATATTAACTCCTATGATCGACGTTTTGATTCAAGTGTTAATAATTCTAGCCATATGAATGCATCTCTTAAGAAAAACAGGACTAAAGTACCGTCTTCCACTAACTCAAATCCAAAACTTGACCAAAAGGGAGAACGTACTTCTAAAGTGTCAAAGCACACTAAACGTAAGGCCAAAGCCAAAGTTCTAGACACTAAAAAAAAATTGGGTGACCAAAAAGACACTCATATCAAGCGCTAAGCTTATCCCATATGAATAAGAAAGATATGGGTTCTTAAGTCCGAAATTAAGACATGCAATACATTTGAAACTGACTTAGTACCCAAATTTCCAAAAAGTGCATGCAAAAGCACGTTCCGCAAACAAGGGAGGACACGTCCTTAACGCGGCACTTAAATCTCAATCTGTTTTGCAGATTCATCATGTGTGGTTTCTTTACTCTAGTTGCTCCACACACATGGCTGGAGGACGAGAGCGCCTGAGCATCTACACCGAACGTTTCGGTGGACAAGTGCGTTTCGTGAATAATCACTCCGCACCAATTCTAGGGTACGACGATCTCCTATGAGAGTCTTGAGCAGCACGCCGACAATATCAATAAAGAAATTGGCAAACAAAGGAGCAAGATAGTGATAGACCCACTCGTTTTAGTACAAGACAACACGCTCAAGAGGAGAACTAAATCGGGAAAGAACAAGTCTGTGAAGCCTCCCTGTCCGTCAGAAAGTGAACACTCTGGATCAGATTCCGGCCTCCAATTCAAAGATTTCGAGAAACAGATGGCTCTTATGAGGAAGAGGATGGGCAAGAGATTCTTTAAGAAGTCGTCGTTATCTGCAAACAAAAAGAGAGTCTCATCCAGCACCAGAAAACCACCAAAACCTCCTCAACAATCGGAGACAAAGAGTGCCACTGAACTTAACAAATGCTACAACTGTGGCAAGCCCAAGCACTGGGAAAAGACTATTCCCTTCCAAAGAAGAAGGACGAGGAGTATTACACGAGGAAGGTTCAACTCTTTAGACAAAAGAAAAGTATTGTAGCACTTATGGCTGAGCAGGACCACGGCTCAAGGACACCATAGAAAGCGAGCCAGAGAACGTTGCCTAGACGGCCTTGGTGGAAGGAGCAGAGTCGGGCGAAGAGGACAAGGAGTCAGAGTTCGGTGATGGTGAAGGCGAAGCATCGACGTCGGGGAAGGAGGTAGAATCTTTTTACCTTAGTATATTTTTAGAACTACAAGAAAAATATAAAGCCTTTTGTAAGGAACGTAAAAATATCATGTCAATAAAAAAGAAGTTAGCTAAGACCGAAACTATCTTAGCTATAGCCCATGAAAACATTAGTAGATTAGGAACTAGTTTAGCCACCTCATAGGCTAGCCTAGCTAATTCTGAATTAAAGATTAGTGCTTTGACAAATAGTCTCTCTACTTACGAGCAAGCTAAAAGTACCTTCATAGATCACGAGTGTTTGCTTAAGCAATTGAGAGAAAAAGGAACCCCCCCAATTTCCAGATGGAAGCTACGCAATTGAGGGTCAAAATTCGTGACTTAGAAATAGAGAACCTAAAAACACAGGTTATCGAGTTAACATCTAATTTGAAAACGAGTGAAGCCAAGCCAATAACTAAGACTAGCGAGTACAACCTGATGAATGGGGAACGTAGGAAACTATACACTAAGATAAAAGTCTAGAGGATATTCTTACTAAAAGAGGGCAAAAAGATCAGACGATCTTCTTAAACCAACCTAGGGACACTAGATTGTACAATCCTCGTGAAGGCTTAGGTTTCAAACCAACTGATCAATCAGTTGAAAAGAAGCTCCTACCTCTTAACGACATTAGATATCTAGGATTAAACCTACCTAATCTAATGCCCTTCACGAGATCATCAGAAATAGATGATCTCGAGAAGACAAAGAGAGATACAAAGGCAGGGGCCGAAGTGTCGTTTGATTATGCTGAACTGAATGGGAGTTATAGGACAAGGGAAATACCTTTGGCTAATGACTATCTACCAATTTGTACACCCTCTTTTGAAGCAACGGCTGTCGAAGAAGAATCCACTGACACCTGAAGACCTATAACTTCTAGTGCTTATATACCGGTAAGAATCGGGGAAATAACTGATTTGCGCTCAACCTTAGAGTCAGAAATGATCGTTTTTCAGGTGGAAATGAAATACTACTAAGTACAATTTCTTCACTTGAAGAGCAAATCGACACGAATATAGCTTCAACCCCTAGAAATATGTCTCTAGTCGGTCCACAAATAAAAACCCCCACTAAAACTAGAACATTATGGATGCAGGTTGTCATTAGCAAGAACAAACTCATTAACTCATCTATGCATGTACCCACACGACCAAATCTAAGTCATAAGGGGAAGAAGAAAGCCACGGAAGACGACCTATAGAAGATGTCGCTCCTTCTTCTAGAAAGAAGGAGCTAGTTTCTTTATAAGCGTCCAGTTCAAAACCTTGTAATAGGCGTCTTTCATGTGTTAAAACTCGATTAACTACATTTCCATCTTTATTTCATTTTTTTGGGCCTATGAGAACAACTAAGCTTTTAAATTCTGTCCATTGTCATGATGATGCATTTGTTTTAAATTCTCGTCATAGAAAAGCAATCACTAACCCAATAAAGAGAGCAATACGTTCTTCTCACACGTCACGACCTAAACCCGACAAAAGGAAAGAACATATACTCAAGAAGTTAAAGCACCCTAAAAATGAAGCTAAAGTTGAAGAAGACATTTTAATTGTGTTCTTTATTAGTTATCCTTGTAAATAGGGGCACCATTTGTATAATTAATAGTGTAGGACTTAATTGTATTATGTGAAGTAGATGAGTATAAATACCGATGTACACTATTGAATTACGAGAGAAAGTTAATAGAAAAATCCAAAAGGCTTGCAATTTAATTTCTAGAGAGAGAAACACACAAACACTTTCTAATACTAAAAGCTTTTCTCTCATGTTTTTCATTGGAGATATTCGACCGAGGTATCAAATCTCATATTTCCATTCGAATATCTAGAATTCATGCCTAGGATTTACTGTAGTTGATAATCGAGGACCTAACAATTGGTATCAGAGCACCTTGTAATTGTTTTGGATTGAATTTCGCTGTTTTTAGAACAGATTTATGTTATGTAATTTTTCGATCGAATATGTGCGCGAGAATGTGAAGAAACATAGAAATTGGGCTTTGTTAATTAGTTATCCTTGTAATTAGGGGCGTAACTCGTATTTTTGTTAGTGTATGACTAGTTTGTAAATATACCATGTATAGAGGTATATATACTATGTACACAACAAAAATCAATACACGTCATATATGTGCGAATTTGAGCCTCAAATTTTTTATCCTTGAGTGTGTCACACTTCAAAAGCCTATCTCTTGGTTTGTACTTCGTAGCTTCATTCTTGTTTTTTGTGTATGTTTGTCATGAAAATGATAAGGGCAAATTAGGATATTCCTCACTTAGCCCAACTTATAAAACCTTTACTTTTTACCTCTAGAAATTCACTTTGAGTCTTCTCCGACATTCTTTTTCTTATGACACCCGATCAAGCCTTCAACATTATTCCTAAGTTTCGGGGCTGCTCAATCAAGAAAAAGAGATACAAGTCTCAATCATTATAGAAGAGAAACACGGATCTCGCTGTGAACTTCTCCTAGATAATCTCGTATACTCCTAGAAGAGAAGCACCTCGAAGTGAACTTATCCAACGATAATCTAGATCTTATAAATAGAGAAAACGAGAAGAGAAGCACGGTCTTGGGTTTGAATTCCATAATTGTGGAACCTTCGAAAGGAACACGGTCTCGACCCAAAAAGAAAATCTAATCTCTCAAGGTTTTGTAAAGAAGACGAGACTCATCCTGATCAAGAAAGCTAAAGGATCATAACTGAATTTCAAAAAGGGCCCGTGGAATTGAAGAATTTTTAAGCTCACTAATCCCAGAAAATTACCCTACCCTTTTAGTCAGAGCCTAAATATAATCCCTTCAACGTCCCTTTGATTCAAAATGATGAACTTTCACTTGGTAAGTTGATTAAATATGCTACGATAGCAAACAAATTGATAAAATTTTTGTCGTGATGATATGAGTGATATATCTACTAAATATTTCCATGATAAAAAGAAATTGAGTGTTATGAGCGAAACTTGCGAGAGTTGTCAAAATGACTCATACTAAGATCTTAGAATATTAGTTTAGTTACATGATTTGACGACAAATTATTATTTTATATGTCATGAGAAATTTTTGCGTGATAATGTTCAAAATGTCCAATCAGACCCCAAAACAAAATTTTATAATAAAAATATTTTTGAAAATATTATTCGCACATTTTAAATGCATTAATACATGCATTGGTTTACACGCAACTCATTTCACTCGAAAAACTTTTCGACTTCCGAAAACTCTCTTCGAACTCTGGCGATTTCACCAAAACCTCACTTATCTCAATGATTTTCTTCCTAAACTCGCCGATTTCGAAGGTAGAAACACGTTTCGAATCACTTTCCGGTAAAAAACAAACGATTCCCAAACAATTTCTCAAAAATATTTGCAGAAATATCATTTTGATACTTTTTCGACTAAAAACGATTTTAAACTCTCAAATCAACATGTTAAACTCGAATGTTTGAGTTAAAATCATGATATTTGGTTTCACAACTGTTTTCTCAACGTTCTGAATCCAGATTAACTCATGATTTACCAAGAAATCGAAATTTACGTGTTACGCGTTTACTGCTTGATTTGAAAATTTTTCGATCGAAAAAGTTCTTATCGCAAACAGTGTCGTCGAAAAACTTTTGTTTTCGTTAAGTTTTATTCGATCGCCAAACTCAGCGTTGAAAACCTTTAGTTTTCGATATATTTTAATTCGATTGTAAAACTTCGCGGCGAAAACTTAATTTTTCGATTAAATTTTATTCGATTGCAGCGGTGGAAACTTTAACTTTTTCGACAACTTTTTATTCGATCGCAAAATTACTCGGCGAAAAACTATTGTTTTCGACTACTTTTTATTCGATCGTAAAAGTCATCGGCGAAAAACTTAAGTTATTCGACCCATTTTATTCGATCGCAAAATTCAAAGATCGAAAAAATTGTAACTCGAATAAAAGCACGCTGAAAAAGACTTAGAAAATTTTTCAAGTTTTTCTCTAAGACTTAGAAAATTTTCGATCACAAACCTTAACGTTCGAATAAATTCCCGATCGACGCTAACAAGACTTAGCAAATTTTTCAACTTTTTCAAAAATTCGATTATCAAGTTTAACACTTAGAAAATTTTTAAAATTCTCAAAGTAATATTTGCCATTCACATTTAATTCAATCTATTTGCATTTGAAATTTTCCATCTAATGAATTTTATTTCATTCTTTACAGAAATGGCAACTCCAAACTACCCAAACATCTATCCTTATGGAAGTTTTATGCCAGTCCACGACAACAACTACCAGCTGGACCTTGCTATATTTCGGTGTCCAGATGAAGTTATCATCTCCATCCTCAAAGGACACCCTTTATGGCCAGCTTTGACAATGACGTCCACCGTACCAATGGTCTATCTCCAGCAATTCTGGGGAAGTATGCAGATTCTTGTCAACACCAATAGCGTGGAATACATGACGAAGATCAATACGAATATGTCGCCCTGAACAAGAACCTAATGGCCATGGTGCTCGATCTACCGCACCACGAACAATACGACCCACTTCCCACGGACGCGCAGATCGTGGAAGATATGCTCCGGATGGGATACAAGCCCCCACTGACAAAACTGATGAATTTTCAAAACAGCGGGATCCCACATCCGTGGAGGACCTTGTTCGGCATAATCAATAAATGCCTCTACCCAAAACACTCCGGCTTCGACAAGGCGAACGGGAATATCCTTCGCATCTTCCATGGAGTGGTTTTCTCAAAGAAATACGACGTGGCCCAGCTGATATGGAATGATCTAGCGGACCAGACATCTCATACTTTATGGACGTTTATCCAGAGATCCTGAGACTACCACCGGTTGGAGAATACACCCCACATCGCCTTCGTTTCTTTCACAACCGGAAGGCATCCAACCTAGCGCTCTAACCGATGCTGATCCCATTGGAGCTGCTCAGACTAGCCGATCCAACGGACGAGGCCTACCAAGACTACTGTCAAAATAACTCCATCACGGAGGAGATGGTACGGGCCTTAGATCAAGCTCTGGTGCCTTCTCAAAGGGAATCACTGGTGGAAACAACCGAGCCCGAAGCCACAGCTCAAGAGACAGAGACACCGGCCGTCGAGCCCGAAGGTGTTCCTCACGATGTATCCCTCGAGGCCACTGAATCGGATGAAGAATACAGACTCCAAAGAAGGGGCTCTCGCCGACAGCAACCCTCGGCCCCGTCTGTATCTCCTTCAGTACCACCTGCTTCGGTGATATCTCCTCCACCGACAACGGATAAGCCAACCGTACAGATTCAACCTGAATTTGTCTCAACACCCATAGAGGTTATACCTACTGTATCATCTCAAGGATTGGATTGAAGCCCTATTGGACCCCCGATATCTTTGGAGAAAACAATAGGCCAACCTATTGAAGTGGTGACTTCAGGGTTGTTAACGGATGTCCTCGGACGTTCCGGAATCTCAAGACCTGTTCAAGGCGGCACATCGGAATCCTTTTCCGATGATCGTGACAGAGCAACGCTTACAAGAAGCACTCTCCGTAGCCATTTCTTCTCTAGAAGATTGCCTGATGAACAGAATGCTCCATGCCATTGAGACCTCCCGAAGGGATACTGGGAAAGCACCGGTCTCCGCGGCCGCTCCGTCCGAAGCTCAAACCACTCCCGTCTCCTCACCACCTCTTACCACCACCATACACACCCCTATCCAACCCATCCTCACCACCCCAACTCTTTCACCTTCACTCATCAACCCCTATACCATCCCGATCACACAGCTTCATGACATTCTCATCTCCCGACTCCTTGCCTTAGAGACCAGGACCCCCACTGAGGAGAGTCTCTACAAACGACTGATAGATAAACACGTGCCGCCCGCTCAAACAAGGTGCCGAGAAGAAAGCTCCCGCACCAAAACAAGACATGACGATCCCGATGATCCGGATCGTCATGAGGGAGAGAAAAGGCAACGAACCACACGAAGCGGCCGTGATGTGAGTCGAGAGCAAACAACAAAGACTCAAGAAGCTGGAGGATCATCCTCAAATCCACCAACCACACAACCCACAACCCGCCAATAAACAACTACATCTCCCACCATATCCCATACGCTACCTCCCTCTCCTACAAATCCAAATCCATTCCCGACCTCTAACCTCCTCCAAGCCCAACCAGAAGCAGTCGTCTACGATCCACATCTGATCGTAGACGATTATATTTTAAACGAGAAGTGGATGATGCAATGGGAACCAGAGGAAACTGCTCAAGCTCGACTCTCCAACGTCAGATACTTCTTACAACAAGCTTCGGTGGACTTGGTGCTTCTTGAAGATGAAGAATTTCAAGAAGGCGAGAACTACAATTTCTGCTCTCCGAGAACTACCCGAAATGATCAGGGACAGAGTCGATTCTCCTTCCCGCTTATCAAAAGGGACAGTCAGAGTCGAGATGCCGTGGGAGAATATCAGGATTGAAGTCCCGTTTATTGAATATATTAGAAAGCAGATATGGAGGGCTCCTAACTGGATAAAGAAGCTCAACGAACTAAACCTACGGGTTATCTCACATTGGCAAGATATGAAGAAAATGGAGCAAGCCACCGATCCTCCATGCTCAACTATCTTGGTCCAGATCGAAGTGGCATTCTAACGGATCAACTAAAGAAAAACTTCAGGGACAAGCCACAGATCCTCTATCTCTTGGGGGTTCCGCATTCGATTGGAAGCTTCCCTACCCCAATCTACCACATTGAGCGAGCGGACAACAACCACACTCGAGAAGAGATAGATGAGACCTATCTCCCATTCCTTCCATCGGATGAGGTCTACCGTCAATATCAGATTTACAATAGAAAATATCAGATGCCCTCCGGATACATCAAGAATGAAGGACTCGAGGGATTGAAAAGATTTATGGTGCGGCAGATCAAGTATCACACCGCACACGACCTTCAAATTGTTGGGAAAGGTACCCGGTTTGTACCCGAGACGCAACACCCCGGGATACGGTGCGGAATAAAATTTTTTCCGGGTTCCTTCACAGCTCGGATCGAAAACTCTAATCACGTTGACACGTAATAGGGCGGGTCATACCCGTGAGAGATTACCTTTGAAGCGAGTGGCAGCTCCTCGTCGATTGCGTCGTCGGCCGCGGTCGTGTTGGGTATCGTCTAGATCGTCACGCCGACCTCGCAGTGTACCATGGTTTCGATTCTCCGAAGATGGCTAGAGAGAATTGATCCGTCGCTCGGGAGAGTGGTTTGCGTTTGTGTGTTCGTGTTTCGATTCTCGGGTCGAGAAATTTCGCGTCGATTCTCTTCCCGTGTATTTTTCTTGGACGAGGGTCTCACCCTTATTTATAGTAGGGGAGGACGAAATTTTCAGCCCTAAACAAGGCTAAAATCTCGAAATATTTGTTCCTAAATATGAGAGATATTCTTGCCAAAATATCTCTCCTAATTGAATTCAAAATTCTATTAAAGGAACATACTATAAATAGAAAACTAACTAAGATATTAAAATATCTTCAAATATGGTAAATAAATTTCGAAATTTATATAAAATATAAATTCGAATTTTAGTTTTAATAAATAATATTCCAAATATTTTTATTACCATATTTTTAAATTACGAAAATACCCTTTAAGGCATTTTTCGAATTTCTCGGCTTAGGGTTGAATTCCAATTCCTCCCTCAAGTCTTTCTAAGCACTTAGCCAAGCCTAAGTCTTAAAGTTAGTTTCATATGAAGTCCGACTTCGGTCCACTTAATGACCCCGAGGCCCAATAAGGCGTGGCATAACGACCCGAGGCCCGTTAAGGCCCAAAACACAATCTCTTCTTCTCGGTACACATTGATGATCCTTTTTAAGCCCGACTCTCTAGGTTCGACTCAATCGGCAAGGGAGGAATCCAAGAGTCCGGTAGGTGCCTAGCCAATCCCGCAGTACCGGACAGATCCCGACTTGAGCACAAATTTCGAACTAGTCTCATTCCAGAACCTAACTATAGATTATAGTACTACGTACAAACCCTTCAGTTGTGTCCCGATCGAGTGAGAGCCATGGTATTTGTCAAAATCACTAAACTCGATACTATGATAAAATGACACAAGGCAAATTACCAAACTACCCTCCATGTCAAACATGAGTTAGTTTAATACCTTGGCCAAGGATTTTGTAATTTCCCGTCGTCATTCTCATAGGACACTTGTCTCGATTACTTGCGAGACTGTGAATCCGTACTCGGCGGTCTAAGCCCGGCAATCAGAAATATCCATCAAGACTGCATCTGTCCCGCTGACCCATGCAATAGCAAATCGGATCTAGCGAAACCAGTGATAGTCAAGACTTCAAAGTCAACTCCGTCAAAGCCCCTTTCGGTCTAAGGTTCAAGCAGACTACTATAGTTTTTGTCGTCGATCATTGACACTCCTTGAGTAATAAGCCATGTTTGATCGTACGACATGCGAGTCAGTGTCCATGAAACGATTCAATCCCTTGATTCGACTCGTATCACAAGTCATGACTTCCGCTTCCAAGCGGTATATCGGCACACGATAAGTCATCTACAAATAAGCCATGATTGGTTTTCCAGCACCCAACTGAAACCTAAGGCTTATGGACATTTTATGTTCGAGGTTAAGAGTCCACTGGTGTCTTCCTCTCTCGTACCCATCGAGAACAGTGACTCAACTCGACACATTTGGATTTATTCATTTATTGCTTTACCCGATGCTAAGTAAAGAACTCATATAACCAATAAACGAATAATGCCTTTATTAATACGCAAAACAATGTTTGATTACATTGACAATCGAATGATAAATAAGCAAATGCCCAATACATATCCAATCCTCGTATAGCATTCGAGGGCATATCCCTAACACAAATTGCTATAGAGAACAATATGAAGAAGGTTAACATGGAGTCTCCGCTCATGAAGGGCTTCCCACTCAACGATTTTCCCGAGAACTACGTATTCAAGAAACATGGTCTCGCCATAACTTATCAGAATCCAGTCACTGGAAAGACGAGAGCTATGATGAAGTGAGCCACAAGTTCTGTGACGGGACGTTGAAGCTAGTGAGCAAGAACATCCAGAAAACATTGGGAGAGATCACTGAAGAGATGATCTTCGAGGGTCTTGGTGAAGAAGAGGACTCACTCTTAAATGAGCTTCTGGATGCTATTAATGAGAGTTGGAGCTGAGGAATGCTGTTCGACGTTACGAGACAGCATTGGATTACGGAAATCATTCTACGCCTGACAAGGATAAATGGAGCTGAAACGAAGACAAGCACAAAGGGGGAGATTGAAGAGACATTAGAATTGTGCTTTGCTATTTTGTTATCCTTGTAATTAGGGGCATAATTAGTAGTTTTGATAGTGTAGGACCAAATAGTAAATATACCATGTAAATAGGAAAAATCAATCGAAAAACAATCGAAAAAACTCTCTCTCTCAAGATCTTCAAAGACGATATTCGACCGAAGGTAATTTTTAAGATATATCATTCAAATATCTAGAATTCGTGCTTAGATTGATCGGTAGTTGATATAAGAGGACCTAACACCTTAACGCGGTACCTAAATCTCAATCTGTTTTGCAGATTCATCATGTCTGGTTCCTTTACTCTGGTTGCTCCACACACATGGCTGGAGGACGAGAGCTGCTGAGCAACTACACCGAATGTTTCGGTTGACAAGTGCGTTTAGTAAATAATAACTCTACACCTGTTCTAGGACACGATGATCTCATACGAAAGTCTTGAGCAGCACGCCGACGATATCAATGAAGAAATTGGCAAACAAAGGAGCAAGGCAGTGATAGACCCAGTCGCCTTAGTAACAGACAACACGCTCAAGAGGAGCACTAAATCTGGGAAGAACAAGTCTGTGAAGCCTCCCTGTCGATCAGAAAGTGAAGGCTTTGGATCAGACTCCGGCCCCCAATTCAAAGATTTCGAGAAACAGATTGCTCTTATGACGAAAATGATGGGCCAGATATTTTTTAAGAAGTCGTCGTCATCTACAAACAAAAAGAGAGTCTCATCCAGATCCAGATAACCACCAAAACCTCCTCATTAGTCGGAGACAAAGAGTGCCACTGAACTTAACAAATGCTACAACTGTGGCAAGCCCCAGCACTGGGAAAAGACTATTTCCTTCCAAAGAAGAAGGACGGAGAGTATTACACGAGGAAGGTTAAGCTCTTTGGACAAAAGAAAAGTATTGTAGCACTTATGGCTGAGCAGGACCCGGCTCGATGACACCTCAGAAAGCGAGCCAGAGAACGTTGCCTTGACGACCTTGGTGGAAGGAGCAGAGTCGGGCGAATAGGACAAGGAGTCAAAGTTCGGTGATGGTGAAGGCGAAGCATCGACGTTGGGGAAGGAGATAGAATCTTTTTACCTTAACATATTTTTAGAACTACAAGAAAAATATAAAGCATTTCGTAAGGAACGTAAAATTATCAGGTCAATAGAAAAGAAGTTAGCTAAGACCGAAACTACCTTAGCTATAGCCCATGAAAACATTAGTAGATTAGGAACTAGTTAGCCACCTCATAGGCTAGCCTAGCTAATTCTGAATTAAAGATTAGTGCTTTGAAAAATAGTCTCGCTACTTACGAGCAACCTAAAAGTACCTTCATAGATCACGAGTGTTTTCTTAAGCAATTGACAGAAAAAGGAACCTTCAATTTCCAGCTGGAAGCTACGCAATTGAGAGCCAAAATTCATGACTTAGAAATAGAGAAGCTAAAAACACAGGTTATCGAGTTAACATCTAATTTGAAAACGAGTGAAGCCGAGCTAATAACTAAGACTAGCGAGTACAACCTGATGAACGGGGAACGTAGGAAACTATACTCTAAGATTAAAAGTCTAGAAGATATTCTTATCAAAAAAGGGCAAAAATATCAGACGATCTTCTTAAACCAACCTAGGAACACTAGATTTGACAATCCTCGTGAAGGCTTAGGTTTAAAACCAACTGATCAATCAGTTGAAAAGAAGCCCTTACCTCTTTACGACATTAGATTTTTAGGTTTAAACCTACCTAATCTAATGCCCTTAACGAGATCATCAGAAATAGATGATCTCGAGAAGACAAAGAGAGATACAAAGGCAGGGGCCGAAGTGTCGTTTGATTATGCTGAACTGAACGGGAGTTATAGGACATGGGAAATACCTTTGGCTAATGACTATCTACCAATTTGTACACCCTCTTTTGAAGCAACGGCTGTCGAAGAAGAATCCACTGACACCTGAAGACCTATAACTTCTAGTGCTTATATACCGGTAAGAATCGGGGAAATAACTGATTTGCGCTCAACCTTAGAGTCAGAAATGATCGTTTTTCAGGTGGAGAATGAAATACTACTAAGTACAATTTGTTCACTTGAAGAGCAAATCGACACGAATATAGCTTCAACACCTAGAAATATGTCTCTAGTCGAACCACAAATAGAAACCCCCACTAAAACTAGAACATTATGGATGCAGGTTGTCGTTAGCCAGAACAAACTCACTAAATCATCTATGCATGTACCCACACGACCAAATCTAAGTAAGTAGGGGAAGAAGAAAGCCATGGAAGACGTTCATTAGAAGACGTTGCTCCTTCTTCTAGAAAGAAGGAGCTAGTTTCTTTATAAGCGTCTAGTTCAAAACCTTGTAATAGGCGTCTTTCATGTGTTAAAACTCGAGTAACTACATTTCCATCTTTATTTCATGTTTTTGGGCCTATGAGAACAACTAAGCTTTTAAATTCTGTCTATTGTCATGATGATGCATTTGTTTTAAATTCTCGTCATAGAAAAGCAATCACTAACCCAATAAAGAGAGCAATACGTTCTTCTCACACGTCACGACCTAAACCCGACAAAAGGAAAGAACATATACTCAAGAAGTTAAAGCACCCTAAAAATGAAGCTAAAGTTGAAGAAGACATTTTAATTGTGTTCTTTATTAGTTATCCTTGTAAATAGGGGCACCATTTGTATAATTAATAGTGTAGGACTTAATTGTATTATGCGAAGTAGATTAGTATAAATATCGATGTACCCTATTGAATTACGAGAGAAAGTTAATAGAAAAGTCCAAAAGGCTTGCAATTTAATTTCTATAGAGAGAAACATACAAACACTTTCTCACACTAAAAGCTTTTCTCTCGTGTTTTTCATTGGAGATATTCGACCGAGGTATCAAATCTCAGATTTCCATTCGAATATCTAGAATTCATGCCTAGGGTTTACTGTAGTTGATAATCGAGGACCTAACAATTGGTATCAGAGCACCTTGTAATTGTTTTGGATTGAATTTCGTTGTTTTTAGATCAGATTTATGTTCTGTAATTTTTCGATCGAATATGCGCGCGAGAATGTGAAGAAACATAGAAATTGAGCTTTGTTAATTAGTAATCCTTGTAATTAGGGGCGTACCTCGTATTTTCGTTAGTGTATGACTAGTTTGTAAATATACCATGTATAGAGGTATATATACCATGTACACAACAAAAATCAATATACAAGAATTTCAGAAAATCACAAAGTATTGAATTCACATTCTAGAGAGAGAAATTCAATCGAAAACTTCCACTCTCTAAACGTTTTTCTCTCCAGATCTTCAAACTCGATATTCGACCGAAGGTCATTCTCGAGATTTCTTACTCGAATATCTACAATTCATGCTTAGATTGATTGTTAGTTGATTAAATAGGACCTAATTGGTATCAGAGCATATCGTGATCGCTTTTGGATTGAATTTACTATTCTAAGATCAAAATTATTTTTCAGATTTTTCGATCGAAAATTTACGTGAAATGCGTTTTGATCTACGTGCTTAATTTTACGAATTTTGTTGATGATCTTGCTGTTAAAGTGATAGATTATATGTTAGGAATGAATTACGTATTGATTTCAATCACTTAGAACATCAGATTATTTCAGATTTTCGTTTTCGATCGGTATTTGTTTTTCCGATTGAGTTTTGAATACGATTTGATTTTCTTCATAATCGATATATTTTGCTGTAAACGTGGTTAATCTTGTGTTTGTTCATATTCAGAACTCATATGCGAGTGATTATCCAGAATCTCAGCATCTTACTTGAGTTTTTTAGTTGAATCTGGATTTTCACTGTTCCATTGAACTCGAACTGTGTTCTTTGATCGTTTTTCGATCGAAAAACTTGGCTCGAAAAATATTTTTGAATAAGTTTACAGGCAAAAAGTTTCTCGATACTCACACTGTTTTCGTGAGTTTAACTCAAATATAAGAATCGAAAAACTTTATTTTCGATAATTAGTTTTTCAATTTATACATAAATATCTTTTTCGAGCGTAACAAAGCGTAAATTTTTTCGACGGATACTGTTTTAACTAGATAAATATCTAATTTTGACACGAAAAACTTACTGCTCGAAATTGTTTTTTATCTACTGAACTTTCAAACACACATACATTTTACACTAATTTTAATTATTTTTTAGAATAATAAATTGTAATTTTCAAAATTTACGAAAATATTTTTCTCCGAATAATCTTCTTCGATACACCAATTTTTTGATCATAAATTCAAAATTCTAAATTTTGAAGTATCAATTCTTATATCACATATTTTTTGCAATTAAAACAATTCCTATTTAAAACCAAAAAAATAGGTTCGAAAAGGAAATTGCTTAAAGTACGAGCCAAACATTACTAACGAAGTTTGTCATTTGTGGAGCACTTTTACCATTTCGATTCCAAACTTTCACGAAGATCTTACCAATCAACTACAAATGGATGCTTACTCACTTCGAAACGACGTCCGCCCTCCAACTCTGCGAAGAGGCGAATACACCGTATGGAGAAGTCGATTCACGAACTTCTTGGAGACAAAAGATCAAGCTACAAATTTGATAGCCTCTCTTCAAGAAGGTCCCGCTCAATTTTGGCTTATCCAAGAAGGCGATGCCACTAATAATCCTCTCATTCCTGCCACTAATAATCCTCTCATTCCTGCCACTAGAAGACTCAAAATTCCTAGTGAATACACAGATGGGGAGCGATTAAGAGCTAAAGCAGATCTCGGAGCTAAAACTTTCCTGATGCATGGCATCCCGAATGATATCTATATGCAAATAGATAGTCTGTCAAGTGCAAAGGCTATGTGGGACGAGCTCCACAAAATGATGCAACGGACCGAAGTCTGAGTCAAGGCTAAGAAAGCAAACATTCTCACCGCTTACGACTACTTCAAAGCTAAGACGAACTCTATCAATGTTATTTAACTCTTCTTAACGAGATGAGGAAAATAGAAATTTTCAAGACCAATATGGAGGTCAATATCTCATTTCTCTCTTCTCTTCAACCGAAGTGGAAGAAAATATCCATTCAAATCCGTCAAAACAAGGATTTGGACGAAATGGATATCCACCCCTTCTTTGATAATCTCGCTCAACACGAGGAAGACATTAGCGAGATTCAAAAAGAACTAAAGGGCAAACAAATCGAAGACTCTACAGCTCTAGTTTCGGAAAGAAAAACTAGTCGATCCCGTAAAGATAAAAGCATCAAGAATAAAGCACGACTCGTAGTGAAGGGGTACAATCGTCAAAAGGTATTGACTACGACGAGACGTATGCTCTCGTTGCTCGTATCGAAGCTATTCGATTATTTCTGGCATACGCGGCTCATAAAGACTTCAAAGTCTATCAAATGGATGTCAAAACCGCCTTTCTCGATGGCGTGTTAAAAGAAGAAGTCTACGTCGCTCAACCTGACGGTACATGAGATTCATCCTGATTATGTCTAGATTGGAAAAAGCTCTCTACGGACTAAAACAAGCCCCTCGTGCTTGGTATGATGTTCTGAGCGAATTTCTAGTGAAGTCCAACTTTATAAGAGGAACAATCGATACGACACTTTTCATTAAAAAGCAAGCCAAGGACTTGATAAACGTTCAAGTCTACGTTGACGACATCATCTTCGGCTCGACAAATGAACGACTTTGTTATAAATTTGGTGATCTGATGAAGACCAAATTCGAGATGAGCTAAATGGGCAAACTCCAATTCTTCCTTGGATTACAAGTCAAGCAACTCGAAGATGGAATATTCATCAGTCAAACCAAGTATATCCGAGATATCCTGAAGAGATTTAATCAAGACAATGGCACACCTATTAATACTTCCTTGTCAACAAACTGTAAATTGGATGTTGATCCTTCTGGCAAGGCAGTCAACATCACAACCTATCTCAAAGGAGTCCCACATAAACCCGGTCAAGCAAATTCTACGTTATCTCAAACGAACTCCCAACTTAGGGTTATGGTATCCTAAAGACACTGATTTTAGATTAAATGACTATACTGATGCTGATTATGCAGGTTGTCGAATGGATAGAAAAAGCACGTCTGGCGGAGCACAATTTCTAGGCGATAAGTTGGTCTACCTGTCCTCAAAGAAACAGAATTGCGTGTCAACGTCGACAGCAGAGGCGGAGTACGTCGCGACTGTCAGCTGTTGCTCGCAAGTTCTGTGGATGCGGACGCAACTACGCGACTACGGGTTTGAATTTAATAACATTCCCATTTATAGTGATTCTCAAAGTGCTATTGCCATTACTTGCAATCATGTTCAACATTCACGTACAAAACCCATAGATATTCGCTATCATTTTATAAAAGATCATGTAGAAAAAGGCACTATAGATATGTTTTTTTTTTAAACAGAGCTACAACTTGCCGACTTATTCACTAAGGCATTGGATGAAAAACGATTCCAAAGCTAAGCATGTTGAATCTCAGTCTTACTTGAAATGTGCTTCACATGTTCTATTATGTTTACATATGATATTCTATGTGCTTCTTAATATATGTTGTTATATCTTGCGTGATACTATCTGTCAATTTATTATAGATATACAAAAAGATAAAAAAAAATAAAACAATATATATATCATAATAATAATAACATAGAATAAAAAGGGGGATGACGATAATTTTTCTATTTTGAATTACTCGCAAAAATATTTCTTTGATATATGTCTAGTTCTTTGCTTAAACATTCATATGACGTTCTTTTATTCAAAGAGCTTCATTTGTTTCACTAGACACAAATCCACATCATATATGTGAGAATTTGAGCCTCGATAGTTTTTTATTCTTGAGTGTGTCACACTTCAAAAGCCTATCTCTTGATTTGTGCTTCGTAGCCTCACTCTTGCTTTTGTGTTAGTTTGTCATGAAAATGATAAGGGCCAAATTATGAAATTCCTCACTTGACCCAAATTATCAATCTTATTACTATTTTCTCTAGAGATCCCTTTGAGCCTTCTCCGACATTCTTTTTCTTTTGAAACCCGACTATGGGCCTTCTCCCACAGTCCTTCTCCCTTTGAGCCTTCTCCCACAGTCCTTTAAACCTAACTTGATTGAAAAGTATTAATATAATGTTTTCGATCGAAAAACTCATTCTCACGCAACCAAATACAATAAAAAAGTTTGTTAATTCTCAAAACTCTTCGGCGATTTCAAAAATCTCTTTAATCCTCAACAATTTTATGTCAAAACTCACCGAATTTGAAGGTAGCAACCAGTTTCGGGTCATCTTTCCGTTCAGAAACGCACGAATCGCGACAATTTTTCAAAATCATTCGACGAAATTTTTTTAACTTCGCGACTTTTTCAACTGAAATATCTTAAAAACTCAAAATTAAGTTGTTTAAACTCGACCATTCTGATTAAAAGCATGATATTTGTATTCGCAAGTGATTTCTGATCATTCCGAGTCCAGATTAACTCATGATTTACCCAGAAATCGTCATTTGCATTTTTAAGCGTTTATTGTTTGATTTCAAACTTTTTCGATCGAAAATGTTTTCATCGCAAAAAGTGTCATCGAAGAACTTTAGTTTGTGTTTTCATCGCAAAATGTTTTCAATATGTTTTTATTCGATCGTAAAACTTCGCGGCGAAAACTTTAGTTTTCGATTAAATTTTATTCGATCGCAAAAATAAGCGGCGAAAACCTTAAGTTTTTCGATACATCTTTATTCGATCGCAAAACTATGCGGCGAAAAACTTAAGTTTTTGGACAACATTTTATTCGATTGCAAAATTACTCAACGAGAAACTTTAGTTTCGATAAATTTTTATTCGATCGTAAAAATCAGCAACGAAAATCTTGAATTTTTCGATAAGTTTTTATTTGATCGTATAGAGTTCGAATAAATTCATGCTCGAATAAAAACACGCTGAAATGGCTTAGAAAGTTTTTCAAATTTTTTTTTTGCCTAAGTCTTTCGATAATACACTCTAACACTTAAAAAATTTCTCAAAATATTTTTCTAAGTCATTTTCGCCATCCACAATTTGTTAGTAATTGCATATGATTATTTCAATCTAATGAATTTTATTTCTTCTTTTCAGATATGGCTCATCAAGAGTACTCTCATATCTACTCTTTAGATAGTTGGCTGACGGTCCACGACAACAACTACCAACTGGACCTCGCCACTTTCTGTTGTCCTGATGAAGTAATAATATCATCCTCAAAGGACATCCACTATGGCCAGCTCTTACCATGACAACCTCCATCCAAATGGTCTATCTCCAGCAATTCTGAAGATGCAAGAAGAGCTGCATCGTTGGGAATGACGTGCAATATACAACAAAGATAAACCAAAAGCACGTTATCATTGAAAAGAACCTTCTGGCCATGATGATCGATCTACCGGATCCGGAAGTCTACGACCCACTACCAACAGATACAGTGATCGTGGAGGACATGCTTCGGATGGGATATAAGCCATCGCTGACAAAATTGGCCAACTTCCAGAACAACGAGATCCCACATCCATGGAGAACATTGTTCGGCATCATCAACAAATGTCTCTCACCGAAGCACTCCGGATTCGACAAGGCGAATGGGAACATTATAAGAATCTTTCACGGAGTCGTCTACTCGAAAACATACGATGTGGCCCAGCTAATATGAAACGACTTAGCAGACCAAATGCGTCAAAGGCAATCGAAGTCGAAGGCGAAGTTTCTCCCTTACGTATGGTGGTTCCCGGTGCTGATCTCCCACCTGATGGAAGTACATCCGGAGATCACCGAAGTTAGTGAGGAAGAACATTCAGAACAGATTGGGAGAGATCACCGAACAGACAATCTTCGAAGACTTTTTGAAGAAGAGGCCCCACTCCTGAACGAGCTTCTGGATGCCATAAATGAGAGATTCGAGTTGAGGAATGTTGTTTGACGCTACGAGACAGCATTGGGATTGAGGAAGTCTTTTTACGCCCGACAAGGATAAAAGGATCTTAAACGAAGACAAGCACAAAGGGGGAGATTGAAGAGAATTCTAGAATTGTGCTTTATTACTTCATTATCCTTGTAATTAGGGGCGTAATTAGAAGTTTTGATAGTGTAGGACTTAAAAGTAATTATACCTTAAATATAGGTATAAATATGATGTACACTATCAAAGTTAATACGAGTATCATTATTCAGAAAACACAAGTATCGAATTTATATTTTAAACGAGAGATCACGCTCGAGAAACTCGGAAAAGCTAACAACCTCTCTCAAGATCTTCAACGCGGATATTCGACCGATCGTATATCGTAAGATTTTTTACTCGAATACCGAGAATTCGTGCTTAGATTGCTTGTTGATTGATGAATAAGGACCTAACAGTCCTCTTGAGCAAGCACAGAAGAAATGAAAAGCTAAAGGATATGAAATGAGTTTCAAAAAGGGCCCGTGGAATTGAATAATTTTTAAGCTCACTAATCCTCAAAATTATACTACCCTTTAATCAGGCCTAAAAATAATACCTTCAAAGTCCATTTGATTCAAAATGATGGACTTTCACTTGGTAAGTTGATTAAATATGCTACGATAACAAATTAATGATATAATTTTGTCGTGTTGATATGAGTGATATATCTACTAAATATCTCCATGATAAAAATAAATTGAGTGCTATGAGCGAGAAACTGGGATAGTTGTCATAATGATTCATATTATGATCTTAGAATATTAGTTTAGGTACATGATTTGACGACAAATTATTATTCTATATGTCAAGAGCAATTTTGAGTGATAATGTTCAAAATGTGCCATCTAGCCCCAAAAACAAAATTTTTATGACAAATATTTTTTATTATTATTGAAAATATTGTTCGCACATTTAAATGCATTAATACATGCATTGGTTCAGAATTGATAAAATATGAAAATTTTCTTGAAAAACGCAAAATTTTAATGAATCTATGCTGAATTGCCTAAATGCGTTACTTGTGCTTAAATAGTAAATTTTCATATGCAAAATTGTATTAACTATGTGCTTAAATGCCGAAAAGTTAAAACATGCAAGTGTTGAGGGAGAGTTTTACATGAGAATTTGTTCTTATCTCATATATGATTTACTTGCAAAACACGACTTCTAATATTTTTTTTAAGCATCAGAGAATATTTCGAGCTCATCCAAGGAGGCAAGTGTTGAATTTCATCAACATTGGGAGATAATTACATTTATTTCAGAAAAACAGGGAGCATTATGCAATTTATTTTTGGGTTAATCCATAAAAGATTAAATTTTAGTTTATCAGACCTGAATTTCAACGAAAGCCCAAAACATTTTTTACGGCCCAAAGTATTTTTTACCTTACCCGATGGTAAAGTATTAATATCACTTTTTCGACCGAAAAAACTCACTCACAGGCAACTCTTTTCACTCGAAAAACTTTTCGACTTCCAAAACTCTATTCGAACTTTCTTCGGCGATTTCATCGTAACTTCTCAATCTTCAGTAATTTTCCATCTAACTCGCTGAATTCGAAGGTAGAAACCCGTTTCAGATCCATTTCCGTTAAAAAAAACGAAACTATTCGCTACAGTTTCTTCAACTTTTTCACGAAGTCTTTCGATAATAAACTTTAACACTTAGAATTCGCATATGAAAATTTCATATGAATTTATTAATTTCGTTACAAAAATGGCACATCCAGAATATTCTCACATCTACCATTCTGGAAGCTGGATGACGGTCCACGACAACAACTACCAGTTGGACCTGCTACATTTCGGTGTCCGGATGAAGTTATCATCTCCATCCTCAAAGGACACCCACTGGCCAGCTCTGACAATGACGGCCTCCGTACAGATGGTCTACCTCCAGCAATCTGGGGATGTATGCAGAGCCATGACGTCGGCGATGACGTAGAATACACGACGCAGATCAATCAAAGACGCGTCGTCCTGACCAAGAACCTAAAGGCCATGGTGCTCGATCTACCGCACAACGAACACTACGACCAACTTCCAACGGATGCGGAGATCGTGGAAGACATGCTCCGGATGGGATACAAGCCCCCGCTGACCAAACTGGTGAATTCCAAAACAGCGGGATTCCACACCCGTGGCGGACTCTGTTCGGCATCATCAATAAATGCCTCTCCCCAAAGCACTCCAGATTTGACAACGCGAACGGAAATATCCTTCGCATATTCCATGGAGTGGTCTTTTCAGGGAAATATGACGTGGCCCAGCTTATATGGAATGATCTACTGGACCAGATACGTCAAAAGGAGACTAAGTCGAAGGCGAAGTTCCTTCCATACGTTCAGTGGTTCCCGTTGTTGATCTCCCACTTCATGGATGTTCATCCAGAGATCCCGTGACTACCACCTGTTGGAGGATCGTTCACAACCGAAGGCAGCCGACCTAGCACTCCAACCGATGCTGATCCCTTTGGAGCTGCTCAGCCTAGCTGATCCAACTGACGAGGCCTACCAGGACTACCGTCAAAATAACTCCATCACAGAGGAAAATGGTACGGGCCGTGGATCAAGCTTTGGCGCCTTCTCAACGGGCATCTTTGGTGGAAATAACCGAGCCAGAAGCCGCGGCTCAGGAGACAGAGACACCGGCTGATGAGGCCGAAGGTGTCCCTCACGATGAATCTCCTGAGGCCACCGAATCTGATGAAGAATACAGACTTCAAAGAAGGGGCTCACGCCGACAGCAAATCTCGGCCCCGTCTGTATCTCCTTCAACACAAATGGCTTCAGTGACATCTCCTCCACCAACAACGAATCAGCCAACCACACAGATTCAAATTGAATTTCTTTCAACACCCATAGACGTGATATAAACCGTATCATCTCAAGGATTGGGTGGAGCCCTGTTGGACCCCCGATATCTTCGGAGCAAACAATAGGCCAACCCACTGAAGTGGTGACTTCAGGGTTGATAACGGATGTCCTTGGATGTTCCAGAATTTCAAGACCTATTCCAGGCGGCACATCGGAAATCTTTTCCGATGTTGTGACAGTGGAGCGCCTCCCTGGCCCCACTCCAACACCACCGATGATCGTGACGGAGCAACGCTTACAAGAAGTCCTCTCCACAACCATCTCTTCACTGGAAGATCGACTGATGGACAGGATGCTCCAGGCCATTGAGACTTCACGAAGGGATACCGGGAAAGCACCAGTCTCCGAGGCTGCTCCGTTCGAAGTCCACACCACCCCCGTCTCCCACCACCTCTAACCACCACCATACATACCCCCATACCACCCACCCTCACCACCCCAACTCAATCACCTTCCCTCATCAACCCATACACTATCCTGATCACCCAGCTTCATGACATCCTTATTTCCCGACTCCTCATCTTAGAGACCAGAACCTCAGCTGAGGAGAGTCTCTACCAAAGGTTGGTCGATGAACCCGAGCCACCCGCCCAAACAAGGTGTCGTGAAGAAAGCTCCCGCACCAAAAGAAGACATGACGATCCCGATGATCCGGATCGTCATGAGGGGGAGAAAAGGCAAAGAACCACACGCAGCGGCCGTGGTCTGAGTCTAGGGAAACCAACGACGACTCAAGAAGTTGGAGTATCATCTATAAACCCACCAACCACACAATCCACGACCTGCCAACAAACAACCACATCTCCCACCACATCCCACACGCTGCCTCCCTCTCCCATAAATCCAAGTCCAATTCCTCCCTCTAACCTCTTCCAAAACCAACCAAAAGCAGTCGTCTATGATCTACATGTGATCGTAGATGATTATATCTTAAACGAGAAGTGGATGACGTGATGGGAACCAGAGGAGGATGTTCAAGCCCGACTGTCCAACGTCAGATATTTCTTACAACAAGCTTCTGTGGACTTGGTGCTGCTTGAAGATGAAGAACTTCAAGAAGGCGAGAACTACAACTCCGCTCTCCCAGAACTACCAGAAATGATCAGACATAGGGTCGACTCTCCTCCCCGCTTATCAAAAGGGACAGTAAGAGTCGAGACCCCGTGGGATAATATATGGATTGAAGTTCCGTTCATTCAAGATATTAGAAAGTAGCTATGGAGGGCTCTCAACCGCATAAAGAAGCTCAATGAACTAAATCTTCGGGGTATCTCTCATTGGGAAGAGAGGAAGAAGATGGAGCACATCTTCATGCTCAACTATCTTGGTCCAGATCGAAGTGACATCCTTACGGATCAACTCAAGAAAAACTTCCGGGACAAGCCACCGATCCTCCAACTTGTGGGCGTTTCGCACTTGAGTGGAAGCTTTCCTAACCCAATCTATCACATTGAGCGAGCGGACAGCAACCGCACTCGAGAAGAGATAGATGAGAGCTATTATCCCTTTCTTCCACCGGACGAGATCTACCGTCTATATCAAATGCACAAGAGAAAATAGCAGAGGCCCTCCGATTACATCAAGACAGAAGGACTCGAGGGGTTAAAGAGATTCATGGTGCGGCAGATCAAGTATCACAACGCACACGACCTTCAAATTGCTGTAGAGAACAATATGAAGAAGGTCAACATGGAGTCGCCGCTCATGAATGGCTTCCCACTCAACGACTTCCCCGAGAACTACATATTCAAGAAACATGGCCTCGCTATAACTTATCGGAATCCAATTATTGGAAAGACGAGAGCTATGATTAAGTCAGAAATCCACAAATTTTGTGACGAGATGTTGAAGCTAGTGAGGAAGAACATCCAGAAAAGGTTGGCTGAGATCACTGAAGAGATGATCTTCGAGGATCTTGGAGAAGAAAAGGCCCCGCTGCAAAATGAGCTTCTGGATGCAATTAATGAAAGATTGGAGTTGAGGAATGTTGTTCGACATTTACGAGATAGCATTGGGATTACGGAAATCGTTCTACGCTCGACAAGGATAAATGGAGCTGAAATGAAGACAAGCACAAAGGGAGAGATTGAAGAAATATTAGAATTGTGCTTTGTTATTTTGTTATCCCTGTAATTAGGTGAACAATTCATAGTTTTGATAGTGTAGGACTAAATAGTAAATACACCATGTAAATAGGTGTAAATACAATATACACTATCGAAATCAATACACAAGTTCATTTCGGAAAAATAACAAGCATTGAATTCACGTTCTTAGAGAGAGAAAAGCAATCGAAAAACTCTCTCTCTCTCAAGATCTTCAAAGAAGATATTTGACCGAATGTAATTTGTAAGATTTAACATTCGAATATCAAGAATTCATGCTTAGATTGATCGTTAGTTGATATAATAGGACCTAACACTCCCGATCGTTGGCCACAAAGCATTTGCACCCGAATACTTTAAAGAAAGAGATATTCGGAATCCTTTGATTTATTATCTCATACGGCGTCTTTTCAAAGCATTTGTGAATAATCGTCCGATTTTGCATAAAGCACGCTGTATTCACTGCTTCAGCCCATAGAAAATGAAGGAGACCGGAGTATATGAGCATTGTTCTTGCAGCTTCAACTAAAGTCCGGTTCTTCCTTTCTACGACACCATTTTGTTGAGGCGTTTTTGCGGCTGAGAATTGTTGAATAATTCCAAGTGATTGATAAAAGTTGTTGAGACGTTGATTCCTGAATTCAGTCCCGTTGTCAGTCCTGATTACTTGGATTTTCTTTTGCAGGAGATTCTAAGTTGTATTTACAAATCTTATTATCAAGTCTCCAGTCTCATCTTTTGTTCGGAGATATTTTGTCCATGTAGGAAGAATGATCATCAACAATTACTAACACATATTTACGACCGTTGATACTTTGTGTACTCATTGGTCCGCAAAGGTCCATGTGAAGTAATTCCAAGGGTCGAGATGAGAAGCAATTTGCTTGAGTTTTTGTGTGCTTGCTTCATTTTTCCCATTTGACAAGCCGAACAGTGATGCTCTTGATGAGGAGAGATTGTTGGTAGACCGTTGACCAACTTTTTAACAAAGAGTTTGTGAAGAGCTTTGTGATTTAGATGAGACGAGCGTTGATGCCATAAGTTGTTCCGCTTGATTGTAGTCTGTGAGATGAGGTAAACAGCTTTCGAAGGTCGAATTGTTGTGAGATTGATAGTGTAGATATTTGATCTTCGTGATCCTGTTAGAAGTTCTTGATTCTGACTATTTAAAATTCTGCACTGATCAGCTAGAAACACCACTTGAAATCCTTTGTCGCAGAATTGTCCTATGCTGAACAGGTTGTGTTTAAGACCTTGGACGTAAGAGACATCTTTAATCGTCATATTCAGTAGTAGCATGTCTCCAAAGCCGAGTATTGAAGCTGAATCATTGTTGCCAAATCGGACTTTTCCGTTGTAACGGTCTTGGTAGTTGCTCAACAGTTCTTGCTTTCCCGTCATGTGTGTGGGGCAACCAGAATCTAAATACCCCACATGATAGATCTGCACAGAAAGAGGTTAGGGAGATTTAGGTACCCACTTTTGAATGGGTCCTCTCGGATTAGCAGATTTGATAAGTAAAGTTTGGTCATCTTTTGTTCCCAAATTATTGGAATGCTTAGGTACCCAGACCAACTTAGAAGTAGTTGATTTAAGTGGTACTTCTTTGGGCAACTTGGCCTTATTGTCTTGTGTTGGCCTAGGTGGTGTTTTAGGAAGCCAGTGAGGTTGAACCTTACATGGGAGGTTAAATTCAGCGCGAACAAATGACTGATTTGTCTTATTGCTTGAGAAAATCTTTTCTCTAGCTAGTCTCCTATGGTGTTTAGCTGAATGTACGTGGACTGGGTACCTTAGGTGAGGACAAGAATGTAAGCAGTTATAAGCTTTCTTAAGAGCTGGATCTTGTTTCCTACGAGACTTAAGAGTTGCATTTGTCTTAGAATGATTGTTCATAATTTTTGAAGTAGAGCCAATTTCAAAATTTGTGCTTTCAAAATTAATAGGTTTTAACACATAAATGGAAGCAACAACATTAAAGTTTGAAATGGCTGTCTTCTTGCGAGTGTCCATAGTTTTTGATACAGAAGAAAATTTTGAAAATAAGACATTTCTATCATTTTTCTTCTGAAATTTTATCCTAGGCACTCTTTCCTTTGCATGCTCCACCTCTTTTTCTACTCTACCTGTCGATGGTGTAGAAAAGAGTTAGAAAAAGACTTTTTCCTTTTTGAAGCATTTAAGGATTCTTTTCCTCCCTTTACTATTTTTAAAGAAGATTTATCTTCTTTTAAAATATTTTGAAAAACAATGAAAGGTGTTTTCTTTGATGTAATCTTGTACTTAATTAATGATTTTTCTTTCAAAGTAAAATCATGACAAGTGTTTAAAGTAGAGGAAGTTTTGAGATTAGTAATCTAAAGTAAAAGCTCATTCTTTTCAACTTTGAAATTCTTTCTTTCTGTTTCTAAGGAAGCGTTTAAATCAGCTATTTTCTTAATAATAGCTGGAATATAACAGAAAATAGAACTTTGAAAATGATCATTATTTTCTTCCTAATTTTTAGAAACGTCTTCTAGGGTATATAATGAATTATAGTCACTAGACAAGTTGAGATCCTTGTCTTGTAACTATTATTCAAGTCGGAGTAGTCAAAGGGAATGTCAGTCCTATTTGTGGCTTTTCGTTTCGATTCTTCTAAGGCGTTTATTTCTGAAGAATTAGTAATGGCCATTAGAGAAGTTAATCCTAATCCAATGTACTTGATATCATATAATTGTTTAACATTGACTTTTTTTAAGTTACAGGGATTGTTAAAACCTAAGCCTGCTTTAGGATTATAAAATTCTATATCAAGAGGTTGATTTAGAAAGATAGTTTGATCCGTTTGACCCCTTTTTGTTAGAAGATCCTCTAAAGTTTTAATCCTTGAGTAAAGTTTCTTACGTTCGTCAGAGATTTTTTTGAAATTATTTTTAGAAATCTCTAAGTCTCTCTGACAATCGATAAGAATCTTATTAAGTTCATTGAATTTTGTCTCAGAGGTAGCTTTGTTAATTCAAGACTAGATATCTTTTCCTTAGCATTAGATAAGAGAATTTCTAGATGAATTTTCTTATCTAATAGCTTTTGGAAATTGCTTTCGGTAAGAGCTAGTCTTTCTTCTAATTATTTTGGAAATTGCTTTTTCATGTTAGAGTACTTAATCTGTAATGATTCTAACATGTTTAATAATGTGGAATGAGACATTGTTACCTCTTGTGATGAAGAGGATGCTTTATTGTCGTCGTCGTCAGGCCTTCTTGAAGAGTTATCATTTGAGGCGTCTTTGAGGTATGCCATTAGAGCGAGATTTTCGTCTTCAGAATTTGTGGTGTCTTCCAGTCAATGCTCTTGTTCGGCCATCAATGCTACTCCAGCCTCTTTTTTTTTAGTGAGTTCGAATTTTGTGGAGTAGTAGTTGGCGTCCTTTTACTTTGGGAAGTTTGCATTATCTGGCGAAGTGCCCTATCTTACCACAATTATAGCATTTTTGTGATTCTTTGGCGTTTTTAGATTCTGAGGACTCGGCCAGTCTTTCCTTGTGCTTGGAACTTGATGACCGAAGTCGATTGGCTGAGGAAGAGGATGTCTTTTTATAAAGCTTTTTGCTCATTATTTTAGAAATGAGAGCCAACTGTTTCTTGAACTCCTTCATATCGGGTTCGGAGTCCGATTCAGATTCGTCTTCATCTTCTCAAGAACTTGGCAACTTGATGCTTTTATCTTTGCGAGATCGACTTGTTTTTCTTTCAGAAACATGAGCTATAGAATCGTCGATCTGCTTGGCCTTTCTTTTTGTATCTTGCTGATATCTTCCTCGTGTTGGGCGAGATTATCAAAGAAGGCGTGGATATCCATTTCATGCAAGTCCTTATTTTGACGGGTTTGCATGGATATTTTCTTCCACTCCGGTTGAAGAGAAGAAAGAAATTGGATGTTGACCTCCATGTTGGTCTTTAAGATATCTATCTTCCTCATCTCATTAAGAAGAGTTAGATAGCGTTGATAGAGTTCATAAACGGTTTCCTCTGCCTTGGCTTTGAATGAGTCGTAAGCGGTTAGAATATTTGCTTTCTTGGCTTTTACTCCAACTTCGGTCCGTTGCATCATCTTGTGGAGCTCCTCCCACATAGATTTTGCACTAGATAGACTATCTATTTGCATATAGCTTTCATTAGAAATTCCTTGCATTAGGAAAGTTTTGGCTCCTAAATCCGCTTTTGCTCTTAATCGCTCCCCCTCGGTGTATTCACTAGTAATTTTGAGTCTTCGTGAGGCGGGAATGTGAGGATTATTGGTGGCATCGCCTTCTTGGATGAGCCGAAATTGAGCGGGACCTTCTCGGTGTATTCACTAGTAATTTTGTAGCTTGCTCTTTTGTTTCCAAGAAGTTCATGAATTGGCTTCTCCATACGGTGTATTCGCCTCTTCGTAGAATTGGAGGGCGGACGTCGTTTCCGAGCGAGTAAGCATCCATTTGTAGTTGATTGGTTGGATCTTCGTGAAAGTTTGGAATTGTAATGAAAAATGCTTCACAAGTGACAAAATTCGTTAGTAATGTTTGATTCGTACTTTAAACAATTTCCCTTTCGTACCTATTTTTCGATTGTTAAAGAGAAATAATTTTGATTTCTAAAAATATTTGATATGAGAATTGATACTTCAAAATTTTGCTAAATAATTTTAATTTTAAGATCGAAAATTGAGTATCGTAGAAGATAATTCGGAGACAAATATTTTTCGTAAGTTTAGAAAATTACAAAATTTGATTTCTTTCAAAATAGTGTAAAATGTGTGTGTTTGACCAGTAACTGAAAAGTTTTTCGAACAATAAAGTTTTCGATTAAAAAAAATTCGAACCTACCATCGAAAAAGATTTTCGATTGTAGAAGTTTTTCGTTGTATTTATCGAAAATTATTTTTCGAACGTAAGAGTTTTGCAGAGTAAATATCCTGTTGAAAAATAGTTTGTCTAATAATTGTTGATCTCAAAAACTTTTATCAAAAAATTTGTAATCAAAAAATTAATAGTGATCGAAAAATTTTGTTAAGTTTGACTCAAAGTTTTTCGAGTGTGAATTATTCGATCGAAATATGTTTTCGCAAAATTTTTACTCGAAAATTTAGATGATCGAAAATCTTGAGATCGAAAACTTGTTTTACTATTACAAGTTTTTCGAGTCAAAATGAGATATTTATTTAGCGAAAACAGTATCCGTCGAAAAAAAATACGCTTTACTACGCTCGAAAAAAATATTTATATATGAATCGAAAAACTAATTATCGAAATAATATTTTTCGAGTCTTATATTTGAGTAAAACACACGAGAACAGTGTTTGTCATCGAAATATTTCTCGGCTGCAAACTTATTCGAAAATTAATTTTCGAGCCAAGTTGTTCGATCGAAAATCCGATCGAAGAACATCAAAGTTCAATGTAACAGTGAAAATTCCATATTCAAACGAGATGTTCAATTTAGGTGATGAAATTCTGGATAATCACTCGTTTCTTTGTTCTTAATATGAGCAAACACAAGATTAACCACATTTTACAGCAAAATATATCAAATATTACGAAAATCAAATCGAAATCAAAACTTAATCCCAAACGCAAATATCGATCAATCTGAATTAATATGACGTTCTAAGTGATTGAAATCAGTACGTAAATCAATCCTAACATATAATCTATCACTTAATCAGCAAGATCATCAACGAAATTTGCAAACATTAAGCATATTGATCAAAATACAAGTCACGTAAGTTTCTCGATCGAAAAATCTGGAAAATTATTTTGATCTTAAAATCGTGAATTCAATCAAAAATCAATCACGATCTGCTCTGATACCAATTGTTAGGTCCGATTTTATCAACTACCGATCGATCTAAGCATGAATTCTAGATATTCTAATGATAAATCTCACAATATACCTTCGATCGAATATCTTCTTTGAAGATCTTGAGAGAGAGAGTTTCTCGATTACTTTTCTCTCTCTTAGAATGTGAATTCAATGCTCGTGATTTTCTAAAAATGAACTTGTATTTCATTTGATAGTGTACATTGTATTTATACCTATTTACGTGGTATATTTACTATTTGGTCCTACACTATCAAAACTACTAATTATGCCCCTAATTACAGGGATAATAAAACTACAAAGCACAATAATAAATTCTCTTCAGAACTTATTCGAAAAATATTCCCGAGCCAAGTTTTTCGATCGAAATATGATCGAAGAACACAACTCGAGTTCAATGAATAGTAAAAATCTAGATTCAACTGAAAAACTCAATTTAGATACTGAGATTCTGGATAATCACTCGAATATGGGTTCTGAATACAAACAAACACAAGATTAACCACGTTTTACAGCAATATATATCAATAATGAAGAAAATCAAACCGTATTCAAAACTCAATCGCAAACACTAATATCGACTTAAATCGAAAGTCAGAAATAATCCGATGTTCTAATCGATTGAAATCAGTAAGTAATTCATTCCTAACAGATAATTTATCACTTTGAAGAGATGTTAGAATTGTGGTTTGTTATTTTTGTTATCCTTGTAATTCATTCCTAACTCGTAGTTTTGATAGTGTAGGACTAAATAGTAATATACCATGTAAATAGGTATAAATACAATGTACACTATCGAAATAAAAACACAAGTTATTTTCGAAAAAAATCACAATCATTGAATTCACATTCTAAGAGAGAGAAAAGCAATCGAAAAACTCTTTAATCGTTTCTCTTTCAAGATCTTCAAAGTCGATATTCGACGAAGGTAATTCGTAAGATTTCTCATTCGAATATCTAGAATATTTTGCTGTAAAACGTGATTAATCTTGTGCTTGTTCATATTCAGAACTAAGAATCGAGTGATAATCCAGAATTTCATTAGCTAACTTGAACATTTCGGTTGAATCTAGATTTTTCCCTGTTCTATTGAACTTGAAGGTTGTTCTTCGATCGTTTTTCGATCGAAAAACTTGGCTCGAAAATTATTTTTCGAATAAGTTTGCAGCCGAGAAGTTTTTCGATAACAAACACTGTTCTCGTGTGTTTTACTCAAATATAAGACTCGAAAAACATTATTTTTGATAATTAGTTTTTCGATTCATATATAAATATCTTTTTCGAGCGTACTAAAGCGTATTTTTTTCGACGGATACTGTTTTTGCTAAATAAATATCTAATTTTGACTCAAAAACTTGTAATAGTAAAACAAGTTTGCGATCTCAAGATTTTCGATCATCTAAATTTTCGAGTAAGAGAATTTAGAGAAAATATATATTGATCGAATAATTCACACTCGAAAAACTTTGAGTCAAACTTAACGAAATTTTTCTATCACTCTTTATTTTTCGATTACAAATTTTTCAATAAAAGTTTTTGCGATTTACAAAATTATTCGACATTCTATTTTTCGATAGGATATTTAGTTTGCAAAACTATTACGTTCGAAAAATAATTTTTGATAAATACCACGAAAAACTAATACGATCAAAAATCTTTTTCGATTAAAGGTTCGAAAATTTTTAAATCGAAAAGTTTACTGCTCGAAAAAATTTTCGATCACTGAACTTTCTAACACACACATTTTACACTGTTTTGAAAGAAATCAAAATTCGTAATTTTCTAAACTTATGAATAATATTTGTCTCCGAATTATCTTCTTCGATACTCAAAATTTTCGATCATAAATTCAAAATTCTTTAGCAAAATTTTGATGTATCAATTCTTATTCAAATATTTTTCGAAAACAATTTCTCTTTAACAACCGAAAATAGGTTCGACAAGGAAATTCCTCAAAGTACGAATCAAACATTACTAACGAAGTTTGTCACTTGTGAAGCACTTTTACCATTTTGATTCCAAACTTTCACGAAGATCCTATCAATAAACTACAAATGGATGCTTACTCACTCGGAAACGATGTCCGTCCTCCAATTCTATGAAGAGGCGAATACACCGTATGGAGAAGCCGATTCATGAACTTATTGGAGACAAGAGATCAAGCTACAAATTTGATAGCTTCTCTTCAAGAAGGTCCCGCTCAATTTTGGCTCATCCAAGAAGGCGATGCCACTAATAATCCTCCCATTCCAGCCACTATAAGACTCAAAATTCCTAGTGAATACACCAAGGGGGAGCGATTAAGAGCCAAAGCTGATTTAGGAGCCAAAACTTTCCTAATGCAAGGAATTCCGAATGACATCTACATGCAAATAGATAGTCTATCTAGTGCAAAAGCTATGTGGGACGAGCTCCACAATATGATGCAACGGACCGAAGTCGGAGTCAAAGCCAAGAAACCGAATATTTTCACCGCTTACGACTCATTAAAAGCAAAGTCGGAGGAAAACGTTTCTGAACTCTATCAACTCTATCTAACTCTTCTCATGAGATGAGGAAATAGAAATTTTCAAGACCAACATGGAGGTCAACATCCGATTTATCTCTTTTCTTCAACCGGAGTGGAAGAAAATATCCATGCAAATTCGCCTAAACAAGGATTTGGACGAAATGGATATCCACGCCGTCTTTGATAATCTCGCTCAACACGAGGAAAATATAAGCGATACAAAAAGAACTCAAGGGCAAGCAGAACGAACACTCTATAGCTCTAGTTTCTAAAAGAAAAACGAGTTGATCTCGCAAAGGTAAAAGCATCAAGTTGCCAAGTTCTTCAGAAGATAAAGACGAATCAGAATCAGACTCCGAGCCAGATATGAAAGTGTTCAAGAAACAATTGGCTCTCATTACTAAAATCATGAGCAAAAAGTTCTATAAAAAGAAATCCTCCTCTTCGCCTAATAGACTTCGGACATCAAGATCTAGGCACAAGGAAAGACCGGCCGAGTGGTCAGAAACCAAAAATGCCAAAGAACCACAAAAATGCTACAAATGTGGTAAAGTATGGCACTTCTCCAGATAATGCATTCTTCCTAAGAAGAAAGACGCCAACTACTACTGTTCCAACTAACCAAACATAAGGATATGGAGTAGTCTTGATGGCCGAACAAGAGCATTGGCTAGAAGATACAACAGATTTTTTGACGACGAAAATCTCGCTCTAATGGCATACCTCGACGACGCCTCAAACGATAACTCATCAAGCAGGTCCGACGACGAAGAAAAAGCATCAACCTCATCACAAGAGGTAACAAGGCCTAATTATACATTATTAAACATGTTAGAATCTTTACAAATTAAGTATACTAACATGAAAAATGAGCGGAAAAGTACAAAAGAATTAGAGGCGAGACTAGCCCTTAGTGAAAATAATTTCCAAAAGCAACTAGATGAGAAAATTCACCAAGAAATTCTCTTATTTAATGCTAAGGAAACAATATCTAGTATTGATTGAATCAACAATAGCTACTTTCTGAGATAAGAATTAATAACCTTAGTAAGACTCTTAGCGATTGTCAGAGAGAATTAGAAATTTCTAGAAATAACTTCAAGGAAATCTCTGACGAATAAGAAGCTTTACTCTATGAGGGAAAGTTTTTATATGAGAATTTGTTATTATCTTCTACATTCGTAGAAACTTCAATTCTAACAATTTTTTAAGCCTCGCAGAAAATTTAGAGCTCATCCGAGTAGTCAAATGTTGAATTTCATCAACATCAGGAGATAATTTCATCTCTTTCAGAAATTCAGGGAGTATTATGCAAATTATTTTTGGGTTAATTCATAAATTTTATTTCAGACCTGATTTTATCAAAAGCCCAAGAATATTTTTTTACGGCCCAATAGAATTTTTACTTTACCCGATCGTAAAGTATTAATATCACTTTATCAATCGAAAAACTCTCTCACACGCTACAAATTCCCAATCGAAAAACTTTTCATCTTCTAAGAACATCTTCGAACCGAGTTCGACATTTCAATCCAAATTCCTCATTTCTCAGAATTTTTAGATTAAACGTGCGGATTCGAAGGTAGAAACGTGTTCCGATTCATTTTCTATTCAAAACATCCGATTATCAAGCATTTTCACGAAAACTATTTGAAGAAAGTTCATGTTTATTTTTTCGACGAAAACTGATTTTTCGAGCCTCAAATCAAAGTGTTTAAACTCAATCTTTTGGGTTAAAATCATGATATTCGGATTCGCCACTGTTCTCTGAACATTTCGAACCCAGATAAACCCATGATTTACCCAGAAATCGAAGATTATGTTTTATGTATTTAATGTTGATTTGAAAATTTTCGATCGAAAAGGTTTGTGTCGCAAACAGTGTCATCGAAGAACTTTAGTTTTCGTTAAAATTTTATTCGATCGCAAAACTTAGCGTCGAAAACCTTTTGTTTTTGACATATTTTTATTCGATCGCAAAACTACGCGGCGAAAAACTTAATTTTTCGATTATATTTTATTCGATCGCAAAAGTCAGCGGCGAAAACTTTAAGGTTTTCGATATTCTTTTATTCGATCGCAAAACTAAGCGGCGAAAAACATAAGTTTTTCGACAATTTTTTATTCGATCAAAAACTTAATCAGCGAAAACTATTGTTTTCGATAACATTTTATTCGATCGTAAAAGTTATCAGCGAAAACATGAGTTATTCGACACATTTTATTCGATCGCAAAACTTATCAATCGAATAAACCTTTACTCGAATAAAAACACGCTGCAAAAGACTTAGAAATTTTTTCAAGACTTAGAATAATTTGATCGCAAATTTTAAAGATCGAATAAATTGTTACTCGAATAAAAACACGCTTCTAAGACTTATTTAATTCTACAAATTTTTCAAATTTTCACTAAGTCTTCCGCGATAAGTCTTTAAATATACAATTTTCCCTACATTCATTCTTTATCAAATTCATTCTTAATCAAATTCATTCATTCATGAAACTTTATCGACTAATGAACCATATATTATTTTTGCAGATATGGCAACTCCCAACTACCCTCATATTTACTCATCTGGAAGTTATATGTCAGTCTAAGACAACAACTTCCAACTGGATTTAACAACGTATCGGTGTCCGGATGACGTCATAATATCCATCCTCAAATGACACCCTTCATGGCCAGCCTTGACCATGACGGCCACAGTACCAATGGTTTATCTCCAGCAATTCAGGGGATGCATGCAGAGTTTCGTCAACGGCGAAAGCGTGGACTATATGACAAAGCTCAACACAACACACGTCGCCCTGACGAAAAATCTATTGGGCATGGTGCTCGATCTCCCGCACTACGATGAATACGACCGACTTACAACGGATGCGGATATCGTAGAAGACATGCTCCGGATGGGATACAAACTGCCGCTAACTAAACTGGCCAACTTTCAAAATAGCGGGATTCCTCATCCGTGGAAGACACTGTTCGGCATCATCAACAAATGCCTCTCCCCAAAACACCCCGGCTTCGACAAGGCGAATGGAAACATTCTTCGCATTTTTCATGGAGTGGTCTTCTCCAAAAGATATGACGTGACCCAGCTGATCTGGAACGATCTCGCCGACCAGATGCGTCAGAGGGAGACAAAGTCGAAGGCCAGATCTCTTCCCTATGTTCGGTGGTTCCCGGTAATGATCTCGCATTTCATGGAAGTCCATCCAAAGATCCCGAGACTACCACCAATTGCGGACTACACTCCGTCACGCCTTCGATTCTTCCACAACCCGAAGGCCGCCGATCTAGCACTCCAATCAATGCTGATCCCATTGGAGTTGCTCCGTTTAGCTGATCCAACTGAAGAGGCCTACCAAGATTACTGCCAGAACAACTCCATCACGGAGGCGATGGTACGTGCCATGAATCCAGCCCCGGCGCCTTCTCAAAGGGAACCCTTGGTGACAACAACAGAGCCCGAAGTCACGCCTCAGGAGATTGAACCCGAAGGTGTCCCACAAGATATCTCTCCTGAGGCAACCGACTCCGATAAAGCACACAGACTCAAACGAAGGGGCTCTCGCCGACAACAACTTTCGGTCTCATCTGCAGTGCCTTCACATATACCGACTTCGAAGCCAACTCATCCATCACCAAGCGATCAGCCTACTGAACAGATTCAAATTGAATCTGTCTCAACACCCATAGAGGTGATACCTATCGTATCATCTAAATGATTGGGTGGAAGCCCTATTGGACCCCGATATCTTCGGAGCCAACAATAGGCCAACCCTCTGAAGTGGTGACTTTAGGGTTGATAACGGATGTCCTTGGACGTACCGGACCCTCAAGACCTACTATAGGCGGCACATCGGAAATCTACTCCGATGTTGTCACAGTGGAACGCCTCCCTGGTCCCACTCCACCGATGTTCGTGACGGAGCACAGACTACAAGAAGAGCTCGCCTCAGCCCTATCTTCACTAGAAGATCGTCTGATGAACCGAATGTTCCATGCTCTCGAGACTTCCCGAAGAGACACCGGGAAAACACCAGTCTCAGAAGCTGCTCCCACCGACACATAACCCACACCCGTCTCCTCACCACTTCCTATCACCACTCTACACACCCACTACAACCAATCCTCACCACCCCAACTCCCTCACCCTCATTTATCAACCCATATAGTACACCATCCCGATCACTCAGTTTCATGATATCCTCATCTCATGCCTTCTTGCACTAGAGACAAGAACTCCCGCAGAAGAAAGTCTCTACAAAAGATTAATAGATAAACCAGAGCCGCCAGCACAAACAACGTGCCGTGACGAAAGCTCCCGCACCAAACGTAGACATGACGATCTCGATGATCCGAATCATCATGAGGGGGAGAAACGGCAACGAACAACAAGGAGCGGCTGTGGATTGAGTCAGACATAGACTCAAGAAGCTAGAGGATGTTCCTCACACCCACCAACCACACAATCTCAAACCCGCCAACAAACAACCACACCTCCCACCATATCCCAAACACTAACCCTCTCTCCTACAAATCCAAATCCGATACCAACCTCAAATCTCCCCCAAGTTCATCAAGAAGCAGTTGCCTACGATCCACATCTGATCGTAGATGACTACATCCTAAACGAGAAGTGGACGACGAAATGGGAACCAGAGGAAGATGCTCAAGCTCGACTCTCCAACGTCAGATACTTCCTACAACAAGCTTCAGTGGACTTGGTACTGCTTGAAGAAGAACTTCAAGAAGGCAAGAACTACAGTTCTGCCCTCCCAGAGCTACCCGAAATGATAAGGCTCAGAGTCGACTCTCCTCCCCGTCTATCAAAAGGGGCAGTTAGAGTCGAGACGCCATGGGAGAATATCAGAATTGAAGTCCCCTTCATTGAAGACATAAGAAAGCAGATTTGGAGGGCTCCAAACAAGATCAAGAAGCTCAACAAACTTAATTTGAGGGGCATCTTACATTGGGAAGATAAGAAAAAAATGGAGCATATCTTCATGCTCAACTATCTCGGACCCGATCGTAGTGGCATTCCAGCTGATCAACTGAAGGAAAACTTCAAGAACAAGCCACCGATTATCCAACTCGTCGGAGTCTCTCATACAATCGGAAGATATCCAATTCCTATCTACATAATTGAGCGAGCGGACAGCAACCGCACTCGAGAAGAGATAGATGAAAGCTATCTCCCATTCCTTCTACCGGATGAAGTCTACCAATTATATCAAATGTACAAGAGAAAGTACAAGATACATCCTGGATATATCAAGACTGAAGCACTCGAGGGGCTAAAAAGATTCATGGTGCGGCAGATCTAATATCACACCGCACACGACCTTCAAATTGCAATAGAGAACAACATGAAGAAGGTCAACATGGAATCTCCGCTCATGAAGGGCTTCCCACTCAACAACTTTCCCGAGAACTACATTTTCAAGACCACTGGCCTCGCCATAACCTATCTAAATCCAGTCATTGGAAAGATAAGGGCTATGATGAAGACAGAAGTCCATAAGTTTTGCGACGAGACGGTTAAGTTAGTAAGGAAGTACATTCAGAAGAGATTGGGAGAGATCACCGAAGAGACAATCTTCGAAGATCCTTGTGAAGAAGAGGCCCCACTCCTGAACGAGCTTCTAGATGCCATAAATGAGAGATTGGAGTTGAGGAATGTTGTTCGACGCTATGAGACAGCATTGGGATTGAGGAAGTCTTTTTACGCCCGACAAGGATAAAAGGAGCTGAAACGACGACAAGCACAAAGGGGTAGATTGAAGAGAATATTATAATTGTGCTTTATTATTTCATTATCCTTGTAATTAGGGGCATAATTAGAAGTTTTGATAGTGTAGGACTTAAGAGAAATTATACCTTAAATATAGGTATAAATATGATGTACACTATCAAAGTTAATAAGATTATTATTATTCAAAAAATTACAAGTTTCAAATTCATATTTTAAACGAGAGATCACGCTCGAGAAACTCGAAAAAAGTTAACAACCACTCAAGAGCTTCAACGCGGATATTCGACCGATCATATATCGTAAGATTTCTTACTCGAATACCGAGAATTCGTGCTTAGATTGCTTGTTGATTGATGAATCAGGACCTAACAATATTAGTCTCACTTGCAACAAAAAACAAATATCACTGATACGGCAAATGGAACGAAAACCTAATTAAAAATGATATTACTGCATCAATTATAAAGCTACAACATATTAAATCAGTTATGTACCATAGCAACATGTCTAGTGGTACGCGATGTTGTTAAAATTGGTACGACAGTCAAATATATAAGAGAAATATTAAACACCACGATATAGCATGCCTGAATGAGGAAGATATTTTTCAATATGTTAATTTCTGGCAAACATGGACTAGCTCTGGCGGTATTGACGAGCTATATAGGTGCGAATGGAGAAAAAATTTCTGGCTGATATCTTCTTCGTGTTCGGCGAGATTATCAAACACGACGTGGATATCCATTTCGTCCAAATCCTTATTTTGACGGATTTGCATGGATATTTTCTTCCATTCCGGTTGAAGAGAAGAAAGAAATCGGATGTTGACCTCCATGTTGGTCTTGAAGATATATATCTTCCTCATTTCATTAAGAAGAGTTAGATAGCGTTGATAGAGTTCATAAATGGTTTCCTCTGCCTTGGCTTTGAATGAGTCGTAAGCGGTTAGAATATTTGCTTTCTTGGCTTTGACTCCAACTTCAGTCCGTTGCATCATCTTGTGGAGCTCGTCCCACATAGCTTTTGCACTAGATAGACTATCTATTTGCATATAGATGTCGTTAGGAATTCCTTGCATTAGGAAAGTTTTGGCTCCTAAAGCTGATTTTGCTCTTAATCGCCCCCCTCGGTGTATTCAGTAGGAATTTTGAGTCTTCGTGAGGCGGGTATGGGAGGATTATTGGTGGCATCGCCTTCTTAGATGAGCCAAAATTTGTAGCTTGCTCTTTTGTTTCCAAGATGTTCATGAATCGGCTTCTCCATATGGTGTATTCGCCTCTTCGTAGAATGGGAGGGCGGACGTCGTTTCCGAGCGAGTAAGCATCATTTGTAGTTGATTGGTTGGATCTTCGTGAAAGTTTGGAATTGTAATGAAAGGGACAAACTTCGTTAGTAATGTTTGATTCGTACTTTAACAAATTTCCCTTTCGTACCTATTTTCCGGTTGTTAAAGAGAGATTATTTTTATTTCTAAAAATATTTGATATGAGAATTGATACTTCAAAATTTTGCTAAATAATTTTAATTTTAAGATCGAAAATTGAGTATCGTAGAAGATAATTCGGAGATAAATATTTTTCGTAACTTTTGAAAATTACAAAATTTGATTTCTTTCAAAATAGTGTAAAATGTGTGTGTTTGAGCAGTAACCGAAAACTTTTTCGAACAATAAAGTTTTCGATTAAAAAAAATTCAAACCTATCATCGAAAAAGATTTTCGATTGTATAAGTTTTTCGTTGTATTTATCGAAAATTATTTTTCGAACGTAAGAGTTTTGCAGAGTAAATATCCTGTCGAAATATAGTTTGTCGAATAATTGTTGATTTAAAAAACGTTTATCGAAAATTTAGTAATCGAAAAATTAATATTGATCGAAAAATTTTGTTTAGTTTGACTCAAAGTTTTTCGAGTGTGAATTATTTGACCGAAATATGTTTTCGAAATTTTTACTCGAAAATTTAGATGATCGAAAATCATTAGATCGAAAACTTGTTTTACTATTACAAGTTTTTCGACGGTTTTGCATGGATATTTTCTTCCACTCCGGTTGAAGAGAAGAAAGAAATCGGATGTTGACCTCCATGTTGGTCTTGAAGATATCTATCTTCCTTATCTCATTAAGAAGAGTTAGATAGCGTTGATAGAGTTCACAAAAGTTTCCTCTGCCTTGGCTTTGAATGAGTTGCAAGCGGTTAGAATGTTCGCTTTCTTGGCTCTGACTCCGACTTCGGTTCTTCGCATCATTTTGTGGAGTTCATCCCACATAGCTTTTGCACTAGATAGATGATCTATTTGCATAGAGATGTCATTAGGAATTCCTTGCATTAGGAAAGTTTTGGCTCATAAGTCTGCTTTGGCTCTTAATCGCTCCCCCTCGGTGTATTTACCAGTAACTTTAAGTCTTCTAGTTGCGGGAATAGGACGATTATTAGTCAAAATTGATTAGCCAAAATTGAGTTGGTCCTTGTTGAAGTGAAGCGATCAAATTTGTGGCTTGATCTTTCGTGTCTAAGAAGTTCATGAACCAGCTTCTCCGTACTGTGTATTCACCTCTTCGAAGAATTAGAGGGCGGACGTCGTTTTGTGAGTGAGTAAGCATCCATTTGTAGTTGATTGGTTGGATCTTAGTGAAAGTTTTGAATTGTAATGAAAAATGTACTTCACAAGTGACAAACTTCGTTAGTAATGTTTGTTTCGTACTTTAAGTAATTCCCCTTTCGTACCTATTTTTCGGTGTTAAAGGGAAATTGTTTTGATTTCTAAAAATATTTGATCTGAGAATTGATACTTCAAAATTTTGCTAAAGAATTTTGATTTTAAGATCGAAAATTTTGAGTATCGTAGAAGATAATTCGGAGACAAATATTTTTCGTAAGTTTTGAAAATTACGAATTTTGATTTCTTTCAAAATAGTGTAAAATGTGTGTGTGTTTGAGCAGTGATCGAAAATTTTTTCGAACAATAAAGTTTTCATTAAAAAAAATTAGAACCTATGATCGAAAAAAAATTTCGATTGTATAAGTTTTTCGTTGTATTTATCGAAAATTATTTTTCGAACGTAAGAGTTTTGCAGAGTAAATATCATGTCGAAAAATAGTTTGTCGAATAATTGTTGATCTCAAAAACTTTTATCGAAAAAATTTGTAATAGAAAAATTAAGAGTGTTCGGAATTTTTTTCGTGAAGTTTGAGTCAAATTGTTGACTAAAAGTTTTTCGGGTGTGAATTATTTGATCGAAATAAGTTTTCGCTAAATTTTGACTCGAAAATTTAAATGATCGAAAATCTTGTGATCGAAAAAGTTGTTTTACTATGACAAGTTTTTCGTGTCAAAATTAAATATTTATTTAGCGAATAACATCCATCGAAAAAAAATACGCTTTATTACGCTCGAAAAAAATATTTATATATGAATCGAAAAACTAATTATCGTAATAATGTTTTTCGAATCTTTTATTTGAGTAAAACACACGAGAACACTGTTTGTCACCGAAAAATTTCTCGGCTGCAAACTTTTTCGAAAAATAATTTTCGAGCCAAGTTTTTCGATCAAAAAAACGTTTGAAGAACAGTAAAGTTCAACGTAACTGTGAAAATTCCAGATTCAACCGAGATCAACCGAGATTAACTGTGAAAATTCCAGATTCCAGATTCAAGTTAGGTGTTGAAATTCGAGATAATCACTCGTTCCTTAGTTCTTAATATGAGCAAACACAAGATTAACCACGTTTTACAGCATGTACTTGATATCATATAATTGTTTTACGTTAATCTTTTTCCAGTTACAAGGATTAGTAAAGTCTAAGCCTTCAATAGGATTATAAAATTTTATATCATGTAAATGAGGGGAATTTTTTAGATTTGATATCTCCTCTAAAAGCTTTTTCTTTTCCGCTCGGAAACATACTCTTTCTAATTCCAGAGTTGCGTTTAATTCGGTTGTTTTATGAATAACCTCCCGAATTTTCGAACAAGAAGTAGGTTTATCAGGATGTAAAATATTTCCCCAACTAGATGCTAAGGCTTTAGAGGAACTTTGGTCTTTTTGACCCTTTTCTAGCAAGACTGTTCTCTAAATTTTTAATTTTAGAGTACTTCCGCGTTCTTCAACTAATTCATCATAAAGGAGTGACTTATTACGACACGCTGCTTCACTATTTTTAAGACGCGTGGTAAGCTCCTTATTTTTTATTTCTAACTCCATAACTGTTTTCTCTAATTTTTCAAATAAACTAAAGTCAGAATGATTAACCTTGAGATGGTCAGTGGATGAGTTCATTCGTAGATACCATGCTCTTTGAAGAGCATCAATTAGGTCTTGGTTGTGTTCCATAGAGTAGGTATCCGTTTGTTTTGGTGAGGTTGGATATTTGATCGTTGACGCGTTATGTGGATTTGAAATCTTTTAATAAAAATTTCGCAAAATAGAGTAGGTATCGAAAAGTTTTTAGGATAAAATGTGTAGATAGCAAAAACTTTGGGATCGAAAAGTATAGTTTTGAAAAGTTTGGAGTCGAAAAGTTTAAGTATCGAAAATTTTGTGTGTACAAAAAACTTTTGATAATGAGAGTGTAAGTATCGAAAACTTTTTATTTTCTAATATCAAAAAAAATTTTGGCTTTAAAATTTCAGTTCCGAAAAGTTTTGGTGATGAAAAAAATATTACCTAAAAGTATTGAAAATTTTAGATGTGTACTGAAAAGTTTTTAATTGCTGTTCAATACTTCGAAAATTTACCAAAACTTTTTCTATAATGTGCCGAAAAAATATTGAATAAGGGTGAAAAATTTAATTTTTCTGAATTATTTTTTTTTTAAATGAAATCTTTTGGATCAGGATAATGAAGTCTGAAAAATTCAGGTCAAAAGGTTAAGTATCGAAAAATATGTATATCGAAAAAAAATTTGTCGTACCGAGAAACTTTATTTTGCGATAAGTGATTCTCGATAACACCTTTGCTAAAACTAAACTTTCTCGGGTTGACTAATTTTTTCGGTAAAAATTTCTTCAATAAAAAATTTAAAATTGGCTTTTATAAAATTCCGTATCGAAATTTTTTGGTGTTTTCATGAAATCTAGTGAAGTTTCGAAAATTATACAAGTCTTGAAAACTTTTGGTAGTTACCAAAATGTTTTATATTGATGTAGAAAACTTCGAAAAAAAATACCAAAATTTTCTTATAATTTGCCAAAAAAAATAATGATTTTCGATAAACATTGTGGAAAATAATTTGTCGGTAGGCTTATCCGCAAAAAATATTTATCGAAAAAAGTTTTTCGTCGAAAAAAATTTTTGCGATAAGCTTTCTCGTTCGAAAAATATATTTGCGATTAACTATTTCGTTCGAAAAAAAAATTTCGATTAACTTTTTTGTTCGAAAAAAATTTTTGCGATTAATTAATTTTTTTTTCGTTCAAAAAAAAATATTTTTGCGCTTAACAATTTCGTTCGAAAAAACAATTTCCATTAATTTTTTTCTTTTTCTCGTTCAAACAAAAAATTTCGATTAACTTTTCGTTCGAAAATTTTTAACGTACTTAATTTTAACGAAGAACACACATAACTTTCGATCCGAAACACAAAATTAATCAAATTTAGCTTGGATTATGGATCGAAACATTTAGAATTCCAGTTTTTAACACTCAATCAAAGCAGAAAACACCAAAATATGTCGAATGTTTTTTAAATCGGATGAATTTTACGAAGAACACACATAGAGGAATTTCGACCGATTTTCAAAATTCACGAAATCTAGTGGTTCAAAATTCACGAAAATTTCAGATATTCATCTCAAATCTGAACACGTTTTGCTCTTATACCAATTGATAGGTCCTATTATATCCAACACGATTATGTTCGGTGAGGAATTCGATAGAAAATGTAAAACTTACGAAGAACAAGTTTGAATTTGGCGCGGAAGCTTGAGAGCGTTCTTCACGTTGTAAAGCTCGGTTTTCTATTAAAATGAATTCTTAACCCTAATACATCACATTAGGGTTCCTTATATACCAAATACGTTTGCTATATTTTCTAAGTTGTCCTAATCTATGGCTTAATTACAATTAAGCCCAAAATACTACTTATACTACAAGACTAAGATAACATTTATATTTGAACACAATAAAAATGTCCGAACACATATAGAGTATCAAATAGAAGCATAGTAGAGCATGTAAAGCACAAGTCAAGTAAGATTGAGATTCAACATGCCTAATTAGCAATAATGAATTGGAATCGTTTTTCATCCAATGCCTTAGTGAATAAGTCGGCAAGTTGAAGCTCCGTTTTAACAAAATACATATCTATAGTGCCTTTTTCTACATGATCTTTTATGAAATGATAGCGAATGTCTATATGTTTCGTGCGTGAATGATGAACAGGATTGCAAGTAATGGCAATAGCACTTTGAGAATCACTGTAAATGGGAATGTTATTAAATTCAAACCCGTAATCGCGTAGTTGTGTTCGCATCCATAGAATTTTCAAGCAATAGCTGGCAGCCGCGACGTACTCCGCCTCAGCCGTTGATGTTGACACGCAATTTTGTTTCTTTGAGGACCAGCAGACCAACTTTTCGCCTAAAAAAAGTGCTCCGCCAAACGTGCTTTTTCTGTCCATTCGACAACCTGGATAATCAGCGTTCGTATAGCCAATTAATCTAAAATCAGTATTTTTAGGATACCATAGCCCTAAGGTGGGAGTTCCTTTGACTGCATGCATGTGGGACTCCTTTGGGTTAGCTTGAAAACGAGCACAGAGATAAGTGGCGAACATGATGTCGGGTCAGCGGGACATCAAGTATAGAAGAGATCCGATAATGCTCCGATAGATTGTGGGACGGATTAACATCCAATTTGCAGGTCTTTCTCTTGTCTTTTGATGAAGAGTGTCGTATCGATGGTGCCTCTTATGAAGTTGGACGTGACTAAAAATTCGCTTAGGACATCATAGCAAGCATGAAGGGCTTGTTTTAGTCCATAGAGAGCAGACATAATCGGGATGATTTTCGTGCACAAACCCGTCGGGTTGAGCGACGTAAACTTCTTCTTTTAACACACCATTAAGAAAGGCGTTTTAACATCCATTTGATAGACTTTGAAGTCTTTATGATCCGTGTATGCTAGAGATAGTCGAATTGCTTCGATACGTGCCACCGGAGCATACGTCTCGTCGTAGTCAATTCCTTCTTGTTGATTGTATCCCTTGGCTACGAGTCGTGCTTTATTCCTGATAACTTCACTGTTCTCGTTCTTCTTATTCTTGAAAACCCATTTAGTTCCAATTATTGTTTTCCCTTGCGGTTGAAGAACTAATGTCCATACTCGTAGACGCTCGAATTGGTTGAGTTCATCTTGCATTGCGATTACCCAATCCGGGTCTTTAAGAGCTTCGGCTACCTTAATTGGTTCGTTTTGGCTTAAGAAGCATGTGAATAAGCCGCTTTGTGTGGACGTCCTACTGCGTACTCCAGTTGAAAGATCACCGATGATTTGGTTAATAGGATGAGCTCGAGTCCACTTGCGTTCATGAGGAATAACCGAAGTAGATCCTTCATTGGTTTGTAGATCGAGACATCCTGAATTGATGGGCTGATCATTCGTAGTTGGGAAATTTAATTCTGAGGTTGAATTGGAAGGAATTTCCTCATCTGCATTTTGAGGAGCTGATGCACTAGTTGAAGATTCAGAATTAGGAGTTTCTTGAACATTTGTTGGAGTCTGAGGATTGGGAGTCTCAGTTGGAATTCTTCCGTAGAGGGAGAAGGAGCACTGCTTGGTATTGAATGAGAGGAAGCAGGCATTTGAAACTCGTTCCGATAAAAATGTTCAAATAGATAATCTAAATCTTCCAGGTCGGCGGGAATTGCTTCTCTTGACTTTGAGGTAGAAGTTATCGAAAGTTGTTGACCTTGTGCCAACATGCCTATAAGCTCGGGTTCTGAACTGTTTTGTTCAGAAGCCAAATCGGTTACTTCTTGAAAGTGACATTGTAGCTTTCCAAGTTAGTACGTGAAGACTTGATAGAGACGCGGCATGCTTTAGAAGTGGATGAATATCCAACGAAGACGGCTTCAAATACTTTAGGGTCGAACTTCTTTCGATGCTCTCGATCGCTGGCCACAAAACATTTGCACCCGAATATTTTAAAGAATGAGATATTTGGAATCATTTGATTAATTATCTCATACGGCGTCTTTTCAAAGCGTTTGTGAATAATCGTCCGATTTTGCGTAAAACAAGCGGTACTCACTGATTCAGCCCATAGAAAGTGAGGGAGACCGAAATGGATCAACATTTTTCTTGCAGCTTCAAAAAGAGTCTGGTTCCTCCGTTCTACGACGCCATTCTGTTGAGGCGTTTTAGCGGCTGAAAATTGTTGAATAATTCAAAGTGACTGATAATAATTGCTGAGACGTTGATTCTTGAATTCAGTTCCGTTATTAGCCAGATTACTTGGATTTTCTTTTGCAGGAGATTCTGAGTCGTATTCACAAAGCTAATTATCAAGTCTCCAGTCTCATGTTTTGTTCGGAGATATCTTGTCCATGTGTAGCGAGAATAATCGTCGACAATTACTAACACATATTTACGACCGTTGATACTTTGTGTACATATTTACTTTAGCAAGATATAGAAGCAACTTGCTTGAGTTTGTGTGATGCTCGCTTCATTTTTCCCATTTGACAAGCCGAACAAGTATGCTCTTGATGTATGGAAATAGTTTTGGTAGACCGTGAACCAACTTTTTAATTGAGAGTTTGTGAAGAGCTTTGAGATTTAGATGAGACAATCGTTGATGCAATAAGTTGTTCCTCTTGATTGTAGTCTGTGAGATGAGGCAAACAGTTGTCGAAGGTCGAACTGTTGTCAGATTGATGGTGTATAGATTTGATCTTCGTGATCCTGTTAGAAGTTCTTGATTCTGACTATTCAAAATTATGCACTGATCAGTTAGAAACACCACTTGAAATCCTTTGTCGCAGATTTATCCTATGCTAAACAGATTGTGTCAGGTCCTTATTCATCAATCAACAAGCAATCTAAGCATGAATTCTCGGTATTCGAATAAGAAATCTTACGGATTACGTTCGGTCAAATAACCACGTTGAAGATCTTGAGAGAGGTTGTTAGCTTTCCGAGTTTCTCGATCGTATTCTCTCGTTTAAAATATAAATTCGATGCTTGTAATTTTTTGAATAATAAAACTTGTATTAATTTTGATAGTGTACATCATATTTATACCTACATTCAAGGGAGAATTGCTATTAGGTCCTACACTATTAAAACTACTAATTACGCCCCTAATGACAATGATAATGAAATAACAAAGCACAATTATAATATTCTCTTCAATCTCCCCCTTTGTGCTTGTCTTTGTTTCAGCTCCTTTTATCCTTGTCGGGCGTAAAACGACTTCCGCAATCCCAATGTTGTCTCGTAACGTCGAACAACATTCCTCAGCTCCAATTTCTTATGTATAGCATCTAGAAGCTCGTTCAAGAGTGGGGCCTCTTCTTCACAAAGATCTTCGAATATTGTATTTTCGGTGATCTCTCCCAATCTTTTCTGAATGTTCTTCCTCACTAACTTTAGCGTCCCGTCGCAGAACTTATGGACTTCTGACTTCGTCATAGCCCTTGTCTTTCCAATGATTGGATTTAGATAGGTTATGGCGAGGCCAGGTTTCTTGAAGATGTAGTTCTCGGGAAAGTTGTTGAGTGGGAAGCCCTTCATGAGCGGAGATTCCATGTTGACCTTCTTCATGTTGCTCTCTATTGCAATTTGAAGGTCGTGTGCGGTGTGATACTTGATCTGTCGCACCATGAATCTTTTCAGTCCCTCGAGTCCTTCAGTCTTGATATACCCGGAATGCATCTTGTACTTTCTCTTGTACATCTGGTACAATTGGTAGACCTCATCTAGTGGAAGGAATGGGAGATAGCTTTCATCTATCTCTTCTCGAGTGCGGTTACTGTCCGCTCGCTCAATGATGTAGATAGGGGTTGGGTATCTTCCGATCGTATGCGAGACTTCGATAAGTTGGAGAATCGGTGGCTTGTTCTTAAAATTTTCCTTCAGTTGATCAGCTAGAATGCCACTTCGATATGGTCCGAGATAGTTGAGCATGAAGATATGCTCCATTTTCTTCCTATCTTCCCAATGTGAGATGCCCATTAGGTTAAGTTCATTGAGCTTCTTTATTTTGTTTGGAGCCCTCCAAATCTTCTTTCTTACGTCTTCAATGAACGGGACTTCAATTCTGACGTTCTCCCATGGCGTCTCGACTCTAACTGTCCATTTTGATAAACGGGGAGGAGAGTTAACTCTGAGCCTTATCATTTCGGGTAGCTCTAGGAGAGCAGAACTGTAGTTCTCGCCTTCTTGAAGTTCTTCTTCGTCAAGCAGCACCAAGTCAACCGAAGCTTGTTGTAAGAAGTATCTGTCGTTGGAGAGTCGAGATTGAGCAGCTTCCTCTGGTTCCCATTGCGTCATCCACTTCTCGTCTAGGATGCAGTCATCTACGATCAGATGTGGATCGTAGGCAACTGCTTCTGGTTGGACTTGGGGGAGGTTTGAGGTTGGGATCGGATTTGGATTTGTAGGAGAGAGGGTTAGTGTTTGGGATATGGTGGGAGGTGTGGTTGTTTGTTGGCGGGTTTGAGATTGTGTGGTTGGTGGAGGTGAGGACGATCCTCCAGCTTCTTGAGTCTTTGTCTGTGCTTGACTCAATCCACGGCCGCTCCGTATAGTTCGTTGCCGTTTCTCCCCCTCACGACGATCCGGATCATCGGGATCGTCATGTCTATGCTTGGTGCGATAGCTTTCTTCTCGGCACGTTGTTTGTGCTGGCGGCTCTGGTTCATCTATCAACCTTTTTTAGAGACTCTCCTCAGCGGGAAATCTGGTCTCTAAAGCGAGGAGGCGGGAGATGAGTATATGTGAAGCTGGGTGATCGGGATGGTGTAGGGATTGATAAGTGAGGGTGAGGGAGTTGGGGTGGTGAGGATTGGTTATAGTGGGGTGTGTAGGGTGGTGGTAGGAAGTGGTGAGGTTGTGGAGGTGGTTTGTGTGTCGGTCGGAGCAGCTTCTGAGACTGGTGTTTTCCCGGTGTCTCTTCGGGAAGTCGCAAGAGCATGGAGCATACGGTCCATCAGACGATCTTCTAGAGAAGATAGAGCTATGGAGAGCGCTTCTTGTAGTCTTTGCTCCGTCACGAACAGTGGTGGAGTGGGGCCAGGGAGGCGCTCCACTGTCACAACATCGGAGTAGATTTTCGATGTGCCGCCTTGAGTAGGTCTTGAAGTTTCAGAACGTCCAAGGACATCCGTTATCAACCCTGAAGTCATCACTTCAATGGGTTGGCCTATTGTTTGCTCCGAAGATATCGGGGGACCAATAGGGCTTCCACCCAATCCTTGAGATGATACGATAGGTATCACCTCTATGGGTGCTGAGACAGATTCAATTTGAATCGATTCGGTAGGATGATCAGTTGGTGGTGGATGTGTTGGCTCCGAAGCCGGTGTTAGATTGAAGGCACTACAGGCGAGGCCGAGAGTTGTTGTCGGCGAGGGCCCCTTCTTTGGAGTCTGTATGCTTCATCTGAATCGGTTGCCTCAGGAGAGATATCTTGAGGAACACCTTCGAGCTCAATCTCCTGAGTCGTGGCTTCGGGCTCCGTTGTTGTCACCAAATATTTCCTTTGAGAAGGTGCCGGAGCTGGATCCAAGGCACGTACCATCGCCTCCGTGATGGCGTTGTTCTGGCAGTAGTCCTGGTATGCCTCTTCAGTTGGATCAGCTAGTCGGAGCAGCTCCAATGGGATCAGCATTAGTTGGAGTGCTAGATCAGCGGCCTTCGGGTTGTGAAAAAATCGAAGGCGTGGTGGAATGTATTCCCCAACTGGTGGTAGTCCTGGAATCTCTGGATGGAGTTCCATGTAGTGTGAGATCAACACCGGGAACCATCGTACGTAGGGGAGAAACTTTGCCTTTGGTCTCTCGTTGACATATCTGGTCCGCTAGATCATTCCAAATTAGGCGGGCCACGTCATACTTCTTGGAAAAAATCACTCCGTGCAAATGCGAAGGATGTTCCCATTCGCATTGTCGAATCCGGAGTGTTTTGGGGAGAGGGATTTGTTGATTATGCCGAACAATGTCTTCCACGGATGGGGAATGTCGTTGTTTTGGAAACTCGCCAATTTGGGCAGTGGAGGCTTGTATCCCATCCGGAGCATATCCTACGATCTCCGCGTCTGTTGGAAGTTGATCATACGTTTCGTAGTGCGGAAGATCAAGTACCATGGCCATTAGGTTGCGGTTCAGAACGACGTGTTTTCTGTTTATTTGTGTTGTATATTCCACATCGTTTCCGACTGCATGGCTCTCCATACGTCCCCAGAATTGTTGTAGGTAGACCATCGGTACGGAGGCCGTCATCGTTAATGCTGGCCACAGTGGGTGTCCTTTAAGGATGGAGATGATGACTTCATCCGGGCACCGGAATGTTGTTAGATCCAGTTGATAATTTTTGTCATGAACTGGCATGAAGCTTGATGAAGGATATATATGAGGATAATTTGGAGTTGCCATATCTGTAAAGAATTAACATAAATTTCATTAGTTGATAAATTTTCATATGCGAATAAACGGGATTAAGAATGAATTTAGAGAAAATTGTACGTCTTAAGGTTTAAGTTCGAAAGACTTTGTGAAAATTTTTGAAAGATTTGTAAAATTAACTAAGTCTTAGAAGCGTGTTGTTATTCGAGTAACAATTTATTCGATCTTTAAATTTTGCGATCGAAAATTTTCTATGTCTTGAAAAATTTTCTAAGTCTTTTTCAGCGTGTTTTTATTCGAGTAACAATTTATTCGATCGTTAAATTTTGCGATCGAATAAAAATGTGACGAATAACTCAAGTTTTCGCCGATTTTACGATCGAGTAAAATGTTATCGAAAACAATAGTTTTTTGCTGAGTAAGTTTTCGATCGAATAAAAAATTGTCGAAAAACTTAAGTTTTTCGCCGCGTAGTTTTGCGATCGAATAAAAGAATATCGAAAAACTTAAAGTTTTCGCCACGGACTTTTGCGATCGAATAAAATATACTCGAAAAATTAATTTTTCGCCGCGTAGTTTTTCGATCGAATAAAAGAATATCGAAAACAAAAGGTTTTTGACGCTGAGTTTTGCGATCGAATAAAATTGAACCAAAACTAAAGTTCTTCGAAGACACTGTTTGCGACACAAACTTTTTCGATCGAAAAATTTTGCAAATCAAACAGTAAACGCGTGAAACATAATCTTCGATTTCTGGGTTAATCATGAGTTGATCTGGGTTCGGAATGTTCAGAGAACAGTTGGGAATCCAAAGCATGATTTTAACCCAAAAGTTCGAGTTTAAACATGATTTGAAGGTTTGAAATAAGTTTCAATCGAAAAAGTAAGAATATGAAATTTCTTCAACTGTTTTTCGTGAAAATGCTTGAGAATCGTATGTTATTGAACAGAAAATGATTCGGAACAGGTTTCTACCTTCGAAATCGAAAAGCTAAAAAAGTTCGAATATTGCGGGATTTGGTTTGAATCGCCGAAGTCGGTTCGAAGAGTTCGTAGAAGTCGAAAAGTTTTTCGATTGGAAATGTGTAGTGTATGAGAGAGTTTTTCGATCGCTAAAGTGATATTAATACTTTACGATCGGGTAAAGTAAAAAATACATTGGGCCGTAAAAAAAATTTTGGGCTTTAGATAAATTCAGGTCGGAAAGTTTTTTTTTATGAATTAACCCAAAAATAAATTACATAATACTCCCTGTATTTCTCAAAGAGATGAAATTATCTCATAATGTTGATGAAATTCAACATTTGACTCCTCGGATGAGCTCTAAATGTTCTGCGATGCTTAAAAATGTTAGAATTCATGTTTTACGAGTGTAGAGGATAATAACAAATTCTCATATAAAACTCCCCCTCAACAATTGCATGAGTAAACTTTTCAGTACCTAAGCATATTTTTAGTACAAATTGGCATATGAAAATTTCCGATTTAAGTACAAGTAACGCATTTTAAGCAATTCAGCATAGTTTCATTAAAAATATTGCGTTTTTCAAAATAGTTATTCGCAGTTTATCAATTCTGAACCAATGCATGTATTAATGTATTTAAAATGTGCGAAGAAAAGAAAAAATGTTTCGGGGTCACAGTTATTTATTTTGAACATTATCACAAAAATTTCCAAGACATATAAAACATTAATTTGCCATAAAATCATGTCACTAAACTAGTATTCTAAGAGCATAGTATGAATCACTTCGACAGTTTCACTCATATCACTCAATATATTTTTATCAAGGATATTTTTAGTAGATATATCACTCTTATTATCTCAACGAAATTATATCAATTAATTTGTTATCGTAGTATTTTTAATCAATTTACTAAGTGAGAGTTCATCATTTTGAATCAAAGGGACTTTTAAGGGATTATTTTTAGGCTCTGAGTAAATGGGTAGGAAATTTGGGTTAGTGAGCTTAAAAATTCTTCTCTTCCAGGGACCCTTTTTATGAAATTATGTTCTGATCCTTTTTCTTTTCCTTTCTTTAGTAATTTCTTTTCAAGGCTTTGAGAGATGAGATCTTCTTTGATTTTGGGTCGAGACTGTGTTCCTTGAGAAAGTTTCACAGTTATGGAGTTCGAACCCAAGACTGTGCTTCTCTTCTCGTTTTCTCTACATAAAATCTAGATTATCATTGGAGAAGTTCACTTCAAGGTGCTTCTCTTCTAGGAGTATACGAGATTATCTAGGAGAAGTTCGCAGTGAGATCAGTGTTTCTCTTCTATAATGATTGAGAAATGCATAATGTACATCACTTTTGCTCTCCCCCTCTTTTTCTTGATTGAGTAACCCGGAATCATTTGTATAATGTTGAAGGCTTAATCGGGTGTTGATAAAGAAAAAGAATGTCGTAGAAGGCTCAAAGGGGATCTCTAGAGGAAAATGTAAAGGATTTATATTTTAGGCCAAGTGAGGAATTTCCTAATATGCCCTTATCATTTTCATGACAAACTAACACAAAAGCAAGATTGAAGCTACAAAGTACAAACCAAAAGATAGTCATTTGAAGTGTGACCCACAAAAAAATATTGAGGGTCAAATTCTCACATGTATGATGTGGCTTTGTGTCTAGTGAAACAAACAAAGTTCTTTTGAATAAAAGAATGTCATATGAATTTTTAGGCAAAGAACTTAATCATATATATCGAAGAAATATTTTTGTGAGTAATTTAAAAAATGGTCAAAATTATCATCATCTCCCATTTTTTTTACTTTATTGATACTATTTATATATATATATAGTATTATATATATAGATTTATATATATTTTATTTTTAATTTTCTTTTATGAAAAAAATGTTAAAAAATAGAGTCACGCAAAATAATCAAGGAATATCAAGAAGCACATAGAATATCAAATTGAAGCATAGTAAGCATGTAAAGCACATTTTAAGTAAGATTGAGATTTAACATGCCTAATTTAGCAATAAGGAATTGGAATCGTTTTTCATCCAATGCCTTAGTGAATAAGTTGGCAAGTTGAAGCTCTGTTTTAACAAAATACATATCTATCGTGCCTTTTTTACATGATATTTTATAAAATGGTATCGAATATCTATATGTTTCGTGCGTGAATGATGAACAGGAGTGCAAGTAATGGCTATAGCACTTTGAGAATCACTGTAAATGGGAATGTTATTAAAATCAAACTCGTAATCGCGTAGTTGTGTCCGCATCCATAGAATTTGCGAGCAACAGCTGGCAGCCGCGACATATTCCTCCTCGGCCATCGATGTTGACACACAATTTTGTTTCTTTGAAGACCAGCAGACCAACTTTTCGCCTAAAAATTGTGCCCCGCCAGACGTGCTTTTTCTGTCCATTCAACAACCTGCATAGTCAGCATCAATATAGCCAATAAGTCGAAAGTTAGTATTTTTAGGATACCATAGCCCTAAGTTTGGAGTTCCTTTGAGATATCGTAGAATCCTCTTGACGGCATTCATGTGGGACTCCTTTGGTCGGCTTGAAAGCGGGCGCATAGGCAAGTTGCAAACATAATGTCGGATCGGCTGGATGTCAAGTAGAGAAGAGATCCGATAATTCTCCGATAGGTGGTGATGTTGACAGCCTTTCCAGATGGATCAACATCCAGTTTGCAATTAGTAGACATAGGAGTATTCATCGGTGTGCTCTTGTCTTGATTAAATCTCTTCAGAATATCTCGGATATATTTGGTCTGACTGATGAAGATTCCATCATCGAGTTTCTTGACTTGTAATCCAAGAAAGAATTGGAGTTCTCCCATTAAGCTCATCTCGAATTTGGTCTACATGAGATTACCAAATTTCTGACAGAGACGTTCATTCGTCGATTCGAAAATGATGTCATCAACGTAAACTTGAACGATCATCAAGTCTGTGCCTTGCCTTTTGATGAAGAGGGTCGTGTCGATTGTTCCTATGATGAAGTTGGATTTGACCAAAAATTCACTCAGAACATCATACCAAGCACGAGGGGCTTGTTTTAGTCCATATAGAGCTTTGTCCAATCGATAGACATTATCAGGATGGTTCTCGTGCATGAACCCTTCGGGTTGAGCGACGTAGACTTCTTCTTTTAATACGCCGTTGAGAAAGGCAGTTTTGACGTCCATTTAATAGACTTTGAAGTCTTTGTGAGCCAGGTATGCTAGAAATAAGCGAATAGCTTCAATACGGGCGACCGGAGCATACGTCTCGTCGTAATCAATTCCTTCTTGTTGATTGTATAGCAACGAGCCGTGCTTTATTCCTGATTACTTCACCGTTGACCACCTTTTTAACACTGAGTCACCGTTGACCACCTTTTTAACACCGTTGACCTCCTTGATGGGTCATCATTTGAAGCGTCGTCGAGGTATGCCATAAGTGCAAGATTTTTGTCTTCAGAATCTGTGGTGTCTTCCAGCCAATGCTCTTGTTCTGCCATCAGTGGTACTCCAACCTCTTTCTATTTAGTGAGTTGGAATTTTTTTGAGTAGTAGTTGGCGTCCTTTTTCTTGGTAGTTTGCATTCCCTGGAGAAGTGTCCGATCATTCCACAATTATAACATTTTTGTGGTTCTTTGACACTTTTTTATTCTGAGGACTCGGCCGGTCTTTCCCTTTGCTTGGAGCTAGATGTCCGAAGTCTATTGGCCGAAGACGAGGATTTCTTTTTGTAAAACTTTTTACTCATCATTTTAGAAATGAGAGCTAACTGTTTCTTGAATTCTTTCATATTAGGTTGGGAGTCCGAGTCAGATTCATCTTCATCTTCTGAAGAACTTGGCAGCTTGATACTTTTATCCTTTCGAGGTCGACTTTGCTTTCTTTCAGAGACAAGTGCTATAGAGCCGTCGATCTGCTTGCCCCTTAGTTCGTTTTGGATCTCCCTTATATCTTCTTCATGTTGGGCGAGATTATCAAAGACGGCGTGGATATCCATTTCGTCCAAATCCTTATTTTGTCGGATTTTAATGGATATTTTCTTCCACTCCGGTTGAAGAGAAGAAAGAAATCTGATGTTGACCTCCATGTTGGTCTTGAATATATCTATCTTCCTCATTTCATTGAGAAGAGTTAGATATCTTTGATAGTTCGACTTGGGAGCGTTTAAGAGCCAAAGCAGACTTGGGACTATCTATTTGAAAATATTGAGTATCAAAATCGATAGTTCGAGAACAAATATTTTTCGTAAGTTTTGAAGTTCACAATTGTTTATTTCTTTTAAATGCAGTGGTCGAAATGTTTTTCGAGCATTAAAGTTTTTCGATTTAAAAATGTTAAACTTTTTAATCGAAAAAGTTTTTCGAACGTTTAAGGATTTAGTTATATGTTTATCGAAAAATATTTTTCAAAAAAAAAGTTGAAAAGATGATCTTATCGAAAAATATTTTGTCGAAAAACTATGTTGATCACAAAAACTCTTATCGAATAACTTGTGATCGAAAAATTACTAGTAATCGAAAAACTTTGTTTTTAGTTTGACTGAAATTGTTGACTGTAAAAAAAAAAATCCGATGGAATATTTTTCGATCGAAAATATGTTTTAGCTAATTTTGGATCGAAAAATTTATTCGCTCGAAAAAGATATTTATATATGAACCGAAAAACTAATTATTGAAATAATGTTTTTCGAGTCTTAAATTTGAGTAAAACACTCGAAAATAGTGTTTGTCGTCGAAAAATTTCTCGGCTGCAAACTTGGTCGAAAAAAATTTTTTTTGATCCAAGTTTTTCGGTCGAAGAACTGATCGAAGAACAGCTAAGTTCAATGTAACAGTGAAAATTCCAGATTCAACCGAGATGTTCAATTTAGGTGCTGAAATTCTAGATAATCACTTGTTTAACAGTTCTAAATATGAACAAACACATAATCAACCACGTTTAATAGCAAAATATATCGAGATTTAAGAAGATCAGATCGGACTCAAAACTTGATCGCAAACGCAAAAATCGATCTAAATCGAAAATCTGAATTAATATGACTTTCTAAGCGATTGAAATCAGTACGTAAATCAATCATAACATATAATCTATCACTTAATCAGCAAAATCAACAACAAAATTCGCACAATTAAACATATTGATCAAAATATAAGTCACGTGAGTTTTTCGATCGAAAAATCTGGAAAATTATTTTGATCTGGAAATTGCGAATTCTATCCAAAATCAATCACGATTTGCTCTGATACCAATTGTTAGGTCCTGATTCATCAATCAACAAGCAATCTAAGCATGAATTCTCGGTATTCGAACACGAAATCTTACGGATTACGTTCGGTCGAATAACCACGTTGAAGATCTTGAGAGAGGTTAGCTTTCCGAGTTTCTCGATGGTATTCTCTCGTTTAAAATATAAATTCGATGCTTGTAATTTTCTTAATAATAAAACTTGTATTAATTTTGATAGTGTACATCATATTTATACCTACATTCAAGGTATAATTGCTATTAGGTCCTAAACTATTAAAACTACTAATTACGCCCCTAATTACAAGGATAATGAAATAACAAAGCACAATTCTAATATTCTCTTCAGATTGTGTTTAAGACCTTGGACGTAAGAGACATCTTTGATCATCAGATTCTGCAGTAGAATATCTCTAAAGCCTAGTATTGGAGTTGAATCATTGTTACCGAATCTGACTTTTTCATTGTAACGGTCTTGGTAGTTGCTCAACAGATCTTGATTTCCCGTCATGAGTGTGGAGCAACCAGAATCTAAATACCACACATGATGGATCTGCATAAAAAAAATTTAGAGAGACTTAGGTACTCACTTAGAATGGGTCCTCTCGGATTAGCAGATTTGATAGGAAAGGTTTGTTCATTTTTGGTTCCTAAACCATTTATGTTTTTAGGTACCCAAACCAACTTGGTATTAGTTGGTTTAAGTGGTACCTCTTTAGGCAATTTGGCCTTTTGGACTTGCGTTGGCCGATATGGTGTCGTGGGAATCCATTGAGGTTGAACCTTACATGGGAAGTTAATTTCAGCGCGGACGAATGTCTTACTAACCAAAACACGGATACCTACTATATGGAACACAACCAGGACCTAATTGATGCTCTTCAAAGAGCACGGTATCTGCGAATGAAGTCTTCAACTGACCATCTCAAGGTTAGTCCTTCTGACTCTATTTTATTTGGAAAGTTAGAAAAAACAGTTCAAGAGTTAGAAGCAAAAAACAAGGAACTTACCACGTGTCTTAAAAATAGTGAAGCAGCGTGTTGTAATAAGTCACTCCTCTATGATGAAGTAGTTGAGGAACGCGGAAAATTGTACTCTAAAATTAAAAATTTAGAAGACAATCTTGCGAAAAAGAGTCAAAAAGACCAAAGTTCCTCCAGAGCCTTAGCATCTAATTGGGACAATACTTTACATTCCGATAAACCTACTTCTTGTTCGAAAATTCCGGAGGTTATTCATAAAATAACCGAATTAAACGCAACTCTAGAATTAGAAAGAGTAGGTTTTCGAGCGGAAAAGAAAAAGCTTTTAGAGGAGATATCAAATCTAAAAAATTCCCCTTATTTACATGACATGAAATTTCGTAATCCCGTTGAAGGCTTAGGCTTTACTAATCTTTGTAACTTGAAAAAGATTAACGTAAAACAATTATATGATATCAAGTACATGGGTTTAGGATTTACTTCTTTAATGGCTTTTACTAACTCTTCCGAAATAAATGCCTTATAAGAATCCCAACGGAAGGCCCCAACTAAGAATGAAATTCCCTTTGAATACACTGAATTGAACAATAGTTACAAGACATGGGAAATAATCATGTCTAGTAACTATAGTTCATTATATCCTTTAGAAGATCTTCCTAAAGTTGAGAAAGAAAATTATGATCATTCTAAAAATTCTACTTTCTGCTAGATTCCTGCTATTGTTAAGAAAATAACTGATTTAAACTCCTCCTTAGAATCAGAAAGAAAGAATTTTGAAACAGAAAAGAATGCGCTTTTATTGGAGATATCAAATCTAAAAAATTCCTCTTGTTTACCTGTTTTAAACGATATTTCTAAAGAAACATCTTCTCTTAAACAGGATAAAGCAACGCAAATGGGCGTTTTTGTTCGTAAAATCGAAAATACTTTTACTAATACATCTACGTCAATTTTGACCGAAATTGAACTTCAAAGTAAAAGCCAAGAACTTCAAATTACTAAGGAACACATACAACATAGAAAGGAGAAAGGAAAATCTACATTATTTTCAAAAGTGACGGAACGGAAATTTAAAGAAAAAAAATTTTCCTCTCTGTTAGGAATTAATTGTAGTGTCCTTAGTTAGTATTTGAGTTTTGGGTCAATATTAGTTAATTTATTGTATTTGGGGTCAAATTGTAAATATTTTATTGTTTGAGTCCCAAGCCTTAATATACCAACTCATGTGGTATATAAGGCATCCCATTAACCCTAATTAGGGTTGGTCAATGTATAATTCTTAAAAGTAAGTTCTTAATTTCGGCACACACACACAAACACACACTGAAGGTGTTTTAAGAACTTTATCATTTTTAAGCCTTTGATCCTCTCTTGAGTGCGTAATCGGACTAACAAGTGGTATCAGAGCAAGACACGGATCGATCTGTGCAAATCTATACCAATTTCGTTTGATTTCGTCAAGATCGAAAGAGTTTACTAAGCAAATTTTATTTTCGATTTTTTTCAAGTATTTTGGGTTAGATCTTGCTGTTATTGATGTTTTTAAACCTTTAAATGCTTGATTATCAGTCTTGGCTTGTTTAGGAACTCGTTTAGATTAATTTTCGTCAAGTTTGAGAAATTTCTGGGGAGAAATCGATTGAAATTGGTGTGTTTTAAAGTTGCTGGAAAAATTTCGGGCGTTTCTCTAGAACAGTGTTTATTCACTCGAAGTTCGTTCTTGAACCCGAAAATTAACTCATATTGCCGAATTTCAATTGAAATTCGCCGAAATTGAGAAAATTTTCGATCAGAAAATTGACCGAATTTGAGTAAGCTAAGTTTATTCGCCGAATTTGCTTTCTACTGTTTAAAATTCACGGCGAATTTGGTCGAATTTTAAAATTAAGATTGCCCGAATTTCAACTTAAAATTTTCGGCGAAGTTTTGATTTAAGTCACCCGAATTTCTTAATTCTCGGCGAACTTTTATCAGAAAGTCACCCGAATTTTGATTTTTTTTAATTCTCGACTGAATTTAGTTTACCCGAATTTTGAAAGTAATTTTCGATAAAATTTTTCCTACCTTAATTTAATCCTGAACTTCGGCGAACTTATATTTGTCACCCGAATTTTGATTTCCTTTGATTTCAAAATTCTCGACAAAGTCTTTTCATCCGAATTTCAGAATTCAAATTTCGGCAACAACTCTACAAGTGCCCGAATTTTACTCTTTCAAATTAAAATAAAAAGTCGATCACTTAAACACAATTTCTATCCAACCAAAATTTATTCAAACTTAACGTTAATCTTTGACGTTATTTCTCGAAACTGACCATTTAGGATTGCAGATCACGACCGTGAACGATCATTAAAAGGCACTCAACTACATCCATGGATATCATAGCAATCGGAAGTGATAACAGACCCCCAATTCTAACAATGAAAAGGGGGGAGTCTACATATAAAGATATGGCCAAGAATGACATCATCTTGGCCAAAACACAAAATTTGGTCACTGAGCTAGAAAATAAACTAGCTACTTCAGAAAAATCACTAGAATTAGCTGAAGCTAATCTAGTAAAATCTGAAGAAAAAGTAGTTTCCCTGACATCAAAACTGACCGTGCTTGAGCATATCCAGAATTCTCCATTAGAACACTTGCAAAAACTAGAAGCTCTGGAAAAGAAAAACGCAACAAATTATCAATGTGTGCTCAAACACTTAGGTGAAAAAGCAACTCTCAGATGTCATTTAGAAAATGCATCTGAGAAAATCTCGAAGCTTGAATCCGAGACTAATATGCTGAATGCAAATATTAGTCAATTAACCACTAGCCTGCGAATTAGTGAAGAAGAGCGTATTGGTAAAACAGATCAATACAATCTTCTAATGGAGGAACGTAAGAAGCTTTACTCCAAAATCAAAAGTCTGGAGGACCTCCTTACGAAAAGGGGACAAACCGACAAAACGATTTTCTTGAATCAGCCTAAGGACACGAGATTTTACAATCCACGTGAGGGCTTAGGTTTTAAGCCAAACCAACCAACCACTGATAAACGGCCACTTGCTCTTTACAATGCTGCATACCTAGGACTAGGAATACCTAGCTTGTTAGCCTTTCTCAGATCATCTGAAGAAGAAGATAACCTAGAACAGGAAAAGCGCAAGAACAAAAGCAAGGCCGAAATATCCTTGGATTACAAGGAAATCAACGATAGTTATGGAAGTAGGGAAATTCCTCTTTCAAATGACTATCTACATATATTTCCCCATCCTCCCTCTGAATCTGATCAGCCCATGACAGAAACATCTAGCTCAAAGAACTCAGATCTTTGCCGAATTTACATTCCTCAAAAGATCAAGAATATTCAATCCACGATAGAGCTCGAACGGAAAACATTTCAAGATGAAAAGGAGAAACTCTTAGCCCGATTACGCACTCAAGAGAGGATCAAAGGCTTAAAAATGATAAAGTTCTTAAAACACCTTCAGTGTGTGTTTGTGTGTGTGTTCCGAAATTAAGAACTTACTTTTAAGAATTATGCTTGACCAACCCTAATTAGGGTTAATGGGATGCCTTATATACCACATGAGTTGGTATATTAAGGCTTGGGACTCAAACAATAAAATATTTACAATTTGACCCCAAATACAATAAATTAACTAATATTGACCCAAAACTCAAATACTAACTAAGGACACTACAATTAATTCCTAACATTCTCCCCCTTAGTGTCCTTTCTTCGTCTTTGTCTGTTTCTTTGAGCCTTTGGGTCGTTGCTGGGCGTACACGGATTTCCGTAGTCCAAGCTTGTGCTCGTACGTCCTTATTTCCCTCCGGAACGAAAGCCTTTCTTGTATGTTGTTCAGCATATTCAGTATCTTGGCTTTTGTGTCCGGTCCTTCACCTTCCATCTTATCCAGTATGCTCCTCAACTTCTCTCGTATGATGAGGAGCGTTCCGTCGGAGAATTTTGGTATCTCCGATGTCTTCAATATTCGCTTTTCTCCCTTGTAGTTGATGTAGACCACCGCTGGATCTTCACTTTCGAACACGTGGCCTTCACCATATTCAACTTGTTCAGGGAGCTCGAATGATGGTTTGGTGAGGTTGACCTTTCTGACATTTGACTCCAGTGCTAGCTGCAGGTCGTGCGTCGCTCCGTACTTGATTTGTCGGAGCATGAACCTTTTGATCGTCATGTATCCTAATTTGACGTCCTGGTCCTGCAGCGTTCCCACGTATCGGTAGCTTCCAATCATCTGTGAGATGTCTTCAGCTCTGATGTACGGGAAGTCAGCCTCTGTCAAGGTCTCTCTTGTACCGTCTTCCCTCACTACGTGGTAGACGCTTAGTAGGAAGGTCCCGAGCCGATCTATTCCAACTCTTTCTACGGCTTGTATTCGGGGCCTCTGCTTTTCCTCTCGCCTGAGAGCAGCCAGATCATTTCCTTTCCCTAAGAACATATGAATACGTCTTAGGGAAAGAGGGTAGAGATTGGCTCTGCGCTCTGACAGGTGCGTCATCCCACGTAGCTCCAGCTCGTTCAATTTGACGAGCTGATCCTATTTACGCCAGATTCTTTTCCTTATCTCTTCTTGGTATGGAACTAAGATTCTGACGTTTTGCCACGGAAGATCGACGTTGCCCCGATCTTTGACATGAGAAGTGGAGCATCCTCATTTTGGACTTGATGTTTGAGTAGTTCCGGTAGATCGGGGAGGTCACTTTGCAGATCTTCCAGCTCCTCATCTTCATGGACTTTCACCAGGCTTATCGACGCCTTTTCGAGGAATAGTCTGGCGTTTTCTCGAAATCTGGCTTCGAGCTGGAGGTCCATCGGTTGCTTCAGCCATCCTTCTTCAAATATATATTTCTCTACCACATCATGTGGATTGTAGAGTTGGCTGATTTCTTCCGAGATTTGGAGGTCAATAGATGTGGCTTGAGGTGGACTTTGTCGGTAGAAGGTTCTTGGTGAGCTAAGGCTTATAGTGACTGGAGTGGGTGTCGAAAGGGAAAGTGTATTGGAGATCTCTTGTGTATTTTGTTCGGTTGTGGTTGAGATCTCCATGGTAGGGAATATTATTGTGGTGCTGGAGACTTGTTTTGTTTTGCCTTTTGAGCTTGAGGTATCCAGCGGGTTGGATTCTTGGACTGTTTTGGTTGTTGGCTGCTGCTGGTGAGGGGATTCGACTCCACGCTGTCGGTTCTCCCCCTCGGGACGGTCCTCGTCTTCAGGGTCGTCCCGCGATCCAGATAGGCCCCCGGCTTGTGTTCGGCAGCTGGTGGGGTCAATCAGCCTCTGGATTTCTTTCTCCTTCGCTGTCAGGTGTGGCGCCGACCGGATACGTGCCAAAAGAATGTTGAAGAGTTCTTCAATGGGCACGTCCCACGGTCCTTCTTCTGGTTGTGTGAGTGAAGGAACAGCAGCAGCTGTCTCGTGTGTGACTGGAGTCTTGCCTTTGTCTTGTCTTGATGTTTCGATCATGGCCCGGACTTTTCCACTAGTTCGTCGCCAAAAGATCGTAGCCGAGACTCCGTCACAAACGGATCGGGAAATAAAACGGAGCCACTGAGGCGTGCCGTTGTCGCGACGTCAGAGTAGATTTCTGACGTGCCGCCCACTGTAGTGGGTCTTCCGGGGCCACCAAGGCACACCGGTGGCAACGGTGCTAAGACAAACTCAGACCGTTGGCCCGAGACGACTGGTGGGATGTTGATCGTTTCGGGGCTTCCGCTCAGTCCCTCGGAGATTAACCCCAGAGTGACGTCAGAGAGCGTTCTGTCTAAGTCTGGAAGACTTAGAGGTGCGGAAAATAGTGTATGTGTCCTAGAAATGGAAAAAATTTTAGTTGGTGCGGACACTAGACCTGTGATCAAGGAGGGCGCAGTCGGAGAAGTGAACTGCTTAATTCAACATCTATTGCCTCCGAATAAGGCAATGATGGTTGTCGTGGCTCCTCCGGTGCTATTGAGACGGTCGTCTGTTGGGAGACGACCGAATGGGTTGGAAGGGTTATTTGCGTGCTTGGGCCTGATGGCACGACTGCTACTCGGGAGACGATCGTGTCGTCTCCTGTTCCTACGGGTTCGGCCCGGCTTTGTAGTGGGTTAGAGGACTGAGGAGGTCGATCATGTTTTTGTTTGGTGCGACGCTCCTGTATGCGTCTTACGTCTTCCCCTCGTTTTGTTTTTCGTGAGGAACGAGGAGGGGAAGCGGCGCTTCCTAGACCTAACTGAGGCTGGGGTAGGCTAATTCCCGGGGTAGGTTCGACTGGGTTTTGTCGAACCATAGGAGTGTCTTCAAGGGTGATGGATTGGAGGTACCTCGCTACTATTGGGTTGGAAGGATTAGCGATTTGTAGGAGGTGGTCAGGGATCCGCATCGACTCGAGATCAAATTTGGATTTGGAAGAATGGAGGGATGCTAGCTTGGGAATTTGGTATCCCTCCGATCTCGGTCGACGGGTTATCTCGGGGTGTAGGTCTTGAAAGTGGGTTATTATCACTGGAAACCACCGAAGGTAGGGAAGGACTTGTCGGGTTTTATTTTTGGTGGATAAGTCCCTTCGGCGGAGTTGGTCAAGGATATCGGCGCTGGGACCGAGATATTGTCAAAGTCAATGGCCGGGTTGTTGGGAATTTTAGTGGCCCATTGACTTTGAGGGAATACTTCGTCAATTTCTCGTAACATTTTTATTCAATCTGCTAAGAAGGAAACACAGAAAATTGTTAGCATAGGCAGAGTACATAAAGACGTTACTTAGAAAAAAATTTCGGACTTGAAAAATTTTATGAAAGTGCCCGAAATTTGCTTAAGTAAATAAGATTATACTTTTGAAATACAAGCGGCGAAGTTCACAAATTCGGCTAAGAGTACATTGAAAAGTTTAATACTCGAAGTTTGATTTGGCCGAATTTGGATTTGAAAGTTTTGTTCGCCGAATTTGATGAAGTTCGGGTAATGAGGATTTGAAATTTTTGTTCGCCGAATTGTAATGAAGTTCGGGTAAGTAAAAATTAAATCGAATTTGTTATCATCATTCATCAAATTCGGGTGCTTGTCTTTAAAATTGAATTTGCCGAAATTGACAAATTCGGGCGATGGAATTCGACTGTGAGGAGTCGGGGTACAGTAGAAATTCGCCGAATTTCGAGTGAACAGTAGAAATTCGCCGAATTTTGGATTGAAAAGCAGAAATTCGGATGAAAATTTGAATTTTACTCGAATTTCGCCCGAAACCTAAAAATTAAAATAGGTCGATTCCATCGTGATTTGGATGAAATTTTGGCAAATAAATTGCAGATTCGGAATTTTATATTATGTCAAAGAGCTCCCCCTCAATAAAATGATATATACTCCCCCGTAATAAAAATAAGCTCCTCCTTAATAAAATTGAAATATGCTCCCCCTTAATAAATATGAAATATACTCCCCCATAATAAAAATGAAATAAACTCCCCCTTAATAAAAATGAAATAAACTCCTCCTTTCCACCAAATCTCTCTGTGTAGTTGCTCAGCAGTTCTTTTCTTCCAGTCATGTGTGTGGAGCAACCCGAGTCTAAGTACCACACATGACTTATCTGCAAGATAAGTTTAAGCAGTGTTAGAGATCCCGTTTATTACGGGTCTTCTATCATTTGCAGAGGTTAAAGTGCATGCAAGATTGGGTGAATTGTGTACCAGGTTGGCTTGTATCTTTCCTGAGTTTTTCGGTACCCAAATTTTCTTTACCCCTAAAGGAAAACAGAGCTTTGTGCATGCAGCAAGCACTGTTTTAATTACCCAGATTTGTTTGCAATCTTTTCCCTTAGCTTCAGCTCGGGTTTTCGATTGCTCAGGTATTTTTGGGTCTGATTTGGTCACGTTTTTGACCTTTTTCTCTAAAGCTTGAGCTTTAGCTTTTGTTTCAGTGGGAGTTGGCCTTCTGAATGTTCTAGCTACCTTTTCGTCAACTTTTAGGTTGGACGTTTTGGATGGTAGAACCGTTTTCGTGTGTGTTCCTGAAATCATATTCTACGACGTATAAATTTAGCATTCATAGCTATACACTATCGTAGGTAAGATAATCACTGACATCTTAACAGAACTGTTTGGAAGAATACGGGAATAAGCGGAAGCATTGTTCGAACTACATGAAGAAAGATTTCTAAATGTTTTTGGAAATAATTTTAAATCAGAAACACTAGTCAAATTTTGCTTCGTCTTTTTATCAAAGATTTTGGCATCCTTCTCTTGCGTTCCTGAATTTTTCTTCCCAGCAGTCTCTGTCCGTCTCAGATCTGTCATAGATGGTGAAGGGATGTTAGCTGTTGCTTGAATGAGAATCTTCTTAGTTAGCCTATTCTTCATGGATGAGGAATCTATTGGTGTTATAGTAACAGACTCCGACTTAGAAGATTTAGCGAGATCAGCATATGATTGATTTTCAAGTGAGGAAATTCTCTCAAGGAGTTTCTCCTTTTCAGCTTGAAATGTTTTCCGTTCGAGCTCTATCGTGGATTGAATATTCTTGATCTTTGAGGAATGTAAATTCGGCAAAGATCTGAGTTCTTTGAGCTAGATGTTTCTGTCATGGGCTGATCAGATTCAGAGGGAGGATGGGGAAACATATGTAGATAGTCATTTGAAAGAGGAATTTCCCTACTTCCATAACTATCGTTGATTTCCTTGTAATCCAAGGATATTTCGGCCTTGCTTTTGTTCTTGCGCTTTTCCTGTTCTAGGTTATCTTCTTCTTCAGATGATCTGAGAAAGGCTAACAAGCTAGGTATTCCTAGTCCTAGGTATGCAGCATTGTAAAGAGCAAGCGGCCGTTTATCAGTGGTTGTTGGTTTGGCTTAAAGCCTAAGCCCTCACGTGGATTGTAAAATCTCGTGTCCTTAGGCTGATTCAAGAAAATCGTTTTGTCGGTTTGTCCCCTTTTCGTAAGGAGGTCCTCCAGACTTTTGATTTTGGAGTAAAGCTTCTTACGTTCCTCCATTAGAAGATTGTATTGATCTGTTTTACCAATACGCTCTTCTTCACTAATTCGCAGGCTAGTGGTTAATTGACTAATATTTGCATTCAGCATATTAGTCTCGGATTCAAGCTTCGAGATTTTCTCAGATGCATTTTCTAAATGACATCTGAGAGTTGCTTTTTCACCTAAGTGTTTGAGCACACATTGATAATTTGTTGCGTTTTTCTTTTCCAGAGCTTCTAGTTTTTGCAAGTGTTCTAATGGAGAATTCTGGATATGCTCAAGCACGGTCAGTTTTGATGTCAGGGAAACTACTTTTTCTTCAGATTTTACTAGATTAGCTTCAGCTAATTCTAGTGATTTTTCTGAAGTAGCTAGTTTATTTTCTAGCTCAGTGACCAAATTTTGTGTTTTGGCCAAGATGATGTCATTCTTGGCCATATCTTTATATGTAGACTCCCCCCTTTTCATTGTTAGAATTGGGGGTCTGTTATCACTTCCGATTGCTATGATATCCATGGATGTAGTTGAGTGCCTTTTAATGATCGTTCACGGTCGTGATCTGCAATCCTAAATGGTCAGTTTCGAGAAATAACGTCAAAGATTAACGTTAAGTTTGAATAAATTTTGGTTGGATAGAAATTGTGTTTAAGTGATCGACTTTTTATTTTAATTTGAAAGAGTAAAATTCGGGCACTTGTAGAGTTGTTGCCGAAATTTGAATTCTGAAATTCGGATGAAAAGACTTTGTCGAGAATTTTGAAATCAAAGGAAATCAAAATTCGGGTGACAAAATAAGTTCGCCGAAGTTCAGGATTAAATTAAGGTAGGAAAAATTTTATCGAAAATTACTTTCAAAATTCGGGTAAACTAAATTCAGTCGAGAATTAAAAAAAATCAAAATTCGGGTGACTTTCTGATAAAAGTTCGCCGAGAATTAAGAAATTCGGGTGACTTAAATCAAAACTTCGCCGAAAATTTTAAGTTGAAATTCGGGCAATCTTAATTTTAAAATTCGACCAAATTCGCCGTGAATTTTAAACAGTAGAAAGCAAATTCGGCGAATAAACTTAGCTTACTCAAATTCGGTCAATTTTCTGATCGAAAATTTTCTCAATTTCGGCGAATTTCAATTGAAATTCGGCAATATGAGTTAATTTTCGGGTTCAAGAACGAACTTCGAGCGAATAAACAGAGAAACGCCCGAAATTTTTCCAGCAACTTTAAAACACACCAATTTCAATCGATTTCTCCCCAGAAATTTCTCAAACTTGACGAAAATTAATCTAAACGAGTTCCTAAACAAGCCAAGACTGATAATCAAGCATTTAAAGGTTTAAAAACATCAATAACAGCAAGATCTAACCCAAAATACTTGAAAAAAATCGAAAATAAAATTTGCTTAGTAAACTCTTTCGATCTTGACGAAATCAAACGAAATTGGTATAGATTTGCACAGATCGATCCGTGTCTTGCTCTGATACAACTTGTTAGTCCGATTACGCACTCAAGAGAGGATCAAAGGCTTAAAAATGATAAAGTTCTTAAAACACCTTCAGTGTGTGTTTGTGTGTGTGTGCCGAAATTAAGAACTTACTTTTAAGAATTATGCTTGACCAACCCTAATTAGGGTTAATGGGATGCCTTATATACCACATGAGTTGGTATATTAAGGCTTGGGACTCAAACAATAAAATATTTACAATTTGACCCCAAATACAATAAATTAACTAATATTGACCCAAAACTCAAATACTAACTAAGGACACTACAATTAATTCCTAACAGAAACTCCTTGAGAGAATTTCCTCACTTGAAAATCAATCATATGCTGATCTCGCTAAATCTTCTAAGTCAGAGTCTGTTACTATAACACCAATAGATTCCTCATCCATGAAGAATAGGCTAACTAAGAAGATTCTCATTCAAGCAACAGCTAACATCCCTTCACCATCTATGACAGATCTGAGACGGACAGAGACTGCTGGGAAGAAAAATTCAGGAACGCAAGAGAAGGATGCCAAAATCTTTGATAAAAGACGAAGCAAAATTTGACTAGTGTTTCTGATTTAAAATTATTTCCAAAAACATTTAGAAATCTTTCTTCATGTAGTTCGAACTATGCTTCCGCTTATTCCCGTATTCCTTCCACAACAAGTTCTGTTAAGAATGTCAGTGATTATCTTACCTACGATAAGTGTATAGCTATGAATGCTAAATTTATACGTCGTAGAGATATGATTTCAGGAACACACACGAAAACGGTTTCTACCATCCAAAACGTCCAACCTAAAAGTTGACGAAAAGGTAGCTAGAACATTCAGAAGGCCAACTCCCACTGAAACAAAAGCTAAAGCTCAAGCTTTAGAGAAAAAGGTCAAAAACGTGACCAAATCAGACCCAAAAATACCTGAGCAATCGAAAACCCGAGCTGAAGCTAAGGGAAAAGATTGCAAACAAATCTGGGTAATTAAAACAGTGCTTGCTGCATGCACAAAGCTCTGTTTCCTTTAGGGGTAAAGAAAATTTGGGTACCGAAAAACTCAGGAAAGATACAAGCCAACCTGGTACACAATTCACCCAATCTTGCATGCACTTTAACCTCTGCAAATGATAGAAGACCCGTAATAAACGGGATCTCTAACACTGCTTAAACTTATCTTGCAGATAAGTCATGTGTGGTACTTAGACTCGGGTTGCTCCACACATGACTGGAAGAAAAGAACTGCTGAGCAACTACACAGAGAGATTAGGTGGAAAGGAGGAGTTTATATTTCATTTTCATTAAGGGGGAGTTCATATTTCATATTTATTAAGGGGGAGCATATTTCATTTTTATTAAGGGGGAGCTTATTTTTATTACGGGGGAGTATATATCATTTTATTGAGGGGGAGCTCTTTGACATAATATAAAATTTCGGAAGTCCAATTTTGGACTAACAGTGAAGAAATTCGGCCAATTTCAATTTCACTCGCCGAATTTCAAATTCGGGGTCACTTTTGGTCAATACTAATTCGATCGCCGAATTTCATATAATTTTCACTTAATCAGAACGAATTTCGGCGAAACTCAATTTTAACATGCCGAATTTCATTCACCCGAGCTTTTGCACAGTAACCCTATTTATCTCACTACTCGCCCGAATTTCATTATTTACCCTAAATTTACAAGTTAACGCCCGAATTTCAGAAAATTTACTCTCGAATTTAAATTCGCGCAAACACAAAATCTTCAAATCAAATCTCTTCAACTTCGATTTTACTACAGAAGGTAATGGCGACCCCGAATCTGCAATTTATTTGCCAAAATTTCATCCAAATCACGATGGAATCGACCTATTTTAATTTTTAGGTTTCGGGCGAAATTCGGGTAAAATTTAAATTTTCATCCGAATTTCTGCTTTTCAATCCAAAATTCGGCGAATTTCTACTGTTCACTCGAAATTCGGCGAATTTCTACTGTACCCCGACTCCTCACAGTCGAATTCCATCGCCCGAATTTGTCAATTTCGGCAAATTCAATTTTAAAGACAAGCACCCGAATTTGATGAATGATGATAACAAATTCGATTTAATTTTCACTTACCTGAACTTCATTACAGTTCGGCGAACAAAAATTTCAAATCCTCATAACCCGAACTTCATCAAATTCGGCGAACAAAACTTTTCAAATCCAAATTCGGCCAAATCAAACTTCGAGTTTTAAACTTTTCAATGTACTCTTAGCCGAATTTGTGAACTTCGCCGCTTGTATTTCAAAAGTATAATCTTATTTACTTAAGCAAATTTCGGGCACTTTCATATAAAATTTTTCAAGTCCGAAATTTTTTTTTTTTCTAAGTAACGTCTTTAGTTACTCTGCCTATGCTAACAATTTTCTGTGTTTCCTTCTTAGCAGATTGAATAAAAATGTTACGAGAAATTGACGAAGTATTCCCTCAAAGTCAATGGGCCACTAAAATTCCCAACAACCCGGCCATTGACTTTGACAATATCTCGGTCCCAGCGCCGATATCCTTGACAACTCCGCCGAAGGGACTTATCCACCAAAAATATAACCCGACAAGTCCTTTCCTACCTTCGGTGGTTTCCAGTGATAATAACCCACTTTCAAGACCTACACCCCGAGATAACCCGTCGACCGAGATCGGAGGGATACCAAATTCCCAAGCTAGCATCCCTCCATTCTTCCAAATCCAAATTTGATCTCGAGTCGATGCGGATCCCTGACCACCTCCTACAAATCGCTAATCATTCCAACCCAATAGTAGCGAGGTACCTCCAATCCATCACCCTTGAAGACACTCCTATGGTTCGACAAAACTCAGTCGAACCTACCCCGAGAATTAGCCTACCCCAGCCTCAGTTAGGTCTAGGAAGCGCCGCTTCCCCTCCTCGTTCCTCACGAAAAACAAAACGAGGGGAAGACGTAAGACGCATACAGGAGCGTCGCACCAAACAAAAACATGATCGACCTCCTCAGTCCTCTAACCCACTACAAAGCCGGGCCGAACCCGTAGGAACAGGAGACGACACGATCGTCTCCCGAGTAGCAGTCGTGCCATCAGGCCCAAGCACGCAAATAACCCTTCCAACCCATTCGGTCGTCTCCCAACAGACGACCGTCTCAATAGCACCGGAGGAGCCACGACAACCATCATTGCCTTATTCGGAGGCAATAGATGTTGAATTAAGCAGTTCACTTCCTCCGACTGCGCCCTCCTTGATCACAGGTCTAGTGTCCGCACCAACTAAAATTTTTTCCATTTCTAGGACACATACACTATTTTCCGCACCTCTAAGTCTTCCAGACTTAGACAGAACGCTCTCTGACGTCACTCTGGGGTTAATCTCCGAGGGACTGAGCGGAAGCCCCGAAACGATCAACATCCCACCAGTCGTCTCGGGCCAACGGTCTGAGTTTGTCTTAGCACCGTTGCCACCGGTGTGCCTTGGTGGCCCCGGAAGACCCACTACAGTGGGCGGCACGTCAGAAATCTACTCTGACGTCGCGACAACGGCACGCCTCAGTGGCTCCGTTTTATTTCCCGATCCGTTTGTGACGGAGTCTCGGCTACGATCTTTTGGCGACGAACTAGTGGAAAAAGTCCGGGCCATGATCGAAACATCAAGACAAGACAAAGGCAAGACTCCAGTCACACACGAGACAGCTGCTGCTGTTCCTTCACTCACACAACCAGAAGAAGGACCGTGGGACGTGCCCATTGAAGAACTCTTCAACATTCTTTTGGCACGTATCCGGTCGGCGCCACACCTGACACCGAAGGAGAAAGAAATCCAGAGGCTGATTGACCCCACCAGCTGCCGAACACAAGCCGGGGGCCTATCTGGATCGCGGGACGACCCTGAAGACGAGGACCGTCCCGAGGGGGAGAACCGACAGCGTGGAGTCGAATCCCCTCACCAGCAGCAGCCAACAACCAAAACAGTCCAAGAATCCAACCCGCTGGATACCTCAAGCTCAAAAGGCAAAACAAAACAAGTCTCCAGCACCACAATAATATTCCCTACCATGGAGATCTCAACCACAACCGAACAAAATACACAAGAGATCTCCAATACACTTTCCCTTTCGACACCCACTCCAGTCACTATAAGCCTTAGCTCACCAAGAACCTTCTACCGACAAAGTCCACCTCAAGCCACATCTATTGACCTCCAAATCTCGGAAGAAATCAGCCAACTCTACAATCCACATGATGTGGTAGAGAAATATATATTTGAAGAAGGATGGCTGAAGCAACCGATGGACCTCCAGCTCGAAGCCAGATTTCGAGAAAACGCCAGACTATTCCTCGAAAAGGCGTCGATAAGCCTGGTGAAAGTCCATGAAGATGAGGAGCTGGAAGATCTGCAAAGTGACCTCCCCGATCTACCGGAACTACTCAAACATCAAGTCCAAAATGAGGATGCTCCACTTCTCATGTCAAAGATCGGGGCAACGTCGATCTTCCGTGGCAAAACGTCAGAATCTTAGTTCCATACCAAGAAGAGATAAGGAAAAGAATCTGGCGTAAAGAGGATCAGCTCGTCAAATTGAACGAGCTGGAGCTACGTGGGATGACGCACCTGTCAGAGCGCAGAGCCAATCTCTACCTTCTTTCCCTAAGACGTCTTCATATGTTCTTAGGGAAAGGAAATGATCTGGCTGCTCTCAGGCGAGAGGAAAAGCAGAGGCCCCGAATACAAGCCGTAGAAAGAGTTGGAATAGATCGGCTCGGGACCTTCCTACTAAGCGTCTACCACGTAGTGAGGGAAGACGGTACAAGAGAGACCTTGACAGAGGCTGACTTCCCGTACATCAGAGCTGAAGACATCTCACAGATGATTGGAAGCTACCGATACGTGGGAACGCTGCAGGACCAGGACGTCAAATTAGGATACATGACGATCAAAAGGTTCATGCTCCGACAAATCAAGTACGGAGCGACGCACGACCTGCAGCTAGCACTGGAGTCAAATGTCAGAAAGGTCAACCTCACCAAACCATCATTCGAGCTCCCTGAACAAGTTGAATATGGTGAAGGCCACGTGTTCGAAAGTGAAGATCCAGCGGTGGTCTACATCAACTACAAGGGAGAAAAGCGAATATTGAAGACATCGGAGATACCAAAATTCTCCGACGGAACGCTCCTCATCATACGAGAGAAGTTGAGGAGCATACTGGATAAGATGGAAGGTGAAGGACCGGACACAAAAGCCAAGATACTGAATATGCTGAACAACATACAAGAAAGGCTTTCGTTCCGGAGGGAAATAAGGACGTACGAGCACAAGCTTGGACTACGGAACTCCGTGTACGCCCAGCAACGACCCAAAGGCTCAAAGAAACAGACAAAGACGAAGAAAGGACACTAAGGGGGAGAATGTTAGGAATTAATTGTAGTGTCCTTAGTTAGTATTTGAGTTTTGGGTCAATATTAGTTAATTTATTGTATTTGGGGTCAAATTGTAAATATTTTATTGTTTGAGTCCCAAGCCTTAATATACCAACTCATGTGGTATATAAGGCATCCCATTAACCCTAATTAGGGTTGGTCAATGTATAATTCTTAAAAGTAAGTTCTTAATTTCGGCACACACACACAAACACACACTGAAGGTGTTTTAAGAACTTTATCATTTTTAAGCCTTTGATCCTCTCTTGAGTGCGTAATCGGACTAACACTCTCCTATTCCTATAAAGAAAATTTTTAACGAAAAGGTTCCAAGTTCTAGCAAACAAATTTCATCGTGTGCTTCAAATGATTTTAAAAATTCTCCATTTAAGAAGCCTAGACTTGGAAATAATTTTCATAATTCTTCTCATCATTCTAATGTGAATTGTGTGAATTCTCAACATAGGATACACGACTTATATGCTAACAATGCTTATAATTATATATGCTCGTTTTCTTACATGAAATATCCAGTCCAAGTTCATTCTAAGAAGCATCTTATGCGACTGGCTTCGGAGAAAATATTTAAATCTTCTCCGAAACAAACTTTCACCCAAGCTGAAATTCCTTTTCCTTTGCAAATCACTCCTACATGGGTTCCTATGTCTACTATTAAGTTAGAAAATCCTACACAAATTTGGGTACCTAAACGCACATTAATGAATGATTTAGGACCGAAATTAAATTTGACTCCATCTATGCTTTACCCGTTTTCTGCTACTAAGGGAGGACCCACTTTACAATGGGTACCAAAGTCCCGATAACGTTTTGCAGATTCCCTCATGTATGGTATTTGACGTAGTGGCTCCACATACATGATAAAGGGAAGAGGCGTGAGCTACTACAACTACACTTCAACGAGGTACATTCTAATTATGCGTATGTTGAACGAACTTTCAATATTTCAAAATTTGTATACACATACGAGCTACATTGAAAAATACCTATTATTTTTCAAAATGGTACATTTTAAATATGCATTTTCAAAACTTTAAGAGATTTTAAAATTCCAAATGCATATTATACACGGAAATGATAAATACCATTTTTTTTAATATAACATTATTAATTGAGCTTAATTTGAGGGGGAGCTACTCTTTTATTTTAAAGAGGAGCGACTCTTATTTCTTTCAAGAGGGAGCAACAATTTTAATTTTTGAGGGGGAGTTAAAACTTTAAACGAATGCATTAAGGGGACGAGATTCGTAATATTTTTTTACGCAACTTTCTAGGGGGAGAAACTTTATTTCGAAAGCATTATTTGAGAGGGAGAAATAAAAATATAGATATAGTTTTCAAATATTGAATTTTTTAAAATTCTACCGACAAAGTTTATTGATCAATTTTCTACACTTTCTCGAGAAATTTTCTCGCAAGAGTTTCTCGACACATTTTTTGTCGACAAACTTTGTCAAGACGTAATGCGAAAACTTTATCGACAATTTTTTTCGATACACGTTATTCGAAAATATTTTTCGATACACCTCATTCGAAAATATTTTTCGATACACTTCACTTGAAATTTTTTTTCGATACACCTTATTCGGAAAAAAAAAATTCGATACAGTTTATTCGAAAATATTTTTTGATACACCTCATTCGAAAATATTTTTCGATACACTTCACTCGAAAATTTTTTTCGATACACCTTATTCGAAAATATTTTTCAATACACCTCATCCGAAATTTTTTTTCTCGATATCTCTACTTCTCGACTCCGAACCGACAAACTCTCACCTGCACACTACATATATATAATATAATATACTATTATATATTTCTTATAAATATACATATATACTTCACATAAAAAAAACAGAGTGCAAATAATAAAAAAAAAGAAAAATCTCCTCTCATCTTCATTAAGCTTCATAGATATTTCCTCCGACAACTTTCGACGGACTTCAAGGAAGAATCTGGAGCTTACAACGGACAAATATTTCCAAAAAGGCAAAGGTGACAATCTTTATGACGATCCAAATGCTAATTTTCAACGACCGGCTCCGGCTTGCTGATTCAAATAAAGCAGCACTCATCTCGTATTCCGGAAGCATGGATTTTTAGTTCCCATGGTTCAGTCTAAACCGACTTGATCCTAACCCCGGAACGTGTCCGAGCATTTGAGACGATCCGACCTGCCACATGTCCTACATCATGCGAACAACAAGCAAGATGACTTTGATGATGACTTGGAAATTTTTGAAGCTACATAAATCCCTTATCTCACAACCATTTCGGACTAACCCCATAGGTACAGGTGCTAAGTTTATTAGCTCCCGGGTAGAAGACGCCGCATTAGGTCCAACGGCGCATGCACATCCGGGCCTTACCCACTCATCGTCTCCTAAAAAAATCGATGTTTTATTTTCTCACGGGAAGCCACGTCTACTATCACCGCTTCACTCGGAAGTGGGAGATATTGAACTAAGTGGTAATCTACCCCGTACCACGCTTTCATTGATCACACGTGTCTAGTGTGTCCTCACTTCCTAAATTTTTATAATTTTCTAGGACTCATACACTTTTTATATACTTGGTCTTTGTGATCAAGTTAGAACTTTCGTAGACATGTCATTCTCAGACATGCTTCGATGATCAAAGGGAAGTCCTACCGTTGCAACATCGAACCAACAACGATATTAGGCCATCTTCTACGAGCATCCCTCCTAGAAAGATGTCAACGGGAAGCCTATGTGGCCCCGGTTTCATATCGGCGGAACACCTTCGTGGCTCCGTCGGGTTATTACCAAATATGATTTCCTACGAAGTCTACAAACTCAATCTCCTTGTCACGTTGATACAATCTTCTTGCCAACGATTATGCCCCATTTTGATACATCGGCATGACGATCTCCCCACTCGATCATCATGAGGGGGAGTAGTACTAAAGAAATGGGAGCAATACAGTAACGAAAGTGCAAGATTGATTGGAAATACTAAATTCTTAAGCATCGTTGAATCAAGCAAACACCACGAGCTTCAATGACCGAAGTTGCCGCTCGTGTACGTCTATCCAAATTTCAAGTCGAATTCCCCGATCCCAACACAAGGTTGAACTAAAATAGGGGGAGTTTTGTCTCTATCAAAGGGAGAGATGGAACACAAAAGAGGAAATTCTCCAAAAATCCGGCAAGCGACTTCACACACCTTCCGACATTTGGAGACGAACTTCAAAAGAAAATTAGAAGAAAAATCCGGTGCCGAGAAGAGTATTACAAGATAAGGTGAGCTTGAAGATCTCCAAAAATTAAAGAGATCACAAGACAAGATAAAAGAAGAGATTATACAAATAATCCGTAAAGAGGAGATTGTTAGGACTCGAAGGATTTTTTCAAAACAAGACAAGATAACCTACGCTCAAGCGAAGATTGAACACAAAGGGGAGATTGTTAAGACAGTTTAATTGTGTTCAAATGTATATGTTATCTTAGTCTTGTAGTATAAGTAGTAGTTTGGGCTTAATTGTAATTAAGCCATAGATTAGGACTACTTAGTAAATATACCAAACTTGTTTGGTATATAAAGAATCCTAATGTGATTTATTAGGGTTAAGAATTCATTTTAATAGAAAACCGAGCTTTAAAGTGAAGAATGCTCTCAAGCTTACGCGCCAAAATTCAAACGTGTTCTTCGTAAGTTTTAAATTTTCTATCGAATTCTTCACCGAACTTAATCGTGTTGGATATAATAGGACCTAACACCACCGACAACAGATCAACAAACCACACAGATTCCAATTGAATCTATCTCAACACCCATAGAGGTGATACCTATCGTATCATCTCAATGATTGGGTGGAAGCCTTATTGGACCCCCGATATCTTCGGAGCAAACAATAGGCCAACCAATTGAAGTGGTGACTTCAGGGTTGATAACGGATGTCCTCGGACATTCTGGAACCTCAAGACCTATTCAAGGCGGCACATCGGAAACCTTTTCCGATGTTGTGACAGTGGAGCGCCTCCCTGGCCCAACTCCACCAATGATTGTGACGGGGCAACGCTTACAGGGAGCACTCTCCACAGCCATGTCTTCTCTCGAAGATCGTCTGATGGACCGCATGCTTAAGGCTATCGAGACTTCCCGAAGAGATACCAGGAAAGCACCAGTCTCCGAGGTTGCTCCGACCGACACCCAAACCAGCCCCGTCTCCTCACCACCTCTTACCACCACCATACACACCCCCATACAACCCACCCTCACCACCCCAACTCCATCACCTTCACTCATCAACCCCTATACCATCCCAGTCACCCAGCTTTACGACATACTCATCTCCCGACTCCTCGCCTTAGAGACCATGACCCCCGCTGAGGAGAGTCTCTACAAAAGGCTGGTAGATGAACCCAAGCCGCCAGCTCAAACAAAGTGCCGCGAAGAAAGCTCCTGCACCAAACGAAGACATTACGATCCCGATGATCCGGATCATCATGAGAGGGAGAAACGGCAGCGAACCACACGGAGCGGCCGTGGTGTGAGTCGAGAACAAACGAAGACTCAAGAAGCTGGAGGATCATCCTCAAACTCACAAACCATACAACCCACAACCCGCCAACAAACTACATCTCCCACCACATCCCACACACTACCTCTCTCTCCTACAAATCCAAATCCAATCCCGACCCCTAACCTCCTCGAAGCCCAAACAGAAGCAGTCGTAGATGATTATATCTTAAATGAGAAATGGACGACGCAATGGGAACCAGAGGAAGCCGCTCAAGCTCGACTCTCCAACGTCAGATATTTCCTACAACAAGCTTCAGTGGACTTGGTACTGCTTGAAGACGAAGAACTTCAAGAAGGCGAGAACTACAATTCTGCTCTCCCAGAGCTACAAGAAATGATCAGGCACAGAGTCGACTCTCCTCCCCACTTATCAAATGGGACAGTTAGAGTCGAGACGCCGTGGGAGAATATCAGAATTGAAGTCCCGTTTATTGAAGATATAAGAAAGCAGATCTGGAGGGCTCCAAACAGAATAAAGAAGCTCAACGAACTAAATCTTCGCGACATCTCATACTTGGAAGATAGGAAGAAAATGGAATACATCCTCATGCTCAACTATCTTGGCCCCGATCGAAGTGGCATCCCAACTGATCAACTGAAGAAAAACTTCAGGGACAAGCCACCGATTCTCCAACTCATCGGAGTTTCGCATACGATCGGAAGCTACCCTACCCCTATCTACATCATTGAGCGAGCGGACATCAACCGCACTCGAGGAGAGATAGATGAAAGCTATCACCCATTCCTTCCACCGGATGAGGTCTACCGTCTGTATCAGATGTACAAGAGAAAATATCAGACGCACTCCGGATATATCAAGACTGAAGGACTCGAGGGACTGAAGAGATTCATGGTGTGGCAGATCAAGTATTACACCGCACACGACCTTCAAATTGCTATAGATAACAATATGAAGAAGGTCAACATGGAGTCTCCGCTCATGAAGGGCTTCCCACTCAACAATTTTCCCGAGAACTACATTTTCAAGAAACCTGGCCTCGCCATAACTTATCGGAATCCAGTCATTGGAAAGACGAGAGCTATGATGAAGTCAGAGATCCACAAGTTCTGTGACGGGACATTAAAGTTAGTGAGGAAGAACATCCAGAAAAGATTGGGAGAGATCACTGAAGAGATAATCTTCGAAGATCTATGTGAAGAAGAGGCCCCACTCTTAAATGAGCTTCTGGATGCGATTAATGAGAGATATGAGCTGAGGAATGTTGTTCGACGTTACGAGACAGCATTGGGATTACGAAAATCGTTTTACGCCCAACAAGGATAAAAGAAGCTGAAACAAAGACAAGCACAAAGGGGGAGATTGAAGAGAATTTAGAATTGTGCTTTGTGATTTTATTATCCTTGTGATTAGGGGCGTAATTAGTAGTTTTGATGGTGTAGGACCAAATACTAAATATACTATGTAAATAGGTATAAATACAATGTACACTATCAAAATCAATACACAAGTTCATTTTCAGAAAAAAACAAGCATTGAATTCACATTCTAAGAAAGAGAATAGCAATCGAAAAACACTCTCTCTCAAGATCTTCAAAGAAGATATTCGACCGAATGTATTTTGTAAGATTTATCATTTGAATATCTAAAATTCATGCTTAGATCGATCGGTAGTTGATAAAATAGGACTTAACAGAAGAATTCGACAGAAAATACAAAACTTACGAAGAACACGTTTGAATTTGGCGCGGAAGCTTGAGAGCGTTCTTCACGTTGTAAAGCTCGGTTTTCTATTAAAATGAATTCTTCACCCTAATACATCACATTAGGGTTCCTTATATACCAAATAAGTTTGGTATATTTGCTAAGTAGTCCTAATCAATGGCTTAATTAGAATTAAGCCCAAACTACTACTTATACGACAAGACTAAGATAACATTTATATTTGAACACAATAAAAATGTCTTAACAATCTCCCCCTTTTGTGTTCAATCTTCGCTTGAGCGTAAGTTATCTTGTCTTGTTTTGAAAAGATTCCTCGAGTCCTAACAATCTCCCCTTTATGAGATTATTTGTGTAATCTCTTCCTTTATCTTGTCTTGTGGTCTCTTCATTCTTTGGAGATCTTTTAAGCGTACCATGTCTTATTCTTTTCTCTTCTCGCTATTGTCGGAAAGTGTGTGAAGTTGCTTGCCGGATTTGGAGAATTTCCTCTTTTGTGTTCCATCTCTCCCTTTGATAACGACGAAACTCCCCCTATTTTAGTTCAACCTTGTGTTGGGATCGGGGAATTTGATTTGAAATTTGGAGAGATGTACAAGAGCGGCAACTTCGGTCATTGAAGCTCGTAGTGTTTGTTTGATTCGACGACGCTTAAGAATTTAGTATTTCCGATCAATCTTGCACTTTCGTTGTTGTATTGCTCCCATTTCTTTAGTACTACTCCCCCTCACGATGATCGAGTGGGGAGATCATCATGGCAATGTATCAAAATTGGACATCATCATTGGCAAGAAGATTTGTATCGTCGGGACAAGGAGATGGAGTTTGTAGACTTCGTAGGAAATCAAATTCGGTAATAACCCGACGGAGCCACGAAAGCATTCCGCCGATGTAAAACTGGAGCCACATAGGCTTCCTGTTGACATCGTTCTAGGAGCGTTGCTCGTAGAAGATGGCCTGATACCGTTGTTGTTTTGATGTTGCAACGGCAGGACTTCCTTTCGATCATCGAAGCATGTCTGGGAAAGACATGTCTACGAAAGTTCTAACTTGATCACAAAGACCAAGTATATGAAAAATGTATATGTCCTAGAAATTATAAAAATTTAGGAAGTGAGGACACACTAGACACGATGTGATCAATGAAAGCGTGGTACGGGGCGGATTACAACTTAGTTCAATATCTCCCACTTCCGAGTGAAGTGGTGATAGTAGACGTGGCTCCCCGTGAGAAAATGAAACATCGGTCTTTTAGGAGACGATGAGTGGGTAAGGCTCGGATGTGCATGCGCCGTTGGACCTAATGTTGCGTCTTCTACCCGGGAGCTAATAAAATTAGCACCTGTACCTATGGTGGTTAGTCCGAAATATTTGTGAGATAAGGGATTTATGTACCTTCAAATATTTCAAAGTCATCATCGAAGTCATCTTGCTTGTTGTTCACATGATGTATGATAGGTGATAGGTCTGATCGTCTCAAAAGCTCGGACGCGTTTCGTGGTTAGGATCAAGTCGGTTTAGACTGAACCATGGGAATTAGAAATTCATACTTCCGGGATACGAGATGAGTGCTGCTTTATTTGAATCAGCAAGCCGGAGCCGGTCGTTGAAAATGAGCATTTGGATCGTCATGAAGATTGTCACCTTTGCCATTTGGATCGAGTGAAGTGTATCGAAAAATATTTTTGAATGAGGTGTATCGAGAAAAAGAATTTCGAGTGAGGTTTGCGATAAAATTTCTCGATATAGTGGAAAATATTTCACGATAACGTTCCATGAGAAAAATTTCCCGAGAAAGTTGTACGAGAAAAAAAATTGTCGATAAAGTTTTCGCATTACGTCTCAAGAATGTTTGTCGACAAAAAATGGGTCGAGAAAGTCTTGCGAGAAAAATTTCTCGAGAAAGTGTAGAAAATTTATCGGTAAACTTTGTCGAGAAAGTCTTCAAAGAAATAAGAGTCGTTCCCTAAATAAAAGAGTATCTCCCCTAAAATTAAGCTCATTCAAAAAATGTTATATTGAAAAAAAATTGGTATTTATCGTATTCGTGTGTAATATGCATTTAGAATTTAAAATCTCTTAAAGTTTTGAAAATGCATATACCATTTTGAAAAATAATAAGTATTTTTCAATGTAGCTCGTATGCGTATGCAAATTTAAAATATTGAAAGTTCGTTCAACATGCGCATAATTAGAATGTACCTCGTTGAAGTGTAGTTGTAGCAGCTCACGCCTCTTCCCTTTATCATGTATGTGGAGCCACTATGTCAAATGCCATACATGAGGGAATTTGCAAAGCATTATTGGGACTTTGGTACCCTTTGTAATGTGGGTCCTCCCTTATTAGCAGAAAAAGAGTTAATCATAGATGGAGTCAAATTTAATTTCGGTCCTAAATCATTCATTAATGTGCGTTTAGGTACCCAAATTTGTGTGGGATTTCTAACTTAATAGTAGACATAGAACCCATGTAGGAGTGATTTGACACGGAAAAGAAATTTCAGCTTTGGTGAAAGTGTTTCTCGGAGAAGATTTAAATATTTTCTCCGAAGCCAGTCGCATAAGATGCTTCTTAGAATGAACTTGGACTGGATACTTCACTGGCATATAAGTCGTGTATCATACGTTGAGAATTCACACAATTCACATTAGAATGATGAGAAGAATTAGGAAAATTATTTCCATGTCTAGGCTTCTTAAATAGAGAATTAGTAAAATCAGTTGAAGCACACGATGAAGTTTGTTTGCTAGAACTTGGAACATTTTCGTTAAAAATTTTCTTTATAGGAATAGGAAAGGAAAATTTTTTTCTTTAAATTTCCGTTCCGTCACTTTTGAAAATAATGTAGATTTTCCTTTCTCCTTTCTATGTTGTATGTGTTCCATAGTAATTTGAAGTTCTTGGCTTTTACTTTGAATTTCAATTTCGGTCAAAATTGACGTAGATGTATTAGTAAAAGTATTTTCGATTTTAGGAACAAAAACGCTCGTTTACGTTGCTTTATCCTGTTTAAGAGAAGATTTTTCTTTAGAAATATCATTTAAAACAGGTAAACAAGAGGAATTTTTTAGATTTGATATCTCCAATAAAAGCGCATTCTTTTCTGTTTCAAAATTCTTTCTTTCTGATTCTAAGGAGGAGTTTAAATCAGTTATTTTCTTAACAATAGCAGGAATCTAGCAGAAAGTAGAATTTTTAGAATGATCATAATTTTCTTTCTCAGCTTTAGGAAGATCTTCTAAAGGATATAATGAACTATAGTCACTACACATGTTTATTTCCCATGTCTTGTAACTATTGTTCAATTCGGTGTATTCAAAGGGAATTTCAGTGTTAGTTGGGGCCTTCCGTTGGGATTCTTATAAGGCATTTATTTCGGAAGAGTTAGTAAAAGCCATAAAGAAGTAAATCCTAAACCCATGTACTTGATATCATATAATTGTTTTACGTTAATCTTTTTCAAGTTACTAGGATTAGTAAAGCCTAAGCCTTCAATGGGATTACGAAATTTCATGTCATGTAAATAAGGGGAATTTTTTAGATTTGATATCTCCTCTAAAAGCTTTTTCGTTTCCGCTCGAAAACCTACTCTTTCTAATTCCAGAGTTGCGTTTAATTCGGTTATTTTATGAATAACCTCCGGAATTTTCGAACAAGAAGTAGGTTTATCGGAATGTAAAGTATTGTCCCAATTAGATGCTAAGGCTTTAAAGAATCGTCTTTTTGACCTTTTTCAGCAAGATTGTATTCTAAAGTTTTAATATTAGAGTACAATTTTTCGCGTTCCTCAACTAATTCATCATAGAGGAGTGAATTATTACGACTCGCTGCTTCACTATTTTTAAGATGCGTGGTAAGTTCCTTATTTTTTGTTTCTAACTCTATAACTGTTTTTTCTAATATTTCAAATAAACTAGAGTCAGAAGGACTAACCTTGAGATGGTCAGTTGAAGAGTTCATTCGTAGTTACCGTGCTCTCTGAAGAGCATCAATTAGGTCTTGGTTGTGTTCCATAGATCAGGTATCCGTGTTTTGGTTAGGTTGGATATTTGATCGTTGACGCGTTATGTGGATTTGAGATCTTCTAATAAAAGTTTCGAAGAATATAGTAGGTATCGAAAAGTTTTTTTTTTTAGGATAAAATGTAGATATCGAAAACTTTTGCACCGAAAAGTATAGTTTTGAAAAAATTGGAAAGTTTGGAGTCGAAAAATTTAAGTATCGAAAATTTTGTGTGTACCGAAAACTTTTGATAATGAGAGTGTAAGTATTGAAAACTTTTTATTTTCTAATATCAAAAAAAGTTTGGCTTTAAAATTTCAGTTCCGAAAAGGTTTGGTGTTGAAAAACAATTATCTAAAAAATTTTAGATGTGTACTGAAAAGTTTTAAACTGGGTTCAATACTTCGAAAACTTACCAAAACTTTTTCTATAATGTACCGTAAAACTTTGAATAATGTTGAAATCTTTTATTTTGCTAAAAAATTGAAATTGAAACCTTTTGGATCAAAATATTAAAGTGTGAAAAATTCGGGTCAAAAGGTTAAGTATCGAAAAATATGTGTATCGAGAAAAATTTGTCGTACCGAGAAAGTTGTTAGTCCGATTACGCACTCAAGAGAGGATCAAAGGCTTAAAAATGATAAAGTTCTTAAAACACCTTCAGTGTGTGTTTGTGTGTGTGTGCCGAAATTAAGAACTTACTTTTAAGAATTATACATTGACCAACCCTAATTAGGGTTAATGGGATGCCTTATATACCACATGAGTTGGTATATTAAGGCTTGGGACTCAAACAATAAAATATTTACAATTTGACCCCAAATACAATAAATTAACTAATATTGACCCAAAACTCAAATACTAACTAAGGACACTACAATTAATTCCTAACATTCTCCCCCTTAGTGTCCTTTCTTCGTCTTTGTCTGTTTCTTTGAGCCTTTGGGTCGTTGCTGGGCGTACACGGAGTTCCGTAGTCCAAGCTTGTGCTCGTACGTCTGTTAGTCCGATTACGCACTCAAGAGAGGATCAAAGGCTTAAAAATGATAAAGTTCTTAAAACACCTTCAGTGTGTGTTTGTGTGTGTGTGCCGAAATTAAGAACTTACTTTTAAGAATTATGCATTGACCAACCCTAATTAGGGTTAATGGGATGCCTTATATACCACATGAGTTGGTATATTAAGGCTTGGGACTCAAACAATAAAATATTTACAATTTGACCCCAAATACAATAAATTAACTAATATTGACCCAAAACTCAAATACTAACTAAGGACACTACAATTAATTCCTAACATTCTCCCCCTTAGTGTCCTTTCTTCGTCTTTGTCTGTTTCTTTGAGCCTTTGGGTCGTTGCTGGGCGTACACGGATTCCGTAGTCCAAGCTTGTGCTCGTACGTCCTTATTTCCCTCCGGAACGAAAGCCTTTCTTGTATGTTGTTCAGCATATTCAGTATCTTGGCTTTTGTGTCCGGTCCTTCACCTTCCATCTTATCCAGTATGCTCCTCAACTTCTCTCGTATGATGAGGAGCGTTCCGTCGGAGAATTTTGGTATCTCCGATGTCTTCAATATTCGCTTTTCTCCCTTGTAGTTGATGTAGACCACCGCTGGATCTTCACTTTCGAACACGTGGCCTTCACCATATTCAACTTGTTCAGGGAGCTCGAATGATGGTTTGGTGAGGTTGACCTTTCTGACATTTGACTCCAGTGCTAGCTGCAGGTCGTGCGTCGCTCCGTACTTGATTTGTCGGAGCATGAACCTTTTGATCGTCATGTATCCTAATTTGACGTCCTGGTCCTGCAGCGTTCCCACGTATCGGTAGCTTCCAATCATCTGTGAGATGTCTTCAGCTCTGATGTACGGGAAGTCAGCCTCTGTCAAGGTCTCTCTTGTACCGTCTTCCCTCACTACGTGGTAGACGCTTAGTAGGAAGGTCCCGAGCCGATCTATTCCAACTCTTTCTACGGCTTGTATTCGGGGCCTCTGCTTTTCCTCTCGCCTGAGAGCAGCCAGATCATTTCCTTTCCCTAAGAACATATGAAGACGTCTTAGGGAAAGAAGGTAGAGATTGGCTCTGCGCTCTGACAGGTGCGTCATCCCACGTAGCTCCAGCTCGTTCAATTTGACGAGCTGATCCTCTTTACGCCAGATTCTTTTCCTTATCTCTTCTTGGTATGGAACTAAGATTCTGACGTTTTGCCACGGAAGATCGACCGTTGCCCCGATCTTTGACATGAGAAGTGGAGCATCCTCATTTTGGACTTGATGTTTGAGTAGTTCCGGTAGATCGGGGAGGTCACTTTGCAGATCTTCCAGCTCCTCATCTTCATGGACTTTCACCAGGCTTATCGACGCCTTTTCGAGGAATAGTCTGGCGTTTTCTCGAAATCTGGCTTCGAGCTGGAGGTCCATCGGTTGCTTCAGCCATCCTTCTTCAAATATATATTTCTCTACCACATCATGTGGATTGTAGAGTTGGCTGATTTCTTCCGAGATTTGGAGGTCAATAGATGTGGCTTGAGGTGGACTTTGTCGGTAGAAGGTTCTTGGTGAGCTAAGGCTTATAGTGACTGGAGTGGGTGTCGAAAGGGAAAGTGTATTGGAGATCTCTTGTGTATTTTGTTCGGTTGTGGTTGAGATCTCCATGGTAGGGAATATTATTGTGGTGCTGGAGACTTGTTTTGTTTTGCCTTTTGAGCTTGAGGTATCCAGCGGGTTGGATTCTTGGACTGTTTTGGTTGTTGGCTGCTGCTGGTGAGGGGATTCGACTCCACGCTGTCGGTTCTCCCCCTCGGGACGGTCCTCGTCTTCAGGGTCGTCCCGCGATCCAGATAGGCCCCCGGCTTGTGTTCGGCAGCTGGTGGGGTCAATCAGCCTCTGGATTTCTTTCTCCTTCGGTGTCAGGTGTGGCGCCGACCGGATACGTGCCAAAAGAATGTTGAAGAGTTCTTCAATGGGCACGTCCCACGGTCCTTCTTCTGGTTGTGTGAGTGAAGGAACAGCAGCAGCTGTCTCGTGTGTGACTGGAGTCTTGCCTTTGTCTTGTCTTGATGTTTCGATCATGGCCCGGACTTTTTCCACTAGTTCGTCGCCAAAAGATCGTAGCCGAGACTCCGTCACAAACGGATCGGGAAATAAAACGGAGCCACTGAGGCGTGCCGTTGTCGCGACGTCAGAGTAGATTTCTGACGTGCCGCCCACTGTAGTGGGTCTTCCGGGGCCACCAAGGCACACCGGTGGCAACGGTGCTAAGACAAACTCAGACCGTTGGCCCGAGACGACTGGTGGGATGTTGATCGTTTCGGGGCTTCCGCTCAGTCCCTCGGAGATTAACCCCAGAGTGACGTCAGAGAGCGTTCTGTCTAAGTCTGGAAGACTTAGAGGTGCGGAAAATAGTGTATGTGTCCTAGAAATGGAAAAAATTTTAGTTGGTGCGGACACTAGACCTGTGATCAAGGAGGGCGCAGTCGGAGGAAGTGAACTGCTTAATTCAACATCTATTGCCTCCGAATAAGGCAATGATGGTTGTCGTGGCTCCTCCGGTGCTATTGAGACGGTCGTCTGTTGGGAGACGACCGAATGGGTTGGAAGGGTTATTTGCGTGCTTGGGCCTGATGGCACGACTGCTACTCGGGAGACGATCGTGTCGTCTCCTGTTCCTACGGGTTCGGCCCGGCTTTGTAGTGGGTTAGAGGACTGAGGAGGTCGATCATGTTTTTGTTTGGTGCGACGCTCCTGTATGCGTCTTACGTCTTCCCCTCGTTTTGTTTTTCGTGAGGAACGAGGAGGGGAAGCGGCGCTTCCTAGACCTAACTGAGGCTGGGGTAGGCTAATTCCCGGGGTAGGTTCGACTGGGTTTTGTCGAACCATAGGAGTGTCTTCAAGGGTGATGGATTGGAGGTACCTCGCTACTATTGGGTTGGAAGGATTAGCGATTTGTAGGAGGTGGTCAGGGATCCGCATCGACTCGAGATCAAATTTGGATTTGGAAGAATGGAGGGATGCTAGCTTGGGAATTTGGTATCCCTCCGATCTCGGTCGACGGGTTATCTCGGGGTGTAGGTCTTGAAAGTGGGTTATTATCACTGGAAACCACCGAAGGTAGGGAAGGACTTGTCGGGTTTTATTTTTGGTGGATAAGTCCCTTCGGCGGAGTTGGTCAAGGATATCGGCGCTGGGACCGAGATATTGTCAAAGTCAATGGCCGGGTTGTTGGGAATTTTAGTGGCCCATTGACTTTGAGGGAATACTTCGTCAATTTCTCGTAACATTTTTATTCAATCTGCTAAGAAGGAAACACAAAAATTGTTAGCATAGGCAGAGTAAATAAAGACGTTACTTAGAAAAAAAATTTCGGACTTGAAAAATTTTATATGAAAGTGCCCGAAATTTGCTTAAGTAAATAAGATTATACTTTTGAAATACAAGCGGCGAAGTTCACAAATTCGGCTAAGAGTACATTGAAAAGTTTAATACTCGAAGTTTGATTTGGCCGAATTTGGATTTGAAAGGTTTTGTTCGCCGAATTTGATGAAGTTCGGGTAATGAGGATTTGAAATTTTTGTTCGCCGAATTGTAATGAAGTTCGGGTAAGTAAAAATTAAATCGAATTTGTTATCATCATTCATCAAATTCGGGTGCTTGTCTTTAAAATTGAATTTGCCGAAATTGACAAATTCGGGCGATGGAATTCGACTGTGAGGAGTCGGGGTACAGTAGAAATTCGCCGAATTTCGAGTGAACAGTAGAAATTCGCCGAATTTTGGATTGAAAAGCAGAAATTCGGATGAAAATTTGAATTTTACTCGAATTTCGCCCGAAACCTAAAAATTAAAATAGGTCGATTCCATCGTGATTTGGATGAAATTTTGGCAAATAAATTGCAGATTCGGAATTTTATATTATGTCAAAGAGCTCCCCCTCAATAAAATGATATATACTCCCCCGTAATAAAAATAAGCTCCTCCTTAATAAAATTGAAATATGCTCCCCCTTAATAAATATGAAATATACTCCCCCATAATAAAAATGAAATAAACTCCCCCTTAATAAAAATGAAATAAACTCCTCCTTTCCACCAAATCTCTCTGTGTAGTTGCTCAGCAGTTCTTTTCTTCCAGTCATGTGTGTGGAGCAACCCGAGTCTAAGTACCACACATGACTTATCTGCAAGATAAGTTTAAGCAGTGTTAGAGATCCCGTTTAAGACGGGTCCTCGCATTTGCAGAGGTTAAAGTGCATGCAAGATTGGGTGAATTGTGTACCAGGTTGGCTTGTATCTTTCCTGAGTTTTTCGGTACCCAAATTTTCTTTACCCCTAAAGGAAAACAGAGCTTTGTGCATGCAGCAAGCACTGTTTTAATTACCCAGATTTGTTTGCAATCTTTTCCCTTAGCTTCAGCTCGGGTTTTCGATTGCTCAGGTATTTTTGGGTCTGATTTGGTCACGTTTTTGACCTTTTTCTCTAAAGCTTGAGCTTTAGCTTTTGTTTCAGTGGGAGTTGGCCTTCTGAATGTTCTAGCTACCTTTTCGTCAACTTTTAGGTTGGACGTTTTGGATGGTAGAACCGTTTTCGTGTGTGTTCCTGAAATCATATCTCTACGACGTATAAATTTAGCATTCGTAGCTATACACTTATCGTAGGTAAGATAATCACTGACATTCTTAACAGAACTTGTTGTGGAAGGAATACGGGAATAAGCGGAAGCATAGTTCGAACTACATGAAGAAAGATTTCTAAATGTTTTTGGAAATAATTTTAAATCAGAAACACTAGTCAAATTTTGCTTCGTCTTTTTATCAAAGATTTTGGCATCCTTCTCTTGCGTTCCTGAATTTTTCTTCCCAGCAGTCTCTGTCCGTCTCAGATCTGTCATAGATGGTGAAGGGATGTTAGCTGTTGCTTGAATGAGAATCTTCTTAGTTAGCCTATTCTTCATGGATGAGGAATCTATTGGTGTTATAGTAACAGACTCCGACTTAGAAGATTTAGCGAGATCAGCATATGATTGATTTTCAAGTGAGGAAATTCTCTCAAGGAGTTTCTCCTTTTCAGCTTGAAATGTTTTCCGTTCGAGCTCTATCGTGGATTGAATATTCTTGATCTTTTGAGGAATGTAAATTCGGCAAAGATCTGAGTTCTTTGAGCTAGATGTTTCTGTCATGGGCTGATCAGATTCAGAGGGAGGATGGGGAAACATATGTAGATAGTCATTTGAAAGAGGAATTTCCCTACTTCCATAACTATCGTTGATTTCCTTGTAATCCAAGGATATTTCGGCCTTGCTTTTGTTCTTGCGCTTTTCCTGTTCTAGGTTATCTTCTTCTTCAGATGATCTGAGAAAGGCTAACAAGCTAGGTATTCCTAGTCCTAGGTATGCAGCATTGTAAAGAGCAAGTGGCCGTTTATCAGTGGTTGGTTGGTTTGGCTTAAAACCTAAGCCCTCACGTGGATTGTAAAATCTCGTGTCCTTAGGCTGATTCAAGAAAATCGTTTTGTCGGTTTGTCCCCTTTTCGTAAGGAGGTCCTCCAGACTTTTGATTTTGGAGTAAAGCTTCTTACGTTCCTCCATTAGAAGATTGTATTGATCTGTTTTACCAATACGCTCTTCTTCACTAATTCGCAGGCTAGTGGTTAATTGACTAATATTTGCATTCAGCATATTAGTCTCGGATTCAAGCTTCGAGATTTTCTCAGATGCATTTTCTAAATGACATCTGAGAGTTGCTTTTTCACCTAAGTGTTTGAGCACACATTGATAATTTGTTGCGTTTTTCTTTTCCAGAGCTTCTAGTTTTTGCAAGTGTTCTAATGGAGAATTCTGGATATGCTCAAGCACGGTCAGTTTTGATGTCAGGGAAACTACTTTTTCTTCAGATTTTACTAGATTAGCTTCAGCTAATTCTAGTGATTTTTCTGAAGTAGCTAGTTTATTTTCTAGCTCAGTGACCAAATTTTGTGTTTTGGCCAAGATGATGTCATTCTTGGCCATATCTTTATATGTAGACTCCCCCCTTTTCATTGTTAGAATTGGGGGTCTGTTATCACTTCCGATTGCTATGATATCCATGGATGTAGTTGAGTGCCTTTTAATGATCGTTCACGGTCGTGATCTGCAATCCTAAATGGTCAGTTTCGAGAAATAACGTCAAAGATTAACGTTAAGTTTGAATAAATTTTGGTTGGATAGAAATTGTGTTTAAGTGATCGACTTTTTATTTTAATTTGAAAGAGTAAAATTCGGGCACTTGTAGAGTTGTTGCCGAAATTTGAATTCTGAAATTCGGATGAAAAGACTTTGTCGAGAATTTTGAAATCAAAGGAAATCAAAATTCGGGTGACAAATATAAGTTCGCCGAAGTTCAGGATTAAATTAAGGTAGGAAAAATTTTATCGAAAATTACTTTCAAAATTCGGGTAAACTAAATTCAGTCGAGAATTAAAAAAAATCAAAATTCGGGTGACTTTCTGATAAAAGTTCGCCGAGAATTAAGAAATTCGGGTGACTTAAATCAAAACTTCGCCGAAAATTTTAAGTTGAAATTCGGGCAATCTTAATTTTAAAATTCGACCAAATTCGCCGTGAATTTTAAACAGTAGAAAGCAAATTCGGCGAATAAACTTAGCTTACTCAAATTCGGTCAATTTTCTGATCGAAAATTTTCTCAATTTCGGCGAATTTCAATTGAAATTCGGCAATATGAGTTAATTTTCGGGTTCAAGAACGAACTTCGAGCGAATAAACACTGTTCTAGAGAAACGCCCGAAATTTTTCCAGCAACTTTAAAACACACCAATTTCAATCGATTTCTCCCCAGAAATTTCTCAAACTTGACGAAAATTAATCTAAACGAGTTCCTAAACAAGCCAAGACTGATAATCAAGCATTTAAAGGTTTAAAAACATCAATAACAGCAAGATCTAACCCAAAATACTTGAAAAAAAATCGAAAATAAAATTTGCTTCGTAAACTCTTTCGATCTTGACGAAATCAAACGAAATTGGTATAGATTTGCACAGATCGATCCGTGTCTTGCTCTGATACCACTTGTTAGTCCGATTACGCACTCAAGAGAGGATCAAAGGCTTAAAAATGATAAAGTTCTTAAAACACCTTCAGTGTGTGTTTGTGTGTGTGTGCCGAAATTAAGAACTTACTTTTAAGAATTATACATTGACCAACCCTAATTAGGGTTAATGGGATCCCTTATATACCACATGAGTTGGTATATTAAGGCTTGGGACTCAAACAATAAAATATTTACAATTTGACCCCAAATACAATAAATTAACTAATATTGACCCAAAACTCAAATACTAACTAAGGACACTACAATTAATTCCTAACAAAAGTTTTGCGATTAGAGATTCTCGTTAATACGTTTGCGAGAACTAAACTTTCTCGAGTTGACCAATTTGTTTTTCAGATTGACTAATTTTTCTCGTAAAAATTTCTTCGATAAGGAAAATTTCTCGATAAGAGATTTAAAATTGGCGTTGTAAAATTCAGTATCGAAAGTTTTTGGTGTTTTCGTGAAAAATAGTGAAGTTTTGAAAATTATATAAGTATCCTAAAATTCTGTATTGATGTCGAAATCTTCGAAAAAAAATATACCAAAATTTTCTTATAATTTTCCTATAAAATGTTTCGATAAACATTGTTAAACAAAAATATTTATCGAGAAAACTTTTTCGTCGAAAAAAAAAATTTGCGATAAGTTTTTTTTTTTAAAAAATAATTTGCGATTAACTTTTTCGTTAAAAAAAATTTCGATTAACTTTTTCGTTCGAAAAAAAAATTTCTATTAACTTTTTCGTTCCAAGAAATATTTGCGATTAACTTTTTTGTTCGAAAAAAATTTTCGATTAGCTTTTGCGAAAAGCAGCAACGTACTCAATTTTAACGAAGAACACACATAGTTTTCGATACGAAACACAAAATTAATCAAAATTAGCTTGGATTATGGATTGAAACATGTAGAATTCCAATATTTAACACTCAATCAAAGCAGAAAACAACAAAATATGTCGAATTTTTGAGAAACCGGATGAATATCACGAATAACACGATTTATCGAATCTTCAAAATTCCGCAAAAATTGACGTTCGATCAATCAAATTTCATCACATAGATGTTTATAACACAAAATCGACGTCTAAAAACATCAAAACATATCGAAATATGAAGAATCAAACCGAAATTTCATGCGATTTCGGACAAAAATTCAATCAAAATTTCAGCAAATTGATTCAAATGCTAACGCTCTGGTACCAATTGTTAGGTCCTATTTATCCAACACGATTAAGTTCGGTGAGGAATTCGATAGAAAATGTAAAACTTACGAAGAACACGTTTGAATTTAGCGCGGAAGCTTGAGAGCGTTCTTCACGTTGTAAAGCTCGGTTTTCTATTAAAATGAATTCTTCACCCTAATACATCAAATAAGGGTTCCTTATATACCAAATAAGTTCGGTATATTTGCTTAGTCCTAATCTATGGCTTAATTACAATTAAGCCCAAACTACTACTTATACTACAAGACTAAGGTAACATTTATATTTGAACACAATTAAAATGTCCTAACAGAAGAGCACCCTGATCATGTATATCGATTGGACAAAACTCTCTACGGACTAAAACAAGACCCTCGAGCTTGTTATGATGTTCTGAGCAAATTTTAGTAAAATCAGACTTTTTACGAGGAACAATTGATACGACAAGTTCATCAAAAAGCAAGGCAAGGACTTGATGGTCGTCCAAGTCTACATCGACGACATCATTTTCAGCTCGACAAATAATCGACTCTGTCAGAAATTTGGTGATTTGATGAAGATCAAATTCGAGATGAGCTTAATGGGCGAACTTCAATTCTTCCTTGGACTACAAGTCAAGCAGCTCAAATCTCAAACACAACCTGGTCATCATCCGACAATTCTGCGATAAAAGCTTTCAAGTGGTATTTCTAACTGATCAGTGCAAAATCCTAAACAGTCAGAATCAGGAACTTCTTACAGGAGCTCGAAGATCTAATCTCTACACAGTAAATCTGACAACAGTACGACCTTCGACTGTTGTTTGCCTCATCTCTCAGACAACAATTCAGAGGAACAGCTTATGGCATCAACATATGTCTCATCTTAATCTCAAGGCTCTTCACAACCTTTCTGCTAAAAAGTTGGTCAATGGTCTACCACCCATCTCACTTTAAAAAGAGCATCATTGTTCGGCTTGTCAAATGGGCAAAATGATGCGATCATCGTATAAATGCAAGCAAGTAGCCTCTACATCTCGACCTTTGGAACTACTGCACATGGACCTCTGTGAACCGATGCGAGCACATAGTATCAACGGTCGCAGGTATGTGCTAGTTATTGTCGACAACTACTATCGCTACACTTGGAAAAGGTTCCTACGAACTAAAGATGAGACTGGAGACTTGATAATAAATTTTTGAATAAAACTCAGAATCTCCTTCACCAGAAAATCCCAGTAATCAAGATTGACAACAGGATTAAGTTAAAGAATCAGCACCTCAGTACTTTCTATCAGTCTCTTGGTATCTGTCAACAATTTTCAGCCGCTAAGACGCCTCAACAAAATGACATCGTAGAACGGAAAAACCGGACCCGGGTTGAAGCTGCACGGACTATGGGCTCCCTCACTTTCTATGGGCTGAAGCAGTGAGTATAACTTGCTTTATGCAAAATTGGACGATTATTCACAAGTGCTTTGAGAAGACGCCGTACGAGATAATAAATCAAAGGATTCCAAATATCTCATTCTTCAAGGTCTTTGGGTGTAAATGCTTCGTGGCGAACGATCGAGAGCATCGAAGCAAGCTCGATCCTAAAGCATTTGAAGCCGTCTTTATTGGATATTCTTCAACCTCTAAAGCGTATCGCCTTTATATAAAGTCTTCTCACATAATAATGGAAAGTTACAATATCACTTTTCACGAAGTGACAGAATTGGTTTCTGAACACAACAGTTCAGAATCGGAGCTTATAGGCGTGTTGACACAAAGTCAACAAATTTCGACAACATTTGTCTCACCGTCAGGAGAAGCTCTTCCCGCCGATTTGGAGGACTTGGACTCTCTCTTTGAACATTTTTATCGGAACAAGTCTCAATCACATGTTTCATCACAATCTATGCCAAGCAGCGCACCTTCCTCTTCTACGGTGGAACTCCCAAATGAGATTCCCCTCCACCAAGGTCCAACCGATGTTCTAGACTCTCAGGATTCTTAATTACCAACCAGTGTTGCAGCTCCTACCGATGCATATGAGGAAATTCCATCAATGTCAACTTCAGAAATGGATTTCCCTCCTACGGATACTCAGCCTCTCAATTAAGGATGTCTCGAACTACTTATCCACAATGATTCTGCATCGGCTCTGCCTCATAAACACAAGTGGACACGAGCTCATCCTGTCGATCAAATAATTGGTGATCCTTTGAGGGGAGTACGCATTAGGACATCTTCTCAAAGCGTACTTTTCACGTGCTTTTTAAGCCAAAACGAACCAATCAAGGTAGCTGAAGCCCTTAAAGACACGGATTAGGTGATCGCAATGCAAGACGAACTCAACCAATTCGAGCGTCTACAAGTTTGGACCCTAGTTCCTCGACCGCACGACAAGACAATTATAGGAACCAAATGGGTTGTCAAGAATAAAAAGAACGAGAACAGTAAAATTATCAGGAACAAAGAGGGACTTGTAGCCAAAGGGTACAACCAACAGGAAGGCATGGACTACGACGTGCGTATGCTCCTGTTGCTCGAATAGAAGCTATCCGACTCTTTTTTGCATACCGTCTCATAAAGACTTCAAGGTCTATCAAATGGACGTAAAACCCGCCTTTCCCAACTGCGTGTTAAGGGAGGAAGTCTATGTCACTCAACCCGAAGGGTTCGTGAGCGAAGAGCACCCTGATCATGTATATCGATTGGACAAAGCTCTCTACGGACTAAAACAAGCCCCTCGAGCTTGGTATGATGTCCTGAGCGAATTTCTAGTAAAGTCAGACTTTATACGAGGAACAATTGATACGACAAGTTCATCAAAAAGCAAAGCAAGAACTTGATGGTCGTCCAAGTCTACATCGACAACATCATTTTTAGCTCGACAAATAAACGACTCTGTCAGAAATTTGGTGATTTGATGAAGACCAAATTCGAGATGAGCTTAATGGGCGGAACTTCAATTCTTCCTTGGACTACGAGTTATGCAGCTCAAATCTCAAACACAACCTGGTCAGCATCGGACAATTCTGCGATAAAAGCTTTCAAGTGGTATCTCTAGCTGATTAGTGCAGAATCATAAACAGTCAGAATCATGAACTTCATACAGGAGCTCGAAGATCTAATCTCTACACAATAAATCTAACAACATTACGACCTTCGACTGTTGTTTGCCTCATCAGCTTTAGCTCTTAACCTCTGCCCCTCAGAGTATTCACTAGGAATTTTGAGTCTTCTAGTGGCGGGAATGGGAGGATTATTTGTGGCGTCGTGTTCTTGGATAAGCCAGAATTGAGCGGGTCCTTCTTGGAGAGAAGCTATCAAATTTGTAGCTTGATCTTTTGTCTCCAAGAAATTCATAAATCGACTTCTCCATACGTTGTATTCGCCTCTTTTTAGAATTGGAGGACGGACATCGTTTCCAAGTGAGTAAGCATCCATTTTCGTAGTTGATTGGTAGGATCTCGTGAAAGTTTGGAGTTGAGTTGGTAAAAGTGCTTCACAAGTGACAAACTTGTTAGTAATGTTTGGTTCGTACTTTAAGCAATTTCCTTTTCGGACCTATTTTTTTAGGTTAAAGAAAATTGTTTTTGAGTACGAAAAATATTTAGCACAAAAATTGTGTATTGTGAATGTTTATGTAATGTGAAATATTTTTCGTAAGTTTTGAAAATTACGATTTTGGTTTTCGATTTTTTTTATAAAAAAATCAAATCAGTGTAAATTGTGTTTGCGTTTGAAAGTTCAGTATTCAGAAAAGTTTTTCGAGCAGTAAGATTTTCGATCCTTTTAATCGAAAATGATTTTCGAGAGTATAAGCTTTTCGAATTATGTTTATCGAAAATTATTTTTCGAGTGACAAAAGTTTTGCAAAAGTATCATATCGAAAAATGTTTTATCGAGAAAAATTTGTCAATCGCAAAAAATTTTATCGAAATATTTGTTATCGAAAAATTAAAATGATCGAAAATCTATGTCTTTAAAAAATTTCGATAAGTTTGACTCAAATTGTTGACTAAACTTATTCGAGTGTGAAATATTCGATCGAAATATGTTATCGCTAATTTTGACTCGAGAATTTAGATGATCGAAAACTTGAGATCGAAAAACATGTAATCGTAAAACATGTTTATCGTGTCGTAAGTTGATATGTAATTGCGAAAACAGTATTCGTCGAGAAAAAAAATTTACGCTTAGTTACGCTCGAAAAAGATTTTTAAGTGAGAATCGAAAAACTATTTATCGAAAACATTAAAATCGATCGAAATCGAAAATCAGAAATAATTCGATGTTTCTAAGAGATTGAAATCTGTACATTATTCATTCCTGATTAATCACCGTCTGCTCTGATAACAATTTTTAGGTCCTAATTAATAAACTAACGAGAGATCTACGCATTAATTCTAGATATTCGAATGTAGATTATCGATTTGTTACCTTCGGTCGAATATCTCAGTTGAAGATCACAAGAGAGAAAAGATTAGAGTGAGAAAGTTTTCGTTTGTGTTTCTCTCTCTAGAATGTGAATTCTTAGCCTTATGAATTTCTGAAATTCTTGTGTATTGTTTTCAGTAGTGTACATTGTATTTACACTTATATACATGGTATATTTACTAGTTAGTCCTACACTATCAAAAATACAAGCCACGCCCCTAATTACAAGGATAACTAATAAACGAAACACAATTTTTAAGTCTTCTCCACAAACCTTGTTGCAGATAAAGGGTTTAAAAAGAAAAAGAATGAAAAGAAACTCAAGTTTACTAAAGATCAAGAGGATGGAGCATTTGCTCGTAAAGCCACGCATGAAAATGTTATTTTTGCAATAAAATGGGACAATTCCGAGAAGGCTGCATGAAGCGTAAGACATGGTTTAAGAAAAGAGGTAATATTATAGCTTTAGTATCATTGAATCAAACCAAATCGAAGCTCCTCCAAATATTTGGTGAATTGACTACGAAAGCAGTGCCACATTTGTATTACAATGCAGGGTTTCCTTATAATACAGACCATAAACGAAAAGATTAAATTCATGCTGATGGGATATGGTGTTGTTGAAAGAAGAAATCAAATTCTAAAAAAGATGGTTAGAAGTATGATGCGTTCTTCAATACTTCCTTTATCCTTATGGATGCATGCCTTGAGAATTGTAATGTATTTATTTAATAGAGTTTCAAGAATGACAATTTAGAAAATGCGTTCGAATGATGGACTAGGAGAAAGCCCAGTTTGAAATACCTTCATGTTTTGAGTTGTCTGGATGATGTTTGCTTTCTACATGAAAGAAAGTTGCAAGACCAACAAGTGAATTATTTATTGGCTTCTCAGAGAAGTCAAAAGGGTATAGATTTTATTGTCATAACCATAGTACTAGAATTGTTGAAATTTGAAACACAAGTTTATTAAACATAAGATAGTTCCCTTCAAAATGTTTTATATGAAGATGTTTATATTTGAGTCAACCAGAAGGATTCATGGTTGAAGAAATCATCATGTTGTGTGTAAGCTAAAGAAATTGGTTTATAGGCTTACGCAAACATCTCGACATTGGTACTTGAAGTTCAATGACAACATCACTTCATATGGATTTAAAGAAAATTGGGTAAATTCTGCAATTCCGCCTCGTGGTTATACTTAAATGCACGATACTACATTATGGCCTTATTAGATCTTAAATAGTGTCCAATTTATTTTAGTGAATTATGTTATCTTTGTCTTGTAATTTCATTTTAAGTAAACTAGATTCTATTTTGTAGAGTCTAGTGATATATTAGTTGTAATGGGTTACTTAGGGGCCTAAGTGTCTTATATCCAATTGTCCGAGAAAGAGGCAATTAGTATAAAGAAGAATGAGACACCTTGGATAATAAGAAGATCAAGGCCCCGTTCCTTGAAGGAGGGTCGACGAGCTCTGTCTTCGAGGTCTATCACACCTGAAGGGAACAAATGAGGGCTTCCAGCACATGTACATGCTCATGGAGATGTCGAACATAGGCACCTAACCAAGGAGCAGTACAGGATGCAACAAAAGTACAAGGACCCCATCTTTGGTATCGTAGAAGTAGACCACACGGTTAGACGCTTCCCTAGTGCTATCTACGTCATCGAGAGGACGAAGAAGACTAGAGAAAATATACCGAAGGCTGACATTCCTTACCTCCCTTTGGACGAAGTGTACCAGATGTACAACATGTACCGAAAGTTCACCCTCAACACATTCAAACACAAAGCAAGGTTCGACGGGCTCAAATGGTACATGATGAGAGACAAGTTACGTACTTCACCATTGTAAACTTTCAACTGGCTTCGGAGAGCAACATGAAGAAAGTCAACCTGACAACGCCACTCAACAGCGGTGAACCCTTATCAAATATCGGAGTAAATTACGTCTTCCTGAACCCGGAGCTTGCAGTCACGTACTTCCAATAAAGAAAGTATCAGACGCAAGCTCTCGTGGTGTTGGAAGTTGCGAAGTTCATTGATGGAACTTTTAAGATTATCCAAGACTAGTTGAGGAAACGACTTGAGACAATTCCTCCCGATGCAGTTCTCGAAGATCAAAGGGCAAAAAGGCTCCTATGCTTGAGAAGATCATCGAGGCAGTCCAAGAACGACTGGATATTAGAAATAGCATAAGACACTCGATCGGTCTTGGATTGAGGCAGCCTTTCTTCGCTCATCAAGAACCTCCTCCTCCTCCTTGCTCAAGGAAGAAAAAGATGAGACAACGACCTTTAAGCACGAATTGAAGATTGGACACTAAGGGGGGATTGTTAGATCTTAAATAGTGTGTGATGTACTTTACTAGTCTTTGTCTTGTAATTTCATTTTAAGTGAACTAGATTCTATTTTGTATAGTCTAGTGATATATTAGTTTTAAAGGGCTAGTTAGGGGTCCACGTATCTTATACCTAATTTAAGGGTATAAATACTAAAATCCTAAACTTATTCAATGGGAATCATTATCGGGATTTGAGCCTCCACGTAAAAAACCTCTAAAGCTATGAACACGGATATAACACGCACGTTTTCCATGTTTCTCACTATTCCACCACTTAAATCGTTCTTCGTTAGGTTATTTCTTGTTCTACAAGCTTTTTTTATTACGTAAAATACCCCTAAAGTATTCTTCCTCACGACATTCACACAAAGTCTTATGCAGCAGAGAAATCCGTTCATTGGCCACAGTCCATAATTGTTCAAACTCGACATTCTTCATCATTTTCATGTGGCTCTGAGGGAGGGGCGAAAATTGATTTGCCTTCATCTAACCTTGAAATTCTCAGGGTGTATACCGATGATTTGGGCGGCTTTCTGCAGAGTCGGCCTCGCAGAAAATCCCCAGCCGAATGTTTACAAATAAACCCATCGAGAAAACACAAATTAAGATGCTTTGCTAAAGAATTCCAGAAGCAAGTACCTGGAGTTGGCACCAATGCAGCACCCAGAGCACATGGCGATGACGACGAGGTCCCCGAGCTTGTATGGGCGAAATGTTTGAATCAAATATTGAGGAGGAAAACAAAGACACCACCATTGCTGCTTCTTCTTAAGTGTGTCCCTATGCTTTTTTCCTAGATTTTTGTTGCGTCTTTGCCTATAATCTTGAAATTCCTTATATATCCAACTAAAACATATTTAATGCGATTTTACCATGAAATAAGATGGAACAATTAACTTAGCATGGGGTGTTGTGTTCTTGAGGGAGGACGTTGAGGGCTTCTTCTTCAATAAATAATTTTTTTTATTATCTTCACACAATACACACCTAACTATGTGTTAAGGTTTAATATTTATACCACATGTTGGTATATAATACTTGGGCCCTTGTAAGCCCATTACAATAAATAAAAGATCAATAGACTCTACAAAATAAAGCCTAGTTCACTTAATTAAGTTACAAGACTAATATAACATAATTAATTGACCACAATGAAATACTCCTAACAATCTTCCCCGTTGTGTTCAATTTGCAATTCATTGTTGGTTATCTTGATTTGTAAAAATGTTGTCCGAAGTCCTCGAATAACACATATGTCAGCGTATGTATTGGCGGAAGCGTGCGAGTGGATGTTCTTCTTCAATTTTCTCCTCCTTTGTCCTGTCTTGTGATCACTTATTTAGGAGATCTTCAAGCTCATCGTTTCTTGACCTTCTTTTTCTCCAAGTCTTCTTTTGAATCTTGTCTTGGAGAATTCGCAAGGAATTTAAAGTTGCTTGCCGGATTTCTTCTTTTTGTGTTCGGTCTCTCCCTTCGATAGTGGCACAACTCCCCATACGTTTGTTCAACTTTGTGTTGGAATAGGGGAGTTCTCATTTAAATTTAGAAAGGCATACATGAGGTTGCAACTTCGTTTTTGGAGGTCGTGGTTTGGTTGATATTTCGACGACGCCTGAAGATTTGTCATTTACGATCAATCTTGCACCTTCGTCGTGGTACAACTCCCATTTTCTTTATATACTACTACTCCCCCTCATGATAATCGAATTGTGGACATCATCATGGAAATGAGTGAAAATGGGGCGATGGTTGGGCAAGATTTCTCATCGTCGTGACAAGGAGATGGCATTGGTTGGCATTGCATGGACACAGGTTGGGTAATAACCCGACGGAGCCACGAAGGCGATTCCTCGTGTAAGAAAAACCGGGTCACAAAAACTTCCCGTTTGCATCGATCTAGGAGCTATGGTCGTAAAAGATGGCCTGAAATTGTTGTTGCTGTGACGTTGCAACGGCATAACTTCCTTCCGATCATCGAAGCATGTCTAAAAGTGACATGTCTACGGAATTTCTAACGTGATCACACAGATCATGTGTTATAAAAGTCTATGTGTCTTATAAAATATTTAAAAATATGGGAAGTGAACACACGCTAGACTCAATAATGCTCAAGAAAGTATAGTAGTGGGGTTGAGTACCACTTAATTCAATATCGCCCGCTTCCGAGTGACGGGGTGATAGTAGGCGTGGCTCCACATGATTTCTTGAAACACCTATCTTTTGTGAGACAGACGAGTGGGTAAAGATATTCCCTACCACATCATTATACGGACTTCAACCAAGAATCTCGAGCTCACAAGTTCACAAATTCCCATATGAAAATGTGGCCCCTTACACTACCTCGGTGTTCAACTGACCAGCTCCGTAAGTTCTAATCGGATGAATGGAATTTTAGGTTCCCATCGTTCAGTCAAACCCACCTGAATCTAACCCCGGAAAATCACCAAGCCAATCTTAAATGAAAATAACTCGAGAAAATCCCCGTTATACTTTTCAAAATCTAGTTGTGAAACCTCCGGGAAGAAGTTCCTACTCGAGAATGCATCGCACGCGGTTCTAGTGCGACTGAGATATGAGTTGGCCTCATATTGAACACAAATGACTAAAATACCCCTAAACTATTCTTCGTCACGACATTTACACAATGTCTTATGCAGCAAAAAAATTCGTTCATTGGCCACTGTCTATAATTGTTCGGAGTCGACATTCTTCGTCATCTTCATGTGGCTCCTAGGGAGGGGCGACCCCTCGACGTCCCTCCACCGATGTTCTGAAATCCGTCGCCGTGAGAGCAAATTGATTTGCCTTCATCAAACCTTGAAATTCTCAGGGTGTAGAACGGTGATTTGGGCGGCTTTCTGTAGAGTCAGCCTCGCAGAAGAGCCTGAAAATCCCCAGCCGAATGTTTACAAATAAACCCATCGAGAAAACACAAATTAAGATGCTTTGCTAAAGAATTCCAGAAGCAAGCACCTGGAGTTGGCACCAATGCAGCACCCAAAGCATATGGCGATGACGACGAGGTCCCCGAGCTTGTATGGGCGAAAAGTTTGAATCAAATATTGAGGAGGAAAACAAAGACACACCACCATTGCTGCTTCTTCTTAAGTGTGTCCCTATTCTTTTTTCCTAGCTTTTTTTTTGCGTCTTTGCCTATAATCTTGAAAATCATTGTATATCCAAGTAAAACATATTTATTGCGATTTTACCATGAAATAAGATGGAAGAATTAACTTAGCGTGGGGTGTTGTGTTCTTGAGGGAGGACGTTGGGGGCTTCCTCTTCAATAGATAATTTCTTTATTATCTTTACACAATACACACCTAACTATGTGTTAGAGTTTAATATTTATACCACATGTTGGTATATAATACTCTGGCCCTTATAAGCTCATTACAATAAATAAAAGATCACTAGACTCTACAAAATAAAGCTTAGTTCATTTAATTAAGTTACAAGACTAATATAACATAATTAATTGAACACAATGAAATACTCCTAACAATCTTCCCCGTTGTGTTCAATTTGCAATTCATTGTTGGTTATCTTGATTTTGTAAAAATGTTGTCCTGAGTCCTCGGAGAACACATATATCAGCGTATGTATCGGCGGAAGCGTGCGAGTGCGTGTTCTTCTTCAATTTTCTCCTCCTTTGTCCTGTCTTGTGATCACTTCTTATTTAGGAGATCTTCAAGCATATCGTTTCTTGACCTTCTCTTCCTCCAAGTCTTCTTTTGAATCTTGTCTTGGAGAATTCGCAACGAATTTAAAGTCGCTTGCCGGATTTCTTCTTTTTGTGTTCGATCTCTCAATTCGATAGTGGCACAACCCCCCATACATTTGTTCATTTTTGTGTTGGAATAGGGGAGTTCTCATTTAAATTTAGAAAGGCATACGTGAGGTTGCAACTTTGTTTTTGGAGGTCGTGGTTTGCTTGACTTTTCGACAACGCTTGAGGATTTTTCGTTTACGATCAATCTTGCACCTTTGTCGTGGTACAGCTTCCATTTTCTTTATTTACTGCTACTCCCCCTCATGATGATCAAATTGTGGAGATCATCATGGAAGTGGGTGAAAATGGGGCGATGGTTGGGCAAGATGTTCGCGTCGTTGTGACAAGGAGATGACATTGGTTGGCAACACAGGTTGGGTAATAACCCGACGGAACCACGAAGGCGATTCCTCGTGTATGAATAACCGGGTCACAAAAACTTCCCGTTTGCATCGATCTAGGAGCTATGCTCGTAGACGATGGCCTGAAACTGTTGTTGTTGTGATGTTGCTACGGCAGAACTCCCTTCGATCATCGAAGCATGTGGAAAAGTGACCTGTGTACGGAATTTTTAACGTGATAACACAGATCATGTATTATAAAAGTCTATGTGTCCTAGAAAATATTTAAAACTATGGGAAGTGAACACACGCCAGACTCTATAATGCTCAAGAAAGTGTGGTTGTGGGGTTGTGTACCACTTAATTCAATTTCGCCCGCTTCCAAGTGACACGTTGATAGTAGGCGTGGCTCCACATGATTTCTTGAAATACCTATCTTTTGTGAGACAGACGAGTGGGTAAAGATATTCCCTCTCACATCATTAAACGGACTTCAATCAAGAATCTCGAGCTCACAAGTTCACAAATTCCCATATGAAAATGTGGCCCCTTACACTACCTCGGTGTTCAACTGACCAGCTCCGTATGTTCTAATCGGATGCATGGAATTTTAGGTTCCCATGGTTCAGTCAAACCCAACTGAAACTAACCCCGGAAAATTACCGAGCCAATCTTAAATGAAAATAACTCGAGAAAATCCCCTTATACTTTTCAAAATCTAGTTGTGAAATTTCCGGGAAGCAGTTCATACTCGAGAGTGCATCGCACGCGGTTCTAGTGCGACTGAGATATGAGTTGGCCTCGTATTGAACACAAATGACTAAAATGCCCTTAAAGTATTCTTCCACACAACATTTACACAAAGTCTTATGCAGCAAAGAAATTCGTTCATTGGTCACTGTCCATAATTGTTCGGAGTCGACATTCTTCGTCATCTTCATGTGGCTCTGAGGGAGGGGCAAATCCTCGACGTCTCTCCACCGATGTTCTGAAATCCTACGCCGTGAGAGCAAATTGGTTTGCCTTCATCACACCTTGAAATTCTCAGGGTGAATACCGATGATTTGGGCGGCTTTCAGCAGAGTCGGCCTCGTAGAAGAGCCGGAAATCCCCAGCCGAATGTTTACAAATAAACCCATCGAGAAAACACAAATTAAGATGCTTTGCTAAAGAATTCCAGAAGCAAGCACCTAGAGTTGGCACCAATGCAGCACCCAGAACACATGGCGATGACGACGAGATCCCCGAGCTTGTATGGGCGAAAAGTTTGAATCAAATATTGAGGAGGAAAACAAAGACACCACCACTGCTGCTTCTCCTTTAAGTGTGTCCCTATGCTTTTTTCCTAGATTTTTTTTTGCGTCTTTGCCTATAATCTTGAAAATCCTTGTATATCCAACTAAAACATATTTAATGCGATTTTACCATGAAATAAGATGGAAGAATTAACTTAGCGTGGGGTGTTGTGTTCTTGAGGGAGGACGTTGGGGGCTTCCTCTTCAATAGATAATTTCTTTATTATCTTCACACAATACACACCTAACTATGTGTTAGGGTTTAATATTTATACCACATGTTGGTATATAATACTTGGGCCCTTGTAAGCCCATTACAATAAATAAAAGATCACTAGGCTCTACAAAATAAAGCATAGTTCACTTAATTAAATTACAAGACTTAGATAACATAATTAATTGAACACTATGAAATAATCCTAACAATCTCCCCCTTTGTGTTCAATTTGCAATTCATTATAGGTTATCTTGATTTTGTAAAAATGTTGTCCTGAGTCCTCGAAGAACACGTATATCAGCGTATGTATCGGCGGAAGCGTGCGAGTGCGTGTTCTTCTTCAATTTTCTCCTCCTTTGTCATGTCTTGTGATCACTCATTTAGGAGATCTTCAAGCTCATCGTTTCTTGACCTTCTCTTCCTCCAAGTCTTCTTTTGAAAATTGTCTTGGAGAATTCACAAGGAATTTAAAGTTGCTTGCCGGATTTCTTCTTTTTGTCTTCGATTTCTCCCTTCGATAGTGGCACAACTCCCCATACGTTTGTTCAACTTTGTGTTGGAATAGGGGAGTTCTCATTTAAATTTAGAAAGGCATACATGAGGTTGCAACTTCGTTTTTAGAGGTCGTGGTTTGCTTAATTTTTCGACGACGCCTGAAGATTTGTCATTTACGATCAATCTTGCACCTTCGTCGTTGTACAACTCCCATTTTCTTTATTTACTACTACTCCCCCTCATGATGATCGAATTGTGGAGATCATCATGGAAGTGGGTGAAAATTGGGCGATGGCTGGGCAAGATGTTCTTGTCGTCGTGACAAGGAGATGGCATTGCACGGACACAGGTTGGGTAATAACCCGACGGAGCCACGAAGGCGATTCCTCGTGTAAGAAAAACCGGGTCACAAAAACTTCCCGTTTGCATCGATCTAGGAGCTATGGTCGTAAAAGATGGCCTGAAATTGTTGTTGCTGTGACGTTGCAACGGTATAACTTCCTTCCGATCATCGAAGCATGTCTACGGAATTTCTAACGTGATCACACAGATCATGTGTTATAAAAGTCTATGTGTCTTATAAAATATTTAAAAATATGGGAAGTGAACACACGCTAGACTCAATAATGCTCAACAAAGTATAGTAGTGGGGTTGAGTTCCACTTAATTAAATATCGCCCGCTTCCGAGTGACGCGGTGATAGTAGGCGTGGCTCCACATGATTTCTTGAAACACCTTTCTTTTGTGAGACAGACGAGTGGGTAAAGATATTCCCTACCACATCATTATACGGACTTTAACCAAGAATCTCGAGCTCACAAGTTCACAAATTCCCATATGAAAATGTGGTCCCTTACACTACCTCGGTGTTCAACTGACCAGCTCCGTAAGTTCTAATCGGATGCATGGAATTTTAGGTTCCCATGGTTCAGTCAAACCCACCTGAATCTAACCCCGGAAAATCACCAAGCCACTCTTAAATGAAAATAACTCAAGAAAATCCCCGTTATACTTTTCAAAATCTAGTTGTGAAACCTCCGGGAAGAAGTTCCTACTCGAGAACGCCTCGCACGCGGTTCTAGTGCGACTGAGATATGAGTTGGCCTCATATTGAAATAAAATGAATAAAATACCGCTAAAGTATTCTTCCTCACGACATTTACACAAAGTCCTATGCAGCAAAGAAATTCGTTCATTGGCCACTGTCCATAATTGTTCGGAGTCGACATTCTTCGTCATCTTCATGTGGCTCTGAGGATGGGGCGACCCCTTTACGTCTCTCCACCGATGTTCTGAAATCCTTCGTCGTGAGAGCAAATATGTTTGCCTTCATTAAACCTTGAAATTCTCAGGGTGTATAACGATGATTGGGCGGCTTTCTGCAGAGTCGGCCTCGCAGAAGTGCCGAAAATCCCCAACCGAATGTTTACAAATAAAATCATCGAGAAAACACAAATTAAGATGCTTTGCTAAAGAATTCCATAAGCAACCACCTAGAGTTGGCACCAATGCAGCACCCAGAGCACATGGCGATGACAACGAGGTCCCCGAGCTTGTATGGGAGAAAAGTTTGAATCAAATATTCAGGAGGAAAATGAAGACACCACCATTGCTGCTTCTTCTTAAGTGTGGCCCTATGTTTTTTTCCTAGATTTTTGTTGCGTCTTTGCCTATAATCTTGAAAATCCTTATTTATCCAACTAAAACATATTTAATGCGATTTTAACATGAAATAAGATGGAAGAATTAACTTATCGTGGGGTGTTGTGTTCTTGAGGGAGGACGTTGGGGGCTTCCTCTTCAATAGATAATTTCTTTATTATCTTCACACAATACACACCTAACTATGTGTTAGGGTTTAATATTTATACCACATGTTGGTATATAATACTTGGGCCATTGTAAGCCCATTACAATAAATAAAAGATCATTAGGCTCTACAAAATAAAGCCTAGTTCACTTAATTAAATTACAAGACTAAGATAACATAATTACTTGAACACAATGAAATAATCCTAACAATCTCCCCCTTTGTGTTTAATTCGCAATTCATTGTAGGTTATCTTGATTTTGTAAAAATGTTGTCCTGAGTCCTCGAAGAACACGTATATCAGCGTATTTATCGGCGGAAGCGTGCGAGTGCGTGTTCTTCTACAATTTTCTCCTCCTTTGTCATGTCTTGTGATCACTCATTTAGGAGATCTTCAAGCTCATCGTTTCTTGACCTTCTCTTCCTCCAAGTCTTCTTTTGAATCTTGTCTTGGAGAATTCGCAAGGAATTTAAAGTTGCTTGCCGGATTTCTTCTTTTTGTCTTCGATCTCTCCCTTCGATAGTGGCACAACTCCCATACGTTTGTTCAACTTTGTGTTGGAATAGGGGAGTTCTCATTTAAATTTAGAAAGGCATACATGAGGTTGCAACTTCGTTTTTGGAGGTCGTGGTTTGCTTGATATTTCGACGACGCTTGAGGATTTGTCGTTTACGATCAATCTTGCACCTTCGTCGTGGTACATCTCCCATTTTCTTTATTTACTACTACTCCCCCTCATGATGATCGAATTGTGGAGATCATCATGGAAGTGGGTGAAAATTGGGCGATGGCTGGGCAAGATGTTCTTGTCGTCGTGACAAGGAGATGACATTGGCTGGCATTGCACGGACACAGGTTGGGTAATAACCCGACGGAGCCACGAAGGCGATTCCTCGTGTAAGAAAAACCGGGTCACAAAAACTTCCCGTTTGCATCGATCTAGGAGCTATGCTCGTAGACGATGGCCTGAAACTGTTGTTTCTGTGCTGTTGCAACGGCAGAACTTCCTTCCGATCATCGAAGCATGTGGAAAAGTGACATGTCTACGGAATTTCTAACGTGATCACATAGATCATGTGTTATAAAAGTGTATGAGTCCGAGAAAATATTTAGAAATATGGGAAGTGAACACACGCTAGACCCTATAATGCTCAAGAAAGTGTGGTAGTGGGGTTCTGCACCACTTAATTCAATATCGCCCGCTCCCGAGTGACGCGGTGATAGTAGGCGTGGCTCCACATGATTTCTTGAAACACCTGTCTTTTGTGAGACAGATGAGTGGGTAAAGATATTCCCTACCACATCATTATACGGACTTCAACCAAGAATCTCGAGCTCACAAGTTCACAAATTCCCATATGAAAATGTGGTCCCTTACACTACCTCGGTGTTCAACTGACCTGCTCCGTAAGTTCTAATCGGATGCATGGAATTTTAGGTTCCCATGGTTCAGTCAAACCCACCTGAATCTAACCCCGGAAAATCACCAAGCCACTCTTAAATGAAAATAACTCGAGAAAATCCCCCTTATACTTTTCAAAATCTAGTTGTGAAACCTCCGGGAAGAAGTTCCTACTCGAGAATGCATCGCACGCGGTTCTAGTGCGACTGAGATATGAGTTGGCCTCATATTGAACAAAAATGACTAAAATACCGCTAAAGTATTCTTCCTCACGACATTTAGACAAAGTCCTATGCAGCAAAGAAATTCGTTCATTGGCCACTGTCCATAATTGTTCGGAGTCGACATTCTTCGTCATCTTCATGTGGCTCTGAGGGTGGGGCGACCCCTTGACGTCTCTCCACCGATGTTCTGAAATCCTTCGTCGTGAGAGCAAATATGATTACCATCATTAAACCATGAAATTCTCAGGGTGTATAACGATGATTGGGCGGCTTTCTGCAGAGTCGGCCTCGCAGAAGAGCCGAAAATCCCCAACCGAATGTTTACAAATAAAATCATCGAGAAAACACAAATTAAGATGCTTTGCTAAAGAATTCCATAAGCAACCACCTAGAGTTGGCACCAATGCAGCACCCAGAGCACATGGCGATGACAACGAGGTCCCCGAGCTTGTATGGGAGAAAAGTTTGAATCAAATATTCAGGAGGAAAACGAAGACACCACCATTGCTGCTTCTTCTTAAGTGGGTCCCTATGCTTTTTTCCTAGATTTTTGTTGCGTCTTTGCCTATAATCTTGAAAATCCTTATATATCCAACTAAATATTTAATGCGATTTTACCATGAAATAAGATGGAAGAATTAACTTATCGTGGGGTGTTGTGTTCTTGAGGGAGGACGTTGGGGGCTTCCTCTTCAATAGATAATTTCTTTATTATCTTCACACAATACACACCTAACTATGTGTTAGGGTTTAATATTTATACCACATGTTGGTATATAATACTTGGGCCATTGTAAGCCCATTACAATAAATAAAAGATCATTAGGCTCTACACAATAAAGCCTAGTTCACTTAATTAAATTACAAGACTAAGATAACATAATTACTTGAACACAATGAAATAATCCTAACAATCTCACCCTTTGTGTTCAATTTGCAATTCATTGTAGGTTATCTTGATTTTGTAAAAATGTTGTCCTGAGTCCTCGAAGAACACGTATATCAGCGTATGTATCGGCGGAAGCGTGCGAGTGCGTGTTCTTCTACAATTTTCTCCTCCTTTGTCATGTCTTGTGATCACTCATTTAGGAGATCTTCAAGCTCATCGTTTCTTCACCTTCTCCTCCTCCAAGTCTTCTTTTGAATCTTGTCTTGGAGAATTCGCAAGGAATTTAAAGTTGCTTGCCGGATTTCTTCTTTTTGTCTTCGATCTCTCACTTCGATAGTGGCACAACTCCCCATACGTTTGTTCAACTTTGTGTTGGAATAGGGGAGTTCTCATTTAAATTTAGAAAGGCATACATGAGGTTGCAACGTTTTTGGAGGTCGTGGTTTGCTTGATATTTCGACGACGCTTGAGGATTTGTCGTTTACGATCAATCTTGCACCTTCGTCGTGGTACATCTCCCATTTTCTTTATTTACTACTACTCCCCCTCATGATGATCGAATTGTGGAGATCATCATGGAAGTGGGTGAAAATTGGGCGATGGCTGGGCAAGATGTTCTTGTCGTCGTGACAACGAGATGGCATTGGCTGGCATTGCACGGACACAGGTTGGGTAATAACCCGACGGAGCCACGAAGGCGATTCCTCATGTAAGAAAAACCGGGTCACAAAAACTTCTCGTTTGCATCGATCTAGGAGCTATGCTCGTAGACGATGGCCTGAAACTGTTGTTTCTGTGCTGTTGCAATGGCAGAACTTCCTTCCGATCATCGAAGCATGTGGAAAAGTGACATGTCTACGGAATTTCTAACGTGATCACATAGATCATGTGTTATAAAAGTGTATGAGTCCTAGAAAATATTTAGAAATATGGGAAGTGAACACACGCTAGACCCTATAATGCTCAAGAAAGTGTGGTAGTGGGGTTCTGCACCACTTAATTAAATATCGCCCCCTCCCGAGTGCCGCGGTGATAGTAGGCGTGGCTCCACATGATTTCTTGAATTACCTGTCTTTTGTGAGACAGAAGAGTGGGTAAAGATATTCCCTCCCACATCATTAGACGGACTTCAATTAAGAATCTCGAGCTCACAAGTTCACAAATTCCTATATGAAAATGTAGCCCCTTACACTACCTCGGTGTTCAACTGACCAGCTCTGTAAGTTCTAATCAGATGCATGGAAGTTTAGGTTCCCATGGTTCAGTCAAACCCAACTGAATCTAATCCCGAAAAATTACCGAGCCAATCTTAAATGAAAATAACTCGAGAAAATCCCCCTTATACTTTTCAAAATCTAGCTGTGAAACCTTCGGGAGGCAGTTCCTACTTGAGAATGCATCGCACGCGGTTCTAGTGCGACTGAGATATGAGTTGGCCTCATATTGAACAAAAATGACTAAAATACCGCTAAAGTATTCTTCCTCACGACATTTACACAAAGTCCTATGCAGCAAAGAAATTCGTTCATTGGCCACTGTCCATAATTGTTCGGAGTCGACATTCTTCGCCATCTTCATGTGGCTCTGAGGGTGGGGCGACCCCTGGACGTCTCTCCACCGGTGTTCTGAAATCCTTCGCCGTGAGAGCAAATATGTTTCCCTTCATCAAACCTTGAAATTCTCAGGGTGTATAACGATGATTTGGGCGGCTTTCTGCAGAGTCGGCCTCGCAGAAGAGCCAAAAATCCCCAGCCGAATGTTTACAAATAATATCATCGAGAAAACACAAATTAAGATGTTTTGCTAAAGAATTCCATAAGCAACCACCTAGAGTTGGCACCAATGCAGCACCCAGACATGGCGATGACAACGAGGTCCCCGAGCTTGTATGGGAGAAAAGTTTGAATCAAATATTCAGGAGGAAAACAAAGACACCACCATTGCTGCTTCTTCTTAAGTGTGTCCCTATGCTTTTTTCCTAGATTTTTGTTGCGTCTTGGCCTATAATCTTGAAAATCCTTATATATCCAACTAAAACATATTTAATGCGATTTTACCCTGAAATAAGATGGAAGAATTAACTTATCGTGGGGTGTTGTGTTCTTGAGGGAGGACGTTAGGGGCTTCCTCGTCAATAGATAATTTCTTTAATATCTTCACACAATACACACCTAACTATGTGTTAGGGTTTAATATTTATACCACATGTTGGTATATAATACTTGGGCCATTGTAAGCCCATTACAATAAATAAAAGATCATTAGGCTCTACAAAATAAAGCCTAGTTCACTTAATTAAATTACAAGACTAAGATAACATAATTACTTGAATACAATGAAATAATTCTAACAATCTCCCCCCTTGTGTTCAATTTGCAATTCATTGTAGGTTATCTTGATTTTGTAAAAATGTTGTCCTGAGTCCTCGAAGAACACGTATATCAGCGTATGTATCGGCGGAAGCGTGCGAGTGCGTGTTCTTCTTCAATTTTCTCCTCCTTTGTCATGTCTTGTGATCACTCATTTAGGAGATCTTCAAGCTCATCGTTTCTTGACCTTCTCTTCCTCCAAGTCTTCTTTTGAATCTTGTCTTGGAGAATTCGCAAGGAATTTAAAGTTGCTTGCCGGATTTCTTCTTTTTGTCTTCGATCTATCCCTTTGATAGTGGCACAACTCCCCATACGTTTGTTCAACTTTGTGTTGGAATAGGGGAGTTCTCATTTAAATTTAGAAAGGCATACATGAGGTTGCAACTTCGTTTTTGGAGGTCGTGGTTTGCTTGATTTTTCGACGACGCTTTAGGATTTGTCGTTTACGATCAATCTTGCACCTTCGTCGTGGTACATCTCCCATTTTCTTTATTTACTACTACTCCCCCTCATGATGATCGAATTGTGGAGATCATCATGGAAGTGGGTGAAAATTGGGCGATGGCTGGGCAAGATGTTCTTGTCGTCGTGACAAGGAGATGGCATTGGATTACATTGCATGGACACAGGTTGGGTATTAACCCGACGGAGCCACGAAGGCGATTTCTCGTGTAAGAACCGGACTTTGGTTGAAGCTGCAAGGACAATGATTATACATTCCGATCTCCCCCACTTTCTATGGGCTGAAGTAGTGAGTACAACTTACTTTATGCAAAATCGGATGATTATTCACAAACGCTTTGAAAAGACGACGTACGAGATAGTAAATCAAAGGATTCCGAATATCTCTTTCTCTAAAGTCTTCAGGTACAAATGCTTTGTGGCAAATGATCGAAAGCATCGAAGCAAGTTCGACCCTAAAGCATTTGAAGCCGTCTTTGTTGGATATTCGTCAACTTCAAAAGCATATCGCGTCTATATCAAGTCTTCTCGCACAATATTGGAAAGTTACAACGTCACTTTTCACGAAGTAACCGATTTGGCTTCTGAACAAGACAGTTCAGAATCCTGGCTTGTAGGCATGTTGGCACAATGTCAACAAATTCCGACAACATCTGCTTCACCCTCAGTAGAAGCACTTCCCGCTGATTTGGAAGACTTGGACTTTCTTTTTGATCATTTTTATCGGAATGAGTCTCCAAAGCCTGCTTCTTCACATTCTATACCAAGCAGCGCACCTTCTTCTTCTACAGTGGAAATTACAAATGAGATTCTCGACCCTGAAAGTCGAACCAATGTTCAAGATTCTCAAGATTCTGAATCACCAACTAGTGATGCCGCTCCTACTAATGCCGATGAGGAAATCCCAACAACTTCAACTTCAGAAATGAATTTCCTCATGAATGCAAGTGGACACGAGCTTATCTTGTCAACAAATAATTGATGATCCTTCAAGTGGAGTACGCACTAGGACATCTACACATAGCGAACTTTTCATGTGCTTCTTAAGCCAAAACGAACCAATCAGGATAGTCGCTATGCAAGACGAGCTCAACCAATTCGAGCGTCTACAAGTTCGGACACTAATTCCTCGACCGCATGGTAAGGCAATTATAGGAACATAATGGGTCTTCAAAAATAAAAAGAACGAGAACGGTGAAATTATCAGGAACAAAGCACGACCTGTAGCAAAGGGGTATAATCAACAGGAAGGCATTGACTACGACGAGACGTATGCCCCTGTTGCTCGAATCGAAGCTTCGACTATTTTTGGCGTACGCGGCTCATAAAGACTTCAAAGTCTATCAAATGGGCGTAAAAACCACCTTTCTCAATGGCGTGTTTAAAGAAGAAGTCTACGTCGCTTAACCCGAAGGGTTCGTGCACGAAAATCATCCTGATTATGTCTATCGATTGGATAAAGCTGTCTACGGACTAAAATAAGCCCCTCGACCTTGGTATGATGTTTTGAGCGAATTTTTAGTAAAATGCAACTTTATAATAGGAACAATCGATACGACATTGTTCATCCAAAATCAGGGCAATGACTTGATGATTGTCCAAGTTTACGTCGACGACATCATTTTCGGCTCGACAAATGAACGACTCTGTCAGAAATTTGGTGATCTGATTAAGACAAAATTCCAGATGAGCTTAATGGGCGATCTCCAATTCTTTCTTGGACTACAAGTCAAGCAACTCTACGATGGAATCTTCATCAGTCAAACCAAGTATATACGAGATATTCTGAAGAGATTTAATCAAGACAAGAGGTCACCTATGAGTAACCCCATGTCCACAAATTGTAAATTAGTTGTTGATCCGCCTGGCAAGGTAGTCAGCATCACAACTTATAGGAGTATCATTGGCTCTCTTCTCACTTAATGTCAAGCCGACCCAACATCATGTTCGCCACTTGTCTCTGCGCCCGATTTCAAGCCGACCCAAAAGAGTCCCACATGCACACGATCAAGCGAATTCTACGGTATCTCAAAGGAACTCCCAACTTAGGGTGATGGTATCCAAAAGGCACTGATTTTAGATTAATTGGCTATACGCATGCTGATTATGCAGGTTGTCGAATGGACAGGAAAAGCACGTCTGTTGGTCCTCAAAGAAGCAAAATTGCGTATCAACTTCGACGGCCGAGGCAGAGTACGTCGCGGATGCTAGGTGTTGCTCGCAAGTTCTCTTGGATGAAAAACGACTCCAATTCCTTATCGCTAAGTTAGGCATGCTGAATCTCAATCTTGCTTGAAATGTGATTCACATGCTCTATTATGTTTATGTATGCTAGTTTATGTGCTTCTTGATCTTTCTTTGTTATATCTTGCGTGATTTTATTTCTCAAATATTTTTTATATAATAAAAATAAAAATAAAAAAAATAATATAGTATAATAAATATATATATATATATAATAATAATATAAAATAATATAAAAATAAACGGGGGATGATGATAATTTTGTCTATTTTTTATTTACTCACATAAATATTTCTATGATGCATGCCTAGTTCGTTGCTTATAAATTCATGTGACATTCTCTTGTCCAAAGAGCTTAGTTTGTTTCACTAGACACAACGCCACATCATATATGTGAGAATTTGAGCCTCAATATATTTTTCCCTTGAGTGTGTCACACTTCAAATGCTTGTCTTCTGATTTATACTTCATGGCCTCATTCTTGCTTTGTGTTAGTTCGTCATGAAAATGATAAGGGCAATCAGGAAATTCCTCACTTGGCTCAAATTATCAATCATTTACTTTGTCCTCTAGTAATCCCCTTTGAGCCTTCTCCAATACTCTTTTTATTTTGAAACCCGATCAAACCTTCAACCTTATTCATAAATTTCGGGGGTTGCTCAAACAAGAAAAAGAGGGGCAGAAAAGGAGACGCACATGATGAAATAATCTCACGATCATTATAAAAGAGAAACTTGGATCTTGTTGTGAACTTCTCCTAGATAATCTCGTATACTCGTCAAAACTACTAGTAGAGAAGCACCCCAAAGTGAACTTCTCCAACGATAATCTAGATCTTATATCGAGAAAAGAAGAAGAGGAGCACGGCCTTGGGTTCAAATTCCATAACTGTGAACCTTCAAAAGGAACACGGTCTCGGCCCGAGAACAAAAGAAAATTTCATCTCTCTAGCCTTGAAAACAAAAGAAGAGACTCCACTTGAGCAAGTGCAGAAGAATGGAACATAAATGAATTTCAAAATGGTCCCTAGAATTGAAGAATTTAAGCTCATTAATTCCAAAATTATCCTACCTTTTTAGTCATAGCCTAAAGTAATAATACCTTCAAAGCCCCTTTGATTCAAATTGATGGACTTTCACTTGGTACATTGATTAAGTGCGCTACGATAACAAGTTAATTGATAAATTTTGTCGTGTTGATATTAGTGATATATCTACTAAATATTCCTATGATAAAAAATAAATTGAGTGCTATGAGTGAACCATGCGAAAGTTGTTGAAATAATTCATACTATGATCTTAGAATATTAGTTTAGTTACATGATTTGACAGCAAATTATTATTCTATGTGTCATGTGAAATTTTTGCGTGATAATATTCAAAATGGAGAATCTGACCCCAAAACATCAAATATACTCACACATTTTAAATGAATTACCACATGCATTGGTCCGAAATTGCCAAAATGCGAAGTTTTATGAAAACGCAAAATTTTAATATACATTATTAGGGGATCATGAATCTACGCTGAATTGATTAAATGCGTTATTTGTGCTTATATCATATATTTTCATATGCATAATTGTGTTGAATATGTGTTAAATTGCCAAAACATTATATGTGCATTTGTTGAGGGGGAGCTTACATGAATATTTGCTATTATCTCCTAAATGATTTACTTGCAATCATAACTTGTCATATTTTCATTCTAAGGGACCGTCAGACAACGCCGTCAAAGAGATCTGCGCGTGAGACTAGAACCCACCAGAACTTTACCAAGATTACCAGTTACAACCACCACCACAAAATTAGATGAACAATACACATATTTTGGTTGCGCGAATTTCTCCTACGTAGTGTTCGTCCTGCACCCTGGTGCGAGATGGTGAGACAACCGGTAGTTGGTAGTGGTGTGGTTTTGAATGAAGTTGAAACACATGGGTCTGAATGGCACTGAAGCCGATCAAGAGCCCACGTTGCCGAGATTCCCCATGGAAATTCGCCAACAATAGTGTTACTTTGGCCGATAATTCAGCGGCGCAAAGAAGCTGGCTTCGATGAACAAAAGAAAGCCACATGTAGCAATTTGTCGATGCCAATAAATTGGGGGAGAAAGAAATAGAATGTACGTTGGGCCAGGAATTGGGATGAAAAATTAAGGGATTATGAAAAGTCAACGCCTGTAAACCGCGAACAATTGTTGCAAACTTGGCCAAACATGGAAGTAGATTGATATTTCTATTTTCTACAAATTATATCTTTTTGTCATTAAAGAAAAAACCCTAGTCTTCTCTCAAACACAGATTTGGGCCAGACCGAAACTGTTCGTTCGAATAGGCGAAACGGATTTGAACTCCAACTTCTCGATCAAAGCAGAGAAAACGAGCCAAAACAACAGGTGCTCTACACATCAGATGAGCCACCCCAAAACAATCGCCACTACAAACTAGAGTCACTGAAAACAAGAGTTCTTTGATCAAGATCCATCTAAAAAATACAGATGGTAGAACCGTTAAAATACCTTCGAAGGTGTAGAGGGTCATGACCATTGTATAAATAGTCATGTTGGAGCAAGAAGAGTCTGAGGATATAACTCCAATCACCAAGTACAAAATATATTCCAAGTTTGACATATAAAAATATTTCAGTCCAATTTGAGGAGGAGTGTCGAAAATTCAAGAAGAAAAGGAAGATATTGTGAGATTTAGACATAAATGTCCAATGGTTAGAAATCCCAACGATTATATTTTAGCCAATATATTGCTATCAAATTGATCTGAAAACAAGAAATATCAAATTATTCTATCATCTTCTTCACATAATTTCAACTGATAGTGGCATAGACATGAAAATACATTAGAAATTTTGATTTCCTTAAAATGCGATTCTCAAGATGCGCACTCTATAAACTGAACCATGAGTTAAATATGTCCAAGTGAATGCTATATAAAATTGTGAGATTTAAAGGAGCCCCTTAATATTTTCCAAGTATGAGTCAATGAAATATATGTACAACAAGACAATTTTACGAAGAAATTAAAGAAAATATATAGTAAGCATAAATATATTTCTATGTAATTGATCTGAAAACAAGAAACATCAAATTATTCTATCATCTTCTTCTTCAGAGAATTTCAACTGATAGGCATACGCATGCAACTCCATTAGAAATTTTGATTTCTTTAAAATGTGATTCCAAAGATGCGCACTCTACAAACTGATCCATGAGTTAAATATGTCTAAGTGAATGTTTGTTAAAATTGTGATATTTAAGGAACCCTAAATATTTTTCAAGTGTGAGTCAATGAAATATTTGTACAATAAAAAAAATATTATCAGGATATAATATATACTAAGCACTTCCATCAAGTACTTTGGCCTCCTTTATACATGGTTTCAAGTTCCATAGAACAAAACAACATATGAAATTAATGGGAAGAAAAGATAAGATAGGTAACATAACCATCATATTCAGGGAAATCACCAACAAATCATGTTCGTCACACCTCAAACAAGGAACACAATATGTTAGCATTACAATTGAAAAACCCAAAACCGATTTTTTCTTCTTCTTTTAACATTCAACAACTAAACTGTAATATGATTGTAAATTTTATTTCGGGCCCGCGGTGTTCCGACGGGGCAGGCATGCCCGCGCCCGCCCTGGCAACCCGTTTGATGACTCTAAAGGAGAGCTTCAATACATCTTATGATACTAAGTACTAATGAATCTATTTTCTAATGTAACCACTTTTCAGCTTAACTCGCGATGCGTCTATTGTGAAATTTAACGGCTTCGACTATTCTCAAAGGTCTGAACAACTCTTGTATCATCTTGGTTTTCAAGACCTTTGATTCTACGACAATTTCTTATGGTAGAATGTTCGGCAGAACCATCCATCAGGATCTCTCAAAGACCAATTGGTAAACGAACTTCAGACATCGGTAATGAACAAAGGACAAGACACGACGGAAAAATGACTCGACTCGGTATTGACCAACTGAGACCATGACCGAAGCCGCAGCAGTCGGACGTCGAGCTAGTCGAGGCTGAAGTTCAAGAAGCCGAAGCCAAAGCGGACGAAGCCCAAGACGCCGAGGGAAAAGTGGCCGAAGCCAAGTCGTCCGAGCCCGAACCAGTAGGCCGAAGTGACCCCGCAACCAAGGCAGAGTAAGTCAAGGCCGAAGCACAAGAGACCGCGGCCAAAACGACTGAAGAGGCCAAAGGCCAAAGCCAAGTCGGCCGATACCGAACTAGTCGCGGCCAAAGCAGCCGAAGCCCATGAGGCAGAGGTCGAAGCAGTTCGCCAGAATTTGAGGCCCTCATGGCCGAGGCTCCCGAAGCCCCCAAGGCCGAAGCGCTCAAAGCCCCCAAGGCCGAAGCGCCTGAAGCACTCATGGCCGAGGCACCCATCAAAATGTTAAATAAATACATATGATGAGTACCATATCAAATTTGAGTCCATGAAGACGAAGAAGGAGAAGAAGAAGAAGAAGTCCACAAAGTCATTACCCATGATGTAATTAGTGAAGTCGTCACCCAGAAAGTCATTATCCAGGAAGTCATGAGCGAAGTCGTCATCCACAAGGTTATTACCAAGGAAGTCATTGTCCGGGATATCTTTACCTAGGAAGTTACGATGGAATTCGCTGTCCAGGAAGTCATTACCCACAAACTCTTTACCCATGAAGTGTTTACTCGAGGATTAGCTGTGAAGGCCGAGGCACAATTGATTCAAGGTTTCAACAAAATTTACGGCATAAAAAAATATCAAGTGTGGAGGAAGTTATCGGCGTTCGACTAGACACTGCCAGAACAGGTCGAGTTGGCCGAGGAGGCCGAACACATCCTCTGAGGTCGAAGCGGCCGAGGCCGAGGCCGAGGAGAACCAGCGGCCGAGGCCGAGGAGACCCAACAGCCGAGCAGAGGTTGCTGAGGTCCGGGGCTACACGACCCTACGGAAGCCAAGCACATGTCGAAGCCAAGGTAGATATGACCCTGCCGAGTACATCTCGTTGAGGCTGAAGCGGCCAATGACGAAGAGACCCAACGGCCAAATAGACCAAGTAGGCGAGGCCGAGGAGGACGAGCGGCCGAGGGCGTCATAAAACTGCTGAAGCGAAGCACCTGCCAAAGCCAAGGTCGCTCTCGCCGAGGCCAAGGAGACCCAACAGCAACAGAGACCCAGCATTCGAGGCCAAGCTAGCCGCATCCGAGCCGCGGCCGAGACACACCAAGTCTCGTTAAAGCATGTGTCCTTAGAAGTCAAAGAGCTTCGGAAGAACATGAGCTAATCGGATACCCAAAGGAATATTACTAACAAGTTGAATGAATGAAAGACAGGAACTCAAGCCATGGAAACCTCCGGCAAAACTGGGGCAAAAAGCCCTGACCTTCTCGGGCAACCAAAAGCTTAAGCCCTAGCAACCCTATGCGATTCAACTCGTAGAGAAGTTTTATAGTTTACAATTTTTTCGTTGAAAAACACCATTCCTCTTGATGGGCTAGAAATAATAAAAGTATTTCTATTTATGCGAGGATATATAAACATCAAGGAGACAACAACTTGTCAGAATTCGTCACAAAACTCGAAAAAAATGTAAGGGAGGCAAAAGCTCTCGACAGAGGTCAAAACCCTCGAAAGAGGCCAAAGCCCTCACGAGAGGCAAAAGCCCTAACCTTAGTCCAAAGCACTCGAAAGAGGCCAAATTCCTCCGAGAAGAAGAGAAGTCCTTTGAAGAATGGAATGGAGGCAAAAGTCCTCGAAAGATGCCAAAGCCCTCAGGAATGACAAAAGCCTTAAACTTAGGCCAAAGCCCTCCGAGAAGACTAGATGACCTTTGAAGAATGGAAGGAAGGCAAAGCCCTCGAAAGAGGCCAAAGCCCTCGCAAGAGGTCAAAGCCCTCCGAGAAGAAGAGAAGACCTTTGAAGAATGGAAGTGAGTCAAAAGCTCTCAACCTCCGCTCGCAAGTGGAAATGTCGATAGAAGGAAGGCAACCTCCGGTCAAAAGGGTATCAGCCTAGAAGAGGATATATGTATATATGGGGTGAGCAAACCACAAGCTCAATGAGAAAATAATATGGACACACCTTATCCTCACATTGAGGTGTATCCCCAATGATGAATACCAATACAATCATCAAACATCACTACTTTGAACTACCGCACAAACATAATCATGTATACCAAAAATAACAAATGACATAAACGACGCGTGGGTAGCCATAACCTCACTCGAGCTGACTCCCCGTCGAGAGTCAGACGAGTCCGTCACCGTACTCTAGACAATGTATAGGGAATGATCGTATAAACTATGTATGCCATGCATGTCCCACTCTGATGACGTTGGCATTAATAATTCTTAACGATCACCTTCCAACAATGATGGCGAACGGATAGGTGTAATCGTTAGGCCACACTCACCCGGTCTCGCCCAACCACGGGTTACTAATGCCAGTCTCACTCACCTGAATCGTGGCAGTTTTTGGCTACTAATTAATATTGCCACTCTCACTCACCCGAATCCTGACTAGTTCGGGCTACTAATATCACGGTACCGAGTATGCAACATAAAAAATAACATAGTACAATTGTGAGCCCTCCAATCAAATGGAGCATATAGAATAGTGATGTGTCATCACGTTCATATAACCCACATATTAAATCAATCCAAAAACCAGCTCATATGTTTAATATCATGTCAACAAAAATAAATAGAATATCCTATAGCTGGCAAGGCTCACTATCACATAAACACCACAAATTCACACCAAATCTCATCAAATAAGGCGAATATCAATAACCTATAACCGATAAGGGTCTCTGTCAATTAAGCATAATATCGCCTAAATTCATAAAAGAATGAAATAAACGATTCATCACAAGGTTCACACATCCCGTGAAGGGAAAGTGTCCTCATATTATCAACTCACAGGTAAAGTACTAGCTTTCTCCAAGATGTGAAGCTGCCCTCGGGTCCTCGATCGATGTTCATTCGCCTAATAAGAAGATAAAATCAATTAAACAATATCGATCTTTAAAACCATTACATAAATAGATCTTCTGCGACCCGAGCTGCTCGAAAAGTTCAAAAGGATCAATATGAGCATGTGATAATGTTTGAAGGATATCTGAAAGCAGAAATTATAAATTTAAGGTTCGAAATTCCTTCAATAAGCAAAGAAAATTTCATGTTTCGAGCTGTAACTTAAAAAATTCACATAACAATGTACGATTATCCGAATTGGCTGATTCCAACTGTTGTGAAAACCTGAAGAGTCTAGCTTTTAAACGGAATATATTTCCGAAACATCGGATTTCATTAGCTAGATTAAAATCGTCAAAAAACTTAAACTTCGCACAGACTAATTTCTGTTACGCGGCTGGTATTCAAAAATTCAATAAGTATCGGATTAAGACGATTCAGGCGGCTATGGAAACCTGATAATGTTGGCTTTCTATAGAAACCAATTTCATGCCAATACAAGCAGTATAACCATGTCTAAATCGAAGAATGTAGGGACTGCACACATGATGGACAGAAAATTTACTGCTTTACAGCTTAATGTTCGAAAAATCATAGAAAATCGTACGATTACCGGATTGAAACGATTCCAGCGGCGCTGAAAAACCCAAGAAGTAAACGTTCCACAAACATAAATTTTGAAAGAATCTGAGTATAATACTGAGGTCAGAATCGATCAAAACAGAAACTGCGCAGAGAATCTATTTTCTGAAAATTGAACAAAAAATTTGAATTCAAAGAGACCAGCTATGTTAAACATTAATTACCTCAAAACAGCTCTGATCAAGACACGAATACTCAGACTAAGCTCCCCCCCCCCCTCCCCCCATTTTTTTTCGAAATTTTCCTTGCCCTCCCCGTTTTTTTCGGTTGCTTAATTAGGAATGCAATACGTATGAGATAAGGATAACAAAAAGTTCTAGAAAGAAAAGAGACAACTAAATGGGCGTGGGCTGAAATGTAAAACTTTTAGTTGGGCCATTTTTAATTAGATAGGTGTGATAAGATATCTCCCCCTTCAACATGTTTCGTCCTCGAAACGTAAACCATGGATGTACCTAGTATATCGAATAGATTTGGATATTGATGACGCATGAGGGCTTCTGGTTCCCATGTTTCCTCCTCTACTTTGTCGTTTCGCCAAAGGACTTTTACCAAAGGAATGGATTTGCTACGAAGCTTCTTTTCTTGTCGATCCAAAATTTGCATCGGTTGAATGCGTATGAGAGATTTTCCTTTAGTTCGTGCGGAGGAGATTCAAGTACATGTGAAGGATCTGGTTCATACTTTTGCAGCATAGACACGTGGAAGACGTTATGGATTTGCGACAATTCTGATTTGTTCGATCAATTGCAAGGAGCCACCGTTTTCTCAAAAATCGATTTGCGATATGGTTATCATCAACTCAAGATTAGGGAACACGATATCCTTAAGTCTGCTTTTCGAACCAGATATGGGCATTTCGAGTTTTGTGTTATGCAGCTTTCATGGATCTCATGAATTGAATTTTTTGCCCGTACTTGGATAAGTTTGTTCGTCTTTATCGATGACATACTTATATACTCCACATCTGACGATGAACACGCTCGACATCTTAGAACGGAACTGGAGACTCGTCGGGAAAATCGTCTTTATGCTAAATTGTCGAAATGTGAATTCTGGCTTAGTGAAATAAGCTTTCTTGGTCACCGCATATCCAAGGAAGGAATTTTCGTAGATCCATCAAAAATTTAAGCCATAGTAATTGGGATCGTCCGAAGAATGTAACTGAAATACGGAGTTTTCTAGGATTCGATGGGTACTACCGAAGATTCGTCAAAGATTTCTCATTGTTATCTTCCTCTTTGACCAAACTAACTCGAAAGGGTGATGAATTCGAATGGAACGACAATTGCGAGAAAGCATTTCAAGAGTTAAAAAGGGGGCATACCTCGGCTCCTATTATTACATTGCCTGATCCGGAGATTCGAGAATTTACCATCTATAGTGATGTGTCGAAACAAGGCTTGGGTGCGTTCTTATGCAAGAAGGCAAAGTGGTGGCATATGCTTCAAGACAACTAAAGAAGAACGAAGAAAATTATCCGACACATGATTTGGAGCTGGCCGCCATTGTCTTTGCGTTAAAAATCAGGAGGCGTTACCTTTATGGCGCGACTTGCCGAATATTTACGCATCACAAGAGCTTGAAGTACATCACCACTCAAAAAGAGCTCAACCTTCTACAACGACGATGATGGAGTTAATTAGCGACTACGATTTGATCATTGATTATCATCAAGGCAAAGCTAATGTCGTAGTCGATGCCTTAATCAGAAAATCTTCGACCTCACTTGCTTCGATCCGATCGGATTATCTTCCTCTCTTGGAACAAATAAAAGACCTTCGTATCTCGCTTCATCATGAGGAGTCAAGTGAAACTTCCTTACTCGCTAAATTTGAAGTTAGACCTACATTGTTCGAACAAATTCGAGAAAAACAGGCACGCGACACTCGCTTACAACAAATTGCAAAGCAAGAACAAGATGAGATGAACGATTCAAAACTCGAGACGATGAACTTCTTACCTTTTGAAATCGTGTATGTGTACCATTAGACCAAGATCTTCGTCGATCTATTCTCGAAGAAGCTGATTCTTTAGCCTATGCAATGGATCCAGGTAGCACAAAAATGTATTGAACTCTTCGAGAATACTATTGGTGGCTTGGTAAGAAGCGAGACATTGCTGAATTCGTATCGAAGTGTCTGTCATGCCACCAAATTAAAGCTGAGCACAAGAAACCAGCGGGCACTCTTCAACCTCTTCCTATCCCCGAGTGGAAATGGGATAATATCACCATGGATTTTGTATTCTGTTTACCTCGAACCGAGAAGGGGAATGACTCCGTATGGGTTATCGTTGATTGTCTGACAAAATCTGCTCATTTTCTTCCCGTTCATACCAAAGATAGCTTGGAGAATTTGCTGAAGCTGTATGTTGATGAAGTCGGAAGACTGCATGGCATACCAGTGTCCATTTTATCAGATCGAGACCCTCGTTTTACTTCACGCTTTTGGCCTAGTCTTCAAAAGTAGGTACGAAATTATTATTCAGCACGACATATCATCCACAGACCGATGGGAAATCGGAGAGGACGATTCAAATGTTAGAAGACATATTACATGCTATGGTTTTGAATCTAAGCGGCAGATGGGATAAATATGTGGCGTTGATGGAGTTCGCGTACAACAATAGTTATCACTCAAGCATTGGGATGACCCCGTATGAAGCTCTCTAGGGTCGAACGTGTCCAACTCCGCTCTTTTGGGATGAAGTTGGTGATAGGAAGATTGAACAAGTGGAGTTCATTGAAGACGCGACTGAAAAAGTTAAACTCATTCGAGATAGGCTTAAAGCAGCTCAAGATCGACAGAAGAGTTATGCTGATAATCGAAGATGTGATATGGAATTCAATGAATGTAGCATGATACTTAAAGATTTCTCCGTGGAAGGGCATATTACGCTTTTGTCATCATGAAAAGCTCAGCATCCGATATATCGGCCCGTTTCCCATTACCGAACGGATTGGTCGTGTCGCATATAGATTGAAACTACCATTCAACTGACGGTAGTCAATGCATAGACGAAGTGATCCATCATTTTTCTTGACGAAAAGAACAGGACTACCCCACGGAGATGTACTAGGTTGAATGAAACCCTTCTCTAATAGGTCTCCTAATTGCACCTTGAGTTCCTTAAGTTGGGCTGGGGACATTCGATATGGCGGGATTGATATAGGAGCAGTCTCGGGAATAGTATCAATGACGAAATAAACTTCTCGAATTGGTGGTTGTCCTGGTAGATCATCGGGAAATACATCAGGGAATTCTTTTACAATGGGGATATCATCCATCATGGTTGCAGAACAAGAAGTGTCGATGATCGAAGACAAAAATGCTTCACACCCCTTATGCATTAATTTACGAGTTGTTAGCGTCCTTTTAAAATAGATTATCTGAATTGGCTGATTCCAACTGTTGTGAAAACATAAAGAACTTAGCTTTTAAATGGAACAGATTTCAGAAGAGTTCAATAGCTAGATTAAAATGGTCAAAAAACTAAAACTACGCACAAACTAATTTCTGTTTCGCGGCAGGTATTCAAAAATTCATTAAAAATCGTATAAGTATCGGATTAAGACGATTCAGGCGGCTATGAAAACCTAATAATGTTTGCTTTCTACAGAAACAAATTTCATGCCAATACGAGCAGTATAACCATGTTTACATTGAAGAATGTAGGGACTGCACACATGATGAACAGAAAATTTACTGTTTTACAGCTGAATATTCGAAAAATCATAGAAAATCGTACGATTATCGAATTGAAACGATTCCAACGGCACTGAAAACCCCAAGAAGTAAGCTTTCCACAGAGATAAATTTTGAAAGAATCCGAGTACAATACCGAGGTAGGAATCGATCAAAAGAAAAACTACGCAGAGAATTTATTTTTTGAAAATTGAACAAAAACATTGAATTCAAAGAGACCATATAACTATGTTAAGCATTAATTACCTCAAAACAACTCCGATCAACACACGAATACTCAGAGCTAAGCTCTCCCCCCCCCCTTTTTTCAAAAGTTACCTTGCCCTCCCCCTTTTTTTTTCGGTTGCTTACTTAGGAATGCAATATGTATGAGATCAGTGAAGAGAACATTAGAATTGTGCTTTATTATTTCATTATCCTTGTAATTAGGGGCGTAATTAGAAGTTTTGATAGTGTAGGACCTAATAGCAATTATACCTTGGATATATGTATAAATATGATGTACACTATCAAAATTAATACAAGTTTTATTATTCGGAAAAATAAAAAGCATCAATTCCATATTTTAAACGAGAGAATACGTTCGAGAAACACGGAAAGCTAACAACCTCTCTCAAGATCTTCAACGTGGATATTCAACCGAAGGTAATCCGTAAGATTTCTTACTCGAATACCGAGAATTCGTGCTTAGATTGCTTATTGATTGATGAATCAGGACCTAAAAATTGGTATCAGAGCTAATCGTGATTGATTTTGGACAGAATTCGCAATTTTCAGCTCAAAATAATTTTCCAGGTTTTTCGATCGAAAAACTCACGTGACTTATATTTTGATCAATATGCTTAATTGTGCGAATTTTGTTGTTGATTTTGCTGATTAAGTGATAGATCATATGTTAGGATTGATATACGTACTGATTTCAATCGCTTAGAATGTCATAATAATTCAGATTTTCGATTTAGAACGATTTTTGCGTTTGCGATCAAGTTTTGAGTCCGAACTGATCTTCTTACATCTCGATATATTTTGCTATTAAACATGGTTGATTCTGTGTTTGTTCATATCTAGAACTGTTACACGAGTGATTATCCATAATTTCAGCACCTAAATTAAACATCTCGGTTGAATCTGGAATTTTCACTGTTACATTGAACTTAGTTATTCTTCGATCAGTTCTTCTTTCGAAAAAATTGGATCGAAAAATATTTTTCGACCAAGTTTGCAGCCGAGAAATTTTTCGACGACAAACACTATTTTCGAGTGTTTTACTCAAATTTAAGACTCGAAAAACATTATTTTAATAATTAGTTTTTCGGTTCATATATAAATATCTTTTTCCAGCGAATAAATTTTTCGATCCAAAACTAGCTTAAACATATTTTCAATCGAAAAATATTTCATCGAAAATTTTTACAGTCAACAATTTGAGTCAAACTAAAAACAAAGTTTTTCGATCACTAGTAATTTTTCGATCACAAGTTATTCAATAAGAGTTTTTGTGATCAACATAGTTTTTAACCAAAATATTTTTCGATAAGATCATCTTTTCAACATTTTTTTCGAGAAAAATATTTTTCGATAAACATATAACTAAATCCTTAAACGTTCGAAAAACTTTTTGGATTAAAAAGTTTAACATTTTTAAATCGAAAAACTTTACTGCTCGAAAAACATTTCGACCACTACATTTAAAAGAAATAAAAAATTGTGAACTTCAAAAACTTACGAAAAATATTGGTTTCCGATGTATCTATTTTGATACTCAATATTTTCGATCAATAATTCAAATTTCGTTAACAAATCTTGAAGTATCAATCTTTACTTACCAAATATTTTCGAAACCTTAACAATTTCTCTTTCACGACCGGAGCATAGGTTCAAAAAGAAAGTTGTTTAAAGTACGAATCAAATATTTCTAACCAAGTTTGTCACTTGTGAAGCATTTTTCATTACGATTCCAAACTTTCACGAAGATCCTACCAATCAACAAAAATGGATGCTTACTCACTCGAAAATGACGTCCGCTCTCCAATTTTTCGAAGAGGCGAATACACGGTATGGAGAAGCCGGTTCATCAACTTCTTGGAAACGAAAGATCAAGCCATAAATTTGATCGCGTCACTTCAAGAAGGTCCAGCTCAATTCTGGCTCATCCAAGAAGGAGATGCCACAAACAATCCTCCTATTCCTGCAACCAGAAGACTTAAAGTTCCTGGTGAATACACCGAGGGGGAGCGTTTAAGAGCCAAAGCAGACTTGGGAGCCAAGACTTTCCTCATGCAAGGAATACCGAATGACATCTATAAGCAAATAGATAGTCTATCGAGCGCAAAGGCCATGTGGGACGAGCTCCACAAGATGATGCGACGAACCGAAGTTGGAGTCAAAGCAAAGAAAGCAAATATTCTAACAGCTTACGACTCTTTCAAAGCCAAGACAGAGGAATCAGTTTATGAACTCTATCAAAGATATCTAACTCTTCTTAATGAAATGAGGAAGATAGATATATTCAAGACCAACATGGAGGTCAACATCAGATTTCTTTCTTCTCTTCAACTGGAGTGGAAGAAAATATCCATTCAAATCCGACAAAATAAGGATTTAGATGAAATGGATATCCACGCCATCTTTGATAATCTCGCCCAACATGCAGAAGATATAAGCGAGATCCAAAAAGAACTAAAGGGCAAGCAGATCGACGATTCTATAGCATTTGTCTCTGAAGAAAGCAGAGCCGATCTCGAAAGGATAAAAGTATCAAACTGCCAAGTTCTTCAGAAGATGAAGGAGAATCTAACTCGGACTCCGAACCTGATATGAAGGAGTTCAAGAAACAGTTAGCTCTCATTTCTAAAATGATGAGTAAAAAGTTTTACAAAAAGAAATCCTCGTCTTCGGCCAATAAACTTCGGACATCTAGCTCCAAGCAAAGGGAAAGATCGGCCGAGTCCTCAAAATAAAAAAGTGTCCAAGAACCACCAAAATGTTATAATTGTGGAAATATCGGACACTTCTCCAAGGAATGAAAACTACCCAAGAAAAAGGACGCCAACTACTACTCCAAAAAATTCCAATTCACTAAACAGAAAGAGGCTGGAGTAGCACTGATGGCACAACAAGAGCATTGGCTGGAAGACACCACAGATTCTGAAGACGAAAATCTTGCAATTATGGCATACCTCGACGACGCTTCAAATGATGACCCATCAAGGAGGCCTGACGACGACGACGACAAAGCATCCTCTTCGTCACAAGAGGTACACATGTCTAATTCCACATTATTAAACATGTTAGAATCGTTACAGGTTAAGTACACTAACATGAAAATTGAGCGGAAACGAACAAAGGAATTAGAAGAGAAACTAGCTCTTAGCGAAAGCAATTTCCAAAGGCAATTAGATAAGAAAATTCACCTCGAAATTCTCTTATCTAATGCTAAGGAAAAAATCTATAGTCTTAAAAATAATTTCAAAGAAATTTCTGACGAACGTAAGAAACTTTATTCAAGGATTAAAACGTTATATGATATTCTAAAAAAAACGGGTCAAACGGATCAAACTATATTTCTAAATCAACCTCTTGATACATAATTTTATAATCCTAAAGAGGGCTTAGGTTTTAACAATCCATGTAACTTGAAAAAGGTCAATTTTAGACAATTATACGATATCAAGTATATGGGATTAGGTTTAACTTCTCTAATGGCATTTACTAATTCTTCCGAAATAAATGCTTTAGAAAAATCTAAACGACAAGCCACTGATAGGACTAACATTCCTTTTGACTACACCGACTTGAATAATAGTTACAAGACAAGAGATCTCAACTTGTCTAGTGATTATAATTCATTATATCTCCTAGAAGATTTCTCTAACGACAAGGAAGATAATTTTGATCATTCTCAAAATTCTAATTTCTGTTATATTCCAGCTATTATTAGAAAAATAGCTTATTTAAATGCTTCCTTGGAAACAGAAAGAAAGAATTTCAAGCTGAAAAAAACGAAATTTTACTGGAGATTTCCAATCTCAAAACTTCCTCTACTTTAAAAACTTGTCCTGATCTTATTTTGAAAGAAAAATCTTTAATGAAGGACAAGATTAAATCTAAGAAAAACTCTCCCATTATTTTTCAAAATATTTCAAAAGAAGCTAAATCTTCTTTAAAAATTGTAAAGAGAGAAAACGAATCCTTAATGCTTAAAAAAGGAAAAAGATTTTTACTAACTCTTTTTCTACTCCATCCACAGGTAGAGTAGTAAAAGAGGTGAAGCATGCTAAGGAAAGAGTGCCTAGAATAAAATTTCAGGAGAAAAATGATTTGTTATCTATTTCTTCTATGTCAAAAACTAAGGACACTCGTACGACGACAGCCATTTCTAGTATTGTTACCTCAACCTATGCGTTAAAGCCTATTAATTTTGAAAGCACAAACTTTGACATTGGCTCTACTTCTAAAAACAATGATCATCTTTCTAAGATAAATGCAAGTCTTAAGTCTCATAAGAAACAAGATCCGGCTATTAAGAAAGCTTATAGCTCCATACGTTCTTGTCCTCACCTAAGATACCCAGTCCACGTACATTTAGCTAAACACCTTAGGAGACTAGCTAGAGAAAAGATCTTCTCAAGCAATAAGATAAATCAGACATTTGCTCGTGCTGAAATTAACCTCCCATGTAAGGTTCAACCTCATTGGGTTCCTAAAACACCCCCTAGGCCAACACAAGACAATAAGGCCAAGTTGCCTAAAGAAGTACCACTTAAATCAACTACTTCTAAGTTGGTTTGCTTACCTGAGCATTCCAATACTTTAGGAAACAAATATGACCAAACCTTACTAATCAAACCTGTTAATCCGAGAGGACCCACTCAAAAGTGGGTACCTAAATCTCTCTAACCTTTTTCTATGTATATTCATCATGTGTGGTATTTAGATTCTGGTTGCTCCACACACATGACGGGAAAACAAGAACTGTTGAGCAACTACCAAGATCGTTACAATGGAAAAGTCCGATTTGGCAAAAATGACTCAGCTCCCATACTCGGATTTGGAGACATTTTACTGCCAAATTTGACGATTAAAGATGTCTCTTACGTCCAAGGTCTCCAGCATAATCTGTTCAGCATAGGACAATTCTGTGACAAAGGATTTCAAGTAGTATTTCTAGCTGAATAGTGCAGAGTTTTGAATAGTCAGAATCAAGAGCTTATCACAGGATCACGAAGATCAAATCTATACACAATCATTCTGACAACAGTTCAACCTTCGACAGCTGTATGCCTCATCTCTCAGACAACAATCAAGAGGAACAGCTGATGGCATCGACGTCTGTCTCATCTATATTTAAAAGTTCGGTCAACGGTCTGCCAACAAACCAAGAGCATCACTGTTCGGCTAGTCAATTGGGAAAAATGAAGCGAGCTTCACATAAAATCAAGCAAGTTGCTTCTACATCTCGACCCTTAGAGTTACTTCACATGGACTTTTGTGGACCGATGAGTACACAAAGTATTAACGATCGAAAATATGTGTTAGTAATTGTCGACGATTTCTCTCGCTACACATGGACAAGATTTCTCAAAACTAAAGATGAGACTGGAGGCTTGATAGAAAGCTTTGTGAATACCACACAAAACCTCTTGCAAAAGAAAATTCAAGTAATCAGAACTGATAATGGAACTGAATTCAAGAACAAGCGTCTTCACAATTTTTATCAGTCACTTGGAATTATTCAACAATTCTCAGCCGCAAAAACGCCTCAACAAAATTATGTCGTAGAAAGAAAGAACCGAACTCTAGTTGAAGCTGCAAGAACAATGCTCATATACTCCGGTCTTCCTCACTTTCTATGGGCTGAAGCTGAGTACGGCATGTTTTACTCAAAATAGGACAATTATTCACAAACGCTTCGAAAAGACGCCATATGAGTTAATTAATCAAAGAATCCCGAATATCTCATTCTTCAAAGTATTTGGTTGCAAGTGTTTTGTGGCCAACTATCGGGAGCATCGAAGCAAGTTCCATCCCAAAGCCTTTGAAGCCATTTTTGTCGGATATTCCTCTACTTCAAAATCATATCGCGTCTACCTCAAGTGTTCTCGTACAATTCGTGAAAGCTACAACGTCACCTTTCAAGAAATGACGGAATTGACTTATGAACAAAACAGTTCAGAACCCGAGCTTATAGGCGTGTTGGCTCAAGGTCAACAACTTTCGGAAACTTCTACATCAACGTCAAGTGAAGCAATTCCCGCTGACCATGAAGATTTAGATTCTCTATTCGAACACTTTTATCGGAACAAGTCTCAAATGCATGCGTCGTCTCACTGGACACCAAGCAATGCCCCATCTCCCTCAATGGAAGAAATTCATTTTGAGACTCGTTTTCTTCAAAATCCGACAAATGTTAGAGAGTCTACTAATTCAGAATCTGCATTTGGTGCTGCAGCTCCTATAAATGCAGATGAGGAAATTCCTATCGATTCAACCTCTGAATTGAATTTCCCTACTATGAATGATCAACCCATTAATTCAGGATATCTCGATCTACAATCCAGTGACGATTCTACTTCGGTTATTCCTCATAAACGCAAATGGACTCGAGCTCATCCTACTGACCAGATTATCGGTGATCCTTCAAGTGGTGTACGTACTAGGACGTCTACACAACGCGGTTTATACACATGCTTTCTAAGCCAAAACGAACCAAATAAGGTAGCCGAAGCTCTTAAAGACCTGGATTGGGTAATTGCGATGCAAGATGAACTCAACCAGTTCGAGCGTCTACAAGTTTGGACATTGGTTCCTCGACCACAAGGCAAAACCATAATTGGAACTAAATGGGTTTTCAAGAACAAGAAAAATGAGAACGGTGAAGTAATCAGGAATAAAGCACGGCTCATTGCTAAGGGATACAATCAACAAGAAGGAATTGATTACGACGAGACGTATGCTCCGGTCGCCCGTATTGAAGCTATTCGCTTATTCCTAGCATACGCGGCTCACAAAGACTTCAAAGTCTATCAAATGGACGTCAAAACTGCCTTTCTCAACGGCGTATTAAAAGAAGAAGTCTACGTCGCTCAACCCGAAGGGTTCATGCACGAAAAACATCATGATCATGCTATCGATTGGACAAAGCTCTCTATGGACTAAAACAAGCCCTTCGTGCTTGGTATGATGTTCTGAGCGAATATTTGGTCAAATCCAACTTCATCAGAGGAACAATCGATACGACTCTCTTCATCAAAAGGCAAGGCAAAGACTTGAGGATCGTTCAAGTTTACGTTGATGACATCATTTTCGGATCGACGAATGAATGTCTCTGTCAGAAATTTGGTATCTCATGAAGACCAAATTCGAGATGAGCTTAATGGGAGAACTCCAATTCTTTCTTGGATTACAAGTCAAGCAACTCGATGATGGCATCTTCATCAGTCAGACCAAATATATCCGAGATATTCTGAAGAGATTTAATCAAGACAAGAGCACACCGATGAATACTCCAATGTCTACTAATTGCAAATTGGATGTTGATCCGTCTGGAAAAGCTGTCAAAATCACCACCTATCGGAGCATTATCGGATCTCTTCTCTACTTGACATCCAGCCGACCCGACATTATGTTTGCAACTTGCCTATGCGCCCGCTTTCAAGCAGACCCAAAGGAGTCCCACATGAATGCCATCAAGAGGATTCTACGATATCTCAAAGGAACTCCAAACTTAGGGCTTTGGTATCCTAAAAATACTAACTTTCGACTTACTGGCTATACTGATGCTGACTATGCAGGTTGTCGAATGGACAGAAAAAGCACGTCTGGCGGAGCACAATTTTTAGGCGAAAAATTAGTCTGCTGGTCTTCAAAGAAACAAAATTGTATGTCAACATCGACGGCCGAGGCGGAATACGTTGCGGCTGCCAACTGTTGCTAGCAAATTCTATAGATGCGAACACAACTACGCGATTACGGGTTTGATTTCAATAACATTCCCATTTACAGTTATTCTCAAAGTGCTATTGCCATTACTTGCAATCCTGTTCATCATTCACGCACGAAACACATAGATATTCGATACAATTTTATAAAAGATCATGTAGAAAAAGGCACGATAGATATGTATTTTGTTAAAACGGAGCTTCAACTTGCCGACTTATTCACTAAGGCATTGGATAAAAAACGATTCCAATTCCTTATTGCTAAATTAGGCATGTTGAATCTCAATCTTTCTTGAAATGTGCTTTACATGCTCTCCTACGCTTCATTTTGATATTCTATGTGCTTCTTGATATTCCTTGATTATTTAGTGTGACTCTATCTTTTAATATTTTTTTAATATTTTTTTCATAAAAGAAAATTAATAATAAAATATATATAAATATATATATATATATAACTATATATATAATAAATAGTATAAATAAAATAAATGGGGGATGACGATAATTTTGACCATTTTATTCACAAAAATATTTCTTCGATATATATGATTATGTTCTTTGGCTAAAAATTCATATGACATTCTTTTATCCAAAAGAACTTTGTTTGTTTCACTAGACACAAAGCCACATCATACATGTGAGAATTTGAACCTCAATATTTTTTTGTGTGCCACACTTCAAATGACTATCTTTTGGTTTGTACTTCGTAGCTTCAATCTTGCTTTTGTGATTAATTTGTCATGAAAATGATAAGGGCAGATTAGGAAATTCCTCACTTGGCCCAAATTATAAATCCTTTACTTTTTCCTCTAGAAATCCCCTTTGAGCCTTCTCCGACATTCTTTTTCTTTATAAACACCCAATTAAGCCTTCAACATTATCCAAATGATTCGGGGTTACTCAATCAAGAAAAAGAGGGGGGGAGCAAAATTGATGTACATTATGCATTTCTCAATCATTATAGAAGAGAAACACTGATCTCACTGCAACTTCTCCTAGATAATCTCGTATACTCCTAGAAGAGAAGCTGTTAGGTCTTGATTCATCAATCAACAAGCAATCTAAGCACGAATTCTCGGTATTCGAGTAAGAAATCTTACGAATTACGTTCGGTCGAATATTCGCGTTGAAGATCTTGACAGAGGTTGTTAGCTTTTCCGAGTTTCTCGAACGTATTCTCTCGTTGAGAATATGAATTCAATGCTTGTTATTTTCTGAATAATAAAACTTGTATTAACTTTGATAGTGTACATCATATTTATACCTATATCTAAGGTATAATTACTATTAGGTCCTACACTATCAAAACTTCTAATTACGCCCCTAATTACAAGGATAATGAAATAATAAATATTCTCTTCAATCTCCCCCTTTGTGCTTGACTTCGTTTCAGCTCCTTTTATCCTTGTCGGGCGTAAAAAGACTTCCTCAATCCCAATGCTGTCTCGTAGCGTCGAACAACATTCCTCAGCTCCAATCTCTCATTTATAGCATCTAGAAGCTCGTTCAAGAGTGGGGCCTCTTCTTCACAAAGATCTTCGAAGATTGTCTCTTCGGTGATCTCTCCCAATCTATTCTGAATGTTCTTCATCACTAACTTTAGCGTCCCGTCGCAGAACTTATGGACCTCTGACTTCATCATAGCCCTTGTCTTTCGAATGACTGGATTTAGATAGGTTATGGCGAGGCCAGGTTTCTTGAAGATGTAGTTCTCGGGAGAGTTGTTGAGTGGAAAGCCCTTCATTAGCGGAGATTCCATGTTGACCTTCTTCATGTTGTTCTCTATTGCAATTTGAAGGTCGTGTGCGGTGCGATGCTTGATCTGCCGCACCATTTTCTTCCGAGATAATTGAGCATGAAGATATGCTCCATTTTCTTCCTATCTTCCCAGTGTGAGATGCCCCTTAGGTTAAGTTCATTGACCTTCTTGATTTTGTTTGAAGCCCTCCAAATCTGCTTTCTTACGTCTTCCATGAACGGGACTTCAATTCTGACGTTCTCCCATGGCGTCTCTACTCTAACTATCCCTATTGATAGACGGGGAGGAGAGTCGACTCTAAGCCTTATCATTTCGGGTAGCTCTGGGAGGGCATTCTTCTTCTTCAAGCAGCACCAAGTCCACTGAAGCTTGTTGTAAGAAGTATCTGACGTTGGAGAGTCGAGCTTGAGCAGCTTCCTCTGGTTCCCATTGCGTCATCCACTTCTCATTTAGGATGTAGTCATCTACGATCAGATGTGGATCGTAGGAAACTGCTTCTGGTTGGACTTGGGGGAGGTTTGAGGTTGGGATCAGATTTAGATTTGTAGGAGAAAGGGTTAGTGTTTGGGATATGGTGGGAGGTGTGGTTGTTTGTTGGCGGGTTTGAGATTGTGTGGTGAGTGGGTGTGAGGACGATCCTCCAGCTTCTTGAGTCTTTGTCTGCGTTTGACTCAATCCACGGCCGCTCCGTGTAGTTCGTTACCGTTTCTCCCCCTCATGACGATCCGGATCATCTGTCGTCATGTCTACGCTTAGTGCGGGAGCTTTCTTCTCGGCACGTTGTTTGTGCTAGCGGCTCTGGTTCATCTATCAACCTTTTGTAGAGACTCTCCTCAGCGGGAGATCTAGTCTCTAGGGCGACGAGCGTGAGATGAGAATATCGTGAAGCTGGGTGATCGGGATGGTGTAGGGATTGATAAGTGAGGGTGAGGGAGTTGGGGTGCTGAGGATTGGTTGTAGTGGGGTGTGTAGAGTGGTGGTAGGAAGTGGTGAGGAGACGGGGGTGGTTTGAGTATTGGTCGGAGCAGCTTCTGAGACTGGTGTTTTCCCGGTGTCTCTTCGGGAAGAATCGAGAGCGTGGAGCATATGGTATATCAGACGATCTTCTAGAGAAGATAGAGCTGTGGAGAGCGCTTCTTGTAGTTTGTGCTCCATCACTTACATTGGTGGAGTGGGGCCAGGGAGGCGCTCCACTGTCACAACATCGGAGTAGATTTCTGATGTGCCGCCTAGAGTAAGTCTTAAAGTTCCGGAACATCCAAGGACATCCGTTATCAACCCTGAAGTCACCACTTCAATGGGTTGGCCTATTGTTGGCTCCGAAGATATCGGGGGTTCAATAGGGCTTCCACCCAATCCTTGAGCTGATACAATAGGTATCACCTCTATGGGTGTTGAGACAGATTCAATTTGAATCTGTTCAGTAGGCTGATCACTTGGTGGTGGATGTGTTGGCTCCGAAGCTGGTATGAGTGAAGGCACTGCAGACGAGACCGAGAGTTGTTGACCTTGTGCCAACATGCCTATAAGCTCGGGTTCTGAACTGTTTTGTTCAGAAGCCAAATCCGTCATTTCTTGAAAGGTAACGTTGTAGCTTTCAAGAATTGTACGAGAAGACATGAGGTAGACGCGATGTGATTTTGATGTAGAGGAATATCCGACAAAAATGCCTTCAAAGGCTTTGGGATCGAACTTGCTTCGATTCTCCCGATCGTTGGCCACAAAACACTTGCAGCCAAATACTTTGAAGAATTAGATATTCGGGATTCTTTGATTAGTTATCTCATATGGCGTCTTTTCGAAGCGTTTGTGAATAATTGTCCTATTTTGAGTAAACCATGCCGTACTCACTACTTCAGCCCATAGAAAGTGAGGGAGACCGGAGTATATGAGCATTGTCTTGCAGCTTCAACTAAAGTCCAGTTCTTTCTTTCTACGACACCATTTTGTTGAGGCGTTTTTGCGGCTGAGAATTGTTGAATAATTCCAAGTGATTGATAAAAGTTGTTGAGACGCTGGTTCTTGAATTCAGTCCCGTTGTCCGTTCTGATTAATTGGATTTTCTTTTGCAGGAGATTCTGAGTTGTATTCACAAAGCTTATTATCAAGTCTCCAGTCTCATCTTTAGTTCGGAGATATCTAGTCCAAGTGTAGCGAGAATAATCGTCGACAATTACTAACACATATTTTCGACCGTTGATGCTTTGTGTACGCATTGGTCCGCAAAGGTCCATGTGAAGTAATTCCAAAGGTCGAGATGTAGAAGCAACTTGCTTGATTTTGTGTGATGCTCGCTTCATTTTTCCCATTTGACAAGCCGAACAGTGATGCTCTTGGTTAAATGAAATTGTTGGCAGACCGTTGACCAACTTTTTAACACTGGGTTTGTGAAGAGCTTTTAAATTTAGATGAGACAGACGTTGATGACATAAGCTATTCCTCTTGATTGTTGTCTGAGAGATGAGACATACAGTTGTCGAAGGTCGAACTGTTGTCAGATTGATTGTGTATAGATTTGATATTCGTGATCCTTTGAGAAGCTCTTGATTCTGACTATTCAAAACTCTGCACTGTTCAGCTAGAAATACTACTTGAAATCCTTTGTCACAGAATTGTCCTATGCTGAACAGATTGTGCTAGAGACCTTGGACGTAAGAAACATCTTTAATCGTCAAATTTGGTAGTAAAATGTCTCCAAATCCGAGTATGGGAGCTGAGTCATTGTTGCCAAATCGGACTTTGCCATTGTAACGGTCTTGGTAGTTGCTCAACAGTTCTTGTTTTCCCGTCATGTGTGTGGAGCAAACAGAATCTAAATACCACACATGATGGATCTGCATAGAAAGAAATTAAGGAGACTTAGGTAACCACTTTTGAATGGGTCCTCTCGGATCAGCAGATTTGATAATTAAGGTTTGTTCATCTTTGGTTCCTAACTTATGAGAATGCTTAGGTACCCAAACCAACTTAGAGGTAGTTGGTTTAAGTAGTACCTCTTTAGACAATTTAGCCTTATTGGCTTGTGGTTGCCTAGGTGGTGATTTAAGAATCCATTGTGGTTGAACCTTACATGGGAGGTTTATTTCAGCACAAACAAAAGTCTGATTTGTCTTATTGCTGGAGAAAATCTTTTCTCTAGCTAGTCTCCTAAGGTGTTTAGCTGAATGTACGTGTACTGGATACCTTAGGTGAGAACAAGAATGTATGGAGCTATAAGCTTTCTTAATAGTTGGATCTTGTTTCTAACGAGACTTAAGACTTGCATTTGTTTTAGAATGATGGGGATTGTTTTTAGAGGTAGAGCCAATTTCAAAGTTTGTGCTTTCAAAAAAATACGCTTTAACGCATAAGTTGAAGTAACAATACTAGAAATGGTTGTCTTCGTACAAGTATCCTTAGTTTTTGACATGGAACAAATAGATAACAAATCATTTTTCTTTTGAAATTTTATTTTAGGCACTCTTTCCTTAGCATGCTTCACCTCTTTTACTACTCTACCTGTGGATGGAGTAGAAAAAGAGTTAGTAAAAATCTTTTTCCTTTTTGAAGCATTTAAGGATTCGTTTTCTCTCTTTACAATTTCTAAAGAAGATTTATCTTCTTTTCAAATATTTTGAAAAATAATAGTTGAGTTTTTCCTAGTTTTAATCTTGTCCTTCATTAAAGGTTTTTCGTTCAAAATAAGATCATGACAAGTTTTTAAAGTAGAGGAAGTTTTGAGATTGGAAATCTCCAGTAAAAGTTCGTTCTTTTCAGCTTTGGAATTCTTTCTTTCTGGTTCCAAGGAAGCGTTTAAATTAGCTATTTTTCTAATAATAGCTGGAATATAACAGAAATTAGAATTTTGAGAATTATCATGATTATCTTCCTTGTCGTTAGAGAAATCTTATAGGGGATATAATGAATTATAATCACTAGACAAGTTGAGATCTCTTGTCTTGTAACTATTATTCAAGTCGGTATAGTCAAAAGGAATGTTAGTCCTATAAGTGGCTTGTCGTTTAGATTCTTCTAAAGCATTTATTTCGGAAGAATTAGTGAATGCCATTAGAGACGTTAAACCTAATCTCATATACTTGATATCGTATAGTTGTCTAACATTGACCCTTTTCAAGTTACAGGGATTGTTAAAACCTAAGCCCTCTTTAGGATTATAAAATTCTGTATCAAGAGGTTGATTTAGAAATATAGTTTGATCCGTTTGACCCCTTTTTATTAGAAGATCATCTAACGTTTTAATCCTTGAATAAGGTTTCTTACGTTCGTCAGAAATTTCTTTGAAATTATTTTTAGAAATTTCTAAGTCTCTCTGACAATCGATAAGAATCGTACTAAGTTCACTAATTTTTGTCTCAGAGGTAACTATGGTTAATTCAAGACTAGAGATTTTTCCCTAAGCGTTAGATAAGAGAATTTCGAGATGAATTTTCTTATCTAATTGCTTTTACAAATTGCTTTCGCTAAGAGCTAGTTTCTCTTCTAATTCCTTTGTTCGTTTCCACTCAATTTTCATGTTAGTGTACTTAACCCGTAATGATTCTAACATGTTTAATAATGTGGAATTAGACATTTGTACCTCTTGTGACGAAGAGGATGCTTCGTCGTCGTCAGGCCTCCTTGATGGCTCATCATTAGAAGCATCGTCGAGGTATGCCATAAGTGCAAGATTTTCGTCTTCAGAATCTGTGGTGTCTTCCAGCCAATGCTCTTGTTCTGCCATCAGTGCTACTCCAGCCTCTTTCTGTTTAGTGAATTGGAATTTTTTGGAGTAGTAGTTGGCGTCCTTTTTCTTGGGTAGTTTGCATTCCCTGGAGAAGTGTCCGATCTTTCCACAATTATAACATTTTTGTGGTTCTTTGACATTTTTTGATTCTGAGGACTCGGCCGGTCTTTCCCTTTGCTTGGAGCTAGATGTCCGAAGTCTATTGGCCGAAGACGAGGATTTCTTTTTGTAAAACTTTTTACTCATCATTTTAGAAATGAGAGCTTGGCAGATTCTGCTTCATCTTCTGAAGAACTTTGCAGCTTGATACTTTTATCCTTTCGAGATCGACTTTGCTTTCTTTCAGAGACAAGTGCTATAGAATCGTCGATCTGCTTGCCCTTTAGTTCTTTTTGGATCTCGCTTATATCTTCTTTATGATGGGCGAGATTATCAAAGACGGCGTGGATATCCATTTCATCCAAATCCTTATTTTGTCGGATTTGAATAGATATTTTCTTCCACTCCGGTTGAAGAGAAGAAAGAAATCTGATGTTGACCTCCATGTTGGTCTTGAATATATCTATCTCCTCATTTCATTAAGAAGAGTTAGATATATTTGATAGAGTTCATAAACTGATTCCTCTGTCTTGGCTTTGAAAGAGTCGTAAGTTGTTAGAATATTTGCTTTCTTTTCTTTGACTCCAACTTCGGTTCGTTGCATCATCTTGTGGAGCTCGTCCCACATGGCTTTTCCGCTCGATAGACTATCTATTTGCTTATAGATGTCATTCGTTATTCTTTGCATTAGGAAAGTATTGGCTCCCAAGTCTGCTTTGGCTCTTAAACGCTTCCCCTCGGTGTATTCACCAGGAACTTTAAGTCTTCTGGTTGCAGGAATAAGAGGATTGTTTGTGGCATCTCCTTCTTGGATGCGCAAGAATTGAGCTGGACCTTCTTGAAGTGACGCGATCAAATTTATGGTTTGATCTTTCGTTTCCAAGATGTTCATGAACCGGCTTCTCCATACCGTGTATTCGCCTCTTCGAAGAATTGGAGGGCGGACGTCATTTCCAAGTGAGTAAGCATCCATTTTTGTTGACTGGTAAGATCTTCGTGAAAGTTTGGAATCGTAATGAAAAATGCTTCACAAGTGACAAACTTAGTTAGAAATATTTGATTCGTACTTTAAACAATTTCCTTTTTGAACCTATGATCCGGTCGGTAAAGAGAAATTGTTATGGCTTCGAAAATATTTGGTAAGTAAAAATTGATACTTCAAGATTTGTTAAAGAAATTTGAGTTATTGATCGAAAATATTGAGTATCAAAATAGATAGTTCGGAAATAAATATTTTTCGTATGTTTTGAAGTTCACAATTTTTTATTTCTTTAAATGCAGTGGTCGAAATGTTTTTCGAGCAGTAAAGTTTTTCGATTTAAAAATATTAAACTTTTTAATCGAAAAAGTTTTTCGAACTTTTAAGGATTTAGTTATATGTTTATCGAAAAATATTTTTCGGCAAAATGTTGAAAAGATGACCTTATCGAAAAATATTTTGTCGAAAAACTACGTTGATCACAAAAACTCTTATCGAATAACTTGTGATCGAAAAATTACTAGTGATCGAAAAACTTTGTTTTTAGTTTGACTCAAATTGTTGACTGTAAAATTTTTTGATGGAATATTTCTATCGAAAATATGTTTTAGCTAATTTCTATCGAAAAATTTATTCGCTCGAAAAAGGTATTTATATAGGAACCGAAAAACTAATTATTGAAATAATGTTTTTCGAGTCTTAAATTTGAGTAAAACATTCGAAAATAGTTTTTGTTGTCGAAAAATTTGTCGGCTGCAAACTTGGTCGAAAAATATTTTTCGATCCAAGTTTTTCGATCGAAGAACTGATCGAATAACATCTAAGTTCAATGTAACAGTGAAAATTCCAGATTCAATTGAGATGTTCAATTTAAGTGATGAAATTCTGGATAATCAGTCGTTTAACAGTTCTAAATATGAACAAACACAGAATCAACCTCGTTTTTAATAGCAAAATATGTCGAAATTTAAGAAGATCACATTGGACTCAAAACTTGATCGCAAAAGTAAAAATCGATCTAAATCGAAAATCTGCATTAATATGATGTTCTAAGCGATTGAAATCAGTACGTAAATCAATCCTAACATATAATCTATCACTTAATCAGCAAAATCAACAACAAAATTCGTACAATTAAGCATATTGATGAAAATATAAGTCACGTGAGTTTTTCGATCGAAAAATCTGGAAAAGTAATTTTGATCTGAAAATTGCGAATTCTATCCAAAATCAATCACGATTCGCTATGATACCAATTGTTAGGTCCTGATTCATCAATCAACAAGCAATCTAAACATGAATTCTCGGTATTCGAGTAAGAAATCTTACGAATTACGTTCGGTAGAATATCCGCGTTGAAGATCTTGAGAGAGGTTGTTAGCTTTTCCGAGTATCTCGAACGTATTCTATCGTTTAAAATATGAATTTGATACTTGTAATTTTCTGAATAATAAAACTTGTATAAACATTGATAGTGTACATCATATTTATACCTATATCTAAGGTATAATTACTATTAGGTCCTACACAATCAAAACTTCAACTTACGCCCCTAATTACAAGGATAATGAAATAATAAAGCACAATTCTAATGTTCTCTTCAGATCGAATTGTGAAGATCATCATGGAAGTGGGTGAAAATGGGGCGATGGTTGGGCAAGATGTTCGCGTCGTCGTGACAAGGAGATGGCATTGGTTGGCATTGCATGGACACAGGTTGGGTAATAACCCGACGGAGCCACGAAGACGATTCCTCGTGTAAGAAAAACCGGGTCACAAAAACTTCCCGTTTGCATCGATCTAGGAGCTATGCGCATAGACGATGGCCTGAAACTGTTGTTGCTGTGATGTTGCAACGTCAGAACTTCCTTTCGATCATCGAAGCATGTCTAAAAGTGACATGTCTACGGATTTCAAACGTGATCACACAGATCATGTGTTATAAAAGTGTATGTGTCCTAGAAAATATTTAAAAATACGGGAAGTGAACACACACTAGACTCTATAATGCTCAAGAAAGTGTAGTAGTGGGGTTGTGTACCATTTAATTCAATATCGCCCTCTTCCGAGGGACGCGGTGATAATAGGCGTGGCTCCACATAATTTCTTGAAACACCTCTTTTGTGAGACAGACGAGTGGGTAAAGATATCCCCTCCCACATCATTAGACGGACTTCAATCAAGAATATCGAGCTCACAAGTTCAACAAAATTCCCATATGAAAATGTGGCCCCTTACACTACCTCGGTGTTCAACTGACCAGCTCCGTAAGTTCTAATCGGATGCATGGAATTTTAGGTTCCCATGGTTCAGTCAAACCCAATTGAATCTAACCCCTGAAAATCACCGAGCCAATCTTAAATAAAAATAACTCGAGAAAATCCCCCTTATACTTTTCAAAATCTAGCTGTGAAACCTCCGGGAAGCAGTTCCTACTCGAGAATGCATCGCACGCGGTTCTACTGCGACTGAGATATGAGTTGGCCTCATATTGAACACAAATGACTAAAATAACCCTAAAGTATTCATCCTCACGACATTTACACAAAGTCTTATGCAGCAAAGAAATTCGTTCATTGGCCACTGTCCATAATTGTTCGGAGTCGACATTCTTTGTCATCTTCATGTGGCTCTAAGGGAGGGGCGACCCCTCGACGTCTCTCCACCAATGTTTTGAAATCCTTCGCCGTGAGAGCAAATTGATTTGCCTTCCTCAAAGCTTGAAATTCTCAGGGTGTATACCGATGATTTGGGCGGCTTTCTGCAGAGTCGGCCTCGCAGAAGAGCCTGAAAATCCCCAGCCGAATGTTTCCAAATAAACCCATCGAGAAAACACAATTAAGATGCTTTGCTAAAGCAATCCAGAAGCAAGCACCTGGAGTTGGCACCAATGCATCACCCAGAGCACATGGCGATGGCGACGAGGTCCCCGAGCTGGTAGGGGCGAAAAGTTTGAATCAAATATTGAGGAGGGAAACAAAGACACCACCATTGCTGCTTCTTCTTAAGTGTGTCGCTATGCTTTTTTCCTAGATTTTTGTTGCGTCTTTGCCTATAATCTTGAAAATCCTTATATATCGAACTAAAACATATTTAATGCGATTTTACCATGAAATAAGATGGAAGAATTAACTTAGCGTGGGGTGTTGTGTTCTTGAGGGAGGACGTTGGGGGCTTCCTCTTCAATAGATAATTACTTTATTATCTTCACACAATACACACCTAACTATGTGTTAGGGTTTAATATTTATACCACATGTTCGTATATAATACTTGGGCCCTTGTACGCCCATTACAATAAATAAAATATCACTAGACTCTACAAAATAAAGCCTAGTTCACTTAATTAAATTACAAGACTAAGATAACATAATTAATAGAACACAATGAAATAATCCTAACAATATCCCCCTTTGTGTTCAATTTGCAATTCATTGTTGGTTATCTTGATTTTGTAAAAATGTTGTCTTTAGTCCTCGAAGAACACATATATTAGCGTATGTATCGGCGGAAGCGTGCGAGTGCGTGTTCTTCTTCAATTTTCTCCTCCTTTGTCATGTCTTGTGATCACTTATTTAGGAGATCTTCAAGCTCATCGTTTCTTGACCTTCTCTTCCTCCAAGTCTTCTTTTGAATCTTGTCTTGGATAATTCGCAAGGAATTTAAAGTTGCTTGCCGGATTTCTTCTTTTTGTGTTCGATCTCTCCCTTCGATAGTGGCACAACTCCCCATACGTTTGTTCAACCTTGTTTTGGAATAGGGGAGTTCTCATTTAAAATTAGAAAGGCATACATGAGGTTGCAACTTCGTTTTCGGAGGTCGTGGTTTGCTTGATTTTTCGACGACGCTTGAGAATTTGTCGTTTACGATCAATCTTGCACCTTCGTCGTGGTACAGCTCCCATTTTCTTTATTTACTACTACTCCCCCTCATGATGATCGAATTGTGGAGATCATCATGGAAGTGGGTGAAAACGGGGCGATGGTTGGCCAAGATGTTTGCGTCGTCGGGACAAGGAGATGACGTTGGTTGGCATTGGATGGACACAAGTTGGGTAATAACTTGACGAAGCCACTAAGGCGATTTGTCGTGTAAGAAAAACCGGGTCACAAAGATCATGTGTTATAAAAGTGTATGTGCTAGAAAATATTTAAAAAAATGGGACGTGAAGATACGCTAGTCTCTATAGTACTCAAGAAAGTGTGGTAGTGGGGTTGAGTACCACTTAATTCAATATCGCCCGCTTCTGAATGAAGCGGTAATAGTAGGCGTGGCTCCACATGATTTCTTGAAACACATGTCTTTTGAGAGATAGACGAGTGGGTAAAAACATCATTAGACGGACTTCAATCAAGAATCTCGAGCTCACAAGTTCACAAATTCCCATATGAAAATGTTGCCCGTACACTACCTCGGTGCCCACCTCATTTGACCAGCTCCGTAAGTTCTAACCGGAAGCATGGAATTTTGGGTTCCCATGGTTCAGTCAAACCCAACTGAATCTAAACCCCGGAAAATCACCGAGCCAATCTTAAATTAAAATAACCACATATCCTACATCATCCGAACACACTACATCATCCGAACACACTACGTTAGATGATTTCGATGATGACATTAAATTTTTTGAAGATGCATAAATTCCATTATCTCACAAATCTCGGACCAACCATCATAGGTATAGGTGTTAATTTATAAGCACACGGGTAGAAAACGTCTTATTAGGTGCAACGGCGCATGCACATCCGAGCCTTAACCACTCATCTGTCTCACAAAAGACAGCTGTTTCAAGAGATCACGGGGAGCCACGTCTACTATCACCGCTTCACTCGAAAGCGGTAGATATTGTATTAAGTGGTACTCAGCCCCACCACCACACCTTCTTGTGCACATCTAAGCAACAACGGCGTCAGACCATCGTCTTCCAGCATAGCTCTTAGATCGATGCAAATGGGAAGTCTTTGTGACCCCAGTTTTTCGTACATGACGGATTGCCTTTGTGACTCCGTCAGGTTATTTTCAATCTGAGTCCCTACGATCTCCATCTTCTTGTCCCGACGAAGCTAACATCTTACCAAACCATCTCCCCATTTTCACCCAGTTTCATGATGATCTCCCGAATTCGATCATCATGAGGGGGAGTAGTAGTAAATAAAAAAAATGGGAGTCGTACCACAACGAAAATTGCAAGAGTGAACGTAAACGGAAAATCCTGAAGTGTCGTCAAATCAAGCGAACACCGCCATGTACGCCTCTCCAAATTTAAAGGGAACTCCCCAATCCCAACACAAGATTGAACAAACATAGGGGGAGTTTTGACACTATCGAAGGGAGATATCGAACACAAAAAAGAGGAAATCCGGCAAGCAACTTCAAATTCCTTCCGACCTCTCCGAGACAAGCTTCAAGAGAAGACTTGAAGGAAGAGAACGTCAAGAAACGGTGAGCTTGAAGATCTCCTAAACAAGAGATCACAAGACAAGACAAATGAGAAGAGAAAAAAGAAGACCATGCACTCGCACGCTTTCGCCGACGCATACGCTGATACGTGTTCTTCGAGGACTAAAAAAAAACATTTTTACAAGACCAAGATAACCAACGCTGAATTTCAAATTGAACACAAAGGGGGAGATTGTTAGGATATTTTATTGTGTTCAATTAATTATTTTATCTTAGTCTTGTAATTTATTTAAGTGAACTAGATTCTATTTTGAATCTAGTTATCTTTTTATTGTAATGGGCTTACAAGGGCCCAAGTATTAGATACCAACATGTGGTATACATACAAAACTCTAACACATAGTTAGGTGTGTATTGTGTGTGAAAACTTAATAGAGTGAAAATTTGTAGAAAGAGCAGTCGTCCCCCAACGTAGCTCAAGAACACACACACCCCATGATCTTCAATTCTTCATATCTTAATCGTGGTAAAACCTCTTTAATCTCATTTAGTTGGATTATGTGGCATTTCAGACATACCTTGAGGAGAATAACTTGGTTTCGAAATTGCTCCGGCCTCGGCCATGAGTACCTCGGCCTCGGCCTCAACTTCGACCAAGTTGCTTCAGCTTCGCCTTTGAGTGCTTCGGCCTCGGCCTTGAGTGACTCGACCTCGGCAAAGGTTCTTTGGCTTCGACCTTGAGTGCCTTGGTCACCTCGGCCTTGGTGTGCTCGGTCGCCCTGTGTGCTCGACCGCCTCGGCCTCAGCCCTTGCCTTGTTCCGGCGCCTCGGGTTGGTATGCTCGAGCACCTCGGCCTTAACCCTTGGCTTGCTCTGGCACTACAGCCTTGGTTGGCTCGGGCACCTCGACCTCAGCCCTTGGCTTGCTCGGGTGCCTCGGCCTCGATGTGCGGGGCGCCTCGGCCTTTATCATGGTCTCGGCCGACCGACGCCGAGTCAAACCATTTTTCCTTTGTGCCTTGTTCGTTGTACGTTTTCGTTGTCCAAAGGCCGGCGAGCTTTGCTAGTTTGTCTTTGAGAAATTCCGATGGATAGTTTTACCGAACATTGTATCGTGAAAAATTCTCATAATCAATAATCTCCTCCTTAAAAAGTCTAAAAGGAGTGTAGTGAATTATTAGACGTATTAGTCGAAGGTAGAATGTTTGGGTTTTAGGGCTGCATAGGAATCCTCGTTGGTTTCAAGTAACTTGGTTGCCTCGGCCTTGGTGTGCTTGGTCGCCCTGCGGCCCTGTATGCTCGGCCGCTTCGGTGTTGGTTTGATCGGTCGCGTCGGCCTCAACCCTCTGCTTGCTCGAGCGTTGCGGCCCTGGTGTGCTAGGGAACCTCGACATCAGCCCTTGGCTTGTTTGTGCGCCCGGCCTTCATCATGGTCTCGGTCGGCCGACGCCGAGTCGAACCATTTGTTCTTTGTGTCATGTTCGTTGTATGTTTCTGTTGTCCAAGGTCCGACGGGAGTTGATCTTTGAGAGATTCCGTGGATAGTTCAGCTGAACATTCTATCGTGAAAAATTCTCATAATCAATAATCTCCCCCTTAAATACTCTAAAAGGAGTGTAGTGAATTATTAGACGTATTAGTCGAAGGTAGAATGTTTTTTGTTTTAGGTCTTCATATGAATCCTCGTTGGTTTCGAATAACTTCCTTTTGACTCATATTTTTACTTACGTACTTACGGATTTCTCGTTCCACTTTGGGATATTAGCCACTTTTAATGGCATATTCTGTTGTTTAGGAGCTTTTTCTTCTTCTCAGAGAACGTTGGCCTATTGCGAGAGTTTTTGCCTCTCTTCCATACTTCGAGGGCCTTCTCTTCTTCTCGGAGGGCTTTGGCATCTTGCGGGCTTTGACCTAAATTTATGTAGGTTCCATATTATCCAACGATAACAATGGATTGAAGAATCAATTACACATTACCCGTTAGATTGTAGCTGACCTAGTCTTAGGGTTTCTACGTTGAAGAGAGAGGGGGGAGGACGTTGAAGAATACTTGAGTTGACAAAAATCTTCTCTCTCTTTTCAAATGTCAACTCTACACATTACATTCTAATTTGTCCAAGTATATATTCAATCTATTAATGGTATATTTCTATAAGTAGTCCTAAGAAAATGCTAATTGCACTCTAGCTCTATGCTACTTATATACATTGCAAGACTATGATAACACTATTTATTGAACACGATAAAATGGTCCTGACAACCTTCTCCTTTGTATTCCATACGTCTAAGTTGAGCATTGTGTTCAATCTTTAATTTAGCACTTATCTGTGTCTTGCATGGAGTGATTTCCCGAGTCCGAAAAAAATCTCCCTATTTTACAATCTCCCTCTTTGTCGTGTCATATAATCTCTTCCTTTGGAAATCTGCAAGTTCATCTCTTGATCTCTTCTCGGCGGTGGATCTTCCTTCTGATCTTTTCTTGAAACAATTCTTCTTGAAGCTCGTCTTGGTAAGATTAGAAGATATCTAAGGTTAATTCGGAGAAAATATATACTATTGAGAATCTCCCATTTATTAAAGGTCTCAAAAACACCTAACGATCATCGAAAATTGTGGGAATCAGGTGAGATTTTCTATAAACCTTCAGTGTGTATTATGTGCTGTTTTTCTTTCTCAAAGTTATTGTAGTGGCGAGTATTTCGATAATGACTCGTTTGGGTAAAAGTGTAGGGTTTTAGTATTTATACCCTATTTAGGTATAAGATACTTGGGCCTCTAAAAAGCTCATTACAACCAATAAATCACTAGATTCTACAAAATATAATTTAGTTCGCTTAAAAAATCAATTACAAGTCAAAGACATAAAAATTACATTGGACACTAGTTAGATATAACAATCTCCATCTTAGTGTCCAATCTTCAATTCGTGCATTGTGGTCTTTGACTCGTCTTTTTCTTTCTTGAGCAAGGATGTGGTGGAGGTTTCCGATGGGAAAAGAAGGATTGCCTCAATCCAAGGCGATCTCGTAGTGTCTGATGCTATTTCGGATATCCAATCGCTCTTGGATTCTGCCTATAATCTTCTCGAGCATAGGTGCCTCCTTGACCCTTTGATCGTCGAGCATTACTTCCAGAGGAAGTGTCTCAAGTCCTTTCTTCAGCTTTTCTCGGATGATCTTCAAAGTCCCGTCACAGAACTTTGCAACTTCTGAGACCATGATGGCTTGTGTCCATCGCTTATCGTGTTGAAAGTATGTAACCACGAGCTCTGAATCCAGGAAGATGTAGTTTTCTCCGAGATTAGCCAAAGGTTCGCCGCTGTGATTGGCTCTGACATGTTGACTTTCTTCATGCTACTTTTGATACCCAGTTGAAAATCAGCGGTGACGAAGTACTTGACTTGCCTCAGCATGTATCATTTTAGTTCGTCGAATCATGTCTTGTGTTAAAGGCAAACTTCCGATACATGTTGTGCATTTGGTACACTTCGTCCAAAGGAAGGTAGGGAATGTCGGCCTCCGTGATTTCTTCTCGAGCCTTGTCCATCCACTCGATGACGTAGATAGCACCGGGGAAGCGACCAATGGTGTGCTTGACTTCTATGATATCGAAGATGGATTCCTTGTTCCTCCGTGCGTCCGGTATTGCTCCTTATATATATGACCGGTGTTTAGCATATCTGTGAGCACTTCTGTTGGAACCCCTCACTTGTTCCCTTTAGGTGTGACATGCCTCGAAGGTTTAGCTCATCGACCCTTCGTACTTTCTTCTAGTCTCTCCAGATCCTTGGGTATTTAAGGAAGGGAGCCCTGATCTTCTTATTATCCTCAGGTGTCTCATTCTTCTTCAAGTTGATTGCCTCTTTCTTGAGTTGTTGATGAGAGAGCAAATCTGGGAGCTCCGGGATTTCCTTGGTGCGTTCTACACCTTGGTCCTCCTCCTCTGGTTCTAGGAATTAGATGTCCGTTGCCGCCTTGGATAGGAAGTATCGAACATGCTCTAGGCGGAGGCGAACTTCTTCTTCAATCTCCGTTCAGTGCAGTCACTCATCCTCCAAGATGTAGTTCTTAATGTAAGGGTGGTGGTTGAAATCCCCGGAGGAGGGCTGCTGGGAGGTGTCGATGGTTTGGAATGATTAGGTAGAGGTTTGTGGCGGTGTTTGGAGTTGAGTGGTTGTTTGTGGTATTTGGGTGGCTGTTTGATGAGACGGTTGTTGTTGGGTGGATGATGAATGTGGTGGCTGAAATGGTGTCCGCTCTATGGCTTGGAGTATTCTCTCTTCCCCGTCCGTGACCACCCTTTTTCAGGATGATCCTTATCGTCAGGATCGTTGTGGCGTCGTTTGGTGGCGAGTCAGGGCCATCGACTAAGCTTTGGTACAGTTTCTGCTCGGTCGGGGTTCTATTGTCGATGGCGAGAAGTTGGGAGATTAGTATATCGTGGAGTTGATGGATGAGCATTGTGTATGGGTTTAGTGCTTGTGTACGTGGTGGGGGAGGAAGTTGTACGTCGATTATGGGAGTTTTGCCTTTGTCTCGTAAGGTACATTCAATCATCGTATGCACTTGTTCCAAGATATTTTTTTCGAGGGACGGAACAAGTGCATAGACGACCTCTTTTATGGACCGGAACAAAGCCTCCTTCGTGACGAACGGGGAAGATAACCTACCAGAGTCACATAGGGGTTCTGTTGTCACTATGTCAAGTAGGTAACCGACGCGAGGCCTGCACTTACTGTGATAGGACTTCCATTCATCCTCATGACACTATTGGGGGTGTCATTATGATCGTTATTGCAGGTGTACTTAGACCTGCAGGGGAAATCACCAAACCGGGGTCACTGAGGCTTCCTAATGACATCACGCTCGATAGAGGGGTGAGCGGATGACCCGTTACTGATGTTGTTGTTGAAGTTGCTACAATGGAACTTCCTACCAATTCTCGAACGACGCCCATAATGATGCGTCTATGAAAGTTCCTTCTAGGTCACTTAGAACTGGAGTGAGAGGTGTATGTGTCCAAAAGGGTGGGAAGAATATAGGCAGATTGGTCACATGACCTATCGTGAAGGAAGAATGAGCGGTGGTCAGGGGCTGTGAACCACCTTTTTCAATATCTCCCGCCTCCGAGCGAGTTGATGATAATAGATGCGGGTCCCCTTGTAAGATTATTGAAACCGCTATTTGTTGGGAGATAGAGGAGTGGTCGGGGAGAGGTAGGGTTTATGCTATTGGACTCGATGTAACGACTTCTACTTGAGAATCGAACACATCGACTCCAGAACCTATCAGCCTAGTCCGGTTTGTAGTAAATGGGATGGAAACCGTGGAGGGCAGCGATGAGAAAACTAGTTTGTCGTTTATTTTTTTCTAATGCTCCTCGAGTGTGATACCCGATGCGTCAAAGAGGAGACGGCATTCATCCTTCGATTCAGTTATTTCAGAGGACTCAACGGTGTTTGATCGCTCAGGACCCTAACGTTCACTCGGGTTGGCTCCGGGGTTGGGGTCAGATGGGTGTGCTTGAACCGTAAGAGCGGGGATGTTGTGCTCCAGACGGTAAGCAATGATGGCGTTATATGTGTGGTCCGCGAGTTGCAAAAGAGCCTTCGAGATCAACATCGACGAGGATGAGGGCCCTTGGGGATCTTCCTTCACCTTGTGGAAGTATTTGAGGAGCGGTGCCGGGTAGTTCTTTGTGTAGGGTGGGCGCGGGATCTCTGGTTGGTCCGTTAAGAAGTACTCGATTAGAAGTGAGCGCCGATGTAGGTATTGAACGACAAGAGCCTTCTTGGGATTGTCTTTGAGGTGAATTTGATCCAGAAGATCGTTCCAGATGAGTTGTGCGTAGTCAACGTTCCGGCTGTATACGATGTGGTGGTAGATGCCCAGAACGTTGATGTTGCCTTTGTCGAACCTAGTATGTGTGGGTGACATGCACTTGTTGACGAGCCTGAAGAAAGTGCTCCACGGGCAAGGTATCCCTCCGAGATGATATCTTGAAAGGACATTCAATTCTGTTGCATATCTGACGCGTCTTAGGTCTTCAAGTTGTTCTGCATCAGTGGGCATTGGCTCGTATTGTTGAAGTATTGGCAACTTTAAGACTCTTCAAAGAATGGTCTTGTTGAGAGTCACCGTTGTTGTATTGAATTTGGACTTCAGAGATAGACTCGTTGTCGGATTTGCCTTGTGTAGTGTGCCCGAAGTTTGTTGTAGATATTCCTCGGGGAATTGTGTTTAAAGGGTGAAAGCGGGCCATAAAGGGACCTCTGAGAATGGCTATGACTACCTCGCCCTTGCATTTGAAGGTGGTCAAGTCGATGCTGAAGTTATTTTCTTTTATTTGCATCCATTTCTCTTGTGGGTAGATGGTGTTCGAAGAGGTTGCCATTTCTAGTACTGAAATGTAAAAAAATGAAAGAAAGATTAGTCAATGATCGAAATCAAAAGTCCAAATTTGTGTTTTTACCGTGAGTCGGGACTTAGTGATTTGACGTGTATTCAGATAGAAAATTTTGTAAGTCCCGAGTTTTTATGCGTCTACTTGCGGTTTTCTATTTATTTTGTTTGTGTAAACATGATTTTCATTGTTGTATAACCAAGAAGATAATGCTAAGGATGGATTTTCGGAGGAAGGTTCGTTGCGAAAATTTTCTTAGTATGATATCGCGAATCGGGTTTCGAAAGTAATTTGCGTTTTGGAAATCTGTTAAGTGGATATTGCGAGAATGGAATTTTCACAAGAGTTTAGTTCGAAATTTTCCTATGTGTTCGTAACGAAAAGTTTGAGATTTTCGCACCGTCTAGCAAAAATCAGAGATTTTCGAATGTAGGAATAGGTGAAAAAAATTGAAATATGAGTTGCGAAAAATGGATTTTCAAAAGTTTTGAGTTCGAGAATTTTCTAAGTGTCGCGAAAATGGGGTTTCAAAAACCAAGTTGGGAGAATTTGAGCGGACCGTCCTGCAAAAATCAGGGATTTTCGCAATGACTTGCGAAAATGGGAGATTTCGCAACTTGCAAAAATCGAGAATTTTCGCAATGACTTGCAGAAATAAGTTATTTGTGCAACCGCTTGCGAAAATCGTGTTGCCAAAATCAGGCATTTTTGCAATGTCTTGCGAAAATAGGTGAATTTTGCAGTAACTTTCGAAAACCGGTGATCTTCGCACCGTCTTACGAAAACCGATTTGCGAAAATCAGGGACTTGCGAAAATCCCCGTCGTTAAACCTAATATTAAGCTTTCTAGAGGAAATCAAAACTTAGCAAAAATTTTAGCGAAATTGTTTGAAAAATCATTAACACGGAATATTGATTATGATAAACCGAAGCTGGGAAACAGTTTAAATATCAAATTAAGCCCTAATTTGAAAGATTTCGAAGGGTGATTTTTGTGAAACGGGTCCTGAAAATCAACTTTGGTGATGAAAATCTATGGAATCGGTGTCCATTCGGAGTGAATTCAATGCCAAAATATCCAAAACGTAAAAGATTTCGGGTTAATTACCTTTCATTTCCCGAAATCGTGAAAGATTTTAAGAGAGAAAATTAGCGGGGTTTGAGGTTTTCGAGATAGAATTTCGCAATTGGGTTTTCGCAAGAGCTGATATTCACAAGTGTGGTATTTTCGGTGCCCTTTTCAATATATAGCTGCGAAAATGCATTTTTGCGAAAAAAAAAAACAGTGCTAAAACTTTATCAGCGAAATAGTAAAGTAATTTATAATATTATTGTAAAATAAATATACTATTAAAATATATATAATATGTATTTATATTATATACAAATATTTTTATATATATATATAGATAAATGATAATAAAAATATTAATATCATAGCAATATCTCTATTCCCCCTTATCAATTCAATAACTGCTCTCCCATTAAATAATTTAAAGGCAGCTCTCCCTTAATTAAATAATTATTACTCTTCACTCAATATATGCACATAGTATAAAATTCCCCATATAAAAGATTCGTGAGGCACAATCAATCAAGAGTCGAGGTTCGTCATGTCTAACTTAGAAACAAAGTAATGAAAGCATTTTTCATCCAAAGCCTTTGTAAATAAATTGGCTAGTTGTAACTCGGTGCAAATAAAGTACATGTCAATTGTTCCATTTTCCATGATCTTTTATAAAGTGATACATATGGTTTATGTGTTTGGTGCGTGAGTGTTGTACAGAGTTGCAGGTCGTAGTTGTTGCACTCTTAGAGTCACTATCAATAGGTACGTTATTTAGGCCAAATTATATTCCCGTAGTTGCGTTCGCATCAACGGGACTTGATAGCAGCAGCTAGCGGCGGCGGCGTACTCCGCACGGGCAGTGAAGGTTGACACGTAATTCTGTTTATTGGATTACCAACTTACTAGTTTGTCACCTAAGAACTGCGAGCCATCGGAGGTGCTTTTCCTGTCCAATCTACACCCTACATAGTCTGCGCCATTGTAACCTATTAAATTGAAGCCATAGTTTTTAGGGTACCGTAATCCAGGTGTTGGTGTCCCTTTGAGATATTTCATGATCCTCTTCACGGCTAGCATGTGTGAATTCTTCGGATTGGATTGAAAGCTGGAACACAGACACGTGAAGATAATAATGTTGGGCCTACTTGCGGTGAGGTAGAGCAGCGAGCCTATGATCCCTCTATATGTCGCTGGGTTGACTGGCTTCCCGGCGGGATCTAAGTCAACTTGCAAGTAGTGGACATCGACGTGTTCTTCTGAGTGCAGATATCCATGGCGTACTTCTTCAATAGGTCATGGATATATTTGGATTGGCTTATGATGATTCTATCTGAGAGTTGCTTGACTTGTAATCCAAGGAAGAAGTTAAGCCCCCACACCTCATCTCAAAATTAGTCTTCATAAGATCTCTGAATTGCTTGCACAACCATGGATTTGTAGACCTGAATATGATATCATCTAGACTTGGATTAGGAGAATATATGTTCCGTGTTGTCGGATGAAGAGAGTGGTATCAATCTTCCCTTCTTTAAGCCTGACTTTACCAAGAAGCCTGATAAGACGTCGTACCAAGCTAGGACAACTTGTTTTAATCCGTATAGTGCCTTGTCTAACTAATAGACATAGTCAGGGTAGACTTCACTCGCGAATCCTTCGGGCTGAGCCACGTAGACTTCTTCTTTCAAGACACCATTTATGAAAGCCGTCTTGACATTTATTTGATACACAGTGAAGTTCTTGTGGGCAGCATAGGGAAGGAAGAGTCTGATGGCTTCGATTCGAGCAACAAGTGGAAAGGTCTCGTCGTGGTCGATCCCTTCCTATTTGTTGTAACTTTTGGCCACTTATCGAGCCTTGTTTCTAATGAAGACACCCCTTTCATCTTTATTTGTTTAAGACCCATTTTGTATCGATAATGTTTTTACTCTTAGGTTTCGGGACTAGTCTCCAAAACCTTCAATCCTTCCAACTGATGGATTTCCTTTTGCATTGTCAGTAACCAATCGGGATCGGTTGATGTCTCGGCAACCTTGATTGGTTCATTCTGAATAAGTAAGCACGTGAATAGACCTTCGTGGGCTATTGACGAGCGTGTGCTTACGCATTGATTCTGATCTCCGATGATCTGATCCGTAGGATGGGCTCGAGTCCACTTTCCCTCATGTGGTAGCAGTTATACGACATTGTCGTCATTGTGCAGTTCCACATACTCCATGTCGTGGAGGTGGGGATCTCGACAGTGTGAGGTGGATTAGGCAGGTTGATCTCGATCGGGGGTGTTATTTCATCCTCATTCTCATGATTTGCCTTGCTTTCTTCGTCAGTCACAATTGTTTATCCTACGTGTGGTTCCGATGTGTTACTATTGGTAATGGGTTGTGGAAGAGTCGTTTGTAGACGAGGAGTAGAGTACAAGTGCTCGAATAGATAATCCAAGTGTTCGTCTTTATCTGTCTCCAAAGTAGATGTCACTTCCACGTATGTAGGACTGTGTTGATCATTTGTTAACACTCTAATTAGCCTGGGTTCTGGACTGGTGTATCTAGAAAGAATATGTCGCTTCCTTGAACGTGACGTTGACGCTTTCCATGATTGTCCTCCTTTCCATGAGGTAGACTCAATATGTTTTAGATGTCGTAGAGTATCCCATGAACACGGCTTCGAATGCTATAGCATCGTCGAATTTTTCTCGGGCCTCTGTATTGTTTGCCACAAAGCACATACATTTTGAAGGAAGCCAATATTCGGGATCCGTTGGTTGAGTAGTTCGTACAGAGTCTTCCCCAACCGTTTGTGGATGTTAGTCATGTTTGGGTGAAGCAAGCTATTTTGACGGCTTCTGCTCAGGGGCAGTGGGGAATGCTCGTGTGAATCAGCATCGTCCGAGCGGCCTCAACTAGAGTTCTGTTCCTTCACTCCACTACTCCAAATTGTTGTGGAGACTTAGCAGAAGATAATTGATGAGATATTCCAATTGTTTGGTAGAAATTACTGAGCCGTAGGTTCTTGAAATCAGTACAATTATCCGTGCGAATCACTTGGACATTGCATCTCAACAGGTTCTGAGTTGTCTTCACAATTATCAACGCGGGTGTCTCGTCCTTCGTTTGGAGGAATCGTCTTCAAGTATATCGAGAGAAGTCGTCCACGATTACTATGACGTACTTTCGTCCATTGATGCTCCGAACTCTCATCGCGCCACAAAGGTCCATATGTAGTAGCTCGAGTGGCCCAGAGGTTGACGCTATTTGCTTTGTTTAGTGAGACATTTTCATCATCTTCCCCAAGTCACAAGCAGTGCACATGTGCTCCTTGTGATATGTCAATGTTGGTAGTCCTGTAACTAGTTTTTCTGAGTGTAGTTTATTCAGTGTCTTGAAGTAGAGGTGGGACAAGCGTTGATGCCATATGTTTCTCTGTTGCAAGGAGGCTTTTGACGTCAGACATACCGTTGTTGAAGGTCGAAGGATCGTCAGATTTGTAGTGTAGAGATTGGATTCACTGGTTCCACTGAGGAGTTCCTTTCTCGTCACTAATGTTGCATCCTTCAGTATAGAAGTTGACTTTAAGTCTTCGATCGCAGAACTGTTCGATGTTGAAGAGATTGTGGCTGAGACCGTCAACGTAAGAGACATCCTTGATTGTGAGGTTGTCATGGATTAGATCTCCATGTCCTAAGACGGGAGCGGAGTTCTTGTTCCCAAAACGCACTTTTTCACTGAATCTCTTGGTGTAGTTGCTCAACAATTCTTTTCTTCCAGTCATATGAGTGGAGCAACCGGAATTAAGGTACCACACGTGATGGATCAGCAAAACAGATTAAGGATATTTAGGTACCCATTTTAAGACGTGTCCTCCCTTATTTGCATATGATGATTTGCATGCACCTATTTCAGATTTGAGTTCTAAGTCAGCTTTAGGCATATGTTTTTGTGAAGCTTTCGACTTAGGAACCAATATCTTTTTAATTCCTAGTGGATAGCATAGATTAGTGCTTCCTGCAAATTCTTCCTTGGTCACCCAAATTTGTTCAGTTTCTAAGACTTTAGCTTTGGCTATAGTCTTAGAGTACTTTGACTTTTTCGAAGGACGTTCTTTCTTCTTGTCAGGTTTAGAACAAGACTCGGGAGAAGAACTATGACAAGAGTTCATGGAGATAGCTTCATAACGGTAATCATACGAACTAGAATGCTTTAACTATTATCTAGTTTGCTCTCTAACTCAGTTATAGTATTTTATTGACTTATAAGTTGAGTTTGTTCACGCTCATAGGAATTTGAACGCTCGATTAGTTCACAAAAATTAGTTTCTGAGCTAGATATTTTGATTCAAGAATTGTTTCTAGTGCACTAGCTAACCTAGTTTCTAACTAGTCTTATGTTCGTGTCTACGTTCACGACGCATGTTTTGTATTCTTTCTTTAAAGAAAGAAATGGTTCATAGAAATCACTTTCCAATAGGTAAGACTCGGAGGAAGAGGTTGATTGAGAGTCCATTTTAAGATTTTAATTTTGTTGAAAGTTTTTTTTTATATGTGATCGTTAGTTAATGTGTTTTGTGGATTTAAAAATAATAAAATAAACGGTTTTGGAAAGATTTAATAGGTATCGAAAAGTTTTTGGATGATAAGTAAACACCAAAAACTTTTAGGCCGAAAAAGAGCAGTATCGAAATGTTTTGGGGCCAAAAAGTTTGAGTATCGAATATTAGAGTAAATCGAAAAATTTCGATACCGTAAAGTATATGGATCGAAAACTTTTCATTTTTAATATAAAAAATTTTGGCGTTTGAAAAACCCTAAAAGGATAAAGGAGACCTTATATACCATATGTGTTGGTATATTAAGGCCCATAATCTAAACTATCGTATATTTACGTAGAGGCTCAAAACCTACTACAATCTACTTAATTACAAAATAGACTCAAGACTTACAAGAAAATGACACTACAAAACATTCCTAACATATACTAACGTATGGACTAAATTGGTTCAAAGTTGACAATACCGGAAACTAAATTTGTCCACGCGGAATATTGGGGACCAAATTGGCCAATAGGGTAAACATTAGGGACCAATTTAGGTATTATTCCTTATTTGGTTGACAAAGTAATCAAATGTTGTTTTATATAGATATTGTTAACTTAGGGAATTCCAGGGTCTATCATAAAATACTATACTCGGGCAACTATCCTCGAAAGAACAAAGACAAACACCCTAGGACATTCGGCACTTGAGGGAGGTTGGATTTTGATACCCTCGGGGGAAATATCCATATACTAAGGGCAAGGCATCATTATGGACAAACAACGGTTTCAGGGCCTTTATAGCATTCGTTACATGCGCTTTATGATACCCACATAAAAGGAAATTAACGAGCTCATTCACGCCGTACTAATGAGCAATTACGGGCATGATAAATGGAGTTTTAAGACGGGAGCGGTTCTTTAAAGTCCCAACGGTTTCCATCCCCAAAGGAGAGACTATAAATAGGGGTGGTGACTTTATATCTATCTAGTTTTTGGGAAGGAACCCGAAGGAGGAGGAAGCCCCGAGTGACTATTTGATCTTCATTACGTATTCGAGAGGAGAGGTCATCATTCAGCCTTTCGGGTCAAAGTACCTTTCGGATTTTTTCCAGACGCATCAGATATATAGTTTCATTAATGCAAATGAATGTTACATTCATATTTAGCAAACATCGAAGACCGAAAGCAATGCAATATGATAGAAAAAAAAATTACGTCACAAATAATAAATACATAATTATTATTTTCCAGCAAGTTGTTGTGAGTGAACCATCAAGGGAGAGCGCGAGCGGCAAACAGCTAAGTGATGGGGAATGCCCTAACCATAACTGCCTCTTGGCTTCCGGAAAACTATTAGTTGTCCTTTAGCCGCTTAGCAATATCTAGCTTTAAAAGGAATGGTAGACCCTTACTTTTTTTTAATAGTTGTTAGAATTAAATCGATTGAATTGTTGTTTATATTGAGATGAGTCATGGTTAATAAGGAGTTTGTTAATGATACTCGTCCCTTTTGAAGCCATAAAGGATTTTGTTTGATATCTAACAAATGCATGCATGGTTTCTTGACCATACCATAGAAATATTTCGTATTATATATCATACTAATTATTAGGAAAAAAATTTAATGTGACGAATTGTTTGTTACATTACTTTTTTCATATGCTGAATGTGAGGAAGTTCAAAATATGTGACAAAATGGTACGTATATTGTGAGAATTCTTTTGCCACAATAAGAACTTTATATGCGAGGAAATTGCATTTCTCGCATATGTCGAATGTGATGAAATAACACTTCATCACATTACGTGCAATTTGGTCTTATGCTGCGGGCCTCCGGTGATGAAATTCTTCATCACATTAAATTGAAGTTGTGAAAATTTACTCTTTTGAGAAGAAAAAAATCCTCATAAAAATGAAAGCTAAAAATCATAAAACACCGATGTGGTTCTGAAACTCATCACCAGACACTCTATGGTTTTTGTTAGAACATTTTTATTCTGTTCAAATATAAATGTTATCTTAGTCTTGTAGTATAAATAGTAGTTTGACTTAATTGTAATTAAGCCATAGATTAGGACTACTTGGCAAATATACCAAACTTATTTGGTATATAAGGAACCCTAATGTGATGTATTAGGGTTACAAATTCATTTTAATAATAGACCGAGCTTTACAACGTGAAGAACGCTCTCAAGCTTTCGTGCCAAATTCAAACGCGTTCTTCGTAAGTTTTACATTTTCTATCGAATTCTTCACCGAACTTAATCGTGTTGGATATATTAGGACCTAACAATTGGTATCAGAGCAGAACATGTTATGATTTGAATCAATTTGCTGAAATTTTGATCACATTTTTGTCCGAAATCTCATGAATATCGCAACGGCATTTCCTCGTTTTCGGTTTGATTCTTCAAATTTCGCATTTATTTGCTGTTTTTAGGCTTCGATCGAGTGTTATAAACACTTATGTGCTGAAATTTGATCGATCGAAAAAACAATTGTCGCAAATTTTGAAGATTCAATCGTATGTGTTCTTCGCGATGTTCATGCAAATTTCTCCAAAATTGGATATGATTTGCTGTTTTTAGGCTTTGATTGAGTGTTCTAAACATCTATGTGCTAGAAATCGATTGATCGAACCACTAGATTTCGTGAATTTTGAAAATCGGTCGAAATTCCTCTTTGTGTGTTCTTCGTGAAATTCATCCGATTTCTCAAATATTCGATATATTTTGCTGTTTTTTTGTTGAATTGACTGTTAAAATTGAAATTATACATGTCTTGAACAATTACCCAAGTTTAATTTGAATGATTTTGACTTTTTCTAACTGAAATGGAAATTTTTGGTATCGTTTTCTTGTTTACCGTAAAACACTGACGAGACATTATTATTGAATTGCTTGCTCGATTCGCAAAGGTCGGTATCGCGACATTAGTTTTCGCTGTATTGTTCATTCGAAAAAAATTCGTAGTGTATCCGCCAATTTCTTTCACGTCGCAAATAATTCTCGATTTGAAGCCATCCGCAAAGTGCTGTTAACATTCGCATAATCTTACAATAAACCAATATAAAATTTTTTGATTACTTATTATTATAATTCGGCAATAATTTGCGAAAATAATTTGTAATTTGCGGCACATGTGGTCAACCCTCAAAAAAATTTTGGTCAACACGCAAAACTTTCTCGGTATACATACTTATCGAGAAACTTTCACTGCCGAAATTTTTTTTGCTAACAGTACTTAATAGAACTTTTTTGAGAAACTTAATCGAGAAACTTTAATCAGAAAAGTTCATAGCAAACAGTTTTACCACAAATTTTGTTCGTAAAACTTTCCAGCAAACTGTTACCGAAAATAATTTTCGAACTCAACTCATTTTTGGGCAAAAAATTTTTCGATACGGAATTTTACAAAGCCAATTTTAAATCTCTTATCGAGAAAGTTTATCTGTACAAAAAATTTTCTCGATACTTAATTTTTTTACCCGAATTTTTCTTACTTCAATGTTTTGATCCAAAAGGTTTCAATTTCAAATTTTTTTTTTCGAAAAACTTTTCAACCTTATTCGAAATTGTAAGGCACATTATAGAAAACATTTTGGTAAATTTTTGAATTAGTGAACACCAATTTAAAACTTTTCAGTACACACCTAAAATTTTCGATACTTTTAGATATTTTTTTTACACCAAAACTTTTCGGAACTGAAATTTTAAAGCCAATTTTTTTTTTTCGATATTAGAAAATAAAAAAAAACGTTTTCGATACTTACACTCACATAATCAAAAGTTTTTGGTACACACAAAATTTTAGATACTTAAACTTTTCGACTCCAAACTTTTCAAAACTATACTTTTCGGTCCAAAAGTTTTTGATATCTACATTTTATCCTAAAACCTTTTCAATACCTACTCTACTCTTAGAAAGTTTTATTGAATTATCTCAAATCCACATAACGCGTCAACGATCAAATATCCAACCTAACCAACACAAACTTATACCTACTCTATGGAACACAACCAAGACCTAATTGATGCTCTTCGGAGATCACGGTATCTACGAATGACCTCATCCACTCACCATTTCAAGGTTAATCCTTCTGACTCTAGTTTATTTGAAAAGATAGAACACAGTTATAGAGTTAGAAGCAAAAAAACAAGGAACTTACCACGCGTCTTAAAAATAGTGAAGCAGCATGTCGTAATAAGTCACTCCTTTATGATGAATTACTTGAGGAACGTGGAAAATTGTACTCTAAAATTAAAAATTTCGACTACAATATTGCTGAAAAGGGTAAAAAAAGACCAAAGTTCTTCTAAAGCCTTAGCATCTAATTGGGAAAATATTTTACATTCTGATAAACCTACCTCTTGTTGGGAAATTCCGGAGGTTATTCATAAAATAAAATAATTAAACGCAACTCTGGAATTAGAAAAGTAGGTTTCCGAGCGGAAAAAAAAACCTTTTAGAGGAGATATCAAATCTAAAAAATTCCCCTCATTTACATGACATGGAATTTCATAATCATGTTGAAGGTTTAGGTTTTACTAATCCTTGTAACTTGAAAAAGATTAATGTAAAACAATTATATGATATCAAGTACATGGGTTTAGGATTAACTTCTATAATGGCTTTTACTAGCGCTTCAGAAATAAATGCCTTAGAAGAATCCAAAAGAAAAGTCAAAACTAGGACTGACATTCCCTTTGATTATACTGGTTTGAATAATAGTTACAAGACATGACAAATAAACCTGTCTAGTGACTATAATTCATTATATCCTATAGAAAATATTCATAAAGTTGAGGAAGAAAATTCTGATCATTCTAAAAATTCTACTTTCTATTATATTCCTGCTATTGTTAAGAAAATAGCTGATTTAAACTCCTTAGAATCAGAAATAAAGAATTTTGAAGCAGAAAAGAATGCGCTTTTATTAGAGATAACAAATCTAAAAAATTACTCTCCTTTACATGTTTTAAAAGATATTTCTAAAAGAAATATCTTCTCTTAAACAGGATAAAGCAATGCAAATGGACGTTTTTGTTCCTAAAATCGAAAAGACTTTTACTAATACTTCTACGTCAATTCTGACCGAAATTGAAATTCAAAATAAAAGCCAAGAACTTCAAATTGCTAAGGACAAATACAACTTAGGAAGGAGAAAGGAAAATCTACATTATTTTCCAAAGTTACGGAACGGAAATTTAAAGAACAAAAATTTTCCTCTCCTATTTCTATATAAAGAAAATTTTTAACAAAAAGGCTCCACGTTCTAGCAAACAAACTTCATCGTGTGCTTCAAATGATTTTAATAATTCTCTATTTAAGAAAACTAGACTTAGAAATAATTTTCCTAATTCTTCTCATCATTATAATGTGGATTGTGTGAATTCTCAACGTAGGATACACGACTTATATGCTAGTGATGCTTATAATTCTATATGCTTGTATTCCTACATGATGTATCCAGTCCAAGTTCATTCTACGAAGCATCTTAGGCGACTGGCTTCGGAGAAAATATTTAAATCTTCTCCGAGACACACTTTCACCAAAGCTGACATTTCCTTTCCCTTGTCAAATCACTCCTACATGGGTTCCTATGTCTACAATTAAGTTAGGAAATTCCACACAAATTTGGGTAACTAAACGCACATTAATGAATGATTTAGGACCGAAATTAAATTTGACTTCATCTATACTTAACCCTTTCTGCTACTAAGGGAGGACCCACATTACAATGGATACCAAAGTCACGATAATGTTTTGCAGATTCCCTCATGTATGGTATTTGACGTAGTGACTCCACATACATGATAAAGGGAAGAGGCGTGAGCTACTATAACTACACTTCAACGAGGTATATTCTACTAATGCGTATGTTGAACGAACTTTCAATATTTTAAATTTGCGTACGCATACGAGCTACATTGAAACATACCTATTATTTTTCAACATGGTACATTTTAAATATGCATTTTCAAAACTTTAAGAGATTTTAAATTCTAAATGCATATTACACACGTTAATGATAAATACCATATTTTCAATATAACATTTTTAAATGAGCTTAATTTGAGGGGGAACTACTCTTTTATTTTAAAGAGGAGCGACTATTATTTCTTTCAAGAGGGAGCAACAATTTTAATTTTTGAGGGGGAGTTAAAACTTTAAACGAATGCATTAAGGGAAACAGATTCGTAATATTTTTTTTAATCTTACTACGCAACTTTCTAGGGGGAGAAACTTTATTTCGGAAGCATTATTTGAGAGGGAGAAATAAAAATTTAGATATAGTTTTCAATATTGAATTTTTGAAAATTCTACCGACAAAGTTTACCGATAAAGTTTCTACACTTTCTCGAGAAAATTTCTCGCAAGACTTTATCGACATATTTTTTATCAACAAACTTTCTCGAGACGTAATGTGAAAATTTTATCGATTTTTTTTTTCGTACAACTTTCTCATGAAATTTTTCTCGTAGAACGTTATCGTAAATTTTTATCGAGAAATTTTCTCCACTATATCGAGAAATTCTTTTTTTGATAAAGGCGTACCTAATGAGAAATTTTATCGAAAACCTCATCCGAATTTTTTTTCGATATACCTCATTCGGAGAAATATTTTTTGATACACCTCATTCAAAAATTTTTCTCGATACACCTCAAACGAAAAAAAAATTCGATATCTCTACTTCTCGACTCCGACCCGACAAACTCTCACCCGCACGCCATATATATATATAATATAATATACTATTATATATTTCTTCTAAATATACATATATACTTCATAAAAAGAAACGAAAAAAAAAGAGAGAATATAAAAAAGAGAGAAAAAGAATATCTCCTCTCATCTTCATTAAGCTTCATGGATATTTCCTCCTACAACTTTCGACGGACTCCTAGGAAGAATCTCGAGCTTACAACAGACAAATATTTCCAATTGGAAAAGGTGAAAATCTTCATGATGATCCAAATGGTCATTTTCAACGACTTGCTCCTGCTTGCTGATTCAAATAAAGGAGCACTTATCACGTATCCCGGAAGCATGGATTCTAATTCCTATGGGTCAGTCTAAACCGACTTGATCCTAACCTCGGAACGCGTTCGAGCATTTGTCACGATACAACCTACCACCTATCCTACATCATCCGAACAACAAGCAAGATGACTTATGACGTTCAAGTTTTTGAAGGTACATAAATCCTTTATCTAACAAATATTTTGGACTAACCCCCATAGGTACAGGTGCTAATTTTATTAGCTCCCGGGTAGAAGACGCCGCATTAGGTCTAACGGCACGTGCACATCCGAGCCTTACCCACTCATCGTCTCCTAAAAGACCGATGTTTCATTTTCTCACGGGGAGCCACGTCTACTATCACCACTTCACTCGGAAGTGGGAGATATTGAACTAAGTGGTAATCCGCCCCGTACCACGCTTTCCTTGATCACATCGTGCCTAGTGTGTCCTCACTTTCTAAATTTTTATAATTTTCTAGGACACATACACTTTTTTATACTTGGTCTTTGTGACCAGGGTAGAACTTTCGTAGACATGTTATTCTCAGACATGCTTCGATGATCGAAAGGAAGTCCTGCCGTTGCAACATCAAACCAACAACGGTATTTGGCCATCTTCTACGAGCAACGCTCCTAGAACGATGTCAACAGGAAACCTATGTCACCCCGGTTTCATATCGGCGGAACGCCTTCGTGGCTCCGTCGGGTTATTACCGAATTTGATGTCCTACGAAGTCTACAAACTCCATCTCCTCGTCACGACGATACAATCTTCTTGCCAACGACGATGCCCCATTTTGATACATCGCCATCATGATCTCCCCACTCGATCATCATGAGGGGGAGTAGTACTAATGAAATGGGAGCAATACAACAACGAAAGTGCAAGATTGATCGGAAATACTAAATTCTTAAGCGTCGTTGAATCAAGCAAACACCACGAGCTTCAATGGCCGAATTTGCCGCTCGTGTACGTCTCTCCAAGTTTCAAATTGAATTCCTCGATCCCAACACAAGGTTGAACTAAAATGGGGGGAGTTTCGTCACTATCAAAGGGAGAGATGGAACACAAAAGAGGAAATTCTCCAAAAATCCGGCAAGCGACTTCACACACCTTCCGACATATCGAGACGAACTTCAAAAGAAAAGTAGAAGAAAAATCCGATGCCGAGAGGAGTATTACAAGATAAGGTGAGCTTGAAGATCTCCAAAGAAGAAATAGATCACAAGACAAGATAAAGGAAGAGATTATACAAATATCGTAAAGAGGAGATTGTTAGGACTCGAGGAATCTTTTCAAAATAAGACAAGATAACATACGCTCAAGCGAAGATTGAACACAAAGGGGGAGATTGTTAGGACATTTTTATTGTGTTCAAATATAAATGTTATCTTAGTCTTGTAGTATAATTAGTAGTTTGAGCTTAATTGTAATTAAGCCATAGATTATGACTACTTAGAAAATATACCAAACCTGTTTGGTATATAAGGAACCCTAATGTGATGTATTAGGGTTAAGAATTCATTTTAATAGAAAACCGAGCTTTACAACTTGAAGAACGCACTCAAGCTTCCGTGCCAAATTCAAACGTGTTCTTCGTATGTTTTACATTTTCTATCGAATTCTTCACCGAACTTAATCGTGTTGGATATATTAGGACCTAAAAATTTTAAAATAACATAAAACCCCCTCATGGTTTAGTTAACTTTTCACCCTCTCCCTATTTTCAAATGCATAAATTGCGCGTTCGAAGCACTCACAGGCATATTATGCAGATCGGGGGGTACGGTGATATGCTTTCTAAATCATAAGAGAGTGTCGTGATGTTTACAAACCACTAGGTAGTAACGTGATTTTCATTTTAACGATTGGGGGAATAGAGGAGTTTACCCAAAAATGAATGTTTTTTGTAGTGCGTTTACTACCTATATTACTTTCGTTTACTACGACTTCGCTGAGCTTTGTAACACTCGAGCAATTATGTAGCCCTTACTTGAAAAGTCCATGTCTTTGATGGGAAGGCTTATCTCCACCAAGATATGACTTATTTTTGTATTCAAATTTTCACTAATTATAATCGTTTATTTCAAAAATAAGAGTTAATAAAATGGCCTGCGGTTGTCCCAATTTGAATGCTTGACTGGATACAATGGGTTGTACAGATCTCTGTTTCATTTATTGTCTCATTCTTTGTGTCACGTCACGATGTTTTCCATGCGTTGAATAGACGGTTGAGAAATATTTTTTTAATATTTAATTTTTTTCTAATTAAATGACCACAAATTCCACAAAATCATAAAATTGTCGTTATGATTTATAATAAAAACAAATAAACGTATCTAATTTATTATATGTTTCATGGTGATCAAATTGATATGCATATGTTATATTTTTCGATAATTATAAGAATTAATTTTTTAAAATTTCACATGGAAATCGACACATTGGGACACACGATTGTTCACATTTTTTACCATCCATTGGATATTATCGCAAGTTGGTAAAATAAAATAAATCTTTGAATAATTTGTCTTTGTTAATGTTGACATTGACAATGTGGACTCAACATTTGAGTCAACAGTTGAGATGTTGACATTGACAATGTGAACTCAACATTTGAGTCAACATCGATTGACTCGGACTTGGTCCAACCTTAATTTTGTCTTTCAAACCCAAAAACTGTTTCCCTATTATTGCGGAATTATTTAAATGTGTGCAGAGGTTACCTAGGAGATGGACTTGTTCAAACAAGAGTGGAGTGGTGTGGATACTAAAAACTGTTTCCGCTACAATGTGCTTACTAAAAATAGGAGAAGTGGAGCTCGTGGCTGAATAAGTCGGAGCATTATTTTAGACGTGAAGTCATGGAGATCAGGGAGAACGTGGAGTGGACTGGAGTCGAAGCTATGAAGAGTATAAATAAAAGACTCCGATGGAGATCAGGTTTGGACTTTGGTTCAATTTGATACACATTTGAGATGAGTATGATCGGTGAACTAACATTCTTCCTAGGTCTACAGGTGAAACTAAGCAAGGATGGCATATTTATGTCTCGGGAAAAATACGCAAAGAATAATGTGAAGAAGTTCGGCTTAGATAATGCTAAGGTAATGAGAACTCCTATGGGATCTACGTAGAAGGTTTAAGCAAAGCTAATGTTGGGGAGAATGTTGACCCAACATTATATCGTTCTATGATAGGTAGCTTATTATATCGTTCTGCTAGTAAACCAGACATTATGTATAGTGTTTGTGTGTGTGCGAGATATCAGGCTGAACCAAATGTTTCTCACCTTAATGCTGTCAAAAGAATTTTGAAGTACGTTAGTGGTACATGTAACCTTGGTTTATGGTTTTCAAAAGAAACTAACACTAATTTGGTTGGTTTCAGTGACGCCGATTTGGCAGGTGATGAAGATGATCGTAAGAGCACAAGTGGAGGTTGCTTCTTCTTAGGTAATAATCTAGTGTCTTGGTTTAGTAAGAAGCAAAATTGTGTTTCTCTCTCTACGGCCGAATCTGAGTATGTGGCAGCAGGTAGCTGTTGTACACAACTCATATGGCTTAAGAGTATGTTGAGTGATTATGGGTTAGAGAGCGAAACCGTGATGATGTATTGTGATAATCTTAGTGCCATAAACATTTCCAAAAATCCGATACAACATTCTAGGACTAAGCATATAGATATTAGACATCATTTTTTGAGAGATATAGTTGACAAAGAGTTAGTAAAAATGGAGCATATAGATACTAAGAATCAACTAGCTGATATTTTCACTAAAGCTTTAGACTTCGAAAGTTTCTCAAGCCTAAAGAAGTCTATAGGTCTCTGTCAGAGTCAGTAAATGTTGGTCCAATATTTGGATCAACATTGGCATATGTCAAATATGACTATTACTGTTTTGATATTTGGTCTTACGTTCTCTTTGTTAAATTCCTGAAATGATTTGACTCACCTAGACCATTTTCTGAAATGACCCACTCCCTAGCACTAGTATATTCATGATCATTTTCAAGATACAGGTCTAGAATATTAAGATCCTTAGATACACGGCATTCGCGGTGACGATGTATTCTATGCGTGCAAGAATGGATGAACCTTGATGAAATGGAAATCATTATAGAGCAGTGCTCAATATTCTCTATCAATAATAAAGGTGAGATAAGGGCAGAAAATGAAAGAAAATTGTGATATAGGGTGTTGAACATAAAATGAATGAAATCATTTTGAGAATGTTGGGTTAAATGTTGAGCAACATTTGTGACTAGTCATTTTGATCATGCTATATTTCTGTTTATGTTCTTTGTTTTATAGATTTTAGGTATACATATAAATAATATGTCGTGTCTAGTATCTATATCTCTCATTTTGCATTAGAAGAACGGCTATCCTCACTTGGTTCATGCGTTCATCGGAACACCTAAACGGTTAGTGCACTCGATCTCGACTTAATTTTTGTTATGATTATTTTTTGCACGATATTTTTAAATGTCACACACGTTATCCACTCTCCACATTTTTCTCAACCATCAACGGTTAGAGCACGTACTTTACTCGTTTTAATAAAAAAAAAATTAAATTTTTTTATTATTTTAATCAAGCACTCTAACGGTTACTTTTTACTCTCTCTCATCATCACACGATTTTTTACCGTTACACTTCACCTCTATTTACTCGGCCTGCATCATCGCTCATCACACTAAACTTATTTGCTTTCTCTGTTATTTTCTCTCTGCAATTTTCGTATTTCCAGTTCTCAATTCGCATTCATCTATTTTTACTATACTTCAATTTCTTCTATGGAAAATTCACCTAACCATGAGTCGCAGAATGTTGATTTAACATCTAGCGCGAGTTTAATCGAGACAAGTCCTTTGGCTATGGTGATTTACGGTGCGCCGATGCCTCTCGGAACCGCGTCGCCTCTGGGAGACGATGCTAACACCACTGAAGCCCAATCGCAGGAAGTTACGACGAATCCGACACCTCCTGTGAGTCCATCATCTGACTCTCTTGTCGATGAGCACACGTTTTCCAGCGACGATTCAGAAAGCTCGGATGAAGATTTTGTCCTATCGCGGTGGAGTCTTCAACCAGCTCAGAAGACGAAGAACAAGGAGAAGCAGAAGAAGGAGAAGGAGAAGGAGAAGGAGAAGGAGAAGGAGAAGAAGGAGAAGGAGAAGAAGATAAGGAGAAGAAGAAGGAGAAGAAGAAGAAGGAGAAGGAGAAGGAGGAGAAGGAGGAGGAGGAGAAGGGGGAGGAGAAGGGGGAGGAGAAGGAGGAGGAGAAGGAGAAGGAGAAGGAGAAGGAGAAGAAGACAATTTCCCTGATTCAGTTCCGTTGAGTAACATATTCAACAAACTGAAGAAGAAGGTGGGAAAGAGGCCGTTGAGTTCTGACCCTCGACCCACGAAGAAGGCTAGAGTTGCAGATCCTACACCACAAGAGGATCCTGCTAATGTTGAGGTCGATGCTGAGACGACTCCAACTTCAACATTCCCGGCAGACGACGAACTGCCCGAAGGCTCAGACTGGAAAATCACTCAAACTCCTAGGAAATTCTACTCCAAGAAACACGAAGACCTCTGGTCCTCCTTCAGCTCGAGACCTCTTTGAGTTGAAAGGATCGTTGATGTCAATAGCTTCAGGAAGTACGGCGTGCTTCAATTCCTTGAGTCCCAACATTTGGGGAAGGCGGTTAGGAGTATGGGTACCTATTCCGACATAGTGGTCCGTGAGGTATACGCTAATCTCTCTCCTTCCTTGAATGAGCCCAATTCTGGGAAATTTGGTAAGATTTACTTGCGCAATTCTCTTTACGATTGTTCTTCCCGGCTTATTAATGAACTCTTAGAAACCCCAGAAGTAGACCAGGGGTAGGATTACTAAGTGGGAGAAAAACTTTTCCGCCACTTACTTGACCACACTCTACTCCGTGCTTTTTAAAATTGCGATATTTAATTGGTTACCTACGACAAACGATAGTAGAGTGACGGAATGAATGGCGCAACTCTTGTATGCTTTGGGTCATAACCTCCCCATCAATTGGGGAGAGTATATTATCAATTAGATATCATATCAAGCAGAAAGAGATGGAAGAGGTATTCTTCCTTTCCCCTCCGTCATCTGGTCGGTGCTGATTCATGGAGGGTTCAAGACGCTGAGAAGAGACTATGTGGAGCACAAGAAAATGTCTTTCATCATCTCAGTCAACCATGTTACGGGGCACAACAAACTGATCGATCTGTCCTGGATTGGAGCTCAAAATGTTGAACCTAATATTGGTTCAACATCATCCTCAACATCCAATCTGGAGAAGGAGATTAAGTGTCTGGACGATACTATTGCCTTTTTTATCGCTCAGAGAGAAGTTCTTCGGGGTTTGCTCTCTTCCCAAAAAGGGGGAGATGGAGCTGGTGTAGAGGAGGGAGCTGACCATGGAGTTGCTGACATGGATGCTGGAGCTGGAGGATCGAATTCAGGGGGAGCTGGAACAGCTGAAGGAGCTGCTAAAGAAGATGTTGGTGTTGTTGGTGCTGGTGAAGATGAAGCTGCTGCTGGAATTACAACAGGAGAAGATGGAGCTACTTCGGATGACTCTATTATGAGTCTTCAATTTTAGCTTTTTATTTGCTTGGTTGATTTCTTGTTTTTGCATGCATACTTCTATGTTTTGTGTGTGATTTTGTGTGTTTTGCAGATGTGATGAAGACATCTAAAATGGCTATGTAGTAATGTTTCCTATTTTAATCCATTTTTTGCTCTATGTTACTTGATGCTTTCAGGGGGAGTTCTATGGATTTGGAGTTCTCTAGATTGGAACTTCTTTGGATTTAACTCTGCACTAGTTTTGGGAAGAAAGAAAAAAAGGGGGAGATTGTTAATGTTGACATTGACAATGTGGACTCAATATTTGAGTCAATAGTTGAGATGTTGACATTGACAATGTGGACTCAACATTTGAGTCAACATTGATTGACTCGGACTTGGTCCAACCTTAATTTTGTCTTTCAAACCCAAAAATTGTTTTCCCTATTATTGCGGAATTATTTAATTGTGTGCAGAGGTTACCTACGAGATGGACTTGTTCAAACAAGAGTGGAGTGGAGTGGATACTAAGGATGCTTATTCAACCGCTACAATGTGCTTACTAAAAATAGGAGAAGTGGAGCTCGTGGCTGAATAAGTCGAAGCATTATCTCAGACGTGAAGTCATGGAGATCGTGGAGAACGTGGAGTGGACTGGAGTCGAAGCTATGAAGAGTATAAATAGAAGACTCCGATGCGACCACAAATAACGAACGACGAGCGACGAAAGAGAAGAAAACGAAAACGAGAGAGCTCTCACCATATATTCGTCTAACAGTTCTTTACCTAGTGTTTTACCTTTGCATAGATCGTAGGTATCTGTGTTAAGATTAGAAGAGTCGTTAGATTCTTTACTAGGTTGTTTTTACTATCTTTCGATAGTTCTACTTTTTGTAATACATTCTTTGTAGTGGAATTTTGCCCTGAAGGCGTGTAGCAAGGTATGTAACTTGCTACATATTTTAAACTGTGTCTCCGTCGTTTTTAACTGCAAAGTTTTGAAACTTTTCACCGTGCTAAAACTTTCTGATCCTAATGTTGGTTCAACATTAGAGACAACATTTCTGGTTTATTTTTAACTTAGCTATTTCCATATCTTTTACGGGACCGCACTCCTATCAGTCTTTTTAAATCACAATCACAAAACTACATACAACACAACAAAACTCCAAGATATTGTGATATGGAAAGGAAAAAACAAACGCTTATGTGATGGATATGGAATATGATAAATTTGATGCACATTTAGGTGTCAAAAAAGTGTAACTAAAGAGGAAATTGTGTGGACACATACTCATACTCACAATGAACCAACGTATCAGACTTATTTTTTTATAATCAAAGCCTTTACTATTATAAATCTACTTCGATGCCCCCTCTACAGAAACTAGACTTGCTGTAAGAAGTCAATATAGACATTCACCGCGAGTTATGAAAATTAATCAGGCTTTTGAGTTTTGATTCTTGTCCTACAAGGGTGCTGTAAATACTAACGGACGAACGGGTCACCTGGCCAGGATACCGAATACATAAACCTATTTTCGGTATTTTCGTCATCTTTGTTCATGTCATGTTTTATTTAACTTCATTTCATCCCATCATCTTTTCTGCACGAATCATCTAGGGGAAAAATGAACTGCAACTGCAGCAAATTAGCTCTTCATCCTGCAAACTTTCGTGCACAAGTCATCACATAAAGGGACAGAGCATAGAACTACAATAAAAATGGCGACCAATAACACTCACAGTGCCTTAAACGATCACGAAGAGACGACTTCTCTACTCGCGATGCAATTGGCCTGTGGTTCAGTACTTCCAATGGTGCTCAAATCAGTCATAGAACTCAATCTCCTAGAGCTAATAAAAACAGCCGACTCTGGTTCGGCTTCTGCTTCGGAACTAGCTTCTCAACTTCCAACCCAAAACCCTGAAGCACCTCACATGATCGATCGGATACTTCAACTTTTGGCACCATATGATATCTTTATATGCAGTATCAAACAAAATCCCGAGGCTGATTTTGAACGAAGATATTCCCTGGGGCCAGTTTGCAAGTATCTGACATGAAACGAGGATGGGGTTTCTTTGGGATCGTTGTCCATTTTGATTCAAGACAAGGTGTTCATGGAGAGCTGGTACATAAAATCCATATTCAATTCTTGTTCTTTGCATTCGATTAACTCTTTCTTCATTAATTTTAATGTATATATTAGGTATCACCTTAAAGATGCTGTACTTGAAGGCGGACTCCCATTCGATAGAGCCCATGGAATGAACGCGTTTGAGTACCCAGAAACAGATCCAAGATTCAACGACGTTTTCAATCATGGAATGTCTCAACAGTCAACAATATTTATCAAGAAGCTTCTGCAAATATACGAAGGATTTGAGGGTCTAACTTCTCTTGTCGATGTTGGTGGTGAAATCGGGACAAATATTAAAATGATAGTCTCCAAATATCCGACGATCAAAGGCATCAACTTTGATCTTCCCCGCGTTATAAAACATGCTCCAATGATTTCTTCTTTGCGCCTCTCACTTTCTTACATTAGTTAGTTTATAACATATATTACCATATGAACTTTGAAGGGGTGGAACATGTTGGTGGTGACATGTTCGTTAGCGTGCCGAAAACTGATGCTATCTTCATGAAGGTGATGAAATCGATATACAAAATCTCAAAAACATTGTATATTGGAAAACATTAATGGTCCGTTTGGATACCCAGATTTCGACTTAAAATCCGGATTTCCTCCAAATCATCTGTTTGGGAACCGCTCGGATTTGGATTTCGATTTCATCCAAATCCGAGGAGAATTTAAACGTTTGTTGTTTGATGATTTAAATATTCGACCACAGGGGTCCATTTTTTAAATCCAAATCCCCGTCGTAATGATTTTCATAATAATAATAATAATAATAATAATAATAATAATAATTAATATGGGTGAACGATGAGTCGAACTAGCTCGCGAGCTCGATGTGGAGGTTCGAGCTTGACGAACGACGAGTCAATCGGTATTTGGATTTGAAATTAAGATTTTAAAATTCGTAATTTAAAATCACATAATTCAATTCAAATTCATGAATCCAAACGCATCCTAAGAAATTTTAATATATTAAATTTGCAGTGGATCTGCCACAATTGGAGCGACGGTCATTGCCTGAAACTGTTGAAGAATTGCTACGAGTCATTACCCGAGAACGGGAAAGTGATTATTGCAGATTCAATATTACCACAGAAACCAGAAAAGGGATTAGTTTACCAGGATCAGTATTAGTGGATGTATTAATGCTGGCTTTTAATCTTGGTGGGAAAGAGAGATCCGAAAATGAATTCGAGGCCTTAGCTACGGAAGCTGGATTTGAAGGGATTCAGAAAATTTATTGTGCTTTTAGCATTTGGATCATAGAACTTTACAAGTGATTGTGATGTGTTTTAGTTTATGTTTGGAATAATATCGAATGCATCGCTATTTGTTTTGCTTCTGAAGTTGAGTCAAAACTTCTGCATTGTAAAATGTTCTGTAACTTTCCATATTTGATTGTTATGTTATTATCAAAAATTTCAATCTTTCATCTATGTTTTACTCTAAACAGTCATTTTTTCCTCGCTTTACTTTTAGGTTGGAGCATCAAACTGTGTAAAGACGGTTTGGATCCACTGCTCGACGTCTGTGTTTCACTCATGTTTCATTCCCCAGATGTTGACATGCGTCCATCCCATGATTGCATAATGTCGTATTAGAAATAGTTTACGGATATACATTGTAATGTTCGAACATTGTATACAGTTGATGAATGAAATGTTTTTCTTCTATTCATTATGAGGCAATGATATCTGTTTATCGATCTATCCACGGTTTACGTGACATCCTATAATATGATAAATAAAAGAAACTCATATGTATCGAGCTAAGTCTTTGATTATCATGAAATGAGTGACGACATCAAAGGTAATAACTCTCATGTCTATGAAGTCTGAGTACGTCTTATCTGACGACACTGCAAAGTGGTTATATAAATCACTCACTTGGAAAGTGGGAGGCTGTGACGTGAATACGTTGGACTTGAGATCACTGCATTTCAAATACGGCTCGTGGCGTGGGATCAAATGGCTTATTACTCGGTGAATGTTAGTGGTGGACGATTGACTATAGTGGTCTACATTAACCATGGACCGAAAGGAGTTACTGATGAAGTTGCATTTGGGGTCTTGACTTGTAATTAATTTGCTATGACAGTTTTGTTTCGAGAAAAAATGGGACGCTGACGACACAGTCTTGACAAGGAATGGTGATTGCCAAACTTTGACAGCTAAGAGGACTTCATAGTCTCGTAGGTAATTAAGATATGTGTCCTATGAGAACATGGATGAGAAATTACGAGTCATGCTTGTAAACTGACTCATGCAAGACATGGAGGGCATGTTTGTAATTTTGCGAGTCATGATTCAACCATATGGTCAAGTATATGAGTTTTACATAAACTGTGACTCTCATTCTATCAAACACATGTAAAGGATTTATACGTATTGATGATAATCTTAGTCGGTTCGTCGCGTTGATTTGATCACATACATTCTCAATCAGGATCAGCTCAATACCACATAATTGGTTAGGTTAATACTAGTAACTTGGATTCCTCTCAATGTTGATTGAGACGAACCTATGAATTCAATTTTAAAAAGAATCATCTAGGATGTATTATTGAGGAGTAAGTGATTACGCAAATGGGTTAGGAGTCCGATAGGTCTGGGTTATGAGACTATGTATTTGTCATTAGTCATGAAGATATTTAATTAAGACTTGAGAAATGCTACATCAAATTATTTGTGGACTAAGCACATAGCCCTTAATTACTGAGGCCTGGTCAAGTAACTTTAAGTTGACTAAGTCAACATTTAATTAATTGGCTAATTAAATCACAATGTCCATTATTAGATTGGCATTAATGGTCCAATACTTATGTTAGGAATGATATATGATGATGCGTACATAATCTAGATCCTTCTTTGTATTACTAAATGGCTAATCTACCCTTAGCTTTTCCGACAAGCTATCAAAGAGAAAAGACTAAGCTTACTCCTCGTCACAAGAAAAAAGAACTGATGAGGCTATGACGCATGATCATTTTCGTGTAGATAATCGTTTTACTCACACTAGATCATAGATAAATCCTCTCAAGTTTGCAACACCTAGTAGATAGATAGCCATATCATTACATGAACCGTCTTAACGATCTACCAGAACTCGAATTGGACTAGGCTCATGGACTGCTTATTAACATGAGTTAGGCGAGGCTAGCAATCATTCATCGTAGGTAAATTGGCTTATTAACATGAGTTAGGCGAGGCTAGCAATCATTCTAGTTTGCGGCTTGGTTCTATTTTTATTTTTATTGGGATGATGTTAGATCGAACACTTGGATTGAGTATTCAAGGATTATAATTTGAATCCAAGTCAAAATAAAACAACAGACATATTGAAGATATGCAGAACTTAAAGCTGCAAACGATAGCAATCACTCAACCGGAAGTTATCCACCTATGGGATAATAGGAAAACCAAGGACCGAGGTATCAGAGGCCCCAAATGCAGACATATGAATATCAATATCGAAAACTTTGGAAGTACCGACCGATTAAAATACCGAAAATATTATAAGTGAGGGTTGATTTTCAAAAGATTTTTATGCAAAAACATAAAATAGCGTTGAAATCGCCCGTAACTACCTTTGATCGTAGTGTTTTGAAGAGGATTTGTGTTTCTCGAATATATGACGTTCGTCGCAAAGGAGAATTTTCTTTCCGATACGGTTTTGCGATAAAAAGGGCTTTGCGAAATGTGGGGGTTTATGAAAAATATTTCTGTATTAAGTAAGGAGTAGATAACTGTAGGTGTCAAATCACCTAGTTAGCAACAAGATTGGTGTAGAATCGATGAAGAATACGTTAAAAACTTTAAGTGTGTGTGAGTGTGTGTTTCGATTTAAGGTAGTGTAGCGACGCTTATTTCGATAAAATGATTCCTAATGATAAAAGTGTAGGGTTGTAGTATTTATACCCTTGGATTAGGGTATAAGATACTTGGGCCACTAAAAACTCATTACAACAAGTAAATCACTAATTTCGACAATTTAGATATTAGTTCACGTAAATCAAAGTACAAGATTAAGACATTTAATAAAATACATTTGGACACTATTAAATATCTATCAATTTCCCCCTTAGTATCCAACTTTCAAGTCGTGCTATGGGGTCTTTGTCTTGACTTTCTTCTCTTTCTCTTTCTATTTTCTTTCCGCGCGAAGGACTTTCGAAATCCTAGAGCGAGCTCGTAATTTCTCAGTTCCATTATGTTATTGATCTTTTCTATAATCATTTCGTTTATAGGTCCTTCTTCGAATCCAAGATCCTTGGAGTATTTCTCGGGTCCCAACGAGCCAAGTCGCTTTTGAAGCTTTTCTCTTATGATCTTCACCATCCCGTCAGAGAACTTAGAGATTTGGGAGATCACCATCACGTGAGTCCTCTTCTCCTTTGGTTGGTAGTAGGTGACTCCCAGCTCTGGTTGCTTAAATAGGTGGTTCTCTGGGTAATGCTGCATCTCTTGTTTACAAGTATGAGGCACCACAGTGTTCACTTTCTTCATATTGTTTTCAAAAGCAATCTGAAAGTCTTCGGGGATATGGTAGTTGATTTGCCTCAGCATGTAGCCTTCAAATCGTTAAATCCCTCCCGATATTTGTGGTTCCTCAGGACGAATTTCCTATACATTCCAAATATGTTGGTTACTTCGTCCGGAGGAAGGTTGGCGAGTCCAGCCTCCAAGATCTGGTCCTTCGAGCCATCGACTCCGACCACGAAGAAGACGGGAGTAGGAAACCTGTTGTGGATATACTCCACTTCTACGAGTTCAACAATGAGAGCCTTCTCTTTTTCTCTAGCTTTCAGTTGTGCCAACGAGAGTCCCCTTCTTATTGTCAGCTGTGAGAGCATGAAGAGATGGTTGAACCCTCACCTCGTGTTTTTCAGATGCGTGAGGCCTCGGAGAGTCAGCTCGTCGGTAGGCTTTATCTTTTCGGAGCGCCTCCAGATGTTGGGACAATAATATTCGAGAAAGGGGGCAGTGATCCTCTTGTTCTCCTAGAGAGTCTGACTAACACCGTGCCTTTGGATGAGTTTTGTTAGATATTTAATAGTGTCCAAATGTGCTTTATTTTGGGTCTTAGCCTTATACTTTAATTTACGTGAATTAATCTCTAAATTATAGATATTAGTGATTCTCTTGATGTAATCGGCTTTTAGGGGCCCAAGTATCTAATACCCTAATTAAAGGGTATAAATACAAAAAACCCTACTTTTATTATTAAGAATCACTTTATCAAAACTTGAGTCGATACCTTAAACGTGATCGAAACACACACTAGTTTTTAGCGCGTTATTCATCGATTCTTCACCAATCTTGTTGCTATTTAGGTGTTATTGAGACCTACCAGTGGTATAAGAGCCTAACGTGACAGATTGAAACCTATTTTCACGTTTGGATTTGAGAAATTTTTGTTGGGTTTATCGAGTTTTTAAAGTTTGAAGTTATTCAAAGTGTTTTCAACATTTTCGAGCGATTCTTAGCCGGTTAGTTTTTTTATCCCGTTTAGTGTTATAGAACTTTTCCGAAAATATTTGTGAAAAAACCCAGAAATTTTCATCAAGTTTGAGTAATTTTTGAGCGATTTTAAGTCCAGAAAGTTTTCGCAAAAGTTTTCGTACTAATTGCGAAAACCACTGCGAAAACCGTTGCGAAAACTAGTCCGAAAACCTGTTTTGACAACTGTCAGTGGAAAAATCGTAACTTACGCTACGAAAACCCCCGTTTTCGCAATGCACGTCTATTACGCTACGAAAACATAAGTTTTTGCAACGATAGTTACTCTGCAAAAACCTGGGTTTTCACATGTCACTGCGAAAACCTATTTTTGCACCTACAACAATTTATGTTCCGAAAAATTCAGTTTTCTCAATTTACGTTCCAAAACCTTAGTTTTTGCACTTACTGCGAAAATCAGTTTTTGCGACAACGTAATTAGTCAAGGGCATTTCTGTAATTTCACAATGTCTTCACAACACATTTTCGTAACAGACTTTTCGTAACAAGTTTTCGCAAAACACACTATGAAAACTTCGATTTTCGCGTAAGTGGTTTTTGCAACCCGAGTCTCACAAAAATGATTTTCGCACTAAAAGTCTTTTGAAATCTAACTCTTGACAAACTCTCAAACATCCGAAAATCCAAAGGTTTCTCATTCCAACTCCACTAGTTTCAATCACTTCATGTCGCACGATCAACACCTACCTCTCGATAAGATGAACACCATAGCCATGGCTGGTGACCTTAGGCCACCCGTGCTCCAACACGGTGAATTTTCCGTATGGAGAAACAGATTCATGCACTTCATCCAGTCTAAGAATCTTGGGGAAGACATACTTGCCTCGCTCAAAGAATGACTCGCCCAATTTTGGACGACCATTCTGGGTGATGCAACAGTTGACCCTCCAGTGCTTCCGAACCGGGTGCACAAGACACCATTGGAGTACACGGACGCTGAGGAGCTAAGAGCAAAAGTTGATTGCCACGCTGTGAACTATCTTCTACAAGCCATCCCAAATGATATCTACGCGCAGATCGATGCTCTTTCCACTGGGAAAGAGATATGATATGAGATTCACAAGATGATGCAAGGCACAAAGGTTGGAGCCCTAAACAAGATGGCAAAGATCTTGCAGCCTATGACACGTTCAAGGCTAAGCCTGGAGAAGAGCTTAGAGACACATATCAGAGGCTTTTCACTCAAGTGAACGAATGGAAGAAAATAAACGTTCGCAGATATAACATGGACGTGAACATCCGATTCCTAACACCCCTGCTCCTCGAAGGGAAGAGGATTGCTACCTTGATCAGACAGAACAAGGAGATCCACGTGCTTGACATCCAAAACGTCTATGAAAGTCTCTTACAACATGCTGACAACATCAGTGAGATAGAGAGCTCACGAAGGGAAAGGAATTGGCCGACCCACTTGCCTTAGTAACCGATAGCAAAACAAAGAGGAGCATGAAATCCTCTAAAGGCAAGTAGGTGAATCTCCCTAGCTCCTCGGATGGCGATAGCTCCGGCTCTGACTCTGATCCTGAATTCAGAGACTTTGAGAAGCATATGGCCCTCATGACGAAGCTCATGAAAACGAAATTCTTCCAAAAGAAATCGTCATCATCTGCTAAAAAACAAAGGACCTCCTCAAATTCCAAACAACCACAAGCAACTCCTCAACACATCGAGCCCAAGAATGTCTCCGAACCCACAAAGTGCTACAACTGTGGCAAGCTAGGGCATTGGGCTAGAGATTGCTACTTCCCTAAGAAGAGGGATGCAGACTACTACGCCAAGAAGCTCAACTAGTATGGAAAACGAAGGTGGGCGTAGTTCTGATGGCTGAGCAGGACCACTGGCTCGAGGACGCATCAGATACTAATCCCGAGAGCATAGCTCTAATGGCATTTGTTGAGGAAGCCGAGCAGGAAGTGGTGGAAAAGGAGCTCGAAGCCTTGAAAAATGAAGAGGGTCATTCAATGGGAAGGAAGTAGAATCTATTGACCTTAACGTACTTTTCGAGCTTAAAATAAAGTATAAAGCGTTCCTAAAGAGCGAAAATACGTTAAGTCCTTAGAGAGCATGTTAGCTAATAATGAAACTACATTAGCTACTGCTCAAGAAAATTCATTGCCTTAGAAAACTGCTTAGCTAAATCTCAGGCTATGGTCTGTGCTTTGACCAAACGTCAACAAAACCAAGAAAGTTAGAGATAACTCTATATATCACAAAAAGACTATAGAGGAATTAGAGGCAAGATTAGAAAAAGGGCTGAAGTTCCGTTTGATCGAAGTTCTATTTGATTATGCTAGATTAAACTATAGTTACAAAACGAGGGAAATCCCTTTATCTTCAGACTATCTACCAAAATGCTCTTGCTCTACCGAAGCCACGTCTGTAGAAGAGAACTCTGACACAAGAAAACCTAGCACCACAAGTGTCTACATTCCAGCGATAATCTAAGAAATAACGGATTTGCGCTTAACTCTAGAGTCAAAACGAAATGACTTTCAAGCAGAAAAGGAGACACTACTTTGTAGAATCTCCTCACTTGAAAAGCCTCTCGACTCAAACAAAGCTTCGACCTCACACTCTGCCTCTCTAGCTAAATTAGGAAACAAACTCCCCATTCAAGCTAGACAGCCAGAAAAGGAAGTTATGACTCGCAAATACGACTTGACTAATCCATCTTTACATATGCCTACAGACAAGTACATAAGTAAGAAGGGGGAGAGGGAAGCTACAGGGACACAAAGAATGATGCTAATCTCTTCTCTAAAAAGAAGAAGATACCCTTATCTAGTGTTCCTGTTTTTACATTTATTTCAAATTTATGTAGAAAGACTTCTTCATGTATTTCAGACTGTGTTGCTACTTTCTCTTCAAAATCTGGGCATGTAAAGACTATTATGCATATTAACTCCTATGATCAATGTTTTGATTCAAATGTCAATAATTCTAGTCATAGGAATGCATCTCTTAAGAAAACTAGGAATAAAGTAACGTCTCCTACTAAGTCAAATTCAAAACCTAACCAAAAGGGAGATCATACATCTAGGGGGTGTTTGTTTGAGTAATCCAACATCACGGTGATGTGAGTATCACCGTGATGTGGATCAATGTGATATATCATCACTGTGTTTGTTTTGGGGTGATATTTTATTTTGCGTATCAAGGTGATGTTTGAATATTGTGCTTGTTTAATCACGGTGATATGTGAGGTGATTTTGCGTAAATGACATATTTAATCCTACATATCACTTTAGTAATGTGAATTAACGTAGTTTTGAGGTGATATTTAGTAAGCGATATATGTTAATGTTTAAATAATAAGTTGTAAATAAATTGAAAATATTAGTAAACTCAATGTAGCCAAAGTTATATTTTATTTCGAATTTAATCATGTTATACGTATAATAAGCTGAGTGAAGCAACATCATCCTTGCGCATGCATTGAAAATAATCTCTATTGGACTTAAAGCAAGCTGCAGAAACTATATTATATAAATATATGTATATATGTATAGTAGAATCTAAACTCACTTAAGCAGCTTTTGGGATCTCTATATGTTGTATGTCCGGTAGTATAGAATGACACATACAAAGAAGGCACAACATTTCAAACATAATGCAAGAAACATGAATATCATCATCATTCCCACCAATATCATCGGCATCTATCCATGGCAATAATAAACAAAAAGACAAGAAGTTCCTTAAAGCAATAAGTAGTCTCACAAAATTATATAATGCATAATTATTCGCAATTAATCATCAATAACCTAATCAAATGAAGATTTGTAACCATAGGATGGGTCATTATGAAGCTCCTTCATCACTATCATATGTCTCACCTCCTCTGGCATGCTGAAAAACATCTCAACCTTGGTTTTGTCTTTCAAGAATATTGATGTAACAGTGATCATTTCTTCCATAGATAGTGATGGAATCTTAGAAATCTCGTTAAAACGTGTTTGCCTCCTTGTATCACCTTGAGTTTGGTTGTGATAATAAGCTGATATCACCTTAAACTCCTCTAAGTTGGCTTCAAAGACATTCCCAATCCGGCCAAGTGTATCAACCAAGTCAACCATCACATCCTTGTCCTCCCTCTTCCTCTTCTTGCTGCTGCTGCTGTCACTATTTTTCTTGCTTGAAGTGACCTTAGTTGTTGTGGGTTGATATACACTCCCCGGAGAAACTTTGTCACCAACAACTGGTGGATCATCATTGGCCTCAAGCTCAACTACCTCGATATCATCTTCCTCATGCAAATCCATGTCTTCAACAGCATTAGCAACACTCTCAGCCATCTTACCAGTTGCTCTATCTTTGACAAATATTTCGGCAACCTCATCATAGTAAGGAAAAGGCTTGTTCCTCAAGCAAATTGCATTAGAATGCGTCTACAATGACAAGAACAATTTCGGATAAAAAAATATCTTACCAAATATATTAAATCAAAATTTGGCGTAAGAAAATACCTTGCACCAAAGATCAAACACATCTTTTTCAACAACTACACATTTTTCTTTGTCATTCCAACCAAGCCAGAAGCTGCAGGACCTCTCATTTCAGCAACACCGGTGTATTGTCTCTTAAGCAACTTAATTCTATTATCTATATGAGGAAAGGCTTTAAGACCACTTCGAGGCAGCTTAGCGGCTAAAGTCCTCTCCGTGTATGCATGGAATCCAGGCCTAAACGTCCTATTATCTCCTTTCCATCCACCTGTCCTGCATGCCCCCAACATAGACTCAAATCAATTTGGCATCCTCCTCTTTACTCCTAATCTTTTTTTTTTGCGTCACGTTGACCCTTGTTGGAGTCAACCTTCCCTTTCTTCTTCTTTTCAGCCTTGAACAAGTTAGCAGACTTGCTTTGCTCATCAACCCAGATTGGGGCAGCACTTGCTGAATCACTTTCCATCCTTTGCCATCAATAACAAATATCAACCAAAAGGTGGATAAATAGGAAGAAAAAATATGCAACAACATCGTAATAGGAGTATATTCAGCAACAAAAATTGTAGAAATAGTCAGAAAAAGCGCATAAATAAAAGTGATATAAAGTTCAAACTCTCCATTGTTTAATAGACAATTTTAAAATATTACAGAAATAACATAAATAAAATCAATCCGAGGCATCCCCTCTCCATTGGTTAAACATCTCAATGGCCAAACTCTCTCTAAAGTTAGACCATGCATCTGTGACCTCAACATATTGCACTCTTGTTCTTGATCTCCGTCTTGGGACTCTATGAAGTGCTCTGAGATTGATGCATCCCGGGGGTCTAAAGGCAACTCTGACCTTATATAGTTGTGAAGTAGGCAAACAACTGTGATAATCCTACACTTTGTCTTAGTTGGATAAAACGATCGACCCCTCACACTAGCCCACCTAGCCTTAACTAACCCAAAACATCTCTCGATGATGTTCCTAGCTCTAGAATGCTTCATATTGAAGAATCCATGAGGTGTATTTGGTTGTTGCCCTTGCCTCCACTCGTTCAAATGGTATCTTTGGCTCCTATATGGAGCTAAGAAGCCTTCAGCATTAGGATATCCACCATCGCATAAGTAGTAACAACCTATATTGAGTTACTGGTCACATTAGTCTCCAAAAAATTATAACATATTAAACTTCAACTAATTAATCTCTTAACTAATACCTTGAGGTACGATAAGACCATTTGGCCTTGAAATAGCATCTCGAAGGACCCTAGAGTCACTAGTTGAACCCTCCCGTCCAGGCAAGACATAAATAAATTGCATGTCCCGATTACAGACACCTAAGACATTCGTAGCAAGATGCCCTTTTCGAGTGCGATATCTAGGTTTATCAACCTCTGCTACATGTATTCCTATATGAGTTCCATCAAGGGCGCCAACACAATTCTACAATATATATATATGTTCTTTATCGTCAATATTAAAGCAACACTGATTCAAAACCAATTAACAATCATACATATGGCTTCATGTACCTTGAAACATTTTCATCGATCATCATTATATTCATCAGTAACCGGATCTGGTTTGAGTAGCAGGATTGGATGCAAACGCAATATGGCACGAAGGACAGCATGAAAATATCGACTAACAGTCTCACCCGAGCGTTGAAATTGCCTCTTAATGACTCTAATTTTCGTATCATGTGCAACTATATGAAGAAACATAGCTACCATTTCATGAACATTGACATTCGTACTACCCTTTAACCTCCCAACTGATTGTAGAAGATATAGCTTAAAGAAAGCCTTTCGATCCATTCTAGTGTTGTCTATGCATTGTCTATCACTGTCAAACACGATTTGCGTCATATTTAGACTTCTAATATTTTCCCTAAACAATGCAGTCCCTTTCCACCCAATCTTCTTCCTCCCATTCATATATTTAAGCATCAAAATAACTATAACAAGACACAAGCAGTACATCTCATGTAGCATTTTCATCCTAATATCAAATAAAGTCATGAAGTCCATTTGCCTACTTCGTTGAAGCCTTGACATTACTGCATTTGTACAATACATCTCAGTTTGCAATAAAAAAATTAAATGAAAAAAATATACATGACAAATTATAGATGAATTAGGGAGCACAGAATGACTATCAATATATTAATATTTTTTCAGAAACATGTTATTACAAATCTGCACAAGATAACATTACAATACCTTCAACTCAACAAGTGTGTGTTATAAACAAAAGACTCACTTTTGCTTACGATCATTAGAAAGAGGATTAACAACCGATCAAATGCAAAAATGCAATGCAATGATAATCACTCGCTTTGGCTACAATCATCACATAAATGCCTAATCACAGACACACACAATGTAAAGATGTAAACAATTCAGACCGACATAGTTATTCTAGAAACTGACCGAAGAACAAAAATTAAGAATATCAATAAAAATCAATATTTTAGGAACTGATAATAATCAAGAAAATAAAGAACTCGAAGAACAAAAATTAGTCATTAAAGACAGAAAGTTCGTTGATTAGGGAAAAGAAAAACAAGAAACTGAACTGAATATTGCAACACCATCGAAAGCTTACCCAAAAACTCTTGTTGCAATGGTGACAGAATGAGAAGGAGATTGGTTCGAACGAGTTTGATACGAGAATATTCTGAAATGCGATTTGGGATATCAAGGTGAGTCTGATGAGAGAAGGAAATAAAAAAGAAATGTGAGATGATTTGATTCTTTGGATGTTCGAGAAGATCCTGTCCATGATTTGATTTTCTATGTATTATGTAACTAAAACTAGGATAATGGTATCTAGGTAATAAAGTTAAAATTTAAGGGATATTTTTGTCCAAAAAAAATTAATAAATATCACCCCATCACAGTGATAGAGGATCTGCTTTTTGGGGTGATCAAAAAGCTGGAATATCACCCTCTTTTGATCACTCAGGTGATCCTCCATCATGGTGATGGCTTATCACATGCGTCAAACAAATGCGGTGATGAGGAGGTGACGACGGAATCACCGTAATGTCAAAGCACACTAAAACTAAAGTCAAAGCCAAGGTTTTAGACATTAAACAGATTTGGGTAACCAAAAGGGAGCTCATATCAAGCACTAAGCTTTGCTATCCCCTAGGAATAAAAAAGATATGGGTTCCTAAGTCTGAAATAAAGACAAGTAATACATCTGAAACAGACTTAGTAGGTTTCGGTACCAAAGAGTGCGTTCAAAGTAACTTTTGCAAGCAAGGGATGACCTGTCCCTAACGGGGTACCTAAAACTCCGTAATCTGTTTTGCAGATCCATCATGTGTTGTACCTTGACTCTTGTTGCTCCACACACATGACTGGAAGACGAGAGCCCCTGAGCAACTACACCGAACGCTTCGGTGGCCAAGTGCATTTCGGGAACAATTTAATAATCAAGAATGTCTCGTTCGTTGACGGCCTAATCCACAATCTCTTCAGCATCGGCCAATTATGTGATAGAAGATTAAAAGTTTATTTCCATGCTGAAGGATGTAGCCTTAGTGATGAGAATGGAAATGAGCTTCTTACGGGATCACGAGCATTAAATCTATAAACTATCAATCTTAGGATCGTTCGATCTTCAACTTCAATCTGTCTGTTATCAAAGGCCTCCCAACTTCAAAGCAATCTGTAGCATCAACGGCTATCCCAATTAAACTTTAAAACGTTAAACCAACTACACTCATACAAGCTAGTCACAGGCCTACCGGTGTTAAAGTATCACAAGGAGCATTTATGCTCCGCGTGTGAAATGGAGAAGATGAAGAAGTCATCACACAAACCAAAAAAGGTCGCCTCAACCACTCGACCTCTAGAACTACTACACATGGATCTATGTGGACCAATGAGAATTGAGAGCATCAGTCACGTAAGTATGTCCTCGTGATCGTAGATGACTTCTCACGCTATACATGGACAAGATTCCTACGCACAAAGTCCGAGACACCTGATTTCAACATCGTTTTTGTAAGACGACTCGAAACTTGTTGGGCTGCAACATTTGAGTGATCCGCACAGATACCGGCACTGAGTTCTAGAACAAGATGCTCAGTGATTTCTACCAAAAACTCGGGATTACCCAACAAATCTCAGCCGCTAAGACCCCGGAACAAAATGGAGTAGTGGAAAGACGAAATAGAACTTTAGTGGAAGCTGCTCGCACGATGCTGATCCACGCACAACTTCCTCACAACCTCTGGGCCGAAGCAGTCATCACAGCCTGCTACAGCCAAAATAGGACAAGCATTTATAGAAGATTTGGGAAGACTCCATACGAATTGATCAACAAACGAATACCCAACATAGGGTAGCTTCGAGTGTTCGGATGCAAGTGCTTCGTTGCAAATGATAGAGAAAACTGAAGCAAGTTTGACCCTAAAGCAAATGAAGCAGTGTTCGTAGGGGATTCTATAACCTCCAAAGCGTATAGAGTCTACCTCAAATACAAAATATTTGTCATGGAAAGCACCAACGTCACTTTTAATGAAATGCTAACAATGGCTTCTGTACAAATCAGTGCAGAACCCGGTCTTATAAGAGTGTTGACTGAAGATCAACACAGTTCTACATCCGTGGAAGGGACATCCTCATCAAAGCCACTCAGAGACGATGATATGGACTCATTATTCGAACACTTCCACATCACTCATCGCTAACGTACAACCCCTCCACAAATCATTCCCAGCAATGATGCACCAGAACCACAAGTAGAACAACCAAGCGTGGCCGATGACACTCCTCAAACTCAAACACTAGACAATCAAATATATAACGAGAATGAAGAAAACGATAATAATGAGGAAGAATCAGAATACTCCTTTATAGAACTCTCCAGTTTGCATGAAATGGAGTTAGTAGATCCACAAAACGAAGAAAATTCTGTACAACACCACCCACATGAGAGAAACTGGACTCGAGCTCATCGTACAACTCAGATTATTTGAGATCCAAATGAAGGAGTGAGTACTAGATATTCAAATTCTCATGAAGGTCTATTTACATGCTTTCTAAGTCAGAATGAACCAAGAAAAATTATCGAGGCACTGGCCGATCCCGATTGGATAACGACAATGCAAGAGGAAATCAATCAGTTCGAGAGACTAAACTTTTAGAGATTAGTCCAAGACCAAGAGGAAAGACCATTATCGGCACCAAATGGGTCTTCAAAAACAAGAAGGATGAAGAGGGTGTCATTATCAGGAATAAGGCTCGATTAGTGGCCAAGGGTTACAACCAACATGAAGGCATCCTCAATGGAGTCATGAAGGAAGAAGTTTATGTGTCTCGGCCTGAAGGGTTCGTGAGTGAATCTCACCCTCACCACGTCTATTACCTAGACAAAGCTCTTTATGGACTAAAACAGGCTCCTCGAGCTTGGTACGATGTCATATCTAATGTTTTGGTCAAGTCAGGCTTCGCAAAAGGAAATATCGACACCACACTCTTCATCCGACGAAAAGGGTCAGATATTCTCCTAGTTCAAGTCTACGTTGATGATATTATCTTCGGGTCTACCAATCCAAAGTTGTGCGAGCAATTTGAAGATCTCATGAAGAATAAGTTCAAGACGAGCATGACGGGAGAGCTCAACTTCTTCGTCGGATTACAAGTCAAACAACTCTCGGACGGAATCTTCATCAGCCAGTTTAAATATATCCATGACATCTTGAAAAAGTATGATATGGAAAATAGCACGACCAAAAGGACGCCGATGTTGACCACGTGTCGCATTGACTCGGACCCTTCTGGGAAGCCGATCAACCAAACCACATATTGGGGAATCATTGGCTCCCTACACTACCTCACAGCAACTAGGCCTGATATCATGTTCTCCACGTGCCTGTGTGCTCGCTTTCAAGCAAATCCTAAGTAGTCACACATGCTTGATGTGAAGAAAATCATGAAGTATCTCAAAGGAACACCAAATATCGGACTGTGGTACCCTAAAAACTCTGGCTTCAATTTAATTGGATATGGGTGACGCTGACTATGCATGTCGCAAGATGGACAGGAACAACAACTCGGGTGGAGCGCAATTCTTGGGTGACAAGCTAGTAAGTTCGTCATCCAAAAAACAAATTGTGTATCAACCTCCACTACCGAGGCGGAGTACGTTGTCGCAGCTAGCTGCTGCTCTCAACTCCTGTGAAAGTGCATGCAACTACGGAGGGTTTAATCTAAATAATGTTCCTATTTATAGTGACTCCAAGAGTGCAATAGGTATAACATGCAATCTTGTGCACCATTCACTCACCAAGCACTTAGACCTTAGGTACCATTTTATAAAAGATCACGTTAAAAAAGGCACAATAAATATGTACTTCATTAGTATCAAACTTCAGCTAGCCGATTTATTTACCAAGGCTTTGGATGAAAAACGATTTCATTTCCTTGTTTCTAAATTGGGAATGCTGAATCACAACACTGGATCGATTGTACTTCACGGACCTTTGATATAGTCAATATTATATATGTGCATTTTCATTAAGGATGAGTTAATTCCTCATAAAAATAAGGGGGAGAAAGTGGTATTTAATTAACGGGGAGCTATCTTTATAAAGTTGAGGGGGAGTTTTCTGTTGAAATTTCAAGGGGATAGAAATATTATCTTAATATTAATAATTATTTTCAAAATTTTCTTTAACAAAATATTAAAATTAAAATTAATTAATTAAATTAATTATTATTATTTAAATAAATATTCATTTAATCTTTCTCTCTCTTAGAAATTATTTGAAAACGTTTTATAGTTAAAGTTTTCGCGCTGGTGGACCTTTCTTAATTGGCCGTTTTCGCAAAACCATACTTTAAAAAAAATCGTTCTGAAAACCCAACCACAACGAAGACTTTCAAGTTACGAAAACATAATGCGAAAACTCTCGCGACTGCCGAAACTTTCTTTCAAATATCGGTCAAGTGTCTGTTAATCAAAGGTAATTCTTCCACATATAACGATGTTTTTCAATTATCCTTCTCTACCAACACATGGAAACAACCCAGTTTCGCAAAAATTCGTCTCCAAAATCAATTTCTCATAACTTACAAATCTTCCAAAAATTGCCCCTCTCAATTCTTTCGATTTTAGGTTTAAAACGGTGATTATTCGCTTAATTAAGCTTGAGTTTTGAATGTTTTTCAAAGAATTTTTGCTGATTAAGGTTAATTTTTTATTTTCGAAAAATAATCGGAGTTTTCGCAAAAATCGCCATTACGAAAACTCGTTGCAAAAATATAGTTTTCGCAAGGCGCTTTGAAAACCTCGTTTTCGCAAGCCGCTGCAAAAACTGCGACAATCGCGTTTTCGTAAATCACTGCGAAGACCTCAACTTCACAGGCGACGTTCTCGCACCATCACTTCGAAAAATTTTCGACTACGCAGATGAAGTTTTCGCACAATCACTTCGAAAATGTTTCGACTATGCAAACAATGTTTTCACATGACACACTTCGAAAATTTTCAAATACGCAAACAACGTTTTCACACCAACACTTCGAAAATTTTCAACACGCAAACGACGTTTCCGCATCAAAACTGCAAGCTAAATATTCAATCCCGGGACATACAAATTATTTAATATGAACAAACTCCTAACACCTAAGTCCCAAATCTAAATTTTAATTAAAAAAGCACCCACAAAATTTGACATTTATGTGTGATCCGTGACTAATCATTTTCATTTTCTTTGTCCGTATCAGATCGATGGCCTCTTCTTCAAATACAATGTATCCTCAAGAAGAATGAATACAAATTAAAGAAAATAACTTCGGCATCGACCTTGCAACGTTCAAATGCAATGACGAGGTCGTAGTTGCCATCCTTAAAGGGCACCCGCTCTGGCCGGACTTCTCCCTTACAGCACAAGTCCCCGAGGTCTACCTACAACAGTTCTGGGGGACACTGAGGCAGTCCAAGACAAAGAACTCTCTGAAATTGAAAGCCACGATCAACACAACAACCATGATATTAACAAAGACTATTCTTCGACGAGTTATCGGGCTACAGATGAGCAAAGAATACGAGCCTTCGCCCAAAAAATTCATGTCACCCAAACATACCGGGTTCGACAAAGGGAACATCTATCACGGGATAATTTCCAGCCGCAACGTTGACTATGCTCAACTCCTTTGGAACGACCTTCTGGACCAGATACAAATGCGAGATAATCCGAAGAAGGTCGAAGTTGTTCCTTATCTCCGGTGGCTCCCGCTCCTTATCAACTACTTCCTTACAAGCCATCCGGAGATACCACCACTGCACGACGCACAAAGTTATCCACCGCCAATACTCAAGTACTTCCAAAAGTCAAAGGAGAACGCGAGAGCCTCTCTATCTACCGATGTTAACCAAAGGCAATGCTGCGTCACGTAAACCCGACTGAGTCCACCATCATCGCCTACCATTAGGCACACAAGATAACCGCTCCTACGGCTCTGACAGACCCAACCGAGCCCAACCCCGGAGCACCCCTGAGTGCAAGTGAGGGTCCTAAGGGCTCATTGGTCGTGGAATCTTCTGAAGCCACAGAATCGGAGGATGATCAACGCCCACTCACAAACATTCGGCGAGAGATAAGAACGAAGCAAGTCCATGAATCATCAGCTTCATCGTCGATGCCCTCCACGGCTGACCCAGTACCTTCTATAAGCCAGACTAGCCCCATAGGATCAGGAGTCAATGTGTTCAAGTCCCGAGTAGAAGTCGCCACATCCAGTCCAATGGCGCACTCATTTTTTATACCCGACCATTCATCCGTCTCCTAACAGACGGATGTCTCGCTCCATAAATAAGGGAACCCACATATGATATTACCACCTCACTCGGAGGTAGGAGATATTGATACGGGTGGTTCTCAGCCCCTGACCATCGCCCTCTCCTTATTCACATTAGGTCATGTGCCCACTTTACCTAAATATTTCCCACCCTTTAGGACACATACATCTACCCCTTAGGTCTTCGTGGTCTAATTGGAACCTCCATAGACGCATTCGTTATGGATGTTGTTCGAAGATTGGAGGGAAGTCACACCGCTGTAACATCAACTCCAACAGCGGTAACGGGCCATCCGCTCGAGCCTCATACGAGCGAGTTGTCAACAGAAAGTCTAAGTGGCTCCAGTACGGTGATTACCCCTGCATGTCTTTGTGAACCTCCTACAACAACTGTAGTGGAACGTCCCCAATAGTGTCACTAGGCTCGGTTGGAAGGCCATAGTAAGTGCAGGCCACGCATCGGTAACTTATTCTGATGTTGTGACAACGGAACGCCTTAGTGGCTCCGGTAGGTTATCTCCGCCGTACGTCACGAAGGGCACCTTGTCCCAAACCATCCAAGAGACGGTCAAGAAGGCCATCGACGCAATTGTCCCTTCTCTTGAAGAGAGCCTTTTGGGACAAATGCGATCAATGATCCAAACAAACACCACCTACCACATCGTCCAAACAACCACCACCAGCACAAACTGCATCCACCCAACCACAAACAGCACCCCACATAGTCCAAACAACCATTACCTCCGAACATCCCTCAACCCTCAAAAATACATCGACAAATACATCCTGGAGGAGGAGTGGATGTACCGAACAGAGACGGAAGAAAAAACCCGCTTACGCCTTGACCATATCTGATACTTCCTACAAAGGCTAACGATGGATTCCTTCTCTTTTGAACCCGAAGAGGAAGAGACGGGGGAAGACCACCAAAAACACATGCTCGAGCTCCCAAAACTACTCAACGAAGGAGTCAAGGAAACACCAAACCTATCAAAGGGCACGGTGTTAGTCGAGATGCCCTGGGAGAAAAAGAGGATCACTGCCCCCTTCCTCGAAGACTATTGTCCCAAAATCTGGAGGCGCCCCGAGAAGATAAAGCCTACCGACGAGCTGACCCTCCGAGGCCTCACTCACATAAAGAACACGAAGCGAGGGCTCAACCATCTCTTCATGCTCTCATAGCTGACAACGAGAAGTGGACTCCATTGGTGCAACAAAAAGCAAGAGAAAAAGAGAAAGCTTACATTGTTGAACTCGTAGAAGTAGAGTACACTTATGATATGTTCCCTACTCATGTCTTCTTCGTGGTCATAATGGATGGCTCGAAGGACCAGATTCTTGAGGCAGAACTCCCTAACCTTCATCCGGACGAAGCCACCAACCTATTTGGGATGTATAGGAATTTTGGCCTGAGGAACCAAAGATAACGGGAGGGGTTTAATGCTTTGAAGCGCTACACGCTGAGGCATATAAACTACCACACCGGTGAAGACTTTCAGATTGCATTGGAAAGCAATATGAAGAAAGTAAATATGAGGTGTCTCATACGTGTGGACAAGAGATGCAGTGTTACCCAGAGAACCACCTGTTTACACACTCGGAGCTAGGAGTCACCTACTACCAAATGAAGGAGAAGAGGATTCACGTGATGGTGGTCTCCCAAATCCCCAAGTTCTCTGACGGGACGCTGTAGATCATAAGAGAAAAGCTTCAAAAGCAACTTGTCTCGTTTGAACCCGGAAAATATTCCAAGGACCTTGGACTCGAAGAAGGACTTATAATCGAAACGATTATAGAGAAGATCAATGACAGACTGGAGCTGAGAAATAGCATAAAAAAATACAAGCTAGCTTTAGGATTTCGAAAGTCCTTCTTCGCCCGGAAAGAAAAGAGAAAGAGAAGAAAGTCAAGACAAAGACCTCAGGGCACAAATAGAAAGTTGGACACTAAGGGGGACATTATTAGATATTTAATAGTGTCCAGATGTATTTTATTTTGGGTCTTAGCCTTGTGCTTTAATTTACGTGAATTAATCTTTAGATTGTGGAGATTAGTGATTCTCTTGATGTAATGATATTTTAGGGGCCCAAGTATCTAATACCCTAATCAAAGGGTATAAATACAAAAAACTCTTCACTTTTATTATTAAGAATCATTTTATTGAAACTTGAGCCGCTACAGTACCTTAAACGTGATTGAAACACACACTTACATAGATTTAAGGTTGTAGCGGGTTATCTATCGATTCTTCACCAATCTTGTTGCTATTTAGGTGTTATTGAGACCTACAGGTTTGGTGTTTCCTTCTCTTTGGTGGTCGTCGCCCGTCTCTTTCTAAACAAGAAAGAATCCGCGATTAGCCTTTGTAGGAAGTATCTTATGTGGTCGAGGCGTAAGCGGGTTTCTTCTCCCGTTCGTTCGGTGCATCCACTCCTCCTCCAAGATGTATTGGTCGATGTACACTTGAGGATTGGAGGGATGTTCGATGGGAGTTGTCATTTGGACTATTTGAGAGGCTTGGTGTGTGGTGGTTTGAGGTGGTGTTTATGGTTGGGTGGTTGCAGTTTGTGTTGGTGATGGTTGTTTGGATGATGAGGTGGGTGGTGGTTGTGTGGAGGAAGATCCCGCTCCTCGTGATGGTGTCTTCTCCTTTCCTCGTCCTCGGCCCCTCGTTGTCTTATGCCGTTTCGCTCCCTCAGGACGATCTTGATCGTCAGGATCGTCATGTCTTTGTTTGAAGCGTGAAGATTCTTCGCGGCATGTCGGGGGTGGTAGATCTATTGGGCGGTCGACGAGGCGCTCGAAAAGTCATTGCCGGCAGGGGTGCGTGTAGGTAGTTCAAGGAGTCAGTAGAGGAGGACATTGTGGAGATAGACTATGGGGACTGTGAAAGGGTTTATTAGGGCGAGGTCAGGTTGAGGTTGGGATGATGAAGGTGGAACGGAGGATGATGGTGGTGTGGAAGTTGATGGTGGTGGTTGTTGGGATGGCGGAGGTGGTGGTGGTGGTGTGTCCGTCATAGGAACTTTGCCCTTATCCCGCAAGGCATGTTTGATCATCGCATTTGTCCCAAGAGGCTCTCTTCGAGAGAAGGGACACTTGCGTCGATGGCCTTCTTGACCATCCCTTTGACAGTTTGGGACAAGGTGTCCTTAGGGACGTATGAGGGAGATAACCAACCGGAGCCACTATGGCATTCCGTTGTCACGACATCAGAATAAGTTACCGATACGTGGCCTGCACTTACTTTGGTAGGACTTCCAACAAATCCTAGTGACACGATTGGGGGAAGTGTCACTACGGTTGCTGTAGAAGGTTCACGTAGACCTGCGGGGCCAGTCATTGTATTGGGGACTCTTTGGCTTCCCGTTGACATCTCGCTCATAAGAGGGCCGAGCGGATGGCCCGTTACTGCTGTTGGAGTTGATGCTGCAACGGTGGGACTTCCCTCCAATCCTCGAACGACATCCATAATCAATATGTCTATGGAGGTTCCTGATTAGGTCACGAAGACCTAAGGTGATAGGTGTATGTGTCGTGACGGGTGGAAATAATAGAGGTAAGGTGGGCACATATCGTGAACAATGAAAGAGCGATGGTCAAGGGGGTTGTGAACCATCTCCCACCTTCAAGTGAGGTGGTGATAGCAGATGTCGGTCCCCTTGTGTATGTAGTGAGACATCCGTCTATTGGAAGACGGATGAATGGCCGTGTAAAGGAGAGTAGTGCACCAGTGGACTCGATGTGGCGACTTCTACTCAGAAGTCAAAGACATCGACTCTTGATCCTACGGGCTATTCCGGCTTATAGTGGGTTTGGGGTCAGCCGCGGAAGGCATCGGTGAAGAAGCTGGTGGACCGTGGACGTGCTTCTATCTTTTCCCTCGTCTGATGCCTGATATGTTTGTGAGAGGACGTTGGTCATCCTCCAATCGGTTGCTTAGAAGGATTCCGCGGTTGGTGATTGCTCAGGACCCTTACTTCCACTTGGGGGGTGCCTCGAGGTTGGGCTCGGCTGGGTCTGCCGTATGAGCAACTATCTTGTCGGCCCGACGGTATGCAATAATTGCAGATTCCGTCAGTTTTGCATGATGTATTAGAGCCTCTGGTATCAGCATCGGCGGGTAGAACGACTATCGAGAGTTCTCCTTTGCCTTCTAGAAATACTTGAACATGGGCGGTGGATAACTCTGTGCGTCTTGGAGTGGTGGGATCTCCGGATTGGCCGTGACGAAATAACTGATTAGAAGCGGGAGCCACCGGAGATACGAAACGTCTTAGACCTTCTCCGGGTTGTCCCGCATTTGGATCTGGTCCAGGAGATCATTCCAGATTAACTGTGTGTAATCAACATTGCGCGCAACGTTGACGTTCCCTCTGTCGAACACGGTATGCTAGGGCGACAGACATTTGTTGACGAGCCCTAAAAACATCCTCCATGGGTGAGGGATGCCACCCAGTTGTAGTTGGATAGCATTTTGAGTTCGGTGGCGTATCGAACGCGTTTGAGGTCTTATAGTAGTTCGACATCGGTGGGCGAAGGCTCGTAGTCTTTAGTCATGCAGCCCCAGAATTTGTCAAAGTATTGTCTTTGTTAGAACCAATGTTGTTGTGTTGAGTGTGGTGTTTAGTTTAAGCGAGTTCCCTTTCTTGGCCTGCCTCAGTGTCCCCAAGAATTGTTGAAGATAAACTTCGGGGACTTGAGTTGTGAGGGAGAAGGCCGGCCAGAGCGGGCGCCCTTTGAGAATGGCCACTACGACCTCGTCCTTCCCTTTGAATTTGCATGGTTGAGGCCGAAGTTGTTCTCTTTTCTTTGGATCCATTTTTCTTGAGGGTATATGGAGTTTGAAGAAGAGGCCATCGTTCTGAAATGTTGACAAAAATTGAGATGATTAGTCAAAGATCAAAACAAAATGTCCAATTTCTTATGTTTATGTTGATTTAGGACTTAGATTTGGGATTTGTTCGTATGAAGAATTTTCTAAGTCCCAGGATTGAATATGTAGCTTACAGTTTTTGTGCGTAGTATGTTCGTGATAATCTGTTTTTCGAGATCGTAATCTAAATTTTTCGGACAAAATTCTGGTTGTAAAGATTGTTTTGCAACCAACAGATTTAATTGTTTTCGTAGTCATGGATTTTCGAAGTATTTTAGTTCGAAAACGGATGTTTTGAGGTTCGCGAAGTTGGAAACTTCTTTTAAGTGTCTTTTGCAAAAATCGTCGTCTGAAAACAAGGTTGGCGTGGTAAGTACAAAACTGAGGTTTTCAAAGTTGGAAAAATTTCTAAGTGTCTGTTGTGAAAACCGGCTTTCGAAAACACGGTTTGCATGGTAAGAGAGAAAATGAGGTTTGCAAAGTTGGAAAAATTTCAAAGTGCCTGATGCGAAAACAAGGTTTTCGCAGTGGGTTTTCGCAAATGCGATTTTACGTAAACTCTGAAATCTTATTATTTCGAAAAGTAAAAATTATCCTTAATCAGCAAAAATTTGAATAACATTTGCACGTAATGATGATTTAGCAAAAACCGAAGCATAATTACACAAATAAACAACGTTTTAAACCCTAAATCGAGAAATTAAAACGGGCAATTTTGCGAAAAACTAGGGTTGTGTGAAATTGATGTTGGAAATGAATTTCTTGGAAAACAGGGTTGATTCCATGTGTAAGTATAGCCTAATAATCGAAATCATAAGGAAATGGAATTGTCTAGCTGAAGCCTTGGTAAATAAGTCGGCTAGCTGAAGCTCGGAACAAATGAAGTGCATATCTATTGTGTCTTTTTCCACATGATCTTTTATAAAATGGAACCTAAGGTCTATGCTTGGTGCGTGAATGGTGTACAGGATTGCATGTGATAACTATTGCACTCTTATAATCACTATAAATAGGAACAGTATTAAGATCAAACTTATATCACGTAGTTGCGTACGCATCCACAGGATTTGAGAACTGCAACTAGCGGCGGCAACGTATTCCGCCTCGGCGGTGGAGGTTGAAACGTAATTTTGTTTCTTGGATGGCCAACTTACTAGTTTGTCACTCAAGAATTGCGCTCCCCCCGAGGTGTTTTTCCCGTCCATCTTGCACTCTGCATAATCAGCGTTAGTATAACCAATTAAATTAAAGCCTGAATTTTTGGGGTACCACAATCCGAGATTTGGTGTCCATTGGAGGTGCTTCATGATTCTCTTCACAGCAAGCATGTGTGACTCCTGAGGATTTGCTTAAAAGCGACCACACAAGCACGTGGAGTACATGATGTCGGGCCTACTTGCAGTGAGGTAGAGTAGTGAGCCGATAATTCCCCGATACGTGATTTGGTTGAGTGGTTTCCCGGAAGGGTCTAGTCAAGATGACACGTGGTGGACAATGGCGTGCTCTTCCTAGTGCAATTCTCCATGTCATACTTTTTCAAGATGTCGTGGATGTATTTGGATTGGCTGATGAAGATTTCATCCGAGAGTTGGTTGACCTGTAATCCGAGGAAGAAGTTAAGCTCTCCCATCATGCTCATCTCAAACTTAGTCTTCATGAGGTCTTCAAATTGCTCGCACAACCTTGGATTTTTGGACTCGAACATGATATCATCAACGTAGACTTAAACTAGGAGAATGTCCGACCCTTTTCGTCGGATGAAGAGAGTGGTGTCGATCTTCCCTTTTGCGAAACCTGACTTTACCAAAAAGTCATATAGGACATCGTACCAAACTCGAGGATCTTGTTTTAGTCCGTAGAGCGCTTTGTTTAGGTAGTAGACGTGGCCGGGGTGAGATTCACTCACGAACCTTTCAGGCTGAGCCACGTAAACTTCTTCTTTCAAGAATCCGTTGAGGAAGACCGTCTTGACATCCATTTGACAAACGGTGAAGTTTTGGTGGGACAACATAGGCAAGGAAGAGTCTTATGGCTTCGATCCGGGCGACAAGGGCAAAGGCTCGTCGTAGTCGATACCTTCCTGTTGGTTGTAATCCTTTGCCACTAATCGAGCCTTATTCCTGATAATGACACCATCTTCGTCCTTCTTGTTTTTGAAGACCCATTTGGTGTCGATAATGGTCTTCCTTTTTGGTCTTGGGACTAATCTCCAAACTTTTAGTCTCTCGAACTGATTAATTACCTCTTGCATTGCTGTTATCCAGTCAGGATCGTTTATTACCTCGGCTATTTTCCTAGGTTTGTTATGATTTAGAAAACATGTAAATAGACCTTCATGGGTATTTGAGATCGTGTGCTCACTCCTTAGTTTGGATCTCCGATCATCTGAGTTGTAGAATGAGCTCGAGTCCACTTTCTCTCGTGAGGGAAATGTTGTACGGAATTTTTTTCATTTTGTGGATCTACGAACTCAATTTCATGCAAAGTGGAAATCTCTATCGGGGGTCCTCTGATTCTTCCTCATTATTTTGTTTACTTCATTCCCGAGGTATATTTCATTTCGGCATTTACAGTGATGTCTGGTTCGTGAGTTTGAGGGGTTTCATCGGCCACGGTTGGTTGTTGTACGTGTGGTACCGATGCATCACTGTCATGAACGGTTTGTGGAGGGACTGTATGTTGGCGAGGAGTGAGGTAGAAGTGTTCCCATAACATGTCCAGATCCTAGTCTCTCATTGTGTTTGATGAGGATGTCCCTTCCACAGGTGTAGAGCTGTGTTGATCTTCTGTCAACACTCTAATAAGTTCGGGTTCTAGACTGGTTTGTACAAATCCATTGTTGGCGTTTCATCGAAAGTGACGTTGGTGCTCTCCATGACAATTCTTTTCTTTTTGAGGTAAACTCTATACGCTCTGGAGGTTGTAGAATACCCTATGAATACTGCTTCGTGTGCTTTAGGGCCGAACTTGCTTCGGTCCTCTCTATCATTGGCAACGAAACACTTGCATCCAAAGACTCGAAGGAACCCTATGTTTGGTATTCATTTGTTGATCAACTCGTAAGGAGTCTTCTCAAATCTCATGTGAATGCTTGTCCTATTTTGGGTGTAGCAGGTTGTGTTCACTGGTTCGGCCCAAATGAAGTGGGGAAGTTGTGCCTGGATTAGGATCGTGCGAGCTACTTCCACTAAAGTCATATTCCTTCTTTCCACTACTCCATTTTGTTCGAGAGTCTTACCAGGTGAGCATTGCTGGGTAATTCCGAGTTTTTGGTAGAAATCACTGAGCATGTTATCTTGAACTCAGTGTCGTTATCGATGAGGATCACTCGGATGTTGCAACCCAACAGATTACAAGTCGTCTTCACAAAAGCGATGATGAAATCAGGTGTTTATGCCTTCGTGCGTAGGAATCTTGTCTATGTATAGCGTGAGAAGTCATCCACGATCACGAGGACATACTTTCCTCGACTAATGCTCTCAATTCTTGGTCCACATAGATCCATGTGTGGTAATTCTAGTGGCCGAGAGGTTGAGGCGACCTGTTTTGGTTTGTGTGATGACTTCTTCATCTTTCCCATTTCACATGCAGAACATAGATCCTCCTTGTGATACTTTAACGCTGGTAGTCATGTGATTAACTTATCTGAGTATAGTTGGTTTAGCATTATAAGGTTGAGGTGGGATAATCGTTGATGCCAAAGATTGCTCTGAAGTAGAGAAGCCATTGATAATAGACAGATTGCAGTCGAAGGTCGGACGGTCCTAAGGTTGATAGTGTTGAGATTTGATGCTCGTGATCCGGTGAGAAGCTCATTTCCGTTCTCATCACTAATACTACATCCTTCAGCGTGGAAATTGACTTTCAGTCTTCTATCACAGAATTCCCAATGCTGAAAAGGTTGTGGCTTAGACCGTCAATGAATTAGACATCCTTGATTATGAGATTGGATGAATGAGACCGTCGGGCCCTAGAATGGGTGCGGAGTGACTATTTTCGAAACGCACTCTTCCACCGAAACATTCGGTGTAATTGCTCAGCAGCTCTCGTCTTCATGTCATGTGTGTGGAGCAACCAGAGTCAAGTTACCACACATGATAAACCTGCAAAAATGATTAAGGAGATTTAGGTACCCCGTTAAGGAATGATCCTCCCTTATTTGTAGAAGGTGCTTTGCACGCACTTTTTGGCGATTTGGGTACTATGTCAATTCAGATGTATTTCTTGTCTTAATTTCGGACTTAGGAACCCATATATATTTTAGGATAAATTATGGAATAACCCCAAGTGTTTATATTGAAATGCACATAATTCTTATATGCTTTTTTATTATGCAAAATTCCCTTGTGCTATCTAAAACTTAGCAACGTATCTCCGCTGTTGTTTAAAACTTAGCACAACACCGCATGTGTTGTCGAAAACTTAGCACCGTACCCCTTGTGTTTTCTAAAACAAAATATTGTACCCTCCAATTATTAGGTGAAAATAACAAGGAAGAGATTTTACGCTATTTCCGAGCCATATGGGTTTTGATGCTTATTTTTTCAAACCACGGATGGGTTATATGCTATTTACCCTATTTTTTTTTCCTAGGAGAAGCAAAGCTTAGTTCTTGATGCGAGCTCCTTTTTGGTCACTCAGATTTGTTCAGTGTCTAAACCTTCGGCTTTGGCCTTAGTTTTAGTGTGCTTTGACACATTAGAAGTACATTCTCCCTTTTGATCAAGTTTTGGATTTGACTTAGTCGGAGACGGTAATTTAGTCCTGTTTTTCTTAAGAGGTGCATTCCTATGGCTAAAATTATTAACACTTGAATCAAAACATCGATAATAGGAATTAACATGCTTGATAGTTTAACGAACATAAAGTAGCAACACGGTATGAAATACATAAGATGTCTTTCTACATGATTTCGAGATAGATGTAAAAACAGAAACACTAGATAAGGGTAGTTTGTTCTTTTTAGAAAAGATATTAGCATCCTCCTTCTGAGTCCCTGTAGCTTCCATCTCCCCCTTCTTACATAGGTATTTGCATGTGGGCATACATAAATATGTGTTAGTCGATTCGCTTTTCAGAGTCATAACTTTCTTTTCTGGTTGTCTAGCTTGAATGGGGAAGTTCATTTCATGTTTTAGCTAGAGAGGCTGAGTGTGAGGTCGAAGCTTCTTTGGTGTCGAGAGGCTTTTCAAGCGAGGAGATTCTACATAGTTTCTCCTTTGCTGCTTGAAAGTTCTTTCGCTCTAACTCTAGGGTTGAGCGCATATCCATTATTTCTTGGATTATTGCCGGAATGTAGGCACTTGTGGTAGCTAATGTTTTTTCATTGTTAGCTAACTTGCTCTCTAATGACTTAACACATTTACGTTCTTTACGGAATGCTTTATATTTCTTTTTTAAGTTCTAAAATATGCTAAGGTCAATATATTCTACCTCCTTTCCAGCGGATGATCCATCTTCCTTATCCGATACTTCAGGCTCCTTGTCATATGCTTCCTGCTCAGTTTCCTCAACGAACGTCATCAAAGCTACGTTCTCGGACTCACTGTCTGAGGTGTCCTTGAGCCAGTGGTCCTGCTCAGCCATTAGGATTACGGCAACCTTCTTCTTGGCAAAGTAGTCATCATCCCTCTTCTTTGGGAAGTGGCAACTTGCCCAATGCCCTATCTTGCCACAATTGTAGCACTTTATAGGTTCGATGGCATTCTTGGGCTCGTTGTGTTGAGGAGCTGGTTGTGGTTGTCGGGAATTGGGGGAGGTCCTTTGCTTGTTTGCAGATGATGGCGACTTCTTTTGGAAGAATTTATTTTTCATAAGCTTCGTCATGAGGGCATTCTGCTTTTCAAAGCCTCTGAGTTCAGGATCAAAGTCAGAGCCAGAGCCATCGTCATCCGAGGAGCTGGGGAGATTCACCGACTAGCCTTTGGAGGATCTCGTGCTCCTCTTTGTTTCGTTGTCGGTTACTAAGGCACATGGGTCTGCCACTTCGTTTCCCTTCATGCTTCTCTCTCGCTAATGTCGTCAACGTGTTGTGAGAGACTCTCGTAGACGCTGTGGATATCAAGCACGTGGATCTCCTTGTTCTGTCGGAAAAAGGTAGCAATCCTCTTCCACTCGGGGAGCAGGGAAGTGATGAATCGGATGTTCACTTCCATGTTTGATCTATCAACGTTTATTTTCTTCAATTCGTTCACTTGAGTGACGAACCTCCGATACGTGTCTCTGAGCTCTTCCCCGGGCTTAGCCTTGAATGTATCATAGGCTGCGAGAGCGTTTGCCATCTTGGCCAATGCTTCGACCTATGTGCCTTGCATCATCTTGCAGATCTCATCTCACATCTGTTTCTTAGTGGAAAGAGCATCGAACTGAGAGTAGATGTCGTTAGGGATGGCTTGCAACAGATAGTTCACAGCTTGGCGATCTTCTTTAGTTCTTTGCTCCTCAGCATATGTATACTCTGACGATGTCTTGAGTACTCGGTTCGGAAGTACTGGAGGGTCGGTGGTAGCATCACCCGGAATGGTCGTCCAGAACTGAGCGGGTCCTTCCTTGAGCGAGGTAAGAATAACTTCCCCGAGATCCTTGGACTGGATGAAGTTTACGAAGAATTCACCGTGTCGAAGCACGGGTGGCTAGTCTTGCCCAACAGTCGGTTTCGGTTAGCCGACGGTTGGGATCCGGCGGTCGGCGGTTGGTCGAGCTGACAAACCGTCCACAACCGGCCGGGGACGGTCGTCGGTTGGGCGTCTCCGGTTAACGGTTGGGCAACCGGCGGTTAAACCGTCGGGTTTTTTATTTTTTTATTTATTTTTTTGTGTGTTTTTCGATAGTTTTTGGTACATAATTAGGGTTTTTTCGATACTTTTCGGTACATAATTAGGGTTTTTGATACAAATAATTTATTCAACATAAATTTCATTACAAAAATTCAGATAAATTATTCGTTGTGTTGTGTCGTTGAGGCGCCAACGCCAGTCGGTGTCTGAGAAAAAATGTACAAGTTAGATATTTTTTTGCAACATAAAAAATTAATCAAAAAATTAAGTTGAAAAAATTGAATACGTATCTTTTGCGGACTATGTCGTCGGAATCGGACTTCAAATTTTTTAGATTAGATGCGAAAAATAACAGTGCATAAATTCAGTATTTTCTGAAAAACAAATAAGAATAATTTAAGTTGAACAAATGAAATTAGTATTAAGGGCTTATCTTTTTCGGGCTTTGTCGTCGGGCTCGGATGTCACGCGAGCGGTTGCTTAGAGACGTTCGCTGAAAAATAAGATGTATTAGTAAGTAATTATTTAAAATTATAAAATAAAAAATTAATACAATGAGAGGTACTTATCTTTTTTCGGGCTTGACCTTTTCAGCGTTTTCGAAAATTATCTACTCTCTCTACTCGTAGTCGTCTGCCATTGCTGCCACCACTAGTCTATGTACTAAAAGTTAAGTCGTCCATGCTAAAAGCATGTTCAATCGCGATGGTTGAAATTGGGACGGCAAAGATTTCCCCAGCGATCTTCGCCAAACATTGGATACGTTGGCGACATCATCGACCAGCAGTAATCTGAGGACGTTGAATTGATCGTCATCCTCGGCGAACTCAAATGTGGAAAACAAATAGTTATCTATTTCTAACGGGTTTTGCGACTTTTGGCGTTTTCTCGTGTTGATGAGGTTGTAGTAGTCGACCACTCCCACTACTAGTATCACTACTTCTAGAAGTAGTAGAGGATTGACCCGAACTCGATCGAGTTGGGTATTAGCCAGTATCAGTCTTATACTCTCTAAATATTGTCTTTAGAGAGTCATACCCTTTATTCCTTACTTGAAGATGGTAGTTCTCGGGGATGGCAGTAGAATCAGCCGCAATGGACTGGTAGTATAGTGCAAAAAAACTGTATGTCCCCTCTAGGCAGATTCTGGGGTCCAATATCTTCGATATGATGAAGATATTGGGTAATTCCCAAAAGTATTGCAGTCATTTAGCCTTCATGGATAAAACGGCTGCGCCCGCAAACTCATCCTCCAAAAAAGCATTTAGAATGCATGCGACTTTCACATATTCCGTTGCACCCCTCCCACATCGAAGGATGTATCGTTACGCAAAATTCGGCGTTTTCGTCGTAGAAATTGTAAAAGGCACGGCGATATTCGTACGATGTACCCAACATCTTGTGGGTGGAATTCCACCTGTTGGGTACATCTAAGGCAAACTTTTTGGGCGTGACGCTCACACTTCTACAATGACGCTTCCACTTCTTCAGTACAGAAGAGTGTCACATCATGTAACTTATTGTCGTTCGTATTGGCATAACGTGTGCCTTTAGATGTGTGAGTGCGTCCTGAACACATAGGTTAAGTATGTGACAGACGCATCGAACATGGAAGAATCGACCGCAAAATGACGGTCGACAGTATTTAATTAAATCGCCAATGCTCGCGGTATTGGCGCTAGCATTGTCAAAGGATACCGAAAAAATCTTCTCTAGTATCCTATATTCCGCTAAGATACTCCTAATCTTAGATGCGATGTTTTGAGCTGTGTGTGTTGTGTCAAGTTCCCTATATGCAATTAAACGTTTTGTAGTGTCCAAAAGTCATCAATCAAATGACATGTAACGCTCATGTAATGATGATTTTGCCAGTGATCGCTCCATATGTCGGAGGCAATGGAAACTTTACACTCTAAATTTCCTAATTGATCTATTAACTCGCGTTTATACGCGAATACCGTCTTCCTAATGTCTCGCGTAAGGGTGATACGTGAAACTTTCTTCCCTTGAGGGTTATACGACTTTCTGATCCACTCTTTCGAAGACTGAATCATCGGCAAACCAAAAGGGAGCGCAAGAAAATTTCGGAAGTCGTTTGCGCACGCGACGTCTTCGTTGTACATGAACAAAGACGTCGGACTCGCACTGGGTTATTTTCGGTAGCGGACGAACCCGTACCGTAGCCCCGTGCATTTGGCTTTGACTTTGACTAATTCCTAGTTGGATGTTTTGACCGAATATGGCCGGTGAAATTGCCATATCTGACACCCTTCTTAAAGGAGCAGTCTTTACCACAATAATTACATATAACTTTAAAAAAATCATTAGTTTTGGTCAATACCTTCATGAAGTGTATCGCGAAAATATCCTAGCGTAGCGCTGCTGCTGCGGCGGTGCGTGCTTGGTTCTCGCTCGGTGTCGGCGTCAGCCTCGGAACCTTGTGCTCCTGTTGCGTGTTGTCCTCCGTTCCATCCATGTACGAGCCGAGGACGTCACTAAGATCGAGCGAAATTTAAGGGGAGTCAACATTATGGTAGTTATCTTGCGATGAACTACCAACAATTTGTTCCCCCCTCGATCTCGATCCTCGATGACGGCTATCGAAGTTAGGTCCTAATTAATCAACTAACGAGAGTTCTATGCATGAAGTCTAGATATTCGAATATAGATTATCGATTGGTTACCTTCGGTTGAATATCTCGGTTAAAGATCACGAGAGAGAAAAGCTTAGAATAAGAAAGTTTTCGTTTGTGTTTCTCTCGCTAGAATGTGAATTCTTAGCCTTATGAGTTTCTGAAAATCTTGTGTATTTATTTTAATAGTGTACATTGTATTTATACATATATACATGGTATATTTACTAGTTATTCCTACACTATCAAAAATATAAGGTACGCCCCTAATTACAAGGATAACTAATAAACGAAGCACAATTTCTAAGTCTTCTTCAAGCTCCCCCTTTGTGGTCGTTTGCTCTTCAACTCCGTTTATCCTTGTCGGGCATAGAAGGACTTCCTCAATCCCAATGTTGTCTCGTAGTGTCGGACAGCATTCCTCAGCTCCAACCGTTCGTTGATCGCATTGAGACGCTCATTTAGGAGCGGGGCTTCATCTTCTCAAAGGTCCTCGAAGATCGTTTCTTCATCGATCTCCGCCAATCTCGTTTCAATGTTCTTCCTTATGAGCTTCAATATCCCGTCACAGAACTTATGTACTTCAGACTTCATCATCGCTCTCGTCTTTCCAATGACAAAATTCCGATACGTGACGGCGAGACCTGGTTTCTTGACAATATAGTTCTCCAGGAAGTTGTTGAGCGGGAAGCCTTTCATTAGCGGCGATTCCATATTGACCTTCTTCATGTTGTTTTCCACAGCTATTTGAAGGTCGTGTGCGGTGTGAAATTTAATCTGCCACACCATGAATCCTTTTAATCCCTCGAGCTCGTCCTTCTTGATGTATCCAGTGGGTGTCTCGTATTTTTTCTTGTACGGTAGACTTTCTCTGGTGGAAGGAATGGTAGATAGCTTTCGTCTAGCTCTTCTCGAGTGTGATTGGCATCCGCTCGCTCTATGATGTAGATCGGGGTTGGATAATTTCCAATCGTGTGTGATACACCCACATCGGTGGCTTGTCCCTGAAGTTTCTTCTGAGTTGATCCGTTGAGATACCACTTCGATCTGGACCAAGGTAAGTCAGCATGACGATGTGTTCCATCTTCTTTTGTTCTTCCCAATGAGAGATACCCTGTAGATTAAGCTCGTTCAGCTTCTTGATACGGTTTGGAGCTCTCCAGATCTGCTTCCTTATATCTTCAAGGAAGGGCACTTCAATCCGAACATTCTCCCATGGCGTCTGGACTCGGACAATCCCCTTTGAAAGATGGAGAGGGGTGTCCGCTCGGTGCCTAATCATCTCTGGCAGCTCCGGGAGTTCAGTATTGTAGTTTTTGCCTTCTTGAAGTTCTTCATCTTCAAGCAGAACCAAATCAACCGAAACTTGTTTTAGGAAGTATCTGACGTTGGATAGGCGAGCTTGAGCTGCTTCCTCTGGTTCCCAGTGCGTCAGCCACTTCTCATTTAGTATGTAATCGTCTACGATTGCATGTGGATCGTAATTGACTGCTTCATGTTGATCTTGGAGCACGGAGGCCGGGATTGGATTTCGACTTTTGGGAGACGAAGGTATTGTATGTGTGTGGGATGTGGTGGTTGTTTGTTGGCGGGTATTGGTGGGTTGTGTGGTTGGTGGGTTAGTTGACGATCCTCCAGCTCCACGTGTTGAGGATGTCTTCTCTCGACTTTGACCACGGACGCTTTTGGTGGTCTTCTGCCCTTTCTCCCCCTCATGGTCATCCGGATCGTTAGGATCGTCATGTCTTCGCTTTGTTCGGGAGCTTTCTTCTCGGCAGCGTATTTGAGCAGACGGCTCGGGGTCATCTACTAGCCGGTGGTAGAGACTCTCCTCGACAGGGGTCCTTGTCTCGAGGGCTAGCAGGCGAGATATGAGAATATCACGAAAAGTGGTACCTTCGGAGTGGGGCCAGCGAGGCGCTCCATTGTCACAACGTCAGAAACTATACTTGACGTGCCGCCTATGAAAGGAATTGTGAGGTCGGGACGTCCAAACACACCCGTTGACAACCCAGAAGTCACCAATTCGGTGGGTTAGCCCGTTGTTGTTTCCGAAGATGTCGGGGGACCAACGGGGCTTCCGTCCAATCCTTGAGATGAAACCAGAGGAATCATCTCTATGGATGTTGGGACATGTTCAATGGGAACCTTTGTGGTCGTCAGGACCAGTGGTCGTGGTGGAGGGAAAACCGAAGTCGTTGTAGTGGAGGTAGATGCAGACGGGGTAGAAATTTGTTGTTGGCGGGAACCCTTTCGTAGTAATCTGCACTCCTCATCTGAGTCGGTGGCGTCATGAGATTCAGTTGTTGGAGGTGTGGGCACACGGGCTGCACCTTCAAGCTCAATGGCCGCTGCTTCATGCTCCTGAGCCTCAGCTTCGGGCTCTTGTGTCTCCACCGGTGATTCTTGTCGGAGAGGCATCGGAGCGGGATCGGCGGAATGTACCATGGCCTCTGTGATAGAGTTAGTTTGGCAATAGTCTTGATAGGTCCCATCGGTCAAGTTTGCTAGACGTAGAAGCTCCAACGGGATCAACACTGGTTGGTATCCTTCGGATTATTGCAAAACCGCAGCCTCGGCGGTGTGTATCCTCCGACAGGTGGTAGACGAGGAATCTCCGGATGTACTTCCATCAAATGGGACAGCAGCACCGGGAACCAGCGGATGTAAGGCATGAACTTTGCCTTCGATTTGGTTTCCCATTGACGTATTTGGTCCGCCAGATCATTCCAAATGAGGTGGGCCACGTCATATTTCTTGGAGAAGATGACTCCATGGAAGATCCGTAGAATATTCTCGTTCGCCTTATCAAATTCTCAGTGCTTCGGGGAGAGATACTTGTTGATAATTCCAAACAAGGTCCTCCATGGCTGAGAGATCCCACTGTTATGAAAATTGGCGAGTTTAGTCAGCGGTGGCTTGTTTCCAATCCGCAAAAAATGTGAGGAAGGTTGAGAATTTTTGAAATCGCCGTTTGAAGCTTGTGAGAATGCGAAGAGTTTTTCGATCGTTTTGTTTCCGTGAGAAAAAGGTTTTCGATCGAAAAGGTGTATAAGTACTTTTCGATCAGAAAATGTTAAAGAGTTTTTGGGCCGTGAAAAATCATTTTAGGCTTTCGTTAAAGTCAAGTCTGTTTAGTTTTATTACAAAAATTTTATTCTTTTTACTTTTGCACCCAAAAAGAAATTTAATATAGTTCCCCGAATTTCTGAAATAAGTGCAATTAACTCCCAATGTGCGATGAAATTCATCACTGGACTCCTTGGATGAGCTCAAAATTCTCTGTAAAACTTAGAATGAAAATATGAGAAGTTGTGATTGCAAGTAAATCATTTAGAAGATAATATCAAATATTCATGTAAGCTCCCCCTCAACAAATGCACATATAATGTTTTAGCAATTTAGCACATATTCAACACAATCATGCATATGAAAATATATGATATAAGCACAAATTACGCATAATCAATTCATCGTAGATTCATGATCCCCTAATAATGTATATGAAAATTTTGTGTTTTCATAAAATTTCTCATTTTGTCAATTCCGGACCAATGCATGTGATAATGCATTTAAAATGTGCGAAAATATTTTGTTTGGGGTCAGATTTTCCATTTTGAATATTATCACGCAAAAATTTTCACATGACATATAGAATAATAATTTGCCGTCAAATCATGTCACTAAAGTAATGTTCTAAGATCATAGTATGAATCATTTCGACAACTCTCGCATGGTTCGCTCATAGCACTCCATTTATTTTTCTCATGGGGATATTTAGTAGATATATCACTCATATCAACACGGCAAAATTTTATCAATTAATTTATTATCGTAGCACATTTAATCAACTTACCAAGTGAGAGTCCATCAATTTGAATCAAGCTTTGAAGAGATTGTTATTTTAGGCTCTGACTTAAAAGGGTAGGATAATTTTGGAATTAGTGAGCTCCTTTTTCTTTTCTTTTCTTCTGCACTTGTTCAATCTGAGTCTCTTCTTCTTTATGAGGCTTCAGAGATGAAATCTTCTTTTGTTCTCGGGCCGAGACCGTGTTCCTTTTGAAGGTTCACAGTTATGGAATTCCAACCAAGGCCGTGCTCCTCTTCGCATTTTCTCGATATAAGATCTAGATTATTGTTGGAGAAGTTCACTCCGAGGTGCTTCTCTTCTAGTAGTTTTGATGAGTATACGAGATTATCTAGGAGAACTTCACAGCGAGATCCATGTTTCTCTTTTATAATGATCAAGAGAAGTTCATCATGTGCGTCTCCTTTTCTCTCCCTCTTTTTCGTGTTTGAGCAACCCCCGAAACTTAAGAATAAGGTAGAAGGCTTAATCGGGTCTCAAAAGAAAAAGAATATTGGAGAAGGCTCAAAGTGGATTCAAGTGAGGAAAAAGTAAAGGATTTATAATTTGGGACAAGTGACGAACTAACACAAAGCAAGAATAAGGCATGTATCACATGAATTTTTAAGCAAAGAACTAAGCATGTATCATAGAAATATTTTTGTGAGTGAATCGAAATAGACAAAATTATCGTCATCCCCCATTTATTTATTTTTTGATTTTATGTTATTATTATATATATATTTTTTTGTTATTATTTTATTTATTTTTATTATTATTATTATAATATATTATTTTTATTTATTTTTATTGTTATATATAAAAAATTGAGAAATAAAATCACGCAAGATATGGCAAAGAAGATCAAGAAGTACATAGACTAGTATACGTAAACATAATAGAGCATGTGAAGCACATTTCAAGCAAGATTGAGATTCAACATGCCTAACTTAGCGATAAGGAATTGGAATCATTTTTCATCCAATGCCTTAGTGAATAAGTCGGCAAGTTGAAGCTCAGTTTTAACAAAATACATATCTATACTGTCTTTTTCTACATGATATTTTATAAAATAATAGCGAATTAATCTATAATCAGTGCCTTTTGGATACCATAACCCTAAGTTGGGAGTTCCTTTGAGATAGAGTAGAATTCTCTTGACCCCAAAGTTGGAACCCTAAGTTGGAAGTTCCTTTTGGATCGGCTTGAAACCGAGCACAAAGGCAAGTGGCGAACATGATGTCGGGTCGGCTTGACATTAAGTAGAGAAGAGAGCCAATGATACTCCGATAAGTTGTTATGTTGACTGTCTTGCCTGAAGGATCAGCATCCAATTTACAGCTTGTTGACATGGGAGTACTCGTAGGTGAGCTCTTGTCTTGATTAAATCTTTTCATAATATCTCGTATTGTTTGATTGATGAAGATTCCATCGTCGAGTTGCTTAACTTGTAGTCCAAGAAAGAATTGGAGTTCATCCATTGAGCTCATTTCGAATTTTGTCTTCATCAGATCACCAAATTTTTGACAGAGTCGTTCATTTGTCGAGCCGAAACTAATGTTGTCGTCGTAAACTTGAACGATCATCAAGTTCTTGCCTTGCTTTCTGATGAACAATGTCGTATCGATTGTTCCTCTTATAATGTTGGACTTTACCAAAAATTCGCTCAGAACATCATACCAAGCTCGAGGGGCTTGTTTGGTCCGTAGAGAGCTTTATCAAATCGATAGACATAATCAGGATGATTTTTGTGTACGTTCGGGTTGAGCGACGTAGACTTCTTCTTTTAACACGCCGTTGAGAAAAGCGGTTTTACATCCATTTGATATACCTTGAAGTCTTTATGATCCGCGTATGCCAAAAAGAGTCGAATAGCTTCGATTTGAGCAACAGGGGCATACGTCTCGTCGTAGTCGATGCATTCCTGTTGGTTGTACCCTTTGGCTACGAGTCGTGCTTTGTTGCTGATAATTTCACGGTTCTCGTTCTTTTTATTTTTGAAGACCCATTTTGTTCCTATAATGGTCTTGTCATGCGGTCGAGGAACTAGTGTCCAAACTTGTAGACGCTCGAATTGGTTGAGTTCGTCTTGCATTGCGATCACCCAATCCGTGTCTTTAAGGGCTTCATCTACCTGAGTGGTTCGTTTTGGCTTAAGAAGCACGTTAAAAGTACGCTATGTGTAGATATCCTAGTGCGTACTCCACTTGAAGGATCACCAATTATTTTATCGACAGGATGAGCTCGTGTCCACTTGCGTTCATGAGGAAGAACCGAAGTAGAACCATCGTTGATGAGTAGTTCCAGACATCCTGTATTGATAGGCTGATTATCCGTATGAGGGAAAGTTATTGCTGAAGTTGAATTTGATGGAATTTCCTCATCGGCATTAGTAGGAGCTGCAGCACTAGTTGATGATTCAGAATCTTGAGAATCTAGAACATTTGTTGGACTTTAAGGGTCGGGAATCTCATTTGTAATTTCCACCGTAGAAGGAGAAGGTGCGCTGCTGGTATATAATGTGAAGAACAAGGCATTTGAGACCCATTCCGATAAAAATATTCAAAAAGAGAGTCCAAGTCTTCCAAATCAGCGAGAAGTTCTTCTACTAACGGTGAGGCAGATGTAGTCGGAATTTGTTGACTTTGTGCCAATACACCTATAAGCCCGGGTTCTGACTGTCGTGTTCAGAAGCCAAATCGATCACTTCGTGAAAAGTGACGTTGTAACTTTCCAATATTGTACGAGAAGACTTGATATAGATGCGGTATGCTTTTGAAGTTCATGAATATCCAACAAAGATGGCTTCAAATGCTTTAGGGTCGAACTTGCTTCGATGCTCTCGATCGTTCGCCACAAAGCATTTTCATCCGAAGACTTTGAAGTAATAGATATTCGGAATCCTTTGATTTATTATCTCGTACGGCGATTTGTGAATAATCGTTCGATTTTGCGTAAAGCAAGCTGTACTCACTTCTTCAGCCCATAGAATGTGAGGGAGACCGGAATGTATAAGCATTGCCCGAGCAGCTTCAACCAACATCCGGTTCTTTCGTTCTATGACGCCATTTTGTTGAGGCATTTTAGCGGCTGAAAATTGTTGAATGTTTCCAAGTGACTCATAGTAAGTGTTGAGACGTTGATTCTTGAATTCAGTCGCATTATCAGTCATGATTACTTGGATCTTCTGTTGCATGAGATTCTGAGTTGTATTCACAAAATTTATGATCAGTCCCCAGTCTCATCTTTAGTTCGTAAAAATCTTGTCCAAGTGTAGCGAGAATAGTCGTCAACAATTACTAGCACATACTTACGACCGTTGATACTTTGTGTTCGCATTGGTCCACAAACGTACATGTGTAGTAATTCCAAAGGTCGAGATGTGGAAGCTACTTGCTTGAGTTTGTGTGACGCTCGCTTCATTTTTCCCATTTGACAAGCCGAACATTGATGCTCTTGGTGAAGTGAAATAGTTGGCAGACCATTGACCAACTTTCTAGTAGAAAGCTTGTGAAGAACTTTGAAATTTAGATGAGACATTCTTTGATGCCATAAGTTGTTCCGCTTAATTATTGTCTCTGAGATGAGGCAAACAACTGTCGAAAGTTGTACTGTTGTCAGGTTTATGGTGTAGATATTAGATCTTCGAGATCCTGTAAGAAGTTCTTGATTCTGACTATTTAAAATTCTGCACTGATCAACTAGAAATACCACTTGAAAGCCTTTATTGTAGAATTTTCCTATACTGAACAGGTTGTGTTTGAGACGTTGGACGTAAGAGACATCTTTTATTGTCAGATTCTTCAGAATGATATCTCCAAAGCCTAGAATTTGAGCTGAATCGTTGTTGCCGAATCTGACATTGTCGTTGTATCGGTCTTGATAGTTGCTCAACATTTCTTGATTTCCTGTCATGTGTGTGGAGCAACCCGAATCTAGATACCACACATGATGGATCTGCATAAAAAGGTTTAGAGAGACTTAGGTAGCCACTTATAAATGTGTCCTTTCGGATTAGCAGATTTATTAGTTAAAATTTGTTCATTTTTGGTTCCTAAACCAATGTTATTCTTAGGTACCCAAACCAACTTAGAAGTAGTTGGTTTAGGTGGTACCTCTTTAGGCAATTGAGCCTTTTTGGCTTGTGTTGGCCTAGATGGTGTTTTGGGAACCCATTGAGGGTGAATCTTACATGGTAGATTAATTTCAACTCGGACAAATGTCTTATCAGTCTTAGTGCATGAAAAAATATTTTCTCTAGCTAGTCTCCTAAGGTGTTTAGTCGAGTGTACTTGGACGGAGTTCCTTAGATGAAGGCAAGAGTGTATTGAGCTATAAGCTGGAATTAATCTCTAGCTAGTCTCCTACGAGATTTAAGACTTGCATTTGTCTTAGAATGATGGATTTTGTTTTTAGAAGTGGAGCCGATTTCAAAATTTGTGCTTTAAAAATTAATGGACTTTAAAGCATAAGTTGAAGCAACAACATGAAAATTTGGTTTTGATACAAAAGAAAGTTTTGAAAATTAGGTTTTACTAGACTTTAAATCTTTTCTCTAACTAGTCTCCTAAGGTGTTTAGCCAAGTGTACTTGGATTGGGTACCTTAGGTGAGGAAAAGAGTGAATCGAGCTATAAGCTTGCTTAATAGCCGGATCTTGTCTCCTACGAGACTTTAGACTCGCGTTTGTCTTAGAATGATAGATTTTGTTTTGTGGAGCCGATTTCAAAATTTATTCTTTCAAAATTAATAGATTTTAATGCATAAGTTGAAGCAACAACATGAAAATTAGAAATGGCTCTCTTTTTACGAGTGTCCTTTGTTGTTTGTATGGAAGAAAATTTTGAAAATGAGTCATTAATATTATTCTTCTTAATTTCTAGGCTAGGCACTCTCTCCTTAGTATGCTTCTTCTCTTTAACTACTCTACCTGTGGATGGAGTAGAAAAAGAATTAGTAAAAATCTTTTTCGCTTTCAAAGCATTTAAAGATTCTTTTTCTCTCTTTATGCTTTTAAAGAGAATTTTTCTTCTTTTAAAATATTTTGTAAAATAACGGGAGAAGTTTTCTTAAATTTGGTCTTGTCCTCAATTAATGATTTTTCTTTCAAAATTAAATCAGGACAAGATTTTAAAAAGTTAGTCAAAACTGAGGAATTTTTGAGATTTGAAATCTCCAATAAAAGCGCATTCTTTTCTGCTTCAAAATTATTTCTTTCTGTTTCTAAAGAGGAACTTACATCAGCTATATTCTTAATAATATCAGGAATATAACATAAAGTATAATTTTTAGAATGATCAATATTTTCTTCCTCGATTTAGGAATATTTTCTATAGGATGTAATGAATTATAGTCACTAGACAGATTTATTTCCCGTGTCTTGTAACTATTATTCAAAGGGGATGTCAGTCCTAGTTTTGGCTTTTCCTTTGGATTCTTCTAAGGCATTTATTTCTGAATCGTTAGTAAAAGCCATTAAAGAAGTTAATCCTAAACCCATGTACTTGATATCATATAATTGTTTTACATTTACATTTTTCAAGTTACAAGGATTGTTAAAACATAAGCCTTCAACAGGATTATAAAATTCTATATCATGAGATTTATTGAGAAATATAGTCTGATCAGTTTGTTCCCTTTTTGTTAGAAGATCGTCTAAAGTCTTAATCTTTGAGTAAAGCTTCTTACGTTCTTCAGAGATTTCCTTATAATTATTTCTAGAAATTTTGAGCTCTCTCTGACTATCGCTAACAATTTTACTAAGGTCGTTAATCTTAGTCTCAGAAGTAGCTATCCTAGATTCAAAACTAGTTATGGTTTCATTAGCATTAGATAAGAGAATTTCTAAGTGAACTGTTTTATCTAATTGCTTTTGGAAATTATTTTCCTTAGCTAGTCTCTCCTCTAACTCGTTTGTACTTTTCCGCTCATTTTTCATGTTAGCATATTTAATTTGTAAAGATTCTAACATGATTAATAATGTAGATTGCATGCTCTGGCGAAGTGCCCTATTTTTACCATAATTGTAGCATTTTTGTGGCTCTTTGGCATTTTTGGATTCTGACGACTCGGCTGGTCTTTCCTTGTGCTTAGAGCTTGAGGTCCGAAGTCGATTAGCTGAGGAGGAGAATTTATTTTTGTAGAACATTTTGCTCATCATTTTAGTAATGAGAGCCAATTGTTTCTTGAACTCTTTCATGTCGGGCTCGGAATCCGATTCTGACTCGTCTTCTTCTTAGAAGAACTCGTCAGTTTGATACTTTTATCTTTACGAGACGACTAATTTTTCTTTTTGAAACTAGGCTATTGAGTCTTCGATCTGTTTGCCTTTTTGTTCCTTTTGTATCTCGCTGATATCCTCTTCGTGTTGAGCGCGATTGTCGAAAACGACGTGGATATCTATTTCGTCCAAACCTTGTTTTGACGGATTTGCATGGATATTTTCTTCCAGTCCGGTTGAAGAGATGAAAGAAATCGGATATTTAGTGTCTTGAATATTTCAATTTTCCTCACCTCGTTCAGAAGAGTCAAATAGCGTTGATAAAGTTCGTAGAGATTTTCCTCCGTTTTAGCTTTGAAGGAGTCGTAAGCTGTGAGTATGTTCGCTTTCTTAGCCTTGACTCCGACTTCGGTCCTTTGCATCATTTTGTGGAGCTCGTCCCACATAGCCTTAGCACATGATAGACTATCTATTCGTATATAGATGTCATTTGGGATGCCTTGCATCAGGAAAGTTTTAGCAACAAGATCAGCTTTAGCTCTTAATCTCTCTCCCTTCAGAGTATTCACTGAGAATTTTGATTCTTCTAGTGGCAGGAATGGGAGGATTATTTGTGGCATCGCCTTCTTAGATAAGCCAGAATTGAGCGGGTCTTTCTTGGAGAGAAGCTATCTAATTTGTAGCTTGATCTTTTGTCTCCAAGAAATTCATAAATCGGCTTCTCCATACGGTGTATTCGCCTCTTCTTAGAATTGGCGGACGGACTTCGTTTCCAAATGAGTAAGCATCCATTGTCGTAGTTGATTGGTAGGATGTCGTGAAAGTTTGGCGTTGAGATGGTAAAAGTTCTTCACAAGTTGAAGAAACATAGAAGTTGTGCATTGTTAATTAGTTATCCTTGTAATTAGGGGCGTAGCTCGTATTTTTGTTAATATAGGACTAGCTTGTAAATATACCATGTATAGAGGTATATATACCATGTACACAACAAAAATCAATACACAAGAATTTCAGAAATTTAGCAAAGTATTGAATTCACATTCTAGAGAGAGAAATACAATCCAAAACTTCCACACTCTAATCGTTTCTCTCTCCCGATCTTCAAATATTCGACCGAAGGAATTCTCGAGATTTCTTATTCGAATATCTAGAATTCATGCTTAGATTGATTGTTAGTTGATAAAATAGGACCTAACAATTGGTACAAGAGCATATCGTGATCGTTTTTGGATTGAATTCGCCATTCTAGATCAAAAATATTTTCCAGATTTTTTTCGATCGAAAAACTTACATGAAATACATTTTGATCTACGTGCTTAATTTTGCGAATTTTGTTGATGATCTTGTTGCTAAAGTGATAGATTATATGTTAGGAATGAATTATGTACTCATTTCAATCGCTTAGAACAACATATTATTTCAGATTTTCGATTTCGATCGATATTTGTGTTTGCGATTGAGTTTTAAATACGATTTGATTTTCTTAATAATCGATATATTTTTCTGTAAAACGTGGTTAAGCTTGTGTTTGTTTATATTATGAATTCATATTCGAGTGATTATCCAGAATCTCAGCATCTAACTTGAGTTTTTCAGTTGAATCTGGATTTTCACTGCTACATTGAACTCGAACTGTGTTCTTCGATCGTATTTCGATCGAAAAACTTGGCTCGAAAAGATATTTTTCGAATAAGTTTACAGCCGAAAAGTTTCTCGATAACTCGCATTGTTTTCGTGAGTTTCACTCAAATATAAGACTCGAAAAATATTATTTTCGATAATTAGTTTTTCGATTCATACATAAATATCTTTTTCGAGTATAACAAAGCGAAAAAAATTTCGACGGATACCGTTTTCGTTAGATATATATCAAATTTTGACACGAAAAACGTGTTTTACTATTACAAGTTTTTCGATCTCAAGATTTTCGACCATCTAAATTTTCGAGTCAAAATTTGGCGAAAACATATGTCGATCGAATAATTCACACTCGAAAAACTTTTAGTCAAGCAATTTGAGTCAAAATTAAAGAAATTTTCGATCACTCTTAATTTCTCGATTAAATATTTTTCGATAAAAGTTTTTGCGATCGAACAAATTATTCGACAAACTATTTTTCGATAGGATATTTTCTTTGCAAAACACTTTCATTCGAAAAATAATTTTCGATAAAAATATCACGAAAAACATATACGATCGAAAATCTTTTTCGATTATAAGGTTCGAAATTTCTCAAATTGAAAAACTTACTGCTAGAAAAAAAATTTCGACTACTTAACTTTCAAACACACAAACATTTTACACTAATTTGAATTTTTTTTTGGGAATCAGAAATCGTAATTTTCAAAACTTGCGAAAGATATTTTTTTCTGAATAATCTTCTTCGATACTTCAAAATTTTCGATCTAAAATTCCAAATTCTTTAGAAAATTTTGAAGTATCAATTCTTATAACAAATATTTTTCGCAATCAAAACAATTTCTCTTCGAAGCCGAAAAATAGGTTTGAATGAAATTGCTTAAAGTACAAGCGAAACATTACTAACGAAGTTTGTTACTTGTGAAACACTTTTACCATTTCAATTCCAAACTTTCACGAGATCCTACCAATCAACTAAAAATGGATGTTTACTCACTTGGAAACGACGTCCGCCCTCCAATCTAACGAAGAGGCGAATATACCGTATGGAGAAGCCGATTCTTGAACTTCTTGGAGACAAAAGATCAAGCTACAAATTAGATAGCTTCTCTTCAAGAAGGTCCCGCTCAATTTTGGCTTATCCAAGAAGGCGATGCCACTAACAATCCTCCCATTCCCGCCACTAGAAGACTCAAAATTCCTAGTGAATGCACGGAGGGGGAGCGATTAAGAGCCAAAGCAGATCTCGGAGCCAAAACTTTCCTGATGCAAGGCATTCCAAATGACATTTATATGCAAATGGATAGTCTCTCTAGTGCAAAGGTTATGTGGGACGAGCTCCACAAAATGATGCAACGGACCGAAGTCAGAGTCAAGGCTAAGAAAGCGAACATTATCACCGCTTACGACTCCTTCAAAGCTACGACGGATGAAAATGCCTACGAACTCTATCAACGCTATTTTAACTCTTCTTAACGAGATGAGGAAATTAGAAATTTTCAAGACCAATTTGGAGGTCAACATCCGATTTCTCTCTTCTCTTCAACCGGAGTGGAAGATAATATCCATGAAAATCCGTCAAAATAAGGATTTAGGCGAAATGGATATCCACGCCGTCTTTGATAATCTCGCTCAACACGAGGAAGACATTAGCGAGATACAAAAAGAACTAAAGGGCAAACAGATCGAAGACTCTATAGCTCTAGTTTCGGAAAGAAAAACTAGTCGATCTCGTAAAGATAAAAGCATCAAATTGCCGAGTTCTTCCGAAGATGAAGATGAGTCAGAATCGGATTTCGAGCCCGATATGAAAGAGTTCAAGAAATAATTGGCTCTCATTACTAAAATGATGAGCAAAAAGTTCTATAAACAGAAATCCTCCTCTTCGGCTAATAGACTTCGGACCTCAAGCTCTAAGCACAAGGAAAGACCGGCCGAGTCGTCAGAATCCAAAAACGTCAAAGAACCACAAAAATGCTACAATTGTGGAAAGATAGGGCACTTCGCCATAGAATGCAATCTTCCTAAGAAGAAAGGCGCCAATTACTACTCCAAGAAATTTCAACTTACCAAACAAAAGGAAGCTGGAGTGGCTCTAATGGCCGAACAAGAGCACTGGTTAGAATACACAACGGATTCTGACAACGACAATTTAGCTCTCATGGCATTTCTTGACGATGCCTCAACGAAAACTCATTGAGGAGGTCTGACGACGACGACAAATCATCAACATCATCTCGAGAGGTAGCTACACCCGATTCTACATTATTAATCATGTTAGAATATTTACAAATTAAATATGCTAACATGAAAAATGAGCGAAAAGGTACAAAAGAGTTAGAGGAGAGACTAGCCCTTAGTGAAATTAATTTCCAAAAGCAACTCGATAAGAAAGTTCACTTAGAAATTCTCTTATCTAGTTCTAAGTAAACAATAACTAGTCTTGAATCTAGGTTAGCTACTTCTGAGACAAAATTAACGATCTTTGCAAGACTCTTAGCGGTTGTCAGAGAGATTTAGAAATTTCTAGAACTAATTTTAAGGAAATCTCTGACGAGCGTAAGAAGCTTTACTCTAGGATTAAGACTTTAGACGATCTTTTAACAAAAAGGGGACAAACGGATCAAACAATTATATGATATTAAGTACATGGGTTTAGGATTAACTTCTTTAATGACCTTTATTAATTCTTCCTAAATAAATGCCTTAGAAGAATCTAAACGAAAAGCCACAAATAGGACTGACATCCCCTTTGACTACACCGATTTGAATAATAGTTACAAGACACGGGAAATTAACTTGTCTAGTGATTATAATTCATTATATCATTTAGAATATCTTCCTAAAGTTAAGGAATAAAATAATGAACATTCTAAAAATTCTACTTTCTGTTATATCCCGCTATTATTAAGAAAATAGTTGGGTTGAACTCTTCCCTAGAGCAGAAAGAAAGAATTTTGAAGCAGAAAAGAATGAGCTTTTATTGAAGATTTCTAATCTCAAAAATTCCTCAATTTTAAAATCTTGTCCTGATTTTATTTTGAAAGAATCATTAATTAAGGACAAGAACAAATTTAGAGAACACCTCCCATTAGTTTACAAAATATTAAAAGAAGAAAAATTTTCTTTAAAAAGCGTAAAGGGAGGAAAATAGTCCATAAATGTTTCAAAGGTGAAAAAGATTTTTACTAACTCTTTTTCTACTCCATCCACATGTAGAGTAGTAAAAGAGGTGAAGCATGCAAAGGAAAGAGTTTCTAGGATTAGAATTCAGAAGAAAATTGATAGAAATGACTTATTTTCTAAACGTTCTTCTGTACCAAAAACTGAGGACACTCGTAAGAAGACAGTCGTTTCTAATTTTCATGTTGTTGCTTCAACTTATTCTTTAAAGTCTATTAATTTTGAAAGCACAAATTTTGAAAGCGGCTCTACTTCTAAAAACAAAAACCATCATTCTAAGATAAATGCAAGTCTTAAGTCTCGTAGGAAACAAGATCCGGCTATTAAGCAAGCTTATAGCTCGATACATTATTGCCCTCATCTAAGGTACCCAGTCCAAGTACACTCGGCTAAACACCTTAGGAGACTAGCTAGAGAAAAGATTTTCTCATGCACAAAGATTAGTAAGACATTTGTCCGAGCTGAAATTAATCTCTCATGTAAGGTTCACCCTCAATGGATTCCCAATACACCATCTAGTCTAACGCAAGCCAACAAGGCCAAGGTGCCTAAAGAGGTACCACTTAAACCAACTACTTCTATGTCGGTTTGAGTATCTAAGAGCACCAATGGTTTAGGAACCAAAAATGAACAAACCTTACCTACTAAATCTGCTAATCCGATAGGACCCATTACTATGTGGGTACCTAAGTCTCTCTAAAATCTTTCTATGCAGATCCATCATGTGTGGTATCTAGATTCCAGTTGCTCCACACACATGACGGGAAATCAAGAACTGTTGAGCAACTATCAAGACCGTTACAACGGAAAAGGTAGATTCGACAACAATGATTCAGCTCCAATACTAGGCTTTGGAGATATTCTACTGCAGAATCTGATAATCAAAGATGTCTCTTACGTCCAAGGTCTTAAACACAACCTGTTTAGCATAGGACAATTCTGTGACAAAGGATTTCAAGTGGTGTTTCTAGCTGATCAGTGCAGAATCTTAAACAGTCAGAATCAAGAACTTCTTACACGATCTCGAAGATCTAATCTATACACCATCAATCTGACAACAGTACGACCATCGAAAACTGTTTGCCTCATCTCACAGACTACAATCAAGAGAAACAACTTATGGCATCAACGACTGTCTCAAGAGCATAATTGTTTGGCTTGTCAAATGGGAAAAATGAAGCGAGCATCACACAAAACCAAGCAAGTTGCTTCTACATCTCGACCCTTTGAATTACTTCACATGAACCTTTGTGGACCAATGCGTACACAAAGTATTAACGGTCGTAAATATGTGTTAGTAATTGTCGACGATTATTCTCGCTACACCTGGACAAGATATCTCCGAACTAAAGATGAGACTGGAAACTTGATAATAAGCTTTGTGAATACAACTCAGAATCTCCTGCAAAAGAAAATCAAGTAATTCGGACTAACAACGGGACTGAATTCAAGAATCAACGTCTTAGCAATTACTATCAGTCACTTGGAATTATTCAACAATGCTAATACGTCGTAGAACGAAAGAACCGGACTCTAGTTGAAGCTGCAAGAACAATGCTAATACATTCTGGTCTCCCTCATTTCCTATGGGCTGAAGCAGTGAGTACAGTGTGCTTTACGAATAATCGGACGATTATTCACAAACGCTTTGAAAAGACGCCGTATGAGATAATTAATCAAAGCATTCCGAATATCTCTTTCTTCAAAGTATTCGGGTGCAAATGTTTTGTGGCCAACGATCGGGAGCATCGAAGCAAGTTCGATCCTAAAGCATTTGAAGCCGTGTTTGTTGGATATTCATCCACTTCAAAAGCATACCGCGTTTATATCAAGTCTTCACATACTATTTTGGAAAGCTACAACGTCACTTTTCAAGAAGTGACCGAGTTGGCTTCTGAACAAAGCAGTTCAGAACCCGAGCTTATAGGCGTGTTGGCACAAAGTCAACAACTTCCGACAAATTCTACCTCAAAGTCAAAAGAAGCAATTCCCGCCGACCAGGAAGATTTGGACTCTCTATTTGAACATTTTTATAGGAACGAGTCTCAAAAGCCTTCTTAGTCTCATTCTATACCAAGCAGCTCACCTTCCCCTTCTGCGATAGAAATTCAAATTGACACTCTCAATCCTCAGACTCCAACAAATGTTCCAGATTCTCCAAATCCTGAATCTTCAACTAGTGTTGTAGCTCCTACCAATGGCGATGCGGAAATCCCCTCCAATTCAACTTCAGAATTGAATTTCCCAATTACGAATGACCAACCTATCAATACAGGATATCTCGATCTACAAATCAACGATGGATCTGTTAGGGATATGCCCTCGAATGCTATACGAGGATTGGATATGTATAGGGTATTAGCTTATTTATCATTCGATTGTCAATGTAATCAAACATTGTTTTGCGTATTAATAAAGGCATTATTCGTTTATTGGTTATATGAGTTCTTTACTTAGCATCGGGTAAAACAATAAATGAATAAATCCAAATGTGTCGAGTTGAGTCACAGTTCTCGATGGGTACGAGAGAGGAAGGCACCAGTGGACTCTTAACCTCGAACAAATGCCCATAAGCCTTAGGTTTCAGTTGGGTGCTGGAAAACAAATCATGGCTTATTTGTAGATGACTTATCGTGTGCCGATATACCGCTTGGAAGCGGAAGTCATGACTTGTGATACGAGTCGAATCAAGGGATTGAATCGTTTCATGGAAACTGACTCGCAGGTCGTACGATCAAACATGGCTTATTAATCAAGCAGTGTCAATGATCGACGACAAAAACTATAGTAGTCTGCTTGAACCTTAGACCAAAAGGGGCTTTGACGGAGTTGACTTTGAAGTCTTGACTATCACTGGTTTCGCTAGATCCGATTTGCTATTGCATGGGTCAGCGGGACAAATGCGGTCTTGATTGATATTTGTGATTGCCGGGCTTAGACCGCAGAGTACGGATTCACAGTCTCGCAAGTAATCGAGACAAGTGTCCTATGAGAATGACGACGGGAAATTACAAAATCCTTGGCCAAGGAATTAAACTAACTCGTGTTAGACATGGAGGGTAGTTTGGTAATTTGCCTCGTGTCATTTTATCATAGTATCGAGTTTAGTGAGTTTGACAAATACCATGGCTCTCACTCGATCGGGACACAGCTGAAGGGTTTGTACGTAGTACTATAATCTATAGTTAGGTTCTGGAATGAGACTAGTTCGAAATTCGTGCTCAAGTCGGGATATGTCCGGTACTGCGGGATTGGCTAGGCACTTACCGGACTCTTGGATTCCTCCCTTGCCGATTGAGTCGAACCTAGAGAGTCGGGCTAAAAAAGGATCATCAATGTGTACCGAGAAGGAGAGATTGTGTTTTGTGCCTTAACGGGCCTCGGGTCGTTATGCCACGCCTTATTGGGCCTCGGGGTCATTAAGTGGACCGAAGTCGGACTTCATATGAAACTAACTATAAGACTTAGGCTTGGCTAAGTACTTAGAAAGACTTGAGGGAAGAATTGGAATTCAACCCTAAGCCGAGAAATTCGAAAAATGCCATAAAGGGTATTTTCGTAATTTACAAATATGGTAATAAAAATATTTGGAATATTATTTATTAAAACTAAAATTCGAATTTATATTTTATATAAATTTTGAAATTTATTTGAAAGATATTTTAATATCTTAGTAAGTTTTCTATTTATAGTATGTTTCTTTAATAGAATTTTGAATTCAATTAGGAGAGATATTTTGGCAAGAATATCTCTCATAATTAGGAACAAATATTTCGAGATTTTAGCCTTGTTTAGGGCTGAAAATTTCGTCCTCCCCTACTATAAATAAGGGTGAGATCCTCGTCAAAGAAAAGACACGGGAAGAGAATCGACGCGAAATTTCTCGACCCGATAATCGAAACACGAACACACAAACGCAAACAACTCTCCCGAGCGACGGATCAATTCTCTCTAGCCATCTTCGGAGAATCGAAACCGCGGTACACTGCGAGGTCAGCGTGACGATCAAGACGATACCCAACACGACCACGGCCGACGATGCAATCGACGAGGAGCTACCACTCGCTTCAAAGGTAATCTCTCATGGGTATGACCCGCCCTATTACGTGTCAACGTGATTAGAGTTTTCGATCCGAGCTGCGAAGGAACCCGGAAAAAATTTTATTCCGCACCGTATCCGGGGCGTTGCGTCTCGGGTACAAACCGGGTACCTTTCCCAACAGTGGTATCAGAGCCAGGGCTCGTGATCGGAATCATAACATGATTAAATCGAAACGAGGCTCGTGGGAGACGATCGAAAAGCCAACGCACTAGGCGCATGGGGCTGCTCGATGCATCGCTTGCCAACCCACGACCACCATACCACTCGACGGGGTCGAAGGCACCACCGCCAGACGCTGCGACACGCAGACAGCCGCACGCGCAACCGCGCCGTGCGACGGCGTATCCGCTGCCGCGGGTTCGGGCAACGAAGACCCGAACCACCGCGCCGCTGCCTCGGGCAGCGGCACACCGCTGTCCATGGTGGTGCCACCTCTGACGCAGCGCCAGCGGCGCGCGGACAGCCGCGTACCCGCACGAAACTGCAGCCTCCGGGACACGACGGCCGCCTAGGGTTTTTCGCCCAAAAACCCTAACGGGCCTTTTTATCGGCCTGGCCCATTTAAGGCCCAAATTGTCGGTTTCGGTTAGAATTCATGAAATTGTCAACGTGCTCGTTATGATTATGATTTAAGGCACACTTACGGGTTTAGTATTTCTATTTGGTTTTCCGGGTTATTTGTTAAGGGCCTCGTCCCCCCGGGTTGTATTTGTCTTTTACGGGTTGTTTGGGACTGATGATCCCCCCGTGTTGTACTTCAAAGTCTTTATTAGATTAGGCTTAGTTTAGAATACACGAAGCTGTTCGACGGTTGACGACTCCCCGGGAGAAGATGACTTGGTGGACGATCGACTACTTGGAGGCCGTTCGAATGATGAAGGGCGATTGTCGACTTCAAAGCCCATACGGAGAACCGATGATTTTTTGAAGCCACATACACATTATTCACGTAATAGGGCTAGAATATAAATTATCCGTTCGTGTTGCCTTGTAGTTTATTTTCCTAGGGTTTATTTCTACTTACGTGCGTGTCGATTTGTGAAATGATATGCATGCTTTATGTGCTCTTATGTGAAAAAGGTTTTTTCTCCCGTTTGATAAATACTAAGTGAGAAAAGGAATTGGGTTCCTGTCTTCTATCATGCTTGAGATGTCTGGTGTTAGGGAGTTTGTACGGTTTGTTCCGAGTAAGTTGGCGCCGTACATCAAGCCCTAACATTAGCGTTTCGGGTTCGTTTGACGACGCTCACCATAGCATATTCCGCCCCACGAAGCGTAAGGCAGCAAGGCGGAATTCAAATGTGCGGTTAGAGCATAAGTTGATTAGGTTGCACTTAGACAGTTATACCCAAAATGCAGGGTTAGCCGTGAGGGTCACTGACTGAGACAAAGATAGTTGAAATACTCATAGGATGGGTTCGAGTGAAACTCGACTTCGATCGATTAGGCAGGCCAAATATTGCGTTAAAGGCTGAGGCATGTCTAATCGAGTCGGGACCTCAACTCCACTATGAACTACTCAACGAAGTTTCCGAAATTCTTAAATCGGGAGAATAGAATTTTCGAGAAAAATAGTGGGAGTCAAGCGAAACGAAAAGTCCGTGTTTGCGCTTGATGAATGATAGAATAAACCTAACTATGTGATCTTTATCTTCTGCAGAGTTATTTTCTTTCTAGTTACTATGACGAATCTTTTAAACATGCTGCTTGAAAAGAACCGTTTGGTAGGACCAAACTACGTGGACTGGCTCCGTAACCTCAGGATAGTTCTAGGTATGGAGTCTTTGACTTATGTCCTCGATTCCCCTACACCGCAAGTCCCAGGGACTGATGCGAGTGACGACGACCGGGCTGCGTATGTCAAGTGGCAAATAGACGAGCCAAAGGTCAAGGGCTATATACTCCTATCCATGAGCAATGAGTTGCAGCGAAGCCACTCGGAAATGGAAGTGGGCGCCATTTTGCTTCATTTGAAGGAGCTCTTTGGTGAACACTCCAGAGTGCTCGCTACTCTTTGACAGAGCAACTGTTTCATTGCAAAATGGATGAGGGCAGCGACGTTAGAGAACATGTGCTGAAAATGATCGGTTTGATCGAGAGACTCGATGCACTCGACTTCCTCATGGACAATGAGCTCCAAAACGATCTCGTGCTCCAGTCACTGCCGGCTTCCTTTAATCCCTTCATTGTGAATTATAATCTGAATAGGGTCGAGATGACATTAACTGAGTTGATGAACCAGTTGTCAACGGCCCAAACTCAGATGAAAAAGATAAAGGGAAAGGAAGTGGCTCTTGTTGCGACTTATAAGACTCGGAAGTCGATTAGAAAGAAAAAGTCGGACAAGCCCATTAAGCCCAAGGGAGGAGTTTCAAAAGGCAAGGCCAAGAAAAACGTGTCTAAAGGCGCCAAGCCCACGGACAAATGCCTTCACTGCAATGAGCTCGGCCATTGGAAGCGCGATTGCCCGAAGCTAGCCGCCTCAGTAAAGAACTTTATGTTTTAGAAACTAATTGTTCTATGACTGTGTACTCCACTTCATGGATCCTAGACTCAGGAGCTAGCGCTCACATTTGTGTTTCAAACCAGGGTCTGGAACGAAGTAGGAGGTTGGCGGATCGAGAGGTCATGATCAACGTAGGAAGCGGACATAGTGTGCCGGCGACCCACATTGGATCAAGAACTCTTGTTTTATCTAGTAGACATAAGTTATTGCTTTCTGATTGTTTAGTATTGCCCAGAGGGCTTAAGAATATTATTTCTATTCCCGTTTTGAGCGGAAACGGATATGAGTTCCGCTTTAGTAATAATATTTGCGATATTTATTTTGGAAATAAATGCGTCGGAAGTGCAACTTTACTTAACGGATTATATTATCTAAATGTCAAAGATAAAACTGAATCTGTGAACACAATTACCAACAAACGAAAATTAGAGACCAATATGAGACAATTGTGGCATCTTCGACTTGGTCATGCAGGAGATCAAAAATTCGTGAGTTGGAGAAAAATGGCATGATTAAGCCGTTGGGTTCGGACCCTTATCCGACTTGCGAATCGTGTATCCTTGGAAAGATGACTAAGTCTCCCTTTATCGGGACTTTCCAAAAAGCCACAGAACTTCTCACTTTGATTCATACAGACGTTTGTGGGCCATTCGGGGAAGCGGCTCAAGGTAATTTCCACTACTATATTACCTTCACCGACGATCATTCAAGATTTGGGAAATATCTTATGAGATACAAGTCTGAAGCCCTTGATAAGTTCAAGGAATATAAGGCTTTAGTAGAAAAACAAACTGGGAATCATATAAAGGCCATTCGATCTGATCGAGGTGGCGAGTACATGAGTCTCGAGTTTGACGAGTTCTTGAAAGAGAACGGGATCATTTCACAGATGACACCGCCGGGAACACCACAATTAAATGGTGTGTCCGAACGCAGAAATCGAACGCTGTTGGACAAGGTTCGATCAATGCTAAGTTACACAGACCTGCCACTGTCGCTGTGGGGTCATGCGTTATTAACCGCAACGCACGTTTTAAACCGAATCCCTTCTAGTTCTGTCGACCAGATCCCTTATGAAATATGGACTGGTAGAAAGCCGAGCTTGAACCACATAAGAATATGGGGTTGCCCCGCTTTTGTGAAAAAGCTCAAGACAGAAAAATTGGAATCGAGAGCTGTGAAAGGACGTTTTGTCGGGTATCCTGAGGATTCCATGGGATACCAATTTTACTTCCACGACGATCAGAAAATCGTTGTAGCCCTTCAGGCTCACTTTCTCGAAGAAGAGTTCGTTCGAGAAGGTGGATGGGTCGTGAAGTAACTCTTGGAGAAACGACAGAAACGATTTCACAAACTCCAGTGTTAGAAGACACCGTAGAGCAGTCCAAGACGCAATCAGAGTTGCGCAGGTCTGGTAGAGTATCTCGCCAGCCTGAGAGATATGGAATGGTACACGTCGAGCACGGGGATGCGCGACGGGGGGTAACGTCGGGGACGACCCCGCTACCTATGACCAGGCAATGACGGATATAGACTCCGTAAGATGGCTTGAAGCTATGCAAGTCGAAATGGATTCAATGCACGAAAATCAGGTCTGGACACTTGTTGATCTCCCCGATGGTTTTAGACCCATTGGGTGTAAGTGGATCTTCAAGAAAAAGATTGGATCAGACGGACTGGTGGATACATACAAAGCTAGGCTTGTAGCGAAAGGTTATAGTAAAAAGAAGGAATTGACTATGAGGAAACCTTTTCGCCCGTTGCGATGATGAAGTCCATTCGGATATTACTTGCGATAGCAGCGTATAACGATTATGAGATCTGGCAGATGGATGTGAAAACCGCGTTCCTAAATGGATACCTCAAGGAGGAAATATATATGGAACAGCCAAAGGGTTTTACATCACAAAAGGATGCTCATAAAGTATGCAAATTGAATAAGTCAATTTACGGACTTAAACAAGCCTTTAGGAGCTGGAATCTTCGGTTTGATGAAGTAGTTAAGAGCTACAGATTCATAAAGAACGAAGATGAACCATGCGTCTACAGAAAAAGCAGCGGGAACAAGATATCGTTCCTCGTATTGTACGTCGATGACATCCTTTTGATAGGAAACGATATTGGGATGCTCTCGATGGTGAAAGCATGGATTTCGACCGAATTCTCCATGAAAAACTTGGGAGAAGCGACCTACATCCTAGGAATTCGTGTCTATAGGGATAGAACGAATAAGATGTTAGGGCTCTCCCAAGCCCTATACTTAGAAAAGGTCCTGAAACGATATAACATGGACAATTCTAAGAAAGGGTTCTTACCTATGGGGCATGGGATACATCTCTCCAAAGCTATGTGTCCTCAAAGTGAGGCAGATAGAAAAGAGATGAATGGAATCCCCTATGCATCCGCAGTGGGTAGCTTGATGTACGCGATGCTTTGCACGCGACCGGACATAGCATACGCTGTGAGCGTAGTCAGTCGATTTCAAGCCAACCCGGGTAAAGAACACTGGACAGCAGTCAAGAATATCCTCAAGTATCTTAAAGAACAATGGATATGATGCTGGTCTATGGAAATGGAGAATTAGAAGTGGAAGGATATACGGATTCGGATTTCCAGTCAGATGTGGACGACCGAAAATCCACTTCAGGTTTCGTCTTTACACTCAACGGTGGAGCAGTATCTTGGAAAAGTTCCAAGCAGAGCACAACTGCTGATTCCACCTGCGAGGCTGAGTACATAGCCGCCTCAGAGGCAGCTAAAGAAGGAGTTTGGATGAGAAAGTTCTTGGAAGAACTGCAAGTGGTTCCGATTTCCGAAAAACCACTGCCACTGTGGTGCGACAATAGTGGTGCAATCGCGCAAGCGAAGGAACCAAGATCTCACAGTAAATCCAAACACATAGAAAGAAAATACCACGTGTTACGTGGATTCATTGAGAGTGGCTACATAGCCGTCCAGAAGATTGCGCCGGCGGACAACGTGGCCGACCCATTCACCAAGCCTTTATCTCAGGCAGTGCTGAACAAACATCTCGAGAAGATGGGTATTAGATACAAAGCGCATGTGCAAATGGGAGATTGTTAGGGATATGCCCTCGAATGCTATACGAGGATTGGATATGTATAGGGCATTAGCTTATTTATCATTCGATTGTCAATGTAATCAAACATTGTTTTGCGTATTAATAAAGGCATTATTCGTTTATTGGTTATATGAGTTCTTTACTTAGCATCGGGTAAAGCAATAAATGAATAAATCCAAATATGTCGAGTTGAGTCACTGTTCTCGATGGGTACGAGAGAGGAAGGCACCAGTGGACTCTTAACCTCGAACATAAAATGTCCATAAGCCTTAGGTTTCAGTTGGGTGCTGGAAAACCAATCATGGCTTATTTGTAGATGACTTATCGTGTGCCGATATACCGCTTGGAAGCGGAAGTCATGACTTGTGATGCGAGTCGAATCAAGGGATTGAATCGTTTCATGGACACTGACTCGCAGGTCGTACGATCAAACATGGCTTATTACTCAAGGAGTGTCAATGATCGACGACAAAAACTATAGTAGTCTGCTTGAACCTTAGACCGAAAAGGGCTTTGACGGAGTTGACTTTGAAGTCCTGACTATCACTGGTTTCGCTAGATCCGATTTGCTATTGCATGGGTCAGCGGGACAAATGCGGTCTTGATGGATATTTGTGATTGCCAGGCTTAGACCGCCGAGTACGGATTCACAGTCTCGCAAGTAATCGAGACAAGCGTCCTATGAGAATGACGACGAAAAATTACAAAATCCTTGGCCAAGGTATTAAACTAACTCATGTTAGACATGGAGGGTAGTTTGGTAATTTGCCTCGTGTCATTTCATCATAGTATCGAGTTTAGTGAGTTTGACAAATACCATGGCTCTCACTCGATCGGGACACAGCTGAAGGGTTTGTACGTAGTACTATAATCTATAGTTAGGTTCTGGAATGAGACTAGTTCGAAATTCGTGCTCAAGTCGGGATCTGTCCGGCACCTACCGGACTCTTGGATTCCTCCCTTGCCGATTGAGTCGAACCTAGAGAGTCGGGCTTAAAAAGGATCATCAATGTGTACCGAGAAGGAGAGATTGTGTTTTGGGCCTTAACGGGCCTCGGGTCGTTATGCCACGCCTTATTGGGCCTCGGGGTCATTAAGTGGACCGAAGTCGGACTTCATATGAAACTAACTTTAAGACTTAGGCTTGGCTAAGTGCTTAGAAAGACTTGAGGGAAGAATTGGAATTCAACCCTAAGCCGAGAAATTCGAAAAATGCCTTAAAGGGTATTTTCGTAATTTACAAATATGGTAATAAAAATATTTAGAATATTATTTATTAAAACTAAAATTCGAATTTATATTTTATATAAATTTCGAAATTTATTTACCATATTTGAAGATATTTTAATATCTTAGTTAGTTTTCTATTTATAGTATGTTCCTTTAATAGAATTTTGAATTCAATTAGGAGAAATATTTTGGCAAGAATATCTCTCATATTTAGGAACAAATATTTCGAGATTAGCCTTGTTTAGGGCTGAAAATTTCGTCCTCCCCTACTATAAATAAGGGTGAGACCCTCGTCAAAGAAAAGACACGGGAAGAGAATCGACGCGAAATTTCTCGACCCGAGAATCGAAACACGAACACACAAACGCAAACCACTCTCCCGAGCGACGGATCAATTCTCTCTAGCCATCTTCGGAGAATCGAAACCGTGGTACAGTGCGAGGTCGGCGTGACGATCTAGACGATACCCATCACGACCGCGGCCGACGACGCAATCAACGAGGAGCTGCCACTCGCTTCAAAGGTAATCTCTCACGGGTATGACCCGCCCTATTACGTGTCAACGTGATTAGCGTTTTCGATTCGAGCTGCGAAGGAACCCGGAAAAAATTTTATTCCGCACCGTATCCCGGGGCGTTGCGTCTCGGATACAAACCGAGTACCTTTCCTAACAGGATCTACTTCGGTTCTTCCTCATGAACGCAAGTGGAATCGAGTTCATCCTATTGACCAAATTATCGGTGATCCTTCAAGTGAAGTACACACTAGGACGTTTACACAAAGCGGATTATTCACGTGCTTCTTAAGCCAAAACGAACCACTTAAGGTAGTCGAAGCCCTTAAAGACCCGAATTGGGTGATCGCAATGCAAGATGAACTCAACTAATTCGAGCGTCTACTAGTTTGGACATTAGTTTCTAGACCGCATGGCAAAACAATCATTGGAACTAAATGGGTTTGCAAAAATAAGAAGAACGAGAACGTGAAGTTATCAGGAATAAAGCACGACTTGTAGCCAAGGGGTACAATCAACCAGAAGAAATTGACTACGACGAGACGTATGCTCCGGTTTCACGTATCGAAGCAATTCGACTATTTCTAGCATACGCGGCTCATAAAGACTTCAAAGTCTATCAAACGGATGTTAAAACAGTCTTTCTCAACGGCGTGTCAAAAGAAGAATTCTACGTCGCTCAACCCGACAGGTTCGTGGACGAGGATCATCCTGATTATGTCTATCGATTGGACAAAGCTCTCTATGGACTAAAACAAGCACCTCGTGCTTGGTATGATGTACTAAGCGAAATTTTAGTCAAGTCCAACTTCATAAGAGGAACCATCAATACGACACTCTTCCTCAAAAGACAAGGCAAAGATCTGATGATCGTTCAAGTTTATGTTGATGACATCATCTTCGGCTCGATGAATGAACGTCTCTGTCAGAAATTTGATGATCTCATGAAGACCAAATTTGAGATGAGCTTAATGGGAGAACTCCAATTCTTTCTTGGATTACAAGTAAAGCAACTCGAAGATGGAATCTTCATCAGTCAAACCAAGTATATCCGAGATATTCTGAAGAGATTTAATCAAGACAAGAGCACACCGATGAATACTCCCATGTCAACAAACTGCAAATTTGATATTGATCCGTCTGGAAATGCAGTCAACATCACAACCTATCGGAGCATTATTGGATCTCTTCTATACTTGACATCAAGCCGACCCGACATCATGTTCGCCACTTGCCTCTGTGCTCGTTTTCAAGCTAACCCGAAGGAGTCCCACATGCTTGCAGTAAAGCGAATTCTACGCTATCTCAAAGAAACTCCCAACGTAGGGCTATGGTATCCTAAAGACACTGATTTTAGATTAATTGGCTATAATGACGCTGATTATGCAGGTTGTCGAATAGACAGAAAAAGCACGTCTGGCGGAGCACAATTTTTAGGCGATAAGTTGGTCTGCTGGTCCTCAAAGAAGCAGAATTGCATGTCAACCTCGACGGCCGAGGCGGAGTACGTCGCGGCTGCCAGCTATTGCTTGCAAGTTCTATGGATGCGGACGCAACTACGCGACTACGGGTTTGAAATTTAATAATATTCCCATTTACAGTGATTCTCAAAGTGCTATTGTCATTACTTGCAATCCTGCTCATCATTCACGCACGAAACACATAGATATTCACTATCATTTTTTAAAAGATCATGTCGAAAAAGGCACTATCGATATGTATTTTTTAAAAACGGAGCTTGAACTTGCCGACTTATTCACTAAGGCACTTGATGAAATACGATTCCAATTCCTTACATATTGAACCTAAATCTTACTTGAGATGTGCTTTACCTGCTCTACTATGCTTCTATATGATATTCTATGTGCTCCTTGATATTCCTTGATTATCTTGCGAGACTCTATCTTTCAATTTTTTATATACAAAAAGAAAAATAAAAAATAAAAATAAAATAGTATATATATATATATGATAATAATAAAATAAAAAAAAATGGGGAATGACAATAATTTTGCCTATTTTCAAATAGTCACAAAAATATTTCTTTGATATATGATTAGCTCTTTGCTTAAAAATTCATGTGACATTCTTTTATTCAAAGAACCTCGTTTGTTTCACTAGACACAAAGCCACATAATATATGTGAAAATTTGAACCTCAATATTTTTTCTTGAGTGTGTCACACTTCAAATGACTATCTCTTGTTTTGTACTTCGTAGCTTCATTCTTGCTTTTGTGTTAGTTTGTCATGAAAATGATAAGGGGAAATTAGGATATTCCTCACTTAGTCCATATTATAAATCCTTTACTTTTACCTCTAGATATCCCCTTTGAGCCTTCTCCGACATTCTTTTTCTTTTGAAACCCGATCAAGCCGTCAACATTATTCATAAGTTTCGGGTTGCTCAATCAAGAAAAAGAGGGGGAGAAAAAGAGATGCACATCATGAATGTCTCAATCATTATAGAAGAGAAAGACGGATCTTGCTGGGAACTTCTCCTAGTTAATCTCGTATACTCCTAGAAGAGAAGCACCTCGAAGTGAATTTCTCCAAGGACAATCTAGATCTTATATAGAGAAAACGAGAAGAGGAGCACGGCCTTGGGTTCGAATTCCATAACTGTGGGACCTTCACAAGGAACACGATCTCGGCCCAAAAAGAAGATCTCATCTTTCAAAGTTTTGTAAAGAAGACGATGCTCATCTTGAGCAAGTACAGAAGAAAAGAAAAGCTAAATGATCAGAAATGAATTTCAAAAAAGGGCCCCTGGAATTGAAGAATTTTTAAGCTCACTAATCTTCAAAATTATCCTACCCTTTTCGTCAGAGCTTAAAAATAATCCCTTAAAAGTCCCTTTGATTCAAATTGATGAACTTTCACTTGGTAAGTTGATTCAATATGCTACGATAACAAATTAATTGATATAATCTTGTCGTGTTGATATGAGTGATATATCTACTAAATATCTCCATGATAAAAATAAATTGAGTGCTATGAGCGAATCTTGCGAGAGTTGTCGAAATGATTCATACTATGATCTTAGAATATTAGCTTAGTTACATGATTTGACGGCAAATTATTATTTTGTATGTCATGAGAAATTTTTACGTGATAATGTTCAGTCCAATCTGACCCCAAAATAAAATTTTTATGATAAAAATATTTTTTTTTTTTTTTTAAATATTGTTCGCACATTTTAAATGCATTAATACATGCATTGGTTAGGAATAGATAAAATGCAAAAAAAAATTTGAAGGACGCAAAATTTTAATAGATCTATGCTAAATTGCTTAAATACGTTACTTGTGCTTAAATAGTAAATTTTCATATGCAAAATTGTATTAACTATGTGCTAAAAAGTCGAAAAGTTAAAACATGTATTTGTTGAGGGGGAGTTTTACATGAGAATTTGTTCTTATCTCCTACATGATTTACTTGCAAAACACGACTTCTAATATTTTTTTAAGTATCACGGAATATTTCGAGCTCATCCGAGGAGTCAAGTGTCGAATTTCATCAACATTGGGAGATAATTGCATACAGGGAGCATTATGCAATTTATTTTTGGCTTCATCCATAAAAGATTAAATTTTAGTTTAATCAGACCTGAATTTTAACGAAAGCCCAAAACATTTTTACGGCCCAAAGTATTTTTTTTACCTTACCCGATCATAAAGTATTAATATCACTTTTTCGATCGAAAAACTCACTCACACGCAACTTCTCTCAATCGAAAAACTTTTCGACATCCAAAACTCTCTTCGGCGATTTCATCCAAAATTCTCATTCTTCAGAAATTTTCCGTCAAACTCGCCGAATTCGAAGGTAGAACCCCGTTTCGGATCACTTTTCGGTCAAAAACGCACTATTCGCAATTGTTTATCAAAACCATTTGAAGAAAATTTTACTTTGATATTTTTTCGACTGAAACGATTTTAAACTCTCAAACGTGTTTAAACTCGATCGTTGGATTAAAATCATGATATTTGGATTCACAACTGATTTTTTATCGTTCCGAATCCAGATTAACTCATGATTTACAGAATCCGACATTCACGTTAAGCGTTTACAGTTTGATTTCAAATTTTTTCGATCGAAAAAGTTCTTATCGCAAACAATGCCGTCGAAGAACTTCAGTTTTCGTTAAGTTTTATTCGATCGCAAAACTACTCGGCGAAAAACTTAAGTTTTTCGACAACTTTTTTATTCGATCGCAAAATTACTCAGCGAAAAACTCTTGTTTTTGACAACATTTTTCTTCGATCGTAAAAGTCATCGGCAAAAATCTTGACTTTTTCGATATAATTTTATTCGATCGAAAAACTTAATGATCGAATAAATACACGATCGAATAAAAACGCACTGAAAAGACTTAATAAATTTTTTCAAATTTTTCTCTAAGTCTTTCTACCACTTAGAAAATTTTTGATCGCAAAACTTAACGTTCGAATAAATTCCCGATCGAATAAAAAAATACACTAACAGGACTTAGCAAATTTTTCAAATTTTTATCTGTCTTTCGATACTAAACACTATCACTTACAAATTTTTCTATGTCTTTTTCGCCATATACAAATACTTAGTAAAATTTGCTTATGAAACTTTCATCTAATGAATTTTATTTCATTCTTTACAGAAATGGCACATCCAGAATACTCTCACATTTACCCTTCTGGAAGCTGGATGATGGTCCACGACAACAACTACCAGCTGGACCTTGCTAAATTTCGGTGTCCGGATGAAGTTATCATCTCCATCCTCAAAAGACACCCACTATGGCCAGCTCTGACATTGACCGCCTCCGTACAGATGGTCTACCTCCAGCAATTCTGGGGATGTATGCAGAGCTATGTCGTCGGCGATGACGTGGAATACACGACGAAGATTAATCAAACACACGTCGTCCTGACCAAGAACCTACTAGCCATGGTGCTCGATCTACCGCATCACGAACACTACGACCATTTCCAACGGATGCGGAGATCGTGGAAGACATGCTCCGGATGGGATACAAGCTCCCGCTGACCAAACTGGCAAATTTCCAAACAGCGGGATCTCACACCCCTGGCGGACTCCGGCATCATCAATAAATGCTTCTCCCCAAAGCACTCCGGGTTTGACAAGGCGAATGGAAATATCCTTCGCAAATTCCATCGAGTGATCTTTTTGAAGAAATATGACATGGCTTAGCTCATATGGAATGATTTAGCGAACCAGATACGTCAAAGGGAGACTAAATCGAAGGCGAAGTTCCTTCCATACGTTCGGTGGTTTCCGGTGTTGATCTCCCACTTCATGGACGTACATCCGGAGATCCCGCGACTACCACCAGTTGGAGGATATATCCCGCCTCGCCTTCGCTTCTTTCATAACCCGAAGGCAGCCGACCTAGCACTCCAACCGATGCTGATCCTATTGGAGCTGCTCAGCCTAGCTGATCCAACTGACGAGGCCTACCAGGACTACTGCCAAAATAACTCCATCACGGAAGAAATGGTACGGACCGTGGATCAAGCTCCGACGCCTTCTCAACGGACATCCTTGGTGGAAACAACCGAGCCCGAAGCCGCGGCTCAGGAGACAGAGACAATAGCTGTTGAGCCCGAAGGTGTCCCTCAAGTCGAATCTCCTGAGGCCACTGAATTTGATGAAGAATACAGACTTCAACGAAGGGGTTCATGCCACAGCAACTATCTGCCCCGTCTGTATCTCCTTCAACGCAAATGGCTTCGGTGACATCTCCTCCACCAACAACGGATCAGCCAACCACACAGATTCAAATTGAATCTGTTTCAACACCCATGGAGGTGATACACACCGTATCATCTCAAGGATTGGGTGGAAGCCCTGTTGGACCCCCGATATCTTCGGAGCAAACAATAGGCCAACCAACTGAAGTGGTGACTTCAGCGTTGATAACGGATGTCTTCCGGAATTTCAAGACCTCTTCCAGGCGGCACATCAGAAATCTTTTCCGATGTTGTGACAGTGGAGCGCCTCCCTAGCCCCACTCCAACACCACCGATGATCGTGACGGAGCAACGCTTACAAGAAGTCATCTCCACAGCCATCTCTTCACTTGAAGATCGACTATTGGACAGGATGCTCCAAGCCATTGAGACTTCCCGGCGGGATATCGGGAAAGCACAAGTCTCAGAGGCTGTTCCGTCCGAAGCCCACACCACACCCGTCTCTTCACCACCACTAACCACGACCATACACACCCCCATACAGCCCACCCTCACTACCCCAACTCAATCACCTTCCCTCATGAACCCATACACTATCCCAATCACCCAGCTTCATGACATCCTTCTTTTCCGACTCCTCACCTTAGAGACCAAGACCCTAGTTGAGGAGAGTCTCTACAAATGGCTGGTCGATGAACCTGAGCCGCCCGCCCAAACAAGGTGCCGTGAAGAAAGCTCCCGCACCAAAAGAAGACATGACCATCCCGATGATCCGGATCGTCATGAGGGGGAGAAAAGGCAAAGGACCACACGAAGGGGCGGTGGTCAGAGTCTAGAAAAAAAAATGACTCAAGAAGCTAGAGGATCATCGACAAACCCACTAACCACACAACCCACTACCCGCCAACAAACAACCACAACTCCCACCATATCCCACACACAAACACCACCTCCCTCTCCCACAAATCCAAATCCAATCCCGACCTCTAACCTCCTCCAAAACCAACCAGAAGTAGTCGTCTACGATCCACATGCGATCGTAGATGATTATATCTTAAACGAGAAGTGGATGATGCAATGGGAACCAGAGGAAGCTGTTCAAGCCCGACTCTCCAACGTCAGATACTTCCTACAACAAGCTTCTGTTGACTTGGTGCTGCTTGAAGATGAAGAACTTCAAGAAGGCGAGAACTACAACTCCGCTCTCCCCGAACTACCAGAAATAATCAGACATAGAGTCGACTCTCCTCCCCGTTTATCAAAAGGGACAGTCAGAGTCGAGACGCGTTAGGGGAATATACGGATTGAAGTTCCATTCATTGAAGATATAAGGAAGCAAATATGGAGGGCTCCTAACCGCATAAAGAAGCTCAATGAACTGAATCTACGGGGTATCTCCCATTGTGAAGATAGGAAGAAGATGGAGCACATCTTCATGCTCAACTATCTTGGTCCAGATCGAAGTGGCATCTCAACGGATCAACTCAAGAAAAACTTCAGGGACAAGCCACCGATCCTCCAACTCGTGGGCGTTTCGCACTCGATTGGAAGTTATCCAACCTCAATCTATCACATTGAGCAAGCGAACAACAACCACACTCGAGAAGAGATAGATGAGAGCTATCTCTCCTTCCTTCCATCGGACGAGGTCTACGGTCTGTATCAAATGTACAAGAGAAAATATCAGACGCCCTCTGGTTACATCAAGATGGAATACTCGGATGATTAAAGAGATTCATGGTGCGGCAGATCAAGTATCACACCGCACACGACCTTCAAATTGCCGTAGAGAACAATATGAAGAAGGTCAACATGGGGTCTCCGCTCATGAAGGGCTTCCCACTCAACGACTTCCCCGAGAACTACATATTCAAGAAACATGGCCTCGCCATAACTTATCGGAATCCAATTATCGAAAAGACGAGAGCTATGATGAAGTCAGAAATACACAAATTCTGTGACGGGACGTTGAAGCTAGTGAGGAAGAACATCCAGAAGAGGTTGGATGAGATCACTGAAGAGACGATCTTCGAGGATCTTGGAGAAGAGGAGTACCCGCTCCTAAATGAGCTTTTGGATGCAATTAATGAAATATTGGAGCTGAGGAATGGTGTCCGACACTACGAGACAGCATTGGGATTAAGGACATCATTCTACGCTCGATAAGGATAAATGGAGCTGAAATGAAGACAAACACAAAGGGGGAGATTGAAGAGATATTAGAATTGTGCCTTGTTATTTTGTTATCCTTGTAATTAGGGGCACAATTCATAGTTTTGATAGTATAGGACTTAATAGTACATATATCATTTAAATAGGTATAAATACAATGTACACTATCAAAATCTATACACAAGTTCATTTTGGAAAAATCACAAGCATTGAATTCACATTCTAAGAGAGAAAAGCAATCGAAAAACTCTCTCTCTCAAGATCTTCAAAGCCGATATTCGACCGAATGTAATTCCTAAGATTTTTCATTCGAATATCTAGAATTCATGCTTAGATCGATCATTAGTTGATATAATAGGACCTAACATGTTCGAATTCCATAACTATCAAAACCTTCGAAAGGAACACGGTATCGGCTGTTAGGAATTAATTGTAGTGTCCTTAGTTAGTATTTGAGTTTTGGGTCAATATTAGTTAATTTATTGTATTTGGGGTCAAATTGTAAATATTTTATTGTTTGAGTCCCAAGCCTTAATATACCAACTCATGTGGTATATAAGGCATCCCATTAACCCTAATTAGGGTTGGTCAATGTATAATTCTTAAAAGTAAGTTCTTAATTTCGGCACACACACACAAACACACACTGAAGGTGTTTTAAGAACTTTATCATTTTTAAGCCTTTGATCCTCTCTTGAGTGCGTAATCGGACTAACAAGTGGTATCAGAGCAAGACACGGATCGATCTGTGCAAATCTATACCAATTTCGTTTGATTTCGTCAAGATCGAAAGAGTTTACCAAGCAAATTTTATTTTCGATTTTTTTCAAGTATTTTGGGTTAGATCTTGCTGTTATTGATGTTTTTAAACCTTTAAATGCTTGATTATCAGTCTTGGCTTGTTTAGGAACTCGTTTAGATTAATTTTCGTCAAGTTTGAGAAATTTCTGGGGAGAAATCGATTGAAATTGGTGTGTTTTAAAGTTGCTGGAAAAATTTCGGGCGTTTCTCTAGAACAGTGTTTATTCGCTCGAAGTTCGTTCTTGAACCCGAAAATTAACTCATATTGCCGAATTTCAATTGAAATTCGCCGAAATTGAGAAAATTTTCGATCAGAAAATTGACCGAATTTGAGTAAGCTAAGTTTATTCGCCGAATTTGCTTTCTACTGTTTAAAATTCACGGCGAATTTGGTCGAATTTTAAAATTAAGATTGCCCGAATTTCAACTTAAAATTTTCGGCGAAGTTTTGATTTAAGTCACCCGAATTTCTTAATTCTCGGCGAACTTTTATCAGAAAGTCACCCGAATTTTGATTTTTTTTAATTCTCGACTGAATTTAGTTTACCCGAATTTTGAAAGTAATTTTCGATAAAATTTTTCCTACCTTAATTTAATCCTGAACTTCGGCGAACTTATATTTGTCACCCGAATTTTGATTTCCTTTGATTTCAAAATTCTCGACAAAGTCTTTTCATCCGAATTTCAGAATTCAAATTTCGGCAACAACTCTACAAGTGCCCGAATTTTACTCTTTCAAATTAAAATAAAAAGTCGATCACTTAAACACAATTTCTATCCAACCAAAATTTATTCAAACTTAACGTTAATCTTTGACGTTATTTCTCGAAACTGACCATTTAGGATTGCAGATCACGACCGTGAACGATCATTAAAAGGCACTCAACTACATCCATGGATATCATAGCAATCGGAAGTGATAACAGACCCCCAATTCTAACAATGAAAAGGGGGGAGTCTACATATAAAGATATGGCCAAGAATGACATCATCTTGGCCAAAACACAAAATTTGGTCACTGAGCTAGAAAATAAACTAGCTACTTCAGAAAAATCACTAGAATTAGCTGAAGCTAATCTAGTAAAATCTGAAGAAAAAGTAGTTTCCCTGACATCAAAACTGACCGTGCTTGAGCATATCCAGAATTCTCCATTAGAACACTTGCAAAAACTAGAAGCTCTGGAAAAGAAAAACGCAACAAATTATCAATGTGTGCTCAAACACTTAGGTGAAAAAGCAACTCTCAGATGTCATTTAGAAAATGCATCTGAGAAAATCTCGAAGCTTGAATCCGAGACTAATATGCTGAATGCAAATATTAGTCAATTAACCACTAGCCTGCGAATTAGTGAAGAAGAGCGTATTGGTAAAACAGATCAATACAATCTTCTAATGGAGGAACGTAAGAAGCTTTACTCCAAAATCAAAAGTCTGGAGGACCTCCTTACGAAAAGGGGACAAACCGACAAAACGATTTTCTTGAATCAGCCTAAGGACACGAGATTTTACAATCCACGTGAGGGCTTAGGTTTTAAGCCAAACCAACCAACCACTGATAAACGGCCACTTGCTCTTTACAATGCTGCATACCTAGGACTAGGAATACCTAGCTTGTTAGCCTTTCTCAGATCATCTGAAGAAGAAGATAACCTAGAACAGGAAAAGCGCAAGAACAAAAGCAAGGCCGAAATATCCTTGGATTACAAGGAAATCAACGATAGTTATGGAAGTAGGGAAATTCCTCTTTCAAATGACTATCTACATATGTTTCCCCATCCTCCCTCTGAATCTGATCAGCCCATGACAGAAACATCTAGCTCAAAGAACTCAGATCTTTGCCGAATTTACATTCCTCAAAAGATCAAGAATATTCAATCCACGATAGAGCTCGAACGGAAAACATTTCAAGCTGAAAAGGAGAAACTCCTTGAGAGAATTTCCTCACTTGAAAATCAATCATATGCTGATCTCGCTAAATCTTCTAAGTCGGAGTCTGTTACTATAACACCAATAGATTCCTCATCCATGAAGAATAGGCTAACTAAGAAGATTCTCATTCAAGCAACAGCTAACATCCCTTCACCATCTATGACAGATCTGAGACGGACAGAGACTGCTGGGAAGAAAAATTCAGGAACGCAAGAGAAGGATGCCAAAATCTTTGATAAAAAGACGAAGCAAAATTTGACTAGTGTTTTGATTTAAAATTATTTCCAAAAACATTTAGAAATCTTTCTTCATGTAGTTCGAACTATGCTTCCGCTTATTCCCGTATTCCTTCCACAACAAGTTCTGTTAAGAATGTCAGTGATTATCTTACCTACGATAAGTGTATAGCTACGAATGCTAAATTTATACGTCGTAGAGATATGATTTCAGGAACACACACGAAAACGGTTCTACCATCCAAAACGTCCAACCTAAAAGTTGACGAAAAGGTAGCTAGAACATTCAGAAGGCCAACTCCCACTGAAACAAAAGCTAAAGCTCAAGCTTTAGAGAAAAAGGTCAAAAACGTGACCAAATCAGACCCAAAAATACCTGAGCAATCGAAAACCCGAGCTGAAGCTAAGGGAAAAGATTGCAAACAAATCTGGGTAATTAAAACAGTGCTTGCTGCATGCACAAAGCTCTGTTTTCCTTTAGGGGTAAAGAAAATTTGGGTACCGAAAAACTCAGGAAAGATACAAGCCAACCTGGTACACAATTCACCCAATCTTGCATGCACTTTAACCTCTGCAAATGCGAGGACCCGTCTTAAACGGGATCTCTAACACTGCTTAAACTTATCTTGCAGATAAGTCATGTGTGGTACTTAGACTCGGGTTGCTCCACACACATGACTGGAAGAAAAGAACTGCTGAGCAACTACACAGAGAGATTTGGTGGAAAGGAGGAGTTTATTTCATTTTTATTAAGGGGGAGTTTATTTCATTTTTATTATGGGGGAGTATATTTCATATTTATTAAGGGGGAGCATATTTCAATTTTATTAAGGAGGAGCTTATTTTTTTACGGGGGAGTATATATCATTTTATTGAGGGGGAGCTCTTTGACATAATATAAAATTCCGAATCTGCAATTTATTTGCCAAAATTTCATCCAAATCACGATGGAATCGACCTATTTTAATTTTTAGGTTTCGGGCGAAATTCGAGTAAAATTCAAATTTTCATCCGAATTTCTGCTTTTCAATCCAAAATTCGGCGAATTTCTACTGTTCACTCGAAATTCGGCGAATTTCTACTGTACCCCGACTCCTCACAGTCGAATTCCATCGCCCGAATTTGTCAATTTCGGCAAATTCAATTTTAAAGACAAGCACCCGAATTTGATGAATGATGATAACAAATTCGATTTAATTTTTACTTACCCGAACTTCATTACAATTCGGCGAACAAAAATTTCAAATCCTCATTACCCGAACTTCATCAAATTCGGCGAACAAAACCTTTCAAATCCAAATTCGGCCAAATCAAACTTCGAGTATTAAACTTTTCAATGTACTCTTAGCCGAATTTGTGAACTTCGCCGCTTGTATTTCAAAAGTATAATCTTATTTACTTAAGCAAATTTCGGGCACTTTCATATAAAATTTTTCAAGTCCGAAATTTTTTTTCTAAGTAACGTCTTTATTTACTCTGCCTATGCTAACAATTTTCTGTGTTTCCTTCTTAGCAGATTGAATAAAAATGTTACGAGAAATTGACGAAGTATTCCCTCAAAGTCAATGGGCCACTAAAATTCCCAACAACCCGGCCATTGACTTTGACAATATCTCGGTCCCAGCGCCGATATCCTTGACCAACTCCGCCGAAGGGACTTATCCACCAAAAATAAAACCCGACAAGTCCTTCCCTACCTTCGGTGGTTTCCAGTGATAATAACCCACTTTCAAGACCTACACCCCGAGATAACCCGTCGACCGAGATCGGAGGGATACCAAATTCCCAAGCTAGCATCCCTCCATTCTTCCAAATCCAAATTTGATCTCGAGTCGATGCGGATCCCTGACCACCTCCTACAAATCGCTAATCCTTCCAACCCAATAGTAGCGAGGTACCTCCAATCCATCACCCTTGAAGACACTCCTATGGTTCGACAAAACCCAGTCGAACCTACCCCGGGAATTAGCCTACCCCAGCCTCAGTTAGGTCTAGGAAGCGCCGCTTCCCCTCCTCGTTCCTCACGAAAAACAAAACGAGGGGAAGACGTAAGACGCATACAGGAGCGTCGCACCAAACAAAAACATGATCGACCTCCTCAGTCCTCTAACCCACTACAAAGCCGGGCCGAACCCGTAGGAACAGGAGACGACACGATCGTCTCCCGAGTAGCAGTCGTGCCATCAGGCCCAAGCACGCAAATAACCCTTCCAACCCATTCGGTCGTCTCCCAACAGACGACCGTCTCAATAGCACCGGAGGAGCCACGACAACCATCATTGCCTTATTCGGAGGCAATAGATGTTGAATTAAGCAGTTCACTTCCTCCGACTGCGCCCTCCTTGATCACAGGTCTAGTGTCCGCACCAACTAAAATTTTTTCCATTTCTAGGACACATACACTATTTTCCGCACCTCTAAGTCTTCCAGACTTAGACAGAACGCTCTCTGACGTCACTCTGGGGTTAATCTCCGAGGGACTGAGCGGAAGCCCCGAAACGATCAACATCCCACCAGTCGTCTCGGGCCAACGGTCTGAGTTTGTCTTAGCACCGTTGCCACCGGTGTGCCTTGGTGGCCCCGGAAGACCCACTACAGTGGGCGGCACGTCAGAAATCTACTCTGACGTCGCGACAACGGCACGCCTCAGTGGCTCCGTTTTATTTCCCGATCCGTTTGTGACGGAGTCTCGGCTACGATCTTTTGGCGACGAACTAGTGGAAAAAGTCCGGGCCATGATCGAAACATCAAGACAAGACAAAGGCAAGACTCCAGTCACACACGAGACAGCTGCTGCTGTTCCTTCACTCACACAACCAGAAGAAGGACCGTGGGACGTGCCCATTGAAGAACTCTTCAACATTCTTTTGGCACGTATCCGGTCGGCGCCACACCTGACACCGAAGGAGAAAGAAATCCAGAGGCTGATTGACCCCACCAGCTGCCGAACACAAGCCGGGGGCCTATCTGGATCGCGGGACGACCCTGAAGACGAGGACCGTCCCGAGGGGGAGAACCGACAGCGTGGAGTCGAATCCCCTCACCAGCAGCAGCCAACAACCAAAACAGTCCAAGAATCCAACCCGCTGGATACCTCAAGCTCAAAAGGCAAAACAAAACAAGTCTCCAGCACCACAATAATATTCCCTACCATGGAGATCTCAACCACAACCGAACAAAATACACAAGAGATCTCCAATACACTTTCCCTTTCGACACCCACTCCAGTCACTATAAGCCTTAGCTCACCAAGAACCTTCTACCGACAAAGTCCACCTCAAGCCACATCTATTGACCTCCAAATCTCGGAAGAAATCAGCCAACTCTACAATCCACATGATGTGGTAGAGAAATATATATTTGAAGAAGGATGGCTGAAGCAACCGATGGACCTCCAGCTCGAAGCCAGATTTCGAGAAAACGCCAGACTATTCCTCGAAAAGGCGTCGATAAGCCTGGTGAAAGTCCATGAAGATGAGGAGCTGGAAGATCTGCAAAGTGACCTCCCCGATCTACCGGAACTACTCAAACATCAAGTCCAAAATGAGGATGCTCCACTTCTCATGTCAAAGATCGGGGCAACGGTCGATCTTCCGTGGCAAAACGTCAGAATCTTAGTTCCATACCAAGAAGAGATAAGGAAAAGAATCTGGCGTAAAGAGGATCAGCTCGTCAAATTGAACGAGCTGGAGCTACGTGGGATGACGCACCTGTCAGAGCGCAGAGCCAATCTCTACCTTCTTTCCCTAAGACGTCTTCATATGTTCTTAGGGAAAGGAAATGATCTGGCTGCTCTCAGGCGAGAGGAAAAGCAGAGGCCCCGAATACAAGCCGTAGAAAGAGTTGGAATAGATCGGCTCGGGACCTTCCTACTAAGCGTCTACCACGTAGTGAGGGAAGACGGTACAAGAGAGACCTTGACAGAGGCTGACTTCCCGTACATCAGAGCTGAAGACATCTCACAGATGATTGGAAGCTACCGATACGTGGGAACGCTGCAGGACCAGGACGTCAAATTAGGATACATGACGATCAAAAGGTTCATGCTCCGACAAATCAAGTACGGAGCGACGCACGACCTGCAGCTAGCACTGGAGTCAAATGTCAGAAAGGTCAACCTCACCAAACCATCATTCGAGCTCCCTGAACAAGTTGAATATGGTGAAGGCCACGTGTTCGAAAGTGAAGATCCAGCGGTGGTCTACATCAACTACAAGGGAGAAAAGCGAATATTGAAGACATCGGAGATACCAAAATTCTCCGACGGAACGCTCCTCATCATACGAGAGAAGTTGAGGAGCATACTGGATAAGATGGAAGGTGAAGGACCGGACACAAAAGCCAAGATACTGAATATGCTGAACAACATACAAGAAAGGCTTTCGTTCCGGAGGGAAATAAGGACGTACGAGCACAAGCTTGGACTACGGAACTCCGTGTACGCCCAGCAACGACCCAAAGGCTCAAAGAAACAGACAAAGACGAAGAAAGGACACTAAGGGGGAGAATGTTAGGAATTAATTGTAGTGTCCTTAGTTAGTATTTGAGTTTTGGGTCAATATTAGTTAATTTATTGTATTTGGGGTCAAATTGTAAATATTTTATTGTTTGAGTCCCAAGCCTTAATATACCAACTCATGTGGTATATAAGGCATCCCATTAACCCTAATTAGGGTTGGTCAATGTATAATTCTTAAAAGTAAGTTCTTAATTTCGGCACACACACACAAACACACTGAAGGTGTTTTAATAACTTTATCATTTTTAAGCCTTTGATCCTCTCTTGAGTGTGTAATCGGACTAACAATTGGAGATCTCTTGTGTATTTTGTTCGGTTGTGGTTGAGATCTCCATGGTAGGGAATATTATTGTGGTGCTGGAGACTTGTTTTGTTTTGCCTTTTGAGCTTGAGGTATCCAGCGGGTTGGATTCTTGGACTGTTTTGGTTGTTGGCTGCTGCTGGTGAGGGGATTCGACTCCACGCTGTCGGTTCTCCCCCTCGGGACGGTCCTCGTCTTCAGGGTCGTCCCGCGATCCAGATAGGCCCCCGGCTTGTGTTCGGCAGCTGGTGGGGTCAATCAGCCTCTGGATTTCTTTCTCCTTCGGTGTCAGGTGTGGCGCCGACCGGATACGTGCCAAAAGAATGTTGAAGAGTTCTTCAATGGGCACGTCCCACGGTCCTTCTTCTGGTTGTGTGAGTGAAGGAACAGCAGCAGCTGTCTCGTGTGTGACTGGAGTTTGCCTTTGTCTTGTCTTGATGTTTCGATCATGGCCCGGACTTTTTCCACTAGTTCGTCGCCAAAAGATCGTAGCCGAGACTCCGTCACAAACGGATCGGGAAATAAAACGGAGCCACTGAGGCGTGCCGTTGTCGCGACGTCAGAGTAGATTTCTGACGTGCCGCCCACTGTAGTGGGTCTTCCGGGGCCACCAAGGCACACCGGTGGCAACGGTGCTAAGACAAACTCAGACCGTTGGCCCGAGACGACTGGTGGGATGTTGATCGTTTCGGGGCTTCCGCTCAGTCCCTCGGAGATTAACCCCAGAGTGACGTCAGAGAGCGTTCTGTCTAAGTCTGGAAGACTTAGAGGTGCGGAAAATAGTGTATGTGTCCTAGAAATGGAAAAAATTTTAGTTGGTGCAGACACTAGACCTGTGATCAAGGAGGGCGCAGTCGGAGGAAGTGAACTGCTTAATTCAACATCTATGGCCTCCGAATAAGGCAATGATGGTTGTCGTGGCTCCTCCGGTGCTATTGAGACGGTCGTCTGTTGGGAGACGACCGAATGGGTTGGAAGGGTTATTTGCGTGCTTGGGCCTGATGGCACGACTGCTACTCGGGAGACGATCGTGTCGTCTCCTGTTCCTACGGGTTCGGCCCGGCTTTGTAGTGGGTTAGAGGACTGAGGAGGTCGATCATGTTTTTGTTTGGTGCGACGCTCCTGTATGCGTCTTACGTCTTCCCCTCGTTTTGTTTTTCGTGAGGAACGAGGAGGGGAAGCGGCGCTCCCTAGACCTAACTGAGGCTGGGATAGGCTAATTCCCGGGGTAGGTTCGACTGGGTTTTGTCGAACCATAGGAGTGTCTTCAAGGGTGATGGATTGGAGGTACCTCGCTACTATTGGGTTGGAAGGATTAGCGATTTGTAGGAGGTGGTCAGGGATACGCATCGACTCGAGATCAAATTTGGATTTGGAAGAATGGAGGGATGCTAGCTTGGGAATTTGGTATCCCTCCGATCTCGGTCGACGGGTTATCTCGGGGTGTAGGTCTTGAAAGTGGGTTATTATCACTGGAAACCACCGAAGGTAGGGAAGGACTTGTCGGGTTTTATTTTTGGTGGATAAGTCCCTTCGGCGGAGTTGGTCAAGGATATCGGCGCTGGGACCGAGATATTGTCAAAGTCAATGGCCGGGTTGTTGGGAATTTTAGTGGCCCATTGACTTTGAGGGAATACTTCGTCAATTTCTCGTAACATTTTTATTCAATCTGCTAAGAAGGAAACACAGAAAATTGTTAGCATAGGCAGAGTAAATAAAGACGTTACTTAGAAAAAAAATTTCGGACTTGAAAAATTTTATATGAAAGTGCCCGAAATTTGCTTAAGTAAATAAGATTATACTTTTGAAATACAAGCGGCGAAGTTCACAAATTCGGCTAAGAGTACATTGAAAAGTTTAATACTCGAAGTTTGATTTGGCCGAATTTGGATTTGAAAGGTTTTGTTCGCCGAATTTGATGAAGTTCGGGTAATGAGGATTTGAAATTTTTGTTCGCCGAATTGTAATGAAGTTCGGGTAAGTAAAAATTAAATCGAATTTGTTATCATCATTCATCAAATTCGGGTGCTTGTCTTTAAAATTGAATTTGCCGAAATTGACAAATTCGGGCGATGGAATTCGACTGTGAGGAGTCGGGGTACAGTAGAAATTCGCCGAATTTCGAGTGAACAGTAGAAATTCGCCGAATTTTGGATTGAAAAGCAGAAATTCGGATGAAAATTTGAATTTTACTCGAATTTCGCCCGAAACCTAAAAATTAAAATAGGTCGATTCCATCGTGATTTGGATGAAATTTTGGCAAATAAATTGCAGATTCGGAATTTTATATTATGTCAAAGAGCTCCCCCTCAATAAAATGATATATACTCCCCCGTAACAAAAATAAGCTCCTCCTTAATAAAATTGAAATATGCTCCCCCTTAATAAATATGAAATATACTCCCCCATAATAAAAATGAAATAAACTCCCCCTTAATAAAAATGAAATAAACTCCTCCTTTCCACCAAATCTCTCTGTGTAGTTGCTCAGCAGTTCTTTTCTTCCAGTCATGTGTGTGGAGCAACCCGAGTCTAAGTACCACACATGACTTATCTGCAAGATAAGTTTAAGCAGTGTTAGAGATCCCGTTTAAGACGGGTCCTCGCATTTGCAGAGGTTAAAGTGCATGCAAGATTGGGTGAATTGTGTACCAGGTTGGCTTGTATCTTTCCTGAGTTTTTCGGTACCCAAATTTTCTTTACCCCTAAAGGAAAACAGAGCTTTGTGCATGCAGCAAGCACTGTTTTAATTACCCAGATTTGTTTGCAATCTTTTCCCTTAGCTTCAGCTCGGGTTTTCGATTGCTCAGGTATTTTGGGTCTGATTTGGTCACGTTTTTGACCTTTTTCTCTAAAGCTTGAGCTTTAGCTTTTGTTTCAGTGGGAGTTGGCCTTCTGAATGTTCTAGCTACCTTTTCGTCAACTTTTAGGTTGGACGTTTTGGATGGTAGAACCGTTTTCGTGTGTGTTCCTGAAATCATATCTCTACGACGTATAAATTTAGCATTCGTAGCTATACACTTATCGTAGGTAAGATAATCACTGACATTCTTAACAGAACTTGTTGTGGAAGGAATACGGGAATAAGCGGAAGCATAGTTCGAACTACATGAAGAAAGATTTCTAAATGTTTTTGGAAATAATTTTAAATCAGAAACACTAGTCAAATTTTGCTTCGTCTTTTTATCAAAGATTTTGGCATCCTTCTCTTGCGTTCCTGAATTTTTCTTCCCAGCAGTCTCTGTCCGTCTCAGATCTGTCATAGATGGTGAAGGGATGTTAGCTGTTGCTTGAATGAGAATCTTCTTAGTTAGCCTATTCTTCATGGATGAGGAATCTATTGGTGTTATAGTAACAGACTCCGACTTAGAAGATTTAGCGAGATCAGCATATGATTGATTTTCAAGTGAGGAAATTCTCTCAAGGAGTTTCTCCTTTTCAGCTTGAAATGTTTTCCGTTCGAGCTCTATCGTGGATTGAATATTCTTGATCTTTTGAGGAATGTAAATTCGGCAAAGATCTGAGTTCTTTGAGCTAGATGTTTCTGTCATGGGCTGATCAGATTCAGAGGGAGGATGGGGAAACATATGTAGATAGTCATTTGAAAGAGGAATTTCCCTACTTCCATAACTATCGTTGATTTCCTTGTAATCCAAGGATATTTCGGCCTTGCTTTTGTTCTTGCGCTTTTCCTGTTCTAGGTTATCTTCTTCTTCAGATGATCTGAGAAAGGCTAACAAGCTAGGTATTCCTAGTCCTAGGTATGCAGCATTGTAAAGAGCAAGTGGCCGTTTATCAGTGGTTGGTTGGTTTGGCTTAAAACCTAAGCCCTCACGTGGATTGTAAAATCTCGTGTCCTTAGGCTGATTCAAGAAAATCGTTTTGTCGGTTTGTCCCCTTTTCGTAAGGAGGTCCTCCAGACTTTTGATTTTGGAGTAAAGCTTCTTACGTTCCTCCATTAGAAGATTGTATTGATCTGTTTTACCAATACGCTCTTCTTCACTAATTCGCAGGCTAGTGGTTAATTGACTAATATTTGCATTCAGCATATTAGTCTCGGATTCAAGCTTCGAGATTTTCTCAGATGCATTTTCTAAATGACATCTGAGAGTTGCTTTTTCACCTAAGTGTTTGAGCACACATTGATAATTTGTTGCGTTTTTCTTTTCCAGAGCTTCTAGTTTTTGCAAGTGTTCTAATGGAGAATTCTGGATATGCTCAAGCACGGTCAGTTTTGATGTCAGGGAAACTACTTTTTCTTCAGATTTTACTAGATTAGCTTCAGCTAATTCTAGTGATTTTTCTGAAGTAGCTAGTTTATTTTCTAGCTCAGTGACCAAATTTTGTGTTTTGGCCAAGATGATGTCATTCTTGGCCATATCTTTATATGTAGACTCCCCCCTTTTCATTGTTAGAATTGGGGGTCTGTTATCACTTCCGATTGCTATGATATCCATGGATGTAGTTGAGTGCCTTTTAATGATCGTTCACGGTCGTGATCTGCAATCCTAAATGGTCAGTTTCGAGAAATAACGTCAAAGATTAACGTTAAGTTTGAATAAATTTTGGTTGGATAGAAATTGTGTTTAAGTGATCGACTTTTTATTTTAATTTGAAAGAGTAAAATTCGGGCACTTGTAGAGTTGTTGCCGAAATTTGAATTCTGAAATTCGGATGAAAAGACTTTGTCGAGAATTTTGAAATCAAAGGAAATCAAAATTCGGGTGACAAATATAAGTTCGCCGAAGTTCAGGATTAAATTAAGGTAGGAAAAATTTTATCGAAAATTACTTTCAAAATTCGGGTAAACTAAATTCAGTCGAGAATTAAAAAAATCAAAATTCGGGTGACTTTCTGATAAAAGTTCGCCGAGAATTAAGAAATTCGGGTGACTTAAATCAAAACTTCGCCGAAAATTTTAAGTTGAAATTCGGGCAATCTTAATTTTAAAATTCGACCAAATTCTCCGTGAATTTTAAACAGTAGAAAGCAAATTCGGCGAATAAACTTAGCTTACTCAAATTCGGTCAATTTTCTGATCGAAAATTTTCTCAATTTCGGCGAATTTCAATTGAAATTCGGCAATATGAGTTAATTTTCGGGTTCAAGAACGAACTCGAGCGAATAAACACTGTTCTAGAGAAACGCCCGAAATTTTTCCAGCAACTTTAAAACACACCAATTTCAATCGATTTCTCCCCAGAAATTTCTCAAACTTGACGAAAATTAATCTAAACGAGTTCCTAAACAAGCCAAGACTGATAATCAAGCATTTAAAGGTTTAAAAACATCAATAACAGCAAGATCTAACCCAAAATACTTGAAAAAAATCGAAAATAAAATTTGCTTAGTAAACTCTTTCGATCTTGACGAAATCAAACGAAATTGGTATAGATTTGCACAGATCGATCCGTGTCTTGCTCTGATACCACTTGTTATTCCTACGCATCCAACTACGTTTAAGATTAAAGACGATTTACCACGATTAAAGCTCGGAAGTATTGATTCGTCGTGGGATGGGCGTGGGAGACTTTGATAGCTTTGGGAATTCTCTTTAATATGACTAATCTCTTCACACACACACTATGTGTGAGGGTTTTTGGTATTTATACCACAAGTTGGTATATAATACCTTGGGCTTTTGTAAGCCCAGTTACATTTAATAGCTCACTAGCCTCTAATTAAATTAAAGCCTAGTTCGCTAAATTAATTACAAGACTAAGATAAAATAATACATTGAACACAATAAAATAATCCTAACAATCTCCCCCTTTGTGTTCAATTTATAATTAAGCGCTTGGTATCTTGGTCTTGTAAATCTTTTCCTGAGTCCTTGAAGAACACGTATCAAAGTGGCATTAGCGAAAGCGTTAGTGCGTGTGTTCTTCTTTAGTGTTTCTCCTCCTTTGTCTCGTCTTGACCTTCTCTTCTCGGCACCGCATCTTTCATCAAGTCTTCTCTCGAAGCTTGTCTTGGAGATGTCGGGGCTCGAAGAGGCTTGCCGGTGAGTTCAGTCTCTCCCTTTGATAGTGCACAACTCCCCCTACGTTTGTTCAACCTTGTGTTGGGATTGGGGAGTTCTCTTTATATTCGGAGAGGCGAACTTGTGGCTGTAAATTCGAGTTTTGAAGGTCGTGGTTCGCTTGATTTTCTGATGACGCTTGAGATTTGAGCATTTCCGATCAATCTTGCATTTTTCGTTGTGGTACGGCTCCCATTTTCTTTCTTTACTACTAGGTGAAAATAGGTCGTCGATGGCAAGATGTTTGCATCGTCAGGACGAGGAGAAGCAACTCAGGTTGGGCAATAACCTAACGGAGCCACAAAGGCGATCCGTCTTGAAGGTTAACCGGGGTCACAAAGACTTCCCGTTAACATCAATTCTCTTCTTCTTGGCTCCAGGTTCATCTTCTTCGAAGGAAGTTGTCTGGTTCGGCTTCGAGAAAGCTTGTCTGGCTCCGGAAGAAGGTAAGTGTGGGGCTTGATTTAAGTTGTGCCGAGGCTCCTTTGGAATGTACGTTCAAGTGCAGGAGAGCCCGGCTTCAGAGTGGTACGCTCGGCGGAATTTGTTGGGTGGTCCGACCTCTTTGTTTATCCGTGTCCCCTTCTCCCCCTCATGGCGATCGAATTAACGAGATCGGCATGCTTGTTTTGGAAGATAAGGACACAAACGACAGGTCGGCGTGGTAATGAACAGACGGAGCCACTAAGGCAATCCGTCATCACGATTGCCTGTGAGTACAGGGCTTGGTAAACCGGGGCCACATAGGCATCCCGTTTTCATCGTTCTAGAGACTAGCTCGAGACGATGGCCTGATTCCGTTGTTGTTTTGATGTTGCAACGGCAGGACTTCCTTCCGATCATCGAACCATGTCTACGAGTAACATGTCTACGAAAGTTCTAACTTGATCACAAAGACCAGGTGTTATAAGAGTGTATGTGTCCTAGAAAATATTTAAAATATGGGACGTGAGGACACACTAGACTCGATTGTGCACAAGAAAGTGTGGTAGTGGGGCTGAGTACCACTTAATTCAATATCTCCCACTTCCGAGTGAAGCGGTGATAGTAGTCGTGTCTCCCCGTGATTTCTTGAAACACCTGTCTTTTGTGAGACAGACGAGTGGGTGAGGCTCGGTTGTGCATGCGCCGTTGGACCTAATGCGGCGACTTCTACCCGGGAGCTAATAAAATTAGCACCTGTACCTATGGGGGTGTGATCCGAGATATTTGTGAGGTAAGGGAATGTTGTAGTGTTGGTCTTTTCAAAATGGATCAGAAGCATCATCGGAGGCAAGCTTTGCAAGATATTGACTAGTTCTCGGTGATGTTCCGGGGTTAGATTCAGTTGGATTTGCCTGAATCATGAGAACAAATTATCCTTGCGTCCGGTAGGAAGTAGTGAGTGCTGCTTTATTTGTATCAGCAATGCCGGAGCAGGTTGCTTGAAGTGAGCACCGAGTTTGCACTAAAGGCCACCATTGGAAGCTTGAGATTCTTCGTTTAGAAAAGACTTGATATTTGGATGCTCGAAATTCTTCGTTCCAATCCGTCGAATGGTGTCCGAGGGATAATAATTTTTTTTTTTTTTTTTTTTTTTTTTTTGAATCATGCTCCCTAAATAATATTGCTCCCCCTCAAAAGATGCGTAGTCGGATTGAAACAATTTCTCTTCAATCTCTTTCCCTAAATTTACATATCCATGCTCTCTCCCCCCAAAAAAAATGTAATTATTTCTCCCTTTTAAACAATTGTAGAGGTTGCTTCTCTTTTATAAGTAAAAGAGTAGCTCCCCCTCAAATAAGGCTCATTTAAAAATGGTTTTTATCATTTTCGTGCGTAATATGCAACTCGGATCTCAAAATCTCGTAATGTTTTGAAAATGCATATTTAAAATGTACCATTTTAAAAGAAGGTATTTTTCAACGGGATACCAACCATGCTGGGGTTATCTGCAAAACCTTATCGGGACTTTGGTACCCATATTTGTATGGGTCCTCCCTTATTAGCAGAAAATAATTTATGCTTAGCATGTGTCAAATTCGGTCCTAAATCGTCCAACAATAAATTATTGGATAACCACTTAGGGGTAATTTGACACGGAAAAGACGTTTCAGTGCCAGTGAATGTGTCTCTAGGTATTCTAGAGTGAAAGATCTTCTCTTTGGCTAGTCTCATAAGGTGCTTTTCCGAATGGACTTTGACAGGATATTTCAAGTAGGAATACGAAGCTACAACATTGCAGGCATGTATAGCGGGTGAATACCTACGAGAAGACTTCACACAATTCACTCCATAATGATGGTCTTTAGTGGGATTTTGCTTACGAGAATGATAAACATTTTTGTTCGTGTAAGGAAATCCACTTTTCTCATTCTTTAAAGAATGGGAAATTTTGGAAGCTCGAGAAGTTAGCTTGCTTGAGCATGAAACTTCTCTTTGAGGAGCATCCTTTTTAATAGGAATAGGAGAGGAAAAATCAATAACAGTTTCTACTCTAGTTTTCATAGAAGGTGTTGATTTTCCTTTCCTCTTCCTATTTTTCTCCTGTTCCTTGGAAGAATTAAGCTTAGGCTTTTTACTTATCTTTTCTGCTCGGGTCACCGTAGACTTTGAAGTCGTCACGGGTAACTTAGAATGTGTATTTGAAGCTTTCTCAGATTTGAGAACAGAGATGCTTTTAATTTTTGTTGTCTTGACCTGTTTCGAGGATGATGTATCTTTTGAAAAATCATGGAAAACAGGTAAGGACGGGGAATTTTTAAGATTTGAAATCTCCTCTAAGAGTTTTTGCTTTTCTGCTTGAAACACTACTCTTTCCGATTCCAAAGTTGCGTTCAATTCGGAAATTTTACTAGCAATCATAGGAATTTCCAACCACGAGATAGATTTATATAACTTGTTTTCCCCGTCAAGCGCTGAAAAGGAATCTTGGTCGACTAGCTTCGCAATAATTGTCTTTAAAGGGATAGTTCTAGTGTACCATTTATTGCAGATTGCTAGGATAACCTCATATTGTTCTGTGACGACATTCCACTCAGTTGCTTTGAGTTCAAAACGACATCGATTAAATTCCTCAATTTCTTTAGCTTGAGCATCCATAATTAAGTATTAATTTTAAAATTAATTATTTTCTGAAAGAAATGGCTCTTGAAACTTTTGTTCCAAAAAGTTTGGTTTTGTCAAAAGATAGCGTGAAATTTCGAAAAAAAATTAGATTTCGAAAATTTGAGAGTTACCAAAACTTTTTCTAAAATTTGCCAAAAATGTCCTAAATAGATTGTTGGATACGTGATCGTTGACACGTAAAGTGGATTTGCCTTTGGAAAATTAACAAAAGCGTTTTCTATACCTAAAATTTTGGGCCCGAAAAATTTATTTTTAAAAAAAATTTCGAAAGTCCTTTTTTTTTTTTTTTTTTTTTTTTTTTTTTAAGGGGTGGCCGAAAATTTTAGGTGGTCGAAAATGTTAAGGGTAATTTCAAAGGGTGGGTTATAGTGAAACTCGGATGGAAATATTTCGCTTAGTCTAAATTCGGGTAGAAATTCGATTTCAGTTTCGCCAAATTTCACAAATTCGGGGGACTCAAATTAAATTGGTCACGAAATTATGAAATTCGGGTATTAGTAGAAATTCGTCGAATTTGATTTGAACAGTAGTAATTCGCCGAGTTTTCCACAATTGGGCAAATTTTGTAATTTTGCCCGAAAATTTGCCAAATTCGGGTAGTAGAAGTTCGCCGAAATTGTAAAATTTGATTCAAAATCAGGAATTCAAAATTCGGGTAACTTAATTGAAATTCGGCGAGAATTTTGAAATTGGATTAACCAATTTCGGCGATAGAAATTCAATATCCAAATTCGGCCAGCTATCTAATGAAAATTGTCTCAAATTCTGGCGAATTTCGATCGAAATTCGGCGAGATGAATCAATTTTCGGGCTGATGAACAAACTTCGGGCAGATGAACACTGTTCTAGAATCAAATTTCATGCGCGATTTCTCCCCAAAACTCACTCAAATCAACTGAAAATTGATGGGTAATCACTCAAAAACACTCGAAAAAAAAACTAAATGTTGATCTTAATCAAGCAAAATCAGCAACATAGACTGAAAAATCTCAAGACCAAGACCTAAATATTTTCGAGTTTATCACATGAAAAACACCAAAAATTTCAGAAAATTTATCAAATCCAAACGTGTTTGGCTCTGATACCACTTGTTAGTCCGATTACACACTCAAGAGAGGATCAAAGGCTTAAAAATGATAAAGTTCTTAAAACACCTTCAGTGTGTGTTTGTGTGTGTGTGCCGAAATTAAGAACTTACTTTTAAGAATTATACATTGACCAACCCTAATTAGGGTTAATGGGATGCCTTATATACCACATGAGTTGGTATATTAAGGCTTGGGACTCAAACAATAAAATATTTACAATTTGACCCCAAATATAATAAATTAACTAATATTGACCCAAAACTCAAATACTAACTAAGGACACTACAATTAATTCCTAACACCAATACACTTTCCCTTTCGACACCCACTCCAGTCACTATAAGCCTTAGCTCACCAAGAACCTTCTACCGACAAAGTCCACCTCAAGCCACATCTATTGACCTCCAAATCTCGGAAGAAATCAGCCAACTCTACAATCCACATGATGTGGTAGAGAAATATATATTTGAAGAAGGATGGCTGAAGCAACCGATGGACCTCCAGCTCGAAGCCAGATTTCGAGAAAACGCCAGACTATTCCTCGAAAAGGCGTCGATAAGCCTGGTGAAAGTCCATGAGGATGAGGAGCTGGAAGATCTGCAAAGTGACCTCCCCGATCTACCGGAACTACTCAAACATCAAGTCCAAAATGAGGATGCTCCACTTCTCATGTCAAAGATCGGGGCAACGGTCGATCTTCCGTGGCAAAACGTCAGAATCTTAGTTCCATACCAAGAAGAGATAAGGAAAAGAATCTGGCGTAAAGAGGATCAGCTCGTCAAATTGAACGAGCTGGAGCTACGTGGGATGACGCACCTGTCAGAGCGCAGAGCCAATCTCTACCTTCTTTCCCTAAGACGTCTTCATATGTTCTTAGGGAAAGGAAATGATCTGGCTGCTCTCAGGCGAGAGGAAAAGCAGAGGCCCCGAATACAAGCCGTAGAAAGAGTTGGAATAGATCGGCTCGGGACCTTCCTACTAAGCGTCTACCACGTAGTGAGGGAAGACGGTACAAGAGAGACCTTGACAGAGGCTGACTTCCCGTACATCAGAGCTGAAGACATCTCACAGATGATTGGAAGCTACCGATACGTGGGAACGCTGCACGACCAGGACGTCAAATTAGGATACATGACGATCAAAAGGTTCATGCTCCGACAAATCAAGTACGGAGCGACGCACGACCTGCAGCTAGCACTGTAGTCAAATGTCAGAAAGGTCAACCTCACCAAACCATCATTCGAGCTCCCTGAACAAGTTGAATATGGTGAAGGCCACGTGTTCGAAAGTGAAGATCCAGCGGTGGTCTACATCAACTACAAGGGAGAAAAGCGAATATTGAAGACATCGGAGATACCAAAATTCTCCGACGGAACGCTCCTCATCATACGAGAGAAGTTGAGGAGCATACTGGATAAGATGGAAGGTGAAGGACCGGACACAAAAGCCAAGATACTGAATATGCTGAACAACATACAAGAAAGGCTTTCGTTCCGTAGGGAAATAAGGACGTACGAGCACAAGCTTGGACTACGGAACTCCGTGTACGCCCAGCAACGACCCAAAGGCTCAAAGAAACAGACAAAGACGAAGAAAGGACACTAAGGGGGAGAATGTTAGGAATTAATTGTAGTGTCCTTAGTTAGTATTTGAGTTTTGGGTCAATATTAGTTAATTTATTGTATTTGGGGTCAAATTGTAAATATTTTATTGTTTGAGTCCCAAGCCTTAAGATACCAACTCATGTGGTATATAAGGCATCCCATTAACCCTAATTAGGGTTGGTCAATGTATAATTCTTAAAAGTAAGTTCTTAATTTCGGCACACACACACAAACACACACTGAAGGTGTTTTAAGAACTTTATCATTTTTAAGCCTTTGATCCTCTCTTGAGTGCGTAATCGGACTAACATCGGCCCAAAAACAAACGAAGATCTCGTCTCTCAAAGCTTAGTAAAGCAGACGAGACTCATCTTGAACAAGTGTAGAAGAAAAGAAAAGAAAAAGGAGCATAAATGAATTTCAAAAAGGGCCCCTGGAATTGAAGAATTTTTAAGCTCACTAATCCCAAAAATATCCTACCCTTTTAGTCATAACCTAAAAATAATCCCTTCAAAGTCGATTTGATTCAAATTGATGGTCTTTCACTTGGTAAGTTGATTAAATACGCTACGATAACAAATTAATTGATATAATTTGTCGTGTTCACATGAGTGATATATCTACTAATTTCCATGATTAAAATAAATTGAGTGCTATGAGTGAACTTTGCGAGAGTTGTCAAAATGATTCATACAATGCTCTTAGAATATTAGTTTAGTTACATGATTTGACAGCAAATTATTATTTAATATGTCACGAAAGATTTGTGCGTGATAATGTTCAAAATAGACAATCTGACCCCAAAACAAAATTTTTATGATATTTTTGAAAAATATTTTTTTGAAAATATTTTTGCACATTTTAATGCATTAAATACATGCATTGGTTCAAAATTGATAAAAATGCGAAATATTTTTTTTAAAAACGCAAAATTTTCATGAATCCATGCTAAATTGATTAAATGTGTTACTTGTGCTTATCTAGTAAATTTTCATATGCAAAATTGTATTAACTATGTGCTAAAATTGCCGAAAAGTTAAACGTGCATTTGTTGAGGGGGAGTTTACATGACAATTTGTTCTTATCTTCTAATGATTTACTTGCACACACGACTTCTAATTTTTTTTTAAGTATCACATAATATTTCGGGCTCATCCGAGGAGTCAAGTGTTGAATTTCATCGCAATAAGGAGCTAATTGCATTTATTTCAGAAATACAGGGAGCCTTATGAAATTTCTTTTTGCGTTCACAAGTAAAATATTAAATTTTTTTCGTTAAATCAGACCTGATTTTTAACAAAAGCCCAAAATATTTTTTCGGCCCACAGCCCTTTAAACCTTACCTAATCGAAAAGTATTAATATAACTTTTTCGATCGAAAAACTCATTCTCACGCAACATAATACAGTCGAAAAACTTTTCAGATTCTAAAACCTCTTTGGCGATTTCATTAAAACTCTTCAATCTTCGTCGATTTTCTCTCAAAACTCGCCGAATTTGAAGGTAGAAACCCGTTTCGGATCATCTTTTCGTTCAGAAACGCACGAATCGCGACGGTTTCTCAAAATCATTTAACGAGAATATTTACTTTGCAACTTTTTCGACTGACACGTCTTAAAAACTCAAAATTAACGTGTTTAAACTCGACCATTCGGATTAAAAGCATGATATTTGGATTCGCAACTGATTTCTAATCATTCCGAGTCCAGATGAACTCATGATTTACCCAGAAATCGTCATTTGCATTTTTATTCGTTTACTGTTTCATTTCAAACTTTTTCGATCGAAAATGTTTGTGGCGACCCTACTTCCTAATTAAGTTAATTGGCGGATTTCCCGGCAACAGAACACGCGGAAGACCCGATAAAATTTTCTTTTTTTTTTTTTAATTTAAATAACCTACATAGTATTATATCGGGTTTACAAAAATATCTACTATTAATACTTTGGGCCGAAGCCCCAAAATTTCAAACCCAATATCAAACACTATGCCACTCCACAGGTCGCGTCCCATGTACTGCGCCACCCTCAAAAGTCCGTGGAGTCACCGCCGCCAGCTCGCCATGAATCTCAACCCTGACACTAGTCGGTGTCGGGTTCATTCTTACCTACAAACAAAAATAGGATAGAACCCTGAGCTATTGCCCAGTAGGTGATTACATAACATGCAATACGTGCGTGCACTCCACCCAATCCCGGTTCCTCACAATATAATATAATGCACACTCGACAAATCTCATCTATCAATTCTCAATTCTCAACAGGGCCCTAGGTCAGACTCGGCACCCACGCGCGCAATGGCAAAGTACACCATCAACCATGCGGTAGCCCACACCGGCCGCGCCGGGTCGCTCCTTCCGCACACAATCTCAACCCGACGGCTTTTTCCCCGAATGTTATACCACAAGTTCGGGTAGACAGGAATCTCACATCTGTCTGCCGTCCCTGAGCCAAATAATATCCGGTGGTTTACACCTCGGGTGGCTCAATCCCGAGTAGATGGGTGTCGCAAACCCCCTCTCCCACCAAGTGCATAATCGAGTCTGAACCTGACTGCCAAAATCGGCAACTCTACCCTTCTCACATTCGACACAATATCGTGTCACCGTATCATTACGGTACCTTCACCTCTCTTATGCATGTCGTGAAATGCATATCACATTCGTCACATATATCACGTATTATTTCTTACAAATAATACCCCAAAATACTCTCGTATCTTAAAATAAGGGTTGACCCGAAAATTCTAGTCAAAGTATGAATATACTTTGATTTAAAGATAAAATGAACTTAAAATAATTTTATTTGAATATTTGGGCCTAATTTAAGACAAAAGTCCAAAAATAATTAGACTGGTCGAATCGTGAAGTTCGGTCAACTTCAGACTTTTTTTTTTTTTTTTTTTTAAAAGCATATGGTCAACCCGACATTTGGAGTCAAAATTCGGGACTCTTCACAGTGTTAGCGGTATTGCCCGAATTTGGATTTCGCGCGTCATTTGATCGAATTTGCGAAGTCTGATTTAGTTCGCGTGTCACCCGAAATTCACTCACAGGAATCACCCCGCGAAATTCAAGTTGACCCGCGAAACTTTAGTCCGACCCGCTACTTCTCTCACAGGAATCACCCTGTGGTCGACCCGCGAAATTAATTCTGACCCGCGAAAAACCCATTTACTCACACAATAAAATCCATTTGAGTCCGCGAAGAACTTTTCGCGACCCGAATATAATTCGCGAACTAAACTTCGGCGAACTATCGAAAATCTGCCCGAATTTCAACCTTTCAAATTTGGCGAAATTTAAAATTTGGCCCGCGACCTTCTTTTCTCACTCACATCTTTACAAATCTTTCGGCCCGCGAATTTTATCGCAGCCCGCGATTTTCTTTCCTCTCTCACACTTCACGAACCTTTTTGGCCCGCGAATTCTTTTCAACCCGCGAATTTCTCATGAGCTGAAACTTTCTTCATCTCATCGAAATTCATATTTTCCAGAACTTCATCACATGAATCCGTTCCAGATTTCACATAAACATGTAAGAATTCACATAACTCATATATTGAGCTCAAACTTAACATCTCAACACAGCAAATACAACACATAATCATTCAAAGCTCCCGAAATTCATGAATTCGGATGACCTTTCATCCAAATTCGTTAAACTAAATAAATCAAACTTAAAAACAGTTTGTAGGGGTTAAAAACCACCTACCTCACTTCCAAGTTAGCCGAAATTGCTTAGTTCTTCTCTGCTTTTCTTCGTTTGTTTTCTTTCGTTTGATATTTTCGTTTGTCCTTATCACCTTTTGAGATAAACCTTTAAAAGGAAAGTTACGTTTCCTTTCTCTTAAGGAAATCTCTTATTGGGCCTACTTTAAATTAATTTGGGCCCATATCTATTTATTTTACTCAAAGAGTATTTTTCTTATTTTCGGTTCAATTTCCCGAAAATTCGCTTTGTCCGAAAATTAACTTCATAATTTTCCGAAACTTACAGAATAATTTTCACGCTAATTGCGCATTATTCCCGTATTAATTTTACGGGTATTACATCCTCCCCCCCTAAAAGAAATTTCGTCCCCGAAATTTAAGTTGTCTGAAACAACTCAGGGTATTTCTCTCTCATTTCGTCTTCTCGCTCCCAAGTGGCTTCTTCCAATATCTGGTTTCGCCATAAGACCTTCACGAGGGGAATATTCTTATTTCGTAATTGCTTCACCTCATACATTAGAATCTCTACCGGCTTTTCTTCGTAACTCAAGTCCGGCTTCAATTGTTGGTGAAGTCTTTTGTCTCTTAGCACATGATACGGGTCCAACACATACTTTCGCAGTGTAGACACGTGGAATACGTCATGGACTTGTGCTAACGGCGTCGGTAATTCTAGCTGATATGCTACTTCACCGACTCTTTTCAAAATTTTGAAAGGTCCTATATATCTCGGACTCAACTTTCCTTTTTGTCCGAACCGTTTGACACCCTTCATAGGTGATACTTTCAAAAATACTTTATCACCTTCTTCAAATTCTAACGACCTTCGCCTCTTGTCTGCATAACTCTTCTGGCGACTTTGGGCCGTTTGCATTTTCTCCCGAATTTTCTTAACAACTTCAGTCATTTCGCGTACCATCTCGGGACCTAATAGCGCCTTCTCGCCGATTTCATCCCAATGAACTGGGGATCGACATTTACGTCCGTATAAGGCTTCGTAAGGCGCCATTCCGATCGTTGCTTGATAGCTGTTGTTATATGAAAATTCTATTAACGGGAGATATTTACTCCAACTCCCTTGAAAATCCAAGACACATGCTCTCAACATGTCTTCGAGTGTCTGGATCGTCCTTTCCGATTGTCCGTCAGTCTGGGGATGATAAGCTGAACTAAATGATAATTTAGTTCCCAGAGCTTTCTGTAAGCTTTTCCAGAACTGGGACAGAAATCTTGAATCTCGATCTGATATGATCGATATCGGAATTCCATGGAGTCTCACTATCTCTTGAATGTAGAGTTCAGCGAACTTCTCCATGGGATAGGTCTGGTGAATAGGCAAGAAATGGGCGGACTTAGTCAGTCTGTCAACAATCACCCAAATTGCATCATAACCTTTCACCGTTCTTGGCAACCCGACGACAAAATCCATTGTTATATGGTCCCACTTCCACTCGGGAATCGTCAAAGGTTGTAACATTCCTGCCGGTCTTTGATGTTCTGCTTTGATCTGCTGACAAGTCAGGCATCTATGTACAAATGCAGCAACATCCTTTTTCATTCCCGGCCACCAATAATTTAGTCGCAAATCACGATACATTTTCGTTGCACCGGGATGCACCGAATATATTGTCGTATGTGCCTCCGTCATTAAAGTTCGACGAATCTCTTCATCTTCCGGCACATATAAGCGACTTTTAAATCGTAAACTCCCGTCTTCTCGGAATTCAAATTCCGATGAGACTTCTTTATCTTGTTCTCTTTGTTTCTTCAAGTACAACTCATCTTTCTTTTGTACTTCAATGATTCGGTCTAATAGTGTTGGCTTAAGTGTCAACACTGCCAACTTTTCTTCAATCTCTCCGAAATTGATTACTTCAACTCCGAATTGGCGTAATTCAGTGTTTACAGTTTTGCGGCTCAATGCATCTGCGACTACGTTCGCTTTTCCTGGATGATAATTTATCACACAGTCGTAGTCTTTGACTAACTCGAGCCATCTTCTTTGCCTCATATTTAACTCCTTCTGGGTGAAGAAGTACTTCAAACTCTTGTGATCCGTGAAGATCTCGCATCTTTCTCCGTAAAGATAGTGTCGCCATGTTTTAAGAGCAAACACTACGGCTGCGAGTTCGAGATCATGAGTGGGGTAATTTTTCTCATATGGCTTTAATTGTCGGGAGGCATAAGCGATCACCTTCCCGTTTTGCATTAAAACACACCCCAACCCATATTTAGAGGCATCACTATAAACAGAAAAATTTCCAGTACCCGAAGGTATTGCTAACACTGGAGCAGTTGTTAGCCTTTTCTTTAATTCCTGGAAACTTTGCTCACATTCATCCGTCCATTTGAACGGAACATTTTTCTTTGTCAAATTGGTGAGCGTCGAGGCGATGCTGGAAAAGTCCTTAATGAACTTTCGATAATACCCAGCTAGCCCGAGAAAACTTCTTATCTCCGTGGGAGTGGTTGGTCTTGGCCAATTTTCTATAGCTTCTATCTTGCTGGGATCTACTGAAATTCCGCTTCCCGAAATAACATGCCCCAGAAAGATTACTCGATCCAACCAAAATTCGCACTTTTTAAATTTGGCGAATAATTGTTTCTCCCGAAGAATTCCTAGGACCGCTCTCAAATGTTCCTCATGTTCTTCTTTTGTCTTGGAATAAATGAGAATATCGTCGATAAAGACGATAACACATCGGTCCAGCAATTTTTTGAATACTCGGTTCATCAAATCCATGAAGGCTGCCGGAGCATTCGTCAATCCGAAAGGCATGACCAAAAATTCATAGTGGCCGTACCTCGTACTGAATGCGGTTTTTGGAATGTCCGCTTCCCGGATCTTCAGCTGATGATAACCGGAGCGCAGGTCGATCTTAGAAAATACTGTTGCTCCTTGGAGTTGATCGAATAAATCGTCAATCCTTGGCAATGGGTATTTATTCTTAATCGTGATCTTGTTGAGTTCACGATAATCGATACACATTCTCATCGACCCGTCCTTTTTCTTCACAAATAAAACCGGGGCTCCCCATGGTGAGAAACTGGGTTGAATAAAACCCTTCTGCAACAAATCTTCCAATTGCTCCTTCAATTCTCGTAATTCGTTCGGTGCTAACCGATACGGGGATTTAGAGATCGGGGCAGCTCCAGGTACAAGATCGATTGCAAATTTAATCTCCCGATCTGGGGGTAATCCCGGAAGATCCTCGGAAATACATCGGAATATTCGTTCACTATCGGAACCTCCTCAAGTTTAAGCTGGGAAGATTCCTCAGCATTCACCGCAAAAACTAGGAACGATTCGCAACCCGTATTTACGAGTCGCTGAGCTTTTAAAGCAGAAATCCGAGGGATTGAGTTTCTATTCTTTCTTCCCGAAAATTCAAACTCCTCTCCCTCTGGCGATCGAAACCTAACTACCCTTTTTGAACAATCAATAATGGCTCCGTATTTCGAAAGCCAATCCATCCCGAATATAATATCGTAATCATTCATCGGGATTACTATTAGGTTCACATCTAACTCTCTACCCTCAATTCTTACGGGACATTTCTCAACCACCAAATTTGATCGAGTTGGATCCCCATGTGGTAAAGATACCACGAAATCACATAATGAACGGGAGGGATAGATTCCTGCCCTGGCCACAAAGTTAGCCGATACAAACGAATGTGTGGCTCCCGAGTCAATCAAGATCGAAGAGGGCACGTGAAATATACTCAACGTACCCGTAACTACATTCGGGTTTGCCTCCGCCTCCTCATTAGTCAGAGTAAAAACTCTTGCAGGCACAGGTGGAGGTCGAATGAGGTTACGCGGTTGAGTCTGCACTGGAGGCTGACCTCTCGGGCAATTCCGTGCGATGTGTCCGGCCTCACCGCACCGGAAACATTGCAGAGTCTGCACCGGTCGTGGTCCGTAGCATATGCCAAAGTGATTTCGTCCACACTGTTGGCATTGGGGCGCTGGTACCGGGGGTCGGTTGGGAACATTGGCCGGTCTCTGATAAGCATTCGGGCGCCACATCTGTTGACTCGGTCGATTTCCTTTATTCTTCGGGTCCTTGCCGAAGAATTGTCGCTTTTGGCCGCTTCCTCCTTGCTGTTGCTGACTCTCTCTTTTCCTACTTGCCTCTTGGGCTTCCCTTACTACTCCTTCCGCTTGTTCTGCGATCAACGCTCGCTCCGTCGCCTGACGGAACTCTAATTGGCGTACTCCCGCCACACTTAAATCTCGATAAAATTCGGGCTTCAGCCCTCGAAGAAATCTCGTCACCTTTAGAGTATTGGTTGCCACGAGATGAGGTGCAAAACGAGATAATTCTTCAAATTTGCGGATGTATTCCGCAACTGGCATTCGCCCTTGTTTCAGGTTCATGAATTCATACATTCGCTGCTCCTGATCGTGAGCAGTGAAGTACTTATCATAAAACAGTTCCCTGAAGCGTTCCCATGTCATCGTCGCCGGATCTTCTAACACCTTTATGGTGTTCCACCAAAAACGCGCGCTTCCCCGAAATAGGGAAACGGCACACAACACCTTCTCATTGTTCGGCACACGACTGTATATAAATAAGTCTTCTATTGTGTCGATCCAGTCCTCAGCTGCCGCAGGATTAGTAGCTTCGGCGAAAACTGGTGGATTTAACTTACGAAATCGCTCCCCTATGATCTCTACGCGATCAGGCTGTGGGGATGGACGGTGCTCAGATGAGCTCTGGTGATTTATCAAATCATGAATTTGGTCTGACTGTCTTTGGATAAGTTCAGTCAGCCTATTTATCGTGTCATGCTCACGAGTCGGGGGTGGGGATTCAGATTCGCCCCTCCGACTGGACTCTCCAACGAACACGTTCCTCGGTCTTCCTCTTGGCATTTTCCAAATACTAGATAATTCATGTAACAAATATACATGAGATCACATAATCATATCAAAGTATTACACTTAACTTACAGGCGAGGCTGGTTCTCCCGGCTTTTGAGTGGCAGTACATGGACAGTCTTCAGAATCTAAAGCCTAAGCTCTGATACCACCTGTGGCGACCCTACTTCCTAATTAAGTTAATTGGCGGATTTCCCCGCAACAGAACACGCGGAAGACCCGATAAAATTTTCTTTTTTTTTTTTAATTTAAATAACCTACATAGTATTATATCGGGTTTACAAAAATATCTACTATTAATACTTTGGGCCGAAGCCCCAAAATTTCAAACCCAATATCAAACACTATGCCACTCCACAGGTCGCGTCCCATGTCTGCGCCACCCTCAAAAGTCCGTGGAGTCACCGCCGCCAGCTCGCCATGAATCTCAACCCTGACACTAGTCGGTGTCGGGTTCATTCTTACCTACAAACAAAAATAGGATAGAACCCTGAGCTATTGCCCAGTAGGTGATTACATAACATGCAATACGTGCGTGCACTCCACCCAATCCCGGTTCCTCACAATATAATATAATGCACACTCGACAAATCTCATCTATCAATTCTCAATTCTCAACAGGGCCCTAGGTCAGACTCGGCACCCACGCGCGCAATGGCAAAGTACACCATCAACCATGCGGTAGCCCACACCGGCCGCGCCGGGTCGCTCCTTCCGCACACAATCTCAACCCGACGGCTTTTTCCCCGAATGTTATACCACAAGTTCGGGTAGACAGGAATCTCACATCTGTCTGCCGTCCCTGAGCCAAATAATATCCGGTGGTTTACACCTCGGGTGGCTCAATCCCGAGTAGATGGGTGTCGCAAACCCCCTCTCCCACCAAGTGCATAATCGAGTCTGAACCTGACTGCCAAAATCGGCAACTCTACCCTTCTCACATTCGACACAATATCGTGTCACCGTATCATTACGGTACCTTCACCTCTCTTATGCATGTCGTGAAATGCATATCACATTCGTCACATATATCACGTATTATTTCTTACAAATAATACCCCAAAATACTCTCGTATCTTAAAATAAGGGTTGACCCGAAAATTCTAGTCAAAGTATGAATATACTTTGATTTAAAGATAAAATGAACTTAAAATAATTTTATTTGAATATTTGGGCCTAATTTAAGACAAAAGTCCAAAAATAATTAGACTGGTCGAATCGTGAAGTTCGGTGAACTTCAGACTTTTTTTTTTTTTTTTTTTTTTTTTTTTTTGAAAAGCATATGGTCAACCCGACATTTGGAGTCAAAATTCGGGACTCTTCACAGTGTTAGCGGTATTGCCCGAATTTGGATTTCGCGCGTCATTTGATCGAATTTGCGAAGTCTGATTTAGTTCGCGTGTCACCCGAAATTCACTCACAGGAATCACCCCGCGAAATTCAAGTTGACCCGCGAAACTTTAGTCCGACCCGCTACTTCTCTCACAGGAATCACCCTGTGGTCGACCCGCGAAATTAATTCTGACCCGCGAAAAACCCATTTACTCACACAATAAAATCCATTTGAGTCCGCGAAGAACTTTTCGCGACCCGAATATAATTCGCGAACTAAACTTCGGCGAACTATCGAAAATCTGCCCGAATTTCAACCTTTCAAATTTGGCGAAATTTAAAATTTGGCCCGCGACCTTCTTTTCTCACTCACATCTTTACAAATCTTTCGGCCCGCGAATTTTATCGCAGCCCGCGATTTTCTTTCCTCTCTCACACTTCACGAACCTTTTTGGCCCGCGAATTCTTTTCAACCCGCGAATTTCTCATGAGCTGAAACTTTCTTCATCTCATCGAAATTCATATTTTCCAGAACTTCATCACATGAATCCGTTCCAGATTTCACATAAACATGTAAGAATTCACAGAACTCATATATTGAGCTCAAACTTAACATCTCAACACAGCAAATACAACACATAATCATTCAAAGCTCCCGAAATTCATGTATTCGGATGACCTTTCATCCAAATTCGTTAAACTAAATAAATCAAACTTAAAAACAGTTTGTATGGGTTAAAAACCACCTACCTCACTTCCAAGTTAGCCGAAATTGCTTAGTTCTTCTCTGCTTTTCTTCGTTTGTTTTCTTTCGTTTGATATTTTCGTTTGTCCTTATCACCTTTTGAGATAAACCTTTAAAAGGAAAGTTACGTTTCCTTTCTCTTAAGGAAATCTCCTATTGGGCCTACTTTAAATTAATTTGGGCCCATATCTATTTATTTTACTCAAAGAGTATTTTTCTTATTTTCGGTTCAATTTCCCGAAAATTCGCTTTGTCCGAAAATTAACTTCATAATTTTCCGAAACTTACAGAATAATTTTCACGCTAATTGCGCATTATTCCCGTATTAATTTTACGGGTATTACAATGTTTGTATCGCAAACAGTGTCATCGAAGAACTTTAGTTTTCGTTAAGTTTTACTCGATCGCAAAACTCAGGGGCAAAAACCTTATATTTTCGATATGTTTTTTATTCGATCGTAAAATTTCGCGGCGAAAACTTTAGTTTTCTATTAAATTTTATTCGATCGCAAAAATAAGCGGATGAAACCTTAAGTTTTTCGATACATTTTTATTCGATCGCAAAACTACGCGGCGAAAAACATAAGTTTTTCGACAACATTTTATTCGATCGCAAAATTAATCAGTGAAAAACTTTTGTTTTCGACAAATTTTTATTCGATCGTAAAAATCAGCGGCGAAAATCTTGAATTTTTCGATAAGTTTTTATTCGATCGCAAAAATTAGCGTTCGAATAAATTCACGCTCGAATAAAAACACGCTGAAAAAACTTAGCATAATTTTTCAAATTCTTTTTCCTAAGTCTTTCGATAATAAACTCTAACACTTAGAAAAATTTCTCAAATTTTTCTAAGTCATTTACGCCATCCACATTAACTTAGTAAAATTTGCATATGAATATTTCAATCTAATTAATTTTATTTCTTCTTTTCAGAAATGGCACATCAAGATTACTCCCACATTTACTGTTCTGACGGATGGCTGACGGTCCACGACAACCACTACCAATTGGACCTCGCCACCTTCCGGTGTCCGGATGAAGTGATAATCTCCATCCTCAAAGGACATCTAAAGAGAATATTAGAATTGTGCTTTATTATTTCATTATCCTTGTAATTAGGAGCGTAATTAGAAGTTTTGATAGTGTAGGACTTCAAGAGAAATTATACCTAAGAATTAGGTATAAATATGATGTACACTATCAAAGTAAATAAGAGTTTTATTATTAAAAAAAACACAAGTATCGAATTCATATTTTAAAACGAGAGATCACGCTCGAGAAACTCGGAAAAAGCTAACAACCTCTCAAGATCATATATCGTAAGATTTCTTACTTGAATACCGAGAATTCGTGCTTAAATTGCTTGTTGATTGATGAAGCAGGACCTAACAATTGGTATCATAGCATATCGTGATTAATTTTGGACAGAATTCGCAATTTTTAGATCAAAATAGTTTTCCAGATTTTTCGATCGAAAAACAAACGAGACTTATATTTTGATCAATATGCTTAATTGTGCGAATTTTTGTTGTTGATTTTGCTGATTAAGTGATAGATTATATGTTATGATTGATTTAAGTACTGATTTCAATCGCTTAGAATGTAATAATAATTCAGATTTTCGATTTAGATCGATTTTTGCGTTTGCAATCAAGTTTTGAGTCCAATCTGATTTTCTTAAATCTCGATATATTTTGCTATTAAACGTGGTTGATTCTGTGTTTGATCATATTTAGAACTGTTATACGAGTGATTATCCAGTATTTCCGCGTCTAAATTGAACCTCTCGATTGAATCTGGAATTTTCACTGTTACATTGAACTTAACTGTTCTTCGATCAAGTTCTTCGATCGAAAAACTTGAATCGATAAATATTTTTCGACCAAGTTTGCAGCCGAGAAATATTTCAACGACAACACTATTTTCGAGCATTTTAATCAAAATTAAGACTCGAAAAACATTATTTCAATAATTAGTTTTTCGATTCATATATAAATACGTTTTTCGAGCGAATAAATTTTTCGATCCAAAATCAAGCAAAACATATTTTCGATCGAAAAATATTCCATCGAAAAAATTTTACAGTCAACAATTTGAGTCAAACTAAAACAAAGTTTTTCGATCACTAGAAATTTTTCGATCACAAATTATTCGATAAGAGTTTTTGTGATAAACCTAGTTTTTCGATGAAATATTTTTTGATAAGATCATCTTTTCAACATTTTTTTTCCCGAAAAATATTTTTCGATAAACATATAACTAAATCCTTAAACATTCGAAAAACTTTTTCGATTAAAAAGCTTAATATTTTTAAATCGAAAAACTTTATTGCTCGAAAAACATTTCGACCACAACATTTAAAGGAAATCAAAAATTGAGAACTTCAAAAGTTACGAAAAATATTTGTCTCCGAACTATCAATTTCGATACTCAATATTTTCGACCAATAATTCAAATTTCTTTAACAAATCTTGAAGTATCAATTTTTAATTACCAAATATTTTCGAAAACATAACAATTTCTCTTTCACGACCGGATCATAGGTTTAAAAGGAAATTGTTTGAAGTTCGAATCAAATATTTCTAACTAAGTTTGTCACTTGTGAAGCATTTTTCATGACTATTCCAAATCTTCACGAAGATCCTATCAATCAACAAGAATGGATGCTTACTCACTTGGAAATGACGTCTGCCCTCCAATTCTTCGAAGAGGCGAATACACGGTATGGAGAAGCCGGTTCTTGAACTTCTCGGAAACAAAAGATCAAGCCACAAATTTGATCGCGTCACTTCAAGAAGGTCCAGCTCAATTCTGGCTCATCCAAGAAGGAGATGCCACAAACAATCCTCCTATTCCTGCAACCATAAGACTTAAAGTGCCTGGTGAATATACTGAGGGGGAGCGTTTAAGAGCCAAAGCAGACTTGGGAGCCAAAACTTTCCTAATGCAAGAAATACCGAATGACATCTATATGCAAATAGATAGTCTATCGAATGCAAAAGCCATCTGGGACGAGCTCCACAAGATGATGCAACGAACCGAAGTTGGAGTCAAAGCAAAGAAAGCAAATATCCTAACAGCTTATGACTCTTTCAAAGCCAAGACAGAGGAATCAGTTTATGAACTCTATCAAAGATATCTAACTCTTCTCAATGAAATGAGGAAGATAGATATCTTCAAGACCAACATGGAGGTTAACATCATATTTCTTTCTTCTCTTCAACCGGAGTGGAAGAAAATATCCATTCAAATCCGACAAAATAAGGATTTGGACGAAATGGATATCCACGCCGTTTTTGATAATCTCGCCCAACATGAAGAAGATATAAGCGAGATCCAAAAAGAACTAAAGGGCAAGAAGATCGACGACTCTATAGCACTTATCACTGAAAGAAAGCAAAGTCGATCTCGAAAGGATAAAAGTATTAAACTGCCAAGTTCTTCAGAAGATGAAGTAGAATCTGACTCAGACTCCGAACCTGATATGGAGTTCAAGAAACAGTTAGCTCTCAATTCTAAAATGATGAGTAAAAAGTTTTACAAAAAGAAATCCTTGTCTTCGGCCAATAGACTTCGGACATCTAGCTCCAAGCAAAGGGAAAGACCGGCCGAGTCCTCAGAATCCAAAAGTGTCAAAGAACCACAAAAATGTTATAATTGTGGAAAGGTTCACACTTCTCCAGGGAATGCAAACTACCCAAGAAAAAGGATGCCAACTACTACTCCAAAAAATTCCAACTCACTAAACAAAAACAGGCTGGAGTAGCACTGATGGCAGAAGAAGAGCATTGGCTGGAAGATACCACATATTCTGACGACGAAAATCTTGCACTTATGGCATACCTCGACAACGCTTCAAATGATGACCCATCCAGGAGGCCTGACGACGACGACAAAGCATCTTCTTCGTCACAAGAGGTACAATTGACTAATTCCACATTATGAAACATGTTCGAATCGTTACAGCTTAAGTACACTAACATGAAAATTGAGCGGAAACGAACAAAGGAATTAGAAGAGAAACTAGCTCTTAGCGAAAGCAATTTCCAAAAGCAATTAGATAAGAAAATTCATCTCGAAATTCTCTTATCTAACGCTACGGAAAAAATCTCTAGTCTTGAATAAACCATAGCTACCTCTGAGACAAAAATTACTGAACTTAATACTATTCTTATCGATTGTCAGAGAGACTTAGAAATTTCTAAAAATATTTCAAAGAAATTTCTGACGAACGTAAGAAACTTTATACAAGGATTAAAAAGTTAGATGATCTCCTAATAAAAAAGGGTCATACGAATCAAACTATATTTCTAAATCAACCTCTTGATACAGAATTTTATAATCCTAAAGAGGGCTTAGGTTTTAACAATCCCTGTAACTTGAAAAAGGTCAATGTTAGACAATTATACGATATCAAGTATATGGGATTAGGTTTAACTTCTCTAATAGCATTTACTAATTCTTCCGAAATAAATGTTTTAGAAGAATCTAAACGACAAGCCACTGATAGGACAAACATTCTTTTTGACTACACCGACTTGAATAATAGTTACAAGACAAGAGATCTCAACTTGTCTAGTGATTATACTTCATTATATCCCCTAGAAGATTTTTCTAAAAATAAGGAAGACAATGATGATCATTCTCAAAATTCTAATTTCTGTTATATTCCAGCTATTATTAGAAAAATAGCTAATTTAAACGATTCCTTGGAAACAGAAAGAAAGAATTTCAAAGCTGAAAAGAATGAACTTTTATTGGAGATTTCCAATCTCAAAACTTCCTCCATTTTAAAAACTTGTCCTTATCTTATTTTGAAAGAAAAATCTTTAATGAAGGACAAGATTAAAACTAAGAAAAACTCTCCTATTATTTTTCAAAACATTTCAAATGAAGATAAATCTTCTTTAAAAATTGTAAAGAGAGAAAACGAATCCTTAAATGCTTCAAAAAGGAAAAAGATTTTTACTAACTCTTTTTCTACTCCATCCACAGGTAGAGTAGTAAAAGAGGTGAAGCATGCTAAGGAAAGAGTGCCTAGAATAAATTTTCAGAAAAAAAATTATTTGTTATCTATTTCTTCTATGTCAAAAACTATGGACACTCGTACGAAGACAGCTATTTCTAGTATTGTTAATTCAAATTATACGTTAAAGCCTATTGTTTTTGAAAGCACAAACTTTGAAATTGGCTCTACTTCTAAATACTATCAACATTCTAAAACAAATGCAAGTCTTAAGTCTCGTCAGAAACAAGAATCAACTATTAAAACAGCTAATAGCTCCATCCATTCTTGTTCTCACCTTAAGTATCCAGTACACGTACATTCAGCCAAACATCTTAAGAGACTAGCCAGAGAAAAGATTTTCTCCAGCAATAAGACAAATCAGACATTTGCTCGTACTGAAATTAACCTCCCATGTAAGGTTCAATCACAATGGACTCCTAAATCACCACCTAGGCAAACACAAGCCAATAAAGCTAAATTGTATACAGAGGTACTACTTAAACCAACTACTTCTAAGTTGGTTTGGGTACCTAAGCATTCTCATAAGTTATGAACCAAAAATGAACAAACCTTACTTATCAAAGCTGCTAATCCGAGAGGACCCATTCAAAAGTGGGTACCTAAGTCTCCTTAATTTCTTTCTATGCAGATCCGTCATGTGTGGTATTTAGATTCTGGTTGCTCCACACACATGACGGGAAAACAAGAACTGTTGAGCAACTACCAAGATCGTTACAATGGCAAAGTCCGATTTGGCAACAATGACTCAGCTCCCATACTCGGATTTGGAGACATTTTACTGCCAAATTTGACGATTAAAGATGTCTCTTACGTCCAAGGTCTCCAGCACAATCTGTTCAGTATAGGCCAATTCTGTGACAAAGGATTTCAAGTAGTATTTCTAGCTGAACAGTGCAGAGTTTTGAATAGTCAGAATCAAGAGCTTCTAACAGGATCACAAAGATCAAATCTATACACAATCAATCTGACAACAGTTCAACCTTCGACAGCTGTATGCCTCATCTCTCAGCAACAATCAAGAGGAACAGTTTATGGCATCAACGTCTGTCTCATCTAAATTTAAAAGCTCTTCACAAACTCAGTGTTAAAAAGTTGGTCAACGGTCTGCCAACAATTTCATCTAACCAAGAGCATTACCGTTCGGCTTGTCAAATGGGTAAAATGAAGCGAGCGTCACACAAACTCAAGCAAGTTGCTTCTACATCTCGACCCTTGGAATTACTTCACATGCATCTTTGCGGACCAATGCGTACCCAAAGCATCAACGGTCGAAAATATGTGTTAGTAATTGTCGATGATTATTCTCGCTACACATGGACAAGATATCTCCGAACTAAAGATGAGACTGGAGACTTGATAATAAGCTTTGTGAATACAACTCAGAATCTCCTGCAAAAGAAAATCCAAGTAATCAGAACGGACAACGGGACTGAATTCAAGAACCAGCGACTTAACAACTTTTATCAAACACTTGGAATTATTCAACAATTCTCAGGCGGAAAAACGCCACAACAAAATGGTGTCGTAGAAAGAAAAAACCGGACTCTAGTTGAAGCTGCAAGAACTATGCTCATATACTCCGGTCTTCCTCACTTTCTATGGGCTGAAGCAGTGAGTACAGCATGTTTTACTCAAAATAGGACAATTATTCACAAACGCTTCAAAAAGACGCCATATGAGATAATTAATCAAAGAATTCCGAATATCTCATTCTTCAAAGTATTTGGTTGCAAGTGTTTTTTGGCCAACGATCGGGAGCATCGAAACAAGTTCGATCCCAAAGCCTTTGAAGCCATTTTGTCGGATATTCCTCTACTTCAAAATCATATCGCGTCTACCTCATGTCTTCTCGTATAATTCTTGAAAGCTACAACGACACCTTTCAAGAAATGACGGATTTGGCTTCTGAACAAAACAGTTCAGAACCGAGCTTACTGGCGTGTTGGCACAAGGTCAACAACTTTCGGCAACTTCTACATCAACGTCAATCATGAAGATTTAGATTCTCTATTCGAACACTTTTATCGGAACAAGTCTCAAAGCCTGCTTCGTCTCACTCAACACCAAGCAGTGCCCCATCTCCCTCAATGGAAGAAATTGATAATGAGACTACTCTTCTTCAAAATCCGACAAATATTGGAGAATCTACTTATTCAGAATCTTCATCTAGTACTGCAGTTCCTACAAATACAAATGAGGAAATTCCTGTCTACTCAACATCTGAATTGAATTTCCCAACTCTGAATGATCAACCCATTAATTCAGGATATCTCGATCTCCAATCAAATGACGAATCTACTTCAGTTATTCCTCACGAACACAAATGGACTCGAGCTCACCCTACTAATCAGATTATTGGTGATCCTTCAAGTGGTGTACATACTAGGACGTCTACACACAGCGGTTTATTCACATGCTTTCTAAGCCAAAACGAACCAACTAAGGTAGCCGAAGATCTTAAAGACCCGGATTGGGTAATTGCGATGCAAGATGAACTCAATCAGTTCGAACGTCTATAAGTTTGGACATTGGTTCCTCGACCACAAGGCAAAACCATAATTAGAACTAAATGGGTTTTCAAGAACAAAAAAAATGAGAACGGTGAAGTAATCAGGAATAAAGCACGACTCGTTTCTAAGGGATACAATCAACAAGAAGGAATTGATTACGACGAGACGTAGGCTCCGGTCGCCCGTATTGAAGCTATTTGCTTATTCCTAGCATATGCGGCTCACAAAGACTTCAAAGTCTATCAAATGGACGTCAAAACTGCCTTTCTCAATATCGTATTAAAAGAAGAAGTCTACGTTGCTCAACCCGAAGGGTTCATGCACGAGAACCTTCCTGATCATGTCTATCGATTGGACAAAGCTCTCTATGGACTAAAACAAGCCCCTCGTGCTTGGTATGATGTTCTGAGCGAATTTTTGGTCAAATCCAACTTCATCAGAGGAACAATCGATACGACTCTCTTCATCAAAAGGCGAGGCAAAGACTTGATGATCGTTCAAGTTTACGTTGATGACATCATCTTCGGATCGACGAATGAACGTCTCTGTCAGAAATTTGGTAATCTCATGAAGATCAAATTCGAGATGAGCTTAATGGGAGAACTCCAATTCTTTCTTGGATTACAAGTCAAGCAACTCGATGATGGCATCGTCATCAGTCAGACCAAATATATCGGAGATATTCTGAAGAGATTTAATCAACACAAGAGCACGTCTCATTGTGCTTCTTAATATTTCTTGAAAACTGGATGGTGATCCGTCTGGAAAGGCTGTCAACATCACCACCTATCGGAGCATTATCGGATCTCTTCTCTACTTGACATCCAGCCGACCCGACATTATGTTTTGCCTATGCGCCCGTTTTCAAGCCGACCCAAAGGAGTCCCACATGAATGCCGTCAAGAGGATTCTACGATATCTCAAAGGAACTCCAAACTTAGGGCTTTGGTATCCTAAAAATACTGACTTCCGACTTATTGGCTATACTGATGCTGACTATGCAGCTTGTCGAATGGACAGAAAAAGCACGTCTGGCGGAGCACAATTTTTAGGCGAAAAGTTGGTCTGCTGGTCTTCAAAGAAACAAAATTGTGTGTCACCATCGACGGCCGAGGCGGAATATGTTGCGGCTGCCAGCTGTTGCTCGCAAATTCTATGGATGCGGACACAACTACGCGATTACGGGTTTGATTTCAATAACATTCCCATTTATAGTGATTCTCAAAGTGCTATAGCCATTACTTGCAATCATGTTCATCATTCACGCACGAAACACATAGACATACGATATCATTTTATAAAAGATCATTTACAAAAAGGCACTATAGATATGTATTTTGTTAAAACGGAGCTTCAATTTGCCGACTTATTCACTAAGGCCTTGGATGAAAAACGATTTCAATTCCTTATTGCTAAATTAGGTATGTTGAGTCTCAATTTTACTTGAAATTTGCTTTTCATGCTCTACTATGCTTAAATTTGATAATCTATATGCTTCTTAATATTTCTTGATTATTTTGCGTGACTCTATCTTTTATGATTTTTTTTAAATTAAAGTTAAAAATAAAAAAATAATAAATAAAAAATATACATATATATATAATATTTTATTTTTATTTTACATAAAAATATATATATACTACTACATATATATAAATAGTATAACTAAAAAATGGGGATGACGATGATTTTAACCATTTTTTAAATTACTCACAAAATGTTTCTTCGATATATATGATTAAATTCTTTGCCTAAAAATTCATCTAACATTCTTTATTCAAAAGAACTTTGTTTAATTCACTAGACACAAAGCCACATCATACATGTGAGAATTTGAACCTCAATATTTTTTTTGTGTGTCACACTTCAAATGACTATCCTTTGGTTTGTACTTCGTAGCCTCAATCTTGCTTTTATGTTTGGTTTGTCATGAAAATGATAAGGGCATACTAGGAAATTTCTCACTTGGCCTAAATTATAAATCCTTTACTTTTTCCTCTAGAGATCCCCTTTTAGCCTTCTCCGACATTCCTTTTCTTTATCAAACACCCGATTAAGCCTTCAACATTATTCAAATGATTCGGAGTTACTCAATCAAGAAAAAGAGGGGGAGAGCTAAAGTGATGCACATTACGCATTTCTCAATCATTATAGAAGGGAAACATTGATCTCACTATGAACTTCTCCTAGATAATATCGTATACTCCTAGAAGTGAAGCACCTCGAACTGAACTTCTCCAATGATAATCTAGATCTTATGTAGAGAAAACGAGAAGACAAGCACAGTCTTGGGTTCGAACTCCATAACTGTGAAACTTTCTAAAGGAACACAGTCTCGACCCAAAATCAAAGAAGATCTTATCTCTCAAAGCACTGAAAAGAAATTACTATAGAAAGGAAAAACAAAAGGATCATAATAGAATCTCACAAAAAGGGCCCCTGGAAGAGAAGAATTTTTAAGCTCACTAACCTAAAATTCCTACCCCTTTAGTCAGAGCCTAAAAATAATCCCTTAAAAGTCCCTTTGATTCAAAATGACGAACTATCACTCGGTAAGTTGATTAAAAATACTACGATAACAAATTAATTGATATAATTTTGTTGTGATGGTAAGAGTGATATATCTACTAAAAATCTCCTTGATAAAAATAATTTGAATGATATGAGCGAAACTTGCGAGAGTTGTCGAAGTGATTCAAACTATGCTCTTAGAATACTAGTTTAGCTACCTGATTTTATGAAAAATTAATGTTATATATGTCTTGGAAATTTTTGTGAGATAAAAATTTAAAATAAATAAATCTTACCTCGAAACAAAAATGTTTTTTTATTTTTCGCACATTTTAAATGCATTAATACATGCATTGGTTCAGAATTGCTAAAATGCGATTAACTATTTTGTAAAACGCAAAATTTTTAAAGAAACTATGCTGAATTGTTTAAAATGCGTTAATTGCACTTAAATCAGAAGTTTTCATATGTACCGAAAATATGTGTAGGTACTGAAAAGTTTATTCATGCAATTGTTGAGGGGGAGTTTTCATCTGAGAATATGTTATTATCTTCTAAATTCGTAGAAACTTAAATTCTAACATTTTTAAGCCTCGCAGAAAATTTAGAGCTCATCTGAGGAGTCAAATATTGAATTTCATCAACATCATGAGATAATTTCATCTCTTTCAGAAATACAGGGAGTATTATGCAAATTATTTTGGGGTTAATTCATAAAAATTTTCTTCAGACCTGAATTTATCTAAAAGCCCAAGAATATTTTTTTTACGGCCCAAAAGAATTTTTACTTTACCCGATCGTAAAGTATTAATCTCACTTTATCAATCGAAAAACTCTCTCACACACTACAAATTCCCAATCGAAAAACTTTTCATCTTCTAAGAACATCTTCGAACCGACTTCGGCATTTCAATCCAAATTCCTCATTACTCAGAATTTTTAGATTAAACGTGCTGATTTCGAAGGTAGAAACTTGTTCCGATTCATTTTCTGTTCAAAAACATCCGATTCTCAAGCATTTTCACGAAAAATATTTGAAGAAAGTTCATGTTTATATTTACGACGAAAACTGATTTTTCGAGCCTCAATCAAATTGTTTAAACTAAATCTTTTGGGTTAAAATCATGATATTTGGATTCGCCACTGTTCTCTGAACATTCCGAACCCAGAAAAACTCATGATTTACCCAGAAATCGAAGATTATGTTTTACGTATTTACTGTTTGATTTGAAAATTTTCGATCGAAACAGTTTGCGTCGCAAACAGTGTCATCGAAGAACTTTAGTTTTCCTTAAAAGTTTATTCTATCGCAAAACTCAGCGTCGAAAACCTTTTGTTTTCGACATATTTTTATTCGATCGCAAGACTACGCGGCGAAAAACTTATTTTTTCGACATATTTTTATTCGATCAACAAAACTACGCGGCGAAAAACTTATTTTTTCGATTACATTTTATTCGATCGCAAAAGTCAGCGGCGAAAGCGTTAAGTTTTTCAATATTCTTTTATTCGATTGCAAAACTACGCGGCGAAAAACTTAAGTTTCTCGACAATTTTTTATTCGATCGAAAACTTATTCAGCGAAAAACTATTGTTTTCAATAACATTTTATTCGATCGTAAAAGTCATCAGCGAACACTTGAGTTATTCGACACATTTTTATTCGATCGCAAAATTTATCAATCGAATAAACTGTTACTCGAATAATAATACGCTGAAAAGGACTTAGAAAATTTTTCAAGACTTAAAAAATTTTCGATCGCAAATTTTAAAGATCGAATAAATTGTTACACGAATAAAAACACGCTTCTAAGACTTAGTTAATTCTACAAATTTTTCAAATTTTCACTAAGTCTTCCGCGATAAGTCTTTAAACATACAATTTTCCTCTACATTCATTCATGAAAATTTATCGACTCATGAACCTTATATTATTTTTGCAGATATGGCAACTCCCAACTACCCTCATATTTACTCCTCTGGAAGTTATATGTCAGTCCAAGACAATAACTTCCAACTGGATTTAACAATGTTTCGGTGTCCGGATGACGTCATAATATCCATCCTCAAAGGACACCCTTTATGGCCAGCTCTGACCATGACGGCCACCGCGCCAATGGTCTATCTCCAGCAATTCTGGGGATGCATGCAGAGTTTCGTCAACGGCGACAGCGTGGATTATATGACAAAGCTCAACACAAGACACATCGCCCTGACGAAAAATCTAATGGCCATGGTGCTCGATCTCCCACACTACAATGAATACGACCGACTTCCAACAGATGCGGAGATCGTAGAAGACATGCTCCGGATGGGATACAAATCGCCGCTAACTAAACTGGCCAACTTTCAAAATAGCGGGATTCCTCATCCGTGGAAGACACTGTTCGGCATCATCAACAAATGTCTCTCCCCAAAACACTCCGGCTTCGACAAAGCGAATGGAAAAAGCCTTCGCATTTTTCACGGAGTGGTCTTCTCCAAAAGATATGACGTGGCCCAGCTGATCTGGAACGATCTCGCCGACCAGATGCGTCAGAGGGAGACAAAGTCGAAGGCTAGATCTCTTCCATATGTACGGTGGTTCCCGGTAATGATCTCGCACTTCATGGAAGTCAATCCAGAGATCCCGAAATTACCACCAATTGCGGACTACACTCTGCCACGCCTTCGTTTCTTCAACAACCCGAAGGCCGCCGATCTAGCACTCCAATCAATGTTGATCCCATTGGAGCTGCTCCGTTTAGCTGATCCAACTGAAGAGGCATACCAAGATTACTGCCAGAATAACTCCATCACGGAGGCGATGGTACGTGCCATGGATCCAGCCCCGGCGTCTTCTCAAAGGGAATCCTTGGTGCCAACAACGGAGCCCGAAGTCACACCTCTGGAGATTGAACCCGAAGGTGTCCCACAAGATATCTCTCCTGAGGCAACTGACTCTAATTAAGCACACAGACTCCAACGAAGGGGCTCTCGCCGACATCAACTTTCGGCCTCGTCTGCAGTGCCTTCACTTATACCGACTTCGGAGCCAACTCATCTATCACCAAGCGATCAGCCTACAGAACAGATTCAAAATGAATCTGTCTCAACACCCATAGAGGTGATACCTATCGTATCATCTCAAGGATTGGGTGGAAGCCCTATTGGACCCCCGATATCTTCGGAGCCAACAATAGGCCAACCCTCTGAAGTGGTGACTTCAGGGTTGATAACGGATGTCCTTGGACGTACCGGACCAACAAGACCTACTATAGGCGGCACATCGGAAATCTACTCCGATGTTGTGACAGTGGAGCGCCTCCCTGGCCCCACTCCACCGATGTTCGTGACGGAGCACATACTACAAGAAGCGCTCTCCTCAGCCCGATCTTCACTAGAAGATCGTCTGATTGACCGAATGCTCCATGCTCTCGAGACTTCCCGAAGAGACACTGGGAAAACACCAGTCTCAGAAGCTGCTCCCACTGACACACAAACCACACCCGTCTCCTCACCACTTCCTACCACCACTCTACACACCCCACTACAACCAATCCTCACCACCCCAATTCCCTCACCCTCGCTTATCAACTCATATACCATCCCGATCACTCAGCTTCATGATATCCTCATCTCACGCCTTCTCGCCTTAGAGACAAGATCTCATACAGAGGAAAGTCTCTACAAAAGACTAATAGATGAACCAGAGCCGCCAGCACAAACAACGTGCCGTGAAGAAGCTCCCGCACCAAACGTAGACATGACGATCCCGATGATCCGGATCGTCATGAGGGGGAGAAACGGCAACGAACAACAAGGAGCGACCGAGGATTGAGTCAGACAAAGACTCAAGAAGCTGGAGGATCGTCCTCACACCCACCAACCACACAACCTCAAACCCGCCACAAACAACCACACCTCCCACCATATCCCAAATACTAACCCTCTCTCCTACAAATCCAAATCTAATCCCAACCTCAAACCTCCCCCAAGTTCATCAAGAAGCAGTTGCCTACAATCCACATCTGATCGTAGATGACTACATCCTAAACGAGAAGTGGACGACGGAATGGGAACCAGAGGAAGCTGCTCAAGCTCGACTCTCCAACGTTAGATACTTCCTACAACAAGCTTCAGTGAACTTGGTACTGCTTGAAGAAGAAGAACTTCAAGAAGGTGAGAACTACAATTCTGCCCTCCCAGAGCTACTCGAAATGATAAGGCTCAGAGTCGACTCTCCTCCCCGTCTATCAAAAGGGACAGTTAGAGTCGAGACGCCATGGGAGAACGTCAGAATTGAAGTCCCTTTCATTGAAGACATAAGAAAGCAGATTTGGAGGGCTCCAAACAAGATCAAGAAGCTCAATGAACTTAATTTGAGGGGCATCTCACACTGGGAAGATAGGAAGAAAATGGAGCATATCTTCATGCTCAATTATCTGGGACCCGATCGTAGTGGCATTCCAGCTGATCAACTGAAGGAAAACTTCAAGAACAAGCCACCGATTCTCCAACTTGTCGGAGTTTCTCATACGATCGGAAGATATCCAACTCCTATCTATACTATTGAGCGAGCGGACAACAACCCCACTCGAGAAGAGATAGATGAAAGCTATCTCTCATTCCTTCCACTGGATGAAGTCTACCAGTTATATCAAATGTACAAGAGAAAGTACAAGACACATCCTGGATAAATCAAGACTGAGGGACTCGAGGGGCTGAAAAGATTCATGGTGCGACAGATCAAATTTCGCACCGCACACGACCTTCAAATTGCAATAGAGAACAACATGAAGAAGGTCAACATGGAATCTCCGCTCATGAAGGTCTTCCCACTCAACAACTTTCCCGAGAACTACATCTTCAAGACCCCTGGCCTCGCCATAACCTATCTAAATCCAGTCATTAGATAGACAAGGGCTATGATGAAGTCAGAAGTCCATAAGTTCTGCGACGGGACGCTTAAGTTAGTGAGGAAGAACATTCAGAAGAGATTGGGAGAGATCACCGAAGAGACAATCTTCGAAGATCTTTGTGAAGAAGAGGCCCCACTCCTGAACGAGCTTCTGGATGTCATAAATGAGAGATTGGAGTTGAGGAATGATGTTCGACGCTACGTGATAGCATTGGGATTGAGGAAGTCTTTTTACGCCCGACAAGGATAAAAGGAGCTGAAACGCAGACAAGCACAAAGGGGGAGATTGAAGAGAATATTAGAATTGTGCTTTATTATTTCATTATCCTTGTAATTATGGGCGTAATTAGAAGTTTTGATAGTGTAGGACTTAAGAGTAATTATACCTAAGAATTAGGTATAAATATGATGTACACTATCAAAGTAAATAAGAGTTTTATTATTATAAAAAAAAACACAAGTATCGAATTCATATTTTAAAACAAGAGATCACGCTCGAGAAACTCGGAAAAAGCTAACAACCTCTCAAGATCTTCAACGCGGATATTCGACCGATCATATATCGTAAGATTTCTTACTCGAATACCGAGAATTCGTGCTTAGATTGCTTGTTGATTGATGAATCAGGACCTAACAACATCCTCTATGGCCAGCTCTAACGATGACAGCTTCCGTACAAATGGTCTATCTCCAGCAATTCTGGGGATGTATGAAGAGCTACATCGTCGGCGATGACGTGCAATACACAACGAAGATCAATCAAAAATACGTCATCATTGATAATAACCTACTGCCATGGTGCTCGATCTACCGCATCACGAAGTCTACGACCAACTACCAACAGATGCGGTGATCGTGGAGGATATGCTTCAGATGGGATATAAGCCACCGCTGACAAAATTGGCCAACTTCCAGAACAGCGGGATCCCACATCCATGGAGAACTTTGTTCGGCATCATTAACAAATGTCTCTCCCCGAAGCACTCCGGTTTCGACAAGGCGAATGGGAACATCCGAATCTTCCACGGAGTCGTCAAAAATACGACGTGGTCCAGCTAATATGGAACGACTTAGCGGACCAAATGCATCAGAGGGAAACAAAGTCAAAGGCGAAGTTCCTCCCCTATGTCCGGTGGTTTCCGGTGCTGATCTCCCACCTGATGGAGGTACATCCGGAGATCCCACGTCTGCCATCTGTTGGGGGTTATATACCGCCGAGGCTGCGGTTCTTTCATAACCCGAAGGCATCCGATCTACCGCTCCAACCGATGCTGATCCCACTGAAGCTGCTAAGCTTGGTTGATCCCACCGACGAGCCCTACCAAGATTATTGCCAAAACAACTCCATCACGGAAGCAATGGTACGGTCTGTCGATCAGGCTCTGATGCTTTCCCAACAAGAATCCTTGGTGGAAACAAACGAGCCCGAAGCCGAGGCTCAGGAGACAGAAACACAGACTGTTGAGCCCAAAGGTACCCCCTCAACAAGTCGAATCTCCTGAGGCCACCGAGTCTGATGAAAAATGCATATTACAAAGAAGGGGCTCACGCCGATATCATATATGTGCCCCTTTTGCATCTCCTTCTATGCAAATGGCTTCGGTAACATCTCCTCCGCCATCATCGGTACAGACAACCACACAAGTTCACATTGAACCTATTTCAACATCCATAGAGATGATACATTCAATATCATCTCAAGGATTGGATGGAAGCCCCGTTGGACCCCCGACATCTTCGGAGCAAACAATGGGCCAACCCACCGAAGTGGTGACTTCTGGGTTGTTAACGGATGTCCTTGGACGTTCCGGCATCACAAGTCCTCTCCCAGGCGGCACATCGGAGATCTTCACCGATGTTATGACAGTGGAGCGCCTCCCTGGCCCCACTCCGACACCACCCATGATCGTGACGGAGCAACGATTGCAAGAAGCCCTCTCCACAGCCATCAATTCTCTTGAAGACATACTGATGGAAAGGATGCTACAAGCCATTGAGACTTTCCGAAGGGATACCGAGAAAGCACCAGTCTCAGAAGCAGCTCCACCCGAAGCCCACACTACACCCTTATCCTCACCACCACTAACCACCACCATACACACCCCCATACAACCCATCTTAACCACTCCATCTCAATCACCTTCCCTCATCAACCCATACACCATCCTAATAACCCAGCTTCACGACATCCTCATCTCTCGCCTACTAGCTCTTGAGACCATGACCCCAGCTGAGGAGAGTCTCTACAGACGACTAGTAGATGAACTCGAGCTGCCCTCCCAAACATGTTGTCGTGAAGAAAGCTCCCGCACAAAGCGAAGACATGATGATCCCGATGATCTGGATCATCATGAGGGGGAGAAACGGCAAAGGACAACAGGAAGCGGCCTGGTTAGAGTTGAGAAAAGCAAACATCGACTCGTGAAGCTGGAGGTTCATCTACCAACACACCAACCACACAACACACTACCCGCCAACAAACAACCACTACATCCACCACATCCCACACACAAACACTACCTCACACAAGTCCAAATTCAATCCCGACCTCCAACTTCCTCCAAAATCAACCAGAAGCAGTCGTCTACGATCCACATGCGATCGTAGATGATTACATCTTAAATGAGAAGTGGCTGGCGCAATGAGAACCAGAGAAAGCTGCTCAAGCCATGCTTTCCAACGTTAGATACTTCCTACTACAAGCTTCGGTAGATTTGGTGCTGCTTGAAGACGAACAACTTCAAGAAGGCAAGAACTACAACTCCGCTCTCCCCGAACTACCAGAGATGATCATCCATCGAGTCGCCTCCCCTCCTCGGTTATCAAAGGGGACTGTCAGAGTTGAGACGCCTTGGGAGAATGTACGGATTGAAGTTCCGTTTATTGAAGACATAAGGAAGCAGATTTGGAGGGCTCCAAATCGAATCAAGAAGCTAAATGAGCTGAATTTACGGGGCATCACCCACTGGGAAGAAAGGAAGAAGATGAAGCACATCTTCATGCTAAACTACCTTGGTCCGGATCGAAGTGGCATCCCAACGGATCAGCTTAGAAGAAATTTCAGGAAAAAGCCACCGATCCTCCAACTCGTGGGCGTATCGCACACGATTGGAAGCTATCCAACCCCGATATACCACATCGAGCGAGCGGACAACGACCATACTCGAGAGGAGATAGATGAAAGTTATCTGCCATTTCTTCCACCAGACGAGTGTATCGTCTGTTTCAGATGTACAAAAGAAAATACCATACGCCCACTGGTTATATCAAGAAGGAAGGACTCGGGGGGTTAAAGAGATTCATGGTGCGGCAGATCAAGTTTCATACCGCACATGACCTTCAAATTACCGTAGAAAACAATATGAAAAAGGTTAACATGGAGTCTCCGCTCATGAAAGGCTTCCCGCTCAAGGACTTCCCAGAGAATTACATCTTCAAGAAGTCAGGCCTCGCCATCACATATCGGAATCCAATTATTGGAAAGACGAGAGCGATGATGAAGTCTGAAGTTCACAAATTCTGTGACGGGATGTTGAAGCTCGTGAGGAAAAACATCGAGAAGAGGTTGGCGGAGATCACTGAAGAAACGATCTTCCAGGACCTTGGAGAAGAAGAGGCCACGCTCCTAAATGAGCTTCTGGATGCCATAAACGAGAGAATGGAGCTAAGGAATGTTGTCCGACACCACGAGACAGCATTGGGATTGAGGAGATCGTTCTATGCCCGACACGGATAAATGGAGCTGAAGAGAAAACAAGCACAAAGGGGGAGATTGAAGAAACATAGAAGTTAAGCATTGTTAATTAGTTATCCTTCTAATTAGGGGCATAGCTCGTATTTTTGTTAGTGTAGGACTAGCCTGTAAATATACCATGTATAGAGGTATATATACCATGTACACAACAAAAATCAATACACAAGAATTTCATAAATTTAGCAAAGTATTGAATTCACATTCTAGAGAGAGAAATACAATTGAAAACTTCCACTCTCTAATCGTTTCTCTCTCCCGATATTCAAACTCGATATTCGATCGAAGGTAATTCTCGAGATCTCTTATTCGAATATCTAGAACTCATGCTTAGATTGATAGTTAGTTGATAAAATATGACCTAACACACGGGACAAACCTTTTAGTAATGTTTCGTTCGTACTATAAGTAATTTCCTTTTCGGACCTATTTTTAGGTTAAAGAAAATTATTTTTGAGTACGAAAAATATTTAGCACAAAAATCGAATGATTGTTTATGCAATGTGAAATATTTTTCGTAAATTTTGAAAATTACGATTTTGATTCTTTGAAAAAAAAATTCAGATCGGTGTAAAATGTGTGTGCGTTTGAAAGTTCAGTTTTTGGGAAAGTTTTTCAAGCAGTAAGATTTTCGATTTGAAATATTTCGATCCTTTTAATCGAAAATGATTTTTGAAAGTATAAGTTTTTCGAATGTTTATCGAAAAAAAATTTCGAGTGATAAAAGTTTTGCTAAAGTATCCTATCGAAAAATAGTTTATCGAAAAAATTTGTCAATCGCAAAAACTTTTATCGAAATATTTGCTATCGAAAAATTAAAATGATCGAAAATCAGTGTCTTTAAAAATTTTCGATAAGTTTGACTCAATTTATTGACTAAAACTTATTCGAGTGTAAAATATTCGATCGAAATATGTTTTCGCTAAGTTTTTACTCGAGAATTTAGATGATCGAAAAACTTGAGATAGAAAAACTTGTAATCGAGAAAAACAAGCTTTTCGTGTCAAAAGTAAATGTGTATATAGCGAAAACAGTATTCGTCGAGAAAAAATTTACGCTTAGTTACGCTCGAAAAAGATTTTATGTGAGAATCGAAAAATTATTTATCGAAAATAAAGTTTTTCAAGTCTTATGTATGAGTGAAACTCACGAAAATAGTGAAAATATCGAAATACTTTTCGCCTGTGAATTATTCGAAAAAGTTTTTGAGCCAACTTTTTCGATCAAAAACGATCGAAGAACACAACTCGAGTTCAATGGAATAGTAAAACTCAGATTCAACTGAAAAACTCAAATTAGACGCTGAGATTCTGGGTTATCACTTGAATATGAGTACTGAACATGAACAAACACAAGATTAACCACGTTTTACAGCAAAATATATCAATTATGACGAAATTCAAATCGTATTCAGAACTCAATCGCAAACAGTAAAATCGATCGAAATCGAAGATCAGAATTAATCCGATGTTCTAAGCGATTGAAATCAGTACGAAATTCATTCCTAACATCTAATCTATCAATTTTGCATCAGAATCATCAACAAAATTCAGCACGTAGATCAAATTTGCATTTCTCGCGCGTTTTCGATCGAAAAATCTGAAAAATAAATTTGATCTAAAAATAACAAAATCAATCCAAAACAATCACGATTAGCTCTGATACCAATTGTTATGTCATAATTAATCAACTAACGAGAGATCTAGGCATGAATTCTACATATTCGAATGTAGATTATCGATTTGTTACTTTCGGTCGAATATCTCGGTTGAAGATCACGAGGGAGAAAAGCTTAGAGTGAGAAAGTTTTCGTTTGTGTTTCTCTCTCTAGAATGTGAATTCTTAGCCTTATGAGTTTCTAAAATTGTATTGATTTCAATGGTGTAAATTGTATTTATACCTATATATGTGGTATATTTACTAGTTAGTCATACACTATCAAAAATATAAGTTTGGCCCCTAATTACAAAGGATAACTAATAAACGAAACACATTTTGCAAGTCTTCTTCAATCCATTCCTAAAATAAAATATCAGAAAAAAACCGTTAGATAAAATTTGTGTAAACGTACGAGAAACGAAGTGTGTCAAATTCGAAGCGCCGTGTAGTAGAGCCGGGAATTGAGAAGTGTAGTAGAGCCGAGGCGAGGATTGAGGGAGTAGTATTTTAATCAGTTTATTTTTAATTCGTGGAGTAGAGAGATTGAGGATTGAGAGTGAATAATTGAGAGAGAGAGATTGAATTGAGCTGTGATTTTGTGAGGACAGGTTTGTGAGTATTTATAGAATTTAGGGAAAAGTGGTCGTTGGAACCGCCGGTTGCCGATTGAACCGCCGGTTCCAACGGCTAGATTATATATATTTTTTAAACCCAACAGCTAACTTAATTTCTTTTTTATCTTTATTTTTTTAAAAAAATGCAACGGCTACTGACACTGTGACACTTGTCAGATTTTTTTTTCTTTCCAACGAATATATTATACTTATTAAATATATATTATTTATATATTTAACGGAAAATCGCAGGTTGAACCGCCAAATCGACGGTTTACAACCGGCGATTTGCAGTTTGGGATTTTCCCAAACTGCCCGGAACCGGCCAACCACGGCTCACGGTTCGGATTGGTGGCCGGTTCCAGTTTGTAATCGGAACCGGCGGTTGGCCAATCGAAACCGCCGGTTCCGGTTAATTTTTGGCATGACTACAGGTGGCTTAAGGTCGCTCCCCACAGTTGTGGTGTCCATCTTGTCGAGAGTTAGGGAATGATCGTGTAAACGTGAAGTGGTTGGAATGAGAAGAGTTTGGATTCTCGGAAGTTTGAGAGTTTATCAAAAGTTTGATTTCGAAAGACTTTTAGTGCGAAATTTGATTTTCTAAAAATCGGGTTGTGAAAATCACTTATGCAAAAATTTGAATTTTCATAGTGTGTTTGCGAACACTTGTTACGAAAAGTCTTGTTGCAAAAACGTGTTGCGAAAACAGTGCTGAAATTACAGAAATGCCCTTGACTGTTTACATTGTTGCGAAAACATGTTTTCGCATTGAGGTGCAAAAACTCAACTTTTCGGAGAGTAAATGTCGACTGTTGCGGTTTTCGCAACGTAATTTACATGCTTTGCGAAAATTGATGTTTTCGGAGCGTAAATTACGATTTTTCCACTGACAGTTGTGAAAACAAGTTTTCGGACCATTTTTGCAAAGTTTTTTCGCAATGGTTTTCGTAATGAGTGCTGAAATTTTTGCGAAAACTTTCTGAACTTAAAATCGCTCAAAAACTACTCAAACTTGATGAAAATTTCTGCGTTTTCTCACAGAGATTCTCAAACAAATCCCATAACATTAAACGAGATCAAAAAATAACAAAAAAGGCTTATAATCACTCGAAATGTTGAGAACACTTTGAAGAACCTACGAACTTGAAAAAACGCAATAAACCTAGCAAAATTTCTCAAATCCAAACGTGAAACGGGTTTCAATGTGTCACGCTAGGCTCTGATACCACTTGTAGGTCTCAAATCAGCTAGCTAATAACAAGATTGGTGATGAATCGATGAAGAATGCGCTAAAAACCGTAAGTGTGTGTTTGTGCGTGTTTAACTCTTAAGCTTTTATTGTAGCGGCGCTGATTTTGATGAAAATGATTCTAATTGAATAAAGTGTAGGGTTTTAGTATTTATACCCTTGGAGTAGGGTATAAGATATTCCAGCCCCTAAAAGCCCAATACATAATTATATCACGAAACTCTACAAAGTGAAGTCTAGTTCGCGTAAATTTAAATACAAGACAAAGGCTTAAATAAATTATATTGGACACTATATAATATCTAACAAAAGACATTCTGAAATTCAATGTACAAAGTTCTCTTATTTAAATCAGGACTTGAAAACATCCGTTAAGGAATCAAGGCACAAAACCCGAGAGAACGCTAGGTAGCACGCCGACTAACGTCAAGGATACTCGAAGAACGCCTCCCCACCAAATCTCACAAGCGTTCACCAAGTCCAAGCGTTAAGTTCATGAGGCGACCCTACTTCCTAATTAAGTTAATTGGCGGATTTCCCCGCAACAGAACACGCGGAAGACCCGATAAAATTTTTTATTTAAACAACCCACATAGTATTATATCGGGTTTACAAAAATATCTACTATTAATACTTTGGGCCGAAGCCCCAAAATTTCAAACCCAATATCAAACACTATGCCACTCCACAGGTCGCGTCCCATGTACTGCGCCACCCTCAAAAGTCCGTGGAGTCACCGCCGCCAGCTCGCCATGAATCTCAACCCTGACACTAGTCGGTGTCGGGTTCATTCTTACCTACAAACAAAAATAGGATAGAACCCTGAGCTATTGCCCAGTAGGTGATTACATAACATGCAATACGTGCGTGCACTCCACCCAATCCCGGTTCCTCACAATATAATATAATGCACACTCGACAAATCTCATCTATCAATTCTCAATTCTCAACAGGGCCCTAGGTCAGACTCGGCACCCACGCGCGCAATGGCAAAGTACACCATCAACCATGCGGTAGCCCACACCGGCCGCGCCGGGTCGCTCCTTCCGCACACAATCTCAACCCGACGGCTTTTTCCCCGAATGTTATACCACAAGTTCGGGTAGACAGGAATCTCACATCTGTCTGCCGTCCCTGAGCCAAATAATATCCGGTGGTTTACACCTCGGGTGGCTCAATCCCGAGTAGATGGGTGTCGCAAACCCCCTCTCCCACCAAGTGCATAATCGAGTCTGAACCTGACTGCCAAAATCGGCAACTCTACCCTTCTCACATTCGACACAATATCGCGTCACCGTATCATTACGGTACCTTCACCTCTCTTATGCATGTCGTGAAATGCATATCACATTCGTCACATATATCACGTATTATTTCTTACAAATAATACCCCAAAATACTCTCGTATCTTAAAATAAGGGTTGACCCGAAAATTCTAGTCAAAGTATGAATATACTTTGATTTAAAGATAAAATGAACTTAAAATAATTTTATTTGAATATTTGGGCCTAATTTAAGACAAAAGTCCAAAAATAATTAGACTGGTCGAATCGTGAAGTTCGGTGAACTTCAGACTTTTTTTTTTTTTTTTTTTTTTTTTTTTTTAAAAGCATATGGTCAACCCGACATTTGGAGTCAAAATTCGGGACTCTTCACAGTGTTAGCGGTATTGCCCGAATTTGGATTTCGCGCGTCATTTGATCGAATTTGCGAAGTCTGATTTAGTTCGCGTGTCACCCGAAATTCACTCACAGGAATCACCCCGCGAAATTCAAGTTGACCCGCGAAACTTTAGTCCGACCCGCTACTTCTCTCACAGGAATCACCCTGTGGTCGACCCGCGAAATTAATTCTGACCCGCGAAAAACCCATTTACTCACACAATAAAATCCATTTGAGTCCGCGAAGAACTTTTCGCGACCCGAATATAATTCGCGAACTAAACTTCGGCGAACTATCGAAAATCTGCCCGAATTTCAACCTTTCAAATTTGGCGAAATTTAAAATTTGGCCCGCGACCTTCTTTTCTCACTCACATCTTTACAAATCTTTCGGCCCGCGAATTTTATCGCAGCCCGCGATTTTCTTTCCTCTCTCACACTTCACGAACCTTTTTGGCCCGCGAATTCTTTTCAACCCGCGAATTTCTCATGAGCTGAAACTTTCTTCATCTCATCGAAATTCATATTTTCCAGAACTTCATCACATGAATCCGTTCCAGATTTCACATAAACATGTAAGAATTCACAGAACTCATATATTGAGCTCAAACTTAACATCTCAACACAGCAAATACAACACATAATCATTCAAAGCTCCCGAAATTCATGAATTCGGATGACCTTTCATCCAAATTCGTTAAACTAAATAAATCAAACTTAAAAACAGTTTGTAGGGGTTAAAAACCACCTACCTCACTTCCAAGTTAGCCGAAATTGCTTAGTTCTTCTCTGCTTTTCTTCGTTTGTTTTCTTTCGTTTGATATTTTCGTTTGTCCTTATCACCTTTTGAGATAAACCTTTAAAAGGAAAGTTACGTTTCCTTTCTCTTAAGGAAATCTCTTATTGGGCCTACTTTAAATTAATTTGGGCCCATATCTATTTATTTTACTCAAAGAGTATTTTTCTTATTTTCGGTTCAATTTCCCGAAAATTCGCTTTGTCCGAAAATTAACTTCATAATTTTCCGAAACTTACAGAATAATTTTCACGCTAATTGCGCATTATTCCCGTATTAATTTTACGGGTATTACATCCTCCCCCCCTAAAAGAAATTTCGTCCCCGAAATTTAAGTTGTCTGAAACAACTCAGGGTATTTCTCTCTCATTTTGTCTTCTCGCTCCCAAGTGGCTTCTTCCAATATCTGGTTTCGCCATAAGACCTTCACGAGGGGAATATTCTTATTTCGTAATTGCTTCACCTCATACATTAGAATCTCTACCGGCTTTTCTTCGTAACTCAAGTCCGGCTTCAATTGTTGGTGAAGTCTTTTGTCTCTTAGCACATGATACGGGTCCAACACATACTTTTGCAGTGTAGACATGTGGAATACGTCATGGACTTGTGCTAACGGCGTCGGTAATTCTAGCTGATATGCTACTTCACCGACTCTTTTCAAAATTTTGAAAGGTCCTATATATCTCGGACTCAACTTTCCTTTTTGTCCGAACCGTTTGACACCCTTCATAGGTGATACTTTCAAAAATACTTTATCACCTTCTTCAAATTCTAACGACCTTCGCCTCTTGTCTGCATAACTCTTCTGGCGACTTTGGGCCGTTTGCATTTTCTCCCGAATTTTCTTAACAACTTCAGTCATTTCGCGTACCATCTCGGGACCTAATAGCGCCTTCTCGCCGATTTCATCCCAATGAACTGGGGATCGACATTTACGTCCGTATAAGGCTTCGTAAGGCGCCATTCCGATCGTTGCTTGATAGCTGTTGTTATATGAAAATTCTATTAACGGGAGATATTTACTCCAACTCCCTTGAAAATCCAAGACACATGCTCTCAACATGTCTTCGAGTGTCTGGATCGTCCTTTCCGATTGTCCGTCAGTCTGGGGATGATAAGCTGAACTAAATGATAATTTAGTTCCCAGAGCTTTCTGTAAGCTTTTCCAGAACTGGGACAGAAATCTTGAATCTCGATCTGATACGATCGATATCGGAATTCCATGGAGTCTCACTATCTCTTGAATGTAGAGTTCAGCGAACTTCTCCATGGGATAGGTCTGGTGAATAGGCAAGAAATGGGCGGACTTAGTCAGTCTGTCAACAATCACCCAAATTGCATCATAACCTTTCACCGTTCTTGGCAACCCGACGACAAAATCCATTGTTATATGGTCCCACTTCCACTCAGGAATCGTCAAAGGTTGTAACATTCCTGCCGGTCTTTGATGTTCTGCTTTGATCTGCTGACAAGTCAGGCATCTATGTACAAATGCAGCAACATCCTTTTTCATTCCCGGCCACCAATAATTTAGTCGCAAATCACGATACATTTTCGTTGCACCGGGATGCACCGAATATATTGTCGTATGTGCCTCCGTCATTAAAGTTCGACGAATCTCTTCATCTTCCGGCACATATAAGCGACTTTTAAATCGTAAACTCCCGTCTTCTCGGAATTCAAATTCCGATGAGACTTCTTTATCTTGTTCTCTTTGTTTCTTCAAGTACAACTCATCTTTCTTTTGTACTTCAATGATTCGGTCTAATAGTGTTGGCTTAAGTGTCAACACTGCCAACTTTTCTTCAATCTCTCCGAAATTGATTACTTCAACTCCGAATTGGCGTAATTCAGTGTTTACAGTTTTGCGGCTCAATGCATCTGCGACTACGTTCGCTTTTCCTGGATGATAATTTATCACACAGTCGTAGTCTTTGACTAACTCGAGCCATCTTCTTTGCCTCATATTTAACTCCTTCTGGGTGAAGAAGTACTTCAAACTCTTGTGATCCGTGAAGATCTCGCATCTTTCTCCGTAAAGATAGTGTCGCCATGTTTTAAGAGCAAACACTACGGCTGCGAGTTCGAGATCATGAGTGGGGTAATTTTTCTCATATGGCTTTAATTGTCGGGAGGCATAAGCGATCACCTTCCCGTTTTGCATTAAAACACACCCCAACCCATATTTAGAGGCATCACTATAAACAGAAAAATTTCCAGTACCCGAAGGTATTGCTAACACTGGAGCAGTTGTTAGCCTTTTCTTTAATTCCTGGAAACTTTGCTCACATTCATCCGTCCATTTGAACGGAACATTTTTCTTTGTCAAATTGGTGAGCGTCGAGGCGATGCTGGAAAAGTCCTTAATGAACTTTCGATAATACCCAGCTAGCCCGAGAAAACTTCTTATCTCCGTGGGAGTGGTTGGTCTTGGCCAATTTTCTATAGCTTCTATCTTGCTGGGATCTACTGAAATTCCGCTTCCCGAAATAACATGCCCCAGAAAGATTACTCGATCCAACCAAAATTCGCACTTTTTAAATTTGGCGAATAATTGTTTCTCCCGAAGAATTCCTAGGACCGCTCTCAAATGTTCCTCATGTTCTTCTTTTGTCTTGGAATAAATGAGAATATCGTCGATAAAGACGATAACACATCGGTCCAGCAATTTTTTGAATACTCGGTTCATCAAATCCATGAAGGCTGCCGGAGCATTCGTCAATCCGAAAGGCATGACCAAAAATTCATAGTGGCCGTACCTCGTACTGAATGCGGTTTTTGGAATGTCCGCTTCCCGGATCTTCAGCTGATGATAACCGGAGCGCAGGTCGATCTTAGAAAATACTGTTGCTCCTTGGAGTTGATCGAATAAATCGTCAATCCTTGGCAATGGGTATTTATTCTTAATCGTGATCTTGTTGAGTTCACGATAATCGATACACATTCTCATCGACCCGTCCTTTTTCTTCACAAATAAAACCGGGGCTCCCCATGGTGAGAAACTGGGTTGAATAAAACCCTTCTGCAACAAATCTTCCAATTGCTCCTTCAATTCTCGTAATTCGTTCGGTGCTAACCGATACGGGGATTTAGAGATCGGGGCAGCTCCAGGTACAAGATCGATTGCAAATTTAATCTCCCGATCTGGGGGTAATCCCGGAAGATCCTCGGGAAATACATCGGAATATTCGTTCACTATCGGAACCTCCTCAAGTTTAAGCTGGGAAGATTCCTCAGCATTCACCGCAAAAACTAGGAACGATTCGCAACCCGTATTTACGAGTCGCTGAGCTTTTAAAGCAGAAATCCGAGGGATTGAGTTTCTATTCTTTCTTCCCGAAAATTCAAACTCCTCTCCCTCTGGCGATCGAAACCTAACTACCCTTTTTGAACAATCAATAATGGCTCCGTATTTCGAAAGCCAATCCATCCCGAATATAATATCGTAATCATTCATCGGGATTACTATTAGGTTCACATCTAACTCTCTACCCTCAATTCTTACGGGACATTTCTCAACCACCAAATTTGATCGAGTTGGATCCCCATGTGGTAAAGATACCACGAAATCACATAATCATATCAAAGTATTACACTTAACTTACAGGCGAGGCTGGTTCTCCCGGCTTTTGAGTGCCAGTACATGGACAGTCTTCAGAATCTAAAGCCTAAGCTCTGATACCACCTGAGGCGACCCTACTTCCTAATTAAGTTAATTGGCGGATTTCCCCGCAACAGAACACGCGGAAGACCCGATAAAATTTTTTATTTAAACAACCACATAGTATTATATCGGGTTTACAAAAATATCTACTATTAATACTTTGGGCCGAAGCCCCAAATTTTCAAACCCAATATCAAACACTATGCCATTCCACAGGTCGCGTCCCATGTACTGCGCCACCCTCAAAAGTCCGTGGAGTCACCGCCGCCAGCTCGCCATGAATCTCAACCCTGACACTAGTCGGTGTCGGGTTCATTCTTACCTACAAACAAAAATAGGATAGAACCCTGAGCTATTGCCCAGTAGGTGATTACATAACATGCAATACGTGCGTGCACTCCACCCAATCCCGGTTCCTCACAATATAATATAATGCACACTCGACAAATCTCATCTATCAATTCTCAATTCTCAACAGGGCCCTAGGTCAGACTCGGCACCCACGCGCGCAATGGCAAAGTACACCATCAACCATGCGGTAGCCCACACCGGCCGCGCCGGGTCGCTCCTTCCGCACACAATCTCAACCCGACGGCTTTTTCCCCGAATGTTATACCACAAGTTCGGGTAGACAGGAATCTCACATCTGTCTGCCGTCCCTGAGCCAAATAATATCCGGTGGTTTACACCTCGGGTGGCTCAATCCCGAGTAGATGGGTGTCGCAAACCCCCTCTCCCACCAAGTGCATAATCGAGTCTGAACCTGACTGCCAAAATCGGCAACTCTACCCTTCTCACATTCGACACAATATCGTGTCACCGTATCATTACGGTACCTTCACCTCTCTTATGCATGTCGTGAAATGCATATCACATTCGTCACATATATCACGTATTATTTCTTACAAATAATACCCCAAAATACTCTCGTATCTTAAAATAAGGGTTGACCCGAAAATTCTAGTCAAAGTATGAATATACTTTGATTTAAAGATAAAATGAACTTAAAATAATTTTATTTGAATATTTGGGCCTAATTTAAGACAAAAGTCCAAAAATAATTAGACTGGTCGAATCGTGAAGTTCGGTCAACTTCAGACTTTTTTTAAAAGCATATGGTCAACCCGACATTTGGAGTCAAAATTCGGGACTCTTCACAGTGTTAGCGGTATTGCCCGAATTTGGATTTCGCGCGTCATTTGATCGAATTTGCGAAGTCTGATTTAGTTCGCGTGTCACCCGAAATTCACTCACAGGAATCACCCCGCGAAATTCAAGTTGACCCGCGAAACTTTAGTCCGACCCGCTACTTCTCTCACAGGAATCACCCTGTGGTCGACCCGCGAAATTAATTCTGACCCGCGAAAAACCCATTTACTCACACAATAAAATCCATTTGAGTCCGCGAAGAACTTTTCGCGACCCGAATATAATTCGCGAACTAAACTTCGGCGAACTATCGAAAATCTGCCCGAATTTCAACCTTTCAAATTTGGCGAAATTTAAAATTTGGCCCGCGACCTTCTTTTCTCACTCACATCTTTACAAATCTTTCGGCCCGCGAATTTTATCGCAGCCCGCGATTTTCTTTCCTCTCTCACACTTCACGAACCTTTTTGGCCCGCGAATTCTTTTCAACCCGCGAATTTCTCATGAGCTGAAACTTTCTTCATCTCATCGAAATTCATATTTTCCAGAACTTCATCACATGAATCCGTTCCAGATTTCACATAAACATGTAAGAATTCACAGAACTCATATATTGAGCTCAAACTTAACATCTCAACACAGCAAATACAACACATAATCATTCAAAGCTCCCGAAATTCATGAATTCGGATGACCTTTCATCCAAATTCGTTAAACTAAATAAATCAAACTTAAAAACAGTTTGTAGGGGTTAAAAACCACCTACCTCACTTCCAAGTTAGCCGAAATTGCTTAGTTCTTCTCTGCTTTTCTTCATTTGTTTTCTTTCGTTTGATATTTTCGTTTGTCCTTATCACCTTTTGAGATAAACCTTTAAAAGGAAAGTTACGTTTCCTTTCTCTTAAGGAAATCTCTTATTGGGCCTACTTTAAATTAATTTGGGCCCATATCTATTTATTTTACTCAAAGAGTATTTTTCTTATTTTCGGTTCAATTTCCCGAAAATTCGCTTTGTCCGAAAATTAACTTCATAATTTTCCGAAACTTACAGAATAATTTTCACGCTAATTGCGCATTATTCCCGTATTAATTTTACGGGTATTACAGTTCATGATCAAGCTGAAAGCCCACATAGAAATATTAAAGAAGGCCCAAATTAAAGGAAAGTCAAAATCAAGATTTTAAGTGAAGACCTTCAAAAGTTATCAAAATGAAGAATCATTGGAACAAATGGAGATAGAATCCACCAAATCTTATTTAATTCCCATCAAATTTATTTGTACGATTTATCTTGATTATATAAAATCAAGCAAATGCACTACAATAGTTTTTCACCGACTTGTAGACGTTGAAATGGAGATAAATGGATTCTTCGATACCTTCAAGAAACAATTAATATTAGACTACATTATTAAAATGACTCGAAAGCTGATTTAATCGGGTATGCACATGCCGATTTTCTACTAGACACACATAATGCTCGATCGCATATTGGTTACCAATGTTTCTTGGTGGTCAATTAAGCAATGTTTAATGACCGATTCATCTAATCATGCGTAAATTATAGCTATTCTTGAATCTAACCGAGAATGCATTTGATTGTGATCGATAACTAAGCATATACGACAAACTTATGAGTTATTATAAGAAAAGTTACTTCCGACTATTTTCAATGAAGACAAAATATTGTATCTATTGTCCATTTAAAGGAATGACACATCAAAGGAAATCGAATCAAACATACCCAAATTCTTCTTTGTACATGAACTTCAGAAGACCGATGAAATGGATGAACAACAAGTTCGATCAAGTGACAACCTTGTATATTTAATTAGACTTCAGAGGCTCAAAGATCTTGATGTTTACATCAGGACAAGATAACATGTGTTGCAACCTTTTCCCCTTCACACTTTTCTGTCTCCCGGGATTTTTCCTATTGAAGGTTTCTAATTAGTCAACTCAAATTATAAGAATCTATTCTTTAGAATGGACATGTAAGAGAGAATATTAAAAATGGATGGATGCCCCATTTTTGCTCATATATACATTTATTGGTTACCTCAGTCTTTGCCTATAAATAGGCATTTGATTTCCATTTGATTGATGTACGAACAGCCTAAATTTCATTTTTGTCCGTTAGATGTTTATATTAATACATGTTTGTATTATATAACTAGTTTTTTGTTCGTGCAATGCACGAGTCTTGTGTGCATAAAAATGTGAGCTAATAAGATAATAATTACATGTCACAATGTAAAAAATACAAAGTGAATTCAAATTCAGGATACAAAGATCCTAACACGTTAAAATTAAGTAATCGTATTAACCTATAAAGGCAATTTGTTGAACTTTGTGGATAAACATTACCATCAAGTAGATGAGTTTTTCAAAGGCCAACTCATTTGCATACTACAATATAAAACAAACTATTAGATTATTGAGTAAAAATCATCCCCACAAACCAATAGAGTATCTGAAGAGCAACTTTACAGCAAAACAATAGCTGAATCAATGAATTCCCCACTCATAGAGGCAAGAAAATAACATGAGCTATTCTGGTAAATGTGGCAAATTTCTTACGCAATTGATGATTCGATACTAATTGTCTCCTCATTCAATCCTCGCCCGATCGAACCTCGAAATGCCCCACATTCTTATCCTGCACAGTTGAATTGGTAGATTATTTATAAGGACGTTTTTTTTTCGAGGGTGTGTGTGTGAATGAGGTAAAATGAGAAATTGGGAATTAACATGGAAAGAGACATGAATTTTTTTTTAAAAAAATAAGAGGATTAAAATAAAATAGGGGTAACAAACTGCGATCATACGCTTCCCTGGCCTTGTTGAGTGCGGAGTTTTGAGACTTGAACATCCTCCGTTGAAGAAAACGCACGCAGAATGGATCCATATTTCTTATCAAAATTATGTTTTTTGCTCTAATGCCTCTGCGGGATGCATTTATAGTAACCGTTTCATCTCCAGAATGTGTTTCCTTGGGTCTGAAACCGAAGAGATCTTGAAGAATCTGATTCTTCCGAGCCATAAAAAAAAGTATAGCATACATAAAACATAAAAAGCCACAAATAATATGTAATGACATACAAAACCAACTTTGCACTAAAAAGGTTTGACGGTAGCAAACTTGCATATGCCTTTAAAAGCCAAGAAAATGCTTAAAGAAGTTAAAGAGCATCATATAATGAAAAGATACTACACCAATTACATTATAAGTAATGAAAAAAAGACAAAACATGTATCAATTGAGCACATGCCTCAGTAGAGAGGTCTCTCATTTGGTTGAGGATTTTAGTCTTATCCAGTAAATGTACGTTACTTTACGATTCTCATGGCCGTCGTCGGGATTATCACCCAAGGGTTTGGTGTCACAGAAATTCTAAGCTCTTCAAAAATGAAAGCGATAGCTTCACCGACTGTAATGCGAAGGTCTCTCTCTCTCTAATAATGTGCAAAAATGGTATAAATACCTGATCAAATTTTCGTTTAAGTTTAGCAATGTTATTGGGCACAGAATAACATAGAGATTAAGTCATACTTCTGCCAGCATTTAGAGTCAAGACTTGCCACATTATCAGCATTGAAGTTTTAGTTTGCTCTAGTATTCACCACCAGCAAGACACTCGAGTTACTGCGATAATTTCAAAAATAGAAACATTAATCCGTGGAATAGAATAGGTAAGATAACGCCAATAAGAAAAAAGAAAAAAGAAAAAAAGAAGAAAAACTAAGCAAAATGACATCATTAGTGGCCATACCGAAGATATCTTGATCGTGCCAGACCAATTCTTTTTCGGAAATTGGAAACAATGAGTCAGGCAACATCTCTTCAGCTTTCTCGCCGGGACCAGTAGCCAGCGCTAAAAGTCGGACAATACATAAGATTTACTGAATATTACTATCTGAGAGGTAAATGATTAAATTTTACAATGGAGGTTAGAACAAAACCGATAATAACATGAGCAGCCAAAGCAACCTCTTCGGGGGAACCCCTTTTGATTGAATTACGCACAACTGCATCAATATAATAAAACTACGTAGAAAAGAAAGGATATTATGGAGTGTTGAACGAACACATACATATCTGCTTCATAGAAATTATATTTAATGAAATCTAAATGGAAAAATTGCAGCAGAATAGTTGTGGTAGAGGTCGTGCATAATTATTTTCGACAAACTGATATCGCAGACTTATTGAATGACCGATAATTGATGCCAATGCTTGCCCATAGCCCCTCCATGACTCTACTCATTGTAATAAGAAACATTTTGGAAACATAATCAATCATAAAGAAATGTTAAATAAATTTAGATCAATTTGCAGGTCAAACCCATAAGAGTAACCTCGGCAAACATACGTTTAGATTAAAACCACGGTTAATAAGATATGGATTAAATATTGATATACAACACAACAAAATACATTTCTCTTACAACGCAATTACACACCGATCAAGCAAAGATTCTCTATCCACCTCCACTTCAACTCCGTCGAACTTGAGAAACAAGACTAATTATATTACGAATATACCAATTCAGAATCAGAAAAAATTTTCTTTCTTTCTCTCAATCAACAAAAAATATTTCTTCTCCATCCACGATATAGGCATTTCTCTCAGGGCCTAACATAACAACCTGCAAAAGTCATCAGTCTCAATCATCCACGAGTAATAAGATTCGCTCTATACCGTAACACTTGTTAAGTTGTAGAGTAAATATTTGCAGTTGTATATCACTACACGTGTAATTATCTCATTTGGTTATCTAGCTAGTTAGTTGCTCCAGTTTGTATATAAACGATTGGAACACTGTTACATAGAGAATGAGTAATACAATTCTGATATTTTACCACATTTCGTCAAGTGGTCTGTTTCTTTTCATGGTATCAGAGCGTATCTCGGATGATCAAAATTGATTCTGTAGATGAATCAATTCATTCCGCAATTGTTAAAATTGCATGTTTTCTCTTGATCGCAATTAAATTTTGATTTCTTCAACTGTAATTTCAATCGATTATAGAATCAGAAGCATCACATGAATCCGAATAAAATTCATCCAATTCGTCGCAAGCTCCAGAATCTGCATATGCTAATCCATCAAATTCTCTTTATCTTCACCCGTATTCTTAATCAAATTTTGGTACCAGATGAGCTGAGAGGATGTGACAACTACGGAGCCTGGAGCAAAGTTATGGTGCTCTAGTTGAAATGTAAGAGCAAGCTTGGGTTCGTTAATGGTAAGTGTCCTAAACCTGCTCTTGAATCTGAACACTTTGATCGATGGGAGAAATGCGATTCTATGGTATTGTCTTGTATTCTAAAGTCTGTGAGCAAGGAAATATATCGAGGACTCGTCTATTGTGATACCGCGTTTAGAGCCTGAAAAGAACTTGAGGAACAATACAGCAGAGTTAATCGGAGCAGAATTTTTGCGTTGTTTAAGGAGATTAATTCACATGTTCAAGGAATTGAGAATGTGATGGGATATTACAAAAAGCTCAAGCAAATGTGAGAGGAATATGAGTCGTTGTTAAATATATAATCTCCAGCAAAAGAAACTGAGAAATCACCCTTCCACTCTTATATGGTTGAGCACAAAATAATGCAGTTCTTGTCTGGATTGAATGAGTCTTATGCACCTTTGAAATCGCAGTTGATTCTTGTCGACGCATTAACAAGCATATGTTATGATATGCAATGAAGAGATGCAAAGGAGTATGCCAATTGCAGCTCTAATTGATAATTAAATAGGCTTATCTACTACTGCACCTCATTACAAAAGGCATGATCTCATATGAAGTCATTGTGGAGTTCAGGGACATTCTAAGGAAAGGTGTTATCAGTTGATTGGTTATCCCGCAAATTTCAGAGGTCAAGGCAGAGATAGAGGAGGTTTTGGACGAAGAGGATATCGATCTAATCAAGCTGTCTTTGATGAGAATAAGGGTGCTGAAGTTTTATCTGAGGAAGCTGCAGAATTTCCAGCAAATCATCGCATTTCACCTCTGCAAACCTTATCTCACAAGTAATATCAACAGCTCATGAAGATGTTGAGTGATGCCTCTGAGAAAGAAACTCGACATGCAGTATCTAATATGGTAACTGATGCCTCATGTTCACGTCAATCAGGTATGATATCTAGTCATATTATTTGCCTCAATACTGTCTTCGATCATGAGTGGGTAATAAACAGTGGAGCAAATCAACACATCACTTGCAACCTCAACATGTTTGCTAGCTCAGTAGACACAACAACCCCTGCTTCAGTTCATTTGCCCAATGGGAGTCTGGTTTCAGTGCAGAAAATAGGGACAATCAATTTGACAGATGATCTTACACTTAACAATGCTCTATACGTCCCTAACTTCCGATATAACCTTTTGTCCATATCAAAATTTACACACGATAATCATTGTTCAGTTATTTTTTATCCCAGATTTTATGTTTTCCAGAATCTTTGGAGTGGCAAGATCAAGGGGACTGGTAAACTACACAATGGCCTATATATCTTCGATCCCAAGGTTCCAGCATCTTACCAACATTATTCTCTGAATGCTTTACAATTTCCTACGTGCATTGCACAACATTTACCTGATCATATTTCTAATGACACTATCAATAAGAATTCTGCATTCTCTAACACCAAGTTTATTAGTTGCAACACTTCAGTTGATGCTTCTTTGTGGCATTTGAGACTTGGTCATGCATCATTTAATAGAAATCAATGTTTACCACATTTGAGAGTCAGTAAAAATTCAGATTTTTTTTATTGTGTTGTATGTCCAAAGGCTAAACAAGTTAGAACACCTTTTCCAAACAGCCAACATGTCTGCAAACAATCCTTTGAATTAATACATATAGATATATGGGGACCATATCATACACCTACACATTCTAATCATCGATATTTCATTACTATAGTTGATGACTTCTCGAGAGCAACTTGGATTTTTCTTATGCAACACAAAACAGAAACTATGCAGATATTACAGGATTTTCATTCATATGTTAAAAACCAGTTTCAAACCAATATAAATTGCGTTAGGACAGATAATGCTATTGAGGTTTTTCAAGCATCTTGCCAGAATTTTTTTGCATGTCATGGTATTATTCATCAAAGTTCTATTCATTACACACCACAACAAAATGGTGTGGTAGAAAGAAAGCACAAACATATCTTGAATGTGGCAAGGGCTCTCATGTTTCAATCTCATATACCTCTTAAAATTTCTGGGGGGAATGTGTTCTCATAGTTGTATATCTTATCAATAGAACACCAACACCAATATTGCAGGATAAAACACCTTCTGAAGTATTATTTCATCATACTCCAAGCATGTCACATTTAAGAGTTTTTGGGTGTCTTTGTTATGCTAAAACTCTCCTTGTTTCTCATAAATTTGCACCTAGGTCAAGAATGTGTGTTTTTCTGGATTACTCTTTGACACAAAAGGGGGTGTTGTTGGAGTTGTTAACTAATAAAATCATCTTAGCTAGAGATGTCATTTTCTATGAAAATTCCTTTCCTTTTGCATTGACAGAGAAAAAAAGTCAAGATGATGCCTTAATTCCTGATCCCTTACTGCTTTATGAGGACCTTGTTTTATCAACTGAGGCACATGTTGTATCTTAATTCATGTTTTATCAACTGAGGCACATGTTGTATATTCTTGTCCTGATAATTCCACACAGGTTAGCACTTCTTGTCCTTCACTACCTGATCCAAATAATATCTCTTATGCCCCTCGTCGTTCTTCTCGAATACCACAGAAACCTAAATGGAGCAATGATTACCTTTGCCCCACTCTAAAATCCAACAGTGTAATATATCCTATGTCTTCTGGTATTTCATACCAAAAATTGTCACTATTTTATCAAAACATTGTTTGTTCCCAAGATTCTATCATTGAACCAGATCCCTATCATGAGGCATTAAATGATCCTAGATGGAGGTCTGCCATGGATACTGAACTTCAGGCATTAGAGGTTAATAAGACATGGTAAATTGTTGATCTATCTCATGGTAAACAACCTATTGGTTGTCGATGGGTCTACCAAGTGAAACTCAATCCTGATGGGTAGAGCTGAAAGTTTGGGCCTGAGCCCATGGACCGGCCCGGCCTGCCCGGAAAAAAATCGTGTTTGGACCGTAAATTTAGGAGCCCGAAAAGTGACCGGGCCGTTTGGCCCGGGCCACGATGGCCCTAACGGGTCAGTGGGCCGCGGGCCAATTTGGCCCGCTTTTTTATTTTTTATATTCATTTATTTTTATGTTTAATATTTATAAAATTGGATTTTATAGAGGAAAAAAATATTTTTACATACAATCTTTTCAAAATTATGTATATATTATTTTATATAATATTAGGTAAGAATTATATTTTATAATGAATAACTAAAATAGTTTTTAAAAAATAAATTTAATAAATAAATAAATAAATCGGGCCAAATGGGCTAGGACCGGGCTGGCCCGGTCCATATATAAATGGGCTAGGGCCAAGATTCTATCGGCCAGTAGATATTAGGGCTAGCCCGACCCGGCCCGTATTTAATCGGGCGGCCCGCTCCGCCCAAATTTTCAGCTCTACTGATGGGAGCCTTGACCGTTGCAAAGCACGTTAGTAGCCAAAGGGTTCACTCAACATGAGGGCTTGGATTATCATGATACTTTTTTAGCCCGATTGTTAAACCAGTATCTGTCTGGATTGTACTCTCTCTTGCTGCTTCTTGTAATTGGCCTTTGCATCAGCTTGATGTCACTAATGTCTTCCTTCAGGGTGATCTCGCAGAGGAGATTTATATGCAGATACCTCCAGGACTTCACAATCCGGCAGGGGGGAATAAGGTATGCAGATTACTCAAGTCTCTGTATGGCTTAAAGCAAGCCTCGCATCAGTGGAATTCTAAGTTCTCTGATGTCGTTCGTAGCCTGAGATTTGAGCAGTCGAAACATGATTATTCACTATTTGTGAAAAAGGACAAAGACAAGGTTGTTATGTTACTCGTTTATGTCGATGATATAGTGATTACGGGGAATGACAAGGACATGATATCCTCTCTGAAATCTCATTTACAGCAGATTTTTTATATTAAAGACCTTGGCCAGTTGAAATATTTCCTACGTATTGAGGTGGCTAGGCACAAGGATGGAATCTCCTTGAACCAGAGAAAATATGTCCTTGATTTATTGAAGGAAACAGGAATGACAGCTTGCAAACCTGCTACTTCACATGTCGAGGCTAGCATCAAGCTGACTAGTTATGAATATGATGTTCATTTACAAAAGAACTCACATGACAAACTTCTTTATGATCCTTCTAAGTTTCAGAGGTTGATAGGCAAGCTAATATATTTAGGAATGACCAAGCCTGATGTGAGTTACTTTGTGCATAACCTATCTCAGTTTATGCACGAGCCAAAAATGTCCCATATGAAAGCTGCTTTCAGAATCATGCGGTACCTTAAAAGAACACCAGGCTTAGGAATTCTTTTATCAAGCAGCAGTAGAATGAAACTCAAAGCGTATTGCGATGCGGATTGGGGATCATGCCTAATGATCAGACGATCAACAACGGGCTTTATGATAAAACTTGGTGAATCTTTAGTTTCTTGGAAAACTAAGAAACAGAAAACAATTGCACGGTCATCATGTGAGGCGGAGTACAGAGCATTAGCAGTTGTGGCATGTGAGATTATTTGGATCAGAGGATTGTTGAATGATCTACATGTAAATCTAGAAAGTCAAGTCCAGGTTTTCAGTGACAATAAATCGTTTTGAGCATAGCAGCAAAGCTCGTGTTTCATGAGAGAACGAAACACATCGAAATAGATTGCCACATGATTCAAGATTTAGTGCAACATCAGATTATAAACATTGCCTACATTTAAGGAGAAAAGCAGCCAGCAGATGTTCTTACTAAAGGAGTTGGGACAGATCATTTTCGAGCCTTGATTCACAAGTTTGGTCTCATAGACATCTTCCGATAGGATACCAAACTTGAGGGGGGATGTTAAGTTGTAGAGTAAATATTTGCAGCTGTATATCACCACACGTGTAATTATCTCATTGGCTATCTAGCTAGTTAGTTGCTCCGGTTTGTATATAAACGATTGGAACACTGTTACAAAGAGAACGAGTAATACATCTATGATATTTTACCACATTTCGTCAAGTGCTCTGTTTCTTTTCAACACTGAATCAACAAAAAAAAACACTTTTCGTAATCATCAATGCATTGAATCTGGAACTAAACACTTTAATAAGATAAAATTTAAGTCTATAAGAGTATAAAGGAGATTTCACTACAGTTTTTTAGTGTCCCAAGCAAGCCAAACGGAGGATAAATGCCCCCAACCAAACTTACTCTTGTCATATCTCATGTACTTGAATGTGTCCCCTATACGTACAGAACAGACGACGGTTAGTGACTCTTGCAATAAACTGGTCAATTTTTTTTTTCTTTATCGTGAAGTAAGCATCGTATGTATCCTTGTTCAGATTACTTGTTCTAGCTTTTGCTTGTGCCATTTGATATACTCACTCAACACATATTATTACACCTTACAATCGATAAGATTAAACCACAAAAAATGCAAGAAAAAAACACAATTCCTGAGGACGATCAATGTGGTCAGTCCTAAGATACTTTTGGGAGCAGTATTGTTTTCTTTCCAGTGTAGATTGAGAAAATGGATCAGAATGAATTCTAAAAATAATAATAAAAAAGTCGATCAAAACCATTTACATAACAAACTGAATGCCACATAATAATTAAACGCACTATCATGAGGCATCAAATGGCATATTCTTAATAAGGTCATCTCCAACCCATAACACAAAAATACAATTAACTTTACACAAAAATACAGTTGTTAGAGTGGGTGAATTTCGCAAGAACGTGGTTTTTTTTTAATATTTATTAAGAGTTTTTTAAAATGTCTTATACTTCAATTAATAAGAATAAAAGATATATAAATATTTTATAACAAAAAACACTTGCTTCCCTTAGCAATTGTGACTCGGAATTCTCATTCATATATATATGAAGCTCACTATTGGTTGATATAATCGTTATTTGTTTATGACAAAATCAGATTGTTTTACTATTATTTATTGGCCTTTTTAACAAAATAAATCGAAAAAAAAGATTAATTTTCAAAATAGGGCGTTTTTTGCACCAATTACTAAAATAGAGCCAATTGCGGGCAGTACCCGCGACGTCGCGACCATTAGGCGCGACGTCGCACCCATTAGTCGCAATGTTATATTTTCGCGAAAATGTGGGCCATGGTACGGGGCTGTTGTACTGGGCAAATAATTTTTTGGCCCAGTACGGAGCGTCGCGCCTAATAGGCGCGACGTCGGGGAAATATAGATCTCAGATCTATTTCCCCGACCCTCACTCTCCCTCACTCTCTCTTCTAAAACCTAACCCTAACCTCTCCGCCGCCTCCGTCCGCCGCTCCGCCGCCTTGTTCATCCCCCGCAGCCCGACCGCGTCCGGCCCCCTCCCGCCCGACCGCTCTCTCTCTCTCTCTCTAACTCTCTCTTCTCTCTCGGTCTCTTCGCCACCGCGCCGCCGCCTCCGTCCGCCGCTCAACCCGCCGGGTCACCACGCGCAACTCGCCTGCCCGGCCGCCCTGCCGCCCGCTCTCTCTCTCTCTCTCTCTCTCTCGGTTTCTTCACCACCGCCTCCGTCGCCGTGTTCATCCCGCACCCACCGCCCCCGGCTGCCCTATCTCTCTCTCTCCTCTCTCTATCTCTCTCTCTCTCCGCCGCGTCCACCACCCCGCCCCGCTCCGCTGCCGTGTCCAACGCCTTCGCCGTCGCCGCCTCCGCCTCTCCGTACGTTTTATTAGGTATTTAGTTTGATTATAGTTAAATTGAGTTATTCGTTGTTTGGTTATAACATTAGACGAATTCGTATAGTCATTAGTCGGATCTGTATTGTTTGATCGGTTATAACATTTTTTTGTTCGATTTAGGATGGACACGAACGAATTCTACGGTCCGATCAATCATTCGCTGTTGATATTTCAAGATAGTCATCGTTGTAATGATGTGCTATCCAACACGGATGGTGCTATTGACACCCCGTTGACGGTGAGGGGGTTAGAAAACGTAGTATGGGGTAAAATTTCATGACCGGTGCAATTACACGGTCGTGTTTTGGAGAAGTTACATACTATGTCGCTGTATGGCGTCTATAGTTGTGGATCTCAGAAAATAGATCCACACTTGATTACCGCACTCGTCGAACGGTGGAGAAAGGAGACACACACGTTTCACCTACCGGTGGGGGAAGCAACTGTCACATTAGAGGACGTAGGGTTGCTGTGGGCACTCCCCGTGGACGGTATTTCCGTCAGCGGTTGTGATCCCACGTAAGACGCAGGAGCAGTGGCTCGAATAGCGAGGAGTTGACTGGGTACAGACCTCCCGAAGGAGCGTACCACGGGACCAAGTTGTCTCTCCGCAAGTTTGCGGTCTGGTTAGAAGAAATCCAGTCGACGACATGACGACGATCTAATTGTCGATCAACACGCCGCCACCATTGTTGCTGTCATTGTTGTGTTCGGTCGGTGATGTTTCCGACTCCAGTGGAAGTCACACGTCGATGACCTACCTTACGCTGCTCGAGGACATCGACGAAGCCCATCATTACAGCTGGGGCAGCGCCGTGTTGCATTCCTCTACAGAGAGCTCTGCAATCATGTCAGTCGAGGAAGATGAACATAGGTGGAGTTTTACGGTTGCTGCAGGTACGAAAGGTTTAATGAAACAACTTGTAAAGCGTAAACGATACTTATGTATATAAATAATTAAAATAGGTTTGGGCATGGATGCGTATATTACAAGTCCATCCCATTATCGCCCAACCTCGAGTGGTGATGCATCCTATTGTAGTCGATGGCATTCAGTTACCCATTCCACCGCATGCGGCGAGGTAATTGCTCTTCTAATTTCGAACTTTCAAATAATAAATTTCAGCCTAATGAATATTTATTCATTTAGATGGAATGCATTGTTTGACCATACGACCTCCGCAAATTCAAATTTGCGTGCGATACGGAGTCCATCGATAGTATGTCGATGGAACAATTTGTATGGACCCCGTACAACTATCACTATCCGGAGATTTTGGCGCTACCCTCGGAATGCTGTCCTCAGTCCTCTCGGTCGTCGTGCCCGCTGATATGTTACAACATCGTCGAGTGGCACTATCCAGATCGCGTGATGCGACAGTTCGGATTGATTCAGTCGGTGCCACAACCACCGGTATATCTTACTGTAGATCTCCACCGTTTTAGCACTCGGAATGTCCCCGGAAAAGATTGGAGATCGCAGCACGAACCTCACGAGGCGTATGGAGTCAAAGGCACTCGAGGTTTGTGAATGGACTGGAGATAGGATCCGGACCGCAGTTCACCAGTGACTATTATGACTGGTACCGGTCCGTGACCCGTCGATATATCTCTCCGTCGTCTTTCACATGTCGCGAGGCTTTCAGATGGGAGATGGAGCATTCATCGACGTGATGGTTAGTTTATATATTAATTTTTTATTATATTTAATTTCGATTTATTCGCGGCAAAATAATATTTGACTATGCTAAATAACAGGCACAGCATCTCGATGACGTGGAGACAAGACGACGTCGTCGTGAAGTGGACGGAGGATTAGACGTTGTACATCGTATGCAGCGTCTAATCATCGATAGGCGTCAGCGACGTGATACCCAGTTCACCGACGTTCCTTCTACGCAAGATCGTGGGACATCATCCTCGCATCATGTCACTCAAGGTGCTGGGCCGTCGTCGTCGCGTTTTCCGACGGATTTATATGGCGTTGGTGGATATGGGACGTCGATGCCATCGGGGTACACTACGCCGATGCAGTACACTTACGAGGACGATGACGACGACGAAGATGACACGCCACCTTACCGTTCATCTTCCCATCATCGTCCATCCGAGCGTGAGGCCCCAGTTGACCGTCGTCATCTGCGTAGAGAGCAGCGTCCTCGAAGATGCGGTACCGGATGGCTTATATGCCATAGTTTTTTTGTTCAGACGATGTTTTTTTGTTCAGACGATGTTTTTTATTGTATTTATTCAGACGATGTTTTTTTGTTATATGTTATTACGACTTACGTTTTTATTTTTGCGACGTTATTATCTTATTATGCGTATCTTTATGGTGGATAATTATAAAATACGAGTTATATAATTAGTAGAGCCGTAAAAAAGGCCCGAAGCCCGCGGGCCGCCCCGCCCAGGCCCGCCAAAGGATTTTTTTGTCGGGGAGTGGGCCTAAGCGGGCCGCGGACTACAGGCGGGGCGGGGCGGGCTAGCCCGCGGGCTACCCGTCGGGCCGCGGACTACAGGCGGGGCGGGGCGGGCTAGCCCGCGGGCTACCGTCTATTTTTTAAAAAATAAATATAAATATTTTTATTAATAAATATATATATATGTATTAAATTATGTAAATGTACTAAAAGTATTAAATTAAATATAATATATGTACTAAAGTACTTAAAAATTAAATAGATCAACGTTAATATATTTTTTAAAAATAAATATAATATATTTTTATTATAAATATAATATATATGTATTAAATTATGTAAATGTACTAAAAATTAAATTAAATATAATATATGTACTAAAAGTACTTAAAAATTAAAATAGATCAACGTTAATATATTTTTTAAAAAATAAATATAATATATTTTTATTTAAATATAAATATTGTATTAAATTATGTAATGTACTAAAAATATTAAATTAAATATAATATATGTACTAAAAATACTTAAAAATTAAAATAGATCAACGTTAATATATTTTTAAAATAAATATTAATATATTTTATTAATAAATATAATATATATGTATTAAATTATGTAAATGTACTAAAATATAAATTAAATATAATTATGTACTAAAAGTACTTAAAAATTAAAATAGATCAACGTTAATATATTTTTAAAAATAGAACAACTTTTATCATTCGCGTGCAGCTTTAATCAACGCTACCTGCAACTTCAGCAACTTTTATCATCCACGTGCAGCTTTAATCAACGCTACATGCATTTTCAACAACTTTTATCATCCGCGTGCAGCTTTAATCAATGCGACCTACAACTTCAGCAACTTTTATCATCCGCGTGCAGCTTTAATCACCGCTACCTGCAACTTCAGCAACTTTTATCATCCGCGTGCAGCTTTAATCAAAGCTATCTGTAATCTATCTTCAATCTAACTGTACACAACAATATTGACATCAAAAAAAATGATCCAGAACATCTATAAAAATCCCACAAATTAAGAAAATAACATACAACATTGAGATACGATGCACCCGTTTGGTAGAGACCACGCGTCTTAATCGCTTCAATGGAAAAAGATGAATGAGGGTCATCCGATATTCGGAAATTAAAGGTCCTTGGTGATTACTTTTACGACGAACTGTGGACGTACGATATTGAAAGATGGTTCGTTGGAACATTTTCGGCAAAGCATCTATGGGTGATATCACGAATGAGACATTGTCCGAATGTCTTCAATTCCTTGCGCAACTATACAATCAACGTTACGAATTCATTTCACCGTACCTTTTCTAACGGAGAAACTTGGTCATTTGAAGCGTCGCTACCTTTTATGGACAAAACTATGCGCCGAAATGGGAGATTGGGGAGAGTATGATAGAGGATGGATTCATGCAGATACCGAGAAATGGCTTAAGTGGTTTAAGGTGGTTATTTTACTCAACGTTTTATTCGGATGTAATAAATTTTTTAATTATGCAATTTGTCATATTCTTGCAGGAGGATCCTCTTTCAACAATTTATTTCTATGAGCTCGAGCCACATGAATATTATCTGTATAAAATTTTCGGTAGCTATATCAACCCAGGCATTGACGTGCTTGCAATTCCTAACAACGAATGTCCAATAGTTCATACTCAGGCGGAAGAATCATCCAAAAGACAGTCGGTAAAACATGTCAGCTCGAGTTCGAGAGTCAAACACGATACGGGTGACGACGACTTCGTCGACACGCCACCGAAAGTAAACCGATACAATATGTCGAGTAAAATCGGCAACGCTGGCAAAAACATCATGCAATGTCGAGTTCCAGAGTTGAAGAAGATAATAGTGACGATGACTTCGTTGACCCGCCCCCGAAGGGTTGGAGAAAAACTTTTCCAAAGTGATTGTTTGTAACTTCAGTAACCTTTATCATGCGTGTTTGCAACTAATATGAGGTCAATTCGGACGTAACTGAAAATTTGTAATAATTTACTTAAAGATTTAGTACAACATATGAATACTAAAACTATTTAAAGATTACAATAAATAACGTTGACCACTGCCTCCGCCTCTTCGACCTTGTCTCCGCCTTGAACCACCACGATCCATTTCGTTCTGTATACGAGTTGTACGATTCTCCCCGGCCCTCTTCGGTACGCAGAGCGTCGTTATGTATAAGAAAGAATTCAGCAGGCTCCCAATAACATTCGTCATGTAGAGGATGAAAAAACCCCTCGTATGTTTTACGGTACGCTTGTTTGTTATAGAAATGAGCAATATGATGCATGCTATGAACTCCCCACATACGGCAAGCTGCTTGGGCATGAGAACATGGGATGAAATACGTGTCCCATTTTCCGCACGTGCACGTCTTTCCTAAGATGTTTACCACGTGCTTCCTTTGATTCACGGCCGAAGTATAAACTTCAGCTGTTTGCAAACGTGGGTCAAAATTAAATGCGACGTGACCTCCAAGAACGACTTGTCCAGTCGTTGAACCTATTCCACGCTACGGAGACCAATCGCTTTCGGTGTTAGCCATCGCTGCAGAGCACTCCGTAAATCGATTGCGAAAATATTCAACGCATCGATGAAAGCTAAAGTCCACTACTGCTTTCGGAGGCAACACCTCGCCCCTTTGAAAACTCCGTTAAGGGCCTCGGAGATATTAGTGGTCATACCCCGCATCGGAATCCACCATCGTAAGCAAACGTCCACTGCTCTTTGTCAATCTTATCTAACACTTACAGGCCGGTTCATTGAGAACTTTAATGTGTTCCATAATGCGATTGAACTTCTCCAATGTGGGCCATTCCAGCTCTATGGCATAACTGTTTTAGGTCATTGTTCTTGAATTCAGTGTTGAAGTTTGATACGACATGACGTAGACAAAACCGGTGTACACCATTCGGTGGCCTAAACTCTGATAATTCGCTTACCGCCGCCAATATTCCTATAACAAATTACGATCAATCGATTAAAAGAGTGTCAAATTAATACAAGAATGTATGTAGGAAAATAAAAGTACCTCGATGACGATCAGAAATTAGGCATACACCTTGTTCACCAACACGTGGATGTTAAGTAAGTTCAGGAACCAACTCCAAGAGTGTCTGCTTTCCGTTGAAACAATGGCAAAAGCAAGGGGGAGAAATTTTGATTTGCATCGAGCCCAGATGCAATTAACATTTTATGCTCGTATTTGGAGTATAAGTGTGTACCGTCAACGCAAACAACTCTACGACAATGCCTAAACCCATCAATACAAGGTTTGAAAGCCCAGAAAACATACCCCAATTTCTTCACCGGGTGCTTCAGTTGGAAGATTCAACCACTTGACGACCGTGTCGGGGTTGTAACGTTTCAGAGCTTTCATGAAGATAGGAAGTTGTTGGACTGAAGTTTCCCAGGTACCGTAAACATTTTCTTTCGCCCTTTTGAGGCCATGCCATGCTTGAATGTATGAGATGTCGTACCCGGTATTGTCCTTCACCAGCTGCTTTACGTTCTTTGTAGAAATTGGAGATGTCTTCACTATTCCAATCAACATTCTCGCAATTGTGTTTCGCGAAATGTTGCGGTGTGTTCTCGCCAACTCGTTCATGTAGCATGTGTGTGGCCCCCCATATATCGTAATCTTCCAATAACATTTTTTCGGTTTGAAGCATGCTCGTAACCTCCAGTGACAGTCATGGCTATGGTTGCATTTCACGCCCCATACGGTTTCGTTACTTTCTGAGACGTGAAACTCATCTAGCCACCATGTAAGAATAATCGCCAACAGATCTTGTAAGTGAGCTTTGGTACTAAATGTCATACCGACTCTGAACCTGGGATTGTCCCAATTGTAAAAATCACCGCCGCCCTCGTTGGCTTCTGGAGGCGTCATTTGATATGTTGAATAAAAAGGCACGGGTTGGTAAGGCGTACGTGCATCATCCGCCGGCATGGAATGTCATTCTCGGGACCATCATTGTTTCCATCATCGTCGCTATCGTCGTTATCTGCGGGATCCGGAAAATCGTCCAGTGCACCACCAACATCATCAGCTTCAGAGTCGCTAGCGTCACTATTTTGCAAGTCTTCGGGCACAAGCTCAGGTTGTGACACATTCGACATATTAGGAACATCACGACTGCTCGAAGGAATGTCTGTATGAGGATGGTGGAGTGAAAATTCACTCATTCCTTGAGTAACTGCCGTGAAATCAGGGAACGAGTGGCTGGAGGTGATGTTGGTGAACACGTCCGGTGCCTCTTGAACGTTCTCGCTGGCCTCGACAAACACTTCAATTAAATTAAGTTCCGCATCAGCATCCAAGAAGTACGATAGTTCCGCGTCGTTTGAAATTTGAAAGAGCCGCTGATAGAGTTGAGAATGCTGATAGTATTCATTCTTAACATGAACGGTTAAGGAGGAAAAATTGTTGTCGAGGCGAATAACCTCATATGCCCAGAAATTGAGCAAAGCTAGTGTCGCGACGAATTCGTCTAAGAGAAATGGGTGGGATGCTGTAACGGATGGAGTTTGATTCAGTAATGATTTCGCCACCGTAGTAGATAGAGACTTGAATTTTGCGAGATGTCATAATTTGAGGAGAAATTTAAATACTTCAAGTAGTTTTTTAATATATCCATGTATACGAAATTATAGTACTTTATATAGGAAAAATCGTCGCATTTAATGGACGCGACGTCGCATCTATTGGACGCGACGATTCTTCTGCAAAACTCGTGAACGTTACGTCCACATCAGTTCTACAAAAAGAAAAAGAAAATTACAGACAACGCGTGAACGATTTGTCACATCATCGCGCCCAATGGACGCGTCGTCGCATCCATTAAACGCGACGACGGGCCCAGATACGTTATCGGCCCGTTTAAGAGCCCGTTTAAACGCTTAAACGGACCGTAACGAACGTCGCGTGTAATGGGTGCGACGTCGCGGCCATTAGGCGCAACGTCGCGGGTAATGCTCGCAATTGGCTCTATTTTAGTAATAGGTGCAAAAAATGCCATATTTCAAAAATTAATCTTTTTTTTCGATTTATTTTGTTAAAAAGGCCGTTATTTATTTATTGTCAAGCATTTGGGCTGCTAACTAATTGCAAGGTTGAGTTATGGGCTTTAATATCCAATTTAGCTATGCAACTTAATGGGCCACTTTTTCTTCGTTCAGGATTATCCTTAGACTAGTAGTCGTATATAATGGTTGAACCTAGCCTAGGGTTTGGTATTTCCTGAAGCTGAGCTGCGCACCACTGCGGACCTAACGTTTCTTTCCGTGGGATTACCAGTCGAGCACCAAGAAAATGGTTTGTTTCTTATGTTTGGTCTGCAATGTTATTTCTATATTGATGTATCTGATTAAATGTCTCTGATTTGACGTTGTCGCTTCGATTCCCGTGACTAACGTTTTATGAATTTGTACGTTTTTGTGGTTTCATAGATTGTAGAATGTTTCGTGAAGCTATTTCTGTTCACATTATGCGTGTCCGCTTTTGTTGTCTATATCTCTTTCGGTCAACTTATTTGTTTGAGGATATTGAATGGTTGATTAATATTGTTTTTGATCTATACATATGTGCTGTGGTGGTGTTTGCGTTTACATGTTTTCCACTGTGCTGTACTATTTTGATGTTTGCTGTATTTAGAGTTTGACTATAATTTTCGTTTAGTAATGTTTACTCTCTAATTGGAGTTTTTTTTTTTTCTGAAATGCTGCGTGATATACAATCTTTCTTTATGAAAAATAGATTTGTAAAAATTTGAGCACTGCAGAGTTCTTGATCTCTTATTTCTTTTGTTCTGTTTTGCTTTGGTGTCTAGGCCAGAGGATTGAAGAAACACTTGAAGCGGCTCAATGCCCCAAAGCATTGGATGTTGGACAAGCTTGGTGGTGCTTTTGCTCCGAAACCATCATCTGGTCCCCACAAATCGAGGGAATGTCTTCCCTTGGTTTTGATTCTGCGAAATAGGCTAAAGCATGCTCTGACTTACCGTGAGGTGATGGCCATCTTGATGCAACGTCATGTCCTTGTTGATGGGAAGGTCAGGACTGACAAGACCTACCCTGCTGGTTTCATGGGTATGTTTGTCATTGGTTATATAATATCCATTATTTCCGTTTAGATTGTTGTAAAGTGGTTTGTGCTACGGGAACTAACCTTCTCATTCTTTCTTTTTATATATCTCTTAACATCTTTCTTCTAGAATGTTGCATTATTGAATTGTTTGACATTTAGCTCCGCGATGTTACTTTTTACTTTCATTTGTTTTTGTTATAATATCTTGTGATTTCCATCCAGATGTCGTCTCCATCCCAAAGACCAATGAGAATTTCCGCCTGCTGTATGACACCAAGGGACGATTCAGGCTCCATTCAATCCGTGATGAGGAGGCTAAGGTCTGTTATTATACACCAAATCTTGTCTTAGTTTCAACGTTTAAGTTTTGGTGATTTTGTCAAAGTGTGTGTTGTCCTAATGTCTGTTTGAATCTTGTAGTAGTTTAACTTGGTACATTTATTCACACTTTGTCCATCTTACTCTCTCTTTCTATGTATATAACTTCAGTTCAAGCTGTGCAAAGTCCGAGCGGTTCAGTTCGGGAAGAAAGCTATACCTTACCTCAACACATACGATGGAAGAACGATTCGGTACCCCGACCCGATCATAAAGGCCAACGACACCATCAAGCTGGACCTCGAAACGGGAAAGATTGTGGACTTCATCAAATTTGATGTGGGGAATGTTGTGATGGTGACAGGTGGCAGGAACAGAGGGCGTGTGGGCATCATAAAGAATCGTGAGAAGCACAAGGGAAGCTTTGAGACAATCCATGTTCAGGATGCAACTGGCCACGAGTTTGCTACCCGTTTGTCCAATGTTTTCACCTTGGGTAAGGGCACTAAGCCTTGGGTGTCTCTCCCTAAGGGCAAGGGCATCAAGCTGACTATTATCGAGGAGGCAAGGAAGAGAATTGCCGGACAATCTTCTGCAACTGCCTAAGAGTGACAGAGACAGAAAGTACCTGATGATGAGTCCTTTTTCTTGTGTTAAAACTTCTTTTGCTAGCTTAATGAGTACTATCTTAGTATCTACCTGTGTTGTTTCAGTCAGAAAATTTGTTTACATTCCTAAGTTTACTGCCTTCTTCCTGATGCTTCGCTTTTGGAACGGATTTATGTGCCAAGTTTTTTCCCATGTGTGATTACCCATCTTTGTTTTTCCTACAAATGTTAATGTGTTTGGTATTAAAATCTTTATAAACAATATGCTAGCATCTCAATATAATATTAAGGCAACGTGAGCCTTCGGGATTTTTGCAGATCTATTAAATAACTTAAGTATGAGACGTGGAGATTAGGGTTATCAATGGGGACGGGGAATGGTGATATGTTTTTTAAACCATAAGGGGGTATGATGATATGTTTTTTAAACCATAAGTGAGTGTCGCGACGTTTACAAACCACAAGGTATTAACGTGATTTTCAGTATAGATGAGTTTATCTGGATTTGTTTAGAGAAAGATTCTTACGATTTCCCTCGAAGTATACTCAAAATTGACGAATCCAAACGCAAATTGCAGAAAATTATGCAGGAAACTACGGAACTTCGGATGATATTCCGTCGGAAGGGTGTAGTAGCTTTAGCATTTTATTTTCCAAACCCCCTCGCGTCCATGCCTATTCATTTCTTATCATGAGGACGTAACCTTTTTGTCTGGGATCTTATATCATGTTGAATGATCACGAGCTTTTAGGGGAAGTGGTCATATAGTTAAATCATTTTTATTCTTTTTTTTTCTTAAAAAGACAAACAACAATTTTATGTAGGCAAACCTGCTTGTTTTATGATTTCATTTTGAACTTTTTTGGGAATGTTCACTAATATTCATAATAATAAGATACAAGCAGCATATATTGAGTAACGATCCTGACGCACCAACCGATACAAGACTACCGGGGTCAGCATGCCGGAAAGCATTAACACAAAACAAACTACCATGTAAAGTATATCGATTAGCTCCATCTTCTATTCCTTTCCGTCCAAAGATAATAAACAATCAAAGCAAGCCTATGTTTGTCGGCCAGATATTGTAAATGACGACCTCTCAATTTCCTGCCCCTAGTCCATTCTCGATATGGCCACATATATCTCGTTCGTGCTCTTAGAAGCCTCAAGCGCCTTGTGGAGAACGGGCAATCGAAAACAAATGACTTATCATTTCGGTCCCGACATTACAAAGGAGACATACATTCCCATTTGCAATCCTTGCTAGTCATGCTTTGTCCCTTGTAGAAAGCCTATCATGGATTGTCAACCATAGAATGAACTTGTACCTTGGTATACGCATTGCTCTCCCAAATAGCTTATCCAATAGTTGGATGGTCTCTTACAGCGAGTAGCTTTCATAGCAGAATATGTAGTAAACCGCTCTGTGACTTGGTCCAAATAGTGGAGTCACTTTCATTTGGATACACACTCGGGGATGACTTAAACATCTCGATATGCTCCAAATTTCTTGTAGCGGGTCATTTTCATGTTTCCTATGTAATAAAACGGTCAAGATAAGGCATCTCTTGGCATTCCCAAAGTCATGGATGCCCTCGATACCTTTCGAGAAGAGGTGTATGACTAGCCGTGAATCTTGCCATATCAACATGGTGTTGCTAATACGATATGATAGAAAACGCCGAACGGTAGCACGGAATTCTAAGTTTTGCTTCCAACTCTATGCATCGGCACTCGTGATGCTCCATATCGACTGATTATGTAACCCATTTGTTATATCCCGTGATACCCAAATAGAGTGACGACCACCAACAATAATGCTTCATAAGTGCTTCATCATCAGAACAGGGTTTGTCTCCATAATCGACTGTATTCCCCAACCTCCCTCATCCTTTGGTAGACAAAGATCCGCCCAAGCTACTCTAGCCATCGTTCCTCCCCATAAAATTTTTTGTTTCTAGTTTTTTTCTTAATAACTTCTTTAGGCAATATAAATACTCCCCAACATTAAACATGAAGAGTGCTAAGTACTGATTTGATAAAATTGCATTCTCCCCGCGTATGATAAAGATAAATTTATTCACAAACCTAATCGAGCATCCAATTAATGACTAAGCGATGCACAGTCAAAAATCGTTAGCTTCGATGTAATAAGAGGGACCCACAATAACGAACTAGGAGCTTCCCCGTATTGAAACTCATGTTTCCACAAATGTCGGGTACCAAGTGAGTTATCCACTTGGATAAAACATCTGACTCTTCTTCGGATTTACCTTAAGTCCTGACAAACTTGGAAACAAATCCAAACAATTTTTTAGGTTGATAATGTAATGAAGATCCGAATGACAAAATAAAAGGAGATCATCTGCAAAGTGATCATAAATATATTCGAATATCACATCTCCAATTATCAAAATCTTGAATCGGCCTGAATCTTTTTCCATAAGAATTCCATACAAGACCTCCATCACTAGAGTAAATAGGTATGGTAACAGATCTCCTGGTCAGTCCAGGTTTCCTTTGGAAAAAACCTTCAGCTCTACCATTAAGGTTTATTGAGAAGAACGTCTTCGTCGCACAAATTCTAATCCCTTGTACAAAAGATGGAGGAAACTGCATTGCTTCAAGTGTCACCAAAAGAAAATGTCATTCAACTTTATTCATATGCTTTTGCCAAATACATCTTAAATGTCACTCTCCCTCGGTAGCTCATTTGCTTATATCCACAACAAATTTTCTTGCGGTAAAAGAATATTATCGCCAATTTTCCATCTCGGTACAAAGGTCGTTTCAGTTGGATTAATCAAGTCGGGCAAGTTCCTCACCATGTGATTCTCTAATACTTTCGAAATCACCTTTTAGATAATATTGAAGGAAGAGATTTGCCTATAATCTGTAGCCTTTCTTGGAGAATCAACTTTGGAATCAAGGTTAAATAAGAGTCGAGTTGATTCTGTTAAGGAATTGGCTTCAAAGAATGCATGCACTGCATTGGTGATATATGCCCCTACGACCTCTCATGCAGATTTGTCGAAAGCAGCAGTAAAGCCATCAGGATTCGACGTGTTATGTATTGAGAATAAAACTTCCTTAATCTCACTATCCTCAAATGGATTAGTTATTTCTTGTGCCTCATCGGCTGTCAAAGTATGCTCAGTAAATTCCTTTAAGTCGAATGATAACCCCGTAGTACGTATTAGCTGGCAGATCAAATCTTCATAACCGAGTAAGCTCCTTTGTTGCATTATCTTCATGGTTATGCCAGCTCCATTCGCGTCCTCAAGGGATAAGATGTGATTTACCGCCTGACGCAAAGTTATCTTTTTAAAACAGAAAGTGGAGCATTGACCCTTATCCTTCAACCATGTCATTTTAGTCCATTGTGATAGTACCTCATGTTCCACATCTACGGCTTTTGCTTACAAATCCCAACAAAAATTCTCAAGATCAATAAACTTTCGCTCCACAATGAAGAGCTGAAAAAATTCCTAGCTGATTTCTAAGAATCTATTTGCTCGCCGACATTTGAGCAAAGCTCCCATTTTCTCTTCGAAGTTGCGTAAATAATAATTTAAGCATGTTAAGCTTCTTCACAACCACAAACATTGGATAGCCAACGAAAATTTCCTTGCAAACCGCACCACCAAGTGACAAGAACCTTGGATCACTAACCAAGAAACTATCAAATTGAAAGCACATTCTTCGTGACTAGTGTGACTGACGCGCATCGAAAATAAGAGGATACTGATCAGATGTGTTCGCAATTTGGTGTTTGATTCGGTAGGCCGCTCGGGGCGATGCGCAGCGGATAATTCAAAACGAAAGTGCGCATTTATCGTATAAATGCAACCCCGCCGGTTCATCTAGCGAGTACACGGATCGGCACCATTTTTAAATCACGTACGTTGTACGAATTTCACATAGTTAGGGTTTTGGAATATACCTATTCCTTAGCCTCTTTAGCGATGAGTGAGGGGGAATCAATTCCCGGTATGTAGCTACCACCGTCTTCGTACGTTCGCCGTAGGTATCACCGGTCTCGCACACTCGCCGTAGGGATCCAAATGTCTCCCCTCTAATCGAGTCCACCGTTTTGGATTACGACACCGAAATTATCTCTTCGCTAGTAGAGACTAACCCGAAAATTAAATCGATACACCACAAAGGAAATAGCAAGAACTTTTTCTTTTACTATCGGCCCACGTCGAAATGAAAGGTTTGGGATGATGATGAGTCTTGTCTACTTTTTTTTTTCTTTTCACTCTTTTTTCTATCGTGTCACATCATTATATGTATATATATATATAGCCTTTTGCATAGCTTAGCCTTTTGCATAGCTTAGTAGAAACGGCTCCACTAATTAGGAATTAAATTCCATTTCCTTTCCTCTTTTGGTCAAAGCAAGACCACCAACTGCTTTCCTTTCCTCTCTTGATCAAAAATTAATTAGCATTAATTTCTTTAAAATCAATATTTAAAGACGTTAGAAACATTTTCTTCTAATTAGTCAAAGCATTCGACGTGTGCTTTTATGGGCTTTAATTTAAATTTTAAACTCCAATTTAAAATCCAACAATTAATTAGGTAATTCTAATTAATTACCAAATTAATATATAAGCCCAATCAATCTCAATTGATTATTTCATTTCCTTAATTAAATAATCAAAATTATCTAATCATATATTTAATTCAACAATTGAATTAAATCCAATCAAAATATTGGAAATATCAATTTCGTATTGTTATCCACCAAAACTTTGTGTGACCCTTTTAGGTTCACGATTAACACTAGTAGTGGGTTTACAACTTATTGTAATTAACTGAATTAACTCTTTAATCTCTAGTACCCACAAATCACGGGAACACCTAGCAAGTAGCGTGATCACCTAGCGTTAAGTGAAATAGCGAGTAAACCTTTTTCAATTGTGAGTGCATACATGTAAAATCCTTTCGACGTCTAATTTCCCGATCAGACCTTGGGCATGGAATTATATGTCGAAACTCAATTGGTCTAATAACTATGATTTCATTTCAAGTTTAAATGATTCATTTATGAATCTCAATTCATCATGCCTTGGCCAAGGACTTTGAATCATAAACTATGAAAAACATAGGAAATTCACTTATTTTAATATAAGTGTTGAATTCTATGTTGACCACAGATAAATCTCTATACACACTAATACAATACCCAACATATCCCTTTTGTGATTATCTAGTAATCAAAAGATATATCAAAGTAAAGCATAATATGCACAAGACTACTATCGTGCCTCAAGTCAGAGGATTAGTCATGTACTATCGCAACATGAAAATTCTTATTCGACATAAAAGTTTCCAGTTAAGAATTTTCAGCGGGTCAGGTTCAATGAACTTGTTCCCTAACAAGCATCTGCATATATGCATTTGCGTCAACACGCTAACGTTAACGGAACATAACATTCTTGTCTCACAAGCATGCATCATATACACAAGTCTTTCCGGGTTATTCAATGTCCTGTCTTGAAATACCCATCGACTTGGAACTTTATTTAAGATCACAGCCTAAGACATATTCCATAATCGCCATCATATGCGCAACCATGTCCATCAGCTTACAATGATCTAAGGACTTTATCATAAGTGCAAATAATTAAATTAATGCATGCACAAAAGATAAAGATAATGCCTTTTATTAGATATATTTCCAATAAATTGTCTTTACAAGTAGAAAATATCCAACCAAGTTGGAACGCTGGGCATTCTACTCTAACATTTGGCTACGAAGATGCTAGTAAACCTAGAAACCACATAAGGTTAGCCACCATTTAGTCAAGTCTTCGCCAAACTCCTGCCTCCCCTCATGTTGATTAAACCATGCAAAGAAGGGTCTCTTGGAAGTATTGTAAGATCTGCCTCAATAAGCCATTCATCAAGATCATCATACTTAATGTGACTATGCACCCCACCCCTAATCTCATTCAGCCCTAGTACAACATTAAAATAGCCCACAACAAGCCATAAAGATTGTAATTGATTTTCTACCATTGTACTTCCCATGTACTTAAGTAACAAAGATTTCGTTATTGTCCGCTCGAATAATCACTTTACGATAAACAACTTGTGAATATACAAACTCAATAGTAACTGAAACATACATAGGATCTCATCCAAACCATATACGTGAAGCAGTCCCCTGAGATTTAATTGTCGTCGATATAAAGGACGCACTTGTAGCTGAAATCCTTATCTCCACCAAGCCAGTCAATTTTACATCAAACTTCAAATAGATCCTTCGCCGACTTACTATTGTCTCGTTTATTGAGACCACAAACATCCTAGCGTCCATTAGGTATCATTTTATCGCCCTATCATTTCATGACCCGTAATATATAGGATTAAAAATATAATTAAACATTTTATTCTTGTGAGCTAAATCAGCTTGATATAGTTGAGAGATGATAACTTGAAGAATCTAGAGATGCTGCGTTATTCTATTAAATCCTTTTTAGTTAGAGCATGTCCACTGTGACTCCAAACGTAGTGTTTCACGCCAGCGACGATATTGGAGGAACTCACACGTCATTCCAAATGTGAAGGAGTGAACAGTGCTGCGCTATCTGTAGGGGGTCATATTCACCCTATATCTCTATTTGCTTTTTATTTCTTTTATTTTTAGTTTGGTTAGTTTTAGGGTTTTTTTGTTTATGAGAATGGAAGGTCCTGTCGATGGGACGATGAACAGTTGAAATAGTGGGAGAAAAAAGTTTTGTTTTTTTTCTTCTTTTTCATGTTTCTATTGTGTTTTCTTTTTCCTTTATTTATTTGGATTTTATATATTAGTTTCATATATTCAAATTCAATTTTTTCTTCAATACTTGATTAGGAGAACTTAGATGATTGAAATTTTCATTATTTTGTAATTTCTATAATTTATGTAATTAGATAATAACCGATATTAAATATTATAACTTTTACAATATTTAATGTGGTATATATTTTTTTTTTTGTATAGAATATACTCCATTTGCTCCTATAATTAATATTTATGAAAATTAGACGGAAATTACGATTATCACAGAATGACTTATGTCCTTTTTTCTTGATAACAATACTTCATGTGGATTAATATTTGGTTAAACTCCTCTATAGCTCCATGTTGTTAAACTGAAAATCACGTTACACCTTCTAGTTTGTAAACGTCATGTCACTCTGTTATGGTTTAGAAAACATATCACCGTATCACCGTACCCCCGATCAGCATTTGCCCTGAGTGCTTCGAACGCGCAATTTATGCAGCTGAGAATATGAGGAGATTGTGAAAGTTAACTAAACCACGATGAGTTTTATGTTATTTTAAAACCATATGATTTTTTGTGCTGAATTTCAAAACCACTGGGGTATTTTATGATTTTTAGCCTTAATTTTTTTCAAAATCGTCGGTTTGATGTAGAACAAAGATAGTACGAAATTTTGTTTTATAATTCATATATAAAATATAAAATAGAATATAAAGAAAATATTAGTTTTAGAGGAAAATATGGAGATGGTAGAAGTTACCATGACTGTGCAAATTGTACAAAAAGTGATGATAACAACTCTACGTATAAAGATACAAAGGCCGTCCTTTCTCCACGTACGAATAATTCAGTGGGATTATTAATATATTCGCACATTGATTCGATTGATACTTTCTGCAAGGATAGATGATTTCAATTATGTTGTAACAATAATACTCGCAAGCCAAATAACTTTTTCGAACATTGCAAAACCACTCCTAAGAATACACAAACACTGTCTGGCATATAATAATCCATCCCATCCATCCCAGACATAAATCTACAATGCATAATAATCAAGCAAAGCAATCAGTTTTGGTCTTTCTCAAAACAGCAAGCCTAAGTGGATGCCTTGTGTGTATATCAATAAAAAGATGGAGAACTCCCGGATTTCGATTGTCCACATGTAACCCATCAAGTTAGAACCTCGAATAAAAGAGAAAGAAAAACTAGAACAAATGGCACAAAACTTATGAGTCCAACATCTCTTCTTGTATCTCGTTTGGTGCAATAAGCCCCGGGATAGACAGCATACGCTGCCTTTCCCTTTCTCTTTGTGCAGCAGCTTCTTCGTCGTAAAGATCTTTGTTGTCCTGCACCATTAAAATAAAATCCACAACAAGCAATTAAAACAGGAATTCATCACCAAACATCCAAGTTTTTCACTTTAGTACATATTTGCTAGACCATCATATTTCCGGGCTTTTAACACAACAATGCCCGGAGGAGTGTAAGTGCCTTCACCTGAGCTGAAAATCCTTTTGATTGCACAAGGAAATCTCTAATGTGGTTTTTGAACGACGATAGATCACCTCTTGACTCAAAGAGTCCATTGACAAATTGGGTTACCTGGACAACTCCCAAGAGTTGTTAGGTAATGAAGCAACAGCTACAAATATTAATATGTGTTTGTGTTTGTTCCGAGAGAAAAATTATATTAAAATACCTCAGCTGCTGTCATGTTGGGGAACGACGAACTCAGAAGTTTAATAGTATACTCGCGAACAAACATTCCATTATTTGGGTAAGGATAGGGAACCGTTGCAGCATCCCATAGAGGCTCAGTTAAAAAACCAGATTCAGCCTGTAATTATTTAAAACATTGATTGTTAGTAGTTCGGTGAAAAAAAAAAACGAAATTTAACGATGATTGATCGAGAGATGAGGCTATCTAGTACGTTACCAGGCAAAACAAGAGTTGAAGAACCAGCACGTGCAATTTAAAACCCGGTTTATGGAATGTGTCCGTTAGAACAGCAAATATTTCTTGTTCTATGGTCAGAAAATACGTCCTGTAAAACCGGTTGCAAAACTCCGAAGCCTGAGAAGCAACAAATATTTATATATGTAAAGTGATGTCAATAAGATCCAACCCAAGTAGATAAGTTACAGAATGGAACAAACGAAACAAAAATGCACCTGAAAATTTTTCATCATCTCCAATAGAAGACTGAGTCCAGTTTCAGCTATATTTCTCTCGGTATGACGGAAAGCCCAAATGATTGAATCCATGACAAGTTTCAGTTGCTGAATAACAGTAAGTTAGATAGCAAAGTCACAAAGGAAAAGAAAAAAAAACTCCACATGCATTAATAAAGGCCCATGGCTAACAGTTGAAATAATCATAAATTTGTCTTCTTTCAAATTGTTAGGAAATTTGACGTTCTGATACATACCTCACTGGACAAGCGAATCAAAGCAGGGAAACAATGTGAAGCTATGGCCCCAAGTAGAGAAAAGAACTTAAGTCGATGCTCGGGATAGTCCTCAAAATTCTTGGTTATCATCTGAAAGAAAGAAAAAACAAAGCCCCCCCAATAAACCACTCAATCACCATAATTAATGTGATAGTCACGTGCCAAGAATTTCATGTGTTGGGATCTTAAAAGACACTTAAAATAAGGTTAGTAGTAACTTATAAATGACATAAAATCCACCAACCTCTAGCGTGCACTGGAATACAGCTTCAAATATACAAGGAACATCCTCAATCATAGTCCCCTTATACCTATACAAAAAAAGACGGCAAAATCAGAAGCAACTCCCAGACTTAAAAATGCCTGTCGTCGCGTATATTGGCCGAGTGAAGAATAGAGGCCGATAGCTGTGAAGCTGTCATAGATCAACTCAAAAAGCAATTATAAGAATCCTTGACAGAATCAAGAATCGGCCTAGAAGACATTGATACGAGAAATTTCCACTTCACCAGCATACTTATTTATTATTGTGGCAAAGAGAGAAAGAACTTCTGATTCCCTCGCATCAGGCAAATTTCTGGCATAATCCCCAAGCACAGGGTCCATCATTGGAGGCACAAATTGTTTCCCAATATGCGGTTGGTCTTCAGCTTTGTCCAAAAATGTCTCCACGAGCTTTAGAGTTTCCCTCTTGACCGAGCTGTGACAGGAACACGAGGAGCATAACTACAGAAGCCACGAAGAGGGATTTAACTATATGGTTCAGAGTGAAATATACCGCAATAGTTTCACAATAGATGTCCTTGAAGCATAAGGTCCTCCTTGAGCTATACTAGAGGATATCAGCTCACTATACATTCTGCAGGATATGCAAAACGAAAAATCTAATCATCGTGGAAGGAGCCTCGAAAAAAGCAAAAGGATTATAAGAATCGAGAATAGGGCAAGAAAAGGCAAAACACCTGTAGACGTTGAGCATGTCCAGAAATATAAGTGTAATTTGTGGCAAAAAGTATGTTCCCAGAGAGCTTGCTGCACTTGTATTTGTCTGTGAATAATAAGCCATACAAAAGCAGAAATTCATAAGAAAATAGGGCACCGAAGAAACAATGCTTCACATTTAACAAAAACCCAAGATGTAAACTATACATACTACCAAACTATTCCTTATCAAACACTGTCCACAAAGTTGACTGGGACCAACCTGTGAATTAAACTAAACCTACTCAAAAAACTATGAAGATGAACAAGGCTAAGACCTACAGCAACTTTAACGTCTCAAAGAATCAAGCTGGGTTAGCAGTAAGCATCACACAAGCTCTAACTAAACTTATTGACCAATATTGTAACAACCACTACCACATCACATTCTTTAGAAAAAAAAAATGAAGCAAGCTTCAAATCTTTCCAAACAAAAAGTTCCTTCAAGCAGTAGGATTTGGTATACCATGCCAGCCTAAAATCCAGGATCATATCTTTTAATGTAAAGACATCCTAAAGCACCGCAGGAAAACACAAACAAAATATTATTTACAATCTCACGAAAATAGACCTGCAATATGTTAAGGACCGCTCTTATCACATCTGGATCTTTCAAATATTCCACACTTTGACGCGCTTGCCCAATGATTTCAGCCCATTTCTGCAGTACATGGTGAATTAGTAGGACATATCTGGGTTACGACATGCAACGAAAAACAATAGTAGAGGCCAAAGCCATACTACAAAAATAAAAAGACCACAAGGTTCATACCAGGTTAGGAAGTACCATTAATCTTTGTAAATACTCATCTCTCTTGTGCGGATCAGATTCTGCTTGTATCATGTGCCCAACCTAAGAAAGCGTATCTTATTTAGTTAATATTGAGTATCTTAAGATCTATTATGTGAGTCCGAAATGAGCCATGAATTTTGGTGTTTTAAGTTATAGCGTCAGATTAGGACATACAGATTCATAGAATGAGTGGATCTGATGAGGTTCAAGATCTCCAATAGTTGCTGCAAGAGCAGTTAAAAGCTCTGACACAAAAGGCTCGTTTTCCCCAAGCTGAAACCAATGACATGCATATTTATTTTTCTTTTATCGAAAGAAACTATTGATGAAATCAGGTAAATGGCATGCATATTTACTTTTCTTTTATCCAAAAAAAATAGTGATGAAATCAGGTAAATGGTACAAAATAAAACCTGAACAACAACAAATTTCCGCTTGCACTTCTGAACAATTTTCAAGAATGTATCACATGCCATGTCCTACAATAGAAGGCAGTATCAGCACAGTTTTAAGACTTTGAATATGCAAACACACAGTGCGTTTACCACAAGTCTATTGTAGGATGACCAAAAAACGGTAAAAAGAAATACCACGAAAATAAATATAAGATCTTTTCCCAGAAGCAAAATTCTGTTTTTTGTCCACTTCAAATCATTTTCAAATAAAATGCTTAACCTGAACTCCTGGATGAGTTTCATGCATGAACTCAAACAACTTGTTGACAACAGTTTTTAGAAACTTCCAGTGAGCCCTCAAAAATCGAGGGTACTGTCCAACAACATACCTACGCCAAAGTAATAGATTAAACAGTCAATTTTGCTACCAAAAAGGTCAGAATAAATTTTCCAAATATAAGATGTTCAGAATGACATAATGGGTTGCACCAGATGAAGCATAACTAGTTTAGTTATATCATATAACTTAACCAATATTAAAGTAAAGTTTACGATACACACATTATGTTACTAGCGATGACAGCTTTATTGTCTTTCCCTTTGGTAAGCTCACAAAGATTCAGTAAATCACGAATTACCAGCACCAAAAATCTGTTTTCCTGCAAGCATAGAGAAGTTACAAATATTTTTTAAAATTGACATCTATGGTGCGGCAAACAAAACATGCATGTTGTCTGATGTGGCAACAAATACGGAAAACTCAAAGATTAAAGAAAACAAAATTCTTACCTGTTCCTCAGGCATTGATCCAGAAATAGATCCAATTGCCCAACACAATGTATTTAGGTTGTTCCAAGACCATTCCTCTCCACTAAGTTGTTTACTTAATCTCCTCAGCATCTGAAACCACATAGGAATAATTAGAATTTCAAACGCAAAAGTACTTGCACATTGTGACCTAGCATTAACTATGGACGGCACTGTTTTACAAATTATTCGAAACCATAGCAGGCTATAAAGCGTCCAAAAACAAAAGTCTTTATAAGTGTAAATATATGCAGCAAAGTGTGAATGAAATGAAGTCAAGGATATGTATATAAGATTTTCAAGAAAATGAAGGCCAAGGTTCTCATAAAATTTCAAGATTCTTCCAAAAAATATTGCATCGGCATACATACTTTGGTTGTCTATAGCCAGACAATTCATAGTATAGGTTCTACATTCTTTTTTTTTTTCCGGTCAGGTAGGTATCCCCACACAACGCCACCCACCGTAGTCCCCACACTCCGGCTATGTTCGGTATGAATCGAATCCGAACCTCATCGCCGGCTATGGAACGACTACGGCTTCCAGCGGGACTAATCCTCCCTGGTCCATGGAACCCACCCCAAGATCCCACAAACAACGATAGTCAAGGTCCCTAGCAGATTCGAACCCCTGACCTCCCGCTTGAGAGGTCAGGAACCGAACCGCTAGGTCAAGCCCTTGGGGGTGTATATGTTCTACATGCTGAATACAGGCAGACCAATCAACAAAATAATGACATGAACAAAGAACATGCCACGACTTAAATTCAGAAGAACCTAAACTAGTAACACAAATAAAAGCACGTAAATTTATGAGCTGATCATTTGATACTATAGCACTCAAAATTGCATAGCGAGACAATTATATATAAGAAAATACCTGCTTTTCGGTGTCCTCGTGATCAAGGTGAGACAAATAGATCAATGTTGCCCTCATTATCTGCAGGTTAGCAATTATTAAAACAATAACCACGAGAAGGTGGTAGGTTAAAAAGAACATGAAAACTATTGGAAGACCTTGTACTGAACGAGAACATCATTATCTTTCATAGTTTCACGAACTATATTTCCATTTTCATCCTCAACAATGAGGACTTCCTCTGGCTTAGCCATCCGGCATATCATCAATAACCTCAGCTTTGACATTGTATCAGAATAAAGTTGGCGTCGCTGAATCAGTTGTGGATCAAGGCCATTAACCATTCCTGGATGCATCTGCTTGATCAATAACGAAGTTAATCAGCTATCATCAGTATCCCCAAACCTAATCTTGAGATAAATAATGCAAACTCATCATGTTTTCACCTTCCCCTTTCTACTGAAATAGGAAAGGGGTAAAGGAATTTTACCAGATATTTGAGAAAATGTTGCTCAAGCAGCAGTAATCAGAAACCAACAAAGATATCGATCAAATGCTAACATATAATCAACCAAATTAGCTCGGCCGACAGTTGGAACAAGAATCATATTTGTCGTTCTGCTCATCGTCAAGAACTATTCTTATTTTCTAAAAATGACTGTCTTACCAACAAAGAAGAGTAACTAAGATGAAAGAAATGGGAGCATAAACAAGCAAAGAACGGTTACGGAACCACAAATTATCTCAAGATGATGCAATCATGTGGATCTTCAATTCCAACAATGTTTACTTCAACATGATAACAAAAATGGTTTTGTACTAATATAGCTTTTGTCACTACCGCACAAAGATAAGAAATGGCAACAGGGAGGGGTTAACATAAGTTCACCTGCAAATTCATCATGCTTGCAGTAGTAGCAGGATTGTCAACATCGACATTGCCATGAGGTTGAAACAGCTCGGCGACTAAGGAGTTCCAGTAATCCAAACAAACCTAACGATATAACCAAGAGATCAAAAAGCATTCTGACAGATAAGGAACCAGGGCAAAATTTACCTTGAAAACTTCAGTGTCATCTACGTATGAAATCTTGATAAGATATTCGAGGCCCAGCAGAAGTGCATTGACATTCTCTTGCGACGATTCAAGTACTCTTATATGGGACTAGAAAGTGGGAAAAGAAACAAGAGTCAAACACAAGCAAATCAGTGACCGTGACTTGGAGGCCCATGATAAGCCTGATTATTAATAGAAAATAACATAATATTATGATACAGCGCTGCAGAAAATTCAATATGGCTACCCATATACAATTAACAACCCTTATATCAACCAAGCTTTGGGACACTTTCCTGAAGAACAACCCTTCGGCAAAGAAATTATAAAATTTTTACTTTAATTTGGGAGATAATCTTACAGAGGAAATGGTGGAATGAATATACCAATAAGAAAAAATGAAGTGTCATGCCAAAAAAAAAAAGTATATTCCATCAGTTCTTTTACCAATATTCAAACCCCAAACAAATATTGCTACGTTGAATGTGGAATGGATCATTACATATTTGATGAAATGGACGCATGATTTGTAGTACGAGTTGAGACAAAAGGAATGACAATGTGTCAGTGTATATCAATGTATCGAATTCGTTAGAGCTATCGGTTTGTTATGACCGACCACTCAGCACTAAGAATTTAGAAATATTAGATATAACAGGTCTCTTCTCGGGGCTAGCAACTTGCAAAACAAGATAACAATAGACCATGATTATATAAACAGACGGATAAATACCTTGTAGAACGCTGTGAAAAACAATGCCAGGTTTTGGATAAATGCCTGAAATTAATAGCGATTAAGAATACGGCCAAGATTTTTAAAAATTGTATTTTTGTGTGGATAATATGCATCATTAGTTCAAAGCAAAACCTGCTCTTCACTAGTTCCATTAGCATAAGCCTCCAAGAAGCTTGTATTAGGCGGCAAAATGTTCTAGGATATAATAAAAATCATACCAAGAATCAGCATAACAAGGTATAGACCAGTGATAACTTATGGAATGAAAGCTAAATTCCCTACCTGCAACTGAACCATGAATACAGTGTACATGTTGGCATACTGAACATTGTAGAAGTCACCAAAACTAAGAGCAGCAACCTGGATATATTAAACATAAACAACCAACACTTCGTTCTTGATAATCCAACGTCAATAAGTTCAACAAATAACGATAAAATAATTATAGTACCTCTGTAAGACACTGAAGTGTGAGGTTGCGGTAAGCAGGCACGGGAAAGTACTTCAGCAATAATTCAAGCTGTCCATGAAGCAGAAAAAAACAAGGTGATTAGGTTATATTAAAAACTCATCTTACCAAAAATAAATTCACGCCACTGCAAGACATTTGTGATCCATTTAAAACAAAGAATGATACGATCCGAAGTTCAAACTAACCAGTGGTGATTCAAATATGTAGCCCACAGGAATCCATGAAAGGAAAGCATGAAGTGTAGCCAATGTAGCCCTGATAAGCTCAGCTCTTTGCGATGCGGACAATACATATAAGCATAACTCCTGTATCAGCTGGAACTCACTGCAGAAGCCAGAAACAGGATGCAATTGAAGTAAACATTACAGGGAGATCCCATGTAATAGATATAAATTACATGTGCCTCTTGCTGGACAGAGCGATACATGAAATTGACAATATATAGACAACTTAACTACCTTCAGACAGATAAGAGATTATCTTATATGGCAATGCAGAATCATAGGTGGAGCACTATACTACTTTTAACGCAATTAGCACAAGCAGCTCATCACCTGTTTAGAGATTCCTTTAACTCTTTGATCTTCTGCTGAGTCATTTCACCCCTTGAGAAGTCAAACACCTCCTCACTCAAAAGCTGACAACACATGTTATTTCACAATTTATTGTGAAAATGGTCAAGAAGAGCCTAGATGTTTACCTTCAGAATTGCCATGCAATTCTCACAGATGGTTTCACTTGTTTTTCCAGCTGCAACCAAGTCAGGGATGAAACTTCGCCACCTAGATGGCCACTCATGCTTCAAGATCTGAATAAAGCTTGTTTAGGTAAACATGATAACTTGAGAGAGCTCTTGACCAAAGATGTTAATGAGGAAAAGGTAGGTGTTACTATTTCCAACAGGTTTATTATTGAACGGCATTACCTGAACCAATATTATGTTTAATTTATTCACATATAGCCTCTCCTTTCTCAATAAGGCCTCATCGCTTGAAAGCTGTCAAAACATACCATTTTTGTGAGAAACTAAACATCCAAGAGTTTTTCATGAGATAACACTAAACAGCCCCCATAGAGGCACAGATAAAGGTACCTTAACTATGACGTCAGATATATAGTTTTTCATGCCATCCCTCTGTTCAACAGGTAGAGCGTTCCATCTGTACTTGATAACCCCCTCCAGAACCTGAATTAAAGGTCCAAATATGGTTTTACTAATATCTCCTAAAAGAAGAAAAAACAAAAACACCAAAAACAGCAGTTTCTGCAAAAATCATTTTAAACGAAAGTCGAAGCCTAAATCATTGGAGGAATATACAAGGATTATCACAAAGTTCAACAAACCTGTAAGGCGAAAAATTTTGTATTCAAACTCTTTGTGTTTGATAATACGTGAACCACTTGCAGCCACATGTCAGGATTATTTTGAAGGTCCCGCAGTATATGGTCTGCAGCGGCTCTCTACAAGGAAAAAAAATAGAAATAAAACAGACTATATCTGAAGGAAAATGAAACAAGAGGAGCTCACAATTCAAACAAAATTAAATGCATAAATAAAAGGGAAATACAGGCAAATATCTTTACTTTTATAAATAAAAACCTGACGGCGCTGAGATCATGGATAATATAAGTGACACAACAAAATGTTGGCACACAGTAACGAAACCATGGTGGAGTTAAGACAGAAGTAAAGTCCTACAAAATGGCTAGGGTCTATTACCCACGTCAATTTTCACAGCACCGCTTGCAGAAAATGTTAAACACTAATTGTTTCTTCAGTTTCTTTAATTAAAACGATAAAACCATCATGTATCTTATATATGGGGAAACTGACAAATGTTTTTCGTTTTTCCTATATCTGCGGAAACCAATAGATTCTCTCACAAGGTGTAATAATCACAGCGAAAATCTAGAGAGTGAAAGAGGGAACTATAAGAAAATGCGAACAGTCTGTCGAGTTCTCTTGCAGATGTAATCTTAGGTAAGTAATATACTTCGAATGCCGTGGATAATTCGTCTATTCAACATAACGACAGGTATGGAACTCGGATTCATCTACCACCCACGGCCCACATTTAACATATTCAAATGCCAAATATCCAAATAATTCGCGTCACAGATGCTCCATGTGTCCCAAGTAAATAAACCTCAATGTACATTATCAACAACAATCACGGTTCTAATACCAAATCAACGACAAAAATAACATAGCCTAACAACAAACAGCAAAAATACCTCTGCCAGAAGAACTTGTATTTTTCACCAAAGTTCCGATCCTTATAGTGAGTGAATGCTTAAAAGAGTTTCCTATCAGATTCTTTTATCTACGTCTAACAATTTGATTAATATGACATACATAGCGTTCCTTCTCCACTAAAATTCTTCAAAAATTACTGAAAAATAATTGTAACAACACCATTATAAAAAACCCTCAACGAATCCCTTAGAAAACGCAGCTAAAATAAATCCCAAAAAAACATGCGTAAACGTACAAAATATGAACAGTGAAAATAATTCTAAACCAAAAGCGGCAAAATCTTAAATAACAAAAAACCTCTTCCTTCGATCCGGTACCATAGAAAGCAGCAACCGTTGCGTCAAGCAAAGCAACATCTATTGGCTGAGTCAAATCCCTGAGCTTTTCGGCAGCCATTGGGGAGAGAAAAAATAAAAACCCTAGCCAAAACCTTACGCCTGTCCTGAAAAAAAAAAAAGCCCACGCTACGAGTCCTAAAACCCTAGAAACTTCAACTCAATGGAAGAAAGATGAGATTCGGTGTGGATTTGAAATTGTTAATCACGGCTTCTAACTGAAGCAGAAGAGCTTTGTAACTAAAAGTTTTAGCCCTTCCCGTCCTCCGTTTTTATACTAAGTAGTGAGGTTCTCGAAAGACATCTGAAGAGCTTCTCTCTCCGTGAGTAATTTCTCGCCTATAATTAACATTTTCCGTAATGATAATAAATTTTTTTAATTCAATTTTCTTTTTTATTTCGGATTTTCAATTTATATATATAAGTTTTTTTTAACTAAACTAAATTTACGAGGGATTAAAGAGCTAAATGATCCTGCCACTAATATTCAATCATTCGGATGGAAGATATAAATAACTCATTAAGAAAAGCAAACAACACACTAAAAAAGCAAAACAAAGTCAAAAGACAAACACGATTAAAATTCTAAAAAAATTAAAGAACATACTACATATTGAGTCAAACATGTGGCATAATTCTTTTATTTTATGGTACCAATTGGGGTAACCGATGCAGGTGTCTTTTATTTTGTATAATATTGTAGCGTTTGAAGGTTTTGGCAGGGTTTTTGAATTTTACGGCATTTTTGGGCGGGATTTCTAAAATTGCTGGACTTTTGTGCATGATTTCATCTAATAATGTGCTATAATATTCTAAATTGTGGTACCAGTAGGAGCTTATACATTACTATTCTCTTTTCCTTGGGTTTATGGTTTATGATTTATGGTTTATGGTTTAAAGCTTAAGATTTAGAGTTCCGGGGTTAAGGTTAAGAGTTATAGCACAAGGATTGAGTAATATAGTTTACTGCTTATGGTTTCAACAAATTTTTTTATATTTTCAATGAATGTCTCATGTTTACATGACTATTAACCTCAATATTCGACTATTAGCCTAAGCATTCGCGTAGCATGTCTATTAAAAAAAGTTGGTGGTTTAATTTCGTCAAATCATATAAGTCCATGAACCGCAATCTTAAACATCCAAAAATAAAAGCAATTATGAACGAAATTAGTTAAATTTATAATGTGGTACTAAGAACCTATTACATAGTATATGCATTTGTTAATGTGCTATTTACTGGTTTTTTTTGTCTGTCAAACATGTGGTTTTTGCAGGAAATGTGGTAATATATACCGAGCGAAACGTGCTAACATTCTCTGACAGAACCTTGTAAATTTTCTTAATGAAGTGTATTCAAGTAAATGTGTTATATTTCTTGCAGAAAGTGTTACTTAGATAGAAAACATTTCAAATTCGGGGAAAGCTGATTTTCACATTATTCCATGGTTAACCTCCGTAATTTTTGTTGATTAAGACTCGTGGTTAAATTGAATCGATTTCACTTTATTTGCTCACTAACGTAGAGATTTTCTTTTTGGTATAAAACATTATTTCAATATTAACTTTAGTAATTTTCGTTGATTATTAAAACTCGTGATAAATTTGAGGTCGATTTCAGCCTATTCGGTCAACCGAGATTGCAACTTTCTCCAACGAGATTTCAACGGTTTTCAGTGCTTTTTGGGAGTCGTCGGCTTCTACCTACCTCTTCATCGCGCCTTGGCTGGTGCCGTCGGCAGTTTCGTGTTTGTTCCTCGTGCCTCTTGTTTGTTCTTCTTTGGAGCCATGTGTTTGATCTTGTTTAGATCGTCGATGACTGCAAAACCGTGTTTGTCACGATTTGGCATGAAAAAGAATCGTTTTTTAGTACGTAGGTTATTATTATGGCAACCTTTTCATAAATTATACAACACGTACTATTTCAGTATAAAAAGGTATTTTTCTCAAAATCTATACTGAATATTTTCTTCACAAGACACGTGTTATATTGGTTGCATCAAGTGTTATCAATCTCGAAAACATTTCAATCCGGAGGAAAACTATTTTTCGCATTCTTCCATGACCAACGTAGGTAATTTTCATTGATTATTATATATTTAAATTGAGTTTATTTCACCTTATTCCATCATTAACGTCGAGATTTTACCCGTTTATCGACGAGTTTTTGTTTAGGGGTAAGAGTATTATTCCACTTCTGTAATCTTGGTTGAGTATTAATACTCATGATAAAATTGAGATCGATTTCACGTTATTCGGCCACTAACTCGAGATTTCTAACAATTTTCAAAATGTAATTTTCGCTCCGATAGTGTGGGAGAGAAACGGGTGATTGTCTCTGAATAAAACTTTAACAGGCCCTGAACTCTAAACCAAACATGTAATGTGTCGGAAACCAAATTAACCGAATAAATAAATGCACAGCAAAACAAATCGATGCCGATACCTTTTTCAAGAATCCCCCAGAGCTCTCTCTCTCTCTATGAAGAAGAAGAAGAAGATACAGCAGCAGCAGCTTCTTCCCCCCCTTGTTGTTCACCTCCTCCAGCAGCAAGTCTCTTCCTCTGCTGATGCTCTGCAACTTTATAATCCACAACTTCCCTAAACAGGGTCGAGTCCAAAACACAGTTCTCGCTCCCATAAACCGCGGCTTGAACGCTCGCCATCAGCTTAGCAATCTCTCTACCCGAAAACCCGTCGGTCTTCGCAGCTGCCTCCTTGAGAACATCATCCCCGAGACCCTTAATCTCAATCTCCTTCTGCTGCTTTTGGAACAGATTAGAGAACAAGCCTGATTTTCTAACACCGGCCTTTGCAATGTATTTGTCCAAGTACAGATTCAACAGCTTCAGGCGTTCTTCTTCGCCAGGCAGAGGAAATTCTAACACCTCGTCGATTCGATCGGCGACAGCCGAGTCCAAATCTCCGGGTCGGTTCGTCGCGAGGGCCAATACTATGTCTTTTGATTGGTCGCCCGTACGGAATAAGAGAGCGTTTAGGGCACTCCTCTGGGCTTCGCTCATGTACGTTTTGTTTCGCCTTCATTCGGAAAAAAAAAACTTTTCTTTTTAATTTAATTGAGATGGTTGGTAATGGAACTTTAGAATGGAAAAATCATAATACGTACTCGCACAGGAACGCATCGGCTTCGTCGATGAAAAGCAGTAAGCCCCTGTTGGATTTTTTCGCCCAATCGAACAACTGGTGGATCTTTGTAACAGCTTGAGAGCCAAGTGGTGCCACGTCTCCTCCGGTCATTAGTGCATAGTCAAGACCCTAAAAGTCCATTAAAGAAAATCTCAGCGGTGGTGATTCAATCAGTAAAAAAAAAACTAGCTTCAACGTAATGTGTAATCATACAGATTTTTTGGCAAGCTCCCTTGCAGCCATGGTTTTGCCTGTCCCCGGTGGCCCGTAAAAGAGCATGTTTCTAAATGGGGCTTGGTGGGATTTCGTGTTAGCTGTTGCATTGGCTAACTGCTCGATTCGTTTCTGTAGAGAAGGGTGTAAGATAACATCACCAAACCCGCTACTGCTTTTGGACCCGCCACGAGAGAGGCTTTTGCTGGCCCGTGAAAACACGCCCGACCACGGGTATTTTCCTCGGGAAGATTCTCTGATCAAAGACGGTTGTCCTAAGATTCTGTCCACGTAGCTCCAAATCACGCGGGCACCTTCCCTGTAGTTCAAAGTTGAAGAATTAGATGCTAGCGTTTTCTTACCATCATTCATGTGCGGAGATACATAATCTCGGGACCCTAAGTCAAGAATTAATATCGTACCAAGAATTTAGCAGATTAGTTGTTGACATACAGATTAAATGAAAGAATTGAAATTACAGTACCTTGTAGTGTAAACCCCAGCTGCAAGAGCTGTTACTCCTCCAACAGCTACCACAAGCTTATTTTGATCGGTCAAAATAGCCCGCAAACCCCCTGCAATTTACTAAATTTTTAAGGCCTAAATCACATAACAGAATAACTCACCAATTAGAAAAGCTGAATCACACACACAGCATAAAATCATTTGAGAGATGCATAGCACGATGTGTGAAATAACAACGAGACCAGCAAGCTCATATAACAAAAAAACAGGTGTTAAATTTTTGGATACGAACCTCCAATGTGCTCAAAGGTCGTATTAATAGCAGAAACCCATTTTTCCCGCTCTGCATTTGCACGTTCGACTAACATTCGTCTGTTAACATCCTCTGCCAGCTTAGCCTCATGTGCTCGTCCCTCAGCCTCAGCCAGAGCCCTAACTCTGATGGTCTCACGTTCTATCTCAGCCTTCTCTCTCTCAGTTTGGCGGCGCTGTGCTTGGATTTGCTCCTCGGTTGCTCGTCTTGCTGCCTCGAGCCTCATAGATGATTCCTCTTGCATTTTCACAAGTTCTTGATTTCTTGCACGGTGATGCTCATTCTCTGCCTGCAACGGATGTCTCAGTTTTATTTTGTACAATAAAAACTGAATCTGCTACGTATTTCACTGCATACATACATAATAAGACAAGTTTAGTACCTGCATCCTTTTCCTAGTCAATTCATCCTCATACTTAGCCATCTGAGACTTTATCTGTGCCTGTTGCTGAGCAAGTATCTTCTGCTCATCATATATCACCCTTTGTCTTTCCTGAAAATATTAATTAAATATGCATAAGAGAAATTAACCAACATTCGAGACAAAAACGTACAAGATGATAAGAAAAACAATCAGAACTTACAGTTTCAGCGTGAGCTTGCATTGCCTTGAACTCGGCTGCTTTTGTTGATAATTCTTGCTGCCTTGTTTCTTCTTGCTTTTTAATCAATTCAAATACCTAAAGCAACACAAAAAGACACATTTAGCAATTAACCTAACATCTGATCAAACATCACATCTTTCAAATAATTGAACTTCTTAATCAAGACATGAGCGTGTTGAGAAATTGCAAACTTCTAGTCAAGTAAGAGCAAAAATCGGACTAAACTTACGGAAAGTTCTAATGCTATAACAAGAAGCAATCAAGAATCTAATGAAAATGCAAAACCCAGAAGGGATCAAAATACCCATACCTTTTTAGCCTGTGAAGAATTGGTAATCTCCTTCAACGCTTTAGCCCCTCGTTCCAACGCCTCCGGGTCGAACCCAGCAGATGTTGTTCGGGGATTATAGTTACGGACACGTTTCTCCTCGGGCTGGACCGGTGGCTCATGAGTCTGAGCCGGCTGCTGAGCCGATGAAGAAGGGTTACTGGAAAATGGGGAAAAATTGAATGGTCCATCTGCATAAGAATGGTTTCTGTCAACGCCGTATGTTGCATACGCAGTTAAGCCAGCTAAAATCCCTGAAGCACAATTCTTGGCCATCATTGGTACCTGTTCAGTTTCTCTTTATTTCAATTTTTTTGGAGAATACGGAGACTGAGCATGAAGGTGGGACCTTTACAAGCACTGGAAATATGCTGAAAGGCACTAATTAGAAGTGTTTGCTTGAAGGAGAAGAAAAAGTAAACACGCCACTAAGGTTGGGAAAGACGAACAGCGTCAGGGTTTATGTAGGGTTTCTAATGGTCGTGTAGTGTAGTGTAGGTTTTCTACAATTCATCTTTATTTTGTGATTAAGAAAAAACAAAATTCAATTATTAAGTATAATTAGGGGCAAGCAAATCCGGATATCCGGATTTTCGGATATCCGAAATCCGAATATCCGGATTTTTGGATATCGAAAACCTAGAACCGTATCCGATCCGGTTTTAATCGGTTCGGATATCCGAAATCCGGTTTTTTATTTCGATTATTTTTTTTTGAAAAAAATTGATTGTAACGTATTCAAATTTGTTTTCAACTCTCAATTTATTTTCACAAATGATATAAATTCAATTCGATATATTTTATTTGGATCAAATTAGAATATTAGGCTATTTTTCTTTCTTTTTTCTCTTTTTGGGCCTAATTATTCTTTGTTTTTGGGCTATTATTTAATTAATTTATTTATCTTAAATAATAAACCGGATACCGGATTTTAGTACCGAGCGTATCCGCATCCGATCCGGTTTACGTTAAAATATTCGGATTCGGATATCCGATCCGGTTTTTCGGATTTTATAAATCGGATACCGGATCGGATTCCGGATATTTTTGCTCAGCCCTATTAAGTATACCTTGTTCAAGGACAAGATTAAATTTAAGCGATAATGCACACATTTTTAATTCTCTCTCTTTCCGTATGATTTTTTTTTTTTAATGTCCCCAGGTATCCCCACTCGACCTGACTATATGCTAGCCCCTAAATACCGGCATGGGCTTGCGCCACACAGAACTGACGGAGGCTTAATTGCGCCACACATTCAGAGGTAAATACGTCACAAACCCATCTGACAACGATAGTCATGGGCCATAAAGCCCGTGAGAACTACTCAAGGAATTGTGAGAGGCGGGATTCGATCTCACGATCTCCTTTAACCACAAGTCCTTAAGGCCTCTTCTTGACCACTAGACTAAGGCCTCATTGGCTATCTCTTTCTATATGGTTACCGACAGTAAAAGTATTTTTAAATTATAGTGGGAGTTTTCATCGTCATCATGTAATTTTGAAAAACTTGTTCGGACTTGACCCATTGCCTTCTTAGTCCTAAAATCCAACAATCCCAGCACATAAAGACCTTCATAGAACAAAGATAAAAGAGAGCAAGAAGTGGCACTCAATGGATATGATATGAATTACCTGAAATGTTATATATGTGTTGAGAATTAATGTTCGATTTTTTATTGTCATCCGAAAGAGAACACAATCGACACTACAAATTTTAACGTGGTTCAGATCAAAATTCAAAACGATATTGGCCCTACGTCCACAGGAATTTCTCCTCTTTCTCTTTGATTTCTCGAGCTTATTACAGAATGATCAACCCTATCTATATTCTCTATACATTATATTTATGTAGAGCTCTCAACTACTCGATAATACAATCAAGATTACAAGAAAAGGAAATTTCGAATGAACCGTAAAGTAAAGAATGGACTCTCCTTTTGATCATGTTATACCCTCTGTTCTATTTGAAGACGACTTCGACATGTTTACCTTGTGCACTAGTACTTGTACTGAGCTCTGCCAACTAATAGAAACGTTATTTCCATCAGCAATTTTCATTCAATACTATAACGTTCAACCCATTCAGAACTTAGTTATTTCCATGTTTTCTTCCTTCAAGTTCTATTTCTGCAACATCGAGCCCAAGAACAACAATATTCAAGCTTGATTCGACACCTAAACTTATGACTATGCCTCACAGATATCCACCTTCGCCATAAGCCTGCATATCATTGTTGATCAAACATTATTAATCATGCCGATTAACTTCAAGAAGTATTCAAATTTCTTGCTCGAAATTGGCTTCATCGTTGCATTAGATGCATTGTGGTCCATATGGACTTTCATAAGCAGAATTTGTCCCTCTTGCTGCACATCTCGAAGGAAGTGCACTTAACATCTATGTATTTCATCCTCTCGTGAAACACACTAATTTTAGCAGCTGCAGTGCGATTTGATTGTCACAAAAGACCTCCATTTGAGAATGCTTTATCCTTATCTTGTTCATAAAGGCATAAATCCACATAACTTCCTTCACAACTTCAGTCATCGCCATATATTCGACTTCAGTGCTTTACCACTTTCTGCAAGCAAGCTTTCCAACTCACATTTGTTCCAAATGTGGTAATATATACCGAGCGAAACGTGCTAACATTCTCTGACAGACCTTGTAAATTTTCTTAATGAAGTGTATTCAAGTAAATGTGTTATATTTCTTGCAGAAAGTGTTACTTAGATAGAAAACATTTCAAATTCGGGGAAAGCTGATTTTCACATTATTCCATGGTTAACCTCCGTAATTTTTGTTGATTAAGACTCGTGGTTAAATTGAATCGATTTCATTTTATTTGCTCACTAACGTAGAGATTTTCTTTTAGGTACAAAAGAATTTCCTTATTGCTAAATTAGACATGTTGAATCTCAATCTTACTTGAAATGTGCTTTACATGCTCAATTATGCTTCTATGTGATATTCTATGTGCTTCTTGATATTCTTTGATTATCTTGCGTGACTCTATCTCAAATTTAATAGTATATAAATATAACAATAATAATAATAATAATAATAAAAATGGGGGATGACGATAATTTTGTCTATTTTGAATCACTCACAAAAATATTTCTTCGATATATATGCTTAGTTCTTTGTCTAAAAATTCATATGACATTCTTTTTTCAAAAGAACTTTGTTTGCTTCACTCGACACAAAGCCACATCATACATGTGAGAATTTGAACCTCAATATTTTTTTTGTGTGCCACACTTCAAATGACTATCTTTTGGTTTGTACTTCGTAGCTTCAATCTTGCTTTTGTGATTCGTTTGTCATGAAAATGATAAGGGCAAATTAGGAAATTCCTCACTTGGCCCAAATTATAAATCCTTTACTTTTTCCTCTAGAAATCCCCTTTGAGCCTTCTCCGACATTCTTTTTCTTCATAAACACCCAATTAAGCCTTCAACATTATTCAAATGATTCGGGGTTACTCAATCAAGAAAAGAGGGGGAGAGCAAAAGCGATGTACATTATGCATTTCTCAATCATTATAGAAGAGAAACACTGATATCACTGCGAACTTCTCCTAGATAATCTCATATACTCCTAGAAGAGAAGCACCTTGAAGTGAACTTCTCCAATGATAATCTAGATCTTATGTAGAGAAAACGAGAAGAGAAGCACAATCTTGGGTTCGAACTCCATAACTGTGAAACTTTCTAAAGGAACACAGTCTCGACCAAAAATCAAAGAAGATCTCATCTCTCAAAGCCTTGAAAAGAAATTACTAAAGAAAGGAAAAGCAAAAGAATCAGAACATAATTTCACAAAAAGGGCCCCTGGAAGAGAAGAATTTTTAAGCTCACTAACCTAAATTTCCTACCTCTTTAGTCAAAACCTAAAAATAATCCCTTAAAAATCCATTTGATTCAAAATGATGAACTCTCACTTGGTAAGTTGATTAAAAATACTACTATAACAAATTAAATGATATAATTTTGTTGTGATGATAAGAGTGATATATCTACTAAAGATCTCCTTGATAAAAATAAATTGAGTGATATGAGCGAAACTTGCAAGAGTTGTCGAAGTGATTCATACTATGCTCTTAGAATACTAGTTTAGTTACATAATTTTATGGCAAATTAATGTTTTATATGTCTTAAATTTTTTTGTGATAATTTTCAAAATAAATAAATCTGACCCCGAAACAAATTTTTTTCTTTTACTCGCACATTTTAAATGCATTAATACATGCATTGATTCAGAATTGATAAAATGCGAATAACTATTTTGAAAAATGCAATATTTTTAATGAAACTATGCTGAATTACTTAAAATGCGTTACTTGTACTTAAATCGGAAATTTTCATATGCCAAATTGTACTAAAATATGCTTCGGTACTGAAAAGTTTACTCATGCAATTGTTGAGGGGAAGTTTTATACGAGAATTTGTTATTGTCTTCTACACTCGTAAAACATGAATTCTATCATTTTTTAAGCCTCGCAGAAAATTTAGAGCTCATCCGAGAAGTCAAATGTTGAATTTCATCAACATTAGGAGATAATTTCATCTCTTTCAGAAATACAGGGAGTATTATGCAATTTATTTTTGGGTTAATTCATAAATTTTTTTTCAGACCGGAATTTATCTAAAGCCCAAAATATTTTCTTTACGGCCCAATGGAATTTTTACTTATACCCGATCGTAAAGTATTAATACCACTTTATCGATCGAAAAACTCACTCACATGCAACTCCTTATCATCGAAAAACTTTTCGACTTCTGAAAAATACGCTTCGAACTCCGGCGACATTCATCTTAAAATCATCTTTTCTCTGAGATTTTCTTCCTTAAATCGCCCATTTCGAAGGTAGAAACAAGTTTCGAATCATTTTCCATTAAAAAACATACGATTCTCAATCATTTTCACGAAAACAGTTGAAGAAATTTAATATTCATACTTTTTCGCTTCAAATCAACATGTTTAAACTCGACCTTTTGGGTTAAAATCATGATATTTGGATTCGTAACAGTTCTCTGAACATTCCGAACCCAGATCAACTCATGATTTATCCAGAAATCGAAGATAATGTTTCACGAATTTACTGTTTGATTTGAAAATTTTTCGATCGAAAAAGTTTGTGTCGCAAACAGTGTCATCGAAGAACTTTAGTTTTTGTTCAATTTTATTCGATCGCAAAACTTATCGTCGAAAACCTTTTGTTTTCGATATTCTTTTATTCGATCGAAAAACTATGCGGCTAAAAATAAACTTTTCGTGTATATTTTATTCGATCGCAAAAGTCAGCGGCGAAAACTTTAAGTTTTTCGATATTCTTTTATTCGATCGCAAAACTATGCGGCGAAAAACTTAAGTTTTTCGACAATTGTTTATTCGATCGAAAACTTACTCAGCGAAAAACTATTGTGTTCGATTACATTTTATTCGATCGTAAAAGTTATCGGGCAAAACTTAAGTTATTCGACACATTTTTATTCGATCGCAAAATTTACCGATCGAATAATTTGTTACTCGAATAAAAACACGTTGAAAAAGCCTTAGAAAATTTTCGATCGCAAAATTTAAAGATCGAATAAATTGTTACTCGAATAAAAACACGCTTCTAAGACTTAGTCAATTTTACAAATCTTTCAAAAATTTTCACTAAGTCTTTTGAAAATAAACCTTAAGACGTATAATTTTCTCCAAATTCATTCTTAATCATGTTTATTCACATATGAAAATATTTCAACTAATGAACTTCATGTTATTCTTTACAGATATGGCAACTCCAAATTATCCTCACATATACCCTTCATCAAGCTTCATGCCAGTTCATGACAACAATTATCAACTGGATCTCACAACATTCCGGTGCCCGGATGAAGTCATCATCTCCATCCTTAAAGGACACCCACTGTGGCCAGCATTAACGATGACGGCTTCCGTATCGATGGTCTACCTACAACAATTCTGGGGACTTATGGAGAGCCATGCAGTCGGAAACGACGTGGAATATACAACAAAAATAAATTCAAGACACGTCGTTCTGAACTGCAATCTCTTGGCCATGGTGCTTGATCTTCCGCACTACGACACATATGATCAACTTCCAACAGATGCGGAGATCGTAGCGGATATGCTCCGGATGGGATACAAGCCCCCACTGCCCAAATTGGCAAGTTTCCAAAACAAAGACATTCCCCATCCGTGGAAGACATTGTTCAGCATAATCAACAAATGCCTCTCCCCAAAACACTCCGGATTCGACAAGGCGAATGGAACATCCTTCGCATTTTTCACGGAGTAATCTTTTCAAAAAGATATGACGTGGCCCAGCTGATTTGGAACGATCTAGCGGACCAGATGCGTCAAAGGGAGACAAAGTCGAAGGCCAAGTTTCTCCCCTACGTACGGTGGCTCCCGGTGCTGATCTCACACTACATGGAAATCCATCCAGAGATCCCAAGACTACCACCAGTTGGGGAATACACTCCACCACTCCTTTGATTTTTTCACAACCCGAAGGCCGTCGATCTAGCACTCCAACCAATGTTGATCCCATTGGAGTTGCTCCGACTAGCTGATCCAACTAAAGAGGCATATCAGGACTACTGCCAAAACAACTCCATCACGGAGGCGATGGTACGTGCCTTGGATTCAGCTCCGGCACCTTCTCAAAGGGAATCTTTGGTGACAACAATGGAGCCCGAAGCCACGACTCAGGAGATTGAGCCCGAAGTTGTTCCACAAGATATCTCTCCCAAGGCAATCGATTCTGATGAAGCACACAGACTCCAACGAAGGCGCCATCGCCGACAACAACCCTCGGCCTCGTCTGCAGTGCCTTCAATCATATCAGCTTCGGAGCCAACACATCCACCACCAAGTGATCAGCCTACCGAATAGATTTAAATTGAATCTGCCTCAACACCCATAGAGGTGATACATATCGTATCATCTCAAGGATTGGGTGGAAGCCCTATTGGACCCCCGATATCTTCGGAGCAAACAATCGGCCAACCCATTGAAGTGGTGACTTCAGGGTTGATAACGGATGTCCTTGAAAGTTCTGAAACTTCAAGATCTACTCAAGGCAGCAAATCGTAAATCTACTCCGATGTTGTGACAGTGGAGTACCTCCTTGGCCCCACTCCACCAATGTTCGTGACGGAGCAAAGACTACAAGAAGCGCTCTCCACAGCTCTATCTTCTCTAGAAGATTGTCTGATGGACCGTATGCTCCACCTCTCGAGACTTCCCGAAGAGAAACCGGGAAAACACCAGTCTCAGAAGCTGCTCCGACCGACACACAAACCACACCCATATCATCACCACTTCCTACCACCACTCTACACACCCCACTACAACCAATCCTCACCACCCCAACTCCCTCACCATCACTTATCAATCCCTACACCATCCTGATCACCCAACTTCACGATATACTCATCTCACGCCTCCTCGCCTTAGAGATCAGATCTCCCGCTGAGGAGAGTCTCTACAAACAGTTGATAGATGAATCAGAGCCGCCAGCACAAACAACATGCCGAGAAGAAAGCTCCCGCACCAAGCGTAGACATGACGATCGCGATGATCCGGATCGTCATGAGGGGGAGAAATGGCAACGAACTACACGGAGCGGCCGTGGATTGAGTCAAGCACAGACAAAGACTCAAGAAACTGGAGGATCGTCCTCACACCCACCAACCACACAATCTCAAACCCGCCAACAAACAATCACACCTCCCACCATATCTCAAACACTAACCCTCTCTCCTACAAATCCAAATCCGATCCCAACCTCAAACCTTCCCCAAGTCCAACCAGAAGCAGTTGCATACGATCCACATCTGATCATAGATGACTATATCCTAAACGAGAAGTGGATGATGCAATGGGAACCAGAGGAAGCAGCTCAAGCTCGACTCTCCAACGTCAGATACTTCTTACAACAAGCTTTAGTGGACTTGGTGCTGCTTGAAGAACAAGAACTCCAAGAAGGCGAGAACTACAGTTCTGCCATCCCAGAGCTACCCGAAATGATAAGGCTCAGAGTCGACTCTCCTCCCCGTTTATCAAAAGGGACAGTTAGAGTCGAGATGCCATGGGAGAACGTCAGAATTGAAGTCCCGTTCATTGAAGACGTAAGAAAGCAGATTTGGAGGGCTCCAAACAAAATCAAGAAGCTCAATGAACGTAACCTAAGGGGCATCTCGCACTGGGAAGATAGGAAGAAAATGGAGAATATCTTCATGCTCAATTATCTCGGACCCGATCGAAGTGGCATTCCAGCTGATCAACTGAAGGAAATTTCAAGAACAAGCCACCGATTCTCCAACTTGTCGGAGTCTCGCATACGATCGGAAGATATCCAACCCCTATCTACATCATTGAGCGAGCGGACATCAACCGCACTCGAGAATAGATGAAAGCTATCTCCCATTCCTTCCACCGGATGAGGTCTACCAATGTACCAAATGTACAAGAGAAAGTACAAGACGCATTTCGGATATATCAAGACTGAAGGACTCGAGGGACTGAAAAGATTCATGGTGTGGCAGATCAAGTATCACACCGCACACGACCTTCAAATGGCAATAGAGAACAACATGAAGAAGGTCAACATGGAATCTCCGCTCATGAAGGGCTTCCCACTCAACAACTTTCCCGAGAACTACATCTTCAAGAAACCTGGCATCGCCATAACCTATCTTAATCTAGTCATTGGGAAGACAAGGGCTATGATGAAGTCAGAAGTCCATAAGTTCTGCGACGGGACGCTAAAGTTAGTGAGGAAGAACACTCAGAAGAGATTGGGAGAGATCACCGAAGAGACAATCTTCGAAGATCTTTGTGAAGAAAAGGCCCCACTCCTGAACGAGCTTCTAGATGCTATAAATGAGAGATTGGAGCTAATGAATGTTGTTCGATTTTACGAGACAACATTGGGATTGCAGAAGTCTTTTTACGCCCAACAAGGATAAAAGGAGCTGAAACAAAGACAAGCACAAAGGGGGAGATTGAAGAGAACATTAGAATTGTGCTTTGTAATTTAATTATCGTTTTAATTAGGGGCGTAATTAGAAGTTTTGATAGTGTAGGACCTAATAGCAATTATACCTTAGATATATGTATAAATATGACTAGTAACCGGTGCACACTCTACGTGTGCGCAATAATATTGTGTAAGAATAAATTATGTAAGAAAAATAATGTATGAGAATAAATTATGTTGAGGTTACAATTGTGTAGAAGATATTTGAAAATGACATAACAATCGTTATTGATCTGAGACATTGTAAATTGGAAAAAAGGAAAAAAAATCGATCTGAAATGCCAAAATCGTGAACTCCTTGAATGAGGCAATCCCTTTGATTTGCATAATCCTAGTGCGCACGAATCACAGAGTTTGATTTGAAGAAATAAAAATAATCAAGAACCCAAAGTAAACTTACCAATTTTCCAGCAATCCCACCATGCTCTTTCTCTGATTTGAACTTACCAAGTTGAACTTAGAGAGACTATGAATCTGTTAAACAAATTGAAATAAATTTGTGAATATTCTCAAGAATATTTCCAATAATAAAAAAAAATATAATTCTTTTAGATGAGGTACCCAATGCAGAATAGCCTTCTATGTTGGTGACTCAGAAAGCTCCATGTTTCCACCGTCCTGTTATAAATTGCACAGATACATCACAAATGTCAATATTTACATATCAAGACCATGTTAAACCACTTTCATTTTCAAATAAAGAATTCTTAATAAACCTGAATGGAATAATGGAAACACGGCCTAAAAAGAACGGCATAGTGAAGCAACATGTGACACAATGTTGCTGGTATCCATCTCGGGGACAAACACACTTACAGTTGTGTTTTGAGCAATGCCTTCGATAACCAAAGAGACAACCGTAGGCGGCAGAGCAGATGTGTTATCAGTGGGTCAATCTTTTTTTCCACAGGCATGTGCTTCAATCACACATTCATCTGAGTATATCTTATATCAAACTAATTGCCAAAACAATAATAGAAAAAAATCATTCATTAAACACTTACACGCAACCCCGTCATGAATAAGATATTTATAATAAAGACATAAAGTAAATAGATTATGACCACAACCACATATACAGTTCATGAAATCACACAACACACATACCTCCTTTCTTTCACAAAAAAGAACTCGAAAATGGACACCAAATATTTGAGAAATATATTTAAAATGAATAAATGACTACCTTTTCGCAAATGCCCGAGCATTTCATTGATAAAAATCAGACTGAATCACAGGAGTTTCAAGTATATGAAGACATCAAATACTCAGACGGTCATAAGATAAAAAAATCTAAATAGTTGGACAAATCATCACCATGACACGATAAATCCATGTAATAAACTCAAGAATATTTTTAAAGAACATGGATATCAAACAACACACGGATCACTTCATTTGCTTCTGCTTCCTACCACGGCAACATTCACATCCCATGTAATAAAAACAAAGTTGACAGCACATAAAATTTCAAAAAAACCCTAAACCTCAATGACATCAAATGACCAAATGAAAAACGCTCCACGAAAAAAAAAACTCACCTACAGAGCCCATCTTGGGGGCCTCGTCAGCCGACACGTTTTCTGACGTAGTACCAGTAGTCCTATCGGCCAATATAAAGACGGAATCTTTGGCAGTCGTAGTCTCTTCAAAAGCCTTAACATATTCGCTCGATGAATCAGAAGCCTCATCACGGCTCGATGAATCATAAGCCCCATCACGCCCATAAAAGAAAACTCAAGGGCTCTGCACTGAAATTCAATTTGATCGGATCGGTAATCGAGATGTTGCGGCAATAATGATGATCCAGCAGCGATCGAGATTTGATTGATTGCCTAATCCACCACACCACACCCATGGTTTATCTATCCTTGTACGTTGTTGGAAGCTTAATTGTTCCCCGTTGAACTTACCATCAGTGCGGTTCCGTTTGTTATTAGATGGTTGATGAGGCAGTTGAGATAGTTTGGGAGCCTATTGAACCAAGTTAGAGTAAAAAATTACCATAGAACATAAAACATTCATCTGTCTCTCAGTAAGAAAAAAAATAAAAGAACACAAAACCATATTAAGAACATAATTTATTGTATGTAAAAACCACCCTCCAAAAAAATACTGAAAAAATCATGTTTCTGCATATAGAATGCCTAATGAACATAGATAACACCATCAGTAGTTGTCGCATAAAAATTCCACTTACGTGGACAGCCCGATGTATTTTTCAACAGGGAAATGATCAGTGGCAGCAAGTATCAAAACCATACAGACAATGGCGAGTATTACGATCATGGCCAGGTAGATTTACTTGCATAAGGATATAGGACATAGTTATATGTCCTCCTTCACCAGAAACATTGGCATCAGAAAGAACAACTTTCATAGATGCACGGAGGACTTCAGTATCATTATGTAAGAACACATATAAGCTGCTAATTTTCTTAAGTTTCCCAGACCAACCAAACTAATAATAAGAAAAGGACACTATGGGTGACTTAAAAAAACGTATTACCTTAATATTGTTCAATCAAGGATGATTGTTTAGCCTGAGAAGAATGTGGTATTTCAAAGCAATTGATAGAACACCCATAAAGGGTTTTCCATGAGTAACTACATGGGAAAAAAAAAGTGGTGCTTTATTTTGGGAGGAAGCTTTATGATGCCTTCTCTCTGAACTCAACACGTATAATGTCCTCTTCAAGAGCCTATCATAACCGTTTTTAAGGGAAAAAATATAGAACAACCCAATAATCTTACTCCAACAATAGTAGTCCAATACCACAAAAGCAATACAATGACCTAAAGAGGTCTGTGTTTAGGGTTTACAGCAAAGAGGATCAAAAGTGGGAATAAAATTTTTGATAACCCGAATTAATCGTAATTGCTAAATGAATTGCTAAAATCAGTGGCATAACATCAAAATCTATACCCATTGGCTTGTGTCGATGTTGAATTCGTAGGCCACGCGCGCGGCTGTGATGAGGATCTCAATTTATGTTGGTCATCAATTTACACCATTCTGCGGCATCGTTATGATTCTCCTCTAGTACTGTCTAATGTTGAACAGATAAGAAGTCGGAGGGAACGTATTGTGTACTCTTCGATCGTTGATGAGGCATTGAGACAGTTTCACCTTCTAAGTGGGTTTAGTTATTATTTTTGGACGGTTTTTTTACGAATTATTAATTATATTTAATAATTATTAATTGTAGAAAAATTCTAATTGGTCAATTGACAGACCAAATTAATTGTTTGGATGACAGTTTTTAAGAGGCCTTGAGCCTTAATATAATAGAATAGATGTACACTATCAAAATTAATACATGTTTTATTATTCAGAAAATAACAAGCATCAAATTCATATTTTAAACGAGAGAATACGTTCGAGAAACTCGGAAAGCCAACAACCTCTCTCAAGATCGTCAACGCGGATATTCGACCGAACGTAATCCGTAAGATTTCTTACTCGAATACCGAGAATTCATTCTTAGATTGCTTGTTGATTGATGATTCAGGACCTAACAAAGTGTTTGTTCGAAAATGATTTTCGAAAGTCTGTTTTGCGAAAATGTAATTTTCGAATGCAAGGTGTTCGTGAATTTTGCTCTATTCGAAAAATGTTTTTCTGCGGTTTTTAAAGCTATGTGTTCGAAAATGTTAAATTTTCGAAAATGTTTGTTGAATGTTTTGATGCGAAAATTAGATTTTCGAATGCTAGGTTGACGAATAGTTTGCAAAAATTGGATTTTCGAATGGTATTATGTTCGAATTTTTTTAAGTGTTATTCGAAAGACGATTTTCGATATTAGTTTGCAAAAGATAATTTCTATGTATAGTTTTCGAAAGTCGGTATGGGAAAATCTGTTTTTGAAAATTTTTTGGATGCGAAAATTTTTTTAAGTGTTAAATGCGAAAATCATTTGCGAAAGGTAGATTTCGAAAGTGAGGTTTTTAAAAGTCTTTTGCGCGAAAATCAGTTTCTAAAAGATCCAATTGCAAAACGTGATTTTCAAAAGCATGTTATGCGAAAATGTGATTTTCAAAACAAAATGTGAAAATTTTCTGAAGTGTTGGTTTTCGACACTGATGTTGCTAAAAATGGATTTTTCGGAAGTCTTCGATGCGAAAATCGATTTCCGAAAGTATGAAAAAATCGATTTTCGAAAGGTATAGTTTCGAAAATTCCTAAATATAAAACTGAATTTTGATAAACATAGTTGGAAAATCGATTATCGAAAGTTAACTTTTGAAAATCAAGATTTTCGCAACGATTTTCGAAACAGATTTTCGAAACAAACCTGAAACCTTAACAGCGTGCGAAAATAAAAAATCGACGGATTTTACTGAAATTTTCGACTTATCTTAAGCACAAAACTCGATTCTAAGAACAAATATATCAAATAAACTCGTCTATGGGCCAAAATAAACACAATATCGACGGATTTTAGAAAGAGATTTTTGCGAAAATGAGGTTTTGCGATAATTGTCGATTTGCGACAAAAATTCGTGAAATCTTGATCTATTTCACGTTTAATCGACGTGGAATTAGCAAATACATAAAGAGAGGAGAGATTTATACCCTTTTGAGCCGAAAATCTGAGGATTTGAAAGGAAAAAAATTGTTTCGGCATTTTGAGGTGGATTTCGCAAGAATAGGTCTATAGTGGGTGATTGTTGAATGTGATTTCGATATTAAGCTGCAAAAAGCCCATTATGCGAAAAGCCCGTTTGTGCACAATTGTGCTTTTGCGAAAATTTCTAAGCATTTTTAAGTGAAATTTGGACAGTAAATAAAATTGAGATATTACTAAAAATATTAAAGTAAAACATTTACCCCCCCTTAAAAATTCAAAAGATGACGCATCTTTAAAATTCAAAAATAGCTCCCTCTTTATTACTTAAAAATTTATACACTCCCCCTAAATTACATAATTTTAGCAAAAATTATTCTAATCATAAAATTTCTCCCCCTAAATTATATAAACTAAGCTCCCCTAAATATACGCACATTATACATATATTTACACTATAAAAGACTTGTGAGACACAATCGCTTATGATTTGAGGTTCAACATGCCTAACTCAGAAAGAAGGAAGTTGAAACGTTTTTCATCCAAACCCTTGGTAAATAAGTCGGCTAGCTGAAGCTCAGTGCTTACAAAGTACATATCGATTATGTCTTTTTCCACGTGATCTTTTACAAGGTGATACCTAAGATCTATGTGCTTTGTGCGTGAATGGTGGACATGATTACAGGTAATATCTACAACACTCTTTGAGTCGCTATAAATAGGTTCATTATTTAAATCAAACCCGTAATCCCGTAGTTGTATTCGCAACCACAGGATTTGAGAGCAACTGCTGGCTGCGGCGACGTACTCCGACTTGGCTGTGGAGGTGGACTCCGACTTAATAGTTTGTCACCTAAGAATCGTATGCCCCCTGATGTACTTTTCATGTCCATTCTACATCCTGCAAAATCCGCGTCAGTATAACAAATTAACTGAAAGTAAGAGTTTTTGGGATACCGTAACCCGAGTGTTGGCGTTCCTTTTAGATACTTCATGATCCTCTTCACGGCTAGCATGTGCGACTCCTTTGGATTGACTTGGAATGGAGCATATAGGCACGTCGAGAACATGATGTCGGTCTGCTTGCCGTTAGGTAGATGAGTGGACCGATGATTCCTCGAAACGTGGTTGGATTGGCTGGCTTTCCTGCTTGATCCGAGTCTAGCTTGCACGTTGTGGACATCGGGGTACTCTTTGTTGTGGGGTTGTCCGTGTTGTACCTCTTGAGTATGTCGTGAATGTACTATGACTGATTTATGAAGACTTCTTCAGACAGTTGCTTGACTTGCAGCCCGAGAAAGAAATTGAGCTCCCCATCATGCTCATTTCCAACTTCGTCTTCATAAGGTCGCCGAATTCTTTGCACAACTTAGGATTTGTAGACTCAAAAATTATGTCATCGACATAGATTTGAACTAGTAAAACTCCTACCTATGTCGTTAGATGAAGAGAGTTGTGTCGATCTTCCCTTGTGAAGCCTGGCTTGAACAGAAAGTCTGAGAGCACCTTGTACCATGCGCGAGGTGTTTGTTTGAGCCCGTACAATGCCTTCTCTAGGAAGTATACGTAGGCAGGATGAGCTTCGCTCACAAATCCTTCGGGCTGCGCCACGTAGACTTCTTCTTTCAAGATACCGTTGAGAAAGGATGTCTTGACATCCATTTGAAAGACAATGAAGTTCTTGTGTGCACCGTAGGCAAGGACTAAACGAATAGCTTAGATTCGAGCTCTGAGTGCAAATGTCTCGTCGTAGTCGATTCCTTTTTGTTGGTTGTAGCCTTTTTCCACTAATCGAGCCTTGTTTCTTATCACGATCCCATCTTCATCCTTTTTGTCATTGAAGACCCACTTAGTACCGATTATGGTTTTGCCATGGGGTCTTGGGACTAATCTCCAAACCATGAATCGCTCGAATTGACGGATTTCCTCGTGCATGACATTTATCCAGTCAGGGTCATCTAAAGCCTCTGCTACCCTGCTTGGTTCATTCCGACCCAGGAAGCATGCATAGAGGTTTTCGTTAGTGGTTGAAGACCTTGTACTTACGCCTTGATTTGGATCTCAAATTATTTGTGACGTTGGGTGAGCTCGTGTCCATTTCCTTTTCATGTGGAATTGGGTGATATATCCTTCGATATTTGGTTCCTCACCCAACTGTGTCTCATTTGTACTAGAAATCTCAACTGGGGCTTCAGCTTCTTTTGCTGAGTTATCTGTTGGGGGGTTGTCTTCTTCTTCGGTATTTTCTATCTGGGGATTAGTAGTGGCTTGAGGTTGAGTCGTTGTTGTTGCTCCATTAGCTCCAATTTGTTTTCCTACTAGTGGAGCCGATGCTGCACTACTTGGATTATTTTTAGGAGGACTGATTTGTACAGAAACCATTGATGGCGCTTCGTCGAATGTCACATTTGTGCTTTCCATGACCGTCCTTTGATGTGGCTGAATAATCAATGAACACCCCTTCTAATGCCTTTGGTTTGAACTTTCATCGGTCTTCTCTATCATTTGAAACGAAGCACCTGCAGCCGAAGACTCGAAGGAATCCAATGTTGGGTATTATGTTTTCCCAAATCTCTTGTGAATGCTCGTCCTGTTATGTGTGTAGCAGGCTGTGTTGACTGCTTCAGCAAAGAGGAAGTGTGGAAGGCTCGAGTAGATCAGCATTGTCTGTGCTGCTTCTACTAGAGTGCGATTCATTCTCTCCACTACTCCATTTTGTTGAGGAGTCTTAGCAGCTGAGAATTGCTGAGAGATTCCAAGTGATGAATAAAAATCATTGAGCAACTGATTCTTGAACTCGGTGTCGTTTTTTCAGTACGGATCACTTGGACGTTACATCAGAGCAGATTTTGAGTCTTCTTCACAAATGCTATGATCAAGTCTGTGTCTCGTTCTTCGTCCTTAGCAATCTTGTCCATGTGTAGCGCGAGAAGTCGTCCACAATCACTAGGACGTACTTTCGTCCGTTGATACTCTGTACTCTCATTGGCCCACATAGATCTATGTATAGTAGTTCTAGGGACCGAGAGGTCGAGGCTATGTGTTTTGTCTTGTGGGATGCTTTCTTCATCTTCCCCATTTTACAGGCGGAGCAGAGATGCTCCTTGTGATACTTCAAGGTTGGCAGTCCAATGACTAACTTGTCAGATTGTAGCTTGTTCAACGTCTTGAAGTTGAGGTGAGACATTCTTTGGTGCCAAAGGTCACTCTGTTGAAGCGAGACCTTCATCATCAAGAGATGGCGGACGGTCTTCAGGTTGATGGTGTAGAGGTTGGACTTCCTCGTTGCTTATACTTCACCCTTCAGCATGGAAATTGACCTTCAGCCTTCTGCCACAGAATTGGCCAATGATGAAGAGGTTGTGTCTTAGACTGTCCACGTATGAGACATCCTTGATCGTCAGGTTGTCATGAATGAGATCTCCAAGTCCTAAGATTGGAGCTGAATGGTTGTTCCCGAAGCGCCCATTCCCACCAAATCTTTCAGTGTAGTTGCTCAACAGCTCCTTCCTTCCCGTCATGTGTGTGGACCAACATGAGTCGAGGTACCACACATGATGGATCTGCAAAACAAATTAAAGGGTTTTAGGTACCTATTGAAGGATGGGTCCTCCCTTATTAGCCTTAAAAGCTATGCATGCACTTTTTGTAGATTCGTGTCCTAATTGGTTTTCAATGTATCTATAGCCGCACTAACGGACCTAGGAACCCAAATCTTTTTAATTCATAACAGATAACATTGTTAGTGCTAGATGGAAGTTCCTGTTTTGTTACCCATATTTTCTAAATTCCTCAAACTTTAGCTTTAGCTTTAGTTTTAGGGTGCTTTGACCTTTTAACTATACGCTCTTTCTTTTTGTCAGGTTGAGACCGTGACGTGGGAGAAGAACGTATTGCTCTCTTTGTTGTATTAGTGATTGCTTTTCTATGACGAGAATTTAAAACAAATGCATCATCATGACAATAGAAAGAATAAAAAGCTTAGATGTTCTCACAGGCCCAGAAATAGAATATAAAGATGGAAATGTAGCAACGCGGGTTTTAACACACAAAAGACGTCTATTGCAAGGTTTTGAACTAGACGCTTCTAAAGAAACGAGCTCCTTTTTTCTAGAAGAAGGAGTGACGTCTTGTAATGATAAGTCGTCTTCTGGGCCTTCCTTCTTCCCCTTTCTACTTAGATTGGTCCTGTAGGTACATGCAAAGACGAGTTAGTGAGTTTGTGTTTGCTAATGGCAATCTGCTTTCGTAATGTTCTAGTGTCGATTAGTGTCGATTAGTGTCGATTTGCTTTTCAAATGAAGAAATTATACTTAGTAGTATTTCATTCTCAACCTGAAAAACAATTCTTTATGACTCTAAGGTTGAGCGCAAATCGGTGATTTATTGCTTGTATATAGGCGCTAATGTCAGTGGATTCTTCTTCGACAACCGTTACTTCATAAGAGGGTGTACAAATGGGTAGATAGTCATCAGACAAAGGTATTTCCCTTGTCTTATAACTCATGTTCAGTTCATCATAATCAAGTGACACTTCGGCCCTTGCCTTTATATCTCTCTTTGTCTTCTCGAGAGCATCTATCTCTGATGCTCTCGTGAAGGGCATTAGATGAGGTAGATTTAAACCTAGACATCTAATGTCGTAATGAGGTAGGGGCTTCTTTTCAACTGTTTGATCAGTTGGTTTGAAACCTAAGCCTTCACGAGGCTCGCAAAATCTAGTATCCCTAGGCTGGTTTAAGAAGATCGTTTGATCTGATTGTCCTCTTTTGGTAAGAATATCCTCTAAACCTTTAATCTTAAAGTATAATTTCCTACGTTTCCCATTCATAAAGTTGTACTTGCTAGTCTTACTGATTCGCTCGTCTTCACTCGTTTTCAAACTAGCTGTTAACTCACTAACATGCGCTTTCAACTTCTCTATTTCTAAGTCACGACTTTCGACTCTCAATTGCGTAGCTTCCAGCTGGCAATCGAGAGTGTCTTTTCCCTCAAACGCTTAAGCAAACATTTGCGAGAAGGGGAATTTTTCCTCGTGCTTATTTTGAAAACGAGTTAACAGCTAGTTTGAAAACGATTGAAGACGAGCGAATAACCAAGTCTAGCGAGTACATCTGATGAATGGGGAACGTCGGAAACTATACTCTAAGATTAAAAGTCTAGAGGATATTCTTACCAAAAGAGGACAATCAGATCAAACGATCTTCTTAAACCAGCCTAGGGACACTTGATTTTACAATCATCGTGAAGGCTAGGATTTCAAACCAATTGATCAACTAGTGGAAAAGAAGCCCCCACCTCTTTACGACATTAGATATCTAGGTTTAAACCTACCTCATCTAATGCGCTTCACTAGATCATTAGAAATAGATGATCTCGAGAAGACAAAGAGAGATACAAAGGTAGGGGCTGTTGTGTCGTTTGATTATGCTGAGTTGAATGGGAGTTATAAGACAAGGAAAATACCTTTGTGTAATGACTATTTATCAATTTATACACCCTCTTCTGATGCAACTGCTGTCGAAGAAGAATCGATTGACACAGGAAGACCTATAACTTATAGTGCTTGCATACTAGCAATAATAAGAGAAATCACTGATTTGCGCTCAACCTTAGAGTCAGAAATGATCGTTTTTGAGGTGAAGAATGAAATACTACTAAGTACAATATCTTCACTTGAAAAGCAAATCGACACGAATGTAACTTCAACCCCTAGAAATATGTTTCTAGTCGAAACACAAGTAGAAAGCCCCACTAAGACTAGAACATTAATGATGCAAGTTGTCATTAGCAAAAACAAACTTACTAACTCATATTTGCATGTACCCACATGATAAAATAGAAGTAGAAAGGGGAAGAAGAAAGCCATGGAAGACAACCTATCATTAGAAGACGTATTTCACGTGTTAAAACTCAAGTAGCTGCATTTCCATCTTTATTTCGTGTTTTTGAGCCTATGAGAACATCTAAGCTTTTAAATTCTTTCTATTGTCATGATGATGCATTTGATCAAATTCTCTTCATAGAAAAGCAATCACTAACATAACAAAGAGAGCAATAAGTTCCTCTCGTACGTCATGACCTAAACCCGACAACGACAAAGAACTTATAGTCAAGAAGCCAAGCACCCTAAAACTGAAGCTAAAGCTAAGGTTCTATGAATTAAGAAAATATGTGTAACCAAACAAGAGCTTGCATATAGCACTAAACAATGCTAGCTGTTAGGAATTAAAAAGATTTGGGTACCTAAGTCCGTCAGTATGGCTATAGATACATCGAAAACAGACTTAGGACACGAATATACAAAAGTACATGCATAGCTTTTAAGGCTAATAAGGGAGGATCTGTCTTTAAATGAGTACCTAAAACCCTTTAATTTGTTTTGCAGATCCATCATGTGTGGTACATAAACTCAGGTTGCTCCACACACATGACTGGAAGGAAGGAGCTGTTGAGCAACTACATCGAAAGATTCGGTGGGAATGTGCGCTTCGGGAACAACCACTCAGCTCTAATCTTAGGACATGGAGACCTCATTCATAACAACTTGACGGTCAAGGGTATCTCATACGTGGACGGTCTAAGCCACAACCTCTTCAGCATTGGTCAATTTTGTGACAAAAGGTTGAAGGTCAATTTTCATGAAGGGTGCAACATAAGCAATGAGAGTGGAAGAGAGCTCCTCACTGGAACGAGAAAGTCCAATCTCTACACCATCAATCTGAAGACCGTCCACCCCTCGTCAGCAATATGCTTGATGACGAAGGCCTCACTTCAACAAAGTGACATTTGGCATCAAAGACTGTCCCACCTCAACTTCAAGACGTTGAACAAGCTACAATCTGATAAGCTAGTCACAAGACTGCCAGCCTTGAAGTATCACAAGGAGCATCTCTGCCCCGCCTGTGAAATGTGAAAGATGAAGAAAGCATCCCACAAGACAAAGCACACAGCCTCGACCTCTCGGCCACTAGAACTACTACACATGGATCTATGTTGGCCGATGAGAGTACGTCCCACGAAAGTACGCCCTAGTGATCGTGGACGATTTCTCTCACTACACGTGGACTAGATTTATAAGGACGAAGGATGAGACACCAGATCTGATCATCACATTTGTGAAGAAGACTCAGAATCTGCTCAGATGTAACGTCCAAGTAATTTGCACTGACAACGGCACTAAGTTCAAGAACAAGCTACTCAGTGATTTTTTTCATCACTTGGAATCTCTCAGCGATTCTCAGCTGCTAATACTCCTCAGCAAAACGGAGTAGTAGAGAGAAGGAACCGTACTCTAGTAGAAGCAGCACGGATAGTGCTGATCCACTCAAGCCTTCCACACTTCCTCTGGGCTTAAGCAGCTCACACAGCCTACTACACTCAGAACAGGACGAGCATTCACAAGAGATTTGAAAAAACTCCGTACGAGCTCATCAACCAAAGAATACTCAACATTGGATTTATTCGAGTCTTCGGCTGTAAGTGTTTCGTTGCAAATGATAGAGAAGACCGAGGAAAATTCGATCCAAAGGCATTAGAGGGGGTGTTCATTGGATACTTAATCAAGTAAAAAGGCCTACAGAGTCTACCTAAAACAGAAAAGGACTATCATGGAAAGCACAAACATAACGTTCGACGAAGCACCATCGATGGTTTCTGTACAAGTTAGTCCGGAACCCGGACTTATAAGAGTTTTGACAGAAGATCAATACAGTCCTACAGCCAAGGAAGGACCATCAACTTCTCAGATAAATGAAGACGAAGAGCTAGACTTATTACTCAAACACCTCTATACTCGCTCTCGTCAACAATCAACTCCTCAAAACAACCCAAGTAGTGAAGCATCAGCCCCACCCGTAGGACTACAAATTGGAGCCGATGGAGCCTCTTCAACGACTCAACCTCAAGCCACTACTACTCCTCGGATTGAAACTACCGAAGAAGAAGAAAAGCCCCCGACAAATAACGAAGAAGAAGCTGAAGCCCCAATTGAGATCTTTAGTACAACTGAGACATTGTTGGGTGAGGAACCGAATATCAAATGATCTCCTCAACCACTTCCACATGAAAGGAAATTGACGCGAGCTCACCCAACGTCTCAAATTATTGAAGCTCTGAATCTAGGAGTAACACAAGGTCTTCCACAACCAACTAGAATCTCTATGCATGCTTTCTGAGTTAAAATGAACCAAACAAGGTAGTAGAGGCCTTAGCGGACCCTGACTGGATAAACGCCATGCAGTAAGAAATCCATCAATTCGAGCATTTGAAGGTGTAGAGATTATTCCTAAGACCCAAGGGAAAACCATAATCGGTACAAAGTGGGTCTTGAAGAACAAAAAGGATGAAGATGAGATTGTGATAAGAAACAAGGCTCGATTAGTGGCAAAATGCTACGACCAATAAGAAGGAACCGACTACGACGAGACCTTCGCACCCGTAGCTCGAATCGAAGCCATTCGTCTATTTCTTGCCGATGCTGCACACAAAAACTTCACTATCTTACAAATGGATGTCAAGAGAGCCTTCCTCAACGGTGTCTTGAAAGAAGAAGTCTAATGGCGCTGCGCGAAGGATTTGTGAGCGAGGCTCACCCTGACTACGTGTACTTCTTAGAGAAGGCACTGTACGGACTCAAACAAGCACCCCGCACATGGTACGAGGTGCTCTCAGACTTTCTGGTCAAGTCAGGCTTCACAAAAGGGAAGATCGACACAATCATCTTCATCAAACGACATAGATAAGAAGTTCTATCAGTTCAGATCTATGACGATGACATAATTTTTGGGTCTACAAATCCTAAGTTCTGCAAAGAATTCACCGACCTCATTAAGACGAAGTTTTAAATGAGCATGATGAGAGAGCTTAATTTCTTTCTCGGATTGCAAGTCAAGCAACTGCCTAAAGGAATCTTCATAAATCAGGTGAAGTACATCCATGACATTCTCAAGAAGTACAATGAAGAAGACATTTTAATTGTGCTCATTTATTAGTTATCATTGCAATTAGGGGCGTAACTTATTCAATAGTGTAGGACTTATTTGTATTATACCATGTAAATAGGTATAAAAACCAATGTACACTATTGAAATCAAAGAGATAAAGTTATAAGAAAAAATTCAAAAGGCTTGCAATTCACATTCTAGAGAGAGAAACACACAAAGCACTTTCTCACACTAAGATTGTTTCTCTCGTGTTCTTCATCTAAGATATTCGACCGAGGTATCAAATCTTAGATTTCTACTCGAACATCTAGAATTCATGCCTAGGATTTACGGTAATTGATAATCTAGGACCTAACAAGTGGTATCAAAGCAGATCGTGATTGTTTTGGATTGAAGTTCGTTGTTTTAGATCAAACTCTGATTAGATTTTTTTTCGATCAAAAATGCGCCCGAACTGGAATTTTGATCTATATGCTGAATTCTGCAAAATTTCTTGTTAATTCTGATGTGAAAGTGATAGATTACATGTTAGGAATGAACCGCGTACTGATTTCAATCGTTTAGAACATCGAATTTGTTTGATTTTTGATTCCGATATGTTTTAATGTTTGCGATTGCATTTTGAAAACGATTTGATTTTCATCAAAATTGATATTTTATGCTGTAAAACGTGTTTACATCTTATTTTTGTTCTTGTTCAGTACACAAATTCAAGTGATTATCCAGAATCTCAGTGTTTAATTTGATGTTTCACAATTGAATCTGTGAATTACTGTTCCATAGAACTGTCCGTTGTATTCTTCAATCATTTTTCAGTCGAAAATTTGGCTCGAAAATTTTTTCGATTAGTTCTATGGCGCAAAAGTTTCTCAAAATTTTCACTGTTTTCGCTAGTTTCGCTCCGATGTTGACGCGAAAAACGTTATTTGCGATTATTAGTTTTTCGATCCTCACACAATAATCTTTTGCGAGTGTAACTAAACATAAAATTTTTCGGCTAATACTGTTTTCGCTATATCCATATTACTTTTGACATGAAAAACCTGTTTTTCGATTACATGTTTTTCGATCTCAAGTTTTTCGATCGTCTTAGTTCTCGAGTTAAAACTTAGCGAAAACGTATTTCAATCGAATATTTCGCGCTCGAATAAGTTTAGTTAACAAATTGAGTTAAACTTATCAATTTTTTTAAAAAAAGTCTTAGATTTTTTATCATTCTAATTATTCGATAACAAATATTTCGATAGAATTTTTTTCGCGATTGACAAATTTTTTTCGATAAACCATTTTTCGACAGCGTACCTTCGCAAAACTTTTATCACTCGAAAATAGTTTTAGATAAACATTCTTCGACAAACCTATACTTACGAAAAACATTTTCGATTTTAAGGATCGAAATTTTTCAAATTGAAAAACTTCTTGCTCGAAAAACTTTTACATTTACTGAACTTTCAAACGCAAACATTTTCTACACTGATTTGATATTTTTTTAAGAATCAAAATCGTCATTTTCAAAACTTTTGAAAAATATGTCTCTTCGCATAATCAATTTCGATACTCAAAATTTTCGATTAAAGTCATTAATTCAAAATCCATAAGCAATAATTTTGAAGTATAAATTTTTGTGGTAAATATTTTTCTTACTTAACACGATTTTTAGGACCTAAAAATAGATTCTAAAAAGAAATTACTTAAAGTACGGATCAAACATTACTAACAAATTTGCCACTTGTGAAGCACTCTTACCAACTCAAATCTAAACTTTCACGAGATCCTAAAAATCAACTACTCCTCCTCGGCTAATAGACTTCGGACCTCAAGCTCTAAGCACCAAGAAAGACCGGCCGAGTCATCAGAATCCAAAAATGCCAAAGAACCACAAAAATACTACAATTGTGGAAAGATAGGGCACTTCGCCAGAGAATGCAATTTTCCTAAGAAGAAAGACGCCAATTACTACTCCAAGAAATTTCAACTAACCAAACAAAAGGAAGGCCGAGTAGCTCTAGTGGCCGAACAAGAGCACTGGTTAGAAGACACAACGGATTCTGACAACGACAATCTCGCTCTCATGTCGTTTCTTGACGATGCCTCGGACAAAAAGTCAATGAGGAGGTCCGGCGACGAAGACGCAGCATCAACCTCATCTCAAGAGGTAGCTACACCCGAATCTAAATTATTAATCATATTAGAATCTTTAAAATTAAATATACTAACATGAAAAATGAGCGGAAAAGTACAAAAGAATTAGAGGAGACACTAGCCCTTAGTGAAAATAATTTTCAAAAGCAACTAGATAAGAAAGTTCACCGGGAAATTCTCTTATCTAATGCTCATGAAACAATAACTAGTCTTGAATCCAGGTTATCTACTTCTGAGACAAAAATTAACGACCTTAGTAAGAATCTTAGTGATTGTCAGATAGATTTAGAAATTTCTAGAAATAGTTTTAGGGAAATCTCTGACGAACGTAAGACGCTTTACTCTCGGATTAAGACTTTAGACGATCTTCTAACAAAAAGGGGACAAACGGATAAAACTATTTTTCTAAATCAACCTCATGATATAGAATTTTATAATCCTATAGAAGGCTTAGGTTTTAACAATCCCTGTAACTTGAAAAAGGTAAATGTTAAACAATTATATGATATCAAGTACATGAGTTTAGGATAAAATTTTTTAATGGCTTTTACTAACTCTTCCGAAATAAATGCTTAGAAGAATCCAAAAGAAAAGCCACAAATAGGACTGATACCCCCTTTGACTACACTGAGTTGAATAATAGTTACAAGACACGGGAAATAAACATGTCTAGTGATTATAATTCATTATATCCTTTAGAAGATCTTCCGAAAGTTAAGGAAGAAAATTGTGATCATTCTAATAATTCTACTTTCTGTTATATTCCCGCTATTATTAAGAAAATAGCTGATTTGAACACTTCTCTAGAAACAGAAAGAAAGAATTTTGAAGTAGAAAAGAATGCGCTTTTAGTGGAGATTTCTAATCTAAAAAATTCCTCTGTTTTAAAATCTTGTCATGATTTTATTTTGAAAGGAAAATCATTAATTAAGCACAAGACCAAATTTAAGAAAACACATCTCATTACTTTACAAAATATTTCAAAAGAAGAAAAAATTTTAAAAAGAGTAAAGGGAGGAAAAGAGTCCTTTAAATGCTTCAAAGGTGAAAAAGATTTTTATTTTCTTTTTCTACTTCATCCACATGTAGAGTAGTAAAAGAGGTGAAGCATGCAAAGGAGAGTGCCTAGCATAGAATTAAAGAAGAAAAATGATAGAAATGACTTATTTTCAAAACTTTCTTATGTATCAAAAACTAAGGACACTCGTAAGAAGACATCCGTTTCTAATTTTCATGTTGTTGCTTCTACTTATGCTTTAAAGTCTATTAATTTCAAAAGCACAAATTTTGAAATCGGCTCTACTTCTAAAAACAAAATTCATCATTCTAAGACAAATGCAAGTCTTAAGTCTCGTAGGAGCCAAGATCTGGCTATTAAGCAAGCTTATAGCTCGATACATTCTTGCCCTCATCTAAGGTACCCAATCCAAGTACACTCGACTAAACACCTTGGGAGACTAGCTAGAGAAAAGATTTTCTCATGCACTAACACTGATAAGACATTTGTCCGAGCTGAAATTAATCTCCCATGTAAGGTTCACCCTCAATGGATTCCCAAGACACCATCTAGGCCACGCAAGCCAACAAGGCCAAGTTGCCTAAAGAGGTACCACTTAAACCAACTACTTATAAGTTGGTTTGGGTACCTAAGAGCACCAATGGTTTAGGAACCAAAAATGAACAAACCTTACCTACTAAATCTGCTAATCCGAGAGGACCCATTAATAAGTGGGTACCTAAGTCTCTCTAAAACCTTTTTATGCAGATCCATCATGTGTGGTACCTAGATTCTGGTTGCTCCACACACATGACGGAAAATAAAGAACTGATGAGCGTTATCAAGACCGTTACAACGGAAAAGTCAGATTCGGTAACAACTATTCAGCTCCAATACTAGGCTTTGGAGATATTCTTTTGAAGAATTTAACAATGAAAGATGACTCTTATGTCCAAGGTCTTAAACACAACCTGTTCAGCATAGGACAATTCTGTGATAAAGGGTTTCAAGTGATGTTTCTAGCTGATCAGTGCAGAATCTTAAATAGTCAGAATCAAGAACTTCTTACAGGATCTCGAAGATCTAATTTATACACCATCAATCTGACAACAGTACGACCTTCGACAGTTGTTTGCCTCATCTCACTAACTACAATCAAGAGGAACAAATTATGGCATCAACGTCTGTCTCATCTAAATCTTAAAGCTCTTCACAAGCTCTTTATCAAAAAGTTGGTCAACGGTCTACCAACTATTTCACTTCAACAAGAGCATCATTGTTCGGCTTGTCAAATGGAAAAAATGAAGCGAGCGTCACACAAACTCAAGCATGTAGCTTCCACATCTCGACCTTTGGAATTACTTCACATGGACCTTTGTGGACCAATGCGAACACAAAGTATCAACGATCGTAAGTATGTGCTAGTAATTGTAGACGATTATTATCGCTACACTTGGACAAGGTATCTCCGAACTAAAAATGAGACTGGAGACCTTATAATAAGCTTTGTGAATACAACTCAAAATCTCCTGCAAAAGAAGATCCAAGTAATCAGACCTGACAATGGGACGGAATTCAAGAATCAGCGTCTCAGCAATTACTATCAGTCACTTGGAATTATTCAACAATTTTCAGCCGCTAAAAGGCCTCAACAAAATGGTGACGTGGAACGGAAGAACCGGACTTTAGTTGAAGCTGCAAGAACAATGCTAATACATTCCGGTCTTCCTCACTTTCTCTGGGCTGAAGCAGTGAGTACAGCGTGCTTTAAACAAAATCGGACGATTATTCACAAACGCTTTGAAAAGACGACGTACGAAATAATAAATCAAAGGATTCCGAATATCTCTCTTCAAAGTCTTCGGGTGCAAATGCTTTGTGGCCAACGATCGAGAGCATCGAAGCAAGTTTTACCCTAAAGCGTTTGAAGCCGTCTTTGTCGGATATTCATCCACTTCTAAAGCATATCGCGTCTATATCAAGTGTTCTCGTACAATTTTAGAAAGCTACAACGTCACTTTTCAAGAAGTGACCGAATTGGCTTCTGAACAAAACAGTTCAGAACCCGGGCTTATAGGCGTGTTGGCACAAAGTGAACAAATTCCGACAACATCTACCTCCCTCAACGTCAGAAGAAGCAATTCCCGCCGATCTGGAAGATTTGGATTTTCTATTTGAACATTTTTATCAGAACGAGTCTCAAATGCCTGCTTCGTCTCATTCTATACCTAGCTGCGCACCTTCTCCCTCTACGGTGGAAATTACAATTAAGATTCCCAACCCTCAAACTCCAACAAATGTTCCAGATTCTCCAAATTCTGAATCTTCAACTAGTGATGCAGCTCCTACTAATGCCGATGCAGAAATTCCTTCCAATTCAACTTCGGAAATGAATTTCCGTATTATGAATGATCAGCCTAACAATTCAGGATGTCCCGACCTACAAATCAACGATGGATCTACTTCGGTACTTCCTCATGAATGTTAGCGACCAAATAATTGGTGATCCTTCAAGTGGAGTACGCACTTGGACATCTACACAAACCGGACTATTCACGTGCTTCTTAAGCCAAAACGAACCACTTAAGGTAGTTGAAGCCCTTAAAGACACAGATTGGGTGCTCGCAATGCAAGATGAACTCAACCAATTCGAGTGTCTACGAGTTTGGACACTAGTTTCTCGACCGCATGAAAAAAAATTTATAGGAACTAAATGGTTTATCAAAATAAGAACGAGAACGGTGAAATTATCAGGAATAAACCACGCTCGTAGCCAATGGGTACAATCAACAATAAGGTATTGATTACGACGAGACATATGCTCCGGTTGCTCGTATCGAAGCTATTCGATTATTTCTGTCATACGCGGCTCATAAAGACTTCAAAGTCTATCAAATGGACGTCAAAACTTCTTTTCTCAACGGCGTGTTAAAAAAAGAAGTCTACGTCGCTCAACCCGACGGGTTTGTGCACGAGAATCATCCTGATTATGTCTATCGATTGGAAAAAGCTCTCTACGGACTAAAACAAGCCCCTCGTGCTTGGTATGATGTTCTGAGTGAATTTCTAGTCAAGTCCAACTTCATAAGATGAACAATCGATACGACACTTTTCATCAAAAAGCAAGGCAAGGACTTGATGATCGTTCAAATGTATGGTGATGACATCATCTTCGGCTCAACAAATGAACGAATCTGTCAGAAATTTAGTGATCTGATGAAGACCAAATTCGAGATGAGCTTAATGGGCGAACTCTAATTCTTTCTTGAATTACAAGTCCAGCAACTCGAAGATGGAATATTCATCAGCCAAACCAAATATATCCGAGATATTCTGAAGAGATTTAATCAAGACAAGAGCACACCTATGAATACTCTCATGTCAACAAACTGTATATTGGATGTTGATCCTTCTGGCAGGGCAGTCACCATCCCAACCTATCGGAGTATTATCGGACCTCTTCTCTACTTAACGTAAAGCCGACCCGACATCATGTTCGCCACTTGTCTTTGTGCTCGTTTTCAAGCTGACATGAAGGAGTCCCACATGCACGCGGTCAAGCGAATTCTACGCTATCTCAAAGGAACTTCCAACATAGGGTTATGGTATCCTAAAGACACTGATTTTAGATTAATTGGCTATACTGATGCTGATTATGCATGTTGTCGAATGGACAGAAAAAGCACGTCTGGCAGAGCACAATTTCTAGGCGATAAATTGGTCTGCTGGTCCTCAAAGAAGCAGAATTGCGTATCAACGTCGACGGCCGAGGCGGAGTATGTCGCGGCTTCCAGCTGTTGCTCACAAGTTCTATGGATGCGGACGCAACTACACGATTACAAGTTTGAATTTAATAACATTCCCATTTACAGTTATTCTCAAAGTGCTATTGCCATTACTTGCAATCCTGTTTATCATTCACGCACGAAGCACATAGATATTCGCTATCATTTATAAAAGATCATGTAGAAAAATGCACTATAGATATGTATTTTGTTAAAACAGAGCTTCAACTTGCAGACTTATTCACTAAGGGAGTGAATGAAAAACGATTTCAATTCCTTATTGCTAAGCTAGGCATGTTGAATCTCAATCTTACTTGAAATGTGTTTCACATGCTCTATTATGCTTATATATAATATTCTATGTGCTTCTTGACTTTCCTTGTTATATCTAGCATGATTCTATCTTTCAATTATATATATATATATATATATATATACAAAAGGATAACTAAAAATAAAATAGTATATATAATAATAATAATAATAATAATAATAAATGGGGGATGACGATAATTTTATCTATTTTGATTTACTCACAAAAATATTTCTTTGATATATGTCTAGTTCTTTGCTTAAAAATTGATGTGACATTCTTTTATTCAAAGAGTTTCGTTTGTTTCACTAGACACAAAGCCACATCATATATGTGAGAATTTGAGCCTCAATATTTTTTATTCTTGAGTGTGTCACACTTCAAATGACTATTCTTTGATTTGTACTTCGTAGCTTCATTCTTGCTTTTGTGTTAGTTTGTAATGAAAATGATAAGGGCAAATTTAGGAAATTCCTCAGTTGGCCCAAATTATCAATCATTTACTATTCTCCTCTAGAGATCCCCTTTGAGCCTTCCCCAACATTCTTTTTCTTTTGAAACCCAATCAAGCTTTCAACCTTTTTCCAAAATTTCGGGGTTGTTCAGTCAATAAAAGAGGGGGAGAAAAAGAGACGCACATGATGAACATCTTCCGATCATTATAAAAGAGAAACATGGATCTCGCTGTGAACTTCTCCTAGATAATCTCGTATACTCCTAGAAAAGAAGCACCTCTTCTCCAACGACAATCTAGATCTTTTATCGAGAAAACGAGAAGAGGAGCACGACCTTGGGTTCGAATTCCATAACTGTGAAACCTTCAAAAGGAACACGGTCTCGGAACTAAAACAAAAGAATATCTTATATCTCAAAACTTCATAAAGAAGAAGAGACTCATATTGAGCAAGTGCAGAAAAGAAAAAGGAGCAGAAATGAATTTAAAAAGAACTCTTGGAAGTGAAGAATTAGCTCACTAATTCCAAAAATATCCTACCCTTTTAGTCGGAGCCTAAAAATAATCCCTTCAAAGTCTCTTTGATTCAAATTGATGGACTTTCACTTGGTAAGTTGATTAAATACGCTACGATAAAAAATTAATTGATACAATTTTGTCGTATTGACATGAGTGATATATCAACTAATGTCCTTGATTAAAATAAATTGAGTGCTATGAGCGAACCCGGCGAGAGTTGTCGAAATGATTCAATCTATGATCTTTTAATATTAGTTTAGTTACATGATTAGACGGCAAATTATTATTCCATATGTTATGTGAAATTTTTGCGTGATAAAGTTCATATGGACAATCCGACCCCAAATAAAAAATATTTTGGAAAAATATTTTTAAATATATTTTCGCACATTTTAAATGCATTAATATATGCTTTGGTTCAGACTTGATAAAATGCGAAATTTTTGAAAAGCGCAAAATTTTCATAAATTTATGTTGAATTGCTTAAATGCGTTACTTGTGCTTATATCGTAAATTTTCATATGCATAATTGTATTACATATGTGCTAAAGTGCCGAAAAGTTAAACGTGTATTTGTTGAGGGGGAGTTTACATGAAAATTTGTTCTTATCTCCTTAATGATTTACTTGCAATCACGACTTCTAATGTTTTTCTCTAAGTATCGGAGAATATTTCGAGCTCATCCGAGAAGTCAAGTGTTGAATTTCATCACAAGTGGGAGATATTTGCAATTATTTCAGAAATACAGGGAGCCTTATGAAATTTGTTTTTGGGTGCACAAGTAAAAGATTAAATTTTTCGTTAATCAGACCTGATTTTTAACGAAAGCCCAAAATATTTTTTGTCGGCCCAAAGCCCTTTAAACATTACATGATCGAAAACTATTAATATAACTTTTTCGATCGAAAAACTCATTCTCACGCAGCCAAATACTATCGCAAGACTTTTCAGATTCTCAAACTCTTTGGCGATTTCAAAACTCTCTTAAATCCTCACCGATTTTCTGTCAATATTCGCCGAATTTGAAGGTAGAAACCAGTTTCGGATCTTATTTCCGTTCTGAAACACAGGAATCGCGACAGTTTTTTAAAATCTTAAAATGAAAATTTTCAACTTCGCGACTTTTTCGACTGAAACACCTTAAAAACTCAAAATTAACGTGTTTAAACTCGACCATTCTGATTAAAAGCATGATATTTGGATTCGCAACTGATTTCTTATCACTACGACTCCAGATTAACTCATGATTTACCCAGAAACTATCATTTACGTTTTGAAGGTTTTGCGTTTTGATTTCAAACTTTTTCGATCGAAAATGATCTTATCGCAAACAGTGTCATCGAAGAACTTTAGTTTTTCGCTCAGTTTTATTCGATCGCAAAACACAGCGGCGAAAACCTTATGTTTTCGATATGTTCTTATTCGATCGAAAAACTTCGCGGCGAAAACTTTTTCGATAAAATTTTATTCGATCGCAAAAATAAGCGCGAAAACTTTAAGTTTTTCGATACATTTTTATTCGATCGCAAAACTATGCGGCGAAAAACTAAAGTTTTTCGACAACATTTTATACGATCGCAAAATTACTCAGCGAAAAACTTTAATTTTCGATAAGTTTTTTTCGATAGTAAAACTCAGTGGCAAAATCTTGAATTTTCGATAAGTTTTTATTCGATCGCAAAACTTAGCGTTCGAATAAATTTGCGCTTGAATAAAATCACGCTGTAAAGACTTAGAAAATTTTTAAAAAATTTTTTGCCTAAGTCTTTCGATAATACACTTCAACACAGAAAAAATTTTCAAAATTTTTCTAAGTCATTTTCTATACACATAAATATTGTTTGTGCCTTAAACAACAATTTAAATTGCAAAATTTTAAATTTTTCATCATTCACAATTGCTTAATACAATTTGCATACGATTATTTCAATCTAATGAATTTTATTCCTTCTTTTCACAAATGGCTCATCAACAGTACTCATATATCTACCCTTCAGACAGTTGGCTGACAGTCCACGACAACAACTACCAACTGGACCTCGCCACGTTTCGATGTCCTGATGAAGTAATAATATCCATCCTAAAGGGACATCCACTATGGCCAGCTCTCACCATGACTGCTCGGTTCAAATTTATCTCCAGCAGTTCTGGGCGTACATGGAGAGCCACACTGACGGTGATGACGTGGTTTACACAACGAAAATAAATTAAAGACACGTCATCATCAACAAGAATCTACTAGCCATGGTGCTCGATCTACCGCACGACATTTACGACCCACTACCAACAGATGCGGTAATCATGGAAGACATGCTTCGGATGGGATATAAGCCACCGCTACGAAACTATCAAATTTCCAGAACAACAGGATCACACATCCATGGAGGACATTGTTCGGAATCATCAACAAATGTCTCTTCCCGAAGCACTCCGGATTCGACAAGGCGAATGGGAACATTCTCAAAATCTTCCACAGTGTCGTCTTCTCGAAGAAATACGACGTGGCCCAGCTAATTTGGAACGACTTAGCGGACCAAATGCGTCAAAGGGAAACGAAGTCGAAGGCAAAATTTCTGCCTTACGTACGGTGGTTCCCGGTGGTGATCTCCCACCAAATGGACGTACATCCGGAGATCCCTCGTCTGCCACACGTCGGAGGTTAATACCGCCGAGGCTGCAATTCTTCCATAACCCGAAGGCATCCGATCTGGCACTACAACCGATGTTGATCCCATTGGTGTTGCTACAACTGGCCGATCCCACCGACGTGGCCTACCAAGACTATTGCCAAAACAACTCCATCACGGAGGCAATGGTACGGTCCGTCGATCCGGCTCCGATGCCTTCCCGACGCGAATCTCCGATGGAGACACACGAGCCCAAAGCTGCGGCTCACGAGATAGAAACACCGGCTATTGAGCTCGAAGGTGTCACTCAACAATCAACACATCAAGACGAATCTCCTGAGGCCACCAAATCTGATGATGAGTGCAGACTACAACGAAGGGGCTCACGCAGACAACAAATCTTTGTCCCTTCTGCATCTACCTCTACACCAATGTCTTCAATGACATCTCCTCCACCGCCATCGGTTCCGACGACCACATTGGTTCACATTGAACCTGTCTCAACATCCATAGAAATGATACCTTCGGTATCATCTCAAGGATTGGATGGAAGTCCCGTTGGACACCCGACATCTTCGGAGCCAACAACGGGCCAACCCATTGAAGTGGTGACTTCTGGGTTGTTAACGGATGTCCTTGGACGTTCCGAAATCACAAGTCCTCTCCCAGGCGGCACGTTGGGGATATTCTCCAATGTTGTGACAGTAGAGCGCCTCCCTGGCCCCACTCCGGCGGCACCGATCCTCACGACGGAGCAAAAATTACAATAAGCACTTTCCACAACAATCAACTCTCTTGAAGACAGGCTGATGGAAATGATGCTACACGCCATCGAGACTTCCTGACGGGATATAGGGAAAGCACCAGTCTCAGAGGCAGCTCCTTCCGAAACCCACACCTCACCCTTATCCTCACCACCACTAACCACCACCATACACACCCTCATACAACCCACCTTAACCACTCCAACCCAATCACCTCCCCTCATCAACTCATACACCATCCCTATAACCCAACTTCACGACATACTTATCTCTCGCCTACTAGCGCTTGAGACGAGGACCCCTACTGAGGAGAGTCTCTACCGAATGCTAGTAGATGAACCTGAGCCGCCCGCTCAAATGCGTTCCCGCAAAGAAAGCTCCCGCATGAAGCGAAGACATGACGATCCCGACGATTCGGATAATCATGAGGGGGAAAACGGCAAAGAACCACAAGAAGCAGCTGGGGTCAGAGTCGAGAAAAGCAATCATCGACTCGTGTAATTGGAGGATCATCCACCAACCCACCAACCACACAACCTACTAACACCCGCCAACAAACAACCACCATACCAACCACATCCCACACACAAACAATACCTCCCACTCCCAAAAGTCCAAATCTAATCACGACCTCCAACCTCCTCCAAAATTAACTAGAATCAGTCGTCTACGATCCACATGCGATCGTAGATGATTACATCTTAAACGAGAAGTGGCTGACGCATTGGGAACCAGAGGAAGCTGCTCAAGCCAGGCTTTCCAACGTCAGATACTTCCTACAACAAGCTTCGGTAGATTTGGTGCTGCTTGAAGACGAAGAACTTGAAGAAGGCGAGAACTACAACTCTGTGCTCCCTGAACTACCAGAGATGATCAGGCATCAAGTCGACTCCCCTCCTCGCTTATCAAAGGGGACTATCAGAATCGAGACGCCTTGAGAGAATGTACGGATTGAAGTTCCGTTTATTGAAGACGTAAGGAAGCAAATTTGGAGGGCTCCAAACCGGATCAAGAAGCTAGATGAGCTAAATATACAGGGCATCTCCCACTGGGAAGAAAGGAAGAAGATTGAGCACATCTTCATGGTGACATACCTCGGTCCGGATCGAAGTGGCGTCCCAACGGATCAGCTTAGAAGAAATTTCGGGGACAAGCCACCGATCCTCCAACTCGTGGGTGTATCGCACTCGATTGGAAGCTTTCCAACCCCAATCTACCACATCGAGCGAGCGGACAACAACTACACTCGAGAGGAGATATACGAAAGCTATTTGTCGTTCATTCCACCAGACGAAGTATCTCGTCTGTTCCGGATGTATAAGAGAAAATACCAGACACCCATTGGTTATATCAAGAAGGAAGGACTCGAGGGGTTGAAGAGATTCATGGTGCGGCACATTAAGTTCCACACCGCACACGACCTCCAAATCGCCATAGAAAACAACATGAAGAAGGTCAACATGGAGTCTCCCCTCATGAAAGGCTTCCCGCTCAACAACTTCCTAGAGAATTACATTTTCAAGAAGCCAGACCTCGCCATCACATATCGGAACCAATTATTGGAGAGACGAGAGCGATGATGAAATCTGAAGTTCATAAATTCTGTGACGGGACGTTGAAGCTCGTGAGGAAGAATATCGAGAAGAGGTTGGCGGAGATCACTGAAGAAACGATCTTCGAGGACCTTGGAGAAGAATATGCCCCTCTCCTAAGTGAGCTTGTGGATGCTATAAACGAAAGACTGGAGCTAAGGAATGTTGTCCGACACTATGAGATAATATTGGGATTGAGGAGATTCATCTACGCCCGACAAGGATAAACGAAGCTGAAAAGAAAACAAGCACAAATGGGAGATTGAAGAACGCTGAAATTGTGCTTTGTTAATTAGTTATCCTTGTAATTAGGGGCGTGACTCGTATTTTTGTTAGTGTAGGACTAGTTTGTAAATATACCATGTATAGAGGTATATATACCATGTACACGACAAAATTCAATACACAAGAATCTCAGAAAATTGACAAAGCATTGAATTCAAAACCCTTCCAAGGTTGTCGTGGCATCTCACGAGCCAAATTCAAAACCTCCCACTTACGTTGTGCACAAGACACTCTTCCACTAATAGAGCCACTAACGTTGTGGCACATGGAAGAAGACTATTATGAGCATATAAATAATATCAGACCTCTTGGTAATAGGTACGCTATCTCAGTGACTCTAATACGCATAATTAGAACGATGTTTCAAAGATGATGATTCCGACGTGAGCGTAGGAGGAACATCGCCGAAATGACGCCTTTTAGCATGCTTTTCGTGGTGTTTCAGGTATTCAAGGAGGTGGCTTCTTCGGCGAACTGTTGATTCACGCGCCAACAGAGGATGGGGTTTTTTAGGACCCATAACTACTCAAGAAGATAGATATCATAGTTGTGTTTTTTTTAAGATGAACTATGTATAGAAAATTCATGGTTTGTCGTTGCGGCGCGGGGAGATCTCGGTCGTCGCGGACGTTCTGGAACGGGATCGCCTGCCACACTGGATATACGGGTTGTTGTGGGATTAGATATGTCGCGGCCGAAATATCGACATAGCTGAGACAAAAAGGGCAGAAAACGTCCGAAACACAGTGACACGTCCGACTACGGACGATATTTTGGCTTATCCTACGTAGCATCATGATAGATTTTGGTGGCTGCTAGCGTTGATGTGAAGAAGATGAAGACGTATTAATGAGCTGCTCTTAGAGCATCTCTAAAGGATACTTACTATATTTTAGTGTAAAGCACAAAAATAGAGTACATTTGTTATCTAATGTGTACACCATTTTAACGTTACTATTGTAACGATGATCAGTGCTACTCTTTTTTTAACGTAATTTATTAAGCTAAAATAGCGTTATATTTTTATTTTTACTATTTTATTTTTAATTTAAAACTCATATTAATTATGGTTAAAATATTCTATATCATTATGATAATACAACTAAAAGTATATTAACATTATTTTCTTATTTGTTTATATGTTTTAATTTTTAATTTAATTAAGTTAAAGTTAAAGTCAGATGATAATTAAAAATACCATTATTACTTTTGATATATAAAAATAAAATATTATTTTTTTCTAAACTATATAAAATAAATATTATTTTAGGCATAAATTCAATTTAAGTTTTGTTGTTTTTGTTTTGATAAATAGATTATAATAACAATAACAAAAAAATGTATGAATATTGTTTTTAGTGTCGAAGATAGAGTTTGAATAAATATCAACGTCGAAAATAGAGTTAACGGATTTGAATAAAAACACTGGAACTGAAGTATAAAGTATGCCTCAGAGGGGTGGGGTGAATTAGGCTTAAAAATTTTCTTCTTATCTTGAAAAACATTTTCCTTAAGAACAATAATATAGTTTGAAAGTTATTTTAAGAGATACTGATGTATTTGAATAGTTACTTGTAAATTTCTAAAACGTTTCAAGGTTATCGTCTTGAAATCGGAATTTTTATAAAGGTTATATCCCCAACCGGGGTTTAGTCATCTCCTTGAGGTTTGTTCCTCAAGAGTTAAATCAATCATTAATTATTTATTGTAGTTGGTTACAATAATGATTGAAACGCCCTTACTCAATTGAAACACGATGAACACTAGGCCGCGACTAGGCTGTCTCACGCCGAGTTCCGTTCCACGTCGTTCCCAGGGAATCACCACTTTCAGAATGGACTCTGCTCGCTACCGAAGAACCCCTGAACTTGCAGATTATTTCCTTCACGTGCAGACAAACTTCACTCGTGTTTCCTAGAATGCTAAACAAGACCGAGGACATGATTAAAGTGGTTCATTATCCGTTGCATTCTATTCACCCTCCGATTCTCTCTTCAGTTTTGGCCATGAGTGCAAGATTTTTCGGCTCGCTCTTGGTTGAGTCCTCAAGTCAATGGTCTTGTTCGGCCGTTAGAGCTTCGTCGTTTTGTTTTAGTTTGAGAAGTTGCATCTTCTTTCCATATTAATTCCAGTTCTTATTTTTCGGTGCGTATCAATCTTTGGCCCGATGCCCAATCTTTCCACAATTGAAGCATTGTTTTTTTTTTTGGTTCAGACGGCTCGGTAGCTGTGACGACCCTCATTTTCTAAATATAATTAATGGCAGATTTTTCGCAACGAAAGCCGAGGAAAAACCCATTTTTCAAAAAAAAAAAAAAAACATATTATTTTTTTTTAAAACAAAAGTATTTCACACAAATATTTTAAAACATCGTAAAAAGGGATAGCGTTTCCAAAAGTCAAAATAGCACAACAACGCTCCACAGGTCTTCATCCATGTACCGCTCCGCTCTCGAAAGCCCATGGAGTCACCGCCGCCAGCCCATCTCAACCGCGACGTTCATCGACGTCGGGCTCAGTCATACCTACAACACGCAAACAAATGAGCAATTGCCCAGTAGGTAAAACATGCATGAATGCAATATGCGCTCAAGTCCCATCCCAACTCATCTCCCAATAAATGCACGCTCGACTCTCATCTCGCTTCCTAACAAATATAAATCAGGGCCCAAGGTCGGTATAGCCACTTCGCGCGCATACCAAAATCAATAAATCAAATCTCGAGCCAGGAGTCCGCCCCCGGATAGCCTACGCTGTCAACACAGGTCGCTCCTTTCCGAGTCCCCTCCGGCTCCGACGGTGCCCACGCTAGTAGTGTACTCCCGGAGCATCCTCCTGCTAGGTCGCCCCTTCCGCCGATCGGACAGTCACATGCCAACAGGGTACCCCGGGTCGCCCCTGCTAGTCAGTTCTGTCTCGACAATACACACACTGATAGGGTACCCCAAGTCGCCCCCTATCAAGTCACGCTGCTAGGTGTACTAATACCAACCTTCAACTCTACAAACGACTCGACCGCCAATATCGGCAAAAATCTACCCCGCTTATCGGCATTGTAAAGTGCCACCGTATCAACCCGGTTATTACCTCTCATACTATCATGAAATGCATATGGCGTGCACATAAAAAAATATGTAAGATATAAGGAACATGCCATGTTTCAAAAAGTAAAGGTCCCATGTAATCGGGGATCCACGCCTTTAGGCAAGCACACACATACAAACAAGAAATTCGGCCTCGCCCGTGAGGAAAATCCGCACTTAAGCGCGAGGTGTCCGCACGCTTGCTCGAGAAACCCGTGTAGTCGAAAAAGGGCGCATGCCGGCCATAGTGCGCGGCGCTGGCGTCCGCAGCGCCGGCCTGATTGCCTTTGCGCCGGCCCTACATGGCGTGGGACGCCGAGCGTGGGGTGCGCGTACGTTCACGGGGTGCGAGTGCGGTGCTGCGCGCACAGTGCTGCCGTAACCGCGGCGCTGGGCGTGCTGCCGCAGCGCAGCGTGCGCGCGCGGTCCGATGCGGGCTGCAGCTGTGCGGGCTGCAGTGTGGGCTGCTGTGCGGGCTGCAGCTGCTGTAGATCAGCGTGCGCGCGGCGCTGTGCGCGCTGGGCTGCCGTAGCCGCGGCGCTGGGCGTGCTGCCGCAGCGCAGCGTGCGCGCGCGGTGCGGTGTGGGCTGCGGCTGTGCGGGCTGCAGCTGCTGTAGATCAGCGTGCGCGCTGTGCTGTGCGCGCTGTGCTGCCGTAGCCGCGGCGCTGGGCGTGCTGCCGCAGCGCAGCGTGCGCGCGGTGCAGTGTGGGCTGCGGCTGTGCGGGCTGCAGCTGCTGTAGATCAGCGTGCGCGCGCTGTGCTGTGCGCGCTGTGCTGCCGCAACGCAGCGTACGCGCGCGGCAGCTGCAGGGCGCGCGCGACCAAAGCGCACGCCGTGCTTGTTTCGACCCGTTCCGAAATTTTCTATGCAACCTATGTTCTCATTTGATTCTAACATGAACTTATTACATATAAATACTCCAAATCACACGCATAATTATATGAACCTCGCGTTCGCGTTTGCGTATTGTAGGTGCGTTTCACCTACCTTTCCTCCGAAGATTAGCTAATGTTTCGACTAATTTCGGATCCTCGCACGCGAAATCGCTTTGGACTTCTTTGGCCTTTCTTCCTTACTTTCTTTCCTTTCTTTCCTTCCCTTTCTTTTTCTCTTTCTTTCTTTCCTCCTTTCTTTCCTTCCCTTTCTTTTCTCTCCTTTCTCACGTCCTTCTCTTCTTTTTTTTTTTATTAAGGTGCTTGATTGAGTTATATCTTTTTTTATGCTTAGGAGGTATATATATATATATAAAATATTTGTCTAAAGGTGACTTATTAATGATTAAGCTACAATCATTCACATTAATGATTAAGCTACAATCATTGAAGTTTGTTTATTGCACTTAAAATCCTAACTTGATTCCTTATCACTTCTTAGTCCCTTTATTATAATTATTTTTCCTTACCCAAAAGTTTTCTAATTTTTAATTTTGGTCCTTAAATTTTTGGCTCCCTTCCAAAATAATTATTTAAGCTCCTTTTCGAAAATTACTACTTATTTTACGTCTTAATAACTTACATAAATCCCGATTAAATTTTAACGGGTATTACAGTAGCTTTTTCCTTTGACCGTGAGCTAGTGGTCTGTAGCTTGTTGGAGGAAGAGGGGAATTTCTTCTCAAAGAATCTTTTGCCCAATGCCCTCGTGACGAGGGCCATTTGTTTGCGGAAGTCTTTCATATCTTCATCCTATGAGGAATTAGGCTCGACGATTGCCCTTTTAGAAGATTTCTTTGTCCGAGTCTTGGAAACAAGAGCAAGAGGTTTCATCGTGTTCTTGCCTTTCATCTCATATTGATTTGCCAATACGTCTTCAGTGTGTTGGGCAAGATAGTCTAGGACATTGTGTACATCTATCTCATCCAAGTCTTTCGTTTGGCGAAGCTGAGTAGAAAACTTTTCTATTCAGGTGCGAGAGTTGCTAGGAAACGGAGATTCACTACCATGTTGGAGTGGTGAATTTTTATTTTGCTCATCTCATTTAAGAGAATGAGAAAATGTTGGTATGTATCATAGATGTCTTCGCCTTCTTTGGCCTTGAATCCTTCATAGGCCGAGAAGATATTCACTTTCTTTGCTTTTATATCTGCCTCTGTTCTTTCCATCATCTTGTATATTTCGTCCCACATTTTCACTCGCTGTTTCCATGCTATCGATTTGCATGTATATTTCATTTGGAATAGCTTGGATAACATATGTTTTGGCTTGAAGATCAACCTTTGCTCTTATTTTTTCCCCGGGAGTATAACTCGAGGGATCATTGAGTTTGATGGACCCTTCAATAGGTGCTTTATTGTCTGGACAATCAATGATGGTAACCCAGAATTTTGCGGGTCCTTGAGTGAGAGATTCTATTATCTCACTTGAGTGATCTTTGGATTCAATAAAATTGAGAAAACAGATGCGCCAAACTGTGTATTCACCCCTTCGGAGAATTGGATGTCAAACATTGTTTCCCATAGAGTAAGCATCCATTGTAGTATCGGTTGGATTTGCAGATCTTTTTCGTATTGATGGAATATAATTGAAATGCAACTTCAACACAATGAACGATTGTAAAGTAATAACAGTGTAATTTATAAAATTTTCTGAAATCCGGAAGATAATTTTCGGATTTGAATATGCTGATTTTTATCGAGAAATTTATTTTTATTGAGAAAATTATTTTTCTCGATATTTTATCGAGAGAATAAATAATTGTCGATAAACTTTGTTCCGTAAAAAAAAACTTTATCGGTAAAGATACGGCATCGAGAAAAGTTTATACTAAAAAAATTTTGATAAATGTTTTTTTAATAAAGAATTTTTCGATAAAATTTTACGATAAGATTTTTCAATAAGATGATTGTCGAGAAAATCAGAAAAGATACTGTAAAATTAGATTTGTAGACTAAATTGTCTTCCTTATTGATAAAATTTGTCGGTAAAATTTTTTATAAAAAGATTTGTCGATAAAATTTTCTAATTTAATCGAGAAAAATTTGTCAGTAAAATTTTTTCGATAAAAGATTGTCGATAAAATATATATTGATCAAATGTGTTGCGTATCAGTAAAATTGTTTATCAAGAAAAAAAATTGTATCGATAAAATTTTTATCGAGACTTTCGTATCGATAAAAATTTTGTGTCGTGCAAAATTTTCATATCGAAAGAGAGAGAAAATTAGTCGATGAAAATTTGTTGTTTTTCGATAAAGTTTGCCGAAAAACTTTTCTCGTTAATGTTTGATATATCAAAAGTTTAACGACAAAGAATTTTCGAAAAAAAAATTACCGGTGATGAAAGTTTATCGGTAGAAAATTTTCGGAAAAAAATTTGTTGGTATGACCGTTACGAAGAAGAAAATTTCTCGAAAAGATTTGTCGGTAAAATTTTATCCATAGGTATTTGTCGATAAAATTTGGGGATGAATATCGCGAAAATCGTTCAAATGAAAACTACAATCGAAAAACACATAAGGGATGAAATTTGATGCACAAAAACGATCAAAATGAGTAAATTTTCAGTTAAACACTCGATTAATTAAGATAATCGACAAAACATGACCGAATTTGATGAAAATCTTTGAGAAGTTTGAATATCGAATTTGGGATTTTCGATCAATGTTTCAAAATTTGATGAAATCAGGGGTTGAATCGATCTAAATCAAGCGCGGAATGGTTTAGAACAATCGATTGAAGCTCAATTTAAGCAAAACAAGTTTGCAAAATTAAGATGAAATCGTGGAGTGTTCTTTTCGGGAAAAATGTTTGCAAAATTAAGATGAAATTCGATTTCCAACAGTTTAATCACGAGATTCAATCACGATTAGTGCTCTGATATCAATTGTGTGTCTCTAATCCAACCATGATTAATGAATTTACCGAAGAATCGTATATTAGATTATCGAAATAGGTGCGAAAATGTAAACGTTCGGAATCTTTGTTGAGAGCGTTTCTTTGATATAACTTGAAGCAAAAGATAACACTTGAAGATTGTATATTGCAAATGAATGTTACTTCGGTTACAAGATACATCCACACTCCTAAATATACAAAGACGTATTTTTGGTATATTTATAGTTAGGTCCCTGAACTTATAAAAAATTAAAAATAAACACGAAAAAAGATAATTATAATTAGAACACAATTAATTCTCTAACATGCGTCATCCTCAAGAGCACACACACCCCACGATCTTCATTACTTCCGATTTATCGTGGTAATCTCTTAATCTTTAGTTGGATATCGTGAAACTACGCTTTTCACATGTTGCTTTCAGGGCGTTTATGGACCAACAGTGATTATATCCCAAAGATCCCAAAGATCCCAAAGATTGCTTTCAGGGCGTTTATTTTGACATACAAAGTTAGTGATCTACTTTAACAATTATTAAACATAGCGACCCAAAAACGAAAACATGTATAATTAATGACCTAATTTTATAATTTTTCCTGCATATTTATATTCGTATAGCGGTATATGAATTTTTATTACATGATGAGAACGTTGGTGGAAATGCACGTGGCATGGCAATAGCGGAAAATGATGGAATTTTACATACCTTTTTTCACTCCTTTACGTACCTTTTTATATACATATTACGTACCACATCACGCGTTTGTATGGTACCAAAATGCATTTCTTATGGTACCTAGGGTCTTTATATGATGTACATTTTGTTTGCTTAGTATGTACCTTTTTTCACTCTATTATGTACCACACTACATTTCTTTATGGTACCTAAATCTCTTATATGTTGTACCTTCGGAAAATGGATACCTATGTGTAAAATCTTTATTCTACTAGGTACCTACATATAAAAAAAAAACTGACAAGGGACAGAATTGACATTTTTATTCTAATAGGTATTTAAGTGTAAGTTTCCCAGTAATCAACTCTATTGATTATTTTATTACTTCAATTAAATAAATAAATTATCTAATTATATATTTATGTAATTCAACAAATTGAATTAAAATTTAATTCAACTTTTGGAAATATCAATTTCATATTGTCATTCTTCAAAACTTTGTGTGACCCTTTTAGGTTCACGATTAACAATAGTAGTGGATTTACAACTCCTTGTATTTAACTGAAATTATCTCTTTTAGTCTCAAGAATCCACAAACCACGAGAACACCTAGCAAGTAGCATGGTCACATAATGTTAAGTGAAATAACAGGAAATCTTTTCAATTGCAAATGTGTACACGTAAAATCATTTCGACAACTAATTTCCCGATTGATCTAATAAGTATGATTTCATTTTAAGTTTAAATGATTCCTTTATGAATCTCCATTCATCCTACCTTGGCCAAAGACTTTTAATCATAAACTATGAGAAGCATTTGAAATTTACTAATTTTATTATAAGTGTCGAATCTATGTTGGCCACAGACAAATCTCCATATACACTAATACAATACACAACATATCCGTTTGTGATTATCTAGTAATCAAAATATATATCAAAGTAAAGCATAATGTGTACAAGACTATTATCGTGCCTCAAGTCAGAGGATTAATCATGTATTATCGCAACATGAAAATTCTTCTTCGACATAAAAGTATCCAATTAAGAATTTTCACCGGGTCAAGTTCAATGAACTTGTTCCCTAACATGCATCTGCATATATGCATTTGCGCTCGCACGCTACTGTTAATGGAACATAACATTCTTGTCTCCTAAACATGCATCATATACACAAGTCTTTCCGGGTTATTCAATGTTCTGTCTTAAAATACACATCGACTTGGAACTTATTTTAAGATCACAGCCTAAGACATATTCCATGGTCACCATCATAGCGCAACCATGTGTCTCATCTTCTAATGATCTAAGGACTTTATCATAGGTGCAAAATAACTAAATTAATACATGTACAAAAGATAAAGATAATGCCTCTTATAGATAAATTTCCAACAAATAGTCTTTACAAGTAGAAAATATCCAAACAAGTTGCAACGCCGGGCATTCTACTGTAATAATCTCCCACTTGCCCTAGTTCCATCCCATGTATCTCAAGCCCATCTTCTCGAGATGTCTGTCATATACCTTTTCTGATAAGATCTTAGTCAAGGGGTCTGCTACATTTTCTGCTGAAGCGACTCGATCCACAACGACATCGCCTCTACCAATGATCACTCTAATCAGGTGGTATCGCCTCATGATGTGTTTGAATCTTTGATGAGATACAGCTCGTTCGCTTGCGCTATAGCTCCGGATAGATCATCATTGGATCAACAACAGACGGGACTATACCCAACCCTTGGATGAAGTTTTGCATCTAAATAGCCTATTTTGCTGCATCTGATGCTGCAATGTATTTCCCTCAGTAGTAGAGTCTGCAGTCGCCTCTTGTTTGGAACTTTTCCAACTAACTACATCTCCATTCAAGGTAAATATGTATCCGGACATAGATTTTGAGTCATCTTTATCGGACTGAAAACTATAGAGTGAGATCCTTCTAGTTTCAGTTCTCCACCACCGTATATAAAAAAAGATATCCTTACAAGTACTTCAGGATCATCTTAACGGCTTTCCAGAGTTCCTACCCTAGATTAGATTGATATCTGCTCGTAACGCTCAGACCATGGGCCACGTCAGGCCTAGTACATAACATTGCATACATAATGCTACCAGTAGCCGATGCATAAGGTATCCAAGCCATTCTTTCCCTTTTTGTGAAACACCATGCCCCATTGGCAGGTATCCATGCTTGAATTCCTGCATGATAAACCTCATTAGCACCTTGTCTATGTACATTAATTGGGTAGTCCGATCATCTTTCGTAACCTATCTCTATAGATCTTTATCACTAACATAAAAGATGCTTCTCCCAAGTCTTTCATGTGGAACTAGATAACCAAGTCCGTGTTGACTGCAACATTCCAACATATCATTCCCGATGAGTAGATTATCATCAACATAGAGCATGATAAATGCCACTACATTTTCACTTCTTATAAACAAACGGTTCATCCGAATTTTTATGAAAATCAAACATTTTGATCGTTTTATCAAATCGGATGTTCCAACTCCTTGAAGCTTGTTTAAGTCCATCAATAGACCTTTGTAGTTTACAAACCATTTGCTTGCTCCCACTGGATATAAACCCTTCTGGCTGTTTCATATAAATCTCCTCCTTAATGTTTCCATTAAGAAATGCAATCTTCACATCCATTTGTCATATCTAGTCATAATACGCAGCTATGGATATCAAGATCCGAATGGATTTAAGCATTGCAACTGCTGAAAATTTTTCTTAATAATCAATACCTTGCTTTTGAATGTAACCTTTTGCAAGCAGACGCGCTTTAAAAGTACTCACTTCTCTATCAACTCCAAGCTTACGCTTGTAGATCCATTTACAGCCAATCGGTACTCTACCATGTGGTGGGTCCACCAAGGTTCACACCTTGATCGAGTAAATAGAATCCATCTCGGGTTGCATTGCTTCTCGCCATTTATTGGAGTCAATGTCGGAAATTGCCTATTCATAGCTCATTGGATCATTATCCAGAAGGAGTTGCTCTTCTTTGATATCCACAAGGAGTCATGTCCCTTCGTCATCACCGCCTCAGTTGACATCAGCGCTTCAACTCCTTACTTATCAAGAAGAAGATGTCGACCATGCTCCAGAGATGCCAAATGCGCACGAAGAACTGCAGGAAGCACAAGAGGCTGGTATTCTGTTTCCACCCCAGCATGCTGAGGTCACTCCGCCACCAGAAGCTTAACACTTAGAGCGGAGTTTGACACCGACTCAACAACCTTTCGCCTCAGCTTCCTCAACGTCCCGCCCGCACCCAAGCATTCGTGAGCATGGCTCCCAAGGGAGTATATATGTAAGGCGCACAGATCGGGAGCTCAACAAGATTAAGCACAAGCTCCGCCAATCCGCCAAGTCCAACAAGGAATTGATGCAGAAGGTGGACATGATCGCTGCCAGCCAAGCTGAATTGCGGTCGGTATCACCGAAGTCCGGGAGAGTGTGACGGACGAGATCAAAGTCCTATCCGCATAGCTCGCCGCTGTAGTCGAGCATCTTGCTGCTCAGGGCGAAACCGACACGGTGATTGCCAAAAGGGGGAAGGAAAAGGCAAGTGTGGTGGTGGAAGCTCCAAGGCTATCAAAAGAGAGCAGACAATAGAGCAAGCGCCAATTCCCGAGTCTACGTCAACGGTACCCAACTTTTTCCGTTACCGACAAGGTCACGGACCAGTGCGTATTGAACTCCACTCTACCAAGGTGCGAGGTTCACGGAAAATAGTGAAGAACGAACAAAGTCCTCGCCCTGGTAATTCCGGATCAAGATCTCCCGCCCCTTTGCCTGCAAGGAAGAGTAGAAGCTCAAGTGGGACCGCTTAAATGCATCTACCATCCACATGGGCTCAGGGATATTGTAGCGTCTCTCACCGTGGATCAACTGAGTGAAGTCGTCCGACTTCACGATGTCAAGAGAGTCCTACGCTAAGCCAATTACGCAAAAGGAGCTTGCAAAGATTGCCAAGGAGAAAGAGAAGAAAGGCTGAGAACCGGAAGGAGTGCTCTCTGGTGTACTTGATGGAGGTTTTGCCAATCACTAAGAAGAGGAAAATTGATGGATGTTGAAGTTTTTGTGATTGAGCAAGAACTGGAATCCACCGGTACCGGAACCATAACTGAGTACTGGATACTAGCTAAAGCCGCGACACAGCTGAGTACTGGAGGCAAGCTAGTACCAGAAGTAATGACGAGGCACCTCATGATCAAGGACAAGTTGCAGAAGGAAAAGTGGAGCATTGAATGCAAAGCTGCGCTGAGTACTGAAGCTGAGCAGAAGGCTTACCCAAAATAGAAAAAGCGGTACCCAGACGCAAAGTCAACTTTGAGAGCAGCAGTACCCGATAGAGGAAAAGAAGTTAATGCTGCAAGAGCGGGCTGGAGCATTCAAATCACAAAGACTAGTTCTGGAGCGCGAAGTATAAATAGCCGAAGGACCTCAAGACACAATTATCAATTGTAAGAACTACTAAGAGAGAAATCGTACTAGAAAGTTTGTAAATAGTTATTACGTCTTGAGCCTTCAAGTGTTCGAGTAAAATATTATGTAAACAACGGACTTTAACAAGCTGTTGTAGTAGTAGAAGTTGTCGGTTGTTCTTGTAAGTAAACCATACTTCTAAAGGTTGCCTTCCTGAGGGAAGAAGTGGAGACATATGAATCTATTAACACTCTGAACTTCCGTAAACAATTTCGGTGTCAAACACAACAATCACAAACTCACACTAATACAATTCGATACTCAGCAGTAATATCTTCCGCATCACTAGTGATTAAGTACTAGAACCGAAAAATACACACAGTACCAGACTCATCTGGTGCTAAGTGAAAGATACTTAGAAAAATCGAGTAGTGTTCATTCACCCCCCTCTAAACACTATTAGTACCGACCCGATCCTAACAGGTACGATAGACTTCAATAATCAAGACCATCAAAATAAGCTTAATTTATCGTGTTCTTCCTCTACGGCACAAGACTCCTTTGAGCGCCAGCTTATGAGGTACTCCGTAGGACTGCCCCTACTTTGGAAGCACACTATTTTATTTTATAAAAGAATGAGTATTATGTACAAAAAACATATTGTGTAAGCCCCGTAGCGTTAAAAAAAAAACACCTCATAACCCACGCATCTCCACTTGTCCCTCTTTTCACTTGTCCCTCTTTCTGTTGGTCTTTTAAAGGACTTCCTTATCCCAAAAGTCTCTCCTTCGAGCTAGCGTAATTCCCGAAAATATCCGATCCTTGTTTACGACTCGACATGTCTCACAGAGAGGTGGCTCGTTCTCGGCCCTAGAGGGTTCGGCTTGCACGGCCTCGGCCCGGGGGGGTTTCGGCTTGCTCGGCCTCACTGGGTTGGCTCGGCCACGGTCCTTAGAAGTTTGGCCTGCTCGGCTTCTGGAGTATCGGTCTTCTCGGCCTCCGCCAGGGCGGCCTCGACCTCGGAGGTCACTTATCTTAAGGTCATTTGGCCTTGAAGTCACTTGGCGTGGAGGTCACTTTCCGGGGGAGCACTTGACATTTAGGTCACTTGGCCTTGAAGTCACTTGACATGGAGGTCACTTACCTTGTGGTCATTGGGCTTGAGCTGCTTGCGGAGGTGACTGGGCCGCTTAATCGGCCACATCTGCCTCCTTGTGCTTTGCCTCTCCCATTTGGTTCCGTACTGCGGATCTTGACATGCATGGATTGATTGAATGACTCTTCAAGGAAGATCGGACTTCAACATGAAGCGGCTCCTCGGCCTCGCTTGCTTCGGCTATCTCGGCCTTGGCTGCTTCAGCCGTCTCAGCCACGGCCGGCTCAGCCATCTTGGTCAGGTTGGCCTTGTCCCGGTTGTCTCAGGTCTTCGGTCGTTCGGCGTTGAAGTATTCGTTTTTGGAGGTCCAAGAAACTTTATCAATTGTTTAGGCGACATCCGGTTGGTGGTTAAATGTTTCCGTCGAATATTTTACCATGAAAAAATCGCGGCGTAATACAATCGATCATTATTTTTTAGTTATAATATGAACACTTTCTACCATTCCAATATGTAATTTGTCGATTTAATTGAAAAAAAAAGTACCTAGCACTACGCATTGAGCTTTTTTTTTTTAAGTTAGACAGTGCACTCTCAAATTAAACACCAAAGGCGTCCTATTTGTCGTCCCTACGCACTTAGGCGATGTCCATCCTACGACATCTGCGCACCAATTCGCCCATCTGATCCGTTTTGTCGTAAAATCCCAAAAGCCCGCCCGTGTGCACGAACATCACTCGTTTTCCTTCCCATTCGATCGGATTTTCCGCCATGTTTTTCATCATCGCATAAGCCGCTTTACCGCTACAACACACACAAGTTAAAAACAATATAAAAAAACTGCGTAACTTTGACTATAAGACACACTACTGTGATGTTCATAGACTTTTAAGTTTCAATCTCTCTACTTATAAACCTTACTACCTGTACACTGGATCAAGAATGACACCCGTTGCTTCTGCAATCTCCTTAATAAAGGAGAGCTCTTCATCCGTGTTCTTGGCATATCCAAGGCCCTGTGCCTGAAAATGGCAGCCAAGTATAAAATAGTTGACATAAATATTATCAAAGCTCTCAACAGGAATATATAGTGAAGACTTTGTTATTACATCTTGGATCCAAGCAATGCGTCTTATGTTAACACCAGCTTGAAGCCCGTCGAGTAGGCTTTGAGCGTAGTCGTAGAAGTATTCAGGCTCTCCCCAAACTGAATACGCATGTACCTGTAGTTAAATCATTTAGTACCAGCACAAACGGGGTGATGATATAAATATAAATTGAAGACCATTATGTACCTACCTTGGCATTCAAGTTGCTTAACCGAGATCCCAGTGCCAAGCCAGCTACGGTGCACCCACTGAAAATCTCGGACAACATAACCGAGAATGTTAAAAGTGAAGGTTGCGTTTATGAGAAGGGGGAATAAGAGAAGAGAAGAAACCTTCCACATGCTACGATAATGTTATCGAAAGCTAGTCCTGATGTTGTCTGGTTTTTCAGCTGTTCTTTGATCTCCCTGATTGCTTCGATGTAGCCCCTTCGAATAATCAAGATCAGATAATCAATATGAATAGATGAAAGAAACGTATTGGGCATGGATGATGATAACTTAAGGTCAGTGTATCAATGGGGTTATTCCATTATTACAATTGGTTTCATGACATAAAAATCTCGAACCTAAACTAAGCATATAAGATTATTACCATGTTGCAGTGGAGTTAGATCCACCCATAGGGATTATGTAAGGCCTTTTCCCTTCGTTCGACAGCTTTTGCTTCAATATGTTGGTCAGGGCCTGATATCATGAAAGCCGAGAGAAAAAATTAAGGAGAAATAACTGGGAAGGCTCACAGTAACTCTAAAGTGTTCTCCGCATTCTATGCAATGAAGATATATATCTGTTTCCGGAAATCACATACCTCACGTCCAATTTTCATATAATCTTCCTCCGAAACAAGCTCGATATTTGCTCCGACCAAACGTTCAACCAACAGATTTCCTACGAATCCCGGATCTTTATCTAATATGTCCTGCAATTGTTCTAATAATTGAAACATTGCAAGAGAAAGAAAATAATCCAAGGAATGAAGCATTATAAGCCCCGGAAAAAATTCACACATAATCTAAGAACGAAACATATAACATGTGCTAACTGCATGAATCATGATAAATCCTCAACATACCTTCGAAGTACGGAGTATAAGATAGCAATCGAGCTTCGCATACTTTGCAGCCACAGCTGTGGCTCGGCAATGATTGCTTTGAGTTCCACCGATTGTTATTACACAATCAGCCCCTTGCTTTAAGGCATCTGCAATTAAAAACTCGAGCTTTCGGACCTTGTTCCCACTCAACTGCATTCCCGTGAGGTCATCGCGCTGCGATGATTAAACAACAAAAAGGGATCTGCGATTAATTGTTCAAGCACCCAAGAAAAAATATATGCTCATTTTCAGTACCTTTATATAAACCTCGGTGTTTTTGGGCAAGTCGGGAAGGTCCCATTTGTGAATCGGAGTCGGAAACTGTATAAATATAATAGGGAAAGAACACGTAAATAACTTTCATCACGCTGCAACGGATTCTTCAAGACATAACATATATACTTACATGGCCCAGAGAAAAGAAATGAGGAGACACGGGACTGAGGTGTTGAGCCCAAGAAGGTGGTGCGTACGTCTTTTTCGCGAGAAAGTCGTCGAATGCTGGTTTTGGTGAAGACTCCATTGTTGAACGTCTGCTGATTTGTCGATTGGATTGAAATGAATTGAGAATTAGTTTCCTTTTTTTTTTTTTTAAACTGTCCCGAGGTATCACTCGACCTGGCTATGGGCTAGCCCCTAAATACCGGCGTGGGCTTTTGCGCCACACAGACCTGGCAGAGGCTTAATTGCGCCACACATTCCAGAGGTGGGACTAATCCTTGGGGCCAGATGGATACGTCCCAAACCCACCTGACAATGATAGTCATGGGCCTTAGCCCATAAGGCCCATGAGGACTACTCAAAGAACTGTGGGAAGGGGGACTCGATCCCACGATCTCCTTAACCACAAGATCTTAGGCCTTCTCCTTGATCACTAGACCAAGGCCTCATTGACAATTATTAGTTTCCTTTTCAACTTCATAATTGAGTGTTCTAATTAGCAGACTCCCTGGATTAATTAGCTATATAGACTTGTTAGGAAAGATTTTTAAAAAAATAGTCTCAACGTGAAAAATGTTTATTATATCTTACATGTTTATTATACCTTTACTAATAGGGTCCATATGGAAATGAATACATTTAATGTTGCGCAGTTAAGGGATGGCGGGTGGGGTGTAGTCCAGCGGTTGAGTAATCAGTTGTCTGTGTAATAGGTCATGGGTTCAAATCCTGATTAAAACACATTTTTTTAGTACGGATCCCGTGACTCAGGGGCCCCCCAAATGATAAATACGGGGTCCCGTGACTCAGTCCCCTGACTCAGGGGACCCCCTAATGATGAATACGGGGTCCCGTGACTCAAGGGACCGGATATAGGAGTCCAACGGTTGAGTAGTCAGTTGTCTGTGTAATAGGTCATGGGTTCAAATCCTGATTAAAACACATTTTTTTAGTACGGGTCCCGTGACTCAGGGGTCCCCCAAATGATGAATACGGGTTCCCGTGACTCAGTCCCCTGACTCAGGGGACCCCCTAATGATGAATACGGGGTCCCGTGACTCAAGGGACCGGATATAGGAGTCCAACGGTTGATTAGTCAGTTGTCTGTGTAATAGGTCATAGGTTCAAATCCTGATTAAAACACATTTTTTAGTACGTGTCCCGTGACTCAGGGGTCCCCCAAATGATGAATACGGGGTCCCGTGACTCAGTCCCCTGACTCAGGGGACCCCCTAATGATGAATACGGGGTCCCGTGACTCAAGGGACCCCTATATAGGAGTCAAACGGTTGAGTAGTCAGTTGTCTGTGTAATAGGTCATGGGTTCAAATCCTGATTAAAACACATTTTTTTAGTACGGGTCCCGTGACTCAGGGGTCCCCCAAATGATGAATACGGGTTCCCGTGACTCAGTCCCCTGACTCAGGGGACCCCCTAATGATGAATACGGGGTCCCGTGACTCAAGGGACCGGATATAGGAGTCCAACGGTTGATTAGTCAGTTGTCTGTGTAATAGGTCATAGGTTCAAATCCTGATTAAAACACATTTTTTTAGTACGGGTCCCGTGACTCAGGGGTCCCCCAAATGATGAATACGGGGTCCCGTGACTCAGTCCCCTGACTCAGGGGACCCCCTAATGATGAATACGGGGTCCCGTGACTCAAGGGACCCCTATATAGGAGTCAAACGGTTGAGTAGTCAGTTGTCTGTGTAATAGGTCATGGGTTCAAATCCTGATTAAAACACATTTTTTTAGTACGGGTCCTGTGGCTCGAAGGATCCCCAAATGATGAATACGGGGTCCCGTGACTCAGTCCCTTGACTTAGGGGACCCCCTAACGATGAATACGGGGTCCCGTGACTCAAGGGACCCCTATATATGAGTGAAGTGGTTGAGTAGGCAGTTGTCTGTGTAATAAGTCATGGGTTCAAATCCCTATTAAAATACATTTTTTTAGTACGAGTCTCGTGACTCGGGGGACCCCGAAATGATGAATACGGGGTCCCGTGAGTTAGGGACCCCTCCTATGTAGAGGTCCCCTGACTCGGGGGACCCCAAATATCCAACGAATCTATCTTAAAAATGATGAAAATACCTTTAAAATCCTGATTAAAATACATTTTTTTGGTACGGGTCCCGTGACTCAGGAGACCCCTATATAGGGGTCCACTGACTCGGGGGACTCCCAAATAATGAATACAGGTCCCATGACAAAAATACCCTTAAAATTGGAGTCTATTTTCTTTAACAAGTGGTCAAGAAATCTATCTTTTTTAAAATATTTGGGTCGATGTCTATTTTTTAAAAGAACCCCTACCTTTTTTACGTCGATGTCTGGGATTTTTTTACGAGGATAGGATTTTTGATCATTCAAGGCCATGTCACAATTGTCCTTGAACCTACCTAACGTTTACAGGGGTCCCACTTGTGATGTGGTATGTGATTGTGAGGATATAAATATTTCCGTGTAGTGTCTTCGTTTCATTCTGTTTTATATTTTTTTATTCTTTTTCCTTTTTGCCGATTTTTTTATATATCTAATAAATATTAAAATTTTCACCAGCATAAGATTAATTAAGAGTAACTATTATAATAGTTTTGTAACTTTCAGTGAAATCGATTTTAGTCTTATAACTTATCTCGTATAAAATCAGTCATGTAAGTTTAAATCATTTATTAGAAACATTTTTTTTCTAAAATCAATTTTTATCCTAGTCACCAATCGAAGCTTACATGTCACCCCACATAGTAAAAGAGACCACATCATCACCCTCCACGTCATCATCCCTCACAACACCTCTCTTCTCTTCGTCTCTTTCATCTTACTTTCCACAAATGAGAACCCACTTTGAGGGCTTCAACGCTGCAGAAGATGATGAGTTTTCCCTCCACGGCGAAGACGACAAACTTCGTCACCGCACGAACCCACGATCTCTCTCTCCTCCGATCCAATTGGCGATTCAAACCCTAACACTGACCCTGATTATAAAATTACCACCACGAAGTCAACGTCGTCGTTTTCTTCCTTTGATTTCTAGGACGAAGATGAATTCAAAGGCATCCGCAAAAATACGCATCGCCGAAGTCAGAATTCGATGTTACTCAAAACAAATCTGATCTAAAACTCGAAGAATCGGAGTCCTTCGGGATTGAACCCCAAGTTCTGATTCTAAAGAAGCTGAGGAGATACTCTTTCGAGACAACTTGTCTACCTTTTCTGATCATGTTCGCGATTAAATGACGGGCAAAAGGGAGAAACAGAACATAGTGAATGACTCGATGTTTGATAAAGCATCAGCCTTCTGGTGGAAGAACAACAACGATGATGAGCATCGGGTGGTTGCGAGCGGATCTGGTGCACAGTGGTAGATTCTAGCGAGGCTGCAAGGTTGAGCGGATATGGTGGCCATTACATGGTATTGATGCTCTGAATTCTCATTGGGCTACGAAGATCCATGCGAAGTAGCTCAAGTGAGAGGTTGAGGCTATTTTCTTTGACTTGTGGGACACTTTCTTCATCATCCCCATTTCAGAAGCAGTGCACAGGTGGTCCTTGTGATACTTCATCGCTAGTAGTCTAGTGAATAATTTTTCTAAGTGCAAGTGATTCAGCATTTTGAAGTTGAGGTGGGACATCTGTTGATACCAGAGATTGTTCTGTTGCAAAGAGGTCTTTGAAAGCAGGTACACAATTGTCGAAGGTCCGACGGACTTCACGTTGATGGTGTAGAGATTGGACTCCCTTGTTCCGGTGAGGAGTACTTTTTCCATTCTCATCACTCACACTGCATCGTTCAGCACAAAAATTGACCTTGCATTTTCTATCACATAACTGCCCAATGCTGAGAGATTGTGGCTGAGACCGTTAACATATGAGACGTCCTTGATCGTCATGTTATCATGAATGAGGTCGCCATGTCCTAGAATGGGAGCAGATTGTTTGTTCCCGCAACGCACTTTTCCACCGAATCTCTCGGTGTAGTTGCTCAACAATTTTTTTTTCATGTAATGTATGTGGAGCAACCAGAATCCAGGTACCACACATGATGGATCTGCAAAAAAGATTAAGGAGATTTAAGTACACATTTAAGGACGAGTCCTCCCTTATTTGCAAAAGGTGCCTTGCAGGCACATTTTGGTGATGTGGATTCTAAGTCGGTTTTAGGCATATTACTTTACTTACTTTCCGACATAGGAACTCGTATCTTTTTTGTTCCTAGTGGGTAGCATAGCGTAGTTCTAGATGCAAAGTTTTGTTAACCCAGATTTGTGTAGTTTCTAAGAATTTAACATTCGCCTAAGTCTTGGTATGCTCTAAGTTTTTGTATGTACGTTCTTTCTTCTTGTCAAGTTTACAACTAGATTTCGTAGAAGAACTACTTTCCTTTTAGATTTATTAGCGATTACATTCCTATAACGAGAGTTACTAGCATTTGAATCATATAGGCAATTATAAGAATTTAAACAATTAATAGTCTTTACATGCCCAGGTTTAGAAAACGTAGAAGAGAAAATAACACCACAATCTTTAATACATGAAGAAAAACTTTTACATGAGTTCGAACTAGACATAGAGAAGGGAATAAAGATAATGGTACCTTCTTCTTTTTAGAAAAGAGAGTAGCGTCCTCCTTCCGAATCCATGCGGCTTTCGTCTCCCACTTCCTACTTAGATTTTTGCTTGTGGGCACACGTAAAGACTAGTTAGTCAAGTCATTTTAAAGAGGTACAATCTTCTTTTCTATTATTCTAGCTGGAGTGGGGGGTTTCTTGTTAGGATTATTTTATTGTGTTCAGTTAATTATGTTATATTGGTCTTGCAATTTAATTAATTAGTTTTGGGCTTATTTAGAATAAACCTTTATTTGTAGGGTGTACATTGTGTGGAAGCTTTTCAAGAAAAATATCATTTTAGAGAAATGAGCCACCCCCAACGTTTCCTCAAGAACACACACACCCCACGCAATTCAATTTCCCCAATATTTAGTGGGAAATCTCTTAATCTTTAGATGGATATTGGTAATCTAGGCTTTCAATTGGTATCAGATCCAAGTTACGATTTAACCCAAAATCTTCAAAAACATTTCGGATGTTCATCGCGATTTACTTCGTGATATTCATCAAAGTTTTCGAAAATTTTGATATGTTTTGGTGTTTAGATGTTTAATCTAGTGTTTAGGGTTTAAGATATATGTGTTTCAATCATTACCCAAGCTTAATTTGAACGATTTCTATGTTTGGAATCGGAAACTTTGTGTTCATTGCGAATTTTTTTCGCAAATCGTTTCGAAATCGTCGCGCAAATCGTTTTGCAAAAATGTTCAAAAATTGTTTTGAAAATCATTTCGCAAAACTTTTGAAAATCGTTTCGAAAATTGTTTCGAAAATCATTTCGCAAGAGGTTGCTAGTAAAATAGCAGAATTTACATTTTGCGGAAAAGGGTTAAAAGACTAAAGTTCATCTAATGTCATCCAACGGGAAAAATAATCTACATTCTGATAAACCCACTTCTTTTAGGAAAATTGCAGAGGTTGCTAGTAAAATATCAGAATTAAAAGCATCTCTGGAATCGGAAAGAGTAGGTTTCGGAGCGGAAAAGGAAAAGCTTTTAGAGGAGATTTATAATCGAAAAAATTTCTCCGTCCTTACCTGTCTTAAATGATCTCTCTACAGAAACATGTAGGACAAGGGAGCACAAACGGACGCCATTGTTCCCAAAACTAAAAAGGCTTTTACCAATCATTCTAAGTCACTCGTGAGGGCTTTAAGTCCACGGTGACCCGAGCTGAAACGTTAAGTAAAAACAAAGTGCTTCATATTTCCAAGGAATAAAAGAGGACTAGGATAAAGGAAAATCTACATTATTCTCCAAAATTAAGGATGAATTTGTCCAAGATTCTGTTTCTCCTACTTCTATTAGAAAAGAAGTTTGTAATGAAGTTCCACGCTCAAGAGAACTTCTCAAACTTCAAATAATGTTTCTCATTTTTTTAAGAATGACAGAAGTGGATTTTCTTATCAATCCAAAAATTTCATCACTCTAGTAAGAAAAATTCCACCAAAATCCATCATTGTAAAGTGAATTGTGTGAAATCTTCTCGAAGGAATCCATAAGCTATACATGCTTACAATGTTATAGCCTCATATTCCTACATGAAATATCTGGTAAAAGTCCATGCAAAAAAGCACCTTATGCGACTGGCTTAAGAGAAGATCTTTCAATCTAGTAAACCTAGACACACATTCACCCGAGCCGAAAAGAGTTATCCGTGTCAAATCAATCCGCAATGTGTTCCTAAGTCAACGATTAAGTTAAGTAATCCTAAACTCAGTTTGGTGCCTAAACGTACGTTAAATGATTATTAAGGACATCAAATTTGACACATTTTAAGCTTAAATTGTTATATGTTAATCAGGTAGGACCCATTCTAAAGTGGATACCTAAGTCCCTATAATCTGTTTTGCAGATTTCCAGCATGGGTAGGTATTTCGAGTAGTTGTTTGACACCCATAATTGGCATGCGGCGTGAACAACTACACCATCCCAGCATGTATGGTACCTCAGGTTGCTCCACATACATGATTGGTAACCGAAAGCTTGGAATTTTAGGTACTCATGATTCAGTCAAACTCAACTGAATCTAACCCCGAAACATCATCGAGCCGATCTTAAACGTATAAGCCACTATCCTACATCATCCGAACACACTTCGATGATGACTTAAATTTTTTTGAAGAAACGAAAACCCCTTATCTCACAAATACCTCGGACCACACCCTCATAGATAAAGGTGCTAATTTTATTAGCTTCGAGTAAAAGTCGCCGCATTAGGTCCTACGGCGCCTGCACATCCGAGTCTTACCAACTCGTCTGTCTCACAAAAGACATGTGTTTCAAGAAACCACGGGGAGTCATGCCTACTATCACCGCTTCACTCGGAAGCGAGAGATATTGAATTAAGTGGTACTCACCCCCACCACCACACTTCCTTGTGCACAATCGAGTCCAGTGTGTCCTCACTTTCCATATTTTTAATATTTTATAGAAAACATACACTTTTAAAACACTTGATCTTTGTGATCATGTAAGAACTCCCGTAGACGTGTCATTTTTAGACATGCTTCGAGGATCGGGAGGATGTCATGTCGTTGCAACATCAAAACAACAACGGTCTCAGACCATTACGAGCAAAGCTCCGAGATTGATGTTAATTGAAGTCTTCGTGACCCCGTTTTCTAACCCGACAGATCGCCTTTGTGGCTCCCTCGGGTTATTACCAAACCCGAGTTCCTACGATGCCTACCAACTCCATCTCCTTGTCACGATGACGCGATCTTCTTACCAAAGACGAAGCTCCATTTTGATCCATCGCCATGATGATCTCCCCGACTCGATCATCATGAAGGGGAGTAGTATTAATGGGAGCAATACCACGATGGAAGTGCAAGATTGATCAAATTGCCAAAATCTCATATGTTGTCAAAGAATAAAGCGAACACCACGACCTTCAAAGACCGAAGTTGCCGCCTCGTGTGCGCCTCTACAAATCTCAAAGAGAACTCCCCAATCCCAACACAAGGTTGAACAAAAGTAGGGGGAGTTGCATCAATATCGAAGGGAGAGATAGAACACACAAAAACAAGATCCGGCAAGCAACTTCAAACACCTTCCGACATTTGCAAGACGAGCTTCAAGAGATTAAGAAGATTCAGTTCCGAGAAGAGAAGATCAAGAAATGGTGAGCTTGAAGATCTTGTAAGGAAGATGTCACAAGACAAGACAAATGTAGAGATCGTTAGGGCTCAAGAAATCATCCCTCACAAGACGAAGATAACAAGCATTGAATTGTAAACTGAACACAAAGCGGGAGATTGTTAGAATTATTTTATTGTGTTCAATTAATTATGTTATCTTAGTCTTGTAATTTAATTAATTAGTTCTAGGCTTAACTATTATAAATACGTGGTATAAATACTAAAACCCTACACACATAGTAGGGTGGTGCATTGTGTGAAAGCTTTTGAAGAAAAATATCATTTTAGAGAAACGAGCCACCCGAACGTCTCCTCAAAAACAAACAACCCCAACGAATTCAATTCTTCCAATATTTCGTGGTAAATATCTTAATCTTTAGCTGGATATCGATAATTTAGGCTTATCATTCCTTTTGGAATTTGGCTAGAGGTACAGGTTTTGAGGTCGTAGCTTTGCTCGTGTCGGGGTCCTTTTCAAGTAAAGAGATTTTGCTTAGCAATTTCTCCTCTTCTGCTTGAAAATTCGTCCTTTCTGACTCTAAGGATGAGCGTAAATCCGCAATTTCTTGAATTATCGCTTGGATATAAGCACTACTCGTACTTTATTTTCCTTTGTCAGATGGTTTTTCCCCGACGGTCGTGGCTTCTGTTGAGGGTGTATTGTCGGTCTCAAATCACCTAGCTAACAAGATTGGTGAAGAATCCATGAAGAACATGCTAAAAACCTTAAGTGTGTGTGAGTGTGTTTTAAGATACTGTAGCAACGTGTTTTTTGATAAAATGATTCTTTCTTAAGAAAGTGTATGATTTTAGTATTTGTACACTTGGATTAGGGTATAAGATACTTTGGCCCTTAAAAGCCCATTACAACAAGTAAATCACTAATCTATACAAATTAGAGATTAGTTCACCTAAATTTAAAGTACAAAACTATAGAGTTAAATAAAATACATTGCACAATATTAAAATATATAACAATCTCCCCCTTAGTTTCCAATCTTCAAGTCGTGCTCAGGCGAAGAAGGACTTGCGAAATCCTAGAGTGAGCTCGTGCTTTCGGATGTTATTTCTTATATCCAGTCGGTCATTGATCTTCTCTATTTTTTGTTTCGATTATTTGTCCTTCTTCTAGTCCAACATCCTTGGACTATTTCCTGGGTCCCAACGAGACATGTCGCTTTTGAAGCTTTTCTCTTATGATCTTCAGCGTCCCGTCAGAGAACTTCGAGATGTGGGAGATCACCATTACATGAGTCATCTTCTTCTTTGGTTGATAGTAGGTGACTCTCAACTCTTAGTGCGTAAAGATATAGGTCTCTAGGTAAAGCTGCATCTCTTGTCCACATGTTTGAGGCACCGTCATGTTAACTTTCTTCATGCTGCTTTCCAAAGTAATCTGAAAGTCTTCAGCATTATGGTAATTGATTTGCCTCAGCATGTAGTGCTTGAAGGCGTTGAATTCCTCCCGATATTTATGGTTCCTCAGGACGAAGTTCCTATACATTCTGAATAGGTTAGTGACTTCCTCAAGAGGAAGGTTGGGGAGTTCGGCCACCAAGATCTGGTCCTTCAAGCCATCCACTCTGACCACGAAGAAGACGAGAGCAGGAAACCCGTCGTAGGTGTACTCCACTTCTTCCAGTTTAGCAATGTGAACCTTCTCCTTTTCTTTGTCTTTCAGTTGCTCCAACGAAAGTCCACTTCTTGTTGCCAGCTGTGAGAGCATAAAGAGATGGTTGAACCCTCACCTCGTGTTTTTCAGGTGCGTGAGGCCTTAGAGGGTCAGCTCGTCGGTAGGATCTATCTTCTCGGGGTGCCTCCAGATGTCAAGACAATAGTCTTCGAAGAAGGGGGCAGTGATCCTCTTGTTCTCCCAGGGAGTCTCGACTAACACCGTGCCTTTGGTCAGGTTTGGTGTTTCCTTGACTCCATTAATGAGCAATTCTGGAAACTCAGGCATATCTCTTTGGTGGTCTTCTCCCGTCTCATCCTCTTTTGGATCAATTGAGAAGGAATCCGTCGTCACCCTTTGTAGGAAGTATTTGATGTGATTAAGGCGTAGAGGGGTTTCTTCTTACGTCTCTGTTAGATACAACCACTCCTCCTCCAAGATATACTTGTCTATGTACACTTGGGGGTTGGAGGGATGTTCGAAGGTGGTGGTTGTTCGGAGTGTTTGGGAGGCTTGGTGGGTGGTGGTTGTTTGTGTGCGTGGTGGTTGTTTGGACGATGTGGTGGGTGGTAGTTGTGTGGAGTAAGATCCCGCTCCTCGAGATGGTGTCTTCCCTTTTCCTCTTCCACGACCACCCCTCGTTGTCTTTTGTTGTTTCTCCCCCCTTAGGACAATCCCGATCGTTAAAATCGTCAAGTCTTTGTTTGGAGCGTGACTTTCTTCGAGGCAGGTCGGAGGTGGTAGATCTTCCGGGCGGTCACCGAGGCGCTCGAATAGTCGCTGTTCGGCAGGGGTGCGGGTAGGGAGTACAAGGAGTCGGAGAGGAGTACGGTGTGGAGACAGTCGATGGGGACTGTGAAAGAGTTAATGAGGGCGGTGTTGGGTTGTGGTTAGGATGATGAAGGTGGTATGGAGGATGATGGTGGTGGTTGTGATGATGGCGGAGGTGGTGGTTGTGATGATGGCGGAGGTGGTGGTAATGGCGACGGAGGTGGTGGTGGGGTTGCGTCCGTCATAGGAGCTTTTCTCTTGTCCCTTTAGACAATTTTGATCATCGACTGCATTTGTCCGAAGAGGCTCTCTTTGAGAGAAGCAAAAATTGCGTCGATTGCCTTTTGGACCGTCTCTTGGACGATTTGGGACAAGGTGTCCTTAGTGACGTATGAGGGAGTTAACCGTCCGAATCCACGAAGGCGTTCCGTTGTCACGACATCAGAATAAGTTAGTGATGTGTGGCTTGTACTTACTCTGGCAGGACTTCCAACTGATACTACTGACACAGTTGGGGGAAGTGTCACTACGGTTGTTGTAGCATGTTCATTTAGACCTGCGGGTGCAATCACCGGACTGGGTCCACTAAGGCTTCCCGTTGACATCTCGCTCGTAAGAGGGTCGAGCGAATGACCCGTTACCGCTATTAGAATTGATGTTTCAGCGGTGAGACTTCCTTTAAATCCTATGGATCTTGGTTTTGCTTATGTCTTTCCTCTTGCCGGATGCCGGATATGTCTGTGAGGGGATGTTGGTCATCCTCTGATTTGGTTGCTTCGGAGTACTCCACAGCTGACGATCGCTCAGGACCCTCACCTTCACTTGACGGTGTTCTGGGGTTGGGCTCTGTTGGGTCCGTCGGAGCCGTAGGAGCAAAGATGTTGTGGGCCCGACGCTAGGCAATGATCGCGGACTCCGTCGGGTTTGCATGACGCAAGCCTCCAGAATCAGCATGGCGGGTAGAAGGGCTCTCGGGAGTACTCCTTTGCCTTTTGGAAGTATTTGAGTGTGGGAGATGGATAACTCCGTGCATCTTGCAGTTGTGAGATCTCCGGGTTGGCCGTGATAAAGTAGCTGGTTAGAAGCGGGAGCCACCGGAGATATGGAATGACTTGGACCTTCTTTTGGCTGTCCCGCATGTGGATCTGGTATAGGAGATCGTTCCAGATTAGTTGTGCGTAGTCAACGTTGCGGGTCAAGATAAGGCCATGGTAGATGCAAACAACATTGACGTTCCCTGTGTCGAACCCGGTATGTTTGGGTGACAGACACTTGTTGGTGAGCCTGACGAATGTTCTCCATGGGTGAGGGATGCCACCCAGTTTGTAGTTGGAGAGCATTTTGAGTTATGTTGCATACCCGACGCGTTTGATGTCTTGTAGTCGTTCCGCGTTGGTGGGCAAGAGCTTGTAATCTTTACTCATGGGCAGCCCCAGAACTCGTCGAAGAATTGTCTTTGTAAGGATCACTGTTATTGTGTTGAGGGTGACCTTCAGCTTAAGCAAGTTCTTTTTCTTGGCCTGCCTCAGTGCCCCCAGAATTGTTGAAGGTATACTTCGAGGACTTGAGTTGTGAGGGAGAATGCCGGCCAAAGGGGCTTCCCTTTGAGGATGGCCACTGTGACCTCGTCCTTGCATTTGAATGTTGCAAGGTCGCGGTCAAAGTCGTTCTCCTTGATTTGGATCCATTTTTCTTGAGGATAGATGAAGGTTGAACAAGAGGCCATCGTTCTGAAATGTGGACAAAAATAGAGACGATTAGTCAAAGATCAAGAATAAGTGTCCAGTTTCTTGCTTTTATATTGATTTAAGACTTAGATGTTTCAGATTGTTCATATGAAAAAAAAATTCTATGTCCCAGGATTTAATATGCAGTTTGCGGTTTTTTTATGTAATACGTGCGAGATAATATGTTTTTCGAGATTGTTGTCTAAGTTTTTTGGATTAAATTTGCTTGGAAAGTTTTCTAAGTAGTTTTCGCAACCCACGGGTTCAATCGTTTTCATAGTCATAAGTTTCGAAGTGTTTTAGTGCGAACGGATGTTACAGGTTCGCGAAGGTGGAAAATATTCCTAAGAAACTGTTGCGAAAAAAATGTTTCGAAAACGAGGGTTTTATGGTTAGTGCGAAAATGAGGTTTTCGAAGTTAGAAAAATTCTATGTTTTCGTTGCGGAAACAGTGTTTTGAACACGAGGTTTTCGTGATCAGTACGAAAATGAGGTTTTCAAAGTTGGAAAATTTTTCTAAGTAGTCATTGCGAAAACGGGCTGCGAAAGCAAAGTTTTTCGCAGTGATGTGCGAAAACGTTGTTTTCGAAATTGGAAAAATTTTCTAAGTTTCCGTTGCGAAAAAAAAAATTCGCAGTGGTGTGCGAAAACGTGGTTTTTCCAGTTACTTGCTGTTAGGAATATTTTGTAGTGTCCTTAATTCTTATAGATCTTGGGTCCATTTTGTAATTAATTAGATTTTAGTTGCTTCAAAAGGGAAGCAAGTCATCCTATCCGACTCTTCAGACAATGCTGACTCGGATTCCGAATCATACGAAGAACTCAACGACCTCAAGAAGCAAGTGGCCTTGCTCTCTAAGTTGATGAATAAGAAATTCTCCAAATCATCATCTTCCTACAACAGGCAGCGAACTTGGAGCGGTAAGCAAAAGGCTATAACTCCCGAGGAAACCGTGAACAAAGAATCTGAAGCTCCAAGGAAATGTTTCAACTCTGGAAAACCGGATTACTTTGCCAAGGACTGCTACAGACCTAAGACAAAGGACACCGCGTACCACATTAAGAAGCTTCAGTTTTCCCATCGCAAAGATGCGGGAATTGTTCTGGTAGCCGAAGAAGAGGAGTGGTTTGAGGACACGTCGGACGAAGAGAGGCAGGAAAAAGCATTTATGGTCAATAGCAAGGGGTATGACTCGGATGAAGAATAGTTGGACTCCAGCTCGGACAGAACTGATCGTTCCACATCCGACGTAGAGGTTTACACTCCATCTCCTAAGAATTTCATTGAGCTAAAACAAAAAATATAAAAGTTGTCCATGCAACGTAGGGATTACACAGAACTTAAAAGAAATTTTGACAATAATTACGCCTTGATAAATAAACAGCAGGAAGAGATAGGTATTCTTAAGGAATCATTAGCCTTTTCAGAATCTAAAACGCAAAACTTAGCATAAAAGGTAGAGAATAGCGAAAGACAGGTTAGCGATGTTAATAAAAATTTAAAAGGAAAGCGAAGTAGAACGTGTAAGCGTATCTTCGCAATACGAATTGACCACTTAATAACGTGTTAGACTATATAAGAAAATCAAACAGTTGAGGACCTTCTTACAAAAAGTGGTCAAACCGATCAAATCATCTTTCTCAACCAACCAAAAGATGTAGAATTCTACAATCCTTGTGAAGGTTTGGGGTTCTAAAGTAAAGCAAACCCTCAGAAAGATGAAGCACTTTGTATGTACGACATTAAACACCTTGGCTTAAGCTTGGAAAAGCTTATGCCTTTTGTTGAATCGTCAGAGGTGATCGAATCAGAAGAACAAAAACGAAAAAAAAAAATTGGGTCCAAATTGCGTTTAGTTATGCGGAGCTGAACGATAGTTATAAAACTAGAAACACTCCGCTAACTACGGACTTTATTTCACCTTTTGCACCAGAAATCAGGAAAGTACTTCCGAACAGGTCAAACCCATTTATTCATCCATTTATTTCCACAGGTAATTCGCAAAATAGGTTATCTAACAGCGTCTCTGGAATCTGAAAGGAAAGCCTCGTCGGAAGGAAAAATTGTTCTTTTAAGCAAAATCTATACTCTTCAAAACTTTGCCGATGTATACAAACCTTCCTCCTCTTATCTTGTTTCCGAAACACTTACGTGTAAATGCAAGAAAATAGATAAGAAAACCACTTTGTCTCGTACTAACTCCGTATTGCATATGCCTATATATCAAAGACTAAGTTCTAAAGAGATGAAGAGAGTTAGGTCGGGTCGAGTGAAGGAGGCAACCCTCTTTAACAAAAATAAGAAGAACAAGAAAACCATAATTGGCAATAAGTGGATCTTCGAAAACAAGAAAGACGAACAAGGGGTCGTGATCAGAAATAAAGCTAGGCTAGTGGCAAAAGGATACAATCAACATGAAGGAATCGATTACGATGAGACCTATGCACTTGTTGCCAGAATTGAAGCGATAAGGATCTTTCTAGATTTTGATGCCCACAGAAACTTCACGGTGTATCAGATGGACGTTAAGAAAGCCTTCCTCAACGGATTATTAAAGAAAAAAGTCTTCGTCTCTCAGCATGAAGGTTTTGTGAGCGAAGAGAACCCCAATTACGTGTACCGACTGGACAAAGCCCTCTATGGACTAAAACAAGCTCCCCGAGCATGGTATGAAGTCCTCTCGGATTTTCTTATCTCATCTGGTTACACGAAAGGAAATATTGACACGACTCTCTTCACCAAAAGAAGCGAATCAGATATAATGCTCGTATAAATATATGTCGACGACATCATCTTTGGCTCGACGGACGCAAGACTCTGCTGGAATTTCGGAGACATGATGAAGCAGAAATTTGAAATGAGTATGATGGGAGAGCTAAGCTTCTTCTTAGGTCTTCAAGTCAAACAGCTTCACGATGGAATCTTCCTCAGTCAATCGAAATACATTCACGACATCCTCAAGAAGTATAACTTGGACAACTCCACTTCTGCAAAGACTCCAATGTCTCCTTCATGCAAGTTAGATGCGGATACATCAGGAAAATCCATCAACCAAACCACTTATCGAGGAATTATAGGATCATTACTCTCTCTCACGTCCAGTCGACCAGACATCATGTTCGCGAAGTGTCTTTGTGCTCGCTTCCAAGTCGAACCGAAGGAATCTCATATGCTAGCTGTAAAGAGGATTTTCAAGTACCTCAAGGGAACCACAAACCTCGGTTTATGGTACCCTATGAATTCAGACTTCAGACTCGTTGGATACACGGATGCAAGCTGGAAATGAAAAACACGTCCGGAGCCACTTAATTTCTAGGGGGTAAACTCGTGAGCTGGTCTTCTCGGAAACGAAACCGCGTCTCAACCTCGACAGCGGAGGCAGAATATGTCGCCGCTGTGAGTTATTGTTCGCAGATTTTGTGGATGAGAACCCAACTACGAGATTTTGATCTTTTACTCAATAATATTCTCATATTTAGCGACTCTGAGAGTGCAATAGCGATAACTTGTAATCCCATGCATCATTCACGCACAAAACACACAGACATTAGGTATCACTTTATTAAGGAACATGTGGAACAAGGTACCATCGAAATGCATTTCGTTAACACCGAGCTTCAACTTGCCGACCTATTCACTAAGGTATTGGATGAAAAACGATTTCAATTCATCGTGTCTAAGTTAGGCATGTTGAACCTCAAGACATGATCAATGGTGCCTCCATGAACCCTAGATTGTGTATGTCTTACATATTTTTTCTTTATTCTCTTATGTCTTTTTGTGTGCAGCAATCGAGGGGGAGTTTTTACTACTCTATCTCGGGGGAGTTTTTGAAAGACATGCATCAATTGAGGGGGAGTTCGAAATACTTTACAATTTTTCCTAGCAAAATTTATCAACTCCATGCCTTTGAAAATTGTTGAAATTATGATTTTCGGTAAAAATATCTAAATTTCAAAAAATTCGGGCAAATGCCAATTTTAGGCTTTTTTTCAGCATTATTTTATATTAAAAATGAAACTCTCGGCGAAATTTGACTTACACAAAAATCCAATTCACCCGAAAATCAACAATAACCTCTATATTTTCGGACTTATCCGAAATTTTTCAATTCACTTTTTACTAATCAAAAGTCACCCGAAAATTAAAAAAACCTCTCGACTTTGCAGAAAACGTTTTACCATTTATGTTTCAAATCCAAACATTTCTTCCATTTCGACACTTATTCAACCATAATCGGTAAGGACGACTTCAAATTTGCAAGTTTTAACTTGTTTTCCGCTGATTTATCCACATCTACGAAAATTAGGGTTTAATCATTCGGCGATTTTCGGATGAAAATTGAATTTCTCCCCGAAAATCCACAATTCACACACTTTGTGTGCACCCGAAATTAGTCTACCCAAATTCTTCCAAATCGGTGAATTTTGACTGTAGCAAACATTAGTATTTTACCCGAAAAATCCACCCGGCTTTCACTATCGAAATTTTAATTAAAATCGGCGACAACCTTTGATACATGTTGACTCGTTGACGAAAATTAAACTTCACACGAAAATTGGGACTTATAGTTAACTTGGAAATTTTTTAAGTCCAAAATCTTCGTAGTAAAAAAGGTTACTTAGGGTTCAAACTTTTCTAACTCTCGATATCCTTCTTTAACTCCAATCACCTTCGACTTAGAAATTATATCGGGATGACTTTATACAACTATGTGTTCTATGCTCTACCTATCTATTTATCTATTTACAAAACAAAGATGGTGTGTACAATTGAAGAAATTTTTCCCAGAACAAACTGGACACAAAGAACCCCAAATAACCTCGAACTCAACTTCGAGAAAGTCGTATGCCCAGATCCCGTAATTCTCCACATCCTACGCAACCACCCATTATACAAAGCCCTTACCATCTCGGAGTGCGTCCCCGAAGTATATGTTCAACAATTCTGTGTCACTCTTACAAATCCTACCACAAGACCAAATGCAAACACCCTAAACGCACAAATCGACCAAATACCCGTCGTCGTAAACCCTAAATTACGAACCACACCCCATTCAAGAGGAATTTCAACATGACTTCCTTTTCATGGGCTACAAACCCGACGCCCACAAAACCACACACCTTTCTAACTTCACCGCCAAGGATATTCCTCAACCTTGGCGGACCCTCTTTCTCATCGTAAATAAATGTCTATCCCCAAAACATAGAGGGCCCAACAGATGTAACCGCAAGATAATGCTCATCTTTCACCTTACTAATAAAAAGTACGATGTCGTTCAACTCATCTGGTCGGACCTGCTCGATCAATTGAGAAGACAAGATCTCCCCTCAACTACGAAGAAGGTTCTGCCGTACTTGAGGTTGCTGCCAGTCTTCCTCAAACACTTCATGGACACCATCATGGAGATCGAGAGCCGAGATTCATCCGAAGGATACCAACAACCGAAACTCGGCTCTCTACATTCCTCGAAGATAAAATTCGAGTGGGAGGCAATGTCCACCTGAAGACCTATAAAGGCTTGCCGACCCAACCAACCCGGTCGTACGCACTTATCCCAGTTGGACCTACTCCATGAAGAAGCCTACCCACCAACCCAAATATAGGTCTAGGACGCGCATCACCCCCCACTCGTAAACAAAAGAAGAAATCAAAAGGGGATGCCGTAAGATGCAAACAGGAACGGCGCACAAAACAACGAAGCGACTGAAATCCTCCTCCTTTAAGTCCACAAATAATCCGGATCAAGCCCATATGTGCAGGAGACGACATTGTCGTTTCCCGAGTAGAAGTCGAGCATCTGGTCCAACTGCGCAATTAAACTTACCTAGCCACTCAACCATCTCTCAACAAATGGTTGTTTCATTTACGCATGAGGAGCCACGTATGCCATCAATGCCTCGCTCAAAGGCAGTAGATGTTGAAATCAGCAATCCTCCATCTCAGACTGCACCTTCTTTGACCACGAATCTAGTGTCCTCACCCTCCAATATTTTCACAATTCTTAGGACACAACCAGACTTTTCGACACCTCCAGGTCTTAGTGATCTGGACATAATGCTCTTTCGTGTCCCCTAGCTGGAAACCAGCAAGGGACTAAGCGGAAGTCCCACATCAGTCAACATTCCTGCAGCTGCTACATTGGGCCATCGAACTGAGTTCGTCTTAGTTTCGATGCCAACGGTGCGCCTAATTGGCCCCGGTTTCTCAAGTCATGTGCAAACAGGCGGCGTGTCAGTCACTCCTCTGACATCGTGACGACCGAACGCCTTAGTGGCTCCATCCCATTATTTTCACCATTCGTGATAGAGGCCCGACTTGCGGACTTCGCCAAAATGCTCGAGGACTCCATCTTACACGGTTATCGAAACATCAACCCGAGACGAAGGCAAGGCCTCTGCTAGGGAAACCGAACCTGCTTCGTCTCCTTCATCCGCTCCTCCAACACACACCTCCGAACCTGGACCGTGGGTCGTACTCATTGAAGAACTTCACGACATTCTCATGGCACGGGTACAATCCGCCCTCTCTCTGAATGAGAGGGAGCAAGACCTCAAGCTACGGTTAATTACTTTGATGTCTTGCCGCGGAGAGGCGGAATATTTGAAGAGACCACGTGACGACCCAGATGATGAGGGTCATCCCGAGGGGGGGAAGATACAAAGAATAACCTCAAAACCTCAGATGCAGCAAATCACTCCATCAACCACCACCAAAACTACTCAACCGAAGGCTTCTTCATCTAAAAAAGAAGCTGCCTTTGTAGTCCATACTACCACTCCCTCACCAGCCACAATGAGCCTCCCCTCACCTCAACCTGTCATTCAAAAAATTCCACCTAATACCTCCTCAAACCTTTACCTCACCAGTTCCCTCTCTAGCTACCGATGAGCCGCTTGTGACCGTCGAAGAGCTCTTCAACCCACATGATAAGGTGAAGAGCTACATACTCAACGAAGAATGGATGACTCAATCAGTAACTCCCGAACTAGCTAAAGGGTTGATGAAAAATGCCAGATTTTTCCTAAAGAAGGCAGCCATCGACCTGATTCGGATCGAAGAAGATGAACTCAAGGAAGGCGAAGATTACGAAGCCAACATCCCAGAACTTCTCGAGCTCCTCCAACACATATTCATGGACGAGGATGACCCTCCGTTGAATTCAAACCTAAGAGAGGATTTGAACCTGCCTTGGAAAAATGCCAAGATCCTGGCGTCATACCAAGAAGAGATTCGAAAGAGAATCTGGAGGAAAGAGGACCGCCTCAAGAAGCTCAACGACTTGGAGCTACGAGGCATGACTCATCTCTGGAGAATAGAGCCAACATGTACCTGCTCAGTCTCCAAAAAACTTATGTTCGACGGAAAAGGAAGCGATGTAGAGGCTCTCCGAAGAGACGAGAAGAAGAGGCCAAGGATCTCAGCGGTAACGGGAGTTCGGATGTCCCACTTCTGCACAATTTTCTTCCAAATCTACACAGCTCAACGGGAGGACGGGACTACCGAAGAACTGAGTGAAGCGGACCTCTCCTACATCAGAGCGAAAGAAATCTATCAGATGGTCGGAAGCTACAGAATGCTTGGAACTCTTCAAAATCCTGAAGTCAAGTTGGGCTACCAAACCTTAAAGAGGTTCATGCTGCGCCAGATCAAGTACATCAAATCTCACGACCTTCAGATGGTGCTGGAGAGCAACTGGAAGAAGGTGAACCTCACGAAGCCAACTTTTGATCGCCCCGAAACTGAAAGTTACGGCAAAGGCCACATCTTCAATGGAGAAGATCCCCTTATGGTATACATCAACTACAAAGGACGAGAAAAGACTTATGAAGACATCGGAGATCTCCAAGTTCTGCGATGGAATCCTCCTGATCATACGAGATAATCTGAGAAAGATTCTGGAGGCATTGAGGTTCGAGGAGCAGGAGGTACAAGACAAGTTTCAGAAGACGATCGACATCATCTCTGAACGGCTTTCGTACCGTAGATGGATACGATCTTATGATCACAAACTTGGACTCACAAGATCCGTCTACGAGCTGGTTAGACCCAAGAAGACAAAGAAGACGCCACATCGAAAAGGACACTAAAGGGGAGATTGTTAAGAATATTTTGTAATGTCCTTAATTCTTATAGATCTTGGATCTATTTTGTAATTAATTAGATTGTAGTTTGGACCGCTACGTAAATATAATATAATTTAGGTCATAGGCCTTAATATACCAACTCTTGTGGTATATAAGGCCCCCCTTACCCTTTTAAGGTTTTTATCAAAGAAAGCAAAAGCAAGCCACCTTGTACCTTTCATATTATTAACACGCACAAACACATACTACAAGGTGTTCTTCGATCTCTAAGTATAATAGCAATCTTTGGATCCTTGTTTGGTAGAAACATGGATCAACACTTGCAAAAATGAGGTTTTCGCAGTGAGTTTTCGCAACTGCGATTTTCGTAAACTCCGAAACCTTATCTTGCGAAAATAAAAAGATATCCTTAATCCTAAAAAATCTTTGGAAATCATTTTTTGGCAAAAATCAAAGTGTAATTACGCTGTTAAACACAATTTTAAACCATAAATCAAAAGAATTTGTTTGAAATTCGGGTTGATTTCATGTGTAATGAAAGCGATATCTTCAAATCATAACGATTTATGGCTGAACTACCTTTGACTTACCGAAACTTGAAGAAATTTTTGAAGGATTGTTTTCGGCGGTTGAGAGGGTTTTCGCAATCGAGTTTGCGCAAAATTGGTTTCCGCAAATTCAGGGTTTTCGGAACTCATATTCAAATAAGTTTGCGAAAATGGCCCATTTGGCGAAAAGGCCCACTAATGCGAACTTGGACTACGAAAAGTTTAATTTAAAATGAGAAGAAGATTAATTTTAGTAATATTTTTATAAAATTCGAAAAGTATTAAATTACTTATATTAAAATAATATTCTACTCCCCTTGAAAATTCATGAAAACTCCCCCTCAAACATATAAAGATAGCTCCCCCTGAATTGAAAAATTATTTCTCCCCCTATATTTTATGAGGAATTAACTCCCCCTTAATAAAAGCGCACATATCTAATATTTATAGTATAAAAGGTCCGTGAAGCACAATCGATCAAGTATCGAGGTTCAACATCCGCAACTTAGAAAAAATGAAATGGAAACATTTTTCATCCAAGGCCTTGGTAAACAAGTCGGCTACTTGAAGCTCGGTACAGATGAAGTATATATCTATTGTGCCTTTTTCCACATGATATTTTATAAGTGATACCTAAGGTCTATGTGCTTCGTGCGTGAATGGTGTACATGATTGCATGTAATATCTATTGCACTCTTAGAGTAACTATAAATGGGGACATTATTAAGATCAAACTCATAAACCCGTACTTCCGTACGCATCCACCAGATTTGAGAACAGCAACTAGCGGCGCCAACGTACTCCGCCTCGACAGTGGAGGTTGATAAGCAATTTTTTTTCTTGGATGACCAACTTACTAGTTTTTCACCCAATAATTACACTCCACCCGAGGTGCTTCTATCCATCTTGTACCATGCATAATCAGCGTCAGTATAACCAATTAAATTAAAGCGTGAGTTTTTAGGATACCACAGTCCGAGGTTTGGTGTCCCTTTGAGATACTTCATGATTCTCTACACGACAAGTATGTGTGACACCTTAGGGTTTGGTTGAAAAGCGGGCATACATGCACGTGAAGAACATGATGTCAGGCTTACTAGCAGTGAGGTAGAGTAGTAAGCCGATGATTCCCAGATATGTGGTTGGATTGACTGGTTTTCTAGAGGGGTCTGAGTCAAGGTGACACGTAGTCGACATCGGCGTGCTCTTCGTCATGCGATTCTCCATTTTTCTTTTTCAAGATGTCGTGGATGTATTTGGATTGACTACTGAAGATTCCATCCGAGAGTTTCTAGACTTGTAATTCGAGGAAGAAGTTAAGCTCTCCCATCATACTGATCTCGAACTTAGTCTTCATGAGGTCTCCAAATTTCTTGCGCACCCTTGGATTTCTAGATCCGAAGATGATATCATCAACGTAGACTTGAAATAAGAAAATGTCTGACTCTTTACGCCGGATGAAGAGAATGTGTCTATCTTCCCTTTTGCAAAGCCGGACTTGACCAAGAAGTCAGATAGGACATCGTACCAAGCTCGAGGAGCTTTCTTTAGTCCATATAGTGCCTTGTCTAGGTACTAGACATAGTCAGGGTGAAATTTACTCACGAATCCTTCAGGCTGAGTCACGTAGACTTCTTCTTTCAAAACTCCGTTGAGGAAGGCTGTCTTGACATCTATTTGATAAACGGTGAAGTTTCTGTGGGCAGCGAAGGCAAGGAAGAGTCTTATGGCTTCGATTCGGGCAACATGGGCAAAGGCCTCGTCGTAGTCGATGCATTCCTGTTGGTTGTAACCCTTGGCCACTAATCGAGTCTTATTCCTGATGATGACACCTTCTTCGTCCTTCTTGTTCTTGAAAACCCATCTGGTACCGATAATGGTCTTCTCTTTTACTCTTGGGACTAATCTCCAAACTTTTAGTCGCTCGAACTGGTTAATTTCTTCTTGCATTGTCGTTATCCATCAGGGATCGGCCAATGCCTCGGCTACTTTCCTTGGTTCGTTCTGACTTAGAAAACATGTAAATAGACCTCCATGAGATTTTGAAGATCGCATGCTTACTCCTGGTTCGGATATCCGATAATATGTATTCTAAGATGAGCTCGAGTCCACTGATGTTGTCTTCATTTTGCGAATATACGAACTCCATCTCGTTTGAAGTGGATATCTCTATTGGGGGGGTTTATGATCTTCCTCATTATTTTCGTTCGCTTTATTCCGATGTAAATTTCATTTTCGATATTTGCAGTGACGTCTTGTTATTAAGTTGGAGGAGTTTCATTGGCCACGGTTGGTTGTTCTTCTTATGGTACCGATGCAACACTGTCGGGAATGGTTTTTGGAGGGACTGTTCGTTGGCGATGAGTGATGTAGAAGTGTTCGAATAAGATGTCCAGATCCTCGTCTCTCATTGTCCCTGATCTGGATATCCCTTCCATGGGAGTAAAACTTTGTTGATATTCTGTCAACACTCTTATAAGTCCGGGTTCTAGACTGATTTGTACAGAAGTCAGTGCTGGCGTTTCATCAAACGTGACTTTGGTAGCAGTCTTCCCAAATCTCCGGTGAATGTTAGTCCTGTTTTGGGTGTAGAAGGCTATGTTGACTGCTTCAGCCCAAAGGAATCGGGGAAGTTTTGCATGAATTAGCATCGTGCGAGCTGCTTCTACTAAAGTCATATTCCTTCTTTCCACTACTCCATTTTGTTCTCGAGTCTTAGCAGCTGAGAATTGTTGGGAAATCCCGAATTTTTGGTAAAATTCACTGAGCATTTTATTCAATCAGTGTCGTTGTCCATGCATATCACTCGGATGTTGCAACCCAACAGATTCTGAGTCATGTTCTCAAAAGCTATGATAAAATCAAGTGGCTCGCCCTTCGTGCGTAAGAATCTTGTCCAAGTACAGCGTGAGAAGCCGTCTACGAACACGAGGACATACTTACATCCACTAATGCTAGTAATTCTCATTAGTACACATAGATTCATGTGTAGTAATTCTAGTGGCCGAGAGGTGGAGGCGATATGTTTTGGTTTGTGGGATGACTTCTTCATCTTCCCCATTTTACACGCAGAACGTAGAGTCTCCTTGTGACACTTCAACGCTTGTAGTCATGTGACTAACTTGTCAGAGTGTAGTTGATTTAGCCTTTTGAAGTTGTGGTGGGTCAATCTTTGATGCCAAAGGTTGCTCTGAAGTAGAGAAACCTTTGATAACAGGCAGATTGCAGTCGAAGGTCGGACGGTCCTCAGGTTGATAGTGTAGAGATTGGACACTAGTGATTAAGTGAGAAGCTCATTTTCGTACTCATCACTAATATTGCATCCTTCAGCATGGAAATTGACTTTTAGTCTGCTATCACAAAATTGCTCAATGCTGAAAAGATTGTGGCTTAGACCGTAGGAGACACCCTTGAAAGGGTGCGGAGTGACTATTCCCGATTGTCCACGGAAACGTTCGGTGTAGTTGCTCAGCAGCTCTCGTCTTCTAGTCATGTGCGTGGAGAAATCAGAGTCAATATACCACACATGATGGATCTGTTCTAAACAGATTAAGGAGATTTAGGTACCCCGTTAAGGACGGGTCCTCCCTTGTTTACAGAAGGTGCTTTGCACACACTTTTTTGCGATTTGGATATTAAGTAAGTTTCATATGTATTGCTTGTCTTAATTTCGGACTTCGGAACCCATATCTTTTTACTCCTTAGGGGATAGCAAATCTTAGTGCTTGATGCAAGCTCCTTTTTTGTCACCCAAATTTGTTTAGTGTCTAAAATTTGGAGATAGATGTAAAAACAGGAACACTAGTAAGGGTAGCTTCTTTTTTTTAGAGAGATTAACATCTCCTCCTGAGTCCATGTGCTTCCCTCGCCCCATTCTTACATAGGTTCTTGCCTGTGTGCATACATAAAGATGGGTTAGTCAAGTCGTTTTTGCGAGTCATAACTTATTTTTCTAGCTTGCGTGGGGGATTCATTTTTAGTTTTAGCTAGAGAGGCAGAGTGCAAGGTCGAAGCTTCGTTTGTGTCGAGAGGCTTCTCAAGCGAAGAGATTTTACTAAGTAGTTTCTCCTTTTCTGGTTGAAAGTCCTCGCTCTGACTCTATGGTTGAGCGCAAATCCTTTATTTCTTGGATTATCGATGGAATGTAGGCACTTGTATGCTAGGTTTTCTCGTGTCAAAAGTCTTATCAATAGACGTAGATTCGTGATGAGTAGATTCTACAGAGTGAATCTAAGCATGACTTTCTCTTTCTTTCAGAACCTCTAGCTCTATCTATTGATTACTAGTGACAAAGGAATTTCCCTTATTTTGTAACTATCATTCAATCTAGCATAATCAAATGGAATCAACCCTTAGTTTAGTTTCACCTTCTTCTCTTCTTCCTCGAGCATGTACATATGATTCTCTCTTGAAAGGCATTAGGTTAGGAATGTTTAAGGCTAAGTATATAATGTCATAAAGAGGTAGGGGCTTCTTCTCAACCAATTGGCCGAATGGTTTAAAGCCTAGGCCTTTTCGTGGATTATAAAATCTTGTGTACTTAGGTTTGTTCATGAAAATAGTTTGGCCAGTTTGTCCTCTTTTCGTAAGAATATCCTCGAAGCTTTTAATCTTCGAATATAATTGCCTACGTTCCTCATTTCCAAGGTTGTACTAGCTAGTTTTGGTTTTTTCGCTTGCTTTCACAAGTTTTCAAACTAGTGGTAAGTTCGAGAACTTGAGCTTTGACCTTCTCTATTTGTTAATCAAGACTTGATACGCTTTCTTGTGGAGCTTCTAGCTAACAACTAAGAGTGTATTTCTCTCTGAAGTTTCTGAGCAAGATTTGGTGATTGTTTTCTAATCTTTCTTCTGGTTCCTCCACAGTCATTTTGTGATATATATAGAGTTATTCTTCACTTGCTCAGATTCGTTCACCCGTTTGGTCAAAGCACGGACCATAGCCTCAGATTTAGCGAAACTATTTTTTAAGGCAATGACCTTTTCTTGAGCAGTAGCTAATGTGGTTTCATTGTTAGCTAACCTGATCTCTAATGACTTAACGCATATACGTTCTTTACGGAACGCTTTATATTTCTTTTTAATTTCTAAAAATACGCTAAGGTCAATAGATTCTACCCCTTCCGAGCGAATGATCCATATTCGTTATCGGAGAGTCCGTGCGCCTTGTCTTCAGCTTCTTGCTCGGCTTCCTCAACGAACGCCATCAGGGCTACATTCTCGGGCTCACTGTTTGAGGTGTCATCAAGCCAGTGGTCTTGCTCAGCCATCAGGACTATGTATGCCTTCTTCTGCCTCAATAGTTGTACCTTCTTGGCGTAGTAGTCCCCATCCTTCTTCTTTGGGAAGTAGCAATCCCTTGTCCAATGCCCTAACTTGTCGCTAGCACTTTGTAGGTTCGGTGGCATTCTTGGGCTCGGTGGGTTGAGGAGCTGGTTGTGGTTGTTTGGAATTGGAAGAGGTCTTTTGCTTGTTTGGAGATGATGACGACTTCTTTTTTAAGAATTTCTTTTTCATAAGCTTCATCGTGAGGGCCATCTTCTTCTCAAAGTCTTTGAATTCAGGATCAGAGTTAGAGCCGAAGCCTTCATAATCCGAGGAGATAGGGAGCTTTACCGACTTGCCGTTGGAGGATCTCAAGCTCCTCTTTGTTTTGTTATCGGTTACTAAGGCAAGTGGGACTGTCACTTCCTTTCCCTTCATGTTGATCTCGATTTTGCTGATGTCGTCATCATGTTGTGAGAGACTCTCGTAGATGCTCTTGATATCAAGCACGTGGATCTCTTTGTTCTTTCGGATCTAGGTAGCAATCCTCTTCCACTCGGGGAGCATGGATGTGAGGAATTGGATGTTCACTTCCATGTTTGATCAGTGAAATTTTATTTTCTTCAATCCGTTCACTTGAGTGATGAAGCTCTGATACGTGTCTCTGAGCTCTTCTCCGGGCTTAGCGTTGAACGTGTCATAGGCTGTGAGAGTGTTCGCCATCTTGGCCAATGCTCTAATCTATGTGCCATGCATCATCTTGTGGATCTCATCCCACATCACTTTCCCGACGGAAATAACATCGAACTGAGAGTAGATGTCATTAGGGATGGCTTGGAGAAGATATTTTACAGTGTGGCGATCTACTTTTTCACTTTGTTCCTTAGCGCTTGTGTACTCTGACGGTGTCTTGAGCACTCAGTTTGGAAGTACTGGAGGGTCGGCGGTAGCATCACCCGGAATGATCGTCCAGAACTGAGCGGGTCCTTCCTTGAGCGAGACAAGAATGTCTTCCCTGAGATCCTTGGACTGGATGAAGTTTAGGAATCAGTTTCGCCATACGGAAAATTCACAGTGTCGAAGCACGAGTGGCCTAAGGTCGCTACCCATAGCTATGGTGTCCATCATGTCGAGAGATGGGTGGTGATCGTGTAAACGTGAAGTGATTGAAACTAGAGTGGTTGGAATGAGAAAAGTTTGGATTTTTATAAGTTTATGAGTTTATCAAGAGTTTAATTTCGAAAGACTTATAAGGCAAAAATCGTTCTTGTGAAAAACGGGTTGCGGAAATCACTTGCGCAAAAGTCAAAGTTTTTGTATTGTATTTGCGAAAACTTCTTACGAAAAGTCTGCTGCGAAAACGTGTTGTGAAAATAGTGCAGAAATTACATAGATGCCCTTGACTAGTTACGTTGTTGCAAAAATCGGCATTTGCAGTGAGTTGCGAAAACTGAGGTTTTCGGAACGTATTTACAAAAATAGATGTTCTTGGAACTTGAGTTACCCTTGGTGCGAAAATGGTTTTCGGAAACTAACTGTTAACCCGTTGCGAAAAAAATTACGATTTTGCCACTGACAATTGCGAAAACAGGTGTTCGCAATGGTTTTCGCAGTGAATGCGAAAACTTTTTGAACTTAAAATTGTTCAAAAACTACTCAAAGTTGATGAAAATTTCTAAGCTTTTCCACAAAGATTCTCGAAAAAAATCTTATAACACTAAACGAGATCAAAAAGTAACCAAAATGGCTTAGAATCACTTGGATTGTTGAAGAACACTCTGAAGAAACTACGAACTTGAAAAAACGCGATAAACCCACCAAAATTTCTCAAATCCAAACGTGAAAATAGGATTCAATCTGTCACGCTAGGCTCTGATACCACTTATAGGTCTCAGATCACATATCTAACAACAAGTTTGGTGAAGAATGGTTAAAAATGCGCGAAAAACCTTAAAGTGTGTGTGAGTGTGTGTTTCGATATCTTTAAGGTACTGTCATGGCGAGTTTTGTGGTAAAAATAATTTTTACTTAATAAAGTGTATGATTTTAGTATTTATACCATTGGATTAGGGTATAAGATACATGGGCCCCTAAAAGCCCATTACAACAAATAAATCAATAATCTCTACAACTTAGAGATTAATTCACGTTAAATTTAAAATACACGACTAATACTTAAATAAAATACATTTGACACTATTAAAATATCTAAAAGAAGTTAAAAAATCGAATTAACACCTTGTATTCTCCACGTCGTAGTACGGAGGACGGATATCATTTGCCATAGAAAGAGTGTCCATAGTTTCCTTGAGGGTTTGGTATTGATCGATTACCATGTGTGATTGAACTTAGAATATAAGTGTATTGTGATGAGTTAGAATTCTCAAAGTTTTGACTGTTTGTCGAAAATTTTTGTTTCGAAAAACTTTGTAGTGCGAAAATTGGGTTCGTTGCGAAATAGGGGTTAGGAAATTTTGATGCAAAAATCGCAGTACCAAAAATCCGTTTGGAGGTTTCGGTAGCAAAAATGGTTAATGCGAAAATTTGGTCTTTGAAAATTTTGGTTCCGAAGATTTTGGTTTCGAAATTCTCGCTTCGAAAATCTGTATACGAGAATTTCGATTCGAAAATTTTAGTACCTAAAAGTACGAAAATGCTATCAAAAATTCCAATTATACCGATTTGCAAAGAGTTTTTCGAAAAAAAAGATTTTGCGAAGAGTGTTTCGAAATGATTTGCGAAGTGACTTGGAAAATTATACAGAAAATCTCTTAACGCGGATTTTGCTCAGAAATCACTCAAACTTGAGGAAATATTCTGGGTTTTTCAAAGAAATGGTCGAAAGTGTCATATACCTCTATACAAGTTGAAAAATAACCAAAATAGGCTCAAATATGAAGAACACTTTGAAGACATCGACTAACTAAAAAACTCGATAAAACCCATAAAAATATTTTCTAATTCAAATAAAAGTAGGTTCAATGGGTCACACTAGGCTCTAATACCAATGGTACGTCTCAAAACACCTAACAGTCAACGAAAAACGTGGTGGAATCGCTTGATAAATATGAAAAAACATTGAGTGCTTCTTCGTGCGCGTTTATCTCGTTAACGTTTTTTACTGTGGAGGCTCAAATCCCAAAACTGATTCCCATTGATTAAGGGTTAGGTTTTAGTATTTAAAACCAGATAATTTGGTATATAATATTTGAGCCGTAACAACTCCGATTGCCTCAAAGACTCTCCAAAAAAGAATCTAATTAAGAAAAAGTACTGGACAGATACTATATAAATAGTCCACACTATTTCGATCTAACAGTGATCGTTATGTTGTGGAGGATTACTTAGAAAAAAACACCCCCTTAATATATATCATTTCATTCTTTCTTATGCAAGTTTAGTTGTTTATCGATTGCTCGATAATTAAGTTGTTAGACCATCTCCAACCGAAAAACGCATTCTCAAACTCAAACTCATTCTCAAATGCAAAAGAATATTCTCGGAATATTCTCTTCCACACAACTTTTATAATTTTCAATATTACCCACCTATTGTATAATTTTGCAAATTAGACCATAACTTTTTGACTGAGCCCACTGTCTGAAAAATCCGCCGGTGCGTCTGAAAACGCATTTGTGTGCCTTTTCTTTCGGTTATTGACCGAGCCCACCGTCTTCCGATTTGTGTGCCTTTTCTTCGCTTTCATCATCTACCTCGGATGAGTTTCCTTTAACAAATTCGGACCTTCACAGACAAAAAAAATTAGTAACACCCAAAACAAATAATACATTCTTAGGAAAGATTTCTTATTCGGGTTATGCGCGTGAACATTCAAGGCTTGCTCATCAACGGTGACATCCAAATGTGCATCTTTATCTTCTGATTGGACAACTTCGTAGCACGCAATCGTCCCACAAACTTTCTTATTAGCACTTTGCACTGGAAAATTGCATCGGAAAAAATCGTCGGTCACCTTGCACTTGAAAACAAAGTATGTGTACGGTCTTATTGTTGGAATCGGTCGTCGCTTCCAGGCGAGGCTCCAAACACTGTCGGTGTGCTTCGAGCCTTTGAACTTCTAGTAGCGTCCATCTTGCGCTCTTCTTTGGACATGGGAGGCAACTAGCGAAATTTCATCGAGGACGTGGTTCATCATATGACTATGCAATTTCAAATAGACAGAGGATGTTTATGCAATTTTAAAAAGATCAGACGCATAATTTGAGTAAGAAACGCAAATTTGGGTTTAGTTAATGAGAGAGAAACTATTAAACTCATTTTAAGTTTGGTTTCTGGATTCGGTTGGAGCAATTACCCCATTTTTTGGGATTTGCAGTACCATTGGAGATGCTCTTAGTAAATGTTTCTGGCTCATTAAGGAAGGTCATTTGAAGGTCTTTGCGATAGTTCCAAAACATTATTATGCTTTAATTTAGTAACATTGGTATTGAATAAAAAATGAGCCACGATATTATAAGCGATGGTGTCAGCATAACCGTCGCCTTTAATATACGCGGTAACAATAAACGATGGTTTTCCTGTACTACCCGTCGCATATAGTTTTAGTTTAATTATAAGCGACGCTAATGAGCACGTAAACGTTGCCAATGCTTTACAAAAACTATAAGCGGCGGTCACGGGTTACTAGATGTGGCTTATAATCTATAAAACCTAGAACCCGTCCTCAATTTTCATTTTATCAGAACGTGCGCAAGACAACATTGAGCACGAGACTGATTTCCGACACACGATGAGCATTTTTTTCCGGCAATTTTCGAGCTACAAGAACATTTTAAAACACTGCTATCCCTTTTTCCTCACTTCGTTTTTCGCGTTTTATAAGCTTTAGGGTTCAAAATTTTTGTGACTTTCGAAAATAGTGATCTCGATTATACGCAAGTTTGGAGGGACTTTTTGCTATTTCGTCTAAGACTTGTGTTATCTGAAAATCCTAGAATATCCAACTAACAAGGATTAAATATATTTTACCACGTCGAATCAGAAGAATTAGCTCGTGGGGTGTGTGCGAGTTCTTGAGGCGTTGGGAGGCTCTCGTTGCTTCTCAAAATGGATAAGTATTCATGCATCCGGTAGGAAGTAGTGAGTGCTGCTTTAGATGAATCAGCAATTTCGGAGCAGGTCGGTTGAAGTGAGCACCAAGTTAGCACTAGAAGCCTCCGTCGCCTCTTGAAAAGAGTTCATTGTTGTAGGCTCGAGATTCGTCCTTGAAGCCTATCTTCGGAGGTCGGAGGGAATTTCTTTGAAGCTAGATGGGAGGAGATTTTCTCTTCTCTTTCTCCTTTTTTATTTTTCTTTCTCTCTCTATTTTTTTTTAATTTTCTCCCTTTTTCTTTCTCTTTTTTTGTTATATATATTTATACATATTTATTTATTTATTGTAGTAGTAATATGTAGATATAATATTATATTATAAATTATACTTATATATTATATATATATATATATTTTATTCCTCCCCCTCAAATCATGCTTCCTAAAATAAAACTTCTCCCCCTCAAATAGGAATGGAAAAATCTTTCGAATCTCTTTTCCCTCATTTCACGTCATTAAGGTCTGCTCCCCCTTAAAAATTTAATAAATGATCCCCTTAAACAAATATAAGAGTTGCTTCTCTTTGTAAGAAAAGAGTTGCTACCCTTCAATTTAAGCTCATTTAAGAAATGGTATTTATTATTTCCGTACGAAAAATGCAGTTTGACTTTCAAAAATCTCGTCGCATTTTGAAGATGCATATTTAAAAAATGTACCATTTTGAAAGGTATTCGTCATTTCAGCTCGTATGCGTACGCAATTAATTTTGAAAATTCTTTTATCATACGCATAATTAGAATGTACCTTTGTTTGGTTGCTCGCATCTCTTACCAGTCGTGAATATGGAGCAACCCGAGATACCATACACGCTGGGATGATGTTGTTCACACTGCATACAAGTCATGGGTGTGAAACAACTACTCGGAATACCTATCCATGTTGAAATATCAGCAAGACTTTATCGGGACTTTGGTACCCATCGTAAAGTGGGTCCTCCCTTATTAGTAGAAAACGATTTAAGCATATAAGGTGTCAAATTTGGTCCTAAGTCATCCATTGATGTATCTTTAGGTACCCATTTAGGATTAATTTGACACTGGTATGACGTTTCAGCACAGGTGAACGTGTGTTTCGGAGAAGATTGAAAATTTTCTCTGATGCCAGTCGCATGAGATGTTTCTCAGACTTAACATCGATTTCAAGTAGGCATAAGAACATATAGAATTAGAAGAATAGTTAATAGATAAGTTGTTCTTCCTACGTGGAATTTTGCTTACTAGAATGATGAACATTTTTATGTTGGTAAGCAAATCCATTTCTGTCATTCTTATAAGAATGAGAAACTTTATTTGAAGTTTGAGAAGTTCACTTGCTTGAGCGTGAAACTTGTTTACAAACTTCTTTTCTAATAGGAGTAGGAGAGGGAGAATCTTTGGTAAATTCATCATCAATTTTTTAGAATAATGTCGATTTTCCTTTCTCCTTCCTAGTCCTCTTTTGTTCCTTGGAAGTATTAAGCACTTTGCTTTTACTTAACATTTCAGCTCGGGTCACGGTAGACTTAGAGGTCGTCACTAGTGTAGGTATCAAATCACCTAGCTAGCATAAAAATTTTGGTGAAGTATCGATGAAAAATACGCTAAAAACCTTAAGTGTATGTAAATGTGTTTCTATTACGCTAAGGTATTGTAGCGGTGCTATTTTCGATAAAAATGATTCTTAATGATAAAAGTGTAGGATTTTAGTATTTATATCTTTGGATTAGGGTATAAAATACTTGAGCCCCCAAAAGCCATTACATCAAGTAAATCACTAATATCTACAACCTAGAGATTAGTTCACATAAATCAAAATACAAGACTAAGACACAAAATAAAATACATTTGGACACTATAATATATCTAACAACTAGTGACTTAGAATGAGTAGAAAAAACCTTTTCAGTTTTGGGAACTAGAACGTCTGTTTGTGTTCCCTTATCCTGTTTAACAGAAGATATTTCTTTCAAAAGGTCGTTGAAACAGGTAAGGCCGGGGAATTTTTTAGATTAGTAATCTCCTCTATAAGCTTTTGCTTTTCCGCTCGGAAACCTACTCTTTCCAATTCCAGGGTTGTGTTCAATTCTGCTGTTTTACTACAGAGAGGTTTATTAGAGATATGTTTATTTTACTAGAGACAGGTTCAATTTCAGGGTTGCGTTCAATTCTCCTCTCGAATTTCCCAACAAGAGAGATTTATTAGAATGCAAATCATTTTCCCCGATGGACGCTGAGTCATTGATGAACTTTGGTCTTTCCGACCCTTTTCCGCAAGAATGCACTCTAAGTGATGAGCTTCAGAGTGCCACTTATGGCGTTCCTCAAACATATGATTATAACTATTCCGCCTATATCTCAAATTAGAAGAAGTGATTTTCAACTTATTAGTGAGTTCACTAATTTGAGCTTTTGATTTTACTATATGAGATTCGAGATCGGTGATTTTTGCATGCCCGTTTTCTAATCTGCACGTAAGCCTACCTTTTTCTTCTAAATTCTTTTCTTTATTGTCCAGAGGTATCCCCACTAGACCTTGCTATGGGCTAGCCCCTAAATACCAGCGTGGGCTTGCGTTATCGTGGTAATAAACATATTGTCCTGAGTCCTCGAAGAACACATATCAGAGTATGTGTCGGTTGAAGCATTGTGTGCGTGTTCTTCTTTAATTATCTCCTCCTTGGTCGTATCATGTGATCTCTTCTTTAGGAAATCTTCAAGCTCACCATTTATTGACCTTCTCTTCTCGGCTATCATATCTTCCTTCAAGTCTTATCTTTAAGCTTGTCTCGGAGATGCCGGAAGGAAGTTAAAGGTGCTTGCCGGATTTCTTCTTTTTGCGTTCAATCTCTCCCTTCGATAGTGGTACAACTCCCCCTACATTTGTTCAAACTTGTGTTGGTATTGGGGAGTTCTCTTTGAAATTTGGAGACGCTGACATGAGGCGGCAACTTCGGTCTTTGAAGGTCGTGGTTTGCTTGATTCTTTGTTGACGCTTGGGATTTTAGCATTTACAATCAATCTTGCAGTGTGGTACAACTCCCATTTTCTTTATTTAGTACTACGCTCCCTCATGATGATCGAGTTGGGGAGACCACCATGGCGATGGGTGAAAATGGGGCGTGGATTTGACTAGATGTTTGCATCATCCGGATAAGGAGATGAAACTCAGGTTGGGTAATAACCTGACGGAGCCACTAAGGCTATCCGTCGTGTATGAAAAAGTGGGGTCACAAAGACTTCCCGTTTGCATCGATCTAGGAGCTATGCTCGTAGATGACGGGTTGAACCAGTTGTTGTTTTGATGTTGCAACGGCAGGACTTCCTTTCGATCATCGAAGCATGTCTACAAGTGACATGTCTACGGAAGTTCCAACATGATCACAAACATTAGGTGTTATAAAAGTGTATGTGTCCTAGAAAATATTAAAAGTATGGAAAGTGAGGACACACTATTTATTTGATAAAATTACAAGTTTAGTCGATCACGGATAGCTATTTTCCTAAGACATGCATTACCGTGTTCGGGACGAACTCGATGACCAGCAAAATCCAATGGTCCCAAAAATAAACTAAAAATTATCTTGAAGGCAAAAAATTACTGAGATATAAAGGAAAAATATATTATATTTAATTCTTACATCTCACAGTAGGGAGCAAAAAAGTAACTACATGCATGACCTCCACGACTCTTTGAAGATCGCAGCGTAGGAGTCTATTCTGTCTGATTACGAGTCAGCAAACCGAGACGACTCGTGTTTAAGAACCGAAATGATGGATTATGCATATATGTGTAATTATGATATTAATTTATGAAATAATCATTTAAATTCACTTAAATGACTTGTAGCGATCTTGAAGATACCTCATGAAAAGCTGGATAATTGAAGCATCCAAACTCACACGTCTGAAGAAGTCCCGAATATTCTCCACGTCGACGGGCCTCTCAAATGTCTCACTCCACGAATTATAATATACATCTTCCATACGAAATACGAAAGATGCATTACGACGATCCGTGCGGGACGAGAGGAAATCGAAGACATACTAACTTTGCTCGCCTATATTTCTAACTACTTTGGTGAAGGCCTGCAATATCAACGGAAGAGACCTTTGGTGACTTTCCCTTACGTGTGTAAGGCGAAAATGAGGCGTGAAGTGTCTATATATGACATACAAATTTTAGTAAAAAAAAAAAAGAAAATATTGTATATATGTTGTTTTTCTTACCGCATCTTCCAAGTGTACAAGAGATCTGCATCAGGTGGCACTCTTTACTAGTTCCTTTCCCGGCACAACTAGCTTTTGTGATGACGGCCTTACCGTGTCATATCCAATTAGTATAGCCAAGATTAAAACCAGTTATTAGCAAATGTTCTCGAACGGTGTACCTATTCCACCACATAATATTATTCAATTACGACACAAACATGAAATCTTCGATTGCCACTTTTTCCTCCTATTATGCTCCGCACATTTCTTAAATTCCTCAACACCAGCTAAATACTCGGTCGTTGTTCGCATACTACACGTCCAACCCCGCCCATTCCAATCACCTAACCCATCTCATATAATCAATTGAAGGGCTTTGAGGATCCTTCTCGCTCCAACCTAACTCATCTTAAACATCCACTAACATTAGCAAATGTGTGTCCCAGCTTCGATATTGCTGAAAAATTCGGCAACATTCCCCCACAGTTCTCCAAGTAGGCGAAAATATGACTGAGTAAATATTCAGATCATATGCATACCGAGATAACATTTTAGGAAAAGGAAACCAAATTTGGCATCAATCGGTGGCAAAATCGGGCAAATGTGCCCTTCTTACCCGCCCAATGTAATTGCTGAATGATACCTTTAATTTCCTTGTTTGAGCTAATAACTGTGCCAATGTCGTCGAACTGTAGGATACACGCCTCAGACTCAAAAATTAACCATCTCCTTACAGACTTCATGTTATGCGGTCTTTGTACACATCCTCCATGCGTTGGAGTTTGTAGGTTCCAAATATCCTAACAATCAACGATTGGATTGAGATTTATAATGAAATACTTAAAGTATATGTATGTGCGTGTGAATCTTTTTAAGGAAATCTATGTGACGGCTCATATACCAAGGTTTAGATTAATGATTGCACATATTCAAAACTATTAGGATTTGTTATATATACCACATATTTTGATATATTATACTAAGCCCCAAATCTCTCAAATTACATTTGGACCCTATAAAATAAGATCTAATCTAGTAAGTACAATTACAAAGATAAGATTAAACATTGAACACGATAATGATCTGACACAGTAGGTACTACCGAAAGGAATGCATCCACATCTGAAAGACATTTTGTCAGAAGATATGTACTTGAAATAACAAACAAATAATGATTAATAGAAGCAGCCCATCACAGAGTAAAAACTTCACAAAATCGTCCAAAATAATCTCGAAAAAGCCCCAAGCACAGTTGGCCCAAGAAATAAGAACCCTAACCAAACATCAATTCCCCTGTTTCACATGAAAAAGAAAATGCTGAAAATCACCCATTTTCGCAACTCCAAAATCAACATTATTCGCACAACGGGCACAAGTCACCCGCTTTCATACAATCAGTGTTAAAATTAACATCAAATTGAAGATATCCCCAGTCCTAAGCCACGAAAATGCAGAAATTCGAAACTCATTTTCGTGCATCACCCATCTTTGAGGACCAGCAGACCAACTTATCGCCCAAGAATTGTGCTCCGCCTGACGTGCTTTTCCTGACCATTCGACAACCTGCATAGTCAGCGTCAGTATAGCCAATTAATCTGAAATATGTGCTTTTTGGATACCATAACTCTAAGGTGGGAGTCCCTTTGAGATAACGTAGGATTCGCTAGACCGCGTGCATGTGAGACTCATTCGGGTCAGCTTGAAACCGACACAGAGGCAAGTGGCGAACATTATGTCGGGTCGGTTTGATGTTAGGTAGAGAAGAGAGCCAGTGATACTCCAATGAGTCGTGATGTTGACTGCCTTGCCAGAAGGATCAGCATCTAATTTACAGCTTGTTGACATGGGAGTACTCATAGGTGTGCTCTTATCTTCATTAAATCTCTTCAGAATATTATATATTTTGTTTGACTAATGAAAATTCCATCTTCGAGCTGCTTTGACTTGTAGTCCAAGGAAGAATTGAAGTTCGCCCATTAAGTTCATCTCGAATTTGGTCTTCATCAGAACACCAAATTTCTGACAGAGTCGTTGATTTGCCGAGCTGAAAATGATTTCGTCGACGTAGACTTGGACAATCATCAAGTCATTGCCTTGCTTTTTGATGAACAGTGTCGTATCGATTGTTCCTCGTATAAAGTTTGACTTTACTAGAAATTCGCTCAGGACATCCTACCGAGCTCGAGGGGCTTGTTTTAGTCCGTAGAGAGCTTTGTCCAATCGATATACATGATCAGGGTGCTCTTACAAACTTTTCGGGTTGAGCGACATAGACTTCCTCCTTTAACACACCGTTGAGACAGGCGGTTTTTACATCCATTTTATAGACCTTGAAGTCTTTATGAGCCGCATAAGCCAAAAAGAGTCAGGTAGCTTATATTCGAGCAACAAGAGCATATGTCTCGTCGTAATCAATGTCTTCCTTTTGGTTGACCCCTTGGCTACAAGACGCGCTTTGTTTATGATAGTTTCACCTTTCTCGTTCTTTTTATTCTTGAAAACCCATTTGGTTCCTATAATTGTCTTGTCGTGCGGTCGAGGAACTAGGGTCCAAACTTGCAGACGCTCGAATTGGTTGAGTTCGTCTTGCATTGCGATAACCCAATCTGTGTCTTTAAGGGCTTCAGTTACCTTGATTGGTTCGTTTTGAATTAAAAAGAACGTGAAAAGTCCGCTTGAGAAGATGTCCTAGTGCGTACTCCGCTCGAAGGATAACCAATTATTTGAACGACAGGATGAGCTCGTGTCCACTTGCGTTCATGAGGTAGAGCCAATGCAAAACCATCGTCTGTAAGTAGGTCGAGACATCCTAAATTGAGAGGCTGAGTATCCGTAGAAGGGAAATCCATTTCTGAAGTTGATATTGATGGAATTTCCTCATCTGCATCCGTAAGAGCTGCAACGTTGGTTGGTGGTTCATAATCATGAGAGTCAATAACATCATTTGGACCTTGGTGGTCGGGAATCTCATTTGCAATTTCCGCCATAGAAGGGGAAGATGCGTTACTTGGTATAGATTGAGATGAAACAAGCGATTGAGACTCGTTCCGATAAAAATGTTCAAAAAGATAGTCCAAGTCATCCAAATCAGCAGGAATAGCTTGTCCTGACATTGAGGCAGACGTTGTCGAAATTTGTTGACTTTGTGCCAACATGCCTATAAGCCAGGGTTCTAAACTGTCGTGTTCAGAAACCAAGTTTGCCACTTCGTGAAAAGTGACGTTGTAACTTTCCATTATTAAGTGAGAAGACTTGATATAAACGCGGTACACTTTAGAAGTTGAAGAATATCCAATAAAGACGGCTTCAAATGCTTTAGGATCAAACTTGCTTCGATGCTCTCGACCGTTCGCCACAAAGCACTTGCACCCAAAGACTTTGAAGAATGCGATATCGGAATCCTTTGATTTATTATCTCGTACGACGTCTTTTCAAAACACTTGTGAATAATTGTCCTATATTGCATAAAGAAAGCTATACTCACTGCTTCGGCCCATAGAAAGTGAGGAAGACCGAAATGTATAAGCGTAGTCCATGTAGCTGCAACAAGAGTTCTACGATGCCATGTTGAGGCGTTTTAGCGGCTGAGAATTGTTGACATATTCCAAGTGACTGATAGAAAGTACTGAGGCGCTGATTTTTGAACTCAGTCCCGTTGTTAGTCCTGATTACTTGGATTTTCTGTTGGAGGAGATTCCAGTATCATCTTTAGTTCGTAGAAACCTTATCCAAGCGTAGCGAGAATAGTCGTCCACAATAACAACATATTTGGGACCGTTGATACTTTGTGTTCGCATCGATCCACAGAGGTCCATGTGCAGTAATTCCAAAGATCGAGATGTGGAGGCTACTTGCTTGAGTTTAAGCGACGCTCACTTCATTTTTCCCATTTGACAAGCCGGACAATGATGCTCTTTTGAAGTAAGATGCTTGGCAGACCATTGACCAACTTTTTAGCAGAAAGCTTGTGAAGAGCCTTGAGATTAAGATGAGACATACGTTGAGGTCATAAGTTGTTCCTCTGAATTGTCGTATGAGAGATGAGGCAAACAGCGTCAAAGGTCATGCTGTTGTTAGATTTATTGTGTAGAGATTAGATCTTCGAGTTCCTGATTCTAACTGTTTAAAATTCTGCACTGATCATCTAGAAATAGCAGTTGAAAATCTTTCTCGCAGAATTGTCCTATGCTGAACAGGTTGTGTTTGAGACCTTTTGTCGTATGAGACGTCTTTTATTGTCAGATTCTCCAGAATGATATCTCCAAGTCCTAGAATTGGAGTTGAATCGTTGTTATTGAATCTGACTTTACCGTTGTAGCGGTCTTGATAGTTGCTCAACAGTTCTTGATGTCCAGTCATGTGTGTGGAGCAACCCGAATCTAGATACCACACATGATGGATCTGCATATAAATATTTAGAGAGACTTAGGTACAAACTTATAAATGGGTCCTCTCGGATTAGTAAATCTAGTGGTCAAAGTTCGTTCAGTTATGGTTCCTGAACCAATGCTATTTTTTAGGTACCCAAACCAACTTGGAAGTAGTTGGTTTAAGAGTTACCTCTTTAGGAATTTGAGCCTTTTTGGCTTGTGTTGGCCTAGATAGTGTTTTAGGAACCCATTGCGGGTGAACTTTACATGGTAAATTATTTTCAGCTCGGGCAAATGTCATGTCAGTCTTAGTTGAGGAGAATATCTTTTCTCTAGCTAGTCTCCTAAGGTGTTTGGATGAGTGAACTTGGACTGGATACCTTAGGCGAGAGCAAGAGTGAATCGAGCTATAGGCTTGCTTAATAGCTAGATCTTATCTCCTTCGAGACTTAAGACTTGCATTTGTCTTAGAATGATTGATTTTATTTTTGGAGTGGAGCCGATTTCAAAATTTGTGCTTTTAAAATTAATGGATTTTAAAGTATAAGTTGAAACAACAACATGAAAATTAGAAACGACTCTCTTTTTACGAGTGTCTTTATTTTTGGTACAGAGGAAGATTTTGAAAATGAGTCATTTCCATCAATATTTTTCTATTTTATTTCTAAATTAGACACCTATTCCTTAGCATGTTTTGTCTCTTTAACTACTCTACTTGTGGTTGTAGTAGAAAAAGTACTAGTAATAGACTTTTTTTTGCTTACGAAGCATTTAAAGCGCATTTTCTCCCTTGACGCTTTTTAGAGAAGATTTTTCTTTTGAAATATTTTGTAAAACAAAGAGAGAATTATTCTTAAATTTGGCTTGTCCTTGATTAATGATTTATTTTAAAAATTAAATCAGGACAAGGTTTTGAAACACTAGTCAAAACTGAGGAATTTTTTAGATTTAAAATTTCCAATAAAAGCGCATACTTTTCTGCTTCAAAATTCTTGCTTTCTGATTCTAAGAAAGAATTTAAATCAACTATTTTCTAAACAATAGCTGGTATATAACAGCAAGTAGAATTTTTAGAATGATCATTATTTTCTTCCTCGACTTAAGGGATATTTTCTAAAGGATATAATGAATTATAGTCACTAGACATGTTTATCTCCGGCGTTTTGGAACTATTGCATATCACATGGAAGTTACCCGTTCATCCTGACATCAAGTCAAAGGTCCTCAAGAAAGCCGGACATGAAGAACTGGAAACACAAGTTCGACCAATTCGCCCACCAAGTTATCCATTCGATTCTCTGGAATCTCGACGCTGGCATGAATTTTCATTCCCCAATTTGCTTTGATCTTCTAGTTTTGGTATGAGTAAATGGTTAGTTTCTCGGCCGTGGTATGCTTGAATGGTTCTGTAGTGGTCATGTTGTGTACGTGAGGTGCTTGAGGTTGTGAGGTGCGTGCTAAAGATGGTGTGCATCAGAGGGTCCTTCAGGCGTGAGTGGGTGTTTGAGTATCAGGGCTTCTCAGTCGTGCACTACGTGAGATCTTTGCTTGATGTCTGAATATGGTCTGATGTGTTGGCCTCGTGTGTGTTTTGGATCATTATCCGACAGTGTGTGTCTTATGTTAGGTCCTGCACTATGTGATTGTGTTGGGGTTCATTGAAGGTCGGATCAATTTGTTAGAGTGATGCATTGATAAACACGAACACTAGTACAATTACGTAATAGGCCACAACATTATAGGCGACGGTTGTAAAAAAAGCATAGATGCATTTTCATTATTTTTTTTATCGAGTGTAGGAGACGGTTAAGTACCGAAAACATTACGCGAATGATTTTTCTTAAAAAATGCCGCATATTTGTTAAATTTACGCGACAACTATTTTGAAAACCGTCGCGTAAAGTTCTAGTTAAGTTTATGCGATAGATACGTGGTGGCAACCGCCGCATAAAATTTTTATTAAGTCACGGGTTCTCCACTTTTCCCTCACTTCATTTTTCTCTAACATACCAAACGGCCAAAACGACGTCGATTTCTACCCGAGGGCGATTCCGAGTTGAAACGCTCATCTCGGCTCGACGACATGGCGGCCCTTGGTTCAAGGACGATGTTGGTCGATTAGTTCGATTTTAAGTTTTAGTCTTTTTTTTTCAATGTAAAAATCATTTTACTTGTTTCGATGATTATTTCACCTAATCTTGTGTGAATTTGGTCAATTTATAGTCGGTGTATCGATTGGTGTCTTAGTTTCGAAAATTAGGCGAAATGGCATTGTTTTTCGAAAATTAGTGTTTTCGATTCAGTTTGGTGGATTTCTTCTCGATTTGGGGGCAATTTCATGTAATGTATGTTTGTTCGAGCTTTATTATCGAAAATTTGGCGAAAATGGGTTTTTTCCTCGAAAATTAGGGTTTTATTTACGGGAACTCGTTTGGTTGATTTCCATTCGATTTGGGCGTGATTCGGCTAATGTATGTTGATTTGTTGCTTTAGGTTGAAAAATTGGGTGAACTGAGGCGTTTTTATTTCGAAAAATGGGGAATTCGTTTGGGGGTTTTTCGATTTTCTTTCGGAATTTTTCAATTTCAGCTATAAAATAGACTTTTTTTTTTTTCGAAAATTAGGTTTTTGACTTGGGGATTTTCATTTTTGGGACGAATTTGTAGTGGACAACTGTGTAGAGACCCCTTCAACTTGATTTTGGACGATTACGATAAAGTATTTTACCCCGTACTAGCATTAATTTTCTATGTGATTATGTGCTTAATCATTACAATTTATGTTATTTACTGCTTTTATTAACTTAGATACATGTTCAAGAGTTGCTCATTATGTTTAAATCTTGAATGGTCCCTGTCTTTGGACCGTTCTTAAACCTTCACGATCGCTTTAGGTTGTAAATGTGTGCTTGAGCTTCGATATATCATAAACAAGATTCACAAAATGAAGCACGTAGATCAAAATGCATTTCACGTAAGTTTTCGATCGAAAAATCTGGAAAATAATTTTGATCTAAGAATAGTGAATTCAATCAAAAAACGATCAAGATCTGCTCTGATACCAAATGTTAGGTCCTAATTAATCAACTAACGATCGATCTAAGCATGAATTCAAGATATTCGAATATTCTCGAGAGTTACCTTCGGTCGAATATCTCGGTTGAAGATCGGGAGAGAGAAAATGGTTAGAGTGAGGAAGTTCTCGATTGAAATTCTCTCTCTAGAATGTGAATTCTATGCTTTGTGAATTTTCTGAAATTCTTGTCTATTGATTTTTTATGTGTACATTGTATATATACCTCTATACATGGTATATTTACTAACTAGTCCTACACTAAAAAAAATACAAGCTACGCCCCTAATTACAATGATAATTAATAAAAAAACCACAATTTCTATGTTTCTTCAGATCGCAAAAATACTCGGCGAAAAACTCAAGTTTTTTGACAACATTTTATTCGATCGCAAAATTACTCAGTGAAAAACTTTAGTTTTAAATACATTTTTATTCGATCGCAAAACTCAGCGGCGAAAACCTTAAGTTTTCGTTAAGTTTTTATTCGATCGCAAACTTAGCGTTTGAATAAATTTTTCGCTCGAATAAAACAACGCCGTAAACAGTATACGCTTAACACTAAAAAAATTTCAAAATTTTCTCTAAGTCATTCGATTATACACTTAAACACTTAGAAAAAAAAATTCAAAATTTTTTCTGTCATTCGTTATACAAACACTGTTTACGCCTTAGCAACAATTTAAATTGAAAAATTAAAATTTTTTCAACATTTACAATTGCTTAATACAATTTGCATATGATTATTTCAATCTAATGAATTTTATTCATTTTTTTTTTCCAAAAATGCTCATCAAGAGTACTCCTTCATCTACCCTTCCGATTGTTGGCTGACCGTCCACGACAACAACTATCAGCTGGATCTCACCACTTTCCGGTATCCAGATGAAGTTATTATGTCCATCCTCAAAGGACATCCATTATGGCCAACTCTCACCATGACTGCCTCAGTCTAAATGGTCTATCTCCAGCAGTTATGGGGATGCATGAAGAGCTACGTCATTGGTGATGGCATGTCTTACACAACAATGATAAACCAAACGCACGTCATCAACAAGAATCTTCTGGCCATGGTCCTCGATCTACCGCATCAAGACGTCTATACACCTCTTCCGACAGATGCGGTGATCATAGAAGACATGCTTCGGATGGGATACAAGCCACCGCTGACCAAATTGGCAAACTTCCAGAACAGCGGGATCTCACATCCATGGAGGACATTATTCGGAATCATCAAAAAATGTCTCTCCCATAAGCACTCTGGATTCGACAATGCGAACGGGAACATTATCAGAATCTTCCATGGATTCATCTTCTTGAAGAACTATGACGTGGCCCAGCTAATCTGGAACGATCTAGCAGACCAAATACGTCAAAGGGAAACAAAGTCGAAAAAATTCCAGCCTTACGTGTGTTGGTTCCCGGTGCTGGTCTCCCACCTGATGGAAGTTCATTCGGAGATCCCTCGTCTGCCACCCGTCGGAGGATACATACCGCCGAGGCCGCGGTTCTTCCACAATCCGTAGGCGTCAGATCTAGCGCTCCAACCGATGCTGATACCGTTGGAGCTGTTACGCCTAGCTAATCCCGCCGACATGGCCTACCAAGACTATTGCCAAAACAACTCAATAATGGAGGCAATGGTACGGTCTGTCGATCCGGCTCCGATGCCTTCCCGACACGAATCCGCGGTGGAGACTCACGAGACCGAAGTTGCGGCTCAGGAGACTGAAATACCAACTGTTGAGCCCAAAGGTGTCTCACGTGAACCCACACCTCCAACGGCCGAATCTCCTGAAACCACTGAATCTGATGAGGAGTGCAGACTACAACGAAGGGGCTCCCGCAGATAACGAATCTCTACCCCATCTGCATCTACCTCCAGAATGGCTTCGATGCTACCTCCTCTACTGCCACCGGTTCAGACGACCACACAGGTTCCCATTGAACATGCTCCAACATCCATAGTCGGTATCATCTCAAGGATTAGATGGAAGCCTCGTTGGACCCCCAACATCTTCGGAGCCAACAACGGGCCAACCCACCGAAGTGGTGATTTCTGGGTTGTTAACGGGTGTCCTTGGACGTTCCGGAATCACAAGTCCTATCATTGGCGGCACGTCAAGGATATTCTTTGACACTGTGATAGTGAAAGCGCCTTCCTGGCCCCAGTCCAGCGACACCCATCATCGTTACGGAGCAGAGACTACAAGAAGCCCTTTCCACAACCATCAACTCCCTTGAAGACCGGCTGATGAAACGGATTGTACACGCCATCGAGACTTCCCGAAGGGATACCGGGAAAGCATCACTCTCAGAGAAAGCTCCCTCCAAAACCCACTCCCAATTATCTCCTCACCACCACTAACCACTACCATACACACTCCCATCCAACCTACATTAACCACCCAAACCCAATCTCCTTCCCTAATCAACCCATACACCATACCAATAACCCATCTTCACGACATCCTCATATCTTGCCTACTAGCCCTTAGACAATGACCCATGCTGAGGAGAGTCTCTACCATTGGCTAGTAGATGAACCTGAGCCGCCTTCTCAAAGAAGTTGCGGCAAAGAAAGCTCCCGCACGAAGCGAAGACATGACGATCCCGATGATCCAGATCGTGATGAGGGGGAGAAACGGCAAAAGACCACAAGAAGAGGCCGCGGTCAAAGTCGAGAGAAGACGTCCTCGACTCGTGAAGCTGGAGGTTCATCAACTAACCCACCAACCACACAACCCACAAACACCCGCCAACAAACAACCACCACATCCCATACATAACCCACACCTCCATCTCCCAAAAGTCCAAACCCAATCCCGACCTCCAACCTCCAAAATCAACCTGAAGCAGTCATCTACGATCCACATGCAATCGCAGATGACTACATTCTGAACGAGAAGTGGCTGACGCATTGGGAACCAGAGGAAGCTGCTCAAGACAGACTCTCCAACATCAGATACTTCCTACAACAAGCTTAAAAGGATTTGGTACTGCTTGAAGATGATGAACTTCAAGAAGGCGAGAACTACAACTCCGAACTCCCTGAACTGCTAGAGATAATCAGGCACCGAGTCGACACCCGTCCTCGCTTAGAAGGAATTTCAGGGACAAGCCACCAATCCTCTAACTCGTGGGTGTATTACACACGGTTGGAAGCTATCCAACCCCGATCTACCATATCGAGCGAGCGGACAACAACCACACTCGAGAGGAGCTCGACGAAAGCTATCTACCATTCCTTCCACCAGGAAGTATATCGTCTGCTCCATATGTAAAGAAAAAATACCAGACACTTACTAGTTACATCAAGAAGGAAGGACTCGAGGGGTTGAAGAGATTGATGGTGCGGCAGATCAAGTTCCACACCGCACACGACCTTCAAATCGCAGTGGAAAACAACATGAAGAAGGTCAACATGGAGTCGCCGTTCATGAAAGGCTTCTCGCTCAACGACTTCCCAGAGAATTATATCGTCAAGAAGTCAGGCATCGCCATCACATATCGAAATCCAATCATTGGAAAGAAGAGAGGGATGATGAAGTCTGAAGTACACAAATTCTGTGACGGGACGTTGAAGCTCGTAATGAAGAATATCGAGAAGAGGTTGGTGGAGATCGATGAAGAAACGATCTTCGAGGACTTTTGAGAAGAAGAGGCCCCACTCCTAAATGAGCTTCTGGATGCCATCAATGAAAGATTGGAGCTGATGAATGATGTCCGACACTACGAGACAACATTGGGCTTGAGGAGGTCCTTTTACGCCCGACAGGGCTGAAGAGCAAACAAGCACAAAGGGGGAGATTGAAGAAACATAGAAATTGTGCTTTTTTAATTAATTATCCTTGTAATTAGGGGCATAGCTTGTATTTTTGTTAGTGTAGGACTAGTTAGTAAATATAGCATGTATAGAGGTATATATACAATGTACACTACAGAGATGAATAGACAAGAATTTCAGAATATTCACAAAGCAAAGAATTCACATTCTAGAAGAGAAATACAATCGAGAACTTCATCACTCTAAATATTTTGTCTCTCCCGATCTTCATCCGAGATATTCGACCGAAGGTAACTTTGGTAGGAATTAATTGTAGTGTCCTTAGTTAGTATTTGAGTTTTGGGTCAATATTAGTTAATTTATTGTATTTGGGGTCAAATTGTAAATATTTTATTGTTTGAGTCCCAAGCCTTAATATACCAACTCATGTGGTATATAAGGCATCCCATTAACCCTAATTAGGGTTGGTCAATGTATAATTCTTAAAAGTAAGTTCTTAATTTCGGCACACACACACAAACACACACTGAAGGTGTTTTAAGAACTTAATCATTTTTAAGCCTTTGATCCTCTCTTGAGTGCGTAATCGGACTAACAAGTGGTATCAGAGCAAGACACGGATCGATCTGTGCAAATCTATACCAATTTCGTTTGATTTCGTCAAGATCGAAAGAGTTTACTAAGCAAATTTTATTTTCAATTTTTTTCAAGTATTTTGGGTTAGATCTTGCTGTTATTGATGTTTTTAAACCTTTAAATGCTTGATTATCAGTCTTGGCTTGTTTAGGAACTCGTTTAGATTAATTTTCGTCAAGTTTGAGAAATTTCTGGGGAGAAATCGATTGAAATTGGTGTGTTTTAAAGTTGCTGGAAAAATTTCGGGCGTTTCTCTAGAACAGTGTTTATTCGCTCGAAGTTCGTTCTTGAACCCGAAAATTAACTCATATTGCCGAATTTCAATTGAAATTCGCCGAAATTGAGAAAATTTTCGATCAGAAAATTGACCGAATTTGAGTAAGCTAAGTTTATTCGCCGAATTTGCTTTCTACTGTTTAAAATTCACGGGGAATTTGGTCGAATTTTAAAATTAAGATTGCCCGAATTTCAACTTAAAATTTTCGGCGAAGTTTTGATTTAAGTCACCCGAATTTCTTAATTCTCGGCGAACTTTTATCAGAAAGTCACCCGAATTTTGATTTTTTTTAATTCTCGACTGAATTTAGTTTACCCGAATTTTGAAAGTAATTTTCGATAAAAATTTTCCTACCTTAATTTAATCCTGAACTTCGGCGAACTTATATTTGTCACCCGAATTTTGATTTCCTTTGATTTCAAAATTCTCGACAAAGTCTTTTCATCCGAATTTCAGAATTCAAATTTCGGCAACAACTCTACAAGTGCCCGAATTTTACTCTTTCAAATTAAAATAAAAAGTCGATCACTTAAACACAATTTCTATCCAACCAAAATTTATTCAAACTTAACGTTAATCTTTGACGTTATTTCTCGAAACTGACCATTTAGGATTGCAGATCACGATCGTGAACGATCATTAAAAGGCACTCAACTACATCCATGGATATCATAGCAATCGGAAGTGATAACAGACCCCCAATTCTAACAATGAAAAGGGGGGAGTCTACATATAAAGATATGGCCACGAATGACATCATCTTGGCCAAAACACAAAATTTGGTCATTGAGCTAGAAAATAAACTAGCTACTTCAGAAAAATCACTAGAATTAGCTGAAGCTAATCTAGTAAAATCTGAAGAAAAAGTAGTTTCCCTGACATCAAAACTGACCGTGCTTGAGCATATCCAGAATTCTCCATTAGAACACTTGAAAAAACTAGAAGCTCTGGAAAAGAAAAACGCAACAAATTATCAATCTGTGCTCAAACACTTAGGTGAAAAAGCAACTCTCAGATGTCATTTAGAAAATGCATCTGAGAAAATCTCGAAGCTTGAATCCGAGACTAATATGCTGAATGCAAATATTAGTCAATTAACCACTAGCCTGCGAATTAGTGAAGAAGAGCCTATTGGTAAAACAGATCAATACAATCTTCTAATGGAGGAACGTAAGAAGCTTTACTCCAAAATCAAAAGTCTGGAGGACCTCCTTACGAAAAGGGGACAAACCGACAAAACGATTTTCTTGAATCAGCCTAAGGACACGAGATTTTACAATCCACGTGAGGGCTTAGGCTTTAAGCCAAACCAACAAACCACTGATAAACGGCCGCTTGCTCTTTACAATGCTGCATACCTAGGACTAGGAATACCTAGCTTGTTAGCCTTTCTCAGATCATCTGAAGAAGAAGATAACCTATAACAGGAAAAGCGCAAGACCAAAAGCAAGGCCGAAATATCCTTGGATTACAAGGAAATCAACGATAGTTATGGAACTAGGGAAATTTCTCTTTCAAATGACTATCTACAAATGTTTCCCCATCCTCCCTCTGAATCTGATCAGCCCATGACAGAAATATCTAGCTCAAAGAACTCAGATCTTTGCAGAATTTACATTCCCCAAAAGATCAAGAATATTCAATCCACGATAGAGCTCGAACGGAAAATATTTCAAGCTGAAAAGGAGAAACTCCTTGAGAGAATTTCCTCACTTGAAAATCAATCATATGCTGATCTCGCTAAATCTTCTAAGTCGGAGTCTGTTATTATAACACCAATAGATTCCTCATCCATGAAGAATAGGCTAACTAAGAAGATTATCATTCAAGCAACAACTAACATCCCTTCACCATCTATGACAGAACGGAGTCGTAGAAAGGAGGAATAGGACCCTAGTTGAAGCTGCTAGGACTATGCTTATTCACTCTAAACTTCCTCACTTTCTATGGGCTGAAGCAGTCAGTACTGCCTGCTTCACCCAAAATAGGACAATAATTCACAAACGCTTTGGAAAGACTCCATATGAAATATTGAATGGAAGAATCCCCAATATAGGATTTCTTCGCGTTTTCGGATGCATTTGCTACGTAGCAAATGACAGGGAAAACCGAGGAAAATTTGATGCTAAGGCATTAGAGGCAACTTTCATTGGGTATTCTCTAGAATCTAAAGCATATCGAGTCTACCTTAAGAAGCGGAGAACGGTCATGGAAAGCTCCAATGTGACCTTCAATGAAACACCCTTAATGGCTTCTGAACAAATCAGTCCAGAACCCGTACTTATTAGAGTGTTGACTGATGATCAACACATTCCCACACCTGTGGAAGAGACATCAGCCTCAAATTCCTCAAAAGACATGGAATTAAGTATCCTTTTTGAGAAAATTTACTCTAACCCATGTCAACAATTAGTCTCACGACAATCCATCCAAGATGGTGACATAAGCAGTCCACATATGGTAGAACCAATAGTGAACTGTGAAACTTCACAAGAACCAGAATTAGATGTCACCAATGATTTAGGAATCGAAGTGTCTGTTGAAAACGACTCTTCCGAAGAGACCTTAGAAAATGAGACAAACCCTCCCGTTGAGGTCTCCATTTCTACGGAAAATGAAATCGCGTCCACAATAAACGAGACAACCTCTCAACCACTTCCTCATGAAAGAAAGTGGACACGTGCTCATCCCGTAGAACAAATTATTGGAGACCCTCTCCAAGGACTAAACACATAGATCTTCGTTATCACTTTATAAAAGATCATGTTGAAAAGGGCACTATCGATATGTATTTTGTAAGTACAGAACTTCAACTTGCAGATTTATTTACAAAGGCTCTGGATGAAAAACGATTCCATTTCCTAGTTTCTAAGTTGGGCATGTTGAATTTTCAACACTGACCTATAGTGCCTCATGACCTTTTATTTAGTAGACAAATTAATTCTACATGCAAATTTTAAAAGGGTAGTTTTATTTCATTTTCATTAAGGGGGAGTTTATATTTCATTTTCATTAAGGGGGAGTTCATATTTCATATTTATTAAGGGGGAGCATATTTCATTTTTATTAAGGGGGAGCTTATTTTTATTACGGGGGAGTATATATCATTTTATTGAGGGGGAGCTCTTTGACATAATATAAAATTTCGGAAGTCCAATTTTGGACTAACAGTGAAGAAATTCGGCCAATTTCAATTTCACTCGCCGAATTTCAAATTCGGGGTCACTTTTGGTCAATACTAATTTCGATCGCCGAATTTCATATAATTTTAACATGCCGAATTTCATTCACCCGAACTTTTGCACAGTAACCCCTATTTATCTCACTACTCGCCCGAATTTCATTATTTACCCTAAATTTACAAGTTAACGCCCGAATTTCAGAAAATTTACTCTCGAATTTAAATTCGCGCAAACACAAAATCTTCAAATCAAATCTCTTCAACTTCGATTTTACTACAGAAGGTAATGGCGACCCCGAATCTGCAATTTATTTGCCAAAATTTCATCCAAATCACGATGGAATCGACCTATTTTAATTTTTAGGTTTCGGGCGAAATTCGGGTAAAATTTAAATTTTCATCCGAATTTCTGCTTTTCAATCCAAAATTCGGCGAATTTCTACTGTTCACTCGAAATTCGGCGAATTTCTACTGTACCCCGACTCCTCACAGTCGAATTCCATCGCCCGAATTTCTCAATTTCGGCAAATTCAATTTTAAAGACAAGCACCCGAATTTGATGAATGATGATAACAAATTCGATTTAATTTTCACTTACCCGAACTTCATTACAATTTGGCGAACAAAAATTTCAAATCCTCATAACCCGAACTTCATCAAATTCGGCGAACAAAACTTTTCAAATCCAAATTCGGCCAAATCAAACTTCGAGTTTTAAACTTTTCAATGTACTCTTAGCCGAATTTGTGAACTTCGCCGCTTGTATTTCAAAAGTATAATCTTATTTACTTAAGCAAATTTCGGGCACTTTCATATAAAATTTTTCAAGTCCGAAATTTTTTTTCTAAGTAACGTCTTTATTTACTCTGCCTATGCTAACAATTTTCTGTGTTTCCTTCTTAGCAGATTGAATAAAAATGTTACGAGAAATTGACGAAGTATTCCCTCAAAGTCAATGGGCCACTAAAATTCCCAACAACCCGACCATTGACTTTGACAATATCTCGGTCCCAGCGCCGATATCCTTGACCAACTCCGCCGAAGGGACTTATCCACCAAAATAAAACCCGACAAGTCCTTCCCTACCTTCGGTGGTTTCCAGTGATAATAACCCACTTTCAAGACCTACACCCCGAGATAACCCGTCGACCGAGATCGGAGGGATACCAAATTCCCAAGCTAGCATCCCTCCATTCTTCCAAATCCAAATTTGATCTCGAGTCGATGCGGATCCCTGACCACCTCCTACAAATCGCTAATCCTTCCAACCCAATAGTAGCGAGGTACCTCCAATCCATCACCCTTGAAGACACTCCTATGGTTCGACAAAACCCAGTCGAACCTACCCCGGGAATTAGCCTACCCCAGCCTCAGTTAGGTCTAGGAAGCGCCGCTTCCCCTCCTCGTTCCTCACGAAAAACAAAACGAGGGGAAGACGTAAGACGCATACAGGAGCGTCGCACCAAACAAAAACATGATCGACCTCCTCAGTCCTCTAACCCACTACAAAGCCGGGCCGAACCCGTAGGAACAGGAGACGACACGATCGTCTCCCGAGTAGCAGTCGTGCCATCAGGCCCAAGCACGCAAATAACCCTTCCAACCCATTCGGTCGTCTCCCAACAGACGACCGTCTCAATAGCACCGGAGGAGCCACGACAACCATCATTGCCTTATTCGGAGGCAATAGATGTTGAATTAAGCAGTTCACTTCCTCCGACTGCGCCCTCCTTGATCACAGGTCTAGTGTCCGCACCAACTAAAATTTTTTCCATTTCTAGGACACATACACTATTTTCCGCACCTCTAAGTCTTCCAGACTTAGACAGAACGCTCTCTGACGTCACTCTGGGGTTAATCTCCGAGGGACTGAGCGGAAGCCCCGAAACGATCAACATCCCACCAGTCGTCTCGGGCCAACGGTCTGAGTTTGTCTTAGCACCGTTGCCACCGGTGTGCCTTGGTGGCCCCGGAAGACCCACTACAGTGGGCGGCACGTCAGAAATCTACTCTGACGTCGCGACAACGGCACGCCTCAGTGGCTCCGTTTTATTTCCCGATCCGTTTGTGACGGAGTCTCGGCTACGATCTTTTGGCGACGAACTAGTGGAAAAAGTCCGGGCCATGATCGAAACATCAAGACAAGACAAAGGCAAGACTCCAGTCACACACGAGACAGCTGCTGCTGTTCCTTCACTCACACAACCAGAAGAAGGACCGTGGGACGTGCCCATTGAAGAACTCTTCAACATTCTTTTGGCACGTATCCGGTCGGCGCCACACCTGACACCGAAGGAGAAAGAAATCCAGAGGCTGATTGACCCCACCAGCTGCCGAACACAAGCCGGGGGCCTATCTGGATCGCGGGACGACCCTGAAGACGAGGACCGTCCCGAGGGGGAGAACCGACAGCGTGGAGTCGAATCCCCTCACCAGCAGCAGCCAACAACCAAAACAGTCCAAGAATCCAACCCGCTGGATACCTCAAGCTCAAAAGGCAAAACAAAACAAGTCTCCAGCACCACAATAATATTCCCTACCATGGAGATCTCAACCACAACCGAACAAAATACACAAGAGATCTCCAATACACTTTCCCTTTCGACACCCACTCCAGTCACTATAAGCCTTAGCTCACCAAGAACCTTCTACCGACAAAGTCCACCTCAAGCCACATCTATTGACCTCCAAATCTCGGAAGAAATCAGCCAACTCTACAATCCACATGATGTGGTAGAGAATATATATTTGAAGAAGGATGGCTGAAGCAACCGATGGACCTCCAGCTCGAAGCCAGATTTCGAGAAAACGCCAGACTATTCCTCGAAAAGGCGTCGATAAGCCTGGTGAAAGTCCATGAGATGAGGAGCTGGAAGATCTGCAAAGTGACCTCCCCGATCTACCGGAACTACTCAAACATCAAGTCCAAAATGAGGATGCTCCACTTCTCATGTCAAAGATCGGGGCAACGGTCGATCTTCCGTGGCAAAACGTCAGAATCTTAGTTCCATACCAAGAAGAGATAAGGAAAAGAATCTGGCGTAAAGAGGATCAGCTCGTCAAATTGAACGAGCTGGAGCTACGTGGGATGACGCACCTGTCAGAGCGCAGAGCCAATCTCTACCTTCTTTCCCTAAGACGTCTTCATATGTTCTTAGGGAAAGGAAATGATCTGGCTGCTCTCAGGCGAGAGGAAAAGCAGAGGCCCCGAATACAAGCCGTAGAAAGAGTTGGAATAGATCGGCTCGGGACCTTCCTACTAAGCGTCTACCACGTAGTGAGGGAAGACGGTACAAGAGAGACCTTGACAGAGGCTGACTTCCCGTACATCAGAGCTGAAGACATCTCACAGATGATTGGAAGCTACCGATACGTGGGAACGCTGCAGGACCAGGACGTCAAATTAGGATACATGACGATCAAAAGGTTCATGCTCCGACAAATCAAGTACGGAGCGACGCACGACCTGCAGCTAGCACTGGAGTCAAATGTCAGAAAGGTCAACCTCACCAAACCATCATTCGAGCTCCCTGAACAAGTTGAATATGGTGAAGGCCACGTGTTCGAAAGTGAAGATCCAGCGGTGGTCTACATCAACTACAAGGGAGAAAAGCGAATATTGAAGACATCGGAGATACCAAAATTCTCCGACGGAACGCTCCTCATCATACGAGAGAAGTTGAGGAGCATACTGGATAAGATGGAAGGTGAAGGACCGGACACAAAAGCCAAGATACTGAATATGCTGAACAACATACAAGAAAGGCTTTCGTTCCGGAGGGAAATAAGGACGTACGAGCACAAGCTTGGACTACGGAACTCCGTGTACGCCCAGCAACGACCCAAAGGCTCAAAGAAACAGACAAAGACGAAGAAAGGACACTAAGGGGGAGAATGTTAGGAATTAATTGTAGTGTCCTTAGTTAGTATTTGAGTTTTGGGTCAATATTAGTTAATTTATTGTATTTGGGGTCAAATTGTAAATATTTTATTGTTTGAGTCCCAAGCCTTAATATACCAACTCATGTGGTATATAAGGCATCCCATTAACCCTAATTAGGGTTGGTCAATGTATAATTCTTAAAAGTAAGTTCTTAATTTCGGCACACACACACAAACACACACTGAAGGTGTTTTAAGAACTTTATCATTTTTAAGCCTTTGATCCTCTCTTGAGTGCGTAATCGGACTAACAAACTTTCAATAATTGATATTCGGATATCTAGAATTTGAAGGGGCGTAGCTCGTATTTATGTGCTTTGTTAAATTAGTTATCCGAGATTTTCGACCGAAGGTAACTTTCAATAATTTATCTTCATCCGAGATATTTTGTGCTTTGTTATATTAGTTATCCTTGTAATTAAGGGCGTAACTCGTATTTATGTTAGTGTAGGACTAGTTTGTAAATATACCATGTATAGAGGTACATATACCATGTACACAACAAAAATCAATATACTAGAATTTCAGAAAAATTGCGAAGTATTGAATTCACATTCTATCGAGATAAATACATTCGAAAACATCCACTCTCTAATCGTTTCTCTCTCCCGATCTTCAAACTCGATATTCGACCGAAGGTAATTCTCGAGATTTCTTATTCGAATATCTAGAACTCATGCTTAAATCGATCGTTAGTTGATAAAATATGACCTAACAATTGGTATCAGAGTTGATCGTGATCGCTTTTCGATTGAATTCTCTATTATAGGATCAAAATTATTTTCCAGATTTTTCGATCGAAAAACTTACTTGAAATGCATTTTGATATAAGTGTTTATGTTTGCGATTTTTGTTGATGATCTTGTTGTTAAAGTAATAGATTATATGTTAGGAATGAATTACGTACTGATTTCAATCGCTTAGAACATCATATTATTTCAGATTTTCGATTTCGATCGATATTTGTGTTTGCGATTGAGTTTTGAATACGATTTGATTTTCTTCATAATCGATATATTTTGCTGTAAAACGCGGTTAATCTTGTGCTTGTTCATATTCAGAACTCATATTCGAGTAATAATCCAGAATCTCAGCATCTAACTTGAATTTTTTCGTTGAATCAGGATTTTCACTGTTCCATTGAACTCGAACTGTGTTCTTCGATCGCAAAACTTGGCTCGAAAAATATTTTTCGAATAATTTTACAGCCGAAAATTGTTAGGTCCTAATATATCCAACACGATTAAGTTCGGTGAAGAATTCGATAAAAAATGTAAAACTTGCGAACAACACGTTTGAATTTTGGCAAGGAAGCTTGAGAGCGTTCGTCACGTTGTAATGCTCGGTTTTCTATTAAATGAATTCTTAACCCTAATACATCACATTAGGGTTCCTTATATACCAAACAAGTTTGGTATATTTACTAAGTAGTCATAATCTATGGCTTAATTACAATTAACCCCAAACTACTACTTATACTACAAGACTAAGATAACATTTATATTTGAACACAATAAAAATGTACTAACAATATCACCCTTTGCTTTCAATCTTCGCTTGAGCATAGGTTATCTTGTCTTGTTTTGAAAAGACTCCTCGAGTCCTAACAATCTCCTCTTTACGAGATTATTTGTATAATCTTTCCTTTATCTTGTCTTGTGGTCTCTTTCTTCTTTGAAGATCTTCAAGCTCACCATGTCTTGTAATACTCTTCTCGGCACCGGATCTTTCTTCTAATTTTCTTTCGAAGTTCGTCTCCAAATGTTGGAAGGTGTGTGAAGTCGCTTGTCGGATTGCTGGACAATTTTCTCTTTTGTGTTCCATCTCTCCCTTTGATAGCGACGAAACTCCCCCTATTTTAGTTCAACCTTGTGTTGGGATCGGGGAATTCGATTTGAAATTTTGAGAGACGTACACGAGCGGAAACTTCGGTCATTAAAGCTCGTGGTGTTTGCTTGATTCAACGACGTTTAAGAATTTAGTATTTTTTATCAATCTTGCACTTTCGTTGTTGTATTGCTCCCATTTTTGTTAGTACTACTCCCCCCTCATGATGATCGAGTGGGGAGATCGTCATGGCGATGAAACAAAATGGGATATCGTTTTTGGCAAGAAGATTGTATTGTCGTGACAAAGAGATGGAGTTTGTAGACTTCGTAGGAAATCAAATTCGGTAATAACTCGACGGAGCCACGAAGGCGTTTTGCCGATATGAAACCGTGGCCACATAGGCTTCTCGTTGACATCGTTCTAGGAGCGTTGCTCGTAGAAGATGGCCTAATACCATTGTTGTTTTGAAGTTCCAGCGATAGGACTTCCTTTCGATCATCGAAGCATGTCGGAGAATGACACGTCTACGGAAGTTCTGACTTGATCACAAAGACCAAGTATATAAAAAGTGTATGTGTCCTAGAAAATTATAAAAATTTAGGAAGTGAGGACACACTAGACACGATGTGATCAATGAAAGCGTGGTACGGGGCGGATTACCACTTAGTTCAATATCTCCCACTTCCGAGTGAAGCGGTGATAGTAGACGTGGCTCCCCGTGAGAAAATGAAAATCAGTCTTTTAAGAGGCGATGAGTGGGTAAGGCTCGGATGTGCATGGGCCGTTGGATCTAATGCGGCGTCTTCTACCCGGGAGCTAATAAAATTAGCATGTACCTATGGGGGTTAGTCCGAAATATTTGTGAGATAAGGGATTATGTACCTTCAAAAGTTTCCAAGTCATCTTGCTTGTTGTTCGCATGATGTAAGATAGGTGGTAGGTCGGATCGTCACAAATGCTCGAATGCGTTCCGGGGTTAGGATCAAGTCGGTTTAGACTGAACCATAAGAACTAGAATCCATGCTTCCAGGATACGTGATAAGTGCTGCTTTATTAGAATCAGCAAGCCGGAGCAAGTCATTGAAAAGGACCATTTGGATCGTCATGAAGATTGTCACCTTTGCCATTTGGAAATATTGGTCCGTTGTAAGCTTGAGATTTTTCCTTCAACTCCGTCGAAAGTTGTCGGAGGAAATATTCATGATGCTTTAATGAAGATGAGAGGAGATTTTATTTTTCACTTTTTTTTTTATTTTTTTCTTCTTTTCTATATATACATATATATTTAATATCATTATTATTATTACTATTATTATTATTTTTATTTTGAAGTATATATGTAATATGTATTAGTATATGATATTATATATATATATATATGTGGTTTGCGGGTGAAAGGTTGTCGGGTCGGAGTCGAGAAGTGAAGCTATCGAGAGAATATTTTTCGGATGAGGTGTATCGAAAAAAAATTCGAGTGAGATGTATCGAAAAATATTTTTGAATAAGGTGTATCGAAAAAAAATTTCGGATGAGGTTTGCGATAGAATTTCTCGATATAGTGGAGAAAATTTCTCGATAAAATTTTTTATGATAACGTTCCATGAGAAAAATTTTACGAGAAAATTGTATGAAAAAAAAAATTGTTGATAAAGTGTTCGCATTACGTCTCGAGAAGGTTTGTCGACAAAAAATGTGTCGAGAAAGTCTTGCGAGAAAATTTCTAGAGAAAGTGTAGAAAATTTATTGGTAAACTTTGTCGGTAGAATTTTAAAAATTCAATATTTGAAAACTATATCTATATTTTTATTTCTCCCTCTCAAATAATGCTTCCAAAATAAAGTTTCTCCCGCTAGAAAGTTGCGTAGTAAGATTTAAAAAAAATAAAATTACGAATCTCTTTCCCTTAATGCATTCGTTTAAAGTTCTAACTCCCCCTCAAAAATTAAAATTGTTGCTCCCTCTTGAAAGAAATAAGAGTATCTCCTGTTTAAGATAAAAGAGTAGCTCCCCCTCAAATTAAGCTCATTTAAAAATGTTATATTGAAAAAAAGAACGGTATTTATCATTTCCGTGTATAATATGCATTTAAAATTTTAAAATCTCTTAATGTTTTGAAAATGCATATTTAAAATGTACCATTTTGAAAAATAATAGGTATTTTTCAATGTAGCTCGTATGCGTATGCAAATTTTAAAATATTGAAAGTTCGTTCAACATACGCATAATTAGAATGCACCTCGTTGAAGTGTAGTTGTAGTAGCTCACGCCTCTTCCCTTTATCATGTATGTGGAGCCACTACGTCAAATACCATACATGAGGAAATCTGCAAAACATTATCGGGACTTTGGTACCCATTGTAAAGTGGGTCCTCCCTTAGTAGCAGAAAAGGGGTTAAGCATAGATGAGTCAAATTTAATTTCGGTCCTAAATCATCCATTAATGTGTGTTTAGATACCCAGATTTGTGTGGGATTTCCTAACTTAATAGTGGACATAGGAACTGTTAGGGATATGCCCTCGAATGCTATACGAGGATTGGATATGTATAGGGCATTAGCTTATTTATCATTCGATTGTCAATGTAATCAAACATTGTTTTGCGTATTAATAAAGGCATTATTCGTTTATTGGATATATGAGTTCTTTACTTAACATCGGGTAAAGCAATAAATGAATAAATCCAAATGTGTCGAGTTGAGTCACTATTCTCGATGGGTACGAGAGAGGAAGGCACCAGTGGACTCGTAACCTTGAACATAAAATGTCCATAAGCCTTAGGTTTCAGTTGGGTGCTGGAAAACCAATCATGGCTTATTTGTAGATGACTTATCGTGTGCCGATATACCGCTTGGAAGCGGAAGTCATAACTTGTGATATGAGTCGAATCAAGGGATTGAATCGTTTCATGGACACTGACTCGCAGGTCGTACGATCAAACATGGCTTATTACTCAAGGAGTGTCAATGATCGACGACAAAAACTATAGTAGTCTGCTTGAACCTTAGACCGAAAGGGGCTTTGACAGAGTTGACTTTGAAGTCTTGACTATCACTGGTTTCGCTAGATCCGATTTGCTATTGCATGGGTCAGCGGGACAGATGCGGTCTTGATGGATATTTGTGATTGCCGGGCTTAGACCGCCGAGTACGGATTCACAGTCTCGTAAGTAATCGAGACAAGTGTCATATGAGAATGACGACGGAAAATTACAAAATCCTTGGCCAAGGTATTAAACTAACTCATGTTAGACATGGAGGGTAGTTTGGTAATTTGCCTCGTGTCATTTTATCATAGGATCGAGTTTAGTGAGTTTGACAAATACTATGGCTCTCACTCGATCGGGACACAACTGAAGGGTTTGTACGTAGTACTATAATCTATATTTAGGTTCTGGAATGAGACTAGTTCGAAATTCGTGCTCAAGTCGGGATCTGTCCGGTACTGCGGGATTGGCTAGGCACCTACCGGACTCTTGGATTCCTCCCTTGCCGATTGAGTCGAACCTAGAGAGTCAGGCTTAAAAAGGATCATCAATGTGTACCGAGAAGGAGAGATTATGTTTTGGGCCTTAACGGGCCTCGGGTCGTTATGTCACGCCTTATTGGGCCTCGGGGTCATTAAGTGGACCGAAGTCGGACTTCATATGAAACTAACTTTAAGACTTAGGCTTGGCTAAGTGCTTAGAAAGACTTGAGGGAAGAATTGGAATTCAACCGTAAGCCGAGAAATTCGAAAAATGCCTTAAAGGGTATTTTCGTAATTTACAAATATGGTAATAAAAATATTTGGAATATTATTTATTAAAACTAAAATTCGAATATATATTTTATAGAAATTTCGAAATTTATTTACCATATTTGAAGATATTTTAATATCTTAGTTAGTTTTCTATTTATAGTATGTTCCTTTAATATAATTTTGAATTCAATTAGGAGAGATATTTTGGCAAGAATATCACTCATATTTAGGAACAAAGATTTCGAGATTTTAGCCTTGTTTAGGGCTGAAAATTTCGTCCTCCCCTACTATAAATAAGGGTGAGACCCTCGTCAAAGAAAAAGGACACGGGAAGAGAATAGACGCGAAATTTCTCGACCCGAGAATCGAAACACGAACACACAAACGCAAACCACTCTCCCGAGCGACGGATCAATTCTCTCTAGCCATCTTTGGAGAATCGAAACCGTGGTACACTGCGAGGTCGGCGTGACGATCTAGACGATACCCAACACGACCGCGGCCGACGACGCAATCGACGAGGAGCTGCCACTCGCTTCAAAGGTAATCTCTCACGGTATGACCCGCCCTATTACCTGTCAACGTGATTAGAGTTTTCAATCCGAGCTGCGATGGAACCCGGAAAAATTTTTATTCCGCACCGTATCCCGGGGCGTTGCGTCTCGTGTACAAACAGGGTACCTTTCCCAACAGTGGTATCAGAGCCAGGGCTCGTGATTGGAATCATAACATGAATAAATCGAAATGAGGCTCGTGGGAGACGATCGAAAAGCCAACGCACTAGGCGCATGGGGCTGCTCGATGCGTCGCTTGCCAACTCACGACCACCATACCGCTCGACGGGGTCGAAGGCACCACCGCCGAGACGCTGCGACACGCAGACAGCCGCACAGCCGCACGCGCAACCGCGCCGTGCGACGGCGTATCCGCTGCCGCGGGTTCGGGCAACGAAGACCCGAACCACCGCGCCGCTGCCTCGGGCAGCGGCACACCGCTGTCCGATGGTGGTGCCACCTCTGACGGCAGCGCCAGCGACGCGCGGACAGCCACGTAACCGCGCGGATAGCCACGTACCCGCACGAAACTGCAGCCTCCGGGACACGACGGCCGCCTAGGGTTTTTCGCCCAAAAACCCTAACGGGCCTTTTTATCGGGCCTGGCCCATTTAAGGCCCAAATTGTCGGTTTCGGTTGGAATTCATGAAATTGTCAACGTGCTCGTTATGATTATGATTTAAGGCACACTTACGGGTTTAGGATTTCTATTTTGTTTTCCGGTTTATTTGTTAAGGGCCTCGTTCCCCCGGGTTGTATTTGTCTTTTACGGGTTGTTTGGGACTGATGATCCCCCCGTGTTGTACTTCAAAGTCTTTATTAGATTAGGCTTAGATTAGAATACACGAAGCTGTTCGAGGGTTGACGACTCCCCGGGAGAAGATGACTTGGTGGACGATCGACGACTTGGAGGCCGTTCGAATGATGAAGGGCGATTGTCGACTTCAAAGCCCATACGGAGAATCGATGATTTTTGAAGCCACATACACATAATTCACGTAATAGGGACTAGAATATAAATAACTCGTTCGTATTGCCTTGTAGTTTATTTTCCTAGGGTTTATTTACTACTTACGTGCGTGACGATTTGTGAAATGATATGCATGCGTTATGTGCTCTTATGTGAAAAAGGTTTTTTCTCCCGTTTGATAAATACTAAGTGAGAAAAGGAATTGGGTTCCTGTCTTCTATCATGCTTGAGATGTCTGGTGTTAGGGAGTTTGTACGGTTTGTTCCGAGTAAGTTGGCGCCGTACATCAAGCCCTAACATTAGCGTTACAGGTTCGTTTGACGACGCTCACCATAGCATATTCCGCCCCACGAAGCGTAAGGCAACAAGGCGGAATTCAAATGTGCGGTTAGAGCATAAGTTGATTAGGTTGCACTTAGACAGTTATACCCAAAATGCAGGGTTAGCCGTGAGGGTCACTGACTGAGACAAAGATAGTTGAAATACTCATAGGATGGGTTCGAGTGAAACTCGACTTCGATCGATTAGGCAGGCCAAATATTGCGTTAAAGGCTGAGGCATGTCTAATCGAGTCGGGGACCTCAACTCCACTATGAAACTACTCAACGAAGTTTCCGAAATTCTTAAATCGAGAGAATAGAATTTTCGAGAAAAATAGTGGGAGTCAAGCGAAACGAAAAGTCTGTGTTTGCGCTTGATGAATGATAGAATAAACCTAACTATGTGATCTTTATCTTCTCCAGAGTTATTTTCTTTCTAGTTACTATGACGAATCTTTTAAACATGCTGCTTGAAAAGAACCGTTTGGTAGGACCAAACTACGTGGACTGGCTCCGTAACCTCAGGATAGTTCTAGGTATGGAGTCTTTGACTTATGTCCTCGATTCCCCTACACCGCAAGTCCCAGGGACTGATGCGAGTAACGATGACCGGGCTGCGTATGTCAAGTGGCAAATAGACGAGCCAAAGGTCAAGGGCTATATACTCCTATCCATGAGCAATGAGTTGCAGCGAAGCCACTCGGAAATGGAAGTGGGCGCCATTTTGCTTCATTTGAAGGAGCTCTTTGGTGAACACTCCAGGAGTGCTCGCTACTCTTTGACAGAGCAACTGTTTCATTGAAAAATGAATGAGGGCAGCGACGTTAGAGAACATGTGCTGAAAATGATCGGTTTGATCGAGAGAGTCGATGCACTCGACTTCCTCATGGACAATGAGCTCCAAAACGATCTCGTGCTCCAGTCACTGCCGGCTTCCTTTAATCCCTTCATTGTGAATTATAATCTGAATAGGGTCGAGATGACATTAACTGAGTTGATGAACCAGTTGTCAACGGCCCAAACTCAGATGAAAAAGATAAAGGGAAAGGAAGTGGCTCTTGTTGCGACTTATAAGACTCGGAAGTCGATTAGAAAGAAAAAGTCGGACAAGCCCATAAGCCCAAGGGAGGAGTTTCAAAAGGCAAGGCCAAGAAAAACGTGTCTAAAGGCGCCAAGCCCACGGACAAATGCCTTCACTGCAATGAGCTCGGCCATTGGAAGCGCGATTGCCCGTAGCTAGCCGCCTCAGGTAAAGAACTTTATGTTTTAGAAACTAATTGTTCTATGACTGTGTACTCCACTTCATGGATCCTAGACTCAGGAGCTAGCGCTCACATTTGTGTTTCAAACCAGGGTCTGGAACGAAGTAGGAGGTTGGCGGATCGAGAGGTCATGATCAACGTAGGAAGCAGACATAGTGTGCCGGCGACCCACATTGGATCAAGAACTCTTGTTTTATCTAGTAGACATAAGTAATTGCTTTCTGATTGTTTAGTATTGCCCAGAGGGCTTAAGAATATTATTTCTATTCCCGTTTTGAGCGGAAACGGATATGAGTTCCGCTTTAGTAATAATATTTGCGATATTTATTTTGGAAATAAATGCGTCGGAAGTGCAACTTTACTTAACGGATTATATTATCTAAATGTCAAAGATAAAACTGAATCTGTGAACACAATTACCAACAAACGAAAATTAGAGACCAATATGAGACAATTGTGGCATCTTCGACTTGGTCATGCAGGAGATCAAAAAATTTGTGAGTTGGAGAAAAATGGCATGATTAAGCCGTTGGGTTCGGACCCTTATCCGACTTGCAAATCGTGTATCCTTGGAAAGATGACTAAGTCTCCCTTTACCGGGACTTTCCAAAGAGCCACAGAACTTCTCACTTTGATTCATACAAACGTTTGTGGGCCATTCGGGGAAGCGGCTCGAGGTAATTTCCACTACTTTATTACCTTCACCGACGATCATACAAGATTTGGGAAGGTATATCTTATGAGATACAAGTCTGAAGCCCTTGATAAGTTCAAGGAATATAAGGCTTTAGTAGAAAAACAAACTAGGAATCATATAAAGGCCATTCGATCTGATCGAGGTGGCGAGTACATGAGTCTCGAGTTTGACGAGTTCTTGAAAGAAAACGGGATCATTTCACAGATGACACCGCCAGGAACACCACAATTAAATGGTGTGTCCGAACGCAGAAATCGAACGCTGTTGGACATGGTTCGATCAATGCTAAGTTACACAGACCTGCCACTGTCGCTGTGGGGTCATGCGTTATTAACCGCAACGCACGTTTTAAACCGAATCCCTTCTAGTTCTGTCGACCAGATCCCTTATGAAATATGGACTGGTAGAAAGCCGAGCTTGAACCACATAAGAATATGGGGTTGCCCCGCTTTTGTGAAAAAGCTCAAGACAGAAAAATTGGAATCGAGAGCTGTGAAAGGACGTTTTGTCGGGTATCCTGAGGATTCCATGGGATACCAATTTTACTTCCACGACGATCAGAAAATCGTTGCAGCCCTTCAGGCTCACTTTCTCGAAGAAGAGTTCGTTCGAGAAGGTGGAGTGGGTCGTGAAGTAACTCTTGGAGAAACGACAGAAACGATTTCACAAACACCAGTGTTAGAAGACACCGTAGAGCAGTCCAAGACGCAATCAGAGTTGCGCAGGTCTGGTAGAGTATCTCGCCAGCTTGAGAGATATGGAATGGTACACGTCGAGCACGGGGATGCGGCGACGGGGGGTAACGTCGGGGACGACCCCGCTACCTATGCCCAGGCAATGACGGATATAGACTCCGTAAGATGGCTTGAAGCTATGCAAGTCGAAATGGATTCAATGCACGAAAATCAGGTCTGGACACTTGTTGATCTCCCCGATGGTTTTAGACCCATTGGGTGTAAGTGGATCTTCAAGAAAAAGATTGGATCAGACGGACTGGTGGATACATACAAAGCTAGGCTTGTAGCGAAAGGTAATAGTCAAAAAGAAGGAATTGACTATGAGGAAACCTTTTCGCCCGTTGCGATGATGAAGTCCATTCGGATATTACTTGCGATAGCAGCGTATAACGATTATGAGATCTGGCAGATGGATGTGAAAACCGCGTTCCTAAATGGATACCTCAATGAGGAAATATATATGGAACAGCGAAAGGGTTTTACATCACAAAAGGATGCTCATAAAGTATGCAAATTGAATAAGTCAATTTACGGACATAAACAAGCCTCTAGGAGCTGGAATCTTCGGTTTGATGAAGTAGTTAAGAACTACAGATTCATAAAGAACGAAGATGAACCATGCGTCTACAGAAAAAGCAGTGGGAGCATGATATCGTTCCTCGTATTGTACGTCGATGACATCCTTTTGATAGGAAACGATATTGGGATGCTCTCGATGGTGAAAGCATGGCTTTCGACCGAATTCTCCATGAAAGACTTGGGAGAAGCGACCTACATCCTAGGAATTCGTGTCTATAGGGATAGAACGAATAAGATGTTAGGGCTCTCCCAATCCCTATACTTAGAAAAGGTCTTGAAACGATATAACATGGACAGTTATATGAAAGGGTTCTTACCTATGGGGCATGGGATACATCTCTCCAAAGCTATGTGTCCTCAAAGTGAGGCAGATAGAAAAGAGATGAATGGAATCCCCTATGCATCCGCAGTGGGTAGCTTGATGTACGCGATGCTTTGCACGCGACCGGACATAGCATACGCTGTGAGCGTAGACAGTCGATTTCAAGCCAACCCGGGTAAAGAACACTGGACAGCAGTCAAGAATATCCTCAAGTATCTTAGAAGAACAAAGGATATGATGTTGGTCTATGGAAATGGAGAATAAGAAGTGGAAGGATATACGGATTCGGATTTCCACTTCAACAATGGGTACGAGAGAGGAAGGCACCAGTGGACTCTTAACCTCGAACATAAAATGTCCATAAGCCTGAGGTTTCAGTTGGGTGCTGGAAAACCAATTATGGCTTATTTGTAGATGACTTATCGTGTGCCGATATACGGCTTGGAAGCGGAAGTCACGACTTGTGATATTAGTCGAATCAAGGGATTGAATCGTTTCATGGACACTGACTCGCAGGTCGTACGATAAAACATGGCTTATTACTCAAGGAGTGTCAATGATCGACGACAAAAACTATAGTAGTCTGCTTGAACCTTAGACCGAAATGGGCTTTGACGGAGTTGACTTTGAAGTCTTGACTATCACTGGTTTCGCTAGATCCGATTTGCTATTGCATGGGTCAGCGGGACAGATGCGGTCTTGATGGATATTTGTGATTGCCGGGCTTAGACCGCCGAGTACGGATTCACAGTCTCGAAAGTAATCGAGACAAGTGTCCTATGAGAATGACGACGGGAAATTACAAAATCCTTGGCCAAGGTATTAAACTAACTCATGTTATACATGGAGGGTAGTTTGGTAATTTGCCTCATGTCATTTTATCATAGTATCGAATTTAGTGAGTTTGACAAATACCATGGCTCTCACTCGATCGGGACACAGCTGAAGGGTTTGTACGTAGTACTATAATCTATAGTTAGGTTCTGGAATGAGACTAGTTCGAAATTCGTGCTCAAGTCGGGATCTGTCCGGTACGGCGGGATTGGCTAGGCACCTACCGGACTCTTGGATTCCTCCCTTGCCGATTGAGTCGAACCTAGAGAGTCGGTCTTAAAAAGGATCATCAATGTGTACCGAGAAGGAGAGATTGTGTTTTGGGCCTTAACGGGCCTCGGGTCGTTATGCCACGCCTTATTGGGCCTCGGGGTCATTAAGTGGACCGAAGTCGGACTTCATATGAAACTAACTTTAAGACTTAGGCTTGGCTAAGTGCTTAGAAAGACTTGAGGGAAGAATTGGAATTCAACCCTAAGCCGAGAAATTCGTAAAATGCCTTAAAGGGTATTTTCGTAATTTACAAATATGGTAATAAAAATATTTGGAATATTATTTATTAAAACTAAAATTTGAATTTATATTTTATAAAATTTCGAAATTTATTTACCATATTTGAAGATATTTTAATATCTTAGTTAGTTTTCTATTTATAATATGTTCCTTTAATAGAATTTTGAATTCAATTAGGAGATATATTTTGGCAAGAATATCTCTCATATTTAGGAACAAATATTTCAAGATTTTAGCCTTGTTTAGGGCTGAAAATTTCGTCCTCCCCTACTATAAATAAGGGTGAGACCCTCGTCAAAGAAAAAGGACACGGGAAGAGAATCGACGCGAAATTTCTCGACCCGAGAATCGAAACACGAACACACAAACGCAAACCACTCTCCCAAGCGACGGATCAATTCTCTCTAGCCATCTTCGGAGAATCGAAACCGTGGTACACTGCGAGGTCGGCGTGATGATCTAGATGATACCCAACACGACCGCGGCCGACGACGCAATCGACGAGGAGCTGCCACTCGCTTCAAAGGTAATCTCTCACGGGTATGACCCGCCCTATTACGTGTCAACGTGATTAGAGTTTTCGATCCGAGCTGCGAAGTAACTCGGAAAAAATTTTATTCCGCACCGTATCCCGTGCGTTGCGTCTCGGGTACAAACCGGGTACCTTTCCCAACAGGAACCCATGTAGGAGTGAGTTGACACGGAAAAGAAATTTTAGCTTTGTGAAAGTGTGTCTCGGAGAAGATTTAAATATTTTCTCCGAAGCCACTTGCATAAGATGCTTCTTAGAATGAACTTGGACTGGATACTTCATGTAGGAAAACAAGCATCTAGAATTATAAGCATCGCTAGCATATAAGTCGTGTATCCTATGTTGAGAATTCACAAAATTCACATTAGAATGATGAGAAGAATTAGGAAAATTATTTCCAAGTCTAGGCTTCTTAAATGGAGAATTTTTAAAATCATTTGAAGCACACGACGAAGTTTGTTTGCTAGAACTTGGAATCTTTTCGTTAAAAATTTTCTTTATAGGAATAGGAGAGGAAAATTTTTGTTCTTTAAATTTCCGTTCCGTGACTTTGGAAAATAATGTAGATTTTCCTTTCTCCATCCTATGTTGTATTTGTTCCTTAGTAATTTGAAGTTCTTGGCTTTTACTTTGAATTTCAATTTCGGTCAAAATTGACGTAGAAGTATTAGTAAAAGTTTTTTCGATTTTAGGAACAAAAACGCCCGTTTGCGTTGCTTTATCCTGTTTAAGAGAAGATTTTTCTTTAGAAATATCGTTTAAAACAGGTAAAGAAGAGGGCATTTTGAAATTTGATATCTCCAGTAAAAGCGCATTTTTTTTTGTTTCAAAATTCTTTCTTTATGTTTCTTAGGAGGAATTTAAATCGGCTATTTTTTTAACAATAGCAGGAATATAACAGAAAGTAGAATTTTTAGAATTATCAAAATTTTCTTCCTCAACTTTAGGAATATTTTCTAAAGGATATAATGAATTATAGTCACTAGACAAGTTTATATCCCGTGTCTTGTAACTATTGTTCAATTCATTGTATTCAAAGGGAATTTCAGTCCTAGTTGTGGCTTTTTGTTTGGATTCTTCTAAGGCATTTATTTCGGAAGAGTTAGTAAATGCCATTAAAGAAGTGAATCCTAAACCCATGTACTTGATATCATATAATTGTTTTACGTTAATCTTTTTAAAGTTACAAGGATTAGTAAAGCCTAAGCCTTCAACAGGATTATAAAATTCCATGTCATGTAAATGAGGGGAATTTTTGAGATTTGATATCTCATCTAATAGCTTTTTATTTTCCGCTCGGAAACCTACTCTTTCTAATTCCAGAGTTGCGTTTAATTCGGTTATTTTATGAATAACCTCCGGAATTTCCCAACAAGAAGAAGGTTTATCAGAATGTAAAATATTTCCCCAATTAGATGCCAATACTTTAGAGAAACTTTGGTTTTTGTCCCTTTTCCGCAAGATTGTCTCTAAATTTTTAATTTTAGAGTACAATTTTCCGCGTTCCTCAACTAATTCATCATAAAGGAGTGACTTATTACGACACGCTGCTTCACTATTTTTAAGATGCGTGGTAAGTTCCTTATTTTTTGTTTCTAACTCTATAATTGTTTTTTCTAACATGTCAAATAAACTAGAGTCAGAAGGACTAACCTTGAGATGGTCAGTTGAAGAGTTCATTCGTAGATACCGTGCTCTCTGAAGAGCATCAATTAGGTCTTGGTTGTGTTCCATAGAGTAGGTTTGTGTTGATTAGGTTGGATATTTGATCGTTGACGCATTATGTGGATTTGAGATCTTTTTTTAGGATATAGTAGGTATCGAAAAGTTTTTTTAGGATAAAATGTAGATAACAAAAACTTTTGGACCGAAAAGTATAGGTTTGAAAAGCTGGAGTCGAAAAGTTTAAGTATCAAAAATTTTGGGTGTACCGAAAACTTTTGATAATGAGAGTGTAAGTATCGAAAACTTTTTATTGTCTAATATCGGTAAAAATTTGGCTTTAAAATTTCAGTTCCGAAAAGTTTTGGTGTTGAAAAAAGTATCGAAAATTTGAGGTGTGTACTGAAAAGTTTTAATCTGGTGTTCAATACTTCGAAAATTTACCAAACTTTTTCTTTAATGTGCCGTAAAACATTGATTAAGGTTGAAATCTTTTATTTTTCTAAAAAAAAATTGAAATTGAAACCTTTTGGATCAAAATATTAAAGTTTGAAAAATTCGGGTCAAAAGGTTAAGTATCGAAAAATATGTGTATCGAGAAAATTTGTCGTACCGAGAAAGTTTTGCGATTAGAGATTTTCGTTAACACGTTTGCGAGAACTTAACTTTCTCGGGTTGACCAATTTGTTTTTCATATTGACTAATTTTTCTCGTAAACATTTCTTCGATAAAGAAAATTTCTCGATAAGACATTTAAAATTGGCGTTGTAAAATTCAGTATCGAAAAATTTTGGTGTTTTCGTGAAATATAGTGAAGTTTTGAAAAGTATTTAAGTATCGAAAACTTTTGGTAGATACCGAAATGTTTTGTATTGATGTCGAAAACTTCGTAAAAATACCAAAATTTTCTTATAATTTGCCAATAAAGTTTTTCGATAAACACTGTTTATCGAGAAAACAAATTTGTCGGTAGACTTATCTGCAAAAACAATTTCGATCGCGAAAACTTATTTCTCGATCAAGAAAGTTTTTCGTATACAATATCGAAAAAAAAATTCCGATAGTTATTAGGTACCGCAAAACATTGTCGAGAAAAGTGCTGAGTAGTTTCTCACGTGATAAGAAAAAATTCGATAGTCTAACTGTTTGCGAGAACTTTTTACGATAATTTTTTTTTTCGAAGATAGCTCTCGAGAAAATTTGTCGAAGACAACTATCGAAAAAAAAATTTCCGGAGAAATCTATCGAGAATTATTTTGAACAGCAGAGAAGAACGTTTAAAGCAAAACACATAATTCTCGATCTTAAACACAAAATTGTTCAAATTTGGCATGGGTTATGGATCGAAACATGTAGAATTCTAGTTTTTAACACTCAATCAAAGCAGAAAACAGCAAACCATATCCAATTTTGGAGAAATTCGCATGAATATCACGAAGAACACATATGATTGAATCTTAAAAAATTTGCGAAAATTATTGTTTCGATCAATCGTAAATCAGCCCAGACATGTTTAAAACACTCGATCGAAGCCTAAAAACAGCAAATTATATTCGAATTTGAAGAATCAATCGAAACTTTTTCTTAAGCCGTATGATATTCACAAAATCGATTCAAATCCTAACGTTTTTGCTCTGATACCAATTTTTAGGTCATAATATATCCAACACGATTAAGTTCGGTGAAGAATTCGATAAAAAATGTAAAACTTACAAAGAATACGTTTGAATTTTGGTGCGGAAGCTTGAGAGCGTTCTTCAAGTTGTAAAGCTCGGTTTTATATTAAATGAATTCTTAACCCTAATACATTACATTAGGGTTTCTTATATGCCAAACAAGTTTGGTATATTTACTAAGTAGTCCTAATCTATGACTTAATTACAATTAAGCCCAAACTACTACTTATACTACAAGACTAAGATAACATTTATATTTGAACACAATAAAAATGTCCTAACAAAAAGTTTCTCGATACTCACACAGTTTTCGTGAGTTTCACTCAAATATAAGACTCGAAAAACATTATTTTCGATAATTAATTTTTCGATTCATACATAAATATCTTTTTCGAGTACTGTAACAAAACGTAAATTTTTCTCAAGATTTTCGATCATCTGAATTTTCGAATCAAAATTTAGGGAAACTAAATTTCGATCGAATAATTCACACTCGAAAAACTTTTTCAATTTGAAAACTTAACGAGATTTTCGATCGATTACAACAAAAAAGTTTTTGCGATCAACAAAATCATTCGACATACTATTTCTCGATAGAATATTTTCTTTTCAAAACCTTTTCGTTCGAAAAATAATTTTCGATAAATATACCACGAAAAACTACGATCGAAATTTTTTTTCGATTATAAGGTTCGGAATTTTTCAAATCAAGAAACTTACTATTCATATTTTTTTTAACTACTGAACTTTCAAACACAGAAAGACGGATTGATCATCTTCGCCCCTTTACATTGAATGACTTGATCGATCGTACGAGATAGATAGTAAGAAGAACAGAGAGCGGCGGGGGATTCGGGATAGTTGTTGACAACCAAAGAAAGGCAGATCGATGAAGATAAAGAAAGAATGATTTAATGCGACGAGGCCGTCCTTTAAGTTTAAGAATGAACGCCCGCGTAGGGCAAGGTTTCTCTCCCAACTGCTTCTGCGGGATGACTTTCACCATCTCCACCCAAAGAGGGATAAGCAGACGCCCGGCCAGGACATCGCTCACTGCAGAGCCGCTCGTGCCCTCCCTTCAGGGTTCCCGAGCTACACTTAAGAGTTGGTTTATAGAAAAGTTGCTAAGAAAAAGCGAAGCGTTCACCCTTGGACGAGACGCATGGGCGTAAGGGGTCGATCGCTATTCTTTTTTCCCGCCCCCAGACAGATCAGTTGATGGATAGAGGTTCACTTGCAGGGATAAGTACGATAAGTACAGAGGATCTGCGTACGACTGGTAAGGCTTCCTTGCTGGGGGCCGAAGCAGAAGAAAACCACCGCGGCGAAAACCGCAACAGTGCCTCCTCCGACCCTGCTGAACAGAGTTATGGTGCTTCATCTTCCCATCGATTCCCTTTTGAGGATGATGTCAAGCCGAACGCTTGGTCGATATGTTGGTGGAAACCCATGGCGGGGAAAGGAGTCCGACCGATGAACCTTGGGAGCATCCCGGGCAAGATCTATGGCTTCAGCTGCGGCATAGAGCTCAACTCAACCTCGAGAAATGCCTATAAAAGTGGTACGCAGGGATCTTCCTCTTGGATACCCGTTCTGAACCGGACTTATCTTTCCCAATCATTCTGGATGGCACTTGTACGCTAATAAAAGCGAGTATTCCACGTATAGTTAAGATAGAATAGCATTTGGCGAAATCAATTACTAAGGGTTATGTCCTACTAGACTTTCACTTTAGACCGACCTCGGTTGTTTTAGATTTTCCTTGGCCTCCTTCCCCTTCCCAACTCATCTAGCTATCGAAATATCAGAAGTTACCTACTCAAAAAGGGGATCTATCTTTCCCAGTCCCCTGTAGCAGAGGATCTTGACGGGTGGTTGGTTACTCCGTTTGTGAAATAAGTGAATTTATCTAGTTGAGGCATGATTGATTGAGAACCGATGATTTCCTCCATCGTTTTCCATCAGACGGCTGTTCCCGTAACTCTACTCTCGACTTGGATTATATATCCAAAAAGGGGGGCTATCGTGAAGGCTATGTCAGGGGATCTCACTCCGCTCCCTGTTAGCCCGTCGTGAGGTTAGCTCTACCGAAATTTGAATGCCGCAGCGACGCTGCAAAAGTCAAAAAAGTATCTGTGAACAAGTCAAGCGTCGCAAGGGGGCGGGAGGTACCTATATATACCAAACTTGCTCGACTAAAGGCTTAGTTGTGGTCCCGGTACGTTTAGTTTAAGCTGTGCAGTGCTCTAGTATTTTATTGGAGTTTATGACTTTACCACCTCTTTTCCCCCCTTTAAGAGATAGTCTGACTCCAGTAGATTCTGGAGAAGCCAATTCTCTCTCTCGATCTACTTTACCGACAAGAGCTAGCTCTACTCCCACCTCTCTCTTCCTTAGAAGGCACTCCACTCCTTCACATTCCTGGTCCAAACGCAGAGGGAGTGACAGGTCCCGCAGACCTATGTTATGTGCTACAAAACTGACTGATTCTCAGCAACAAGAGACTTCAAAATCACAGGAAGGCGCCCTCTTTTTTTCATCCCTTGGAAGTTTGGGGTCCATTTGAAAACACGCATAGGGCTAAGAAAAGAAAATCGAGTAGCTTTCGGGCCGGTAGTCATTGCACACTAGCAGGTCAGTGGGGGTAAGAGAGTGTTCCGTTGGCATTTTTTTATGGTGGCGAGTGGGGAGAGCCTAAATATCCCTGTGGCTGGATTAAGGCTTCTGGCGGCAACTTGATAGATCCCCGTAAGTAAAGGGGATGGGAGAGTGTCACACTAGTGCCACAAAGGCTTTTGGTGGGCTTATTGGCGCATACCACGGTGCACCTGCACCAGTAGAGATTTCTCGATTGCGAAATGTATCGAAGCCGGCCATGTTGTTCAGTTGAAAGCCTAAGCCAAGAAGGTACGAACGTCCGGTGTCAGTTAGGAGAAGGTTTTTACCACCTATGCGCAAAACTGACATCCTTGCGGGGAACACTCGAGAGAGGAAGCTGGATCATCCACATCCTGCTCAGCGGACGCTATTCAGCAGCAGCTGAAGGACCGAAAACTTCATTCTCGATGATCTTTTACTTTTGTCGAACTACATCCTCTATACCTATTATGGAAAACAATTCCATTCTCTTAGCATTGGCAATCCACATTCTTTGATCTTTGATATCGTTTTATGATCATAAAGTGTGGGAATCTGCAGCACCACAGGTTCAGGATTCCTTCCAAACCTCCTATTTCAATCCCCATGATAGCAACTTCAAGACATTTATTTGTCTCGATGCTTTGAATAGCTGTACCCAGGATGAGATTACTCCTTTCCTTTGTTTGCTATACCGAGAACCGGTTTACGTAGGAATGTACATGCTACACCGTATTACATACCTAGGGTAAGCTACTGGCTTTGGATCTGCCTATATCTCGTGCCAGATGCAACAAAGGATGAGTCCTTTTTCCTTCTCGCGAACCGCGGGAGCGCCTAGCGCCCAGAGAAGCAAAGCTCATTTTCCTTTCAGGGTATCATCTTGCCCGCTTCCAATGGATGACTGGCTATTATATAAGTGACAGGTGCACGATCTTCTTTGCACCTTCCATCCTGTCGTACAAGAAAGAGAATCAGTATTCATTGCCTGAGGTGAACGGACACTTAAAGGGGATTCAACCCCAACTTATTTTATATATTTGGTAAACCATTCACATAGAACTAAAAAAGTTAGTTAGAAAGATCTTTCTCGATTGATGGTCACGCTTTATATGCTCCAATCTTTATAGGAAGCCAAAGTGAGCCTTTTTACAAACTTCTTAAAATAAAGGGGGAGTGCAGAATAAACCAGCTGACCAAGACAGAGGTCTGTGGTAGGAATACCCTTTCCTATGCAAGAGGGTTGGACGGAATTTAATCTGATCCTAATCATGCGAAGCCCACGGAGCGCTATTAACTAAAGGATTTCTGAAAGCGTGCTTTCGATGGCAAGGCCAGAACAACCAAGGGACACACATTTTACACTAATCTTAATTTTTTTGGGAAATAAAAAATCGTACTTTTCAAAACTTACGAAAAATATTTTTCTCCGAATAATATTCTTCAATACTCAAATTGTTTTATCATAAATTCATAATTCTTTAGAAAAATTTTGAAGTATCAATTCTTATAACAAATATTTTCGCAATCAAACAATTTTTTTCTCGACCAAAACAAAGAAAATTGCTTGAAGTAGGAGCCAAACATTACAAACTAAGTTTGTCACTTGTGAAGCACTTTTACCATTTCAATTCAAAACTTTCACGAGATCATACCAATCAACTACAAATGGATGCTTACTCACTTGGAAACGACGTCCACCCTCCAATTCTACGTAGAGGCGAAGACATCGTATGGAGAAGCCGATTCATGAACTTCTTGGAGACAAAAGATCAAGCCACAAATTTGATAGCTACTCTTCAAGAAGGTCCCGCTCAATTTTGGCTTATCCAAGAAGGCGATGCCACTAATAATTCTCTCATTCCCGCAACTAGAACACTCAAAATTCCTAGTGAATAGACTGAGGGGGAGCGATTAAGAGCTAAAGCAGATCCATGAGCTAAAACTTTCCTAATGTAAGGCATCCCAAATGACATCTATATGCAAATAGATAGTCTATCAAGTGCAAAGGCTATGTGGGACGAGCTCCACAAAATGATGCAACGGACCAAAGTCGGAGTCAAGGCTAAGAAAGCGAACATACTCACCGCCTACAATTGTGAAAAGATAGGGCACTTCGCCAGAGAATACAATCTTCCTAAGAAGAAAGACGCCAATTACTACTCCAAGAAATTTCAACTTACCAAACAAAAGGAAGATGGAGTAGCTCTGATGGCTGAATAGAGCACTGGCTAGACGATACAACGGATTCTGACAACGATAATCTAGCTCTCATGGCGTTTCTTGACGATGCCTCAGACGAAAACTCAATGAGGAGGTCCGACGATGAAGACAAAGCATCAACCTCATCTCAAGATGTAGCTAGACCTAAATCCACGTTATTAACCTTGTTACAATCTTTACAAATTAAATATACTAACATGAAAAATGAACGGAAAAGTACAAAAGAGTTAGAGGAAAGACTAGCACTTAACGAACATAATTTCCAAAAGCAATTAGATAGAACAGTTCACTTAGACCTATCTAATGCTAAGGAAACCATAACTATTCTTAAATCTAGGATTTAGAAAAACTCTTAGCGATAGTTAGAGAGATTTAGAAATTTCTAGAAATAATTTAAAGAAAATCTCTGACGAACTTAAGAAGCTTTACTCTAGGATTAAAACTTTAAACGATCTTCTAACAAAAGGGGGACAAACGAATCAGACTCTTTTTCTAAATCAACCACATGATATAGAATTTTATAGTCATATAGAAGGCTTAGGTTTTAACAATCCGTGTAACTTGAAAAAAATGTAAATGTCAAATAATTATATGATATCAAGTACATGGGTTGATGATTAACTTCTTTAATGGCTTTTACTAACTCTTCCGAAATAAATGCCTTAGAATAATCCAAAAGAAAAGTCACAAATAAGACTGTCATCCTCTTTGACTACACCGATTTGAATAATAGTTACAAGACACTAGAAATAAACATGTCTAGTGATTATAATTCATTATATCCTTTAGAAGATCTTCCTAAAGTTAAGGAAGAAAATGATGATCATTCTAAAAATTATACTTTTTGTTATATTCCCGCTATCATTAAGAAAATAGCTGATTTGAACTCTTCCCTAGAAACATAAAGAAAGAATTTTGAAATAGAAAAGAATGCGCTTTTATTGGAGATTTCTAATCTAAACAATTCTTCAGTTTTAAAATCTTGAAGTGATTTAATTTTGAAAGAAAATCATTAATTAAGGACAAGACCAAATTTAAGAAAACACCTCCCATTACTTTACAAAATATTTCAAAAGAAGAAGAATTTTCTTTAAAAAGTGTAAAGGGAGGAAAAGAGTCCTTAAATGCTTCAAAGGCGAATAAGATTTTTACTAATTTATTTTCTACTCCATCCACATGTAGAGTAGTTAAGGAGATGAAGCATGCAAATGAGAGAGTGCATAGCATATAATTTAAGAAGAAAAATGATAGAAATGACTTATTTTCAAAACTTTCTTCTGTATCAAAAAGGACACTCGTAAGAAGATAGCCATTTCTAATTTTCATGTTGTTGCTTCAACTTATGCTTTAAAGTCTATTAATTTTGAAAGCACATATTTTGAAATCAGCTTCACTTCTAAAAACAAGAACCATCATTCTAAGACAGATGCAAGTCTTAAGTTTCGTATGAAACAAGATCCAGCTATTAAGCAAGCTTATAGCTCGATACATTCTTGTTCTCATCAAGGTACTCAGTCCAAGTACACTCGGCTAAACACCTTAGGAGACTAGCTAGAGAAAAGATGTCTCTTACGTCCAAGGTGTAAACACAACCTGTTCAGCATAGGACAATTCTGTGACAAAGGATTCATGTGGTGTTTTTAGCTGATCAGTGCAGAATCTTAAATAGTCAGAATCAAGAACTTCTTACAGGATCTTGAAGATCTAATCTTTACACCATCAATCTGATAACAGTACGACCTTCGACAACTGATCACAGACTACAATCAAGAGAAACAGCTTATGACATCAATGTGTGTCTCATCTAAATCTTAAAGTTCTTCACAAGCTCTTTATCAAAAAGTTGGTCAAACGGTATACCAACTATTTCCCTTCAACAAGAGCATCATTGTTCGGCTTGTCAAATGGGTAAAATGAAGCGAGCTTCACACAAAATCAAGCAAGTAGCTTCTACATCTCGACCTTTAGATTTACTACACATGGACCTTTGTGGACCAATGCGAACACAAAATATCAATGGTCGTAAATATGTGCTAGTAATTGCAGACGATTATTTTCGCCACTTGGACAAGATATCTCCGAACTAAAGATGAGACTGGAGACTTGATAATAAGCTTTGTGAATACAACTCAGAATCTCCTGCAAAAGAAGATCCAAGTAATCAGGACTGACAATAGGACTGAATTCAAAAATCAGAGTCTCGGCAATTACCAGTCACATGGAATTATTCAATAATTTTCAGTCGCTAAACGCCTCAACAAAATGGCGTCATAGAACAAAAGAACCGGACTTTATGCTAAGCCGCAAGAATAATGCTAATAAATTCCGGGCTCCCTCACTTTCTATCGGCCGAAGCAGTGAGTACAACATGCTTTACGCAAAATCAAACGATTATTCACAAACTCTTTGAAAAGACGCCGTACGAGATAATAAATCTAAGGATTCCGAATATCTCTTTCTTCAAAGTCTTCGCGGGCAAATGCTTTGTGGCCAACAATCGAGAGCATCGAAGCAAGTTTGACACTAAAGCGTTTGAAGCCGTCTTTGTTGAATATTCATCCACTTCTAAAGCATACCGCGTCTATATCAAGTCTTCTCGTACAATTTTAGAAAGCTACAATGTCACTTTTCAAGAAGTGATCGATTTGGCTTTTGAACAAAACAGTTCGGAAGCCGGGCTTATAGGTGTGTTGGCACAAAGTCAACAAATTCCAACAACATCTACCTCAATGTCAGACGAAGCAATTCCCGCCGATTCGGAAGATTTGGATTTTATTTGAACATTTTTATCGGAACCAGTCTCAAATGCCTACTTCCTCTCATTCTATACCAAGCAGCACACCTTCTCCTTTTACGGTGGAAATTACAATTGAGATTCCGAACCCTCAAACTCCAACAAATGTTGCAGTTTCTCCAAATTTTAAATCTTCAACTACTGCTGCAACTCCTACTAATCCCGATGCGGAAATTCCTCCCAATTCAACTTCATAAATGAATTTCCCTAATTCAAATGATCTACCTAACAATTCAGGATGTCTCGACCTACATATCAACGGCGGATCTACTTCGGTTCTTCCTCATGAACGTAATTGGACTCGAGCTCATCCTGTCGACCAAATAATTGGTGATCCTTCAAGTGGAGTACGTACTAGGGCATCTAGACAAAGCGGACTATTCACATGCTTTTTAAGCCAAAACGAACCACTTAAGGTACCCGAAGCCCTTAAAGAAACGGATTGGGTGATCGCAATGCAAGATGACCTAAACAAATTCGAGCGTCTATGAGTTTGGGCACTAGTTCCTCGACCACATGGCAAAAAAATTAGAGGAACTAAATGGGTTTTCAAAAATAAGAAGAACGAGAATGGCGAAATTATCACGAATAAAGCACGACTCGTAGCCAAGGGTACAATCAACAAGAAGGTATTGACTACGATGAGGCGTATGCTCCAGTTGCACGTATCGAAGCTATTCGACTATTTCGAGCATAGCAGCTCATAAAGACTTCAAAGACTATCAAATGGACGTCAAAACCGCCTTTCTCAACGGCGTGTTAAAGGAAGAAGTCTACGTCGCTCAACCCGACGGGTTTGTGCACGAGATTAACCTGATTATGTGTATTGATTGGAAAAAGCTCTCTACGGACTAAAGCAAGCCCCTCGTGCTTGGTATTATGTTTTGAGAGAATTTCTAGTAAAGTCCAACTTTATAAGAGTAACAATCGATACGACACTTTTCACCAAAAAGAAAGGCAAGGACTTGATGATCGTTCAAGTTTACGTTAATGACATCATCAAATTTTGTGATATGATGAAGACCAAATTCGAGATGAGCTTAATAGGTGAACTCCAACTCTTTCTTGGATTACAAGTCAAGCGACTCGAAGATGGAATATTCATCAGTCAAACCACGTATATCTTAGATATTCGAAGAGATTTAACACAAGACACCTAGGAATACTCTCATGTCAACAAACTGTAAATTGGATGCTGATCCTTCTGGCAAGGCTGTCAACATCACAACCTATCGGAGTATTATCGGATCTATTCTCTACTTAACGTCAAGCTGAGCCAAAATCATGTTCGCAACTTGCCTCTGTGCTCGTTTTCATGCTGACTTGAACGAGTTCCACATGCACGCGGTCAAGCGAATTATACGCTATCTCAAAGGAACTCCCAACTTAGGGTTATGGTATCCTAAAGACACTGATTTTAGATTAATTGGCTATACTGACGCAGATCAGGCAGGTTGTCGAATGGACAGAAAAAGCACGTTTGGCGGAGCACAATTTCTAGGCGATAAGTTGGTCTGCTGGTCCTCAAAGAAATAGAATTGCATGTCAACATCGACGGTCCGAGGTCGCGGCTGCCAGCTATTGCTCGCAAGTTCTAGATCGCGGCTGCCAGCTATTACTATGTTTTAAACAACACTAGGGATACAATGCTAAATTTTAGATAGCACAAGGGAGTTTCGCGCAATAAAAAAAGCATAGGGTAGTTATGTGCATTTCAGTATAACCACATGGGGGTATTGCATAATTTACCCTTTTATAAAAGATCATGTAGAAAAAGGCACTATAGATATGTATTTTGTTAAAACGGAGCTTCAACTTGCCGACTTATTCACTAAGGCATTGGATGAAAAACGATTCTAATTCCTTATTGCTAAGCTAGGCATGTTGAATCTCAATCTTACTTGAAATGTGCTTCACATGCTCTATTATGCTTCTGTATGATATTCTATGTGCTTATTGATAGTTCTTGCTATCTCTTTTGTCACTCTATCTTTCAATTTTTTTTATATATATACAAAAAGATAACTAAAAATTAAATAATTTATATAATAATAAAATAAAATAAAAATGGAGGATGACGACAATTTTGCCTATTTTTAATTTACTCAAAAAATATTTCTTTGATGTATGTCTAATCCTTTGCTTAAAAATTCACGTGACATTCTTTTATTCGAAGAGGTTCGTTTGTCTCACTAGACACAAAGTCACCTCATATTTGTGAGAATTTTTTAGCCTCATTAATTTTTATTCTTGAGTGTGTCACACTTCAAATGATTGTCCTTTGATTTGTACTCCGTAGCCTCATACTTGCTTTATGTTAGTTCGTCATGAAAATGATAAAGGCAATTAGGTTCAGACTTGATAAAATGCGAAATTTTTTAAAACGCAAAATTTTTATGAATCTATGATGAATTGATTAAATGCGTTACTTGTGCTTATATAATAAATTTTCATATGCATAATTGTATTAACTATGTGCTAAATTGCCGAAAAGTTAAACGTGCATTTGTTGAGGGGGTGTTTGCATGAAAATTTTGTTCTTATCTCCTAAATGATTTACTTGCAATCACGACTTCTAATTCTTAGTATCACAGAATATTCCGAGCTCATCTGAGAGGTCAAATGTTGAATTTCATCACAATCGGGAGATAAATTGCATTTATTTCAGAAATACAGGGAGCTTTATGAATTTTTTTGGGTTTACAAGTAAAAGATTAATTTTATTTTCATTAAATCAGACCTGATATTTAACGAAAGCCCAAAATATTTTTTCGGCCCAGAGCCGTTTAAACCTTACCTGATCGAAAAGTATTAATATAACTTTTTTCGATCGAAAAACTCATTCCCACGCAACAAAATACAGTCGAAAAACATTTCGGATTCTCAAAACTCTTCGGCGATTTAAAAAATCTCTTCCATCTTCATCAATTTCTTTCAAAACTCGCCGAATCTGAAGGTCGAAACCAGTTCCAGATCTACTTTCCGTTAAGAAACGTACGATTCGCGACAGTTTTTCAAAATCATTCGACGAAATTTTTAACATCGCAACCTTTTTGACTGAAACATCTTAAAAACTCAACCACTAACATGTTTAAACTCGACCATTTTGATTAAAAGCATGATATTTGGATTCGCAACTGATTTCTGATCATTCTGGGTCCAGATTAACTCATGATTTACCCAGAAATCGTTATTTGCGTTTTTAAGCGTTTACTGTTTGATTTCAAACTTTTTCGATAAAAAATGTTCTTATCGCAAACAGTGTCATCGAAGAACTTTAGTTTTCATTAAGTTTTACTCGTTCGCAAAATTCAGCGGCGAAAACCTTATGTTTTCGATATGTTTTTTATTCGATCGTAAAACTTCGCGGCGAAAACTTAAGTTTTCGATTAAATTTTATTCGATCGCAAAAATAAGCGGTGAAAACCTTAAGTTTTTCGATACATTTTATTCAATCACAAAATTACTTAGCGAGAAACTTTAGTTGTCGATAAATTTTTATTCGATCATAAAATCAGCGGCGCAAATCTTGAATTTTTCGATAAGTCTTTATTCGATCGCAAAACATAGCGTTCGAATAAATTCACGCTCGAATAAAAACATGCTGAATAGACTAAGAAAAATTTTCAAATTTTTTTTGCCTAAGTCTTTCGATAATAAACTCTAACACTTGGAAAAATTTCTCAAAATTTTTAAAGTCACTTTCGCCATCCACAATTACTTAGTAAAATTTTCTTATGATTATTTCAATCTAACGAATTTTATTTCTTCTTTTTAGAAAAGGCTCATCAAGAGTACTCACACATCTACTCTTCTGACGGATGGCTGACAGTTCACGGCAACAACGACCAATTGGACCTCGGCAGCTTCCGGTGTCCGGATGATAATAATATCCATCGTCAAGGGACATCCACTATGTCCAGCTCTGATCATGACAGCCTCCGTCCAAATTGTTTATCTCTAGCAGTTCTAAGGATGCATGAAGAGCTACATCGTCGGCGATGACGTGCAATACACAACAAAGATAAACCAAAAGCACGTCATCATTGACAAGAACCTTCTAGCCATGGTGCTCGATCTACCGCATCACGAAGTCTACGACCAACTACCAACAGATGCGGTGATCATGGAGGATATGCTTCAGATGGGATATAAGCCACCGCTGACAAAATTGGCCAACTTCCATAACAGCGGGATCCCACATCCATGGAGAACATTGGTCGACATCATCAACAAATGCCTCTCCTCGAATCACTCCGGATTCGACAAGGCGAATGGGAACATTCTCTGAATCTTCCATGGAGTCGTCTTCTCGAAGAAATACGACGTGGCCCAGCTAATTTGGAACGACTTAGCTGACCAAATGTGTCAAAGGAAAACGAAGTCAATGGCAAAGTTTTTCCCTAATGTCTGGTGGTTCCCGGTGCTGATCTCCCACTTGATGGAAGTACATCCGGAGATCCCATGTCTGCTACCCGTTGGAGGTTATATACCACCGAGGCTGCGGTTCTTCCATAACCCGAAGGCATCTGATCTGGCGCTCCAACCGATGCTGATCCCACTGGAGTTGCTAAGCATGGCTGATCCCACCGATGAGGCCTACCAAGACTATTTGCTAAACAACTCCATCACAGAGGCAATGGTACGGTCCGTCGATCAGGCTCCGATGCCTTCCCGACGAGAATCCCTGTTGGAGACACACGAGCCCGAAGTCGCGGCTCAAGAGATCGAACCACCGGCTATTAAGCCCGTATGTGTCCCTCAACAAGCCAAATCTCCTGAGGCCACCGAGTCTGATGAGGAATGCATACTACAACGAAGGGGCTCACGCATACCACATATCTCTGCCCCTTCTGCATCTTCTTTTCCACAAATGGCTTCGATGACATCTCCTCCACCATCATCGGTACAGACGACCACACAGGTTCCCATTGAACCTGTTCCAACATCCATAGAGATGATACATTTAGTATCATCTCAAGGATTGAATGGAAGCCCCGTTGGCCCCCGACATCTTCGGAGCCAACAACGGGCCAACCCACCAAATTGGTGACTTCTGGGTTGTTAACGGATGTCCTTGGACGTTCCGGAATCACAAGTCCTCTCCCAGGTGGCACGTCGGAGATCTTCTACGATGTTGTGACAGTGGAACGCCTTCCTGGCCCCACTCCGACACCACCCATGATCGTGACAGAGCAACGACTGCAAGAAGCCCTCTCCACAGCCATCAATTCTCTTGAATACCGACTGATGAAAATGATGCTACAAGCCATTGAGACTTCCCGATGGGATACCGGGAAAGCAGCTCTGTCTGAAGCCCACACCACACCCTTATCCTCACCACCACTAACCACCACCATACACACCCCCATACAACCCATCTTAACTACTCCATCCCAATCACTTTCCCTCGTAAATCCATACACCATACCAATAACCCAGCTTCACGACATTCTCATCTCTTGCCTACTAGCCCTTGAGATAAGGACCCCAGCTGAGGAGAGTCTCTACCGATGGCTAGTAGATGCCCCCGATCCGCCTGCTCAAACGCGTTGCCGTGAAGAAAGCCCCCGCACAAAGTGAAGACATGACGATCACGATGATCCGGATCGTCATGAGGGGGAGAAATGGCAAAGGACCATAAGAAACGGCCGTGGTCCGACTCGTGAAGCCGGAGGTTCATCCACCAACCTACCAACCACACAACCCACTACCCACCAACAAACAACCACTACATCCACCAAATACCCCACACAAACACTACCTCCCACTCCCAAAAATCCAAATCCAATCCCGACTGCCAACCTCCCACAAAATCAACAAGAAGCAGTCGTCTACGATCCATATGCGATCGTAGATGATTACATCTTAAAGGAGAAGTGGCTGAGGCAATGGGAACCAGAGGAAGATGTTCAAGCCAGGCTTTCCAACGTCAGATACTTCTTCCAAGAAACTTCGGTAGATTTGGTGTTGCTTGAAGACGAAGAACTTCAAGAGATGATTATGCATCGAGTCAACTCCCCTCCTCGCTTATCAAAAGGGACTGTCATAGTCGAGACGCCTTGGGAGAACGTAGGGATTGAAGTCCAGTTTATTGAAGACATAAGGAAGCAGATTTGGAGGGCTCCAAATCGCATCAAGAAGCTAGACGAATTAAACTTACAGGGCATCTCCCACTGGGAAGAAAGGAAGAAGATGGAGCACATCTTCATGTTGACCTACCTCGGTCCGGATCGAAGTGGCGTCTCAACGGATCAGCTTAGAAGAAATTTCAGAGACAAGCCACCGATCCTCTAACTCGTGGGTGTATCGCACACGATTGGAAACTTTCCAACCCCAATCTACCACATCAAGCGAGCGGACAACGACCACACTCAAGATGAGATAAACGAAAGCTACCTGCCATTCCTTCCACTAGATGAAGTGTATCGTCTGTTCCAGATGTACAAGAGAAAATACGAGACACCCACTGGTGATATGAAGAAGGGAGGACTGGAGGGGTTAAAGAGATTTATGGTACGGCAAATAAAGTTCCACACCCCACACGACCATCAAATTGCCGTAGAAAACATTATGAAGAAGGTCAACATGGAGTCTCCGCTCATGTAAGGCTTCCCGCTCAACGACTTCCCAGAGAATTATATCATCAAGAAGCCAGGCCTCGCCAATCGGAATCCAATTATTGGAAAGACGAGAGCGATGATGAAGTTTGAAGTTCACAAATTCTGTGACGGGACGTTGAAGCTCGTGATGAAGAACATCGAAAAGAGGTCGGTGGAGATCACTGAAGAAACGATCTTCGAGGACCTTCGAGAAGAAGAGGCCCCGCTCCTAAACGAAAGATTGGAGCTGAGGAATGATGTCCGACACTACGAGTTAGCATTGGGATTGAGGAGATCGTTCTACGCATGACAAGGATAAATGGAGCTGAAGAGAAAACAAGCACAAAGGGGGAGATTGAAGAAACATTGAAATTGTGTTTTGTTAAATTAGTTATCCTTGTAGTTAGGGGCGTAGCTCCAATTTTTGTTAGTGTAGGACTAGTTTGTAAATATACCATGTATAGAGGTATATATAACATGTACACAACAAAAATCAATATACTAGAATTTTAGAAAAATTGCAAAGTATTGAATTTGACATTCTAGAGAGAGAAATACAATCGAAAACTTTCACTCTCCAATCGTTTCTCTCTCCCGATTATCAAACTCGATATTCGACCGAATGTAATTCTCGAGATTTCTTATCCGAATAACAGAATTCATGCTTAGATCGATCATTAGTTGACAAAATATGACCTAACATAATTCATGCTTTGATCTATCATTAGTTGATTAATTAGGACATAACAATTGGTATTAGAGATGATCGTGATCGTTTTTGGATTGAATTCGCTATTCTTACATCAAAATTATTTTGCAGATCTTTCGATCGAAAAACACGCGCGAAATGCATTTTGATCTACGTGCTTAATTTTGCGAATTTTGTTGATGATCCTGCTGCTAATGTGATAGATTATATGTTAGAAATGAATTACGGACTACATCGCTTAGAACATCAGATTATTCTGATTTTTTATTTCGGTCGATTTTTGTGTTTGCGATTGAGTTTTGAATACGGTTTGATTTTCTTCATAATCGATATATTTTGGTGTAAAACGTGGTTAATCTTGTGTTTGTTCATATTCAGAACTCATATTCGAGTGATTATCCAGAATCTCAGTGTCTAATGTTAGGTCCTCATATATCAACTACCGATCGATCTAAGCATGATAGATATTCGAATGATAAATCTTGTAAAATACCTTCGGTCGAATATCTTTTTTGAAGATCATGAGAGAGAGTGTTTCTCGATAACTATTCTCTCTTTTAGAATGTGAATTCAATGCTTGTGTTTTTCCAAAAATGAAGTTGTATTGATTTTCATAGTGTACATTGTATTTATACCTAATTACATGGTATATTTACTAGTTAGTTCTACACTATCCGTGTTTCCCTAATTACGCCCCGAATTACAAGGATAACAAAATAACAAAGCATAATTCTAGTGTCTTCAATCTCCCCCTTTGTACTTGTCTTCGTTTCAGATCCATTTATCCTTGTCGGGCGTAGATGATTTCCGTAATCCCAATGCTGTCTCGTAACGTCCAACAGCATTCCTCAGCTCCAACCTCTCATTAATCGCATCCAAAAGCTCATTTAAGAGTGGGGTCTCTTGTTCACCAAGATCCTCGAAGATCGTCTCTTTAGTGATCTCTCCCAATCTTTTCTGGATGTTCTTCCTCACTAGCTTCAACGTCCCGGCACAGAACTTGTGGATTTCTGACTTCATCATAGCTCTCGTCTTTCCAATGACTGGATTCCAATAAGTTATGGCAAGACCAGGTTTCTTGAATATGTAGTTCTCGGGAAAATCGTTGAGTGGGAAGCCTTTCATGAGCGGAGACTCCATGTTGACCTTCTTCAAATTGTTCTCTATAGCAATTCAGCATAGATTCATTAAAATTTTGCGTTTTTCAAAAAAATTTCGCATGTTATCAATTCTGAACCAATGCATGTATTAATGCATTTAAAATGTGCGATTAATATTGTCAATAAGAAAAAAATATTTTTATTATAAAATTTTGTTTTAGTTATTGAAAATATAGTTTTGGGGTCAGATTAGACATTTTGAACATTATCACGCAAAAATTTCTCATGAAATATAGAATAATAATTTGTCGTCAAATCATGTAACTAATCTAATTTTCTAAGATCATAGTATGAATCATTTTGATATCTATCGCAAGTTTCGCTCATAGCACTCAATTTATTTTATCATGGAAATATTTAGTAGATATATCACTCATATCATCACGACAAAATTATAATAATTAATTTGTTATCGTAGCATATTTAATCAACTTACTAAGTGAAAGTTCATCATTTTGAATCAAAGGGACTTTTAAGGGATTATTTTTAGGCTCTGACTAAAAGAGTAGTTTTGGTATTAGTGAGCTTAAAAAAATCCAATTCCATGAGCCCATTTCTTATTATAGTTTATATATACTATTTTATTTTTATTTTTGTTTTTGTATACATAAAAAAATTGAAAGATAGAGTCACGCAAGATAATCAAAGAATATCAAGAAGCACTTAGAATATCATATAGAAGCATAAGCATGTAAAGCACTTTTCAAGTAAGATTGAGATTCAACATGCCTAACTTAGCAATAAGGAATTGGAATCGTTTTTCATCCAATGCCTTAGTGAATAAGTCGGCAAGTTGAAGCTCCGTTTTTACAAAATACATATCTATAGTGCCTCTTTCTACATGATCTTTTATAAAATGATACCGAATATCTATGTGTTTCGTGCGTTAATGGTGACCATGATTGCAAGTAATGACAATAGCACTTTGAGAATCACTGTAAATGAGAATGTTATTAAATTGAAACCCGTAATCGCATAGTTGTGTCCGTATCCATAGAACTTGCAAGCAACAGCTGGCAACCGCGACGTACTCGGCCTCGGCCGTCGAGGTTGACAAGCAATTTTGCTTTTTTGAGGACCAGCAGACCAACTTTTCGCCTAAGAATTGTGCTCCGCCAGACGTGCTTTTTCTGTCCATTCGAAAACCTGCATAATCAGCGTCATTATAGCCAATTAATTTAAAATCAGTATCTTTAGGATACCATAGCCCTAAGTTGGGAGTTCATTTGAGATAGCGTATAATTCGTTTGACTGCATGCATGTGGGAGTCCTTTGGGTCAGCTTGATAACGAGCACAGAGACAAGTGGCCGAACATGATGTCTGGTCAGCTAGACGTCAAGTAAAGAAGAGATCTGATAATGCTCCGATAGGTTGTGATGTTGACTGCCTTGCCAGACGGATCAAGATCCAATTTGTAGTTTGTTGATATGAGAGTATTCATCGGTGTGCTTGTCTTGATTAAATCTCTTCAGAATATCTCGGATATATTTGGTGGAAGATTCCATCTTCGAGTTGCTTTACTTGTAGTCCAAGAAAGAATTGGAGTTCTCTCATTAAGCTCATCTCGAATTTGGTCTTCATGAGTTCACCAAATTTCTGACAGAGACGTTCATTCGTCGAGCCGAAGATGATGTCATCAACGTAAACTTGAACGATCATCAGGTATTTGCCTTGTCTTTTGATGAAGAGTGTCGTATTGATGGTGCCTCTTATGAAGTTGGACTTGACTAAAAATTTGCTTCGGACATCATACCAAGCTTGAGGGGCTTGTTTTAGTCCATAGAGGGCTTTGTCCAATCGATAGACATGATCGGGATGATTCTCGTGCACGAACCAGTCGGGTTGAGCGACGTAGACTTCTTATTTTAACAAACCGTTGAGAAAGGCGGTTTTAACATCTATTTGATAGACTTTGAAGTCTTTATGAGCCGTGTATGCTAGAAATAGTCGAATTGTTTCGATACGTGCAACCGGAGCATACGTCCCGTTTTAGTCAATTCCTTCTTGTTGATTGTACCCCTTGGCTACGAGTCGTGCTTTATTCCTGATTACTTCACCGTTCTCGTTCTTCTTATTTTTGAAAACCCATTTAGTTCCAATTATTGTTTTGCCTTGCGGTCGAGGAACTAATGTCCAAACTCGAATTGGTTGAGTTCATCTTGCATCGCGATTACCCAATCCGGGTCTTTAAGGGCTTCAACTACCTTGATTGGTTCTTTTTGGCTTACAAAGCATGCTAATAATCCGCTTTGTGTAGACGTCCTAGGACATATAAGGATCACCGATTATTTGGTTAATAGGATGAGCTCGAGTCCATTTGCGCTCATGAGGAAGAACCGAAGTAGATCCTTCGTTGGGTGGTAGATCGAGACATCCTGAAATGATGGGCTGATCATTCTCGTAGTTGGGAAATTCAATTCAGAGGTTGAATTGGAAGGAATTTCCTCATCTGCATTTGTAGGAGCTACATCACTAGTTGAAGATTCAGAATTAGGATAATCTGTAACATTTGTCAGAGTTTGAGGATTAGGAGTCTCAATTTGAATTTCTTCCGTAAAGGGAGAATGAGCACTACTTGTATAGAATGAGACGAAGCAGGCATTTGAGACTCGTTCCGATAAAAATGTTCAAATAGAAAGTCCAAATCTTCTAGGTCAGCGGGAATTGTTTCTCTTGACTTTGAGGTAGAAGTTGTCGGAATTTGTTGACTTTGTGCCAACACGCCTATAAGCTCGGGTTCTGAACTGTTTTGTTCATATACCAAATCGGTCACTTCTTGAAAAGTGACGTTGTGGCTTTCCAAGATAGTACGCGAAAACTTGATATAGACGAGGTATGCTTTAGAAGTGGATGAATATCCAACGAAGACGGCTTCAAATGCTTTAGGATCGAACTTGCTTCGATGCTCCCGATCGTTGGCCAAAAAACATTTGCAGCCGAATACTTTAAAGGATGAGATATTCGGAATCCTTTGATTAATTATCTCATACGGCGTCTTTTCAAAGCGTTTGTGAATAATCGTCTGATTTTACGTAAAGCACGCGGTACTCACTGCTTCAGCCCAAAGAAAATGAGGGAGACTGGAATGTATTAGCATTGTTCTTGCAGCTTCAACTAGAGTCCGGTTCTTCCGTTCTACGATGCCATTTTGTTGAGGCGTTTCAACGGCTAAAAATTGTTGAATAATTTCAAGTGACTGATAGTAATTGTTGAGAAGTTGATTCTTGAATTCAGTTCCGTTATCAGTCCGGATTACTTGGATTTTCTTTTGCAAGAGATTCTGAGTCGTATTCACAAAACTGATTATCAAGTCTCCAGTCTCATCTTTTGTTCGGAGATATCTTGTCCATGTGTAGCGAGAATAATCGTCGACAATTACTAACACATATTTACGACCGTTGATACTTTACATACGCATTGGTCCGCAAAGGTCCATGTGAAGTAATTCCAATGGTCGAGATGGAGAAGCAACTTGCTTGAGTTTGTGTGATGCTCGCTTCATTTTTCCCATTTGACAAGCCGAACAATTATGCTCTTGATGTATGGAAATAGTTGGTAGACCGTGTACCAACTTTTTGATTGAGAGTTTGTGAAAAGTTTTGAGGTTTAGATGAGACAAGCGTTAATGTCATAAGTTGTTCCTCTTGATTGTAGTATGTGAGATTAGGCAAACAGCTGTCGAAGGTCGAACTGTTGTCAGATTAATGGTGTATAGATTTAATCTTCGTGATCCTGTTAGAAGTTCTTCAGTCTGACTATTTAAAATTTTGTACTGATCATCTAGAAACACCACTTGAAATCCTTTGTCGCAGAATTGTCCTATGCTGAACAGATTGTGTTTAAGACCTTGGACGTAAGAGACATCTTTGATCGTCAGATTCTGCAGTAGAATATCTCCAAAGCCTAGTATAGGAGCTGAATCGTTGTTGCCGAATCTAACTTTTCCGTTGTAACGGTCTTGGTAGTTGCTCAACAGTTCTTGATTTCCCGTCATGTGTGTGGAGACCAGAATCTAAATACCACACATGATGGATTTGCATAGAAAAATTTTAGAGAGACTTAGGTACCCACTTAGTAATGGGTCATCTCGGAGTAGCAGATTTGGTAGGTAAGGTTTGTTCATTTTTGGTTCCTAAACCATTTATGTTTTTAGGTACCCAAACCAACTTGGAATTAGTTGGTTTAAGTGGTACCTCATTAGGCAACTTGGCCTTTTGGACTTGCGTTGGCCTAGATGGTGTCTTGGGAACCCATTTAGGTTGAACCTTACATGGAAGGTTAATTTCAGCGCGGACAAATGTCTTATTAGTCTTAGTGCATGAGAAAATATTTTCTCTAGCTAGTCTCTTAAGGTGTTTGGCTGAGTGTACTTTGATCGGATACCTTAAATGTATCGAGCTATAAGGTTTCTTTATAGCCGGATCTTGTTTCCTTCGAGACTTACGATTTGCATTTGTCTTAAAAAAATGGATTATGTTTTTAGAAGTAGAGCCGATTTAAAAATTTGTGCGTTCAAAATTAATAGGCTTTAACTCATATGTGGAAGCAACAATATTAAAATTAGAAACGACTGTCTTCTTACGAGTGTCCATTGTTTTCGATACAGAAGAAAATTTTGAAAATAAATCTTTTCTATCACTTTTCTTTTGAAATTCTATCCTAGGCACTCTTTCTTGTGCATGCTTCACCTATTTTTCTACTCTACCTGTAGATGGAGTAGAAAAAGAGTTAGAAAAAATCTTTTTCCTTTTTGAAGCATTTAAGGACTCTTTACCTCCCTTTACGCTTTTTGAAGAAAATTTATCTTCTTTTAAAATATTTTGTAAAATAATGGGATGTGTTTTCTTAGATTTGATCATGTCCTTATTTAATGATTTTTCTTTCAAAGTAAAATTAGGACAAGATTTTAAAATTGAGGAAGTTTTGAGATTATAAATCTCCAATAAAAGCCCATTCTTTTCAGCTTCGAAATTCTTTCTTTCTGTTTCAACAGAAGCGTTTAAATCAGCTATTTTCTTAATAATAGCATGTATATAACAGAAAGTAGAATTTTGAAAATGACATAATATTCTTCCTGAACTTTAGGAAAATGATCTTAAGGATATATCGAGTTATAGTCACTAGACATGTTAATTTCCCGTGTCTTGTAATTATTAGTGACTTTTCGGTGTAGTCAAAAGGGGATATCAGTCATATTAGTGACTTTTCGTTTAGATTCTTCTAAGGCATTTATTTCAGAAGAGTTAGTAAAGGCCATTAGAGAAGTTAGTCCTAATCCCATTTACTTGATATCATATAATTGTTTGACATTGACCTTTTTTAAGTCATAGGGATTGTTAAAACCTAAGCTTTCTTTAGGATTATAAAATTCTATATCAAGAGATTGATTTAGAAATATAGTCTGATCCATTTGCTCCCTTTTTGTTAGAAGATCGTCTAAAGTTTTAATCCTAGAGTAAAGGTTCTTACGTTCATCAGAGATTTTCTTAAAATTATTTCTAAAAATTTCTAAGTCTCTCTGACAATCGCTAAGACTCTTACTAAGGTAATTTATTTTTATTTCAGAGGTAGCTATCCTAGATTCAAGACTAGTTATGATTTCTTTAGCATTAGATAAAAGAATATCTAAGTGAATTGTTCTATCTAATTGCTTTTGAAAATTATTTTCACTAAGGGCTAGTCTTTCTTTTAATTCCTTTTTGCTCTTCCGCTCATTCTTCATGTTAGAATACTTAATTTGTAAAGATTCTAACATGTTTAATAATGTAGAACTTGGCATCGTTACCTCTTGTAATGATGTGGGTGCTTTTTCTTCATCATCTGACCTCCTTGATGAATTATCGTTTGAGGCGTCGTCAAGGTACGCCATTAGAGCAAGATTTTCGTCTTCAGAATCTGTGGTATCTTCGAGCCACTGCTCTTGTTCCGCCATCAAAGCTACTCCGGCCTCTTTTTGTTTAGTTAGTTAGAATTTTTTGGAGTAGTAGTTGGCATCCTTTTTCCTTGGAAGTTTGCATTTTCTGGCGAAGTGCCCTATCTTACCACAATTATAGCACTTTTGTGGTTCTTTGGTGTTTTTAGATTCTGATGACTCGACCGGTCTTTCCTTGTGCATAGAGCTTGATGTCCGAAGTCTATTGGCCAAGGAGGAGGATTTCTTTTTATAGAACTTTTTGCTCATCATTTTAGTAATGAGAGCCAATTATTTCTTGAACTCCTTCATCTCTGGCTCAGAGTCCGATTCGGAATCATCTTCATCTTCTGAAAAACTTGGCAACTTGATGCTTTTATCCCTGCGAGATCGACTCGTTTTTCTTTCAGAGACTAGAGCTATAGAGTCTTTGATCTGCTTGCCCTTATGTTCTTTTTGTATCTCGCTTATATCTTCTTCGTGTTGAGCGTGATTATCAAAGACGGCGTGGATATCCATTTCATCTAAATCCTTGTTTTGACGGATTTGCATGGATATTTTCTTCCACTCTGGTTGAAGAGAAGAGAGAAATCGGATGTTGACCTCCATGTTGGTCTTGAAGATTTCTATCTTCCTCATTTCATTGAGAAGAGTTAGATAATGTTGATAGAGTTCATAAACGTTTTCCTCCGACTTTGCTTTGAATGAGTCGTAGGCCGTGAGAATATTGGTTTTCTTGGCTTTGACTCCAACTTCGGTTCTTTGCATCATTTTGTGGAGTTCATCCCACATAGCTTTTGCACTAGATAGACTATCTATTTGCATATAGATGTCGTTAGGAATTCCTTGCATTAGGAAAGTTTTGGCTCATAAATCCACTTTTACTTTTAATCGCTCCCCCTCGGTGTATTCACTAGGAATTTTGAGTCTTCTAGTTGCGGGAATGGGAGGATTATTGGTGGCATCGCCTTCTTGGATGCGCCAAAATTGAGCGGAACCTTCTTAAGAGAAGCTATCAAATTTGTAGCTTGCTCTTTTGTTTCCAAGAAGTTCATGAATCAGCTTCTCCATACGGTGTATTCGCCTCTTCGTAGAATTGGAGGGCGGACATCGTTTTCGAGTGAGTAAGCATCCATTTGTAGTTGATTAGTAGGATCTTCGTGAAAGTTTGGAATCGAAATGGTAAAAGTGCTTCATAAGTGACAAACTTCGTTAGTAATGTTTGTTTCGTACTTTAAGCAATTTCCCTTTCGTACCTATGTTTCGATTGTTAAAGAGAAATTGTTTTGATTTCAAAAAACATTTGATATGAGTATTGATACTTCTAAATTTTGCTAAATAATTTTGAACTTAAGATCGAAAATTTTGAGTATCGTAGAAGATAATTCGGAGACAAATATTTTTCGTATGTTATGAAAATTACGAATTTTGATTTCTTTTAAAATAGTGTAAAACGTTGTGTGTTTGAGCAGTGGTCGAAAAACTTTCCGAGCAATAATGTTTTTGTTTTAAAAATTGTCGAACCTTTAACCGAAAAGGATTTTCGAACCTTTAACCAAAAAGGATTTTCGAACCTTTAACCGAAAAGGATTTTCGATCATATAAGTTTTTCGTGGTATTTATCGAAAATTATTTTTCGAACGTGATAGTTTGAAAAGTAAATATTCTATCGAAAAATAGTATGTCGAATATTTGTTGATTGCAAAAACCATTATCGAACAATTTGTAATTGTGGCGACCCTACTTCCTAATTAAGTTAATTGGCTGATTTCCCCGCAACAGAACACGCGGAAGACCCGATAAAATTTTCTTTTTTTTTTTTTTAAAATAACCTACATAGTATTATATCGGGTTTACAAAAATATCTACTATTAATACTTTGGGCCGAAGCCCCAAAATTTCAAACCCAATATCAAACACTATGCCACTCCACAGGTCGCGTCCCATGTACTGCGCCACCCTCAAAAGTCCGTGGAGTACCGCCGCCAGCTCGCCATGAATCTCAACCCTGACACTAGTCGGTGTCGGGTTCATTCTTACCTACAAACAAAAATAGGATAGAACCCTGAGCTATTGCCCAGTAGGTGATTACATAACATGCAATACGTGCGTGCACTCCACCCAATCCCGGTTCCTCACAATATAATATAATGCACACTCGACAAATCTCATCTATCAATTCTCAATTCTCAACAGGGCCCTAGGTCAGACTCGGCACCCACGCGCGCAATGGCAAAGTACACCATCAACCATGCGGTAGCCCACACCGGCCGCGCCGGGTCGCTCCTTCCGCACACAATCTCAACCCGACGGCTTTTTCCCCGAATGTTATACCACAAGTTCGGGTAGACAGGAATCTCACATCTGTCTGCCGTCCCTGAGCCAAATAATATCCGGTGGTTTACACCTCGGGTGGCTCAATCCCGAGTAGATGGGTGTCGCAAACCCCCTCTCCCACCAAGTGCATAATCGAGTCTGAACCTGACTGCCAAAATCGGCAACTCTACCCTTCTCACATTCGACACAATATCGTGTCACCGTATCATTACGGTACCTTCACCTCTCTTATGCATGTCGTGAAATGCATATCACATTCGTCACATATATCACGTATTATTTCTTACAAATAATACCCCAAAATACTCTCGTATCTTAAATAAGGGTTGACCCGAAAATTCTAGTCAAAGTACGAATATACTTTGATTTAAAGATAAAATGAACTTAAAATAATTTTATTTGAATATTTGGGCCTAATTTAAGACAAAAGTCCAAAAATAATTAGACTGGTCGAATCGTGAAGTTCGGTCAACTTCAGACTTAAAAGCATATGGTCAACCCGACATTTGGAGTCAAAATTCGGGACTCTTCACAGTGTTAGCGGTATTGCCCGAATTTAGATTTCGCGCGTCATTTGATCGAATTTGCGAAGTCTGATTTAGTTCGCGTGTCACCCGAAATTCACTCACAGGAATCACCCCGCGAAATTCAAGTTGACCCGCGAAACTTTAGTCCGACCCGCTACTTCTCTCACAGGAATCACCCTGTGGTCGACCCGCGAAATTAATTCTGACCCGCGAAAAACCCATTTACTCACACAATAAAATCCATTTGAGTCCGCGAAGAACTTTTCGCGACCCGAATATAATTCGCGAACTAAACTTCGGCGAACTATCGAAAATCTGCCCGAATTTCAACCTTTCAAATTTGGCGAAATTTAAAATTTGGCCCGCGACCTTCTTTTCTCACTCACATCTTTACAAATCTTTCGGCCCGCGAATTTTATCGCAGCCCGCGATTTTCTTTCCTCTCTCACACTTCACGAACCTTTTTGGCCCGCGAATTCTTTTCAACCCGCGAATTTCTCATGAGCTGAAACTTTCTTCATCTCATCGAAATTCATATTTTCCAGAACTTCATCACATGAATCCGTTCCAGATTTCACATAAACATGTAAGAATTCACAGAACTCATATATTGAGCTCAAACTTAACATCTCAACACAGCAAATACAACACATAATCATTCAAAGCTCCCGAAATTCATGAATTCGGATGACCTTTCATCCAAATTCGTTAAACTAAATAAATCAAACTTAAAAACAGTTTGTAGGGGTTAAAAACCACCTACCTCACTTCCAAGTTAGCCGAAATTGCTTAGTTCTTCTCTGCTTTTCTTCGTTTGTTTTCTTTCGTTTGATATTTTCGTTTGTCCTTATCACCTTTTGAGATAAACCTTTAAAAGAAAGTTACGTTTCCTTTCTCTTAAGGAAATCTCTTATTGGGCCTACTTTAAATTAATTTGGGCCCATATCTATTTATTTTACTCAAAGAGTATTTTTCTTATTTTCGGTTCAATTTCCCGAAAATTCGCTTTGTCCGAAAATTAACTTCATAATTTTCCGAAAATTACAGAATAATTTTCACGCTAATTGCGCATTATTCCCGTATTAATTTTACGGGTATTACATCCTCCCCCCCTTAAAAGAAATTTCGTCCCCGAAATTTAAGTTGTCTGAAACAACTCAGGGTATTTCTCTCTCATTTCGTCTTCTCGCTCCCAAGTGGCTTCTTCCAATATCTGGTTTCGCCATAAGACCTTCACGAGGGGAATATTCTTATTTCGTAATTGCTTCACCTCATACATTAGAATCTCTACCGGCTTTTCTTCGTAACTCAAGTCCGGCTTCAATTGTTGGTGAAGTCTTTTGTCTCTTAGCACATGATACGGGTCCAACACATACTTTCGCAGTGTAGACACGTGGAATACGTCATGGACTTGTGCTAACGGCGTCGGTAATTCTAGCTGATATGCTACTTCACCGACTCTTTTCAAAATTTTGAAAGGTCCTATATATCTCGGACTCAACTTTCCTTTTTGTCCGAACCGTTTGACACCCTTCATAGGTGATACTTTCAAAAATACTTTATCACCTTCTTCAAATTCTAACGACCTTCGCCTCTTGTCTGCATAACTCTTCTGGTGACTTTGGGCCGTTTGCATTTTCTCCCGAATTTTCTTAACAACTTCAGTCATTTCGCGCACCATCTCGGGACCTAATAGCGCTTCTCGCCGATTTCATCCCAATGAACTGGGGATCGACATTTACGTCCGTAATAGGCTTCGTAAGGCGCCATTCCGATCGTTGCTTGATAGCTGTTGTTATATGAAAATTCTATTAACGGGAGATATTTACTCCAACTCCCTTGAAAATCCAAGACACATGCTCTCAACATATCTTCGAGTATCTGGATCGTCCTTTCCGATTGTCCGTCAGTCTGGGGATGATAAGCTGAACTAAATGATAATTTAGTTCCCAGAGCTTTCTGTAAGCTTTTCCAGAACTGGGACAGAAATCTTGAATCTCGATCTAATATGATCGATATCGGAATTCCATGGAGTCTCACTATCTCTTGAATGTAGAGTTCAGCGAACTTCTCCATGGGATAGGTCTGGTGAATAGGCAAGAAATGGGCGGACTTAGTCAGTCTGTCAACAATCACCCAAATTGCATCATAACCTTTCACCGTTCTTGGCAACCCGACGACAAAATCCATTGTTATATGGTCCCACTTCCACTCGGGAATCGTCAAAGGTTGTAACATTCCTGCCGGTCTTTGATGTTCTGCTTTGATCTGCTGACAAGTCAGGCATCTATACAAATGCAGCAACATCCTTTTTCATTCCCGGCCACCAATAATTTAGTCGCAAATCACGATACATTTTCGTTGCACCGGGATGCACCGAATATATTGTCGTATGTGCCTCCGTCATTAAAGTTCGACGAATCTCTTCATCTTCCGGCACATATAAGCGACTTTTAAATCGTAAACTCCCGTCTTCTCGGAATTCAAATTCCGATGAGACTTCTTTATCTTGTTCTCTTTGTTTCTTCAAGTACAACTCATCTTTCTTTTGTACTTCAATGATTCGGTCTAATAGTGTTGGCTTAGTGTCAACACTGCCAACTTTTCTTCAATCTCTCCGAAATTGATTACTTCAACTCCGAATTGGCGTAATTCAGTGTTTACAGTTTTGCGGCTCAATGCATCTGCGACTACGTTCGCTTTTCCTGGATGATAATTTATCACACAGTCGTAGTCTTTGACTAACTCGAGCCATCTTCTTTGCCTCATATTTAACTCCTTCTGGGTGAAGAAGTACTTCAAACTCTTGTGATCCGTGAAGATCTCGCATCTTTCTCCGTAAAGATAGTGTCGCCATGTTTTAAGAGCAAACACTACGGCTGCGAGTTCGAGATCATGAGTGGGGTAATTTTTCTCATATGGCTTTAATTGTCGGGAGGCATAAGCGATCACCTTCCCGTTTTGCATTAAAACACACCCCAACCCATATTTAGAGGCATCACTATAAACAGAAAAATTTCCAGTACCCGAAGGTATTGCTAACACTGGAGCAGTTGTTAGCCTTTTCTTTAATTCCTGGAAACTTTGCTCACATTCATCCGTCCATTTGAACGGAACATTTTTCTTTGTCAAATTGGTGAGCGTCGAGGCGATGCTGGAAAAGTCCTTAATGAACTTTCGATAATACCCAGCTAGCCCGAGAAAACTTCTTATCTCCGTGGGAGTGGTTGGTCTTGGCCAATTTTCTATAGCTTCTATCTTGCTGGGATCTACTGAAATTCCGTTTCCCGAAATAACATGCCCCAGAAAGATTACTCGATCCAACCAAAATTCGCACTTTTTAAATTTGGCGAATAATTGTTTCTCCCGAAGAATTCCTAGGACCGCTCTCAAATGTTCCTCATGTTCTTCTTTTGTCTTGGAATAAATGAGAATATCGTCGATAAAGACGATAACACATCGGTCCAGCAATTTTTTGAATACTCGGTTCATCAAATCCATGAAGGCTGCCGGAGCATTCGTCAATCCGAAAGGCATGACCAAAAATTCATAGTGGCCGTACCTCGTACTGAATGCGGTTTTTGGAATGTCCGCTTCCCGGATCTTCAGCTGATGATAACCGGAGCGCAGGTCGATCTTAGAAAATACTGTTGCTCCTTGGAGTTGATCGAATAAATCGTCAATCCTTGGCAATGGGTATTTATTTTAATCGTGATCTTGTTGAGTTCACGATAATCGATACACATTCTCATCGACCCGTCCTTTTTCTTCACAAATAAAACCGGGGCTCCCCATGGTGAGAAACTGGGTTGAATAAAACCCTTCTGCAACAAATCTTCCAATTGCTCCTTCAATTCTCGTAATTCGTTCGGTGCTAACCGATACGGGGATTTAGAGATCGGGGCAGCTCCAGGTACAAGATCGATTGCAAATTTAATCTCCCGATCTGGGGGTAATCCCGGAAGATCCTCGGGAAATACATCGGAATATTCGTTCACTATCGGAACCTCCTCAAGTTTAAGCTGGGAAGATTCCTCAGCATTCACCGCAAAAACTAGGAACGATTCGCAACCCGTATTTACGAGTCGCTGAGCTTTTAAAGCAGAAATCCGAGGGATTGAGTTTCTATTCTTTCTTCCCGAAAATTCAAACTCCTCTCCCTCTGGCGATCGAAACCTAACTACCCTTTTTGAACAATCAATAATGGCTCCGTATTTCGAAAGCCAATCCATCCCGAATATAATATCGTAATCATTCATCGGGATTACTATTAGGTTCACATCTAACTCTCTACCCTCAATTCTTACGGGACATTTCTCAACCACCAAATTTGATCGAGTTGGATCCCCATGTGGTAAAGATACCACGAAATCACATAATCATATCAAAGTATTACACTTAACTTACAGGCGAGGCTGGTTCTCCCGGCTTTTGAGTGGCAGTACATGGACAGTCTTCAGAATCTAAAGCCTAAGCTCTGATACCACCTGTGGCGACCCTACTTCCTAATTAAGTTAATTGGCGGATTTCCCCGCAACAGAACACGCGGAAGACCCGATAAAATTTTCTTTTTTTTTTTTTTTAAAATAACCTACATAGTATTATATCGGGTTTACAAAAATATCTACTATTAATACTTTGGGCCGAAGCCCCAAAATTTCAAACCCAATATCAAACACTATGCCACTCCACAGGTCGCGTCCCATGTACTGCGCCACCCTCAAAAGTCCGTGGAGTCACCGCCGCCAGCTCGCCATGAATCGCAACCCTGACACTAGTCGGTGTCGGGTTCATTCTTACCTACAAACAAAAATAGGATAGAACCCTGAGCTATTGCCCAGTAGGTGATTACATAACATGCAATACGTGCGTGCACTCCACCCAATCCCGGTTCCTCACAATATAATATAATGCACACTCGACAAATCTCATCTATCAATTCTCAATTCTCAACAGGGCCCTAGGTCAGACTCGGCACCCACGCGCGCAATGGCAAAGTACACCATCAACCATGCGGTAGCCCACACCGGCCGCGCCGGGTCGCTCCTTCCGCACACAATCTCAACCCGACGGCTTTTTCCCCGAATGTTATACCACAAGTTCGGGTAGACAGGAATCTCACATCTGTCTGCCGTCCCTGAGCCAAATAATATCCGGTGGTTTACACCTCGGGTGGCTCAATCCCGAGTAGATGGGTGTCGCAAACCCCCTCTCCCACCAAGTGCATAATCGAGTCTGAACCTGACTGCCAAAATCGGCAACTCTACCCTTCTCACATTCGACACAATATCGTGTCACCGTATCATTACGGTACCTTCACCTCTCTTATGCATGTCGTGAAATGCATATCACATTCGTCACATATATCACGTATTATTTCTTACAAATAATACCCCAAAATACTCTCGTATCTTAAATAAGGGTTGACCCGAAAATTCTAGTCAAAGTATGAATATACTTTGATTTAAAGATAAAATGAACTTAAAATAATTTTATTTGAATATTTGGGCCTAATTTAAGACAAAAGTCCAAAAATAATTAGACTGGTCGAATCGTGAAGTTCGGTCAACTTCAGACTTTTTTTTTTTTTTTTTTTTTTTTAAAAGCATATGGTCAACCCGACATTTGGAGTCAAAATTCGGGACTCTTCACAGTGTTAGCGGTATTGCCCGAATTTAGATTTGCGCGTCATTTGATCGAATTTGCGAAGTCTGATTTAGTTCGCGTGTCACCCGAAATTCACTCACAGGAATCACCCCGCGAAATTCAAGTTGACCCGCGAAACTTTAGTCCGACCCGCTACTTCTCTCACAGGAATCACCCTGTGGTCGACCTGCGAAATTAATTCTGACCCTCGAAAAACCCATTTACTCACACAATAAAATCCATTTGAGTCCGCGAAGAACTTTTCGCGACCCGAATATAATTCGCGAACTAAACTTCGGCGAACTATCGAAAATCTGCCCGAATTTCAACCTTTCAAATTTGGCGAAATTTAAAATTTGGCCCGCGACCTTCTTTTCTCACTCACATCTTTACAAATCTTTCGGCCCGCGAATTTTATCGTAGCCCGCGATTTTCTTTCCTCTCTCACACTTCACGAACCTTTTTGGCCCGCGAATTCTTTTCAACCCGCGAATTTCTCATGAGCTGAAACTTTCTTCATCTCATCGAAATTCATATTTTCCAGAACTTCATCACATGAATCCGTTCCAGATTTCACATAAACATGTAAGAATTCACAGAACTCATATATTGAGCTCAAACTTAACATCTCAACACAGCAAATACAACACATAATCATTCAAAGCTCCCGAAATTCATGAATTCGGATGACCTTTCATCCAAATTCGTTAAACTAAATAAATCAAACTTAAAAACAGTTTGTAGGGGTTAAAAACCACCTACCTCACTTCCAAGTTAGCCGAAATTGCTTAGTTCTTCTCTGCTTTTCTTCGTTTGTTTTCTTTCGTTTGATATTTTCGTTTGTCCTTATCACCTTTTGAGATAAACCTTTTAAAAGAAAAGTTACGTTTCCTTTCTCTTAAGGAAATCTCTTATTGGGCCTACTTTAAATTAATTTGGGCCCATATCTATTTATTTTACTCAAAGAGTATTTTTTCTTATTTTCGGTTCAATTTCCCGAAAATTCGCTTTGTCCGAAAATTAACTTCATAATTTTCCGAAAATTACAGAATAATTTTCACGCTAATTGCGCATTATTCCCGTATTAATTTTACGGGTATTACAGTAATCGAAAAATTAAGAGTGATCGAAAAATTTCGTGAAGTTTGACATTAAAAGTTTTTCAAGTGTTAATTATTCGATCGAAATATGTTTTCGCTAAATTTTGACTCGAAAATTTAAATGATCGATAATCTTGTGATCGAAAAACTAGTTTTACTATTACAAGTTTTTCCTGTCAAAATTAGATATTTATTTAGCGAAAACAGTATCCGTCGAAAAAATGCGCTTTATTACGCTCGAAAAAGATATTTATATATGACTCGAAAAACTAATTATCGAAATAATGTTTTTCGAGTCTTATATTAGAGTAAAACACAAGACAACAGTGTTTGTCATCGAAAAATTTCTTGTCTGCATCGAAAAATATTTTTCGAGCCAAGTTTTTCGATCGAAAAAACGATTAAAGAACAGGCTTCAAGTTCAATGTAACAGTGAAAAATCCAGATTCAACCAAAAGGTTCAAGTTAGGAGCTGAAATTCTGGATAATCACTCGTTTCTTAGTTCTGAATATGAACAAACACAAGATTAACCACGTTTTACAGCAAAATATATCGATTATGAAGAAAATCAAATCGGAATAAAAACTTAATCGCAAACGCAAATATCGATCTAAATCGAAAATCTGAATTAATATGACATTCTAAGCGATTGAAATAAGTACGAAAATCATTCCTAACATATAATCTATCACTTAATCAGCATGATCATCAACGAAATTCGCAAACATTAAGCAAATTGATCAAAATCTATTTCACGTGAGTTTTTCGACTGGAAAATTATTTTGATCTTATAATTGCGAATTCAATCCAAAAGCGATCATGATCGGCTCTGATACCAATTGTTAGGTCCTCATATATCAATTACCGATCGATCTAAGCATGAATTCTAGATATTCGAATGCTAAATCTTGTAAAATACATTCGGTCGAATATCTTCTTTCAAGATCTTGAGAGAGAGTGTTTCTCGATAGCTATTCTCTCTTTTAGAATGTGAATTCAATGCTTGTGTTTTTCCAAAAATGAACTTGTATTGACTTTGATAGTGTACATTGTGTTTATATGTGGCGACCCTACTTCCTAATTAAGTTAATTGGCGGATTTCCCCGCAACAGAACACGCGGAAGACCCGATAAAATTTTTTTTTTTTTTAATTTAAATAACCTACATAGTATTATATCGGGTTTACAAAAATATCTACTATTAATACTTTGGGCCGAAGCCCCAAAATTTCAAACCCAATATCAAACACTATGCCACTCCACAGGTCGCGTCCCATGTACTGCGCCACCCTCAAAAGTCCGTGGAGTCACCGCCGCCAGCTCGCCATGAATCTCAACCCTGACACTAGTCGGTGTCGGGTTCATTCTTACCTACAAACAAAAATAGGATAGAACCCTGAGCTATTGCCCAGTAGGTGATTACATAACATGCAATACGTGCGTGCACTCCACCCAATCCCGGTTCCTCACAATATAATATAATGCACACTCGACAAATCTCATCTATCAATTCTCAATTCTCAACAGGGCCCTAGGTCAGACTCGGCACCCACGCGCGCAATGGCAAAGTACACCATCAACCATGCGGTAGCCCACACCGGCCGCGCCGGGTCGCTCCTTCCGCACACAATCTCAACCCGACGGCTTTTTCCCCGAATGTTATACCACAAGTTCGGGTAGACAGGAATCTCACATCTGTCTGCCGTCCCTGAGCCAAATAATATCCGGTGGTTTACACCTCGGGTGGCTCAATCCCGAGTAGATGGGTGTCGCAAACCCCCTCTCCCACCAAGTGCATAATCGAGTCTGAACCTGACTGCCAAAATCGGCAACTCTACCCTTCTCACATTCGACACAATATCGTGTCACCGTATCATTACGGTACCTTCACCTCTCTTATGCATGTCGTGAAATGCATATCACATTCGTCACATATATCACGTATTATTTCTTACAAATAATACCCCAAAATACTCTCGTATCTTGAAATAAGGGTTGACCCGAAAATTCTAGTCAAAGTACGAATATACTTTGATTTAAAGATAAAATGAACTTAAAATAATTTTATTTGAATATTTGGGCCTAATTTAAGACAAAAGTCCAAAAATAATTAGACTGGTCGAATCGTGAAGTTCGGTCAACTTCAGACTTAAAAGCATATGGTCAACCCGACATTTGGAGTCAAAATTCGGGACTCTTCACAGTGTTAGCGGTATTGCCCGAATTTAGATTTTGCGCGTCATTTGATCGAATTTGCGAAGTCTGATTTAGTTCGCGTGTCACCCGAAATTCACTCACAGGAATCACCCCGCGAAATTCAAGTTGACCCGCGAAACTTTAGTCCGACCCGCTACTTCTCTCACAGGAATCACCCTGTGGTCGACCTGCGAAATTAATTCTGACCCTCGAAAAAACCCATTTACTCACACAATAAAATCCATTTGAGTCCGCGAAGAACTTTTCGCGACCCGAATATAATTCGCGAACTAAACTTCGGCGAACTATCGAAAATCTGCCCGAATTTCAACCTTTCAAATTTGGCGAAATTTAAAATTTGGCCCGCGACCTTCTTTTCTCACTCACATCTTTACAAATCTTTCGGCCCGCGAATTTTATCGCAGCCCGCGATTTTCTTTCCTCTCTCACACTTCACAAACCTTTTTGGCCCGCGAATTCTTTTCAACCCGCGAATTTCTCATGAGCTGAAACTTTCTTCATCTCATCGAAATTCATATTTTCCAGAACTTCATCACATGAATCCGTTCCAGATTTCACATAAACATGTAAGAATTCACAGAACTCATATATTGAGCTCAAACTTAACATCTCAACACAGCAAATACAACACATAATCATTCAAAGCTCCCGAAATTCATGAATTCGGATGACCTTTCATCCAAATTCGTTAAACTAAATAAATCAAACTTAAAAACAGTTTGTAGGGGTTAAAAACCACCTACCTCACTTCCAAGTTAGCCGAAATTGCTTAGTTCTTCTCTGCTTTTCTTCGTTTGTTTTCTTTCGTTTGATATTTTCGTTTGTCCTTATCACCTTTTGAGATAAACCTTTAAAAGGAAAGTTACGTTTCCTTTCTCTTAAGGAAATCTCTTATTGGGCCTACTTTAAATTAATTTGGGCCCATATCTATTTATTTTACTCAAAGAGTATTTTTCTTATTTTCGGTTCAATTTCCCGAAAATTCGCTTTGTCCGAAAATTAACTTCATAATTTTCCGAAAATTACAGAATAATTTTCACGCTAATTGCGCATTATTCCCGTATTAATTTTACGGGTATTACATTATACATATTTTGATAGTCCTACAATATCCGTGTTTCCCTAATTACGCCCCTCAAGGATAACAAAATAACAAAGCACAATTCTAAAGTCTCTTCATCTAACTTGAGTTTTTCGTTTGAATCTGGATTTTTACTGTTCCATTGAATTCGAGTTGTGTTCTTGGATCATTTTTCGATCGAAAAACTTGGCTCGAAAATCTTTTTCGAATAAGTTTACTGGCGAAAAGTTTTTCGATACTCATACTGTTTATGCGAGTTTCACTCAAATTTAAGACTCGAAAAACTTTATTTTCGATAAATATCTTTTTCGAGCGTAACTAAGCGTAAATTTTTTCGACGAATATTGTTTTCGCTAGATAAATATCTACTTTTGACACGAAAAACTTGTTTTAGTATTACAAGTTTTTCGATCTCAAGTTTTTCGAACAACTAAATTTTAAAGGAAAAATTTAGCGAAACCATATTACGATCGAATATTTCAAACTAGAATAACTTTTGGTCAACTAATTGAGTCAAACTTAACGAAATTTTCGATACTTCAATTTTTCGATTAAAAATATTTCGATAAAAGTTTTTCGACTACAAATATTTCGACTGAAAATTTTTTCGATACACTATTTTTCGATAGGATAAAGTTGCAAAACTTTTTTCGCTCGCAAAATAATTTTCGATAAACATACCTCGAAATATTAAACGATCGAAAATAATTTTCGATTATAAGGATCGAAATTTTTCAAACTGAAAATCTTACTGCTCGAAAACCTTTTAACATATTTTACAAACACACACACATTTTACACTGACCTGAATTTTTAGGGAATCAAAATCGTAATTTTCAAAACTTACGAAAAATATTTTTTCGAATAATCATTTTCTACACTACAAAATTTCGATCAAAATCATAAATTCAAATTTTGTCAGCAAAATTTTGAAGTGTCAATTTTTATACTAAATATTTTTCGTACTAAAAAACAATTTCCGTTTTAACCGAAAAATAGGTGCAAACCAAAAATTACTAACAAGTTTGTCACTTGTGAAGTACTTTACCTTCTCAACTCCAAACTTTCACGAGATCCTACAAATCAACTACTACAATGGATGCTTACGCACTAGGAAATGATGTCCGCCATCCAATTCTACGAAGAGGCGAATACACCGTATGGAGAAGCCAATTTATAAACTTCTTGGAGACAAAAGATCGAGCTACGAATTTGATAACTTCTAGGTCCCGCTCAATTTTGTCTTATCCAAGAAGGCGATGCCACAAATAATCCTCTCATATAGAGGTAAATATCCGATTTCTTCCTTCGGTTCAACCGAAGCGAAAGAAGATATCCATGCAAATATGTCAAAACAAGAATTTGGACGAAAAGGATATACACACCATATTCGACAATCTCGCTCAACACGAGGAAGAATTAGGAAGACTCAATACCTCTAGTTTCGGAAAGAAAAACTAGTCAATCACGTAAAGATAAAAGCATTAAACTGCCGAGTTCTTCAGAAGAAGAAGACGAGTCAGAATCGGATTCCGAGCCCGATATGAAAGAGTTCAAGAAACAATGGACTCTCATTACTAAAATGATGAGCAAAACGTTCTACGAAAAAAATCCTCCTCCTCCGCTAATCGACTTCGGACCTCAAGCTCAAAGCACAAGGAAAGACCGGCCGAATCGTCAGAATAAAAAACAACCAGAGAGCCACAAAAATGCTACAATTGTGGTAAAACAGGGCACTTCGTCAGTGAATGCAATCTTCCGAAGAAGAAAGACGCCAACTACTACTCAAAGACATTTCAACTAACTAAACAAAGGGAAGCTTTTCAACTAACTGAACAAGAGCATTGACTAGAAGACACAACTGATTCTGACAACGATAATCTAGCTCTAATGGCATTTCTTGATGATGCCTCAGACGGAAGCTCAACAAGGAGGTCAGACGATGACAAAGCATCAACCTCATCTCAAGAGGTAGCTACACCTAAATCTAAATAATTAATCATGTTAAAATCTTTACAAATTAAACATGCTAACATAAAAAATGAGCAGAAAATTACAAAAGAGTTAGAGGAGAGACTAGCACTTAGCGAAAATAATTTCCAAAAGCAAATAGATAAAACAGTTCACTTAGAAATCTCTTATCTAATGCTAAGGAAACCATAACTAGTCTTGAAATAGCTACTTTTGAGATAAAAATTAACGACCTTAGTAAAACTCTTAGCGATAGTCACAGAGATTTAGAAACTTCTAGAAATAATTATAAGGAAATCTCTAACGAACGTAGGAAGCTTTACACTAAGATTAAGACTTTAGAGATCTTCTAACAAAAAGGGGACAAACTGATCAGACAATTTTTCTAAATCAACCTCATGATATAGAGTTTTATAATCTTGTTGAAGGCTTAAGTTTTAACAAATCCTTGTAACTTGAAAAGGGTAAATATAAAACAATTATATGATATTAAGTACATGGGTTTAGGATTAACTTCTTTAATGGCTTTTACTAACTCTTCCGAAATAAATGCCTTAGAAAGAATCCAAAAGAAAAGCCACAACTAGGATTGACATTCCCTTGGATTACACTGATTTGACTAATAGTGACCAGACACGAGAAATAAACATGTCTAGTGATTATAATTCAATATATCCTTTAGAAGATATCCCTAAAGTTGAGGAAGAAAATATTGATCATTCTAAAAATTATACTTTCTGTTATATTCCCACTATTATTAAGAAAATAGTTGATTTGAACTCCTCCCTATAAACATAGAAAGAATTTTGAAGCAGAAAAGAATGCGCTTTTAATGGAGATTTTTAATCTAAAAATTACTCAGTTTTGACTAACATTTTAAAATCTTGTCCTGATTCAATTTTGAAAGAGAAATCTTTAATCAAGGACAAGACTAAATTTAAGAATACACCTCCCATTATTTTACAAAATATTTGAAAAGAAAAATTTTCTTTAAAAAGCATAAAAAAAGGGAAAAGACTCCTTAAATGCTTCGAAAGCAAAAAAGATTTTTACTAATTCTTTTTCTACTCCGTCCACAGGTAAAGTAGTTAAAGTGATGAAGCATGAAAAGGAGAGATTGTCTAGCATAGAATTTATGAAGAAAAATGATATAAATGACTTATTTTCTAAACATTCTTGTGTATCAAAAACTAAGGACACTCGTGAGAAGACAACCATTTCTAATTTTCATGTTATTGCTTTAACTTATGCTTTAATGTCTATTAATTTTGAAAGCACAAATATTGAAACCGGCTCCACTTCCAAAAACAAATACCATCATTCTAAGACAAATGCAAGTCTTAAGTCTCATAGGAGACAAGATCCGGCTATTAAGCAAGCTTATAGCTCGATTCACTCTTGCCCTCATCTAAGGTACCATGTCCAAGTACACTCGGCTAAACACCTTAGGAGACTAGCTAGAGAAAAGATTTTCTCATGCACAAGGACTAATAAGACATTTGTCCAAGTTGAAATTAATCTACCATGTAAGGTTCACCACCCTCAATGCGTTCCAGCACACCATCTAGACCAATGCAAGCCAACAAGGTCAAGTTGCCTAAAGAGGTACCACTTAAACCAACTACCTCTAAGTTGGTTTGAGTACCTTAGAACACTAATTGTTTAGAAACCAAAACTGAACAAACTTTAACTACTAAATCTGCTAATCAGAGAGGACCCATTTATAAGTGGGTACCTAAGTCTCTCTAAACCTTGCTATGCAGATTCATCATGTGTGGTATCTAGATTCTGGTTGCTCCACACACATTATGCGAAATCAAGAATTGTTGAGCAACTATCAAGACCGATACAACGGTAAAGTCCGTTTCAGCAACAACGATTCAGCTCCAATACTATGCTTCAGAGATATAATTCTAAAGAATATGACAATAAAAGATGTCTCTTACGTCCAAGGTCTCAAACACAACTTGTTCAGCATAGGAAAATTTTGCGATAAAGGATTTCAAGTGGTATTTCTAGCTGATCAGTGCAGAATCTTAAATAATCAGAATCAAGAACTTCTTACAGGATCTCGAAGATCAAATCTCTACACCATTAATCTGACAGTTGTACAACCTTCCATGGTTGTTTGCCTCATCTCACAGACAACAATTAAAAGGAACATCTCATTGCATCAACGAATGCCTCATCTAAATCTCAAAGCTCTTCACAAGCTTTCTACTAAAAAGTTGGTCAACGCTCTACCAACTATTTCACTTCAACAAGAGCATCAATGTTCGGCTTGTCAAATGGGAAAAATTAAAGCGAGCTTCACACAAACTCAAGCAAGTAGCTTCCACATCTCGACCTTTGGAATTACTCCACATGGACCTTTGTGGACCAATGCGAACATAAAGCATCAACGGTCGTAAGTATGTGGTAGTAATTGTCGACAACTATTCTCGCTACACTTGGACAAGATTTCTACGAACTAAAGATGAGACTGAAGACTTGATAATAAGTTTTGTGAATACAACTCAGAATCTCCTGCAACAGAAAATCCAAGTAATCAGGACTGACAATGAGACCGAATTAAAGAATCAGCGTCTCAGACACTTACTATCAGTCATTTGGAATCATTCAACATTTTTCAGTTGCTAAAACGCCTCAACAAAATGGCGTCGTAGAACGAAAGAACCCGACTTTGGTTGAAGCTGCAAGAACAATGCTTTTACATTCCTGTCTCCCTCACTTTCTATTGGCTGAAGCAGTGAGTACATCTTGCTTTACGTAAAATTGGACGATTATTCACAAATGCTTTCAAAAGATGCCGTAAGAGATAATAAATCAAAGGATTCCGAATATCTCGTTCTTCAAAGTCTTCGGGTGTTAATGCTTTATGGGCAACAATCGAGAACATCGAAGCAAGTTCGATCCTAAAGCATTTAAAATCGTCTTTGTCGGATATTCATCCACTTCTAAAGTATACTGCATCTATATCAAGTCTTCTCGTTCAATATTGGAAAGCTACAACGTCACTTTTTTCGAGGTGACCGAGTTGGCTTCTGAAGAAGACCGTTCAGAACCCGAGCGTATAGGCGTGTTGCCACAAAGTTAACAAATACCGACTACATCTACCTCATCGTCAGAAGAAGCAATGCCCGCTGATTTGGAAGACTTGGATTCTCATTTTGAACTTTTTTATCATAATGAGTCTCAAATGCCTGCTTCGTCCCATTCTATACCAAGCAACGCACGTTCCCCTTCGATGGTAGATATTACAATTGAGATTTCCAACCCTCAAACTCCAACAAATGTTCTAGATTCTCCTAATTCTGAATCACCAACTAGTGCAGCAGCTCCTACTAATGCCGATGCGGAAATTTCTTCAAATTCAACTTTAGAAATATATTTCCCTATTACGAATGATCAGCCTATCAATTCAGGATATCTCGACCTACATATCAACGATGGATCTACTTCGGTTCTTCCTCATGAATGCAAGTGGACTCGAGCTCATCCCGTAGATCAAATAATTTGTGATCCTTCAAGTGGAGTACGAACTAGGACATCTACACAAAGCGGACTATTCACGTGCTTCTTAAGCCAAAACGAACCACTCAACGTAGCCGAGCCCTTAAAGACACGGATTGGGTGATAGCAATGCAAGATGAACTCAAGCAATTCGAGCGTCTACGAGTTTGGAGACTAGTTCCTCGACCGCATGGCAGAACAATTTTAGGAACTAAATGGGTCTTCAAAAATAAGAAAAACGAGAACAGTGAAATTATCAGGAACAAAGCACGACTCGTAACCAAAGGGTACAATCAACTAGAAGGCATCGACTACGACGAGACATAAAGACTTCAAAGTCTATCAAATGGATGTAAAAACCGCTTTTCTCAACGGCGTGTTAAAAGAACAAGTCTACCTCGCGCAACCCGAAGGGTTCGTGCACGAATATCATTATGATTATGTCTATCGATTGGATAAAGCTCTATACGGACTAAAACAAGCTCCTCGTGCTTGGTATAATGTTCTAAGCGAATTTCTAGTAAAATCCAAATATATAAGAGAAACAATCTATACGACACTATTCATCAAAAAGCAATGCAAGGACTTAATGATCGTTCAAGTTTACGTCGATGACATCATCTTCGGCTCGACAAATGAACGACGCTGTCAGAAATTTGGTGATCAGATGAAGACTAAATTTGAGATGAACTTAATGTTGGGAAAGGTACCCGGTTTGTACCCGAGACTCAACGCCCCGGGATACGGTGCGGAATAAAATTTTTTCCGGGTTTCTTCGCAGCTCGGATCGAAAATTCTAATCACGTTGACACGTAATATGGCGGGTCATACCCGTGAGAGATTACCTTTGAAGCGAGTAGCAGCTCCTCGTCGATTGCGTCGTCGGCCGCGGTCGTGTTGGGTATCGTCTAGATCGTCACGCCGACCTCGCAGTGTACCACGGTTTCGATTCTCCGAAGATGGCTAGAGAGAATTGATCCGTCGCTCGGGAGAGTGGTTTGCATTTGTGTGTTCGTGTTTCGATTCTCGGGTCGAGAAATTTCGCGTCGATTCTACCAGTCCATATTTCATAAGGGATCTGGTCGATAGAACTAGAAGGGATTCGGTTTAAAACGTGCGTTGCGGTTAATAACGCATGACCCCACAGCGACAGTGGCAGGTCTGTGTAACTTAGCATTGATCGAACCTTGTCCAACAGCGTTTGATTTCTGCGTTCGGACACACCATTTAATTGTGGTGTTCCCGGCGGTGTCATCTGTGAAATGATCCCGTTCTCTTTCAAGAACTCGTCAAACTCGAGACTCATGTACTCGCCACCTCGATCAGATCGAATGGCCTTTATATGATTCCCAGTTTGTTTTTCTACTAAAGCCTTATATTCCTTGAACTTATCAAGGGCTTCAGACTTGTATCTCATAAGATATACCTTCCCAAATCTTGAATGATCGTCGGTGAAGGTAATAAAGTAGTGAAAATTACCTCGAGCCGCTTCCCCGAATGGCCCACAAACGTCTGTATGAATCAAAGTGAGAAGTTCTGTGGCTTTTTGGAAAGTCCCGGTAGAGGGAGATTTAGTCATCTTTCCAAGGACCCAACGGCTTAATCATGCCATTTTTCTCCAACTCACGAATTTTTTGATCTCCTGCATGACCAAGTCGAAGATGCCACAATTGTCTCATATTGGTCTCTAATTTTCGTTTGTTGGTAATTGTGTTCACAGATTCAGTTTTATCTTTGACATTTAGATAATATAATCCGTTAAGTAAAGTTGCACTTCCGACGCATTTATTTCCAAAATAAATATCGCAAATATTATTACTAAAGCGGAACTCATATCCGTTTCCGCTCAAAACGGGAATAGAAATAATATTCTTAAGCCCTCTGGACAATACTAAACAATCAGAAAGCAATAACTGATGTCTACTAGATAAAACAAGAGTTCTTGATCCAATGTGGGTCGCCGGCACACTATGTCCGCTTCCTACGTTGATCATGACCTCTCGATCCGCCAACCTCCTACTTCGTTCCAGACCCTGGTTTGAAACACAAATGTAAGCGCTAGCTCCTGAGTCTAGGATCCATGAAGTGGAGTACACAGTCATAGAACAATTAGTTTCTAAAACATAAAGTTCTTTATCTGAGGCGGCTAGCTTCGGGCAATCGCGCTTCCAATGGCCGAGCTCATTGCAGTGAAGGCATTTGTCCGTAGGCTTGGCGCCTTTAGTCACGTTTTTCTTGGCCTTGCCTTTTGAAACTCCTCCCTTGGGCTTAATGGGCTTGTCCGACTTTATCTTTCTAATCGACTTCCGAGTCTTATAAGTCGCAACAAGAGCCACTTCCTTTCCCTTTATCTTTTTCATCAGAGTTTGGGCCGTTGACAACTAGTTCATCAACTCAGTTAATGTCATCTCGACCCTATTCAGATTATAATTCACAATGAAGGGATTAAAGGAAGCCGGCAGTGACTGGAGCACGAGATCGTTTTGGAGCTCATTGTCCATGAGGAAGTCGAGTGCATCGAGTCTCTCGATCAAACCGATCATTTTCAGCACATGTTCTCTAACGTCTCTGCCCTCATCCATTTTGCAATGAAACAGTTGCTCTGTCAAAGAGTAGCGAGCACTCCTGGAGTGTTCACCAAAGAGCTCCTTCAAATGAAGCAAAATGGCGCCCACTTCCATTTCCGAGTGGCTTCGCTGCAACTCATTGCTCATGGATAGGAGTATATAGTCCTTGACCTTTGGCTCGTATATTTGCCACTTGACATACGCAGCCCGGTCGTCGTCACTCGCATCAGTCCCTGGGACTTGCGGTGTAGGGGAATCGAGGACATAAGTCAAAGACTCCATACCTAGAACTATCCTGAGGTTACGGAGCCAGTCCACGTAGTTTGGTCCTACCAAACGGTTCTTTTCAAGCAGCATGTTTAAAAGATTCGTCAAAGTAACTAGAAAGAAAATAACTCTGCAGAAGATAAAGATCACATAGTTAGGTTTATTCTATCATTCATCAAGCGCAAACACGGACTTTTCGTTTCGCTTGACTCCCACTATTTTTGTCGAAAATTCTATTCTCCCGATTTAAGAATTTCGGAAACTTCGTTGAGTAGTTTTATAGTGGAGTTGAGGTCCCCGACTCGATTAGACATGCTCAGCCTTTAACGCAATATTTGGTCTGCCTAATCGATCGAAGTCGAATTTCACTCGAACCCATCCTATGAGTATTTCAACTATCTTTGTCTCAGTTAGTGACCCTCACGGCTAACCCTGCATTTTGGGTATAACTGTCTAAGTGCAACCTAATCAACTTATGCTCTAACCGCACATTTGAATTCCGCCTTGCTGCCTTACGCTTCGTGGGCGGAATATGCTATGGTGAGCGTCGTCAAACGAACTCGAAACGCTAATGTTGGGCTTGATGTACGGCGCCAACTTACTCGGAACAAACCGTACAAACTCCCTAACACCAGACATCTCAAGCATGATAGGAGACAGGAACCCAATTCCTTTTCTCACTTAGTATTTATCAAACGGGAGAAAAAACCTTTTTCACAAGAGCACATAACGCATGCATATCATTTCACAAATCGACACGTACGTAAGTAGTAAATAAACCCTAGGAAAATAAACTACAAGGCAACACGAACGGGTTATTTATATTCTAGCCCTATTACGTGAATTATGTGTATGTGGCTTCAAAAATTCATCGGTTCTCCGTATGGGCTTTGAAGTCGATAATCGCCCTTTATCATTCGAACGGCCTCCAAGTCGTCAATCGTCCACCAAGTCATCTTCTCCCGGGGAGTCGTCAACCGTCGAATAGCTTCGTGTATTCTAAACTAAGCCTAATCTAATAAAGACTTTGAAGACAACACGGGGGGATCATCAGTCCCAAACAACCCGTAAAAGACAAATACAACCCGGGGGGACGAGGCCCTTAACAAATAACCCGGAAAACCAAATAGAAATCCTAAACCCGTAAGTGTGCCGTAAATCATAATCATAACGAGCACGTTGACAATTTCATGAATTCTAACCGAAACCGACAATTTGGGCCTTAAATGGGCCAGGCCCGATAAAAAGGCCCGTTAGGGTTTTTGGGCGAAAAACCCTAGGCGGCCGTCGTGTCCCGGAGGCTGCAGTTTCGTGTGGGTACGCGGCTGTCCGCGCACCGCTGGCGCTGTCGTCAGAGGTGGCACCACCATCGGACAGCGGTGTGCCGCTGCCCGAGGCAGCGGCGCGGTGGTTCGGGTCTTCGTTGCTCGAACCCGCGGCAGCGGATATGCCGTCGCACGGCGCGGCTCCGCGTGCGGCTGTCTGTGTGTCGCAGCGTCTCGACGGTGGTGCCTTCGACCCCGTCGAGCGGTATGGTGGTCGTGGGTTGGCAAGCGACGCATCGAGTAGCCCCACGCGCCTGTAAAGAACCTAGAGAGTCGGGCTTGCGATTGGCTAAGTCGACTCAATGTGTGTTTTGCGTATTAATAAAGGCATTATTCGTTTATTGGTTATATGAGTTCTTTACTTGCGAGACTGTGAATTCGTACTCGGCGGTCTAAGCCCGGCAATCACAAATATCCATCAAGACCGCATCTGTCCCGCTGACCCATGCAATAGCAAATCGGATCTAGCGAAACCAGTGATAGTCAAGACTTCAAAGTCAACTCCGTCAAAGCCCATTTCGGTCTAAGGTTCAAGCAGACTACTATAGTTTTTGTCGTCGATCATTGATACTCCTTGAGTAATAAGCCATGTTTGATCGTACGACCTGCGAGTCAGTGTCCATGAAACGATTCAATCCCTTGATTCGACTCATATCACAAGTTATGACTTCCGCTTCCAAGCGGTATATCGGCACACGATAAGTCATCTACAAATAAGCCATGATTGGTTTTCCAGCACCCAACTGAAACCTAAGGCTTATGGACATTTTATGTTCGAGGTTACGAGTCCACTGGTGCCTTCCTCTCTCGTACCCATCGAGAATAGTGACTCAACTCGACACATTTGGATTTATTCATTTATTGCTTTACCCGATGTTAAGTAAAGAACTCATATAACCAATAAACGAATAATGCCTTTATTAATACACAAAACAATGTTTGATTACATTGACAATCGAATGATAAATAAGCTAATGCTCTATACATATCCAATCCTCGTATAGCATTCGAGGGCATATCCCTAACACTTAATGGGCAAACTTCAATTCTTTCTTAGACTTCAAGTCAAGCAACTCGACGATTGAATCTTCATCAGTCAAACCAAGTATTTAAGAGACATTCTGAAGAGATTTAATTAAGAGAGATTTAATTAAGACAAGAGCACGCCTATGATTATTCTCATATCAACAAATTGTAAATCGGATGATGATCCCTCTCGCAAGGCAGTCAACATCACAACTTATCGGCGTATTATTGGCTCTCTTCTCTAGTTAACGTCAAGCCAACCCGACATCATGTTTGTCACTTGCCTCTGTGCTCGTTTTCAGGCTGACCCGAAGGAGTCCCACATGCACGCGGTCAAGCGTATTCTACGCTATCTCAAAGGCACTCCCAACCTAGGGTTATGGTATCCTAAAGACAATGATTTTAGATTAATTGGCTATATTGACGCTGATTATGCAGGTTGCCGAATGGACAGAAAAAACACGTCTGGCGGAGCACAATTTCTAGGCGATAAGTTGATCTGCTAGTCCTCAAAGAAACAGAATTGCGTGTCAACTTTGACGGCCGAAGCGGAGTACGTCGCGGCTGCCAGCTGTTGCTCTCAAGTTCTATGGATGATGATGCAACTACGCGACTACGAGTTTGAATTTAATAACATTCCCATTTATAGTGATTCTCAAATAGCTATTACCATTACTTGCAATCATGTTCCCCATTCACGCACGAAACACATAGATATTCGATTCTATAAAAGATCATGTAGAAAAAGGCACTATAGATATGTATTTTGTTAAAACATAGCTTCAACTTGCCGATTTATTCACAAAGGCATTGGATGAAAAACGATTCCAATTCCTTATTGCTAAGCTTGGCATGTTGAATCTCAATCATGCTTGAAATGTGCTTCACATGCTCTATTATGTTTACGTATGATATTCTATGTGCTTCTTGAACTTATTTGCTATATCTTTCGTGATTTTATTTTGCAGTTTTTTTTAAATAAATAAATAAAAATATATAATAAATAATATGGTATATATAATAAAAATAATAACATAAAATAAAATAACAATGAGGGATGACGATAATTTTGTCTGTTTTGATTTACTCACAAAAATATTTCTTTGATATATGCCTAGTTGTTTGCTTAAAAATTCATATGACATTCTTTTATTCAAAGAGCTTAATTTGTTTCACTACACACAAAGTCACTTCATAAATGTGAGATTTTGAGCCTCAATATTATTTTTAAGGATATTGAGTGTGTCACACTTCCAATACTTATTTCTTGATTTGTATTCTGTGGCCTCATTCTTGCTTTGTGTTAGTTCGTCATGAAAATGATAAGGGTAATTTTGGAAATTCCTCACTTGGCCCAAATCATCAATCCTTTACTATTTCCTCTAGTAATCCCCTTTGAGCCTTCTCCAATATTATTTTTCTTTTGAAACCCGATCAAGCCTTCAACCTTATTCATAAGTTTTGGGGTTGTTCAATCAAGAAAAAGTGGGGGAGAAACGAAGATGCACTTGATGAACTTCTCCCAATCATTTTAAAAAAAGAAACATGGATCACGCTGTGAACTTCTCCTAGATAATCTCGTATACTCCTAGAAGAAAAGCACCTTGAAGTGAACTTCTCCAACGATAATCTATATCTTATATCGAGAAAACAGAAGAGGAGCACGGTCTTGGGTTCGAATTCCATAGCTGTGAACCTTCACAAAGAACACGGTCTCGGCCCGAAAACAAAAGATGATCTCATCTCTCAAAGCGTCGTAAAGAAGAAGAGATTCATCTTGAGCAAGTGCAGAAGAAAAGCAAAAGGAGCATAAGTGAATTTCAAAAGGGCCTCTGGAATTGAAGAAATTTTAAGCTCACTAATCCCAAAATCTACCTTTTTAGTAAAAGCCTAAAAATAATAAACCTTTAAAAGTCCATTTGATTCAAATTGATGGACTTTCACTTGGTAAGTTGATTAAATACGCTACAGTTGATAAAATGTTGTCGTGATGATATGAGTGACATATCTACTAAATATTTCCATGATAAAAATAAATTGAGTGCTATGAGCGAACCTTGCGAGAGTTGTCAAAATGATTCATACTATGATCTTAGAATATAAGTTTAGTTACATGATTTGACGGCAAATAATTATTCTAGATGTCATGTGAAATTTTTGCGTGATAATGTTCAAAATGGACAATCTGACCGCAAAACAAAAATATTTTCGCACATTTAAATCCATTAATACATGCATTGGTCCGGAATCGACAAAATGCGAAATTTTATTAAAACGCAAAATTTTCATATACATGATTGGAGGATCATGAATCTACGTAGAATTAATTGAATGCGTTATTTGTGCTTATATCGTAAATTTTCATATGCATAATTGTATTAAATATGTGCTAAATTGGCAAAACGTTAAATGTGCATTCGTTGAGGGAGAGTTGACATGAAAATTTGTAATTATCTCCTAAATAATCTACCTGAAATCACGACTTCTCATGTTTCTATTCTAGGTTTTACAGAGAACCTTTGAGCTCATCCGATGAGTCAATTGATGAAATTCATCAAACATTGTGAGTTAATTGCATCACAAATACAGGGAGCTCTCTGAAATATTCTTTTTTGGGTGCTAAAGTAAAATTCATAAGAAATACAGGAACCTTTGAGCTCATGATTAAATTTTTTTCGTTAAACAGACCTAATTTTTAACGAAAGGCCAAAATAATTTTTCACGGCCCAAAGCCCTTTAACTTTACCTGCTCGAAAAGTATTAATATACCTTTTTCGATCAAAAAACTCTTTCTCACGCAAACAGAAAGATCACAAAACTTTTCATATTCTCAAACGCTTCAAACGGCGATTTCAATACATTCTTAATCTTCACCGATTTTCTGTCAAAAACATGCCGAATTTGAAGGTACAATCCAGTTTCGGTTCTTATTTTTTTTTTTCTGAAAAACACGAATCGTGACAGTTCTTCACAATCATTCGAAGAAATTTTTCAACTTTGCAACTTTTCGACTGAAACCACTTAAGAAATCAAAATTACTGTGTTTAGACTCGACCATTTTGATTAAAAGCATGATATTTGGATTTGCAACTGATTTCTGACCATTACGAGTCCCGATGAACTCATGATTTACCCAGAATCGTCATTTGCGTTTCTAAGCGTTGACTGTTTGATTTCAAAGTTTTTAGGTCGAAAATAGTCTTATCGCAAACAGTGCCATCGAAGAACTTTAGTTTTCGTTTAGTTTTATTCGAACGCAAAAACTCAGCGGCGAAAACCGTATGTTTTCGATATTTTTCTATTTGATCGTAAAACTTATGATAAGTCCTATTATATCCAACACAATTAAGTTCGGTTAAGAATTCGATAGAAAATGTAAAAACTTACGAAGAAAACGTTTGAATTTGGCGCGGAAGCTTGAGAGTGTTCTTCACGTTGTAAAGCTCGGTTTTCTATTAAAATGAATTCTTAACCATAATATATCACATTAGGGTTCCTTATATACCAAATAAGTTTGGTATATTTGCTAAGTAGACCTAATCTGTGACTTAATTACAATTAAGCCGAAACTACTATTTACACTACAAGATTAAGAAAACATTTATATTTGAACACAATAAAAATGTCCTAACAATCTCCCCCTTTGTGTTCAATATTCGCTTGAGCGTATGTTATCTTGTCTTGTTTTGAAAAGATTCCTCGAGTCCTAACAATCTCCTTTTTACGAGATTATTTGTATAATCTCTTCCTTCTCTTTCTTCATTGGAGATCTTCAAGCTCAACATATCTTGTAATATACTTCTTGGCATCGGATCTTTCTTCTAATTTTCTTTTGAAGTTCGTCTCCAAATGCCGGAAGGTGTGTGAGCTTGCCGGATTTTCTGGAGAATTTCCTCTTTTAGTTAAACCTTGTGTTAGGATCGGGGAATTCGATTTGACATTTGGTGAGACGTACACGAGCGGCAACTTTGGTTATTGAAGCTCGTGGTGTTTGCTTGATTCAACACGCTTAAGAATTTAGTATTTCTGATCAATCTTGCACTTTCGTTGTTGTATTGTTCCAATTTCTTTAGTACTACTACTCCCCCTCGTGATGATCGAGTGGGGAGACCGTCATGGCGATGTATCAAAATGGGGCATCGTCATTTGGCAAGAAGATTGTATCGTCGTGACAAGGAGATGGAGTTTGTAGACTTCGTAGGAAATCAAATTCGGTAATAACCCGACGGAGCCACGAAGGCGTTCCATCGATATAAAACCGAGGCCACATAGGCTTTCTGTTGACATCCCTCTAGGAGCGTTGCTCATAGAAGATGGCCTAATACCGTTGTTGGTCTGATGTTGCAACGATAGGACTTCCTTTCGATCATCGAACCATGTCTGAGAATGACATGTCTACGAAAGTTCTAACTTGATCACAAAGACCAAGTATATAAAAAGTGTATGTGTCCTAGAAATTATAAAAATTTAAGAATTGAGGACACACTAGACACGATGTGATCAATGAAAGCGTGGTACGTGGCGGATTACCACTTAGTTCAATATCTCCCACTTTCGAGTGAAGTGGTGATAGAAGACGTGGCTCCCCGTGAGAAAATGAAACATCGGTCTTTTAGGAGACGATGAGTGGGTAAGGCTTGGTTGTGCATGCGCCATTGGACCTAATGCGGCGTCTACCCGAGAGCTAATAAAATTAACACTTGTACCTATGGGGGTTAGTCCGAAATATTTGTGAGATAAGGGATTTATGTACCTTAAAAAATTTCCAAGTCATCATCGAAGTCATCTTTCTTGTTGTTCGGATGATGTAGGATAGGTGGTAGGTTGTATCGTCACAAATGCTCGAACGCATTCTGGGGTTAGGATCAAGTCGGTTTAGACTGAACCATGGGAACTAGAAATACATGCTTCCGGGATACGAGATGAGTGCTGCTTTATTTGAATCAGCAAGCCGGAGCCGGTCGTTGAGAATGAGCATTTGGATCGTCATGAAGATTGCCACCTTCGCCTTTTGGAAATATTTGGTCGTTGTAAACTCGAGATTCTTCCTTGAAGTCCGTCGAAAGTTGTCGGAGGAAATATTCATGAAGCTTAATATAGATGAGAGGATATATTTTTTTTATTTTCTTCTTCTTTCTGTTTTTTTAATTATATATGTATATTTATTAGTAATATATATTAGTATATGATATTATATATATATATATGTGGTTTGCGGGAGAGATGTTGTCGGGTTGGAGTCGAGAAGTGGAGCTATCGAAAACAAAATTCGGATGAGGTGTATCGAGAAAAAAAAAATTTCCGATGAGGTTTGCGAAAAAATATTTTCTTGATATAGTGGAGAAAATTTCTCTATAAAAAATTTTACGATAACGTTCCATGAGAAAAATTTCACGAGAAAGTTGTACGAAAAAAATTGTCGAAAAAGTTTTCGCATTACGTCTCAAGAAAGTTTGTTGGTAAGAAATGTGTCGAGAAAGTATTGCTAGAAAATTTCTCGAGAAAGTGTAGAAAATTTATCAGTAAACTTTGTCGGTAGAATTTTAAAAAATTCAATATTTAAAAACTATATCTATAATTTTATTTCTCCCTCTCAAATAATGCTTCCAAAATAAAGTTTCTCCCCCTAGGAAGTTGCGTATTAAGATTAAAAAAATATTACGAATCTCTTTCCCTTAATGCATTCGTTTAAAGTTTTAACTCCCCCTCAAATATTAAAATTGTTGCTCCTTCTTGAAAGAAATAAGAGTCGTTCCTCTTTAAAATAAAAGAGTAGCTCCCCCTCAAATCAATCTCATTTAAAAATGTTATATTGAAAAAACATGGTATTTATCATTTCCGTGTGTAATATGCATTTAGAATTTAAAATCTCTTAAAGTTTTGAAATCGCATATTTAAAATGTACCATTTTGAAAAATAATAGGTATTTTTTAATGTAGCTCGTATACGTATGCAAATTTAAAATATTGAAAGTTCGGTCAACATACACATAATTAGAATGTACCTCGTTGAAGTGTAGTTGTAGTAGCTCATGCCTCCTCCCTTCGTCATGTATGTGGAGCCGCTACGTCAAATGACATACATGAGGGAATCTGCAAAACATTATCGGGACTTTGGTATCCATTGTAAAGTGGGTCCTCCCTTAGTAGCAGAAAACGGGTTAAGCATAGATGAAGTCAAATTTAATTGCGGTCCTAAATCATCCATTAATGTTCGTTTAGGTATCCAAATTTTAGTGGGATTTCCTAACTTAATAGTAGACATAGGAACCCATGTACGAGTGATTTGACATGGAAAAGAAATTTCAGCTTTGGTGAAAGTGTGTCTCGGAGAAGTTTTAAATATTTTTGAAGAGAATTTAAAATTGTGCTTTGTTATTTTATTATTCTTGTAATTAGGGGCGTAATTAGTAGTTTTGATAGTGTAGGATCAAATAGTAAATATACCATGTAAATATGTATAAATACAATGTACACTTTCAAAATTAGTATATACAAGTTCATTTTCAGAAAATCACGAGCATTGAATTCACATTCTAAGAGAGAGAAAAGTAATCGAGAAACTCTCTCTCTCAAGATCTTCAAAGGAGATATTCGATCGAAGGTATATTGTGAAATTTATCATTCGAATATCTAGAATTCATGCTTAGATCGATCGGTGGTTGATAAAATAGGACCTAACAATTGGTATCAGAGCAGGTTCTGATTGATTTTGGTTTGAATTCGCGATTTTAAGATCAAAATAATTTTCCAAATTTATGGATCGAAAAACTTACGTGACTTGTATTTTGATCAATATGCTTAATGTTTGCGAATTTTGTTGATAATCTTCTTGATTAAGTGATAGATTATATGTTAGCAATGATTTACGTATTGATCTCAATCGCTTAGAACGTCATATTAATTCAGATTTTTGATTTAGATCGATATTTGCGTTTGCTATTAAGTTTTGATTTCGATATATTTTCAGATAATTCACACTCGAAAAACTTTGAGTCAAACTTAACAAAATTTTTCGATCAGTATTAATTTTTCGATAAACATTTTTGAGATCAACAATTATTCGACAAATTATTTTTCGACAGGATATTTACTCTGCAAACCTCTTACGTTGGAAAAATAAATTTCGATAAATACAACCGAAAAACTTATACAATCGAAAATATTTTTCGATCATAGGTTCAAATTTTTTAATCGAAAACATTATTGTTCGAAAAACTTTTCGGTCACTGCTCAAACACACACACATTTTACATTAGTTTGAAAGAAATCAAATTTCGTAATTTTCAAAACTTACGAAAAATATTTGTCTCCGAATTATCTTCTACGATACTCAAAATTTTCGATTTTAAAATCAAAATTCTTTAGCAAAAATTTGAAGTATCAATTCTCATATCAAATATTTTTCGAAATCAAAACAATTTGTCTTTAACAACCGAAAAATAGGTACGAAAAGGAAATTGTTTAAAGTACGAATCAAACATTACTAACGAAGTTTGTCACCTGTGAAACATTTTTCATTACAATTCCAAACTTTCACGAAGATCCAACCAATCAACTACTAATGGATGCTTACTCGCTCGGAAACGACGTTCGCCCTCCAATTCTACGAAGAGCCGAATACACCGTATGGAGAAGCCGATTCATGAACTTCTTGGAAACAAAAGAGCAAGCAACAAATTTGATAGCTTCTCTTCAAGAAGGTCCCGCTCAATTTTGGCTCATCCAAGAAGGCGATGCCACCAATAATCCTCCCATTCCCGCCTCACGAAGACTTAAAATTCCTAGTGAATACACCGAGGGGAGCGATTAAGAGCAAAAGCTGATTTAGGAGCCAAAACTTTCCTAATGCAAGGAATTCCTAACGTCATCTATATGCAAATAGATAGTCTATCTAGTGCAAAAGCTATGTGGGACGAACTCCACAAAATGATGCAAAGAATCGAAGTTGGAGTCAAAGCCAAGACAGCGAACATTCTAACCGCTTACGACTCATTCAAAGCCAAGGCAGAGGATGCCGTTTACGAACTCTATCAACGCTATCTAACTCTTCTTAATGAGATGAGGAAGATAGATATCTTCAAGACCAACATGGAGGTCAACATTCGATTTCTTTCTTCTCTTCAACCGGAGTGGAAGAAAATATCCATGCAAATCCGCCAAAATAAGGATTTGGACGAAATGGATATCCACGCCGTCTTTGATAATCTCGCCCAACACGAAGAAGATATCAGCGAGATACAAAAAGAACTTAAGGGCAAGCATATCGACGATTCTATAGCTCTTGTTTCTGAAAGAAAACAAGTCGATCTCGCAAAGATAAAAGCATCAAGTTGCCAAGTTCTTCATAAGATGAAGACGAATCTGAATCAGACTCCGAACCCGATATGAAGGACTTCAAGAAACAGTTGGCTCTCATTTCTAAAATGATGAGCAAAAAGTTTTACAAATAGAAATCCTCTTCCTTGGACAATAGGCTTCGGACATCAAGCTCCAAGCACAAGGAATGACCGGTCGAGTCCTCATAATCTAAAAACGTCAAAGAACCACCAAAGTGCTATAATTGTGGTAAGATAGGACACTTCGCCAGAGAATGCAAACTACCCAAGAAAAAGGATGCCAACTACTACTCCAAAAATTTCCAACTCACAAAACAAAAAGAGGCTGGAGTAGCACTGATGGCAGAACAAGAGCATTGGCTGGAAGACACCACATATTCTGACGACGAATATCTTGCTCTTATGGCATACCTCGAAGACGCCTCGAATGATAACTCTTCAAGAAGGCCTGACGACGACGACGAAAAAGCATCCTCTTCATCACAAGAGGTAACAATGTCTCAATCCACATTATTAAACATGTTAGAATCGTTACAGATTAAGTATTCTAACATGAAAAATGAGCGGAAACGATCAAAAGAATTAGAAGAGAGACTAGCTCTTACCGAAAGCAATTTCCAAAAGCAATTAGATAAGAAAGTCCACTGAAGCTTGTTGTAAGAAGTATCTGACGTTGGAGAGTCGAGCTTGAGCAGCTTCCTCTGGTTCCCATTGCGTCATCCAATTCTCGTTTAGGATGTAGTCATCTACGATCAGATGTGCATCGTAGGCAACTGCTTCTGGTTGGACTTGGGGAAGGTTTGAGGTTGGGATCGGATTTGGATTTGTAGGAGAGAGGGTTAGTGTTTGAGATATGGTGGGAGGTGTGGTTGTTTGTTGGCGGGTTTGAGATTGTGTGGTTGGTGGGTGTGAGGACGATCCTCCAACTTCTTGAGTCTTGTCTGTGCTTGACTCAATCCACGGCCGCTCCGTGTAGTTCTTTGTCGTTTCTCCCCCTCATGACGATCCAGATCATCGGGATCGTCATGTCTACGTTAGGTGCGGGAGCTTTCTTCTTAGTATGTTGTTTGTGCTGGCGGCTCTGGTTCATCTATCAACCGTTTGTAGAGACTCTCCTCAGCGGGAGATATGGTTTCTAAGGCGAGGAGGCGTGAGATGAGTATATCGTGAAGCTGGGTAATCGGAATGGTGTAGGTATTGATAAGTGATGGTGAGGGAGTTGGGGTGGTGAGGATTGGTCGTAGTGGGGTGTGTAGAGTGGTGGTAGGAAGTGGTGATGATATGGGTGTGGTTTGTGTGTCGGTCGGAGCAGCTTTTGAGACTGGTGTTTTCCCGGTTTCTCTTCGGGAAGTCTCGAGAGCGTGGAGGATACGGTCCATCAGACGATCTTCTAGAGAAGATATAGCTGTGGAGAGCGCTTCTTGTAGTCTTTGCTACGTCACTAACATTGGTGGAGTGGGGCCAGGGAGGCGCTCCACTGTCATAACATCGGAGTAGATTTCCGATGTGCCGCCTTGAGTAGGTCTTGAAGTTCCAGAACATCCAATGACATAAAATGGCGTTTTGACCTTAAAATCTGCTTGGAATCTCGTTCGTCAAGCTGCTGATAATCAAGATGTGGCTGCTGTTATATAGAATAATCTGTCTTTTCGTTGGTGAATCTCGTGGGGCCCTTCTGGGAGTCCATAGCGGAATTGCATCCGTTATCAACCCTGAAGTCACCACTTCAATGGGTTGGCCTATTGTTTTCTCCGAAGATATCGGGGGTCCAATAGGGTTTCCACCCAATCCTTGAGATGATACGATACGTATTACCTCTATGGGTGTTGAGGCAGATTCAATTTGAATATGTTCGGTAGGCTGATCACTTTGTGGTGGATGTGTTGGCTCCAAAGCTGGTATGATTGAAAGCACTGCAGACGAGGCCGAGAATTGTTGTCGGCGAGGGCCCCTTCGTTGGAGTCTGTGTGCTTCATCAGAATCGGTTGCCTTAGGAGATATATCTTGTGGAACACCTTCGGGCTCAATCTCCTGAGTGGTGGCTTCGGGCTCCGTTTTTTCACCCAAGATTCCCTTTGAGAAGATGCCGGAGCTGGATCCAAGGCACGTACTATTGCCTCCATGATGGAGTTGTTCTGGCAGTAGTCCTGATATGCCTCTTCAGTTGGATAAGCTAGTCGGAGCAACTCCAACGGGGTCAGCATTGGTTGGAGTGCTAGATCGGCGGCCTTCGGGCGGTGAAAAATCGAAGGCGGTTGGAGTGTATTCCCCAACTGGTGGTAGTCTTGGGATCTCTAGATGGAGTTCCATGAAGTGTGAGATCAGCACCGGGAACCACCGTACGTAGGGGAGAAACTTGGCCTTCGACTTTGTCTCCCGTTGACGCATCTGGTCCGCTAGATCGTTCCAAATCAGCTAGGCCACGTCATATCATTTTGAAAAGATTACTCCGTGAAAAATGCGAAGGATGTTCCGGTTCGCCTTGTCGAATCCGGAGTGTTTTGGGGAGAGGCATTTGTTGATTATGCCGAACAATGTCTTCCACCGATGGGGAATGACGTTGTTTTGGAAACTTGCCAATTTGGGCAGTGGGGGCTTGTATCCCATCCGGAGCATATCGGCTACGTTCTCCGCGTCTGTTGGAAGTTGATCATACGTGTCGTAGTGCGGAAGATCAAGCACCATGCCCAAGAGATTGCGGTTCAGAACGACGTGTCTTGAATTTATTTTTGTTGTATATTTCACGTCGTTTTCGACTGCATGGCTCTCCATAAGTCCCCCGAATTGTTGTAGGTAGACCATCGGTACGGAGGCCGTCATCGTTAATGCTGGCGACAGTGGGTGTCCATAAAGGATGGATATGATGACTTCATCCGGGCACCGGAATGTTGTGAGATACAGTTGATAATTATTGTCATGAACTGGCATGAAGCTTGATGAAGGGTATATGTGAGGATAATTTGGAGTTGCCATATCTGTAAAGAATAACATGAAGTTCATTAGTTGAAAAGTTTTCATATGTGAATAAACAGGATTAAGAATGAATTTGGAGAAAATTGTATGTCTTAAGGTTTATTTTCGAAAGTGAAAAATTTTGAAAGGTTTGTAAAATTGACTAAGTCTTAGAAGCGTGTTTTTATTCAAGTAACAATTTATTCGATCGGTAAATTTTACGATCGAATAAAATGTGATCGAAAACAATAGTTTTTCGCTGAGTAAGTTTTCGATCGAATAAAAAATTGTCGAAAAACTTAAGTTTTTCGCCGCGTAGTTTTGCGATCGAATAAAATAATATCGAAAAACTTAATGTTTTAGCCGCTGACTTTTGCGATCGAATAAAATATACTTGAAAATTTTATTTTTAGCCGCGTAGTTTTTCGATCGAATAAAAGAATATCGAAAACAAAAGGTTTTCGACGCTAAGTTTTGCGATCGAATAAAAATTGAACAAAAACTAAACTTCTTCGATGACACTGTTTGCGACACAAACTTTTTCGATCGAAAAATTTTCAAATCAAACAGTAAACTCGTGAAACATAATCTTCGATTTATGGGTAAATCATGAGTTGATCTGGGTTCGGAATGTTCAGAGAACAGTTGTGAATCCAAATATCATGATTTTAACCCAAAAGGTCGAGTTTAAACATGTTGATTTGAAGGTTTGAAATCAGTTTCAGTCGAAAAAGTACGAATATTAAATTTCTTCAACTGTTTTCGTGAAAATTCTTGAGAATCGTATGTTTTTGAACGGAAAATGATTCGAAACTCGTTTCTACCTTCGAAATGGGCGATTTAAGGAAGAAAATCTCAGAGATAAGATGATTTTAAGATGAATGTCGCCGGAGTTCGAAGCGTATTTTTCAGAAGTAGAAAATTTTTCGATGATAAGGTGTTGCGTATGACTGAGTTTTTCGATCGATAAAGTGGTATTAATACTTTACGATCGGGTAAAGTAAAAATTCCATTGGGCCGTAAAAAAAAAATTTTGGGCTTTAGATAAATTCCGGACTGAAAAAATTTTATGAATTAACCCAAAAATAAATTGCATAATACTCCCTGTATTTCTGAAAGAGATGAAATTATCTCCTAATGTTGATGAAATTCAACATTTGACTTCTCGGATGAGCTCTAAATTTTCTGCGAGGCTTAAAAAATGTTAGAATTCATATTTCACGAGTGTAGAAGACAATAACAAATTCTTATATATAACTCCCCCTCAACAATTGCATGAGTAAACTTTTCAGTACCGAAGCATATTTTTAGAACAATTTGGCATATGAAAATTTCCGATTTACGTACAAGTAACGCATTTTAAGCAATTCAGCATAGTTTCATTAAAAATATTGCGTTTTTCAAAATAGTTATTCGCATTTTATCAATTCTAAACCAATGCATGTATTAATGCATTTAAAATGTGCCAGTAAAAAAATTTGTTTTGGGGTCAGATTTATTTATTTTGAACATTATCACAAAAAATTTTAAGACATATAAAACATTAATTTGCCATAAAATCATGTAAGTAAACTAGTATTCTAAGAGCATAGTATGAATCACTTCGACAACTCTCGCAACTTTCGTTCATATCACTCAATTTGTTTTTTTATCAAGGAGATCTTTAGTAGATATATCACTTATCATCACAACAAAATTATATCAATTAATTTGTTATCGTAGTATTTTTAATCAACTTACCAAGTGAGAGTTCATCATTTTGAATCAAAGGGACTTTTAAGGGATTATTTTTAGGCTCTTACTAAAGGGGTAGGAATTTTGGGCTAGTGAGTTTAAAAATTCTTCTCTTCCAGGGGCCCTTTTTGTGAAATTATGTTCCGATCATTTTGCTTTTCCTTTCTTTAGTAATTTCTTTTCAAGGCTTTGAGAGATGAGATCTACTTTGATTTTGGGTCGAGACTGTGTTCCTTTAGAAAGTTTCACAATTATGGAGTTCGAACCCAAGACTGTGCTTCTCTTCTCATTTTCTCTACATAAGATCTAGATTATCATTGGAGAAGTTCACTTCAAGGTGCTTCTCTTCTAGGAGTATACGAGATTATCTAGGAGAAGTTCGCAGTGAGATCAGTGTTTCTCTTCTATAATGATTGAGAAATGCATAATGTACATCGCTTTTGCTCTCCCCCTCTTTTTCTTGACTGAGTAACCCCGAATCATTTGAATAATGTTGAAGGCTTAATTGGGTGTTTATGAAGAAAAAGAATGTCGGAGAAGGCTCAAAGGGGATTTCTAGAGGAAAAAGTTAATGATTTATAATTTGGGCCAAGTGAGGAATTTCCTAAGTTGCCCTTATCATTTTCATGACAAACGAATCACAAAAGCAAGATTGAAGCTACGAAGTACAAAGCAAAAGATAGTCATTTGAAATGTGGCACACAAAAAAAATATTGAGTTTCAAATTCTCACATGTATGATGTGGCTTTGTGTCTAGTGAAACAAACAAAGTTCTTTTGAAAAAACGAATGTCCTATGAATTTGTAGACAAAGAACTAAGCATATATATCGAAGAAATATTTTTGTGAGTTATTCAAAATAGACAAAATTATCGTCCTCCCCCATTTTTTATATTATTATATTTATATACTATTAAATTTGAGATAGAGTCACGCAAGATAATCAAAAAATATCAAGAAGCACATAGAATATCACATAGAAGCATAATTGAGCATGTAAAGCACATTTCAAGTAAGATTGAGACTCAACATGCCTAATTTAGCAATAAGGAATTGGAATCATTTTTCATCCAATGCCTTAGTGAATAAGTCGGCAAGTTGAAGCTCTGTTTAACTAAATGGATATCTATCGTGCCTTTTTCTACATGATCTTTTATAAAATGATATCGAATATCTATGTGTTTCGTGGGTGAATGAATAGGATTGCATGTAATGGAAATAACACTTTGAGAATCACTGTAAATGGGAATGTTATTGAAATCAAACTCGTAATCGCGTAGTTGTGTCCGCATCCATAAAATTTGCGAGCAACAGCTGGCAGCCGCAACGTATTCCGCCTCGGCCGCCGATGTTGACACACAATTTTGTTTCTTTGAAGACCAACAGACTAATTTTTTGCCTAAAAATTGTGCTCCGCTAGACGTGCTTTTTCTGTCCATTCGACAACCTGCATTGTCAGCATCAGTATAGCCAATAAGTCGAAAGTCAGTATTTTAGGATACTAAAGCCCTAAGTTTGGAGTTTCTTTGAGATATCATAGAATCCTCTTGACGACATTCATGTGGGACTTTTGGATCGGCTTGGAAGCGGGCGCATAGGCAAGTTGCAAACATAATGTCGGGTCGACTGGATGTCAAGTAGAGAAGAGATCCGATAATGCTCCGATAGATGGTGATGTTGACAGCCTTTCCAGACGGATCAGCATCTAGTTTGCAATCAGTAGACATAGGAGTATTCATCGTTGTGCTCTTTTCTTGATTAAATTCCTTCAGAATATCTCAGATATATTTGGTCTGACTGATGAAGATGCCATCATTGAGTTCCTTGACTTGTAATCCAAGAAAGAATTGGAGTTCTCCCATTAAGCTCATCTCGAATTTGGTCTTCATGAGATTACCAAATTTCTGACAGAGACGTTCATTCGTCGATCCGAAAAATGATGTCATCAACGTAAACTTGAACGATCATCAAGTCTTTGCCTTGTCTTTTGATGAAGAGAGTCGTATCCATTGTTCCTCTGATATCCTGAATTAATGGGTTGATCATTCATAGTAGGGAAATTCAATTCAGAGGTTGAATCGACATGAATTTCCTCATCTTCATTTAGAGGAGCTGCAGCACTAGAGGAAGATTCTGAATTAGTAGACTCTCCAACATTTGTCGGATTTTGAAGAAAATGAGTCTCAGAATGACTTCCATTGAGGGAGATGGGGAACTGCTTGGTGTCGAGTGAGACGAAGCAGGCATTTTAGACTTGTTCCGATAAAAGTGTTCGAATAGAGAATCTAAATCTTCATGGTCAGCGGGAATTGCTTCACTTGACGTTGATGTAGAAGTTGCTGAAAGTTGTTGACCTTATGCCAACACGCCTATAATCTCGGGGTTCTGAATTGTTTTGTTCAGAAGCCAATTCCGTCATTTCTTGAAAGGTGATGTTGTAGCTTTCAAGAATTGTACGAGAAGACTTGAGGTAGATGCAATATGATTTTGAAGTAGAGGAATATCCGACAAAAAAGGCTTCAAAGGCTTTGGGATCGAACTTGCTTCGATGCTCTCGGTCGTTGGCCACAAAACACTTGCAACCAGAATGAGATATTCGGGATTCTTTGATTATAAACTCATATAGCGTCTTTTCGAAGCGTTTGTGAATAATTGTCCTATTTTGAGTAAAACATGCCGTACTCACTACTTCAGCCCATAGAAAGTGAGGGAGACCGGAGTATATGAACATTGTTCTTGCAGCTTCAACTAGAGTCTGGTTCTTTCTTTCCACGACACCATTTTGTTGAGGCGTTTTTGCGGTTGAGAATTGTTGAATAATTCCAAGTGACTGATAAAAATTGTGAAGACGCTTGTTCTTGAATTTAGTTCCATTATCAGTTCTGATTACTTGAATTTTCTTTTGCAGGAGATTTTGTGTGGTATTCACAAAGCATTCTATCATGTTTCCAGTCTCATCTTTAGTTTTGAGAAATCTTGTCCATGTGTAGCGAGAAAAATCGTCGACAATTACTAACACATATTTTCGACCGTTAATACTTTGTGTACTCATCGGTCCACAAAGGTTCATGTGAAGTAACTCTCAGGGTCGAGAAGTAGAAGCAACGTGCTTGATTTTATGTGAAGCTCGCTTCATTTTTCGCAGTTGACAAGCCGAACAGTGATGCTCTTGGTTAGAAGAAATTATTGGTAGACCGTTGACCAACTTTTTAACAGTGAGTTTGTGAAGATCTTTTAAATTTAGATGAGACAGGCGCTGATGCCATAAGCTGTTCCTCTTGATTGTTGTCTGAGATATGAGGCAGACATCTGTCGAAGGTCGAACTGTTGTCAAATTGATTGTGTATAGATTTGATCTTCGTGATCCTGTGAGAAGCTCTTGATTCTGACTATTCACAACTCTGCACTGTTCAGCTAGGAATACTACTTGAAATCCTTTGTCACAGAATTGTCCTATGCTGAACAGATTGTGTTAAAGACCTTGGACGTAAGAGACATCTTTAATCGTCAGATTTGGTAGTAAAATGTCTGCAAATCCGAGTATGGGAGCTGAGTCATTGTTGCCAAATCGGACTTTACCATTGTAACGATTTTGGTAGTTTCTCAATAGTTCTTGTTTTCCCGTCATGTGTGTGGAGCAACCAGAATCTAAATACCACACATGATGAATCTGCATAGAAAAATGTTAGAGAGACTTAGGTACCCACTTTTGAATGGGTCCTCTCGGATTAGCAGATTTAATAATTAAGGTTTATTCATCTTTGGTTCCTAAATTATGAGAATGCTTAGGTACCCAAACCAATTTAGAAGTAGTTGGTTTAAGTAATACCTCGTTAGCAATTTAGCCTTATTGGCGTGTGTTTGCCTAGGTGGTGACTTAGGAATCCATTGTGGTTGAACCTTACATGAGAGGTTAATTTCAGCACGAATAAATGTCTGATTGCTTGAGAAAATCTTTTCTCTAGCTAGTCTCCTAAGGTGTTTAGCTGAATGTACGTGGACTGGGTACCTTAGGTGAGGACAAGAATGTATGGAGCTATAAGCTTTCTTAATAGCCAGATCTTGTTTCCTATGAGACTTAAGACTTGCATTTGTCTTAGAATAATGGCTATTGTTTTTAGAAGTAGAGCCAATGTCAAAGTTTGTGCTTTCAAAAATAATAGATTTAACGCATAAGTTGAAGTAACAATACTAGAAATGGCTGTCTTCGTAAGAGTGTCCTTAGAAAAAATAGATAACAAATCATTTTTCTTCTGAAATTTTATTCTAGGCACTCTTTCCTTAGCATGCTTCACCTCTTTTACTACTCTACCTGTGGATGGAGTAGAAAAATAGATAACAAATCTCTCTTTACGATTTTTAAAGAAGATTTATCTTATTTTGAAATATTTTGAAAGATAATGGAAATTTTCAAAGATTTAATCTTGTCCTTCATTAAATATTTTTCTTTCAAAATAAGATCAAGACAAGTTTTTAGAGTAAAGGAAGTTTTGAGATTGGAATCTCCAGTAAAAGTTCGTTCTATTCAGCTTTGAAAATCTTTCTTTCTGTTTCTAAGAAAGCGTTTAAATCAGCTATTTTTCTAATAATAGCCGGAATATAACAGAAATTAGAATTTTGAAAATGATCATTATTATCTTCCTTGTCGTTAGAGAAATCTTCTTGGGGATATAATGAATTATAATCACTTGACAAGTTGAGATCTCTTGTCTTGTAACTATTATTCATATCGGTGTAGTCAAAAGCAATGTTAGTCCTATCAGTGGCTTGTCGTTTAGATTCTTCTAAAGCATTTAAATAATTAGTGAATGCCATTAGAGAAGTTAGTAATCCCATATAATTGATATCGTATAATTGTCTAACATTGACCTTTTTCGAGTTACAGGGATTATTAAAACCTAAGCCCTCTTTAGGATTATAAAATTCTGTATCAAGAGGTTGATTTAGAAATATCGTTTGATCCGTTTGACCCCTTTTTATTAGAAGATCATCTAACGTTTTAATCCTTGAATAAAGTTTCTTACGTTCGTCAGAAATGTTCGTTGCATCATCTTGTGGAGCTCGTCCCACATGGCCTTTGCACTCGATAAACTATCATTTGCGTATAGATGTCATTCAGTGTTCCTTGCATTAGGAAAGTCTTGGCTCCCAAATCTGCTTTGGCTCTTAAACGCTCCCCCTCGGTGTATTCACCAGGACCTTTAAGTCTTCTGGTTGTAGGAATAGGAGGATTGTTTGTGGCATCTCCTTCTTGGATGAGCCAGAATTGAGCTGGACCTTCTTGAAGTGACGCTATCAAATTTAGGGCTTGATCTTTCATTTCCAAGAAGTTCATGAACCGGCTTTTCCATACCGTGTATTTGCCTCTTCAAAGAATTGGAGGGCGGACGTCATTTCCGAGTGAGTAAGCATCCATTTTTGTTGATTGGTAGGATCTTCGTGAGTTTGGAATCGTAATGAAAAATGCTTCACAAGTGACAAACTTAGTTAGAAATATTTGATTCGTACTTTAAACAATTTTCTTTTTGAGCCTATGATCTGGTCGTGAAAGAGAAATTGTTATGGTTTCGAAAATATTTGGTAAGTAAAAATTGATACTTCAAGATTTGTTAAAGAGAATTGAATTCTTAATCGAAAATATTGAGTATCAAAATAGATAGTTCGGAAACAAATATTTTTCGTAAGTTTTGAAGTTCACAATTTTTTATTTCTTTTGAATGCAGTGGTTGAAATGTTTTTCGAGCAGTAAAGTTTTTCGATTTAAAAATGTTAAACTTTTTAATCGAAATTTTTTTTCGAACGTTTAAGGATTTAGTTATATGTTTATCGAAAATTTTTTTTCGAAAAAAATGTTGAAGAGATGATCTTATCGAAAAATATTTTATTGAAAAACTATGTTGATCACAAAAACTTTTATCGAATAACTTGTGATCGAAAAATTACTAGTGATCGAAAAACTTTGGCTTTAGTTTGACTCAAATTGTTGACTGTAAAATTTTTCGATGGAATATTTTTCGATCGAAAATAAGTTTTAGCTAATTTTGGATCGAAAAATTTATTCGCTCGAAAAAGATATTTATATATGAATCGAAAAACTAATTATTGAAATAATGTTCTTCAAGTCTTAAATTTGAGTAAAACACTCGAAAATAGTGTTTGTCGCGAAAAATTTCCCGGCTGCAAACTTGGTCGAAAAATATTTTTCGATCCAAGTTTTTCGATCGAAGAACTGATCGAAGAACAGCTAAGTTCAATGTCAAAGTGAAAATTCCAGATTCAACCGAGATGTTCAATTTAGGTGCTGAAATTCTGGATAATCACTCGTTTACCAGTTCTAGATATGAACAAACACAGAATCAACCATGTTTAATAGCAAAATATATCGAGATTTAAGAAAATCAGTTCGGACTCAAAACTAGATCACAAACGCAAAAATCGATCTAAATCGAAAATCTGAATTAATATGACGTTCGTTCTAAGCGATTGAAATCAGTACGTAAATCAATCCTAACATATAATCTATCACTTAATCAGCAAAATCAACAACAAAATTCGCAAGCATATTGATCAAAATATAAGTCACGTGAGTTTTTCGATCGAAAAATCTGGAAAATTATTTTGATCTGAAAATTGCGAATTCTATCCAAAATCAATCACGATTTGCTCTGATACCAATTGTTAGGTCCTGAATCATCAATCAACAAGCAATCTAAGCATGAATTATTGGTATTCGAGTAAGAAATCTTACGGATTACGTTCGGTCGAATATCCGCGTTGAAGATCTTGAGAGAAGTTGTTAGCTTTCCGAGTTTTTCGAACGTATTCTCTCGTTTAAAATATTAATTCGATGCTTGTTAATTTTGATAGTGTATATCACATTTATACCTATATCCAAGGTATAATTGCTATTAGGTCCTACATTATCAAAACTTCTAATTACGCCCCTAATTACAAGGATAATTAAATTACAAATCACAATTCTAATGTTATCTTCAGATTTAAATGCTTCCTTAGAAACAGAAAGAGAGAATTTCAAAGTTGAAAAGAATGAGCTTTTATTGGAAATTTCTAATCTCAAAACTTCCTCAATTTTAAAATCATGTCCCGATTTTACTTTGAAAGAAAAATCATTATAAAAGGACAAGATTACATCTAAGAAAACAACTTCCATTATTTTTCAAAATATTTTAAAAGAAGATAAATCTTCTTTAAAAATAGTAAAGGGAGGAAAAGAATCCTTAAATGCTTCAAAAAGGAAAAAGACTTTTTCTAACTCTTTTTCTACTCCATCCACATGTAGAGTAGACAAAAAGGTGAAACATGCAAAGAAAAGAGTGCATAGGATAGAATTTCAGAAGAAAAATGATAAAATATATCATTTTCAAAATTTTTTCTTCTGTATCAAAAACTATGGACACTCGCAAGAAGACAGCCGTTTCTAACTTCAATGTTGTTTCTTCCACTTATATATTAAAACCTATTAATTTTGAAAGCACAAATTTTGAAATTGGCTCGACTTCAAAAATTACAAACCATCATTCTAAGACAAATGCAAGTCTTAAGTCTCATAGGAAACAGGATCCGGCTCTTAAGAAAGCTTATAGCTCCATACATTCTTGTCCTCATCTAAGGTACCCAGTCCAAGTACATTCAGCTAAACACCTTAGGAGACTAGTTAGAGAAAAGATTTTCTCAAGCCATAAGATAAATCGGACATTTGCTCGTGCAGAAATTAACCTCCCTTGTAAGGTTCAAACTCACTGGGTTCCTAAAACACAACCTAGGCCAACACAACCCCATAAGGCCGAGTTATCTAAAGAAGTACCACTTAAATCAACTACTTCAAAGTTTGTTTGGGTACCTAAGCATTCCGATAATTTAGGAACCAAAGATGACCAAACCTTACTTATCAAATCTGCTAATCCGAGAGGACCCAATCAAAAGTGGTTACCTAAATCTCTCTAACCTCTTTCTATGCAGATCCCTCATGTGTGGTATTTAGATTCTTGTTGCTCCACACACATTACGGGAAAGCAATAACTGTTGAGCAACTACCAAGACCGTTACAACGAAAAAGTGCGATTTGGCAAGAATGATTCAGCTCCAATACTCGGCTTTGGAGACATTCTACTGCCGAATCTGATGATTAAAGATGTCTCTTACGTCCAAGGTCTTAAACACAACCTGTTAAGCATAGGACAATTCTGCGACAAAGGATTTCAAGTGTTATTTATAACTGATCAGTGCAGAATTTTAAATAGTCAGATTCAAGAACTTCTAACAGGATCACGAATATCAAATCTCTACACTATCAGTCTGACAACAGTTCGACCATCGATAGCTTTTTGCCTCATCTCACAAACTACAATAAAGAGAATTACTTCACATGGACCTTTGCGGACCAATACGTACACAAAGCATCAACGGTTGTAAATATGTGTTAGTAATTGTCGACGATTATTCTCGCTACACATGGACAAGATATCTCCGAACTAAAGATGAGACTGGAGACTTGATAATAAGCTTTGTGAATACAACTAAGAATCTCCTGCAAGAGAAAATCCAAGTAATCAGAACAGACAACGGGACTGAATTCAAGAATCAGCGTCTCAACAACTTTTATCAATCACTTGAAATTATTCAACAATTCTCAGTCGCAAAAATGACTCAACAAAATGGTGTCATAGAAAGAAAGAACCGACTTTAGTTGAAGCTGCAAGAACAATGCTCATATACTCCGGTCTCCCTCACTTTCTATGGGCTGAAGCAGTGAGTACGGCATGTTTTACTCAAAATAGGACAATTATTCACAAACGCTTCGAAAAGACGCCATATGAGATAATTAATCAAAGAATCCCTAATATCTCATTCTTCAAAGTATTTGGTTGCAAGTGTTTTGTGGCCAATGATCGGAAGCATCGAAGCAAGTTCGATCCCAAAGCCTTTGAAGCCATTTTTGTCAGATATTCCTCTAATTCCAAATCATATCGCGTCTACCTCAAGTCTTCTCGTACGATTCTTGAAAGCTACAACGTCACCTTTGAAGAAATGACGGAGTTGGCTTCTTAACAAAACAGTTTAGAACCCGAGCTTATAGACGTGTTGGCACAAGGTCAAGAACTTTCGACAACTTCTACCTCAAAGTCAAGAGAAGCACTTCCCTCCGACTTGGAAGATTTAGATTCACTATTTGAACATTTTTATCGGAACGAGTCTCAAATGCCTGCTTCCTCCCATTCTATACCAAGCAGTGCTCCTTCTCCCTCAATGGAAGAAATTCAAATTGAGACTCCTAATCAATCCTCAAACTCCGAAAAATGTTACGGATTCTCCTAATTCTGAATCTTCATCTAGTGCTGCAGCCCCTACAAATGCGGATGACGAAATTCCTTCCGATTCATCCTCTGAATTGAATTTCCCAACTACGAATGATCAGCCCATCAATTCAGGATATCTCGATCTACAAACCAATGATGGATCAACTTTGATTATTCCTCACGAACGCAAATGGACTCGAGCTCATCCTATTGACCAAATCATCGGTGATCCTTCAAGTGGTGTACGCACTAGGACGTCCACTCAAAGCGGATTATTCACATGATTCTTAAGCCAAAATGAACCAATTAAGGTAGCCAAAGCTCTTAAGACCCGGATTGGGTTATAGCAATGCAAGATGAACTCAACCAATTCGAGCGTCTATAAGTTTGGATGTTAGTTCCTCGACCGCAAGACAAAACAATTATTGGTACTAAATGGGTTTTCAAGAATAAGAAGAACAAAAACGGTGAAGTTATCAGGAATAAAGCAAGACTCGTAGCCAAGGGATACAATCAACAAGAAGGAATTGATTACGACGAGCCGCATGCTCCGGTGGCACGTATCGAAGCAATTCGACTATTTTTAGCTTATGCGGCTCATAAAGACTTCAAAGTCTATCAAATGGATCTTAAAACCGCCTTTCTCAACGGCGTATTAAAAGAAGAAGTCTAAGTCGCTCAACCCGATGGTTTCGTGCACGAGAACCTTCCTTATCATGTCTATCAATTGGACAAAGCTCTCTATGGACTAAAAACAAGCCCCTCGTGCTTGGTATGCTGTCCTAAGCGAATTTTTAGTCAAGTCTAACTTCATAAGAGGCACCATCGATACGACACTCTTCATCAAAAGACAAGGCAAAGTCCTAATGATCATTCAAGTTTACGTTGATGACATCATCTTCGGCTTAACAAATGAACGTCTCTGTCAGAACTTCGGTGAACTCATGAAGACAAAATTCGATATGAGCTTAATGGGAGAACTCCAATTCTTTCTTGGACTACAAGTAAAGCAACTCGAAGAGGGAATCTTCATCAGTCAAACCAAATATATCCGAGATATTCTTAAGAGATTTAATCAAGACAAGTGCACACCGATGAACACTCCAATCTCAACAAACTGCAAATTGGATGCTGATCCGTCTGGCAAGGCCGTCAACATCACACTCTATCTGAGCATTATCGGATCTCTTCTCTACTTAACGTCTCGCTGCCCCAACATCATGTTTGCCACTTGTCTCTGTGCTCGTTTTCAAGCTGACCCAAAGGAGTCCCACATGCAAGCAGTCAAGCGAATTCGACGCTATCTAAAATGAACTCCCAACTTAGGGCTATGGTATCCAAAAAATACTGATTTTCGATTAATTGGCTATACTGACGCTGATTATGCAGGTTGTTAATGGACAGAAAAAGCACGTCTGGCGGAGCACAATTTTTAGGCGAAAAGTTGGTCTGCTGGTCCTCAAAGAAACAAAATTGTGTGTCAACATCGACGGTTTTGGCGGACTATGTCGCGGCTGCCAGCTGTTGCTCGCAAATTCTATGGATGTGGCACAACTACGCAATTACGGGTTTGATTTTAATAACATTCTCATTTACAGTGATTCTCAAACTGCTATAGCCATTACTTGCAATCCTGTTCATCTTCACGCACGAAACACATAGATATTCGTTATCATTTTATAAAAGATCATGTAGAAAACGACACTATATATATGTATTTTGTAAAAACAGAACTTCAACTTGCCGATTTATTCACTAAGGCATTGAATGAAAAACGATTTCAATTCCTTATTGCTAAGTTAGGCATGTTGAATCTCAATCTTACTTGAAAAGTGTTTTACATGCTCCATCATGCTTCTATGTGTTATTCTATGTGCTTCTTGATATTCTTTGATTATCTTGCGTGACTTTATCATAAATTTTCACAGTAATAAATATAATAATAATAAAAAATGGGAGATGACAATAATTTTGCATATTTTGACTTACTCACAAAAATATTTCTTCGATATATATGCTTAGTTCTTTGTCTAAAAATTCACGTCACATTCTTTTATTCAAAGAGCTTCGTCTGTTTCACTAGACACAAAGTCACATCATATATGTGAGAATTTGAACCTCAAATAATTTTTTTTCTTCTTAAGTATGTCACACTTCAAATGACTATTCTTTGGTTTGTACTTCGTAGCTTCATTCTTACTTGTGTGACTATTTCGTCATGAAAATAATAAGGGCATATTAGGAAATTCCTCACTTAGCCCATATTATAAATCCTTAACTTTTCCACTAGAATTCCACTTTGGGCCTTCTCCGACATTCTTTTTCTTTATCAAACCCAATGAAGCCTTCAACCTTATTCACAAGATTCGGGATTACTCAATCAAGAAAAAGAGGGGGAGAGCAAAAGAGATGCACATAATGAATTTCTCAATCATTATAGAAGAGAAACATAAACTAGCTGTGAACTTCTCCTAGATAATCTCGTATACTTCTAGAAGAGAAGCACCTCGAAGTGAACTTCTCCAATGATAATCTAGATCTTATAAATAGAGAAAACGAGAAGAGAAGCACGACCTTGTGTTCGAATTCCATCACTGTGGATCCTTCGAAAGGAACATGGTCTCGACCCAAAAAGAAATTCTAATCTCTCAAAGTTTTGTAAAGAAGACGAGACTCATCTTGAGCAAGAAAAGCTAAAGGATCAGAAATGAAAAGGGCTCCTGGAATTGAAGAATTTTTTAAGCTCACTATCCCAAAAATTACCCTACCATTTTAGTCAGAGCGTAAATATAATCCCTTCAAAGTCCCTTTGATTCAAAATGATGATATTTTCACTTAGTAAGTTGATTAAATTCACTACGATAACAAATTAATTGATATTATTTTGTCGTGTTAATATGAGTGATATATCAGCTAAATATTTCAATGATAAAAATAAATTGAGTGGTATGAGCGAAACTTGCGAGAGTTGTCGAAGTGATTCCTACTATGATCGTAGAATATTAAGTCTAGTTAACATGATTTTATGGCAAATTATTATTTTATGTCATAAGAAATTTTTTGTGTGATAATATTCAAAATGTCCCATCTGACCCCAAAACAAAAATATTTTTGAAACTTGAAAACATTTTTCCCACATTTTAAATGCATTAATACATTCATTGGCTCAGAATTGATAAAATGCGAATTTCTTTTTGAAAAACGCAAAATTTTATTGAATCTATGCTAAATTTAAAATGCGTTACTTGCTCTTAAATAGTAAATTTTCATATGCCAAAATGTACTAAATATGTGCTTAAAATGCCGAAAAGTTATATCGTGCAATTGTTGAGGGGGAGTTTTATATGAGAATTTGTTATTATCTCCTATATGATTTACTTATAAAACATAACTTCTAACATTTTTTTCTAAGCATCACAGAAAATTTAGAGCTCATCCGAGTAGTAAAATGTTGAATTTCATCAACTTTAGCAGAAAATTTCATCTCTTTCAGAAATACAGGGAGTATTATGCAATTTTTTTGGGGTTAAATCCATAAAAGATTAAATTCCCGTTTAATCAAACCTGAAGTTTTAACTAAAAGCCCAAATTTTTTTTTTTACGGCCCAATGCATTTTTACCTTACCCGATCGTAAAGTATTAATACCACTTTATCGATCGAAAAACTCACTCACACGCAACTCATTATCATCGAAAAACTTTTCGACTTCTAAAAAATACGCTTCGAACTCCGGCGATATTCATCCAAAAATCATCTTATCCCTGAGATTTTCTTCCTTAAATCGCCCATTTCGAAGGTAGAAACAAGTTTCGAATCATTTTCCGTTAAAAAACATATGATTCTCAAGCATTTTCACGAAAACAGTAGAAGAGATTTCATATTCATACTTTATCGACTGAAACTGATTTCAAACATTCAAATCAACATTTTTAAACTCGACCTTTTGGGTTAAAATCATGATATTCGGATTCGCATCTGTTCTGTGAACATTCCGAACCCAGATCAACTCAGGATTTACCTAGAAATCGAAGATTATTTTTCATGCGTTTACTATTTGATTTGAAAATTTTTCGATCGAAAAAGTTTGTGTCGCAAACATTGCCATCGAAGAACTTTAGTTTTTGTTCAATTTTATTCGTTCGCAAAACTCATTGTCGAAAACCTTTTGTTTTCGATATTCTTTTATTCGATCGAAAAACTACTCGACGAAAAATTAATTTTTCAAGTATATTTTATTCGATCGCAAAAGTCAGCGGCGAAAACTTTAAGTTTTTCGATATTCTTATATTCGATCGCAAAACTATGCGGCGAAAAACTTAAGTTTTTGACAATTTTTTATTCGATCGAAAACTTACTCAGCGAAAAACTATTGTTTTCGATAACATTTTATTCGATCGTAAAAGTCATCGGCGAAAAATTGAGTTATTCGATTGCAAAATTTAACCATCGAATAAATTGTTACTCGAATAAAAACACGCTGAAAAAGACTTAGAAAATTTTTCAAGACAGAGAAAATTTTCGATCGCAAAATTTAACGATCGAATAAATTGTTACTCGAATAAAAACACGGTTCTAAGACTTAGTCAATTTTACAAATCTTTCAAAAATTTTCACTAAGTCTTTCGAACTTCAACATTAAGACATACAATTTTCTCTAAATTCATTCTTAATCCCGTTTCTTCGCATATGAAAATTTATCTACTAATGAACTTCATGTTATTCTTTCCAGATATGGCAACTCCAAATTATCCTCACATATATCCTTCATCAACCTTCATGCCAGTTCATGAAAACAATTATCAACTGGATCTAACAACATTCCGGTGCCCGGATGAAGTCATCATCTCCATCCTTAAAGGACACCCACTGTGGCCAGCATTAACGATGACGGCTTCCGTACCGATGATCTACCTACAACAATTCTGGGGACGTATGGAGAGCCATGCAGTCGGAAACGACGTGGAATATACAACACAAATAAACAAAAAACACTTCGTTCTGAACCGCAATCTAATGGCCATGGTGCTTGATCTTCCGTACTACGAAACGTATGATCAATTTCCAACAGATGCGGAGATCGTAGCGGATATGGGCCGGATGGGATACAAGCCCCCACTGCCCAAATTGGCGAATTTCCAAAACAACGGCATTCCCCATCCGTGTAAGACATTGTTCGGCATAATCAACAAATGCATCTCCCCAAACCACTCCGGATTCGACAAGGAGAATGGGAACATCCTTCGCATTTTTCATGGATTGATTTTTTCCAAGAAGTATGACGTGACCCGCCTAATTTGGAATTATCTAGCGGACCAGATACGTCAACGGGAGACCAAGTCGAAGGCCAAGTTTCTCCTCTACGTACGGTGGTTCCCAGTGCTGATCTCACACTACATGGAACTCCATCCAGAGATCCCAAGACTACCACCAGTTGGGGAATACACTCCGCCACACCTTCGATTTTTTTACAACCCGAAGGCCGCCGATCTAGCTCTCCAACCAATGCTGATCCCATTGGAGCTGCTCCGATTAGCTGATCCAACAGAAGAGGAATACCAAGATTACTGTCAAAACAACTCCATCACGGAGGAGATGATACGAGCCTTGGATCCAGAACCGGCACCTTCTCAAAGGGAATCACCGGTGGAGACAATAGAGCCCGAAGCCACGGCTCAGGAGATTAAAACACCGGCAGTCGAGCCCGAAGGTGTTCCTCACGATATTTCTCCTGAGGCCACTGACTCAGACGAAGCAGACAGACTCCAAAGAAGGGGCTCTCGCCGACCACATCTCTCGGCCCCGTCTGTCTCGCCTTCAAACATACCGGCTTCTGTGCAAACACCTCCACCACCAACTGATCAGCAAACTACACAGATTCCAATTGGGTGGAAGCCCTATTGGACCCCCGATATCTTCGGAGCCAACAATAGGCCAACACATCGAAGTGGTGACTTCAGGGTTGACAACGGATGTCCCAGGACATTCCGGAAATTCAAGACCTATTCAAGGCGGCACATCGGAAATCTATTCCGATGTTGTGACAGTGGAGCACCTTCCGGGCCCCACTCCACCACTGTTCGTGACGGAGCAACGACTACAAGACGCACTTTCCACAGCTCTATCTTCTCTAGAAGATCGTATGATGGACCGAATGCTCCAAGCCTTAGAGACTTCCCGAAAAGATACCGGGAAAACACCTGCTCCGACCAACACCCAAACCACCCCCGTCTCCTCACCACCTCTCACCACCACCTTTCACACCCGAATACAACCCATCCTCACCACCTCAACTCCATCATCTTCACTAATAAATCCCTATACCATCCCGATCACCAAGCTTCACGATATACTCATCTCCCGGCTCCTCGCCATAGAGACCAGGACTCCCGATGAGGACAGTCTATACAAAAGGCTGGTAGATGAACCAGAGCCGCCAGCACAAACAAGGTGCCGAGAAGAAAGCTCCCGCACCAAACGAAGACATGATGATCCCTACGATGCGGATCGTCATGAGGGGGAGAAACTGCAACGAATCACATGGAGCGGCCATGGAGTGAGTCAAGGACAAACAAAGACTCATGAAGCTGGAGGATCGTCCTCAAACCCATCAACCACACAACCTACAACCCGCCAACAAACAACCACACCACCCACCATATCCCAAACACTAACTCTCTCTCCTATAAATCCAATTCCAATCCCGACCTCCAACCCCTCCCAAGTCCAATCAGAAGCAGTTGTCTACGATCCACATCTGATCGTAGATGACTATATCCGAAACGAGAAGTGGATGACGCAATGGGAACCAGAAGAAGCTACTAAAGCTCGACTCTCCAACATCAGATACTTCTTACAACAAGCTTCGGTGGACTTGGTGCTGCTTGAAGTAGAAGAACTTCAAGGAGGCGAGAATTACATTTTTGCTCTCCCAGAGCTACCTGAGATGATTAACCACAGAGTCGACTCTCCTCTCCGCTTATCAAAAGGGACGGTTATAGTCGAGACACCATGGGAGAATATCAAAATAGAAGTTCCGTTTATTGAAGACATTAAAAAGCAGATATGGAGGGCTCCAAACAAAATAAAGAAGCTCAACGAACTCAATCTACGGGGCATCTCACACTGGGAAGACTAGAAGAAAATGGAGCATATCTTCATGCTCAACTATCTTGGACCCGATCGGAGTGGCATCCCAACTGATCAACTGAAGAAGAATTTCAGGGGCAAGCCACCGATTCTCCAACTTATCGGAGTCTCGCACACGATCGGAAGATACCCAACCCCTATCTACATTATTGAGCGAGCGGACATCAACCGCACTCGAGAGGAGATAGATGAAAGTTATCTCTCCTTCCTTCCAGCGGATGAGGTATACCATCTGTATCAGATGTACAGGAGAATATACCAGACGCAATCCGGATATATCAAGACTAAAGGACTCGAGGGACTAAAGAGATTCACGGTGCGGCAGATCAAGTATCATGGAGTCTCCGATCAGATGAAGAAGGTCAACATGGAGTCTCCGCTCATGAAGGGCTTCCCACTCAACAATATTCCCGAGAACTACATCTTCAAAAAACCTGGTCTCGCCATAACCTATTGGAATCCAGTCATTGGAAAGACGAGGGCTTTGATGAAGTCAGAGATCCCCAAATTTATTGACGGGACACTAAAATTAGTGAGGAAGAACATCCAAAAAAGATTGGGAGAGATCACCGAAGAGACAATCTGCGAAGATCTTTGTGAAGAAGAGGCCTCACTCTTAAATGAGCTTCTGGGTGCTATAAATGAAAGATTGGAGCTGAGAAATGATGTTCGAAGATACGAGACAACATTGGGATTGCGAAAATCATTTTACGCCCGACAAGGATAAAAGGAGCTGAAACGAAGACAAGCACAAAGGGGGAGATTGAAGAGAATTTAAAGTAATGCTTTGTAATTGTTTATCCTTGTAATTAGGGGCGTAATTAGTAGTTTTGATAGTGTAGGACCAAATAGTAAATATACCATGTTAATAGGTATAAATACAATGTACACTATCAAAATCAATACACAAGTTCATTTTGAGAAAAATACAAGCATTGAATTCATATTTTAACGAGAAAGAATATGATCGAGAAACTCGGAAGACTAACAAACCTCTCTCAAGATCTTCAACGCGGATATTCGACCGAACATAATTCGTAGGATTTCTTATTCGAATACCAAGAATTCATGCTTAGATTGCTTGTTGATTGATGAATTAGGACCTAACACAGTTTCACGAAAACATTTGAAGAAATTTCAGTTTCACACTTTTTCGACTAAAACCGATTTTAAACTCTCAAATCAACATGTTTAAACTCGACCTTTTAGGTTAAAATCATGATATTTGGATTGGCAAATTTTTTCTGAACGTTTCGAACCCAGATTAACTCAGGATTTACCCAAAAATCGAAATTTACATTTTATGCGTTTACTGTTTGATTTGAAAATTTTTCGATCGAAAAAGTTTGTATCGAAAACAGTGTCGTCGAAGAACTTTAGTTTTCGTTAAGTTTTATTCGATCGCAAAACTCAGTGTCGAAAACCTTTTGTTTTCGATATATTTTGATTCGATCGTAAAACTTCGCGGCGAAAACTTAATTTTTCGATTATATTTTATTCGATCGCAAAAGTCAGCGGCGAAAAATTTAAGTGTTTTCGATATTCTTTTACTCGATCGCAAAACTACGCGGCGAAAAACTCAAGTTTTCGACCCCTTTTACTCGATCGAAAACTTAGTCAGCGAAAAACTATTGTTTTCGATAACATTTTATTCGATCGTAAAAGTCATCAGCGAAAACTTGAGTTATTCGACACATTTTTATTCGATCGCAAAATTTAACGATCGAATAAATTGTTACTCGAATAAAAACACGCTGAAAAAGAATAAAAAAAATAAATTAAATTAACTTTCGAATAAATTTCCGATCGAATGAAAATACGCTTCTAAGACTTAGTCAATTTTAAAAATTTGTTCACTAAGTCTTTCGAACATAAACCTTAATACATACAATTTTCTCTAAATCATTCTAATCCCATTTAGTTGCATATGAAATTTCCCAACTAATGAATTATCCTTCATTCTTTACAGATATGGCAAATCCAAACTACCCAAACATCTACCCCACTGGAAGTTATATGACAGTTCAAGATAACAACTTCCAACTGGACCTTACAACGTTTTGGTGTCCGGATGAAGTCATCATATCCATCCTCAAAGGACACGCACTATGGCCAGCTTTGACCAGGACATCCATCGTACCAATGGTCTATCTCCAGCCATTCTGGGGAAGCATGAAGAGTTTCGTCAACGGCGATAGCGTGAAATATATGACGAAGATCAACACAAGACATATCGCCCTGACGAAAAATTTGATGGCCATGGTGCTCGATCTCCCGCATTACGATGAATATGATCAACTTCCAACGGACGCGGAGATCGCAGAACATATGATCCGGATGGGATACAAACTCCCGCTGACAAAACTGGCGAACTTTCAAAATAGCGGAATCCCCCATCCGTGGAAGACGTTGTTCGGCATAATCAACAAATGGCTATCCCCAAAACACTCCGGTTTCGACAAAGCGAATGGGAATATCCTTCGCATCTTTCATGGAGTGATCTTCTCCAAGAAATACAACGTGGCCCAGCTAATTTGGAATGATCTAGCGGACCAGAAACGTAAAAGGGAGACAACGTCGAAGGCCAAATCTCTCCCCTATCTACGGTGGTTCCCGGTGCTGATCGCACACTTCATGGACATCCATCTAGAGATCCTGAGACTACCATCAGTTGGGGAATCCATTCCTCCACGCCTTCGATTCTTTCACAACCCGAAGGCAGCCGACCTAACGCTCCAACCAATGCTGATTCCATTGGAGCTGCTTCGACTAGCTGATCCAACGGAAGAGGCCTACCAAAACTACTGTCAAAACAACTCCATCATGGAGGAGATTGTACGAGCCTTGGATCCAGCTCCGGCACCTTCTCAAAGGGAATCGCTGGTGGAAACAACTGAGCCCGAAGCCACGGCTCAGGAGATAGAAAAACCGACTATCGATCCCGAAGGTGTTCCTCGAGATGTCTCTCCTGAGGCCACTGACTCAGATGACAAACACATACTCCAAAGAAGGGGCTCTCGCCGACAACAACTCTCGGCCGCATCTGTATCTCCTTCAACAATACCGGCTTCGGTGCCAACATCTCCACCACCAACGGATCAACAAACCACACATATTCCAATTGAATCTGTCTCCACACCATAGAGGTGATACCTATTGTATCATCTCAAGGATTGGGTGAAAGCCCTACCGGACCATCAACACGTACTCAAGGCGGCACATCGGAAACCATTTCCGATGTTATGACAATGGAGCGCCTCTCTGGTCCCACTCCACCAATGATCGTGACAGAGCAACGCCTATAGGAAGCGCTCTCCACAGCCATGTGTTCTCTTGAAGATCATCTGATGGATCGCATGCTAAAAGCCATCGAGACTTCCCGAAGAGATACCAAGAAAGCACCAGTCTCCGAGTCTGCTCCGACCGACACACAAACCACCCCCGTTTCCTCACCACCTCTTACCACCACCATACACACTCCCATACAACCCACCCTAACAACCCCTACTCCGTCACCTTCTCTCATCAACCCCTATACCATCCCGATCACCCAGCTCCACGATATACTCATCTCCCGCCTCCTCGCCTTAGAGACCAGGACCCCCGCTGAGGAGAGTCTCTACAAAAGGCTGGTAAATGAACCAGAGCCGCAAGCACAAACAAGGTGCCGAGAAGAAAGATCCCGCACAAAACGAAGTGGCCGTGGAGTGAATCGAGAACAAACAAAGACTCAAGAAGCTGGAGAATCATCCTCAAATCCACCAACCACACAACCAACCACACAACCCACAACCCGCCAACAAACAACCACACCTCCCACTACATCCCACACACTACCACTCTCTCCTACAAATCCAAATCCAATCCCGACCCCTAATCTCCAGCAAGCCCAAACAGAAGCAGTCGTCAGATATTTCTTACAACAAGCTTCAGTGGACCTGGTGCTGCTTAAAGATGAAGAACTTCAAGAAGAGGAGAACTATAGTTCTGCTCTCCCAGAGCTACCAGAGATGATTAGGCACCGAGTCGACTCTCCTCCCCGCTTATCAAAATGGACAGTTAGAGTCGAGACGCCGTGGAAGAATGTCAGAATTTAAGTTCCGTTTATTGAAGACGTTAGAAAGCAGATCTGGAGGGCTCCAAACAAAATACAGAAGCTCAACGAACTTTATCTAAGTGGCATCTCACACTAGGAAAATAGGAAGAAAATGGAGCATATCTTCATGCTCAACTATCTTGGCCCCGATCAGAGTGGCATCCCAACTGATCAACTGAAGAAAAATTTCAGGGACAAGCCACCGATTCACCAACTCATCGGAGTCTGGCATACGATCGGAAGCTACCCTACCCCTATCTACATCATTGAGCGAGCGGACATCACCCGCACTCGAGAAGAGATAGATGAAAGCTATCTCCCTTTCCTTCCACTGGATAAGGTCTACCGTCTGTATCGGATGTACAAGAGAAAATATCAGACGCACTCCGGATATATCAAGACTGAAGGACTCGAGGGACTGAAGAGATTCATGGTGCGGCAGATCAAGTATCACATCGCACACGACCTTCAAATTGCGATAGAGAACAATATGAAGAAGGTCAACATGGAATCTCCGTTCATGAAGGGCTTCCCACTCAACAATTTTCTCGAGAACTACATCTTCAAGAAACCTGGTCTCACCATAACCTATCGGAATCCAGTCATTGGAAAGACGAGAGCTATGATGAAGTCAAAGATTTACAAGTTCTGTGATGGGACACTAAAGTTAGTGAGGAAGAACATCCAGAAAAGATTGGGAGAGATCACCGAAGAGACAATATTCGAAGATCTTTGTGAAGAAGAGGCCCTACTCTAAAATGAGCTTCTAGATGCGATAATGAGAGATTGGAGCTGAGGAATGCTGTTCGACGTTACGAGACAGCATTGGGATTGCGAAAATCGTTTTACGCCCGACAAGGATAAAAGGAGCTGAAAGAAGACAAGCACAAAGGGGATGATTGAAGAGAATTTAAATTTGTGCTTTGTTATTTTATTATCCTTGTAATTAGGGGCGTAATTAGGAGTTTTGATAGTGTAGGATAAAATAGTAAATATACCATGTAAATAGGTATAAATACTATGTACATTATCAAAATCAGTATATATACAAGTTCATTTAGAGAGAGAAAATTAATCGAGAAACTCTCTCTCTCAAGATCTTCAAAAGAGATATTCGATCGAAGGTATATTGTGAAATTTATCATTCGAATATCTAGAATTCATGCTTAGATCGATCGGTAGTTGATAAAAATAGGACCTAACAATTTTCTCCGAAGCCAGTCGCATAAGATGCAGAATGAACTCGGACTTGATACTTCATGTAGGAGTTCGAGCATATAGAATTATAAACATCGCTAGCATATAAGTCGTTGAGAATTCACAGAATTCACACTAGAATGATGAGCAGAATTAGAAAAATTATTTCCAAGTCTAGGTTTCTTAAATAGAGAATTATGAAATCATTTAAAGCACACGATGAAGTTTGTTTGCTAGAACTTGGAGCGTTTTCGTTATTTTTTTTTATAGGAATAGGAGAGGAAAATTTTTCTTCTTTAAGTTTTCGATCCGTTACTTTTGTAAATAATGTAGATTTTCCTTTCTCCTTCCTCACATGTATTTGTTCCTTAGTAATTTGAAGTTCTTGGCTTTTACTTTCAATTTCACTTTCAGTCAAAATTGACGTAGAAGGTTAGTAAAAGTCTTTTCGATTTTCGGAACAGAAACGTCCGTTTGCGTTGCTTTATCCTGTTTAAGAGAAGATCGTTCTTTCGAAATATCGTTTAAAACAGGTAAAGAAGAGGAACTTTTGAGATTTGATATCTCCAATAAAAGCACATTATTTTCTGTTTCAAAATTCTTTCTTTCTGTTTTTAAGGAGGAACTTAAATCGGCTATTTTCTTAACAATAGAAGGATTATAACAGAACGTAGAATTTTTAGAATGAGCAATATTTTCTTCCTCGACTTTAGAGATGGTTTCTAAAGGATATAATGAATTATAGTCACTAGATAAGTTTATTTCCCGTGTCTTGTAACTATTGTTCAATTCAGTGTATTCAAAGTGAATTTCTGTTAGGATTATTTTATTGTGTTCAATGTATTATTTTATCTTAGTCTTGTAATTAATTTAGCGAACTAGGCTTTAATTTAATTAGAGGCTAGTGAGCTATTAAATGTAACTGGGCTTACAAAAGCCCAAGGTATTATATACCAACTTGTGGTATAAATACCAAAAACCCTCACACATAGTGAGTGGGTAAAGAGATTAGTCATATTACAAGAGAATTCCCAAAGCTATCAAAGTCTCCCACGCCCATCCCACGACGAATCAATACTTCCGAGCTTTAATCGTGGTAAATCGTCTTTAATCTTAAACGTAGTTGGATGCGTAGGACTAACAAGTGGTATCAGAGCCAAACACGTTTGGATTTGATCAAATTTTCTGAAATTTTTGGTGTTTTTCATGTGATAAACTCGAAAATATTTAGGTCTTGGTCTTGAGATTTTTCAGTCTATGTTGCTGATTTTGCTTGATTAAGATCAACATTTAGTTTTTTTTCGAGTGTTTTTGAGTGATTACCCATCAATTTTCAGTTGATTTGAGTGAGTTTTGGGGAGAAATCGCGCATGAAATTTGATTCTAGAACAGTGTTCATCTGCCCGAAGTTTGTTCATCAGCCCGAAAATTGATTCATCTCGCCGAATTTCGATCGAAATTCGCCAGAATTTGAGACAATTTTCATTAGATAGCTGGCCGAATTTGGATATTGAATTTCTATCGCCGAAATTGGTTAATCCAATTTCAAAATTCTCGCCGAATTTCAATTAAGTTACCCGAATTTTGAATTCCTGATTTTGAATCAAATTTTACAATTTCGGCGAACTTCTACTACCCGAATTTGGCAAATTTTCGGGCAAAATTACAAAATTTGCCCAATTGTGGAAAACTCGGCGAATTACTACTGTTCAAATCAAATTCGACGAATTTCTACTAATACCCGAATTTCATAATTTCGTGACCAATTTAATTTGAGTCCCCCGAATTTGTGAAATTTGGCGAAACTGAAATCGAATTTCTACCCGAATTTAGACTAAGCGAAATATTTCCATCCGAGTTTCACTATAACCCACCCTTTGAAATTACCCTTAACATTTTCGACCACCTAAAATTTTCGGCCACCCCTTAAAAAAAAAAAAAAAAAAAAAAAAAATTATTTTCGAAAATTTTTTTTAAAAAAAATTTTTTCGGGCCCAAAATTTTAGGTATAGAAAACGCTTTTGTTAATTTTCCAAAGGCAAATCCACTTTACGTGTCAACGATCACGTATCCAACAATCTATTTAGGACATTTTTGGCAAATTTTAGAAAAAGTTTTGGTAACTCTCAAATTTTCGAAATCTATTTTTTTTCGAAATTTCACGCTATCTTTTGACAAAACCAAACTTTTTGGAACAAAAGTTTCAAGAGCCATTTCTTTCAGAAAATAATTAATTTTAAAATTAATACTTAATTATGGATGCTCAAGCTAAAGAAATTGAGGAATTTAATCGATGTCGTTTTGAACTCAAAGCAACTGAGTGGAATGTCGTCACAGAACAATATGAGGTTATCCTAGCAATCTGCAATAAATGGTACACTAGAACTATCCCTTTAAAGACAATTATTGCGAAGCTAGTCGACCAAGATTCCTTTTCAGCGCTTGACGGGGAAAACAAGTTATATAAATCTATCTCGTGGTTGGAAATTCCTATGATTGCTAGTAAAATTTCCGAATTGAACGCAACTTTGGAATCGGAAAGAGTAGTGTTTCAAGCAGAAAAGCAAAAACTCTTAGAGGAGATTTCAAATCTTAAAAATTCCCCGTCCTTACCTGTTTTCCATGATTTTTCAAAAGATACATCATCCTCGAAACAGGTCAAGACAACAAAAATTAAAAGCATCTCTGTTCTCAAATCTGAGAAAGCTTCAAATACACATTCTAAGTTACCCGTGACGACTTCAAAGTCTACGGTGACCCGAGCAGAAAAGATAAGTAAAAAGCCTAAGCTTAATTCTTCCAAGGAACAGGAGAAAAATAGGAAGAGGAAAGGAAAATCAACACCTTCTATGAAAACTAGAGTAGAAACTGTTATTGATTTTTCCTCTCCTATTCCTATTAAAAAGGATGCTCCTCAAAGAGAAGTTTCATGCTCAAGCAAGCTAACTTCTCGAGCTTCCAAAATTTCCCATTCTTTAAAGAATGAGAAAAGTGGATTTCCTTACACGAACAAAAATGTTTATCATTCTCGTAAGCAAAATCCCACTAAAGACCATCATTATGGAGTGAATTGTGTGAAGTCTTCTCGTAGGTATTCACCCGCTATACATGCCTGCAATGTTGTAGCTTCGTATTCCTACTTGAAATATCCTGTCAAAGTCCATTCGGAAAAGCACCTTATGAGACTAGCCAAAGAGAAGATCTTTCACTCTAGAATACCTAGAGACACATTCACTGGCACTGAAACGTCTTTTCCGTGTCAAATTACCCCTAAGTGGTTATCCAATAATTTATTGTTGGACGATTTAGGACCGAATTTGACACATGCTAAGCATAAATTATTTTCTGCTAATAAGGGAGGACCCATACAAATATGGGTACCAAAGTCCCGATAAGGTTTTGCAGATAACCCCAGCATGGTTGGTATCCCGTTGAAAAATACCTTCTTTTAAAATGGTACATTTTAAATATGCATTTTCAAAACATTACGAGATTTTGAGATCCGAGTTGCATATTACGCACGAAAATGATAAAAACCATTTTTAAATGAGCCTTATTTGAGGGGGAGCTACTCTTTTACTTATAAAAGAGAAGCAACTCTACAATTGTTTAAAAGGGAGAAATAATTACATTTTTTTTGGGGGGAGAGAGCATGGATATGTAAATTTAGGGAAAGAGATTGAAGAGAAATTGTTTCAATCCGACTACGCATCTTTTGAGGGGGAGCAATATTATTTAGGGAGCATGATTCAAAAAAAAAAAAAAAAAAATTATTATCCCTCGGACACCATTCGACGGATTGGAACGAAGAATTTCGAGCATCCAAATATCAAGTCTTTTCTAAACGAAGAATCTCAAGCTTCCAATGGTGGCCTTTAGTGCAAACTCGGTGCTCACTTCAAGCAACCTGCTCCGGCATTGCTGATACAAATAAAGCAGCACTCACTACTTCCTACCGGACGCAAGGATAATTTGTTCTCATGATTCAGGCAAATCCAACTGAATCTAACCCCGGAACATCACCGAGAACTAGTCAATATCTTGCAAAGCTTGCCTCCGATGATGCTTCTGATCCATTTTGAAAAGACCAACACTACAACATTCCCTTACCTCACAAATATCTCGGATCACACCCCCATAGGTACAGGTGCTAATTTTATTAGCTCCCGGGTAGAAGTCGCCGCATTAGGTCCAACGGCGCATGCACAACCGAGCCTCACCCACTCGTCTGTCTCACAAAAGACAGGTGTTTCAAGAAATCACGGGGAGACACGACTACTATCACCGCTTCACTCGGAAGTGGGAGATATTGAATTAAGTGGTACTCAGCCCCACTACCACACTTTCTTGTGCACAATCGAGTCTAGTGTGTCCTCACGTCCCATATTTTAAATATTTTCTAGGACACATACACTCTTATAACACCTGGTCTTTGTGATCAAGTTAGAACTTTCGTAGACATGTTACTCGTAGACATGGTTCGATGATCGGAAGGAAGTCCTGCCGTTGCAACATCAAAACAACAACGGAATCAGGCCATCGTCTCGAGCTAGTCTCTAGAACGATGAAAACGGGATGCCTATGTGGCCCCGGTTTACCAAGCCCTGTACTCACAGGCAATCGTGATGACGGATTGCCTTAGTGGCTCCGTCTGTTCATTACCACGCCGACCTGTCGTTTGTGTCCTTATCTTCCAAAACAAGCATGCCGATCTCGTTAATTCGATCGCCATGAGGGGGAGAAGGGGACACGGATAAACAAAGAGGTCGGACCACCCAACAAATTCCGCCGAGCGTACCACTCTGAAGCCGGGCTCTCCTGCACTTGAACGTACATTCCAAAGGAGCCTCGGCACAACTTAAATCAAGCCCCACACTTACCTTCTTCCGGAGCCAGACAAGCTTTCTCGAAGCCGAACCAGACAACTTCCTTCGAAGAAGATGAACCTGGAGCCAAGAAGAAGAGAATTGATGTTAACGGGAAGTCTTTGTGACCCCGGTTAACCTTCAAGACGGATCGCCTTTGTGGCTCCGTTAGGTTATTGCCCAACCTGAGTTGCTTCTCCTCGTCCTGACGATGCAAACATCTTGCCATCGACGACCTATTTTCACCTAGTAGTAAAGAAAGAAAATGGGAGCCGTACCACAACGAAAAATGCAAGATTGATCGGAAATGCTCAAATCTCAAGCGTCATCAGAAAATCAAGCGAACCACGACCTTCAAAACTCGAATTTACAGCCACAAGTTCGCCTCTCCGAATATAAAGAGAACTCCCCAATCCCAACACAAGGTTGAACAAACGTAGGGGGAGTTGTGCACTATCAAAGGGAGAGACTGAACTCACCGGCAAGCCTCTTCGAGCCCCGACATCTCCAAGACAAGCTTCGAGAGAAGACTTGATGAAAGATGCGGTGCCGAGAAGAGAAGGTCAAGACGAGACAAAGGAGGAGAAACACTAAAGAAGAACACACGCACTAACGCTTTCGCTAATGCCACTTTGATACGTGTTCTTCAAGGACTCAGGAAAAGATTTACAAGACCAAGATACCAAGCGCTTAATTATAAATTGAACACAAAGGGGGAGATTGTTAGGATTATTTTATTGTGTTCAATGTATTATTTTATCTTAGTCTTGTAATTAATTTAGCGAACTAGGCTTTAATTTAATTAGAGGCTAGTGAGCTATTAAATGTAACTGGGCTTACAAAAGCCCAAGGTATTATATACCAACTTGTGGTATAAATACCAAAAACCCTCACACATAGTGAGTGGGTAAAGAGATTAGTCATATTACAAGAGAATTCCCAAAGCTATCAAAGTCTCCCACGCCCATCCCACGACGAATCAATACTTCCGAGCTTTAATCGTGGTAAATCGTCTTTAATCTTAAACGTAGTTGGATGCGTAGGACTAACAATTTCAATCCTAGTTGTGGCTTTTCGTTTGGATTCTTCAAAGGCATTTATTTCGGAAGAGTTAGTAAAAGCCATTAAAGAAGTGAATCCTAAACTCATGTACTTGATATCATATAATTGTTTTACGTTAATCGTTTTCAAGTTACAAGGATTAGTAAAGCCTAAGCCTTCAACGTGATTCTAAAATAAGCCTTCAACAATTGGTATCAGAGCAGATTGTGATTGATTTTGGATTGAATTTGTGATTTTAAGATCAAAATAATTTTCCAGATTTTTCGATCGAAAAACTTACGTGACATGTATTTTGATCAATATGCTTAATGTTTGCGAATTTTGTTGATGATCTTGCTGATTAAGTGATAGATTATATGTTAGGAATGATTTACGTACTGATCTCAATCGCTTAGAACGTCTTATTAATTCAGATTTTCGATTTAGATCGATATTTTTGTTTGCGATTATGTTTTGATTTCGATTTGATTGTCGTAATATTTGATTTATTTTGCTGTAAAACGTGGTTAATCATGTGTTTGCTCATATTTAGAACGAAGAAACGAGTGATTATGTAGAATTTCATCACCTAACTTGAACATCTCGGTTGAATCTGGAATTTTCACTGTTACATTGAACTTTGCTGTTCTACGATCGATTTTCGATCGAAAAACTTGGCTCGAAAATTAATTTTCGAATAAGTTTGCAGCCGAGATATTTTTCGATGACAAATACTGTTCTCGTGTGTTTTACTCAAATATAAGACTCGAAAAACATTATTTCAATAATTAGTTTTTCGATTCATATATAAATATCTTTTTCGAGCGTAATAAAGAGTATTTTTTTCGACGGATACTGTTTTCGCTAAACAAATATCTAATTTCGACTTGAAAAACTTGTAATAGTGAAACAAGTTTTCGATCTCAAGATTTTCGATCATCTAAATTTTCGAGTAAAAATTTAGCGAAAACATATTTCGATCGATTTAAGTCACAGTCGAAAAACTTTGAGTCAAACTTGACAAAATTTTTCGATCACTATTAATTTTTCCGATTACATATTTTTCGATAAACGTTTTTGAGATCAACAACTAATCGACAAACTATTTTTCGATAAGATATTTCTCCGCAAAACTCTTACGTTCGAAAAATAATTTTTGATAAATAAAACCAAAAACTTATACAATCGAAAACCTTTTTCGATCATAGGTTCGAATTTTTTTAATCAAAAACTTTATTGTTCGAAAAACATTTCGGTCACTGCTCAAACACACACACATTTTACACTATTTTGAAAGAAATCAAATTTCATAATTTTCAAAACTTACTAAAAATATTTGTCTCCGAATTATCTTCTACGATACTCAAAATTTTCGATCTTAAAATCAAAATTCTTTAGCAAAAGTTTTGAAGTATCAATTCTCATATCAAATATTTTTAGAAATCAAAATAATTTCTCTTTAACAACGGAACAATAGGTACGAAAGGGAAATTGTTTAAAGTATGAATCAAACATTGCTAACGAAGTTTGTAACTTGTGAAGAACTTTCCATTACAATTCCAAACTTTCACGTAGATCCAACCAATCAACTACAAATGGATGCTTAATCGCTCGGAAATGACGTCCGCCCTCCAATTCTACGAAGAGGCGAATACACCGTATGGAGAAGCCGATTCATGAACTTCTTGGAAACAAAAGAGCAAGCCACAAATTTGATAGCTTCTATTCAAGAAGGACCCGCTCAATTTTGGCTCATCCAAGAAGGCGATGCCACCAATAATCCTCCCATTCCCGCCTCACGAAGACTCAAAATTCCTAGTGAATACATCGAGGGGTAGCGATTAAGAGCAAAAGCAGATTTAGGAGCCAAAACTTTCCTAATGTAAGGAATTCCTAAAGACATCTATATGCAAATAGATAGTCTATCTAGTGCAAAAGCTATGTGGGACGAACTCCACAAAATGATGCAAAGAACCAAAGTTGGAGTTAAAGCCAAGAAAGCGAACATTCTAACCGCTTACGACTAATTCAAAGCCAAGGCAGAGGAAACCGTTTATGAACTCTATCAATACTATCTAACTCTTCTTAATGAGATGAGGAAGATAAATATCTTCAAGACCAACATGGAGGTCAACATCCGATTTCGTTCTTCTCTTCAACCGGAGTGGAAGAAAATATCCATTCAAATCCGTCAAAATAAGGATTTGGACGAAATTGATATCCACGCCGTCTTTGATAATCTCGCCCAACACGAGGAAGATATCAGCGAGATATAAAAAGAACTTAAGGGCAAGCAGATCGACGATTCTATAGCTCTTGTTTCTGAAAGAAAAACAAGTCGATCTCGCAAAGATAAAAGCATCAAGTTGCCAAGTTCTTCATAAGATGAAGACGAATCTGAATCGGACTCCGAACCTGATATGAAGGAGTTCGAAAAACAGTTGACTCTTATTTCTCAAATAATGAGCAAAAAGTTTTACAAAAAGAAATCCTCTTCCTCGGCCAATAGACTTCGGACATCAAGTTCGAAGCACAAGAAAAGACCGGCCGAGTCCTCAGAATCTAAAAATGCCAAAGAAGCAGAAAAGTGTTATAATTGTGGTAAGATAGGGCACTTCACCAGAGAATGCAAACTTCACAAGAAAAAGACGCCAACTACTACTCCAAAAAATTCCAACTCACTAAACAAATAGAGGCTGGAGTAGCACTGATGACCGAACAAGAGCATTTGCTGGAAGACACCACAGATTCTGAAGACGAAAATCTCGCTCTAATGGCATACCTCGAAGAAGCCTCAAATGATAACTATTCAAGAAGGCCGTACGACGACGACGATAAAGCATCCTCTTCATCACAAGAGGTAACAATGTCTCACTCCACATTATTAAACATGTTAGAATCATTACAGATTAAGTACTCTAACATGAAAAATGAGCGGAAAAGAACTAAGAATTAGAAGAGAGACTGGCTCTTAGTGAAAACAATATCCAAAAGCAATTTAGATAAGAAAATTCATTTAGAAATTCTCTTATCTAACGCTAAGGAAAAAATATCTAGTCTTGAATTAACCATAGCTACCTCTCAGACTAAACTCAATGACCTTAATACGACTCTTATCGATTGTCACAGAGATTTAGAAATTTCTAAAAATAATTTCAAAGAAATCTCTGACGAACGTAAGAAACTTTACTCAAGGATTAAAACTTTAGATGATCTTCTAATGAAAAGGGGTCAAACGGATCAAACTATTTTTATAAATCAACCTCTTGATATAGAATTTTATAATCCTAAAGAAGGCTTAGGTTTTAACAATCCCTGTAACTTGAAAAAGGTCAATGTTAAACAATTATATGATATCAAGTACATGGGATTACGATTAACTTCTCTAATGGCCTTTACTAGTTCTTCAGAAATAAACGCCTTAGAAGAATCTAAACGAAAAGCCACAAATAGGACTGACATTCCCTTTAACTACACCGACTTGAATAATAGTTACAAGACAAGGGATCTCAACTTGTCTAGTGACTATAATTCATTATATCCCTTAGAAGACGTTTCTAAAAATAAGAAAGAAAATATTGATCATTTTCAAAGTTCTCCTTTATGTTATATTCCAGCTATTATTAAGAAAATAGCTGATTTAAACGCTTCCTTAGAAACAGAAAGAAAGAATTTCAAAACTGAAAAGAATGAGCTTTTACTGGAGATTACTAATCTCAAAACTTCCTCTACTTTAAAAATTTGCCCTGATTTTTTTGAAAGAAAAATCATTAATTAAGGACAAGATTACATCTAAGAAAACACCTTCCATTATTTTTCAAAATATTTTAAAAGAAGATATATCTTTTTTAAAAATAGTAAAGGGGGGGAAAGAATCGTTAAATGCTTCAAAAAAGAAAAAATTTTATCTAACTCTTTTTCTACTTCATCCACAGGTAGAGTAGAAAAAGAGGTGGAGCATGCAAAGGAAAGAGTGCCTAGGATAGAATTTCAGAAAAAATGATAGAAATGTCTTATTTTCAAAATTTTCTTCTGTATCAAAAACTATGGACACTCGCAAGAAGACAGCCGTTTTAAACTTTAATGTTGTTGCTTCCACATGTGTTAAAACCCATTAATTTTTAAAGCATAAATTTTGAAATTGGCTCTACTTCAAAAATTATAAAGAATAATTTTAAGACAAATGCAACTCTTAAGTCTCGTACAAGATCCAGCTCTAAGAAAGCTTATAGCTCCATACATTCTTGTCCTAACCTAAGGTACCCAGTCCACGTACATTCAGCTAAACACCTTATGAGACTAGCTAGAGAAAAGATTTTCTCAAGCAATAAGATAAACCAGTCATTTGTTCGCGCTGAAATTAACCTCCATGTAAGGTTCAACCTCACTGGGTTCCTAAAACACCATCTAGGCCAACACAAGCCAATAAGGCCAAGTTGCCCAAAGAAGTACCACTTAAATCAACTCCTTCCAAGTTGGTTTGTGTACCTAAGCATTCCGATACTTTAGGAACCAAAGATGACCAAACCTTACTTATCAAATCTGCTAATTCGAGAGGACCCATTCAAAAGTGGGTACCTAAATCTCCCTAACCTCTTTCTATGCAGATCCATCATGTGTGGTATTTAGATTCTTGTTGCTCCACACACATGACGGGAAAGAAAGAACTGTTGAGCAACTACCAAGACCGTTACAAACGGAAAAGTCCGATTTGATAACAATGATTCAGCTCCAATACTAGGCTTTGGAGACATTCTACTGCCGAATCTGACGATTAAAGATGTCTCTTATGTCCAAGGTCTTAAACACAACCTGTTCAGCATAGGACAATTCTGCGACAAATGATTTCAAGTGGTATTTCTAGCTGATCAGTGCAGAATTTTAAATCGTCAGAATCAAAACCTTCTAACAGGATCACGAAGATCAAATCTCTACACTATCAATCTGACAACAGTTCGACCTTCGACAACCGTTTGCCTCATCTCACAAACTACAATCAAGAGAAACAGCTTATGGCATCAACGCTTGTCTCATCTAAATTACAAAGCTCTTCACAAACTCTTTGTTGAAGAGTTGGTCAACGGTCTACCAACAATCTCTCCTCATCAAGAGCATCATTGTTCGGCTTGTCAAATGGGAAAATTGAAGCGAGCATCACACAAACTCAAGCAAGTTGCTTCTACATCTCGACCCTTGGAATTACTTCACATGGACCTTTGAGGACCAATGCATACACAAAGTACCAACGGTCGTAAATAATGGTTAGTAATTGTCGACGATTATTCTCGCTACACATGGACAAGATATCTCCGAACTAAAGATGAGACTGGAGACTTGATAATAAGCTTTGTGAATACAACTCAGAATCTCCTGCAAAAGAAAATCCAAGTAATCAGGACGGACAACGCGGCTGAATTCAAGAATGAGCATCTCAGCAACGTTTATCAATCACTTGGAATTATTCAACAATTCTCAGCCCCAAAAACGCCTCAACAAAATGGTGTCGTAGAAAGGAAGAACCGGATATTACTTGAAGCTGCAAGAACACTGCTCATATACTCCGGTCTCCCTCACTTTCTATGGGCTGAAGCAGTGAGTACAACATGTTTTACTCAAAATAGGACAATTATTCACAAACGTTTCGAAAAGACGCCATATGAGATAATTAATCAAAGAATCCCGAATATCTCATTTTTCAAAGTATTCGGTTGCAAATGTTTTGTGACCAACGATCGGGAGCATCGAAGCAAGTTCGATCCCAAAGCCTTTGAAGCCATCTTTGTCGGATATTCCTCTAATTCCAAATCATATAGCATCTACCTCAAGTCTTCTCGTACAATTCTTGAAAGCTACTACGTCACCTTTCAAGAAATGACCGATTTGGCTTCTGAACAAAATAGTTCAGAACCCGAGCTTATAGGCGTGTTGGCACAAGGTCAAAAACTTTCGACAACTTCTACCTCAAAGACAAGATAAGCAATTCCCGCCGACTTGGAAGATTTAGATTCACTGTATGAACATTTTTATCGGAACGAGTTTCAAATGTCTGCTTCATCTCGTTCAATACCAAGCAGTGCTCATTCTCCCTCTACGGAAGAAATTCCAATTGATACTCTCACTCATCAGACTCCAACAAATGTTTAAGAATCTCCTAATTCTGAATCTTCAACTAGTGCTGTAGTTCCTACAAATGCAGATGAGGAAATTCATTCCAATTCAACCTCAGAATTGAATTTCCCAACCACGAATGATCAACCCGTCAATTCAGGATGTCTCGATTTACAAACCAACGAACAATCTACTTCGGATATTCCTCATGAACGCAAATGGACTCGAGCTCATCCTATCAACCAAATCATCGGTGATCCTTCAAGTGGAGTGCGCACTAGGACGTCTATACAATGCAGCTTATTCACATGCTTCTTAAGCCAAAACGATCCAATTAAAGTAGTCGAAGCTCTTAAAGACCCGGATTGGGTAATCGCAATGCAAGATGAACTCAACCTATTCGAGCATCTACAAGCTCTTAAAGACCCGGATTGGGTAATCGCAATGCAAGATGAACTAAAATCTATTCGACCGCAAGGCAAAACCATAATTGGTATTAAATGGGTTTTCAAGAATAAGAAGAACGAAAACGGTGAAGTTATTAGGAATAAAGCACGAATACAATCAACAAGAAGGAATTGACTACGACGAGACGTACGCGCCGGTGGCACGTATCGAAGTAATTAGACTATTTTTAGCATACGCGGCTTATAAAGACTTCAAAGTCTATCAAATGGATGTTAAAACCACCTTTCTCAACGGCGTATTAAAAGAAGTCTACGTTGCTCAACCCCATGGCTTCGTGCACGAGAACCATCCTGATCATGTCTATCGATTAAGCAAAGCTCATTATGGACTAAAACAAGCCCCTCGTGCTTGGTATGCTGTCCTAAGCGAATTTTTAGTCAAGTTCAACTTCGTAAAAGGCACCATCGATACGACACTCTTCATCAAAAGACAAGGCAAAGATCTGATGATCGTTCAAGTTTACGGTTGATGACATCATCTTCGGCTCGACAAATGAACGTCTCTGTCAGAAATTTGGTGAACTCATGAGCTTAATGGGAGAACTCCAATTCTTTCTTGGCCTACAAGTAAAGCAACTCGAAGATGGAATCTTCATTAGTCAAACCAAATATATCCGAGATATTCTGAAGAGATTTAATCAAAACAAGAGCACAACGATGATTACTCCCATCTCAACAAACTGCAAATTGGATGCGGATCCATCTGGCAAGGCACTCAACATCACAATCTATTGGAGCATTATTGGATCTCTTCTCTACTTGACGTCCAGCCGACCCGACATCATGTTTTCCACTTGTCTCTGTGCTCATTTTCAAGCTGACCCAAAGGAGTCCCACATGCAAGCAGTAAAGCGAATTTTGCGCTATTTAAAAGGAACTCCCAACATAGGGCTATGGTATCCTAAAAATACTGATTTTAGATTAATTGGCTATACTGACGCTGATTATGCAGGTTGTCAAATGGACAGAAAAAGCACGTCTGGCGGAGCACAATTTTTAGGCGAAAAGTTGGTCTGCTAGTCCTCAAAGAAATAAAATTGTATGTCAACATCGATGGCCGAGGCGGAATACGTTGCGGCTGCCAGCTGTTGCTCGCAAATTCTATGGATGCGAACACAACTACGCGATTACGGGTTTGAATTTAATAACATTCCCATTTACAGTGATTCTCAAAGTGCTATTGCCATTACTTGCAATCTTGTTCATCATTCACGCACGAAACATATAAACATTCGCTATCATTTCATAAAAGATCATGTTGGAAAAAGGCACTATAGATATGTATTTTGTTAAAACGGAACTTCAACTTACCGACTTATTCACTAAGACATTGGATGAAAAACGATTTCAATTCCTTATTGCTAAACTAGGCATGTTGAACCTCAATCTTACTTGAAATGTGCTTTACATGCTCTACTATGCTTCTATTTGATACTCTAAATGCTTCTCGATATTCTTTAATTATCTTGCGTGACTCTATCCCAAATTTAAATAATAAAAAAAATAGTATATAAATATAATAATAATAATAATAATAATAATAATGGGGGATGTCGATAATTTTGCCTATTTTGAATTACTCACAAAAATATTCTTCGATATATATGCTTAGTTCTTTGTCTAAAAATTCACGTCACATTCTTTTATTCAAAGAGCTTCGTTTGATTCACTAGACATAAAGCCACCTCATATATGTGAGAATTTAAACTTCAATAAATTTTTTCTTGATTGTGTCACACTTCAAATGACTATTCTTTGGTTTGTACTTCGTAACTTCATTCTTACTTTTGTGACTATTTCGTCATGAAAATGATAAGGGCATATTAGAAAATTCCTCACTCGGCCCAAATTATAAATCCTTTAATTTTTCCACTAGAAATCCCCTTTTGGGCCTTCTCCGACATTCGTTTTCTTTATCAACACCAATTAAGCCTTCAACCTTATTCACATGATTCGGGGTTAAGAAAAGAGGGGGAGAGCAAAAGAGATGCACATGATGAATTTCTCAGTCATTATAGAAGAGAAACACGGATCTCACTGTGAACTTCTCCTAGATAATCTCGTATACTCCTAGAAGATAAGCACCTCGAAGTGAACTTCTCAAACGATAATCTAGACAACTTATGCCAGTTCAAGATGCCGAACGTTATATGCCAGTTCAAGATAATCTAGATAACTTAGGCGGGATCCCACTGGAAGTTATATGCCAGTTCAAGGTAACAACTTCCAACTGGACCTTAACACGTTTCGGTGTCCGGATGAAGTCATCATATCCATCCTCAAAGGACACCCCCTATGGCCAGCCTTGACCAGGACATCCATCGTACCAATGGTCTATCTCCAGCAATTATGGGGAAGCATGAAGAGTTTCGTCAACGGCGATAGCGTGGAATATATGACGAAGATCAACACAAGACATATCGCCCTACGACGAATATGATCAACTTCCAACGGACGCGGAGATTGTAGAAGATATGCTCCGGATGGGATACAAACCCCCGCTGACAAAACTGGCGAACTTTCAAAATAGCGGAATCCCCCATCCGTGGAAGACGTTGTTCGGCATAATCAACAAATGCCTCTCCCCAAAACACGCCGGTTTCGACAAGGCGAATGGGAATATCCTTTGCATCATTCATGAAGTGATCTTCTCCAAGAAATACGACGTGGCCCAGCTAATTTGGAATGATCTAGCGGACCAGATGCGTAAAAAGGAGACAAAGTCGAAGGCCAAATCTCTCGCCTATGTACGGTGGTTCCCGATGTTGATCTTACACTTCATGGACATCCATCCAGAGATCACGAGACTACCACAAGTTGGGGAATAAATTCCGCCACGCCTTCGATTCTTTCACAACCCAAAGGCAGCCGACCTAGCGCTCCAACCAATGCCGATCCCATTGGAGCTGCTCCGACTAGCTGATCCAACGGAAGAGGTCTACCAAGACTACTTTCAAAACAACTCCATCACGGAGGCGATGGTACGAGCCTTGGATCCAACTCCGGCACCTTCTCAAAGGGAATCGCTGGTGGAAACAACGGAGCCCGAAGCCACGGCTCAGGAATAGAAACACCGGCGGTCGAGCCCGAAGGTGTTCCTCGAGATGTCTCTCATGAGGCCACTGACTCAGATGAAGTATACAGCCTCCAAAGAAGGGGTTCTCGCCGACAGCAACCCTCTGCCCATCTGTATCTCCTTCAACAATACCGGCTTCGGTGGTAACATCTCCACCACCAATGGATCAACAAACCACACATATTCCAATTGAATCTGTCTCAACACTCATAGAGGTGATACCTATTGTATGATCTTACGGGTTGGGTGGAAGCTCTATTGGACTCCCAATATCTTCGGAGCCAACAATAGGCCAACCCATCGAAGTGGTGACTTCAAGGTTGACAACGGATGTCCTAGGACGTTTCAGACCATCAAGACCTACTCAAGACGGCACATCGGAAACCTTTTTCGATGTTGTGACAGTGGAGCGCCTCCCTGGCCCCACTCCACCAATGATCGTGACGGAGCAATGCCTACAGGAAGCGCTCTCCACAGCCATGTCTTCTCTTGAAGATCGTCTGATGGATCGCATACTAAAAGCGGCCGTGGAGCGAGTCGAGAACAAACAGAGACTCAATAAGCTGGAGAATCATCCTCAAACCTACCAACCACACAACCAACCACACAACCCACAACCCGCCAACAAACAACCACACCTCCCACTACATCCCAAACACTACCACTCTCTCCTACAAATCCAAATTCAATCCCGACCCCTAACCTCCTCCAAGCCTAAACAAAAGTAGTCGTCTACGATCCACATCTGATCGTAGACGATTATATCTTAAATGAGAAATGGAGAGCATAATAGAGCACATCTTCATGCTCAACGAACTCAATCTACGGGGCATCTCACACTGGGAAGACAAGAAGAAAATGGAGCACATCTTCATGCTCAACTATCTTGGCCCCGATCGGAGTGGCTTCCCAACAGATCAATTGAAGAAAAATTTCAGGGATAAGCCACCGATTATCCAACACATCGGAGTCTCGCATACGATCGGAAGCTACCCTACCCCTATCTACATCATTGAGTGAGCGGACAACAACCGCACTCAAGAAGAGATAGATGAAAGCTATCTCCCTTTCCTTCCACCGGATGAGGTCTATCGTCTGTATCAGATTTACAAGAGAAAATACAAGACGCACTCCGGATATATCAAGATTGAAGGACTCGAGGGACTGAAGAGATTCATGGTGCGGCAGATCAAGTATCACACCGCACACGACCTCCAAATCGGGATAGAGAACAATATGAAGAACGTCAACATGGAGTCTCCGCTCATGAAGTGCTTCCCACTCAACAATTTTCCCGAGAACTACATCTTCAAGAAAACTGGCCTCGAAAACAAAATATTATATATATTAGTATATGATATTATATATATATATATATATATATATGTGTGTGTGTGGTGTGCGGGAGAGAGGTTGTCGGGTCGGAGTCGAGAAGTGGAGCTATCAAAAACAAAATTCAGATGAGGTGTATCGAGAAAAAATTTCGAATGAGGTATATCGAGAAAAAAAAATTCGGAAGAGGTTTGCAAAAAGAAATTTTCTTGATATAGTGGAGAAAATTTCTCGATAAAAAATTTTACGATAACGTTCCATGAGAAAAATTTCACGAGAAAGTTGTACGAAAAATTGTCGAAAAAGTTTTCGCATTACGTCTCGAGAAAGTTTGTTGTTAAGAAATGCGTCGAGAATGTATTGCGAGAAAATCTCTCGAGAAAGTGTAGAAAATTTATCGCTAAACTTTGTCGGTAGAATTTAAAAAAATTCAATATTTGAAAATTATATCTATATTTTTATTTCTCCCTCTCAAATAATGCTTCCAAAATAAAGTTTTTCCCCCTAGAAAGTTGCGTAGTAAGATTAAAAAAATATTACGAATCTCATTCCCTTAATGCATTCGTTTAAAGTTTTAACTCCCCCCTCAAAAATTAAAATTGTTGCTCCTCTTGAAAGAAATAAGAGTCGTTCCTCTTTAAAATAAAAGAGTAGCTCCCCCTCAAATCAAGCTCATTTAAAAATGTTATATTGAAAAAAAATGGTATTTATCATTTCCGTGTGTAATATGCATTTAGAATTTAAAATCTCTTAAAGTTTTGAAATTGCATATTTAAAATGTACCATTTTGAAATATAATAGGTATTTTTTAATGTAGCTCGTATGCGTATGAAAATTTAAAATATTGAAAGTTTGGTCAACAAACACATAATTAGAATGTACCTCGTTGAAGTGTAGTTGTAGTAGCTCACGCCTCTTTTCGTCATGTATGTGGAGCCGCTACGTCAAATGCCATACATGAGGGAATCTGCAAAACATTATCGGAACTTTGGTACCCATTGTAAAGTGCGTCATCCCTTAGTAGCAGAAAACGAGTTAAGCATAAATGAAGTCAAATTTAATTGCGGTCCTAAATCATCCATTAATGTGCGTTTAGGTATCCAAAATTTAGTGGGATTTCCTAACTTAATAGTAGACATAGGAACCCATGTAGAGTGATTTGACATGGAAAATAAATTTCAGCTTTGGTGAAACTGTCTCGGAGAAGTTTTAAATATTTTTGAAGAGAATATAAAATTATGCTTTGTTATTTTATAATCCTTGTAATTACGGGCGTAATTAGTAGTTTTGATAGTGTAGGATCAAATAGTAAATATACCATGTAAATAGGTATAAATACAATGTACACTATCAAAATCAGTATATACAAGTTCATTTTCAAAAAATCACGAGCACTGAATTCACATTCTAAGAGAGAGAAAAGTAATCGAGAAACTCTCTCTCTCTCTCAAGATCTTCAAAGGAGATATTCGATCGAAGGTATATTGTGAAATTTATCATTCGAATATCTAGAATTCATGCTTAGATCGATCGGTAATTGATAAAATAGGACCTAACACTAGAATTCATGCTTAGATCGATCGTTATTGATTAATATGACCTAACACGAGAGAATAAAAATGTATCTCCTTCGATCGAATATCTCCTTTGAAGATCTTGAGAGAGAGAGTTTCTCGATTACTATTCCCTCTCTTGGAATGTGAATTCAATGCTTGTGTTTTTCTGAAAATAAACTTGTGTATTGATTTTGATAGTGTACATTTTATTTATACATATTTACATGGTATATTTACTATTTGGTCCTACACTATCAAAACTACTAATTACACCCCTAATTACAAGGATAATAAAATAACAAAGCACAATTCTAAATTCTCTTCAATCTCCCCCTTTGTGCTTGTCTTCGTTTCAGCTCCTTTTATCCTTGTCGGGCTTAAAACGATTTTCTCAATCCCAATGCTGTCTCGTAATGTCGAACACCATTCCTCAGCTCCAATCTCTCATTTATCGCATCCAGAAGCTCATTTAAGAGTGGGGCCTCTTTTCACAAAGATCTTCGAATATTGTCTCTTCGGTGATCTCTCCCAATCTTTTCTGGATGTTCTTCCTCACTAACTTTAGTGTCCCGTCACAGAACTTGTGGATCTTTGACATCATCATAGCTCTCGTCTTTCCAATGGCTGGATTCCGATAGGTTATGACGAGGCTAGGTTTCTTGAAGATGTAGTTCTCGGGAAAATTGTTGAGTGGGAAGCCCTTCATGAGCGGAGACTCCATGTTAACCTTCTTCATATTGTTCTCTATTGCAATTAGAAGGTCGTGTGCGGTGTGATACTTGATCTGCCGCACCAGGAATCTCTTCAGTCCCTCGAGTCCTTCAGGCTTGAAATATCCGGAGTGCGTCTGGTATTTTCTCTTGTACATCTGATACAAACGGTAGACCTCATCTGGTGGAAGGAAAGGGAGATAGCTTTCATCTATCTCTTCTCGAGTGCAGTTGCTATCTGCTCGCTCAATGATGTAGATAGGGGTAGGGTAGCTTCCGATCGTATGCGAAACTCCAATGAGTTGGAGAATCAGTGGCTTGTCCCTGAAGTTTTTCTTCAGTTGATCAGTTGGGATGCCACTCCGATTGGGGCCAAGATAGTTGAGCATGGAGATGTGCTCCATTTTCTTCCTATCTTCCCTGTGTGAGATGCCCCGAAGATTTAGTTCGTTGAGCTTCTTTATTCTGTTTGGAGCCGTCCAGATCTGCTTTCTAATATCTTCAATAAACGGGACTTCAATTGTGATATTCTCCCTCGGCGTCTCGAGTCTAACTGTCCCTTTTGATAAGTGAGGAGGAGAGTCGACTCTGTGCCTGATCATTTCTGGTACCTCTGGGAGAGCAGAATTGTAGTTCTCACCTTCTTGAAGTTCTTCATCTTCAAGCAGTACCAAGTCCACTGAAGCTTGTTGTAGGAAATATCTGACGTTGGAGAGTCGAGCTTGAGCAACTTTCTCTGGTTCCCATTGCGTCGTCCATTTCTCATTTAAGATATAATCGTCTACGATCACATGTGGATCGTAGACGACTGCTTCTGTTTGGGCTTGGAGGAGGTTTGGGGTTGAGATTGGATTTGGATTTGTAGGAGAGAGTGGTAGTGTTTGGGATGTGGTGGGAGATGTGATTGTTTGTTGGCGGGTTGTGGGTTGTGTGGTTGGTGGGTTTGAGGATGATCCTCCAGCTTCTTGAGTCTTCGTTTGTTCTCGACTCACACCACGGCCGCTCCGTGTGGTTCGTTGCCGTATCTCCCCCTCATGACTATCCGGATCATCGGGATCGTCATGTCCTTGTTTGGTGCGGGAGTTTTCTTCTCGGCACCTTGTTTGTGCTGGCGGCTCGGGTTCATCTACCAGCCCTTTGTAGAGACTCTCCTCAGCGGGGGTCCTGGTCTCTAAGGCGAGGAGGCGGAAGATGAGTATGTCGTGAAGCTGGGTGATCGAGATGGCATAGGGGTTGATGAGTGAATGTGATGGAGTTGGGGTGGTGAGGGTGGGTTGTATGGGGGTGTGTATGGTGGTGATAAGAGGTGGTGAGGAGACGGGGGCTCATAAAGACTTCAAAGTCTATCAAATGGATTTTAAAACCGCCTTTCTCAACGGCGTATTAAAAGATGAAGTCTACGTCGCTCAACCCGATGTCTTCGTGCAGGAGAACCTTCCTTATCATGTCTATCGATTGGACGAAGCTCTCTATGGACTAAAACAAGCCCCTCGTGCTTGGTATGCTGTCCTAAGCAAATTTTTAGTCAAGTCCAACTTCATAAGAGGCACCATCGATACGACACTCTTCATCAAAAGACAAGGCAAAGACCTAATGATCATTCAAGTTTACGTTGATGACATCATCTTCGGCTCAACAAATGAACGTGTCTGTCAGAAATTCGGTGAACTCATGAAGACAAAATTCGAGATGAGCTTAATGGGAGAACTCCAATTCTTTCTAGAACTACAAGTAAAGCAACTCGAAGAGCGAATCTTCATCAGTCAAACCAAATATATCCGAGATATTCTTAAGAGATTTAATCAAGACAAGTGCACACCGATGAACTCTCCAATCTCAACAAACTGCACATTGGATGCTGATCCGTCTGGCAAGGCCGTTAACATCACACTCTATCTGAGCATTATCGGATCTCTTCTCTACTTAACGTCTAGCTGCCCCGACATTATGTTTGCCACTTGTCTCTGTGCTCGTTTTCAAGCTGACCCAAAGGAGTCCCACATGCAAGCAGTCAAGCGAATTCTACGCTACCTAAAATGAACTCCCAACTTAGGGCTATGGTATCCAAAAAATACTGATTTTCGATTAATTGGCTATACAGACGCTGATTATGCAGGTTGTTAATGGACAGAAAAAGCACGTCTGGCGGAGCACAATTTTTAGGCGAAAAGTTGGTCTGCTGGTCCTCAAAGAAACAAAATTGTGTGTCAACATCGACGGCCGAGGCGGACTACGTCGCGGCTGCCAGCTGTTGCTTGCAAATTCTATGGATGTGGCACAACTACGCAATTACGGGTTTGATTTTAATAACATTCCCATTTACAGTGATTCTCAAACTGCTATAGCCATTACTTGCAATCCTGTTCATCATTCACGCACGAAACACATAGATATTCGTTATCATTTTGTAAAAGATCATGTAGAAAACGACACTATATATATGTATTTTGTAAAAACAGAACTTCAACTTGCCGATTTATTCACTAAGGCATTGGATGAAAAACGATTCAAATTCCTTATTGCTAAGTTAGGCATGTTGAATCTCAATCTTACTTGAAAAGTGTTTTACATGCTCCATCATGCTTCTATGTGTTATTCTATGTGCTTCTTGATATTCTTTGATTATCTTGCGTGACTCTATCATAAATTTTCACAGTATATAAATATAATAATAATAAAAAATGGGAGATGACGATAATTTTGCCTATTTTGAATTACTCACAAAAATATTTCTTCGATATATATGCTTAGTTCTTTGTCTAAAAATTCACGTCACATTCTTTTATTCAAAGAGCTTCGTCTGTTTCACTAGACACAAAGTCACATCATATATGTGAGAATTTGAACCTCAAATAATTTTTTTTCTTCTAAGTGTGTCACACTTCAAATGACTATTCTTTGGTTTGTACTTCGTAGCTTCATTCTTACTTGTGTGACTATTTCGTCTTGAAAATAATAAGGGCATATTAGGAAATTCCTCACTTAGCCCATATTATAAATCCTTAACTTTTCCACTAGAATTCCACTTTGGGCCTTCTCCGACATTCTTTTTCTTTATTCAACCCAATGAAGCCTTCAACCTTATTCACAAGATTCGGGGTTACTCAATCATGAAAAAAGAGGGGGAGAGCAAAAGAGATGCACATAATGAATTTCTCAATCATTATAGAAGAGAAACATGAAACTAGCTGTGAACTTCTCCTAGATAATCTCGTATACTCCTAGAAGAGAAGCACCTCGAAGTGAACTTCTCCAACGATAATCTAGATCTTATAAATAGAGAAAGCGAGAAAAGAAGCACGACCTTGGGTTCAAATTCCATAACTGTGGATCCTTCGAAAGAAACACGGTCTCGACCCAAAAAGAAGTTCTAATCTCTCAAAGTTTTGTAAAGAAGAGGAGACTCATCTTGAGCAAGAAAAGCTAAAGGATCAGAAATGAAAAGGGCTCCTGGAATTGAAGAATTTTTTAAGCTCACTAATCCCAAAAATTACCCTACCATTTTAGTCAGAGCGTAAATATAATCCCTTCAAAGTCCCCTTGATTCAAAATGATGATATTTTCATTTAGTAAGTTGATTAAATTCACTACGATAACAAATTATTTGATATTACTTTGTCATGTTAATATGAGTGATATATCAGCTAAATATTTCCATGATAAAAATAAATTGAGTGGTATGAGCGAAACTTGCGAGAGTTGTCGAAGTGATTCCTACTATGATCGTAGAATATTAAGTCTAGTTAACATGATTTTATGGCAAATTATTATTTTATGTCATAAGAAATTTTTTGTGTGATAAATATTCAAAATGTCCCATCTGACCCCAAAACAAAAATATTTTTGAAACTTGAAAACATTTTTCCCACATTTTAAATGCATTAATAATACATGCAATGGCTCAGAATTTATAAAATGCAAATTTCTTTTTGAAAAACGCAAAATTTTATTGAATCTATGCTAAATTTAAAATGCGTTACTTGCTCTTAAATAGTAAATTTTCATATGCCAAAATGTACTAAATATGTGCTTAAAATGCCGAAAAGTTATATCGTGCAATTGTTGAGGGGGAGTTTTATATGAGAATTTGTTATTATCTCCTATATGATTTACTTATAAAACATGACTTCTAACATTTTTTTTCTAAGCATCACAGAAAATTTAGAGCTCATCCGAGTAGTAAAATGTTGAATTTCATCAACTTTAGCAGAAAATTTCATCTCTTTCAGAAATACAGGGAGTATTATGCAATTTTTTTGGGTTAAATCCATAAAAGATTAAATTCCCGTTTAATCAAACCTGAAGTTTTAACTAAAAGCCCAAATTTTTTTTTTACGGCCCAACGTATTTTTACCTTACCCGATCGTAAAGTATTAATACCACTTTATCGATCGAAAAACTCACTCACACGCAACTCATTATCATCGAAAAACTTTTCGACTTCTAAAAAATACGCTTCGAACTCCGGCGATATTCATCCAAAAATCATCTTATCCCTGAGATTTTCTTCCTTAAATCGCCCATTTCGAAGGTAGAAACAAGTTTCGAATCATTTTCCGTTAAAAAACATATGATTCTCAAGCATTTTCACGAAAACAGTAGAAGAAATTTCATATTCATACTTTTTCGACTGAAACTGATTTCAAACCTTCAAATCAACATTTTTAAACTCGACCTTTTTGGTTAAAATCATGATATTCGGATTTGCATCTGTTCTGTGAACATTCCGAACCCAGATCAACTCAGGATTTACCCAGAAATCGAAGATTATGTTTCACGCGTTTACTGTTTGATTTGAAAATTTTTCGATCGAAAAAGTTTGTGTCGCAAACATTGCCGTTGAAGAACATTAGTTTTTGTTCAATTTTATTCGTTCGCAAAACTCAGCGTCGAAAACCTTTTGTTTTCGATATTCTTTTATTCGATCGAAAAACTAGTAGACGAAAAATTAATTTTTCAAGTATATTTTATTCGATCGCAAAAGTCAGCGGCGAAAACTTTAAGTTTTTCAATATTCTTATATTCGATCGCAAAACTATGCGGCGAAAAACTTAAGTTTTTGACAATTTTTTATTGAATCGAAAACTTACTCAGCGAAAAACTATTGTTTTTGATAACATTTTATTCGATCGTAAAAGTCATCGGCGAAAAATTGAGTTATTCGATCGCAAAATTTAACGATCGAATAAATTGTTACTCGAATAAAAACACGCTTCTAAGACTTAGTCAATTTTACAAATCTTTCAAAAAATTTCACTAAGTCTTTCGAACTTAAACATTAAGACATACAATTTTCTCTAAATTCATTCTTAATCCCGTTTCTTCGCATATGAAAATTTATCAACTAATAAACTTCATGTTATTCTTTCCAGATATGGCAACTCCAAATTATCCTCACATATATCCTTCATCAACCTTCATGCCAGTTCATGAAAACAATTATCAACTGGATCTAACAACATTCCGGTGCCCGGATGAAGTCATCATCTCCATCCTTAAAGGACACCCACTGTGGCCAGCATTAACAATGACGGCTTCCGTACCGATGGTCTACCTACAACAATTCTGGGGACGTATGGAGAGCCATGCAGTCGGAAACGACGTGGAATATACAACACAAAAAACACTTCGTTCTGAACCGCAATCTAATGGCCATGGTGCTTGATCTTCCGCACTACGAAACGTATGATCAATTTCCAACAGATGCGGAGATCGTAGCGGATATGGGCCGGATGGGATACAAGCCCCCACTGCCCAAATTGGCGAATTTCCAAAACAACGGCATTCCCCATCCGTGTAAGACATTGTTCGGCATAATCAACAAATGCATCTCCCCAAACCACTCCGGATTCGACAAGAAGAATGGGAACATCCTTCGCATTTTTCATGGATTGATTTTTTCCAAGAGTATGACGTGACCCGCCTAATTTGGAATTATCTAGCGAACCAGATACGTCAACGGGAGACCAAGTCGAAGGCCAAGATTCTCCTCTACGTACGGTGGTTCCCAGTGCTGATCTCACACTACATCGAACTCCATCCATAGATCCCGAGGCTACCACCAGTTGAGGAATACACTCCGCCACGCCTTCGATTTTTTTACAACCCGAAGGCCGCCGATCTAGCTCTCCAACCAATGCTGATCCCATTGGAGCTGCTCTGATTAGCTGATCCAACAGAAGAGGAATACCAAGATTACTGTCAAAACAACTCCATCACGGAGGAGATGATACGAGCCTTGGATCCAGAACCTGTAATACCCGTAAAATTAATACGGGAATAATGCGCAATTAGCGTGAAAATTATTCTGTAATTTTCGGAAAATTATGAAGTTAATTTTCGGACAAAGCGAATTTTCGGGAAATTGAACCGAAAATAAGAAAAATACTCTTTGAGTAAAATAAATAGATATGGGCCCAAATTAATTTAAAGTAGCCCAATAAGAGATTTCCTTAAGAGAAAGGAAACGTAACTTTCCTTTTAAAGGTTTATCTCAAAAGGTGATAAGGACAAACGAAAATATCAAACGAAAGAAAAAGAGAAAGAGAAAGAGAAGAAAACAAACGAAGAAAAGCAGAAAAGAATTAAGCAATTTCGGCTAACTTGGAAGTGAGGTAGGTGTTTTTTTTTAACCCCTACAAACATTTCTTATGTTGATTTTTATAGTTAAACGAATTTGGATGAAAGGTCATCCGAATTTATGAATTTCGGGTATTTTGATATGTTATTTGACGTTTTTGATGAATTATGTGATGTTCGAACTCAATATGAGTTCTGTAAAGTTATTACATGTTTGATTTAAATTTCGCCGAATTTAAAAGGTTAAATTCGGGCATTTTATTTCGCCGAATTTAATATTTCAAATTCGGGCAGAATTTCGATATCTAAGCGAAATATTTAAATTTCGCCGAATTTAAAAGGTTAAATTCGGGCATTTTATTTCGCCGAATTTAATATTTCAAATTCGGGCAGAATTTCGATATCTAAGCGAAATATTTAAATTTCGCCGAATTTAAAAGGTTAAATTCGGGCATTTTATTTCGCCGAATTTAATATTTCAAATTCGGGCAGAATTTCGATATCTAAGCGAAATATTTAAATTTCGCCGAATTTAAAAGGTTAAATTCGGGCATTTTATTTCGCCGAATTTAATATTTCAAATTCGGGTAGACTTTCGATATCTAAGCGAAATATTTAAATTTCGCCGAATTTAAAAGGTTAAATTCGGGTAATAGCCCACATCTTTGAATAAAATTATTCTAAGTTCATTTTATCTTTAAATCAAAGTATATTCATACTTTGACTAGAACTTTCGGGTCAACCCTTATTTTAAGATACGAGAGTATTTTGGGAATATTATTTGAAGGAAATAATATGTGCTATATGTGATTTGATGTTTTACATAATCATGCCATGTGCATATTCACGATAGGGTGAGAGATGATGTGATCGATGATATTATCAATGTGAGAAGGGTAGAGTTGCCGATTTTGGCAGTCAGGTTCAGACTCGATTATGCACTTGGTGGGAGAGGGGGTTTGCGACACCCATCTACTCGGGATTGAGCCACCCGAGGTGTAAACCACCGGATATTATTTGGCTCAGGGACGGCAGACAGATGTGAGATTCCTGTCTACCCGAACTTGTGGTATAACATTCGGGAAAAAAGCCGTCGGGTTGAGATTGTGTGCGGAAGGAGCGACCCGGCGCGGCCGGTGTGGGCTACCGCATGGTTGATGGTGTACTTTGCCATTGCGCGCGTGGGTGCCGAGTCTGACCTAGGGCCCTGTTGAGAATTGAGAATTGATAGATGAGATTTGTCGAGTGTGCATTATATTATATTGTGAGGAACCGGGATTGGGTGGAGTGCACGCACGTATTGCATGTTATGTAATCACCTACTGGGCAATAGCTCAGGGTTCTATCCTATTTTTGTTTGTAGGTAAGAATGAACCCGACACCGACTAGTGTCAGGGTTGAGATTCATGGCGAGCTGGCGGCGGTGACTCCACGGACTTTTGAGGGTGGCGCAGTACATGGGACGCGACCTGTGGAGTGGCATAGTGTTTGATATTGGGTTTGAAATTTTGGGGCTTCGGCCCAAAGTATTAATAGTATATATTTTTGTAAACCCGATATAATACTATGTAGGTTATTTAAATTAAAAAGAAAATTTTATCGGGTCTTCCGCGTGTTCTGTTGCGGGGAAATCCGCCAATTAACTTAATTAGGAAGTAGGGTCGCCACAGGTGGTATCAGAGCTTAGGCTTTAGATTCTGAAGACTGTCCATGTACTGCCACTCAAAAGCCGGGAGAACCAGCCTCGCCTGTAAGTTAAGTGTAATACTTTGATATGATTATGTGATCTCATGTATATTTGTTACATGAATTATCTAGTATTTGGAAAATGCCAAGAGGAAGACCGAGGAACGTGTTCGTTGGAGAGTCCAGTCGGAGGGGCGAATCTGAATCCCCACCCCCGACTCGTGAGCATGACACGATAAATAGGCTGACTGAACTTATCCAAAGACAGTCAGACCAAATTCATGATTTGATAAATCACCAGAGCTCATCTGAGCACCGTCCATCCCCACAGCCTGATCGCGTAGAGATCATAGGGGAGCGATTTCGTAAGTTAAATCCACCAGTTTTCGCCGAAGCTACTAATCCTGCGGCAGCTGAGGACTGGATCGACACAATAGAAGACTTATTTATATACAGTCGTGTGCCGAACAATGAGAAGGTGTTGTGTGCCGTTTCCCTATTTCGGGGAAGCGCGCGTTTTTGGTGGAACACCATGAAGGTGTTAGAAGATCGGCGACGATGACATGGGAACGCTTCAGGGAACTGTTTTATGATAAGTACTTCACTGCTCACGATCAGGAGCAGCGAATGTATGAATTCATGAACCTGAAACAAGGGCGAATGCCAGTTGCGGAATACATCCGCAAATTTGAAGAATTATCTCGTTTTGCACCTCATCTCGTGGCAACCAATACTCTAAAGGTGACGAGATTTCTTCGAGGGCTGAAGCCCGAATTTTATCGAGATTTAAGTGTGGCGGGAGTACGCCAATTAGAGTTCCGTCAGGCGACGGAGCGAGCGTTGATCGCAGAACAAGCGGAAGGAGTAGTAAGGGAAGCCCAAGAGGCAAGTAGGAAAAGAGAGAGTCAGCAACAGCAAGGAGGAAGCGGCCAAAAGCGACAATTCTTCGGCAAGGACCCGAAGAATAAAGGAAATCGACCGAGTCAACAGATGTGGCGCCCGAATGCTTATCAGAGACCGGCCAATGTTCCCAACCGACCCCCGGTACCAGCGCCCCAATGCCAACAGTGTGGACGAAATCACTTTGGCATATGCTACGGACCACGACCGGTGCAGACTCTGCAATGTTTCCGGTGCGGTGAGGCCGGACACATCGCACGGAATTGCCCGAGAGGTCAGCCTCCAGTGCAGACTCAACCGCGTAACCTCATTCGACCTCCACCTGTGCCTGCAAGAGTTTTTACTCTGACTAATGAGGAGGCGGAGGCAAACCCGAATGTAGTTACGGGTACGTTGAGTATATTTCACGTGTCTTCGATCTTGATTGACTCGGGAGCCACACATTCGTTTGTATCGGCTAACTTTGTGGCCAGGGCAGGAATCTATCCCTCCCGTTCATTATGTGATTTCGTGGTATCTTTACCACATGGGGATCCAACTCGATCAAATTTGGTGGTTGAGAAATGTCCCGTAAGAATTGAGGGTAGAGAGTTAGATGTGAACCTAATAGTAATCCCGATGAATGATTACGATATTATATTCGGGATGGATTGGCTTTCGAAATACGGAGCCATTATTGATTGTTCAAAAAGGGTAGTTAGGTTTCATCGCCAGAGGGAGAGGAGTTTGAATTTTCGGGAAGAAAGAATAGAAACTCAATCCCTCGGATTTCTGCTTTAAAAGCTCAGCGACTCGTAAATACGGGTTGCGAATCGTTCCTAGTTTTTGCGGTGAATGCTGAGGAATCTTCCCAGCTTAAACTTGAGGAGGTTCCGATAGTGAACGAATATTCCGATGTATTTCCCGAGGATCTTCCGGGATTACCCCCTGATCGGGAGATTAAATTTGCAATCGATCTTGTACCTGAGCTGCCCCGATCTCTAAATCCCCGTATCGGTTAGCACCGAACGAATTACGAGAATTGAAGGAGCAATTGGAAGATTTGTTGCAGAAGGGTTTTATTCAACCCAGTTTCTCACCATGGGGAGCCCCGGTTTTATTTGTGAAGAAAAAGGACGGGTCGATGAGAATGTGTATCGATTATCGTGAACTCAACAAGATCACGATTAAGAATAAATACCCATTGCCAAGGATTGACGATTTATTCGATCAACTCCAAGGAGCAACAGTATTTTCTAAGATCGACCTGCGCTCCGGTTATCATCAGCTGAAGATCCGGGAAGCGGACATTCCAAAAACCGCATTCAGTACGAGGTACGGCCACTATGAATTTTTGGTCATGCCTTTCGGATTGACGAATGCTCCGGCAGCCTTCATGGATTTGATGAACCGAGTATTCAAAAAATTGCTGGACCGATGTGTTATCGTCTTTATCGACGATATTCTCATTTATTCCAAGACAAAAGAAGAACATGAGGAACATTTGAGAGCGGTCCTAGGAATTCTTCGGGAGAAACAATTATTCGCCAAATTTAAAAAGTGCGAATTTTGGTTGGATCGAGTAATCTTTCTGGGGCATGTTATTTCGGGAAGCGGAATTTCAGTAGATCCCAGCAAGATAGAAGCTATAGAAAATTGGCCAAGACCAACCACTCCCACGGAGATAAGAAGTTTTCTAGGGCTAGCTGGGTATTATCGAAAGTTCATTAAGGACTTTTCCAGCATCGCCTCGACGCTCACCAATTTGACAAAGAAAAATGTTCCGTTCAAATGGACGGATGAATGTGAGCAAAGTTTCCAGGAATTAAAGAAAAGGCTAACAACTGCTCCAGTGTTAGCAATACCTTCGGGTACTGGAAATTTTTCTGTTTATAGTGATGCCTCTAAATATGGGTTGGGGTGTGTTTTAATGCAAAACGGGAAGGTGATCGCTTATGCCTCCCGACAATTAAAGCCATATGAGAAAAATTACCCCACTCATGATCTCGAACTCGCAGCCGTAGTGTTTGCTCTTAAAACATGGCGACACTATCTTTACGGAGAAAGATGCGAGATCTTCACGGATCACAAGAGTTTGAAGTACTTCTTCACCCAGAAGGAGTTAAATATGAGGCAAAGAAGATGGCTCGAGTTAGTCAAAGACTACGACTGTGTGATAAATTATCATCCAGGAAAAGCGAACGTAGTCGCAGATGCATTGAGCCGCAAAACTGTAAACACTGAATTACGCCAATTCGGAGTTGAAGTAATCAATTTCGGAGAGATTGAAGAAAAGTTGGCAGTGTTGACACTTAAGCCAACACTATTAGACCGAATCATTGAAGTACAAAAGAAAGATGAGTTGTACTTGAAGAAACAAAGAGAACAAGATAAAGAAGTCTCATCGGAATTTGAATTCCGAGAAGACGGGAGTTTACGATTTAAAAGTCGCTTATATGTGCCGGAAGATGAAGAGATTCGTCGAACTTTAATGACGGAGGCACATACGACAATATATTCGGTGCATCCCGGTGCAACGAAAATGTATCGTGATTTGCGACTAAATTATTGGTGGCCGGGAATGAAAAAGGATGTTGCTGCATTTGTACATAGATGCCTGACTTGTCAGCAGATCAAAGCAGAACATCAAAGACCGGCAGGAATGTTACAACCTTTGACGATTCCCGAGTGGAAGTGGGACCATATAACAATGGATTTTGTCGTCGGGTTGCCAAGAACGGTGAAAGGTTATGATGCAATTTGGGTGATTGTTGACAGACTGACTAAGTCCGCCCATTTCTTGCCTATTCACCAGACCTATCCCATGGAGAAGTTCGCTGAACTCTACATTCAAGAGATAGTGAGACTCCATGGAATTCCGATATCGATCGTATCAGATCGAGATTCAAGATTTCTGTCCCAGTTCTGGAAAAGCTTACAGAAAGCTCTGGGAACTAAATTATCATTTAGTTCAGCTTATCATCCCCAGACTGACGGACAATCGGAAAGGACGATCCAGACACTCGAAGACATGTTGAGAGCATGTGTCTTGGATTTTCAAGGGAGTTGGAGTAAATACCTCCCGTTAATAGAATTTTCATATAACAACAGCTATCAAGCAACGATCGGAATGGCGCCTTACGAAGCCTTATACGGACGTAAATGTCGATCCCCAGTTCATTGGGATGAAATCGGCGAGAAGGCGCTATTAGGTCCCGAGATGGTACGCGAAATGACTGAAGTTGTTAAGAAAATTCGGGAGAAAATGCAAACGGCCCAAAGTCGCCAGAAGAGTTATGCAGACAAGAGACGAAGGTCGTTAGAATTTGAAGAAGGTGATAAAGTATTTTTGAAAGTATCACCTATGAAGGGTGTCAAACGGTTCGGACAAAAAGGAAAGTTGAGTCCGAGATATATAGGACCTTTCAAAATTTTGAAAAGAGTCGGTGAAGTAGCATATCAGCTAGAATTACCGACGTCGTTAGCACAAGTCCATGACGTATTCCACGTGTCTACACTGCGAAAGTATGTGTTGGACCCGTATCATGTGCTAAGAGACAAAAGACTTCACCAACAATTGAAGCCGACTTGAGTTACGAAGAAAAGCCGGTAGAGATTCTAATGTATGAGGTGAAGCAATTACGAAATAAGAATATTCCCCTCGTGAAGGTTTATGGCGAAACCAGATATTGGAAGAAGCCACTTGGGAGCGAGAAGACGAAATGAGAGAGAAATACCCTGAGTTGTTTCAGACAACTTAAATTTCGGGGACGAAATTTCTTTTAGGGGGGGAGGATGTAATACCCGTAAAATTCATACGGGAATAATGCGCAATTAGCGTGAAAATTATTCTGTAATTTTCGGAAAATTATGAAGTTAATTTTCGGACAAAGCGAATTTTCGGAAATTGAACCGAAAATAAGAAAAATACTCTTTGAGTAAAATAAATAGATATGGGCCCAAATTAATTTAAAGTAGGCCCAATAAGAGATTTCCTTAAGAGAAAGGAAACGTAACTTTCCTTTTAAAGGTTTATCTCAAAAGGTGATAAGGACAAACGAAAATATCAAACGAAAGAAAAGAGAAAGAGAAAGAGGAGAAAACAAACGAAGAAAAGCAGAAAGAATTAAGCAATTTCGGCTAACTTGGAAGTGAGGTAGGTGTTTTTTTTTAACCCCTACAAACATTTCTTATGTTGATTTTTATAGTTAAACGAATTTGGATGAAAGGTCATCCGAATTTATGAATTTCGGGTATTTTGATATGTTATTTGACGTTTTTGATGAATTATGTGAAGTTCGAACTCAATATGAGTTCTGTAAAGTTATTACATGTTTGATTTAAATTTCGCCGAATTTAAAAGGTTAAATTCGGGCATTTTATTTCGCCGAATTTAATATTTCAAATTCGGGCAGAATTTCGATATCTAAGCGAAATATTTAAATTTCGCCGAATTTAAAAGGTTAAATTCGGGCATTTTATTTCGCCGAATTTAATATTTCAAATTCGGGCAGAATTTCGATATCTAAGCGAAATATTTAAATTTCGCCGAATTTAAAAGGTTAAATTCGGGCATTTTATTTCGCCGAATTTAATATTTCAAATTCGGGCAGAATTTCGATATCTAAGCGAAATATTTAAATTTCGCCGAATTTAAAAGGTTAAATTCGGGCATTTTATTTCGCCGAATTTAATATTTCAAATTCGGGTAGACTTTCGATATCTAAGCGAAATATTTAAATTTCGCCGAATTTAAAAGGTTAAATTCGGGTAATAGCCCACATCTTTGAATAAAATTATTCTAAGTTCATTTTATCTTTGAATCAAAGTATATTCATACTTTGACTAGAACTTTCGGGTCAACCCTTATTTTAAGATACGAGAGTATTTTGGGAATATTATTTGAAGGAAATAATATGTGCTATATGTGATTTGATGTTTTACATAATCATGCCATGTGCATATTCACGATAGGGTGAGAGATGATGTGATCGATGATATTATCAATGTGAGAAGGGTAGAGTTGCCGATTTTGGCAGTCAGGTTCAGACTCGATTATGCACTTGGTGGGAGAGGGGGTTTGCGACACCCATCTACTCGGGATTGAGCCACCCGAGGTGTAAACCACCGGATATTATTTGGCTCAGGGACGGCAGACAGATGTGAGATTCCTGTCTACCCGAACTTGTGGTATAACATTCGGGAAAAAAGCCGTCGGGTTGAGATTGTGTGCGGAAGGAGCGACCCGGCGCGGCCGGTGTGGGCTACCGCATGGTTGATGGTGTACTTTGCCATTGCGCGCGTGGGTGCCGAGTCTGACCTAGGGCCCTGTTGAGAATTGAGAATTGATAGATGAGATTTGTCGAGTGTGCATTATATTATATTGTGAGGAACCGGGATTGGGTGGAGTGCACGCACGTATTGCATGTTATGTAATCACCTACTGGGCAATAGCTCAGGGTTCTATCCTATTTTTGTTTGTAGGTAAGAATGAACCCGACACCGACTAGTGTCAGGGTTGAGATTCATGGCGAGCTGGCGGCGGTGACTCCACGGACTTTTGAGGGTGGCGCAGTACATGGGACGCGACCTGTGGAGTGGCATAGTGTTTGATATTGGGTTTGAAATTTTGGGGCTTCGGCCCAAAGTATTAATAGTAGATATTTTTGTAAACCCAATATAATACTATGTAGGTTATTTAAATTAAAAAGAAAATTTTATCGGGTCTTCCGCGTGTTCTGTTGCGGGGAAATCCGCCAATTAACTTAATTAGGAAGTAGGGTCGCCACAGAACCGGCACCTTCTCAAAGGGAATCACCGGTGGAGACAATAGAGCCCGAAGCCACGGCTGAGGAGATTGAAACACCGGCAGTCGAGCCCGAAGGTGTTCCTCAAGATATTTCTCCTGAGGCCACTGACTCAGACGAAGCAGACAGACTCCAAAGAAGAGGCTCTCGCCGACCACATCTCTCGGCCCCGTCTATCTCGCCTTCAAACATACCGGCTTCTGTGCAAACACCTCCACCACCAACTGATCAGCAAACTACACAGATTCCAATTGAATCTGTTTCAACACCCTTAGAGGTGATACCTATTGTATCATCTCAAGGATTGGGTGGAAGCCCTATTGGACCCCCGATATCTTCGGAGCCAACAATAGGCCAATACATCGAAGTGGTGACTTCAGGGTTGACAACGGATGTCCCAGGACGTTCCGGAAATTCAAGACCTATTCAAGACGGCACATCGGAAACCTATTCCGATGTTGTGACAGTAGAGCACCTTCCGGGCCCCACTCCACCACTGTTCGTGACGGAGCAACGACTACAAGATGCACTTTCCACAGCTCTATCTTCTCTAGAAGATCGTATGATGGACCGAATGCTCCAAGCCTTAGAGACTTCCCGAAAAGATACCGGGAAAACACCTGCTCCGACCAACACCCAAACCACCCCCGTCTCCTCACCACCTCTCACCACCACTTCCACACCCCAATACAACCCATCCTCACCACCTCAACTCCATCATCTTCACTAATAAATCCCTATACCATCCCGATCACCCAGCTTCACGATATACTCATCTCCCGCCTCCTCGCCATAGAGACCAGGACTCCCGATGAGGAGAGTCTATACAAAAGGCTGGTAGATGAACCAGAGCCGCCAGCACAAACAAGGTGCCGAGAAGAAAGCTCCCGCACCAAACGAAGACATGATGATCCCTAAGATACGGATCGTCATGAGGGGGAGAAACTGCAACGAATCACACGGAGCGGCCGTGGAGTGAGTCAAGGACAAAGAAAGACTCATGAAGCTGGAGGATCATCCTCAAACCCATCAACCACACAACCTACAACCCGCCAACAAACAACCACACCACCCACCATATCCCAAACACTAACTCTCTCTCCTATAAATCCAAATCCAATCCCGACCTCCAACCCCTCCCAAGTCCAATCAGAAGCAGTTGTCTACGATCCACATCTGATCGTAGATGACTATATCCTAAACGAGAAGTGGATGACGCAATGGGAACCAGAAGAAGTTGCTAAAGCTCGACTCTCCAACATCAGATACTTCTTACAACAAGCTTCGGTGGACTTGGTGCTGCTTGAAGTAGAAGAACTTCAAGAAGGCGAGAATTACAGTTCTGCTCTCCCAGAGCTACCTGAGATGATTAGCCACAGAGTCGACTCTCCTCCCCGCTTATCAAAAGGGACGGTTAGAGTCGAGACACCATGGGAGAATGTCAAAATAGAAGTTCCGTTTATTGAAGACATTAGAAAGCAGATATGGAGGGCTCCAAACAAAATAAAGAAGCTCAACGAACTCAATCTACGGGGCATCTCACACTGGGAAGACAAGAAGAAAATGGAGCATATCTTCATGCTCAACTATCTTGGACCCGATCGGAGTGGCATCCCAACTGATCAACTGAAGAAGAATTTCAGGGACAAGCCACCGATTCTCCAACTTATCGGAGTCTCGCACACAATCGGAAGATACCCAACCCCTATCTACATTATTGAGCGAGCGGACAGCAACCGCACTCGAGAGGAGATAGATGAAAGTTATCTCCCCTTCCTTCCACCGGATGAGGTATACCATCTGTATCAGATGTACAGGAGAATATACCAGACGCAATCCGGATATATCAAGACTAAAGGACTCGAGGGACTAAAGAGATTCATGGTGCGTCAGATCATGTATCATGGAGTCTCCTATCAGATGAAGAAGGTCAACATGGAGTCTCCGCTGATGAAGGGCTTCCCACTCAACAATATTCCCGAGAACTACATCTTCAAGAAACCTGGTCTCGCCATAACCTATTGGAATCCAGTCATTGGAAAGACGACGGCTTTGATGAAGTCAGAGATCCCCAAATTTATTGATGGGACACTAAAATTAGTGAGGAAGAACATCCAAAAAAGATTGGGAGAGATCACCGAAGAGACAATCTGCGAAGATCTTTGTGAAGAAGAGGCCTCACTCTTAAATGAGATTCTGGGTGCTATAAATGAAAGATTGGAGCTGAGGAATGACGTTCGAAGATACGAGACAGCATTGGGATTGCGAAAATCATTTTACGCCCGACAAGGATAAATGGAGCTAAAACGAAGACAAGCACAAAGGGGGAGATTGAAGAGAATTTAAAGTTATGCTTTGTAATTGTTTATCCTTGTAATTAGGGGCGTAATTAGTAGTTTTGATAGTGTAGGACCAAATAGTAAATATACCATGTTAATAGGTATAAATACAATGTACACTATCAAAATCAATACACAAGTTCATTTTGAGAAAAATACAAGCATTGAATTCATATTTTAAACGAGAGAGAATATGATCGAGAAACTCGGAAGTCTAACAAACCTCTCTCAAGATCTTCAAAGCGGATATTCGACCGAACATAATTCGTAGGATTTCTTATTCGAATACCGAGAATTCATGCTTAGATTGCTTGTTGATTGACGAATTAGGACCTAACATAGTTTTACGAAAACATTTGAAAAAATTTCATTTTCACACTTTTTCGACTAAAACCGATTTTAAACTCTCAAATCAACATGTTTAAACTCGACCTTTTGGGTTAAAATCACGATATTTGGATTGGCAATTGTTTTCTGAACGTTTCGAACCCAGATTAACTCAAGATTTACCCAAAAATCGAAATTTACGTTTTATGCGTTTACTGTTTGATTTGAAAATTTTTCGATCGAAAAAGTTTGTATCGAAAACAGTGTGGTCGAAGAACTTTAGTTTTTGTTATGTTTTATTCGATCGCAAAACTAAGTGTCGAAAACCTTTTGTTTTCGATATATTTTGATTCGATCGTAAAACTTCGCGGCGAAAAACTCAAGTTTTTCGACCCCTTTTACTCGATCGAAAACTTACTCAGCGAAAAACTATTGTTTTCGATAACATTTTAGTCGATCGTAAAAGTCATCAGCGAAAACTTGAGTTATTCGACACATTTTTATTCGATCGCAAAATTTAACGATCGAATAAATTGTTACTCGAATAATAACACGCTGAAAAGAATCAAAGAAATAAATTAAATTAACTTTCGAATAAATTTCCGATCGAATAAAAATACGCTTCTAAGACTTAGTCTTTCGAACATAAACCTTAATACATACAATTTTCTCTAAATCATTCTAATCCCATTTAGTTGCATATGAAATTTCCCAACTAATGAATTATCCTTCATTCTTTACAGATATGGCAAATTCAAACTACCCAAACATCTACCCCACTGGAAGTTATATGCCAGTTCAAGATAACAACTTCCAACTGGACCTTACAACGTTTCGGTGTCCGGATGAAGTCATCATATCCATCCTCAAAGGACACCCACTATGGCCAGCATTGACGAGGACATCCATCGTACCAATGGTCTATCTCCAGCAATTATTGGGAAGCATGAAGAGTTTCGTCAACGGCGATAGCGTGAAATATATGACGAAGATCAACACAAGACATATCGCCCTGACGAAAAATTTGATGGCCATGGTGCTCGATCTCCCGCACTACGATGAATATGATCAACTTTCAACGGACGCGGAGATCGCTGAACATATGATCCGGATGGGATACAAACTCCCGCTGACAAAACTGGGGAACTTTCAAAATAGCGGAATCCCCCATCCGTGGAAGACGTTGTTCGGCATAATCAACAAATGCCTATCCCCAAAACACTCTGGTTTCGACAAGGCGAATGGGAATATCCTTCGCATCTTTCATGGAGTGATCTTCTCCAAGAAATACAACGTGGCCCAGCTAATTTGGAATGATCTAGCGGACCAGATGCGTAAAAGGGAGACAAAGTCGAAGGCCAAATCTCTCCCCTATCTACGGTGGTTCCCGGTGCTGATCTCACACTTCATGGACATCCATCTAGAGATCCTGAGACTACCATCAGTTGGGGAATCCATTCCGCCACGCCTTCGATTCTTTCACAACCCGAAGCCAGCCGACCTAACGCTCCAACCAATGCTGATTCCATTGGAGCTGCTTCGACTAGCTGATCCAACGGAAGAGGCCTACCAAGACTACTGTCAAAACAACTCCATCATGCAGGAGATGGTACGAGCCTGGGATTTAGCTCCGGCACCTTCTCAAAGGGAATCGCTGGTGGAAACAACGGAGCCCGAAGCCACGGCTCAGGAGATAGAAACACCGACTATCGAGCCCGAAGGTGTTCCTCCAGATGTCTCTCCTGAGGCCACTGACTCAGATGACAAACACGTACTCCAAAGAAGGGGCTCTCGCCGACAACAACTCTCGGCCGCATCTGTATCTCCTTCAACAATACCGGATTCGGTGCCAACATCTCCACCACCAACGGATCAACAAACCACACAGATTCCAATTGAATCTGTCTCTACACCATAGAGGTTATACCTATTGTATCATCTCAAGGATTGGGTGCATCAACACCTACTCAAGGCGGCACATCGGAAACCATTTCCGATGTTGTGACAGTGGAGCGCCTCCCTGGTCCCACTCCACCAATGATCGTGGCGGAGCGACGCCTACAGGAAGCGCTCTCCACAGCCACGTCTTCTCTTGAAGATCATCTGATGGATCGCATGCTAAAAGCCATCGAGACTTCCCGAAGAGATACCACGAAAGCACCAGTCTCCGAGTCTGCTCTGACCGACACACAAACCACCCCCGTTTCCTCACCACCTCTTACCACCACCATACACACTCCCATACAACCTACCCTAACAACCCCTACTCCGTCACCTTCTCTCATCCACCCCTATACCATCCCGATCACCAAGCTCCACGATATACTCATCTCCCGCCTCCTCGCCTTAGAGACCAGGACCCCCGCTGAGGAGAGGCTCTACAAAAGGCTGGTAAATGAACCAGAGCCGCAAGCACAAACAAGGTGCCGAGAAGAAAGCTCCCGCACAAAACGAAGTGGCCGTGGAGTGAATCGAGAACAAACAAAGACTTAAGAAGCTGGAGGATCATCCTCAAATCCACCAACCACACAACCCACAACCCGCCAACAAATAACCACACCTCCCACTACATCCCACACAATACCACTCTCTCCTACAAATCCAAATCCAATCCCGACCCCTAATCTCCAACAAGCCTAAACAGAAGCAGTCGTCAGATATTTCTTACAACAAGCTTCAGTGGACCTGGTGCTGCTTAAAGCTGAAGAACTTCAAGAAGGGGAGAACTATAGTTCTGCTCTCCCAGAGCTACCAGAGATGATTAGGCACAGAGTCGACTCTCCTCCCCGCTTATCAAAAGGGATCGTTAGAGTCGAGACGCCGTGGGAGAAGGTCAGAATTGAAGTTCCATTTATTGAAGACGTTAGAAATCAGATCTGGAGGGCTCCAAACAAAATACAGAAGCTCAACGAACTTAATCTAAGTGGCATCTCACACTAGGAAAATAGGAAGAAAATGGAGCATATCTTCATGCTCAACTATCTTGGCCCCGATCAGAGTGGCATCCCAACTGACCAACTGAAGAAAAATTTCAGGGACAAGCCACCGATTCACCAACTCATCGGAGTTTCGCATACGATCGGAAGCTACCCTACCCCTATCTACATCATTGAGCGAGCGGACATCAACCGCACTCGAGAAGAGATAGATGAAAGCTATCTCCCTTTCCTTCCACCGGATAAGGTCTACCGTCTGTATCGGATGTACAAGAGAAAATATCAGACGCACTCCGGATATATCAAGACTGAAGGACTCGAGGGACTGAAGAGATTCATGGTGCGGCAGATCAAGTATCACATCGCACACGACCTTCAAATTGCGATAGAGAACAATATGAAGAAGGTCAACATGGAATCTCCGCTCATGAAGGGCCTCCCACTCAACAATTTTCTCGAGAACTACATCTTCAAGAAACCTGGTCTCACCATAACCTATCGGAATCCAGTCATTGGAAAGACGAGAGCTATGATGAAGTCAAAGATCTACAAGTTCTGTGATGGGATACTAAAGTTAGTGAGGAAGAACATCCAGAAAAGATTGGGAGAGATCACCGAAGAGACAATATTCGAAGATCTTTGTGAAGAAGAGGCCCTACTCTAAAATGAGCTTCTAGATGCGATAATGAGATATTGGAGCTGAGGAATGCTGTTCGACGTTACGAGAGAGCATTGGGATTGCGAAAATCGTTTTACGCCCGACAAGGATAAAAGGAGCTGAAAGAAGACAAGCACAAAGGGGATGATTGAAGAGAATTTAAATTTGTGCTTTGTTATTTTATTATCCTTGTAATTAGGGGCGTAATTAGTAGTTTTGATAGTGTAGGATAAAATAGTAAATATACCATGTAAATAGGTATAAATACAATGTACATTATCAAAATCAGTATATATACAAGTTCATTTTCAGAAAATCACGAGCATTGAATTCACATTCTAAGAGAGAGAAAAGTAATCGAGAAACTCTCTCTCTCAAGATCTTCAAAAGAGATATTCGATCGAAGGTATATTGTGAAATTTATCATTCGAATATCTAGAATTCATGCTTAGATCGATCGGTAGTTGATAAAAATAGGACCTAACAATTTTCTCCGAAGCCAGTAGCATAAGATGCAGAATGAACTCGGACTGGATACTTCATGTAGGAGTTCGAGCATATAGAATTATAAGCATCGCTAGCATTAAGTCGTTGAGAATTCACACAATTCACACTAGAATGATGAGCAGAATTAGAAAAATTATTTCCAAGTCTAGGTTTCTTAAATAGAGAATTATTAAAATCATTTGAAGCACACGATGAAGTTTGTTTGCTAGAACTTGGAGCATTTTCGTTATTTTTATTTATAGGAATAGGAGAGGAAAATTTTTCTTCTTTAAGTTTCCGTTCCGTTACTTTTGTAAATAATGTAGATTTTTCTTTCTCCTTCCTCACTTGTATTTGTTCCTTAGTAATTTGAAGTTCTTGGCTTTTACTTTCAATTTCACTTTCGGTCAAAATTGACGTAGAAGATTAGTAAAAGTCTTTTCGATTTTAGGAACAAAAACGTCCGTTTGTGTTGCTTTATCCTGTTTAAGAGAAGATCGTTCTTTCGAAATATCGTTTAAACAGGTAAAGAAGATGAACTTTTGAGATTTGATATCTCCAATAAAAGCACATTATTTTCTGTTTCAAAATTCTTTCTTTCTGTTTTTAAGGAGGAACTTAAATCGGCTATTTTCTTAACAATAGCAGGATTATAACAGAACGTATAATTTTTAGAATGAGCAATATTTTCTTCCTCGACTTTAGAGATGGTTTCTAAAGGATATAATGAATTATAGTCACTATACAAGTTTATTTCCCGTGTCTTGTAACTATTGCTCAATTCAGTGTATTCAAAGTGAATTTCAATCCTAGTTGTGGCTTTTCGTTTGGATTCTTCAAATGCATTTATTCGGAAGAGTTAGTAAAAGCCATTAAAGAAGTGAATCCTAAACTCATGTACTTGATATCATATAATTGTTTTACGTTAATTGTTTTCAAGTTACAAGGATTAGTAAAGCCTAAGCTTCAACATGATTCTAAAATTCCATGTCATGTAAATGAGGGGAATTTTTTAGATTTGATATCTCATCTAAAAGCTTTTTCTTTTCCGCTCGGAAACCTACTCTTTCTAATTCCAGAGTTTCGTTTAATTCGGTTATTTTATGAATAACCTCCGGAATTTCCCAATAAGAAGTAGGTTTATTAGAATGTAAATTATTTTCCCAATTAGATGCTAAGGCTTTAGAGGAACTTTGATCTTTTTGACCTTTTCCGCAAGATTGTGCTCTAAAGTTTTAATTTTAGAGTACAATTTTCCGCGTTCCTCAACTAATTCATCATAAAGGAGTGACTTATTACAACACATTGCTTCACTATTTTTAAGACGCGTGGTAAGTTCCTTGTTTTTTGCTTCTAACTCTTTAACTGTTTTTTCTAACTTTTCAAATAAAATAGAGTTAGAAGGACTAACCTTGAGATGGTCAGTTGAAGAGTTCACTCGTAGAGATCATGCTCTCTGTAGAGCATCAATTAGGTCTTGATTGTGTTCCATAGAGTAGGTATCAGTGTTTTGGTTAGATTGGATATTTGATCGTCGACGCGTTAGGTGTATTTGAGATCTTTTAGTAAAAGTTTCGAAGAATAGAGTAGGTATCGAAAAGTTTTTAGGATATAATATAGTTATCAAAAACTTTTTTACCGAAAAGTATAGTTTTGAAAAGTTTGAAGTCGAAAAGTTTAAGTATCGAAAATTTTGTGCGTACCTAAAAGTTTTGATAATGAGAGTGTAAGTATCGAAAACTTTTTATTTTCTAATATCGAAAAATTTTGGCTTTAAAATTTCAGTTCCGAAAAGTTTTGATGTTGAAAAAAAATATCAAAAGTATCGAAATTTTTTAGGTGTGTACTGAAAAAGATTTAAATTGGTGTTCAATACTTCGAAAATTTACCAAAACTTTTTCTGTAATGTGCCAACAGTTGAGTTCGGAAATTATTTTCGGTATAAGGTGAAAAAAAATTTAGAATTGATGTTCTGTTTAAAAGAAGATGCTAAAATTTCTCGGTAGAAAAATGAATGCGAAAAAGTTTTGCGATATATATTGAGAATTGATACCAACGGAGTTTTGCGGGTTGACCAAAAAATATTTCGCGTGAAGCAAAGTTTTGCAATATGAAATTTACGATAACACCTTTGCGAAAACTAAACTTTCTTGGGTTGACCAAATTTTTTGAGTGGACAAACTTTTTTGGTCAAAAAGTTTTTTTCGATAAAAAATTTTCAAATACAAGTAAGTATAATTACAATGTACACTATCAAAATCATAATACAAGTTCATTTTCAGAAAATCAAGAGCATTGAATTCACATTCTAAGAGAGTGAAAAGTAATCGAGAAACTCTCTCTCTCAAGTTCTTCAAAGAAGATATTCGATCGAATGTATATTGTGAAATTTATCATTCGAATATCTAGAATTCATGCTTAGATCAATCGGTAGTTGATAAAATAGGACCCAACAATTGGTATCAGAGCAGATTGTGATTGATTTTGGATTGAATTCGTGATTTTAAGATCAAAATTATTTTCCAGATTTTTCGATCGAAAAACTTACGACATGTATTTTGATCAATATGCTTAATGTTTGCGAATTTTGTTGATGATCTTGCTGATTAAGTGATAGATTATATGTTAGGAATGATTTACGTACTTGATCTCAATCGCTTAGAACGTCTTATTAATTAAGATTTTCGATTTAGATCGATATTTTTGTTTGCGATTAAGTTTTGATTTGATTGTCGTAATATTTGATATATTTTGATGTAAAACGTGGTTAATCTTGTGTTTGCTCATATTTAGAACGAAGAAACGAGTGATTATCTAGAATTTCATCACCTAACTTGAACATCTCGGTTGAATCTGGAATTTTCACTATTACATTGAACTTTGCTGTTCTACGATCGATTTTCGATCGAAAAACTTGGCTCGAAAATTAATTTTCGAATAAGTTTGCAGCCGAGATATTTTTCGATGACAAATACTGTTCTCGTGTGTTTTACTCAAATATAAGACTCGAAAAACATTATTTCAATAATTAGTTTTTCGATTCATATATAAATATCTTTTTCGAGCGTAATAAAGAGTATTTTTTTCGACGGATACTGTTTTCGCTAAATAAATATCTAATTTTGACTTGAAAAACTTGTAATAGTGAAACAAGTTTTCGATCTCAAGATTTTCGATCATCTAAGTTTTCGAGTAAAAATTTAGCGAAAACATATTTCGATCTATTTAAGTCACAGTCGAAAAACTTTGAGTCAAACTTGACAAAATTTTTCGATCACTATTAATTTTTTCGATTACATATTTTTCGATTAACATTTTTGAGATCAACAACTATTCGAAGAACTATTTTTCGACAGGATATTTTCTCTGTAAAACTCTTACGTTCGAAAAATAATTTTTGATAAATAAAACGAAAAACTTATACAATCGAAAACGTTTTTCGATCATAGGTTCGAATTTTTTTAATCAAAAACTTTATTGTTCAAAAAACTTTTCGGTCACTTCTCAAACACACACACATTTTACACTATTTTGAAAGAAATCAAATTTCATAATTTTCTAAACTTACTAAAAATATTTGTCTCCGAATTATCTTCTACGATACTCAAAATTTTCGATCTTAAAATCAAAATTCTTTAGCAAAAGTTTTGAAGTATCAATTCTCATATCAAATATTTTTAGAAATCAAAATAATTTCTCTTTAACAACGGAACAATAGGACGAAAGGGAAATTGTTTAAAGTATGAATCAAACATTACTAACGAAGTTTGTCACTTGTGAAGCACTTTTCATTACAATTCCAAACTTTTTCACGTAGATCCAACCAATCAACTACAAATGGATGCTTAATCGCTCGGAAATGACGTCCGCCCTCCAATTCTACGAAGAGGCGAATACACCGTATGGAGAAGCCGATTCATGAACTTCTTGGAAACAAAAGAGCAAGCTACAAATTTGATAGCTTCTCTTCAAGAAGGACCCGCTCAATTTTGGCTCATCCAAGAAGGCGATGCCACCAATAATCCTTCCATTCCCGCCTCACGAAGACTCAAAATTCCTAGTGAATACATCGAGGGGTAGCGATTAAGAGCAAAATCAGATTTAGGAGCCAAAACATTCCTAATGCAAGGAATTCCTAAAGACATCTATATGCAAATAGATAGTCTATCTACTGCAAAAGCTATGTGGGACGAACTCCACAAAGTGATGCAAAGAACCGAAGTTGGAGTTAAAGCCAAGAAAGCGAACATTCTAACCGCTTACGACTAATTCAAAGCCAAGGCAGAGGAAACCGTTTATGAACTCTATCAACGCTATCTAACTCTTCTTAATGAGATGAGGAAGATAGATATCTTCAAGACCAACATGGAGGTCAACATCCGATTTCGTTCTTCTCTTCAACCGGAGTGGAAGAAAATATCCATTCAAATCCGTCAAAATAAGGATTTGGACAAAATGGATATCCACGCCGTCTTTGATAATCTCGCCCAACACGAGGAAGATATCAGCGAGATACAAAAAGAACTTAAGGGCAAGCAGATCGACGATTCTATAGCTCTTGTTTCTGAAAGAAAAACAAGTCGATCTCGCAAAGATAAAAGCATCAAGTTGCCAAGTTCTTCATAAGATGAAGACGAATCTGAATCGGACTCCGAACCTGATATGAAGGAGTTCAAAAAACAGTTGACTCTTATTTCTCAAATGATGAGCAAAAAGTTTTACAAAAAGAAATCCTCTTCCTCGGCCAATAGACTTCGGACATCAAGCTACAAGCACAAGAAAAGACCGGCCGAGTCCTCAGAATCTAAAAATGCGAAAGAACCACAAAAGTGTTATAATTGTGGTAAGATAGGGCACTTCTCCAGAGAATGCAAACTTCCCAAGAAAAAGGACGCCAACTACTACTCCAAAAAATTCCAACTCACTAAACAAATAGAGGCTGGAGTAGCACTGATGACCGAACAAGAGCATTTGCTGGAAGACACCACATATTTTGAAGACGAAAATCTCGCTCTAATGGCATACCTCGAAGACGCCTCAAATGATAACTATTCAAGAAGGCCTGACGACGACGACGATAAAGCATCCTCTTCATCACAAGAGGTAACAATGTCTCAATCCACATTATTAAACATATTAGAATCATTACAGATTAAGTACTCTAACATGAAAAATGAGCGGAAAAGAACTAAAAATTAGAAGAGAGACTAGCTCTTAGTGAAAACAATATCCAAAAGCAATTAGATAAGAAAATTCATTTAGAAATTCTCTTATCTAACGCTAAGGAAAAAATATCTAGTCGTGAATTAACCATAGCTACCTCTCAGACTAAACTCAATGACCTTAATACGACTCTTATCGATTGTCACAGAGATTTAGAAATTTCTAAAAATAATTTCAAAGAAATCTCTGACTAACGTAAGAAACCTTACTCAAGGATTAAAACTTTAGATGATCTTCTAACGAAAAGGGGTCAAATGGATCAAACTATTTTTATAAATCATCCTCTTGATATAGAATTTTATAATCCTAAAGAAGGCTTAGGTTTTAACAATCCATGTAACTTGAAAAAGGTCAATGTTAAACAATTATATGATATCAAGTACATGGGATTAGGATTAACTTCTCTAATGGCCTTTACTAGTTCTTGAGAAATAAACGCCTTAGAAGAATCTAAATGAAAAGCCACAAATAAGACTGACATTCCCTTTGACTACACCGACTTGAATAATAGTTACAAGACAAGGGATCTCAACTTGTTTAGTGACTATAATTCATTATATCCCTTAGAAGACGTTTCTAAAAATAAGGAAGAAAATATTGATCATTTTCAAAGTTCTCCTTTCTGTTATATTCCAGCTATTATTAAGAAAATAGCTGATTTAAACGCTTCCTTAGAAACAGAAAGAAAGAATTTCAAAACTGAAAAGAATGAGCTTTTACTGGAGATTACTAATCTCAAAACTTTCTCTACTTTAAAATTTTGCCCTGATTTTACTTTGAAAGAAAAATCATTAATTAAAGACAAGATTACATCTAAGAAAACACCTTTCATTATTTTTCAAAATATTTTAAAAGAAGATATATCTTTTTTAAAAATAGTAAAGGGGGGAAAAGAATCCTTAAATTCTTCAAAAAGGAAAAAGATTTTATCTAACTCTTTTTCTACTTCATCCACAGGTAGAGTAGAAAAAGAGGTGGATCATGCAAAGGAAAGAGTGCCTAGGATAGAATTTCAGAAAAAAATGATAGAAATATCTTATTTTCAAAATTTTCTTCTGTATCAAAAACTATGGACACTCGCAAGAAGACAGCCATTTTAAACTTTAATGTTGTTGCAACCCATAATTACTAACCATTATTTACGACCGTTGATACTTTGTGTACGCATTGGTCCTCAATGGTCCATGAGAAGTAATTCCAAGGGTCGAGATGTAGAAGCAACTTGCTTGAGTTTGTGTGATGCTCGCTTCAATTTTCCCATTTGACAAGCCGAACAATTATGCTCTAGATGTATGGAACTAGTTGGTAGACCGTATACCAACTCTTCAACAAAGAGTTTGTGAAGAGCTTTGAGATTTAGATGAGACAATTGTTGATGCCACAAGTTGTTCCTCTTGATTGTAGTCTCTGAGATGAGGCAAACAGCTGTCGAAGGTTGAACTGTTGTCAGATTGATGGTGTATAGATTTGATCTTCGTGATCCTGTTAGAAGTTCTTGATTCTGATTATTCAAAATTCTGCACTGATCAGCTAGAAATACCACTTGAAATCCTTTGTCGCAGAATTGTCCTATGCTAAACAAATTGTGTTTAGGACCTTGGGCGTAAGAGACATCTTTGATCGTCAGATTCTGCAGTAGAATATCTCCAAAGCCTAGTATTGGAGCATAATTATTGTTACCGAATCCGACTTTTCCATTGTAACGGTCTTGGTAGTTGCTCAACAGATCTTGATTTCCCGTCATGTGTGTGGAGTAACTAGAATCTAAATACCACACATGATGGATCTGCATAAAAATTTTAGAAAGGCTTAGGTACCCACTTAGTAATGGGTCCTCTCGGATTAACAGATTTGATAGGTAAGGTTTGTTCATTTTTTGTTCCTAAACCATTTATGTTTTTAGGTACCCAAACCAACTTGGTATTAGTTGGTTCAAGTGGTACCTCTTTAGGCAATTTGGCCTTTTGGGCTTGCGTTGGCCTAGATGGTGTCTTGGGAACCCATTGAGGTTGAACCTTACATGGGAGGTTAATTTCAGCACGGACAAATGTCTTATTTGTCTTAGTACGTGAGAAAATATTTTCTCTCGCTAGTCTCTTAAGGTGTTTGGCTGAGTGTACTTTGACCGGATACCTTAAATGAGGACAAGAATGTATCGAGCTATAAGCTTTCTTAATAGCCGGATCTTGTTTCCTACGAGACTGAAGACTTGCATTTGTCTTAGAATGATGGTTTATATTTTTAGAAGAAGAGCCGATTTCAAAATTTGTGCTTTCAAAATTAATAGGCTTTAACACATAAGTGGAAGCAACAACATTAAAGTTTGAAACAACTATCTTCTTGCGAGTGTCCATAGTTTTTGATACAGAAGAAAATTTTAAAAAGAAAACATTTCTATCATTTTTCTTCTGAAATTCTATCCTATGCACTCTTTCCTTAGCATGATTCACCTCTTTTTCTACTCTACCTGTGGTTGGAGTAGAAAAAAAGTTAGAAAAAGACATTTTCCTTTTTGAAGCATTTAAGGATTATTTTCCTCTTATGATTTTTAAAGAAGAGTTATCTTCTTTTAAAATACTTTGAAAAGCAATGGGAGGTGTTTTCTTAGTTGTAATTTTGTCCTTAATTAATGATTTTTCTTTCAAAGTAAAATCATGACAAGTTTTAAAAGTAGAGATGTTTTGAGATCAGAAATCTCCAGTAAAAGCTCATTCTTTTCAGCTTTGAAATTATTTCTTTCTGTTTCTAAAGAAGCGCTTAAATCAGCTATTTTCTTAATAATAGCTGGAATATAACAGAAAATAGAACTTTGAAAATGATCATTATTTTCTTCCTTATCGTTAGAAAAATCTTTTAGGGCATATAATGAATTATAATCACTAGACAAGTTGAGATCCCTTGTCTTGTAACTATTATTCAAGTCGGTGTAGTCAAAGGGAATGTCAGTCCTATTTGTGGCTTTTAGTTTAGATTCTTGTAAGGCATTTATTTCTGAAGAATTAGTAAAGGCCATTACAGAAGTTAAACCCAATCTCATGTAGTTGACATTATATAATTGTTTAACATTGACTTTTTTTAAGTTACAGGGATTGTTAAAACCTAAGCCTTCTTTAGGATTATAAAATTCTATATCAAGATGTTGATTTGGAAAGATAGTTTGAATCATTTGCCCCTTTTCGTTAGAAGATCATCTAAAGTTTTAATCCTTGAGTAAAGTTTCTTACGTTTGTCAGAAATTTCTTTGAAATTATTTTTAGAAATTTCTAAATCTCTCTTACAATCGATAAGAGTCCTGTGAAGGTCATTGACTTTAGTCTCAGTGGTAGCTATGGTTAATTCAAGACTAGATATTTACGCATGATGTCCATCAGACGATCTTCGAGAGAAGACATGGCTGTGGAGAGTGCTTCCTGTACGCGTTGCTCTGTCACGATCATTGGTGGAGTGGGGCCAATGAGGTGCTCCACTGTCACAACATCGGAAAATGTTTCCGATGTGCCGCCTTGAATAGGTCTTGATGGTCCAAAATGTCATGGGACTCCGTTGTCAACCCTGACGCCACCACTTCAATGGGTTGGCCTATTGTTTGCTCCGAAGATATCGGGGGTCCAATAGGGCTTCCACCCAATCCTTGAGATGATACGATAGGTATTACCTCTATGGGTGTTGAGACAGATTCAATTGGAATCTGTGTGGTTTGTTGATCCGTTGTCGGTTGAGATGTTGTCACTGAAGCCTGTACCGTTGAATGAGATACAGACGGGGCCGAGAGTTGCTGTCGGCGAGAGCCCCTTCTTTGGAGTTTGTATTCTTCATCTGAGTCAGTGGCCTCAAGATAGTTGAGCATGAAGATATGCTCCATTTTCTTCTTGTCTTCCCAGTGTGAGATGCCCCGTAGATTGAGTTCGTTGAGCTTCTTTATTTTGTTTGTAGCCCTCCATATCTGCTTTCTAATGTCTTCAATAAACGGAACTTCAATTCTGATATTCTCCCATGGTGTCTCGACTCTAACTGTCCCTTTTGATAAGCGGGGAGGACAGTCGACTCTGTGCCTAATCATCTCTGGTAGCTCTGGGAGAGCAGAACTGTAGTTCTCTCCTTCTTGAAGTTTTTCTTCTTCAAGCAGCACTAAGTCCACCGAAGCTTGTTGTAAGAAGTATCTGACGTTGGAGAGTCGAGCTTGAGCAGCTTCTTCTGGTTCACATTGGGTCATCCACTTCTAGTTTAGGATATAGTCATCTACGATCAGATGGGGATCGTAGACAACTGCTTCTGGTTGGGCTTGGTGGGGGTTGGAGGTCGGGATTTGATTTGGATTTGTAGGAGAAAGTGGTGGTGTGTGGGATGTAGTGGGAGGTGTGGTTGTTTGTTGGCAGGTTGTGGGTTGTGTGGTTGGTGGGTTTGAGGACGATCCTCCAGCTTCATGAGTCTTTGTTTGTTCTTGACTCACTCCACGGCCGCTCCGTGTGATTCGTTGCCGTTTCTCCCCCTCATGACGATCCGGATCGTCGGGATCATCCTGTCTTTGTTTGGTGCGGGAGCTTTCTTCTCGGCACCTTGTTTGTGCTGGCGGCTTTGGTTCATCTACCAGCCTTTGTAGAAGCTCTCCTCAGCAGGAGTCCTGGTCTCTAAGGCGAGGAGCCGGGAGATGAGTATATCGTGAAGCTGGGTGATCAGGATGGTGTAGGGGTTTATTAGTGAAGATGATGGAGTTGAGGTGGTGAGGATAGGTTGTATTGGGGTGTGAAAGGAGGTGGTGAGGAGACGGGGGTGGTTTGGGTGTCGGTAGGAGCAGCTTCGGAGACCGGTGTTTTCCCGGTATCTCTTCGGGAAGTCTCTAAGGCTTGGAGCATTCGGTCCATCAGACGTTCTTCTAGAGAAGATAGAGCTGTGGAATGTGCGTCTTGTAATCGTTGCTCCGTCACGAACGGTGGTGGAGTGGGGCCAGAAAGGCGCTCCACTGTCACAACATCGGAATATAGTTCCGATGTGCCGCCTTGAGTAGGTATTGATTGTCCGGAACGTCCTGGGACATCCGTTGTCAACCCTGAAGTCACCACTTCGATGGGTTGGCCTATTGTTGGCTCCGAAGATATCGGGGGTCCAATAGGGCTTCCACCCAATCCTTGAGATGATACAATAGGTATCACATCTATGGGTGGTGAGACAGATTCAATTGGAATCTGTGCGGTTGGCTGATCAGATGGTGGTGGAGGTGTTTGCACAAAAGCCGGTATGATTAAAGGAGATACAGATGAGGCTGAGAGGTGCTGTCGGCGAGAGCCCCTTCTTTGGAGTCTGTATGCTTTATCTGAGTCAGTGGCCTCAGGAGAAATATCTCGAGGAACACCTTCGAGCTCGATGGCCGGTGTCTCTATCTCCTGAGCCGTGGCTTCGGGCTTCGTTGTTTCCACCAGCGATTCCCTTTGAGAAGGTGTCGGAGCTGGATCCAAGGCTCGTACCATCTCCTCCGTGATGGAGTTATTTTGACAGTAGTCTTGGTAGGCCTCGTCCGTTGGATCAGCTAGTCTGAGCAGCTCCAATGGGATCAGGATTGGTTGGAGCGCTAGGTCGGCTGCCTTCGGGTTGTGAAAGAATCGAAGGCGTGGCGGAATGTATTCCCCAACCGGTGGTAGTCTCGAGATCAGCACCGAGAACCACCGTACATAGGGGAGAGACTTGGCCTTTGACTTGGTCTCCCTTTGACGCATCTGGTCCGCTAGATCATTCCGTATCAGCTGGGCCATGTCGTACTTTTTGGAGAAGATCACTCCATGGAAGATGCGAAGGATATTTCCGTTCGCCTTGTCGAAGCCGGAGTGTTTTGGGGAGAGGCATTTGTTGATTATGCCGAACAACGTCCTCCACGGATGTGGGATCCCGCTGTTTTGAAAGTTTACCAATTTGGTCAGCGGGGGTTTGTATCCCATCCTGAGCATATCTTCTACGATCTCCGCGTCCGTTGGAAGTTGATCATATTCGTCGTAGTGCGGGAGATCGAGCACCATGGCCATCAGATTTTTCATCAGGGCGATATGTCTTGTGTTGATCTTCGTCATGTATTCCACGCTATCGCCGTTGACGAAACTCTGCATACTTCCCCATAATTGCTGGAGATAGACCACTGGTACGGTGGACGTCCTGGTCAAAGCTGGCCATAGAGGGTGTCCTTTGAGGATGGAGATGATGACTTCATCCGGACACTGAAACGTAGTGAGGTCTAGCTGGTAGTTGTTATCTTGGACTGGCATGTAACTTCCAGATGGGTAGATGTTTGGGTAGTTTGGAGTTGCCATATCTGTAAAGAATGAAAGATAATTCATTATTTGGGAAATTTCATATGTGAGTAAAGGGGATTAAGAATGGACTTAGAGAAAATTTTACGTGTTAAGGTTTATGTACGAAAGACTCAGTGAAACATTTTGAAAATTTGGAAAATTGACAAAGTCTTAGAAGCTTATTTTATTCGATCGGGATTTTATTTGAATGTTAATTTTGCGATCGAAATTTTTCTAAGTCTTGAAAATTTTTCTATGTCTTTTTCAGCGTGTTTTTATTCGAGTAACAATTTATTCGACGTTAAATTTGCGATCGAATAGAAATGTGTCGAATAACTAAAGTTTTCGCCGATGACTTTTACGATCGAATAAAATGTTATCGAAAACAATAGTTTTTCGCTGAGTAAGTTTTCGATCGAATAAAAAGTTGTCGAAAAACTTAAGTTTTTCGTCGCATAGTTTTGCAATCGAATAAAAGAATATCGAAAAACTTAAAGTTTACGCCGGTTATTTTTGCTATCAAATAAATTTTAATCGAAAAATTACGTTTTCGCCCCGCGAAGTTTTACGATCGAATTAAAATATATCGAAAACAAAGGGTTTTCGACGCTGAGTTTTGCGATCGAATAAAACTTAACGAAAACTAAAGTTCTTTGACGACACTATTTGCGATACAAACTCTTTCGATCGAAAAATTTTCATATCAAACAGTAAACGCGTAATACGTAAATTTCGATTTCTGGGTAAATCATGAGTTATTTTGGGTCCGGAACGTTCAGAAAATAGTTGCAAATCCAAATATCATGATTTTAACCAAACAATCGAGTTTAAACACGTTTATTTGAGAGTTTAAAATCGTTTTTAGTCGAAAAAGTATGAAAATGAAATTTCTTCAAATGTTTTGGTGAAACTGCTTGCGAATCGTATGTTTTTGAACGGAAAATGATACGGAACGTGTTTCTACCTTCGAAATGGGCGAGTTAAGGAAGAAAATCACAGAGATAGATGAGGTTTTGTTGAAATCGCCGGAGTTCGAAGTATGTTTTTGGGAAGTCAAAACGTTTTTCGATGGAAATGAGTTGCGTGTGAGTGAGTTTTTCGATCGATAAAGTGGTATTAATACTTTACGATCGGGTAAGGTAAAAGTACGTTGTTCCGTAAAAAAAAAAATTGGGCTTCAGTTAAAATTCATGTCTGATTAAACAAGAATTTAATCTTTTATGGATTAATCCAAAAAATAAATTGCATAATACTCCTTGTATTTCTGAAATAGATGAAATTAACTCCTAATGTTGATGAAATTCAACATTTGACTCATCGTATGAGCTCTAATTTTCTGTGATGCTTAAAAAAAAATGTTAGAAGTCATGTTTTACAAGTAAATCATATAGGAGATAATAATAAATTCTCATATAAAACCCCCCCCTCAACAATTGCACGATTTAACTTTTCGGCATTTAAGCACATATTTAGTACAATTTGGCATATGAAAATTTACTATTTAAGGACAAGTAACACATTTTAAGCTATTCAGCATGGATTCATTAAAATTTTGCGTTTTCCCAAAAAAATTCGCAGTTTATCAATTCTGAGCCAATGGATGTATTAATGCATTTTAAAATGTGCGATTATTATTTCAAAAAGAAATTTCAAAAATATTTTTGTTTTGGGTCAAATAGGACATTTTGAATCATGATCACGCAAAAAATTCTTATGACATATGGAATAATAATTTGCCGTAAAATCATATAACGAAACTAATATTCTTAGATCATAGTATGAATCACTTCGACAACTCTCGCAAGTTTCGCTCATACCACTCAATTTATTTTTATCATGGAAATATTTAGCAGATATATCACTCATATCAGCACTACAAAATTATATCAATTAATTTGTTATCATAGCATATTTAATCAACTTACCAAGTGAATGTTCATCATTTTGAATCAAATGGACTTCTAAGGGATTATTTTTACGCTCTGACTAAGGGGGTAGGAAATTTGGGTTAGTGAGAATTCTTCAGTTCCAGGGGCCCTTTTGTGAAATTCTGTGTTGATCCTTTTGCTTTTCTTTTCATGATGAGTCTCGTCTTCTTTACAAAACTTTGAGAGATTAGACCTTCTTTTTGGGTCGAGACCGTGTTCCTTTCGAATGTTCCACAGTTACGGAATTCGAACCCAAGACTGTGCTTCCCTTCTCGTTTTCTCTAAATAAGATCTAGATTATCATTGGAGAAGTTCAGTTCGAGGTGCTTCTCTTCTAGGAGTATACGAGATTATCTGGAGAAGTTCACAGCGAGATTCGTTTTTCTCTTCGATAATGATTGAGAAAGTCATCATGTGCATATCTTTTGCTCTCCCCCTCTTTTTCTTGATTGAGTAACCCCGAATCTTGTGAATAAGGTTGAAGGCTTAATTGGGTTTGATAAAGAAAAAGAATGTCGGAGAAGGACCAAAAGGGGATTTCTAAGGGAAAAATTAAAGGATTTATAATTTGGGAAAGTGAGGAACTTCCTAATATGCCATTATCATTTTCATGACGAAATAATCACAAAAGTAAGTGTAAAGTTACGAAGTAAAAACCAAAGAATAGTCATTTGAAGTGTGACACACTCAAAAAAAATTATTGAGGTTCAAATTCTTGTTAGTATGCCCTCGAATGCTATACGAGGATTGGATATGTATAGGGCATTAGCTTATTTATCATTCGATTGTCAATGTAATCAAACATTGTTTTGCGTCTTAATAAAGGCATTATTCGTTTATTGGTTATAGGAGTTCTTTACTTAGCATTGGGTAAAGCAATAAATGAATAAATCCAAATGTGTCGAGTTGAGTCACTGTTCTCGATGGGTACGAGAGAGGAAGGCACCAGTGGACTCTTAACCTCAAACATAAAATGTCCATAAGCCTTAGGTTTCAGTTGGGTGCTGGAAAACCAATCATGGCTTATTTGTAGATGACTTATCGGGTGCCGATATACCGCTTGGAAGCGGAAGTCATGACTTGTGATACGAGTCGAATCAAGGGATTGTATCGTTTCATGGACACTGACTCGCAGGTCGTACGATCAAGCATGGCTTATTACTCAAGGAGTGTCAATGATCGACGACAAAAACTATAGTAGTCTGCTTGAACCTTAGACCGAAAGGGGCTTTGACGGAGTTGACTTTGAAGTCTTGACTGTCACTGGTTTCGCTAGATCCGATTTGCTATTGCATGGGTTAGCGGGACAGATGCGGTCTTGATGGATATTTGTGATTGCCGGGCTTAGACCGCCGAGTACGGATTCACAGTCTCGCAAGTAATCGAGCAAGTGTCCTATGAGAATGACGACGGGAAATTACAAAATCCTTGGCCAAGGTATTAAACTAACTCATGTTAGACATGGAGGGTAGTTTGGTAATTTGCCTCGTGTCATTTTATCATTGTATCGAGTTTAGTGAGTTTGAAAAATACCATGGCTCTCACTCGATCGGGACACAGCTGAAGGGTTTGTACATAGTACTATAATCTATAGTTAGGTTCTGGAATGAGACTAGTTCGAAATTCGTGCTCAAGTCGGGATCTGTCCGGTACTGCGGGATTGGCTAGGCACCTACCGGACTCTTGGATTCCTCCCTTGCCGATTGAGTCGAACCTAGAGAGTAGGGCATAAAAAGGATCATCAACGTGTACCGAGAAGGAGAGATTGTGTTTTGGGCCTTAACGGGCCTCGGGTCGTTATGCCACGCCTTATTGGGCCTCAGGGTCATTAAGTGGATCGAAGTCGGACTTCATATGAAACTAACTGTAAGACTTAGGCTTGGCTAAGTGCTTAGAAAGACTTGAGGGAAGAATTGGAATTCAACCCTAAGCCGAGAAATTCGAAAAATGCCTTAAAGGGTATTTTCGTAATTTACAAATATGGTAATAAAAATATTTGGAATATTATTTATTAAAACTAAAATTCGAATTTATATTTTATATAAATTTCGAAATTTATTTACCATATTTGAAGATATTTTAATATCTTAGTTAGTTTTCTATTTATAGTATGTTCCTTTAATAGAATTTTGAATTCAATTAGGATAGATATTTTGGCAAGAATATCTATCATATTTAGGAACAAATATTTCGAGATTTTAGCCTTGTATAGGGCTGAAAATTTCGTCCTCCCCTACTGTAAATAAGGGTGAGACCCTCGTCAAAGAAAAAGACACGAGAAGAGAATCGACGCGAAATTTCTCGACCCGAGAATCGAAACACGAACACACAAACGCAAACCACTCTCCCGAGCGACGGATCAATTCTCTCTAGCCATCTTCGGAGAATCGAAACCGTGGTACACTGCGAGGTCGGCGTGACGATCTAGACGATACCCAACACGACCGCGGCCGACGACGCAATCGACGAGGAGCTGCCACTCGCTTCAAAGGTAATCTCTCACGGGTATGACCCGCCCTATTACATGTCAACGTGATTAGAGTTTTCGATCGGAGCTGCGAAGGAACCAGGAAAAAATTTTATTCCGCACGGTATCCCGGGGCGTTGCGTCTCGGGTACAAACCAGGTACCTTTCCCAACAATTCTGACATATATGATGTGGCTTTGTGTCTAGTGAAACAAACGAAGCTCTTTGAATAAAAGAATACAACGTGAATTGTTAGACAAAGAACTAAGCATATATATCGAAGAAATATTTTTGTGAGTAATTCAAAATAGGCAAAATTATTGGCATCCCCCACTTTTTTTATTATTACTTTATATATAAAAAATTTGAAAGATAGTGTCACGCAAGATAATCAAGGAATATCGAGAAGCACATAGAGTATCAAATAGAAGCATACTAGAGCATGTAAAGCATATTGTCAAGTAAGGTTGAGATTCAACATGCATAATTTAGCAATAAGGAATTGGAATTGTTTTTCATCCAATGCCTTAGTGAATAAGTCGGCGAGTTGAAGCTCCGTTTTGACAAAGTACATATCTATAGTGCCTTTTTCTACGTGATCTTTTATTAAATGATAGCGAATGTCTATATTTTTCGTGCGTGAATGATGAACAGGATTGCAAGTAATGGCAATAGCACTTTGAGAATCACTGTAAATGGGAATGTTATTAAATTCAAACCCGTAATCGCGTAGTTGTGTCCGCATCCATAGAACTTGCGAGCAACAGCTGGCAGCCGCGACGTACTCCGCCTCGGCCGTCGATGTTGACACACAATTTTGTTTCTTTGAGAACCAGCAGACTAACTTTTCGCCTAAAAATTGTGCTCCGCTAGACGTGCTTTTTCTGTCCATTCGACAACCTGCATAATCAGCGTCAGTATAGCCAATTAATCTAAAATCAATATTTTTAGGATACCATAGCCCTAAGTAGGGAGTTCCTTTTATATAGCGTATAATTCGCTTGACTGCTTGCATGTGGGACTCCTTTGGGTCAGCTTGAAAACAGACACAAAGACAAGTGGCGCACATGATGTCGGGTCGGCTAGACGTCAAGTAGAGAAGAGATTCAATAATGCTCCGATAGTATGTGATGGTAACTGTGTTAGTCCGATTACGCACTCAAGAGAGGATCAAAGGCTTAAAAATGATAAAGTTCTTAAAACACCTTCAGTGTGTGTTTGTGTGTGTGTGCCGAAATTAAGAACTTACTTTTAAGAATTATGCTTGACCAACCCTAATTAGGGTTAATGGGATGCCTTATATACCACATGAGTTGGTATATTAAGGCTTGGGACTCAAACAATAAAATATTTACAATTTGACCCCAAATACAATAAATTAACTAATATTGACCCAAAACTCAAATACTAACTAAGGACACTACAATTAATTCCTAACATTCTCCCCCTTAGTGTCCTTTCTTCGTCTTTGTCTGTTTCTTTGAGCCTTTGGGTCGTTGCTGGGCGTACACGGATTTCCGTAGTCCAAGCTTGTGCTCGTACGTCCTTATTTCCCTCCGGAACGAAAGCCTTTCTTGTATGTTGTTCAGCATATTCAGTATCTTGGCTTTTGTGTCCGGTCCTTCACCTTCCATCTTATCCAGTATGCTCCTCAACTTCTCTCGTATGATGAGGAGCGTTCCGTCGGAGAATTTTGGTATCTCCGATGTCTTCAATATTCGCTTTTCTCCCTTGTAGTTGATGTAGACCACCGCTGGATCTTCACTTTCGAACACGTGGCCTTCACCATATTCAACTTGTTCAGGGAGCTCGAATGATGGTTTGGTGAGGTTGACCTTTCTGACATTTGACTCCAGTGCTAGCTGCAGGTCGTGCGTCGCTCCGTACTTGATTTGTCGGAGCATGAACCTTTTGATCGTCATGTATCCTAATTTGACGTCCTGGTCCTGCAGCGTTCCCACGTATCGGTAGCTTCCAATCATCTGTGAGATGTCTTCAGCTCTGATGTACGGGAAGTCAGCCTCTGTCAAGGTCTCTCTTGTACCGTCTTCCCTCACTACGTGGTAGACGCTTAGTAGGAAGGTCCCGAGCCGATCTATTCCAACTCTTTCTACGGCTTGTATTCGGGGCCTCTGCTTTTCCTCTCGCCTGAGAGCAGCCAGATCATTTCCTTTCCCTAAGAACATATGAAGACGTCTTAGGGAAAGAAGGTAGAGATTGGCTCTGCGCTCTGACAGGTGCGTCATCCCACGTAGCTCCAGCTCGTTCAATTTGACGAGCTGATCCTCTTTACGCCAGATTCTTTTCCTTATCTCTTCTTGGTATGGAACTAAGATTCTGACGTTTTGCCACGGAAGATCGACCGTTGCCCCGATCTTTGACATGAGAAGTGGAGCATCCTCATTTTGGACTTGATGTTTGAGTAGTTCCGGTAGATCGGGGAGGTCACTTTGCAGATCTTCCAGCTCCTCATCTTCATGGACTTTCACCAGGCTTATCGACGCCTTTTCGAGGAATAGTCTGGCGTTTTCTCGAAATCTGGCTTCGAGCTGGAGGTCCATCGGTTGCTTCAGCCATCCTTCTTCAAATATATATTTCTCTACCACATCATGTGGATTGTAGAGTTGGCTGATTTCTTCCGAGATTTGGAGGTCAATAGATGTGGCTTGAGGTGGACTTTGTCGGTAGAAGGTTCTTGGTGAGCTAAGGCTTATAGTGACTGGAGTGGGTGTCGAAAGGGAAAGTGTATTGGAGATCTCTTGTGTATTTTGTTCGGTTGTGGTTGAGATCTCCATGGTAGGGAATATTATTGTGGTGCTGGAGACTTGTTTTGTTTTGCCTTTTGAGCTTGAGGTATCCAGCGGGTTGGATTCTTGGACTGTTTTGGTTGTTGGCTGCTGCTGGTGAGGGGATTCGACTCCACGCTGTCGGTTCTCCCCCTCGGGACGGTCCTCGTCTTCAGGGTCGTCCCGCGATCCAGATAGGCCCCCGGCTTGTGTTCGGCAGCTGGTGGGGTCAATCAGCCTCTGGATTTCTTTCTCCTTCGGTGTCAGGTGTGGCGCCGACCGGATACGTGCCAAAAGAATGTTGAAGAGTTCTTCAATGGGCACGTCCCACGGTCCTTCTTCTGGTTGTGTGAGTGAAGGAACAGCAGCAGCTGTCTCGTGTGTGACTGGAGTCTTGCCTTTGTCTTGTCTTGATGTTTCGATCATGGCCCGGACTTTTTCCACTAGTTCGTCGCCAAAAGATCGTAGCCGAGACTCCGTCACAAACGGATCGGGAAATAAAACGGAGCCACTGAGGCGTGCCGTTGTCGCGACGTCAGAGTAGATTTCTGACGTGCCGCCCACTGTAGTGGGTCTTCCGGGGCCACCAAGGCACACCGGTGGCAACGGTGCTAAGACAAACTCAGACCGTTGGCCCGAGACGACTGGTGGGATGTTGATCGTTTCGGGGCTTCCGCTCAGTCCCTCGGAGATTAACCCCAGAGTGACGTCAGAGAGCGTTCTGTCTAAGTCTGGAAGACTTAGAGGTGCGGAAAATAGTGTATGTGTCCTAGAAATGGAAAAAATTTTAGTTGGTGCGGACACTAGACCTGTGATCAAGGAGGGCGCAGTCGGAGGAAGTGAACTGCTTAATTCAACATCTATTGCCTCCGAATAAGGCAATGATGGTTGTCGTGGCTCCTCCGGTGCTATTGAGACGGTCGTCTGTTGGGAGACGACCGAATGGGTTGGAAGGGTTATTTGCGTGCTTGGGCCTGATGGCACGACTGCTACTCGGGAGACGATCGTGTCGTCTCCTGTTCCTACGGGTTCGGCCCGGCTTTGTAGTGGGTTAGAGGACTGAGGAGGTCGATCATGTTTTTGTTTGGTGCGACGCTCCTGTATGCGTCTTACGTCTTCCCCTCGTTTTGTTTTTCGTGAGGAACGAGGAGGGGAAGCGGCGCTTCCTAGACCTAACTGAGGCTGGGGTAGGCTAATTCCCGGGGTAGGTTCGACTGGGTTTTGTCGAACCATAGGAGTGTCTTCAAGGGTGATGGATTGGAGGTACCTCGCTACTATTGGGTTGGAAGGATTAGCGATTTGTAGGAGGTGGTCAGGGATCCGCATCGACTCGAGATCAAATTTGGATTTGGAAGAATGGAGGGATGCTAGCTTGGGAATTTGGTATCCCTCCGATCTCGGTCGACGGGTTATCTCGGGGTGTAGGTCTTGAAAGTGGGTTATTATCACTGGAAACCACCGAAGGTAGGGAAGGACTTGTCGGGTTTTATTTTTGGTGGATAAGTCCCTTCGGCGGAGTTGGTCAAGGATATCGGCCCAGATCAACTGCACGATGTCATAATTTTTATTAAAGATGACACCGTGGAAGATGATCATAATGTTGCGGTTACAGCGATCTGGGCCTGAGTGCTTGGGTGATAGGCATTTGTTTATTATGAGAAAGAGTGTGCGCCAAGGTTGTGGAATGTCCTTGGCGCAGAAATCGGGTAGGTGTAGGGATTTATGGATGTCTGGGCGATATCCCATTAGGAGGAAGTCGGTTTTCAATTCTTCCTCCGTGGGTGGTGGGTTATATATTAGGCTGTGAGGTAGGTTTAAGATACGGCGTAGTATGGATGGGGTGAAGATTATGGGTGTTTGGTCTATTTGTGAGGTAAGTGAGGTTGGAGGGGTTTTTGAAGTTGATGGTTGTAGGTTGGCCCATAGCTGTTGTGCGTATACTTCTGGGGCCGATTCCGTAATGGTGAGGGCGGTGTGTAGAGGATGGTGACGAAGGATTTCGAGTATTATCGGTGCGGGGACCGTGATGTTGTCAAAGTCAATGGCCGGGTTGTTGGGTAGTTTAGTGGCCCATTGACTTTGAGGAAAGACTTCGTCAATTTGTCTCAACATGTTTATGTAATCTGCTAAGAAGAAAACACAGAAAATTGTTAGACTAGGCAGAGTAGATAAAAATGTTACTTAGAAAAAATTTCGGACTTGAAAAATTTTATATGAAAGTGCCCGAAATTTGCTTAAGTAAATAAGATTATACTTTTGAAATACAAGCGGCGAAGTTCACAAATTCGGCTAAGAGTACATTGAAAAGTTTAAAACTCGAAGTTTGATTTGGCCGAATTTGGATTTGAAAAGTTTTGTTCGCCGAATTTGATGAAGTTCGGGTTATGAGGATTTGAAATTTTTGTTCGCCGAATTGTAATGAAGTTCGGGTAAGTGAAAATTAAATCGAATTTGTTATCATCATTCATCAAATTCGGGTGCTTGTCTTTAAAATTGAATTTGCCGAAATTGACAAATTCGGGCGATGGAATTCGACTGTGAGGAGTCGGGGTACAGTAGAAATTCGCCGAATTTCGAGTGAACAGTAGAAATTCGCCGAATTTTGGATTGAAAAGCAGAAATTCGGATGAAAATTTAAATTTTACCCGAATTTCGCCCGAAACCTAAAAATTAAAATAGGTCGATTCCATCGGGATTTGGATGAAATTTTGGCAAATAAATTGCAGATTCGGGGTCGCCATTACCTTCTGTAGTAAAATCGAAGTTGAAGAGATTTGATTTGAAGATTTTGTGTTTGCGCGAATTTAAATTCGAGAGTAAATTTTCTGAAATTCGGGCGTTAACTTGTAAATTTAGGGTAAATAATGAAATTCGGGCGAGTAGTGAGATAAATAGGGGTTACTGTGCAAAAGTTCGGGTGAATGAAATTCGGCATGTTAAAATTGAGTTTCGCCGAAATTCGTTCTGATTAAGTGAAAATTATATGAAATTCGGCGATCGAAATTAGTATTGACCAAAAGTGACCCCGAATTTGAAATTCGGCGAGTGAAATTGAAATTGGCCGAATTTCTTCACTGTTAGTCCAAAATTGGACTTCCGAAATTTTATATTATGTCAAAGAGCTCCCCCTCAATAAAATGATATATACTCCCCCGTAATAAAAATAAGCTCCCCCTTAATAAAAATGAAATATGCTCCCCCTTAATAAATATGAAATATGAACTATACCCTTTTAAAATTTGCATGTAGAATTAATTTGTTTACGAAATAAAAGGTCATGAGGCACTATAGGTCAGTGTTGAAAATTCAACATGCCCAACTTAGAAACTAGGAAATGGAATCGTTTTTCATCCAGAGCCTTTGTAAATAAATCTGCAAGTTGAAGTTCTGTACTTACAAAATACATATCGATAGTGCCCTTTTCAACATGATCTTTTATAAAGTGATAACGAAGATCTATGTGTTTAGTGCGAGAGTGATGGACAGGGTTACATGTGATAGCAATTGCGCTCTTTGAGTCACTATATATGGGTATATGATTAAGATCGAACCCATAATCTCGTAGTTGCGTACGCATCCACAAGATTTGAGAGCAACAGCTTGCTGCAGCTACATATTCTGCTTCAGCAGTTGAGGTAGAGACACAATTTTGTTTCTTAGATGACCAACTAATTAGTTTGTCTCCCAGAAATTGTGCTCCACCCGAGGTGCTTTTTCTGTCCATCTTGCACCCTGCATAGTCGGCATCAGAATATCCGACGAGATTATACCCGGAACCTTTGGGATACCAAAGTCCGAGATTAGGTGTTCCTTTGAGATATTTCATGATTCTCTTCACGGCTATGAGGTGCGATTCTTTGGGATTAGCTTGGAATCGGGCACATAGACATGTCGAGAACATGATATCCGGTCTACTAGCTGTCAAGTAAAGTAATGAACCTATAATTCCTCTATAAAGGGTTGGATTGACTGGTTTCCCAAGAGGATCCGAGTCAAGTTGGCATGAGGGGGACATAGGGGTACTTTTTGTAGTACAATTTTCCATGTCAAACTTTTTCAAGATGTCATGGATATATTTGGTTTGACTTATGAAAATTGCGTCCGAAAGTTGCTTGACTTGTAAACCCAAGAAAAAGTTGAGTTCACCCATCATGCTCATTTCGAACTTAGTTTTCATAAGTTCTCCAAATTGGTCACACAGCTTTAAATTAGTAGATCCGAAAATAATATCATCTACATAGATTTGGACTAAGAGAATATCTTTACGTGTGCGTTGGATGAAAAGGGTTGTGTCAATTTTTCCTTTTTCGAAGCCTGACTTGACCAAAAAGTCAGAAAGAACATCATACCAAGCTCGAGGGGCTTGTTTGAGTCCGTATAAGGCTTTATCTAGCTTGTAGACATAGTCAGGGTGAGTTGAGCTCACGAATCCTTCGGGCTGTTCCACATAAACTTCTTCTTTCAAGACTCCGTTAAGAAACGCAGTCTTGACATCCATTTGGAATACGGTGAAGTTTTTATGGGCAGCATAAGCAAGGAATAACCTAATGGCTTCGAGTCGAGCTACGGGGGCGAAGGTTTCATCGTAATCAATTCCTTCTTGTTGATTATACCCCTTAGCTACGAGTCGAGCTTTGTTTCTTATTACTATCCCATTTTCATCCTTCTTATTCTTGAAAACCCATTTGGTACCAATAATGGTTTTGCCAAGGGGTTTCGGGATTAGTCTCCAGACCTGTAATCTATCGAACTGATTTATCTCTTCTTGCATTGCAATAATCCAATCAGGATCTTCCAATGCTTGTTTGGCTCTTTTAGGTTCTATTTGGCTCAAAAAGCAGGTAAATAGTCCTTCGTGAGTAGTTGAGGATCTAGTGCTTATTCCTTGGAGAGGGTCTCCAATAATTTGTTCTACGGGATGAGCACGTGTCCACTTTCTTTCATGAGGAAGTGGTTGAGAGGTTGTCTCGTTTATTGTGGACGCGATTTCATTTTCCGTAGAAATGGAGACCTCAACGGGAGGGTTTGTCTCATTTTCTAAGGTCTCTTCGGAAGAGTCGTTTTCAACAGACACTTCGATTCCTAAATCATTGGTGACATCTAATTCTGGTTCTTGTGAAGTTTCACAGTTCACTATTGGTTCTACCATATGTGGACTGCTTGTGTCACCATCTTGGATGGATTGTCGTGAGACTAATTGTTGACATGGGTTAGAGTAAATTTTCTCAAAAAGGATACTTAATTCCATGTCTTTTGAGGAATTTGAGGCTGATGTCTCTTCCACAGGTGTGGGAATGTGTTGATCATCAGTCAACACTCTAATAAGTCCGGGTTCTGGACTGATTTGTTCAGAAGCCATTAAGGGTGTTTCATTGAAGGTCACATTGGAGCTTTCCATGACCGTTCTCCGCTTCTTAAGGTAGACTCGATATGCTTTAGATTCTAGAGAATACCCAATGAAAGTTGCCTCTAATGCCTTAGCATCAAATTTTCCTCGGTTTTCCCTGTCATTTGCTACGTAGCAAATGCATCCGAAAACGCGAAGAAATCCTATATTGGGGATTCTTCCATTCAATATTTCATATGGAGTCTTTCCAAAGCGTTTGTGAATTATTGTCCTATTTTGGGTGAAGCAGGCAGTACTGACTGCTTCAGCCCATAGAAAGTGAGGAAGTTTAGAGTGAATAAGCATAGTCCTAGCAGCTTCAACTAGGGTCCTATTCCTCCTTTCTACGACTCCGTTTTGTTGAGGAGTTTTAGGAGCAGAGAAGTGTTGGGAGATCCCTAGGGATTGGTAGAATTCGCTCAGTAACTGATTTTTAAATTCAGTCCCATTATCTGAGCGAATTATACGAATTTGTAAGCCCGACAAATTCTGTGTCTTTTTCACAAAAGCAATTATGAAGTCAGGAGTTTCTGCCTTTGTTCTTAAAAATTTGGTCCAGGTGAACCTAGAAAAGTCATCCACTATTACTAGTACGTAACGTCGTCCATTTATGCTCTCAATTCTCATTGGTCCACAGAGGTCCATATGAAGAATCTCGAGTGGTCGTGAGGTTGAGGCAGTTTGTTTTGATTTGTGGGATGCTTTTCGCATTTTTCCTAACTCACATGCTGAGCAGAGATGCTCTTTGTGATATTTCAAGGCAGGCAATCCCTGTACAAGATTATCTCTTTGAAGTTGACTTAGAGTCTTGAAATTTAGGTGAGATAATCGTTGATGCCATAAATTGTTCTGTTGAAGAGATGCTTTACTCAACAGGCAAATGGCTCGGGATTGATGAACGGTTCTAAGATTGATGGTGTAAAGATTGGATTTTCTAGTTCCAGTGAGTAATGGTTTACCGTTACCACCATTTACACTACATCCTTCAGTATGGAAGTTGACCGTGAGTCCACGATCACAGAACTGTCCTATACTGAAAAGATTGTGGCTTAAGCCATCAACATATGAAACATCCTTAATTAAGAGATTTTGATGTATGATATCACCGTGACCCAGGATGGGAGCTGAGTGGTTGTTCCCGAATCGCACATTTCCACCAAATCTCTCTGTGTAGTTGCTCAGCAGTTCTTTTCTTCCGGTCATGTGTGTGGAGCAACCCGAGTCTAAGTACCACACATGACTTATCTGCAAGATAAGATTAAGCAGTGTTAGAGATCCCGTTTATTACGGGTCTTCTATCATTTGCAGAGGTTGAGGTGCATGCAAGATTGGGTGAATTGTGTACCGGGTTGGCTTGTATCTTTCCTGAGTTTTTCGGTACCCAAATTTTTGTTACCCCTAATGGAAAACAGAGCTTTGTGCATGCAGCAAGCACTGTTTTAACTACCCAGATTTGTTTGCAATCTTTTCCCTTAGCTTCAGCTCGGGTTTTCGATTGCTCAGATATTTTTGGATCTGTTTTGGTCACGTTTTTGGCCTTTTTCTCTAAAGCTTGAGCTTTAGTTTTGTTTCAGTGAGAGTTGGCCTTCTGAATGTTCTAGCTACCTTTTCGTCAACTTTTAGGTTGGACGTTTTGGATGGTAGAACCGTTTTCGTGTGTGTTCCTGAAATCATATTTCTACGACGTATAAATTTAGCATTCATAGCTATACACCTATCGTAGGTAATATAATCACTGACAGTCTTAACAGAACTGGTTTTGGAAGAAATACGGGAATAAGCGGAAGCATTGTTCGAACTACATGAAGAAAGATTTCTAAATGTTTTTGGAAATAATTTTAAATCAGAAACACTAGTCAAATTTTGCTTCGTCTTTTTATCAAAGATTTTGGCATCCTTCTCTTGCGTTCCTGAATTTTTCTTCCCAGCAGTCTCTGTCCGTCTCAGATCTGTCATAGATGGTGAAGGGATGTTAGCTGTTGCTTGAATGATAATCTTCTTAGTTAGCCTATTCTTCATGGATGAGGAATCTATTGGTGTTATAATAACAGACTCCGACTTAGAAGATTTAGCGAGATCAGCATATGATTGATTTTCAAGTGAGGAAATTCTCTCAAGGAGTTTCTCCTTTTCAGCTTGAAATGTTTTCCGTTCGAGCTCTATCGTGGATTGAATATTCTTGATCTTTTGGGAATGTAAATTCGCAAAGATCTGAGTTCTTTGAGCTAGATGTTTCTGTCATGGGCTGATCAGATTCAGAGGGAGGATGGGGAAACATTGTAGATAGTCATTTGAAAGAGGAATTTCCCTAGTTCCATAACTATCGTTGATTTCCTTGTAATCCAAGGATATTTCGGCCTTGCTTTTGTCTTGCGCTTTTCCTGTTCTAGGTTATCTTCTTCTTCAGATGATCTGAGAAAGGCTAACAAGCTAGGTATTCCTAGTCCTAGGTATGCAGCATTGTAAAGAGCAAGCGGCCGTTTATCAGTGGTTGTTGGTTTGGCTTAAAGCCTAAGCCCTCACGTGGATTGTAAAATCTCGTGTCCTTAGGCTGATTCAAGAAAATCGTTTTGTCGGTTTGTCCCCTTTTCGTAAGGAGGTCCTCCAGACTTTTGATTTTGGAGTAAAGCTTCTTACGTTCCTCCATTAGAAGATTGTATTGATCTGTTTTACCAATACGCTCTTCTTCACTAATTCGCAGGCTAGTGGTTAATTGACTAATATTTGCATTCAGCATATTAGTCTCGGATTCAAGCTTCGAGATTTTCTCAGATGCATTTTCTAAATGACATCTGAGAGTTGCTTTTTCACCTAAGTGTTTGAGCACAGATTGATAATTTGTTGCGTTTTTCTTTTCCAGAGCTTCTAGTTTTTTCAAGTGTTCTAATGGAGAATTCTGGATATGCTCAAGCACGGTCAGTTTTGATGTCAGGGAAACTACTTTTTCTTCAGATTTTACTAGATTAGCTTCAGCTAATTCTAGTGATTTTTCTGAAGTAGCTAGTTTATTTTCTAGCTCAATGACCAAATTTTGTGTTTTGGCCAAGATGATGTCATTCGTGGCCATATCTTTATATGTAGACTTCCTACTTGAGCGTTCCTTTCGGAAGCTGTTCTTATTCTTAATTTTATGTCTGTAGAAGTCTATATTTTCTACCTCAATGTCCTCGGATGATTCAGTTTCGTCATTGCTCTCCGTCTCGGCTCCTTCTGCATCACCAGCTTCTTCTTCCACAAACGCCATTAGAGCCATGTTCTCGGGTTCATCCTCAGAAGTGTCATCGTACCATTCAGCTTGCTCCGCCAGCAGGGCTACGCCAGCTTTCTTCATTTTGGACAGTTTGAGCTTTTTGGCGTAGTAGTCTTCGTTCTTCTTCTTGGGAAGGAAACAGTCCCTGGCCCAATGTCCTGCCTTCCCACAATTATAGCATTTTGGAGGCTCAGGTAGGGATTTTTGTTCGGGCCGATGCGGAGTTTGTTGAGGTTGATGAGAAGATGAAACTCGTTGTTTGTTGGAAGAGGAGGAAGACTTCTTAAAGAATTTTCTGCCCATCATCTTAGTGATGAGGGCCATTTGTTTCTCGAATTCCTTTAGATCGGAATCCGATGAAGAGTCTGAGTTGTCTTCCTCAGATGAGCTTTCAAGTTTTACGGCCTTATCCTTTGTGGCGCGGGAAGGTTTCTTAGCTCTATTATCAGTTACTAAGGCTAGAGGATCTGCTGCTGATTTTCCTTTTGATTCCGCAGATTTTTGATGTACGTAGTCTGCATGTTGAGAGAGGCTCTCGAAAACGCAGTGGATGTCGATTTCATCAAGGTCTTTGTTCTGCCTGATTTGAGTGGCTATTTTCCTCCACTCTGGCTGCAGTGAGTTAAGGAATCTCACGTTCAATTCCATATTGGTGCGATGAACGTTCACCTTTCGCATCTCGTTGACTTGAGTCATAAACCGTCTATACGTGTCCTCTATGTCCTCCCCTTGCTTTGCTTTGAAGGTATCGTAGGCCGCGAGGGTGTTTGCCTTACGTGCTTTGATTCCCATTTCCGTCCCTTGCATCAGCTTATGGATCTCGTCCCACATTTCCTTAGCAGTGGTGAGGCTATCTACTTGCATGTAGATATCGTTGTGAATACCCTGGATGAGATAGTTGAGTGCAAGTCGATCTGCCTTGACCCTGTTCTTTTCTTCCATTGTGTAGCATGTGGGAGATTTTTTCTGAATGGATGGTAAGGTGGGAGGATTTGTTGTGGAATCACCCTCTATATTAACCCAATATGTTATGGGTCCTTCCGAGAGGGACTCTAGGATTTCGTTTCCTATGTCCTTGGAGCTAACGAAATTTACAAATCGGTTTCTCCATGCTGTGAACTCCCCCCTTTTCATTGTTAGAATTGGGGGTCTGTTATCGCTTCCGATTGCTATGAAATCCATGGATGTAGTTGAGTGCTTTTTAATGATCGTTCACGGTCGTGATCTGCAATCCTCAATGGTCAGTTTCGAAAAATAACGTTAAGTTTGAGTAAATTTTGGTGGAAAGAAATTGTGTTTAAGTGTTCGACTTTTTATTTTAATTTTAAAGAATAAAATTCGGGCACTTGTAGAGTTGTTGCCGAAATTTGAATTCTGAAATTCGGATGAAAAGACTTTGTCGAGAATTTTGAAATCAAAGGAAATCAAAATTCGGGTGACAAAAAATAAGTTCGCCGAAGTTCAGGATTAAATTAAGGTAGGAAAAATTTTATCGAAAATTACTTTCAAAATTCGGGTAAACTAAATTCAGTCGAGAATTAAAAAAAAAATCAAAATTCGGGTGACTTTCTGATAAAAGTTCGCCGAGAATTAAGAAATTCGGGTGACTTAAATCAAAACTTCGCCGAAAATTTTAAGTTGAAATTCGGGCAATCTTAATTTTAAAATTCGACCAAATTCGCCGTTAATTTTAAACAGTAGAAAGCAAATTCGGCGAATAAACTTAGCTTACTCAAATTCGGTCAATTTTCTGATCGAAAATTTTCTCAATTTTCTGATCGAAAATTTTCGGGTTCAAGAACGAACTTCGAGTGAATAAACAGAGAAACGCCCGAAATTTTTCCAGCAACTTTAAAACACACCAATTTCAATCGATTTCTCCCCAGAAATTTCTCAAACTTGACGAAAATTAATCTAAACGAGTTCCTAAACAAGCCAAGACTGATAATCAAGCATTTAAAGGTTTAAAAACATCAATAACAGCAAGATCTAACCCAAAATACTTGAAAAAAATCGAAAATAAAATTTGCTTAGTAAACTCTTTCGATCTTGACGAAATCAAACGAAATTGGTATAGATTTGCACAGATCGATCCGTGTCTTGCTCTGATACCACTTGTTAGTCCGATTACGCACTCAAGAGAGGATCAAAGGCTTAAAAATGATAAAGTTCTTAAAACACCTTCAGTGTGTGTTTGTGTGTGTGTGCCGAAATTAAGAACTTACTTTTTAAGAATTATACCTTGACCAACCCTAATTAGGGTTAATGGGATGCCTTATATACCACATGAGTTGGTATATTAAGGCTTGGGACTCAAACAATAAAATATTTACAATTTGACCCCAAATACAATAAATTAACTAATATTGACCCAAAACTCAAATACTAACTAAGGACACTACAATTAATTCCTAACAGACTGCCTTGCCAGACGGATCAGCATCTAATTTGCAGTTTGTTGAGATGAGAGTATTCATCGGTGTGCTCTTGTCTTGATTAAATCTCTTCAGAATATCTTGGATATATTTGCTTTGACTGATGAAGATTCCATCTTCGAGTTGCTTTACTTGTAGTCCAAGAAAGAATTAGAGTTCTCCCATTAAGCTCATCTCGAATTTGGTCTTCATTAGTTCACTAAATTTCTGACAGAGACGTTCATTTGTTGAGCCGAAGATGATGTCATCAACGTAAACTTGAATGATCATCAAGTCTTTGCCTTGTCTTTTGATGAAGAGTGTCGTATCGATGGTGCCTCTTATGAAGTTGGACTTGACTAAAAATTCACTTAGGACATCATACCAAGCACGAGGGGCTTGTTTTAGTCCATAGAGAGCTTTGTCCAATCGATAGACATAATCGGGATGATTTTCGTGCACAAACCCGTCGGGTTGAGCGACGTAGACTTCTTCTTTTAACACACCATTAAGAAAGGCGGTTTTAACATCCATTTGATAGACTTTGAAGTCTTTATGAGCCGCGTATGCTAGAAATAGTCGAATTGCTCGATACGTGCCACCGGAGCATACGTCTCGTCGTAGTCAATTCCTTCTTGTTGATTGTATCCCTTGGCTAAGAGTGTTAGTCCTACGCATCCAACTACGTTTAAGATTAATGACGATTTACCACGATTAAAGCTCGGAAGTATTGATTCGTCGTGGGATGGGCGTGGGAGACTTTGATAGCTTTGGGAATTCTCTTGTAATATGACTAATCTCTTCACCCACACACTATGTGTGAGGGTTTTTGGTATTTATACCACAAGTTGGTATATAATACCTTGGGCTTTTGTAAGCCCAGTTACATTTAATAGCTCACTAGCCTCTAATTAAATTAAAGCCTAGTTCGCTAAATTAATTACAAGACTAAGATAAAATAATACATTGAACACAATAAAATAATCCTAACAATCTCCCCCTTTGTGTTCAATTTATAATTAAGCGCTTGGTATCTTGGTCTTGTAAATCTTTTCCTGAGTCCTTGAAGAACACGTATCAAAGTGGCATTAGCGAAAGCGTTAGTGCGTGTGTTCTTCTTTAGTGTTTCTCCTCCTTTGTCTCGTCTTGACCTTCTCTTCTCGGCACCGCATCTTTCATCAAGTCTTCTCTCGAAGCTTGTCTTGGAGATGTCGGGGCTCGAAGAGGCTTGCCGGTGAGTTCAGTCTCTCCCTTTGATAGTGCACAACTCCCCCTACGTTTGTTCAACCTTGTGTTGGGATTGGGGAGTTCTCTTTATATTCGGAGAGGCGAACTTGTGGCTGTAAATTCGAGTTTTGAAGGTCGTGGTTCGCTTGATTTTCTGATGACGCTTGAGATTTGAGCATTTCCGATCAATCTTGCATTTTTCGTTGTGGTACGGCTCCCATTTTCTTTCTTTACTACTAGGTGAAAATAGGTCGTCGATGGCAAGATGTTTGCATCGTCAGGACGAGGAGAAGCAACTCAGGTTGGGCAATAACCTAACGGAGCCACAAAGGCGATCCGTCTTGAAGGTTAACCGGGGTCACAAAGACTTCCCGTTAACATCAATTCTCTTCTTCTTGGCTCCAGGTTCATCTTCTTCGAAGGAAGTTATCTGGTTCGGCTTCGAGAAAGCTTGTCTGGCTCCGGAAGAAGGTAAGTGTGGGGCTTGATTTAAGTTGTGCCGAGGCTCCTTTGGAATGTACGTTCAAGTGCAGGAGAGCCCGGCTTCAGAGTGGTACGCTCGGCGGAATTTGTTGGGTGGTCCGACCTCTTTGTTTATCCGTGTCCCCTTCTCCCCCTCATGGCGATCGAATTAACGAGATCGGCATGCTTGTTTTGGAAGATAAGGACACAAACGACAGGTCGGCGTGGTAATGAACAGACGGAGCCACTAAGGCAATCCGTCATCACGATTGCCTGTGAGTACAGGGCTTGGTAAACCGGGGCCACATAGGCATCCCGTTTTCATCGTTCTAGAGACTAGCTCGAGACGATGGCCTGATTCCGTTGTTGTTTTGATGTTGCAACGGCAGGACTTCCTTCCGATCATCGAACCATGTCTACGAGTAACATGTCTACGAAAGTTCTAACTTGATCACAAAGACCAGGTGTTATAAGAGTGTATGTGTCCTAGAAAATATTTAAAATATGGGACGTGAGGACACACTAGACTCGATTGTGCACAGAAAGTGTGGTAGTGGGGCTGAGTACCACTTAATTCAATATCTCCCACTTCCGAGTGAAGCGGTGATAGTAGTCGTGTCTCCCCGTGATTTCTTGAAACACCTGTCTTTTGTGAGACAGACGAGTGGGTGAGGCTCGGTTGTGCATGCGCCGTTGGACCTAATGCGGCGACTTCTACCCGGGAGCTAATAAAATTAGCACCTGTACCTATGGGGGTGTGATCCGAGATATTTGTGAGGTAAGGGAATGTTGTAGTGTTGGTCTTTTCAAAATGGATCAGAAGCATCATCGGAGGCAAGCTTTGCAAGATATTGACTAGTTCTCGGTGATGTTCCGGGGTTAGATTCAGTTGGATTTGCCTGAATCATGAGAACAAATTATCCTTGCGTCCGGTAGGAAGTAGTGAGTGCTGCTTTATTTGTATCAGCAATGCCGGAGCAGGTTGCTTGAAGTGAGCACCGAGTTTGCACTAAAGGCCACCATTGGAAGCTTGAGATTCTTCGTTTAGAAAAGACTTGATATTTGGATGCTCGAAATTCTTCGTTCCAATCCGTCGAATGGTGTCCGAGGGATAATAATTTTTTTTTTTTTTTTTTTTTTTTTTTTTTTAATCATGCTCCCTAAATAATATTGCTCCCCCTCAAAAGATGCGTAGTCGGATTGAAACAATTTCTCTTCAATCTCTTTCCCTAAATTTACATATCCATGCTCTCTCCCCCCAAAAAAAATGTAATTATTTCTCCCTTTTAAACAATTGTAGAGGTTGCTTCTCTTTTATAAGTAAAAGAGTAGCTCCCCCTCAAATAAGGCTCATTTAAAAATGGTTTTTATCATTTTCGTGCGTAATATGCAACTCGGATCTCAAAATCTCGTAATGTTTTGAAAATGCATATTTAAAATGTACCATTTTAAAAGAAGGTATTTTTCAACGGGATACCAACCATGCTGGGGTTATCTGCAAAACCTTATCGGGACTTTGGTACCCATATTTGTATGGGTCCTCCCTTATTAGCAGAAAATAATTTATGCTTAGCATGTGTCAAATTCGGTCCTAAATCGTCCAACAATAAATTATTGGATAACCACTTAGGGGTAATTTGACACGGAAAAGACGTTTCAGTGCCAGTGAATGTGTCTCTAGGTATTCTAGAGTGAAAGATCTTCTCTTTGGCTAGTCTCATAAGGTGCTTTTCCGAATGGACTTTGACAGGATATTTCAAGTAGGAATACGAAGCTACAACATTGCAGGCATGTATAGCGGGTGAATACCTACGAGAAGACTTCACACAATTCACTCCATAATGATGGTCTTTAGTGGGATTTTGCTTACGAGAATGATAAACATTTTTGTTCGTGTAAGGAAATCCACTTTTCTCATTCTTTAAAGAATGGGAAATTTTGGAAGCTCGAGAAGTTAGCTTGCTTGAGCATGAAACTTCTCTTTGAGGAGCATCCTTTTTAATAGGAATAGGAGAGGAAAAATCAATAACAGTTTCTACTCTAGTTTTCATAGAAGGTGTTGATTTTCCTTTCCTCTTCCTATTTTTCTCCTGTTCCTTGGAAGAATTAAGCTTAGGCTTTTTACTTATCTTTTCTGCTCGGGTCACCGTAGACTTGAAGTCGTCACGGGTAACTTAGAATGTGTATTTGAAGCTTTCTCAGATTTGAGAACAGAGATGCTTTTAATTTTTGTTGTCTTGACCTGTTTCGAGGATGATGTATCTTTTGAAAAATCATGGAAAACAGGTAAGGACGGGGAATTTTTAAGATTTGAAATCTCCTCTAAGAGTTTTTGCTTTTCTGCTTGAAACACTACTCTTTCCGATTCCAAAGTTGCGTTCAATTCGGAAATTTTACTAGCAATCATAGGAATTTCCAACCACGAGATAGATTTATATAACTTGTTTTCCCCGTCAAGCGCTGAAAAGGAATCTTGGTCGACTAGCTTCGCAATAATTGTCTTTAAAGGGATAGTTCTAGTGTACCATTTATTGCAGATTGCTAGGATAACCTCATATTGTTCTGTGACGACATTCCACTCAGTTGCTTTGAGTTCAAAACGACATCGATTAAATTCCTCAATTTCTTTAGCTTGAGCATCCATAATTAAGTATTAATTTTAAAATTAATTATTTTCTGAAAGAAATGGCTCTTGAAACTTTTGTTCCAAAAAGTTTGGTTTTGTCAAAAGATAGCGTGAAATTTCGAAAAAAAAATTAGATTTCGAAAATTTGAGAGTTACCAAAACTTTTTCTAAAATTTGCCAAAAATGTCCTAAATAGATTGTTGGATACGTGATCGTTGACACGTAAAGTGGATTTGCCTTTGGAAAATTAACAAAAGCGTTTTCTATACCTAAAATTTTGGGCCCGAAAAATTTATTTTTAAAAAAAATTTTCGAAAGTCCTTTTTTTTTTTTTTTTTTTTTTTTTAAGGGGTGGCCGAAAATTTTAGGTGGTCGAAAATGTTAAGGGTAATTTCAAAGGGTGGGTTATAGTGAAACTCGGATGGAAATATTTCGCTTAGTCTAAATTCGGGTAGAAATTCGATTTCAGTTTCGCCAAATTTCACAAATTCGGGGGACTCAAATTAAATTGGTCACGAAATTATGAAATTCGGGTATTAGTAGAAATTCGTCGAATTTGATTTGAACAGTAGTAATTCGCCGAGTTTTCCACAATTGGGCAAATTTTGTAATTTTGCCCGAAAATTTGCCAAATTCGGGTAGTAGAAGTTCGCCGAAATTGTAAAATTTGATTCAAAATCAGGAATTCAAAATTCGGGTAACTTAATTGAAATTCGGCGAGAATTTTGAAATTGGATTAACCAATTTCGGCGATAGAAATTCAATATCCAAATTCGGCCAGCTATCTAATGAAAATTGTCTCAAATTCTGGCGAATTTCGATCGAAATTCGGCGAGATGAATCAATTTTCGGGCTGATGAACAAACTTCGGGCAGATGAACACTGTTCTAGAATCAAATTTCATGCGCGATTTCTCCCCAAAACTCACTCAAATCAACTGAAAATTGATGGGTAATCACTCAAAAACACTCGAAAAAAAACTAAATGTTGATCTTAATCAAGCAAAATCAGCAACATAGACTGAAAAATCTCAAGACCAAGACCTAAATAATTTCGAGTTTATCACATGAAAAACACCAAAAATTTCAGAAAATTTGATCAAATCCAAACGTGTTTGGCTCTGATACCACTTGTTAGTCCTACGCATCCAACTACGTTTAAGATTAATGACGATTTACCACGATTAAAGCTCGGAAGTATTGATTCGTCGTGGGATGGGCGTGGGAGACTTTGATAGCTTTGGGAATTCTCTTGTAATATGACTAATCTCTTCACCCACACACTATGTGTGAGGGTTTTTGGTATTTATACCACAAGTTGGTATATAATACCTTGGGCTTTTGTAAGCCCAGTTACATTTAATAGCTCACTAGCCTCTAATTAAATTAAAGCCTAGTTCGCTAAATTAATTACAAGACTAAGATAAAATAATACATTGAACACAATAAAATAATCCTAACAAAGAGTCGTGCTTTATTCCTGATAACTTCACCGTTTTCGTTCTTCTTATTCTTGAAAATCCATTTAGTTCCAATTATTGTTTTGCCTTGCGGTCGAGGAACTAATGTCCAAATTTGTAGACGCTCGAATTGGTTAAGTTCATATTGCATTGCGATTACCCAATCCAGGTCTTTAAGAGCTTCGGCTACCTTAATTGGTTCGTTTTGGCTTAAGAAGCATGTGAATAAGCCGCTTTGTGTAGACGTCCAGTGCGTACTCCACTTGAAGGATCGCCGATGATTTGGTTAATGGGATGAGCTCGAGTCCATTTGTGTTCATGAGGAATAACCGAAGTAGATTCTTCGTTAGTTTGTTGATCGAGACATCCTGAATTTATGGGCTTATCATTCGTAGTTGGAAAATTCAATTCTAAGGTTGAATTGGAAGGAATTTCCTCATCTGCATTTGTAGGAGCTGCAACACTAGTTGAAGATTCAGAATTAGGAAATTCTTGAACATTTGTTAGAGTCTGAGGATTGGGAGTCTCAATTGGAATTTCTTCCGCAGAGGGAGAAGGAGCACTGCTTGGTATTGAATGAGAGGAAACAGGCATTTGAAACTCGTTCCGAAAAAAATGTTCAAATAGAGAATCTAAATCTTCCAGGTCGGCGGGAATTGCTTCTCTTGACTTTGAGGTAGAAGTTGTCGAAAGTTGTTGACCTTGTGCCAACACGTCTATAAGCTCGGGTTCTGAACTGTTTTGTTCAGAAGCCAAATCGGTTACTTCTTGAAAAGTGACGTTGTAGCTTTCCAAGATAGTAGGTGAAAACTTGAAGTAGATGCGATATGATTTAGAAGTAGAAAAATATCCAACGAATACGGCTTCAAATGCTTTAGGGTCGAACTTGCTTCGATGCTCTCGATTGTTGGCCACAAAACCTTTGCAACCGAATACTTTAAAGAATGAGATATTTGGAATCCTTTGATTAATTATCTCATACGGCGTCTTTTCAAACCGTTTGTGAATAATCGTTCGATTTTGCGTAAAGCACGTGGTACTCAGTGCTTCAGCCCATAGAAAGTGAGGGTGATCGGAATGGATCAGCATTGTTCTTGCAGCTTCAACAAGAGTCCGGTTCTTCCGTTCTACGACGCCATTTTGTTGAGGCGTTTTAGCGGCTGAAAATATTTGAATAATTCCAAGTGACTGATAATAATTGTTGAGATGTTGATTCTTGAATTCAGTTCCGTTATTAGTCCGGATTACTTGTATTTTCTTTTGCAGGAGATTATGAGTCGTATTTACAAAGCTGATTATCAAGTCTATAGTCTCATCTTTTGTTAGGAGATATCTTGTCCATGTGTAGAGAGAATAATCGTCGACAATTACTAACACATATTTACGACCATTGATACTTTGTGTACGCATTGGTCCGCAAAGGTCCATGTGAAGTAATTCCAAGGGTCGAGATGTAGAAGCAACTTGCTTGAGTTTGTGTGATGCTCGCTTCATTTTTCCCATTTGACAGGCCGAACAAGTATGCACTTGATGTATGAAAATAGTTGGTAGACCGTATACCAACTTTTTGATTGAGAGTTTGTGAAGATGTTTGAGATTTAGATGAGACAATCGTTGATGTCATAAGCTATTTCTCTTGATTGTAGTCTTTGAGATGAGACAAACAGCTGTCGAATGTCAAACTGTTGTAAGATTGATAGTGTATAGATTTGATCTTCGTGATCCTGTTAGAAGTTCTTGATTCCGACTATTCAAAATTCTGCTCTGATCAGCTAGAAACACCACTTGAAATCATTTGTCGCAGAATTGTCCTATGTTAAAAAGATTGTGTTTAAGACCTTTGACGGAAGAGACTTCTTTGATCGCCAGATTCTGCAGAATTGTCCTATAAGCTTTTTTAATAGCCGGATCTTGTTTCCTACGAGACTTAAGACTTGAATTTATCTTAGAATGATGGTTTATATTTTTGGAAGAAGAGTCGATTTCAAAATTTGTGCTTTCAAAATTAATAAGCTTTAACACATAAGTGGAAGCAACAACATTAAAGTTTGAAAAAGCTGTCTTGTTGCAATTGTCCATAGTTTTTAATACAGAATAAAATTTTGAAAATAAGACTTTTATCATTTTTCTTCTGAAATTCTATCCTAAGCACTCTTTCCTTTGAATGCTTCACCTCTTTTTCTACTCTACATGTGGATGGAGTAGAAAAAGAGTTAGAAAAAGTCTTTTTCCTTTTTTAAGCATTTAAGGATTATTTTCCTCCCTTTATGATTTTTAAAGAAGAGTTGTCTTCTTTTAAAATACTTTGAAAAAGAATTGGAGGTGTTTTCTTGGTTGTAATTTTGTCCTTAATTAATGATTTTTCTTTCAAAGTAAAATCAGGACAAGTTTTTAAAGTAGAGGAAGTTTTGAGATTAGAAATCTCCAGTAAAAGCTCATTCTTTTTAGCTTTGAAATTCTTTCTTTCTGTTTCTAAGGAAGCGTTTAAATCAGCTATTTTCTTAATAATAGCTGTAATATAACAGAAATAGAACTTTGAAAATGATCATTATTTTCTTCCTTATCTTTAGAAAAATCTTCTAGGGCATATAATGAATTATAATCATTGGGAATGTCAGTCCTATTTGTGGCTTTCAGTTTAGATTCTTCTAAGGCATTTATTTCTGAAGAATTAGTAAAGGCCATTAGAGAAGTTAAACCTAATCCCATGTACTTGATATCATATAATTGTTTAACATTGACTTTTTTAAGTTACAGGGATTGTTAAAACCTAAGCCTTCATTAGGATTATAAAATTCTATATCAAGAGGTTGATTTAGAAAGATAGTTTGATCCGTTTGACCCCTTTTCGTTAGAAGATCATCTAAAGTTTTAATCTTTGAGTAAAGTTTCTTACGTTCTTCAGAGATATCTTTGAAATTATTTTTAGAAATTTATAAATCTCTCTGACAATCGATAAGAGTTGTATTAAGGTCATTGACTTTAGTCTTAGAGGTAGCTATGGTTAATTCAAGACTAGATATTTTTTTCCGTAGCGTTAGATAAGAGAATTTCTACATGAATTTTCTTATCTAATTGATTTTGGAAATTGTTTTCACTAAGAGCTAGTCTCTCTTCGATTCCTTAGTCCTTTTCCGCTCATTTTTCATGATAGAGTACTTAATCTGTAATGATTCTATCATGTTTGATAATGTGGAATGAGACATTTTTACCTCTTGTGATGAAGAGGATGCTTTATCGTCGTCGTCGTCATGCCTTCTTGAAAAGTTATCATTTGAGGCGTCGTCGAGGTATGCCATTAGAGCGAGATTTTCGTCTTCAGAATCTGTGGTGTCTTCCAGCCAATGCTCTTGTTCGGCCATCAGTGCTACTCCAGCCTCTTTTTGTTTAGTGAGTCGGAATTTTTTGGACTAGTAGTTGGCGTCCTTTTTCTTGGGCAGTTTGCATTCCCTGGAGAAGTGCCCTATCTTTCCACAATTTCAGCACTTTTGTGGTTCTTTGGCGTTTTTAGATTCTGAAGACTCGGCCGGTCTTTCCTTGTGCTTGGAGCTTGATGTCCGAAGTCTATTTGACGAGGAAGAGGATTTCTTTTGTAAAAAGTTTTGCTCATCATTTTAGAAATGAGAGCCAATTGTTTCTTGAACTCCTTCATATCGGGTTCGGAGTCCGATTCAGATTCGTCTTCATCTTTTGAAGAACTGGGCACCTTGATGCTTTTATCTTTGCGATATCGACTTGTTTTCATTCAGAAACAAGAGCTATATAATCGTCGATCTGCTTGCCCTTAAGTTCTTTTTGTATCTCGCTGATATCTTCCTCGTGTTGGGCGAGATTATCAAAGATGGCGTGGATATCCATTTCGTCCAAATCCTTATTTTGATGGATTTGTATGGATATTTTCTTCCCCTCCGGTTAAAGAGAAGAAAGAAATTGATTGTTGACCTCCATGTTGGTCTTGAAGATATCTATCTTCCTCATCTCATTAAGAAGAGTTAGATAGAGCTGATAGGGTTCATAAACGGTTTCCTCTACCTTGGTTTTGAATTATTCGTAAGCGGTTAGAATGTTCGCTTTCTTAGCTTTGACTCCAACTCCGGTCCGTTGCATCATCTTGTGGAGCTCGTCCCACATAGCTTTTGCACTAGGTAGACTATCTATCTGCATATAGATGTCATTAGGAATTCCTTGAATTAGGAAAGTTTTGGCTCCTAAATCCTCTTTTGCTCTTAATCGCTCCCTCTCGATGTATTCACTAGGAATTTTGAGTCTTCGTGAGGTGGGAATGGGAGGATTATTGGTGGCATCGCCTTCTTGGATGAGCCAAAATTGAGCGGGACCTTCTTGAAGAGATGCTATCAAATTTTTAGCTTGCTCTTTTGTTTCCAAGAAGTTCATGAATCGGCTTCTCCATACGGTCTATTCGCCTCTTCGTAGAATTGGAGGGCGGACATCGTTTCCGAGTGAGTAAGCATCCATTTGTAGTTGATTGGTTGGATCTTCGTGAAAGTTTGGAATTGTAATGAAAAGGGCTTCACAAGTGACAAACTTCGTTAGTAATGTTTGATTCGTACTTTAAACAATTTCCTTTTCGTACTTATCTTTCGGTTGTTAAAGAGAAATTGTTTTGATTTCGAAAAATATTTGATATGAGAATTGATAGTTCAAAATTTTCCTAAAGAATTTTGATTTTTTAAGATCTAAAATTTTGAGTATCGTAGAAGATAATTCGGAGACAAATATTATTCGTAGGTTTTGAAAATTATAAATTTTGATTTCTTTCAAAATAGTGTAAAATGTATGTGTGTTTGAGCAGTGATCGAAAAGTTTTTCGATAAAAAAAATTTTGAACCTATGATCGAAAAAGATTTTCGATTGTTTAAGTTTTTCGTTGTATTTATCGAAAATTATTTTTCGAACGTAAGAGTTTTGCAGAGTAAATATCCTGTCCAAAAATAGTTTTTCGAATAATTGTTGATCTCAGAAACGTTTATCGAAAAATTTGTACTCGAAAAGTTAAGAGTGATCGAAAAAAAAAGTTCGTGAAGTTTGACTCAAATTGTTGACTAAAAGTTTTTTGAGTGTGAATTATTTGATCGAAGTAAGTTTTCGCTAAATTTTTTACTCAAAAATTTATTTGATCGAAGATCTTGTGATCGAAAAACTTGTTTTACAATGACAAGTTTTTCGTGTCAAAATTAGATATTTATTTAGCGAATACAATATCCGTCGAAAAAATATATGCTTTATTATGCTCGAAAAAAATATTTATATATGAATCGAAAAACTAATTATCGAAATAATGTTTTTCGAGTCTTATATTTGAGTAAAACACATGAGAACAGTGTTTGTCATCGAAAAATTTATCGGCTGCAAACTTATTCGAAAAATAATTTTCGTGCAAAGTTTTTCGATCGAAAAACCGATCGTAGAACAACCAAGTTCAATGTAACAGTGAAAATTCCAGATTCAACCGAGATGTTCAAGTTAGGTGCTGAAATTCTTGATAATCACTCGTTTCTTAGTTCTGAGTTATGAACAAACACAAGATCAACCACGTTTTTCAGCAAAATATATCGATTATTAAGAAAATCAAATTGGAATCAAAACTTAATCGCAAACGCAAATATCGATATAAATCGAAATCTGAATTTATTTGTCGTTCTAAGCGATTGAAATCAGTACATAAATCATTGCTAACATATAATCTATCACTTAATCAGCAAGACCATCAATAAAATTCGCACAATTAAGCATATTGATCAAAATACAAGTCATGTAAGTTTTTCGATCGAAAATCTGGAAAATTATTTTGATCTTAAAATCGCGAATTCAATCCAAAATCAATCACGATCTGCTCTGATACCAATTGTTAAGTCCTATTTTATCAACTACTGATCGATCTAAGCATGAATTCTAGATATTCGAATGATAAATCTCACAATATACCTTCGGTCGAATATCTTCTTTGAAGATCTTGAGAGAGAGAGTTTCTCGATTACTATTCTCTCTCTTAGAATGTGAATTCAATGCTTGTGTTTTTCTGAAAATAAACTTGTGTATTGATTTTGATAGTGTACATTGTATTTATACCTATTTACATGGTATATTTACTATTTGGTCCTACACTATCAAAACTACTAATTACGCCCCTAATTACAAGGATAATAAAATAACAAAGCACAATTTTAAATTCTCTTCACCTGTAAACTTATTCGAAAAAGATTTTCGAGCCAAGTTTTTCGATAAAAAAAACGATATAAGAACACAACTCGAGTTCAATGGAACAGTAAAAATCCAGATTAAAATGAAAAACTCAAGTTAGACGCTGAGATTCTGGATAATCACTCGAATATGGGTTCTGAATATGAACAAAACACAAGATTAACCATGTTTTACAACAAAATATATTTATTATGAAGAAAATCAAACCGTATTCAAAACTTTATCGCAAACACTAATATCGACAGAAATAAAAAATCTGAAATATCCGATGTTCTAAGCGATTTAAATCAGTACGTAATTCATTTCTAACATATAATCTATCACTTTAGGAGCAGTATCATCAATAAAATTCGCAAAATTAAGCAAGTAGATCAAAATGCATTTCACGTAAGTTTTTCAATCGAAAAATCTGGAAAATATTTTTTATCTTAGAATGGCAAATTCAATCCAACAACGATCACGATTTGCTCTGATACCAATTGTTAGGTCCGAATTAATACAATCGATCAAAGCATGAATTCCAGATATTCGAATATGAGTTCTCGAGAGTTACCTTCGGTCGAATATCTCGGATGAAGATCGGGAGAGAGAAAATGTTTAGAGTGGGGAAGTTCTCGATTGATATTCTCTCTCTAGAATGTGAATTCTATGCTTTGTGAATTTTCTGAAATTCTTGTCTATTGATTTTTGTTGTGTACATGGAGAAACATAGAAGTTGTTCATTGTTAATTAGTTATCCTTGTAATTAGGGGCGTAGCTCGTATTTTTGTTAGTGTAGGACTAGCTAGTAAATATACCATGTACACAAAAAAAAATCAATAAACAAGTTTTCAGAAAAATCACAAAGTATTGAATTCACATTCTAGAGAGAGAAAGACAATCGAAAACTTTCACTGTCTAATCTTTCTCTCTCCCGATCTTCAAACTCGATATTTGACCGAAGGTAATTCTCGAGATTTCTTATTCGAATATCTAGAATTCATGCTTAGATTGATTGTTAGTTGATGAAATAGGACATAACAATTGGTATCAGAGCAAATCATGATCGTTGTTGGATGAAATTCGCCATTCTAAGATAAAAAATTATTTTCCAGATTTTTCGAATATTATTGATGATCTACGTGCTTAATTTTGCGAATATTATTGATGATCTTGTTGTTAAAGGGATAGATTATATGTTAGGAATGGATTACGTACTGAAGAGACTTTAGAATTGTGCTTTGTTATTTTGTTATCCTTGTAATTAGGGGCGTAATTAGTAGTTTTGATAGTGTAGGACTAAATAGTAAATATACCATGTAAATAAGTATAAATACAATGTACACTATCAAAATCAATACAAGTTCATTTTTCGGAAAGATACAACCATTGAATTCACATTCTAAGAGAGAGAAAAGCAATCGAAAAACTCTCTCTGTCTCAAGATCTTCAAAGAAGATATTCGACCGAAGGTAATTGGTAAGATTTATCATTCGAATATCTAGATTTCATGCTTAGATCGATCGATAATTGATATATGAGGACCTAACAATTGGTATCACAGCCGATCGTGATCGCTTTTGGATTGAATTCGCGATTATAAGATCAAAATAATTTTCAAAATTTTTCGATCGAAAAACTAACGTGAAATAGATTTTAATGAATGTGCTTAATGTTTGCGATTTTTGTTGATGATCTTGCTGATTACGTGATAGATTATATGTTTGGAATGATTTACGTACTGATTTCAATCGCTTCGAACGTCATTTTAATTCAGATTTTCTATTTAGATCGATATTTGCATTTGCGATTAAGTTTTGATTCCGATTTGTTTTTCTTCATAATCGATATATTTTGCTGTAAAACGTGGTTAATCTTATGTTTGTGAAGAGAACATTAGAATTGTTCTTTGTAATTTAATTATCCTTGTAATTAGGGGCGTAATTAGAAGTTTTGATAGTGTAGGACCTAATAGCAATTATACCTTGGATATAGTTATAAATATGATGTACACTATCAAAATTAATACAAGTTTTATTACTCAGAAAATAACAAGCATCGAATTCATATTTTAAACGAGAGAATACGTTCGACAAACTTGGAAAGCTAACAACCTCTCTAAAGATCTTCAACGCGGATATTCGACCGTACGTAATCCGTAAGATTTCTTACTTGAATACCGAGAATTCATGCTTAGATTGCTTGTTGATTGATGATTCAGGACCTAACAATTGGTATCAGAGCAAATCGTGATTGATTTTGGATAGAATTCGCACTTTTCATATCAAAATAATTTTCCAGATTTTTCGATCGAAAAACTCACGTGACTTATATTTTGATCAATATGCTTAATTGTGCGAATTTTGTTGTTGATTTCGCTGACTAAGTGATAGATTATATGTTAAGATTGATTTACGTACTGATTTTAATCGCTTAGAATGTCATATTAATTCAGATTTTCGATTTAGATCGATTTTTGCGTTTGCGATCTATTTTTGAGTCCAATATCTTCTTAAATCTCGATATATTTTGCAATTAAACATGGTTGATTCTGTGTTTGTTCATATCGAGAACTCTTAAACGAGAGATTATCCAGAATTTCAGCACCTAAATTGAACATCTCAGTTGAATCTGGAATTTTCACTGTTACATTGAACTTAGCTGTTCTTCGATCGAAAAATATTTTTCGACCAAGTTTGCAGCCGAGAAAGTTTTCGACGACAAACACTATTTTCGAGTGTTTTACTCAAATTTAAGACTCGAAAAACATTATTTCAATAATTAGTTTTTCGATTCATATATAAATATCTTTTTCGAGCGAATAAATTTTTCGATCCAAAATTAGCTAAAACATATTTTCGACCGAAAAATATTCCATCGAAAAATTTTACAGTCAACTATTTGAGTCAAACTAAAAACAAAGTTTTTCGATCCCTAGTAATTTTTCGATCACAAGTTATTCGATAAAAGTTTTTGTGATCAACATAGTTTTTCAACAAAATATTTTTCGATAAGATCATCTCTTCAACATTTTTTTCGAAAAGTACTTTTCGATAAACATATAACTAAATCCTTAAACGTTCTAAAAAAATTTCGATTAAAAAGTTTAAATGGAAAAACTTTACTGCTCGAAAAACATTTCAACCACTGCATTTAAAAGAAATAAAAAATTGTGAACTTCAAAACTTACGAAAAATATTTGTTTCCGAACTATCTATTTTGATACTCAATATTTTCGATCAATAATTCAAATCTCTTTAACAAATCTTGAAGTATCAATTTTTACTTACTAAATATTTTCGAAACCATAACAATTTCTCTTTCACGACCGGATCATAGGTTCAAAAAGAAAATTGTTTAAAGTACGAATCAAATATTTCTAACTAAGTTTGTCACTTGTGAAGCATTTTTCATTACGATTCCAAACTTTCACGAAGATCCTACCAATCAACAAAAAGGGATGCTTACTCACTCTGAAATGACGTCCGCCCTCTAATTCTTCGAAGAGGCGAACACACGGTATGGAAAAGCCAGTTCATGAACTTCTTGGAAACGAAAGGAATACCGAATGCAAGGATAGTCTATCGAATGACATCTATATGCAAAGATACGTCCGCCCTCCAATTCTTCCAAGACTTTCCTAATGCAAGAAATACCGAATGACATCTATATGCAAATAGTCTATCGAGCGCAAAGGCCATGTGGGACGAGCTCCACAAGATGATGCAACGAACCGAAGTTGGAGTCAAAGCAAAGAAAGCAAATATTATAACAGCTTACGACTCTTTCAAAGCCAAGACAGAGGAATCAGTTTATGAACTCTATCAAATATATCTAACTCTTCTTAATGAAATGAGGAAGATACATATATTCAAGACCAACATGGAGGTCAACATCCGATTTCTTTCTTCTCTTCAATCGGAGTGGAAGACAATATCCATTCAAATCCGACAAAATAAGGATTTGGATGAAATGGATATCCATGCCGTCTTTGATAATCTCGCCCAACATGAAGAAGATATAAGCAAGATCCTAAAAGAACTAAAGGGCAAGCAGATCGACGATTCTATAGCACTTGTCTCTGAAAGAAAGCAAAGCCGATCTCGAAAGGATAAAAGTATCAAGCTGCCAAGTTGTTCAGAAGATGAAGGAGAATCTGACTCGGACTCCGAACCCGATATGAAGGAGTTCAAGAAACATTTAGCTCTCATTTCTAAAATGATGTGCAAAAAGTTTTACAAAAAGAAATCATCGTCTTCGGTCAATAGACTTCGGACATATAGCTCCAAGCGAAGGGAAAGACCGGCGGAGTCCTCAGAATCAAAAAGTGTCAAAGAACAACAAATATGTTATAATTGTGGAAAGATCGGACACTTCTCTAGGGAATGCAAACTACCCAAGAAAAAGGACGTCAACTATTACTCCAAAAAATTCCAACTCACTAAACAGAAAGAGGCTGGAGTAGCACTGATGGCAGAACAAGAGCATTGGCTGGAAGACACCACAGATTCTGAAGACGAAAATCTTGCACTTATGGCATACCTCGACGACGCTTCAAATGATGACCCATCAAGGAGGCATGACGACGACGACGACCATGCATCCTCTTCGTCACAAGAGGTACAAATGTCTAATTCCACATTATTAAACATGTTAGAATCCTTACAGGTTAAGTACACTAACATGAAAATTGAGCGGAAACGAACAAAGGAATTAGAAGAGAAACTAGCTCTTAGCGAAAACAATTTCCAAAAGCAATTAGATAAGAAAATTCATCTCGAAATTCTCTTATCTAACGCTAAGGAAAAAATCACTAGTCTTGAATTAACCATAGCTACCTCTGAGACAAAAATTACTGAACTTAATATGATTCTTATCGATTGTCATAGAGACTTAGAAATTTCTAAAAATAATTTCAAAGAAATTTCTGACGAACGTAAGAAACTTTATTCAAGGATTAAAACGTTAGATGATCTTCTAATAAAAAGGGGTCAAACGGATCAAACGATATTTCTAAATCAACCTCTTGATACATAATTTTATAATCCTAAAGAGGGCTTAGGTTTTAATAATCCCTGTAACTTGAAAAAGGTCAATGTTAAATAATTATACGATATCCAGTATATGGGATTAGGTTTAACTTCTCTAATGGCTTTCAATAATTCTTCTGAAATAAATGCTTTAGAAGAATCTAAACGACAAGCCACTGATAGGACTAACATTGTTTTTTACTACACCGACTTGAATAATAGTTACAAGACAAGAGATCTCAACTTGTCTAGTGATTATAATTCATTATATCCCCTAGAATATTTCTCTAACGACAAGGAAGATAATAATGATCATTATCAAAATTCTAATTTCTGTTCTATTCCGGCTTATATTAGAAAAATAGCTGATTTAAACGCTTCCTTGGAAACAGAAAGAAAGATTTTCAAAGCTGAAAAGAACGAACTTTTACTGGAGATTTCCAATCTCAAAATTTCCTCTACTCTAAAAAGTTGTGCTGATCTTATTTTGAAAGAAAAATCTTCAATGAAGGGCAAGATTAAATCTAAGAAAAATTCCATTATCTTTCAAAATATTTCAAAAGAAGATAAATCTTCATTAAAAATCGTAAAGAGAGAAAACGAATCCTTAAATTCTTCAAAGAGGAAAAAGATTTTTACTAACTCCTTTTCTACTCCATCCACATGTAGAGTAGTGAAAGAGGTGAAGCATGCTAAGGAAAGAGTGCCTAGAATAAAATTTCAGAAGAAAAATGATTTGTTATCTATTTTTTCTAAGGACACGCTTACGAAGACAACCATTTCTAGTATTGTTACCTCAACTTATGCGTTAAAGCCTATTATTTTTGAAAGCACAAACATTGACATTGGCTCTACTTCTAAAAACAATATCTATCATTCTAAGATAAATGCAAGTCTTAAGTCTCATAGGAAACAAGATCCGGCTATTAAGAAAGCTTATAGCTCCATACATTCTTGTCCTCACCTAAGGTACCCAGTCCACGTACATTCAGCTAAACACCTTAAGAGATTAGCTAGAGAACAAATTTTCTCAAGCAATAAGACAAATCAGACAATTGCTCATGCGGAAATTAACCTCCCATGTAAGGTTCAACCACAATGGATTCCTAAGTCACCACCTAGACAACCATAAGCCAATAAGGCTAAATTGTCTAAAGAGGTATTACTTAAACCAACTACTTCTATGTTGGTTTGCGTAACTAAGCATTCTCAAAATTTAGGAACCAAAGATGAACAAACCTTAATTATCAAATCTGCTAATCCGAGAGGACCCATTCAAAAGTGGGTATCTAAGTCTCTCTATCCTTTTTCTATGCAGATTCATCATGTGTGGTATTTAGATTCTGGTTGCTCCACACACATGATGGGAAAACAAGAACTGTTGAGCAACTACCAAGATCGTTACAATGGCAAAGTCCGATTTGGCAACAATGACTCAGCTCCCATACTCGGATTTGGAGACATTCTATTGCCAAATCTGACGATTAAATATGTCTCTTACATCCAAGGTCTTCAACACAATATGTTCAGCATAGGACAATTCAGTGACAAAGGATTTGAAGTAGTATTTCTAGCTGATTAGTGCAGAGTTGGGAATAGTTAGAATGAAGAGCTTCTCACAGGATCACGAAGATCAAATCTATACACAATCAATCTGACAACAGTTCGACCTTCGACAGCTATCTGCCTCATCTCTCAGATAAAAATCAAGAGGAACAACTTATGGCATCAACGCCTGTCTCATCTCAATTTAAAAACTCTTCACAAACTCAGTGTTAAAACGTTAGTCAACGGTCTGCCAACAATTTCTTCTAACCAAGAGCATCACTGTTCAGCTTGTCAACTGGGAAAAATGAAGCGAGCTTCACATAAAATCAAGCAAGTTGCTTCTACATCTCGACCCTTAGAGTTACTTCACATGGACCTTTGTAGACCGATGAGTACACAAAGTATTAACGGTCGAAAATATGTGTTAGTAATTGTCGACGATTTTTCTCGCTACACATGGACAAGATTAAAAACTAAAGATGAGACTGGAGACTTGATAGAAAGCTTTGTGAATTACACACAAAATCTCCTGCAAAAGAAAATTAAAGTAATCAGAACTGATAATGGAACTGAATTCAAGAACAAGCGTCTTAACAATTTTTATCAGTCACTTGGAATTATTCAACAATTCTCAGCCGCAAAAACGCCTCAACAAAATGGGGTCGTGGAAAGAAAGAATCGGACTCTAGTTGAAGCTGCAAGAACAATGCTCATATACTCCGGTCTTCCTCACTTTCTATGGGCTGAAGCAGTGAGTACGGCATGTTTTACTCAAAATAGGACAATTATTCACAAACGCTTCGAAAAGATGTCATATGAGTTAATTAATCAAAGAATCCGAATATCTCATTCTTCAAAGTATTTGGTTGCAAGTGTTTTGTGGCCAACGATCGGGAGCATCGAAGCAAGTTTGATCCCAAAGCCTTTGAAGCCATTTTTGTCGGATATTCCTCTACTTCAAAATCACATCGCGTCTACATCAAGTCTTCTCGTACAATTCTTGAAAGCTACAACATCACCTTTCAAGAAATGACGGAATTGGCTTCTGAACGAAACAGTTCAGAACCCGAGCTTATAGGCGTGTTGGCACAAGGTCAACAACTTTCGGCAACTTCTACATCAACGTCAAGTGAAGCAATTCCCGCTGACCATGAAGATTTAGATTTTCTATTCGAACACTTTTATCGGAACAAGTCTCAAATGCCTACTTCGTCTCACTCGACACCAAGCAGTTCCCCATCTCCCTCAATGGAAGAAATTCATTCTGAGATTCCTTTTCTTCAAAATCGACAAATGTCGGAGAGTCTACTAATTCAGAATCTTCATCTAGTGCTGCAGCTCCTATAAATGAAAATGAGGAAATTCCTATCGATTCAACCTCTGAATTGAATTTCCCTACTATGAATGATCAACCCATTAATTCAGGATATCTCGATCTACAATCCAATGACGAATCTACTTCGGTTATTCCTCATGAATGCAAATGGACTCGAGCTCATCATACTGACCAGATTATCGTTGATCCTTCAAGTGGTGTACGTACTAGGACGTCTACACAACGCGGTTTATACACATATTTCCTAAGCCAAAACGAACCAAATAAGGTAGCCGAAGCTCTTAAAGACCAGGATTGGGTAATTGTTATGCAAGATGAACTCAACCAGTTCGAGCGTCTACAAGTTTGGACATTGGTTCCTCGACCACAAGGCAAAACTATAATTGGAACTAAATGGATTTTCAAGAACAAGAAAAATGAGAACGGTGATGTAATCAGGAATAAAGCACGGCTCGTTGCTAAGGGATACAATCAACAAGAAGGAATTGATTATGACTAGACGTATGCTCCGGTCGCCCGTATTGAAGCTATTCGCTTATTTCTAGCATACGCGGCTCACAAAGACCTCAAAGTCTATCAAATGGATGTCAAAACTGCCTTTCTCAACGGCGTATTAAAAGAAGAAGTCTACGTTGCTCAACCCGAAGGGTTCATGCACGAGAACCATCCTGATCATGTCTATCGATTGGACAAAGCTCTATATGGACTAAAACAAGCCCCTCGTGCTTGGTATGATGTTCTGGTCGAATTTTTGGTCAAATCCAACTTCATCATAGGAACAATTGATACGACTCTCTTCATCAAAAGACAAGGCAAAGACTTGATTATCGTTCAAGTTTACGTTGATGACATCATTTTCGGATCGACGATAAACGTCTTTGTCAGAAATTTGGTTATCTCATGAAGACCAAATTCGAGATGAGCTTAATGGGAGAACTCCAATTCTTTCTTGGATTACAAGTCAAGCAACTCGATGATGGCATCTTCATCAGTCAGACCAAATATATCCGAGATATTCTGAAGAGATTTAATCAAGACAAGAGCACACCAATCAATACTCCTATGTCTACTAATTACAAACTGGATGCTGATCCGTCTGGAAAGGCTGTCAACATCACTATCTATCGGAGCATTATCGGATCTCTTCTCTACTTGACATCCAGCCGACCCGACATTATGTTTGCAACTTGCCTATGCGCTCGCTTTCAAGATGACCCAATGTAGTCCCACATGAATGCCGTCAAGAGGATTCTACGATATCTCAAAGGCACTCCAAACTTAGGGCTTTGGTATCCTAAAAATACTAACTTTCGACTTATTGGCTATACCGATGCTGACTATGCAGGTTGTCGAATGGACAGAAAAAGCACGTCTGGCGGAGCACAATTTTTAGGCGAAAAATTAGTCTGCTGGTCTTCAAAGAAACAAAATTGTGTGTCAACATCGACGGCCGAGGCGGAATAGGTTGTGGCTGTCAGCTGTTGCTCGCAAATTCTATGGATGCGGACACAACTACGCGATTACGGGTTTGATTTCAATAACATTCCCATTAACAGTGATTCTCAAACTGCTATTGCCATTACTTGCAATCCTGTTCATCATTCACGCACGAAACACATAGATATTCGTTATCATTATATAAAAGATCATGTAGAAAAAGGCACTATAGATATGTATTTTGTAAAAATAGAGCTTCAACTTGCCGATTTATTCACTAAGGCATTGAATGAAAAACGATTCAAATTTTTTTTTGCTAAATTAGGCATGTTGAATCTCAATCTTACTTGAAATGTGCTTTACATGCTCAATTATGCTTCTATGTGATATTCTATGTGCTTCTTGATATTCTTTGATTAGCTTGTGTGACTCTATCTCAAATTTAATAGTATATAAATAATAATAATAATAATAAAATGGGGGATGACGATAATTTTGTCTATTTTGAATCACTTACAAAAATATTTCTTTGATATATATGCTTAGTTCTTGGTCTAAAAATGCATATGACATTCTTTTATTCAAAAGAATTTTGTTTGTTTCACTAAACACAAAGACACATCATACATGTGAGAATTTGGACCTCAATATTTTTTTGTGTGCCACACTTCAAATGACTATCTTTTGGTTTGTACTTCGTAGCTTCAATCTTGCTTTTGTGATTCGTTTGTCATGAAAATTATAAGGGCAAATTAGGAACGTGGCCCAAATTATAAATCCATTACTTTTTCCTCTAGAAATCCCCTTTGAGCCTTCTCCGACATTATTTTTCTTCATAAACACCCAATTAACCCTTCAACATTATTCAAATGATTCAGGGTTACTCAATCAAGAAAAAGAGGGAGGGAGCAAAAGCGATGTACATTGTGCATTTCTGAATCATTATAGAAGAGAAACACTGATCTCACTGCGAACTTCTCCTAGATGATCTCGTATACTCCTAGAAGAGAAGCACCTTGAAGTGAACTTCTCCAATGATAATCGAGATCTTATGTAGAGAAAAAGAGAAGAGAAGCACAGTCTTGGGTTCGAAGTCCATAACTGTGAAACTTTCTAAAGGAACACAATTTCGACCCAAAATCAAAGTAGATCTCATCTCTCAAAGCCTTGAAAAGAAATTACTAAAGAAAGGGAAAGCAAAAGGATCAGAACCTAATTTCACAAAAAGGGCCCCTGGAAGAGAAGAATTTTTAAGCTCACTAACCCAAATTTCCTACCCCTTTAGTCAGAGCCTAAAAATAATCCCTTAAAAGTCCCTTTGATTCAAAATGATGAACTCTCACTTGGTAAGCTGATTAAAAAATACTACGATAACAAATTAATTAATATAATTTTGTTGTGATGATGAGAGTGATATATCTACTAAAGATCTCCTTGATAAAAAAATAAATTGAGTGATATGAGCGAAACTTGCGAGAGTTGTCGAAGTGATTCATACTATGCTCTTAGAATACTAGTTTAGTTACATGATTTTATGGCAAATTAATGTTTTATATGTCTTAAAATATTTTGTGATAATGTTCAAAATAAATAATCTGACCCCGAAACAAATTTTTTTTACTCGCACATTTTAAATGCATTAATACATGCATTGGTTCAGAATTGATAAAATGCGAATAACTATTTTGAAAAACGCAATATTTTTAATGAAACTAGGCTGAATTGCTTAAAATGCGTTACTTGTACTTAAATCGGAAATTTTCATATGCCAAATTGTTCTAAAAATATGCTTCGGTACTGAAAAGTTTACTCATGCAATTTTTGAGGGGGAGTTTTATATAAGAATTTGTTATTGTCTTCTACACTCGTAAAACATGAATTCTAACATTTTTTAAGCCTCGCAGAAAATGTCAAATGTTGAATTTCATCAACATTAGGAGATAATTTCATCTCTTTCAGAAATACAGGGAGTATTATGCAATTTATTTTTAGGTTAACTCATAAAATATTTTTCAGACCGGAATTATCTAAAGCCCAAAATAATTTTTTTACGGCCCAATGGAATTTTTACTTTACCAGATCGTAAAGTATTAATACCACTTTATCGATCGAAAAACTCACTCACCAACACCTCATCTCAAAAAACTTTTCGACTTCTGAAATATACGCTTCGAACTCCGGCGACATTCATCTGAAAATCATCTTATCTCTGAGATTTCCTTCCTTAAATCGCCCATTTCGAAGGTAGAAACAAGTTTCGAATCATTTTCCGTTCAAAAACATACGATTCTCAAGCATTTTCACGAAAACAGTTGAAGAAATTTAATATTCATACTTTTTCGACTGAAACTGATTTCAAACCTTCAAACAACATGTTTAAACTCGACCTTTTGGGTTAAAATCATGATATTTGGATTCGCAACTGTTCTCTGAACATTCCGAACCCAGATCAACTCATGATTTATCCAGAAATCGAAGATTATGTTTCACGAGTTTACTGTTTGATTTGAAAATTTTTCGATTGAAAAAGTTTGTGTCGCAAATAGTGTCATCGAAGAACTTTAGTTTTTGTTCAATTTTTTTCGATCGCAAAACTTAGCGTCGAAAACCTTTTGTTTTCGATATTCTTTTATTTGATCGAAAAACTACACGGCTAAAAATAAATTTCTCGAGTATATTTTATTCGATCGCAAAACTACGCGGCGAAAAACTTGTTTTTTGACAATTTTTCATTCGATAAAAAACTTACGCAGCGAAAAACTATTGCTTTCGATAACATTTTATTCGATCGTAAAAGTCATCAGCGAAAACTTAAGTTATTCGACACATTTTTATTCGATCGCAAAATTTACCGAACGAATAATTTGTTACTCGAATAAAAACACGATGAAAAAGACTTAGAAAATTTTCGATCGCAAAATTTAAAGATCGAATAAATTGTTACTCGAATAAAAACACGCTTCTAAGACTTAGTCAATTTTACAAATCTTTCAAAAATTTTCACTACGTCTTTCGAAAATAAACCTTAAGACATACTATTTTCTCCAAATTCATTCTTAATCCTGTTTATTGACATATGAAAATTTTTCAACTAATGAACTTCATGTTATTCTTTACAGATATGGCAACTCCAAATTATCGTCACATATACCCTTCATCAAGCTTCATGCCAGTTCATGACAACAATTATCAACTGGATCTCACAACATTTCGGTGCCCGGATGAAGTCATCATCTCCATCCTTAAAGGACACCCACTGTGGCCAGCATTAACGATGACGGCCTCCGTACCGATGGTCTACCTACAACAATTATGGGGATTTATGGAGAGCCATGCAGTCGGAAACGACGTGGAATATACAACAAAAATAAATTCAAGACACGTCGTTCTGAACCGCAATCTCTTGGCCATGGTGCTTGATCTTCCGCACTACGACACATATGATCAACTTCCAACAGACGTGGAGATCGTAGCGGATATGCTCGGGATGGGATACAAGCCCCCACTGCCCAAATTGACAAGTTTCCAAAACAACGGAATTCCCCATCCTTGGAAGACATTGTTCGGCATAATTAACAAATGCCTCTCCCCAAAACACTCCGGATTCGACAAGGTGAACGGGAACATCCTTCGCTTTTTTCACGGAGTAATCTTTTCAAAAAGATATGACGTGGCCCAGCTGATTTGGAACAATCTAGCGGACCAGATGCGTCAAAGGGAGACAAAGTCGAAGGCCAAGTTTCTCCCCTACGTACGGTGGTTCCCGGTGCTGATCTCACACAAAATGGAACTCCATCTAGAGATCCCAAGACTAGCAGTCCACCACGCCTTCGATTTTTTCACAACCCGAAGGCCGTCAATCTAGCACTCCAACCAATGCTGATCCCATTGGAGTTGCTCCGACTAGCTGATCCAACTGAAGAGGCATATCAGGACTACTGCCAGAACAACTCCATCACGGGGATGGTACATGCCTTGGATCCAACTCCGACACTTTCTCAAAGGGAATCTTTGGTGACAACAACGGAGCCCGAAGCCACGACTCATGAGATTGAGCCCCAATGTGTTCCACAAGATATCTCTCCTGAGGCAACCGATTCTGATGAAGCACACAGACTCCAACGAAGGGGCCCTCACCGATAACAACTTTCGGCCTCGTCTGCAGTGCATTCAATCATACCAGCTTCGGAGCCAACACATCCACCACCAAGTGATCAGCCTACCGAACAGATTCAAATGGAATCTGCCTCAACACCCATAGAGGTGATACATATCGTATCATCCCAAGGATTGGGTGGAAGCCCTATTGGACCCCTGATATCTTCGGAGCAAACAATAGGGGCCACCCATTGAAGTGGTGACTTCAGGGTTGATAACGGATGTCCTTGGACGTTCCAGAACTTCAAGACCTACTCAAGGTGGCACATCGGAAATCTACTCCGATGTTGTAACAGTAGAGCGCCTCCCTGGCCCCATTCCGCCAATGTTCGTGACGGAGCAAAGACTACAAGAAGCGCTCTCCACAGCTCTATCTTCTCTAGAGGATCGTCTAATGGACCGTATGCTCCACGCTCTTGAGAGTTCCCGAAGAGAAATCGGGAAAACACCAGTCTCAGAAGCTGCTCCGACCGACACATAAACCACACCCATATCATCACCCTTCATACCAATACTCTATACACCCCACTGCAACCAATCCTCACCACCCCAACTCCCTCACCATTACATATCAATCCCTACACCATCCCGATCACCCAGCTTCACGATATACTCATCTCACGCCTCCTCGCCTTAGAGACCAGATCTCCCGCTGAGGAGAGTCTCTACAAACGATTGATAAATGAACCAGAGCCGCCAGCACAAACAACATGTCGAGAAGAGTGTATATGGTATTTATATATATATACATACATGATATAGAAAATACAAGTTTAGAATCGTCTAATGAATCGTCTGATACTAGATTCAGAGGTACCCAAAGAGGCTTCGTTACTTCTATGAAACTCTTTCAAAGGGGAAGCAGGAATAGAGGAGGTTTTTATTCCATTAGAAGAAATCAAAGGCAATTAGTTCATCTTTGAATAGGTAGCCCGGTTAACCAGACAAGCTGGATGAAAAACCTGAACGAAGGCTGGCAGCGAGAGGGATGTTTGATGAACTACTGGCAAGGATGGATGTAATTCAGTGGTTGCACATCACTTTAGGCCCGTTGTAATTCTGTAGTTCTAGTTTTAGACCGGGGCTTTACAACTATTTAGGAATGAAGTCCTATTCACCATCGACTGCTCAGTGAATTCATAAAGTTCAGAAAGAATAAATGCAATCTATCTCGATCGATGCCAAGCAGTAACTCTATAGCGAATAAGGCGTATGGAATTGCCGTCAGCCTTAAAGGAAGAAGGATAAAGCAATTGAAGAGGAAAAGGGAAAGAAAGCACGGAAATCAACTCGGCAAGTCAACCCACCTATAGAAAGTCCCGAATCCTCACTCAAACTCTATATCACTTCGAGTGAAAGAGCTAGCAACCCTAACACACTCAAGTCAACAAAGCGTAAATCAACGACTCATTAATTAGGCAAATCAATTCGAAGCTCCTTGCTAGCTACGGTGAAAGCTATCGAGTATACTTTTCTTTTCCCGCATTCGCTGACGATTCCTAATTGCTTTCAAGTATCAAGAGTAAAACCCGATCTCTTCCCTCCGTCTTTGAGCTTATCAGAGAGTGAAGCTCATTCATCTTTAGGGTACTTTATCCATCAACGGAATTCCTTGACCCGAGCCTCTTTCTTCTAGACCAGTTCACGGAGCGTAAGAGCTAGGAGTTTGTATCGGGGAAGGGGGAACCTATTGGTGGGAATTTCTAACTCCTTCTTTCAGGCTAGCTTCTTTGTGTGCCCATCCTTTAGCGAGTGCTTTATCGAGTAGTAAAGCAAATCCCAATCCAAGGAAAGGAGGCAGTTGACTTCAAACAGAGGAAAACAGAACGAATCTTTCTCTTACGAAATAGCATCGATTCCATCATCTTCTATTTATATAGAGGAATTGCTTACAATTTCTTGACTCGGTGTACGCTCCCTTCGGCCCTTGATGAGTAAGCACCTTATGTTTCAAAATCTTTGCTTTTCAGCAATAGCACTGGTGCTTTTTTTGTCCGATATCAAATCATCACGATAGTAAGAAGAAAAACCTTCTCTTCACACCTCCGCCTCCAGTTCTTCCTATTATTATGTTAGGTAGGGGTGTTCACTAAGCTCCCGCACCAAGCGTAGACATGACGATCCCGATGATTCGGATCGTCATGAGGGGGAGAAACGGCAACGAACTACACGGAGCGGCCGTGGATTGAGTCAAGCACAGGCAAAGACTCAAGAAGCTGCAGGATCGTCCTCACAACCACCAACGACACAATCTCAAACCTGCCAACAAACAACCACACCTCCCACTATATCTCAAACACTAACCCTCTCTCCTACAAATCCAAATCCGATCCCAACCTCAAACATTCCCCAAGTCCAACCAGAAGCAGTTACCTACGATCCACATCTGATCGTAGATGACTACATCATAAACGAGAAGTGGATGACGCAATGGGAACCTGAGGAAGCTGCTAAAGCTCGACTCTCCAACGTCAGATACTTCTTACAATAAGCTTTAGTGGACTTAGTGGTGCTTGAAGAAGAAGAACCTCAAGAAGGCGAGAACTACAGTTCTGCCCTCCCAAAGCTACCCGAAATGATATGGCTCAGAGTTGACTCTCCTCCCCGTTTATCAAAAGGGACAGTTAGAGTCGAGACGCCATGGGAGAATGTCAGAATTGAAGTCCCGTTCATTGAAGACGTAAGAAAACAGATTTGGAGAGCCCCAAACAAAATCAAGAAGCTCAATGAACTTAACCTAAGGGGCATCTCACACTGGGAAGATAGGAAGAAAATGGAGCATATCTTCATGCTCAATTATCTCGGACCCCATCGAAGTGGCATTCCAACTGATCAACTGAAGGAAAATTTCAAGAACAAGCCACCGATTCTCCAACTTGTCGGAGTCTCGCATACGATCGGAAGATATCCAACCCCTATCTACATCATTGAGCGAGCGGACAGCAACAGCACTCGAGAAGAGATAGATGAAAGCTATCTCCCATTCCTTCCACCGGATGAGGTCAACCAATTGTACCAGATGTACAAGAGAAAGTACAAGACGCATTCAGGATATATCAAGACTGAAGGACTCGAGGGACTGAAAATATTCATGGTGCGGCAGAGCAAGTATCACATCGCACACGACCTTCAAATGGCAATAGAGAACAACATGAAGAAAGTCAACATGGAATCTCCGATCATGAAGGGCTTCCCACTCAACAAATTTCCCGAGAACTACATCTTCAAGAAACCTGACCTCGCCATAAACTACCTAAATCCAGTCATTGGGAAGACAAGGGCTATGATGAAGTCTGAAGTCCATAAGTTCTGCGACGGGACGCTAAAGTTAGTGAGGAAGGACATTCGAAGAGATTGAGAGAGATCACCGAAGAGATAATCTTTGAAGATCTTTGTGAAGGAGAGGCCCCACTCTTGAACTAGCTTCTAGATGCTATAAATGAGAGATTGGAGCTGAGGAATGCTGTTCGACGTTACGAGACAACATTGGGATTGCGAAAGTCTTTTTAAGCCCGACAAGGATAAAAGGAGCTGAAACAAAGACAAGCACAAAGGGGGAGATTGAAGAGAACATTAGAATTGTGCTTTGTAATTTAATTATCCTTGTAATTAGGTGCGTAGTTAGAAGTTTTGATAGTGTAGGACCTAATAGCAATTATACCTTGGATATAGGTATAAATATGATGTACACTATTAAAATTAATACAAATTTTATTATTCAGAAAATAACAAGCATCGAATTAATATTTTAAACGAGAGAATACGTTCGAGAAACTCGGAAAGCTAAAAACTTCTCTCAAGATCTTCAACGCAGATATTCGAGCGAACGTAATCCGTAAGATTTCTTACTTGAATACCAAGAATTCATGCTTAGATTGCTTGTTGATTGATGATTCATGACCTAACAGTTTGTTCATATTCAGAACTAAGAAACGAGTGATTATCCAGAATTTCATCTCCTAATTTGAACCTTTTGGTTGAATCTGGATTTTTCACTGTTACATTGAACTTGAAGGTTGTTCTTCGATCGTTTTTCGATCGAAAAACTTGGCTCGAAAAATATTTTTCGAATAAGTTTGCAGACGAGAAATTTTTCGATGACAAACACTGTTCTCGTGTGTTTTACTCAAATAGAAGACCCGAAAAATATCTTTTCGATTCATATATAAATATCTTTTCGAGCGTAATAAAGCGTATTTTTTTTCTTTTCGACGGATACTGTTATCGCTAAATAAATATCTAATTTTAAAACGAAAAACTTGAATAGTAAAACAAGTTTTTCGATCACAAGATTTTCTACCATTTAAAGTTTCGATTTAAAATTTAGCGAAAACATTTTTCGATCGAATAATTCACTCTTGAAAAACTTTTAGTTAACATTTTGAGTCAAACATCACGAAATTTTTCGATCACTATTAATTTTTCGATTACAAATTTTTCGATAAAGGTTTTTGAGATCAACAATTATTCAACAAACTATTTTTCGATAGGATATTTACTTTGCAAAACTATTACGTTCGAAATATCATTTTCGATAAATACCACGAAAAACTTATACGATCGAAAATCCTTTTCGATTAAAGGTTCGTAAATTTTAAAATCGAAAACATTATTGCTCGAAAAGTTTTTCGACCACGACTCAAACACACACATTTTACACTATTTTGAAAGAAATTAAAATTCGTAATTTTCAAAACATACGAAAAATATTTGTCTCCGAATGATCTTCTACGATACTCAAAATTTTCAATCTTAAATTCAAAATTCTTTAGCTAAATTTTGAAGTATCAATTCTCATGTCAAATATTTTTCGAAATCAAAACAATTTCTCTTTAACAACCGAAAATTAGGTTTGAAAGGGAAATTGCTTAAAGTACGAAACAAACATTACTAACGAAGTTTGTCACTTGTGAAGCACTTTTACCATTTCGATTCCAAACTTTCACGAAGATCCTACCAATCAACTACAAATGGATGCTTACTCACTCGGAAACGATGTCCGCCCTCCAATTATACGAAGAGGCGAATACACCGTATGGAGAAGCCGATTCATGAACTTCTTGGAAACAAAAGAGCAAGCTACAAATTTGATAGATTCTCTTCAAGAAGGTCCCGCTCAATTTTCGCTCATCCAAGAAGGCGACGCCACCAATAATCCTCCCATTCCCGCAACTAGAATACTCAAAATTCCTAGTGAATACACCGAGGGGGAGCGATTAAGAGCAAGAGCGGATCTAGGAGTCAAAACTTTCCTAATGCAAGGGATTCCTAACGACATCTATATACAAATACATAGTCTATCTAGTGCAAAAGCTATGTGGGATGAACTCCACAAAATGATGCAAATAACCGAAGTCGGAGTCAAAGCCAAGAAAGCCAATATTTTCATGGCCTACGAATCATTCAAACCATAGTCGGAGAAAAACGTTTACGAACTCTATCAACGTTATCTAACTCTTCTCAACGAGATGAGGAAGATAGAAATTTTCAAGACCAACATGGAGGTCAACATCCGAACTCCCTCTTCTCTTCAACCGGAGTAGAAGAAAATATCCATGCAAATCCGTCAAAATAAGGATTTGGACGAAATGGTATCTATGTCGTCTTTGATAATCTCGCTCAACACGAGGAAGATATAAGCGACATACAAAAAGAACTTAAGGGCAAGCATATCGAAGACTCAATAGCTCTACTCTCTGAAAGAAAAACGAGTCCATCTCGCAAGGATAAAAGCATCAAGTTGCCCAGTTCTTCAGAAAATGAAGACGATTCCGAATCGGACACTGAGCCAGACATGAAGGAGTTCAAGAAACAACTGGCTCTCATTACTATGATGATGAGCAAAAAGTTTTATAAAACGAAATCCTCCTCTTCGCCAAATAGACTTCGGACATCTAGCTCCAAACACAAGGAAAACCCGGCCGAGTCATCAGAATATAAAAACGCCAAAGAACACAAAAGTGCTATATTGTGGTAAGATAGGGCACTTCGCCAGAGAATGCAAACTTCCCAAGAAAAAAGACGCGAACTACTACTCCAAAAAATTCCAACTAATTAAACAAAAAGAGGCTGGAGTAGCGTTGCTGGCGGGACAAGAGCATTGACTCGAAGATACCACAGATTCTCAAGACGAAAATCTTGCTCTAATGGCGTACCTTGACGACGACTCAAATGATAATTCCTCAAGGAGGTTAGATGATGAAGAAAAAGTATCCACATCATCACAAGAGGTAACGATGCCTAATTCTACATTATTAAACATGTTAGAATCTTTTCAAATTAAGTATTCTAACATGAAGAATGAGTGGAAGAGCAAAAAGGAATTAGAAGAAAGACTAGCCCTTAGTGAAAATAATTTTCAAAAGCAATTAGATAGAACAATTCACTTAGATATTCTCTTATCTAATGCTAACGAAACCATAACTAGTCTTGAATCTAGGATAGCTACCTCTGAAATAAAAATAAATGACCTTAGTAAGACTCTTAGCGATTGTCACAGAGACTTAGAAATTTCTAGAAATAATTTTAAGGAAATCTCTAATGAACGTAAGAAGCTTTACTATAGGATTAAAACTTTAGACGATCTTCTAACAAAAAGGGGGCAAACGGATCAGACTATAATTCTAAAATCAACCTCTTGATATAGAGTTTTATAATTCTAAAGAAGGCTTAGGTTTTAACAATCCCTGTAACTTTCAAAAGGTCAATGTCAAACAATTATATGATATCAAGTATATGGGATCACGATTAACTTCTCTAATGGCCTTTACTAACTCTTCTGAAATAAATGCCTTAGAAGAATCTAAACGAAAAGTCACTAAATAGGACTGATATCCCCTTTGACTACACCGAATTGAATAATAGTTACAAGACACGGGAAATCAACCTGTCTAGTGACTATAATTCAATATATCCTTTAGAAGATTTTCCTACAGTTCACGAAGAAAATTCTGATCATTTTTAAAATTATACTTTCTGTTATATACCAGCTATTATTAAGAAAAAAGCTAAAAATAATGGGCTTTTATTGGAGATTTCTAATCTCAAAACTTCCTCAATTTTAAAATCTGTTAGTCCGATTACGCACTCAAGAGAGGATCAAAGGCTTAAAAATGATAAAGTTCTTAAAACACCTTCAGTGTGTGTTTGTGTGTGTGTGCCGAAATTAAGAACTTACTTTTAAGAATTATGCTTGACCAACCCTAATTAGGGTTAATGGGATGCCTTATATACCACATGAGTTGGTATATTAAGGCTTGGGACTCAAACAATAAAATATTTACAATTTGACCCCAAATACAATAAATTAACTAATATTGACCCAAAACTCAAATACTAACTAAGGACACTACAATTAATTCCTAACATTCTCCCCCTTAGTGTCCTTTCTTCGTCTTTGTCTGTTTCTTTGAGCCTTTGGGTCGTTGCTGGGCGTACACGGATTTCCGTAGTCCAAGCTTGTGCTCGTACGTCCTTATTTCCCTCCGGAACGAAAGCCTTTCTTGTATGTTGTTCAGCATATTCAGTATCTTGGCTTTTGTGTCCGGTCCTTCACCTTCCATCTTATCCAGTATGCTCCTCAACTTCTCTCGTATGATGAGGAGCGTTCCGTCGGAGAATTTTGGTATCTCCGATGTCTTCAATATTCGCTTTTCTCCCTTGTAGTTGATGTAGACCACCGCTGGATCTTCACTTTCGAACACGTGGCCTTCACCATATTCAACTTGTTCAGGGAGCTCGAATGATGGTTTGGTGAGGTTGACCTTTCTGACATTTGACTCCAGTGCTAGCTGCAGGTCGTGCGTCGCTCCGTACTTGATTTGTCGGAGCATGAACCTTTTGATCGTCATGTATCCTAATTTGACGTCCTGGTCCTGCAGCGTTCCCACGTATCGGTAGCTTCCAATCATCTGTGAGATGTCTTCAGCTCTGATGTACGGGAAGTCAGCCTCTGTCAAGGTCTCTCTTGTACCGTCTTCCCTCACTACGTGGTAGACGCTTAGTAGGAAGGTCCCGAGCCGATCTATTCCAACTCTTTCTACGGCTTGTATTCGGGGCCTCTGCTTTTCCTCTCGCCTGAGAGCAGCCAGATCATTTCCTTTCCCTAAGAACATATGAAGACGTCTTAGGGAAAGAAGGTAGAGATTGGCTCTGCGCTCTGACAGGTGCGTCATCCCACGTAGCTCCAGCTCGTTCAATTTGACGAGCTGATCCTCTTTACGCCAGATTCTTTTCCTTATCTCTTCTTGGTATGGAACTAAGATTCTGACGTTTTGCCACGGAAGATCGACCGTTGCCCCGATCTTTGACATGAGAAGTGGAGCATCCTCATTTTGGACTTGATGTTTGAGTAGTTCCGGTAGATCGGGGAGGTCACTTTGCAGATCTTCCAGCTCCTCATCTTCATGGACTTTCACCAGGCTTATCGACGCCTTTTCGAGGAATAGTCTGGCGTTTTCTCGAAATCTGGCTTCGAGCTGGAGGTCCATCGGTTGCTTCAGCCATCCTTCTTCAAATATATATTTCTCTACCACATCATGTGGATTGTAGAGTTGGCTGATTTCTTCCGAGATTTGGAGGTCAATAGATGTGGCTTGAGGTGGACTTTGTCGGTAGAAGGTTCTTGGTGAGCTAAGGCTTATAGTGACTGGAGTGGGTGTCGAAAGGGAAAGTGTATTGGAGATCTCTTGTGTATTTTGTTCGGTTGTGGTTGAGATCTCCATGGTAGGGAATATTATTGTGGTGCTGGAGACTTGTTTTGTTTTGCCTTTTGAGCTTGAGGTATCCAGCGGGTTGGATTCTTGGACTGTTTTGGTTGTTGGCTGCTGCTGGTGAGGGGATTCGACTCCACGCTGTCGGTTCTCCCCCTCGGGACGGTCCTCGTCTTCAGGGTCGTCCCGCGATCCAGATAGGCCCCCGGCTTGTGTTCGGCAGCTGGTGGGGTCAATCAGCCTCTGGATTTCTTTCTCCTTCGGTGTCAGGTGTGGCGCCGACCGGATACGTGCCAAAAGAATGTTGAAGAGTTCTTCAATGGGCACGTCCCACGGTCCTTCTTCTGGTTGTGTGAGTGAAGGAACAGCAGCAGCTGTCTCGTGTGTGACTGGAGTCTTGCCTTTGTCTTGTCTTGATGTTTCGATCATGGCCCGGACTTTTTCCACTAGTTCGTCGCCAAAAGATCGTAGCCGAGACTCCGTCACAAACGGATCGGGAAATAAAACGGAGCCACTGAGGCGTGCCGTTGTCGCGACGTCAGAGTAGATTTCTGACGTGCCGCCCACTGTAGTGGGTCTTCCGGGGCCACCAAGGCACACCGGTGGCAACGGTGCTAAGACAAACTCAGACCGTTGGCCCGAGACGACTGGTGGGATGTTGATCGTTTCGGGGCTTCCGCTCAGTCCCTCGGAGATTAACCCCAGAGTGACGTCAGAGAGCGTTCTGTCTAAGTCTGGAAGACTTAGAGGTGCGGAAAATAGTGTATGTGTCCTAGAAATGGAAAAAATTTTAGTTGGTGCGGACACTAGACCTGTGATCAAGGAGGGCGCAGTCGGAGGAAGTGAACTGCTTAATTCAACATCTATTGCCTCCGAATAAGGCAATGATGGTTGTCGTGGCTCCTCCGGTGCTATTGAGACGGTCGTCTGTTGGGAGACGACCGAATGGGTTGGAAGGGTTATTTGCGTGCTTGGGCCTGATGGCACGACTGCTACTCGGGAGACGATCGTGTCGTCTCCTGTTCCTACGGGTTCGGCCCGGCTTTGTAGTGGGTTAGAGGACTGAGGAGGTCGATCATGTTTTTGTTTGGTGCGACGCTCCTGTATGCGTCTTACGTCTTCCCCTCGTTTTGTTTTTCGTGAGGAACGAGGAGGGGAAGCGGCGCTTCCTAGACCTAACTGAGGCTGGGTAGGCTAATTCCCGGGGTAGGTTCGACTGGGTTTTGTCGAACCATAGGAGTGTCTTCAAGGGTGATGGATTGGAGGTACCTCGCTACTATTGGGTTGGAAGGATTAGCGATTTGTAGGAGGTGGTCAGGGATCCGCATCGACTCGAGATCAAATTTGGATTTGGAAGAATGGAGGGATGCTAGCTTGGGAATTTGGTATCCCTCCGATCTCGGTCGACGGGTTATCTCGGGGTGTAGGTCTTGAAAGTGGGTTATTATCACTGGAAACCACCGAAGGTAGGGAAGGACTTGTCGGGTTTTATTTTTGGTGGATAAGTCCCTTCGGCGGAGTTGGTCAAGGATATCGGCGCTGGGACCGAGATATTGTCAAAGTCAATGGCGGGTTGTTGGGAATTTTAGTGGCCCATTGACTTTGAGGGAATACTTCGTCAATTTCTCGTAACATTTTTATTCAATCTGCTAAGAAGGAAACACAGAAAATTGTTAGCATAGGCAGAGTAAATAAAGACGTTACTTAGAAAAAAAATTTCGGACTTGAAAAATTTTATATGAAAGTGCCCGAAATTTGCTTAAGTAAATAAGATTATACTTTTGAAATACAAGTGGCGAAGTTCACAAATTCGGCTAAGAGTACATTGAAAAGTTTAATACTCGAAGTTTGATTTGGCCGAATTGGATTTGAAAAGTTTTGTTCGCCGAATTTGATGAAGTTCGGGTAATGAGGATTTGAAATTTTTGTTCGCCGAATTGTAATGAAGTTCGGGTAAGTAAAAATTAAATCGAATTTGTTATCATCATTCATCAAATTCGGGTGCTTGTCTTTAAAATTGAATTTGCCGAAATTGACAAATTCGGGCGATGGAATTCAACTGTGAGGAGTCGGGGTACAGCAGAAATTCGCCGAATTTCGAGTGAACAGTAGAAATTCGCCGAATTTTGGATTGAAAAGCAGAAATTCGGATGAAAATTTGAATTTTACTCGAATTTCGCCCGAAACCTAAAAATTAAAATAGGTCGATTCCATCGTGATTTGGATGAAATTTTGGCAAATAAATTGCAGATTCGGAATTTTATATTATGTCAAAGAGCTCCCCCTCAATAAAATGATATATACTCCCCCGTAATAAAAATAAGCTCCTCCTTAATAAAATTGAAATATGCTCCCCCTTAATAAATATGAAATATACTCCCCCATAATAAAAATGAAATAAACTCCCCTTAATAAAAATGAAATAAACTCCTCCTTTCCACCAAATCTCTCTGTGTAGTTGCTCAGCAGTTCTTTTCTTCCAGTCATGTGTGTGGAGCAACCCGAGTCTAAGTACCACACATGACTTATCTGCAAGATAAGATTAAGCAGTGTTAGAGATCCCGTTTATTACGGGTCTTCTATCATTTGCAGAGGTTGAGGTGCATGCAAGATTGGGTGAATTGTGTACCGGGTTGGCTTGTATCTTTCCTGAGTTTTTCGGTACCCAAATTTTTGTTACCCCTAATGGAAAACAGAGCATTGTGCATGCAACAAGCACTGTTTTAACTACCCAGATTTGTTTGCAATCTTTTCCCTTAGCTTCAGCTCGGGTTTTCGATTGCTCAGATATTTTTGGATCTGTTTTGGTCACGTTTTTGGCCTTTTTCTCTAAAGCTTGAGCTTTAGTTTTTGTTTCAGTGAGAGTTGGCCTTCTGAATGTTCTAGCTACCTTTTCGTCAACTTTTAGGTTGGACGTTTTGGATGGTAGAACCGTTTTCGTGTGTGTTCCTGAAATCATATTTCTACGACGTATAAATTTAGCATTCATAGCTATACACTATCGTAGGTAATATAATCACTGACAGTCTTAACAGAACTGGTTTGGAAGAAATACGGGAATAAGCGGAAGCATTGTTCGAACTACATGAAGAAAGATTTCTAAATGTTTTTGGAAATAATTTTAAATCAGAAACACTAGTCAAATTTTGCTTCGTCTTTTTATCAAAGATTTTGGCATCCTTCTCTTGCGTTCCTGAATTTTTCTTCCCAGCAGTCTCTGTCCGTCTCAGATCTGTCATAGATGGTGAAGGGATGTTAGCTGTTGCTTGAATGATAATCTTCTTAGTTAGCCTATTCTTCATGGATGAGGAATCTATTGGTGTTATAATAACAGACTCCGACTTAGAAGATTTAGCGAGATCAGCATATGATTGATTTTCAAGTGAGGAAATTCTCTCTAGGAGTTTCTCCTTTTCAGCTTGAAATATTTTCCGTTCGAGCTCTATCGTGGATTGAATATTCTTGATCTTTTGGGGAATGTAAATTCTGCAAAGATCTGAGTTCTTTGAGCTAGATATTTCTGTCATGGGCTGATCAGATTCAGAGGGAGGATGGGGAAACATTTGTAGATAGTCATTTGAAAGAGGAATTTCCCTAGTTCCATAACTATCGTTGATTTCCTTGTAATCCAAGGATATTTCGGCCTTGCTTTTGGTCTTGCGCTTTTCCTGTTCTAGGTTATCTTCTTCTTCAGATGATCTGAGAAAGGCTAACAAGCTAGGTATTCCTAGTCCTAGGTATGCAGCATTGTAAAGAGCAAGCGGCCGTTTATCAGTGGTTTGTTGGTTTGGCTTAAAGCCTAAGCCCTCACGTGGATTGTAAAATCTCGTGTCCTTAGGCTGATTCAAGAAAATCGTTTTGTCGGTTTGTCCCCTTTTCGTAAGGAGGTCCTCCAGACTTTTGATTTTGGAGTAAAGCTTCTTACGTTCCTCCATTAGAAGATTGTATTGATCTGTTTTACCAATACGCTCTTCTTCACTAATTCGCAGGCTAGTGGTTAATTGACTAATATTTGCATTCAGCATATTAGTCTCGGATTCAAGCTTCGAGATTTTCTCAGATGCATTTTCTAAATGACATCTGAGAGTTGCTTTTTCACCTAAGTGTTTGAGCACAGATTGATAATTTGTTGCGTTTTTCTTTTCCAGAGCTTCTAGTTTTTTCAAGTGTTCTAATGGAGAATTCTGGATATGCTCAAGCACGGTCAGTTTTGATGTCAGGGAAACTACTTTTTCTTCAGATTTTACTAGATTAGCTTCAGCTAATTCTAGTGATTTTTCTGAAGTAGCTAGTTTATTTTCTAGCTCAATGACCAAATTTTGTGTTTTGGCCAAGATGATGTCATTCGTGGCCATATCTTTATATGTAGACTTCCTACTTGAGCGTTCCTTTCGGAAGCTGTTCTTATTCTTAATTTTATGTCTGTAGAAGTCTATATTTTCTACCTCAATGTCCTCGGATGATTCAGTTTCGTCATTGCTCTCCGTCTCGGCTCCTTCTGCATCACCAGCTTCTTCTTCCACAAACGCCATTAGAGCCATGTTCTCGGGTTCATCCTCAGAAGTGTCATCGTACCATTCAGCTTGCTCCGCCAGCAGGGCTACGCCAGCTTTCTTCATTTTGGACAGTTTGAGCTTTTTGGCGTAGTAGTCTTCGTTCTTCTTCTTGGGAAGGAAACAGTCCCTGGCCCAATATCCTGCCTTCCCACAATTATAGCATTTTGGAGGCTCAGGTAGGGATTTTTGTTCGGGCCGATGCGGAGTTTGTTGAGGTTGATGAGAAGATGAAACTCGTTGTTTGTTGGAAGAGGAGGAAGACTTCTTAAAGAATTTTCTGCCCATCATCTTAGTGATGAGGGCCATTTGTTTCTCGAATTCCTTTAGATCGGAATCCGATGAAGAGTCTGAGTTGTCTTCCTCAGATGAGCTTTCAAGTTTTACGGCCTTATCCTTTGTGGCGCGGGAAGGTTTCTTAGCTCTATTATCAGTTACTAAGGCTAGAGGATCTGCTGCTGATTTTCCTTTTGATTCCGCAGATTTTTGATGTACGTAGTCTGCATGTTGAGAGAGGCTCTCGAAAACGCAGTGGATGTCGATTTCATCAAGGTCTTTGTTCTGCCTGATTTGAGTGGCTATTTTCCTCCACTCTGGCTGCAGTGAGTTAAGGAATCTCACGTTCAATTCCATATTGGAGCGATGAACGTTCACCTTTCGCATCTCGTTGACTTGAGTCATAAACCGTCTATACGTGTCCTCTATGTCCTCCCCTTGCTTTGCTTTGAAGGTATCGTAGGCCGCGAGGGTGTTTGCCTTACGTGCTTTGATTCCCATTTCCGTCCCTTGCATCAGCTTATGGATCTCGTCCCACATTTCCTTAGCAGTGGTGAGGCTATCTACTTGCATGTAGATATCGTTGTGAATACCCTGGATGAGATAGTTGAGTGCAAGTCGATCTGCCTTGACCCTGTTCTTTTCTTCCATTGTGTAGCATGTGGGAGATTTTTTCTGAATGGATGGTAAGGTGGGAGGATTTGTTGTGGAATCACCCTCTATATTAACCCAATATGTTATGGGTCCTTCCGAGAGGGACTCTAGGATTTCGTTTCCTATGTCCTTGGAGCTAACGAAATTTACAAATCGGTTTCTCCATGCTGTGAACTCCCCCCTTTTCATTGTTAGAATTGGGGGTCTGTTATCGCTTCCGATTGCTATGAAATCCATGGATGTAGTTGAGTGCTTTTTTTTAATGATCGTTCACGGTCGTGATCTGCAATCCTAAATGGTCAGTTTCGAGAAATAACGTCAAAGATTAACGTTAAGTTTGAATAAATTTTGGTTGGATAGAAATTGTGTTTAAGTGATCGACTTTTTATTTTAATTTGAAAGAGTAAAATTCGGGCACTTGTAGAGTTGTTGCCGAAATTTGAATTCTGAAATTCGGATGAAAAGACTTTGTCGAGAATTTTGAAATCAAAGGAAATCAAAATTCGGGTGACAAATATAAGTTCGCCGAAGTTCAGGATTAAATTAAGGTAGGAAAAATTTTATCGAAAATTACTTTCAAAATTCGGGTAATCTAAATTCAGTCGAGAATTAAAAAAAATCAAAATTCGGGTGACTTTCTGATAAAAGTTCGCCGAGAATTAAGAAATTCGGGTGACTTAAATCAAAACTTCGCCGAAAATTTTAAGTTGAAATTCGGGCAATCTTAATTTTAAAATTCGACCAAATTCGCCGTGAATTTTAAACAGTAGAAAGCAAATTCGGCGAATAAACTTAGCTTACTCAAATTCGGTCAATTTTCTGATCGAAAATTTTCTCAATTTCGGCGAATTTCAATTGAAATTCGGCAATATGAGTTAATTTCTCCCCAGAAATTTCTCAAACTTGACGAAAATTAATCTAAACGAGTTCCTAAACAAGCCAAGACTGATAATCAAGCATTTAAAGGTTTAAAAACATCAATAACAGCAAGATCTAACCCAAAATACTTGAAAAAAATCGAAAATAAAATTTGCTTAGTAAACTCTTTCGATCTTGACGAAATCAAACGAAATTGGTATAGATTTGCACAGATCGATCCGTGTCTGGCTCTGATACCACTTGTTAGTCCGATTACGCACTCAAGAGAGGATCAAAGGCTTAAAAATGATAAAGTTCTTAAAACACCTTCAGTGTGTGTTTGTGTGTGTGTGCCGAAATTAAGAACTTACTTTTAAGAATTATGCTTGACCAACCCTAATTAGGGTTAATGGGATGCCTTATATACCACATGAGTTGGTATATTAAGGCTTGGGACTCAAACAATAAAATATTTACAATTTGACCCCAAATACAATAAATTAACTAATATTGACCCAAAACTCAAATACTAACTAAGGACACTACAATTAATTCCTAACAAAATCTTGTCCTGATTTTACTTTGAAAGAAAAATCATTAAATAATGACTGATCAAATCTAAGAAAACACGTCCCATTATAATATAAAATATTTTAAAAGAAGATAAATCTTCTTTAAAAAGAGTCCTTAAATGCTTCAAAAAGGAAAAAAAATTCTAACTCTTTTTCTACTCCATCTACAGGTAGAGTAGATAAAGAGGTGAAGCATGCAAAGAAAAGAGTGCCTAGGATAGAATTTCAAAAGAAAAGTGTAGAAAAGATTTATTTTCACAATTTTCTTTTGTATCAAAAACTATGGACACTCGTAAGAAGACAGTCGTTTCTAATTTTAATATTGTTGCTTCCACATATGAGTTAAAGTCTATTAATTTTGAAAGCAAAAAATGAACAAACCTTACCTACCAAATCTGCTAATCCGAGAGGACCCATTAGTAAGTGGGTACCTAAGTCGCTCTAAAATTTTTCTATGCAGATCCATCATGTGTGGTATTTAGATTCTTGTTGCTCCATACACATGACGGGAAATCAAGAACTGTTGAGCAACTACGAAGACCGTTACAACGAAAAAATCAGATTCGGCAACAACGATTTAGCTCATATACTAGGCTTTGGAGATATTCTACTGCAGAATCTGACGATCAAAGATGTATCTTACGTCCACGGTCTTAAACACAATCTGTTCAGCATAGGATAATTCTGCGACAAAGGATTTCAAGTGGTGCTTCTAGCTGATCAGTGCAAAATTTTAAATAGTCAGAATCATGAACTTCTAACAGGATCACGAAGATCAAATCTATACACCATCAATCTTACAACAGTTCAACCTTCGACGGGTGTTTGCCTCATCTCACACACTACAATCAAGAGGAACAACTTATGGCATCAACACTGGTCTCCTCTAAACCTCAAAGCTCTTCACAAACTCTCAATCCAAAAGTTGGTACACGATCTGCCAACTATTTCCATACATCAAGAGCATAATTGTTTGGCTTGTCAAATGGGAAAAATGAAGCGAGCATCACACAAACTCAAGCAAGTTGTTTCTACATCTCGACCATTGGAATTACTTCATATGGACCTTTGTGGACCAATGTGTACACAAAGTATCAATGGTCGTAAATATGTGTTAGTAATTGTCGACGATTATTCTCGCTACACATGGACAAGATATCTCCGAACAAACGGTTTGAAAAAATGCCGTATGAGATAATTAATCAATGGATTTCGAATATCTCATTCTTTAAAGTATTCGTGTGCAAATGTTTTGTGGCCAACGATCGGGAGCATCGAAACAAGTTTGACCCTAAAGCATTTGAAGTCATCTTCGTTGGATATTCACCACTTCTAAAGCATACCGTGTCCATATCAAGTCTTCACGTACTATCTCGGAAAGCTACAACGTCACTTTTCAAGAAGTGACCAATTAGGCTTATGAACAAAACAGTTCAGAACCCAAGCTTATAGGCGTGTTGGCACAAAGTCAACAACTTCCGACAACTTCTACCTAGAAGTCAAGAGAAGCAATTCCCGCTGACCTAGAATATTTGGACTTTTTATTTGAACATTTTACTCGGAACGAGTCTCAAATGCCTGCTTCGTCTCATTCTATACCAAGCAGTGCTCCTTCTCCCTCAACGGAAGAAATTGAAATTGAGACTCCTAATCCTCAAATTCCGACAAATGTTACGGATTCTCCTAATTCTGAATCTTCAACTAGTGCTCCAGCTCCTACTGTAGCTCCTACAAATGCAGATGAGGAAATTCCTTTCAATTCAACCTCAAAATTGAATTTCCCAACTACGAATGATCAGCCCATCAATTCAGGATGTCGCGATCTACAAACCAACGAAGGATCTACTTCGGTTCTTCCTCATGAATGCAAATGGACTCGAGCTCATCCTATTAACCAAATAATCGCGATGCAAGATGAACTCAACCAATTCAAGCGTCTACGAGTTTGACATTAGTTCCTCGATCGCAAGGCAAAACAATAATTGGAACTAAATGGGTTTTCCAGAATAAGAAGAACGCGAATGGTAAAGCAATCAGGAATAAAGCACGACTCGTAGACAAGGGGTACAATCAAGAAGAAGGCATTGACTACGACGAGACGTATGCTCCAGTTGCACGTATCAAAGCAATTCGACTATTTCTAGCATACGCGGCTCATAAAGACTTCAAAGTCTATCAAATGGATGTTAAAACCGCCTTTCTCAACGATGTGTTAAAAGAAGAAGTCTACGTTGCTCAACCCGACGGGTTTGTGCACGAGAATCATTCCGATCATGTCTATCGATTGGACAAAGCTCTCTATGGACTAAAACAAGCCCTCGTGCTTGGTATGATGTCCTAAGCAAAGTTTTAGTCAAGTCCAACTTCATAAGAGGCACCATCAATACGACACTCTTCATCAAATGACAAGGCAAAGACCTGATGATCGTTCAAGTTTACGTTGATGACATCATCTTCGGCTCGACGAATGAATGTCTCTGTCAGAAATTGGGTGAACTCATGAAGACCAAATTCGATATGAGCTTAATGGGAGAACTCCAATTCTTTCTTGGACTACAAGTAAAGCAACTCGAAGATGGAATCTTTATCAGTCAAACCAAAGATATCCGAGATATTCTGAAGAGATTTAATCAAGACAAGAGCACACCGATCAATACTCTCATATCAACAAACTGCAAATTGGATGCCGATCCATCTGGCAAGGCAGTCAACATCACAACCTATCGGAGAATTATCAGATCTCTTCTTTACTTGACGTCCAGCCGACCCGACATCATGTTCGCCACTTGTATATGTGCTCGTTATCCAGTTGACCCAAAGGACTCCTACATGCATGCAGTCAAGCGAATTCTCGCGATGTGAAAGGAACTCCCAACTTAGGGCTATGGTATCCTAAAGATACTGATTTAAGATTAATTGGCTATACTGACGGTGATTATGCAGGTTGTCGAATGGACACGAAAAGCACGTCTGGCGGAGCACAAATTTTAGGCAAAAAGTTAGTCTGCTGGTCCTCAAAGAAGTAAAATTGCGTGTCAACCTCGACGACCGACAAGTTCTATGGATACGGACACAACTACGCGATTACGGGTTTGAATTTAATAACATTCCCATTTACAGTGATTCTCAAAGTGCTATTGCCATTACTTGCAATCCTGTTCACCATTCACGCACGAAACACATAGATATTCGCTATCATTTTATAAAAGATCATGTAGAAAAAGACACTATAGATATGTATTTTGTAAAAACGGATCTTCAACATGCCGACTTATTCACTAAAGCATTGGACGAAAAACGATTCCAATTCCTTATTGCTAAGTTAGGCATGTTGAATCTCAATCTTACTTGAAAACTGCTTTACATGCCTATTATGCTTCTATATGATATTTTATGTGCTTCTTGATATTATTTGATTATCTTGCGTGACTCTATCCTTCAAATTTTTTTTTACAAAAATAAATATATATAATAAAAATAAAATAGTATATAAATATAATAATAATAAAATTAGAAAAAAGGGGGATGACGATAATTTTGCCTATTTTGAACTACTCACAAAAATATTTCTTTGATATATGATTAAGTACTTTGTCTAAAAATTCATGTGACTTTCTCTTATTAAAAGAGCCTAGCTTGTTTCACTAGACAAAAAGCCACATCATATATGTGAGAATTTGAGCCTTTATTTTTATTCTTGAGTGTGCCACACTTCAAATGACTATCTTTTGGTTTGTACTTCCTAGCTTCATTCTTGCTTTTGTGTTAATTTTTCATGAAAATGATAAGGGTAACTTAGGAAATTCCTCAATATGCCCAAATTATAAATCCTTTACTTTTACCTCTAGAAATCCACTTTGAACCTTCTCCGAAATTCTTTTTCTTATGAAACCCGATCAAGCCTTCAAAATTATTTCCAAAGTTTCGGGGTTGCTCAATCAAGAAAAAGAGGGGGAGAAAAAAGAGATACAAGTCTCAATCATTATAGAAAAGAAACACGGATCTCGCTGTCAACTTCTCCTAGATAATCTCGTATACACCTAGAAGAGAAGCACCTCGAAGTGAACTTCTCCAACGATAATCTAGATCTTATATAGATAGAAAACGAGAAGAGGAGCACGGCCTTGGGTTCGAATTCCATAACTGTGGAACCTTCAAAAGGAACACGGTATCAGCCCAAAAAGAAGATATAATCTCTCAAAGTGTTGTAAAGAAGACGAGACTTATCTTGAGCAAGAAAAGCTAAACGATCAGAACTGAATTTCAAAAAGGGCCCCTGAAATTGAAGAATTTGTTTAAGCTCACTAATCCCAAAATTACCCTACCCTTTTAGTCATAGCCTAAAAATAATCCCTTCGAAGTCCCTTTGATTCAAAATGATGAACTTTCACTTGGTAAGTTGATGAAATATGCTACGATAACAAATTAATTGTTATAATTTTGTCGTGATGATATGAGTGATATATCTACTAAATATTTCCATGATAAACATAAATTGAGTGTTATGAGCGAAATTTGCGATAGATGTCAAAATGATTCATACTATGATCTTAGAAAATTAGATTAGTTATATGATTTGACAACAAATTATTATTCTATATGGCATGAGAAATGTTTGCGTGATAATGTTCAAAATGTCTAATCTGACCCCAAGACAATATTTTCAATAACCAAACAAAATTTTTACAATAAAAATATTTTTTTTCTTATTGAAAATATTAATCGTACATTTTAAAAGAATTAATACATGCATTGGTTCAGAATTGATAAAATGCAAATTTTTTAAGAAAAAATATTTTAATAAATCTATGCTGAATTGCTTAAAATGCGTTACTTGTACTTAAATAGTTAATTTCATATGCCAAATTATAATAAATATGTGCTTAGCTGCCGAAAAGTCAAAACATGCAATTGTTGAGGGGGAGTTTTATATGAGAATTTGATATTAGCTCATATATGATTTACTTATAAAACATGAATTCTAATATTTTTTCTAAGCATCACAAAAAATTTCGTGCTCATCCGAGGAGTCAAGTGTTGAATTTCATCAACATTGGGAGATAATTACATTTCTTTCAGAAATACAGGGAGCATTATGCAATTTACTTTTGGGTTAATTCATAAAAGATTAATTTTAGTTTAGTCAGACCTGAATTTTAACGAAAGCCGAAAAATATTTTTTACGGCCCAACGTATTTTTACCTTACCCGATCGTAAAGTATTAATACCACTTTATCGATCGAAAAACTCACTCACATGCAACTCATTCACTCGAAAAACTTTTCGACTTCGGAAAACCAACTTCGAATTCACATCGACAATTTCAACAAAACCTCTCAATCTTCAAATATTTACATATAACTCGCCGATTTCGAAGGAAGAAACACGTTTCGAATCACTTTCGATAAAAATCAAACGATTCACAAACAGTTTATCAAAAATATTTGAAGAAATGTCATTTTGATACTTTTTCGAATAAAAACATTTTTAAACTCTCAAATCAACGTGTTTAAACTCAACTGTTTGGGTTAAAATCATGATATTTGGATTCGCAACTGTTTTCTGAACGTTCCGAACCTAGATTAACTCATGATTTACCCTGAAATCGAAATTTACGTGTTCCGCATTTACTGTTTGATTTGAAAATTTTTCGATCGAAAAATTTTGTGTCGCAAACAGTGTCGTCGAATAACTTTAGTTTTTGTTCAATTTTATTCGTTCGCAAAACTCAGCGTCGAAAACCTTTTGTTTTCGGTATTCTTTTATTCGATCGAAACACTACGCGGCAAAAAATTAATTTTTCAAGTATATTTTATTCGAGTTTAAACATGTTGATTTGAAGGTTTGAAATCAGTTTAAGTCGAAAAAGTATGAATATGAAAGTTCTTCAACTGTTTTCGTGTGTTTTTTAACGGAAAATGATTCGAATATCGTATGTTTTTTAACGGAAAATGATTCGAAACTTGTTTCTACCTTCGAAATGGGCGATTTAAAGAAGAAAATCTCAGGGATAAGATGATTTTTGGATGAATATCGCTGGAGTTTGAAGCGTATTTTTTTAAGTCAAAAAGTTTTTCGATGATAATGAGTTGTGTGTGAGTGAGTTTTTCGATCGATAAAGTGATATTAATACTTTACGATCGGGTAAGGTAAAAATACATTGGGCCGTAAAAATTTTTTTTGGGCTTTTAGTTAAAAATTCAGGTTTGATTAAACGAGAATTTAATCTTTTATGGATTTAACCCAAAAAAATTGCATAATACTCCCTGTATTTCTGAAAGAGATGAAATTTTCTCCTAATGTTGATGAAATTCAACATTTCACTCCTCGGATGAGCTCTAAATTTTCTGTGATGCTTAGAAAAAAATGTTAGAAGTCATGTTTTATAATTAAATCATATAGGAGATAATAACAAATTCTCATATAAAACTCCCCCTCAACAATTGACGATATAACTTTTCGGCATTTTAAGCACATATTTAGTACATTTTGGCATATGAAAATTTACTATTTAAGAGCAAGTAACGCATTTTAAATAATTTAGCATAGTTTCAATAAAATTTTGCGTTTTTCAAAAAAATTTCGCATTTTATCAATTCTGAGCCAATGCATGTATTAATGCATTTAAAATGTGCGAAAGATATTTTCAAGTTTCAAAAATATTTTTGTTTTGGGGACAAATGGGACATTTTGAACATTATCACACAAAAATTTCTTATGACATATAAAATAATAATTTGCCATAAAATCATGTAACTAAACTAGTATTCTAAGAGCATAGTATGAATTACTTCGACAACTCTCGCAAGTTTCGCTCATATCACTCAATTTATTTTTATCATGGAAATATTTAGTAGATATATCACTCATATCATCACAACAAGATTATATCAATTAATTTGTTATCGTAGTATTTTTAATCAAACTTACTAAGTGAAAAATCATCATTTTGAATCAAAGGGACTTTGAAGGGATTATATTTAGGCTCTGACTAAAAGGGTAGAGTAATTTTTGGGATTAGTGAGCTTCAATTCCAGGAGCCCTTTTCATTTCTGATCCTTTAGCTTTTCTTGCTCAAGATGAGTCTCGTCTTCTTTACAAAACTTTGAGAGATTATAACTTCTTTTTGGGTCGAGACCGTGTTCCTTTCGAAGGTTCCACAGTTATGGAATTCGATCCCAAGGTCGTGCTTCTCTTCTCGTTTTCTCTATTTATAAGATCTAGATTATCGTTGAAGAAGTTCACTTCGAGGTGCTTCTCTTCTAGGACTATACGAGATTATCTAGGAGAAGTTCACAACTAGTTTCATGTTTCTCTTCTATAATGATTGAGAAATTCATTATGTGCATCTCTTTTGCTCTCCCCTCTTTTTCTTGATCGAGTAACCCCGAATCTTGTGAATAAGGTTGAAGGCTTAATTGGGTTTGATAAAGAAAAAGAATGTCGGAGAAGGCCCAAAGAGGATTTCTAGTGGAAAAGTTAAGGATTTATAATATGGGCTAAGTGAGGAATTTCCTAATATGCCCTTATTATTTTCATGACGAAATAGTCACACAAGTAAGAATGAAGCTACGAAGTACAAACCAAAGAATAGTCATTTGAAGTGTGACACACTCAAGAAGAAAAAAAATTATTTGAGGTTCAAATTCTCACATATATGATGTGACTTTGTGTCTAGTGAAACAGACGAAGCTCTTTGAATAAAAGAATGTGACGTGAATTTTTAGACAAAGAACTAAGCATACATATCGAAGAAATATTTTTGTGAGTAATTCAAAATAGGCAAAAATATCGTCATCCCCCATTTTTTTTTATTATTATATTTATATACTATGAAAATTTATGATAAAGTCACGCAAGATAATCAAAGAATATCAAGAAGCACATAGAATATCACATAGAAGCATGATGGAGCATGTAAAACACTTTTCAAGTAAGATTGAGATTCAACATGCCTAACTTAGTAATAAGGAATTGGAATCGTTTTTCATCCAATGCCTTAGTGAATAAATCGGCAAGTTGAAGCTCTATTTTTACAAAATACATGTCTATAGTGCCTTTTTCTACATGATCTTTTATAAAATGATAACGAATATCTATGTGTTTCGTGAGTGAATGATGAACATGATTGCTAGTAATGGCTATAGCACTTTGAGAATCACTGTAAATGGGAATGTTATTAAAATCAAACCCGTAATCGCTGGCAGCCGCGATGTATTCCGCCTCGGCCGTCAATGTTGTCACAATTTTGTTTCTTTGAAGACCAGCAGACTAATTTTTCGCCTAAAAATTGTGCTCCGCCAGACGTGTTTTTTCTGTCCATTCGACAACCTGCATAATCAGCGTCAGTATAGCCAATTAATCTAAAATAAGTATTTTTTGGATACCATAGCCCTAAGTTGGGAGTTCCTTTTAAATAGCGTAGAATTCACATGACTGCTTGCATGTGGGACTCCTTTGGGTCAGCTTGAAAACGAGCACAGAGACAAGTGGCAAACATGATGTCGGGGCGGCTAGACGTTAAGTAGAGAAGAGATCCGATAATGCTCCGATAGAGTGTGATGTTGACTACCTTGCCAGACGGATCAGCATCCAATTTGCAGTTTGTTGAGATTGGAGTGTTCATCGGTGTGCTCTTGTCTTGATTAAATCTCTTCAGAATATATCCGATATATTTGGTTTGACTGATGAAGATTCCTTCTTCGAGTTGGTTTACTTGTAGTCCAAGAAAGAATTAGAGTTCTCCCATTAAGCTCATCTCGAATTTTTTCTTCATGAGTTCACCGAATTTATGACAGAGACGTTCATTTGTTGAGCCGAAGATGATATCTTCAACGTAAACTTGAACGATCATCAAGTCTTTGCCTTGTCTTTTGATGAAGAATGTCGTATCGATGGTGCCTCTTATGAAGTTGGACTTGACTAAAAATTTGCTTAGGACATCATACCAAGCACGAGGGGCTAGTTTTAGTCCATAGAGAGCTTTGTCCAATCGATAGACATGATCAGGAAGGTTCTCGTGTACGGAGCCATCGGATAGAGCGACGTAGACTTCTTCTTTTAATACGCCGTTGAGAAAGGCGGTTTTAACATCCATTTGATAGACTTTGAAGTCTTTATGAGCCGCGTATGCTAAAAATAGTCGAATTGCTTCGATACGTGCCACCGGAGCATACGTCTCGTCGTAATCGATTCCTTCTTGTTGATTGTATCCCTTGGCTACGAGTCGTGCTTTATTCCTTATAACTTCACCGTTTTCGTTCTTCTTATTCTTGAAAACCCATTTAGTACCAATTATTGTTTTGCCTTGCGGTTGAGAAACTAACGTCCAAACTTGTAGACGCTCGAATTGGTTGAGTTCATCTTGTATTGCTATTACACAATCCGGGTCATTAAGAGCTTCAACTACCTTAATTGGTTCATTTTGGCTTAAGAAGCATGTGAATAATCCGCTTTGAGTGGACGTCCTAGTGCGTACACCACTTGAAGGATCACCGATGATTTGGTCAATAGGATGAGCTCGAGTCCATTTGCGTTCGTGAGGAATAACCGAAGTTGATCCATCATTGGTTTGTAGATCGAGACATCCTGAGTTGATGGGCTGATCATTGGTAGTTGGGAAATTCAATTCGGAGGATGAATCGGAAGGAATTTCCTCATCCGCATTTGTAGAGGCTGCAGCACTAGATGAAGATTCAGAATTAGGAGAATCTGTAACATTTGTCGGAGTTTGAGGATTAGGAGTCTGAAATTGAATTTCTTCCATTGAGGGAGAAGGAGCACTGCTTGGTATAGAATGGGACGAAGCAGGCATTTGAGACTCGTTCCGATAAAAATGTTCAAACAGTGAATCTAAATCTTCCAAGTCGGCGGGAAATGCTTCTCTTGACTTTGAGGTAGAAGTTGTCGAAAGTTGTTGACCTTGTGCCAACACGCCTATAAGCTCGGGTTCTGAACTATTTTGTTCAGAAGCCAATTCCGTCATTTCTTGAAAGGTGACGTTGTAGCTTTCAAGAATTGTACGAGAAGACTTGAGGTAGACGCGATACAATTTGGAAGTAGAGGAATATCCGAAAAAAATGGCTTCAAAGGCTTTGGGATCGAACTTGCTTCGATGCTTCCGATCATTGGCCACAAAACACTTGCTACCAAATACTTTGAAGAATGAGATATTCGGGATTCTTTGATTAATTATCTCATATGGCGTATTTTCGAAGCGTTTGTGAATAATTGTCCTATTTTGAGTAAAACATGCCGTACTCACTACTTCAGCCCATAGAAGGTGAGGGAGACCGGAGTATATGAGCATTGTTCTTGCAGCTTCAACTAAAGTCCGGTTCTTTCTTTGTACGACACCATTTTGTTGAGGCGTTTTTGCGGCTGAGAATTGTTGAATAATTCCAAGTGATTGATAAAAGTTGTTGAGACGCTGATTCTTGTATTCAGTCGCGTTGTCAGTTCTGATTACTTGGATTTTCTTTTGTAGGAGATTCTGAGTTGTATTCACAGAGCTTATTATCAAGTCTCCAGTCTCATCTTTAGTTCGGAGATATCTTGTCCATGTGTAGCGAGAATAATCGTCGATAATTACTAACACATATTTACGACCGTTGATGATTTGTGTACGCATTGGTCCGCAAAGGTCCATGTGAAGTAATTCCAAAGGTCGAGATGTAGAAGCAACTTGCTTGAGTTTGTGTGATGCTCGCTTCATTTTTCCCATTTGATAAGTCGAACAGTGATGCTCTTGATGAGGAGAGATTGTTGGTAGACCGTTGACCAACTGTTTAACAAAGAGTTTGTGAAGAGCTTTGTGATTTAGTTGAGACAAGCATTGATGCCATAAGCTGTTTCTCTTTATTGTAGTTTGTGAGATGAGGCAAACAGCAGTCGAAGGTCGAACTATTGTCAGATTGATAGTGTAGAGATTTGATTTTCGTGATCCTGTTAGAAGTTCTTGATTCTGACTATTTAAAATTCTGCACTGATCAGCTAGAAATACCACTTGAAATCCTTTGTCGCAAAATTGTCCTATGCTGAACAAGTTGTGTTTAAGACCTTAGACGTAAGAGACATCTTTAATCGTCAGATTTGGCACATATCTCCAGAGCCGAGTATTGGAGCTCAATCATTGTTGCCAAATCGGACTTTTCCGTTGTAACGGTCATGGTAGTTGCTCAACAGTTCTTGCTTTCCCGTCATGTGTGTGGAGCAACCAGAATCTAAATACCACACACGATGGATCTGCATAGAAGGAGTTTAGAGAGATTTAGGTACCCACTTTTGAATGGGTCCTCTCGGATTAGCAGATTTGATAAGTATGGTTTGGTCATCTTTGGTTCCTAAATTATTGGAATGCTTAGGTACCCAAACCAACTTTGAAGTAGTTGATTTAAGTGGTACTTCTTTAGGCAACTCGGCATTATGGGCTTGTGTTGGCCTAGGTGGTGGTTTGGGAACCCAGTGAGTTTGAACCTTACAAGGGAGGTTAATTTATGCACGAGCAAATATCTGATTTATCTTATTGCTTGAGAAAATCTTTTCCTAGCTAGTCTCTAAGGTGTTTAGCTGAATGTACTTGGACTGGGTACCTTAGATGAGGACAAGAATGTATGGAGCTATAAGCTTTCTTAAGAGCCGGATCTTGTTTCCTATGAGACTTGAGACTTGCAATAAGATATATAAGTGGAAGCAACAACATTAAAGTTAGAAACGGTTGTCTTCTTGCGAGTGTCCATAGTTTTTGATACAGAAGAAAATTTTGAAAATAAGACATTTTTATCGTTTTTCTTCTGAAATTCTATCCTAGGCACTCTCTCCTTTGCATGCTTCACCTCTTTTTCTACTCTGCCTGTGGATGGAGTAGAAAAAGAGTTAAAAAAAGTCTTTTTCCTTTTGGAAGCATTTAAGGATTTTTTTCTTCCCGTTACTATTTTTCAAGAAGATTTAATATCTTGAAAAATAATGGAAGTTGTTTTCTTAGATGTAATCTTGTCATTTATTAATGATTTTTCTTTCAAAGTAAAATCAGGACATGATTTTAAAATTGAGGAAGTTGTGATATTAGAAATCTCCAATAAAAGCTCATTCTTTTCAGCTTTGAAATTCTCTCTTTCTGTTTCTAAGGAACGTTTTAATCAGCTATTTTCTTAATAATAGCAGGTATATAACAGAAATTAGAATTTTGAAAATGATCAATATTTTCTTCCTTATTTTTAGAAAAACCTTCTAGGGGATATAATGAATTATAGTCACTAGACAAGTTGAGATCCATTGTCTTGTAAATATTATTCAAGTCGGTGTAGTCAAAGAGAATGTCAGTCCTATTTGTGGCTTTTCGTTTCGATTCTTCTGAGGCGTTTATTTCTGAAGAATTAGTAATGGCCATTAGAGAAGTTAATCCTAATCCCATGTACGTGATATCATATAATTGTTTAACATTGACTTTCTTTAAGTTACAGGGATTGTTAAAACATAAGCCTTCTTTAGGATTATAAAATTCTATATCAAGTGGTTGATTTAGAAAGATAGTTTGATCCGTTTGACCCCTTTCGTTAGAAGATCCTCTAAAGTTTTAATCCTTGAGTAAAGTTTCTTACGTTCGTCAGAAATTTCTTTGAAATTATTTTTAGAAATCTCTAAGTCTCTCTGACAATCGATAAGAATCGTATTAAGTTCATTGAATTTTGTCTCAGAGGTAGCTATTGTTAATTCAAGACTAGATATCTTCTCCTTAGCGTTAGATAAGAGAATTTCTAGATGAATTTTCTTATCTAATAGCTTTTGGAAATTGCTTTCGGTAAGAGCTAGTCTCTCTTCTAATTCCTTTAATCGTATCCGCTCATTTTTCATGTTAGAATACTTAATCTGTAACGATTCTAACATGTTTAATAATGTAGATTGAGACATTGTCACCTCTTGTGACGAAGAGGATGCTTTGTCGTCGTCGTCAGGCTTTCTTGAAGAGTTATCATTTGAGGCGTCTTTGAGGTATGCCATAAGAGCAAGATTTTCGTCTTCAGAATCTGTGGTGTCTTCCAGCCAATGCTCTTGTTCTGCCATCAGTGCTACTCCAGCCTCTTTTTGTATAATTAGTTGGAACTTTTTGGAGTAGTAGTTGGCATCCTTTTTCTTGGGTAGTTTGCATTATCTGGCGAAGTGTCATATCTTACCACAATTATAGCTCTTTTGTGCTTCTTTGACGTTTTTAGATTCTGAGGACTCGGCCGGTCTTTCCTTGTGCTTGGAGCTTGATGTCCGGAGTCTATTTGGCGAGGAAGATGATTTCTTTTTGTAAAACTTTTTGCTCATCATTTTAGAAATCGGGTTCGGAGTCCGATTCAGATTCGTCTTCATCTTCTGAAGAACTTGGCAACTTGATGCTTTTATCTTTGCGAGATCGACTTGTTTTTCTTTCAGAAACAAGAGCTATATAATCGACGATCTGCTTGCCCTTCAGTTCTTTTTGTATCTCGCTGATATCTTCTTCGTGTTGGGCGAGATTATCAAAGACAGCGTGGATATCCATTTCGTCCTAATCCTTATTTTGACGGATTTGCATGGATAAGAAAGAAATCGGATGTTAACCTCCATGTTGGTCTTGAAGATATCTATCTTCTTCATTTCATTAAGAAGAGTGAGATAGCGTTGATAGAGTTCATAAATTGTTTCCTCTGTCTTGGCTTTGAAGGAGTCGTAAGCTGTTAAAATATTCGCTTTCTTGGCTTTGACTCCAACTTCGGTTCTTTGCATCAACTTGTGGAGCTCGTCCCACATAGCCTTTGCGCTCGATAGACTATCTATTTGCATATAGATGTCATTGGATATTCCTTGCATTAGAAAAGTCTTGGCTCCCAAGTCTGCTTTAGCTCTTAATCGCTCCCCCTTGGTGTATTCACCAGGAACTTTAAGTCTTCTGGTTGCGGGAATAGGAGGATTGTTTGTGGCATCTCCTTCTTGGATGAGCAAAAATTGAGTTGGACCCTCTTGAAGTGAAGCGATCAAATTTGTGGCTTGATCTTTCGTTTCCAAGAAGTTCATGAATCGACTTCTCCATACGGTGTATTCACCTCTTCGTATAATTGGAGGGCGGACGTCGTTTCCGAGCGAGTAAGCATCCATTTGTAGTTGATTGGTTGGATCTTCGTGAATGTTTGGAATTTTAATGAAAAGTGCTTCACTAGTGGCAAAATTATTTAGTAATGTTTGATTCGTATTTTAAACAATTTCCATTTCGTACCTATTTTTCAGTTGTTAAAGATAAATTATTTGGATTTCAAAAAATATTTGATATGAGAATTGATACTGCAAAATTTTGCTAAAGAATTTTGATTTTAAGATCGAAAATTTTGAGTATCGTATAAGATAATTCGGAGACAAATATTTTTCGTATGTTTTGAAAATTACGAAATTTGATTTCTTTCAGAATAGTGTAAAATGTGTGTGTGTTTGAGCAGTGACCAAAAAGTTTTTCGAACAATAAAGTTTTCGATAAAATATTCGAACCTATGATCGAAAAAGATTTTCGATTGTATAAGTTTTTCGTTGTATTTATCGAAAATTATTTTTCGAACGTAAGTGTATAGCAGAGTAGATATCCTGTCGAAAAATAGTAAGGCGAATAATTTGTTGATCTCAAAAACATTATTTTTATTAAGTTTCACTCAAAGTTTTTCGAGTGTGAATTATTCGATCGAAATATGTTTTAGCTAAATTTTTACTCAAAAATTTAGAGGACTGAAAATCTTGTGATCGAAAACTTGTTTTACTATTACAAGTTTTTCGAGTCAAAATTAGATATTTATTTAGCGAAAACACTATCCGTCGAAAAAAATACGCTTTATTACGCTCGAAAAAGATATTTTTATATGAATCGAAAAACTAATTATCGAAATAATTTTTTTCAGGTCTTATATTTGAGTAAAACACACGAGAACAGTGTTTGTCATCGAAATATTTCTCGGCTACAACCTTATTCGAAAATTAATTTTCGGGCCAAGTTTTTCGATCGAAAATCTGATCGAAGAACAACAAAGTTCAAGTAATAGTGAAATTTTCAGATTCAACCGAGATGTTCAAGTTAGGTGATGAAATTATGGAGAATCACTCGTTTCTTCGTTCTTAATATGATCAAACACAAGATTAACCACGTTTTACAGCAAAATATATCAAATATTATGAAAATCAAATCGAAATCAAAACTTAATCGCAAACGCAATTATCGATCTAAATCAAAAATTTGAATTAATATGATGTTCTAAGCGATCGAAATCAGTATGTAAATCATTGTTACCATAAAATCTATCACTTAATCAGCAAGATCATCAACAAAATTCGCACACATTAAGCATGTTGATCAAAATACAAGTCACGCAATTTTTTCGATCGAAATATCTGGAAAATTATTTTGATCTTAAAATTGCGAATTCAATCCAAAATCAATCACGATTCGCTCTGATACCAATTCTTAGGTCCTAATTCTTCAATCAACAAGCAACCTAAGACTTCTCGGTATTCGAATAAGAAATCTTACGAATTATATTCGGTCGAATATCCGCTTTGAAGATCTTGAGAGAGGTTTATTAGACTTCCGAGTTTCTCGATCGTATTCTCTCTCGTTTAAAATATGAATTCAATGCTTTTTTTTTCTAAATGAACTTGTGTATTGATTTTTATAGTGTACATTGTATTTATACCTATTTACAATGTATATTTACAATTTGGTCCTACACTATCAAAACTACTAAATTACAAGGATAATTAAATTACAAAGCACAACTTTAAATTCTCCTCAATCGAAAACAGTGTCATCGAAAAACTTTTGTTTTCGGTAAGTTTTATTCGATCGCAAAACTCAAGGTCGAAAACCTTTTGTTTTCGATTTATTTTAATTCGATCGTAAAACTTCGCGGCGAAAACTTAATTTTTCGATTAAATTTTATTCGATCGCAAAAAAATAAGCGGCGAAAACTTTAAGTTTTTCTATATTTTTTTATTCGATCGCAAAACTACGCAGCAAAAAACTTATGTTTATCGACAACTTTTATTCGATCGCAAAATTACTCAGCAAAAAACTATTGTTTTTTGTAACATTTTATTCGATCGTAAAAGTCATCGGCGAAAAACTTGAGTTATTCGACACATTTTTATTCGATCGCAAATTTAACGATCGAATAAATTATCACTCGAATAAAAACACGCTGAAGAAGACTTATAAAATTTTCGATCGCAAAAATTAACGTTCGAATAAATTCCGGATCGAATAATAATACGCTTCCGAGACTTAGTCAACTTTACAGCTTTTTCACCAAGTCTTTCGTAAATAAACCTTACCACTTAAAATTTTCAAAATTTCTCTAAGTACATTTTTAATTCCATCTATTCGTATGTGTACTTTTCCATCTAATGAATTTAATTTCATTCATTACAGAAATGACAACTCCAAACTACCCAAACATCTACCCTTCTGGAAGTTTCATGCCAGTCCACGACAACAACTACCAGTTGGACCTTGCTACATTTTGGTGTCCGGAAGAAGTTATCATCTCCATCCTCAAAGGACACCCCCTATGGCCAGCTTTGACAATGACGTCCACCGTACCAATGGTCTATCTCCAGCAATTCTGGAGAAGTATGCAAAGTCTTGTCAACAGCGATAGCGTGGAATACATGACGAAGATCCATACAAGACATGTCGCCCTGAACAAAAATCTGATGGCCATGGTGCTCGATCTCCCGTAGTACGACAACTACGATCAACTTCCAACGGACGCAGAGTTCGTGGAAGATATGCTCCGGATGGAATACAAGCCCCCGCTGACCAAACTGGCAAATTTTCAAAACAGCGGGATCCCACATCCGTGGAGGACCTTGTTCGGCATAATCAATAAATGTCTCTTCCCAAAACACTCTGGGTTCGACAAGGCGAACGGGAATATCCTTCGCATCTTCCATGGAGTGGTTTTCCCGAAGAAAAATGACGTGGCCCAACTGATATGGAATGATCTAGCGGACCAGATACGTCAAAGGGAGACAAAGTCGAAGGCGAAGTACCTCCCATACGCACGGCGGCTCCCGGTGCTGATATCACACTTTATGGACGTTCATCCATAGATCCCGAGACTACCACCGGTTGGAGGATACATCCCACCTCTCATTTGTGTCTTTCACAACCCGAAGGAAGCCGACCTAGCGCTCCAACCGATGTTGATCCCATTGGAGCTGCTGAGACTAGCTGATCCAACGGACGAGGCCTACCAAGACTACTGTCAAAATAACTTCATCACGGAGTAGATGGTACTGGCTTTGGATCAAGCTCCGGCGCCTTCTCAAAGGGAATCTCTGGTGGCAATAACCGAGCCCGAAGTGACGGCTCGGGAGACAGAGACACAGGTCGTCGAGCCCGAAGGTGTTCCTCACGATGTATCTCCTGAGACAACATAATCGGATGAGAAGGGGCTCTCACCGACAGCAAATCTCGGCCCCGTGTGTGTCCCCTTCGGTACTCCCGGCTTCGGTGACAACTCCTCCACCACCAACGGATCAGCCAACCGTACAGAGTCAACCTGATGTGTTTCAACACCCACAGAGGTGATACCTACCGTATCATCTCAAGGATTGGGTGGAAGCCATATTGTACCCCCGATATCTTCGGAGCAAACAATAGGCCAACCCATTTAAGTGGTGACTTCAGGTTTGATAACGGATGTCCCCGGATGTTCCGGAATCTCAAGACCTATTCAAGGCGGCACATCGAAAACCTTTTTCCGATGTTGTGAGAGTGGAGCGCCTCAGTGGCCCCACTCCATCGATGATTATGACGGAGCAACGCCTACAAGAAGCACTCTCCACAGCCATTTCTTCACTCGAAGATCGCCTGATGGACAGACTGCTCCGGGCCATTGCGACCTCCCGAAGGGATACCGGAAAGCACCGGTCTCCGCGGCCGCTCCATCAGAAGCTCAAACCACTCCCGTCTCCTCACCACCTCTTACCACCACTATTCACACCCCTATCAAACTCACTCTCACCACTCCAACTCCATCACCTTCACTCATCAACCCCTATTCCATCCCGATCACCCAACTTCATGACATTCTCATCTCCCGACTCCTCGCCTTAGAGACCAAGACCCCCCCTGAGGAGAGTCTCTACAAAGGCTGATCGATGAACCCGAGCCGCTCGCCCAAACAAGGTGCCGAGAAGAAAGCTCCCGCACCAAAAGAAGACATGCCGATCCCGATGATCCGGATCGTCATGAGGGGGAGAAAAGGCAAAAACACGAAGCGGCCGTGGTTTGAGTCGAGAGCAACGACTCAAGAAGCTGGAGGATCATCCCGCCAACCACACAACCCACAACCCGCCAACAAACAACTATATCTCCAACCATATCCCACACACTACCTCCCTCTCCTACAAATCCAAATCAAATCCTGAACTTTGGCCTCCTCCAAGCATAACAAGAAGCAGTCGTCTACGAACCACATCTGATCGTAGACGGTTATATGTTAAACGAGAAATGGATGACGCAATGGGAACCAGAGGAACCTCCTCAAGTTCGACTCTCCAACGTCAGATATTTCTTACAACAAGATTCCGTGGACTTGGTGCTGCTTGAAGATGAGGAACTTCAAGAAGGCGAGAACTACAATTCTGCTCTGCCAGAACTACCAGAAATGATCAGGCACAGAGTCAACTCTCGTCCTTGCTTATCAAAAGGGACAGTCAGAGTCGAAACACCGTGGGAGAATATCAGGATTGAAGTCCCGTTTATTGAAGATATTAGAAAGCAGATATGGAAGGCTCCTAACCGGATAAAGAAGCTCAACGAACTAAACTTACGGGGTATTTCAAATTGGGAAGATAGGAAGAAAATGTAGCAAATCTTCATGCTCAACTATCTTGGTCCAGATCAAAGTGGCATCCCAACGGATCAACTGAAGAAAAACTTCAGGGATAAGCCACCGATCCTCCACCTCGTTGGGGTTTCGCATTCGATTTGAAGCTTTCCTACCCCAATCTACCAAATTGAGCGAGCGGACAACAACCGCACTCGAGAAGAGATAGATGAGAGCTATCTCGCCTTCCTTTCACCGGATGAGGTCTACCATCTATATCAGATGTACAAGAGAAAATATCAGACACCCTTCGGATACATCAAGACTGAAGGACTCGAAGGATTGAAAAGATTCATGGTACGGAAGATCAAGTACCACACCGCACACGACCTTCAAATTGCTATAGAGAACAATATGAAGAAGGTCAACATGGAGTCTCCGCTCATGAAAGGCTTCCCACTCAACGATTTTCCCGAGAAGTACGAATTCAAGAAACCTGGACTTGCCATAATTTATCGGAATACAGTCATTGGAAAGACGAGAGCTATAATGAATTCAAAAATCCACATGTTCTGTGACGGGACGTTGAAGCTAGTGAGGAAGAACATCCAGAAAAGATTGGGAGAGATCACTGAAGAGACGATCTTCGAGGATCTTTGTGAAGAAGAGTCCCCACACTTAAATGAGCTTCTGGATGCAATCAATGAGAGGTTGGAGCTGAGGAATGCTGTCAGACGTTACGAGACAGCATTGGAATTGCGGAAATCATTCTACGCCCGACAAGGATAAATTGATCAGAAAACAAAGACAAGCACAAAGGGGGAGATTGAAGACACTTTAGAATCGTGCTTCGTTATTTTATTATCTTTGTAGTTAGGGGCGTAATTAGTAGTTTTGATAGTGTAGGACTAAATAGTAAATATACCATGTAAATACGTATAAATACAATGTACACTACCAAAATAAATACAAGTTCATTTTTCGGAAAAATACAAGCATTGAATTCACATTCTAAGAGAGAGAAAAGCAATCGAAAAACTCTCTCTCTCAAGATCTTCAAAGAAGATATTCGACCGAAGGTAATTTGTAAGATTTATCATTCGAATATCAAGATTTCATGCTTAGATTTATCATTTGAATATCAACTACCGATCGATCTAAGCACGAATTCTAGATATTCGAATGATAAATTTTACAAAATACCTTCGGTCGAATATCTTCTTTGAAGATCTTGAAAGAGAGTGTTTCTCGACTGCATTCTCTCTCTTAGAATGTGAATCCAATGCTTTTATTTTTTCGAAAATGAACTTGTGTCTTTATTTTGATAGTGTACATTGTATTTATATCTATTTACATGGTATCTTTACTATTTAGTCCTACACTATCAAAACTACTAATTACGCCCCCAATTACAAGGATAAAAAAATAATAAAGCACAATTCTAATGTCTCTTGAATCTCCCCATTTGTGCTTGTCGGACGTAGAATGATTTCCGCAATCCCAATGCTGTCTCGTAACGTCTGACAGCATTCCTCAGCTCCAACCTCTCATTGATTGCATCCAGAAGCTCATTTAAGTGTGGGGACTCTTCTTCACCAAGATTTTCGAAGACCGTCTCTTCAGTGATCTCTCCCAATCTTTTCAGGATGTTCTTCCTCACTAGCTTCAACGTCCCGTCACATAACTTGTCGCTTTCTGACTTCATCATAGCTCTCGTCTTTCCAATGACTGGATTCCCATAACTTGTGGCTTTCTAAATTCTCTTATCTAACACTAAGAAAAAAATATCTACTCTTGAATTAACAATAGCTCCCTCTGAGACAAAAGTCAATGACCTTAATACGACTCTTATCGATTGTTAGAGAGATTTAGAAATTTCTAAAAATAATTTCAATGAAATCTCTGACGAACGTAAGAAACTTTACTAGAGGATTAAAACTTTAGATGATCTTCTCACGAAAAGAGGTCAAATGGATCAAACTATATTTCTAAATCAACCTCTTGATGTAGAATTTTATAATCCTAAAGAAGGCTTAGGTTTTCACAATCCCTGTAACTTGAAAATGGTCAATGTTAAACAATTATATGATATCAAGTACATGGGATTAGGTTTAACTTCTCTAATGGCTTTTACTAATTCTTCAGAAATAAATGCCTTAGAAGAATCTAAACGACGAGCCACAAATAGGACTGACATTTCCATTGACTACACCGACTTGAATAATAGTTACAAGACAAGGGATCTCAACTTGTCTAGTGATTATAATTCACTATATCCCCTAGAGGATTTGTCTAAAGATAAGGAAGAAAATAATGATCATTTTCAAAATTCTACTTTCTGTTACATTCCAGCTATTATTAAGAAAATAGCTGATTTAAACGCTTCCTTAGAAACAGAAAGAAAGAATTTCAAAACGGAAAAGAATGAACTTTTACTGGAGATTTCTAATCTCAAACTTCCTCTACTTTAAAAACTTGTCCTGATTTTACTTTGAAAGAAAAATCATTTATAAAGGACAAGATTACATCTAAGAAAACACCTCCCATTGTTTTTCAAAATATTTTAAAAGAAGATAAATCTTCTTTAAAAATCTTAAAGGGAGGAAAATAATTCTTAAATGCTTCAAAAAGGAAACTTTTTCTAACTCTTTTTCTACTCCATCCACAGGTAGAGTAGAAAAAGAGGTGAAGCATGCAAAGGAAAGAGTGCCTAGGATAGAATTTCAGAAGAAAATTGATAGAAATATCTTATTTTCTAAATTTTCTTCTGTATCAAAAACTATGGACAGTCGCAAGAAGGCAGCTGTTTCAAACTTTAAAGTTGTTGCTTCCACTTATGTGTTAAAGCCCATTAATTTTGAAAGCACAAATTTTCAATTCGGGTCTTCTTCTAAAAATATAATCCATCATTCTAAGACAAATGCAAGTCTTAATTCTCGTAGGAAACAAGATCCGGCTATAAAGAAAGCTTATAGCTCGATACATTATTGTCCTCATTTAAGGTATCCGGTCAAAGTACACTCAGCCAAACACCTTAAGAGACTAGATAGAGAAAAAATTTTCTCATGCACTAAGATTAATAAGACATTTGTCCGTGCTGAAATTAACCTCCCATGTAAGGTTCAACCTCAATGGGTTCCCAAGACACCATCTAGGCCAACGCAAGACCAAAAGGCCAAATTGCCTACAGAGGTATCACTTAAACCAACTAATACCAAGTTGGTTTGGGTACCTAAATGGTTTAGGAACAAAAAATGAACAAACCTTACCTATCAAATCTGCTAATCCGAGAGGACCCATTACTAAGTGGGTACCTAAGTCTCTCTAAATTTTTTATGCAGATCCATCATGTGTGGTATTTAGATTCTGGTTGCTCCACACACATGACGGGAAATGAAGAACTGTTGAGCAACTACTAAGACCGTTACAACGGAAAAGTCAGATTCAGTAACAATGATTCAGCTCCAATACTAGGCTTTGGAGATTTCTACTGCAGAATCTGACGATCAAAGATGTCTCTGACGTCCAAGGTCTTTAACACAATCTGTTTAGCATAGGACAATTCTGCGACAAAGGATTTCAAGTGGTGTTTCTAGCTGATCAGTGCAGGATTTTGAATAGTCAGAATCAGGAACTTCTAACAGGATCACGAAGATCCAATCTATACACCATCAATGTGACAATAGTTCGACCTTCGACAGCTGTTTCCCTCATCTCACAAACTACAATCAAGAGGAACAGCTTATGGCATCAACGATTGTCTCATCTAAATCTCAAAGCTCTTCACACACTCTCAATCACAAAGTTGGTACACGGTCTACCAACTATTTTCATACATCAAGAGCATACTTGTTCGGCTTGTCAAATGGGAAAAATGAATCGAGCATGACACAAACTCAAGCAAGTTGCTTCTACATCTCGACCCTTAGAATTACTCCACATGGATCTTTGCGGACCAATGCGTACCCAAAGTATCAACGGTCGGAAATATGTGTTAGTAATCGTCGACGATTATTCTCGCTACACATGGACAAGATATCTCCGAACAAAAGATGAGACTGGAGACTTGATAATCAGCTTTGTGAATACGACTCAGAATCTCCTACAAAAGAAAATCCAAGTAATCAAGACTGATAACGGAACTGAATTCAAGAATCAACGTCTCAACAATTATTATCAGTCACTTGGAATTATTCAACAATTTTCAGCCGCTAAAACGCCTCAACAGAATGACGTCGTAGAACAGAAGAACCGAACTCTTGTTGAAGCTGCAAGAACAATGCTGATCCATTCCGGTCTCCCTCACTTTCTATGGGCTGAAGCAGTGAGTACCGCGTGCTTTACGTAAAATCGGACGATTATTCACAAACGCTTTGAAAAGACGCCGTATGAGATAATTAATCAAAGGATTCCGAATATCTCATTCTTTAAAGTATTCGGGTGCAAATGTTTTGTGGCCAACGATCGAAAGCATCGAAGCAAGTTCGACCCTAAAGCATTTGAAGCCGTCTTTGTTGGATATTCATCCACTTCTAAAGCATACCGCGTCTATATCAAGTCTTCACGAACTATCTTGGAAAGCTACAACGTCACTTTTCAAGAATTAACCAATTTGGCTTCTGAACAAAACAGTTCAGAACCCGAGCTTATAGGCGTGTTGGCACAAGGTCAACAACTTTCGACAACTTCTAATTCAAAGTCAAAAGAAGCAATTCCCGCCGACCTGCAAGATTTAGATTTTCTATTTGAACATTTTTATCGGAACGAGTTTCAAATGCATGCTTCCTCTCATTCAATATCAAACAGTGCTCCCTCTCACTCTACAGAAGAAATTCCAATTGAGACTCTCAATCCTCAAACTCCAACAAATGTTCAAGAATCTAGTAATTCTGAATCTTCAACTAGTACTGCAACTCCTATAAATGCAGATGAGGAAATTCCTTCCAATTCAACCTCAGAATTGGATTTCCCGACTACGAATGATCAGCCCATCAATATAGGATGTCTCGATCTACGAACCAACGAAGAATCCACTTCGGTTATTCCTCATAAACACAAATGGACTCGAGCTCATCCTATTAACGAAATCATCGGTGATCCTTCAAGTGAAGTACACACTAGGACGTCTACACAAAGCGGCTTATTCACATGCTTCTTAAGCCAAAACGAACCAAGTAAGGTAGCCGAAGCTCTTAAAGACCTGGATTGGGTAATCGCAATGCAAGATGAACTCAACCAATTTGAGCGTCTACAAGTTTGGACATTAGTTCCTCGACCGCAAGGCAAAACAATAATTGGAACTAAATGGGTTATCAAGAATAAGAAGAACGAAAACGGTGAAGTTATCAGGAATAAAGCACGACTCGTAGCCAAGGGATACAATCAACAAGAAGGAATTGACTACGACGAGACGTATGCTCCGGTGGCACGTATCTAAGGAATTCGACTATTTCAAGCATACGCGGCTCATAAAGACTTCAAAGTCTATCAAATGGATGTTAAAACCGCCTTTTTTAATGGTGTGTTAAAAGAAGAGTCTACGTCGCTCAACCCGGCGGGTTCGTGCACGTAAATCATCCCGATTATGCCTATCGATTGGACAAAACTCTCCATGGACTAAAACAAGCCCCTCGTGCTTGGTATGATGTCTTAAGCGAATTTTTAGTCAAGTCCAACTTCATAAGAGGTACCATCGATACGACACTCTTCATCAAAAGACATGGCAAAGACCTGATGATCGTTCAAGTTTATGTTGATGACATCATCTTCGGCTCGACAAATGAACGTGTCTGTCAGAAATGTGGTGAACTCATGAAGACCAAATTCGAGATGAGCTTAATGGGAGAACTCCAATTCTTTCTTGGACTACAAGTAAAGAAACTCGAAGATGGAATCTTCATCAGTCAAACCAAATATATCCGAGATATTCTGAAGAGATTTAATCAAGACAAGAGCACATCGATGAATACTCCCATCTCAACAAACTGCAAATTGGATGTTGATCCGTCTGGCAAGGCCATCAACAACACAACCTATCCGAGCATTATCGGATCTCTTCTCTACTTGACGTCCAGCCGACCCGACATCATGTTCGCCACTTGTCTCTGTGCTGGTTTTCAAGCTGACCCAAAGGAGTCCCACATGCAAGCAGTCAAGCGAATTCTACGTTATCTAAAAGGAACTCTCAACTTAGGGCTATGGTATCCTAAAAATACTGATTTTAGATTAATTGGCTATACTAACGCTGATTATGCAGGTTGTCAAATGGATAGAAAAAGCACGTATGGCGGAGCACAATTTTTAGGCAAAAAGTTGGTCTGTTGGTCCTCAAAGAAACAAAATTGCGTATCAACATCGACGCCTGAGGCGGAGTACGTCGCCGCTGCGAGGTGTTGCACGCAAATTCTATGGATGCGGACACAACTACGGGATTACGGGTTTGAATTTAATAACATTCCCATTTAGAATGATTCTCAAAGTGCTATTGCCATTACTTGCAATCATTTTCATCATTCAGGCACGAAACATATAAACATTCACTATCATTTCATAAAAGATCACGTAGAAAAAGGCACTATTGAAGTCAAAACTACGCCTAAGAGGGGGGGTGAATTAGGCTTATAAAAACTTTGCTTCTTCTTTTTCAATCAGTTAAGATGTGATATCCTAGAAACGTTTCTTTTCTATGTTAATACTTTTCAAAGAATGTTTCGTCGATTATCTTCTAGTTGCGTCGGATGTGTATTAGATATATCTCACGAAAAATATAAAGAGCATGAAGTAACGTGAGACAGGATTTTTATAGAGGTTATATCCTCAATCGGGGTTTAGTCCTCTCCTTGAGATTTGTTCCTCAAGAGTTTAATCAATCACTGTAATGCTACCTTAGTCGGTTACAAAACTGATTGCTTATGCCCAATACACAAACCGAAACAACTCGAACCTAGACACACTAGGTTACTGCACGCCGAGTTTCGCTCCAGGGAATCTCCAATTCCCGATCGAAAACAGCTCGCTACCGAAGGGCCCCCGGAACACAGTCCTTCCCTTCACGTGCGCGTAAGAATCGACCTTGCCTCCTTCGTGTACCTCACGTCCAAAGACAGCACGTCTGGAGACAGAATATATGGTGCAGGGATATGGAATCACTCGGCCAGTGATGGAATTTGCAGGTGTAAACTCAGACTGCAGAATGATATCACAAGTGTAGGCGCAGTCGGCAGAAGGTTATCACTTATGGCCGCTCAACAGCATAAGGTTTCTCAAGTGTAAGCTCAAACTCTAAAACTCGTCTCTTCTGCTTTTTCTCACTTCTTAGCTTGACATTCTAAGTGTTCTGCTGTATATATAGACCCTTTGAACCAACACTTACATGTAATTATCGAGTAATTAATATGCCAATCAAATCAGGCCATTCATATAATCACAACGGTCACAAGCTCATAATAACATGATTTTATTCCATTTAAAAGCACATCTTTGAAATCAAGGCATATAATTCCATCTGGGATGATATTTTCCATAACGGCACTTACCATATGTGATATCCAGCTAGCATCATATAAAATCAATCAATTAGGATCTTTTCCTTTTACTGTTCCTTAATTTCAGCATTAAGAAGTCCTAATCGATTTTTCCATATTAGATCAAGTATAATGCATGTATGGATTATCGATATGATTTCTTCCCATAATAGATTCAAACGGATATTCCACATTCCATGTTTAGACAACATACTTTCCATATATATAGCTCAGCATGATATCTCACACGATTTACCATAAATTGCACAGTGTATCTGTAATAAGATATTCCCTAGCATGTGAGATATCTATAACATGTGATCACATAGTTTTGCCAGTTAAGCACATAATCACATTTATATCAAACATTCGACGTTTTTCAATGATTATCATATACTTAGACATTTTAATATTTCAGAATCGAATTGCTCAAGTTATGGCCCTAATTACATATATTATCAAAACTCTTCAAAGCATTTAGACCAAAAAGGTCAACAACTATAGATATGTATTTTGTCAAAACGGAGCTTCAACTCGCCGACTTATTCACTAAGGCATTGGATGAAAAACGGTTCCAATTTCTTATTGCTAAATTCGGCATGTTGAATCTCAATCTTACTTGACATATGCTTTACATGCTCTACTATGCTTCTATATGATACTCTGTGTACTTCTCGATATTCCTTGATTATTTTGTGTGACACTATCTTTCAACTTTTTTTGAATGGGGGATGACGATAATTTTTCCTATTTTGAATTACTCACAAAAATATTTCTTCGATATATATGCTTAGTTCTTTGTCTAAAAATTCATATGACTTTCTTTTACTCAATGAACTTCGTTTGTTTCACTAGACACAAAGCCACATCATATATGTGAGAACTGGAACTTCAATAAATTTTTCTTGAGTGTGTCACACTTCAAATGACTATTCTTTGGTTTGTACTTCGTAGCTTCATTCTTACTTTTGTGATTATTTCGTCATGAAAATGATAAGGGCATATTAGGAAATTCCTCACTTGGCCCAAATTATAAATCCTTTAATTTTTCCCCTAGAAAATCGCCTTTTGAGCCTTCTCCGACATTATTTTTCTTTATCAAACCCAATTAAGCCTTCAACCTTATTCACAAGATTCGAGGTTACTCAATCAAGAAAAAGAGGGGGAGAGTGTTAGGTCCTGATTCATCAATCAACAAGCAATCTAAGCACGAATTCTCGGTATTTGAATAAGAAATCTTACGAATTACGTTCGGTCGAATAACCACGTTGAAGATCTTGAGAGAGGTCGTTACCTTTCCGAGTTTCTCGATCGTATTCTCTCGTTTTAAATATGAATTCGATACTTGTGATTTTTTGAATTATAAAACTTGTATTAATTTTGATAGTGCACATCATAGTTATACCTATATTTAAGGTATAATTGCTATTAGGTCCTACACTATCAAACTACTAATTACGCCCCTAATTACAATGATAATGAAATAACAAAGCACAATTCTAATATTCTCTTCAATCTCCCCCTTTGTGCTTGTCTTTGTTTCAGCTCCTTTTATCCTTGTCGGGCGTAAAAAGACTTCCGTAATCCCAATGCTGTCTCGTAACGTCGAACAACATTCCTCAGCTCCAATCTCTCATTTATAGCATCTAGAAGCTCGTTCAAGAGTGGGGCCTCTTCTTCAAGAAGATCTTCAAAGATTGTCTCTTTGGTGATCTCTCTCAATCTCTTTTGAATGTTCTTCCTCACTAACTTTAGCGTCCCGTCGCATAACTTATGGACTTCTGACTTCATCATAGCCCTTGTCTTTCCAATGACTGGATTTAGATAGGTTATGGCGAGGCCAAGTTTTTTGAAGATGTAGTTCTCGGGAAAGTTGTTGAGTGGGAAGCCCTTCATGAGCGGAGATTCCATGTTGACCTTCTTCATGTTGTTCTCTATTGCAATTTGAAGGTCGTGTGCGATGTGATATTTGATCTGTCGCACCATGAATCTTTTCAGTCCCTCGAGTCTTTCAGTCTTGATATATCCGGAATGCGTTTTGTACTTTATCTTGTACATCTGGTACAACTGGTAGACCTCATCCGGTGGAAGGAATGGGAGATAGCTTTCATCTATCTCTTCTCGAGTGCGGTTGCTGTCCGCTCGCTCAATGATGTAGATAGGGGTTGGGTATCTTCCGATCGTATGCGAGACTCCGATAAGTTGGAGAATCGGTGGCTTGTTCTTGAAATTTTCGTTCAGTTGATCAGCTGGAATGCCACTTCGATCAGATCCGAGATAGTTGATCATGAAGATATGCTCCATTTTCTTCCTATATTCCCAGTGTGAGATGCCCCTTAGATTAAGTTTGTTGAGCTTCTTTATTTTGTTTGGAGCCCTCCAAATCTGCTTTCTTACGTCTTCAATGAACGGGACTTCAATATTCACGTTCTACCATGGCGTCTCGACTCTAACTGTCCCTTTTGATAAACGGGGAGGAGAGTCGACTCTGAGCCCTATCATTTCGGGTAGCTCTGGGAGGGCAGAACTATAGTTCTTTCCTTCTTGAAGTTCTTCTTCTTCAAGCAGCACCAAGTCCACCGAAGCTTGTTGTAAGAAGTATCTGACATTGGAGAGTCGAGCATGAGCAGCTTCCTCTGGTTCCCATTGCATCATCCAGTTCTCGTTTAGGATGTAGTCGTCTACGATCGATGTGGATCGTAGGCCACTGCTTATGGTTGGACTCGGGGGAGGTTTGAGGTTGGGATCGGATATGGATTTGTAGGAGAGAGGGTTAGTGTTTGGGATATGGTGGGAGGTGTGGTTGTTTGTTGGAGGGTTTGAGATTGTGTGGTTGGTGGCTATGAGGACGATCCTCCATCTTCTTGAGTCTTTGTCTGTGCTTGACTCAATCCACGGCGGCTCCGTGTAGTTCGTTGCCGTTTCTCCACCTCATGACGATCCGGATCATCGAGATCGTCATGTGTATGCTTGGTGCGGGAGCTTTCTTCTCGGCATGTTGTTCGTGCTGGCGGCTCTGGTTCATCTATCAACCGTTTGTAGATACTCTCCTCAGCGGGAGATCGGGTCTCTAAAGCGAGGAGGCGGGAGATGAGTATGCAGTGAAGCTGGGTGATCGGGATGGTGTAGGGATTGATAAGAGAGGGTGAGGGAGTTGGGGTGGTGAGGATTGGTTGTAGTGGGGTGTGTAGGGTGGTGGTAGGAAGTGGTGAGGATATGGGTGTGGTTTGTGTGTTGGTCGGAGCAGCTTCTGAGACTGGTGTTTTCCCGGTGTCTCTTCGGGAAGTCTCGAGAGCGTGGAGCATACGGTCCCATCAGACGATATTCTAGAGAAGATAGAGCTGTGGAGAGCGCTTTTTGTAGTCTTTGCTCCATCTCGAACAGTGGTGGAGTGCGACCAGGGAGGTGCTCCACTGTCATAACATCGGAGTAGATTTCCGATGTGCCGCCTTGAGTAAGTCTTGAAGTTCCGGAACGTCCAAGGACATACGTTATCAACCCCGAAGTCACCACTTCAAAGGGTTGGCCTATTGTTTGCTCCGAAGATATCGGGGGTCCAATAGGGCTTCCACCCAATCCTTGAGATGATACGATAGGTATCACCTCTATGGGTTTGAGGCAGATTCAATTTGAATCTGTTCGGTAGGCTGATCAGTTGGTGGTGGATGTGATGGCTCCGAAGCTGGTATGATTGGAGACACTGCAGACGAGGCCGAGAGTTGTTGTCGGCGAGGGCCCCTTCGTTGGAGTCTGTTTGCTTCATCATAATCGGTTGCCTCAGGAGAGATATATTGTGGAACACATTCGGGCTCAATCTCATGAGTCGTGGCTTCGGGCTCCGTTGTTGTCACCAAAGATTCCCTTTGAGAAGGTGTCGGAGCTGGATCCAAGGCATGTACCACACCCTCGTGATGGAGTTGTTCTGGCAGTAGTCCTGATATGCCTCTTCAATTGGATCAGCTAGTCGGAGCAACTCCAATGGGATCAGCATTGGTTGGAGTACTAGATGGCGGCCTTCGGGTTGTGAAAAAATTTAAAAGGCGTGGTGGAGTGTATTCTGCAATTGGTGGTAGTCTCGTGATCTCATGATTGATGTCCATGAAGTGCAAGATCAGTACTGGGAACCATCGTACATAGGGAAGAGATTTGGCCTTCGACTTTGTCTCCTTTTGACGCATCCGGTCCGCTAGATCGTTCCAAATCAGCTGGGCCACGTCATATCTTTTGGAAAAGATCACTCCGTGAAAAATGCGAAGGTTGTTCCCGTTCTCCTTATCGAAGCCGAAGTGTTTTGGGGAGAGGCATTTGTTGATGATGCCGAACAATGTCTTCCACGGATGGGGAATCCCGCTATTTTGAAAGTTCGCCAGTTTGGTTAGCGGAGGTTTGTATCCCATCCAGAGCATGTCTTCTACGATCTCCGCATCCGTTGGAAGTTGATCATATTCGTCGTAGTGCGGGAGATCGGGCACCATGGCCATAAGATTTTTCGTCAGGACGATATGTCTTGTGTGATCATCGTCATATATTCCATGTTATCGCCGTTGACGAAGCTCTTCATACTTCCCCAGAATTGCTGGAGATAGACCATAGGTACGGTGGACGTCATGGTCAAGGCTGGCCATAGGGGGTGTCCTTTCAGGATGGATATTGTGACTTCATCCGGACATCGAAACGTCGTAAGGTCCTGTTGAAAGTTGTTATCTTGGACTGTAATATAACTTCCAGAGGGTAGATGTGAGGGTAGTTGGGAGTTGCCATATATGCAAAAATAACATAAGGTTCATTAGTTGATAAATTTTCATATGCTAATATGCGGGAAAAAGAATGAACTTAAGAAAAATTGGAATTGTTAATGTTTAACTACGAAGGACTTATGGAAAAATTTGAAAATTTGTAAATTTGACTAAGTCTTATAAGCGTAATTTTATTCGATCAGGGAGTTATTCGAACATTAATTTTTGCGATAGAAAATTTTTTAAGTTGTGAAAAATTTTCTAGTCTTTTTCAGCGTGATTTTATTAGAGTGACAATTTGTGGCGACCCTACTTCCTAATTAAGTTAATTGGCGGATTTCCCCGCAACAGAACACGCGGAAGACCCGATAAAATTTTTTTTATTTAAACAACCCACATAGTATTATATCGGGTTTACAAAAATATCTACTATTAATACTTTGGGCCGAAGCCCCAAAATTTCAAACCCAATATCAAACACTATGCCACTCCACAGGTCGCGTCCCATGTACTGCGCCACCCTCAAAAGTCCGTGGAGCCACCGCCGCCAGCTCGCCATGAATCTCAACCCTGACACTAGTCGGTGTCGGGTTCATTCTTACCTACAAACAAAAATAGGATAGAACCCTGAGCTATTGCCCAGTAGGTGATTACATAACATACAATACGTGCGTGCACTCCACCCAATCCCGGTTCCTCACAATATAATATAATGCACACTCGACAAATCTCATCTATCAATTCTCAATTCTCAACAGGGCCCTAGGTCAGACTCGGCACCCACGCGCGCAATGGCAAAGTACACCATCAACCATGCGGTAGCCCACACCGGCCGCGCCGGGTCGCTCCTTCCGCACACAATCTCAACCCGACGGCTTTTTCCCCGAATGTTATACCACAAGTTCGGGTAGACAGGAATCTCACATCTGTCTGCCGTCCCTGAGCCAAATAATATCCGGTGGTTTACACCTCGGGTGGCTCAATCCCGAGTAGATGGGTGTCGCAAACCCCCTCTCCCACCAAGTGCATAATCGAGTCTGAACCTGACTGCCAAAATCGGCAACTCTACCCTTCTCACATTCGACACAATATCGTGTCACCGTATCATTACGGTACCTTCACCTCTCTTATGCATGTCGTGAAATGCATATCACATTCGTCACATATATCACGTATTATTTCTTACAAATAATACCCCAAAATACTCTCGTATCTTAAAATAAGGGTTGACCCGAAAATTCTAGTCAAAGTATGAATATACTTTGATTTAAAGATAAAATGAACTTAAAATAATTTTATTTGAATATTTGGGCCTAATTTAAGACAAAAGTCCAAAAATAATTAGACTGGTCGAATCGTGAAGTTCGGTCAACTTCAGACTTAAAAGCATATGGTCAACCCGACATTTGGAGTCAAAATTCGGGACTCTTCACAGTGTTAGCGGTATTGCCCGAATTTGGATTTCGCGCGTCATTTGATCGAATTTGCGAAGTCTGATTTAGTTCGCGTGTCACCCGAAATTCACTCACAGGAATCACCCCGCGAAATTCAAGTTGACCCGCGAAACTTTAGTCCGACCCGCTACTTCTCTCACAGGAATCACCCTGTGGTCGACCCGCGAAATTAATTCTGACCCGCGAAAAACCCATTTACTCACACAATAAAATCCATTTGAGTCCGCGAAGAACTTTTCGCGACCCGAATATAATTCGCGAACTAAACTTCGGCGAACTATCGAAAATCTGCCCGAATTTCAACCTTTCAAATTTGGCGAAATTTAAAATTTGGCCCGCGACCTTCTTTTCTCACTCACATCTTTACAAATCTTTCGGCCCGCGAATTTTATCGCAGCCCGCGATTTTCTTTCCTCTCTCACACTTCACGAACCTTTTTGGCCCGCGAATTCTTTTCAACCCGCGAATTTCTCATGAGCTGAAACTTTCTTCATCTCATCGAAATTCATATTTTCCAGAACTTCATCACATGAATCCGTTCCAGATTTCACATAAACATGTAAGAATTCACAGAACTCATATATTGAGCTCAAACTTAACATCTCAACACAGCAAATACAACACATAATCATTCAAAGCTCCCGAAATTCATGAATTCGGATGACCTTTCATCCAAATTCGTTAAACTAAATAAATCAAACTTAAAAACAGTTTGTAGGGGTTAAAAACCACCTACCTCACTTCCAAGTTAGCCGAAATTGCTTAGTTCTTCTCTGCTTTTCTTCGTTTGTTTTCTACTCTTTCTCTATCTATTTATTTTCTCAAATATTTTTCTTATTTTCGGTTCAATTTCCCGAAAATTCGCTTTGTCCGAAAATTAACTTCATAATTTTCCGAAAATTACAGAATAATTTTCACGCTAGTTGCGCATTATTCCCGTATTAATTTTACGGGTATTACATCCTCCCCCCCTAAAAGAAATTTCGTCCCCGAAATTTAAGTTGTCTGAAACAACTCAGGGTATTTCTCTCTCATTTCGTCTTCTCGCTCCCAAGTGGCTTCTTCCAATATCTGGTTTCGCCATAAGACCTTCACGAGGGGAATATTCTTATTTCGTAATTGCTTCACCTCATACATTAGAATCTCTACCGGCTTTTCTTCGTAACTCAAGTCCGGCTTCAATTGTTGGTGAAGTCTTTTGTCTCTTAGCACATGATACGGGTCCAACACATACTTTCGCAGTGTAGACACGTGGAATACGTCATGGACTTGTGCTAACGACGTCGGTAATTCTAGCTGATATGCTACTTCACCGACTCTTTTCAAAATTTTAAAAGGTCCTATATATCTCGGACTCAACTTTCCTTTTTGTCCGAACCGTTTGACACCCTTCATAGGTGATACTTTCAAAAATACTTTATCACCTTCTTCAAATTCTAACGACCTTCGCCTCTTGTCTGCATAACTCTTCTGGCGACTTTGGGCCGTTTGCATTTTCTCCCGAATTTTCTTAACAACTTCAGTCATTTCGCGTACCATCTCGGGACCTAATAGCGCCTTCTCGCCGATTTCATCCAATGAACTGGGGATCGACATTTACGTCCGTATAAGGCTTCGTAAGGCGCCATTCCGATCGTTGCTTGATAGCTGTTGTTATATGAAAATTCTATTAACGGGAGATATTTACTCCAACTCCCTTGAAAATCCAAGACACATGCTCTCAACATGTCTTCGAGTGTCTGGATCGTCCTTTCCGATTGTCCGTCAGTCTGGGGATGATAAGCTGAACTAAATGATAATTTAGTTCCCAGAGCTTTCTGTAAGCTTTTCCAGAACTGGGACAGAAATCTTGAATCTCGATCTGATATGATCGATATCGGAATTCCATGGAGTCTCACTATCTCTTGAATGTAGAGTTCAGCGAACTTCTCCATGGGATAGGTCTGGTGAATAGGCAAGAAATGGGCGGACTTAGTCAGTCTGTCAACAATCACCCAAATTGCATCATAACCTTTCACCGTTCTTGGCAACCCGACGACAAAATCCATTGTTATATGGTCCCACTTCCACTCGGGAATCGTCAAAGGTTGTAACATTCCTGCCGGTCTTTGATGTTCTGCTTTGATCTGCTGACAAGTCAGGCATCTATGTACAAATGCAGCAACATCCTTTTTCATTCCCGGCCACCAATAATTTAGTCGCAAATCACGATACATTTTCGTTGCACCGGGATGCACCGAATATATTGTCGTATGTGCCTCCGTCATTAAAGTTCGACGAATCTCTTCATCTTCCGGCACATATAAGCGACTTTTAAATCGTAAACTCCCGTCTTCTCGGAATTCAAATTCCGATGAGACTTCTTTATCTTGTTCTCTTTGTTTCTTCAAGTACAACTCATCTTTCTTTTGTACTTCAATGATTCGGTCTAATAGTGTTGGCTTGAGTGTCAACACTGCCAACTTTTCTTCAATCTCTCCGAAATTGATTACTTCAACTCCGAATTGGCGTAATTCAGTGTTTACAGTTTTGCGGCTCAATGCATCTGCGACTACGTTCGCTTTTCCTGGATGATAATTTATCACACAGTCGTAGTCTTTGACTAACTCGAGCCATCTTCTTTGCCTCATATTTAACTCCTTCTGGGTGAAGAAGTACTTCAAACTCTTGTGATCCGTGAAGATCTCGCATCTTTCTCCGTAAAGATAGTGTCGCCATGTTTTAAGAGCAAACACTACGGCTGCGAGTTCGAGATCATGAGTGGGGTAATTTTTCTCATATGGCTTTAATTGTCGGGAGGCATAAGCGATCACCTTCCCGTTTTGCATTAAAACACACCCCAACCCATATTTAGAGGCATCACTATAAACAGAAAAATTTCCAGTACCCGAAGGTATTGCTAACACTGGAGCAGTTGTTAGCCTTTTCTTTAATTCCTGGAAACTTTGCTCACATTCATCCGTCCATTTGAACGGAACATTTTTCTTTGTCAAATTGGTGAGCGTCGAGGCGATGCTGGAAAAGTCCTTAATGAACTTTCGATAATACCCAGCTAGCCCGAGAAAACTTCTTATCTCCGTGGGAGTGGTTGGTCTTGGCCAATTTTCTATAGCTTCTATCTTGCTGGGATCTACTGAAATTCCGTTTCCCGAAATAACATGCCCCAGAAAGATTACTCGATCCAACCAAAATTCGCACTTTTTAAATTTGGCGAATAATTGTTTCTCCCGAAGAATTCCTAGGACCGCTCTCAAATGTTCCTCATGTTCTTCTTTTGTCTTGGAATAAATGAGAATATCGTCGATAAAGACGATAACACATCGGTCCAGCAATTTTTTGAATACTCGGTTCATCAAATCCATGAAGGCTGCCGGAGCATTCGTCAATCCGAAAGGCATGACCAAAAATTCATAGTGGCCGTACCTCGTACTGAATGCGGTTTTTGGAATGTCCGCTTCCCGGATCTTCAGCTGATGATAACCGGAGCGCAGGTCGATCTTAGAAAATACTGTTGCTCCTTGGAGTTGATCGAATAAATCGTCAATCCTTGGCAATGGGTATTTATTTTAATCGTGATCTTGTTGAGTTCACGATAATCGATACACATTCTCATCGACCCGTCCTTTTTCTTCACAAATAAAACCGGGGCCCCCCATGGTGAGAAACTGGGTTGAATAAAACCCTTCTGCAACAAATCTTCCAATTGCTCCTTCAATTCTCGTAATTCGTTCGGTGCTAACCGATACGGGGATTTAGAGATCGGGGCAGCTCCAGGTACAAGATCGATTGCAAATTTAATCTCCCGATCTGGGGGTAATCCCGGAAGATCCTCGGGAAATACATCGGAATATTCGTTCACTATCGGAACCTCCTCAAGTTTAAGCTGGGAAGATTCCTCAGCATTCACCGCAAAAACTAGGAACGATTCGCAACCCGTATTTACGAGTCGCTGAGCTTTTAAAGCAGAAATCCGAGGGATTGAGTTTCTATTCTTTCTTCCCGAAAATTCAAACTCCTCTCCCTCTGGCGATCGAAACCTAACTACCCTTTTTGAACAATCAATAATGGCTCCGTATTTCGAAAGCCAATCCATCCCGAATATAATATCGTAATCATTCATCGGGATTACTATTAGGTTCACATCTAACTCTCTACCCTCAATTCTTACGGGACATTTCTCAACCACCAAATTTGATCGAGTTGATCCCATGTGGTAAAGATACCACGAAATCACATAATCATATCAAAGTATTACACTTAACTTACAGGCGAGGCTGGTTCTCCCGGCTTTTGAGTGGCAGTACATGGACAGTCTTCAGAATCTAAAGCCTAAGCTCTGATACCACCTGTGGCGACCCTACTTCCTAATTAAGTTAATTGGCGGATTTCCCCGCAACAGAACACGCGGAAGACCCGATAAAATTTTTTTTATTTAAACAACCCACATAGTATTATATCGGGTTTACAAAAATATCTACTATTAATACTTTGGGCCGAAGCCCCAAAATTTCAAACCCAATATCAAACACTATGCCACTCCACAGGTCGCGTCCCATGTACTGCGCCACCCTCAAAAGTCCGTGGAGTCCACCGCCGCCAGCTCGCCATGAATCTCAACCCTGACACTAGTCGGTGTCGGGTTCATTCTTACCTACAAACAAAAATAGGATAGAACCCTGAGCTATTGCCCAGTAGGTGATTACATAACATGCAATACGTGCGTGCACTCCACCCAATCCCGGTTCCTCACAATATAATATAATGCACACTCGACAAATCTCATCTATCAATTCTCAATTCTCAACAGGGCCCTAGGTCAGACTCGGCACCCACGCGCGCAATGGCAAAGTACACCATCAACCATGCGGTAGCCCACACCGGCCGCGCCGGGTCGCTCCTTCCGCACACAATCTCAACCCGACGGCTTTTTCCCCGAATGTTATACCACAAGTTCGGGTAGACAGGAATCTCACATCTGTCTGCCGTCCCTGAGCCAAATAATATCCGGTGGTTTACACCTCGGGTGGCTCAATCCCGAGTAGATGGGTGTCGCAAACCCCCTCTCCCACCAAGTGCATAATCGAGTCTGAACCTGACTGCCAAAATCGGCAACTCTACCCTTCTCACATTCGACACAATATCGTGTCACCGTATCATTACGGTACCTTCACCTCTCTTATGCATGTCGTGAAATGCATATCACATTCGTCACATATATCACGTATTATTTCTTACAAATAATACCCCAAAATACTCTCGTATCTTAAAATAAGGGTTGACCCGAAAATTCTAGTCAAAGTATGAATATACTTTGATTTAAAGATAAAATGAACTTAAAATAATTTTATTTGAATATTTGGGCCTAATTTAAGACAAAAGTCCAAAAATAATTAGACTGGTCGAATCGTGAAGTTCGGTCAACTTCAGACTTAAAAGCATATGGTCAACCCGACATTTGGAGTCAAAATTCGGGACTCTTCACAGTGTTAGCGGTATTGCCCGAATTTGGATTTCGCGCGTCATTTGATCGAATTTGCGAAGTCTGATTTAGTTCGCGTGTCACCCGAAATTCACTCACAGGAATCACCCCGCGAAATTCAAGTTGACCCGCGAAACTTTAGTCCGACCCGCTACTTCTCTCACAGGAATCACCCTGTGGTCGACCCGCGAAATTAATTCTGACCCGCGAAAAACCCATTTACTCACACAATAAAATCCATTTGAGTCCGCGAAGAACTTTTCGCGACCCGAATATAATTCGCGAACTAAACTTCGGCGAACTATCGAAAATCTGCCCGAATTTCAACCTTTCAAATTTGGCGAAATTTAAAATTTGGCCCGCGACCTTCTTTTCTCACTCACATCTTTACAAATCTTTCGGCCCGCGAATTTTATCGCAGCCCGCGATTTTCTTTCCTCTCTCACACTTCACGAACCTTTTTGGCCCGCGAATTTCTTTTCAACCCGCGAATTTCTCATGAGCTGAAACTTTCTTCATCTCATCGAAATTCATATTTTCCAGAACTTCATCACATGAATCCGTTCCAGATTTCACATAAACATGTAAGAATTCACAGAACTCATATATTGAGCTCAAACTTAACATCTCAACACAGCAAATACAACACATAATCATTCAAAGCTCCCGAAATTCATGAATTCGGATGACCTTTCATCCAAATTCGTTAAACTAAATAAATCAAACTTAAAAACAGTTTGTAGGGGTTAAAAACCACCTACCTCACTTCCAAGTTAGCCGAAATTGCTTAGTTCTTCTCTGCTTTTCTTCGTTTGTTTTCTCCTCTTTCTCTTGTTTGATATTTTCGTTTGTCCTTATCACCTTTTGAGATAAACCTTTAAAAGGAAAGTTACGTTTCCTTTCTCTTAAGGAAATCTCTTATTGGGCCTACTTTAAATTAATTTGGGCCCATATCTATTTATTTTACTCAAAGAGTATTTTTCTTATTTTCGGTTCAATTTCCCGAAAATTCGCTTTGTCCGAAAATTAACTTCATAATTTTCCGAAAATTACAGAATAATTTTCACGCTAGTTGCGCATTATTCCCGTATTAATGTTACGGGTATTACACAATTTATTCGATCGTTAAATTTTGCGATCGAATAAAAATGTGTCGAATAAAACAAATTTTTCGCCGATGACTTTTACGATCGAATAAAATTTTATCGAAAACAATAGTTTTTCGCTGAGTAATTATGCGATCGAATAAAATGTTATCAAACAAACGTAAGTTTTTCGCCGCGTAGTTTTGCGATCGAATAAGAATGGTCGAAAAACTTAAGTTATTCGCCGCGTAGTTTTGCGATCGAATAAAACTATATCGAAAACATAAAGTTTTTCAACACTGTGTTTTGCGGTCGAACAAAGTTCTTCGATGACACTGTTTGCGATACGAACTTTTGCGATCGAAAAAACTTTCAATTCAAACTTTTAACGTTTAACGCGGAAATTTTGATTTCTGGGTAAATCATGAGTTATTCAGGGTTCAGAATGTTCAGAAAGCATTCGCGAAGCCAAATATCATGATTTTAATCCAGCAAGTCGAGTTTTAACACTTTGATCTGAGGGTCGAAAAACCAGTTTTCGTCGAAAAAATATAAACATGAACTTTCTTCAAACGTTTTTCGTGAAACTCCTTGCGAATCAGATGTTTTTGAACAGAAAATGATTCAGAACAAGTTTCTACCTTCGAAATCGGCAAGTTTAATCTAAAAGGTTCGAATATTGCAGGATTTGGTTTGAATCGTCGAAGTCGTTTCGAAGAGTTCGTAGAATTCGAAAAGTTTTTCGATTGGAAATGTGTAGCGTGTGAGAGAGTTTTTCGATCGATAAAGTGATATTAATATTTTGGGCTTTAGATAAATTCAGGTCTAAATTTTTTTTTTATGAATTAACCCAAAAATTAATTGCATAATGCTCCCTGTATTTCTGAAAGAGATGAAATTATCTCCTAATGTTGATGAAGTTCAACATCGGACTCCTCGGATGAGCTCTAAATTTTCCGCGAGGCTTAAAAATGTTAGAATTCATGTTTTACGAGTGTAGAGGACAATAACAAATTCTCATATAAAACGCCCCCTCAACAATTGCATGAGTAAACTTTTCAGTACATAAGCATATTTCTAGTACAAATTGGCATACGAAAATTTCTGCCTAGTACAAGTAACGCATTTTAAGCAATTCAGCATAGTTTCATTAAAAATATTGCGTTTTTCAAAATAGTTATTCGCATTTTATCAATTCTGAACCAATGCATTTATTAATGCATTTAAAATGTGCGAAAGAGGAAAAAAACTTAAAAAATATTTTTGTTTCGGGGTCAGATTTATTTATTTTGAACATTATCACACAAAAATTTCCAAGACATATAAAACATTAATTTGCCATAAAATCATGTAACTAAACTAGTATTCTAAGAGCATAGTATGAATCAGTTCGACAACTCTCGCAAGTTTCGCTCATATCACTCAAATTATTTTATCAAGGAGATTTTTAGTAGATATATCACTCTTATCATCACTACAAAATAATATCAGTTAATTTGTTATCGTAGCGAATTTAATCAACTTACTAAGTGAAAAATCATCATTTTGAATCAAAGGGACTTTGAAGGGATTATTTTTAGGCTACGACTAAAGGAGTAGGAAATTTAGGTTAGTGAGCTTAAAACTTCTTCAGTTCCAGGAGCCCTTTTGCGAAATTCTGTGTTGATTCTTTTTCTTTCTTTTCAGGATGAGTCTCGTCTTCTTTACAAAACTTTGAGAGATTATAACTTCTTTTTGGGTTGAGACCGTGTTCCTTTCGAAGGTTCCACAGTTATGGAATTCGAACCCAAGGTTGTGCTTCTCTTCTCGTTTTCTCTATTTATAAGATCTAGATTATCGTTGGAGAAGTTCACTTCGAGGTGCTTCTCTTCTAGGAGTATACGAGATTATCTATGAGAAGTTCATAGTGAGATCCGTGTATCTCTTCTATAATGATTGAGAAATGCATAATGTGCATCACCTTTGTTCTCCCCCTCTTTTTCTTGATTGAGTAACCCCGAATCCTGTAAATAAGGTTGAAGGCTTAATCGGATGTTTATAAAGAAGAAAAAAAATGTCGGAGAAGGTTCAAAGGGGATTTCTAGAGGAAAAAGTAAAGGATTTATAATTTGGGCCACGTGAGGAATTTCCTAATATGCCCTTATCATTTTCATGACAAACTAAACGCAAAAGCAAGATTGAAGCTACGAAGTACAAACCAAAGGATAGTCATTTGAAGTGTGACACTCAAAAAAATATTGAGGTTCAAATTTTCACATGTATGATGTGGCTTTGTGTCTAGTGAAACAAACAAAGTTCTTTTGAATAAAAGAATGTCATATGAATTTTTAGGCAAAGAACTTAATCATATATATCGAAGAAATATTTTTGTGAGTAATTTCAAAAATAGTAAAAATTATCGTCATCCGCCATTTTTTTTACTTTATTTTTACTATTTATATATATATATAGTATTATATATAAATATTGATATATATTTTATCTTTTAAGAATTGTAGCTTTCAAGAATTGTACGAGAAGTCTTGAGGTAGATGCGATATGCTTTTGAAGTAGAGGAATATCCGACAAAAATGGCTTCAAAGGCTTTGGGATCGAACTTGTTTCGATGCTCCCGATCGTTGGCCACAAAACACTTGCAACCAAATACTTTGAAGAATGAGATATTGAGGATTCTTTGATTAATTATCTCATATGGCGTCTTTTTGAAGCGTTTGTGAATAATTATCCTATTTTGAGTAAAACATGCCGTACTCACTGCTTCAGCCCATAGAAAGTGAGGGAGACCGTAGTGGATGAGCATTGTTCTTACAGCTTCAACTAAAGTCCGGTTCTTTCTTTCTATGACACAATTTTGTTGAGGCATTTTTGCGGCTGAGAATTGTTGAATAATTCCAAGTGATTGATAAAAGTTGTTGAGACGGTGATTCTTGAATTCAGTCCCGTTGTCTGTTCTGATTACTTGGATTTTCTTTTGCATGAGATTTTGTGTGGTATTCACAAAGCTTTCTATCAAGTCTCCAGTCTCATCTTTAGTTTTGAGAAATCTTGTCCATGTGTAGCGAGAAAAATCATCGACAATTACTAACACATATTTTCGACCGTTAATACTTTTTGTACGCATCGGTCCACAAAGGTCCATGTGAAGTAACTCTAAGGGTCGAGATGTAGAAGCAACTTGCTTGATTTTATGTGAAGCTCGCTTCATTTTTCCCAGTTGACAAGCCGAATAGTGATGCTCTTGGTTAGAAGAAATTGTTGGCAGACCATTGACGAACTTTTTAACACTGAGTTTGTGAAGAGCTTTTAAATTTAGATGAGACAGGCGTTGATGCCATAAGTTGTTCCTCGTAATTGTTGTCTGAGAGATGAGGCAGAGAACTGTCGAAGGTCGAACTGTTGTTAGATTGATTGTGTATAGATATGATCTTCGTGATCCTGTGAGAAGCTCTTGATTCTGACCATTCAAAACTCTGCACTGTTCAGCTAGAAATACTACTTGAAATCATTTGTTACATAATTGTCCTATGCTGAACAGATTGTGCTGAAGACCTTGGACGTAAGAGACATCTTTAATCGTCAGATTTGGCAGTAGAATGTCTCCAAATCCGAGTTTGGAGCTGAGTCATTGTTGCCAAATCGGACTTTGCCATTGTAACGATCTTGGTAGTTGCTCAACAGTTCTTGTTTTCCCGTCATGTGTGTGGAGCAACCAGAATCTAAATACCACACATGATGGATCTGCATAAAAAGAAATTAGGGAGACTTAGGTACCTACTTTTGAATGGGTCCTCTCGGACTAGCAGATTTGATAATTAAGGTTTGTTCATCTTTAGTACCTAAATTATAAGGATGCTTAGGTACCCAAACCAACTTAGAAGTAGTTGGTTTAACTAGTACCTCTTTAGACAATTTAGCCTTATTGTCTTGTGTTTGCCTAGGTGGTGACTTAGGAATCCATTGTGGTTGAACCTTACATCGGAGGTTAATTTCAGTAAGAACAAATGTCTGATTTGTCTTATTGCTGGAGAAGGGAGTTTTAATTGATTATCTCCTATATGATTTACTTCTAAAAAATGACTTCTAAATTTTTTTCTAAGCATCACATAAAATTTAAAGCTCATCCGAGCAGTCAAATGTTGAATTTCATCAACATTAGGAGTTAATTTCATCTCTTTCAGAAATACAAGGAGTGTTATGCAATTTATTTTTGGGTTAATCCATAAAAGATTAAATTTTTGTTTAATCAGACCTGAATTTTAACTAAAGCCCAAAATGATTTTTACGGCCCAACGTATTTTGACCTTACCTGATCGTAAAGTATTAATACCACTTTATCGATCGAAAAACTCACTCACACGCAACTCATTTCCATCGAAAAACTTTTCGACTTCCGAAAAACATACTTCGAACTCCGGCGATTTCGACAAAACCTCATCTATTTATGTGATTTTCTTCCTTAACTCGCCCATTTCGAAGGTAGAACACATTTCGAATCATTTTCCGTTAAAAACATACAATTCGCAAGCAGTTTCACGAAAATATTTGAAGAAATTTCATTTTCATACTTTTTCGACTAAAAACAATTTTAATCTCTCAAATCAACGTGTTTAAACTCGATTGTTTGGGTTAAAATCATGATATTTTGATTCGCAACTGTTTTCTGAATGTTCCGAACCTAGATTAACTCATGATATTATATTACGCGTTTACTATTTGATTTGAAAATTTTTCGATCGAAAAAGTTCGTATCGCAAACAGTGTCGTCGAAGAAATTTTGTTTTCGTTAAGTTTTATTCGATCGCAAAACTCAGCGTGAAAACCTTTTGTTTTCGATATATTTTAATTCGATCGTCAAACATCGCGACGAAAACTTAATTTTTCGATTAAAATTTATTTGATCTAAAAAATAAGCGGCGAAAACATTAAGTTTTTCGATATTCTTTTATTCGATCGCAAAACTACGCGGCGAAAAACTATTGTTTTCGATAACATTTTATTCGATCGTAAAAGTCATCGGCGAAAACTTGAGTTATTCGACACATTTTTATTTGATCGCAAACTGACGAACTTTGTAAACAGCGGGATCCCACATCCGTGGAGGACGTTGTTCGGCATAATTAATAAATGTCTCTCCCCAAAACACTCCGGCTTCGACAAGGCGAATGGGAATATCCTTTGCATCTTCCATGGAGTGATCTTCTCCAAGAAATACGACGTGGCCCAGCTGATATGGAATGATCTAGCGGACCAGATGCGTCAAAGGGAGACAAAGTCATAGACCAAATCTCTCCCCTATGTACGGTGGTTCTCGGTGCTGATCTCACACTTCATGGACATTCATCCAGAGATCCCGAGACTACCACCGGTTGGAGAATACATTTCGCCACGCCTTCGCTTCTTTCACAACCCGAAGGCAGCCGACCTAGCACTCCAACCAATGCTGATTCCATTGGAGCTGCTCAGACTTACTGATCCAACGAACGAGGCCTACGAAGAGTACTGTCAAAATAACTCCATCACGGAGGAGATGGTACGAGCCTTGGATCAAGCTCCGGCACCTTCTCCAAGTGAATCGCTGGTGGAAGCAACGGAGCCCGAAGCCACGGTTCAGGAGATAGAGACACCGGCCGTCGAGCCCGGAGGTGTTCCTCAAGATGTATCTCCTGAGGCCACTGACTCGGATGAAGAGTACAGACTCCAAAGAAGGGGCTCTAGCCGATAGCAACCCTTGGCCCCATCTGTATCTCCTTCAATACCACCGACTTCGGTGACATCTCCACCAACGACAACGGATCAACCAACCACACAGATTCAATCTGAATCTGTCTCAACACCCATGGAGGTGATACATATTGTATCATCTCAACGATTGGGTGGAAGCTCTACTGGACCCCCGATATCTTCGGAGCAAACAATAGGCCAACCCATTGAAGTGGTGACTTCAGGGTTGATAACGGATGTCCCCGAACGTTCCGGACCATCAAGACCTATTCAAGGCGGCACATCGGAGGTTTCCGATGTGGTGACAGTGGAGCCTCCCTGGCCCCACTCCACCAATGATCGTGATGGAGCAACGCTTACAGGAAGCACTCTCCACAGCCATGTCTTTTCTCGAAGATCGTCTGATGGACCGCTTGCTTAAAGCCATCGAGACTTCCCGAAGAGATACCGGGAAAGCACCAATCTCCGATGTTGCTCCGATCGACACCCAAACCACCCCCGTCTCCTCACCACCTCTTACCACCACCATACACACCCCCATACAACCCACCCTCACCACCCCAACTCCATCACCTTCACTCATCAACACCTATACCATCCCGATCACCCAGCTTCACGACATACTCATCTCCCACCTCCTCACCTTAGAGACAAGGACCCCCGCTGAGGAGAGTCTCAACAAAAGGCTGGTAGATGAACCCGAGCCGCCAGCTCAAATAAGGTGCCGAGAAGAAAGCTCCCGTACCAAACGAAGACATAACGATCCCGATGATCCGGATCGTCATGAGGGGAAGAAACAACAACGAACCACACGGAGCGGCCGTGGAGTGAGTCGAGAACAAACGAAAACTCAAGAAGCTGGAGGATCATCTTCAAACCCACCAACCACACAACCCACAACCCGCCAACAAACAACCACACCTCCCACCACATCCCACATACTACCTCTCTCTCCTACGAATCCATATCCAATCCCGACCCCTAACCTCCTCCAAGCCCAAACAGAAGCAGTCGTCTACGATCTAAATCTGATCGTAGACGATTATATCTTAAATGGGAAAAGGATGACGAGATGGGAACCACAGGAAGCTGCTCAAGCTCGACTCTCCAACGTCATATATTTCCTACAACAAGCTTCAGTGGACTTGGTACATCTTGAAGATGAAGAACTTCAAGAAGGCGAGAAGTACAATTCTGCTCTCCCAGAGCTACCAGAGATGAACAGGCACAGAGTCGACTCTCCTCCCTGTTTATCAAAAGGGACAGTTAGAGTTGAGACGCCATGGGAGAATATCATAATTGAAGTCCCGTTTATTGAAGATATTAGAAAGCAGATCTGGAGGGCTCCAAATAGAATTAAGAAGCTCAGCGAACTAAATCTTCGGGGCATCTCACACTGGGAAGATAGGAAGAAAATGGATCACATCTTCATCCTAACTGATCAATTGAAGAAAAATTTCAGGGACAAGCCAACGATTGTCCAACTCATCGGAGTCTCGCATATGATCGGAAGCTACCCTACCGTTATCTACATCATTGAACGAGCGGATATCAACCGCACTCGAGAAGAGATAGATGAAAGTTATCTCCCTTTTCTTCCACCGGATGAGGTCTACCGTCTGTATCAGATGTACAAGATAAAATACTAGATGCACTCCGGATATATCAAGACTGAAGGACTCGAGGGACTGAAGAGATTCATGATGCGGCAGATCAAGTATCACACCGCACACGACCTTCAAATTGCTATAGAGAACAATATGAAGAAGGTCAACATGGAGTTTCCGCTCATGAAGGGCTTCCCACTCAACAATTTTCCCGAGAACTAGATCTTCAAGAAACCTGGCCTCGCCATAACCTATCGGAATCCAGTCATTGGAAAGATGTTAGGAATTAATTGTAGTGTCCTTAGTTAGTATTTGAGTTTTGGGTCAATATTAGTTAATTTATTGTATTTGGGGTCAAATTGTAAATATTTTATTGTTTGAGTCCCAAGCCTTAATATACCAACTCATGTGGTATATAAGGCATCCCATTAACCCTAATTAGGGTTGGTCAATGTATAATTCTTAAAAGTAAGTTCTTAATTTCGGCACACACACACAAACACACACTGAAGGTGTTTTAAGAACTTTATCATTTTTAAGCCTTTGATCCTCTCTTGAGTGCGTAATCGGACTAACAAGTGGTATCAGAGCAAGACACGGATCGATCTGTGCAAATCTATACCAATTTCGTTTGATTTCGTCAAGATCGAAAGAGTTTACTAAGCAAATTTTATTTTCGATTTTTTTCAAGTATTTTGGGTTAGATCTTGCTGTTATTGATGTTTTTAAACCTTTAAATGCTTGATTATCAGTCTTGGCTTGTTTAGGAACTCGTTTAGATTAATTTTCGTCAAGTTTGAGAAATTTCTGGGGAGAAATCGATTGAAATTGGTGTGTTTTAAAGTTGCTGGAAAAATTTCGGGCGTTTCTCTAGAACAGTGTTTATTCGCTCGAAGTTCGTTCTTGAACCCGAAAATTAACTCATATTGCCGAATTTCAATTGAAATTCGCCGAAATTGAGAAAATTTTCGATCAGAAAATTGACCGAATTTGAGTAAGCTAAGTTTATTCGCCGAATTTGCTTTCTACTGTTTAAAATTCACGGCGAATTTGGTCGAATTTTAAAATTAAGATTGCCCGAATTTCAACTTAAAATTTTCGGCGAAGTTTTGATTTAAGTCACCCGAATTTCTTATTTCTCGGCGAACTTTTATCAGAAAGTCACCCGAATTTTGATTTTTTTTAATTCTCGACTGAATTTAGTTTACCCGAATTTTGAAAGTAATTTTCGTTAAAATTTTTCCTACCTTAATTTAATCCTGAACTTCGGCGAACTTATATTCGTCACCCGAATTTTGATTTCCTTTGATTTCAAAATTCTCGACAAAGTCTTTTCATCCGAATTTCAGAATTCAAATTTCGGCAACAACTCTACAAGTGCCCGAATTTTACTCTTTCAAATTAAAATAAAAAGTCGATCACTTAAACACAATTTCTATCCAACCAAAATTTATTCAAACTTAACGTTAATCTTTGACGTTATTTCTCGAAACTGACCATTTAGGATTGCAGATCACGACCGTGAACGATCATTAAAAGGCACTCAACTACATCCATGGATATCATAGCAATCGGAAGTGATAACAGACCCCCAATTCTAACAATGAAAAGGGGGAGTCTACATATAAAGATATGGCCAAGAATGACATCATCTTGGCCAAAACACAAAATTTGGTCACTGAGCTAGAAAATAAACTAGCTACTTCAGAAAAATCACTAGAATTAGCTGAAGCTAATCTACTAAAATCTGAAGAAAAAGTAGTTTCCCTGACATCAAAACTGAGCGTGCTTGAGCATATCCAGAATTCTCCATTAGAACACTTGCAAAAACTAGAAGCTCTGGAAAAGAAAAACGCAACAAATTATCAATGTGTGCTCAAACACTTAGGTGAAAAAGCAACTCTCAGATGTCATTTAGAAAATGCATCTGAGAAAATCTCGAAGCTTGAATCCGAGACTAATATGCTGAATGCAAATATTAGTCAATTAACCACTAGCCTGCGAATTAGTGAAGAAGAGCGTATTGGTAAAACAGATCAATACAATCTTCTAATGGAGGAACGTAAGAAGCTTTACTCCAAAATCAAAAGTCTGGAGGACCTCCTTACGAAAAGGGGACAAACCGACAAAACGATTTTCTTGAATCAGCCTAAGGACACGAGATTTTACAATCCACGTGAGGGCTTAGGTTTTACGCCAAACCAACCAACCACTGATAAACGGCCACTTGCTCTTTACAATGCTGCATACCTAGGACTAGGAATACCTAGCTTGTTAGCCTTTCTCAGATCATCTGAAGAAGAAGATAACCTAGAACAGGAAAAGCGCAAGAACAAAAGCAAGGCCGAAATATCCTTGGATTACAAGGAAATCAACGATAGTTATGGAAGTAGGGAAATTCCTCTTTCAAATGACTATCTACATATGTTTCCCCATCCTCCCTCTGAATCTGATCAGCCCATGACAGAAACATCTAGCTCAAAGAACTCAGATCTTTGCCGAATTTACATTCCTCAAAAGATCAAGAATATTCAATCCACGATAGAGCTCGAACGGAAAACATTTCAAGCTGAAAAGGAGAAACTCCTTGAGAGAATTTCCTCACTTGAAAATCAATCATATGCTGATCTCGCTAAATCTTCTAAGTCGGAGTCTGTTACTATAACACCAATAGATTCCTCATCGATGAAGAATAGGCTAACTAAGAAGATTCTCATTCAAGCAACAGCTAACATCCCTTCACCATCTATGACAGATCTGAGACGGACAGAGACTGCTGGGAAGAAAAATTCAGGAACGCAAGAGAAGGATGCCAAAATCTTTGATAAAAAGACGAAGCAAAATTTGACTAGTGTTTCTGATTTAAAATTATTTCCAAAAACATTTAGAAATCTTTCTTCATGTAGTTCGAACTATGCTTCCGCTTATTCCCGTATTCCTTCCACAACAAGTTCTGTTAAGAATGTCAGTGATTATCTTACCTACGATAAGTGTATAGCTACGAATGCTAAATTTATACGTCGTAGAGATATGATTTCAGGAACACACACGAAAACGGTTCTACCATCCAAAACGTCCTACCTAAAAGTTGACGAAAAGGTAGCTAGAACATTCAGAAGGCCAACTCCCACTGAAACAAAAGCTAAAGCTCAAGCTTTAGAGAAAAAGGTCAAAAACGTGACCAAATCAGACCCAAAAATACCAGAGCAATCGAAAACCCGAGCTGAAGCTAAGGGAAAAGATTGCAAACAAATCTGGGTAATTAAAACAGTGCTTGCTGCATGCACAAAGCTCTGTTTTCCTTTAGGGGTAAAGAAAATTTGGGTACCGAAAAACTCAGGAAAGATACAAGCCAACCTGGTACACAATTCACCCAATCTTGCATGCACTTTAACCTCTGCAAATGCGAGGACCCGTCTTAAACGGGATCTCTAACACTGCTTAAACTTATCTTGCAGATAAGTCATGTGTGGTACTTAGACTCGGGTTGCTCCACACACATGACTGGAAGAAAAGAACTGCTGAGCAACTACACAGAGAGATTTGGTGGAAAGGAGGAGTTTATTTCATTTTTATTAAGGGGGAGTTTATTTCATTTTTATTATGGGGGAGTCATATTTCATATTTATTAAGGGGGAGCATATTTCATTTTATTAAGGGGGAGCTTATTTTTATTACGGGGGAGTATATATCATTTTATTGAGGGGGAGCTCTTTGACATAATATAAAATTCCGAATCTGCAATTTATTTGCCAAAATTTCATCCAAATCACGATGGAATCGACCTATTTTAATTTTTAGGTTTCGGGCGAAATTCGAGTAAAATTCAAATTTTCATCCGAATTTCTGCTTTTCAATCCAAAATTCGGCGAATTTCTACTGTTCACTCGAAATTCGGCGAATTTCTACTGTACCCCGACTCCTCACAGTCGAATTCCATCGCCCGAATTTGTCAATTTTGGCAAATTCAATTTTAAAGACAAGCACCCGAATTTGATGAATGATGATAACAAATTCGATTTAATTTTTACTTACCCGAACTTCATTACAATTCGGCGAACAAAAATTTCAAATCCTCATTACCCGAACTTCATCAAATTCGGCGAACAAAACCTTTCAAATCCAAATTCGGCCAAATCAAACTTCGAGTATTAAACTTTTCAATGTACTCTTAGCCGAATTTGTGAACTTCGCCGCTTGTATTTCAAAAGTATAATCTTATTTACTTAAGCAAATTTCGGGCACTTTCATATAAAATTTTTCAAGTCCGAAATTTTTTTTCTAAGTAACGTCTTTATTTACTCTGCCTATGCTAACAATTTTCTGTGTTTCCTTCTTAGCAGATTGAATAAAAATGTTACGAGAAATTGACGAAGTATTCCCTCAAAGTCAATGGGCCACTAAAATTCCCAACAACCCGGCCATTGACTTTGACAATATCTCGGTCCCAGCGCCGATATCCTTGACCAACTCCGCCGAAGGGACTTATCCACCAAAAATAAAACCCGACAAGTCCTTCCCTACCTTCGGTGGTTTCCAGTGATAATAACCCACTTTCAAGACCTACACCCCGAGATAACCCGTCGACCGAGATCGGAGGGATACCAAATTCCCAAGCTAGCATCCCTCCATTCTTCCAAATCCAAATTTGATCTCGAGTCGATGCGGATCCCTGACCACCTCCTACAAATCGCTAATCTTCCAACCCAATAGTAGCGAGGTACCTCCAATCCATCACCCTTGAAGACACTCCTATGGTTCGACAAAACCCAGTCGAACCTACCCCGGGAATTAGCCTACCCCAGCCTCAGTTAGGTCTAGGAAGCGCCGCTTCCCCTCCTCGTTCCTCACGAAAAACAAAACGAGGGGAAGACGTAAGACGCATACAGGAGCGTCGCACCAAACAAAAACATGATCGACCTCCTCAGTCCTCTAACCCACTACAAAGCCGGGCCGAACCCGTAGGAACAGGAGACGACACGATCGTCTCCCGAGTAGCAGTCGTGCCATCAGGCCCAAGCACGCAAATAACCCTTCCAACCCATTCGGTCGTCTCCCAACAGACGACCGTCTCAATAGCACCGGCGGAGCCACGACAACCATCATTGCCTTATTCGGAGGCAATAGATGTTGAATTAAGCAGTTCACTTCCTCCGACTGCGCCCTCCTTGATCACAGGTCTAGTGTCCGCACCAACTAAAATTTTTTCCATTTCTAGGACACATACACTATTTTCCGCACCTCTAAGTCTTCCAGACTTAGACAGAACGCTCTCTGACGTCACTCTGGGGTTAATCTCCGAGGGACTGAGCGGAAGCCCCGAAACGATCAACATCCCACCAGTCGTCTCGGGCCAACGGTCGGAGTTTGTCTTAGCACCGTTGCCACCGGTGTGCCTTGGTGGCCCCGGAAGACCCACTACAGTGGGCGGCACGTCAGAAATCTACTCTGACGTCGCGACAACGGCACGCCTCAGTGGCTCCGTTTTATTTCCCGATCCGTTTGTGACGGAGTCTCGGCTACGATCTTTTGGCGACGAACTAGTGGAAAAAGTCCGGGCCATGATCGAAACATCAAGACAAGACAAAGGCAAGACTCCAGTCACACACGAGACAGCTGTTGCTGTTCCTTCACTCACACAACCAGAAGAAGGACCGTGGGACGTGCCCATTGAAGAACTCTTCAACATTCTTTTGGCACGTATCCGGTCGGCGCCACACCTGACACCGAAGGAGAAAGAAATCCAGAGGCTGATTGACCCCACCAGCTGCCGAACACAAGCCGGGGGCCTATCTGGATCGCGGGACGACCCTGAAGACGAGGACCGTCCCGAGGGGGAGAACCGACAGCGTGGAGTCGAATCCCCTCACCAGCAGCAGCCAACAACCAAAACAGTCCAAGAATCCAACCCGCTGGATACCTCAAGCTCAAAAGGCAAAACAAAACAAGTCTCCAGCACCACAATAATATTCCCTACCATGGAGATCTCAACCACAACCGAACAAAATACACAAGAGATCTCCAATACACTTTCCCTTTCGACACCCACTCCAGTCACTATAAGCCTTAGCTCACCAAGAACCTTCTACCGACAAAGTCCACCTCAAGCCACATCTATTGACCTCCAAATCTCGGAAGAAATCAGCCAACTCTACAATCCACATGATGTGGTAGAGAAATATATATTTGAAGAAGGATGGCTGAAGCAACCGATGGACCTCCAGCTCGAAGCCAGATTTCGAGAAAACGCCAGACTATTCCTCGAAAAGGCGTCGATAAGCCTGGTGAAAGTCCATGAAGATGAGGAGCTGGAAGATCTGCAAAGTGACCTCCCCGATCTACCGGAACTACTCAAACATCAAGTCCAAAATGAGGATGCTCCACTTCTCATGTCAAAGATCGGGGCAACGGTCGATCTTCCGTGGCAAAACGTCAGAATCTTAGTTCCATACCAAGAAGAGATAAGGAAAAGAATCTGGCGTAAAGAGGATCAGCTCGTCAAATTGAACGAGCTGGAGCTACGTGGGATGACGCACCTGTCAGAGCGCAGAGCCAATCTCTACCTTCTTTCCCTAAGACGTCTTCATATGTTCTTAGGGAAAGGAAATGATCTGGCTGCTCTCAGGCGAGAGGAAAAGCAGAGGCCCCGAATACAAGCCGTAGAAAGAGTTGGAATAGATCGGCTCGGGACCTTCCTACTAAGCGTCTACCACGTAGTGAGGGAAGACGGTACAAGAGAGACCTTGACAGAGGCTGACTTCCCGTACATCAGAGCTGAAGACATCTCACAGATGATTGGAAGCTACCGATACGTGGGAACGCTGCAGGACCAGGACGTCAAATTAGGATACATGACGATCAAAAGGTTCATGCTCCGACAAATCAAGTACGGAGCGACGCACGACCTGCAGCTAGCACTGGAGTCAAATGTCAGAAAGGTCAACCTCACCAAACCATCATTCGAGCTCCCTGAACAAGTTGAATATGGTGAAGGCCACGTGTTCGAAAGTGAAGATCCAGCGGTGGTCTACATCAACTACAAGGGAGAAAAGCGAATATTGAAGACATCGGAGATACCAAAATTCTCCGACGGAACGCTCCTCATCATACGAGAGAAGTTGAGGAGCATACTGGATAAGATGGAAGGTGAAGGACCGGACACAAAAGCCAAGATACTGAATATGCTGAACAACATACAAGAAAGGCTTTCGTTCCGGAGGGAAATAAGGACGTACGAGCACAAGCTTGGACTACGGAACTCCGTGTACGCCCAGCAACGACCCAAAGGCTCAAAGAAACAACAAAGACGAAGAAAGGACACTAAGGGGGAGAATGTTAGGAATTAATTGTAGTGTCCTTAGTTAGTATTTGAGTTTTGGGTCAATATTAGTTAATTTATTGTATTTGGGGTCAAATTGTAAATATTTTATTGTTTGAGTCCCAAGCCTTAATATACCAACTCATGTGGTATATAAGGCATCCCATTAACCCTAATTAGGGTTGGTCAATGTATAATTCTTAAAAGTAAGTTCTTAATTTCGGCACACACACACAAACACACACTGAAGGTGTTTTAAGAACTTTATCATTTTTAAGCCTTTGATCCTCTCTTGAGTGCGTAATCGGACTAACAAAAGACGATAGCTATGATGAAGTCAGAGATCCACAAGTTATGTGATGGGACAATAAAGTTAGTGAGGAAGAACATCCAGAAAAAATTGGGAGAGATCACCGAAGAGACAATCTTCGAATATCTTTGTGAAGAAGAGGCCTCACTCATAAATGTGCTTCTGGATACGATAATGAGAGATTGGAGCTGACGAATGCTGCTTGACGTTACGAGACAGCATTGGGATTGCAAAAATCATTTTACGCCCGACAAAGATAAAAGGAGCTGAAACGGCGACAAGCACAAAGGGGAGATTGAAGATAATTTAGAATTGTGCTTTGTAATTTTATTATCCTTGTAATTAGGGGTGTAATTAGTAGTTTTGATAGTATAACTCTCTAATCAATTCTCTCCCAAGATCTTCAAATCCGATATTCGACCGAAGGTATTTTGTAAGATTTATCATTTGAATATCTAGACTTCATGCTTAGATTGATCGGTAGTTGATAAAATAGGACATAACAAAGTCTGTATTCTTCATCCGATTATGTGGCCTCGGGAGATACACCGTGAGGAACACCTTTGGGCTCGACGGCCGGTGTCTCTGTCTCCTAAGCCGTGGCTTCGAGCTTTGTTATTTCCACCAGAGATTCTCTTTGAGAAGGCGCCGGAGCTTGATCCAAGGCCCGTACCATCTCCTCCGTGACGGAGTTATTTTGACAGTATTCTTGGTAGGCCTCGTCCGTTGGATCAGCTAGTCTGAGCAGCTCCAATGGGATCATCATCGGTTGGAGCACTAGGTCGGCTGCATTGGATGTATCCTCCAACTGGTGGTAGTCTCGGGATTTCTGGATGAGTGTCCATGAAATGCGAAATCAGAATCGGTAACCACCGTACGTAGGAGAGGTACTTCGCCTTCAACTTGGTCTCTCTTTGACGTATGTGGTCCGCTAGATCATTCCATATTAGTTGGGCCACATCGTATTTCTTTGAGAAAACTACTCCATGGAAGATGCGAAGGATATTTCTGTTCGCCTTGTCGAAGTCGGAGTGCTCTGGGGAGAGGCATTTAATGATTTTGCCGAACAAGGTCCTCCACGGATGTGGGATCCCACTGTTTTGAAAATTCGCCAGTTTGGTCAGCGGGGGCTTGTATCCCATCCGGACCATGTCTTCCACAATCTCTGCATCCGTTGGAAGTGGGTCGTACTATTCGTGGTGCGGTAGATCGAGCACCATGGCCATTAGGTTCTTGTTCAGGGCGACATGTCTTGTATTGATCTTCGTCATGTATTCCACGTTATTGCCGTTGACAAGACTCTGCATACTTCCCCAGAATTGCTGGAGATAGACCATTCGTACGGTGGACGTCATTGTCAAAGCTGGCCATAGAGGGTGTCCTTTGAGGATGGAGATGATAACTTCATTCGGACACCGAAATGTAGAAAAGGTCCAGCTGGTAGTTATTGTCGTGGACCGTCATGTAACTTCCAGAAGGATAGATTTGTGGGTAGTTTGGAGTTGCCATTTCTGTAATGAATGAAACAAACATCATTAGATCGATAATTTCATATGCGAATAGGTGGAATTAAAAAATGCACTTAAAGAAATTTAAAAAATTTTCTAAGTGTTAAGATTTATTTGCGAAAGACATAGTGAAAAAGTTGTCAAGTTTACTAAGTCTCGTTAACGTATTTTTATTCGATCAGGAATTTATTTGAACGTTACTTTTTGCAATCGAAAATTTTCTAAGCCTTGGAAAAAATATTTAAAAATTTTCTAAGTCTTTTTCAGCGTGTTTTTATTCCAGTGACAATTTATTCGATCATTAAATTTTGCGATCGAATAAAAATGTGTCGAATAACTCAAGTTTTTCGCCGATGACTTTTACGATCGAATAAAATGTTATCCAAAACAATAGTTTTTCGTTGAGTAATTTTGCGATCGAATAAAAAGTTGTCGAAAAAAATATTTTTTCGCTGAGTAATTTTGCGATCGAATAAAATTTTCGCCGCGAAGTTTTACGATCGAATTAAAATATATCGAAAACAAAAGGTTTTCGACGCTGAGTTTTGGGATCGAATATAACTTGTCGAACACTAAAGTTTTTCGACGACACTGTTTGCGATAAAAACTTTTTCGATCGAAATATTTTCAAATCAAACAGTAAAGCCGTAACACGTAAATTTCGATTTCTGGGTAAATCTTGAGTTCATCTGGATTCGGAACATTCAGAAAACAGTTGCGAATCCAAATATCATGATTTAACCAAAAAGTTGAGTTTAAGCACATTGATTTGAGAGATTAAAATCGTTTTTATTTTAAAAAGTATCAAAATGACATTTCTCCAAATATTTTTGAGAAACTGTTTGCGAATCATTTGTTTTTTACCGGAAAGAAATTCGAAACGTGTTTCTACCTTCGAAATCAGCGAGGTATATGAAAAATTTCTGAAGATTGAGAAGTTGTGTTGCAATCGGCGAAGTGAGCTCAAAGTTGTTTTTCGGAAGTCGAAAAGTTTTTCGAGTGAAATGAGTTGCGTGTGAGTGAGTTTTTCGATCGATAAAGTGGTATTAATACTTTACTATCATGTAATGTAAAAATACTTTGGGCCGTAAAAAATGTTTTGGGCTTTAGTTAAAATTCAGGTCTGATTAAGTAAAAATTTAATTTTTGTAGATTAACCCAAAAATAATTTGCATAATACTCCTTGTATTTCTGAAAGAAATGAAATTATCTCCTAATGTTGATGAAATTTTGACTCCTCGGATGAGCTCGAAATTTTCTGTAATGCTTAGAAAAAATATTAGAAGTCATGTTTTACAAATAAATCATATAGGGGATAAGAACAAATGCACGTTTGAACTTTTCGTCATGTAAGCACATATATTAGTACAATTTGGCATATGAAAATTTACTATTTAAGTACAAGTAACGCATTTAAGCAATTCAACATAAATTCATTAAAATTTTGCGTTTTTCAAGAAAATTTTGCATTTATCAATTCAGAATTCATGTATTAATGCATTTAAAATGTGCGAACAATATTTTCAATAATAAAAAATTTTTTTATTATAAAAAAAAAAATTTTGGGTCAGAATGGACATTTTGAACATTATCACGCAAAAATTTCTCATGACATATAAAATAATAATTTGTCGTCAAATCATGTAACCTCATGATATAAAATTTGATAATCCTATAGAAGGATAAGGTTTTAACAATCCTTGTAAGTAGAAAAAGGTAATGTCAAACCATTATGTGATATCAAGTACATGAGTTTGGGATTAACTTCTTTAATGGCTTTTACTAATTCTTCCGAAATAAATGCCTTCGAAGAATCTAAACGAAAGCCATAAATAGGATTGACATCCACTTTGCCTACACTGATTTGAATAATAGTTACAAGACAATGGAAATAAACATGTCTAGTGACTATAATTCATTATATCCTTTAGAAGATCTTCCTAAATTGAAGGAATAAAATAATGATCATTCTAAAAATTCTAATGTCTGTTATATTCCCGCTATTATTAAGAAAATAGCTGATTTGAACGCTTCTTTAGAGACAAAAAGAAAGAATTTTGAAGCAGAAAAGAATGAGCTTATTTTGGAGATTTCAAACGCAAAAATTCCTCAATTTTATAATCTTGTCCTAATTTTATTTTGAAAGAAAAATCATTAAGTAAGGACAAGAATAAGAAAACACCTCCCATTATTTTACAAAATATTTTAAAATAAGACAAATCTTCTTTAAAGAGAGTAAAGGGAGGAAAAGAGTCATTAAACGCTTCAAAGGTATAAAAGACTTTTACTAACTCTTTTTCTACTTCATCCACGGGTAGAGTAGTAAAAATGGTGAAGCATGCAAAGTATCCGGTCAAAGTACACTCATCCAAACACCTTAAGAGACTAGATAGAGAAAAGATTTTCTCATGCAGTAAGACTAATGAGACATTTGTCCGCGCTGAAATTAACCTCCCATGTCAGGTTCTCAATGGGTTCCCAAGACACCATCTAGGCCAACGCAAGCCAACAAAGCCAAGTTGCATAAAGAGGTACGACTTAAACCAACTACTTCCAAGTTGGTTTGGGTACACAAGCGCAGAAATGGTTTAGGAAACAAAAATGAACAAACATTACCTACCAAGTCTGCTAATCCGAGAGGACCCATTACTAAGTGGGTACCTAAGTCTCTAAAATTTTTCTATGCAGATCCATCATCTGTGGTATTTAGATTCCGGTTGCTCCACACACATGACAGGAAATCAAGAACTGTGAGCAACTACCAAGACCGTTACAACGGAAAAGTCAGATTTGGCAACAACAATTTCCAATACTACGCTTTGGAGATATTCTATTGCAGAATCTAACAATCAAATATGTCTCTTACGTCCAAAGTCTTAAACAAAACCTGTTCCGCATAGGACAATTATGCGATAAAGGATTTCAAGTGATGTTTCTAGCTGATTTGTGCAGAATCTTAAATAGTCAAAATCAAGAACTTCTGACAGGATCTCGAAAATCTAACCTATACACCATCAATCTGACAACAGTACGACCTTCGACAGCTGTTTGCCTCATCTCACAGACTACAATCGAGAGGAACAACATATGGCATCAAAGTCTGTCTCATCTAAACCTCAAAGCTCTTCACAAAGTCTCTATCGAAAAGTTGGTAAACGGTCTACCAACGATTTCCATACATCAAGAGCATAATTGTCCGACTTGTCAATTGGGAAAGATGAAGCGAGCATCACACAAACTCAAGCAAGTTGCTTCTACATCTCGACCCTTGGAATTAGTTCACATGGACATTTGTAGACCAATGCGTAAACAAAGTATCAATGGTCGTAAATATGTGTTAGTAATTGTCGACGATTATTCTCGCTACACCTGGATAAGATATCTCCGAACTAATGATGAGACTGGACACCTGATAATAAGCTTTGGGAATACGACTCAGAATCTCCTGCGAAAGATAATCCAAGTAATCCGGACTGATAACGGGACTGAATTCAAGAATCAACGTCTCAGCAATTACTATCAGTCACTTGGAATTATTCAAAAAATTTCAGCCGCTAAAACGCCTCAACAAAATGGCGTCGTCGAACAGAAGTACCAGACTTTAGTTGAAGCTGCAAGAACAATGTTAATACATTCCGGTCTCCTCGTTTTCTATGAGCTGAAGCAGTGAGTACCGCATGCTTTACGTAAAATCGGACGATTATTCACAAACGCTTTCACAAGACGCCGTATGCGATAATAAATTAAAGGATTCCGAATATCTCTTTCTTCAAAGTCTTTGAGTGCAAATGCTTTGTGGCCAACGATCCAGAGCATCGAAGCAAGTTCGACCCTAAAGCATTTGATGCCGTCTTTGTTGATATTCATCCACTTCTAAAGCATACCGTGTCTATATCAAGTCTTCTCGTACTATTTTGGAAAGCTACAACATCAGTTTTCAAGAACTGACCGAGTTGGTTTCTGAACAAAACAGTTCAGAACCCGAGCTTATAGGCGTGTTGGCACAAAATCAACAACTTCCGACAACTTATACCTCAAAGTCAAAAGAAGCAATTACTGCCGACCTGGAAGATTTGGACTCTCTATTTGGAAATTTTTATCGGAACGAGTCTCTAATGCCTGCTTCGTCTCATTCTATACCAAGCAACAAATTGAGACTCCCAATCCTCAGATTCCAACAAATGTTCTAGATTCTTCATATTCTGAATCTTCAACTAGTGTTGCAACTCCTACCAATGCCGATGCGGAATTCCCTTCCAATTCAACTTCAGAATTGAATTTCTCAATTATGAATGATCAGCCCATCAATTCAGGAAGTCTCGATCTACAAATCAACGATGGATCTACTTCGTTTCTTCCTCATGAACGCAAGTGGACTCAAGTGGAGTACGCACTAGGAAGTCTACACAAAACGGATTATTTACTTGCTTCTTAAGCCAAAGCCAACCAATTAAAGTAGCCGAAGCTCTTAAAGACCCGGATTGGGTGATCGCAATGCAAGATGAACTCAACCAATTCTAGTGTCTACGAGTTTGGACATTTGTTCCTAGACCGCATGGCAAAACAATTATGGAACTAAATGAGTTTTCAAAAATAAGAAGAATGAGAACGGTAAAATTATCAGGAATAAAGCACAACTCGTAGCCAAGGGGTACAATAAACCAGAAGGTATTGACTACGACGAGACCTATGCTCCGGTTGCACGTATCGAAGCAATTCGATTATTTCTAGCTTACGTGGCTCATAAAGACTTAAAAGTCTATCAAATGGATGTTAAAACTGTCTTTCTCAACGGCATGTTAAAAAAAGAAGTCTACGTGCTTATGTTTATGTTTATCGATTGGACGAAAACCATCCTGATTATGTTTATCGATTGGATAAAGCTCTCTTACGGACTAAACAAGCCCCTCGTGCTTGGTATGATGTTCTGATAAAAGTTTACGTTGATGACATCATCTTCGGCTCGATGAATGAACGTCTCTGTCAGAAATTGGGTGATCTCATTAAGATTAAATTCGATATGAGCGTAATGGGAGAACTCCAATTCATTCTTGGACTACAAGTAAAGCAACTCGAAGATGGAATCTTCATCAGTCAAACCAAGTATATCCGAGATATTCTGAAGAGATTTAATCAAGACAAGAGTACACAGATGAATACTCCCATGTCAACAAACTGCAAATTGGATGTTGATCCGTCTGGAAAGGCTGTCAACATCACAACCTATTGGAGCATTACTGGATCTCTTCTCTACTTGACGTCTAGCCGACCCGACATCATGTTCGGCACTTGCCTCTGTACTCGTTTTCAAGATGACCCGAAGGAGTCCCACATGCATGTAGTCAAGCGAATTCTACGCTATCTCAAAGAAACTCCGAACATAGGGCTATCGTATTCGTATCCTAAAGACAGTGATTTTAGATTAATTGGCTATACTGACGCTGATTATGCAGGTTTTCGAATGGACAGAAAAAGCACGTCTGGCGGAGCACAATTTTTAGGCGACAAGTTGGTATGCTGGTCCTTAAAGAAGCCGAATTGCGTGTCAACCTCGACGGCCGAGGCGGAGTACGTCGCAGCTTCCAGCTGTTGCTCGCAAGTTCTATGGATGCGGACACACAGATATTGCCATTTACTGTGATTCTCAAAGTGCAATTGCCATTACTTGCAATCCTGTTCATCATTCACGCACGAAACACATAGATATTTGATATCATTTTATAAAAGATCATGTAGAAAAAGGCACTATAGATATGTATCTTGTAAAAACGGAGCTTCAACTTGCCGACTTATTCACTAAAGCATTGGATGAAAAACCCTTCCAATTCCTTATTGCTAAGTTAGGCATGTTGAATCTCAATCTTACTTGAGATGTGCTTTACATGCTCTATTATACTTCTAAATGATATTTTATATGCTTCTTGATATTCCTTGATTATCTTGCGTGACTCTATCTTTCAATTTTTTCATATATACAAAAGGAAAAACAAAAATAAAATAGTATATATATATATAATAATAAAATAAAAAATGGGGGATGATGATATTTCTGCCTATTTTGAAATTATTCACAAAAAATTCATGTGACACTGTTTTATTCAAAGAGCTTCGTCTGTTTCACTAAACACAAAGCCACATGACATATGTGAGAATTTGAACCTCAATATTTTTTTTGAGTGGGTCACACTTCAAAAGCCTATCTCTTGATTTGTACTTCGTAGCCTCATTCTTGCTTTTGTGCTAGTTTGTCATGAAAATGATAAGGGCAAATTAGGAAATTGCTCACTTGACCCAAATTATCCATCCTTTACTTTTTCCTCTCGTAATCCCCTTTGAGCCTTCTCCAATATTCTTTTTCTTTTGAAACCAGATCAAGCCTTCAACCTTATTCCTAAGTTTCGGAGTTGCTCAATCAAGAAAAAGAGGGGGAGAAAAGAGATGCACATGATGAATCTCTTCTGATCATTTTTAAAGAGAAACATGGATCTAGCTGTGAACTTCTCCGAGATAATCTCGTATACTCCTAGAAGAGATCACCTCGAAGTGAACTTCTCCAACGATAATCTAGATCTTATATATAGAGAAAACGAGAAGAGAAGCACGGCCTTGGGTTCGAATTCCATAACTGTGGAACATTCGAAAAGAACACGGTCTCGACCCAAAAACAAAAGAAGATCTCACCTCTCAAAGCTTCGTAAAGAAGAAGAGACTCATCTTGAGCAAGTGCAGAAGAAAAGAAAAGAAAAAGGAGCAGAAATTAATTTTAAAAGGGCCCTTGGAATTAAAGAATTTTTAAGCTCACTAATCCTAAAAATATCATACTCTTTTAGTGAGAGCCTTAAAATAATCCCTTCAAAGTCCCTTTGATTCAAATTAATGGACTTTCACTTAGTAAGTTGATTACATACGCTACGATAACAAATTAATTGATACAATTTTGTCTTGATTGACATTAGGGATATATTTACTAATTTACATGATTAAAATAAATTGAGTGCTATGAGCGAGCGAACCTTGCGAGAATTGTCGAAATGATTCATACTATAGTCTTAGAATATAATTTTAGTTACATGATTTGACGGCAAATTATTATTCTATATGTCATGAGAAATTTTTGCGTGATAATGTTCAAATGGACAATCTGACCCCAAAATAAATTTTTGATATTTTTTAAAATATTTTCGCACATTTTAAATGCATTAATACATGCATTGGTTCAGACTTTATAAAATGCGAAATTTTTGAAAAACGCAAAATTTTCATGAATCTATGCGGAATTGATTAAATGCTTTACTTGTGCTTATAGAGTAAATTTTCATATGCAAAATTGTATTAACTATGTGCTAAATTGCAGAAAAGTTAAACGTGCATTTGTTGAGGGGGAGTTTTACATGAAAACTTGTTCTTATCTCCTAAATGATTTATTTGCAATCACGACTTCTAATATTTTTTTAAGTATCACATAATATTTCGAGCTCATCCGATGAGTCAAGTATTGAATTTCATCACAATTGGGAGACAATTACATTTATTTCAGAAATACAGTGAGCCTTATGAAATTTGTTTTTGAATTCACAAATAAAAGATTAATTTTTTTTTCGTTATATCAGATCTGATTTCTAACGAAAGCCCAAAATATTTTTTCGGCCCAAAGCCCCTTTTAAACCTTACCTAATCGAAAAGTATTAATATTACTTTTTCGATCGAAAAACTCATTCTCATGCAACATATTACAGTCAAAAAACTGTTCGGATTCTCGTCGATTTCATAAAAACTCTTCAATCTTCATCGATTTTCTGTCAAAACTCGTCGAATTTGAAGGTAGTAACCCTGTTTCGGATCATTTCCCGTTAAAAAACACATGAATTGCAACAATTTCTCAAAATCATTTGACGAAAATTTTTACTTTGCAACTTGTTCGACTGAAATAACTTAAAAACTCAAAATTAACGTGTTTAAACTCGACCATTCTGATTCAAATCATGATATTTGGATTCGCAACTGATTTTTGATCGTTATGAGGCCAGATTAACTCATGATTTACCAAGAAATCGTTATGAGGCCAGATTAACTCATGATTTACCAAGAAATCGTTATGAGGCCAGATTAACTCATGGACGTACATCCGGAGATCCAATGTTTACCACCCATTGGAGGTTATATACCGCTGATGCTGAAGTTATTTCATAACCCGAAGGCAGCTGATCTAGCACTCCACCAATGCTGATCCCACTGGACTTGCTCAGACTGGCCGATCCCACCAACGAGGCCTACCAGGACTACTGCCAAAACAATTCCATCACGGAGGCAATGGTAAGGTCAGTGGATCATGCTCCGGTGCCTTTCCAACGAGAGACCTTGGTGGTGACACACGAGCCAGAAGCTGAGGCTCATGAGACAGAAACACCGGCTGTTGAGCCCGAAGGTGTCCCTCAACAAGCCGAATCTCTTAAGGCAACCCATAGAGATGATACATTGAATCTTTTTCAAACCGAATCTCACGAGCCCGAAGATGTCCCTCACATGGAATCTGTTTCAAACACCCATAGAGATGATACATTCCGTATCATCTCAATGATTAGGTAGAAGCCCTGTTGGACCCCCGACATCTTCGGAGCAAACAATGGGCCACCCACTGAAGTGGTGAATTCTGGGTTGTTAACGGATAGCCTTGGACGTTCCAGTATTACAAGTCCTTTCTCATGCGACACGACGGAAATCTTCTCCGATGTTGTAACAGTGGAGCGCCTCCCTAGCCCCACTCCACCCATGATCGTGACGGAGCAACAACTGCAAGAAGCCCTCTCCACAGCCATCTCTTCTCTTGAAGACCGACTGATTGACAGGATGCTACAAGCTATTGAGACTTCCCGATGGGATACCGGGAAAGCACAAGTCGCAGAGGCAGTTCCGTCAAAAGCCCACACCACACCCGTATCCTCACCACCACTAACCACCACCATACACACTCCCATACAACCCACCCTAACCACTCCAACCCAATCACCTTCCTTCATCAACCCAAACACCATCCCTATCACCCAGATTCACGACACCTCATCTCTCGACTACTAGCCCTAGAAACTAGGACCCCAGCTGAGGAGAGTTTCTACAAACGGCTAGTAGATGAACCCGAGCCGCCCGCCCAAACACATTGCCGTGAAGAAAGCTCCCGCACGAAGCAAAGACATGACGATCCAGATGATCCGGATCGTTATGAGGGGGAGAAATGGCAAAGGACCACACGAAGCGGCGGTGGTCAGAGTCGAAAAAAACAAACAACGACTCGAGAAGCTGGATGATCATCCACCAAGCCACCAACCACACAACCCACTACCCACCAACAAACAACCACTACATCCACCACATCCCACATACAAGCACTACCTCCCACTCCCATAAGTCCAAATCCAATCCCGACATCCAATCTCCTCCAAAATCAACCGATAGCGTCTACGATCCACATGCGATCATAGATGATTACATCTTAAACGAGAAGTGGCTGACACAATGGGAACTAGAGGAAGCTGTTCAAGCGAGACTTTCCAACGTCAGATACTTCTTACAACAAGCTTCAGTAAATTTTATGCTGCTTGAAGACGAAGAACTTCAAGAGGGCGAGAACTACAACTCCATACTCCTCGAACTACCAGAGATGATCAGACATCGAGTATACTCCCCTCCTCGCTTATCAAAGGGGACTGTCAGAGTCGAGACGCCTTGGGAGAATGTACGGATTGAAGTCCCGTTCCTTGAAGACATGAGGAAACACATTTGGAGGGCTCCTAATCGAATCAATAAGCTTAATGAGCTGAATTTACGGGGCATCTCCCATTGGGAAGAAAGGAAAAAGATAGAGCACATATTCTTTCAGGGACAAGTCACCGATCCTCCAACTTGTGGGCGTATCGCAAACGATTGGAAGTTATCCAATCCCTATATACCACATCGAGCGAGCGGACAACAACCATACTCGAGAGGAGATAGACAAAGTTATATGTCGTTCCTTCCACCAGACGAAGTGTATCGTCTGTTTCAGATGTACAAAAGAAATACCAGATGCCCACTAGTTACATCATGAAGGAAGGACTCGAGGGGTTCAAGAGATTCATGGTGCGGCAGATCAAGTTCCACACCGCGCATGACCTTCAAATTGCCGTAGAGAACAATATGAAGAAGGTCAACATGGAGTCTCCGCTCATGAAAGGCTTCCCACTCAACGACTTCCCAGAGAATTACATATTCAAGAAGCTATGCCTCGTCATCACCTATCGGAATCCAATTATTGGAAAGACGAGAGCGATGATGAAGTCTGAAGTTTACAAATTCTGTGACGGGACGTTGAAGCTTGTGAGGAAGAACACCGAGAAGAGGTTGGCGGATCTTTGTGAAGAAGAGGCATCGCTCCTAAATGAGCTTCTGGATGCTATAAACGAGAGACTGGAGCTGAGGAATGCTTTCAGACACTACGAGACAGCATTGTGATTGAGAAGATCGTTCTACGCCCGACAAGGATAAACGGAGCTGAAAGGAGAACAAGCACAAAGGGGGAGATTGAAGAAACATAGAAATTGTGCATTGTTAATTAGTTATCCTTGTAATTAGGGCCGTAGCTCGTATTTTTGTTAGTGTAGGACTAGTTTGTAAATATATCATGTATACCGGTATATATACCATCTACACAACAAAAATCAATACACAAGTCATTTTCAGAAAAATCAGAAAGTATTGAATTCACATTCTAGAGAGAGAAAAGCAATGGAAAACTTCCACTCTCTAATCGTTTCTCTCTCCCGATCTTCAAACTCGATATTCGACCGAAGGTAATTCTCGAGATTTCTCATTCGAATATCTAGAATTCATACTTAAATTGATTGCTAGTTGATAAAAAGGACTTAACACTTGCCCCAAATTATAAATCCTTTACTTTTTCCTCTAGAAATCCCCTTTGAGCCTTCTCCAACATTCTTTTTCTTTTGAAACCCGATAAAGCCTTCAACTTTACTACTAAGTTTCGGGGTTTTCTCAATCAAGAAAAATAGGTGGAGAAAAAGAGATGCACATGATGAATTTCTCAATCTTTATAAAAAGAAAAACATGGATCTCGCCATGAACTTCTCCTAGATAATCTCGTATACTCCTAGAAAAGAAGCACCTTGAAGTGAACTTCTCCAATGATAATCTAGATCTTATATAGAGAAAACGAGAAGAGGAGCACGGCATTGGGTTCGAATTCCACAATTGTGAAACCTTCGAAAGCAACACGGTCTCGACCCAAAAAAAACAAAATAATATCTCATCTCTCAAAGTTTCGTAAAGCAGAAGAGTCTCATCTTGAACAAGTGTAGAAAAAAATAAAAGAAAAAGGAGCAGAAATGAATTCCAAAAGGGCCCCTGCAATTGAAGAATTTTTAGGCTCACTAATCCCAAAACTTTCCTACCCTTTTAGTCAAAGCCTAAAAATAATCCTTTCAAAGTCCCTTTGATTCAAATTTATGGACTTCACTTGGTAAGTTGATTAAATATGTTAAGATAACAAATTAATTGATACAATTTTGTCGTGCTGATATAAGTGATACATCTGCTAATTTCCATGATTAAAATAAATTGAGTGCTATGAGCAAACCTTGCGATAGCTGTCGAAATGATTCACACTATGATCTTAGAATATTAGTTTAGCTACATGATTTGACGGCAAATTATTATTTTATGTCATAAGAAATGTCTGCGTGATAATGTTCAAAATGGACAATCTGACCCCAAAACAAAAATTTTTTATGATAAAAATATATGCATTGGTTGAGACTTGATAAAATGCGAATTTTTTGAAAAACGCAAAATTTTCATGAATATATGTTGAATTGATTAAATGCGTTACTTGCGCTTATAAAGAAATTTTCATATGCAAAATTTAATTAATTATGTGCTAAAATTGCCGAAAAGTTAAACGTGCACTTGTTGAGGGGGAGTTTACATGAAAATTTGTTCTTATCTCCTAAATGAATTACTTTCAAACACGACTTCTAATATTTTTTGAAGTATCACAGAATATTTCGAACTAATCCGAGGAGTCAAGTGTTGAATTTCATCACAATTGGGCGATAATTGCATTTATTTAAAAAATACAGGGAGCCTTTTCCAATTTTTTCTGGGTTCACAAGTAAAAGATTAAATTTTTTCGTTAAATCAAACCAGATTTTTAACGAAAGCCCAAAATATTTTTTCAGTCCAAAGTCCTTTAAACCTTACTTGATCGAAAAGTATTAATATTACTTTTTGTTAGGTACTATTATATCAACTAACGATCGATCTAAGCATGAATTCTAGATATTCGAATGATAAATCTTACAAATTACCTTCGGTCGAATATCTTCTTTGAAGATCTTGAGAGAGAGAGTTTTTCGATTGTTTTTCTCTCTTAGAATGTGAATTCAATGCTTGTAATTTCTCCGAAAATGAACTTGTGTATTGATTTCGATAGTGTACGTTTTATTTATACCTATTTTCATGGTATATTTACTATTTAGTCCTACACCATCAAAACTACGAATTACGTCCATAATTACAAGGATAACAAAATACAAAGCACAATTCTAATATCTCTTCAAACTCCCCCATTGTGCTTGTCTTCGTTTCAACTCCATTTATCCTTGTCGAGCGTAGAATGATTTCCTTAATCCCAATGCTGTCTCGTAATGTCGGACAACATTCCTCAGCTTCAATCTCTCATTGATCGCATCCATAAGCTCATCTAGGAGCGGGGCCTCTTCTTCTCCAGGATCCTCGAAGATCGCCTCTTCAGTGATCTCAGCCAACCCCTTCTGGATGGATGTTCTTCCTCACTAGCTTCAACGTCCCGTCACAGAATTTGTGGATTTCTGACTTCATCATAGCTCTCGTCTTTCCAATAATTGGATTCCGATAAGTTATGGTGAGGCCAGGTTTCTTGAATATCTAGTTCTCAGGAAAGTCGTTGAGTGGGAAGCCCTTCACGAGCGGGGACTCCCTGTTGACCTTCTTCATATTATTCTCTACATCAATTTGAAGGTCGTGTGTGGTGTGATACTTGATCTGCCGCACCATGAATCTCTTTAACCCCTCGAGTCCTCCTGTCTTGATGTAACTGGATGGCGTCTGATATTTTCTCTTGTACATTTGATATAGACGTTAGACCTCGTCCGGTGAAAGGAAGGGGAGATAGCTCTCATCTATCTCTTCTCGAGTGCGGTTGTTGTTCGCTCGCTCAGTGTGGTAGATTGGGGTAGGATAATTTCAATCGAGTGCGAAACGCCCACGAGTTGGAGGATTAGTGGCTTGTCCCTGAAGTTTTGCTTGAGTTGATCCGTTGGGATGCCACTTCGATCTGGACCAAGATAGTTGAGCATGAAGATGTGCTCCATCTTCTTCCTATCTTCCCAATGAGAGATACCTCGTAGATTTAGTTCATTGAGCTTCTTTATGCGGTTAGGAGCCCTCCATATCTGCTCTCTGATATCTTCAATGAACGGAACCTCAATCAGTATTTTCTCCCACGGCATCTCGACTCTGACTTTCCCTTTTGATAAGCGAGTAGGAGAGTCGACTCTATGCCTGATCATTTTTGGTAGTTCTGGGAGAGCAGAGTTGTAGTTCTCGCCTTCAGAAGTTCTTCATCTTCAAGTAGCACCAAGTCCACAGAAGCTTGTTGTAAGAAGTATCTGACGTTGGAGAGTCGGGCTTGAACAACTTCCTCTAGTTCCCATTGTGTCATCCACTTCTCGTTTAAGATAAAATCATCTACGATCGTATGTGAATCGTAAACGACTGCTTCTGGTTGGTTTTGGAGGAGGTTAGAGGTAGGGATTGGATTTGGATTTGTGGGAGAGGGAGGTAGTGTGTGGTATGTGGTGGGAGATGTGATTGTTTGTTGGCGGGTCGTGGGTTGTGTGGTTGGTGGGTTTGTGGATGATCTTCCAGCTTCTTGAGTCGTTGTTTGTCTCTCTCGACTCAACCACGGCCGCTGCGTGTGGTTCTTTGCCTTTTCTTCCCCTCACGACGATCCGGATCGTCCGATCGTCATGTCTTCTTTTGGTGCGGGGCTTTCTTCACGGCACCTTGTTTGGGCGGGCGGCTCAGGTTCATCGACTAGCCTTTTGTAGAGACTCCCCTCAGCTGGGGTCCTGGTCTCTAAGGCTCGGGAAATAAGGATGTCATGAAGCTGGGTGATCGGGATAGTGTATGGGTTGATGAGTGAAGGTGATGGAGTTGGGGTAGTGGGATGGTGGTATGGGGGTGGGTGGTGGTTAGAGGTAGTGAGGAGACGGCGGTGGTGTGGGCTACGGACGGAGCAGCCTCTGAGACTGGTTCTTTCTCGATATCCCTTTGGGAAGTCTCAATGGCCTGGAGCATCCTGTCCATCAGACGATCTTCAAGTGAAGAGATGGCTGTAAAGAGGACTTCTTGTAAGCGTTGCTCCATCACGATCATCGGTGGTGTTGGAGTGGGGCCAGGGAGGCGCTCCACTGTCACAACATCGAAAAAGATTACTGATGTGCCGCCTGGAATAGATCTTGAAATTCTGGAACGTCCAAGGACATCCATTATCAACACTGAAGTCACCACCTCAGTGGGTTGGCCTATTGTTTGCTCCGAAGATATCAGGGGTCCAATAGGGCTTCCACCACATCCTTGAGATGATTCGGTATGTATCACCTCAATGGGTGTTGAAACAGATTCAATTTGAATCTGTGTGGTTGGCTGGTCCGTTGTTAGTGGAGATGTCACCGAAGCTATTTGTGTTGAAGGAGGTACAGATGGGGTCGAGATTTGCTGTCGGCGTGAGACCCTTCTTTGAAGTCTGTATTCTTCATCAAATTTGGTGGCCTCATGAGATTCGTCATGAGGGACACCTTCGGGCGCAACAGCCGGTGTCTCTGTCTCTTGAACAACGGCTTCGGGCTCGATTATTTCCACCACAGATGCCCGTTGAGAAGGCGTCGGAGCTTGATCCACGGCCCGTACCATTTCCTCCGTGATGGAGTTATTTTGACAGTAGACCTCATCAGTTCGATCATCTAGGCTGAGGAGCTCCATGGGGATCAACATCGGTTGGAGTGCTAGGTCGGCTGCCTTTGGGTTGTGAAAGAAGCGAAGGCGATGCGGGATATATCCTCCAACAGGTGGTAGTCGTGGGATCTCCGGATGGACATCCATGAAGTTGGAGATCAACACCGGGAACCACCGAATGGATGGAAGGAACTTCACCTTCAATTTAGTCTCCCTCTGACGTATCTGGTCCCCTAGATCATTTCATATGAGTTGGGCCACGTCATATTTCTTTGAAAAGATCACTCCATGGAATATGCGAAGGATATTTCCGTTCTCCTTGTCAAATCTGGAGTGCTTTGTGGAGAGGCATTTATTGATGATGCCGAACAGATTCCGCCAGGGGTGTGGGATCCCGCTGTTTTGGAAATTTGCCAGTTTTGTCAGCGGGGGCTTGTATCCCATCCGGAGCATGCTTCCACGATCTCCGCATCCGTTGGAAGTTGGTCGTAGTGTTCGTGGTGCGGTAGATCGAGCACCATGGCCATTAGGTTCTTGGTCAGGACGACGTGTCTTTAATTGGTCTTCGTCGTGTATTCCACGTCATCTCCGACGACATGGCTCTACATACATCCCCAAAATTGCTGGAGATAGACCATCAGTACGGAGGCGGTCATTGTCAGAGCTGGCCATAGTGGGTGTCCTTTGAGGATGGAGATGATAACTTAATCCGGACAATGAAATGTACCAAGGTCCAACTGGAAATTGTTGTCGTAGACCGTCATCCAGCTTATAGAAGGGTAGATATCAGAATATGCTGGATGTGCCATTTCTGTAAATAATGAAATAAACGTCATTAGTTAAAATTTTCATATGCGAATTGATTGAATTAAATGTGAATGGTGAAAAGTACTTAGAGAAATTTCAAAATTATCTAATTGTTAAAGTTTATTATCGAAAGACTTAGTGAAAAAGTTGAAAAATTTGCTATGTAATGTTAGCGTATTTTTATTCGATCGGGAATTTATTCGAACGTCGAGTTTTGTGATCGAAAATTTTCTAAGTCCTAAAGAAAAATTTGAAAAATTTTCTACGTCTTTTCAGCGTGATTTTATTCGAGTGTGAATTTAATCGATCGTTAAGTTTTGCGATCGAATAAAAATGTATCGAATAACTTCAATTTTTCCCCGATCAACTTTACGATCGCATAAAACGTTGTCGAAAACAAGAGTTTTCGCTGAGTAATTTTGCGATCGAATAAAAAGAAGTCGAAAAACTTAAGTTTTTCGCCGCGTAGTTTAGCGATCGAATAAAAGTATATCGAAAAACTTAAAGTTTTCGCCGGAGAAAGTTCGAATAGAGTTTTGGAAGTCGAAAAGTTTTTCGAGTGAGAGGAGTTGCGCGTGAGTGAGTTTTTCGATAAAAAATGTGATATTAATACTTTACGATAGGGTATGGTAAAAAATACTTTGGGCTGTAAAAAAAAAGTGTTTTGGGCTTTTGTTAAAATTCATGTCTGATTAAAATAAAATTTAATCTTTTATGGATGAACCCAAAAATAAATTGCATAATGCTCCCTGTATTTCTGAAATAAATGCAATTATCTCCCAATGATGATGAAATTCAACACTTGACTCCTCAGATGAGCTCGAGATATTCTGTGATGCTTAAGAAATTATATTAGAAGTCGTGGTTTGCAAGTAAATCATATCGGAGATAAGAAAAAATTCTCATGTAAAACTCCCCCTCAACCGATGCACGTTTTAACTTTTCGGCATTTAAGCACATAGTTAATATAAGTTTGCATATGAAAATTTACTACTTAAGCACAAGTATCGCATTTAAGCAATTCAGCATAGATTCATTAAAATTTTGCGTTTTTCAAGAAGAATTTTGCATTTTATCAATTCTGAACCAATGCATGTATTAATGCATTTAAAATGTGCGAACAATATTTTCAATAAAAAAATATTTTTATCATAAAAATTTTGTTTTGGGGTCAGATTGTACATTTCGAACATTATCACGCAAAAATTTCTCATGACATATAAAATAATAATTTGCTGTCAAATAATATAACTAAGCTAATATTCTATGATCATAGTATGAATCATTTGGACAACTCTCGAAAGTTACGCTCATAACACTCAATTTATTTTTATCATGGAGATATTTCATAGATATATCACTCATATCAACACGACAAAATTATATCAATTAATTTGTTATCGTAGCATATTTAATCAACTTACCAAGTGAAAGTTCATCATTATCAAAGGGAGTTTGAAGGGATTATTTTTAGGCTCTGACTAAAAGGGTAGACTAAAAGGGTAGGATAATTTTGAGGATTAGTGAGATTAAAAATTCTTCAATTCCAGGGGCCCTTTTTGAAATTTAGTTCAGATCCTTTTGCTTTTCTTTTCTTCTCTGCTTGCTCAAGACGAGTATCGTCTTCTTTACAAAACTTTGAGAGATGCGATCTTCTTTTTGGGCCGAGACCGTGTTCCTTTCGAAGGTTCCAGAGTTATGGAATTCGAACCCAAGGCCGTGCTTCTCTTCTCGTTGTCTCTATATATAAGATCTAGATTATCGTTGGAGAAGTTCACTTCGAGGCGCTTCTCTTCTAGAAGTATACGAGATTATCTAGGAGAAGTTAATAGCGAGATCCATGTTTCTCTTCTATAATGATTGAGACTTTCATCATATGTATCTCTTTTTCTCCCCCTCTTTTTCTTGATTGAGCAACCCTGAAACTTAGGAATAAGGTTGAAGGCTTAATCGGGTATCAAAAGAAAAAGAATGTTGGAGAAGACTCGAGGGGGATATATAGAGGTAAAAGTAAAGGATTTATAATATGGACTAAGTGACGAATTTCCTAATTTGCCCTTATCATTTTCATGATAAACTAACACAAAAGCAAGAATGAAGCTACGAAGTGCAAACCAAGAGATTGTTATTTAAAGTGTGACACACTCAAGAATCAAAAATATTAAGGTTCAAATTCTCACATATATGAAGTGACTATGTGTCTTCTGAAACAAACTAAGTTCTTTGAATAAAAGAATGTCACATGAATTTTTAGGCAAAGAACTAATTATATATCAAATAAATATTTTTATTAGTAGTTCAAAAATACGCAAAGTTATCGTCATCCCCCATTTTTTTATTTTATTATTATTATATATATACTATTTTATTTTTGTTTTTGTTTTTATGTATATAAAAAATTGAAGTTGGACTTGACTAAAAATTCGCTTAGAACATCATACTAGCACGGGGGCTTGAGTCTAGAGAGATTTGTCCAATCGATAGATATAATCGGGATGATTCTCGTGCACGAACCCATCGGGTTGAGCGACGTAGACTTCTTCTTTTAACACACTGTTGAGAAATCCGGTTTTAACATCCATTAGACTTTGAAGTCTTTATGAGCGTGTATGCTAGAAATAGTCGAATTGCTTCGATACGTGCAACCGGAGCATACGTCTCGTCGTAGTCAATTCCTGATAACTTCACCGTCCTCGTTCTTCTTATTCTTGAACCCATTTAGTTCCAATAATTGTTTTTCCATGCGGTCTATGAACTAATGTCCAAACTCGTAAACGCTTGAATTGGTTGAGTACATCTTGCATCGCGATTACCTAATTCGGGTCTTTAAGGGCTTCGGCTACCTTAATTGGTTCGTTTTGGCTTAAGAATCATGCGAATAATCCGCTTTGTGTAGACTTCCTAGTGCGTACTCCACTTGAAGGATCACCGATAATTTAGGCGATAGGATGAGCTCGAGTCCATTTGCATTCATGAGGAAGAACCGAAGTAAATTCATCGTTGATTTGTAGATCGAGACTTCTTGGATTTATGGGCTGATCATTCGTAATTGTGAAATTTAATTCTGAAGTTGAATTGAAATGTATTTCGTCATCGGCATTGGTAGGAGATGCAGCAGTAGTTGAAGATTCAGAATTCAAAGAATCTAGAACATTTGTTGAAATCTGAGGATTGTGAGTCTCAATTTGAATATCTTCTGTAGAGGGAGAAGGAGCGTTGCTTGGTATAGAATGACACGAAACAGGCATTTGAGACTATTTCCGATAAAAATGTTCAAATAGAGAGTCCAAATATTCCAGGTCGACGGGAATTGCTTCTGTTGACTTTGAGGTAGAAGTTGTCGGAAGCTGTTGACTTTATGCCAACATGCTTATAAGCTCGAGTTTTGAACTATTTTCGAGAATAGTACGAGAAGACTTGATATAGATGCGGTATGCTTTAGAGGTGGATGAATATCCAACAAAGACGGCTTCCAATGCTTTAGGGTCGAACTTGCTTCGATGTTCCCGATCGTTGGCCGCAAAACATTTGCACCCGAATACTTTGAAGAAAGAGACATTCAGAATCCTTTGATTAATTATCTCATACGGCGTCTTTTCAAAGTGTTTGTGAATAATCGTTCGATCTTGCGTAAAGCATGCTGTACTCAATGCTTCAGCCAATAGAAAATGAGGGAGACGGGAATGTATTAGCATTGTTCTTGCAGCTTCAACTAAAGTCCGGTTCCTCCATTCTACGGCGCCATTTTGTTGAGGCGTTTTGGTGGCTGAAAATTGTTGAATAATTCCAAGTGACCGATAGTAGTTGCTGAGACGTTGATTCTTGAATTCAGTCCCGTTATCAGTCCGGATTACATGGATTTTCTTTTGCAGGAGATTCTGAGTCGCATTCACAAAGCTTATTATCAGGTCTCCATTCTCATTTTAGTTCGGAGATATCTTGTCCAGGTGTAGCGAGAATAATCGTCGATAATTACTAGCACATGTTTACGACCATTGATAGTTTGTGTACGCATTGGTCCACAAAGGTCCACGTGAAGTAATTCCAAGGGTCGAGATGTAGAAGCAACTTGCTAGAGTTTGTGTGATGCTCGCTTCATTTTTCCCATTTGACAAGCCGAACAATTATGCTCTTGCTGTATGGAAATCGTTGGTAGACCGTTGACCAACTTTTTTATAGAGAGTTTGTGAAGAGCTTTGATGTTTAGATGAGACAGACGATGATGCCATAAGTTGTTCCTCTTGATTGTAGTAGGTGAGATGAGGCAAACAGCTATCGAAGGTCGTAATGTTGTCAGATTGATGATCTATAGATTAGATCTTCGAGATCCTGTTAGAAGTTCTTGATTATGACTATTTAAGATTCTGCACTGATCAGCTAGAAACACCACTTGAAATCCTTTATCGTAGAATTGTCCTATGCTGAATAGGTTGTGTTTAAGACCTTGCACATAAGAGACATCTTTGATTGTCAGATTCTGCAGTAGAATATCTCCAAAGCCTAATATTGAAGCTGAACCGTTGTTGCCGAATTTGACCTTTCCGTTGTAATGGTCGTGGTAGTTGCTCAACAGTTCTTGATTTCCCCTCATATGTGTGGAGCAACCGGAATCTAAATACGACACATGATGGATCTGCATAGAAACATTTAGAGAGACTTAAGTACCCACTTAGTAATGGGTCCTATCGGATTAGCAGATTTGGTAGGTAAGGTTTGTTCATTTTGGTTCCTAAACCATTTATGCTCTTAGGTACCCAAACCAACTTCGAAGTAGTTGGTTTAAGTGGTACTTCTTTAGGCAACTTGGCCTTGTTGGCTTGCGTTGGCCTAAATGGTGTCTTGGGAACCAATTGAGGTTAAACCTTACATGGGAGGTTAATTTCAGCGCGGACAAATGTCTTACTAGTCTTAGTGCATGAGAACATCTTTTCTCTATCTAGTCACTTAAGGTGTTTGGATGAGTGTACTTTGACCGGATACCTTAAATGAGGACAAAAATGTATCGAGCTATAAGCTTTCTTTATAGCCGGATCTTGTTTCCTACGAGACTTAAGATTTGCATTTGTCTTAGAATGATGAAATATGTTTTTAGAAGTAGAGCCGATTTCAAAATTTGTGCTTTCAAAATTAATAGATTTTAACGCATAAGTGGAAGCAACAACATTAAAATTAGAAACGGATATCTTCTTACGAGTGTTCATAGTTTTTGATACAGAAGAATTTTTGAAAATAAATATTTTCTATCATTTTTCTTCTGAATTCTATCCTAGACGCTCTTTCCTTTGCATGCCTCACCTCCGGTGGATGGAGTAGAAAAAGAGTTAGTAAAAATCTGTTTTCCTTTTGAAGCATTTAAGGACTCTTTTCATCGCTTTACGCTTTTTAAAGAAGATTTGTCTTCTTTTAAAATATTTTGTAAAATAATGGGAGGTGTTTTCTTAGATTTGATCTTGTCCTTAATTAATGATTTTTCTTTCATAGTAAAATCTGGACAAGATTTTAAAATCGAGGAAGTTTTGAGATTAGAAATCTCCAATAAAAGCTCATTCTTTTCTACTTTGAATTCTTTCTTTTTGTTTCTAAGGAAGAGTTTAAATCAACTATTTTCTTAATAATAGCAGGAATATAACAGAAATTAGAATTTTGAAAATGATCAATTTTTTTCTTCCTTAACTTTAGGAAAATCTTCTAACGGATATAATGAATTATAGTCACTAGACAGGTTGACTTCCCGTGTCTTGTAACTACTATTCAAATCGGTGTAGTCAAAGGGGATATCAGTCCTATTAGTGGCTTTTCGTTTAGATTCTTCTAAGACATTTATTTCAGAATAATTAGTAAAGGTCATTAGAGAAGTTAATCCTTATCCCATATACTTGATATCATATAATTGTATGAAATTAACTTTTTTCAAGTTACAGGGATTGTTAAAACCTAACCCTTCTTTAAGATTATAAAATTCTATATCATGAGGTTGATTTAGAAAGATAGTCTGATCCGTTTGCCCCCTTTTTGTTAGAAGATCGTCTAAAGTTTTAATCCTAGAGTAAAGCTTCTTACGTTCGTCAGAGATTTCCTTAAAATTATTTGTAGAAATTTCTAAATCTCTTTGACAATCGCTAAGAGTCTTACGAAGGTCATTTATTTTTATCTCGGAGGTAACTATCCTAGATTCAAGACTAGTTATGGTTTCCTTAGCATTAGATAAGAGAATTTCTAAGTGAATTGTTCTATCTAATTGCTTTTGGAAATTATTTTCACTAAGGGATAGTCTCTCCTCTAATTCTTTTATGCTTTTTCGCTCATTTTTCATGTCAGAGTACTTAACTTGTAAAGATTATAACATGTTTAATAATGTAGAATTAGGCATTGTTACCTCTTGTGATGGGATTTATTTTTCTTCGTCATCCGACCTCCTTGATGAATTATCGTTTGAGGCGTCGTCAAGGTATGCCTTTAGAGCAAAATTTTCGTCTTCAGAATATGTGGTGTCTTCCAGCCAATAGAGCTACTCCAGCCTCTTTTTGTTTAGTTAGTTGGAATTTCTTGGAGTAGTAGTTGGCGTCTTTTTTCTTCGGAAGATTGCATTCTCTGGCAAAGTGCCCAATGTTTCCACAATTGTAACACTTTTGTGGTTCTTTGGCGTTTTTAGATTCTGACGACTCGGCCGGTCTTTCCTTGTGCTTGGAGCTTGATGTCCAAAGTCGATTAGCCGAAGAGGAAGATTTTTTTTATAGAACTTTTTGCTCATCATCTTAGTAATGAGAGCCAATTATTTCTTGAACTCTTTCATATATGGCTCAGAGTCTGATTCTGATTGGTCTTCATCTTCTGAAGAATTGGGCAATTTGATGCTTTTATCCTTGCGAGATCTTCCTCGTGTTGAGCGGGATTATCAAAGACGGCGTGTATATCCATTTCGTCCAAATCCTTGTTTTGACGGATTTGCATGGATATTTTCTTCCACTCCAGTTGAAGAGAAGAGAGAAATCAGATGTTGACCTCCATGTTGGTCTTGAAAATTTCTATCTTCCTCATCTCATTAAGAAGAGTTAAATAGCGTTGATAGAGTTCATAAACGTTTTCCTCCGACTTGGCTTTGAATGAGTCGTAAGCGGTGAGAATATTCGCTTTCTTGGCGTTGACTCCGACTTCGGTCCGTTGCATCATTTTGTGGAGCCGTCCCACATAGCTTTCGCACTAGATAGACTATCTATTTGCATATAGATGCCATTCAGAATTCCTTGCCTTAGGAAATTTTTGGCTCCTAAATCTGCTTTGGCTCGTAATCGCTGCCCCTCGGTGTATTCACTAAGAATTTTGAGTCTTCTAGTGGTGGGAATGGGAGGATTATTAGTGGCATCACCTTCTGAGCCAAAATTGAGCGGGACCTTCTTCAACTGAAGTTATCAAATTTGTAGCTTGATCTTTTGTTTCCAAGAAGTTCATGAATCGACTTCTCCATACGGTGTATTCGCCTCTTCGTAGAATTGGAGGGCGAACGTCGTTTCCGAGTGAGTAAGCAACCATTTGTAGTTGATTGGTAGGATCTTCGTGAAAGTTTGGAATCGAAATGGTAAAAGTGCTTCACAAGTGAAAAACTTCGTTAGTAATGTTTGATTCGTACTTTAAGCAATTTCCTTTTCGAACATATTTTTCAGTTGTTAAAGAGAAATTGTTTTGATTTTTTAAAAATATTTGATATAAGAATTGATACTTCAAAATTTTGCTAAAGAATTTTGAATTTATGATAAAAAAATTTCAGTATCGAAGAAGATAATTCGGAGCAGTGTAAAATGTGTGTGTGATTCAAAAGTTCAGTGGTCGAAATATTTTTTCGAGCAGTAAAGTTTTCGATTTAAAACTTTTCGAACCTTTAATCGAAAAAGATTTTCGATCATATAAGTTTTTCGTGGTATTTATCGAAAATTATTTTTCGAACGTAAGAGTTTTGCAAAGTGTTTCTCCTATCGAAAAATAGTTTGTCGAGTAATTGTTGATCGCAAAAACTTTTATCGAAATATTTTGGTAAGTTTGACTCGAATTTTTTACTAAAAGTTTTTCGAGTGTGAATTATTCCATCGAAATATGTTTTCGCTAAATTTTGACTCGAAAATTTAAATGATAAAAAATCATGAGATCGAAAAACTTGTTTTACTATTACAAGTTTTTCGAGTCAAAATTAGATATTTATTTAGTGAAAACAGTATCCTTCGAAAAAAAATACGCTTTATTACGTTCGAAAAAGATATTTATGTATGAATCGAAAAACTAATTATCGAAAATAATGTTTTTCGAGTCTTATATTTGAGTAAAACTGTTAGGTCCTAATTCATCAACTACCAAACAATCTAAGCATGAATTCTCGATATTCGAATAAGAAATCTTACCAATTAATTTTGGTCGAATATCCGCGTTGAGGATCTTGAGAGAGGTTTTGGTTGCCGAGATTATCGATAGTCTTCTCTCTCTTTTAATTTTTTTTAATTCGATCTTTTGTATTTCCGAATAATAAACTTGTATTGATTTTGATAGTGTACATCGTATTTATACCTATTTACATGGTATATTTACTATTTAGTCCTACACTGTCAAAACTACTAATTACGCCCCTAATTACAAGGATAATAAAATAACAAAGCACAATTCTAAATTCTCTTCAATCCCCCCCTTTGTGCTTGTTTTGTTTCAGCTCCTTTTATCCTTGTCGGGCGTAAGACGATTTCCGTAATCCCAATGCTGTCTCGTACCGTCGAACAGCATTCCTCAGCTCCAACCTCTCATTAATTGCATCCAGAAGCTCATTTAAGAGTGGGGCCTCTTCTTCACAAAGATCTTGGAAGATTGTCTCTTCGGTGATCTCTCCCAATCTTTTCCGGATGTTCTTCCTCACTAACTTTAATGTCCCGTCACAGAACTTGTGGATCTCTGACTTCATCATAGCTCTCGTCTTTCCAATGGTTGGATTCCGATAAGTTATGGCGAGGCCAGGGTTCTTTAATATGTAGTTCTCGGAAAAATTGTTGAGTGGGAAGCCCTTAATGAGCTGAGACTCCATGTTCACCTTCTTCATATTGTTCTCTATAGCAATTTGAAGGTCATGTGCGGTGTGATACTTGATCTGCCGCACCATGAATCTCTTCAATCCCTAGAGTCCTTCAGTCTTGATATATCCGGAGGGCGTCTGCTATTTTCTCTTGTACATCTGATACAGACGGTAGACCTCATCTGGTTGAAGGAAAGGGAGATAGCTTTCATCTATCTCTTCTCGAATGCGGTTGTTGTTCGCTCGCTCAATGAGGTAAATAGGGGTAGGGTAGCTTCCGATCGTATGCGAAACTCCGATGAGTTGGAGAATCGGTGGCTTGTCCCTGAAGTTTTTCTTCAATTGATCAGTTGGGATGGCACTTCGATTGGGGCAAGATAGTTGAGCACGAAGATGTGCTCCATTTTCTTCCTATCTTCCCAGTGTGAGATGCCCCAAAGATTTAGTTCGTTAAGCTTCTTTATCCGGTTTGGAGCCCTCCAGATCTGCTTTCTAATATCTTCAATAAACGGAACTTCAATTCTGATATTTTCCAACGGCGTCCCGACTCTAATTGTCCCTTTTGATAAGCGGGGAGGAGAGTCGACTCTCTGCCTGATCATTTCTGGTAGCTCTGGGAGAGCAGAATTATAGTTCTCGCCTTCTTGAAGTTCCTCATCTTCAAGCAGCACCAAGTCCACTGAAGCTTGTTGTTAGAAATATCTGACATTGGAGAGTCGAGCTTGAGCAGGTTCCTCTGGTTCCCATTGCATCATCCATTTCTCATTTAAGATATAATCTTCTACGATCAGATGTGGATCGTAGACAACTGCTTTTGATTCTCCTTGGAGGAGGTTAGAGGTCGGGATTGGATTTGGATTTGTAGGAGAGGGAGGTAGTGTGTGGGATATGGTGGGTGATGTATTTGTTTGTTGGCGGGTTGTGGGTTGCGTGGTTGGTGGGTTTGAGAATGATCCTCCAGCTTCTTGAGTGTTCGTTCGTTCTCGACTCACACCACGGCCGCTTCGTGTGGTCTGCTGCCATTTCTCCCCTTCATGACGATCCGGATCATGACTTCTTTTTGTGCGGGAACATTCTTCTCGGCACCTTGTTTGAACGGGCGGCTCGGGTTCATCTACGAGTCTTTTGTAGAGACTCTCCTCAGCGGGGGTCCTGGTCTCTAAGGCGAGGAGTCGGGAGATGAGTATGTCATGAAGCTGGGTGATCGGGATGGTATATGGGTTGGATGGGGGTGTGTATTGTGGTGGTAAGAGGTGGTGAGGAGACGGGGGTGGTTTGGGTTTGGGTCGGAGCAGCCTCGGAGACTGGTGCTTTCCCGGTATCTCTTCGGGAAGTCTCGATGGCCTTAAGCATTCGGTCCATCAGGCGATCTTCGAGAGAAGAGATGGCTGTGGAGAGTGCTTCTTGTAAGCGTTGCTCCGTCACGATCATCGGTGGAGTGGGGCCAGGGAGGCGCTCCACTGTCACAACATCGGAAAAGGTTTCCGAAATAGGTCTTGAAATTCTGGAACGTCCGGGACATCCGTTATCAACCCTGAAGTCACCACTTCAATGGGTTGGCCTATTGTTTACTTCGAAGATATCGGGGGTCCAATATGGCTTCCGTCCAGTCCTTGAGATGATACAATAGATATCACCTCTATGGGTGTTAAGATAGATTCAATTTGAATGTGTGGTTGGCTGATCCGTTGTCGTTGGAGGTGTTGTCACCGAAGCCGGTAGTATTGAAGGAGATACAAACGGGGCCGATGGTTGCTGTCGGCAAGAGCCCCTTCTTTGGAATTAGTATTCTTCATCCGATTCAGTGGCCTCAGGAGATACATCGTGAGGAACACCTTCGGGCTCGACGATCTCTGTCTCTTGAGCCGTGGCTTCAGGCTCGGTTGTGTCCACCAACAATTCCCTTTGAGAAGACGCCGGAGCTTGATCCGAGGCCCGTACCACCTCCTCCGTGATGGAGTTATTTTGACAGTAGTTTTGATAGGTCTCGTCTGTTGGATTAGCTAGTCTGAGCAGCTCCAATAGGATCAGCATCGGTGAAAGAAGCGAAGGCGAGGTGGAATGTATTCTCCAACCGGTGGTAGTCTCGGGATCTCTGGATGAACGTCCATAAAGTGTGAGATCAGCACCGGGAATCACCGTACATACGAGAGAGATTTAGCCTTCAACTTGGTCTCCCTTTGACGTATCTGGTCCGCTAGATCATTCCATATCAGCTGGGCCACGTCGTATTTCTTTGAGAAAACCACTCCATGGAAGATGCGAAGGATATTCCGGTTCGCCTTGTCGAAGCCGGAGTGTTTTGGGGAGAGGCATTTATTGATTATGCCGAACAAAGTCCTCCACGGGTGTGGGATCCCGCTGTTTTGAAAATTCACCAATTTGGTTAGCGAGGGTTTGTACCCCATTCGGAGCATATCTTCTACGATCTCCGCGTCCGTTGGAAGTTGATCATAGTTGTCGTAGTGCGTGAGATCGAGCACCATGGCCATCAGATTTTTGGTCAGGGCGACATGTCTTGTATTGATCTTCGACATGTATTCCACGCTATCGCCATTGACAAAACTCTGCATACTTCCCCATAATTGCTGGAGATAGACCATTGGTACGGTGGACGTCGTGGTCAAAGCTGGCCATAAGGGTGTCCTTTGAGTATGGAGATGATAACTTCATGACACTGAATGTAGCAAGGTCTACTGGTAGTTGTTGTCTTGGACTGGCATGTATCTTCCAGAAGGGTAGATGTTTGGGTAGTTTGGAGTTGACATTCCTGTAATGAATGAAATAAAATTCATAAGATGGGAAATTTAATATGCGAATAAATGGGATTAAAAATGTGCTTAGAGAAATTTTGAAAATTTTAAGTGTTAAGGTTTATTTTGTAAAGTTGACTAAGTCTCACAAGAGTATTTTTATTCGATCGGGAATTTATTCGAATGTTAATTTTCGAAGTCTTTTTCAATGCTAAGCGTCTTGAACAAAAACTTAAAAAAATTTCTAAGTCTTTTTTAGCGTGTTTTTATTCGAGTGACAATTTATTCGATCGAATAAAAATGTGTCGAATAACTCAAGTTTTTCGCCGATGACTTTTACGATCGAATAAAATGTTATTGAAAACAATAGTTTTTCGCTGAGAAATTTTTCGATCGAATAAAAAGTTGTCGAAAAACTTATGTTTTTCGCCGCGTAGTTTTGCGATCGAATAAAAGAATATCGAAAAACATAATGTTTTGCCGCTTATTTTTGCGATCGAAAAATTTAATTGAAAAATTAAGTTTTCGCCGCGAAGTTTTACGATCGAATTAAAATATATCGAAAACAAAAGGTTTTCGACGTTGAGTTTTGCGATCGAATAAAACTTAACGAAGACAAAAGTTTTCCGACGACACTGTTTGCAATAAAAACTTTTTCGATCGAAAAATTTTCAAATCAAACAGTAAACGCATAACACGTAAATTTCGATTTCTGGGTAAATCATGAGTAAACGCATAACAGTTGCGAATCCAAATATCATGCTGTTAATCCAAACAGTCGAGTTTAAACACGTTGATTTGAGAGTTTAAAATCGTTTTTAGTCGAAAAAGTATGAAAACGAAATTTCTTCAAATGTTTTCGAGAAATTGCTTGGGAATCGTGTGTTTTTTACCGGATAGTGATTCAAAACGTGTTTCTACCTTCGAAATCGACGAGTTTAAAGAAAAATATCCGAAGATTGATAGGTTTGGTTGGAATCGCCGAAGTGAGTTCGAAGAGTGTTTGGAAGTCGAAAAGTTTTTCGATGAGAAATGTGTTGCGTGTGAGTGAGTTTTTTGATCGATAAAGTGGTATTAAAACTTTACGATCGGGTAAGGTAAAAATACATTGGGCTGAAACAAAATATTTTGGCCTTTAGTTAAATTCAGGTCTGAAAAAAATCTTTTATGGATTAACCCAAAAATACATTGCATAATACTCCTTGTATTCCTGAAAAAAATGAAATTATCTCCTAATGTTAATGAAATTCAACATTTGACTCCTCGGATGAGCTCGAAATTTGCTGTGATGCTTAGAAAAAAATATTAGAAGTCATGTTTTACAAGTAAATCTAGGAAATAAGAACAAATTCTCATGTAAAACTCCCCCTCAAAAATTGCATGATTTAACTTTTCGTCATCTAAGCACATACTTAGTACAAATTGGCATATAAAAATTTACTATGTAAGTACAAGTAACGCATTTTAAGCAATTCAACATAGATTCACTAAAATTTTGCGTTTTTTTCAAAAAAAATTCTCATTTTATCAATTCTAAACCAATGTATGTATTAATGCATTTAAAATGTGCGATTGATATTTTCAATAAACAATTTCAAAAATATTTTTGTTTTGGGGTCAGATGGGACATTTTGAACATTATCACGCAAACATTTCTCATGACATATAAAATAATGATTTGCCATAAAATCATGTAACTAGACTAATATTCTAAGATCATAGTATGAATCACTTCGACAACTCTCGCAAGTTTCGCTCATACCATTCAATTTATTTTTATCATGGAAATATTTAGTAGATATATCACTCATATCATCACGACAAAATTATATCAATTAATTTTTTACTATAGTGTTTTTAATCAAGTTACAAGTGAAAGTTCATCATTTTGAATCAAAGGGACTTTTAAGGGATTATTTTTAGGCTCTGACTAACAGGGTAGGAAATTTGGGTTAGTGAGCTTAAAAATACTTCAGTTCCAGTGGCCCTTTTGTGAAATTATGTTCTGATCCTTTTGCTTTTCTTTTCTTTTCTTTTGTACTTGCTCGAGATGATTTTCGTCTTCTTTTCAAGGCTTTGAGAGATGAGATCTTCTTTGTTTTTGGGTCGAGACTGTGTTCCTTATGAAAGTTTCACAGTTATGGAGTTCGAACCCAAGACTGTGTTTCCCTTCTCGTTTTCTTTACATAAGATCTAGATTATCATTGGAGAAATTCACTTCAAGGTGCTTCTCTTCTAGGAGTATACGAGATTATCTAGGAGAAGTTCACAGTTAGATCCGTGTTTCTCTTCTATAATGATTGAGAAATTCTTCATGTGCATCTCTTTTGCTCTCCCCCTCTGTTTCTTGATTGAGTAACCTCGAATCTTGTGAATAAGGTTGAAGGCTTAATTTGGTTTGATAAAGAAAAGGAATGTCGGAGAAGGCCTAAAGGGGATTTCTAAAGGAAAAATTAAATGATTGATAATTTGGGTTAAGTGATGAATTTCCTAATATGCCCTTATCATTTTCATGACGAATTAACACAAAAGTAAGAATGAAGCTATGAAGTACAAACCAAAGAATAGTCATTTGAAGTGTGACACACTCAAGAAAAAGTTATTGAGGTTCAAATTCTCACATATATGATGTGGCTTTGTGTCTAGTGAAACAAACGAAGCTCTTTGAATAAAAGAATGTGACGTGAATTTTTAGGCAAAGAACTAAGCATATATATCGAAGAAATATTTTTGTGAGTAATTCAAAATAGGCAAAATTATCGTCATCCCCCATTTTTTATTATTCTTTATATATACTATTATATAAAAAAAATTGAAAGATAGTGTCACGCAAGATAATCAAGGAATATCGAGAAGCACATAGAGTATCAAATAGAAGCATAGTAGAGCATGTAAAGCACATGTCAAGTAAAATCGAGATTCAACATGTCTAATTTAACAATAAGGAATTGGAATCGTTTTTCATCCAATGCCTTAGTGAATAAGTCGGCAAGTTGAAGCTCCGTTTTAACAAAATACATATCTATAGTGCCTTTTTCTACATGATCTTTTATAAAATGATAGCGAATATCTATATGTTTCGTGCGTGAATGATGAACATGATTGCAAGTAATGGCAATAGCACTTTGAGAATCACCGTAAATGAGAATGTTATTAAATTCAAACCCGTAATCACGTAGTTGTGTCCGCATCCATAGAATCTGTGAGAAACAGCTGGCAGCCGCAGCGTATTCTGCTTCGGCCGTCGAAGTTGACACGCAATTTTGTTTCTTGGAGGACCAGCAGACCAACTTTTTGCCTAGAAATTTGTTCTGCCAGACGTGCTTTTTCTGTCCATTCGACAACCTACATAGTCAGCATAAGTATAGCCAATTAATCTTATGTCAGTATCTTTAGGATACCATAGCCCTAAGTTTGGAGTTCTTTTGAGATATCGTAGAATTCTCTTGACGGCATTCATGTGGGACTCCTTTGGGTCAGCTTGAAAGCGGCACATAGGCAAGTTCCGAACATGATGTCGGGTTGGCTGGACGTCAATTAGAGAAGAGATCCGATAATGCTCCGATAGGTTGTGATGTTGACGGCCTTTCCAGACGGATCAGCATCCAATTTGCAGTTTGTTGCCATGGGAGTATTCATCGGTGTGCTCTTGTCTTGATTAAGTCTCTTCAGAATACTCGGATATACTTGGTTTGACTGATGAAGATTCCATCTTCGAGTTGCTTTACTTGTAATCCAAGAAAGAATTGGAGTTCTCCCATTAAGCTCATCTCGAATTTGGTCTTCGTGAGATTACCAAATTTCTGACAGAGACGTTCATTTGTCGAGCCAAAAATGATGTCATTAACGTAAACTTGAACGATTATCAAGTCTTTACCTTACCTTTTGAGGAAGAGTGTCGTATTGATTGCTCCTCTGATGAAGTTGGACTTGACTAAAAATTCGCTCAGAACTCATACAAAACACGAGGGGCTTGTTTTAGTTCATAGAGAGCTTTGTCCAATCGATAGACATAATCAGGAGGTTTTCGTGCACGAACCCGTCGGGTTGAGCGACATAGACTTCTTCTTTTAATAAGCCGTTGAGAAAGGCGGTTTTAACATCCGCTTGATAGAGTTTGAATTCTCAATACGTGCAATCGGAGCATACGTCTCGTCGTAGTGTCAATTCCTTCTTGTTGATTGTATCCCTTAGCGATGAGGCGTGCTTTATTACTGATGATTTCGCCATCGTCATTCTTTTTGTTTTTGAAAACCCATTTAGTTCCAATGATTGTTTTGCCTTGAGGTTGAGGAACTAATGCCCAAACTTGTAGACGCTCGAATTTGTTAAGTTCATCTTGCATTGCGATTACCCAATCCGGATTTTTAAGAGCTTCGGCTACCTTAATTGGTTCGTTTTGGCTTAAGAAGCATGTGAATAAGCAGCTTTTTGTGGACGTCCTAGTGCGTACTCCACTTGAAAGATCACCAATGATTTGGTTAATAGGATGAGCTTGAGTGCACTTGCGTTCATGAGGAATAACCGAACTAGATCCTTCATTGGTTTGGGGATCGAGACATCCTTAATTGATATGGGCTGATCATTCGTAGTTGGGAAATTCAATTCTGAGATTGGATGGGAAGGAATTTCTTCATCTGCATTTGTAGGAGCTGCAACACTAGTGGAATATTCAGAAGTAGGAGAATCCGTAACATTTGTCGGAGTTTGAGGATTATGAGTCTCAATTTGAATTTCTTCCATTGAGGGAGAAGGAGCACTGCTCGGTATAGAATGAGACGAAGCAGGCATTTGAGACTCGTTCCGATAAAAATGTTAAAATAGAAAGTCCAAATCTTCTAGGTCAGCGGGAATTGCTTCTCTTGACTTTGAGGTAAAAGTTGTCGTAAGTTGTTGACCTTGTGCCAACACGCCTATAAGCTCGTGTTCCGAACTACTTGAGGTAGACGCGATATGATTTAAAAGTAGAAGAATATCCGACAAAGATGGCCTTAGATGCTTTGCTTCAATGGTCCCGATCGTTGGCCAGAAAACATTTGCAACCGAATACTTTGAAGAATGAGATATTCACGATTCTTTGATTAATTATCTCATACGGCGTCTTTTCAAAGCGTTTGTGAATAATCGTCCGATTTTGCGTAAAGCACGCGGTACTCACTGCTTCAGCCAATAGAAAGTGAGGGAGACCGGAATGAATCAGCATTGTTCTTGCAGCTTCAACAAGAGTCCAGTTCTTCCGTTCTACGATGCCATTCTGTTGAGGCGTTTCAGCGGCTGAAAATTGTTGAATAATTCCAAGTGACTGATAATAATTGTTGAGACGTTGATTCTTGAATTCATTTCCGTTATCAGTTCGGATTAGTTGGATTTTCTCTTGCAAGAGATTTTGAGTCGTATTCACAAAGCTGATTATCAAGTCTCTAGTCTCATCTTTTGTTCGGAGCTATCTTGTCCATGTGTAGCGAGAATAATCGTCAATAATTACTAACACATATTTACGACCGTTGATACTTCTTGTACGCATTGGTCCACAAAGGTCCATGTGAAATAATTCCAAGGGTCGAGATGTAGAAGCAACTTGCTTGAGTATGTGTGATGCTTGCTTCATTTTTCCCATTTGACAAGCCGAACAAGTATGCTCTTGATGTATGGAAATAGTTGGTAGACCGCGTACCAACTTGTTGATTGAGAGTTTGTGAAGAGCTTTGAGATTTAGATGAAACAATCGTTGATGTCATAAGCTGTTCCTCTTGATTGTAGTCTGTGAGATGAGGCAAACAACTGTCGAAGGTCGAACTGTTGATAGATTGATGGTGTATAGATTTGATCTTCGTGATCCTGTCAGAAGTTCTTAATTCTGACTATTCAAAATTATGCACTGATCAGCTAGAAACACCCCTTGAAATCCTTTGTCGCATAATTGTCCTGTGCTAAACAGATCGTGTTTAAGACCTTGGACGTAAGAGACATCTTTGATCGTCAGATTCTGCAGTAGAATATCTCCAAAGCCTAGTATTGGAGCAGAATCGTTGTTACCGAATCTGACTTCTCCGTTGTAACGGTCTTGGTAGTTGCTCAACGGTTCTTGATTTCTCGTCATGTGTGTGGAGCAACCAAAATCTAAATACCACACATGATGGATCTGCATAAAAAATTTTAAAGAGACTTAGGTACCCACTTAGTAATGGGTCCTCTCGGATAGCAGATTTGATAGGTAAGGTTTGTTCATTATTGGTTCCTAAACCATTTATGTTTTTAGGTACCCAAACCAACTTGGTATTAGTTGGTTTAAGTGGTACCTTTAGGCAATTTTGGCATTTTGGGCTTGCGTTGGCCTAGATGATGTCTTGGGAACCAATTGAGGTTGAACCTTACATGGGAGGTTAATTTCAGCGCGGACAAATGTCTTATTACTCTTAGTGCATGAGAAAATCTTATCTCTAGCTAGTGTCTTAAGGTGTTTGGCTGAGTGTAGTTTGATGGGATACCTTAAATGAGGACAAGAATGTATCGAGCTATAAGCTTTCTTTATAGCTGGATCTTGTTTCCTACGAGACTTAAGACTTAGAATGATGGTTTATATTTTTAGAAGTAGAGACGATTTCAAAATGTGTGCTTTCAAAATTAATAGGCTCTAACACATAAGTGGAAGCAAAAACATTAAAGTTTGAAACGGCTGTCTTCTTGCGAGTGTGCATAGTTTTTGATACAGAAGAAAATTTTTAAAATAAGACATTTCTATCATAGTTTGAAATTCTTTCTTTCTGTTTCTAAGGAAGCGTTTAAATCAGTTATTTTCTTAATTATAGTTGGAATATAACAGAAAGTAGAATTTTTAAAATGATCAATATTTTCTTCCTTATCTTTAGAAAAATCTTCTAGGGGATATAATGAATTATAATCACTAGACAAGTTGAGATTCCTTGTCTTGTAACTATTATTCAAGTCAGTAGTCAAAGGGAATCTCAGTCCTATTTGTGGCTTTTCGTTTAGATTCTTCAAAGGCATTTATTTCTGAAGAATTAGTAAAGACCATTCGAGAAGTTAAACCTAATCCCATGTACTTGATATCATATAATTGTTTAACATTGACCTTTTTCAAGTTACAAGGATTGTTAACACCTAAGTCTTCTTTAGGATTATAAAATTCTATATCAAGAGGTTGATTTAGAAAGATAGTTTGATCCGTTTGACCCTTTTTCGTTAGAAGATCATCTAAAGTTTTAATCCTTGAGTAACGTTTCTTACGTTCGTTAGAGATTTCTTTGAAATTATTTTTAGAAATTTCTAAATCTATCTGACAATCGATAAGAGTCGTATAAATGTCATTGACTTTTGTCTCAGAGGTAGCTATGGTTAATTCAAGACTAGATATTTTTTCCTTAGCGTTAGATAAGATAATTTCTAGATGAATTTTCTTATCTAATTGCTTTTGGAAATTGTTTTCACTAAGAGCTAGTCTCTCTTATAATTCCTTTGTTCCTTTCCGCTCATTTTTCATGTTAGAGTACTTAATATGTAATGATTCTAACATGTTTAATAATGTGGAGTTAGACATTGTTACCTCTTGTGATGAAGAATATGCTTTATCGCCGTCGTCGTCAGACCTTCTTGAAGAGTTATCATTTGAGGTGTTGTCGAGGTATGCCATTAGAGCGAGATTTTCGTCTTCAGAATCTGTAGTGTCTTTCAGCCAATGCTCTTGTTTGGCCATCAGTGATAGTCCAGCCTCTTTTTGTTTAGTGAGTTGGAAATTTTTGGAGTAGTAGTTGGCGTCCTTTTTCTTGGATAGCTTGCATTCCCTGGAGAAGTGCCCTATCTTTCCAAAATTATAGAATTTTTGTGGTTCTTTGGTGTTTTTAGATTCTAAGGACTCGGCCGGTCTTTCCTTGTGCTTGGAGCTTGATGTCCGAAGTCTATTGGCCGAAGAAGAGGATTTCTTTTTATAAAACTTTTTGCTCATAATTTTAGAAATGAGAGCCAACTGTTCCTTGAACTCATTCATATCGGGTTCGGAGTCCAATTCAGATTCGTCTTCATCGTCTGAAGTACTTGGCAACTTGATGCTTTTATCTTTGCGAGATCGACTTGTTTTTCTTTCAGAACAAGAGCTATAGAATCGTTGATCTGCTTGCCCTTAAGTTTTTTTTGTATCTCGCTTATATCTTCCTCGTGTTGGGCGAGATTATCCAAGACGGCGTGGATATCCATTTCGTCTAAATCCTTATTTTGACGGATTTGCATGGATATTTTATTCCACTCCGGTTGAAGACAAGAAATAATTCGGATGTTGACCTCCATGTTGGTCTTGAAGATATCTATCTTCCTCATCTCATTAAGAAGAGTTAGATAGCGTTGATAGAGTGCATAAACGGTTTCCTCTACCTTGGCTTTGAATGAGTCGTAAGCAGTTAGAATATTCGCTTTCTTGGCTTTGACTCCAACCTCGGTCCGTTGCATCATCTTGTGGAGCTCGTCCCACATTGCTTTTGCACTAGATAGACTATCTATTTGCATATAGATGTCATTCGGAATTCCTTGAATTAGGAAAGTTTTGGCTCCTAAATCTGCTTTAGCTCTTAATCGCTCCCCCTCGGTGTATTCACTAGGAATTTTGAGTCTTCCTGAGGCGGGAATGGGAGGATTATTAGTAGCATCGCCTTCTTGGATGAGCCAAAATTAAGCGGGACCTTCTTGAAGAGAAGCTATCAAATTTGTAGCTTGCTTTTTTCTTTCCAAGAAGTTTATGAATCGGCTTCTCCATACGGTGTATTCGCCTCTTCGTAGAATTGGAGGGCGGACGTCGATTCCGAGTGAGTAAGCTTCCATTTGTACTTGATTGGTAGGATCTTCGTGAAAGTTTGGAATCGAAATGATAAAAGTGCTTCACAAGTGACAAACTTCGTTAGTAATGTTTGTTTCGTACTTTAAACAATTTTCCTTTCGTACCTATTTTGGTTGTTAAAGAGATTGTTTTGATTTCGAAATAAATATTTGATATGATAATTGATACTTCAAAATTTTGCTAAAGAATTATGATTTTAAGATCGAAAATTTTTAGTATCGTAGAAGATAATTCGGAGACAAATATTTTTCGTAAGGTTTGAAATTTACGAATTTTGATTTCTTTCAAAATAGTGTAAAATGTGTGTGTGTTTGAGCAGTGATCGTAAAATTTTTCGAATAATAAAGTTTTCGATTAATAAATTCGAACCTATGATCGAAAAAGATTTTTGATTGTATAATTTTTTCGTTGTATTTATCGAAAATTATTTTTCAAACGTAAGATTGTTGAAAAGATAATCTATCGAAAAATATTTTGTCGAAAAAATATGTTAATCGCAAAAACTTTTATCGAATAACTTGTAATCGAAAAATTAATGGTGATCGAAAAATTTCGTTTTGTTAGACACAAATTGTTGACTAAAAGTTTTTGAGTGAAAATTTTTCGATCGAAAATATGTTTTCTCTAATTTTCGACTCGAAAAATTTATACGCTCGAAAAAATTTATATATGAATCGAAAAACTAATTCGTTTTTCGAGTCTTATATTTGAGTAAAACACACGAGAACAGTGTTTGTCGACGAAAAATTTCTCAGCTGCACACTTATTCGAAAAAACTATTTTTTGACCCATGTTTTTCGATCGAAGAACTGATCGAAGAACACCAAAGTTCAATGTAACAGTGAAAATTCCAGATTCGACCAAGATGTTCAAGTTAGGTGGTGGAATTCTGGATAATCACTCGTTTAATAGTTCTTAATATGAACAAACACAGGATCAACCACGTTTTTTAGCAAAATATATCGAATATGAAGAAGATCAAATCGGAATCAAAACTTGATCGCAAACGCAAATATAGATCGAAATCGAAAATCTGAATTAATCTAGTTCTAAACTTTTGAAATCAGTACGTAAATCATTCCTAACATATAAACTATCACTTAATCAACAAGATCATCAACAAACAAAGCAAATATTAAGCGCATTGATCAAAATATATTTCACGTATGTTTTCGATCGATAAATTTGGAAAAGTATTTTGATCTTATAATCGTGAATTCAATCCAAACGCGATCAAGATATGCTCTAATACCAATTGTTAGGCCTATTATAACAACTAACGATCGATCTAAGCATGAATTCTAGATATTCGAATGTAAATCTTACAAATTACCTTCGATCGAATATGTTCTTTGAAGATGTTGACAGAGACAGAGTTTTTCGATTGTTTCTCTCTCTCTTAGAATGTGAATTCAATGCTTATAATTTTTTCGAAAATGAACTTGTGTATTGATTTCGATAGTGTACAATGTATTTATACCTATTTTCATGGTATATTACTATTTAGTCCTACACTATTAAAACTACGAATTACGCCTCTAATCACAAGGATAACAAAATAACAAATCAATATTCTATTATCTCTTCACTTTTCGATCGAAAAACTCATTCTCACGCAACATATTACAGCCAAAAAAGTTTTCGAATTCTGTGAAAACTCGCTGAATTTGAAGATAGAAACCCGTTTCGGATCATTTTTTTTTTCAGAAACGCACGAATCACGACAGTTTCTCAAAATCATTTGACGAAATTTTTTACTTCGCAACTATTTCGACTGAAACGACTTAAAAACTCAAAATTAACGTGTTTAAACTCGACCATTCTGATTAGAAGCATGATATTTGGATTCGCAACTGATTTATGATCATTCCGAGTCCAGATTAACTCATGATATACCCAGAAATCGTCATTTTGTTTTAAGCATTTACTGTTTGATTTCAAATTTTTTCGATCGGAAATGTTTTTATCGCAAACAATGTCATCATAGAATTTAGTTTTCGTTAAGTTTTACTCGATCGCAAAACTCAGCGCAAAAACCATATGTTTTCGATATGTTTTTATTCGATTGTAAAACTTCGCGGCGAAAACTTTAGTTTTCGATAAAATTTTATTCGATCGCAAAAATAAGCGGCGAAAAACGGAAGTTTTTTCGACAACAATCGCAAAATTATTATGCGAAATACTTTTGTTTTCGACAAATTTTTAATCGATCGTAAAAATCAGCGGCAAAAATCTTGAATTTTTCGATAAGTTTTTATTCGATCGAAAACTTAACGATCGAATAAGTTCATGCTCGAATAAAAACACGCTGAAAAGACTTAGCAAATTTTTCAATTTTTTTTGGTCTAAGTCTTTCGCTAATAAACTCTAACACTTGAAAATTTTTCTCAAAGTTCTCTATGTCATTTTCGCCATACACATCTACTTAGTAAAATTTGCATATGAATATTTCAATCTAATGAATTTTATTTCTTCTCTTCAGAAATGGCACATCAAGAATACTCCCATATCTACTCTTCTGAAAGTTGGATAATGGTCCACGACAACAACTGTCAATTGTACCTCGCCACGTTCTGGTGTCCGGATGAAATGATAATCTCCATCCTCAAAGGACATCCTCTATGGCCAGCTCAAACAATGACAACTTCTGTACAAATGGTCTACCTCCAGCAATTATGGGGATGTATAAAGAGCTACGTCGTCGGAGAGGTCGTGCAATACACAACAGAGATCAATAAAATACATGTCATAATTGACAAGAACCTACTGCCCATGGTGCTAGATCAACCGCATCACGACGTCTACGACCAACTACCAACAGATGCGGTGATCGTCAAGGATACGCTATGGATGAGATATAAGCCACCGCTGACAAAATTGGCTAATTTCCAAAACAGCGGGATCCCACATCCATGGAGGACACTGTTCGGCATCATCAACAAATGCATCTCCCCAAAGCACTCCGGTTTCGACAATGCGAATGGGAACATCCTCCGAATCTTTCACGGAGTCGCCTTCTCGAAAAAATACGACGTGGTCCAGCTAATATGGAACGACTTAGCGGACCAAATGCGTCAGAGGGAGACAAAATCACAGGCAAAGTTCCTCCCGTATGTCCGGTGGTTCCCGGTGCTGATCTCCCACCTCATGGATGTACATCCGGAGATCTCACGCCTACCACCTGTTGTAGGTTATATACCGCCGAGGCTGCGGTTCTTTCATGACCCGAAGGCAACTGATCTAGCACTCCAACCGATGCTGATCTCACTAGAGTTTTTGAGCAAGCTGATCCCACCGATGAGGCCTACCAGGACTATTGCCAAAACAATTCCATCACGGAGGCAATGGTACGGTCCGTCAAACAGGCTCTGGTGCCTCCAATGAGAATCCTTGGTGGTGACACACTAGCCCGAAGCCGCGGCTCAGGAGACAAAAATACCGGCTGTTGAGCCCGAAGATGTCCCTCAACATGCCGAATATCCTGAGGCCACCGAGTTTGATGAGGAATGCAGACTACAACGAAGGGGCTCACGCCGACAGCAGATCTCTGCCCCTTCTGCATCTCCTTATACACAAAAGGCTTTAGTGCTATATCCTCCACCACCATTGGTTCAGACAACCACACAGATTCGCATTGAATCTATTTCAACACCCATAGAGATGATACATTCTGTATCATCTCAAGGATTTGGTGGAAGCCCCATTGGACCCCCGACATCTTCGGAGCAAACAATGGGCTAACCCACCGAAGTGGTGACTTCTGAATTGTTAACGGATGTCCTTGAACGTTCCGGCATTACATGTCTTCTCCCTGGCGGCACGTCGGAAATCTTCTCCGATGTTGTGATAGTGGAGCGCCTCCCTGGCCCTACTCCTCCCATGATCGTGACGAAGCAACGATTGTAAGAAGCCCAATCCACAGCCATCTCTTCTCTTGAAGACCGACTGATGGACATGATACAATAAGCTATTGAGACTTCCCAACGGGATACCGGGAAAGCACCAGTCACAAAGGCAGTTCCGTCCAAAGCCCACACCACGCCCCTATCCTCACAACCACTAACCACCACCATACACACCCCCATACAACCCACCCTAACCACTCCATCTCAATCACCTTCTCTCATCAACACATACAACATCCCTATCACCCAGCTTCACGACATCCTCATCTCTCGCCTACTAGCCCTCGAGACCAGGACCCCAGTTGAGGAGAGTCTCTCTACACACGGCTAGTAGATGAACCAGAGCCACCCGCCCAAACATGCTGTCGTGAAGAAAGCTCCCGCACGAAGTGAAGACATGACGATGCCGATGATCTGGATCGTCATGAGGGGGAGAAACGGCAAAAGACCACACGAAGTGGCCGTGGTCAGAGTCGAGAAAAGCAAATAATGACTCGTGAAGCCGGAGGTTCATCCGCCAACCCACCAACCACACAACCCACTACCCGCCAACAAACAACCACTACATCCACCACATCCCACGCACAAACACTACCTCCCACAAGTCGAAATCCAATCTCGACCTCCAACCTCCTCCAAAATCAACCGGATGCCGTCGTCTACGATTCACATGCGATCGTAGATGATTACATCTTAAACGAAAAGTGGCTGACGCATGGGAACCAGAGGAAGCTGTTCATGCCAGGCTTTCCAAAGTCAGATACTTCTTACAACAATCTTTGATAGATTTGGTGCTGCTTGAAGACGAAGAACTTCAAGAAGGCGAGAACTATAACTACGCACTCCCCGAACTACCAGAGATGATCAGGCATCGAGTCGACTCCTCTCCTCGCTTATCAAAGGGGACTGTCGGAGTCGAAACGCGTTGGGAAAATGTACGGATTGAAGTTCAATTTATTGAAGATTTAAGGAAGCAGATTTGGAGGGCTCCTAATCGCATCAAGAAGCTTAATGATCGTACTTTATGGGGCATCTCCCACTGAGAAGAGAGGAAGAAGATGGAGCACATCTTCACGCTCAACTACCTTTGTCCGGATCGAAGTGGCATCCCAACGGATCAGCTCAGAAGAAATTTCAGGCACAAGCCATCGATCCTCCAACTAGTGGGCGTATCGCACACGGTTGGAAGCTATCCAACCCCAATATACCACATCGAGCGAGCAGACAACAACCATACTCGAGAGGAGATAGACGAAAGCTATCTACCATTCCTTCCACCAGACGAAGTGTATTGTCTGTTGCGGATGTACAAAACAAAATTCCAGACTTCCACTGGTTACATCAAGAAGGAAGGACTCGAGGGGTTAAAGAGATTCATGGTGCGGCAGATCAAATTCCACATCGCACACGACCTTCAAATTGTTGTAAAGAACAATATGAAGAAGGTCAACATGGAGTCTCCGCTCAAGAAAGGCTTCCTGCTCAACGACTTCCCAGAGAATTACATATTCAAGAAGCCAGGCCTTACCATAACTTATCGGAATCCAATTATTGGAAAGACAAGAGCAATGATGAAGTCAGATGTTCAAAAATTATGTGACGGGACGTTGAAGCTTGTGGAAGAACATCGAGAAGAGGTTGACGGAGATCACTGAAGAAACGATATTCAAAGACCTTGGTGAAGAAGAAGCCCCGCTCTTAAATGAGCTTTTGGATGCTATAAACGAGAGACTGGAGCTGAGGAATGCTGTCCGACACTACGAGACAACATTGGGATTGAGAAGATCGTTCTACACCCACAAGGATAAACAGAGCTGAAAAAAGAACAAGCACGAAGGGGGAGATTGAAGAAACATAGAAGTTGTGCATTGTTAATTAGTTATCCTTGTAATTAGAGACGTAGCTCGTATTTTTGTTAATGTAGGACTAACTTGTATATATACCATGTACAATTGAATCAATACACAAGTTTTCAGAAAAATCACAAAGTATTGCATTCGCATTCTGGAGAGAGAAAGACAATTGAAAACTTCCACTCTCTAATCGTTTATCTCTCCCAATCTTGAAACTCGATATTCAACCGAAGGTAATTCTCGAGATTTCTTATTCGAATTTGTAGAATTCATGCTTCGATTGATTGTTAGTTGATGAAACAAGACTTAACAGTACATTGTATATATACCTCGATACATGGTATATTTACTAACTAGTCCTACACTAACAAAAATACAAGCTACGCTCCTAATTACAAGGATAATTAATAAACAAAGCATAATTTCTATGTTTCTTCATATCGCAAAACAACTCGGCAAAAAACACAAGTTTTTCGACAACATTTTATTCGATCGCAAAACTCAGTGGCAAAAATCTTGAGTTTTCGTTAAGTTTTTATTCGATCGCAAAACTTATCGTTCGAATAAATTTTCGCTCGAATAAAACAACGCCGTAAACATTATACGCTTAAACACTTAGAAAATTTTCAAAATTTTCTCTAACTCATTTGATTATACACTTTAACACTTAGAAAAAAAAAATTCAAAATTTTTCTCAGTCATTCGTTACACATAAACACTGTTTACGCATTAACAACAATTTAAATTGAAAATTTTAAATTTTTTCAACATTCACAATTGCTTAATACAATTTGCATATGATTATTTCAATCTAATGAATTCTATTCATTTTTTTTTACAGGAAAGGCTCATCAAGAGCACTCCTTCATCTACCCTTCCGATGGTTGGCTGACCGTCCATGACAATAATTATCAGCTGGATCTCGCCAGCTTTCGGTGTCCAGATGAAGTTATTATCTCCATCCTCAAATGGCCACCTCTCACCATGATTGCCTCTGTCCAAATGGTCTATCTCCAGCAGTTCTAGAGATGCATGAAGAGCTACGTCGTAGGTGATGGCGTGTCTTACACAACAAAGATAAACCAGACGCACGTCATCATCAACAAGAATCTTCTGGCCATGGCCCTCGATCTACCGCATCAAGACATCTATGACCCTCTTTCGACAGATGCGGTGATCATAAAAGACATGCTTCGGATGGGATACAAGCCACCGCTGACCAAATTGGCAAACTTCCAGAACAGTGGGATCCCACATCCATGGAAGACATTATTCAGAATCATCAACAAATGTCTCTCCCCGAAGCACTCCGGATTCGACAAGGCGAACGGGAACATTCTCAGAATCTTCCACGCAGTCATCGTCTTGAAGATCTATGACGTGACCCAGCTAATCTGGAACAATCTAGCACAGCACGTCAAAGGGAAACAAAGTCGAAGGCAAAATTCCTGCCTTACGTGCGTTGGTTCCCGGTGCTGATCTCCCACCTGATGGAAGGTCATTCGGAGATCCCTCATTTGCCACCCGTCGGAGGATACATACCGCCGAGACTGCAGTTCTTTCACAACCCGAAGGCGTCGAATCTAGCGCTCCAACCGATGATGATACCGTTGGAGCTATTACGCCTAGCTGATCCAACCGACGTGGCCTACCAAGACTATTGCCAAAACAACTCAATAATGGAGGCAATGGTACGGTCCGTCGATCCGGCTCCGATGCCTTCCCGACGCGAATTCCCGGTGGAGACTCGCGAGATCGAAGTTGCGGCTCAGGAGACTGAAATACAAACCGTTCAGCCCGAAGGTGTCACACGTGAACCCACACCTCCAACGGTCGAATCTTCTGAAACCATTGAATCTGATAAAGAGTGCAGACTACAACATAGAGGCTCCCGCAGACAACAAATCTTTGCCCCATCTGCATCTACCTCCACAACGGCTTCGATGCTACCTCCTCCACCACCACCGGTTCAGACGACTACACAGGTTTCCATTGAACCTCTTCCAACATCCATAGTCGGTATCATCTTAAGGATTGGATGGAAGCCCCGTTGGACCCCCGACATCTTCGGAGCGAACAGCGGGCCAACCCACTGAAGTGATGACTTCTGGGTTGTTAACGGGTGTCCTTGGACATTCAAGAATCACAAGTCCTATCATAGGCGGCATGATAGGATATTCTCTGACGTTGTGACAGTGGAGCGCCTTTGTGGCCCCACTCCGACGGCACCATCATCGTGACGGAGCAGAGACTACAAGAAGCCCTTTGCACAATCATCAACTCCCTTAAGACCGGCTGATAGAACGGGTTCTACACGCCATCGAGACTTCCCGACGGGATACCGGGAAAGCACGAGTCTTAGAGGCAGCTCCCTCCGAAATCTACTCCCAACCCATCTCCTCACTACTACTAACCACTACCATACACACTCCCATCCAACCTACATTAACCACCCCAACCCAATCTCCTTCCCTCATCAACCGACACACCATACCAATAACCCAGCTTCACGAGATCCTCATATCTCGCCTACTAGCCCTTGAGACAAGGATCCCTGCTGAGGAGAGTCGCTACCATCGGCTAGTAGATTAATCCGAGCCGCTTGCTCAAATGCGTTGCCGCGAAGAAAGCTCCCGCACGAAGCGAAGACATGACGATCCCGATGATGTGGATCGTCACGAGGGGGAGAAATGGTAAAAGACCACAAGAAGCGGCCGTGGTCAAAGTCGAGAGAAGACGTCCTCGACTCGTGAAGCTGGAGGTTCATCAACTAACCCACCAACCACACAACCCACAAACACCCGCCAACAAACAACCACCACATCCTATACACAACCCTCACCTCCATCTCCCAAAAGTCCAAACTCAATCCCGACCTCCAACCTCCAAACTCAACCTGAAGCAGTCATCTACGATCCACATGCAATCGTAGATGACTACTTTCTGAACAAGAAGTGGCTGACGCATTTGGAACCAGAGAAAACTGCTCAAGCCAGACTCTCCAACGTCAGATACTTCCCACAACAAGCTTCAGTGGATTTGGTACTGCTTGAAGATGAAGAACTTCAAGAGGCATGAACTACAACTCCGAACTCCCTGAACTTCCAGAGATGATCAGGCACCGAGTCGACACTCCTCCTCGCTTATCAAAGGGGACTTTCCGAATCGAGATGTCGTGGGAGAGCGTACAGATTAAAGTTCCGTTCCTTGAAGACATTAGGAAGCATATTTGAAGGACTCCGAACCGGATCAAGAAGCTAGATGAGCTTCACTTACGAGGTTTCTCTCACTGGGAAGAAAGAAAGAAGATGAAGCACATCTTCACGCTGACCTACCTCGGTCCGGATCGAAGTGGCATCCCAACGGATCAACTTAGAAATTTGAAGGACACGTCACCGATCCTCCAACTCGTGGGTGTATCAAACACGATTGGAAGCTATCCAACCCCGACCTACCATATCGAGCGAGCGGATAACAACCACACCGAGAGGAGATAGATGAAAGTTATCTACCGTTCCTTCCACCAGACGAAGTATATCGTCTGTTCCAGATGTACAAGAAAAAATACCAGACACCTACTGGTTACATCAAGAAGGAAGGACTCGAGGGGTTGAAGAGATTCATGGTGCGACAGATCAAGTTCCACACCGCACACGACCTTCAAATCGCAGTGGAAAACAACATGAAGAAGGTCAACATGGAGTCGCCGCTCATGAAAGGCTTCCCGCTCAACGACTTCCCAGAGAATTATATCTTCAAGAAGCCACACCTTTCCATTACATATTGGAATCCAATCATTGGAAAGACGAAAGTGATTATGAAGTCTGAGTACACAAATTCTGTGACGGGATGTTGAAGCTCGTAAAGAAGAATATCGAGAAGAGGTTGGCGGAGGACCTTGGAAAAGAAGAGGCCCCGCTTCTAAATGAGCTTCTGGATGCAATCAATGAAAGACTAGAGCTGAGGAATGATGTCCGACACTACGAGACATCATTGGGATGAGGAGGTCCTTCTACGCACAAAGGGGGAGATTGAAGAAACGTATAAATTGTGCTTTTTTAATTCGTTATCCTTGTAATTAGGGGCGTAATTTGTATTTTTGTTAGTGTAGGACTAATTAGTAAATATACAAAGTATAGAGGTATATATACAATGTAAACTACAGAAATCAATAGACAAGAATTTCAGAAAATTCACAAAACAAATAATTCACATTCTAGAGGGAGAAATACAACCGAGAACTTCCTCACTCTAAATATTTTCTCTCTCCTGATTTTCATCCGAGATATTCGACCGAAGGTAACTTTCGATAATTCATATTTGAATATCTAGAATTCATGCTTAGATCTATCGTTAGTTGATTAATTAGAACCTAACAACAACTAAGTCCTACACTATTGAATATACAACTCACGTCCCTAATTACAAGGATAACTAATAAATGAGTACAATTATAATGTCTTCTTCACTTTTCATCAATATCAACGTTCAAACACACATTTACAACCTAAACTGATAGTGAAAGTCTTAAACGGTCCCAAAAAGGGGACCGTTCAAAATTTGCTCCTAACTAGCAAATTTTGAATGGGTATGTAAGTTAATAAAAGAAAAAAAAACACAAATTACACAACCATTAAACACATAGCCACATCGAAAAAACACAACTAAACCATACGGGATAACACGATTTACTTTAATCGTAAAACATATAGTCAATCAAGCCCAAATCATATGCCCACGCACGAAACCCCCAAGTTTGTCCGATTGATATCGTCCCAAAAAGCAGCAAATCCTAATTTTCGATCAAGATACATGCAAAATCAAAGACGAGACGTTAAACTAGTACTTAAATCAACATAAATAGGACGAATTCAACCAAATGCCCATAACAGTTCGTATAAATTCACCAACAAATCGGAAAAATTTCGAAATAAATTTGCACTGTACCCGAACTTAATTTTTAACTCGGTCGTTGTTCGATTTTTTGTCGCGATTTCGCCAAGGAACACTCGCGGGTGTCGCCTCAGCTTCACCGGAAACTGCCGTGGGAACTTCGATTCGCACCGTTCGAGTGAGCAAATAATTCGAAAAAAAACAAAATCTACCTTGAATCGTGCCGGAGTTACTACCGATTTTTTGCTCCTTCGTCGCCTCTATGTTGTGTAGGATAGTCTTTGTACTTAAATCGCGCCTTCAGAGCTTCAAAAATCGTCGGAGAGTTGGGTTAGAAAAAAAAACGCAAAGTGAAGAACAAAGGTGGCTCGACAGGAACGAATAGGCGTCGGTTCTTACGACAACCGACGCCTAAAAAAAATTAAAAAAATATTAACTGAAACAATAAGCATCGGTTTTTATGAGGAACTGATGCCTATATAGTTTACGAAATTTATCGACGTAAGTTATCGCCAACAATTGACGCCTATACTCACAAAAAAAAATTTAATTAATCCCGCGCTGCAGTATATGCGACGCTTTTTGAGAAATAATTGTATGTTTCTTTATCTTCTCCATCCTAAACACGTTCTCCTCGTTCTTTGCCGAAGATTAATTCTCAAACCAAGCAAATACGAAATAATTCAGCCCACCTTTCACAGTAAATATTTTTTGAAAATTGTAAGTTAACGCCGATAGTGATTAATTTCCTGTCCATTATCCACGAAAATGTTGTATAATTGCAAGAACTACGATATTTTAGTTGAACTTACGAAAATTCGGAACTGAAAAACACATCATTTGAGATCCCGTCAAGTGCAGGGGACTCATGCAAAAAAAGCGCGGGACACAAACATATAATCAGGGTGCCCGACATATGTCCAAATTCCCAACACAAATGGGCTGCTATGTGCTACGTTAAGTGCTGGGGGACCCAAACGTAAGACCAGGGTACCCGAGCATATGTCCAAGGTCGCCGCGCATATGGGATGTTGTTATACTATCAGTTAAGTGTAGACGTTCCAAGCGAATAATGACAGGGATATGAGTCGTTGTTATACTACCAACATTGCATTTCAAGTGATTTACTATCGAATTTTAGGTTGTTATCAGTACATATCTTGCATACACTTATTTTATTTTTCATTTTTCAAGTCTTTTTACTAGTGGTGCAAAGTTATCTAATGTTTCACTCTTATGTGCAAGGAACACCCATGTATACATAGAATAATCATCAACAACAAATGCATATCTTTTATCAGAGCCATGGTCTGAACGTGACCAAAAAGGTCTAGATGAAGTAGTTCCAATGGTCTGGAAGTAGCTATCAGATTCTTTACCTTAAAAGACGTCTTAGTCTGCCTACCCATTTGGCATGTCTTGCACCTCATACCAATTCGTTATTTGTTATATGAGATGTTAGTTTCAGATATGTATGTCTCAGATGTCTGTTATGTAACCATGTGATATCATGTGTAACTTCTAAGTACTTCAAATCCTTGTTATTGATATCATCAAGAGTAATAAAAATGTTACCATGCTAGGATGGCTAAAAATGACTTTGTTATCATTTTGAACTAAAAACAATCATTCTATCATTTTCGAAAGTTACCGAATAACCCATATCATATAATTGAATTTTTCTTATTATATTCTAGGTTTTTCAACTAACCATATATCATTTATTGTTATATTTAAACCGCTACCGACGATGCAACTCCATTAATGTTGTCAACGTATGAGACATATCGTACGTCGCACACTTTCAATGACACAATTTCAGTGATATCTCATGTCATGTGGAGGGGAGCACTTGTTGTCCAGATATTACTTATTCCTCGTGCTGAATGACACCTTTGTTCCGGATGGAATCATTACTTTTCCGTGGTACCCAATTTCGGTTGGGTCCTAATACGTTAGTAGCAAAATAATAACTCATGTTGACATATGATATATTATTGGTCATAGAACATGATGCATGGAACTTCTTTTGACCAGCCTTTAAAAAAATGTTTTCAGAGTCCTTCATTGGTCTCCAAACATACTTATATTTATCATATCTTTTCAGAAAACAGTTATACGAGTAACGTCCTTTCGACCACAAGAAAAGCATTTTGATTATGGGACAACTGGAGCATGCTATTTTTCGAACATGGAATATCGTATCCCTGATCTCTCAGTATTTCTGGCAATGTTCGGTAACATATCTAGGTTCGGCTTTTCTTCAAGAAGTCTATCAACAATGCGCTCTTATTCATTTAGTGAATGTCTAAGTTCAGTGGTATCTCTAGACAGATCGTTGTTTCTCTTTTCAAGTTTCTTATAATTGCATGGAACTTTTCGTTCTTAAAAATATAAATATCCACTTTCAAGCATGAGATATCTAGATCAGACTAATGTTTCTCTCTTGCTATGTCATATCGTTGTTTAGCAAACTTTTTCGTCAGCGACATAAGTGACTTGATCTTTTCATGAGCGTTTTGAATAATCTCACATGGTTCTTCCTTACTTTCTTCTACATCAAAAATCGATGAAGCATTATCATTACATTCATTCATATTTGCATAGAACTCATTTAGAATATTAATTTTCTTTATAATAGATGAAGACGATACATGAGCATCATCGACTATGTAAGAAATGATTTCTCCTTCGTTTGCTCGTTCTTCGAATCATCCCAGTTTATCATCATGGCCTTTTGGTTCCTTTTATCATCATTTGTTGATTGGCTATTTTGAGCAATGTTGCATTGTTTGTTGCACCTAAAGCATTTCTGGACAATTTTCCCGGTAGAGGATACTCCTTTGTTCTTCTGTTGGAACTTGTTGGAGTTTCTTTTAGACTTTTTTCTTTGCCATAACTTCTCAAATATTTTGGTCAGCATAACTAGCTCGTACATATGTCCTCCTCTTCTTCATTGTCGCAATCGGAATCACTTTCTTTTGTTCGATGCTGAAAGCAATAAATTGTTGATTCTTGACTTGTCACTTTTCTTTCATGGATATTTGAATCATCTCATATGAGGTTAGATATCTGATTATCTCAGAGATAGACAACTTATCTATATCAGTATCTTCGTAGATGGGCGATATTTGGCATTTCATTTTCTTGGGAGTGATCTCAAGATTTTCCTGAACTTAGAGCATTTCCCGCATATCCTTGGTTGTTTCACATGAACTTACACGATTGTATTCTTTCCTCGTTAGTGGACAACCGATAATATTTTTAGCCTTAACATTCAGTGAGATTCCATGCTTGTTCTCTAACGAGTATTCGGGGTTTCTTTTCAAGTTTATTCTTCCCTTCGGGGTTGTACGGACTTGTGATGATGATATCCCATAGATCATAGTTAACCGCAAAGAGGAATTCCTTCATGGGATTCTTCCATATCGTAGTTGGTTCCAGCAAAGAGTGGTGACCTATAATGAGATTGTACCTCTGCAGATATATCAAAACTCGAAGAAGCCATAAGATCTTTTACCCAGTCTTGGCATGTCATATGAGTAAACTTCGATATCAAATAAAGTAAAAAATGAGCCTAGGGAGGTGTTAATTATGCATATAAAAATTTTCTTCTTCTTTTGAAAAAACCTTTGAATGTTATATCCTAGACACATTAATCTTTTGTAAATGATTACTTTTAAAAAAATGGTTCATATGTTATCTTCTAGTTGTGTAGGACGTGTATCGGATATATCTCACGGAAAAGGTAAAGAACTGAAAAGTAACGTGAGACAGGATTTTATAGAGGTTACATCCCCAGTAGGGCTTTACTCCTCTCCTTCAGGTTTGCTCCTTAACAGTTTACTCAATCACTACAATGTTACCATAGTTAGTTACCAAATTGATTGATTTTGCCCAATACACATTCGAAGCCCGTCGAACTCTAGTCCGCATCTAGGTTGCCAAACGTCGCGTTTCGCTCCTGAAATCTCCAATTCCCGACTACAACCAGCTCCCTACCAAAGCGCTCTCGGAACACAATCATTTCCTTCACGTGTGCGAAAACGTCTACCTTGCCTCCTCGTGTATCAATTGCGTCCGAAGATAACATGTGTAAACACATAATATATGGTGTGGAAGTATGGTGGGTGATGCGGGTGGATGCCATGCGACCTCTCCCCTCTCAACTAAAAAAGGAGATCTCCGTAGCTCGAGTGCTTTTCGGAAGGGGTCCATAGCGACTTTGGGAGGAGCTAAAACTATCAGAGTTAGTTGCGATATGAAGGAGAGGTCCCACGTGGCAAGTAAGGGGAGCGGGGGAAAAAGGGTAGCTCTGACATGTGCGACTTGGTTTGGTGAGAATCAAGTGTCGTACAGAATACCGACCAGAGGACACGTGTGGGGCGCTCATTGGTGGACAACCTCGTCAGAAAAGACAGATCTTCTGTCAAAGATAGGCCCTGCCACCCGCCAGAGGAAATCTTCTCTACAGATACGACAAGGGACCAATTGAGCTATTCTTCAACTGATAATGGCAAGGAAGGGGATAAAGGGAAAAAACCAAGAGTGAGAACAAACATTGTAAGAGAATTCGCTTGATATCTTTGGGTTAAAGGTTGAGATCTTCTTAGTTAGTTTGTTTCATAAAGGACTAGTTCGAGTCAGTTTCAGACCTGTAATTTTCTTTCTTTTTTGAACCAAATTTTGTTTGTCGGGTTCATACCCGTATCAAATGGCGTCGTCTGTGGGAAGGACAGGTTGAGATGAGAGTTCCCTTCAAAGTGCTTGTTAGGACAACATCGACGACGGGTGAGAGACGTAGCGAAGAGTTGAAAGCGTTCTCGGGAGGTAAGGTCGTGGGAACAAATAGGCCGATGGAAGAAGAACAGGCAATACCGTGCGCACAAAACTTACGGGAGCGGTTTGAGGAGGTAGCGAGGGGGCCAGCAGAAGGCCCAGGACAAACCTCAACTCATGTTCCACCCACGGGGCACATCCGCCGGCGGAGACATCCCCCCTTTCTCCAGTAGGAACGACCCATCTTCAAACCCCCATTACTATAATGGTGGAACAACTGGACTTGCTGATAAAGAACGCAGTAGACACGGCTGTAGCTGCCAGCAAGAAAAGTATGGAGGCAAGCGGAAGTAGGTAGCGTCAAGCGAGATAGAACCTCAGAAGGGCGTGTTAGAATGGTTAGAGGTAACTGAAGAAAATGACGTGTCGGTAGAAGCAACTCGGCTGAAGGAAACTGGAGGTGGAGGCCCTCGACAAAAGGACAGAGAGAATGTGAGGAAGGAATCCTCTGAGGTTCATTTCCTCCCGAAGGCGAAAAACATTGGGAGGAACAAGGAGCCTAGAGGTTTAGGTGTCCTCGGCGGTCGATTCCTTCTCCGATGAACATTGAGGGTGGCGATGGGAAAGGAAGAAGGGGTGAACGAGATAGCGAAGGAGGTGGGAAGGAAAGCGAGGCTTAAGGAGAAGTCCAAGCCATAGATGGAAAAGAGCGAGAGTTGAGGGGTCAGATATCCGAGCTAACGAAACTGGTTGAGGGAATGCATAAACGAACAACCAGAACAAGCTTTAGAGGAGGCCTCGGAGCAGGGATGCCTTTCGCCGGAAAACTGCTGTAGGGCGAGGTGGCGTCTAAGTTTAAGCAATTACCGTATGAATATGACAGTACTACGGATCTTGAAAATCATATCTTGAGGTTAAAAAGTACGGTCTTTGCACAACTTATCGGATGGGGTGTGTCGAATATTCTTGATCACTTTGTTGAAGTCAGCCCAACAATGGTTCAGCCAGCTGGGATCGGCGGTGATTCATTCGTTTGAGGAGTTTCAAGAGATGTTCATCAACCAGTCTGCTAGTGCCAGGAAACATCCGAGTCCGACATGTCCTTGCTACAAGTAAAGCAGCAAAAGGGATAAAACCTCTGATCCTACATTAAGATGTTCAATGTGGCAGCTCTCAAAATACCCGCAACTACGGTTGCAGTTAAGGTCAACGCCTTAGTTCATGGCCTCTAGGACGGGGATTTCTTTGCATCGCTCTCTAAAAAAGCCTTCGCATACCTTTGAGGAGTTGTTGTCTCATGCTGATAAGTATATAAACCTAGAGGAAAGTAAGTGAACGAATGCTTGGGATGTGAGCCGATAACATCTCCCCGAGTTGAGGAAAACAGCAAGGGGCTGAACGCTGACAAAACCCGGTTGTACAGGCCCGTGGTAGGTCGTACGGAAGCAACCGAGGTGGGAAATTTGCATCATGCACGTTTCTATCGAAAATACACCCCACTAAGGGTGGAGCTGAAGGAGGTGTTGGCGATGGTGGCGAAAAAACCCATCCCTAAAATATCCAATGAATAGTAACAGAGGGCCTCAACGACCTCCTTCAGGGCCGTTTTTGCCGGTTCCACAATGAGTATGGACACCATACTAACAATTGTCTACACCTGAAGAATGAAATCGAGAGGTTGATCCAAGCAGAACACCTCAACGAGTTAGTGTACAAGGATTGAAAGGTGACCCCATCGACTCCGCAGAAGGATCAAGAAGGCCAAATGAAAGACAAGGAAAAACAGCCCATGGTGGAGGTTAATAGACGTGGTCCCAACCAACAAAGGACCAACATCTTGATTATCATAGGAGGACCTGAGGGAGGAGATTCTCACCGGGCTTGTAGAATGTACGCTCACAACTGAGGTAACGAGGCCCGTCATGCCAGCGATGGTCTAATAGGGCAAATGGAGATAGCGCCCCCAGTACATTTCGATGTAGAGGATGAGGTAGACGTGGTGAGACCTCATAACGATACATTAGTAATCAACACCGACGTGGCGGTTTTTAATGTTTATCGTGTGTTCATCGATGAAGACAGTTCGACAGATATCATGTTCCTGGATTGCTTTATACAGATGGGATTGACGGCGGAACTGAGGCCGGTAACTGCCTCCTCATATGGATTTGGAGGTGCAGGAATTTTACCGTTGGGGCAAGTAATGTTTGTTACATGTGGGCTGGGTAGCAATCCTACTCGAGTAGTGTGGATGGTGAAGTTCTAGTGGTAGACGCAGTTTCCTCGTACAACATCATACTAGGACGCCCAACGATCAATAGTTTCAGAGCTATACCCTCGACCTATCACTTAAAGATCAAGTTTCCGGTGGGAGAGATCAGGGAGATCAGATCAGCTCAAGGAGGTGCCACACCAATGAAATCAAAGTTGTGATGGGATGTAAGGGGAAGGGTAAAAGTGACGAGAAACAGGCTAAACGCACTAAGATAGAAGGAGAACAAGGGGTACTCCTCATCTCCAACCCCAACCCGATGAGGAGCTAATGAAAGTATAGCTATATCCAGGATGGGAGGGTTTTACGACCCAAGTAGGAACGACATGGAGAAGGAAATATTGCCACAACTGATTGAATGTTTAAGACGAAATGCCGACATATTCGCTTTCTTGCTTGCTAATATTACGGGTGTAGACCCCGATGTGGCCATGCACCACCTGAATGTGATACCTGAAAGTTGATCGGTGAAGCAAAAGTTGCGAAGATTCGGGGTCGAGAGGGCCAGGGTATAAGAGCAGATGTGGATAACTTACTAACGACACGACATAAGTCCAATTCCCCACCTGGTTGATAATGTAGTGATGGTAAAGAAAGGAAATGGGGCATGGAGAATGTGCGTAGACTTCCGAGACCTGAACAAAGCATGCCCCAAAGCCATTATCCTTTACCTAGGATAAGATCAATTGGTCGATTTTACGTCAGGATGTGAAATGTTAAGTATGATGGATGCGTATCAAGGATGTCATAAAATCAAGATGAACCCGGAGGATGTGGATATGTTTTGTTTCGCTACGGCGGGAGGAACCTATGGCTATGTGCGGATGCCATTTAGTCTAAAAAACGCATGAGCCACCTATGAATGAATGGTAGACAGTGTTTCAAAAACAACTGGGGCATAATATGGAGCTGTATGTCAATAACATGCTAGTAAAGTCGATACTGGCAAAGGATCACATCTCAGATATATAGGAGACTTTCCGAACCATCCGTAACAGCGGCATGAAACTCAATCATCAGAAGTGCGCTTTCGGAGTGCAATCAGGAAAATTTCTCGGTTATATGGTAACCAAGCGGGGCATCGAGGTAAACCCAACGAAAGTAAAAGCATTGTTGGAAATGCAACCACCTCGAAACATCAAAGAGGTTCAAAGATTAACAGGAAGGTTGGCCGTCATCAGCCGTTTCATCTCTAGATCGGAAAATCGCAGTTCTCCCTTTTTTAAAGTGTTACAAAAGGGACACATTTTTGAGTGGAAACTGGAGTGTCAGGCTGCTTTTGAAGAGATAAAAACCTATCTCCATAAGATGCCCATGTTGACTATGCCTTTGTCGGGGGACGAACTAATACACTATTTTTCGACAGGAGAACACGCAAGCAACTCTGTCCTGCTGAAGGAAGAAGGAGCTACACAGAGACTTGTATATTTCATCAATAGGATAATGCAAGGAGCCGAAACTCGCTATACATATATTGAGAAAGGTTCTTTGGCCGTCATTGTCTCGGTACGAAGGCTCCGACCATATTTCTTGTCACATAAAGTCCGCATACGCACAAATCTACTCTTGAAACAAACGATGGGCAGAACAGACCTCTCTGGAAGGATGGGCCTTAGAGTTAAGCGGATATGACGTAGAATTAGAGAGACCGCCAGCCATAAAAGGTCAAGCACTTTCCGATTTCATATTTGAGTCTACAAGGGAGAAAACACCGCAGGTATGGAGGGCCCATGTGGATGGATCCGTCATTGCTACAGAATCGGAAGTGGGGGTCATTACAGTTACACCCATAGGGGAGGAGCACCAGTTCGCTATAATCTTCGACTTCTAGACCCGAATACGAGGCCTTAGTAAGAGCTATGGAGAGTTTGGGAGAACTAGATGCACAACAATGTGGTATTCTCTGACTAACTGCTAGTGACACAACAAGTCCATGGTAATTATGAGAGAAAAAACGAAATGATGTCGAAGTATGCGGAAAGGGTGGAAGAGTTACAAAAGAAATTTGAAAGTTTCAAATTGCGAAAAATACCCAGGGAAGAGAATAACAAGGCAGATTATCTGGCTAGGTTGGCCAGTGCGGCTACCCTGCAAATGACGAGAAATATCACTCTACTCACAGCAAGTATGGAGACCGCATGGAGGATATCTCGAAGAGGAGAAGGATTGGAGACCTTCCATATGGGAAACCTTGAACAATCCAGAGCAAGGGGATAAGGGAAAGTACATGCAGAGGTTTTTCCTCATCGGAGAGGAGCTGTATAGAAGAACGTTGGTACATCCATATGCTAGATGTCTGTCTACGACAGAAGGAAAACTGGTACTGGAGGAGATTCATCAAGGATGTGCAAGGGATCACGCTGGAGACAAGGCGGTGGCTACGAGGGTTGTTCAAGCTGGTTACTTCTGGCCAACTATGATGGCAGTGGATTATTTTAGGAAGTGGGCGGAGGCTGAGGCACTCTCCAAGATGTTGAAGCACAGGTGATTGAGTTCATATGGCAACTATATGCTGCCAATTTAGGGGCCCAAGGGTATTGGTCTCTGATAACGGCACTCAGTTCTGTGGAGCCAAAGTACACGAGTTATGTGTTGGAATGGGAATCAAACAGAGGTTCAAAGCAGTAGGGCACCCTCAAGCTAACAGACAGGCTGAGGTTACGAACCAGACTATCATCCGAGGAATAAAAGCTAGGAATGGAATAAATGGCTGGAGGCCCTCGACCCGATACTATGGGCCTATCGCACCACCCTACGGGAGGCTAAAAAAGAAACCACGTTATAGTTGGTCTATGGTTCTGTTGCTGTGATACCTGTTGAAATCGGAATGGAGACGCATCGGGTCAAATATTACGAGGTTGAGTAGAATTCCCTGCTCCGGTGGGAGGACCTGAACATGCTGGGGGAGGTAAGAGAAATGGCCTTGGTCGGGATGAAAAGGTACAAGAGTCGGATTAAGGCCGCCTATGATTGCCGAACCAAGCCAAGGCGGTTGGCACAAGGAGATCTGGTTCTCTGAAGGGCGGACGTTCTTAAACCCCTGAAGATGATGGAGCCAACATGGTAGGGCCCGTATAAGGTAGTCAGAGTGCTGAGAGGGGGGCTTACGATTTGGAAGATGCCGAGGGAAGAAAACTACCTCGTCCCTGGAACATCTCCAAGTTGAAGAAATATTATGCTTATGGACGGGAAGATGTTGTACATAAATAAACAGGGGGGTGTACTCGTTTTCCTTCGGCAAGGTTTTATCCCGTTAGGGTTTTACTTGGCAAGGTTTTAATGAGGTACCCTCTCTCTCTTTTGTTATCCTCCATTGTGTGAAATGGATTGTTCCTAGTTTATCTATGTGATTATTTCTTGACACACAAGTTGATTACTTCTAATTATGCACCCTAACGCGACTATGCTGATAATGATCGCCAAATTCAGCTATGCTGACAGGCGTACCATTATCAGCTATGCTGACCAACCGTCTCAATTCAGTTGTGCTGACAGACATACCTTAATCAGCTATGCTGACCATCCGCCCCAATTTGGCTGTGCTGACAGGCGCACCTTAATCAGCTACGCTGACCAGCTACACCAATTCAGTTGTGCTGACAGGCGCACCTTAATCAACTATGTTGACCAGTCGTCCCAATTCAGCTATGCTGATAGGCATATCTTGAATCAGCTATGTTGACCAACCGCCTTAATTCAGTTAGGCTGACAGGCATACCTTAATCAATTATGCTGACCACCCGCCCTAATTCAGATACGCCGATAGGCGTACCTTGATTCAGATACGCTCGCCAACTACCCTAATTCAAATATGCTACATAATTACCCTGTGCTTACGGGTGAACATAATTCAGCTATGACGAACATTGCACTTCGATTTGGCTATGACTAAGGGGGTGTCTGGCATCAGCTATGGTAATGAAGGTATTTTAGTTCATTGGCGCTGATAAACTCTTATAGCCCCGTTGTGTTAGTGGATATAATATGACTTAGTGCAGCCGGCATTCGTACCCCAAATTCTTTCGAGCTACAAACAGGCGTTGCCAAAGTAATAAGGAAAAAGGATAAAGTCAAAAGCAAACTATAGTCGGATCCGCTACATGACAAAACAAGAAACAGAGATGCACGAGAAAAGAAGTCTGGTACGGGTCCGAGCCAAACACAACATAAAAAGAAGGGGATAAAAGAAAAATAACAAGGAAAACAAAGCATTAACATCTGGGGTGACATACAAGGTTGAGCTTAGGGAGTGGGGAAAGTGGCATAGCCGTCATGAGTCGCTAGAACGTCAAGGTCGACTTGCTGATCCTTCACGGACAAGAGATGGCCAAGAAGAGTCTCGAGAGTTGCCTAAGCAAGGACAACAGAGCAGCTGGAAAGCGCGGCGGTCCAGAATCGGGGATCAGGATGAGCAGCAGGGTCCCCTTGAAACGAGGGAGGGGCAGGCATCGCCTTGAGGGTTATATCAAAGATCGATGATGGATCTTTACTTGCATTGAACCCTCCTAGGAAAAAGTATTGCATATAGGGCACAAAATACATAAGGGACTCTGTGTCCCTCAAATAACCGTTCCACAAGCTTTCGCTCATTCGTGCAAGAAATTCCGACCCTAACAGGATAGAAAAAAAATACTTGTGGCATAGAAATACCCCCTCCATTTTCTCGGATTCGTGAGCGCCGAGCTTCTCGACGGCCAATAACTTCTCCTTCTCCATCTCCATATTGACCCTCGCATCAAAGTCCCTCTCCTACTCAACCTTCCTCTTGGCCAATGATTGTTGCACCCTCTGTTCAATAAGTTGCTCCCCCTCGTTCACTAGTCGGTTCAGATTGGAAACCATGTCACCTTCCATGGCACCCAAAAAGGATTTCTGGGTCTCCTCTAGCTGAAATTTCCTCTCTGCCAATAAGGAGACAACCTTCACCTCCCTACCCCTCTTCTATTTCTTCAAATCCTTCACCTCCCTTTGTTTTAGTCCATCACTGAGGCTATGGGAGCTTTGTCCAAGACGTCCAGACCCAGAGCCTTGGATGTGCAACCTAACCGTCGAAGTTTCCAGCAAGACCGAAAGCCGCATGGGGGCCGGAGGGATTAGTAGACCTGACAAAAGGAACAGTTATGAAGGAGAGAAATAAGACCAAGTTTCGATGGGTACCTTTCCCCAGTGATAAGCCGAAAGTTCCGCCACACGATCAGGAGCTTTAGCCGAGTTTTCCTCTTTTTTTTTCTAGAGAATTATAGCCTGAAGATATCTCTACTGCTCCGAGGGAGGGAAATCCATGTAGGAGGGAGACATATCCAACACTAAATTTCCCTCCTCTGTGAGGCTGTTCCCCACCCGGGGCCCTGATGCAGAAAGGGGGTAGACGCTTTTCTCTCTTGGAGAAGAAGGGAGGTCCTCAGGCGGGTTTCTTCCCTTCAGCAGTGGAAGAACTCTTGCACCTGCCCGCCAATGTGGGTGGGATTGAAGCCTCTGTGGGTTCCGACCTCTTCAGCTGGTGCGTGGGGGGACGTGTGAGGATCTCTGGATCAAAGAGGGAGGGCGCAAAGGTCACAGACCCCGAGGCCACATTGAGGACAGCGGAAGGGGTGTGTTTCTCCAAGACAGCTGGTGGGGGAGCAAGCACATGTTCACCTCATCTTTCACCGAGGGGAGCGCTCAAATCCTTCACAACTTTGCATGTGTCTAGGTTCAAAGGACCAACGCGCTGGGATCAGCTGCCTCTTGCTTAAGGTTTTCGAAGAGATGTACCCTCTAGCACATCTGAAAAAAGTAAGAAAGAGGGTTGGAGGCCAAATTACCCTCTGGCTCAAAAGGAGTGTACGTAGGGAAAGGCCGAAATGATGTATGAGACCAGGGTATGATGCTATCTCCACCACATTGAACTTCTCATGCTAAATAGCATAGTCGTTTAGGAAACTTTGAGCTTTCTCGTTTCGAGAGGAGCACTTAGCTCTCACCTCATGATGGCGGGAAGGGGTGTCAGAGATCCAGCGTTGGTGGGGAAAATCCCAAGTCTCCTCGAAAGGAGTGACCTTGCTAATCCTTATCGACACTACCCAACTTTTTCAAGAATCGAACTGAGCCCGGAGGGCTGGAAGACAAGTAAAAAACGGGCCGCACAAGTTTAGCATAAATTGGGAAATAACCAATTCTGCCGAAGGCTCCCCTCCGGCGCGGAAACCAATACAAAGAAGGACACTAGTTGGCGAATAGACGAAGGAGTTAGTTGGTTAAGGGGTACTTGATATGCTCTGGCTATGTAAGACAAGAAAGGAGGAACGGGAAATCGCAAGCCTCCCTTTATTTGGCTCTCCCAGAAAGCTAAACTGAGTAGGGGAGGAAGATTAGCTCTCTGGTCTGGACCTGGAAGGGAGACGTGATAATTAGCGGAATGGAACTTCTCATGGTTAGCTTCTTTATTCGGAGAATGATAGATTTAGAAGGGCCAAACAACCTCTCTTCCCCTATTCAACGGCGGCGGTGGCCGTCACCCTAGACCTAGTCGCCCGATACGAAGAAGGGGCAGGCACCATAGGGCGACTAGGGGCCTCACTTGAAGAGCCGGTGGGAGGAGGCCGAGACGAGATGGGTTCCGGGGAAGCCCGTGCCAGAGCATCGCCCAAAGAAGCCGACACCATCGGACATCGTACTGTACGGACCCGAGGATGGGCACGACCGATGAACATTTCATCGACGAAAGGGACAGAAATGGGAGAATCCACTCATCACAGGGGAACGTAAAAGGGGCTTTGTAGAATCCGTTTTGGAAGACATTTTCTCGACTGGTTGTGGGGACGAAGGTAATCATAGGAGAAGGTATTAATAGATGGGGAAATGGAGTACCTGATGATTGAGAGCGCGAATGAAGTTGCAGAGGGAACAATTTCTGTTTGGGGCGTTTATTCCCTGATGCGCGTGAAGTAGAAGAAGATAATGAAGGAAATTTGAGTAGAAGTTGGAATTAAAGTCGATCGTTGTTTTCGATATTAGTAAAGGGATGTTTGAATTAAGGAGAAATTCGAACGGACGCTGCAGAACAAACGCGTGATGGTTTAGGATTGGACCTTCCCCTGCGGGTTGCAGAGCCAATCACATCATAGGGACGTGTGACACATTTATGCGGGAAACGATTATTGGGTGCAGTCGAGGAGAGATCGCATATAGCAGAACTGTGAACTTTCACCTCTTCTAGGGTACAATTCAGAGCAGGGGAGTGGTTGATGCGGGTGGATTTTGCCATGCGATCTCTCCCCTCTCAACTAAAAAACGGAGATCTTCGTAGCCCGAGTGCTTTTTGGAAGGGGTCCATAGGTCCGGCTTTTGGAGGAGCTAAAACCATCACAAGTCAGGTGCGATAAGAAGGAGAGGTCTCACGAGGCAAGTAAGGGGAGTGGGGGAAAAAGGGGTAGCTCTGACATGTGCGCCTAGGTGAGAATTAAGTCGTACGAAATACGCGACCAGAGGACACGTGTGGGGCGCTCATTGGTGGACAACCTCGTCAGAAAAGACAAATCGACTAAGGAGAGTACGCCTTTCAATGATAGGCCCTGCCACCCGCCAGAGGAAATCCTCTATGCAGATACGACAAGGGACCCATTGAGTTATTCTTCAACGGATAATAGCTAGGAAAGGGATAAAGGGAAAAAACACGGTTAAAGGAGGAGACATTACATCTTTTCGTAAAAAAACAAAGATACAGAGAAAAAGCCAAGAGTGAGAACAGACATTGTAAGAGAAGTCGCTTGATATCTTTGGGTTAAAGGTTGAGATCTTCTTAGCTAGTTCATGTCCTCAAGGATTAATTCCAGTTCATTTCAGACCTGTAATTTCCTTCCTTTTTTGAACCTAATTTTATTGATCGGGGTCATACTCGTATTAGTGGGGATCACTCGACCAATGATAGAATCGCAAGTGTAAGCTCAGTCCACAGAAGCGTATCGCAAGTGCACGCGTAATTGGCAAAATGTTATTGCACGTGCAAGCTCAACAGCAGAAATATTCACAAGTGAGGGCTCAAGCTGTCAAATTCATTTCTTAGTGTTATATATCTCTTCTATGTGTTTCTCAATATTCTAAGTGTTGCTCATATATATAAGCCGTTTCAATTAACACTTACATGAAAGTTAATCACAAAGATAATATTTAAAGTATGCACCCAATCCACGTAATTATCGAACACCTAGTATACAAATCAAATCGTGTCAATCATATAATAGCACAACACTCACAAGCTCATAATAGCATGATTTTATGCCATAAAATGACAAATTTGAATCTGTGGCATATATTTTCATTTCGGACGATATAACTCATAACAACAATTTCCATTTGTGGTATCTAGGAAGCATCTTTAAAAATTAAACAATCAACGCCTTTTCCTTTAATCGTTCCTTTATTTATGCAAGAAGATATTCTAATTGATTTTACCATAAAAGAGCAAGAAGATGCATGCAAAGATTATCTACAGGATTTTTTCCTAGAATAGACAAATTCAAAACGTATATAACAAATTTTATATTTAGACAACATATTTTCTATGTATAGCTCAGCATGATATCTCACACGATATTGCCATAAACAACACATGTATTTGCAATCAGATATTCTCTAGCATTTGAGACGTCTATAAACATGTTATCACGTACTTTACCAGTTAATCACATAGTCACATGTAGATCAAGTGTTCGACATATTTAAATTATATATCCCATAAAACATGTTTAGTCGAATATTATCATATAGTTAAATATTATAACACATATGCATCGAATTGCTTAAGTTATAGACCTAACTTAATTACAATTACATGAATCATCAAAAGTCTTAAAACACATTAGACCAAAAAGGTCAACAATCACTTAGTTTGTAATGTCTACTCCTTTCATAACGGGTGTCAAATGATTAGTGTTAGATATTTTATAGTGTCCAATGTAATTTATTTAAGTCTTTGTTTTATATTTTAATTTACGTGAACTAGACTTGATTTAGTTGAGCTAGTGATATCCTTATGTAATGAGCTTTTAGGGGCCCAAGTATCTTATACCCTAATCCAAGGGTATAAATACTAAAATCCTACACTTTATTGAATAAGAATCATTCTCGATATTTTCGTCGCTATAGTATATTTAAAAGAATGGAACACACACTAACACATACTTACGGTATTTCAAGCGTTCTTCATCGATTCTTCACCAATCTTGTTGTTGCTTATGTAATTTCAGACCTACAAGTGGTATCAGAGCCTAAGGTGAAAGACTGAAACTCGTTTTTACGTTCGGATTTGAGAGATTTTGCTGGGTCTATCATCATTTTTAATTTCGTGAGTTCTTCAAACCGTTCTTCAACATTTTCGTGTGACTATTGACCAGGTTATTTTTTAGCTCGTTTACTGATATAGGACTTTTTCGAGAATCTTTGTGGAAAAACAAAAAAAATTCATCAAGTTTGAGTAGGTTTCGAGCAATTCTCATGAAGTTTTCGAAAAGGTTTCTGCAATCACTGCGAAAACCGCTACGAAATCTGGTCCGAAAACTCATGTTTACAACTGTCAGTGGCAGAATCATAATTGACGTTCCGAAAGCTCAGTTTTTGCAACGCTTGTAAATTACGTTCCGAAAACCGCAGTTTTCGCAGCATTCGTAAGTTACGTTCTAAAAACCTCAGTTTTCGCAATTTACATTCCGAAAACCTCATTTTTGTAACCGACTGCGAAAACCGATATTTGCAATAACGTAAACTATCACGAGTATTTCTCTAATTTCAGTGAGGTTTTCGCAAGACGATTTTCGTAACCCGTTTTTTTGCAAACACAATTTCGAAAACATAACTTTTCGTAGCTTTATTTTTGCGTAAGTGATTTTTCCAACCCGATTTTCACAAAAACGATTTCCAAACTTTAAGTATTTCGAAATCAAATTCTCGATAAACTCTCAAACTTCCGAATATCCAAACTCTTCTCATTCCAACAACCTTTGTTTCAATCACTTCAAGTCTAAATGATCACTATCTAACTCTCAACAAGATGAAGACCACTCTATGGAAAGTGACCTTAGGTCACCCGTACTTCGACAAGGTTATTCTTCAGTGTGGCGGAACATGTTCCTAAACTTAATTCAATCCAAGGACCTCAGGCGAGACATTCTTACCTCACTCAAATAAGGACCCGCTCAGTTCTTGTCGACCATCCCTGGTGATGCTACCGCCGACACTCCGGTTCTTTCATATTCAAGACACCAACGGAGTACACAAATGCTGAAGAGCATAGAGCATAAGCATATCTCCAAGTTGTGAACTACTTGCTTCTATGCCCAGCTCGATGCTCTTTCCATGGGGAAAGACATGTGGGATGAGATTCACAAAATGATGCAGCACGGACGTTAGAGCCATGGCCATGATGGCAAACACAGTCGCAGCCTGTGATAAGTTCGAGGCTAAGCCCGGGGAAGAGCTCAGAGACATATTGGAGATTCGTCACTCAAATAAACGAGTTGAAGAAGATCAACATCCATAGATCAAACATGGAGGTGAATATTTGATTCCTCACATCCCTGCTGCCCGAGTTAAAAAGAGTTGCTACCCTGATCCGACAGAACAAGGCGATCCACATACTCGATATCCACAGCGTCTACAAGAATATCTCACAACAATTTTACGACATCAGTGAGATCAAGAGCAGCTTGAAGGGAAAGGAATTGGCAAAACCACTTGCCTTAGTAATCGACATTAGATCGAAGAGGAGCACGAGATCCTCCAAAGGCAAATCGGTGAAGCTCCCTAGCTCCTCGGCCCAAGAATGTCATTGAACCTGTAAAATGCTACAACTGTGATAAGCCAGGGCACTGGGCTAGGGACTGCTACCTCCCAAAGAAGAGGAATAATGACTACTACTCCAGGAAGCTGCAACTAGTAAGGAAAAACAAGGTTGGCGTAGTCCCGATGGCCGAGCAGGACCACTGGCTTGAGGATACCTCAGATAGTGAGCTCGAGAACGTATCCCTAACGGCGTTCGTTGAAGAAGCAGAGCTGGAAGCTAAGTACATGGAGCCCGAAGTCTCGGACAAGGAAGAGGGATAATCCGCCGGGAAGGAGGTAGAATCTATTGATAGCGTGCTCTTAGAACTTCAAGAAATATAAAGTGTTTCGTAAAGAACGTAAATGCGTCAAGTCATTAGAAAACAGGCTAGCAATGAAATGATTTTAGCTACTGCACAAGAAAAGGTCACCGCCTTAGAATCTAGTTTAGTTGAATCTAAGGCTAAGGTCAAAGCTTTCACCAAACAGGTCAATGTCTCTGAGCAGGTTCGTATAGATCACAAAAAAATTATAGATGACCTAGAAGCCAGATTAGAAAATAATCACCAAAGCTTGTTCAGAAACTTAAGAGAGATACACAATCTTAATTGTCAGCTAGAAGATCCACATGAAAGAGTGTCAAGTCGTGATACCCAAATAGAAAAGCTCAAAGCTCAAGTGCTCAAACTTACCACTAGTTTGAAAACTTGTGAAGATAATATAATAACCAAGACCTGCGACTACAACCTCATGAGTAATGTATGTACGCAAATATACTCTGAGATTAAGAGTCTAGAAAATATCCTTACAAAAATAGGACATATTGACCGAACCATCTTCGTAAACAAGCCTAAGGATACAAGATATTATAATTCACGAGAAGGTCTAGGCTTTAAACCATTTGACTAATTGGTTGAGAAGAAGCCTTACCCCTTTACGACATTAGATACATAGGCTTAAACCTGTCCAATTTAATACCTTTCAACGGAGCATCATAATGTAGATGCTCTCGAGGAAGACAAAGAGAAGCGTGAAATAAAAGTTAGGGCTGAAGTTCCCTTTGAATACCCAGAATTGAATGATAGTTACAAGATAAGGGAAATCCATTTGTCTACGGACTATCTACCAATCTCCTCACCCTCTAACGAAGCAACTCCCGTCGGAGAGTCTTCTGACATGGAAAGATCTAGCGCTACGAGTGCATACATTCCAGCGATAATCCAAAAAGTAACGGATTTGCGCTCAACCTTATAGTCAGAACGATAGGACATTCAAGTCAAACTACTAAGTAGAATATCTTCGTTTGAACAAATTTCCGACGCGAACAAAGCTTTAACCTCGCACTTTGTGCCTCTAGCTAAATATTCAAAGGAATCCCCCATTAAAGCTAGAAAGCCAGAAAAAAAGGTGGTGACTCACAAAAGCGACTTGACTAAACCATCTTTACGTGTGCCCACATGCAAGAACTTAAGTCGAAAGGGGAGAGGAAAGACACATGGATTCAGAAGGAGGGTGTTGATCTCTTTTCTCAAAAGAAGAAGCTAGTTTTATCTTGTGTTCCTATTTTTACGTCTATTTCGAAATCATGTCGAAGGAATTCTTCGTGTACTTCAGATTGTTTTGTTGTTTTCTCTTCTCTATTTTCTAAATTTGGGCATGTAAAGATTGTGAAGCATTCTAATTCTTATGATTGATGTTTTTATTCTAATCCTGCTAATTATAGCCATAGAAATTCATGTCTTAGTAAGGACAAAAAGAAAGTACATTCTCCTATTAAATCAAGTTACAAACTTGACAAAAAGGGATAACGTACTTCAATAGTGTCAAAGCACACTAAAACTAATGTCAAAGCTAAAGTTTTAAATACTAGACAAATATGGGTGACCAAAAAGGAGCTTCCATCAAGCACTAAGCTTTGCTATCCCCTAAGTATTAAAAAGATATGGGTTCCTAAGTCCGAAATTAAGTCAAGGCATACGTCTTAAACTGACTTAGAACCCAAATCACCAAAAAGTGCATGCAAAGCACCTTCTACAAATAAGGGGGGACCCGTCCTTAACGGGGTACCTAAATTTAATTAATTTGTTTTGCAGATCCATCATGTGTGGTACCTTGATTCTGGTTGCTCCACATGCATAGCTGGAAGAAGCGAGGTGTTGAGCAACTAACCTGAACAATTCGGTGGACAAGTGCATTTCAGGAATAGTCATTCCGCTCCCATTCTAGGACACGTCGATCTTATCCATAACAATCTCATAATCAATGACGTTTCGTCGATGGTCTAAGCCACAACCTTTTCATCATTGGGAAATTCTGCGATAGAAGACTAAATGTCAATTTCCATTCTGAAGGATGCAGTATTAGTGATGAGAATGGAAATGAGCTTCTCATCGGATCACAAGAGTTAAATCTCTACACCATCAACTTGAAGATCGTCCAACCTTTGACTGTAATCTGCCTGTTATCAAAAGCTTCTCTACTTCAGAGAAACCTTTGACATCAACGCTTGTCCCACCTCAACTTCAAAACGCTGAATCAACTACACTAAGATAATTTAGTCACAGGACTACCATCGTTGAAGTATCACAAGGAGCATCTATAGTATGCCTTTAAAATGGGGAAGATAAAGAAGTCATCCCATAAGCCTAAAAAAGTCGCGCAACCTCTCGGCCACTAGAACTACTACATATTGATCTATGTGGATCGATGAAAATTGAGAGCATCTGTGGACGTAAGTATGTCCTCGAAATAATGAATGACTTCTCACGCTATACGTGGATAAGATTCTTGTGCGATGGCCGAGACACCTGATTTCATCATAGCTTTTGTCAAGACGACTCAGAATCTATTGGGCTGCAACATCCGAGTGATCCGCGTGGACAACAACACTGAGTTCAAGAATAAGATGCTCAGTGAATTCTACGAAAAACTCGGGATTTCCCAATCTCAGAAGAATATTGAGTAGTGGAGAGAAGGAATAGGATTTCGAGGAAGCAGCTCGTACGATGTTAATCCACGCGAAACATCTCTACTTCATTTGGGCTGAAGCCGTCAACATAGCCTGCTACACCCAAAACAGGACAAGCATTCACAAAACCGAAGCAAACGAATGCAAGTGCAAGTGCAAGTGCCTGCTATACCCAACGAATAACGAACATAGGGTTCCTTCGAGTCGTCGGATACAAGTGCATCATTGCAAATGATAGAGAAGACCGAAGCAAATTCGACCCTAAAGTGTTCCAAGTGGTATTCATTGGGTATTCTATAACATCTAAGGCATACAAAGCCTATCTGAAACATAGGAGAACTATCATGGAGAGCACCTATGTTACGTTCGACGAAAGCCCGACCATGGCTTCTGTACAAATCAATCCAGAACCCAAACTTATTAGAGTGTTGACAGAAGATCAACATAGTTCTACACCCGTGGACGAAACATTCACATCAGAGATAGAAAAAGACGAGGATATGGACATCTTATTCGAGAACTTCCCCGTCAATCCTCGCAAAAATACAGTCCCTCCACAAACCATTTCCGGCAGCGATGCATCAGTACCACAAGTAGTACAAACAACCTTAGACGGTGAAGCTCATCCTACTCAAGAACCTGAAGTCACTACAAATGCAGAAAATGACATACACATCGAGAATGAAGTAAACGAAGGTAATGAGGAAGAAAATGAAAACCCCCGATAGAGATCTCCATCGCGAATGATATTGAGTTTGTTGATCTACAAAATAAAGATAATTTTAAACAACCTATCCTTCATGAGAGAAAGTGAACTCGAGCTCATCCTATAACTCAGATCATCAGAGATCCGAACCAAGATGTAAGCACACGCTCCTCAATGACCAATGAAGATCTATTCACGTGTTTTCTAAGTCAAAACGAACAAAGGAAAGTTGCAGAGGCATTGGCGGATGTAGATTGGATAACGGAAATGCAAGAGAAGATCCATCAGTTCGAACGAGTGAAAGTTTGGAGATTAGTTCCAAGACGCAATTAAAAGTCCATTATTGCTAAATGGATCTTCAAAAACAAGAAGGACGAAGAGGGTTTCATCATCAGAAATAAGGCTCGATTAGTGGCTAGGGGTTACAACCAACATGAAGGCATCGACTACGACGAGACCTTTGGTCATGTTGCCCGAATCACATCCATACGCTCTTCCTTGTCTACGCTGCCCACAAAAACTTCACCGTGTATCAAATGGATGTCCAGACGACCTCTCTCAACGGCGTCTTGAATGAAGAAGTCTACGTGGCTCAGTCCGAAGGGTTCGTGAGTGAATCTCACCCTAACTATGTCTACTACATAGACAATGCTCTCTACGGACTAAAACAAGCTCCACGAGCTTGGTACGATGTCTTATCTGACTTTTTGGTCGAGTCAGGCTTCCAGAAAGGGAAGATAGACACCACTCTTTTCATCCAACGAAATGGATCAGACATTCTCCTCGTACCAGTCTACGTCGATGATATTATCTTCGGATCTACAAACCCAAGGTTGTGCAAGCAATTCGGAGACCTTATGAAGAATAAGTTCGAGATGAGCATGATGGGAGAGCTTAACTTCGTACTCGGATTACAAGTCAAGCAACTCTTGGATGAAATCTTCATAAGCTAATCCAAATGCATTCACGATATCTTGAAAAAGTATGAAATGGAGAATTGCACGACGAAGAGCGCACTGATGTCCGCTACGTGTCACCTTAACTCAGACCCCTTCAAAAAACTTGTCAACCCAACAATGTATAGGGGAATCATCGGCTCACTTCACTACCTCACAGCTCGGAGGTTGGACATCATGTTCTCCACGTGCATGTTTGCCCTCTTTTAAGCTAATCCAAAGGAGTCACACATGTTTTCCGTGAAGAGGATCATGAAATATCACAAAGAGACACCAAATTTCGGAATGTGGTACCCTAAAAACCCTAGCTTTAATTTAGTGGGTTATATTGATGCTGATTATGCAGGTGTAAGATGGACCGGAAAAGCACCTCGGGTGGAGCGCAATTCTTGGGTGACCATAGTAAGTTGGTCATCCAAGAAAGAAAATTGTGTGTCCACCTCCACCGCCGAGGCGGAGTACGTTGCCGCCGCCAGCTGCTGCTCTCAAATCATGTGGATGCATACGCAACTACGAGATTATAGGTTTGATTTAAATAATGTTCCTATTTATACTGACTCCAAGAGTGCAATAGCTATCACATGCATCATGTACACCATTCGCGCACCAAGCATAGACATTAGGTATCATTTTATAAAAGATAATGTGAAAAAAAGCACAATAGATATGTACTACATTTGTACCGAGTTTCAGCTAGGCGACTTATTTACCAAGGCTTTGGATGGAAAACACATTTATTTCCTTATTTTAAGTTAGGCATGTTGAACTTTGACACTAGATTGATTGTGTCTCACGAACCTTTTATATTGTAAATAATATATTTGAGTGCATTTAATTAGGGGGAGTAATTTTTCATAAAGTATAGGGGGCAAAATAATTATGTAATTGAGGTGGAGCTATCTTTATATGTTTCAGGGGGAGTTTCTATTGAATTTTTAAGGGGGAGTAGAAATACTACTATGATAGTAGTATTATAGTTAATTGCTTATGTATATATTAAGTATTTACTATGAATTATTTTAATATTTTATCATTTTGATATTTTAAAATAAAGTTATTCCTACTTAAAAAAAAAACACTTAGAAACTTTCCGTGGTCCAAGTTTTCGCATCCGTGGACTTCTTACCGGGAATGAGCCGTTTTTGCAATCTCTATATCAAAACGCGTTCTGAAAACCCCTGGCTTACGAAAACCATATCTGCGAAAACACAGACTTCGAAAACCTCTCAAACCGCCGGAATACTTCCATTTAAAAGAATCTTCAAAAATTTCGGCAATTCAAAGGTAGTTAACCCATGATTATTTACGATTGTGATGATTTCGCTTCGATTTCACTCGAAATCGACCCAAAATTCAAACATTGTCATCTCCAAAATTCGATTTTCATCCCCAATTTTCGCAAAAATTGCCCTTCAAATTCTTTCAAATGAGGGCTTAAAATTGTGTTTCATCGCATGATTTCGCTTCGATTTTTGCCAAATCAACGTTTTGTGCAAATGATTTTCCCATATTTTCAATAATAAGGATAATTTTTTATTTTCCCGAAGTTAGGTCTCGGCGTTTACTGAAAATCGCAGTTGCGAAAAGTCGCTGGAAAACCTCGTTGTCTCAAGTCGCTCCGAAAACCACGTTGTGGAAAGTCACAACGAAAACCCCCTTTTTGCAATCACTGCGAAAACCTTGCTTTTGCAAGTAACTGCAAGAACCCAGGTTTTCGCACGACACTGCAAAAACTCCCATTTTCGCAACATTACCTTTTCGCAACCAATACTTAGAAAATATTCTAACTTCAAAAACCTCAAAAACACGTTTTCGCATCTTATACTTCAAAATAATTCAACACCAAACACTTCCGAAAACCACACATTTTCGCAAGCCGGTGCAAAACTCATTCCTTTCGCACCAACACTAGAATTTTTCTAACCTCCTCAATTTCGAAAACCCTATTTCAAATGCGAAAACAGTTAAACCCGTTTTGCGAAAAGATCGATCCTCAGCATAACAACATAACTTCTAAAAACTTCGACAATCATATTATCTCGCACATATAACATAACAAAAATTGAAAGCAACAAATAAAATACTGGGACTTAGTAAATTTTTCCCTATGAATAAATCATAAATACCTAAGTCACCGATCACTATAAAAACACGATGGACAATTATTCTCGCTCTTTGACTAATCATCTTCAAAAATTATTTACCCTCAAGATAAGTGGCTCCAAATCAAGGAGAATAAGTTCGGTCTTGACCTTGCTATATTCAACTGTATGGACGAGGTCGTCGTGGCCATTCTCAAAAGGCACCCTCTCTGTTAGGAATTTTTTGTAGTGTCCTTTAGTTTTTGTATGTCTTTGGGTCTATTCTGTAATTAAGTAGATTGTAGTGGATTTGGATCTCTATGTAAATATATGATAGTTTGATCATGGGCCTTAATAGACCAACACATGTGGTATATAAGACCCCCTTTACTCATTTAGGGTTTTTATCAAAAGAAATTCAAAGTAAGCCACCTTGTACCTTCCCTATAGGGAAACATGCACTTTCACACACTATGAGGTGTTCTTCAAACTTTATGCTTTGAAGCAATCTTTTGATCCTTGTTTGGTAAATAACGGACCGACAAGTGGTATCAAAGCCTAGCGTGGATTGATCACAATGATTTGAATCTAGTTTCATTCGATTTTGATGTGATTTCAAAGAGTTTTTGCATGAACTTCATTTTCGATTTTTCTTGTCCATTTAGGTGTTTTTGAACAGTTTTTACTGTTTTTTGTCCCCTTGAAAACTTGATAAACCGTTTACGAGATATTTTCTACTCTTTTGCATCAATTTCGGTCAAGTTTGAGTAAGATTTTAGCCAAAATCGAGTTTGAAACTCTTTTTTCTGCTACAGTGTTGATTTTCGGGTAAATAAATGTAACAATGCCTAGCAATTCGGCTCATCTCCCAAAAAATCTTCAGTACATCGAAAATAAGTCTAATTTAATCAATTATCGAGCAATTAAACTCTGAAGTTCACCCGATTTTCAGAACTCTCGGTGATTTTCCACTTTCGTCTAGGATTACCCAAATTTCAACTTCCGGCCAAGATTACACGACTTTCAAATTTCGGTCAGGAATACCCGATTTTCAAAATCGGCTAGCCTTACACGATTTTTTAAAATTCTTCTAATTTACGACTTTTAATATTCCCATCCTAAAATCTTCTGATATTTCTCTTACTCGAATTTTATCAGATACTTCACTGCCCAAATTTTACTTTATAGTGTATCTGCCCTAAATTCATCAATTCTCAGACAGATTTACCCAACATCATAGCATGTATTACCAGAATTTCATACTCACCCGATTATCAACTTGTGTTAAACGAATTTCAACTGAAATGTTGGCCGAAAGTCAACACACGAAATTCACAATTTTCGCCGTTTGACCAATTTAAATCTTTGCCCTGGAATCATTTAACAACTTCTCAAGAAACTTTTATTTTTCAAAAATTCAACAATTTTTCACTTAAAGACTTTGAAAACTCTTATCTATTTTGGTCCAAATCTTCTTACTTAAAATTTTCGATACTTAGAATATAATTGTTCGAAACTAACCTTTCATTTCACATATCTCTTTCACGTTATGACCATTACCAAACATCATCGATGCTTTGCGATAGGATCTGACACTCGTCCCCCAATGCTAAGATAGGGCGAGTATGATATTTGGAAAAATCGCTTCACCAACATCATAGAAATCAAGGAAGGTGACCTCGCACACGACATGCTCTCTTCTATCTTCGACGGGCCATCTCAACTATGGACCACTTGAAGCTCAGCCCAATGCAGTTCCTCCTCTCTTGGAGAGAAGAACACTCAAGTATCCTAGTCGTTACTCAGGCGCGGAGAAAGCACGGGACAGAGCTGTCAAGCTTGCTAGAAACTACGCCATACAGTCCCTTCTTAACGACGTATACATTCAGGTGGACAACATGTCCACTACCAAAGAAATTTGGGATGGAGTTTTTACGATGGTGGTTGGGACGGACGTCGGCACCTTGTCCAAGAAATTGAGCACTCTTAATCCCTACGATTCCTTCAGTGCTAAGGAAGGGGAAGATCTTCGAGAAACATACCTTATGTTCTTGACTATTATCAACGAGATGAGGAAGATCAACATCCAACGGTCAAACTTCGAGCACAACATCAAATATTTCTCCGCACTTCAACCCGAGTGGGGCAGGATTGCTCACTTGGCCCAAATTATGAAATTCCTCACTTGGCCCAAATTATAAATCCTTTACTTTTTCCTCTACAAATTCCATTTGAGCCTTCTCTGACATTCTTTTTCTTTATAAACACTCAATTAACCCTTCAACATTATTCAAATGATTCGGGGTTACTCAATCAAGAAAAAGAGGGGGAGAGCAAAAGTGATGTACATTATGCATTTCTCAATCATAATAGAAGAGAAACACTGATCTCACTGCGAACTTCTCCTAGATAATCATGTATACTCCTAGAAGAGAAGCACCTTGAAGTGAACTTCTCCAATGATAATCTAGATCTTATGTAGAGAAAACGAGAAGAGAAGCACAGTCTTGGGTTCGAACTCCATAACTGTGAAACTTTATGAAGGAACACAGTCACGACCCAAAATCAAAGAAGTTCTAATCTCTCAAAGTTTTGTAAAGAAGACGAGACCCATCCTAAAAAGAAAAGAAAAAGGATCAACACAGAATTTCACAAAAGGGCTCCTGGAACTGAAGAAATCTTAAGCTCACTAACCCAAATTTCCTACCCCTTTAGTCAGAACCTAAAAATAATCCCTTCAAAGTCCCTTTGATTCAAAATAGTGATTTTTCACTTAGTAAGTTGATTAAATTCGCTACGATAACAAATTAATTGATATTATTTTGTAGTGATGATAAGAGTGATATATCTACTAAAAATCTCCTTGATAAAAATAAATTGAGTGATATGAGCGAAACTTGCGAGAGTTGTCGAAGTGATTCATACTATGCTCTTAGAATACTAGTTTAGTTATATGATTTTATGGCAAATTAATTTTTTATATGTCTTGGAAATTTTTGTGTGATAATGTTCAAAATAAATAAATCTGACCCCGAAACAAAAAATGTTTTTAAACTTTTTTTCTCTTTCGCACATTTTAAATGCATTAATACATGCATTGGTTCAGAATTGATAAAATGCGGATAACTATTTTGAAAAATGCAATAATTTTAATGAAATTATGCTGAATTGCTTAAACTGCGTTACTTGTACTTAAATCGAAAATTTTCATATGTCAATTTGTACTAAAAATATGCTTCGGTACTGAAAAGTTTACTCATGCAATTGTTGAAGGGGAGTTTTATATGAGAAATTGTTATTATCTTCTTCACTCGTAAAACATGATTTCTAACATTTTTAAGTCTCGCAAGAAATTTAGAGCTCATCCGTGGAGTCAAATGTTGAATTCATCAACAATAGGAGAGAATTTTATCTCTTTCAGAAATACAGGGAGTATTATGCAATTTATTTTTGGGTTAATTAATAAAAAAAAAATTTCAAAGCCCAACAATATTTTTTTTTACGGCCCAAAGAAATTTTTACTTTACCCGATCGTAAAGTATTAATATCACTTTATTGATCTAAAAACTCTCTCACACGCCACAGATTTCCAATCGAAAAACTTTTCGACTTCTACGAACTCTTCGAACCGACTTCGGCGATTCAAACCAAATCCCGCAATATTCGAACTTTTTAGATTAAACTTGTCGATTTCGAAGGTAAAAACTTGTTACGAATCATTTTCTATTCAAAAAACATCCGATTCGCAAGCATTTTCACGAAAAACATTTGAAGAAAGTTCATGTTTATTTTTTTTCGACGAAAACTGTTTTTTTTTACCTTCAAATCAACGTGTTTAACTCGACCTTTTGGATTAAAATCATGATATTTGGATTCGCAACTGTTCTCTGAACATTCCGAACCCAGATCAACTCATGATTTACCCAGAAATCGAAGATTATGTTTCAGGTGTTTAGCATTTGATTTGAAAATTTTTCGATCGAAAAAGTTTGTATCGCAAACAGTGTCGTCAAAGAACTTTAGTTTTTGTTCAATTTTATTCGATCGCAAAACTCAGCGTCGAAAACCTTTTGTTTTTTATATTCTTTTATTCGATCGAAAAACTACGCGGCGAAAAATAAATTTTTCGAGTATATTTTATTTGATCGCAAAAGTCAGCGGCGAAAACTTGAAGTTTTTCGATATTCTTTATTCGATCGCAAAACCACGTGGCGAAAAACTTAAGTTTTTCGACAATTTTTTATTCGATCGAAAACTTACTCAGCGAAAAACTTTTGCTTTCGATAACATTTTATTCGATCGTAAAAGTCATCGGCGAAAACTTGAGTTATTCGATACATTTTTATTCGATCGCAAAACTTCCGATCGAATAAATTGTTACTCGAATAAAAACACGCTTCTACGACTTAGTCAATTTTACAAATCGTTCAAATATTTTCACTAAGTCTTTCGAAAATAAACCTTAAGACATACAATTTTTTTAAAGATTCATTCTTAATCCCGTTTATTCGCATATGAAAATTTTTCAACTAATGAAGTTCATGTTATTCTTTACAGATATGTTAACTCCAAATTATCCTCACATATACCCTTCATCAAGCTTTATGCCAGTTCATGACAACAATTATCAACTGGATCTCACAACATTCCGGTGCCCGGATGAAGTCATCATCTCCATCCTTAAGGACACCCACTGTGGCCAGCATTAACGATGACGGCCTCCGTACCGATGGTCTACCTACAACAATTCTGGGGACTTATGGAGAGACATGCAGTCGGAAATGACGTGGAATATACAAGAAAAATATATTCAAGACACGTCGTTTTGAACCGCAATCTCTTGGCCATGGTGCTTGATCTTCCGCACTATGACAAGTATGATCAACTTCCAACAGACGCGGAGATCGTAGCGGATATGCTCCGGATGGGATACAAGCCCCCACTGCCCAAATTGGCAAGTTTCGAAAACAACGGCATTCCCCATCCGTGGAAGACATTGTTCGGCATAATCAACAAATGCCTCTCCCCAAAACACTCCGGATTCGACAAGGCCCAGCTGATTGTTCGCATTGTTTGTATTTTTCACGGAGTAATCTTTTCAAAAAGATATGACGTGGCCCAGCTGATTTGGAACGATCTAGCGGACCAGATGCGTCAAAGGGAGACAAAGTCGAAGGCCAAGTTTCTCCCCTACGTACGGTGGTTCCGGTGTTGATCTCATACTACATGGAACTCCATCCAGAGATCCCAAGACTACCACAAGTTGGGGAATACACTCCACCACGCCTTTGATGTTTTTACAACCCGAAGGCCACCGATCTAGCACTCTAACCAATGCTGATCCCATTGGAGTTGCTCCGACTAGCTGATCCAACTGAAGAGGCATATCAGGACTACTGCCAGAACAACTCCATCACGGAGGCGATGGTACGTGCCTTGGATCCAGCTCCGGCACCTTCTCAAAGGGAATCTTTGGTGACAACAACGGAGCCCGAAGCCACGACTCAGGAGATTGAGCCCGAAGGTGTTCAACAAGATATCTCTCCTGAGGCAACCGATTCTGATGAAGCACACAGACTCCAACGAAGGGGCCCTCACCGACAACAACTCTCAACCTCGTCTGCAGTGCCTTCAATCATACCAGCTTCGGAGCCAACACATCCACCACCAAGTGTCAGCCTACCGAACAGATTCAAATTGAATATGCCTCAACACCCATAGAGGTGATACCTATCGTATCATCTCAAGGATTGGGTGGAAGCCCTATTGGACCCCCGATATCTTCGGAGCAAACAATAAGCCAACCCATTGAAGTGGTGACTTCAGGGTTGATAACGGATGTCCTTGGACGTTCCGGAACTTCAAGACCTACTCAAGGCGGCACATCGGAAATCTACTCAGATGTTGTGACAGTGGAGCGCCACCCTGTCCCCACTCCACCAAATGTTCGTGACGGAGCAAAGACTACAAGAAGCACTCTCTACAAGTCTATCTTCTCTAGAATATCGTCTGTGGACCATATGCTCCACGCTCTCGAGACTTCCCGAAGAGACACCGGGAAAACACCAGTCTCAGAAGCTGCTCCGACCGACACACAAACCACACCCATATCCTCACCACTTCCTACCACCACTCTACACTCACCACTACAACCATATCCTCACCACTTAGCAATCCCTACACCATCCCGATCACCCAGCTTCACGATATACTCATCTCATGCCTCCTCGCCTTAGAGACCATATCTCCTGCTGAGGAGAGTCTCTACAAACGGTTGATAGATGACCCAGAGCCGCCAGCACAAACAACATGCCGAGAAGAAAGCTCTCGCACCAAGCGTAGACATGACGATCCCGATGATCCGGATCGTCATGAGGGGGAGAAACGACAACGAACTACAAGGAGCGGCCGTGGATTGAGTCAAGCACAGACAAAGACTCAAGAAGCTGGAGGATCGTCCTCACACCCACCAACCACACAATCTCAAACCCGCCAACAAACAACCACACCTCCCACCATATCTCAAACACTAACCCTCTCTCCTACAAATCCAAATCCGATCCCAACCTCAAACCTCCCCCAAGTCCAACCAGAAGCAGTTGCCTACGATCCACATCTGATCGTCGATGACTACATCCTAAACGAGAAGTGGATGACGCAATGGGAACCAGAGGAAGCTGCTCAAGCTCGACTCTCCAACGTAAGATACTTCTTACAACAAGCTTCAGTAGACTTGGTGTTGCTTGAAGAAGAAGAACTTCAAGAAGGCGAGAACTACAGTTCTGCCCTCCCAGAGCTACCCGAAATGATAAGGCTCAGAGTCGACTCTCCTCCCTGTTTATCAAAAGGGACAGTTAGAGTCGAGACACCATGGGAGAACGTCAGAATTGAAGTCCCGTTCATTGAAGATGTAAGAAAGCAAATTTGGAGGGCTCCAAACAAAATCAAGAAGCCCAATGAACTTAACCTAAGGGGCATCTCACACAAGGAAGATAGGAAGAAAATGGAGCATATCTTCATGCTCAATTATCTCGGACCCGATCGAAGTTGCATTCTTGCTGATCAACTGAAAGAAAATTTCAAGAACAAGCCACCGATTCTCCAACTTGTCGGAGTCTCGCATACGATCGGAAGATATCCTACCCCTATCTACATCATTGAGCGAGCGGACAGCAACCACACTCGAGAAGAGATAGATGAAAGCTATCTCTCATTCCTTCCACCGGATGAGGTCTACCAATTGTACCAGATATACAAGAGAAAGTACAAGATGCATTCCGAATATATCAAGACTGAAGGACTCGAGGGACTGAAAAGATTCATGGTGCGGCAGATCAAGTATCACACCGCACACGACCTTCAAATTGCAATAGAGAACAACATGAAGAAGGTCAACATGGAATCTCCGCTCATGAAGGGCTTCCCACTCAACAACTTTCCCGAGAACTACATCTTTAAGAAACTTGGCCTCGCCATAGCCTATCTAAATCCAGTCATTGTAAAGACTAGGGCTATGATGAAGTCAGAAGTCCATAAGTTCTGCGACAGGACGCTAAAGTTATTGAGGAAGAACATTCAGAAGAGATTGGGAGAGATCACCGAAGAGACAATCTTCGAATATCTTTGTGAAGAAGAGGCCCCACTCTTGAACGAGCTTCTAGATGCTATAAATGAGAGATTGGAGCTGAGGAATGATGTTCGACGTTACGAGACAGCATTGGGATTGCGAAAGTCATTTTACGACAAGGATAAAAGGAGCTGAAACAAAGACAAGCACAAAGGGGGAGATTGAAGAGAATATTAGAATTGTGCTTTGTTATTTCATCCTTGTAATCAGGGGCGTAATTAGTAGTTTTAATAGTGTAGGACCTAATAGCAATTATACCTTGAATATAGGTATAAATATGGTGTACACTATCAAAATTAAAAACAAGTTTTATTATTCAGAAAATAACAAACATCAAATTCATATTTTAAATTGAGAGAGAATACGATCGAGAAACTAGGAAAGCTAACAACCTCTCTCAAGATCTTCAACGCCGATATTTGACCGACCGTAATCCGTAAGATTTCTTACTCGAATACCTAGAATTCTTGCTTAGATTGCTTGTTGATTGATAAATCAGGACCTAACAGGACCTATTTATCGGTTTAAAAAGGAATTGTTTTGATTACGAAAAATATTTGATATGAGAATTGATACATCAAAATTTTGCTAAAGAGTTACGAAATTTTAATCGAAAATTTTGAGTATCGAAAAATATTATTCGGAGTAAAATATTTTTTGTATATTTTGAAAATTACGATATTTAATTACCAAAAAAAAATTAAGATTAGTGCAATTGAAAATTACGATTTTCGAGCAATAAAATTTTTCGAATCGAAAAATTCCGATCCTTATAATCGAAAACATTTTCGATAATATATGTTTATCGAAAATTATTTTTCGAACGAAAAAGTTTTGCAAAGAAAATATCCTATCGAAAAATAGTTTATCGAATAATTTTGTCGATCGCTTAAACTTTTATCGAAATATTTGTAATCGAAAAAATTAAAAGTGATCGAGAATTTCGTTAAGTTTGACTCAAATTGTTGACTAACAGTTTTTCGAGTGTGAAATATTCGATCGAATTATGTTTTCGCCTGGGAGAGGACTTGTGATTCCGGAACGTCCAAGGACATCCGTTAACAAACCAGAAGTCACCACTTCGGTGGGTTGACCCGTTGTTGGCTCCGAAGATGTCGAGGGTCCAACGGGGCTTCAATCCAATCCTTGAGATGAGACCGAAGGTATCATCTCTATGGATGTTGGAACAGGTTCAATGGAAACATGTGTGGTCGTCTGAACCGATGGCGGTGGAGGAGATATCATCGAAGCCATTGGTGTAAAGGTAGATGCATATGGGGCAAAGATTTGTGGTCTGCGTGAGCCCCTTCTTAGTAGTCTACACTCCTCATCAGATTTAGTGGCTTCAAGAGATTCGGCCTGAGGTGTGGATTGATGAGTGACACCTTCGGGCTCAATGTCCGGTGTTTCTATCTCAGGAGCCGCAACTTCGGGCTCGTGAGTCTCCACTGGGGATTCGCGTCGGGAAGGAATCAGAGCCGGATCGACGGACCGTACCATTGCCTCCATGATCCAGTTGTTTGGCAACAGTCTTGGTAGGCCACGTCGGTGGTATCAGCCAGGCGTAGAAGCTCCAATGGTATCAACATCGGTTGGAGCGCCAGATCCGACGGCTTCGGGTTGTGGAAGAACCGCAGCCTCGGCGATATGTATTCTCCAATGGGTGGCAGACGAGGGATCTTCGGATGTACTTCCATCATGTGGGAGATCAGCACCGGGAATCATCGTACGTAAGGCAGAAATTTTGCCTTCGACTTCGTCTCCGTTTGACGTATTGGTCCGCTAGATCGTTCCAGATTAGCTGGGCACATCGTAGTTTTTCGAAAGACTTAATAAAAAATTTTGAAAAATGTTCTAAGTCTTTACAGCGTTATTTTATTCGGGCGTAAATTTATTCGAACGCTAATTATTTGCGATCGAATAAAAACTTATTCGAAAATTCAAGATTTTCGCCGCTGAGTTTTGCAATCGAATAAAATATATAGAAAACTAATTTTTTTTTCGCTGAGTAATTTTGTGATCGAATTAAATTTTGTCGAAAAACTTAAGTTTTTCGCCGCGTAGTTTTGAGATCGAATAAAAATGTATCGAAAAACAAAATGTTTTCGCCGCTGAGTTTTACGATCGAATAAAATTTTAATGAAAACTAAAGTTTTCGCCGCGAAGTTTTACGATGGAATAAAAACATATCGAAAACATAAGATTTTTGCTGTTGAGTTTTGCGATCGAATAAAACTCAACAGAAAATGTTAGTCCTATTTCATCAATTAACAATCAATCTAAGCATGAATTCAAGATATTCGATTAATAAATCTCGAGAATTACTTTCGGTCGAATATCGAGTTTGAAGATCGGGAGAGAGAAACGATTAGAGAGTGGAAGTTTTTCTATTGCCTTTCTCTCTCTAGAAAGTGAATTCAATACTTTTTATTTTTCGAAAATTCTTGTGTATGGATTTAGATAGTGTACATTGTATTTATACCTATTTCATTGGTATATTTACTATTAAGTCGTACACTATCAAAACTATAAGTTACGCCCCTATTTAGAAGGATAACTAATTAATTAAGCACAATTCTATGTTTCTTCAAAAACTAATGTTCTTCGATGACATTGTTTGCGATAAGAACATTTTCGATTGAAAAAGTTTGAAATCAAACAGAAATGACGATTCTTAGTAAATCATGAGTTAATCTGCACTCGGATCATAAATTAGTTGCGAATCCAAATATCATGCTTTTAATCTGAATGGTCGAGTTTAAACACGTTAATTTTGAGTTCTGAAGATGTTTTTGTCAAAAAAATCGCGAAGTTGAAATATTTTGTCGAACGATTTTGAAAATCTGTCGCGATTCGTGTGTTTCTGAATGGAAATAAGACCGGAAACTGGTTGCTACCTTCAAATTCGACGAGTTTTGACAGACAATCGGTGAGGATTTGAGATAGTTTTGAAATTGCCGAAGAGTTTGAGAATCCGAAAAGTTTTGCAATAGTATTCGTTTGCGTGAGAATGAGTTTTTTGATCGAAAAAGTTACATTAATACTTTTCTATTAGGGTTTTAAAGGGCTTTGGGCCGAAAAAAAATATTTTGGTTATTCGTTAAAACTCAGGTCTGATTAACGAAAAACATTTAATCTTTTACTTTTGCACCCAAAAAAAAAATTCATAAGGCTCCCTGTATTTCTGAAATAAATGCAATTATCTCCAAATTGTGATTAAATTCAACACTTGTGTTAGGTCCTCATATATCAACTACCGATCGATCTAAGCATGAATTCTAGATATTCGAATGATAAATCTTGTAAAATACCTTTGGTCGAATATCTTCTTTGAAGATCGTGAGAGAGAGTGTTTCTCGATAGCTATTCTCTCTTTTAGAATGTGAATTCAACACTTGTGTTTTTCCAAAAATGAACTTGTATTGGTTTTGATAGTGTACATTATATTTATACCTATTTACATGGTATATTTTCTATTTACTCCTACACTATTCGTGTTTCCCTAATTACGCCCCTAATTACAAGGATAACAAAATAACAGAGCACAATTCTAAAGTCTCTTCAACCCCCTCCCCCCCTTTGTGCTTGTATTCGTTTCAGATTCATTTATCCTTGTCGGGCGTAGAATGGTTTCCGTAATCCCAATGTTGTCTCGTAACGTCGGACAACATTCCTCATCTCCAACCTCTCATTAATCGCATCCAGAAGCTCATTTCAGAGTGGGGCCTCTTCTTCACCATGATCCTCGAAGATCGTCTCTTCAGTGATATCTCCCAATCTTTTCTGGATGTTCTTCCTCACTAGCTTCAACGCCCCGTCACAGAACTTGTGGATTTCTGACATCATCATAGCTCTCGTCTTTCCAATGACTGGATTCCGATAAGTTATGGCAAGGCCAGGTTTCTTGAATATGTAGTTCTCGGGAAAATCGTTGTGTGAGAAGTTTTTTATGAGCGGAGACTCCCTCCATGTTGACCTTCTTCATATTGTTCTCTATATCAATTTGAAGGTCGTGTGTGGTGTCATAATTGATCTGCCGCACCATGAATCTTTTCAATCCCTCGAGTCCTTCAGTCTTCTGATATTTCCTTAGTCTTTTCAGCAATTTGAAGGTCGTCTGATATTTTCTCTTGTACATCTGATGTAGACGGTAGACCTCATCCGGTGGAAGGAGGGGGAGATAGCTCTCATCTATCTTTACTCGAGTGCGGTTGCAGTGCGCTCGCTCAATTTGGTAGATTGGGGTAGGGAAGCTTCCAATCGAATGCGAAACCCCCACGAGGTGGAGGATCGGTTGCTTATCCCTGAAGTTTTTCTTCAGTTAATCCATTGGGATGCCACTTCGATCTGGACCAAGATAGTTGAGCATGAAGATGTGCTCCATTTTCTTCCTATCTTCCCAATGTGAGATACCCCGTAAGTTTAGTTCGTTGAGCTTCTTTATCCGGTTAGGAGCCCTCCATATCTGCTTTCTAATATCTTTAATAAACGGGACTTCAATCCTGATATGCTCCCACGGCGTCTCGACTCTGACTGTCCCTTTTGATAAGCGGGGAGGAGAGTCGATCTGTGCCTGATTATTTCTGGTAGTTTTGGGAGAGCAGAATTGTAGTTCTCGCCTTCTTGAAGTTCTTCATCTTCAAGCAGCACCAAGTCCACGGAAGCTTGTTGTAAGAAATATCTGACGTTGGAGAGTCGAACTTGAGCAGCTTCCTCTGGTTCCCATTGCGTCATCCATTTCTCGTTTAAGATATAATCGTCTACGATCAGATATGGATCATAGAAGACTGCTTCTGGTTGGGCTTGGAGGAGGTCAGAGATCGGGATTGGATTTGAATTTGTAGGAGAGGGAGGTAGTGTGTGGGATATGGTGGGAGATGTAGTTGTTTGTTGGCGGGTTGTGGTTGTGTGGTTGGTCGGTTTGAGGATGATTCTCCAGCTTCTTGAGTCGTTGTTGTTTGCTCTCGACTCAAACCACGGCCGCTTCGTGTTGTTCGTTGCCTTTTCTCCCCCTCATGACGATCCGGATCATCGGGATCGTCATGTCTTCTTTTCGGGCGGGAGCTTTCTTCTCGGCACCTTGTTTGAGCGGGCGGATCGGGCTCATCTATCAGCCTTTTGTAGAGACTCTCCTCAGCGGGGGTCCTGGTCTCTAAGACGAGGAGTCGGGAGATGAGAATGTCATGAAGTTGGGTGATCGGGATGGTATAGGGGTTGATGAGTGAAGGTGATGGAGTTGGAGTGGTGAGGGTGGGTGGATAGGGGTAAGTATGGTGGTGGTAAGAGGTGGTGAGGAGACGGGAGTGGTTTGAGCTTCGGACGAAGCGGCTGCGGAGACCAGTGCTTTCCCGGTATCCCTTCGAGAGGTCTCAATGGCTTGGAGCAGTATGTCCATCAGGCGATCTTCGAGAGGATAAATGGCTGTGGAGAGTGCTTCTTGTAAGCGTTGCTCCGTCACAATCATCGGTGGTGTGGGGCCAGGGAGGCGCTCCACTGTCACAACATCGGAAAAGGTTTCCGATGTGCCGCATTGAACAAGTCTTGAGATTCCGGAAATGGGCTGGCCTATTGTTTGCTTCGAAGATATCGGGGGTCCAATAGGGCTTCCATCCAATCCTTGAGATGATACGGTAGGTATCACCTCTATGGGTGTTGAGATAGATTCAGGTTGAATCTGTACGGTTGGCTGATCCGTTGGTGGTGGAGGAGTTATCACCGAAGCTGGTAGTACTGAAGGGGACACAGACGGGGCCGAGATTTGCTGTCGACGAGAGCCACTTCTTTGAAGTCTGTATTCTTCATCCGATTCAGTGGCCTCATGAGATACATCATGGGAAACACCTTCGGGCTCGACGGCCGGTGTCTCTGTCTCCTGAGCAGTGGTTTCGGGCTTAGTTATTTCCACCAGAGATTCCCTTTGACAAGGCGCCGGAGCTTGATCCAAGGCCCGTACCATCTCCTCCGTGATGGAGTTATTTTGACAGTTATCTTGGTAGGCCTCGTCCGTTGGATCAGCTAGTCTGAGCAGCTCCAATGGGATCAGCATCGGTTGGAGGGCTGGGTCGGCTGCCTTCGGGTTGTGAAAGAAGCGAAGGCGAGGTGGGATGTATCCTCCAACCGGTGGTAGTCTCGGGATTTCTCGATGAACGTCCATGAAATGCGAAATCAACACCTGGAACCACCGTATGTATGGGAGGCACTTCACCTTCGACTTGGTCTCCCTTTGACGTATCTGGTCCGCTAGATCATTCCATATCAGCTGGGCCACGTCGTATTTCTTTGAGAAAACCACTCCATGGAAGATGCGAAGGATATTTCTGTTCGCCTTGTCGAAGCCGGAGTGTTTTGGGGAGATGCATTTATTGATTATGCCGAACAAGGCTCCATGGATGTGGGATCCCGCTGTTTTGAAAATTCGCCAGTTTAGTTGGCGGGGGCTTGTATCCCATCCGGAGCATATCTTCAACGATCTCCGCGTCTGTTGGTGGTCGTACTTTTCGTGGTGCGGTAGATCGAGCACCATGGCCAGTAGGTTATTGTTCAGGGCGACATGTCTTGTATTGGTCTTCGTCATGTATTCCACGCTATCGCCGTTGACAAGACTTTGCATACTTCCACAGAATTGGTGGAGATAGACCATTGGTATAGTGGACGTCATTTTCAAAGCTGGCCATAGAGGGTGTCCTTTGAGGATGGAGATGATAACTTCATCCGGACACCGGAATGTAGCAAGTCCAGCTGATAGTTGTTGTCGTGGACTGGCATGAAACTTTCAGAAGGGTAGAGGTTTGGGTAATTTGGAGTTGCCATTTCTGTAATGAATGAAATAAAATTTAGTAGATGCAAAAATACATATGCAAATAGATGGAATTAAAAATGTACTTAGAGAAAATTTGAAAATTTTTTAGTGTTAAGGTTTATTTGCAAAAGACTTGGTGAAGTAAAGTTGACTAAGTCTAATAAGCATATTTTTTATTCGATCGGGAATTTATTCGAACGTTAATTTTTGCGATCGAAAATTTTCTAAGTCTTGGAGAAAAACTTGAAAAATTTTCTATGTCCTTTTCAGCGTGCTTTTATTCGAGTGACAATTTATTCGATCGTTAAATTTTGCGATAAATAAACTTTTTCGATCGAAAAATGTTCAAATCAAACAGTAAACGCGTAACACGTAAATTTTGGTTTCTAGGTAAATCATGAGTTAATCTGGATTCGGAACGTTCACAAAACAGTTGTGAATCCAAATATCATGATTTTAACCCAAACAGTCGAGTTTAAACACGTTGATTTGAGAGTTTAAAATCGTTTTTAGTCGAAAAAGTATGAAAATGAAATTTCTTCAAATGTTTTTGAGAAACTGTTTGGGAATCGTGTGTTTTTGACCGGAAAGTGATTCGAAACGTGTTTCTACCTTCGAAATCGGCGAGTTTAGGAAGAAATTCACTGAGATAAGTGATGTTTTGGTGAAATCGCTGAAGAGAGTTCGAAGAGTGTTTGGAAGTTGAAAAGTTTTTCGATGGAGAGAAGTTGCGTGTGAGGGAGTTTTTCGATCGATAAAGTGGTATTAATATTTTACGATCGGGTAAGGTAAAAAAAATACTTTGGGCCGTAAAAAATATTTTGGGCTTTCGTTAACATTTAGGTCTGATTAAACTAAAATTTAATCTTTTATGGAATATCCCAAAAATAAATTGCATAATACTCCCTGTATTTCTGAAAGAAATGGAATTATCTCCTAAGTTGATGAAATTCAACATTTGACTCCTCGGATGAGCTCGAAATTTTATGTGATGCTTAGAAATAATATTAGAACAAATTCTCATGTAAAACTCCCCCTTAACAATTGCATGTTTGAACTTTTCGGCATCTGAGGATATATTTAGTACAATTTGGCATATAAAAGTTAACTATTTACGTACAAGTAACGCATTTTAAGTAATTCAGCATAGATCTATTAAAATTTTGCGTTTTTCAAAAAACAAATTCGCATTTTATCAATTCTGAACCAATGCATGTATGCATTTAAAATGTGCGATTAATATTGTCAATAAGAAAAAAAATATTTTTATTATAAAAATTTTGTTTTGGTTATTGAAAATATTATTTTTGGGTCAGATTAGACATTTTGAACATTATCACGCAAAAATTTCTCATGACATATAGAATAATAATTTGTCGTCAAATCATGTAACTAATATAATTTTCTAAGATCATAGTATGAATCATTTTGACATCTATCGCATGTTTCGCTCATAACACTCAATATCATGGAAATATTTAGTAGATATATCATTCTTATCATCACGACAAAATTATAACAAATAATTTGCTATCGTTGCATATTTAATCAACTTACTAAGTGAAAGTTCATCATTTTGAATCAAAGGGACTTTGAAGGGATTATTTTTAGGCTCAGACTAAAAGGGTAGGGTAATTTTGGGATTAGTGAGCTTAAAAAAATTTCAATTCCAGGAGCCCTTTTTGAAATTCATTTCTGATCCTTTAGCTTTTCTTGCTCAAGATGAGTCTCGTCTTCTTTACAAAACATTGAGAGAATAGAACTTCTTTTTGGGTCGAGACAGTGTTCCTTTCGAAGGTTCCACAGTTATGGAATTCGAACCCAAGGCCGTGCTTCTCTTCTCGTCTTCTCTATTTATAAGATCTAGATTATCATTGGAGAAGTTCACTTCGAGGTGCTTCTCTTCTAGGAGTATACGAGATTATCTAGGAGAAGTTCACAACGAGATCCGTGCTTCTCTTTAATGATTGAGACTTGTATCTCTTTTTCTCCCCCTCTTTTTCTTGATTGAGCAACCCCGAAACTTTAGAAATAATGTTGAAGGCTTGATCGGGTTTCATAAGAAAAATAATGTCGGAGAAGGCTCAAAGTGGATATCTAGAGGTAAAAGTAAAGGATTTATAATTTGGGCATAGTGAGGAATTTCCTAAGTTGCCCTTATCATTTTCATGACAAACTAACACAAAAGCAATAATGAAGCTATGAAGTACAAACCAAAAAATAGTCATTTGAAGTGTGACACACTCAAGAATAAAAATATTGAGGCTCAAATTCTCATATATATGATGTGGCTTTTTGTCTAGTAAAACAAACTAGGCTCTTTGAATAAGAAAGTCACATGAATTTTTAGACAAAGTACATAATCATATATGAAATATTTTTGTGAGTATTTCAAAATAGGAAAAATTATCGTCATCCCCCATTTTTTTAATTTTATTAAATTTATACACTATTTTATTTTTATTTTTCTTTGTAAAAAAAAAAATTGAAGGATAGAGTCACGCAAGTTAATCAAAGAATATCAAGAAACACATAGAATATCATATAGAAGCATAATAGAGCATGTAAAGCACTTTTCAAGTAAGATTGAGATTCAACATGCCTAACTTAGCAATAAGGAATTTGAATCGTTTTTCATCCAATGCCTTAGTGAATAAGTCGGCAAGTTGAAGCTCCGTTTTTACAAAATACATATCTATAGTGCTTTTTTCTACATGATCTTTTATAAAATGATAGCAAATATCTATGTGTTTCGTGCGTGAATGGTGAACAGGATTGCAAGTAATGACAATAGCACTTTTAGAATCACTGTAAATGGGAATGTTATTGAATTCAAACCGCATAATCGCGTAGTTATGTCGGTATCCATAGAACTTGCGAGAAACAGCTGGCAGCCGTGACGTACTCCGCCTCGGCCGTCGAGGTTGACACGCAATTTTGCTTTTTTGAGGACCAGCAGACAAACTTTCGCCTAAAAATTGTGCTCCGCCAGACGTGCTTTTTCTGTCCATTCGACAACCTGCATAATCAACGTCAGTATAGCCAATTAATTTAAAATTAGTATCTTTAGGATACCATAGCCCTAAGTTGGGAGTTCCTTTGAGATAGCGTAGAATTCGCTTGACTGAATGCATGTGGGACTCCTTTGGGTCAGCTTGATAACGAGCACAGAGGCAAGTGGCGAACATGATGTCGGGTCCGCTGGACGTCAAGTAAAGAAGAGATCCGACAATGCTCCGATAGGTTGTGATGTTGATTGCCTTGCCAGACGGATCAACATCCAATTTGCAGTTTGTTGATATGAGAGTATTCATCGGTGTGCCCTTGTCTTGATTAAATCTCTTCAGAATATCTCAGATATATTTGGTTTGCCTGATGAAAATTCCATCTTCGAGTTGCTTTACTTGTAGTCCAAGAAAGAATTGGAGTTCTCCCATTAAGCTCATCTCGAATTTGGTCTTCATGAGTGCACCAAATTTCTGACAGAGACGTTCATTCGTCGAGCCGAAGATGATGTCATCAACGTAAACTTGAACGATCATCATGTCTTTGCCTTGTCTTTTGATGAAGAGTGTCGTATCGATGGTGCCTCTTATGAAGTTGGATTTGACTAAAAATTTGCTTAGGACATCATACCAAGCACGAGAGGCTTGTTTTAGTCCATAGAGAGCTTTGTCCAATCGATAGACATGATCGGGATAATTCTCATGCACGAACCCTTCGGGTTGAGCGACGTAGATTTCTTCTTTTAACACATCGTTGAGAAAGGCGGTTTTAACATCCATTTGATAGAATTTGAAGTCTTTATGAGCCGCGTATGCTAGAAATAATCGAATTGCTTTGATACGTGCAACCGGAGCATACGTCTCGTCGTAGTCAATTCCTTCTTGTTGATTGTACCCCTTAGCTACGAGTAGTGCTTTATTCCTGATTACTTCACCGTCTGGTTCTTCTTATTCTTGAAAACCCATTTAGGTCCAGTTATTGTTTTGCCTTGCGGTCGAGGAACTAATGTCCAAACTCGTAGACGCTCTAATTGGTTGAGTTCATCTTGCATCGCGATTACCCAATTCGGGTCTTTAAGGGTTTCGGCTACCTTGATTGGTTCGTTTTGGCTTAAGAAGCATGCTAATAATCCGCTTTGTGTAGACGTTATAGTACATACTCCACTTGAAAGTTCACCGATTATTTTATTAATAGGATGAGCTCGAATCCATTTGCGTTCATGAGGAAGAACCGAAGTAGATCCTTCGTTGGTTTGTAGATCGAGACATTGTGAATTGACGGACTTATCATTCGTAGTTGGGAAATTCAATTCTGAGGTTGAATTGGAAGGAATTTTCTCATCTGCATTTGTAGGAGGTGCAGTAGGAGCTGCAGCACTAGTTGAAGATTCAGAATAAGGAGAATCTGTAACATTTGTCGGAGTTTGAGGATTAGGAGTCTCAATTTGAATTTCTTCCGTGAGAAGGAGCACTGCTTGGTATAGAATGAGACGAAGCAGGCATTTGAGACTCGTTCCGATAAAAATATTCAAATAGAAAGTCCAAATCTTCTAGGTCAGCGGGAATTGCTTCTCTTGACTTTGAGGTAAAAGTTGTCGGAAGTTGCTGACTTTATACCAACACGCCTATAAGCTCGGGTTCTGAACTGCTTTGTTCAGAAGCCAAATCGGTCACTTCTTGAAAAGTGACGTTGTAACTTTCCAAGATAGTACGCGAAGACTTGATATAGACGTGGTATGCTTTAGAAGTGGATGAATATCCAACGAAGACGGCTTCAAATGCTTTAGGGTCGAACTTGCTTCGATGCTCCCGATCGTTGGCCACAAAACATTTGCATTCGAATACTTTAAAGAATGAGATATTCGGAATCCTTTGATTAATTATCTCATCCGACGTCTTTTCAAAGAGTATGTGAATAATCGTTCGATTTTGCGTAAAGCACGCGGTACTCACTGCTTCAGCCCAAAGAAAATGAGGGAGACCGGAATGTATTAGCATTGTACTTGCAGCTTCAACTAGAGTCCGGTTTTTTCGTTCTACGATGCCATTTTGTTGAGGCGTTTTAGCGGCTGAAAATGGTTGAATAATTCCAAGTGACTGATAGTAAGTGTTGAGACGTTGATTCTTGAATTCAGTTCCGTTATCAGTCCGGATTACTTGGATTTTCTTTTGCAGGAGATTTTGAGTCGTATTCACAAAACTGATTATCAAGTATCCAGTCTCATCTTTTGTTCGAAGATATATTGTCCATGTGTAGCGAGAATAATTGTCGACAATTACTAACACATATTTACGACCGTTGATACTTTGTGTACGCATTGGTCCACAAAGGTCCATGTGAAGGAATTTCAATGGTCGAGATGTAGAAGCAACTTGCTTGAGTTTGTGTGATGCTCGCTTCATTTTTCCCATTTGACAAGCCGAACAATTATGCTCTTGATGTATGGAAATAGTTGGTAGACCGTGTACCAACTTTTTGATTGAGAGTTTGTGAAGAGCATTGAGGTTTAGATGAGACAAGCGTTGATGCCATAAGCTGTTCCTCTTGATTGTAGTCTGTGAGATGAGGCAAACAGTTGTCGAAGGTCGAACTGCTGTCAGATTAATGGTGTATAGATTTGATCTTCGTGATCTTGTTAGAAGTTCATGATTCTGACTATTGAAAATTTTGCACTGATCAGCTAGAAACACCACTTGAAATCCTTTTGTCGCATAATTGTCCTATGCTGAACAGATTGTGTTTAAGACCTTGGACGTAAGAGACGGGTTTCAAAAGAAAAGGAATGTTGGAGAAGGCTCAAAGGGGATTTCTAGAGCTAAAAGTAAATGATTGATAATTTGGGCCATGTGAGGAATTTCCTAATTTTCCTTTATCATTTTCATGACAAACTAACACAAAAGTAAGAATGAAGCTACGAAGTACAAATCAAAAGACAAATCATTTGAAATGTGATACACTCAAGAAAAAATATTGATGCTCAAATTCTCACATATATGATGTCGTTTTGTGTCTAGTGAAACAAACGAAGCTCTTTAAATAAAAGGGTGTCACATGAATTTTGAAGCAATGAACTAGACATATAACAAAGAAATATTTTTGTGAGTAAATCAAAATAGATAAAAGTATCGTCATCTGAAGAGAATTTAGAATTGTGCTTTGTTATTTTATTATCCTTGTAATTAGGGGCGTAATTAGTAGTTTTGCTAGTGTAGGACTAAATAGTTAATATACCATGTAAATAGGTATAAATACAATGTACACTATCAAAATCAATACAAGTTCATTTTTCAGAAAAACACAAGCATTGAATTCATATTCTAAGAGAGAGAAAAGCAATTGAGAAACACTCTCTCAAGATCTTCAAAGAAGATATTCGACTGAAAGGTATTTTGTAAGATTTATTATTCGAATATCTAGAATTCGTGCTTAGATCGATCGATAGTTGATAGATAAGGACCTAACAATTGGTATCAGAGTCGATCGTGATCACTTTTGGATTAAATTCGCGATTATAAGATCAAAATAATTTTCCCAGATTTTTCGATCGAAAAACTCACGTGAAATAGATTTTGATCAATGTGCTTTATGTTTGCGAATTTTATTGATGATCTTGCTGATTAAGTGATAGATTATATGTTAGGAACGATTTACGTACTGATTTCAATTGCTAAGAACGTCATATTAATTCAGATTTTCGATTTAGATCGATATTTGCGTTTGCGATTAAGTTTTGATTTCGATTTTATTTTCTTAATATGCGATATATTTTGAGTTAAAATGTGGTTAATCTTGTGTTTGCTCAATTAAGAACTAAGAAACGAGTGATTTTCCAGAATTTCAGCACCTAACTTGAACATCTCGGTTGAATCTGGAATTTTCACTGTTACATTGAACTTTGCTGTTCTTCGATTGTTTTATTCGATCGAAAAACTGGGCTCGAAAATTATTTTTCGAATAAGTTTGCAGCCGAGAAATTTTTCGTTGACAAACACTGTCTCGTGTGTTTTACTTAAATATAAGACTCGAAAAACATTATTTCGATAATGGTTTTTTCGGTTCATATATAAATATCTTTTTTGAGCGTAATAAAGCGTTTTTTTTTTTCGACGGATACTATTTTCGCTAAATAAATATGTAATTTTGACACGAAAAACATTTTATAGTAAAACAAGTTTTTCGATCACAAGATTTTCGATCATTTAAATTTTTGATTCAAAATTTAGCGAAAACTTATTTCGATCGAATAATTCACACTCGAAAAACTTTTAGTCAACAATTTGAGTCAAACTTCACTAAAAATTTTCGATCACTCTTAATTTTTCGATAAAGGTTTTTGAGATCAACAATTATTCGACAAACTATTTTTCGACAGGATATTTACTCTGCAAAACTCTTACGTATGAAAAATAATTTTCGATAAATACAACGAAAAATTATACAATCGAATTTTTTTTTCGATCATAGGTTCGAATTTTTTTTAATCGAAAAACTTTTCGATCACTGCTCAAACACACACACATTTTACACTATCTTGAAAGAAATCAAAATTTGTAATTTTCAAAACATACGAAAAATATTTGTCTCCGAATTATATTCTACGATACTCAAAATTTTTGATCTTAAAATGAAAATTCTTTAACAAAATTTTGAAGTATCAATTCTCATATCAAATATTTTTCGAAACCAAAACAATTTATCTTTAACAACCAAAAAATAGGTAAGAAAGGGAAATTGCTTAAAGTACGAAACAAACATTACTAACGAAGTTTGTCACTTGTGAAGCACTTTTTTCATTACAATTCCAAACTTTTACGAAGATCCAACCAATCAACTACAAATGGATGCTTACTCACTCGGAAACGACGTATGTCCTCCAATTCTTCGAAGAGGTGAATACACAGTATGGACAAGCCGGTTCATGAACTTCTTAGAAACGAAAGATCAAGCAACAAATTTGATCGCTTCACTTCAAGAAAGACTAGCTCAATTGTGGCTAATCCAAGAAGGCGATGCCACTAATAATCCTCTTATTCCCGCAACTAGAAGACTTAATATTCCTGGTGAATACACCGAGGGGGAGCGATTAAGAGCCAAAGCAGACTTAGGAGTCAAAACTTTCCTAATGCAAGGAATTCCTAATGACATCTGTATGCAAATAGATAGTCTATCTAGTGCAAAAGCTATGTGGGACAAGCTCCACAAGATGATGCAACGGACCGAAGTTGGAGTCAAAGCCACGAAAGCGAACATTCTAACCGCTTACGACTCATTCAAAGCCAAGGCAGAGGAAACCGTTATGAACTCTATCAACGCTATCTAACTCTTCTTAATGAGATGAGGAAGAGAGATATCTTCAAGACCAACATGGAGTTCAACATCCGATTTCTTTCTTCTCTTCAACCGGAGTGGAAGAAAATATGCATGCAAATCCGTCAAAATAAGGATTTGGACTAAATGGATATCCATGCCGTCTTTGATAATCTCGCCAAACACGAGGAAGATATCAGCGAGACACAAAAAGAACTTAAGGGCAAGAAGATCGACGATTCTATAGCTCTTGTTTCTGAAAGAAAAACAAGTCGATCTAGCAAAGATAAAAGCATCAAGTTGTCAAGTTCTTCAGAAGCTGAAGATGAATCTGAATCGGACCCTGTACCCGATATGAAGGAGTTTAAGAAACAGTTGGCTCTCATTTGTAAAATGATGAGCAAAAAGTTCTATAAAAAGAAATCCTCTTCTTCGGCCAATAGACTTCGGACATCAAGCTCCAAGCACAAGGAAAGACCGGCCGAGTCCTTAGAATCTAAAAACGCCAAAGAACCACAAAAATGCTATAATTGTGGAAAGATAGGGCACTTCTCCAGAGAATGCAAACTACCCAAGAAAAAGGACGCCAACTACTACTCCAAAAAATTCCAACTCACTAAACAAAAAGAGGCTGGAGTAGCACTAATGGCCGAACAAAGAGCATTGGCTGGAAGACACCACAAATTCTGAAGACAAAAATCTCGCTCTAATGGCATACCTCGACAACGCCTCAAATGATAACTCTTCCAGAAGGCCTGACGACGACGACGATAAAGCATCCTCTTCATCACAAGAGGTAACAATGTCTAATTCCACATTATTAAACATGTTAGAATCATTAGAGATTAAGTACTCTAACATGAAAAATGAGCGGAAACGAACTAAGGAATTAGAAGAGACACTAGCTCTCAGTGAAAACAATTTCCAAAAGCAATTATATAAGACAATTCATCTAGAAATTCTCTTATCTAACGCTAAGGAAAAAATATCTAGTCTTGAATTAACCATAGCTACCTCTGAGACTAAAGTCAATGACCTTAATACGACTCTTATCGATTGTCAAATAGATTTAGAAATTTCTAAAAATAATTTCAAAAAAATCTCTGACGAACGTAAGAAACTATAATCAAGGATTAAAAGTTTAGATGATCTTCTAACGAAAAGGGGTCAAACGGATCAAACTATCTTTCTAAATCAACCTCTTGATATAGAATTTTTTAATCCTAAAGAAGGCTTAGGTTTTAACAATCCCTGTAACTTGAAAAAGGTCAATGTTAAACAATTATATGATGTCAAGTACAGGGATTAGGTTTAACTTCTCTAATGGCCTTTACTAATTCTTCACAAATAAATGCCTTAAAAGAATCTAAATGAAAAGCCACAAATAGGACTGACATTTCATTTGATTACACCGACTTGAATAATAGTTACAAGACAAGGGATCTTAACTTGTCTAGTGATTATAATTCATTATATCCCCTAGAAGATTTTTCTAAAGATAAGGAAGAAAATACTGATCATTTTCAAAATTCTACTTTCTGTTATATTCCAGCTATTATTAAGAAAATAGCTGATTTAAACGCTTCCTTAGAAACAGAAAGAAAGAATTTCAAAACTGAAAAAAATTAGCTTTTACTGGAGATTTCTAATCTCAAAACTTCCTCTACTTTAAAAACTTGTCCTGATTTTACTTTGAAAGAAAAATCATTAATTAAGGACAAAATTACAACTAAGAAAACACCTCCCATTGTTTTTCAAAGTATTTTAAAAGAAGATAAATCTTCTTTAAAAATCGTAAAGGGAGGAAAAAGTTCCTTAAATGCTTCAAAAAGGAAAGATTTTTTCTAACTCTTTTTCTACTCCATCCACAGGTAGAGTAGAAAAAGAGGTGAAGCATGCAAAGGAAAGAGTGCATAGGATAGAATTTCAGAACAAAAATGATAGAAATGTCAAACTTTAATGTTATTGCTTCCACTTATGTGTTAAAGCCTATTAAGTTTGAAAGCACAAATTTTGAAATCGGCTCTACTTCTAAAAATATAAACCATCATTCTAAGACAAATGCAAGGCTTAAGTCTCGTAGGAAATAAGATCCAGCTATAAAGAAAGCTTATAGCTCCATACATTCTTGTCCTCATTTAAGGTATTCGATCAAAGTACACTCAGCCAAACACCTTAAGAGACTAGTTAGAGAAAAGATTTTCTCATGCACTAAGACTAATAAGACATTTGTCCGCGCTGAAATTAACCTCCCATGTAAGGTTCAACCTCAATGGGTTCTCAAGACACCATCTAGGCCAACGCAAGCCCAAAAGGTCAAATTGCCTAAAGAGGTACCACTTAAACCAAGTTGGTTTGGGTACCTAAAAACATAAATGGTTTAGGAACAAAAAATGAACAAACCTTACCTATCAAATCTGATAATCCGAGAGGACCCATTATTTAGTAGGTACCTAAGTCTCTCTAAATTTTTTTATGCAGATCCATCATGTGTGGTATTTAGATTCTGGTTGCTCCACACACATGACGGAAAATAAAGAACTGTTGAGCAACTACCAAGACCGTTACAACGGAAAAGTCAGATTCGGTAACAACGATTCGACTCCAATACTAGGCTTTGGAGATATTCTACTGCAGTATCTGACGATCAACGATGTCTCTTACGTCCAAGGTCTTAAACACAATCTGTTTAGCATAGGACAATTCTGCGACAAAAAGTGGTGTTTCTAGCTGATCAGTGCAAAATTATGAATAGTTAGAATCAAGAACTTCTAACAGGATCACGAATATCAAATCTATACACCATCAATCTGACAACAGTTCGACCTTCGACAGCTGTTTGCCTCATCTCACAGACTACAATCAAGAGGAACAGCTTATGGTATCAACGATTGTCTCATCTAAATCTCAAAGCTCTTCACAAACTCTCAATCAAAAAGTTGGTACATGGTCTACCAACTATTTCCATACATCAAGAGCATACTTGTTCGACTTGTCAAATGGGAAAATTGAAGCGAGCATCACACAAACTCAAGAAAGTTGCTTCTACATTCGACCTTTGGAATTACTTCACATGGATCTTTGTGGACCAATGCGTCCACAAAGTATCAATGGTCGTAAATATGTGTTAGTAATTATCGACGATTATTCTCGATACACATGGACAAGATATCTCCGAACAAAAGATGAGACTGGAGACTTGATAATCAACTTTGTGAATACGACTCAGAATATCCTGCAAAAGAAAATCCAAGTAATCCGATCTGATAACGGAATAGAATTCAAGAATCAACGTCTCAACAATTATTATCAGTCACTTGGAATTATTCAATAATTTTCAGCCGCGAAAACGCCTCAACAGAATGGCATCGTAGAACGGAAGAACCGAACTCTTGTTGAAGCTGCAAGAACAATGCTGGTCCATTCTGGTCTCCCTCACTTTCTCTGGGCTGAAGCAGTGAGTACTGCGTGCTTTACGCAAAATCGAACGATTATTCACAAACGCTTTGAAAAGACGCTGTATGAGATAATTAATCAAAGGATTGCGAATATCTCATTCTTTAAAGTATTCGGGTTCAAATGTTTTGTGGCCAACGAACGAGAGCATCGAAGCAAGTTCGACCCCAAAGCATTTGAAGCCGTCTTCGTTGGATATTCATTCACTTCTAAAGCATACCGCGTCTATATCAAGTCTTCACGTACTATCTTCGAAAGCTACAACGTCACTTTTCAAGAAGTAACCGATTTGACTTATGAACAAAACAGTTCAGAACCCGAGCTTATAGGCATGTTGGCACAAAGTCAAAAGAAGCAATTTCCGCCGACCTGGAAGATTTAGATTCTCTATTTGAACATTTTTATCGGAACGAGTTTCAAATGACTGCTTCCTCTCATTCAATCCTTCTCCCTCTACGGAAGAAATTCCAATTGAGACTCCCAATCCTCAGACTCCATCAAATGTTCAAGAATCTCCTAATTCTGAATCTTCAACTAGTGTTGCAGCTCCTACAAATGTAGATGATGAAATTCCTTCCAATGCAACCTCATAATTGAATTTCCCAACTACGAATGATCAACCCATCAATTCCGGATGTCTCGATCTACAAACCAACAGATGATCTACTTCAGTTATTCCTCATGAACGCAAATGGACTCGAGCTCATCATATTAACGAAATCATCGTTGATCCTTCAAGTGGAGTACGCACTAGGACGTCTACACACAGCGGCTTATTCACATGCTTCTTAAGCCAAAACGAACCAATTAAGGTAGCCAAAGCTCTTAAAGACCCGGATTGGGTAATCGCAATGCAAGATGAACTCAACTAATTCGAGCGTCTACGAGTTTAGACATTAGTTCCTCGACCGCAAGGCAAAACAATAATTGGAAGTAAATGGGTTTTCAAGAATAAGAAGAACGAGAACGGTGAAGTTATCAGGAATAAAGCACGACTCGTAGCCAAGAGATACAATCAACAATAAGGAATTGACTACGATGAGACGTATGCTCCGGCGGCACGTATCGAAGCAATTCGACTATTTCTAGCATATGCGGCTCATATAGACTTCAAAGTCTATCAAATAGATGTTAAAACCGCCTTTCTTAATAGTGTGTTAAAAGAAGAAGTCTACGTCGCTCAACCCGACGGGTTCGTGCACGAGAATCATCCTGATGTTTATCGATTGGACAACGCTCTCTATGGACCAAAACAAGCCCCTCGTGCTTGGTATGATGTCCTAAGCGAATTTTTAGTAAAGTCCAACTTCATAAGAAGCACCATCGATACGACACTCTGTTGGGAAAGGTACCCGGTTTGTACCCGAGACGCAACGCCCCGGGATACGGTGCGGAATAAAATTTTTTCCGGGTTCCTTTGAAGCGAGTGGCAGCTCCTCGTCAATTGCGTCATCGGCCGCGGTCGTGTTGGGTATCGTCTAGATCGTCACGCCGACCTCGCAGTGTACCACGGTTTCGATTCTCCGAAGATGGCTAGAGAGAATTGATCTGTCGCTCGGGATAGTGGTTTGCGTTTGTGTGTTCGTGTTTCGATTCTCGGGTCGAGAAATTTCGCGTCGATTCTCTTCCCGTTTTTTTTTTGACGAGGGTCTCACCCTTATTTATAGTAGGGGAGGACGAAATTTTCAGCCCTAAACAAGGCTAAAATCTCGAAATATTTGTTCCTAAATATGAGAGATATTCTTGCCAAAATATCTCTCCTAATTGAATTCAAAATTCTATTAAAGGAACATACTATAAATAGAAAACTAACTAAGATATTAAAATATCTTCAAATATGGTAAATAAATTTCGAAATTTATATAAAATATAAATTCGAATTTTAGTTTTAATAAATAAGATTCCAAATATTTTTATTACCATATTTGTAAATTACAAAAATACTCTTTAAGGCATTTTTCGAATTTCTCGGCTTAGGGTTGAATTCCAATTCTTCCCTCAAGTCTTTCTAAGCACTTAGCCAAGCCTAAGTCTTAAAGTTAGTTTCATATGAAGTCCGACTTCGGTCCACTTAATGACCCCGAGGCCCAATAAGGCGTGGCATAACGACCCGAGGCCCGTTAAGGCCCAAAACACAATCTCTCCTTCTCGGTACACATTGATGATCCTTTTTAAGCCCGACTCTCTAGGTTCGACTCAATCAACAAGGGAGGAATCCAAGAGTCCGGTAGGTGCCTAGCCAATCCCGCAGTACCGGACAGATCCCGACTTGAGCACGAATTTCGAACTAGTCTCATTCCAGAACGTAACTATAGATTATAGTACTACGTACAAACCCTTCAGCTGTGTCCCGATCGAGTGAGAGCCATGGTATTTGTCAAACTCACTAAACTCGATACTATGATAAAATGACACGAGGCAAATTACCAAACTACCCTCCATGTCTAACATGAGTTAGTTTAATACCTTGGCCAAGGATGTTGTCATTTCCCGTCGTCATTCTCATAGGACACTTGTCTCGATTACTTGCGAGACTGTGAATCTGTACTCGGCGGTCTAAGCCCGGCAATCACAAATATCCATCAAGACCGCAGCTGTCCCGCTGACCCATGCAATAGCAAATCGGATCTAGAGAAACCAGTGATAGTCAAGACTTCAAAGTCAACTCCGTCAAAGCCCCTTTCGGTCTAAGGTTCAAGCAGACTACTATAGTTTTTGTCATCGATCATTGACACTCCTTGAGTAATAAGCCATGTTTGATCGTACAACCTGCGAGTCAGTGTCCATGAAACGATTCAATCCCTTGATTCGACTCGTATCACAAGTCATGACTTCCGCTTCCAAGCGGTATATCGGCACACGATAAGTCATCTACAAATAAGCCATGATTGGTTTTCCAGCACCCAACTGAAACCTAAGGCTTATGGACATTTTATGTTCGAGGTTAAGAGTCCACTGGTGCCTTCCTCTCTCGTACCCATCGAGAACAGTGACTCAACTCGACACATTTGGATTTATTCATTTATTGCTTTACCCGATGCTAAGTAAAGAACTCATATAACCAATAAACGAATAATGCCTTTATTAATACGCAAAACAATGTTTGATTACATTGACAATCGAATGATAAATAAGCTAATGCCCTATATATATCCAATCCTCGTATAGCATTCGAGGGCATATCCCTAACAATCTCCCACTTGCACTCAATGCCATGCGCTGTTGTATCTAATACCCATCTTCTCGAGATGTTTGTTCAGCACTGCCTGAGAGAAAGGCTTGGTGAATGGGTCGGCCACGTTGTCCGCAGTCGCAATCTTCTGGACGGCTATGTAGCCACTCTCAACGAATCCACGTAACACGTGGTATTTTCTTTCTATGTGTTTGGATTTACTGTGAGAGCTTGGTTCCTTCGCTTGCGCGATTGCACCACTATTATCGCACCACAGTGGCAGTGGTTTTTCGGCAATCGGAACCACTTGCAGTTCTTCCAAGAACTTTCTCATCAAACTCCTTCTTTAGCTGCCTATGAGGCCGCTATGTACTCAGCCTCGCAGGTGGAATCAGCAGTTGTGCTCTGCTTGGAACTTTTCCAAGATACTGCTCCACCGTTGAGTGTAAAGACGAAACCTGAAGTGGATTTTCGGTCGTCCACGTCTGACTGGAAATCCGAATCCGTATATCATTCCACTTCTAATTCTCCATTTCCATAGACCAGCATCATATCCTTTGTTCTTCTAAGATACTTGAGGATATTCTTGACTGCTGTCCAGTGTTCTTTACCCGGGTTGGCTTGAAATCGACTGACTACGCTCACAGCGTATGCTATGTCCGGTCGCGTGCAAAACATCGCGTACATCAAGCTACCCACTGCGGATGCCTAGGGGATTCCATTCATCTCTTTTCTATCTGCCTCACTTTGAGGACACATAGCTTTGGAGAGATGTATCCCATGCCCCATAGGTAAGAATCCTTTCTTAGAATTGTCCATGTTATATCGTTTCAAGACCTTTTCTAAGTATAGGGCTTAGGAGAGCCCTAACATCTTATTCGTTCTATCCCTGTAGACACGAATTCCTAGGATGTAGGTCGCTTCTCCCAAGTCTTTCATGGAGAATTCGGTCGAAAGCCATGCTTTCACCATCGAGAGCATCCCAATATCGTTTCCTATCAAAAGGATGTCATCGACGTACAATACGAGGAACGATATCTTGCTCCCACTGCTTTTTCTGTAGACGCATGGTTCATCTTCGTTCTTTATGAATCTGTAGCTCTTAACTACTTCATCAAACCGAAGATTCCAGCTCCTAGAGGCTTGTTTAAGTCCGTAAATTGACTTATTCAATTTGCATACTTTATGAGCATCCTTTTGTGATGTAAAACCCTTTGGCTGTTCCATATATATTTCCTCCTTGAGGTATCCATTTAGGAACGCGGTTTTCACATCCATCTGCCAGATCTCATAATCGTTATACGCTGCTATCGCAAGTAATATCCGAATGGACTTCATCATCGCAACGGGCAAAAAGGTTTCCTCATAGTCAATTCCTTCTTTTTTACTATAACCTTTCGCTACAAGCCTAGCTTTGTATGTATCCACAAGTCCGTCTGATCCAATCTTTTTCTTGAAGATCCACTTACACCCAATGGGTCTAAAACCATCGGGGAGATCAACAAGTGTCCAGACCTGATTTTCGTGCATTGAATCCATTTCGACTTGCATAGTTTCAAGCCATCTTACGGAGTCTATATCCGTCATTGCCTGGTCATAGGTAGCGGGGTCGTCTCCGACGTTACCCCCCGTCGCAGCATCCCCGTGCTCGACGTGTACCATTCCATATCTCTCAGGCTGGCGAGATACTCTACCAATCCTGCGCAACTCTGATTGCGTCTTGGACTGCTCTACGGTGTCTTCTAACACTGGAGTTTGTGAAATTGTTTCTGTCATTTCTCCAAGAGTTACTTCACGACCCACTCCACCTTCTCGAACGAACTCTTCTTCGAGAAAGTGAGCCTGAAGGGCTACAACGATTTTCTGATCGTCGTGGAAGTAAAATTGGTATCCCATGGAATCCTCAGGATACCCGACAAAACGTCCTTTCACAGCTCTCGATTCCAATTTTTCTGTCTTGAGCTTTTTCACCAAAGCGGGGCAACCCCATATTCTTATGTGGTTCAAGCTTGGCTTTCTACCAGTCCATATTTCATAAGGGATCTGGTCGACAGAACTAGAAGGGATTCGGTTTAAAACGTGCGTTGCGGTTAATAACGCATGACCCCACAGCGACAGTGGCAGGTCTGTGTAACTTAGCATTGATCGAACCTTGTCCAACAGCGTTCGATTTCTGCGTTCGGACACACCATTTAATTGTGGTGTTCCCGGCGGTGTCATCTGTGAAATGATCCCGTTCTCTTTCAAGAACTCGTCAAACTCGAGACTCATGTACTCGCCACCTCGATCAGATCGAATGGCCTTTATATGATTCCCAGTTTGTTTTTCTACTAAAGCCTTATATTCCTTGAACTTATCAAGGGCTTCAGACTTGTATCTCATTAGATATACCTTCCCAAATCTTGAATGATCGTCGGTGAAGGTAATAAAGTAGTGGAAATTACCTCGAGCCGCTTCCCCGAATGGCCCACAAACGTTTGTATGAATCAAAGTGAGAAGTTCTGTGGCTTTTTGGAAAGTCCCGGTAAAGGGAGACTTAGTCATCTTTCCAAGGATACACGATTCGCAAGTCGGATAAGGGTCCGAACCCAACGGCTTAATCATGCCATTTTTCTCCAACTCACGAATTTTTTGATCTCCTGCATGACCAAGTCGAAGATGCCACAATTGTCTCATATTGGTCTCTAATTTTCGTTTGTTGGTAATTGTGTTCACAGATTTAGTTTTATCTTTGACATTTAGATAATATAATCTGTTAAGTAAAGTTGCACTTCCGACGCATTTATTTCCAAAATAAATATCGCAAATATTATTACTAAAGCGGAACTCATATCCGTTTCCGCTCAAAACGGGAATAGAAATAATATTCTTAAGCCCTCTGGGAAATACTAAACAATCAGAAAGCAATAACTTATGTCTACTAGATAAAACAAGAGTTCTTGATCCAATGTGGGTCGCCGGCACACTATGTCCGCTTCCTACGTTGATCATGACCTCTCGATCCGCCAACATCCTACTTCGTTCCAGACCCTGGTTTGAAACACAAATGTGAGCGCTAGCTCCTGAGTCTAGGATCCATGAAGTGGAGTACACAGTCATAGAACAATTAGTTTCTAAAACATAAAGTTCTTTACCTGAGGCGGCTAGCTTCGGGCAATCGCGCTTCCAATGGCCGAGCTCATTGCAGTGAAGGCATTTGTCCGTGGGCTTGGCGCCTTTAGACACGTTTTTCTTGGCTTTGCCTTTTGAAACTCCTCCCTTGGGCTTAATGGGCTTGTCCGACTTTTTCTTTCTAATCGACTTCCGAGTCTTATAAGTCGCAACAAGAGCCACTTCCTTTCCCTTTATCTTTTTCATCTGAGTTTGGGCCGTTGACAACTAGTTCATCAACTCAGTTAAGGGCTTCAGCTACCTTAAGTGGTTCGTTTTGACTTAAGAAGCACGTGAATAGTCCGCTTTGAGTAGAAGTCCTAGTGTGTACTCCACTTGAAGGATCACCAATTATTTGGTCGACATGATGAGCTCGAGTCCACTTACGTTCATGAGAAAGAACCGAAGTAGATCCATCGTGGATATGTAGATCGAGACATCTTGAATTGTGAGGCTGATCATTCATAATAGGGAAATTCAATTCTGAAGTTGAATTTGAAGAAATTTTCGCATCGGCATTAGTAGGAGCTGCAGCACTAGTTGAAGATTCAGAATTTGGAGAATCTGGAACATTTGTTGGAGTTTGAGGGTTGGGAATCTCAATTTTAATTTCCACCGTAAAGGGGAAAGGTTGGTATAGAATGAGACGAAGCAGGCATTTGAGACTCGTTCAATTAAAAATGTTCAAATAGAAAATCCAAATCTTCCAAATTGGCGAGAATTGCTTCTTCTGGCGTTGAGGTAGATGTTGTCGGAATTTGTTGACTTTGTGCCAACACGCCTATAAGCCCAGGTTCTGAATTGTCTTGTTCAGAAGCCAATTCGGTCACTTCTTGAAAAGTGACGTTGTAGTTTTCTAAAATTGTAAGAGAAGACTTGATATAGATGCAGTATGCTTTAAAAGTGGATGAATATCCAACAAAGACGGCTTCAAACGCTTTAGGGTCAAACTTGCTTCGAAGCTCTCGATCGTTGGCCACAAAGCATTTAAGACTTTGAGGAAAGAGATATTCGGAATCCTTTGATTTATTATCTCGTACGACATCTTTTCAAAGCGTTTCTGAATAATCGTCCGATTTTGAATAAAGCTGTTGTACTCACTGCTTCAACCCATAGAAAGTGAGGGAGACCGGAATGTATTAGTATTGTTCTTACAGCTTCAACTAAAGTCCGGTTCTTCCGTTCTACGACGCCATTTTGTTGAGGCGTTTTAGCGGCTGAAAATTTTTGAATAATTCCAAGTGACTGATAGTAACTACTGAGACGCTGATTCTTGAATTCAATCCCATTGTCAGTCCTGATTACTTGGATCTTCTTTTGCAGGAGATTCTGAGTTGTATTCACAAATCTTATTATCAAGTCTCTAGTCTCTTCTTTAGTTCGGAGAAATCTTGTCCAAGTGTAGCGAAAATAATCGTCTACAATTACTAGCACATACTTACGATCGTTGATACTTTTTGTTCACATTGGTCCACAAAGATCCATGAGGAGAATTCCAAAGGTCGAGATGTGGAAGCTACTTGCTTGAGTTTGTGTGACGCTCGCTTCATTTTTCCCATTTGACAAGCCGAACATTGATGCTCTTGATGAAGGGAAATAGTTGGTAGACCGTTGACCAACTTTTTGATAAAGAGTTTGTGAAGAGCTTTGAGATTTAGATGAGACAGACGTTGATGCCATAAGTTGTTCCTCTTGATTGTAGTCTGTGAGATGAGGCAAACAGCTATCGAAGGTCGTACTGTTTCAGATTGATGGTGTATAGATTAGACCTTCGAGATACTGTAAGAAGTTCATGATTCTGACTACTTAAGATTCTGCATTGATCAGCTAGAAACTCCACTTGAAACTCTTTATCACATAATTGTCGTATGCTGAACAGGTTGTGCTTAAGACCATGGACATAAGACACATCTTTGATTATCATATTCTTCAAAATGATATCTCCAAAGCCTAGTATTGGAGCTGAATCGTTGTCACCGAATCTGACTTTTCCGTTGTAACGGTCTTGATTGTTGCTCAACAGTTCTTGACTTCCCGTCATGTGTGTGGAGCAATCGGAATCTAGGTACCACACATGATGGATCTTCATAGAAAGGTTTAGAGAGTCTTAGGTACCCACTTATTAATGGGACCTATCGGATTAGCAGATTTAGTAGGTAAGGTTTGTTCATTTTTGGTTCCTAAACCATTTGTTGTCTTAGGTACCCAACCAACTTAGAAGTAGTTGATTTAAGTGGTACCTCTTTAGGCAACTTGGCCTTGGGGGCTTGCGTTGGCCTAGATGGTGTCTTGGGAACCCATTGAGGGTGAACCGTACATGGGAGATTAATTTCATCTCGGACAAATGTCTTCTCAGTCTTAGTGCATGCGAAAATCTCTTCTATATCTAGTCTCCTAAGGTGTTTAGTCGAGTGTACTTGAACTGAGTACCTTAGATGAGGGCAAGAATGTATCAAGATATAAGCTTGCTTAATAGCCGGATCTTTTCTCCCATGAGACTTAAGACTTGCATTTGTCTTAGAATGATGGATTTTGTTTTTAGAAGTAGAGCCGATTTCAAAATTTGTGCTTTCAAAATTAATAGACTTTAAAGGATAAGTTGAAGCAACAATATGAAAATTAGAAACGGATGTCTTCTTATGAGTGTCCTTAGTTTTTGATACAGAATAAAGTTTTGAAAATAAGTCATTTCTATCATTTTTCTTCTGAAATTCTATCCTAGGCACTCTCTCCTTTGCATGCTTCATCTACTTAACTACTCTACACGTGGATGGAGTAGAAAAAGAATTAGTAAAAAAAAATTTCTCCTTTGAAGCATTTAAGGATTTTTTCCTCCCTCTACGCTTTTTAAAGAAAGTTCTTCTTCTTTTGAAATATTCTGTATAGTAATGGGATGTGTTTTCTTAAATTTGGTCTTGTCCTTAATTAATATTTTTCTTTCCAAATTAAATCAGGACAAGATTTTAAAACTGAGGAATTTTTTAGATTAGAAAACTCCAAAAAAGCACATTCTTTTCTGCTTCAAAATTCTTTCTTTCTGTTTCTAGGGAAGAGTTCAAATTAGCTATTTTCTTAATAATAGCGGGAATATAACAGAAAGTAGAATTTTTAGAATGATCAACATTTTCTTCCTTAACTTTCGGAAGATCTTCTAAAGGATATAATGAATTATAATCACTTGACAGGTTTATTTCCCGTGTCTTGTAACTATTATTCAGATCGGTGTAGTCAAAGGGGATGTCAGTTCTATTTGTGGCTTTTCTTTTGGATTCTTCCAAGGCATTTATTTCGGAAGAGTTATTAAAAGTCATTAAAGAAGTTAATTCTAAACCCATGTACTTGATATAATTGTTTGAAGTTTACCTTTTTCAAGTTACAGGGATTGTTAAAACATAAGCCTTCTATAGGATTATAAAATTCTATATCATGAGGTTGCTTTAGAAAAATAGTCTGATCCGTTTGTCCCCTTTTTGTTAGAAGATCGTCTAAACTCTTAATCCTAGAGTAAAGCTTCTTATGTTCGTCGGAGAATTCCTTAAAATTATTTCTAGAAATTTCTAAATCTCTCAGACAATCGCTAAGAGTCTGACTAAGGTCGTTAATTTTTGTCTCAGAAGTAGGTAACCTAGATTTAAGACTAGTTATTGTTTCCTTAGCATTAGATAAGAAAATTTATAGACGAACTTTCTTATATAGTTGCTTTTGGAAATTATTTTCACGAAGGGTTAATCTCTCCTCTAATTCTTTTGTACTTTTCCGCTCATTTTTCATGTTAGTATATTTAATTTGTACAGATTCTAAAAGGATTAATAATGTAGATTCGGGTGTAGCTACCTCTTGAGATGAGGTTGATGCTTTTTCTTCGTCGTCGGACCTCCTCGTTGAGTTTTCGTCTGAGGTATCGTCAAGAAATGCCATGAGAGCTAGATTGTCGTTCTCAGAATCCGTCGTGTCTTCTACCCAGTGCTCTTGTTCGGCCATTAGAGCTACTCCAGCTTCCTTTTGTTTAGTATGTTGAAATTTCTTAGAGTAGTAATTAGAGTCTTTCTTCTTAGGAAGATTGCATTCTCTTGCGAAGTGCCCTATCTTTCCACAATTGTAGCATTTTTGTGGTTCATTGGCGTTTTTGGATTCTGACAACTCGGCCGATCTTTCCTTGTGCTTAGAGCTTCAGGTCCGAAGTCTATTAGCCGGTGGGAGGATTTATTTTTATAGAACTTTTTGCTCATCATTTTAGAAATGAGAGCCAATTGTTCTTGAATTCTTTCATATCGAGCTCGGAATCCGATTCTGATTCGTCTTCATCTTCGGATGAACTCGGCAATTTGATGCTTTTATCTTTACGAGATCGACTAGTCTTTCTTTCCGAAACTAGAGCTATTGAGTCTTCGATCTGTTTGCCCTTTTGGTCTTTTTGTATCTCGCTAATGTCTTCCTCGGGTTGAGCGAGATTGTCAAATACGGCGTGGATATCCATTTCGTCCAAATCCTTGTTTTGATGGGTTTGCATGGATATTTTCTTCCATTCCGGTTGAAGAGAAAAAAGAAATCGGATATTGACCTCCATGTTGGTCTTGAAAATTTCTATTTTCCTCATCTAGTTAAGAAGAGTTAAATTGCGTTGATAGAGTTCGTAAAGATTTTCCTCCGTCTTCGCTTTGAAGGAGTCGTAAGCGGTGAGGATGTTTGCTTTCTTAGCCTTGACTCCGACTTCGGTCCATTGAATCACTTTGTGGAGCTCGTTCCACATAGCCTTCGCACTTGATAGACTATCTATTTGCATATAGACGTCATTCGGGATGCCTTGCATCAGGAAAGTTTTAGCTCCGAGATCTGCCTTGGCTCTTAATCGCTCCCCCTCAGTGTATTCACTAGGAATTTTGAGTCTTATAGTGGGAGGATTATTTGTCCTTCTTGGATAAGCCAAAATTGAGCGGATCCTTATTGAAGAGAAGCTATCAAATTTGTAGCTTGATCTTTTGTCTCCAAGAAGTTCATGAATCGGCTTCTCCATACGGTGTATTCGCCTCTTCGTAGAATTGGAGGACGGACATCATTTCCAAGTCAGTAAGCATCCATTGTAGTAGTTGATTTGTAGGATCTCGTGAAAGTTTGGAGTTGAGTTGGTAAAAGTGCTTCCTAAGTGACAAACTTGTTAGTAATCTTTCGCTCGTACTTGAAGCAATTTCCTTTTCGAACCTATTTTTCAGTTTTAAAAAGGAATTGTTTTGATTGCAAAAAATATTTGAGATAAGAATTGATACTTCAAAATTTTTCTAAAGAAATTTGAATTTAGGATCGAAAATTTTGAGTATCGAAAAAGATTATTCGGAGAAAAATATTTTTCGTAAGTTTTGAAAATTACGATTTTTTATTCCCAAACAGAAAATTAAGATAAGTGTAAAATGTATGTGTGTTTAAAAGTTCAGTAGTCGAAATTTTTTTCGAACAATAAAGTTTTTCGATTTGAAAAATTTCGATCTTTATAGTTGGAAAAGATTTTCGATAGTATAAGTTTTTCGAGGTATGTTTATCGAAAATTATTTTTCGAACGAAAAAGTTTTCCAATTAAAATATCCTATAGAAAAATAGTTTGTCGATCGATATCGAAATATTTCTAAGAGAAAAATTTAAAGTGATCGAAAATTTTCATTAACTTTGACGCAAATATTTGACTAAAAGTTTTTCAAGTGTGAAATATTCGATCGAAATTTTGACTTGAAAATATGTTTTCGCTAAATTTTGACTAAAAAATTTAGATGATCGAAAAACTTGTAATAGTAAAACAAGTTTTTCGTGTCAAAAGTAGATTTTTATCTAGCGAAAACAATATCCGTTGAAAAAATTTACGTTTTGTTACGCTCGAAAAAGATATTTGTGTGAGAATCGAAAAACTAATTATTGAACATAATGTTTTTCGAGTATTATATTTGAGTGAAAATCATGAAAACAGTGTGAGTATCGAGAAACGTTTCACCTGTAAACGTATTCGAAAAATAATTTTCTAGCCAAGTTTTTCGATCGAAAAATGATCGAAGAACACAACTGAGTTCAATTGAACAACGAAAATCCAGATTCGACTGAAAAACTCAAGTTAGACGCTGAGATTCTGGATAATCACTCGAATATGAGTTCTGAATATAAACAAACACAAGATTAACCACGTTTTACAGCAAAATATATCGATTATGAAGAAAATCAAACATATTTCAAACTCAATCGCAAACACTAATATCGATCAAAATCGAAATCTGAAACAATCCGATGTTCGAAACGATTGAATCGGTACGTTATTCATTCCTAACATATAATCTATCACATTAGCAACCGGATCAACAACAAAATTCGCAAAATTAAGCACATAGATCAAAATGCATTTCACGTAAGTTTTTCGATCGAAAAATCTAGAAAATAATTTTGATCTTAGCGATTTCAATCCAAAAACGATCACGATATACTCTGATACCAATTGTTAGGTCCTAGTTAATCAACTAACGATCGATGTAAACATGAACACTAGATACTCGAATAAGAATTCTCGAGAGTTACCTTCGGTCGAATATCAAGTTTGAAGATCGGGTGAGAGAAACAATTAGAAAGTGGAAGTTTTCGGTTGTATTTCTCTCTCTAGAATGTGAATTCAATGCTTTGAATTTTCTGAAAATAACTTGTGTATTAGTTTTTGTTGTGTACATGGTATATATACCTCTATACATGGTATATTTACAAACTAGTCATACACTAACAAAAATACGAGTTACGCCCCTAATTAAAAAGATAACTAATTAACAAAAGCACAATTTCTACGTTTCTTCCGAATTTAATCCAAAAACGATCACGATCAGCTCTGATACCAATTGATAGGTCCTAATTGATCCAGTAACGATCGATCTAAGCATGAATTCTAGATATTCGAATGAGAATTCTCGAAAGTTACCTTCGGTCGACTATCACGTTTGAAAATAGGGAGAGAAAACTTGTTTAGAGTGAGGAGTTTCTCGATTGTATTTCTCTCTCTAGGATGTGAATTCTTTGCTTTGTGAATTTTCTGAAATTCTCGTGTTTTTTTTTTATTTTTGTTGTGTACATTGTATATATACCTCTATACATGGTATATTTACTAACTTGTCCTACATTAACAAAAATACGAGCTACGCCTCAAATTACAATGATAACTAATAAACTAAGCACAATTCTATGTTTCTTCAATCAACCTAGCACCTCTTCGGTGGGCACGCCTTCAAATACTCTTACCTCAAGCGATGTGGATCAGGATCTGTTATTCGAGCATCTCTATCCAAGACCACCACAATCCACGTCTCTACTTCCTCTGCAGTGCCTAGCAATGACTTTTCACCTCCTACGATGGTAAATCTCAATATTGGCAAAGATAACATACCTCCAAGTAACTCTATGTCACTACAAGCTCTGAAGCCGACACCATTCAATCCACTAACTCTACAATAAAATTATCTTCAGAAGAATTAGACCCCAACCTGTTGAGTCTACGGAACCACAATTTATCCCAAATAAGGAAATTTATGTGGGTAACGATGCCGCTGAATCGTTGCAAACACACGAAAGAAAGTGGACCCGCGCTCATCTGAACTCACGGATCATTGGAGATCCCTCCTGGTGTTACCACTCGCGCTTCTACGATCAATGAAAGTCTCTACTCATGCTTCTTAAGTCAAAAGGAGCCGACCATAGAGGAGACGCTCTTACCGATTCAGACTGGATTATTGCCATGCAGGATATTAGGTCCTATTATATCAACTAACGATCGATCTAAGCATTAATTCTAGATATTCGAATGATAAATCTTAAAAATTACCTTCGGTCAAATATCGTCTTTGAAGATCTTAAGAGAGAGAGTTTTTCGATTGCTTTTCTCTCTCTTAGAATGTAAAATCAATATGTATTGATTTCGACAGTGTACAATTTATTTATATCTATTTACATGGTATATTTATTATTTAGTCCTACACTATCAAAACTATGAATTACGCTCCTAATTACAAGGATAACAAAATAATAAAGCACAATTCTAATATTTCTTCAATCTCCTCATTTGTGCTTGTCTTCGTTTCAGCTCCATTTATCCTTGTCGAGCGTCGAATGATTTTCTTAATCCCAATTATGTCTCGTAATATCGGACAACATTCCTCAACTCCAATCTCTCATTAATGGCATCCAGAACCTCATTTACGAGCATGCCTCTTCTTCTCCAAGATCCTCGAAGATCGTCTCTTCAGGGATCTCAGTCAACCTCTTCTGGATATTTTTCTTCACTAGTTTCAACGTCCCGCCACAGAATTTGTGGATTTCAGACTTCATCATAGCTCTCGTCTTTCCAATAATTGGATTCCGATAACTTATGGCGAGGCCAGGATTCTTGAATATGTAGTTCTCGGGCAAGTCATTGAGTGGGAAGCCCTTCATAAGCGGAGACTTCATTTTGACCTTCTTTATATTGTTCTCTACAGCAATTTGAAGGTCGTGTGCGGTGTGATACTTGATCTACCGCACCATGAAAGCCCTCGAGTCCTTCTCTCTTGATGTAACCGGAGGGCGTCTGATATTTTCTCTGGTACATTTGATATAGATAGTAGACCTCGTCCGGTGGAAGGAAGGGGAGATAGCTCTCATCTATCTCTTCTCGAGTGCGGTTGTTGTCCGCTTGCTCAATGTGGTAGATTGGGGTAGGATAACTTCCAATCAAGTGTGAAACGCCCACGAGTTGGATCGGTGGCTTGTCCCTGAAGTTTTTCTTGAGTTGATCCGTTGGGATGTCATTTGATCTGGACCAAGAAAGTTGAGCATTAAGATGTGCTCCATCTTCTTCCTATCTTCCCAATGAGAGATACCCCGTAGATTCAGTTCATTGAGCTTCTTTATGCGGTTAGGAGCCCTCTATATCTGCTTTCTAATATCTTCAATGAACGGAAACTCAATCCGTATATTCTCCCACAGTCTCGACTCTGACTGTCCCTTTTGATAAGCGGGGAGGAGAGTCGACTCTATGCTTGATCATTTCTTGTAGTACGGGGAGAGCGGAGTTGTAGTTCTCGCCTTCTTGAAGTTCTTCATCTTCCAGCAGCACCAAGTCCACATAATATTCTTGTAAGAAGTATCTGGCGTTGGAGAGTCGGACTTGAACAGCTTCCTCTGGTTCCCATTGCATAATCCACTTCTCGTTTAAGATATAATCATCTACGATCGCATGTGGATCGTAGACGACTTCTTCTGGTTGGTTTTGGAGGAGGTTAGAGGTCGGGATTGGATTTGGATTTGTGGGAGAGAGAGGTAGTGTGTGGGATGTGGTGGGAGATATGGTTGTTTGTTGGCGGGTCGTGGGTTGTGTGGTTGGTGGGTTTGTGGATGATCCTCCAGCTTCTTGAGTCGTTGTCTGTTTCTCTCGACTCAGGACACGGCTGTTGCGTGTGGTCCTTTGCCTTTTCTCCCCCTCATGACAAACCGGATCATCGGGATCGTCATGTCTTCTTTTGGTGCGAGAGCTTTCTTCACGGCACCTTGTTTGGGCGGGCGGCTTAGGTTCACCGACCAGCCTTATGTAGAGACTCTCCTCAGCCGGGGTCCTGGTCTCTAAGGCGAGGAGTAGGGAAATAAGGATGTCATGAAGCTAGGCCATCGGGATAGTGTATGGGTTGATGAGGGAAGGTGATTGAGTTTGGGTGGTGAGGGTGGGTGGTATGGGGGTGTATGGTGGTGGTTAGAGGTGGTGAGGAGACGGGGGTGGTGTGGGCTTCGGACGGAGCAGCCTCTGAGGCTGGTGCTTTTCCGGTATCCCTTCAGGAAGTCTCAATGGCCTGGAGCATCCTGTCCATCAGTCGGTCTTCAAGTGAAAAGATGGTTGTGGAGAGGACTTCTTGTAAGCGTTACTCCGTAACGATAATCGGTGTTGTTGGAGTGGGTCTAGGGAGGCGCTCCACTGTCACAACGTCGGAAAAGATTTCCGATGTGCCGCCTGGAATATGTCTTGAAATTCTAGAACGTCCAAGGACATCCGTTATCAACCCTGAAGTCACCACTTCACTGGGTTGGCCTATTGTTGCTCCGAAGATATCGGGGGTCCAACAGGGCTTTCACCCAATCCTTGAAATGATACGGTATGTATCACCTCTAAAAGTGTTCAAACAAATTCAATTTGAATCTGTGTGGTTGGCTGATCCATTGTTGGTGGAGGAGATGCCATCGAAGCCCTTTACATTGAAGGATATACAGACGGGGCCGAGATTTGCTGTTGGCGTGAGCCCCTTCTTTGAAGTCTGTATTCTCCATCAGATTTTGTGGCCTCAAGAGATTCGTCATGAGGGACACCTTCGGGCTCAACAGCCGGTGTCTCTGTCTCCTGAGCCGCAGCTTCGGGCTCAGTTGTTTCCACCAAGGATGCCCGTTGAAAAGGCGTTGGAGCTTGATCCACGGCCCGTACCATTTCCTCCGTGATGGAGTTATTTTGACAGTAGTCTTGGTAGGCCTTGTCAGTTGGATCAGCGAGGCTGAGCAGCTCCAAAGGGATCAGCATCGATTGGAGTGCTAGGTCGGCTTCCTTGGGGTTGTGAAAGAAGCAAAGGCGAGGCGGGATATATCATCTAACAGGTGGTAGTCGCGGGATCTCCGGATGTACGTCCATGAATGGGAGATCAGCACCGGAAACCACCGGACATATGGAAGATACTTCGCCTTTGATTTAGTCTCCCTCTGACGTATTTGGTCCGCTAGATCATTCCATATGAGCTGGCCCACGTCATATTTCTTTGAAAAGATCACTCCATGGAATATGCGAAGGATATTTCCGTCCGCCTTGTCAAATCCGGAGTGCTCGGGGAGAGGCATTTATTGATGATGCCGAACAGAGTCCGCCACGGGTGTGGGATCCCGCTGTTTTGGAAATTCGCCAGTTTGGTCAGTGGGGGCTTGTATCCCATCGGAGCATGTCTTCCCACCGCATCCGTTGGAAGTTGGTCGTAGTGTTCATGGTGCGGTAGATCGAGCACCATGGCCATTAGGTTCTTGGTCAGGATGATGTGTCTTGTATTGATCTTTGTTGTATACTGCACTTCATCCCCAACGATGTGGCTCGTCATATATTTCCAGAATTGCTGGATGTAGACCATTTGGACGGAGGCCGTCATCGTCAAAGCTGGTCATAGTTGATGTCCCTTTAGAATGGAAATAATTACTTCATCCGGACATCGAAATGTGGCAAGATCCAATTGATAGTTGTTGTCGTGGACTGGACCGGCAACCAACTATCAGAGGGGCAGATATGAGAGTATTCTTGATGTGCCATTTTCTGCAAAGAATGAAATAAACTTCATTAGATAAAATTTTCATATGCGAATTGATCGAATTAAATAATTACTTCATCCGGATATCAAAATGTGGCGAGATCCAATTAATAGTTGTTGTCGTGGACCGGCAACCAACTATCATAGCGGCAGATATGAGAGTATTCTTGATGTGTCATCTTCTGCAAAGAATGAAATAAACTTCATTAGATAAAATTTTCATATGCGAATTGATCGAATTAAATGTAAATGGCGAAAATTACTTCGAGAAATTTCAAAATTTTCGAAGTGTTAAAATTTATCAGTGAAAGCCTTAGTGAAAAATTTGAAAAAATTTGCTAAATCTTGTTAGCGTATTTTTATTCGATCGGGAATTTATTCGAACGTTAAGTTTTGCAATCAAAATTTTTTCTATGTCTTTCAGCGTGATTTTATTCGAGCGTGAATTTATTCGATCGTTAAGTTTTGCGATCGAATAAAAATGTATCGAATAACTCAAGTTTTTCGCCGATGACTTTTACGATCGAATAAAATGTTGTCGAAAACATGAGTTTTTTGCTGAGTAATTTTAAGAAGTCGAAAAACTTATGTTTTTCGGCGCGTAGTTTTCGATCGAATAAAAGTATATCGAAAAACTTAAAGTTTTCGCCGCTTATTTTGCGATCGAATAAAATTTAATTGAAAACTAAAGTTTTCGCCGCGAAGTTTTTCGATCGAATAAAAAATATATCGAAGACATAAGGTTTTCGACGCTGAGTTTTGCAATCGAATAAAACTTAACGAAAACTAAAGTTCTTCGACAACACTGTTTGCGATAAGAACTTTTTCGATCGAAAATTTTTTAAATCAAACAGTAAACGCTTTAAACGTAAATGTCGATTTATGGGTAAATCATGAGTTAATCTGGACTCGGAACGATCAGAAAACAGTTGTGAATCAAAATATCATGATTTTAACCAAAACGGTTGAGTTTAAACACGTTAATTTGAGAGTTTAAAATCGTTTCAATCGAAAAAGTATCAAAGTAAAGTTTTCTTCAAATGTTTTTGAGAAATAGTTTGCGAATTGTGTGTTTTTGACCGGAAAGTGATCCGAAACGGATTTCTACCTTCGAAATAGGTTAAGGAAGAAATTACTGAGATATGAGTGGTTTTGATGAAATCGCCGAAGAGAGTTCGAAGAGAGTTTGGAAGTCGAAAAGTTTTTCGATTGAGAGAAGTTGCGTGTGAGAGAGTTTTTCGATCGAAAAAGTGGTATCAATACTTTACGATCGGGTAAGGTGAAAAAATACTTTGGGCCGTAAAAAATGTTTTGGGCTTTCGTTAAAATTCAGGTCTGATTAAACTAAAATTTAATCTTTTATGGATGAACCCAAAAATAAATTGCGTAATGCTCCCTGTATTTCTGAAATAAATGCAATTATCTTCCAATGTTGATGAAATTCAACACGTGACTCCTCGGATGGGCTCGAAATTTTTTGCAAGTAAATCATATAGGAGATAAGAACAAATTCTCATGTAAAACTCTCCCTTAACAAACGGACGTTTTAATTTTTCGGCATTTAAGCACATAGTTAATACAATTTTGCATATGAAAATTTACTATTTAAGCATAAGTAGCGCATTTAAGCAATTCATGAAAATTTTGCGTTTTTCAAGAAAAATTTCGCATTTTATCAATTCTGAACCAATGCATGTATTAATGCATTTAAAATGTGAGAAAAATTATTTTCAAAAAAAAAAAATTTCAAAAATTATTTTTGTTTTGGTATCAGATTTTCCATTTTGAACATTATCACGCAAAAATTTCCCATGACATATAGAATAATAATTTGCCGTCAAATCATGTAACTAAGCTAATATTCTAAGATCATAGTATGAATCACTTTGACAACTCTCGCAAGTTTCGCTCATAGCACAAAATTTATTTTTATCATGGAGATATTTAATAGATATATGATTCATATCAACACAACAAAATTATATCAATTAATGTGTTATCGTAGTATATTTAATCAACTTACCAAGTGAAAGTTCATCATTTTGAATTAAAGAGACTTTGAAGGTATTATTTTTAGGCTCTGACTAAAAGGGTAGGATAATTTTGAGGATTAGTGAGCTTAAAAATTCTTCAATTGCAGGGGCCCTTTCTGAAATTCATTTCATATCCTTTAGCTTTTCTTTTCTTATGTGCTTGCTCAAGATGAGTATCGTCTTCTTTACAAAACTTTGAGATATGAGATCTTCTTTTTGGGCCTAGACCGTGTTCCTTTCGAAGGTTCCACAGTTATGGAATTCGAACCCAAGATCGTGCTCCTTTTCTCGTTTTCTCTATATACGATCTAGAACATCGTTGGAGAAGTTCACTTCGAGGTGCTTCTCTTCTAGGAGTATACGAGATTATCTAGGAGAAGTTCACAGTGAGATCCGTGTTTCTCTTTTATAATGATTGAGACTTTCATCATATATGTATCTCTTTTTCTCCCCCTCTTTTTCTTGATTGAGCAACCCCAAAACTTATGAAAAAGGTTGAAGGCTTAACAGGGTTTCAAAAGAAAAAGAATGTTGGAGAAGGCTCAAAGAGGATATCTAGAGGTAAAAGTAAAGGTTTTATAATTTGGGCTAAGTGACGAATATCCTAATTTGCCCTTATCATTTTCATGACAAACTAACACAAAAGAAAGAATGAAGATACAAAGTACAAACCAAGAGATAGTCATTTGAAGTGTGTTACACTCAAGAATAAAAATATGGAGGTTCAAATTCTCACATATATGATGTGGCTTTGTGTCTAGTGAAACAAACGAAGTTCATTGAATAAAAGAATGTCACATGAATTTTTAGGCAAAGAACTAATTATATATCAAAGAAATATTTTTATTAGTAGTTCAAAAATACGCAAAGTTATCGTCATCCCCCATTTTTTTATTTTATTATTATTATATATATACTATTTTATTTTTATTTTTGTTTTTATATATATAAAAAAATTGAAAAATAGAGTCACGCAAGATAATCAAAGAATATCAAGAAGCACGTAGAATATCATATAGAAGCATAATAGAGCATGTAAAGCACATCTCAAGTAAGATTGAGGTTCAACATGCCTAACTTTGCAATAAGGAATTGAAATCGTTTTTCATCCAATGCCTTAGTGAATAAGTCGGCAAGTTGAAGCTCCGTTTTAACAAAATACATATCTATAATATCTTTTTCTACATGATCTTTTATAAAATGATATCGAATATCTATGTGTTTCGTGCGTGAATGATGAACAGGATTGCAAGTAATGGCAATAGCACTTTGAGAATCACTGTAAATGGGAATGTTATTAAATTTAAACCCGTAATCGCGTAACTGTGTCCGCATCCATATAACTTGCGAGCAACAGCTGGCAGCCACGACGTACTCCGCCTCGGCCGTCGAGGTTGACACGCAATTCTGCTTTTTTGAGGACCAGCAGACCAACTTATCGCCTAAAAATTGTGCTCCGCCAGACGTGCTTTTTCTGTCCATTCGACAACCTGCATAATTTGCGTCAGTATAGCAATTAATCTAAAATCAGTGTCTTTTGGATACCATTAGCCCTAAGTTTGGAGTTCCTTTGAGATAGCGTAGAATGTGTTTGACTGCATGCATGTGGGACTCCTTTGAGTCAGCTTGAAAACGAGCACAAAGGCAAGTGACGAACATGATGTCGGATCACCTGGACGTCAAGTACAAAAAAGAGATCCGATAATGCTCCAATAGGTTGTCATGTTGACTGCCTTTCCAGACGGATCAGCATCCAATTTGCAGTTTGTTGACATGGGAGTATTCATCGGTGTGCTCTTGTCTTGATTAAATCTCTTCAGAATATCTAGAATATATTTGGTTTGACTGATGAAAATTCCATCTTGGAGCTGCTTCACTTGTAATCCAATAAAGAATTGGAGTTCTCCCATTAAGCTCATCTCGAATTTGGTCTTCATGAGATCACCAAATTTCTGACAGAGACGTTCATTTGTCGAGCTGAAGATGATATCATCAACGTAAACTTGAACAATCATCGGGTCTTTGCCTTGTCTTTTGATGAAGAGTGTCGTATCGATGGTTCCTCTTATGATTCTCGTGCACGAACCCGTCGGGTTTAGCGACGTATACTTCTTCTTTTAAGACACCGTTGAGAAAGGCGGTTTTAACATCCATTTGATAGACTTTGAAGTCTTTATGAGCAGCGTATGCTAGAAATAGTCGAATTGCTTCGATACGTGCAACTGGAGCATACGTCTCGTCGTAGTCAATTCCTTCTTGTTGATTGTACTCCTTGGCTAGGAGTCGTGCTTTATTCCTGATAACTTCACTGTTCTCGTTCTTCTTATTTTTGAAAACTTAGTTCCAATAATTGTTTTGCCATGCAGTCTAGGAACTAATGTCCAAACTCGTAGATGCTCGAATTGGTTGACTTCAGCTTGCATCACGATTACCCAATCCGGGTCTTTAAGGGCTTCGGCTACCTTAATTGGTTCGTTTTGGCTTAAGAAGCATGTGAATAATCCGCTTTGTGTAGACGTCCTAGTGCGTACTCCACTTGAAGGATCACCGATAATTTGATCGATAGGATGAACTCGAGTCCATTTGCGTTCATGAGGAAGAACCGAAGTAGATCCATCGTTGATTTGTAGATCGAGACTTCCTGGATTTATGGGCTTATCATTTGTAATCGGGAAATTAAATTCTGAAGTTGAATTGAAAGGTATTTCCGCATCGGCTTTGGTAGGAGATGCATCACTAGTTGAAGATTCAGAATTTGAAGACTCTAGAACATTTGTTGGAATCTGAGGATTGGAAGTCTCAATTTTAATTTCTTCTGTAGAGGGAGAAGAGCGCTGCTTGGTATAGAATGAGACGAAGCAGGCATTTGAGACTCGTTCCGATAAAAATGTTCAAATATAGAGTCTAAATCTTCCAGATCGGCGGGAATTGTTTCTTTTGACTTTGAGGTAGAAGTTGTCGAAAATTGTTGACTTTGTGCCAACACGCCTATAAACTCGGGTTCTGAACTGTTTTGTTCAGAAGCTAACTCGGTCACTTCTTGAAAAGTGACGTTGTAGCTTTCGAGAATAGTACGAGAAGACTTGATATACACGCGGTATGCTTTAGAAGTGGATGAATATCCAACAAAGACGGCTTCAAATGCTTAGGGTCGAACTTGCTTCGATGCTCCCGATCGTTGGCCACAAAACATTTGCACCCGAATACTTTGAAGAAAGAGATTTTCGGAATCGTTTGATTAATTATCTCATACGGCGTCTTTTCAAAGCGTTTGTGAATAATCGTTCGATTTTACGTAAAGTACGCTGTACTCACTACTTCAGCCCATAGAAAATGAGGAAGACCGGAATGTATTAGCATTGTTCTTGCAGCTTCAACTAGAGTCCGGTTCTTCCACTCTATGACGCCATTTTGTTGAAGCGTTTTAGCGGCTGAAAATTGTTGAATAATTCCGAGTGACTGATAGTAATTGTTGAGACGTTGATTCTTGAATTCAGTCCCGTTATCAGTCCGGATTACTTGGATTTTCTTTTGCAGGAGATTCTGAGTCGTATTCACAAAGCTTATTATCAGGTCTCTAGTCTCATCCTTAGTTCGGAGTTATCTTGTCCAGGTGTAGCAAAAATAATCGTCGACAATTACTAACACATATTTACGACCGTTGAAACTTTGTGTACGCGTTGATCCACAAAGGTCCATGTGAAGTAATTCCAAGGGTCGAGATGTAGAAGCAACTTGCTTGAGTTTGTGTGATGCTCGCTTCATTTTTCTCATTTGACAAGCCGAACAATTATGCTCTTGATGTATGGAAATCGTTGGTAGACCGTTTACCAACTTTTTGATAGAAAGTTTGTGAAGAGCTTTGAGGTTTAGATGAGACAGACGTTAATGCCATAAGTTGTTCCTCTTGATTGTAGTCTGTGAGATGAGGCAATCAGCTGTCGAAGGTCGTACTGTTGTCATATTGTTGGTGTATAGATTAGATCTTCGAGATCCTGTCAGAAGTTCTTGATTTTGACTATTTAAGATTCTGCACAAATCAGCTAGATCTAAATACCACACATGATGGTAGTTGCTCAACAGTCTTTGATTTCCCGTCATGTGTGTGGAGCAATTAGAATCTAAATACCACACATGGTGGATCTGCATAGAAAATTTTTAGAGAGACTTAGGTACCCACTTATTAATGGGTCCTCTCGGATTAGCAGATTTGGTAGGTAAGATTTGTTCAATTTTAGTTCCTAAACCATTTATGCTCTTAGGTACATAAACCAACTTGGAAGTAGTTGGTTTAAGTGGTACCTCTTTAGGCAACTTGGCCTTGTTGGCTTGCGTTGGCCTAGATGGTGTCTTGGGAACCCATTGAGGTTGAACCTTACGTGGGAGGTTAATTTCAGCGCGGACAAATGTCTTATTAGTCTTAGTGCATGAGAAAATCTTTTCTCTAATTACTCTCTTAAGGTGTTTGGCTGAGTGTACTTTGACCGGATACCTTAGATGATGACAAGAATGTATCGAGCTATAAGCATTCTTTATAGTCGGATCTTGTTTCCTACGAGACTTAAGATTTGCATTTCTCTAAGAATGATGGTTTATGTTTTTAGAAGTAGAGCCGATTTAAAAATTTGTGCTTTCAAAATTAATAGGCTTTAACGCATAAGTGGAAGCAACAACTTTAAATTAGAAAAGATTGTCTTCTTACGAGTGTCCATAGTTTTTGATACAGAAGAAAGTTTTGAAACTAAATTATTTCTATCATTTTTCTTCTGAAATTCTATTCTAGGCACTCTATCATTTGCATGTTTCATCTCTTTTTCTACTCTACATGTGGATGGAGTACAAAAAGAGTTAGTAAAAATCTTTTGCCCTTTTGAAGCATTTAAGGACTCTTTTCCTCCCTTTATGCTTTTTAAAGAAGATTTATCTTCTTTTAAAATATTTTGAAAAATAATGGGAGGTTTTTTCTTGGATTTAATCTTGTCTTTAATTAATGATTTTTCTTTCAAAGTAAAATCAGGACAAAATTTAAAATTGAGGAAGTTTTGAGATTAGAAATCTCCAATAAAAGCTCATTCTTTTTAGTTATGAAATTCTTTCTTTCTGCTCTAAGGAAGCGTTTAAATCAGTTATTTTCTTAATAATAGCAGGAATATAACAGAAAGTAGAATTTGAAAATGATCATAATTTTCTTCCTTAACTTTAGGAAAATCTTCTAAAAGATATAATGCATTTACTTCAGAAGAATTAGTAAAGGCCATGGGAGTAGTTGTTGGCATCTTTCTTCTAAGGAAGATTGCATTCTCTGGCGAAATCTTTCCACAATTGTAGCACTTTTGTGGTTCTTTGGCATTTTTAGATTCTGACGACTCGGCCGGTCTTTCCTTGTGCTTGGAGCTTGATGTCCGAAGTCTATTAGCCGAAGAGGAGGATTTCATTTTATAGAACTTTTTGCTCATCATCTTAGTAATGAGAGCAAGTTGTTTCTTGAACTCCTTCATATTTGGCTCAGAGTTCGATACTGATTCGTCTTCATCTTCTGAATAACTTGGCAACTTGATGCTTTTATCCCTGCGAGATCGACTCGTTTTTCTTTCAGAAACTAGAGCTATAGAGTCTTCGATCTGCTTGCCCTTAAGTTCTTTTTGTATCTCGCTTATATCTTCCTCGTGTTGAGCGAGATTATTAAAGACGGCGTGGATATCCATTTCGTCCAAATCCTTGTTTTGACGGATTTGCATGGATATTTTCTTCCACTCCGGTTGAAGAGAAGAGAGAAATCGGATGTTGACCTCCATGTTGGTCTTGAAAATTTTTATCTTCCTCATCTTATTGAGAAGAGTTAAATAGCGTTGATAGAGTTCATAAATGTTTTCCTCCAACTTTGCTATGAATGAGTCGTAAGCGGTGAGAATATTAGTTTTCTTGGCTTTGACTCCGACTTCGGTCTGTTGCATCATTTTGTGGAGTTCATCCCACATAGCTTTTGCACTAGATAGACTATCTATTTGCATATAAATGTCGTTCGGAATTCCTTGCATTAGGAAAGTTTTGGCTCCTAAATCTGCTTTGGCTCTTAATCGCTCCTCATCGGTGTATTCACTAGGAATTTTGAGTCTTCTAGTAGCTTGAATGGGAGGATTATTAGTGGCATCGCCTTCTTGGATGAGCCAAAATTGAGCGGGACCTTCTTGAAGAGAAGCTATCAAATTTGTAGCTTGATCTTTTGTTTCCAAGAAGTTCATGAATCGGCTTCTCCATAAGGTGTATTCACCTCTTCGTAGAATTGGAGGGCGGACGTCGTTTCCGAGTGAGTAACATCCATTTGTAGTTGATTGGTAGGATCATCGTGAAAGTTTGGAATCAAAATGGTAAAACTGCTTCACAAGTGACAAACTACGTTAATAATGTTTGATCCGTACTTTAACCAATTTCCTTTTCGAACCTATTTTTCAGTTGTTAAAGAGAAATTGTTCTGATTTCGAAAAATATTTGATAGGAGAATGGATACTTCAAAATTTTGCTAAAGAATTTTGAATTTAAGATCGAAAATTTTGAGTATCGTAGAGGATAATTCAGAGAAAAATATATTTCGTAAGTTTTGAGAATTGCAAAATTTGATTTCTTTCAAAACAATGTAAAATGTGTGTGTTTGAGCAGTGTATGGAAAAATTTTCGAACAATCAAGCGATATAAAAATTTTCGAACCTTTTAATCGAAAAAGATATTCGATTGAATAAGTTTCTCGTGGTATTTATCGAGAATTAATTTTTTGATCGTAATAGTTTTGCAAAGTAAATATCCTACCGAAAAATAGTTCGTCAGGTAATTGTTGATCGCAAAAACTTTTTTCGAAAAATTTGTAATCGAAAAATTAAGAGTAATCGAAAAATTTTGTTAAAATTGACTCAAATTGTTGACTAAAAGTTTTTCGAGTGTGAATTATTCGATCGAAATATGTTTTCGCTAAATTTTGACTCGAAAATTTAAATGATCAAAAATCTTTAGATCGAAAAACTTGTTTTACTATTACAAGTATTTCAAATCAAAATTAGATATTTATTTAGCGAAAACAGTATCCGTCGAAAAAAGTACGCTTTATTACGCTCGAAAAAGATATTTATATATGAATCGAAAAACTTATCATCGAAAATAATGTTTTTTCGAGTATTATATTTGAGTAAAACACACGAGAATAGTGTTTGTCATCGAAAAATTTCTCGGCTGCAAACTTATTCGAAAAATATTTTTCGAGTTTAGTTTTTCGATCGAAAAACGATCGAAGAACAGCCTTAAAGTTCAATGGAACAGTGAAAATCCAGATTCAATCAAAATGTTCAAGTTAGGAGCTGAAATTCTGGATAATCACTCGTTTCTTAGTTCTGAATATGAACAAACACAAGATTAACTACGCTTTATAGCAATGTATATCGATTATGAAGAAAATCAAATCGTAATCAAAACTTGATCGCAAACGCTAATATCGATCGAAATCGAAAATCTGAATTAATCTAAAGTTCTAAGCGATTGAAGTCAGTACATAAATCATTCCTAACATATAATCTATCACTTAATCAACAAGATCATCAACAAAATTCGCAAACATTAAGCGCATTGATCAAAATACATTTCACGTAAGTTTTTCGATCGAAAAATCTGGAAAATTATTTTGATCTTATAATCGCAAATTCAATCCAAAAGCGATCACGATCTGCTCTGATACCAATTATTAGGTCATATTATATCAACTAACGATCGATCTAAGCGTGAATTCTAAATATTCGAATGATAAATCTTACAAATTACCTTCGGTCGAATATCGTCTTTATAGATCTTGAGAGGGGGAATTTTTCGATTGCTTTACTCTCTCTTAGAATGTGAATTCAGTGCTTGTAATTTTTCCGAAATGAACTTGTGTATTGATTTCGATAGTGAACATTGTATTTATACCTATTTACATGGTATATTTACTATTTAGCCCTACACTATCAAAGCTATGAATTATGCTCCTAATTATAAGGATAACAAAATAATAAAGCACAATTCTAATATTTCTTCATAGGAAGAAATCAGCCAATTTGAGAGACTGAACGTCTCGAACCTAGTACATAGACCGAAAGGGAAAAACATCATTGGCACTAAGTGGATCTTCAAAAATAAGAACGACAAACAAGGGGTCGTGATCAAGAATAAAGCTAGGTTGGTGGAGAAAGGATACAATCAACAAGAAGGAATTGATTACGACGAGACATATGCACATGTCGCAAGAATTGAAGCCATCGGGATCTTCCTAGCTTTTGCTGCCCACAAAAACTTTACGGGGTACCAGATGGACGTCAAGACGACCGTCCTCAACGGAGTATTAAAGGAAGAAGTTTTCGTCTCTCAGCCTGAAGGTTTTGTGACCGAAGAGAACCCCGACTGTGTGTACCGGCTGGGCAAAGCCCTATATGGACTCAAACAAGCTCCTTGAGCTTCGTATGAAATCCTCTCGGATTTTTTCGTCTCCTCCGGTTTCACAAAATGGAAGATCGATACGACTCTCTTCACCAAAAGAAGCGGATCAGATATAATACTCATACAGATATATGTCATGACATCATCTTCGGCTCGATGAGAGACCTGATGAAGCAAAAAATTCTAAATGAGTATGATGAGAGAGCTAAGCTTCTTCTTAGGCCTTCAAGTCAAGCAGCTTTACGATTGAATCTTCATCAGGCAGTCCAAGTACATTCACGAAATACTCAAGAAGTACAACTTGGATAACTTCACTCCTGCCAGTACTCCTATGTCTCCTTTCATGCAAGTTAGATGCGGATACCTCAGGAAAATCCGTCAATCAAACCACTTATCGAGACATGATTTGATCTTTGCTCTATCTCACGTCCAGTCGACCAGATATCATGTTCGTGACTTGTCTATGTGCTCGCTTCTAAGACGATCCGAAAGAATCTCAATGTTGGTTGTAAAAAGGATCTTCAAGTACCCTAAGGGACCCCCAAACCTCGGTCTATGTTACCCTATGGATTCAGACTTCAGACTTGTTGGATACAGGAAAAGCACCTACGGGGCCGTTCAATTTCTAGGGGTAAACTCGTGATCTAGTCATCTCAGAAGCAAAACTGCGTCCCAAACTCGACGGCAGAGGAAGAATATATCGCCGCTGCGAGTTTTTGTTCGCAGATTTTATGGATGAACCAAGCTACGAGATTTTGGTCTTTTACTCAATAATATTCACATATTTAGCGACTCTAAGAGTACAATAATGATAACTTGTAATCTCGTACATCATTCACGCACAAAACACATAGACATTAGGTATCACTTTATTAAGGAACATGTGGAGCAAGGCACCATCAAAATGCATTTCGTTAACACCGAGCTTCAACTTGCTGACCTATTCACTAAGACATTGGATGAAAAATGATTTCAATTCCTTGTGTCTAAATTAGGTTGTTAGTCCGATTACGCACTCAAGAGAGGATCAAAGGCTTAAAAATGATAAAGTTCTTAAAACACCTTCAGTGTGTGTTTGTGTGTGTGTGCCGAAATTAAGAACTTACTTTTAAGAATTATACATTGACCAACCCTAATTAGGGTTAATGGGATGCCTTATATACCACATGAGTTGGTATATTAAGGCTTGGGACTCAAACAATAAAATATTTACAATTTGACCCCAAATACAATAAATTAACTAATATTGACCCCAAAACTCAAATACTAACTAAGGACACTACAATTAATTCCTAACATTCTCCCCCTTAGTGTCCTTTCTTCGTCTTTGTCTGTTTCTTTGAGCCTTTGGGTCGTTGCTGGGCGTACACGGAGTTCCGTAGTCCAAGCTTGTGCTCGTACGTCCTTATTTCCCTCCGGAACGAAAGCCTTTCTTGTATGTTGTTCAGCATATTCAGTATCTTGGCTTTTGTGTCCGGTCCTTCACCTTCCATCTTATCCAGTATGCTCCTCAACTTCTCTCGTATGATGAGGAGCGTTCCGTCGGAGAATTTTGGTATCTCCGATGTCTTCAATATTCGCTTTTCTCCCTTGTAGTTGATGTAGACCACCGCTGGATCTTCACTTTCGAACACGTGGCCTTCACCATATTCAACTTGTTCAGGGAGCTCGAATGATGGTTTGGTGAGGTTGACCTTTCTGACATTTGACTCCAGTGCTAGCTGCAGGTCGTGCGTCGCTCCGTACTTGATTTGTCGGAGCATGAACCTTTTGATCGTCATGTATCCTAATTTGACGTCCTGGTCCTGCAGCGTTCCCACGTATCGGTAGCTTCCAATCATCTGTGAGATGTCTTCAGCTCTGATGTACGGGAAGTCAGCCTCTGTCAAGGTCTCTCTTGTACCGTCTTCCCTCACTACGTGGTAGACGCTTAGTAGGAAGGTCCCGAGCCGATCTATTCCAACTCTTTCTACGGCTTGTATTCGGGGCCTCTGCTTTTCCTCTCGCCTGAGAGCAGCCAGATCATTTCCTTTCCCTAAGAACATATGAAGACGTCTTAGGGAAAGAAGGTAGAGATTGGCTCTGCGCTCTGACAGGTGCGTCATCCCACGTAGCTCCAGCTCGTTCAATTTGACGAGCTGATCCTCTTTACGCCAGATTCTTTTCCTTATCTCTTCTTGGTATGGAACTAAGATTCTGACGTTTTGCCACGGAAGATCGACCGTTGCCCCGATCTTTGACATGAGAAGTGGAGCATCCTCATTTTGGACTTGATGTTTGAGTAGTTCCGGTAGATCGGGGAGGTCACTTTGCAGATCTTCCAGCTCCTCATCTTCATGGACTTTCACCAGGCTTATCGACGCCTTTTCGAGGAATAGTCTGGCGTTTTCTCGAAATCTGGCTTCGAGCTGGAGGTCCATCGGTTGCTTCAGCCATCCTTCTTCAAATATATATTTCTCTACCACATCATGTGGATTGTAGAGTTGGCTGATTTCTTCCGAGATTTGGAGGTCAATAGATGTGGCTTGAGGTGGACTTTGTCGGTAGAAGGTTCTTGGTGAGCTAAGGCTTATAGTGACTGGAGTGGGTGTCGAAAGGGAAAGTGTATTGGAGATCTCTTGTGTATTTTGTTCGGTTGTGGTTGAGATCTCCATGGTAGGGAATATTATTGTGGTGCTGGAGACTTGTTTTGTTTTGCCTTTTGAGCTTGAGGTATCCAGCGGGTTGGATTCTTGGACTGTTTTGGTTGTTGGCTGCTGCTGGTGAGGGGATTCGACTCCACGCTGTCGGTTCTCCCCCCGGGACGGTCCTCGTCTTCAGGGTCGTCCCGCGATCCAGATAGGCCCCCGGCTTGTGTTCGGCAGCTGGTGGGGTCAATCAGCCTCTGGATTTCTTTCTCCTTCGGTGTCAGGTGTGGCGCCGACCGGATACGTGCCAAAAGAATGTTGAAGAGTTCTTCAATGGGCACGTCCCACGGTCCTTCTTCTGGTTGTGTGAGTGAAGGAACAGCAGCAGCTGTCTCGTGTGTGACTGGAGTCTTGCCTTTGTCTTGTCTTGATGTTTCGATCATGGCCCGGACTTTTTCCACTAGTTCGTCGCCAAAAGATCGTAGCCGAGACTCCGTCACAAACGGATCGGGAAATAAAACGGAGCCACTGAGGCGTGCCGTTGTCGCGACGTCAGAGTAGATTTCTGACGTGCCGCCCACTGTAGTGGGTCTTCCGGGGCCACCAAGGCACACCGGTGGCAACGGTGCTAAGACAAACTCAGACCGTTGGCCCGAGACGACTGGTGGGATGTTGATCGTTTCGGGGCTTCCGCTCAGTCCCTCGGAGATTAACCCCAGAGTGACGTCAGAGAGCGTTCTGTCTAAGTCTGGAAGACTTAGAGGTGCGGAAAATAGTGTATGTGTCCTAGAAATGGAAAAAATTTTAGTTGGTGCGGACACTAGACCTGTGATCAAGGAGGGCGCAGTCGGAGGAAGTGAACTGCTTAATTCAACATCTATTGCCTCCGAATAAGGCAATGATGGTTGTCGTGGCTCCTCCGGTGCTATTGAGACGGTCGTCTGTTGGGAGACGACCGAATGGGTTGGAAGGGTTATTTGCGTGCTTGGGCCTGATGGCACGACTGCTACTCGGGAGACGATCGTGTCGTCTCCTGTTCCTACGGGTTCGGCCCGGCTTTGTAGTGGGTTAGAGGACTGAGGAGGTCGATCATGTTTTTGTTTGGTGCGACGCTCCTGTATGCGTCTTACGTCTTCCCCTCGTTTTGTTTTTCGTGAGGAACGAGGAGGGGAAGCGGCGCTTCCTAGACCTAACTGAGGCTGGGGTAGGCTAATTCCCGGGGTAGGTTCGACTGGGTTTTGTCGAACCATAGGAGTGTCTTCAAGGGTGATGGATTGGAGGTACCTCGCTACTATTGGGTTGGAAGGATTAGCGATTTGTAGGAGGTGGTCAGGGATCCGCATCGACTCGAGATCAAATTTGGATTTGGAAGAATGGAGGGATGCTAGCTTGGGAATTTGGTATCCCTCCGATCTCGGTCGACGGGTTATCTCGGGGTGTAGGTCTTGAAAGTGGGTTATTATCACTGGAAACCACCGAAGGTAGGGAAGGACTTGTCGGGTTTTATTTTTGGTGGATAAGTCCCTTCGGCGGAGTTGGTCAAGGATATCGGCGCTGGGACCGAGATATTGTCAAAGTCAATGGCCGGGTTGTTGGGAATTTTAGTGGCCCATTGACTTTGAGGGAATACTTCGTCAATTTCTCGTAACATTTTTATTCAATCTGCTAAGAAGGAAACACAGAAAATTGTTAGCATAGGCAGAGTAAATAAAGACGTTACTTAGAAAAAAAATTTCGGACTTGAAAAATTTATATGAAAGTGCCCGAAATTTGCTTAAGTAAATAAGATTATACTTTTGAAATACAAGCGGCGAAGTTCACAAATTCGGCTAAGAGTACATTGAAAAGTTTAATACTCGAAGTTTGATTTGGCCGAATTTGGATTTGAAAGTTTTGTTCGCCGAATTTGATGAAGTTCGGGTAATGAGGATTTGAAATTTTTGTTCGCCGAATTGTAATGAAGTTCGGGTAAGTAAAAATTAAATCGAATTTGTTATCATCATTCATCAAATTCGGGTGCTTGTCTTTAAAATTGAATTTGCCGAAATTGACAAATTCGGGCGATGGAATTCGACTGTGAGGAGTCGGGGTACAGTAGAAATTCGCCGAATTTCGAGTGAACAGTAGAAATTCGCCGAATTTTGGATTGAAAAGCAGAAATTCGGATGAAAATTTGAATTTTACTCGAATTTCGCCCGAAACCTAAAAATTAAAATAGGTCGATTCCATCGTGATTTGGATGAAATTTTGGCAAATAAATTGCAGATTCGGAATTTTATATTATGTCAAAGAGCTCCCCCTCAATAAAATGATATATACTCCCCCGTAATAAAAATAAGCTCCTCCTTAATAAAATTGAAATATGCTCCCCCTTAATAAATATGAAATATACTCCCCCATAATAAAAATGAAATAAACTCCCCCTTAATAAAAATGAAATAAACTCCTCCTTTCCACCAAATCTCTCTGTGTAGTTGCTCAGCAGTTCTTTTCTTCCAGTCATGTGTGTGGAGCAACCCGAGTCTAAGTACCACACATGACTTATCTGCAAGATAAGTTTAAGCAGTGTTAGAGATCCCGTTTATTACGGGTCTCTATCATTTGCAGAGGTTAAAGTGCATGCAAGATTGGGTGAATTGTGTACCAGGTTGGCTTGTATCTTTCCTGAGTTTTTCGGTACCCAAATTTTCTTTACCCCTAAAGGAAAACAGAGCTTTGTGCATGCAGCAAGCACTGTTTTAATTACCCAGATTTGTTTGCAATCTTTTCCCTTAGCTTCAGCTCGGGTTTTCGATTGCTCAGGTATTTTTGGGTCTGATTTGGTCACGTTTTTGACCTTTTTCTCTAAAGCTTGAGCTTTAGCTTTTGTTTCAGTGGGAGTTGGCCTTCTGAATGTTCTAGCTACCTTTTCGTCAACTTTTAGGTTGGACGTTTTGGATGGTAGAACCGTTTTCGTGTGTGTTCCTGAAATCATATCTCTACGACGTATAAATTTAGCATTCATAGCTATACACTTATCGTAGGTAAGATAATCACTGACATTCTTAACAGAACTTGTTGTGGAAGGAATACGGGAATAAGCGGAAGCATAGTTCGAACTACATGAAGAAAGATTTCTAAATGTTTTTGGAAATAATTTTAAATCAGAAACACTAGTCAAATTTTGCTTCGTCTTTTTATCAAAGATTTTGGCATCCTTCTCTTGCGTTCCTGAATTTTTCTTCCCAGCAGTCTCTGTCCGTCTCAGATCTGTCATAGATGGTGAAGGGATGTTAGCTGTTGCTTGAATGAGAATCTTCTTAGTTAGCCTATTCTTCATGGATGAGGAATCTATTGGTGTTATAGTAACAGACTCCGACTTAGAAGATTTAGCGAGATCAGCATATGATTGATTTTCAAGTGAGGAAATTCTCTCAAGGAGTTTCTCCTTTTCAGCTTGAAATGTTTTCCGTTCGAGCTCTATCGTGGATTGAATATTCTTGATCTTTTGAGGAATGTAAATTCGGCAAAGATCTGAGTTCTTTGAGCTAGATGTTTCTGTCATGGGCTGATCAGATTCAGAGGGAGGATGGGGAAACATATGTAGATAGTCATTTGAAAGAGGAATTTCCCTACTTCCATAACTATCGTTGATTTCCTTGTAATCCAAGGATATTTCGGCCTTGCTTTTGTTCTTGCGCTTTTCCTGTTCTAGGTTATCTTCTTCTTCAGATGATCTGAGAAAGGCTAACAAGCTAGGTATTCCTAGTCCTAGGTATGCAGCATTGTAAAGAGCAAGTGGCCGTTTATCAGTGGTTGGTTGGTTTGGCTTAAAACCTAAGCCCTCACGTGGATTGTAAAATCTCGTGTCCTTAGGCTGATTCAAGAAAATCGTTTTGTCGGTTTGTCCCCTTTTCGTAAGGAGGTCCTCCAGACTTTTGATTTTGGAGTAAAGCTTCTTACGTTCCTCCATTAGAAGATTGTATTGATCTGTTTTACCAATACGCTCTTCTTCACTAATTCGCAGGCTAGTGGTTAATTGACTAATATTTGCATTCAGCATATTAGTCTCGGATTCAAGCTTCGAGATTTTCTCAGATGCATTTTCTAAATGACATCTGAGAGTTGCTTTTTCACCTAAGTGTTTGAGCACACATTGATAATTTGTTGCGTTTTTCTTTTCCAGAGCTTCTAGTTTTTGCAAGTGTTCTAATGGAGAATTCTGGATATGCTCAAGCACGGTCAGTTTTGATGTCAGGGAAACTACTTTTTCTTCAGATTTTACTAGATTAGCTTCAGCTAATTCTAGTGATTTTTCTGAAGTAGCTAGTTTATTTTCTAGCTCAGTGACCAAATTTTGTGTTTTGGCCAAGATGATGTCATTCTTGGCCATATCTTTATATGTAGACTCCCCCCTTTTCATTGTTAGAATTGGGGGTCTGTTATCACTTCCGATTGCTATGATATCCATGGATGTAGTTGAGTGCCTTTTAATGATCGTTCACGGTCGTGATCTGCAATCCTAAATGGTCAGTTTCGAGAAATAACGTCAAAGATTAACGTTAAGTTTGAATAAATTTTGGTTGGATAGAAATTGTGTTTAAGTGATCGACTTTTTATTTTAATTTGAAAGAGTAAAATTCGGGCACTTGTAGAGTTGTTGCCGAAATTTGAATTCTGAAATTCGGATGAAAAGACTTTGTCGAGAATTTTGAAATCAAAGGAAATCAAAATTCGGGTGACAAATATAAGTTCGCCGAAGTTCAGGATTAAATTAAGGTAGGAAAAATTTTATCGAAAATTACTTTCAAAATTCGGGTAAACTAAATTCAGTCGAGAATTAAAAAAAATCAAAATTCGGGTGACTTTCTGATAAAAGTTCGCCGAGAATTAAGAAATTCGGGTGACTTAAATCAAAACTTCGCCGAAAATTTTAAGTTGAAATTCGGGCAATCTTAATTTTAAAATTCGACCAAATTCGCCGTGAATTTTAAACAGTAGAAAGCAAATTCGGCGAATAAACTTAGCTTACTCAAATTCGGTCAATTTTCTGATCGAAAATTTTCTCAATTTCGGCGAATTTCAATTGAAATTCGGCAATATGAGTTAATTTTCGGGTTCAAGAACGAACTTCGAGCGAATAAACACTGTTCTAGAGAAACGCCCGAAATTTTTCCAGCAACTTTAAAACACACCAATTTCAATCGATTTCTCCCCAGAAATTTCTCAAACTTGACGAAAATTAATCTAAACGAGTTCCTAAACAAGCCAAGACTGATAATCAAGCATTTAAAGGTTTAAAAACATCAATAACAGCAAGATCTAACCCAAAATACTTGAAAAAAAATCGAAAATAAAATTTGCTTAGTAAACTCTTTCGATCTTGACGAAATCAAACGAAATTGGTATAGATTTGCACAGATCGATCCGTGTCTTGCTCTGATACCACTTGTTAGTCCGATTACGCACTCAAGAGAGGATCAAAGGCTTAAAAATGATAAAGTTCTTAAAACACCTTCAGTGTGTGTTTGTGTGTGTGTGCCGAAATTAAGAACTTACTTTTAAGAATTATACATTGACCAACCCTAATTAGGGTTAATGGGATGCCTTATATACCACATGAGTTGGTATATTAAGGCTTGGGACTCAAACAATAAAATATTTACAATTTGACCCCAAATACAATAAATTAACTAATATTGACCCAAAACTCAAATACTAACTAAGGACACTACAATTAATTCCTAACATAGGTATGTTGAACCTCGATCATGATCGATTCTGCCTCCATGAACCTTATATTACGTATATATGTCTTACATATTTTTTTCTTATTATCTATATCTTTTGCGTGCACAAATCGAGGGGGAGTTCTACAACTCTATCTAGGGGAGTTTTGAAAGACATGCATAAATTGAGGGGGAGTTTGGAATTCTTTAAAATTCTCTTAGCAAAAATTACTATCACTTTTATGCCTTTAAAAATTATGATGTTGCGTTTTTCGGTTAAAATCATTGAATTTCCAGATTTTGGGTATGTCTCAATTCTCGGCTTGATTGAATCATTCTTTAATATTGAAAAATTAAAAACTCGGCGAGAATTTGAGCTAGCCAAAAATCCTATAGACACAGCCTCGCCCGAATTTCCCAAAACACTTTTCACTTTCAAACTCACCCGAAAATCAAAACATCTCGATTTCGTACCAAATTTCGTCCCTTCTGTCTTCCTAATCCAAGTTTCTTCAATTTCTGCATTTATCCACTCATTCGTGGTAAGAATAACTTTGAATTCTGCAAGTTTTAACCTGTATTTACTCGATTATTATAGATTTATGCAAGTTAAGGGTTAGTCATTCGGACTCAGCGAAAATCCACTATTGAAACACTTTGTGTCCATTTTGAATGTATCAAACGTTTGATTTGTCCCCGAAAATTCTACTCGACTTTCATCATCCGAATTTTAACTTAACATCGGCGACGACTTTTAATAAATATTGATTGTTTGACTCATTGAGCGAAAATTATATCTTATCCAATTTTACTTCATGTTGACCGAAATTCGGCTTTTGTGCTGTGCAAAATCGACACTTGAATTTCCAATTACATTACACGAAAATTAAATTCTCGCCGAGCTTCATTACCTTACGCAAAAATCGCTTCGACCTTGAATTGAATTTGAAATTTTCCTAAGTCCGAATTTTCCTAAGTACAAAATTTTGCAAAGTGCTAAAACATTTCTAAGTCCGAATATCATTTTTAACTCAAATTACCTTTGACTTGTAATAAAATCGGGTCAACTTTATACGATTATACGTTCTATGCACTAACATTCACTTTATCTATTTTCAGAACAAAAAATGGTGCGTGATATTGAAGATATACTTCCCCGAACCAACTGGGCACACCGTATTCCAAACAAATCCCACTTCACGACAAAACCCATACGTACTCACCGTAGAAATCGACCGAACCCCAGTCGTACTAAACCATACCATCATCCGTTCACTTTTCAACCTACCCTTCTCCCTAAACTTAAACTCACACCCCAATGAAGATGAACTCCAGCAAGACTTCCTCTTCATGGGCTACAAACCCAACGTCCACAACACCATCCATTTTCCCAACATCACCGCCAAGGACATTCCTCAACCTTGGCGGACCCTATTCCTCATCATAAAAAAGTGATTGTCCCCAAAACACAGTGATCCTGACACATGCAACCGAAACATCATGTTAATCTTTCACGACATCGTATTTAACAAAAGTACGATGTCGTTTAACTTATCTGGTCGGACCTGCTGGATCAACTCCGACAACAAGACCTCCCCTCAACAAAGAACGTGCTTTCATACCTGAGGTGGCTCCCCGTCTTCGTCAAGCATTTCATGGACACTATTCCCGAGATTGAGAGATGAGATCCATCTAAGGGATACCAACCACCGAAACATGGATCTCTCCACTCTTCGAAGACCAAATTCGACCGGGAGGCAATGTTCACTCCTGAAGATCTACCACGGCTCATCGACGCGAACAATCCGGTTGTCACCGCATATATTCGAGAGAACACGCTCGAGGAGGTTCCTATGGTCCAACATATCCCAGTTGGACCTACCCCGGGAACAAGCCAGCCCGTCGAACCTAGTCTAGGTCTAGGACGCGCAACATCCCCCGCTCACAAACAAAAGAAAAAATCGAAAGGGGATGCCGTAAGTTGCCAACAGGAACATCACACAAAACAACGTAGCGACCGAACTCCTCCACCCCTAAGTCCACAAATTACCTTGACTCAGCCCCTAGGTGTATGAGACGACATTGTCGCCTCTCGGGTAGAAGACGCAGCATTTGGTCCAACCGCACAACTAATCAAACCAAGCCACTCAACCATCTCTCAACAGATGATTGTTTCACTTTCTCACGAGGAGCCAAGCATGCCATCACCGCCTCGCTCAGAGGCGGTATATGTTGAAATTTGCAGTCCCTCGCCTCAGACTGCACCCTTATTCAGCACATCGAGTCTAGTGTCCTCACCATCCACAATTTTTACCTCTTAGGACACATACAGACTTTACTGCACCTCCAGATCTTGGTGATCAGGACATAATGCTCTTCGATGTCTCCTGGCTGCATGTCAGTCAGGGACTGAGCAGAAGTCCTTCAGCAGTCAACATTCCTACAGATGCTGCAATGGGCCGTCGAACTGAGCTAGTCTCAGTATCGATGCGAACGGTGATCCTAAGTGGCCCCGGTTTCTCAAGTCCTGTGCAAAAAAGCGCCGTGTCAGCTACATACTCTGACATCGTGACAACGGAACGCCTTAGTGGCTCCATCTCGTTAGTTTCCCCGTTCGTGACAGAGGCTATGCTAGCAGAATTCGCCAAGATTCTAGAGGAGTCAATAATGACCGAGCCTACACTGCCCTCGAATCCTCCGCCCGAGACGAAGGCAAGGACCCAGCCACCAAACTCGCAGTTGTTGCGCCTCCTCCCTACGCTATGCCAACTCAACCATCGAATAACTCCACGACATCTTATTGGTCCGAGTGCACTCCGTCCTCTTTCTAAATGAGCGGGAGCATGACATCAAGCTTCAGCTCGTGACGGAGTTGTCTTATCGTGGCGCGGCGGAACCATCCAAGCGACTGCGTGATGATCCGGAAGATGAGGGCCATCCCGAGGGGGAGAACAGACAAAGACAAAGCACAGAGCCCCTGACGCAGCAGGTAACCTTAACCACCACAACCCAAACTACCCGACCCACCCAACCGGAGGCTTCTTCATCTCAAAAAGAAGTTGCCTCTGTCGCCCAAACTACCGCTCCCTCACCATCCCATACTACCATAACCTCTCAAACATAGCCACTATAAGCCTCCCTCACCTCGACCCACCATCCGAAAAAGCCCTCTGATGCCTCTTCAACCTTCTACCTCACCCGTTCATTCTCCAGCAACCGACGAGCCGACCTAAATAGTCAAAGAGCTCTATGACCCACACAACAAGGTGGAGAGCTACATACTCAACTAAGAGTGGTTGAATCAGTCGATGACTCCTGAACCGGCCAAATGTGTAATGGAAAATGCCAGACTCTTTCTAAAGAAGGCATCCATCAGCTTGGTTCAGATCGAAGAGGAGCAACTCGAGGAAGACAAAGACTACGAAGTCGAGATCGCAGAACTTCCCGAACTCCTCCAACACAGGGTCATGGACGAGGACGACCCTCCATTGAAGTCGATGATTGGAGAAGATCTAGACCTGCCTTTGAGAAACGTCAAGATCGTGGCGCCATACCAAGAAGAGTTTCGAAAGAGAATCTGGAGGAGGGAGGATCGGCTCAAGAAGCTCAACAAGCTGGAGCTGCAAGGCATGACTCATCTCTCGGAACAAAGAGCCGATCTGTACCTACTCAGCCTCCGTCGAAAGCTCATGATCGAAGGAAAAGAAAGCGACGTGGAGGCTCTCCGAGAGATGAGACGAAGAGGCCTATGATCTTTGCGGTAACGGGAGTAGGGATGGTTCACTCTGCTCCATCTCCTTTTCAATCTACCGAGTTCAGCGAGAGGACGGAACTGTCAAAGAATTTGAGTGAAGCAGACCTCGCCTACATGAGAGCGGAATCTATCAAATGGTCGGAAGCTAGATGCTTGGTACAATACCTTAAAGATGTTTATGATGCGCCAGATCAAGTATAATGTATCTCACGATCTTCAGATGGCGCTAGAGAGCAACTCGAAGAAGGTGAACCTTACAAAGCCTACAAAGGCTACGGTGACGGCCGCATATTTGATGGAGAAGATCGATCCATGGTCTACATCAACTACAAAGGCGAGAAAAGGCTGATGAAGACTTCGGAGATCACTCTGTGATGGAACCCTCCTGATCATACGTGATAAGCTAAAAATTCTGGAGGAATTGAGGTTGGAGGAGTATGAAGTCCGAGCCAAGTACCAAAAGATGATTGACATCATCTCTAATAGGCTTTCTTACCGTAGATGGATACGATCTTACGAGTACAAACTAGGACTCAGAAGATCCGTCTACGAGCTGGTGAGACCCAAGAAAAAGAAGACGAAGAAGACGCCAAAGCAGAAAGGACACTAAGGGGGAGATTGTTAGGAATCTTTTGTAGTGTCCTTTAGTTTTTGTATGTCTTGGGTCTATTTTGTTATTAAGTAGATTGTAGTGGTTTTGGGTCTCTATGTAAATATATGATAGTTTAGATCATATGCCTTAATATACCAACACATGTGGTATATAAGGCCCCCATTACCCATTTAGAATTTTTATCAAAAGAAATTCAAAGTAATCCATCTTGTACATTCTCTAAAAGGAAACATACACTATGAGGTGTTCTTCAATCTTTTTGCTTTAAAGCTATCTTTTGATCCTTGTTCGGTAAATAACGGACCAACACTCTCTGGACGACATTCTTTCTCACGGCCCAAGTCCTCGAAGTCTACCTTCAGCAATTTTGGGGGACACTACGACAAGCCATGAAAAAGAACTCACTCAATCTGACGGCTGCCCTTAACACAACAACGGTGATCCTCACCAAAATAATACTCCAACGAATTCTTGGGCTCCCAATGAGTCAAACCTACGAGCCCTTGCCCACCGATGCGGAACTATTAAAAGATCTCAAACGTGTCGGATATGTAACGGAATTCAAGATGCTCTCCAACTATCAACTGGGTGGCATCCTCACCCGTGGAGAACATTCTTCGGGCTCGTTAACAAATGTCTATCACCCAAGCATTCAGGGTTGGACATAGAGAATGTCAACGTTGTGCGCATCTACCACAGTCTCATTTTCAGCCGCAACGTTGACTACGCCCAGCTAATCTGGAATGATCTCCTGGACCAAATACAACTACGAGACAACCCGAAGAAGGTCTACGCAGTTCCATATCTCCAGTGGCTCCCACTTTTGATAAGCTACTTTGTGACAGCTAATCCGGAGATGCCACCACTAACGGACGCGAGGAGATATTCGCCGCCAATCCTCAAATAATTCCAAAAGGCAAAGGAGAACTTCGGAGAGCCCCACTACCCCCAGGTGTTGTTTCCAGAGGCTCTCCTCCTTCACGCTGACCAGACGGATCCTTCAATCGCCGCCTACCGTCTGGCACACCGAATCACCGCTCCCACGGATCCGGCAGACGCAACGAGCCTAACCCAGGAGCACCCATGAGTGCAAGTGAGGTCCTGAGAGGTCACCAACAGTGGAGTCCTCCGAAGCAACCGAATCGGATGATGACCAACGTCTCCTCACCAACGTATCGGGCATCCGCCGCGAGCAAAGACAGAAGCAATCACATGAACAACCTGCTTCCTCACTGGTGCCTTCCACGATTACCCTCAAACTCACCATATCCCGGACTAGCCCCATAGGTTCAGGAGTTGATTTGTTTGACTCCCGAGTAGAAGCCGCCACATCAAGTCCAATGGCGCACTCCTCACCCATTCCTACCCATTCATCCGTCTTCCAACAGACGGATGCTCAATTTTCTCACAAGGGGACCCGCATCTACTATCACCGTGTCGCTCGGATGCGGGATATATTGAACAAGGTGGTTCACAGCCCCTGACCACCGCTTTTTCCTTGTTCACGTTGGGTTTTGTGCCCACTCGACGTTTACACTTCCAATTCCTAAGGACATGTACACCTTTCACCGTAGGTCTCGGTGACCTAGCAGGAACTTCCATAGACGCATCCATTATGGATCTTATTCAATGATTGGAAGGAAGTTCCCCCACTGCAACGTCAAATCCAATAGCGGTAACAGGCTATCCACTTGAGCCCATCTCAAGTGTGATGTTAATGGAAAGCTTAAGTGGCCCCGGACCGGGGATTACCCAAGCCGTTCTCAGTGAACCTGCCACAAAGACCATAGATACTTCCCAAAATAGTTTCAGAGGACCGGTCGGAAGTCCGGCCAAAGTAAGTGCAGGCCATGCGTCGGTCACCTACTCCGATGTTGTGACAACGGAACGCCTTAGTGGCTCTGGTAGGTTATTACCCCCATATTGTTAGGGATATGCCCTCGAATGCTATACGAGGATTGGATATGTATAGGGCATTAGCTTATTTATCATTCGATTGTCAATGTAATCAAACATTATTTTGCGTATTAATAAAGGCATTATTCGTTTATTGGTTATATGAGTTCTTTACTTAGCATCGGGTAAAGCAATAAATGAATAAATCCAAATGTGTCGAGTTGAGTCACTGTTCTCGATGGGTACGAGAGAGGAAGGCACCAGTGGACTCTTAACCTCGAACATAAAATGTCCATAAGCCTTAGGTTTCAGTTGGGTGCTGGAAAACCAATCATGGCTTATTTGTAGATGACTTATCGTGTGTCGATATACCGCTTGGAAGCGGAAGTCATGACTTGTGATACGAGTCGTATCAAGGGATTGAATCGTTTCAGGGACACTGACTCGCAGGTCGTACGATCAAACATGGCTTATTACTCAAGGAGTGTCAATGATCGACGACAAAAACTATAGTAGTCTGCTTGAACCTTAGACCAAAAGGGGCTTTGACGGAGTTGACTTTGAAGTCTTGACTATCATTGTTTTCGCTAGATCCGATTTGCTATTGCATGGGTCAGCGGGATAGATGCGGTCTTGATGGATATTTGTGACTGCCGGGCTTAGACCGCCGAGTACGGATTCACAGTCTCGCAAGTAATCGAGACAAGTGTCCTATGAGAATAACGACGGGAAATTACAAAATCATTGGCCAAGGTATTAAACTAACTCATGTTAACATGGAGGGTAGTTTGGTAATTTGCCTCGTGTCATTTTATCATAGTATCAGTTTAGTGAGTTTGACAAATACCATGGCTCTCACTCGATCGGGACACAGCTGAAGGGTTTGTACGTAGTACTATAATCTATAGTTAGGTTCTGGAATGAGACTAGTTCGAAATTCGTGCTCAAGTCGGGATCTGTCCGGTACTGCGGGATTGGCTATGCACCTACCGGACTCTTGGATTCCTCCCTTGCCGATTGAGTCGAACCTAGAGAGTCGGGCTTAAAAAGGATCATCAATGTGTACCGAGAAGGAGATTGTGTTTTGGGCCTTAACGGGCTTCGGGTCGTTATGCCACGCCTTATTGGGCCTCGGGGTCATTAAGTGGACCGAAGTCGGACTTCATATGAAACTAACTTTAAGACTTAGGCTTGGCTAAGTGCTTAGAAAGACTTGAGGGAAGAATTGGAATTCAACCCTAAGCCGAGAAATTCGAAAAATGCCTTAAAGGGTATTTTCGTAATTTACAAATATGGTAATAAAATATTTGGAATATTATTTATTAAAACTAAAATTCGAATTTATATTTTATATAAATTTCGAAATTTTTTACCATATTTGAAGATATTTTAATATCTTAGTTAGTTTTCTATTTATAGTATGTTCCTTTAATAGAATTTGAATTCAATTAGGAGAGATATTTTGGCAAGAATATCTCTCATATTTAGGAACAAATATTTCGAGATTTTAGCCTTGTTTAGGGCTGAAAATTTCGTCCTCCCTACTATAAATAAGGGTGAGACCCGCGTCAAAAAAAAAAAAGAGACACGGGAAGAGAATCGATGCGAAATTTCTCGACCCGAGAATCGAAACACGCACACAAACGCAAACCACTCTCCCGAGCGACGGATCAATTCTCTCTAGCCATCTTCGGAGAATCGAACCGTGGTACACTGCGAGGTCGGCGTGACGATCTAGACGATACCCAACACGACCGCGGCCGACGACGCAATCGACGAGGAGCTGCCACTCGCTTCAAAGGTAATCTCTCATGGGTATGACCCGCCCTATTACGTGTCAACGTGATTAGAGTTTTCGATCCGAGCTGCGAAGGACCCGGAAAAAATTTTATTCCGCACCGTATCCCGGGGCATTGCGTCTCGGGTACAAACCGGGTACCTTTCCAAACAGTGGTATCAGAGCCAGGGCTCGTGATCGGAATCATAACATGATTAAATCGAAACGAGGCTCGTGGGAGACAATCGAAAAGTCAACGCACTAGGCGCGTGGGGCTGCTCGATGCGTCGCTTACCAACCCACGACCACCATACCGCCCGACAGTATCGAAGGCACCACCGCCGAGACGCTGCCACACGCAGACAACCGCACAGCCGCACACGCAACCGCGCCGTGCGATGGCGTATCCGCTGCCGCGGGTTCGGGCAACGAAGACCCGAACCACCGCGCCGCTGCCTCGGGCAGCGGCATACCACTGTTCGATGGTGGTGCCACCTCTGACGGCAGCGCCAGCGGCGCACGGACAGCCGCGTACCCGCACGAAACTGCAGCCTCCGGGACACGACGGCCGCCTAGGGTTTTTCGCCCAAAAACCCTAACGGGCCTTTTTATCGGGCCTGGCCCATTTAAGGCCCAAATTGTCGGTTTCGGTTAGAATTCATGAAATTGTCAACGTGCTCGTTATGATTATGATTTAAGGCACACTTACGGGTTTAGGATTTCTATTTGGTTTTCCGGGTTATTTGTTAAGGGCCTCGTCCCCCCGGGTTGTATTTGTCTTTTACAGGTTGTTTGGGACTGATGATCCCCCCGTGTTGTACTTCAAAGTCTTTATTAGATTAGGCTTAGTTTAGAATACACGAAGCTGTTCGACGGTTGACGACTCCCCGGGAGAAGATGACTTGGTGGACGATCGACGACTTGGAGGCCGTTCGAATGATGAAGGGCGATTGTCGACTTCAAAGCCCATACGGAGAACCGATGATTTTTTGAAGCCACATACACATAATTCACGTAATAAGGCTAGAATATAAATAACCCGTTCGTGTTGCCTTGTACTTTATTTTCCTAGGGTTTATTTACTACTTACGTGCGTGTCGATTTGTGAAATGATATGCATGCTTTATGTGCTCTTATGTGAAAAAGGTTTTTTCTCCCGTTTGATAAATACTAAGTGAGAAAAGGAATTGGGTTCCTGTCTTCTATCATGCTTGAGATGTCTGGTGTTAGAGAGTTTGTACGGTTTGTTCCGAGTAAGTTGGCGTCGTACATCAAGCCCTAACATTAGCGTTTCGGGTTCGTTTGACGACGCTCTCACCATAGCATATTCCGCCCCACAAGCGTAAGGCAGCAAGGCGGAATTCAAATGTGCGGTTAGAGCATAAGTTGATTAGGTTGCACTTAGACAGTTATACCCAAAATGCAGGGTTAGCCGTGAGGGTCACTGACTGAGACAAAGATAGTTGAAATACTCATAGGATGGGTTCGAGTGAAACTCGACTTCGATCGATTAGGCAGGCCAAATATTGCGTTAAAGGCTGAGGCATGTCTAATCGAGTCGGGGACCTCAACTCCACTATGAAACTACTCAACGAAGTTTCCGAAATTCTTAAATCGGGAGAATAGAATTTTCGAGAAAATTGGGAGTCAAGCGAAACGAAAAGTCCATGTTTGCGCTTGATGAATGATAGAATAAACCTAACTATGTGATCTTTATCTTCTGCAGAGTTATTTTCTTTCTAGTTACTATGACGAATCTTTTAAACATGCTGCTTGAAAAGAACCGTTTGGTAGGACCAAACTACGTGGACTGGCTCCGTAACCTCAGGATAGTTCTAGGTATGGAGTCTTTGACTTATGTCTCGATTCCCCTACACCGCAAGTCCCAGGGACTGATGCGAGTGACGACGACCGGGCTGCGTATGTCAAGTGGCAAATAGACGAGCCAAAGGTCAAGGGCTATATACTCCTATCCATGAGCAATGAGTTGCAGCGAAGCCACTTGGAAATGGAAGTGGACGCCATTTTGCTTCATTTGAATGAGCTCTTTGGTGAACACTCCAGAAGTGCTCGCTACTCTTTGACAGAGCAACTGTTTCATTGCAAAATGGATGAGGGCAGCGACGTTAGAGAACATGTGCTGAAAATGATCGGTTTGATCAAGACTCGATGCACTCGACTTCCTCATGGACAATGAGCTCCAAAACGATCTCGTGCTCCAGTCACTGCCGGCTTCCTTTAATCCCTTCATTGTGAATTATAATCTGAATAGGGTCGAGATGACATTAACTGAGTTGATGAACCAGTTGTCAACGGCCCAAACTCAGATGAAAAAGATAAAGGGAAAGGAAGTGGCTCTTGTTGCGACTTATAAGACTCGGAAGTCGATTAGAAAGAAAAAGTCGGACAAGCCCATTAAGCCCAAGGGAGGAGTTTCAAAAGGCAAGGCCAAGAAAAACGTGTCTAAAGGCGCCAAGCCCACGGACAAATGCCTTCACTGCAATGAGCTCGGCCATTGGAAGCGCGATTGCCCGAAGCTAGCCGCCTCAGGTAAAGAACTTTATGTTTTAGAAACTAATTGTTCTATGACTGTGTACTCCACTTCATGGATCCTAGACTCAGGAGCTAGCGCTCACATTTGTGTTTCAAACCAGGGTCTGGAACGAAGTAGGAGGTTGGCGGATCGAGAGGTCATGATCAACGTAGGAAGCGGACATAGTGTGCCGGCGACCCACATTGGATCAAGAACTCTTGTTTTATCTAGTAGACATAAGATATTATTGCCCAGAGGGCTTAAGAATATTATTTCTATTCCCGTTTTGAGCGGAAACGGATATGAGTTCCGCTTTAGTAATAATATTTGCAAGATTTATTTTGGAAATAAATGCGTCGGAAGTGCAACTTTACTTAACGGATTATATTATCTAAATGTCAAAGATAAAACTGAATCTGTGAACACAATTACCAACAAACGAAAATTAGAGACCAATATGAGACAATTGTGGCATCTTCGACTTGGTCATGCATGAGATCAAAAAATTCGTGAGTTGGAGAAAAATGGCATGATTAAGCCGTTGGGTTCGGACCCTTATCCGACTTGCGAATCGTGTATCCTTGGAAAGATGACTAAGTCTCCCTTTACCGGGACTTTCCAAAAAGCCACAGAACTTCTCACTTTGATTCATACAGACGTTTGTGGGCCATTCGGGGAAGCGGCTCGAGGTAATTTCCACTACTTTATTACCTTCACCGACGATCATTCAAGATTTGGGAAGGTATATCTTATGAGATACAAGTCTGAAGCCCTTGATAAGTTCAAGGAATATAAGGCTTTAGTAGAAAAACAAACTGGGAATCATATAAAGGCCATTCGATCTGATCGAGGTGGCGAGTACATGAGTCTCGAGTTTGACGAGTTCTTGAAAGAGAACGGGATCATTTCACAGATGACACCGCCGGGAACACCACAATTAAATGGTGTGTCCGAACGCAGAAATCGAACGCTGTTGGACAAGGTTCGATCAATGCTAAGTTACACAGACCTGCCACTGTCGCTGTGGGGTCATGCGTTATTAACCGCAACGCACGTTTTAAACCGAATCCCTTCTAGTTCTGTCGACCAGATCCCTTATGAAATATGGACTGGTAGAAAGCCGAGCTTGAACCACATAAGAATATGGGGTTGCCCCGCTTTTGTGAAAAAGCTCAAGACAGAAAAATTGGAATCGAGAGCTGTGAAAGGACGTTTTGTCGGGTATCCTGAGGATTCCATGGGATACCAATTTTACTTCCACGACGATCAGAAAATCGTTGTAGCCCTTCAGGCTCACTTTCTCGAAGAAGAGTTCGTTCGAGAAGGTGGAGTGGGTCGTGAAGTAACTCTTGGAGAAACGACAGAAACGATTTCACAAACTCCAGTGTTATAAGACACCGTAGAGCAGTCCAAGACGCAATCAGAGTTGCGCAGGTCTGGTAGAGTATCTCGCCAGCCTGAGAGATATGGAATGGTACACGTCGAGCACGGGGATGCTGCGACGGGGGGTAACGTCGGGGACGACCCCGCTACCTATGACCAGGCAATGACGGATATAGACTCCGTAAGATGGCTTGAAGCTATGCAAGTCGAAATGGATTCAATGCACGAAAATCAGGTCTGGACACTTGTTGATCTCCCCGATGGTTTTAGACCCATTGGGTGTAAGTGGATCTTCAAGAAAAAGATTGGATCAGACGGACTGGTGGATACATACAAAGCTAGGCTTGTAGCGAAAGGTTATAGTCAAAAAGAAGGAATTGACTATGAGGAAACCTTTTCGCCATTGCGATGATGAAGTCCATTCGGATATTACTTGCGATAGCAGCGTATAACGATTATGAGATCTGGCAGATGGATGTGAAAACCGCGTTCCTAAATGGATACCTCAAGGAGGAAATATATATGGAACAGCCAAAGGGTTTTACATCACAAAAGGATGCTCATAAAGTATGCAAATTGAATAAGTCAATTTACGGACTTAAACAAGCCTCTAGGAGCTGGAATCTTCGGTTTGATGAAGTAGTTAAGAGCTACAGATTCATAAAGAACGAAGATGAACCATGCGTCTACAGAAAAAGCAGTGGGAGCAAGATATCGTTCCTCGTATTGTACGTCGATGACATCCTTTTGATAGGAAACGATATTGGGATGCTCTCGATGGTGAAAGCATGGCTTTCGGCCGAATTCTCCATGAAAGACTTGGGAGAAGCGACCTACATCCTAGGAATTCATGTCTATAGAGATAGAACGAATAAGATGTTAGGGCTCTCCCAAGCCCTATACTTAGAAAAGGTCCTGAAATGATATAACATGGACAATTCTAAAAAAGGGTTCTTACCTATGGGGCATGGGATATATCTCTCCAAAGCCATGTGTCCTCAAAGTGAGGCAGATAGAAAAGAGATAAATGGAATCCCCTATGCATCCGCAGTGGGTAGCTTGATGTACGCGATGCTTTGCACGCGACCGGACATAGCATACGCTGTAAGCGTAGTCAGTCGATTTCAAGCCAACCCGGGTAAAGAACACTGGACAGCAGTCAAGAATATCCTCAAGTATCTTAGAAGAACAAAGGATAATGGTCTATGGAAATGGAGAATTAGAAGTGGAAGGATATACGGATTCGGATTTCAAGTCAGACGTGGACGACCGAAAATCCACTTCAGGTTTCGTCTTTACACTCAACGGTGGAGCAGTATCTTGGAAAAGTTCCAAGCAGAGCACAACTGCTGATTCCACCTGCGAGGCTGAGTACATAGCCGCCTCAGAGGCAGCTAAAGAAGGAGTTTGGATGAGAAAGTTCTTGGAAGAACTGCAAGTGGTTCCGATTGCCGAAAAACCACTGCCACTGTGGTGCGACAATAGTGGTGCAATCGCACAAGTGAAGCAACCAAGATCTCACAGTAAATCCAAACACATAGAAAGAAAATACCACGTGTTACGTGGATTCGTTGAGAGTGGCTACATAGCCGTCCATAAGATTGCGACTGCGGACAACGTGGCCGACCCATTCACCAAGCCTTTATCTCAGGCAGTGCTGAACAAACATCTCGAGAAGATGGGTATTAGATACAACAGCGCATGGCATTGAGTGCAAGTGGGAGATTGTTAGGGATATGCCCTCGAATGCTATACGAGGATTGGATATGTATAGGGCATTAGCTTATTTATCATTCGATTGTCAATGTAATCAAACATTGTTTTGCGTATTAATAAAGGCATTATTCGTTTATTGGTTATATGAGTTCTTTACTTAGCATCGGGTAAAGCAATAAATGAATAAATCCAAATGTGTCGAGTTGAGTCACTGTTCTCGATGGGTACGAGAGAGGAAGGCACCAGTGGACTCTTAACCTCAAACATAAAATGTCCATAAGCCTTAGGTTTCAGTTGGGTGCTGGAAAACCAATCATGGCTTATTTGTAGATGACTTATCGTGTGCCGATATACCGCTTGGAAGCGGAAGTCATGACTTGTGATACGAGTCGAATCAAGGGATGGTATCGTTTCATGGACACTGACTCGCAGGTCGTACGATCAAACATGGCTTATTACTCAAGGAGTGTCAATGATCGACGACAAAAACTATAGTAGTCTGCTTGAACCTAAGACCGAAAGGGGCTTTGACGGAGTTGACTTTGAAGTCTTGACTATCACTGTTTTCGCTAGATCCGATTTGCTATTGCATGGGTCAGCGGGACAGATGCGGTCTTGATGGATATTTGTGATTGTCGGGCTTAGACCGCCGAGTACGGATTCACAGTCTCGCAAGTAATCGAGACAAGTGTCCTATGAGAATGACGACGGGAAATTACAAAATCCTTGGCCAAGGTATTAAACTAACTCAAGTTAGACATGGAGGGTAGTTTGGTAATTTGCCTCGTGTCATTTTATCATAGTATCGAGTTTAGTGAGTTTGACAAATACCATGGCTCTCACTCGATCGGGACACACCTGAAGGGTTTGTACGTAGTACTATAATCTATAGTTACGTTCTGGAATAAGACTAGTTCGAAATTCGTGCTCAAGTGGGATCTGTCCGGTACGGCGGGATAGGCACCTACCGGACTCTTGGATTCCTCCCTTGCCGATTGAGTCGAACCTAGAGAGTCGGGCTTAAAAAGGATCATCAATGTGTATCGAGAAGAAGAGATTGTTTTTTGGGCCTTAACGGGCCTCGGGTCGTTATGCCACGCCTTATTGGGCCTCGTTGTCATTAAGTGGACCGAAGTCGGACTTCATATGAAACTAACTTTAAGACTTAGGCTTGGCTAAGTGCTTAGAAAGACTTGAGGGAAGAATTGGATTCAACCCTAAGCCGAGAAATTCGAAAAATGCCTTAAAGGGTATTTTCGTAATTTACAAATATGGTAATAAAAATATTTGGAATATTATTTATTAAAACTAAAATTCGAATTTATATTTTATATAAATTTCGAAATTTATTTACCATATTTGAAGATATTTTATTATATTAGTTAGTTTTCTATTTATAGTATGTTCCTTTAATAGAATTTTGAATTCAATTATGAGAGATATTTTGGCAAGAATATCTCTCATATTTAGGAACAAATATTTCGAGATTTTAGCCTTGTTTAGGGCTGAAAATTTCGTCCTCCCCTACTATAAATAAGGGTGAGACCCTCGTCAAAAAAAAATAGAGACACGGGAAGAGAATCGATGCGAAATTTCTCGACCCGAGAATCGAAACACGAACACACAAACGCAAACCACTCTCCCGAGCGACGGATCAATTCTCTCTAGCCATCTTCGGAGAATCGAAACCGTGGTACACTGCGAGGTCGGCGTGACGATCTAGACGATACCCAACACGACCGCGGCCGACGACGCAATCGACGAGGAGCTGCCACTCGCTTCAAAGGTAATCTCTCACGGGTATGACCCGCCCTATTACGTGTCAACGTGATTAGAATTTTCGATCCGAGCTGCGAAGGTACCCGGAAAAAATTTTATTCCGCACCGTATCCCGGGGCGTTGCGTCTCGGGTACAAACCGGGTACCTTTTCCAACACATATGTCACAAAGGAGTCATTGTCACAAACCGTCCAAGAAACGGTCAAGAAGGCCATCGACACACTTGTCCCTTCTCTCGAAGAGAATCTTTTGGGAAAAATGCATTCGATGATCGAGTCCGTCTTAAGGAACAAGGGGAAAGCTCCAATGACGAACGAACCCCCACCACCACATTCTACCATCATCACTACCACCTCCGTCATCACCCCCACGTCAACAATCATCTTCCGCACCACCATCATCCTCCCAACCTCAGCTCGACACCGGACCCATCAACCCTTTCACCATCCCCATCGATGACCTACACAACGTCCTCGTATCTAAACTCCTTGAAATCCCAAACAGAACCCCCTCTGAGCAACTACTATTCGATCGCCTTGTCGATCACCCGAAGAGTTACCTCCTCCAACCAGACGCGACAACTCCACCCGCTTCAAAGAAGACATGACTACCCTGTCTATCAGGATCGTCCTGAGGGGATAAGCGACAGAAGACCACAAAGGGTGGTCGAGGAAGAGGAAAGGGGAAAACACCGAACCAGGAGCAAAATCATCATCCTCACAACCACCACCCACACAAAGAGCCACTCAAATCCATCCCACAAACACCACCTCAAACCACTATCCAAAAATCCAAAAGGCCACTATCTACGACCAGTCCTCCTCCATTAACAATCCCCAAGTGTACATAGACAAGTACATCTTGGAGGAGGAGTGGCTGCATCGAACAGAGACTGAAGAAGTTCACCTACGCCTCAACCACATCAGGTTTTTCCTACAATGGCTTACGAAGGACTCCTTCACATTTGAGCTAGAAGAAGAAGCGGAATGAGAAGATCATCAAATAGAGATCCCACAGCTTCCACATGAGTCAAATCGACACCGAACCTAACCAAAGGAACGGTGATGGTAGAGACTCCTTGGGAAAACAAAAAGTCACAGCTCTCTTCTTGGAAAACTGCTGTCCCAACATCTGAAGGCGTCCTGAAAAGATAAAGCCTACTGACGAGCTGACCCTCTGAGGCCTCACGCACCTGAAAAAAATGAGGCGGGGGTTTAACCATCGCCTATGCTCTCACAACTGACAACCAAAAGGGGACTTTCGCTGGAGCAGCTGAAAGACATAGAGAAGGCGAAGGCTCCCATCGCGGACCTCGAAAAAGTAGAGTACACCTACGATATATTTCCTTCTCCCCTCTACTTCGTGGTCAGAGTGGATGGCTCGAAGGACCAGATTTTGGAGGCTGAACTCACCAATCTTCCTCCGGAGGTAATCACCAACTTATTCGGAATGTATAGGAAGTTCTTCCTGAGGAACCAAAGGTATCGGGAGGGATTCAATGCCTTGAAGCGCTATATGTGAAGCAAATCAACTATCACACCGCTGAAGACTCTAAGAATATCTTGGAAAGAAATATGAAGAAAGTCAACAAGACTATGCCTCAGATATGTTCGAAGGATCTTCAGCACTACCCCGAGAACCACATCTTTACCCACCCGGAGTTGGGAGTCACCTACTACCACACAAAAGAAAAGAGGGCTCACGTGCTTATGGTCTCCTAAATCTCGAAGTTCTTGGATGGTATGTTGAAGATAATCAAACAGAAGCTTCAAGCGCGACGTGCCTAGTTGGGACCCGGAAACTACTCCAAAGATCTTGGACTAGAAGAAGGAACAATACTTGAAACAATAATAGAGAGATTGATGATCGACTGGAGCTAAGGAACAGCACCAGAAAGTACGAGATCTCTCTATGATTTCGCAAGTCCTTCGCCCGGAAAGAAAAGAGAACACGGAAGAGACAAAGGCCACGGAGCAGTATTGGACATTAAGGGGGGATTGTTAGATATTTATAGTATCCAGTGTAATTTATTTAAGTCGTTGTCTTATATTTTAATTACGTGAACTAGACTTGATTTAGTTGAGTCTAGTGATATCCTTATGTAATGGGCTTTTAGGGGCACTCGTATCTTATACCCTAATCGAAGGATATAAATACTAAAACCCTACACTTTATTGAATAAAAATCATTCTCAATATTTTCGCCGCTACAGTACCTTAAAGAAAACGAAACACACACTTAAGGTATTTCAAGCTTACTTCATCGATTCTTAACAAATCTTGTTGTTAGTTAGGTAATTTGAGACTTACAAAGAATTGGCTTGAGATTTTCTGTTTTATTCCTTTTTATTTTACATAGGTGACAATAACACTGGAAATTACATCTCGCATGGTTAATCGTGTTGTGATGAAGCAGTTCTTGATACATATAAGGAATCCCATCTTGGTCATTGAAGAGGCTTACGGCCTATGATGGAAGGAAAAGTCTTCGCACTGCTGGGCCCTTGTCATTCGTTTTAAAGGAGTCCAAGATTACACTTATCGATGAAGATGATTGATGGCTTAGGCAATATCAGGTATGTTATCTCCAGCACCCTTCCCGGACATGGTTAATACATATCATACCATGGACTCTTATACCATTTAGAAATTTATGGTTTTTCACACTTTTGTAGGATAAAGGAGCGAGAGTTTAAGGTTATTATTAAGTTTGTTGCTAGGTCGGATCTGCATTGTTGGGCCATTTTTCAAGTCCGGCAAGTTGATGCACCTCAGGAGGTTCTGCATGTTTTGAACATTATTTTGCGTGAACTTCTTACTCGTCCCTGACAGTCATCCGAAAAAAAAAAAGAGTTTTCACCGCCACATTTCAAGTATATTCTTTGTATTTTAAGTATTGACTCCTTCTATACCCCTAATTTTGGTAGGAGGCAATTGTTAAGCAAGATAATTCCAAGAAGATCAAGAGTGTGGGGCTGAAAACGTATTGTATTCTAATTAGTATATTCAGTTTGTAGGGAGGGATGGAGTTTAACTGTCAATTTGGCTATTAGGAATTTGCGTCCTCATTCATTCGTTCGATTTTCACTGTTCAATCACCATCCTACTCTTACAGCAATCTTTGGGAAGGACTAGAAAGCTAGAGTGGGTTTTATAGAAGTAGTTGCCCGACACCGGTGGGGTTGTTGCTGAATATCGGTAAATATCGATTGCTGAGGAAACAAATTTGTATAATGCTTCATCTATATGGTACTTTGTAGTTATGTCCGTGAGAATTGGTAATTTTATTTCTTATAGTGTTAGTTGCATAATGATATGTAGTTGCGGCTATTTTCTTCTCTGTTCGCAAGTAATTGTTAATCGTTACTCTTAGAGCATCCAATGACTACTCTATTTTAACACTATTATAGAGCTCGCAGACATAGATACTATATATTTAGAGTAACTCTATTTCTCAACTCTAAAATAAAGTTATAATTTAACTTTTATTTTCTTTTAAATTTATTTTGTTATGTTCAAAATATTTTATATCATTAAAATAATAAAATTAAATTCAATAAACATATTCTATATGTTTCGATTTTATTTTATAAAATAAAATTAAATATTTTATTTTCACATAGAAAATATGAGTATATTTGGTTTTAAATAATACGTTATATATATATATATATATATATAAATTATTATTTACGTTTTGAAAATATAAATAAAAAATAATTTTTCAGCCATAGTTTAAATTTAATATATTTAATATTTTCGTTTTTATAAATAAATTATGATATGTATGGAATATTATTTTTAGTGTTAGAGTTAATGGATTAGAGTAAAAATTAGTGTAGAAAATGGAGTTAGTCGGTTGGAGTAAAAACAATGTTGCAACTGTATTTGTCTAAAGTTAACTGTATTTTTGTGTTGTCGACGCAGATGGCTCTCTCCTTGCGATGGACTTTGTGACCCGGCTTCTTAACAGGGACGTTGCTGCTCTGCTAGACAATTATCCGATTCTGACCGTGTGAAGGTAAGATTTCCCTTCTTTTATCTTCTTTTGATTCTTTTGCCTTCTAAACTTCCTTTTCCCATTCTGTTTTGCTTTTGTTGTTTTCAGTCTGTATGTTGGATGCGATATTGGTAAGATATTTTAAAATATGGTTATTGTTCCAGCAAACTAATTGTCATGGTCATTGGTCTCCAGCTTATTATTTTTTTTATGCCTTACACTATTTTCTTCACAGATCAAGAAAGCACTCAGGGGCACGAAAGTGGAGGTTACTCATATGGGAAACATACGCCGGATGTACTGGATATCTGGACTGACATCACAAACAACCCGAGAAACGCAAGGAAAAATATATAACCGTAACTTTTTTAATAGAGGATGGGCTCATACAAGGAACACGTACATGAGATTGAGTTTTGTCGTGACATGAAAAATTAACTGTAAATTTGTCTGATTCTCATTTTCCTTGTTGGTTATTTGAATCTCTCCATGCAACTTATTCGTTGTTCTAAGTGCCCATAATGTTATTCTGTAGTGTCATGGTTGTTCAAAGTGCCCATAATGTTATTCTGTAGTGTCATGAGATGTTCGTTAGTGTCAGTTTTGGCGCCATCACTGTTAAGTTGAGCGTTTCTTATTGAATCTATGTAATTCTTGCAGTCCAAGAAGATTTTTGATTTTCTAGATTTACTGTAGATGAAGATGGCACAAGCAAGTCTGTGGTGGAGTACTTTCAGGAAACCTGCAGATTTGTCATCCAACAAATCCAGTGGCCTTGCCTGCAAGTTGGGAACTCAAAGGCTGAATTATTTGCCTATGGAGGTTTGTTTCTTTCTGGGCCTTTTGTTTTGTTGTTCTCTACTCTTACAAGGTTCGCTTATTCATTTGGTCGCATAGGTGTGCAAGATAGTGCCTGGCCAGCGGTACACGAAAAGGTTAAATGAGAGGCAAAATAGTGAGAAGTTGGCGCAGGTTGAAGCTCGTGTACTGCCACCATCTCGGGTAGTAATATGAAGCTCCTATCTTCTTTTCCTAATAGGTTCTGTCCTATCTCAGGCATTTTTCATGAAGAGCTGGTGATTTGCCTTTACAGCTGGAGTATCATCATGATTCTGCTCGGGACAGGGATTGTCTTTCCGAAGTTGGCCAGTGGAAATATGGAACATGATGAACCAAGGTATTTTTCTTTGGAAGGGATTTGCTTGTGTACGATGCTTAAGATTTGTGTATTCTTACACTCATTTTTCTTTTTTCTTTTAACGTGGGAAATGACTGGATCGTAGATCCAGTTGTGCAGCGGATGGTTAATGGTGGCTCAGTGAACTGTTTTATCAAGTCTTGCTTTACGAGCTCAATGCAATACGCTAGGCAATTAATTACCAGCTACCACTACTTCCGCTTCAGTTTTCTTTCGCTGGATTATTTATTATTTATTTATTTTGTAAGACTATTATTATTATTATTCGTAGAAATTTTGTGCCTAATCCTTTCGGCTTTCAATCACAGCAGGCATGTGCCTCTTTCTGAAGCCAAACTATCAGCTCACAGTTATAATTTGTCGTGGTGCAGAAATTAACCAGCTGTTTGCTAATAATTAACCACAATGATAGGCGTTCGGTGATAGAAGAGGGAATATATTACTGGGCCCGTCTTTCTGTCTTCGACATTACTCTTTGGGCATTGGAAAAAATTTGTTTTTCTGCTGTATATACCATATGGTTTGTGATATTAAACTGCTTTTACAGGGACTGTGGTGGATTTTTAAATATGCCACTCAACCCAGTTTGACTTTTACCTATGCAGCCATGCCGATATACATAGAGGTACTTTTTTGGGACAATTTCAATTCAGACCCCATTATAATTTCATAAAAGGATTCATGCCATGTCAGTGAGAAAAAGATTGTTAAGGACTCAATTCGCTAGAATTTTATAGTTAAGGACCTAAAAGTCGATTTGACCAAAATACCCCTTACAAAAATGTTTTAAGTAGCGGTATTGTACGCATGCTTTCTGTTACAAACTAACAACATAATGGTACATTTGATAACTAACATATTACGAGTTGTCAATTAATATGTTACCCAGATAATTATAAGTGGTATCAACAGAATCAAATATAGTTTCCATGGCCAAAATTTCTCGTCGTTCGCACGACATCCCCTTCCTCCAACCCTGCTTACCAAACGAAGTAAGATGTGTCCTCGAAGTTTGATTATGATCTTTACATCGACAAATACAAGATCGTAGTGCGAAGTATTTCGAATTATTGACGCAAATAAGAAAAATCAGTTTTGCATCGAATCATGTTTTTTTGGTCGGCATTGCGGATAATAGGTACAAATTGTAGACACCCATGTGTAAATTAGAGGGACCCATATCATGGAAAATACGCCTCCTCCCTGTGTTGGCTCAATCTTGAACCATAGCCTGGAAATTACTATTATTGTTGGCTAGCACTTCTTGCATTTTGGTAGTAACAATTCATACATTCTGGGTAACACTTCTTGCGTTTGGGTAATGATTCCTCCATTCTGGGTAACACTTCCTGGGTAATATGTAGGGGGCAAGAAGAATAGATCGAAAACCGCCCACAACACCAAAAAAACGTTGAAATTGTTGACATCTCCGACGTTAGTGGCCGAATAATGTTGGATCGACCTCAATTTGGTTCTTGATAACCAACTAAGACTAATGAAATTTATAATGGAACAATGCGCTAAACCCAACTCTAAGATCCCGTTGAGAAAACGGGCGAAATTTAAAATTAATGGTTGAATAGAGTTAAATCAACTCAGTTTTATCATGAGCCTTAAATATCAATGAGAATTATTGACAAATATAATGAGCTTTAAACATTTCCGATCGGAGTAACACTTTTGACAATAAACATAACACATGTTAATACAAGAAAAACACTTTATTAAGAACATTCTAGAAGGTTCTGGATTGCCAGAGAATTTTACCACATTACCTACAAAAAATACCACATGCCTGATTGTAAACAACAATACTAACTCATTTTTTAACGATTATGTAAATACCTGTACTGCATAATAGGTTCTCAGTACCACAACAATAATTCGATTAATTTCGTTCCTAAATGTGCTTTTTTCGGATGTAAATATAAGATTTGATGATGTTAAACCGTCATGTTTCTTTAAAAGATACAATCTTAAAATGTTAATGCTATTAGTCAATTTTTTAGGTTATATTTCATGTAAACATATGGTCCTTTGTTGGCAACCATAGATTAATATCTCTTTTGCATCATAATATATGTTATTCGTGGATTCTAAATTTGAGTATTTGGGGTTTGCGATTTATATGTGGTGTGGCGGAAATATTGATTTCGAGTTTATATTTGGCGGAATCTTAGATTCTCTTGAAATACGTAAAATGGTATTAGTAAGGGATTAAGTGTTATCGGTAAGTGTTTAAGTGTTATACGAAATTGATGATCCGTTACAAATTGCAGTTTACGTGTTAGGGTTTCTAGGTTTAGTTTTTGGGTTAGGGTTTAGGGTTTCAGGGTTAATATTAAGGATTTACGACACAAAAATTTGGTAATATGATCTACAACTTATGATTTATAGGATACATCAATAAAAAAATTTGGGTTTTGGGGTTCGCGTTTAGGGTTTAGGGTTCGAGAGATTAGGGTTTAGGGTTCGGAGCTTAGAATTTAGGGTATGTGGTCTATAAAATGTTACTCGTAATTTATGTAGAACTTTGAACAAGTTCGTGATGAAATTCGTAATGTTATGTTCATTGAGATAGATATAATCTATGTTTTGGAATGAAAGACCATATGTTTACATGACAAATAACTACAACATTCTGCTTTCTACATCAACATTCGCAAAATGTGTCTTTTAAAGGAATTTGGTGTTTTAACTTCATCATATCATCTATTTCCATGAATGTCAATACTATACATTCGAAAAAAAAGTTTATTTATGAACGAAATTAATCGAATTATTAATGTGGTACTGAGAAGCTATTATGTAGTACGAGTATTTACAAATGTGTTATAAATTGGGTTCATGGTGTTATTGTTTATCACACATGTGGTATTATTTGTAGGAAATGTGGTAATATTCAGTGATTATCCTGTTAATATTCTCTGACAATCTGGAACATTCTAGAATGTTCTTAATGAAGTGTTTTCTATTGATGTATATGTGTTATACGCAGTGCATAAAGTATTATTACGCTCGAAAACATTTCATTTTGGGGGAAAGCTAATTTTCGCATTATTCCATGATTAACATCAATAATTTTCGTACATTACCAAGGCTCGTGATCAAATTGAGTTGATTTCATGATTTTCGACCATTAAAGTTGAGGTTTCACGCCGAGATTTTCGAATTGGTTTGAATTAATTTTTGGTACAAACATCAACAATTTTTCTTTATTATTAAGACCCATGAGAAATTGACATCGATTTAACCTTATTCGTCCAAGAACATCGAGATTTCATCGATCTTCAACTGTTTTTAGTGTCGGTGGCGGTTATGCGTAACATTCCTCACGATCCATTGCTTGTGTACAAAATGAGTTACTTAATCTGAATGATGTGTTCTGTTTGCCGCAATATGAGTTATATTCTTCAATACTTGTGTTATAATTGTTGTAGGAAGTGTTACGCAGATAGCATGTTAATTAGTAAACGTTTCAATCTTCGATTGCATCTATGACTTTTTCGTTATTCCATTGTTAACATCAATAATTCTCGACGATTACTAAGACCCATGAACAAATTGAGTCGATTTCACATTAATCGGCCATTAAAGTAGAGATTTCACCCACGAATTGAGTTTGAAATATTATTCCATTATAAATTTCAAAAAAAATCGTTTATTATGAAAATTAATGAGAAATTGAGGTCGACATAACCTTATTCGGCCACTAACGTCGGAGATCCGAGCGGCTTCATTGATTTTTGGGTGTCGTATGTGGTTTTCGATATATTCCTCAGTCTCTTGCTTGTTACCAAGGAAGTGTTATCCAGCAGGCATGAAGTGTTACCCAAAATGCATGAAGTGTTACCCAACAAGCGTTCAAACGCTTTAATCATAGCTCGCATCAAAATTCTTCTTTGTTCCACGATTAACATCAGTAATTCTCGTTGCTTATTAAAACCCATGATCAATTTCACCTTATTCTGACATTAAAGTTCACATTTTCTCCTTTTCAACGAGATTTTCGAATTGCATTTTTACACATTATTTCATTATAAACTTCGTAATTTCACCCATAAATAATTGTCATCGATTTATTTGGTCATCAACGTCGAGATTGAGCCGCCTTTCGAACACAATTTTTGATTTTGAATCGAACATGATTTCTGGTTGTCGTTTGGGAGAGATGATGGCAAATATAAGTAATTTTCGCAACAATGAGGGGCAAATGAGTCTTTTCCTTTCAAATAGGTCTTTAACTCTAAGAGAAACTTAAAATTGGTCCTTATTTCTATTTTAAAACTTTTTGGGGCCTGAATTCTAATGAAACTATGCTAATGGGGCCTGAAACCTAAGTAGCCCTACTTTTTTTGGGTAATTCATAGTTTTTTATTTGGGGCAATTTTGTTTCAGACCCTATTATAGTTTCAAAATAGGTTTCAGACCCTGTCAGTGAAAAAATGATTTTTAAAGACCTATTTTGCTGAAAGTTTAAAATAAAGGACCCAAACTTCGAACTGACCAAAATACCCTTACTAAATACTTTATAAGAAGAGGTACCGAACGCTACTTTTCTGTTATTATCTTATAGTATTTTTTTATCACACATATATATATATATGAAGTGTTACTATATGTCAATATTGCGTTCTTATATGGTTAATAAGTGGTATCAATATACTAAATTTGATTTTCGACGATTGAAAATTTTCATATATTTAATATTAATTCGCATGAGCATCATCCTTGCAACAAATCAAATTCGATGTGCCATCGACGGTTTTTTCTGATGCAAATTATTTGAAATTCCGAACGCGAATAAGGAAAAATAATTGTGAATTGAATCATATTTTCGAGCAAAATTGCAGCTACTATGTATAAAATCGAGTGACACATAACGTGAATATTACTTTGCGCCCCCGTGTTGGCTTTGTTGCTCGTCGTTCAGGGTTAACGGAATTGAAAATGAAATCGACGGAAATTTTTTGCATAAATCATTGTTCGTTAAAGTGGTATAAATTTAAAAGCATTTGTCATCGCAAAATAAATAACAGGTATTCCATGTGAAACATGGAAAACTATATTTTCTAAAAGGTACCAGAAATAGTTTAAGTGGTATTCAATCTCATTTAATTGGTATAGTTTTGAGTTTGAGTATTTCGGCGGAATTCCTGAATTTGACTGGAGTTTTGGCAGGATTTCGAAATTATTCGGAAAAAAGTGAATTAACACACTTGTTGGGTAACACTTCTTGCATTCTGGGTAACAATTCTTCTTGTCTGTGTAACACTTCCTGGGTAAAACGCATGCGAGCAAGAGAAATATATCGAAAACCGCCGATAACACCAAAGAACGTTGAAATTGCTGTCATATCTGACTTTAGTGACCGAATAAGGTTAAATCGACCTCAATTTGGGTCTTGATAATCGAGGAAGATTATGAAGTTTATAATGGAATATTGCATTAATCTAAATTCTAAAATCTCGTTGAAAAAACAGGGGGAAACTCGAAATTATTGAATGGATAATGTTAAATCAACTCAAATTTATCACGAGTCTTAAAAATCAAGGAGAATTATTGACAAATATGATGAGTCTTGAACATTTTCAAACTGAGTAACACTTTCGGCAATAAATATAACACACGTACACGCAAGAAAACATTTCATTAAGAACATTCTAGAAGGTTCTGGATTAGCATGGAATATTAGTAAAGGATTAAGTGTTACCAGTACATGATTAAGTGCTACCAGTAAGTGTTTAACTGTTATTCGAAACGAATGATCTGTTACAGATTGCAGTTTACGTGCTATGGTTTCTATAGGCTTGTTTTTGTGTTTAGGGTTTCGGCGTTAAGATTAAGGATTTACGACACAAAAATTTGGTAATATGATCTACAACTTGTGATTTATATGATGCAACAATAAAAAAATTTAGGGTTTTGGGTTTAGGGTCTTGTTATGTTCTTTTGAAGGGGGCACTAATCCTTAGGGTTCGGGGCTAGGGTTTAGGGTCGGAGCTTAGGAATTAGGGAATATGGTCTATCAAATGTTATTCACGATTTAATGTTGAACTTTAAACAAGTTTGTGATGAATTTCGTAAAGTTATGTTCATTGAGATTGATATAATGTAAGTTTTGGAATGAAAGAGTATATGTTTACATGACTAATGACTTCAACATTGTACTTTTTCCATTAACATTCGCATAACGTGACTTGTAAAGGAATTTGGTGGTTTAGGTTTATCATATCATCTATTTCCATGACTGTCAATCTTATACATCCGGAAAAAAAGTGCATTTATGAACAAAATTAATCGAATTAGTAATGTGGTACTGAGAAGATATTGTGTAGTACCAATATCTACAATTGTGTTATAAATTGAGTTCATATTGTTATTTATTATCAGACATGTGGTATTATTTGAAGGCAATGTGGTAATATCAGTCATTATCCTGTCAATATTCTCTAACAATCTAGAACCTTCTAGAACGTTCTTACTGAAGCGTTTTCTTTTGATGTGTATGTGTTATAATCAGTGCATAAAGTGTTATTACGCTAAAAAATATTTCAATTTTGGGAAAAACTAATTTTCGCATTATTCCATGATTAACATCAATAATTTCCTTACATTATCAAGACTTGTGATCAAGTTGAGTTGATTTCACGATTTTCTACCATTAAAGTTGAGGTTTCACCTCGAGATTTTTGAATTAGTTTGAAGTATTATTTCATTATCAAATTTAAAAATTTTCGTCGATAATGAAGACCCATGAGGAATTGAGGTCAATGTAACTTTATTCGTTCACTCAATTGATTTTCGGGTGTCGTCGGTTGTTTTTTGTCTATTCCTCTTAGCCTTTTGCTTGTTATCCAGAAAATGTTACCCAGAACGCATGAATTGTTATGCAGAATAAATGAAGTGTTACCAACCAGCTTTATAATCAACAAAAGTTTCAATCTTAGGTCTCATCAAAATTCTTCGCTATTCCATGATTAACATTAATAATCTTCTTCGATTACAAAGTCCCATGATCAAATTGAGTCGAATCCATCTTATTTGGCCATTAAACTCGATATTTCACCTGTTTTTCAACGAAATTTTCGAATTGTATTTAACGCAATATTCCACGATAAGCTTCATATTTTTTCGTTGATTACATGAGAAATTGACGTCGATTTCACCTTATCCTGTCAATTGTGTCAGATATTCGAGCGGTTTCAGTGTTATTTGGGTGTTGCCGACGGTTTCCTATCCATTCCTCTTTGCATTTACTTGTGTACAACATGTGTTATTTACTGGTGACGAGTCGTTATTTTTTTCTACTTATGTGTTCGTTTTGCGGCAACAGCTGTTATAAACTACAAGGCACGTGGTATTTTTGTTGCATGAACTGTTACCCAGAAAGCATGAAGTGTTACCCGCTAAACATTTTTAATTAGCAAACGGCTCAATTTTATGCATATCAAAATTCTTCGTTATACCATGATTAACAACAATAATACCCTTCGATTACTAAGACCCATGATCAAATTGAGTCGAATCCAACATATTCGGCCATTAAAATCGATATTTTCCCCATTTCAATTTTCTACATGATTTAAAGAAAAAATTCCTTACAAAGCTTATATCTTACGTCGTCGAAAATTAATCTCGTGGTTTTCCTCGATTTCTCAGACCCATATGCAAATTGAGATCGAATTCTCCTTATTTAAACATTAATGTGAAGATCCGGATGGAAGATTGAGCGCATAAGGATGATAATGGCATGTTCCCGTAATATTCATGTATTTGAAGGGTAATTAACAAAGGCATTTTAAGTAATTTTCTGAAGTAATAAGGGTACATAAGACATTTCATCGCATTGGTCCCTATCTCTAATGAAAGAATAAAATGGGTCCTTCTCTATGTTTTAAAATATGTTGGGGTCTGAATTATAAGGAAACATGTTTAAGTGTGCCTGAACCCTAATTTAGCCTTTTTATTTGCACTTTAAAGGACATCTTGAAGAAAATGATTCACAAAAATCTTTGTACTCGGTTCGTCTCCTCCAGGTCGCCCGACACATTACCATGTAGACAACCTTTTACTTTGCAATGACCTTTGCTTGTTATACGTAGCAACCTTTTGCTTTGCTCATCTGATCTTTTACTGTACAAACTTTTAACAGATACGACGACGGATGCACGTCTCCATTAGTAAATAATAACTAATGTACGTAGCAGTCGATTGTTTATTGAGATATTTTTGTTCTCATCAAGTCTTTACCTGTATGATATGATACGATGATTAATATTTCAGTGCCACCTTCTTACTACGTACGCGCATCTTGTCGGGTCGATGCAGCAGCTGGGGCTACTCTATTAGGAGCAGCACAAGTAGGGCAGGGTTCCTGTTGACCTTTTTGGTCTATACGCTTTGAAGAGTTTTCATGATCTATGTAATTAGGGCCATAACTTGAGCAATTTGATTCTGAAATATTAAAATGTCTACGTATATGATAATATTCGACAATGCATGCTTTACATGCTTAATCATTGAAAAATGTCGAATGTTTGATATACATGTGATTATGTGCTTAACTGGCAAAACTATGTGATCACATGTTATAGATACACTGTGCTAATTATGCTAAATATGTCTGGTTGCAGATACACTGTGCTAATTATGCTAAATCGTGTGAGATATCATGTTGAGCTAATATGGAAAGTATGTTGTCTAGACATGGAATTTGCAATATTTGAACTTATCTATTCTGGGAAGAAATCATATCGATAATCCATGCATGCATTCTACTTGATCTAATATGGAAAAATCAATTCGGGTTCTTATTGCTGAAATTAAGAAACCATAAAAGGAAAAGATTCTGATTGATGGACTTTATATGATGCTAGCTGGATATCACATATGGTAAGTGCTGTTATGGAAAATATCATCCCGAATGGAATTATATGCCTTGATATCGAATATGTGTTCTTTATATGGAATAAAATCATGCTTGTGACCGTTGTGATATTATTTGAATGGCATGTCATTGGCATATTACTTGCTCGATTATTACATGGATTATATGCTACTTTGAGGATTAATCTTGTGATTGACCTTCCATGTAAGTGTTGATTTGAAAAGGCTTATATATATGAGCAACACTAGGATCGAGCTAACGAGAACTTGTGAAAAGTACGGCACGAAAGTTATTGAGCAGAAGAAAACAATCGAGAGAGCTTGAGCGAAAACTTGCGAAGTCTTCTTCCGTTGAGATATCATTTGCGATTCTGAGCGTACTGAGTGATAACATCCTCCACATCATACATTCTGTCTTCGGACGTGCTGTCTTCAGACGTGAGGTACACGAAGGAGGTAAGGTCGACGTTTACGGGCACGCGAAGGGAAGGACTGTGTTCCGGGGGCTCTTTAGTAGCGAGGTATTTCCTATCGGGAATTGGAGACTCCCTGGAGCGAAACTCGGCGTGCGGTAACCTAGTGTGTCTACTGTTCGACTTGTTTCGGTTTGTGTATTGGGCATAATCAATCAGTTTTGTAACCGACTAAAGTAACATTATAGTGATTGATTAACTCTTGAGGAACAAACCTCAAGAAGATGACTAAATCCCGATTGGGGATATAACCTCTATAAAAATCCTGTCTCACGTTACTTTAAGCTCTTTATATTTTTCGTGAGATATACATAATACACATCCGACACAACTAGGAGATAACCGACGAAATATTCTTTGAAAAGTATTAACTTAGAAAAGAAACGTTTATAGGATATCACATCTAAAGTGATTGAAAAAGAAGAAGCTAAATTTTTATAAGCCTAATTCACCCCCCCCCTCTTAGGCGTATTTTTTACTTCATTTAGTATCATAGCCAGGTTACTCAAACGATGGGCCTAACACGCCTGAGTAAAATATCTAATTGCTTCTTCGAGTTTTGATGTGTTTGTAGAGGGACAATCTCATTCTAGGCCACCACTCTTCGATGGAACAAACTACGCTATATGGAAGAATCGCATGAAGGAATTCCTTCTGGCGATTGACTATGATCTATGGGATATCATTACGACCGGTTATTTATTCCTGTAAACAAGGATGAAACTTCAAAGAACGATGTAGCAGACAAGCGTGGAATATCACTAAACGCTAAGGCAAAAAATATGATCGCTTGTGCACTGACGAAGGAAGAATACAATCGCGTAAGTTCATGTATGTCCGCTAAAGACATTTGGGAGATGCTGCAAGTTACTCATGAAGGAACCACTCGCGTTATACAAGAAAGAATAGCGCTTCTAACTCATCAATACGAGTTGTTCACTATGGAAGTTGATGAAATTATAAGTCAAAGGTATGCAAGATTCATGACCATCATAACTCAGATGTTCTCTCTCGGCAAGATCATTCCCGACAACGAGAAAGTTCAAAAAATCTTGAGATTACTTACGAGAGAGTGAAATCCCAAAGTTACTGTTATCTATGAAGCCAAGGATTTAGATGTGCTATCTGTCTCCGAACTAATCGAATCTCTCACTTCATATGAGCTGACTCAATTATCCATAAAGAAAAGCCGCAAACTAGGAATCAACAAACCATTACTTTTAACGCCAATCAAGAAAGTGATTCCGATGAAGACATCGAAGAAGAAGAGGATATGATGAAGCAATTAGCAATGCTGACCAAAAGATTTAAGAAGTTCCGACAAATAAGAAGATTCAAAGGGAACTCCAAATTCCAGCAGAAGAACAAGGGAATATCCTCAATTGGGAATAATGTCCAGAAATGCTACAGGTGTAATAAGCGGGTCATTTTGCTTCAAATTGTACAATGCCAAGTGATGATAAGAAGACAAAGAAACAAAAGACCATGGTGACAAACTGAGAAGATTCCGAGAATGAACAAAAGGAGGAAGAAAACCTTGCTTACGTGGCCGACGATGATCATGTATCTTCTTCATCTACTATTAAGAAAATTAATATTCTTAATAAATTAATTATAAGCGAGTATGGAAGAATCTCCTGATAACGTTCCCATTTTTTGAAGTAGATGAAAGTAAGGAAGAGCTATGTGAGATAATTCAAAATGCTAATGAAAAGATCAAGTTGCTCAAGTTGCTAACGAAAAAGTTGGTTAAACAGCGAGATGACTTAGCAAAAGAAAAACATCATGCTGATCTAGAAATCTCACGCTTGAAAGCAGAGATAGTTTCTTCTAAGAAAGAAAAAGTTCTATGCAATTGCATGGAACTTAAAAAGACAAACATCGATATATCTAGAGATATCACTGCACCTAGACAGTCCTTAGAAGAAAAATAGCGTACCATTGATAGACTTCTCGAAGGGAAGCAAAACCTAGATATGTTACTGAATATACCTAGAAATACTGGAAAATCAGGGATAGGATATTCCATGGTAGAAGAACATGTTGCACCAGTTGTACGAAAACCAAAATGTTTTTCATGTGGTCGTCATGGTCATTATTCATACAACTGTTTTCTGAAAAGAGCTGATAAATCGAAATATGTCTGAAGGCCAAAGAAATTCCATGATAACCATGTTCCTAGATTTTGCCAACCTAAGTTCGTGAAATCACAGTCTGACATATATGATATATCACATGTCAACATGAGTTACTTTGCTACTAACATGATAGGACCCAACCAACATTGGGTACCTCATAAAAGATCTCATTCATGCATGTACAACGAAGAAGTTCCAGCAAGAAAAACAGGTGGTACCTTGATTGCGGGTGTTCCCACCATATGACAGGTGATATCAGTAAATTCGTGTCGTTGAAAGCATATGACGGAGGATACATATCATATGCTGACAACACCAAAGCTATGATCATTGGAGTTGGTAATGTCGGTAACAATTTACATACTACTATAGACGACGTATGGCTAGTTAAAGATTTAGAACATAATTTAATAAGCATAAGTCAGTTGTGCGATAAGGGTTATATCCTAACTTTTGAAAATGATAAATGCTTAGCTAAAAAGGATGATGAAATTATATTTAGTGGATCTATGTATGGTAATATCTACTGCATAACTCTTGATGATATCACTAACCAAAATGTCAAGTGTTTAGCAGTTACACAGCATATCACATGGTTATGGCATAGACGCTTGGGACATCAAATATGGAGCTGATATCTCATATAACCAGCAAACAACTGATAAGAGGTGTTACATAAAATTCACCAAGGACAGAACGTGCAAAGCATGTCAAATGGGTAAGCAGACTAAGACGTCCTTTAAGGTAAAGAATGTGATATCTACTTCCAGACCTCTGGAACTACTTCATCTCGACCTTTTTGGTCCAGTTTAGACGATGTCTCTGCGAGGTAAAAGATATGCATTTGTTATTGTAGATGACTATTATAGGTATACTTGGGTGATATTTATTGCACATAAGAGTGAAGTATTAGATAACTTTGTACCACTAGTAAAGAGACTTGAGAATGAGAACGAAATGAAGGTATGCAAGATACGTTGTGATAACGGCCTAGAATTTGATAGTAAATTATTTGCATCTTTTTGTGATCAGTATGGGTATAGTCATAATTTCTCTGCTCCTATAATACCCCAACAGAACGGAGTAGTTGAGCGGAAAAATAGAGTGTTACAGGAGATGGCAAGATCAATGCTACATGAGTGTGATATTTCTAAACAATTCTGGGCGGAAGCTGTTAGTACAACCTGCTACGTGTCTAATCGTGTTTTCTTTAGATCATTATTGAAGAAAACCTCCTATGAAATTTGGAACGGTAGAACTCAAAATATAGGATATTTTCATGTGTTTGGCTGTAAGTGCTTTGTTTTGAATGATAGAGATAAAAGAGGAAATTTTGACTCTAAGGTAGATGAAGGGATATTCCTTGGTTACAGTCTTCATTCGAAAGCTTATCGTGTCTATAATAAAAGGAAGATGACTGTTCAGGAATCGATACATGTAACATTTGATGAGATTCCTACTGTAGATACTACTAATGAGGAAGGTATAGATTTTCCTAGTGCAGAGATACAGGTTCGTAAAGGGACGAAAGAGGATATTCCAAAAGACGAAAACATCGATACGCTGGAACCAGAGGCTCCTGATGAACAGCATCGCAGAAAGTTCAAGCATGCTTCCAGTCATCCAACAGATCAAGTCATAGGAAATAGCAGCTCATGAATCAAAACACGAGCAACTGCACGAAATCAAGATACAAAGGAATCCCATGATGCGTTACTCTCAATGGTAGAACCAAGGACCATCCATGAAGCACTAGATGACAAATCATGGATTACCACTTTGGAGGACGAGTTATCACAATTTAAAAAGAGTCAAGTATGGACGCTTGTAGAAAGGCCAGACGAAAAATCCATTATAGGAACAAAATGGGTGTTTCGCAACAAACTCGATGCAAACCGTAAAGTGACCAGAAATTAAGCGAGGTTAGTTGCAAAAGGTTATTCCCAAGAGGAAGGTATAGATTTTGAAGATTACTTTGCTCCCGTGGCCAGATTAGAATCTATACGTGTTTTACTTGCATATGCACGTTTTAAAATAATTAAACTTTTTCAAATTGACGTAAAAAGTGCATTTTTAAATAGTTTTATAAATGAGGAAGTTTACGTTGAACAACCTCCCGGTTTTATAAAAGAAGGATTTCAAATCATGTTTTCAAACTAAATAAAGCATTGTATGGTTTAAAGTAAGCCCCTAGGGCATGGCATAAAAAATTGAGTAAATTCTTGATAGACATGAGATTTACTACTGGAACTATTGATAACACCCTGTTTATTAAGTATGAATGTGATCACATGTTGTTAGTACAAATTTACGTTGATGATATAATTTTTGAAAGTACTAACAATCTTCTTTGTGAGGAATTTTCTAAGTCCATGCAGAAGGAATTCGAAATGAGTCTAATGGGTGAGTTGAACTACTTCCTTGGGTTGCAAATAAAGCAACTTAACTCGGGAACCTTCATATCTCAGACGAAGTACAGTAAGGAACTGGTCAAATTTGGAATGATTGATTCCAATGTGCTTTCAACTCCTATGCATCAGACCACCAAAATCGATAGCGATGAATCAGGTACTCAGATTGATCAAACTCAATATCTAGGTATGATCGGAAGTCTCCTTTATTTATAGTTGTCATGTGCTCGAGATTGATCAAACTCAGACCTGATATCATGTTTGTTGTTGGCATATGCTCGAGATATCAATCGAATCTTAAGGAATCTCACTTGACAGCAGTCAGAATACTTAGATATATAAAAGACACTGTTAATTTTGGTCTTTGGTATTCCAATACCAATGAATTCCCATTAGTGGGATATTCTGATGCCGACTATGCTGGTTGTAGGGAAGATAAGAAAAGTACTAGTGGTACATGTCAGTTACTTGGGAATTCCCTAGTAACTTTGTCTAGTAGAAAGCAAAATGTTGTCGCCTTTCCCCAACCGAAGCTGAATATATGGCTTTAGGAAATGTTGTCAACAAGTTTTATGGATGAAACAAACCCTTAGTGCTTTTGGGTTAGGGTATGACAAAATTTCTATTCTTTGCGATCATACTAGCGCCATAAGTATTACTAAGAATCCGGTGCATCATTCTTGTACTAAGCATATAGATGTTAAACACCACTTTATATGAGATCATGCTCAGAAAGGGAATATCAACGTGGAATTCGTAGGAACAAATGATCAGCTTGTTGATATCTTCACGAAGCCTCTAATCAAGATTATATTCTACGACATCCGTGATCGACTAGGAATCACCGAGCTAAATAAGGTTAGAAACTTGCTAAAATCTGCCAGTTATTTTAAAAATTCGAAGATTCCAAGTCTAGAATTATTTTTGATAGAAATTCGCAAAATTTCAGCCTTTAAGATTATTCCTAAGATATTATCCAAATTTCATCTTTTAAAATTATACCTAAGTTATTATTTCTCGCTCAGTACTTAGAATTATTTTAGGAAATTAAGATATTTCCGATTTTTATTTAAAATCAGCCTTTAATAACCTTTCCTTACTTAAAGAGATCACGTCAAATCATTCAGAGATATCCGACTCCTCGATTGACGTTCTATTCCACCTTTGAAATTCAAATTTTCAAAATTTGATTTCCATCCTAATCCTTTCCTTGTTTAAAACCGTTCCCATTCTATAAAAATAGACCATCATCTCATTCACATCTTCAACCTAAAATTTCTGTCCTCTCAAACTTCTCTATCTCTGAAAAATGGTGAAGACTGCCGGAACAAAAGGTAGTGCTGAGAAGAAGAAGTCGACTGCTAAGGGAAAGGCGAAGGTTGTTGAACTGAGTGAATCCGATGAGGAAGCTGGTGAGGAACACGATGTCGATGAGGATGTGATAACTGCGAATCCGGCGTGATATCGACGATATCAAGGCTGACAAACAGAAGCGCTTCAAAAAGATCAAGGAGCAGAACTCTGAAATCCTGCTTAAGTTGTCCAAGATCAAGAAAGAGCTTAAGAAATCCATCCCACTAAACGGTTGTGCCAAGTATGACTAGATACATGGCTGACATTATTTGAAAAATGTATAGAACTAGCTGATGAAAAATGGTTAAAGCAAGAAACAGAGGACATATAATTGGTGACTGACTGTATGGTTTTTGGTTGAAAATATGTCTTGTCAAGAATGTATAGCTTGTTTGCAACTCTCCCAATTGCTATCGTCTGCTTAGTCTGTTGTCCTGCAACATGCAATATTCAGGGGAAAAAAAGTATTGATTCAATTAGTGGCATCAAGTTTATGTATGGAGATAATAAGATTATATTTGAAATCAGGAACGTGTAGACATTCAGTCAGGTGAAAGGCAGCAGTAAATTGCACATTGCCAATGTGCTTAACAGCCTTGACACTACCATCTGGTAAGAAAATTGGGGTAAAATGAGTGGTTGTTTTGGATGTTTCATGAAAGAAAGGTCAGAGCACACCACTGTCCAAAATCCAGAAACACACACCTGCTAAATTGTCAAAACTCGGTTTGGGATTAAAATTCATACATGCAAATCCATGATATGAGTATTTTCCTTTCATGATTCTTCCAAGTTCATTTTGCAGCAAGTTCAGGTTGGTCATGACGGTTTACAGATCAGCAAGCTCATTACTAGTAGTATCAGGTGAACTATCAACTAGACTCATAACTTGTCTCTTTTCAATGCTCATTGCAGGTTTATGGGGTGCTTTGTTTGCCTTTTCTTTGTACTCATTCCACCATTCAGGCAACCCATGTATTTTATTGCACATATCTTTGTTGTGACTGTTCCTTTTGCAGTGATCACACCACAACTTCCTCTTCTCTTCCTTCGACAGAAATGAAACTGATCCAAAAGGTCTCCTTATGTCACTTCTCTTATGTGCAAGAAAAGCAGTGTTTTGACTTGAGTCATGTAAAAACATGCTTGCTTTTTTTTGGTTTTCAACATTCATCACCATAGAATATGCCTTGTTCTCATCGGGCATAAGATCCATCATAAGAATATGATTTTTCACAACATCATATTGCTCATCAATCCCAGCAAAAATTGCATCAATCGATTCCTCATTTCTTTCTTTTCGATGCAACCTTTAGCCTCACAAACACACTGAACTGGTGGATCCACATAGCTAATTTCATCCCAGCATCGTTTAAGCTTAGAAAAATATTGATCCAACGACAGATTTTCCTGTATAATCGAAACTATTTCCCGTTGTAGGTTGAAGATCTGAGGTCCATTTGAAGTTCCATATCATGCTTCAATGCCCCCCAGAGAACTTTTGCATTTGATGAAAAGGCATACCCCGCAGCAATTTCAGTAGAGGCGATTCGCTTGAATTCTCCATTTCAGCAGCGACTTAGAAGTAGAAACAGCAACAAAAAACAAATTCAAGACGAATTGAAGTAGAATCAGAAATAATCAGGAGCAATCGCGATGTGAGCGGCACGTTTTGATACCATGGGACGAAGAAGAGGAAGCAGAAAATTATTTTTTAATTAGAACTCTCACTGTGTTTGATGTGTTGATTCCATTGATATATACAAAACGTTATTTAACTACTTGCTATAACTAACTAACAATTACAACTGTACAGATAAATAAAATGCCACAGTTTAGTCTATGTGTGATCTTGAGCTTGTGAATCAGCTGCCACGCTGTCATCCATATCATCATTAGCGATATTCACTACATACTTCTGCATAATGACGTAGAATAAGATCTTCCTCGATCCCAGCAGCAATAACTAATTTACAATTGCTTATAAAACTTTTGCTGGTATTTAAAACAGAGAAAGAGGAAATGTAATAAAATAAAGAAATTTTTTCTTATGAACTGGTTGTAGGGCCCAGAGTTCTGCAGAAAATCTATCCGGTGCGTAGCCCTCGACAAGTAGTACATTCGGAAAAGGCCAAAAAAGCATTGCTGCATTTGCAACCTGCAAGAATCATTACACATTATGATCTTCCGTACCTTTATATGCAGGCGCTCGAATCGCCATCTCTGATTATTATTACCTTCTATGATCTTCTGCATTTATCTGCTGTTGCCTGAGGATTTTTATAAACAGGTTTTTTCACAGGTATCGCCAGCTTTGATTTGTAACTTTACGTGCATGCCCTCGTATCGTGTAAATGCGAGTATTTTGTACTCTGCTTTTGAGGAGTGATAAACATATCTCTAATTGAGTTTTTGCTTCCTTGTCATGGATGGATAGAAGAGAAAAGTAAATAATAGATTGACTTAAAAAAAATGCTCTTCAATTATCATCGATTACCTTATAACAGAGCTTCAGTTCCATCATAAATTTCCTCATACTCATACATTCAAACTATCTTCTTTGATCTCAAGCCAGCTAGAGCCCGGGATTCTCAGAACATTCCCATTCTCTATCCACCGCCTCAGAGTCTCAGCCGAGCTCCAACTCCCAAAATCAGCAAACGTATTCGACATCAATACGTAGGTCGAAGGGTTGCTCTCATCAGCAGCAAATGCTCGCTCCGCAGCTCGCTTCGCAGCATCTATGTCCCCATGGAGCCTACACGCTCCGAGCAGAGTGTGCCACATAAGAGGGCTGGGCTCGAAAGGCATCTCCTGAATGAATCGTTGGGCTTCTCCTATATGCCCCTCTCGGCCCAGAAGATTCAACATGCATATGTAGTGATCTTCCGTGGGTATAACACCGAATTCTTGACTCATCGAAGAGAAATACTTCTGCCCCATGTCGACATATCCTCCTTGGCTGCACGCGTATAGTAAGCATATAAACGTCACATTGTTGGGCCTAGGTTCTTTGACTGCCTTCATCTCTTCGAAAACTTCAAGGGCTTTATCGGGTTGACCATTTTGTGCAAATCCCATGATCATCGTTGTCCAGGAGACGATCGAACGTTCCTTCATTGACCTGAAGATCATTGATGCTCCCTGCATGTGGCCACATTTTGCGTACATGTCTAGCAATGTGTTGTATGCGCAGACATCTGCATCACTTCCTAGTTTTACCATAAGGGCTTGTAGCTTAAGCCCTTCGTCAAAGGAAGCCAAGTTCGCACATGAGTTGAAGCCAGTTGCAAGAGTGTATTTATTGGGTTTTATGCCATTGCTTCTCATATCTCGGATCACCGCAAGTGCCTCCGTAGGCTTGCCACAGCCCAAGCACCCCGAAGCCATTTGAGTCCAAGAACACACATCTTTCGAAGGTATCTCTTCGAACGCTTTTAAGCCTCTGGTAAGGCTTTGATTTTTCAGGTACATGTCCACGAGAGCATTACCTACGCATCTCTCACTACCGTGTCCCGATTTCAAAACGAGCCCGTGGACTTGCAGCCCTAGTTCGAGATTCGACAGCTCGGCCAATCCCGTGAGGACTGTGGAGAATGTGAACTCGTCGGGTTTGATACCTTCGCAGTTGATCATCCTTTGCCACAGTCCCGGTATAGTTGCACATTTTAATTTTAAGTAACCATTGAAAATAGCATTCCATGACATGGTATCTCTTCTATCGCACTCTTCGAATATCAGTGTTGCTTCGTGGAGCATGCCGTGCCTTATCAAAGCAGTCAAAAATGCATTGGTTAGATGCACGTTGCGTGCGAACCCGAGTTTTATTATCAATGCGTTTACTTGAAAAGCAAAGACCAAGTTCGAACTCTCGGACGATGAACATGCCTGGAGGACGCTCACGAAAGTGAACTCGTTTGCTGTAATTCCGGTCCCGTGCATGTCAGAGAAGAACGAAATGGCTTCGCCAGGGAAACCCTTTTGCGCCAAACCTCCAATGAGAACCGTCCATGATACCACATTCTTGTCAGGCATTTCGTCGAACAACTTGAGCGCATCCTCGATATTCCCTAGCTTCGCATAGGCACTTACGAGGTGGTTGTGGATGAACAAAGCATCCGACTGGGGTAATCTCGAAGCTTTGACTAGTCTGGCATGGATGGTTTTGACTTTTCCGGCGTTTGAAGTCTCGATGCATTCACGCAGAGCTTGAGCATAAGTTGAAGTCGTAAACGCTCGAAACTTTATGAGCGGAGAAAGTAACACCATATAAGCAGCTTATATAGAATAGCTCTCGTTGTCCCTTGACAGATGAAGCAATGAACTTTCATAGGTTTTGAAGATGAAGCTCACAAGTCACAAGCAAGTGATGCCTGGGATGTTTTTACAACCTTCGGAGCACATAGATGATCTCTTTGCTTTTTTAACAAAATAAATCGAAAAAAAATATTAATTAATAAAATAGGCGTTTTCGGCACCTATTACTAAAATAGAGTCATTTGCGGTATTATCCGCGACGTCGCGCCTAATGGCCGCGACGTCGCACCCATTAAACGCGACGATCCAATTTGACCCGTTTAAGCGTTTAAACGGGCCAATAACATATTTGGGCCCGTCGTCGCGTTTGACGCGTCCATTGGGCGCGCGATGATGTGACAACTCGATCACGCGTTCTCTGTAATTTTCTTTTTCTTTTTGCAGAACTGATGTGGACGTAACGTTCACGAGTTTTGCAGAAGAATCGTCGCGTCCAATAGATGCGACGTCGCTATTATTAAATGCGAATTTTCCCTATATAAAGTACTATAATTCCATATACATTGATATGTAAAAAAACAACTTGAAGTAGTTAAATTTCTCCTCAAATTATGATATCCCGTAAAATTCAAGTCTCTATCTACTATGGCGGCGAAATCATTACTGAATCAAACTCCATTCGTTACAGCATCCCACTCATTTCTCTTAGACGAATTCGTCGCGACACTAGCTTTGCTCAATTTCTGGGCATGCTATATGAGGTTATTCGTCTCGACAACAATTTTTCCTCCTTAACCGTTCATGTTAAGAATGAATACTATCAGCATTCTCGAGTCTATCAGAGGCTCTTTCAAATTTCAAACGACGCGGAACTGCGGAACTTAATTTAATTGAAGTGTTTGTCGAGGCCAGCGAGAACGTTCATCCCGACCGTAATGAAGACGCACACGACGTGTTCACCAATATCACCTCCAGCCACTCGTTTCCTGATCTCACGGCAGTTACTCAAGGAATAAGTGACTTTTCACTCCACCCTCCTCATATAGACATTCCTTCGAGCAGTCGTGATGTTCCTAATATGTCGAATGTGTCACAACTTGAGCCTGTGCCCGACGACTTGCAAAATAGTGACGCTAGCGACTCTAAAGCTGATGACGTTGGTGGTGCACTGGACGATTTTCCGGATCCCGCAGATGATAACGACGATAGCGACGATGATGGAAACAATGATGGTCCCGAGAATGACATTCCATTGCCGGCGGAAGATGCTCGTGCGCCTTACCAACCCGTGCCTTTTTATTCAACATATCAAATGGCGCCTCCAGAAGCCAACGACGGCGGCGGTGATTTTTACAGTAGGGACAATCCCAGGTTCAGAGTCGGTATGACATTTAGTACCAAAGCTCACTTATAAGAAGCTGTTGGCGATTATTCTTACAGGGTGGCTAGACGTGAGTTTCACGTCTCAGAAAGTAACAAAACCGTATGGGGCGTGAAATGCAACCATAGCAATGACTGTCACTGGAGGTTATGAGCATGCTTCAAACCGAAAAAATGTTATTGGAAGATTACGATATATGGGGGGCCACACACATGCTACATGAACGAGTTGACGAGAACACACCGCAACATTTCGCGAAACACAATTGCGAGAATGTTGATTGGAATAGTGAAGACAGACCCTCAATTTCTATCAAAGAACGTAAAGCAGCTGGTGAAGGACAATACCGGGTACGACATCTCATACATTCAAGCGTGGCATGGCCTCAAAAGGGCGAAAGAAAATGTTTACGGCACCTGGGAAAGTTCAGTCCAACAACTTCCTATGTTCATGAAAGCTTTGAAACGTTACAACCCCGACACGGTCATCAAGTGGTTGAATCTTCCAACTGAAGCCCCCGGTGTGAAGAAATTGGGCTATGTTTTCTGGGCTTTCAAACCATGTATTGATGGGTTTAGGCATTGTCGTAGAGTTGTTTGCGTTGACGGTACACACTTATACTCCAAATACGAGCATAAAATGTTAATTGCATCTGGGCTCGATGCAAATCAAATATTCTCCCCCTTGCTTTTGCCATTGTTTCAACGGAAAGCAGACATTCTTGGCGTTGGTTCCTGAACTTACTTAACATCCACGTGTTGGATGAACAAGGTGTATGCCTCATTTCTGATCGTCATCGAGGTACTTGTATTTTCCTACATACATTCATGTATTAATTTGACACCCTTTTAATCGATTGATCGTAATTTGTTATATGAATATTGGATGCGGTAAGCGAATTAGCAGCGTTTAGGCTGCCGAATGGTGTACACCGGTTTTGTCTACGCCATGTCGTATCAAACTTCAACACTAAATTCAAGAACAATGACCTAAAACAGTTATGCCATAGAGCTGGAATGGCCCACACGTTGGAGAAGTTCAATCGCATTATGGAACACATTAAAGTTCTCAATGAACCGGCCTGGAAGTGGTTAGATAAGATTGACAAAGAGCAGTGGACGTTTGCTTACGATGGTGGATTCCGATGGGGGGTGATGACCACTAATATCTCCGAGGCCCTTAACAGAGTTTTCAAAGGGGCGAGGTGTTTGCCTCCGAAAGCAATAGTGGACTTTAGCTTTCATCGATGCGTTGAATACTTTCGTAATCGATTTACGGAGTGCTCTGCAGCGATGGCTAACACCGAAAGCGATTGGTCTCCGTATGCGTGGAATAAGTTCAACGACTGGACAAGTCGTTCTTGGAGTCACGTCGTCTTTAATTTTGACCCACGTTTGCAAACAACTGAAGTTTATACTTCGGCCGTAAATCAAAGGAAGCACGTGGTAAACATCTTAGGAAAGACGTGCACGTGCGGAAAATGGGACACGTATTTCATCCCATGTTCTCATGCCCAAGCAGCCTGACGTATGGGGGGAGTTCATAACATGCATCATATTGCTCCTTTCTATAACAAACAAGTGTACCGTAAAACATAAGAGGGGTTTTTTCATCCTCTACATGACGAATGTTATTGGGAGCCTGCTGAATTTTCTCTTATATATAACGACGCTCTGCGTACCCGAAGAGGTCCGGGGAGAATCCGTACAACTCGTATACAGAACGAAATGGATCGTGGTGGTTCAAGGCGGAGACAAGGTCGAAGAGGCGAAGGCAGTGGTCAACGTTGATTTATTTTAATTTTTAAGTACTTTTAGTATTCATATGTTGTACTAATATCTTTAAGTAAATTATTACAATTTTTCAGTTACGTCCGAATTTACTTCATATTAGTTGTAAACACGCATGACAAAGATTACTGAAGTTACAAAGAATCACTTTGGATCCTCCTGCAAGAATATGACAAATTGCATAATTAAAAATTTTTATTGCATCCGAATACATTATTGGCCCGTTTAAACGCTTAAGCGGGCCAAATCGGATCGTCGCGTTTAATGGGTGCGACGTCGCGGCCATTAGGCGCGACGTCGCGGGTAATACCCGCAAATGACTCTATTTTAGTAATAGGTGCAAAAAACGCCTTATTTTGAAAATATTTTTTTTCTATTTATTTTGTTAAAAAGTCCCTTTCTGTAGCATGGGTTATTTTATTTATCATAATGTGAATAATGATCTAAAATATTATTATTGTGCGTGTACGATGATGTGGGTCGAAATTGGTAAGAGGACTGTATTAGAGTAATTCAATTGCGCTTTGATTACGTTTGTCAATTGTTTGAATTTGTGCACTGTATGTAGGCGAAAGTTTCGATATTATCCACCTCATCAAACTTGGCAAAATCATACTCAAGTGCAAGGTCGGTCCACGCCACACCTCCAGCCACCACCGCGCCCGGAAAACCCACTGATACCGATATGACTCCGATCAACAAAATTTAGATTCGGATAACGTAAGATGTCGGAGCCAAAGTGGCCTAGAGTTGTTGAAAATATAAAGAAAAGACAAAAAATAAAGAGGGACACCGATTTTACGTGGTTCGGATTCGAGATGATCCTACGTCCACGGGCAGCAAAATGATGTTCTTCATTAATAGAAGGAGATTACACACTTAAGCTCACTTTCTCTCATATTTGCATGTGATTTGAGCCCCAAAATATAATGAGGAAATGAGGAGAGAAACTATGTGTGTTTTTGTGTGTTAGTGTGTATGACCTGAGGTATGTCGGTCAGTATAGCTGAATTAGGACTTATCCGTCAGCATAGTTGAATTGGAACTTTTGTCAGCATAGCTGAGTTGAGCCTTGTCCGTTAGCATAAATGAAGTAGGACATGTTTGTCAGCATTCCGTCAGCATAATTGAATTATGACTTGTCCGTCAGCAAAACTGAATTGGGACTTTTGTCAGCATAGCTGAATTGAGATATTATCGTCACCATAGCTGAATTGGGACTTGTCCGTCAGTAGAGCTGAATTGGGACTTTTGTCATCATAGCTGAATTGAGGTAAGTCTGTCAACGTAGCTGAGTTAGGACTTGTCCGTCAGCAAGGCTGAATTGGGAACTTGTTTGTCAGCATTGTTGAATTGAGACATCCTAATTAGAGAGATTATGACTTCGCTCGCCAGGCCAGAGTTGCACTTAGATATCCCGATCATGCTAGTCGAGTCTTCTGCTTATAGTGTAGAGCTGGACTCTGCCACCGTGGAGCCGGACTTAGAAATCACGAATCAGTAGGTCCGGTCCTCACATGCCGGCGTAGAGCTGGACCCCTGCCAGCGTGGAGCCGGATGTAGAAATCTCGAATAAGTAGGTCGGGTCTTCGCATGCCGGTGTAGAGCTAGACGCCTGCTAGTGTGGAGCAGGACTTGGCATCCCGAACATGGGTATTCGAGAGAGAATATGCCACAATCGTGGACTTAGAGATCTTGAGTAGATTGATAGGGCCTTCGAAAGAATATGCCCAATTCTTGGATTTAGAAATCCCGACTGGATCGGGTCTTCATTATAAGCGAACCTGCAATCAATCATGCCACTACCGAGAGCAACTCCGACATATATGAACATAACAAGTGCCACATGGATGGATATAATAATAATAATGATATAGAAAAACATTTGAAGAATGATTTATAGTCATTGAGTTATTCGAAGAGAAGATCCACGTATAATACCATGATGCTAAGGATTCCCAAGCAGGTTCCTACTCGAGAATTAGAGTAAAACTTGATTTTAAAATCTCGAGCCACTGAAACACTGCTAAAATCTTGCACCCTCGTGTAAAAGAATTGTAAGCTTCAGCAGCAGAAGATATTTAGCTCTAGCAATCCCCGAAAAATACTTCTATTAACCCACCAAGTAATAGTAAATCCAGACGTCTAATTAATTTCAACAGCATACAGAATTAATTCAAGCATCTCCAAAACAAAATTAATTCCTGAAGCCCAAACGTTTACTTTCATCAATCCACTAAAATAATTCATGGCCCACTAAAATAAGTTCCAGCAACTTAGCATTAAGACTAATTCCAGCCCACTAAAATAAGTTCCAGCAACTTAGCATTAAGACTAATTCCAGCCCACAATAATAATTTCAGCCCAATAAAATTATTTTCAGCAGCCCATAATTTTCATTCAAACAACCCATTATTTTTTTATTAGTTTAGCCCGGCAAACTGAAAGCCCATCAGCAACCCTAACGAAATAAATTGTAAATACCCAAACTTTCCAGAATTTTAAATTATCCCCCATATCGCAAATTTCAAGTATTTGCTCCAAGACATAATAGTAAAATTATCAGCGTCATTTTCAGAAATTCACATTTGACCCCATATTTCACCAAACTTACCACCGAGTCCCGGGGCGCCATTATCGGCGGAGCACCCACCGGAGATGGAAGAAGCGACCACGACGAACATCCTCTGGGCATGCCGGATGTGCTCCACGGTTTGACCTCAAAGAGTATGAGATTCGCGAATTTAGTTTCTTCTCTCTTTTTTTTCGTTTTTTTTCCACACCTTCTATGCATGGCCCACCGATCCGGCTCCGGCGGCAGTCGGGTGTGAGCCACAAGGGGCTGAGACAGCAGACCTACAACGTGGGCACCTTCAATTTCTAATAATCGACGTCGGTTTGTTCAAGCCCCCAAATCATGATGTTAGGGTTTCTTGGTGCTGCCGCAAATTTATTCGTCGATGGCGGCGTCTACCGGCATTCTATGCCCGCATAAGATACGTCCCTGAGCATGGTAGGTTGCGCCGAGTCTTCCGGTGGTTCCGGATTGATATATCGAGATGTCTGGGATGAGATAAAGTATAGTGAACGGGTGTTTAAAACCTCATTGTTATTTGCTTATTTGTATCGTTAACCAGCAAGGCTTCGTCATAGCAGCTGGCCAAGGTCGCTGGGATGGAAGGACGTGGTCGGCAATAACTTCGGGCCGGTCGCCGTCGACGGTGGGCCAGGTGGTCAACGCCCATGGTTGTGGCGGACATGATCTCTTGAGCAACATGTGTTCGACCCAAAAACAATCGAACAACTCGAGAAACTCACGCCTCAACTCTGATTTCCCACAGATGATGCCATTTGTTACGGGTATGACGCCGACCAACAAATATAAGTCGGGAAACGTAAGATGTCGTTGCCAAAGCGGACTCGTGTTGTTGAAAATATAAAGAAAAGACCAAAAATAGAGAGGGACATCGATTTTACGTGGTTTGGATCCAAGAGGATCCTACGTCCGTAGGCCGTTTAATGATGTTCTTCATAAATAGAAGAAGATTACACACTAAAGCTCACTTTCTCTCATATTTACTTACATGTGGTTTGGGCTCCAAAATATAAAGAGGAAATGAGGAGAGATACTTGGTGTGTTAATAAGTGTGAATTCTCCTTTTATAGTGTACCTCTCTCACTTGCCCTTGGAAATGGTCCTCCTATCCTTTATGGCATGAGACCTACAAGCATGTAGTTTTCTCCTTGGCGTTCCTAGTGGATATCCGTAGGGTAGATTTTCCATCCAAGATAGGCATGTTCTACCCGACGTATCTCTTTCAGCTCTGCTTCCGCTCATGTAGACCTCGTGTTCTTTGTCGGAATTAGGGAAGATTCAGCTCTTGTAGACTTGTTTCTTGTGTGAGGTAGCTCCTCATCTCTGTCAGACTTGCCTTACCTCCGAATCTCGTCTCCTGTCAGACTTATATGTGGTCGTGCCTTAGCCCTGCACATTATCTCTGATCAGACTTTACTTCTGGCCCTTACACCACTCCATGTCTGGCACTTGCTTTCGGTCATACCTCGTCTCTCGATCGGGCCTCGCCTCATGGTCATAAGGCAATGGGGGATTCAGGAATGCCCATTTCTCCGCTCCTCTATCATATCTTTGTCTTATATGGGGGTTTTCCTTCTCTTAAGATGGATCTTTAGAGGCCTGGGCCTAAGGGGGATCAAGTATGTATGTTTTCATTACCTAGTTGGGAGAAAGAGCCCTAATGGTAAATCTACCCACATCAACAACTCCTTCTACTCTGAATTGTGTGTAACGTAGTACTACATTTAGAGTATTTTAAGAGCGTGTTATTCTATTCTCTTTCTCCCTTACTTTTGTCAACATAGCTAATTGAGATATGTCCGTCAACAGAGCAGAATGGGGATTTTTTTCAGCATAACTGGACTGAGCTATGTCTGTCAGCATAACTGAATTTGGACTTTTGTCGGCTGAGCTTAATTGAGATATGTCTGTAGCTTAGCTGAATTAGGACTTGTTTGTCAGCATAGCTGAATTGAGATGTGTCCATCTACGTAGCTGAATTCGGACTTGTCCGTCAGTAGAGCTGAATTGAGACTTTTATCAGCATAAGTGAATTGAGATATGTTCATCAACATATCTGAATTCGGACTTGTTTATCAGCATATCCTAATTGAGATGTGTTTGTCAGCATAGTTGAATTAGGACTTTTGTCAGTAGAACCGAATTGGGACTTTTGTCAACATAGCTGAATTGAGCTAGGTCCGTCAGCGTAGCTAAGTTAGGACTTGTCCGTCAAAAGAGATGAATGGGGACTTGTTTGTTCAGCATAGCTGAATTGAGATATCCTAATTAGAGCGATTAGGTCTTTGCTCGCCAGCCCGGAGCTACACTTAGATATATTTATCATGTTAGTTGAGTCTTCTGCTTGCAGTGTGGTGTTGGACATCTGCCAGCGTGGAGCCGAACTTAGAAATCCCGAATAAGTGGGTCGGTCATCACTGTCAGGGTAGAGCTGGACCCTTGGCAGCGTGGAGCCGGAGGTAGAAATCCTGGATAAGAAGGTCGGGTCATCACATGCCGGCGTAAAGCGAGACTCCTGCTAGCAAGGAGCTGGACTTAGCATCCCAAACAAGGGTATTCGAGAGAGAACATGCCACAATCGTGAACTTAGAGATCCTGAGTAGATTTATAGGGTCTTCAAGAGCATATGCCCCATTTGTGGATTTAAAAATCCCGAATGGATCGAGTCTTATTTATATGCGAACCTGGAATCAATCACGCCACTATCGAGAGCAACTTCGACATTTATGAACATAACAAGTGCCACATGGATGTATATAATAACAATTAGATAGAAAAAACATTTGAAGAATGATATATAGTCACTGAGGTTATTCGAAGAGAAGATCCACGTATAATACCATGATGCTAAGAATTCCCGAGCATGTTCGCACTCGAGAATTAGAGTAAAACTTGATTTTAAAATCTCGAGCCACTGAAACACTGCTAAAATCTTGCACCCTCGTGTAAAAGAATTGTTAGCTTCAGCAGCGGAAAATATTTCGCTTTAGCAATCCCCGAAAAATACTTCTAGTAACCCACCAAGTAATAGTAAATCCATACATCTAATTAATTTCAACAGCATAAAAAATTAATTCAAGTAGCTCCAAAACAAAATTAATTACTGAAACCCAAACATTTACTTTCATCAATCCACTAAAATAATTCTATTGGCACACTAAAACATATTCCAGCAACTTAGCATTAAGACTTATTTTAGCCTACAAGAATAATTTCAGCCCGATAAAATTATTTACAGCAGCCCATACTTTTCATTCTAATAGTCCATTATTTTTTATTCCATTAGCCCAACATACTAAAAGCCCATCAACAGCCCTAACGAAATTAAATTTAAGAACCCAAACTTTCCAGAATTTTAATTTAACCTTCATATCTCAGATTTCAATTATTTGCTCCAAGGCATAATAATAAAAATAGCAGCTTAATTTTCAGAAATTCACAATTGACTCCATATTTTACCATTACCACCGAGTCCCGGGACGCCATTACCGGCGGAGCACCCACCAGAGACGGAAGAAGCGACCACGAAGGACATCCTCCGCGTATGCCGGATGTGTCTGCGGCGATTTGACCTCAGAGAATATGAGATTCATGAATTGAGTTTCTTCTCTTTTTTTTTTTCGTTTTTTTCACACCTTCTTTGCATGGGACCACCGATCCGGCTCCGGTGACTGTCAGGTGTGTGCCGCGAGGGGCTGACACAGAAGACCTACAGCATGGATGCTTTAAATTTTGAGGAAATGGCGTCGATTTTTTCAAGCTCCCAAAATTGTGATGTTAGGGTTTCTTGGTGCAGTCGCGAATTTATCCATCGATGGCGGTGGCTACCGGAATTCTATGGCCGCATAAGATACGTCCCTGAGCAGGGTAGGTTGTGGCGAGTCTTTCGATGGTTTAAGATTGATATATCGACGTGTCTGGGATGAGATAAAGTGCAGCGGTCAGGTGTTTAGAACCTTTGAATTTTGCTTATTCATCCCGTTAACCAGCAGGGCTTCGTCCTAGCAGCTGGCTAAGGTCGCGGCTGTCTCAATCCCTGGTGAAGGCAGGACACGGTCGGCGATGACTTCGGGCGGGTCGCCGGCGACGGTGGGCCATGGTTGTGGTGGACATGATATCTCGAGTAACACGTGTTCGATGAAATGCCACCTCCAAAAACCCGTCAATGGCAGTCCCAAAAACGATCGAACAATTCGAAAAACTCACGCCTCAACTCCGATTTCCCATAGACGGCACCATTTGATAGGGGAATGACCCCGATCAACAAAATTTAGGTCTGGAAAACGTAGTCGGAGCCAAAGCGGACTCAAGTTGTTGAAAATATAAAGAAAAGACCAAAAATAAAGAGGGACACCGAGTTTACATGGTTCGGATCCAAGATAATCTTACATCCACAAGCCGATGAATGATGTTCTTCATTAATGGAAAGAGATTACACACTCAACCTCACTTTCTCTCATATTTACATGTGATTTTAGCCCCAAAATATAAAGAGGAAATGAGGAGAGAAACTATGTGTGTTTTTGGTGTGTTAGTGTGTGTAAAATGGATAAAGATGGTGTAAAATGGCAAGAGTTTCTCCTTTTATTGTGTATCTCTCTCACTTGCCCTTGGAAGTGACATTCATCTCCTTCCTTAATGGCATGGGACCCACGAGCGTGTAGCTTTCTCCTTGGCGTTCCGGGCGGATGTCCTTATGGTAGATCTGCCATCGGAGATAGGTCTGCTCTACCCGAGGTATCTCTTTCAGCTCTGCTTCCGCTCCGATAGACCTCATCTTCTCGGCGGAATGTAGGGAAGATTCAGCTCTGCTAGACTTGTTTCTTGTGGGAGGTAGCTCCCAACTCTACCAGACTTGTCTTACCTCCAAATCTCGTCTTCTTTCAGACTTATATGTGGTCATCCCTCAGCCCTGCACCTTATGTCCGATCAGACTTCACTTCTGGCCCTCGCACCACTCCATCTCTGGTACTTGCTTTCGGTCATACCCCGTCTCTCGATCGGTCCTCAGCTCATGGTCATAAGGCAATGGGGGGATTCAGGAATGCACGAAACCCACTATATCGTCCTTGCGAAGATAAATGCATCAAACCCATCCTCGATCATGGCTTGTAGAAGTTTAAAAGTGAAAGTTCTTAGTTGCTGAACTATTGAAGTCATCGTTCCAGATCAAAGGTAAGTGGTGACTGTGCCCTCCACATTGGTTCACTTATAAAGTTGCAGCTACGAGTAAAAAATTCTGAGGTTGAACATCTCTGATTGGATTGGATAGGGTGTGTTTGTGTGTGTTTCTCTTTTTGTTTTGCAAGACCAAGTCGACAAATCACTAGAACTATGCGACTGAAATGCTAATTAATGTGATGCCATAGCTGATTTTTTCACATAGTTAGCACGTGTAAAACTTATGCTACAGAGAGAACTGTGAGGAGTTGTAAACACGAAAGTAATAGCTTGTAACACAAGCTAGAAAGCAAAACTATCTTCATCAATAGAAGGATCCAAATTTGAAGCCTTGGGAGTTAGGAAATCCTTTGTCGACCAATATAAACATGCTCAGTCAAGTGTGAAGAAACATAAAAATTGTGCTTTGTTAATTAGCTATTCTTGTAATTAGGGGCGTACATAGTATTTTTGTTAGTGTAGGACTAGTTTACCATGCATAGAGGTATATATACAATGTACACAACAAAAATCAACAAGAATTTCAGAAAATTCACATAGCAAAGAATTCACATTCTAGAGAGAGAAATACAATCGAGAACTTTCTCACTCTAAACATTTTCTCTCTCCCGATCTTCATCCGAGATATTCGACCGAAGGTAACTTTCGTGAATTCATATTCGAATATGTAGAATTCATGCTTAAATTAATCGTTAGTTGATTAATTAGGACCTAACAATTGGCATCAGAGCGGATCGTGATCGTTTTGGATTGAATTTGCTATTCTTAGATCAAAATTATTTTCAAGACTTTTCGATCGAAAAACATGAAGATAGAATTATGCTTTGTTATTTTGTTATCCTTGTAATTAAGGGCGTAATTCGTAGTGTTGATAGTGTAGGATAAATAGTAAATATACCATGTAAATAGGTATAAATACAATGTACACTATCGAAATAAAAAACATAAGTTCATTTCGGAAAAATCACTAGTATTGAATTCACATTCTAAGAGAGAGAATAACAATCGAAAAACTCGCTCCCTCAAGATCTTCAAAGAAGATATTCATCCGAAGGTATTTTGTAAGATTTATCATTCGAATATCTAGAATTAATGCTTAGATCGATCGGTAGTTGATATAATTGGACCTAACAATTGGTATCAGAGCGGATCGTGATCGTTTTTGGATTGAATTCGCGATTATAAGATCAAAATAATTTTCCAGATTTTTCGATCGAAAAACTCACGTGAAATATTTTGATGAATGCACTTAATGTTTGCGAATTTTGTTGATTGTCTTGCTGATTAAGTGATAGATTATATGTTAGGAATGATTTACGTACTGATTTCAATCGCTTAACTTCAGATTAATTCAGATTTTCGATTTCGATCGATATTTACGTTTGCGATCAAGTTTTGGTTACGATTTGATTTTCCTCATAATCGATATATTTTGCTGTAAAACGTGGTTAATCTTGTGTTTGTTCATATTCAGAACTAAGAAACAAGTGATTATCAAGAAATTCAGCTTCTAACTTGAACATTTTGGTTGAATCTGGATTTTTCACTGTTCCATTGAACTTGAAGGCTGTTCTACGATCGTTTTTCGATCGAAAAGCTTGGCTCGAAAAATATTTTTCGAATAAGTTTGCAGCCGAGAAATTCTTCGATGACAAACACTGTTCTCGTGTCTTTTACTCAAATATAAGACTCGAAAAACATTTTTTCGATAATTAGTTTTTCGATTCATATATTAATATCTTTTTCGAGCGTAATAAAGCGTATTTTTTGTCGGCGAATATTGTTTTCGCTGAATAAATATCTAATCTTGACTCGATAGACTTGTATTAGTAAAACAAGTTTTTCGATCTCAAGATTTTCGATCATTAAAATTTCGAGTCAAAATTTAGCGAAAACATATTTCGATCGAATAATTCATCCTCGAAAAACTTTTAGTCAACAATTTGAGTCAAACTTCACGAAATTTTTTTCGATCACTCTTAATTTTTCGATTACAAATTTTTCGATAAAGGTTTTTGCGATCAATAATTATTCTACAAACTATTTTTGGATAGGATATTTACTCTGCAAAATTCTTACGTTCGAAAAATAATTTTCGATAAATACCACGAAAAACTTAGACGATCAAAAATCTTTTTCGATTAAAGGTTCGAAAATTTTTAAATCGAAAACTTTATTGCTCGAAATATCTTTCGACCACTGCTCAAACACACACATTTTACACTATTTTGAATGAAATCAAAATTCGCAATTTTCAAAACTTACGAAAAATATTTGTCTCCGAATTATCTTCTACGATACTCAAAATTTCCGTTCTTAAATTTAAAATTCTTTAGCAAAATTTTGAAGTATCAATTCTCATATCAAATATTTTTCGAAATCAAAATAATTTCTCTTTAACAACCGAAAAATAGGTTCGAAAGGGAAATTGCTTAAAGTACGAATCAAACAGTACTAACGAAGTTTGTCACTTGTGAAGCTCTTTTACCATTTCGATTCCAAACTTTCACGAAGATCCTACCAATCAACTACAAATGGATGCTTACTCACTCGGAAACGACGTCCGCCCTCCAATTCTACGAAGAGGCGAATACACCGTTTGGAGAAGCCGATTCATGAACTTCTTGGAAACAAAAGATCAAGCTACAAATTTGATAGCTTCTCTTCAAGAAGGTCCCGCTGAATTTTGGCTTATCCAATAAGGTGATGCCACAAATAATCCTCCCATTCCCGCCACTAGAAGACTGAAAATTCCTAGTGAATACACCGAGGGGGAGCGATTAAGAGCCAAAGCAGATCTCGGAGCCAAAACTTTCCTAATGCAAGGAATTCCAAATGACATCTATATGCATATAGATAGTCTATCTAGTGCAAAAGCTATGTGGGACGAACTCCACAAAATGATGCAAAGAACCGAAGTCGGAGTCAAAGCCAAGAAAGCTAATATTCTCACCGCTTACGACTCATTCAAAGCAAAGTCGGAGGAAAACGTTCATCAACTCTATCAATGCTATTTAACTCTTCTCGATGAGATGAGGAAGATAAAATTTTCAAGACCAACATGGAGGTCAACATCCGATTTCTCTCTTCTCTTCAACCGGAGTGGTAGAAAATATCGAGCAAATCCGTCAAAACAAGGATTTGGACGAATGGATATCCACGTCGTCTTTGATAATCCAGCAAATCCTCATCTTCGGCTATTAGACTTCAGACATCAAGCTCCAAGCACAAGGAAAGACCGACCGAGTCGTCAGAATCTAAAAACGCCAAAGAACCACAAAAGTACTACAATTGTGGAATGATTGGGCACTTCGCCAGAGAATTTAAACTTCCCAAGAAGAAGGATGCCAACTACTACTCCAAGAAATTCCAACTAACTAAACAAAAAGAAGCTGGAGTAGCTCTGATGGCAGAGCAAGAGCATTGGCTGGAAAACACCACAAATTCTGAAGACGGAAATCTTGCTTTAATGGCATACCTTGACGACGCCTCAAACGATAACTCATCAAGGAGGTCAGATGATGAAGAAAAAGCATCAACATCATCCCAAGAGGTAACGATGCCTAATTCTACATTATTAAACATGTTAGAATCTTTACAAATAAAGTATAGTAACATGAAAAATGAGCGGAAAAGTAAAAAGGAATTAGAAGAAAGACCAGCCCTTAGTGAAAATAATTTTCAAACGCAATTAGATAGAATAATTCACTTAGATATTCTCTTATCTAATGCTAAGGAAACCATAACTAGTCTTGAATTTAGGATAGCTACCTCTTAGATAAATGACCTTAGTAAGACTCTTCGCGGTTGTCAAAGAGATTTAGAAATTTCTAGAAATAATTTTTAGGAAATCTCTGACGAACGTAAGAAGCTTTACTCTAGGATTAAAACTTTAGACGATCTTCTAACAAAAAGGGGGCAAACGGATCAAACTATATTTCCAAATCAACCTCTTGATATAGAATTTTATAATCCTAAAGAAGGCTTAGGTTTTAACAATCCCTGTAACTTGAAAAAGGTCAATGTCAAACAGTTATATGATATCAAGTATATGGGATTAAGATTAACTTCTCTAATGGTCTTTACTAATTCTTTCGAAATAAATGCCTTAGAAGAATTTAAACGAAAAGCCACAAATAGGACTGACATCACTTTTGACTACACCGAATTGAATAATAGTTACAAGACACGGGAAATCAACATGTCTAGTGATTATAATTCAATATATCCTTTAGAAGATCTTCCTAAAGTTCATGAAGAAAATATTGATCATCTTCAAAATTCTACTTTCTGTTATATTCCTGCTATTATTAAGAAAATAGCTGATTTAAACACTTCCTTAGAAACAGAAAGAAAGAATTTCAAAGCAGAAAAAAATGAGCTTTTATTGGAGATTTCTAATCTCAAAACTTCCTCAATTTTAAAATCTTGTCCTGATTTTACGTTGAAAGAAAAATCATTAATTGAGGACAATATCAAATCTAGGAAAACACCTCCCATTATTTTACAAAATATTTTAAAAGAATATAAGTCTTCTTTAAAAAGCGTAAATGGAGGAAAAGAGTCCTTAAATGCTTCAAAAAGGAAAAAGATTTTTACTAACTCTTTTTCTACACCATCCACAGGTAGAGTAGAAAAAGAGGTGGAACATGCAAAGGACAGGGTGCGTAGAATAGAATTTCAGAAAAAAATTAATAGAAATAATTTAGTTTCAAAACTTTCTTCTGTATTAAAAACTATGGACACTCGTAAGAAGATAGTCGTTTCTAAGTTTAATGTTGTTGTTTCCACTTATGCGTTAAAGCCTATTAATTTTGAAAGCACAAATTTTGAAATCGGCTCAACTTCTAAAAACATATGCCATCATTCTAAGACAAATGCAAATCTTAAGTCTCGTAGGAAACAAGATCCGGCTAAAAAGAAAACTTATAGCTCGATACATTCTTGTCCTCATTTAAGGTATCCTGTCAAAGTACACTCAGCCAAACACCTTAAGAGACTAGCTAGAGAAAAGATTTTCTCATGCACTAAGATTAATAAGACATTTGTCCGCGCTGAAATTAACCTCTCATGTAAGGTTTAACCTCAATGGGTTCCCAAGACACCATCTAGGCCAACGCAAGCCAACAAGGCCAAGTTGCCGAAAGAGATATCACTTTAACCAACTACTTCCAAGTTGGTTTGGGTACCTAAGAGTATAAATGGCTTAGGAACCAAAAATGAACAAACCTTACCTACCAAATCTGCTAATCCGAGAGGACCATTACTAAGTGGGTACCTAATTCTCTCTAAAATATTTCTATGCAGATCCATCAAGAACTATTGAGCAACTATCAAGACCGTTACAACGGAAAAGTCAGATTTGGCAACAACGATTCAGCTCCAATACTAGGCTTTGGAGATATTCTACTGCAGAATCTGACAATCAATGTTGTCTCTTACGACCAAGGTCTTAAACACAATCTGTTCAGTATAGAACAATTCTGCGATAAAGGATTCAAGTGGTGTTTCTAGCTGATTAGTGCAGAATTTTAAATAGTCAAAACCAAGAACTTCTAACAGGATCCCGAAGAACTAATCTATACACCATCAATCTGACAACCGTAAGACCTTCGACAGCTGTTTGCCTCATCTCACATACTACAATCAAGAGAAACAACTTATGGCATCAACGACCGTCTCTTCTAAACCTCAAAGCTCTTCACCAACTTTCTATCAAAAAATTGGTAAACGGTCTACCAACGATTTCCATACATCAAGAGCATAAAACTTCGGCTTGTCAAATGGGAAAAAATGAAGCGAGCATCACACAAACTCAAGGAAGTATCTTCTACATCTCGACCCTTGGAATTACTTCACATGGACCTTTGTGGATCAATGCGTACAATGTATCAACGGTCGTAAATATGTGTTAGTAATTGTCGACGACTATTCTCGCTACACCTGGACAAGATATCTCCGAACTAAGGACGAGACTGGAGACTTGATAATAATCTTTGTGAATACGACTCAGAATCTCCTGCAAAAGAAAATCCAAGTAATCCGGACTGATAACGGAACTGAATTAAAGAATCAACGTCTCAGCAATTACTATCAGTCACTTGGAATTATTCAACAATTTCCAGCCGCTAAAACGACTTTTAAACAAAATGGCGTCGTAAAACGGAAGAACGAGACTTTAGTTGAAGCTGCAAGAGCAATGCTAATACATTCCGGTCTCCCTCGTTTTCTATGGGCTTAGCAGTGAGTACAACGTGCTTTACGCAAAATCGGACGAATATCTCATTCTTCAAAGTATGAGATAATTAATCAAAGGATTCCGAATATCTCTTTCTTCAAAGTATTCGGGTGAAAATGTTTTGTGGCCAACGATCGGGAGCATCGAAGCAAGTTCGACCCTAAAGCATTTTAAAGTCATCTTTGTTATTAAAGCATACCGCGTCTATATCAAGTCTTCTCGTGCAATTTTGGAAAGCTACGACGTCACTTTTCAAGAAGTGACCAAAATGGCTTCCGAACAAAACAGTTCAGAACCCGAGCTTATAGGCGTGTTGACACAAAGTCAACAACTTCCGACAACTTCTACCTCAAAGTCAAAAGAAGCAGTTCCCCCCGACCTGGAAGATTTGGACTCTCTATTTGAACATTTTAATCGGAACGAGTCCCAAATGCCTGCTTCATCTCACTCTATACCAAGCAGAGCTCCTTATCCCTCTACGGAAGAAATACAAATTCAGACTCCAAATCCTCAGTTTCCAACAAATGTTCTAGATTCTTCAAATTCTGAATCTTCAACTAGTAATGCATCTCCTACCAACGCCGATGCGGAAATACCTTTCAATTCAACTTCAGAATTGAGTTTCGCAACTACGAATGATCAGCCCAACAATTCAGAAAGTCTCGATCTAGAAATCAACGATGGATCTACTTCGGTTCTTCCTCATGATCGCAAGTGGACTTGAGCTCATCCTATTGACCAAATTATAGGTGATCCTTCAAGCGGAATACACACTAGGATGTCTATACAAAGCGGATTATTCACGTGCTTCCTAAGCCAAAACGAACCAATTAAGGTAGCCAAAGCCCTTAAAGACCCGAATTGGGCATTAGTTCCTAGACCGCATGGCAAAACAATTATTGGAACTAAATGGGTTTTCAAGAATAAGAAGAACGAGAATGGTGAAGTTATCAGGAATAAAGCACCACTCGTAGCCAAGGGTACAATCAACAAGAAGGAATTGACTACGATGAGACGTATGTTCCGGTTGCACGCATCAAAGCAATTCGACTATTTCTAGCATACGCGGCTCATAAAGACTTCAAAGTCTATCAAATGGATATTAAAACCGTCTTTCTCAACGGTGTGTTAAAAGAAGAAGTCTACGTCGCTCAACCCGACGGGTTCATGCACGAGAATCATCCCGATCATGTCTATCGATTGGACAAAGCTCTCTATGGACTAAAACAAGCCCCTCGTGCTTGGTATGATGTTCTAAGCGAATTTTTAGTCAAGTCCAACTTCATAAGAGGAAACATCGATACGACACTCTTCATCAAAAGACAAGGCAAAGACCAGATGATCGTTCAAGTTTACGTTGATGACATCATCTTCGGCTCGACGAATGAACGTCTCTGGATCTCATGAAGGCTAAATTTGAAATGAGCTTAATGGGAGAACTCCAAATTCTTTGTTGTCCTACAAGTAAAGCAACTCAAAGATGGAATCTTCATCAGTCAAACCAAAAATATCTGACATATTCTGAAGAGATTAAATCAAGACAAGAGCACATCGATGAATACTCCTATATGAAGAAACTGCAAATTGGATGCTGATCCGTCTGGTAAGGCAGTCAACATCACAACCTATCGGAGCATTATCGGATATCTTCTCTACTTGACGTCCAGCCGACCCGACATCATGTTCGCCACTTGCCTCTGTGCTCGTTTTCAAGTTGACCCAAAGGAGTCCCACTTGCATGCAGTCAAGCGAATTCTACGCTATCTCAAAGAAACTCCACACTTAGGGCTATGACATCCAAAAGATACTGATTTTTGATTAATTGGCTATACTGACACTGATTATGCAGGTTGTCGAATTGACAGAGAAAGCACGTCTGGCGGAGCACAATTTTTAGCCGATAAGTTGGTCTGCTGGTCCTCAAAGAAGAAGAATTGCGTGTCAACCTCGACCGTCGGGCGAAGTATGTCGCGGCTGCCAGCTGTTGCTCGCAAGTTCTATAGATGCGGACACAACTACGCGATTACGGGTTTGAATTTAATAACATTCCCATTTACAGTGATTCTCAAAGTGCTATTGCCATTACTTGCAATCATGTTCATCATTCACGCACAAAACACATAGATATTTGCTATCATTTTATAAAAGATCATGTAGAAAAAGGCACAATAGATATGTATTTTGTTAAAACGGAGCTTCAACTTGCCGACTGATTCACTAAGGCATTGGATGAAAAACGATTCCAATTCCTTATTGCAAAGTGAGGCATGTTGAACCTAAATCTTACTTGAGATGTGTTTTACATGCTCTATTATGCTTCTATATGATATTCTATGTGCTTCTTGATATTCTTTGATTATCTTACGTGACTCTATCCTTAAAAAAATTTTATATATACAAAAAGAAAAATTAAAATAACATAGTATATATATAATAATAAAAAAAATGGGGAATGACGATATTTTTGCCTATTTTGAAATACTCACAAAAATATTTCTTTGATATATGATTAATTTTTTTTTGTCTAAAAATTCATGTGACTTTCCTTTATTCAAAAGAACTTCGTTTGTTCACTAGACACACAACCACATCATAAATGTGAGAATTTGAACCTCAATATTTTTTTCTTGAGAGTGTCACACTGACTATCTATTGTTTGTACTTCGTAGCTTCATTCTTGCTTTTGTGTTAGTTTGTCATGAAAATGATAAGGACAAATTAGGAAATTCCTCACTTAGCCCAAATTATAAATCCTTTACTTTTACCTCTAGAAATCCCCTTTGAGCCTTCTCCAACATTCTTTTTCTTTTGAAACCCAATTAAGCCCTCAACTATATTCATAAGTTTCGGGGTTGCTCAATCAAGAAAAAGAGGGAAAGAAAAAGAGATACAAGTCTCAATCATTATAGAAGAGAAACACAGATCTCGCTGTGAACTTCTCCTAGATAATCTCGTATACTCCTAGAAGAGAAGCACCTCGAAGTGAACTTCTCCAACGATAATCTAGATCTTATAAATAGAGAAAACGAGAAGAGGATCACGTTCGAATTCCATAACTGCGGAACCTTCAAAAGGAACATAGTCTCGGCCCAAAAAGAAGATCTCATCTCTCGAAGTTTTGTAAAGAAGACGATACTCATCTTGAGCAAGCACAAAAGAAAAGAAAAGCTAAAGGATCAGAAATGAATTTCAAAAAGGGCCCCTGGAATATTTAAGCTGACTAATCCCAAAATTATCCTACCCTTTTAGTGAGAGCCCAAACATAATCCCTTCAAAGTCCCTTTGATTCAAAATGATGAACTTTCACTTTGTAAGTTGATTAAATATACTACGATAACAAATTAATTGATATAATTTTGTCGTGATGATATGAGTAATATATCTACTAAATATATCCATGATAAAAATAAATTGAGTGCTATGAGCAAAACTTGCGAGAGTTGTCAAAATGATTCATACTATGATCGTAGAATATTAGTCTAGTTACATGATTTGACGACAAATTATTATTTTATATGTCATGAGAAAATTTTGCGTGATAATATTCAAAATGTCCAATCTGACCCCAAAAAAAAATTTTATGATAAAAATAATTTATTATTATTATTGAAAATATTGTCCGCACATTTTAAATGCATTAATATATGCATTGGTTCAAAATTGATAAAATGCGAAACTTTTCTTGAAAAACGCAAAATTTTCATGAATCTATGCTGACTATCCTATATGCGTTACTTGTGCTTAAATAGTAAATTTTCATATGCAAAATTGTATTAAATTTGTGCTTAAATGCCGAAAAGTTAAAACATGCTTTTGTTGAGGGGGAGTTTTACATGAGAATTTGTTCTGATCTCTATATGATTTACTTGTAAAACATGACTTCTAATATTTTTTTAAGCATCACATAATATTTCGGGCTCATCCGAGGAGTTGTGTTGAATTTCATCAACATTGGGAGATAATTGCATTTATTTCAGAAATACAGGGAGCATTATGCAATTTATTTTTGGGTTAATCCATAAAAGATTAAATTTTAGTTTAATCAGACCTGAATTTTAACGAAAGCCCAAAACATTTTTTTACGGCCCAAAGTATTTTTTTTACCTCACCCGATCGTAAAGTATTAACACACTTTATCAATCGAAAAACTCACTCACATGCAACTCTTCTCACTCGAAAAACTTTTCGACTTCCAAAAACTCTATTCGAACTTTCTTCGGCGAGTTCATCGTAACTTATCAATCTTCAGAAATTTTTCATCTAACTCGCTGAATTCGAAGGTAGAAATCCATTTCGGATCAATTTTCGTTCAAAAACGAACGATTCGCGACAGTTTATTCAAATCTTTTGACGAAAATTTTAACTTCGACATTTTTCGACTCAAACGAATTTAAACTCTCAAATTAACACGTTTAACTCGACCGTTTGGGTTAAAATCATGATATTTGGATTCGCAACTGTTTTCGATCAAAAAAGTTCTTATCGGAAACAGTGTCGTCGAAAAACTTTAGATTTTGTTTAAGTTTTATTCGATCGCAAAACTCAGCGTCGAAAACCTTATGTTTTCGGTATATTTTAATTAGATCGTAAAACATCGGGGCGAAAAATTTATTTTTCGATTAAATTTTATTCGATCGCAAATTTACTCAGCGAAAAACTTTTGTTTTCGACAACATTTTATTCGATCGTAAAAATCATCGGCAAAAAACTTGAGTTATTCGATACATTTTTATTCAATCGCAAAACTTAACAATCGAATAAATTGTCACTCGAATAAAATCACGCTGAAAGACTTAGCAAAACTTAGAAAATTTTCGATCGCAAAACTTAACGTTCGAATAAAGTCCCGGTCGAATAAAAATACGCTAACAAGACTTAGCAAATTTTTCAACTTTTCACTATGTCTTTCGCAAATAAACTTTAACACTTAGAAAATTTTGAAATTTCTCTAAGTGCACATATAATTCAATCAATTCGCATAATGAAAATTTAATCAATGAATTTTATTTCATTCTTTACAAAAATGACACATACAGAATATTCTAACATCTACCCTTTTGGATGCTGGTTGACGGTCCACGACAACAACTACCAGTTGGACCTTACTACATTTCGGTGTCCGGATGAAGTTATCATCTCCATCCTCAAAGGACACCCTCTATGGACAGCTTTGGCAATGACCGCCTCCGTACAGATGGTCTACCTCCAATAATTCTGGGGATGTATGCAGAGCCATGTCATCGGCAATGACGTGGAATACACGACGCAGATCAATACAAATGTCGTCCTGGACAAAAACCTAATGGCCATAGTGCTCGATCTACCACACCATGAACACTACGCCCAACTTCCAACGGATGCGGAGATCGTAGAAGACATGCTCCGGATGGGATATAAGCCCCCGCTGACCAAACTGGCAAATTTCCAAAACAGCGGGATCCCACACCCCTGGCGGACTTTGTTCGGCATCATCAATAAATGTCTTTCCCCAAAACACTCTGGATTTGACAAGGCGAATGGAAATATCCTTCGCATCTTCCATGGAGTGGTCTTTTCAAAGCAATATGACGTGGCCCATCTTATATGGAATGATCTAGCGGACCAGATACGTCAGAGGGAGACTAAGTCGAAGGCGAAATTGCTTCCATACGTTTAGTGGTTCCTGGTGCTGATCTCACATTTCATGAACGTTCATCTAGAGATCCCGAGACTACCACCTGTTGGAGGATATATCCCACCTCGTCTTTGCTTCTTTCACAACCCGAAGGCAGCCGCCCTAGCGCTCCAATCGATGCTGATCCCGTTGGAGCTGCTCAGCCTAGCTGATCCAACTGACGAGGCCTACCAGGACTACTGTCAAAATAACTCCATCACGGAGGAGATGGTACGGGCCATGGATCAAGCCCGAAGCCGCAGCTCAGGAGACAGAGACACCGGCCGTCGAGCCCGAAGGTGTCTCTCAAGATGAATCTCCTGAGGCCACCGAATCCTATGAAGAATACAAACTTCAAAGAAGGGGCTCTTGCCGACAGCAAATCTCGGCCCCGTCTGTATCTCCTTCAACACTACTGGCTTCGGGGACAACTCCTCTACCAACAACGGATCAGCCAACCGCACAGATTCAACTTAAATCTGTCTCAACACCCATAAAGGTGATACATATTGTATCATCTCAAGGACTGGGTGGAAGCCCTATTGGACCCCCGATATCTTCGGAGCAAACAATAGGCCAACCCACTAAAGTGGTGACTTCAGGGTTGATAACGGATGTCCCTGGACTTTCCAAAATCTCAAGACCTATTCTAGGTGGCACATCGGAAATCTTTTCCGATGTTGTGACAGTGGAACGCCTCCCTGGCCCCACTCACCGATGATCGTGACGGAGCAACGCTTACAAGAAGTACTCTCCACAACCATCTCTTCACTTGAAGATCGCCTGCTGGACAAAATGCTCCTTGAGACTTTCCGAAGGGATACTGGGAAAGAACCAATCTCCGACGCCGCTTTGTCCGAAGCTCACACCACCCCCGTCTCCTCACCACCTCTAACCATCACTATACACACCCCCATACCACCCACCCTCACCACCTCAACTCCTTCACCTTCACTCATCAACCCATACACTATCGCACTCACCCAACTTCATGACATTCTCATTTCCCGACTTCTCGCCTTAGAGACCAGGACCCCCGATGAGGAGAGTCTCTACAAAAGGCTGGTCGATGAACCCGAGCCGCTCGCCCAAACAAGGTGCCGTGAAGAAAGCTCCCGCACCAAAAGAAGACATGACGATTCCGATGATCCGGATCGTCATGAGGGGGAGAAAAGGCAACGAACCACACGTAGCGGCCATGGTTTGAGTCGAGAGAAACCAACAATGACTCAAGAAGCTGGAGGATCATCCTCAAATCCACCAACCACACAACCCACAACCCGCCAACAAATAACCCAGTCATACTGTTTTCGTGAGTTTCACTCATACATAAGGCTCGAAAAACTTTATTTTCAATAATTAGTTTTTCGATACACACATAAATATCTTTTTCGAGCGTAACTAAGTGTAAATTTTTCGACGAATACTGTTTTTGCTAGATAAATATCTACTTTTGACACGAAAAACTTGTTTTACTATTACAAGTTTTTCGATCTCAAGTTTTTCAAACATCTAAATTAACGAGTCAAAATTTAGCGAAAACATATTTCGATCGAATATTTCACACTCGAATAAGTTTTAGTCAACAAATTGAGTCAAACTTACGAAATTTTCGATCACTTTAATTTTTTCGATTACAAATATTGCGATAAAAGTTTTTGCGATTGACAAAATTTTCGATAAACTATTTTTCGATAGGATACTTTTGCATACGTTTTTCACTCGAAAAATAATTTTCGATAAACATACCTCGAAAAACTTATACTATTGAAATGGATAGTACCTCGATAGTACCTATCGAAAAACTTCACGAGATCCTACCAATCAACTACAAACAATGGATGCTTACTCACTTGGAAACGATGTCCGTCCTCCAATTCTACGGATAGGCGAATACACCGTATGGAGAAGCCGATTTATGAATTTCTTGGAGACAAAAGATCAAGCTACAAATTTGATAGCTTCACTCCAAGATGGACCCGCTCAATTATGGCTTATCCAAGAAGGCGATACAACAAATAATCCTCCCATTCCTGCCACTAGAAGACTCAAAATTCCTAGTGAATACTCTGAAGGAGAGAGATTAAGAGCTAAAGCAGATCTCGGAGCGAAAACTTTCATGATGCAAAGCATCCCGAATGACATCTATATGCAAATAGATAGTCTATCAAGTGCGAAGGCTATGTGGGATGATCTCCACAAAATGATGCAACGGATCGAAGTCAGAGTCAATGCTAAAAAAGCGAACATTCTTACCGCTTACGACTCCGTCAAATCTAAGACGGAGGAAAATCTACACGAATTCTATCAACGGTATTGACTCTTCTAAACGAGATGAGGAAAATAGAAATTTTCAAGACAAATATGGAGATAAATATCCAATATCTTTCTTGACTTCAACCGGAGTGGAAAAAAATATCCATGCAACTCCGTCAAAACAAAGATTTTTTGGACGAAATGGATATTAGCGAGATACAAAAAGAACAAACGGGCAAATAGTTCGAAGCTCAATAGCTCTAGTTTCGGAAAGAAAAACTATTCGATCTCGTAAAGATAAAAGCATCAAATTGCCGAGTTCTTGCAAAGATAAAGACGAATCAGAATCGGATTCCGAGCCTGATATGAAAGAGTTCAAGAAATAATTGGCTCTCATTACTAAAATGATGAGCAAAAAGTTCAATGAAAATAGATCCTCCTCGTCGGCTAATACACTTTGGACCTCAAGCTCTAAGCACAAGGAAAGACCGGCCGAGTCGTCAGAATCCAAAATGCCAAAGAGCCACAAAAATGCTACAATTGTGGCAAGATAGGGCACTTCGCCAGAGAATGCAGTCTTCCGAAGAAGAAAGACGCCAACTACTACTCCAAGAAATTTCAACTAACTAAACAAAAGGAAGCTGGAATAGCTCTGATGGCCAAACAAGAGCACTGGCTAGAAGACACAACTGATTCTGACAACAACAATCTAGCTCTCATGGCATTTCTTGACGATGCCTCAGACGAAAGCTCAACGAGGAGATCAGACAAAGACAAAGCATCAACATCATCTCAAGAGGTAGCTACACCTAAATCTACATTATTAATCATGTTAGACTCTTTACAAATTAAATATGCTAACATGAAAAATGAGTGGAAAAGTACAAAAGAGATCGAGGAGACACTAACACTTAGCGAAAAATAATTTCCAAAAGCAGTTCGATAGAACAATTCACTTAGAAATTCTATTATCTAATGCTAAGGAAACCATAACTAGTCTTGAATCTAGAATAGCTACTTTTGAGACAAAAATTAACGACCTTAGTAAAACTCTTAGCGATATTAACTGATTTAGAAATTTCTAGAAATAATTATAAGGAAATCTCTGACGAATGTAAGAAGCTTTACTCTAGATTAAGACTTTAGACGATCTTCTAACAAAAAGGGGAATAACTGTTCAGGCTATTTTTCTAACTCAACCTCAGGATATAGAATTTTATAATCCTGTTGAAGGCTTAGGTTTTAACAATCCTTGTAACTTGAAAAAGGTAAATGTAAAACAATTATATGATATCAAGTACATGGGTTTAAGATTAACTTCTTTAATAGTTTTTACTAACTCTTCCGAAATAAATACCTTAGAAGAATACAAAAGAAAAGTCACAAATAGGACTTTCATCCCCTTTGACTACACCGATTTGAATAATAGTTACAAGACACGAGAAATAAATCGGTCTAGTGATTATAATTCATTACACCCTTTAGAAGATCTTCCTAAAGTTGAGGAAGAAAATATTGATCATTCTAAAAATTCTAATTTATGTTATATTCCGCTATTATTAAGAAAATAGCTTATTTGAACTCTTCCCTAGAAACAGAAAGAAAGAATTTTGAAGCAGAAAAGAATGCGCTTTTTTTTGGAGCAGAAAAAAATTGCGCAGTTTTAAAATCTTGTCCTGATTTAATTTTGAAAGAAAAATCATTAATTAAGGTCAAAACCAAATTTTAGAAAACACCTCCCATTACTTTACTAAATATTTCAAAAGAAGAAGAATTTTCTTTAAAAAGCGTAAAGGGAGGAAAAGAGTCCTTAAATGCTTCAAAGGCAAAAAAGATTTTTACTAATTCTTTTTCTACTCCATCCACATGTAGAGTAGTTAAGGAGATGAAGCATGCAAAGGAGAGAGTGTCTAGCATAATATTTAAGAAGAAAATTGATAGAAATGACTTATTTTCAAAACTCTCTTCTGTATCAAAAACTAAGGACACTCGTAAGAAGACAATCGTTTCTAATATTCATATTGTTTCTTCAACTTATGCTTTAAAGAAGTACCACTTAAACTAAAGAGCCAGGTTGCCTAAAGAGGTACCACTTAAACCAACTACCTCTAAGTTGGTTTGGGTACCTAAGAAAACTAATGGTTTATGAACAAAAAATGAACAAACTTTACCTACCAAATCTGCTAATTCGAGGACCCATTAATAAGTGGGTACCTAAGACTCTCTAAAACCTTTCTATGCAGATCCATCATGTGTGGTACCTAGATTCCGGTTGCTCCACACACATGACGGGAAATCAAAAACTGTTGAGCAACTATCAAGACCGATACAATGGAAAAGGCAGATTCGGCAACAACGATTCAGCTCCAATACTAGGCTTTGGAGATATCCTTCTGAAGAATCTGACAATCAAATATGTCTCTTACGTCCAAGGTCTTCAACACAACCTGTTCAGCATATGACAATTATGTGATAAAGAGTTTCAAGTGGAGTTTCTAGCTGATCAGTGCAGAATCTTAAATAGTCAGAATCAAGAACTTCTTACAGGATCTCGAAGATCTAATCTATACACCATACATCTGACAACAGTACGACCTTCGACAACTGTTTGCCTCATCTCACAGACTACAATCAAGTGGAACAGCTTATGGCATCAACGTCTGTCTCATCTAAATCTCAAAGCTCTTCACAAGCTCTTTACCAAAAAGTTGGTCAACGATCTACCAACTATTTCCCTTCATCAAAAGCATCAATGTTCGACTTGTCAAATGGGAAAAATGAAGCGAGCATCACACAAACTCAAGCAAGTAGCTTCCACATCTTGACCATTGGAATTACTACACATGGACCTTTGTGGACCAATGTGTACACAAAGTATCAACAGTCGTAAGTATGTGCTAGTAATTATCGACGATTATTCTCGCTACACTTGGACAAGATTTATCCGAACTAAAAATGAGACTGGAGACTTGAAAATATGCTTTGAAAAGATGTCGTACGAGATAATAAATCAAAGGATTCCGAATATCTCTTTCTTCAAAGTCTTCGAGTGCAAATGCTTTTCTGCCAACGATCGAGAGCATCAAAGCAAGTTCGACCCTAAAGCATTTGAAGCCGTCTTTTTTGGATATTCATCAACTTCAAAAGCATACCGCGTCTAGATCAAGTCTTCCCATACAATTTTAGAAAGCTACAACATCACTTTTCAAGAAGTGACCGAATTGTCTTCTGAACAAGACAGTTCAGAACCCAAGCTTATATGCGTGTTGGCACAAAGTCAACAAATTCCGAAAACATCTACATCACGGTCAGCAGAAGCAATTCCCGCTGATTTGGAAGACTTGAATTCTCTTTTTTGAACATTTTTATCGTAATGAATCTCAAATGCCTGCATCGTCCTATTCAATCCCAAGCAGTGCACCTTCCCCTTCTACGGTGGACATTACAATAGAGATTCTCATCCCTCAAACTCCAACAAATGTCCCAGATTCTCCAAATTCTGAATCATCAACCAGTGTTGCAGCTCCTACTAATGCCGATGCGGAAATTCCTTCCAATTCAAATTCAGAAATGAATTTCCCAATTGCGGATAATCAGCCTATCAATTCAGTATGTCTCGACCTACATATCAACGATGGATCTACTTCGGTTCTTCCTTATGAACGCAAGTGGACTCGAGCTCATCATGTCGATCAAATAATTGGTGATCCTTCAAGTGGAGTACGCACTAGGACATCTACACAAAGCGGACTATTCACGTGCTTCTTAAGCCAAAACGAACCACTTAAGGTAGTCGAAGCCCTTAAAGACACGAATTGGGTGATCGCAATGCAAGATGAACTCAACCAATTCGAGTGTCGATGAGTTTGGATACTAGTTCCTCGACCGCATGGCAAAATAATTATATGAACTAAATGGGTCTTCAAAAATAAGAAAAATGAGAACGGTGAAATAATCAGGAACAAAGCACGACTCGTAGCCAAGGGGTACAATCAACAAGAAGGCATCGACTACGAGGAGACGTATGCCCATGTTGCTCGTATCGAAGCTATTAGATTCTTTTTGGCATACGCGGCTCATAAAGACTTCAAAGTCTATCAAATGGAAGTAAAAATCGCCTTTCTCAACGGCGTGTTAAAATAAGAAGTCTACACCGCTCAACCCAACGGGTTCGTGCACGAGAATCATCCTGATTATGTCTATCAATTGGAAAAAGCTCTCTCTGGACTAAAACAAGCTCCTCGTGCTTGGTATGATGTTCTGAGCGAACAATCGATAAGAGGAACAATCGATACGACACTTTTCATCAAAAAGCAAGGCAAGGACTTGATGATCATTCAAGTTTACGTTAATGACATCATCTTCGGCAAATAAACGACTCTGTCAGAAATTTTGTGATCTGATGAAGACAAAATTTGAGATGAGCTTATTGGGCGAACTCCAATTCTTTCTTGGATTACAAGTCAAGCAACTCAGAGATGGAATCTTCACAGTCAAACCAAGTATATCCGAGATATTCTAAAGAGATTTAATCAAGAAAAGAGCACACCTATGACTACTCATATGTCAACAAATTGTAAATTGGATGCTGATCATTCTGGCAAGGCAGTCAACATCACAACCTATCGGAGTATTATTGGATCTCTTCTCTACTTAACGTCAAGCCGACCCGACATAATGTTCGCCACTTGCCTCTGTGCTCGTTTTCAAGCTGACCCGAAGGAGTCCCACATGCATGCGGTCAAGCGAATTCTATGCTATCTCAAAAGAACTCCCAACTTCAGGTTATAGTTTCCTAAAGACACTGATTTTTGATTAATTGGCTATATTGATGTTGATTATCCAGGTTGTCGAATGGACAGAAAAAGCACGTCTGTCGGAGCACAATTTCTAGGCGATTAGTTGGTCTGTTGGTCCTCAAATAAGCAGAATTGCTTGTCAACTTCGACGGCCAAGGCGGAGTACATCGCGGCTGCCAACTGTTGCTCATAAGTTCAATGGATGCGGACGCAACTACGCGACTACAGGTTTGAATTTAATAACATTCCCATTACCATGATTCTCAAAGTGCTATTGTCATTACTTGATATCATGTTCATCACTCACGCACGAAACACATAGATATTCGCTATCATTTTTATAAAAGATCATGTAGAAAAAGGCATTATAGATATGTATTTTGTTAAAACGGAGCTTCAACTTGCCGACTTATTCATTAAGGCATTCGATGAAAAACGATTCCAATTCCTTATTGCTAAGCTAGGCATGTTGAATCTCAATCTTACTTGAAATGTGCTTCACATGCTCTATTATGTTTACGCATGATATTCTATGTGCTTCTTGATCTTCCTTGCTATATCTTGCGTGATCTTATCTTTCAAATTTTTTATATATAAACAAAAAGATAAATAAAAATAATATAGTATATATAATAACAATAATAATAACATAAACTAAAATAGGGGGATGACCATAATTTTGTCTATTTTGATTTGCTCACAAAAATATTTCTATGGTATAAGTCTAGTTCTTTGCTTAAAAATTCATGTGACATTCTTTTATCCAAAGATCTTCGTTTGTTTCACTAGACACAAAGCCACATCATATATGTGAGAATTTGAGCCACAATATTTTTATTCTTGAGTGTGTCACACTTCAAATGACTGTCTTTCGATTTGTACTTCGTAGCCTCATACTTGCTTTGTGTTAGTTCGTCATGAAAATGATAAGGGCAAATTAGGAAATTCATCAATTGGCCAAATTATCAATCCTTTACTTTTTCCTCTAGTAATCCTCTTCTAGCCTTCTCCAATATTCTTTTTCTCTTGAAACGCAATCAAGTCTTCAACCTTATTCCTAAGTTTCGGGTTGCTTAATCAAGAAAAGGAGGGGGAGAAAAAGAGATGCACATGATGAACTTCTCCCGATCATTATAAAAGAGAAACATGGATCTCGATGTGAACTTCTCCTAGATAATCTCGCATACTCCTAGAAGAGAAGCACCTCGAGTGAACTTCTCCAACGATAATCTAGATCTTATAGCGAGAAAACGAGAAGAGGAGCACGGCCTTGGGTTCGAATTCCATAACTGTAAAACCTTCAAAAGGAACACGGTCTCGGCCCGAGAACAGAAGATTTCATCTTGAGCAAGTGCAGAAGAAAAGAAAAGAAAAAGGAGCAGAAATGATTTTCAAAACGGCCCCTGGAATTGAAGATTTTTTAAGCTCACTAATTCCAAAATTATCCTACCCTTTTAAGTCAAACCCTAAAATAATAATCCCTTCAAAGCCCCTTTGATTCAAACTGATGGAATTTCACTTGGTAAGTTGATTAAATGCGTTGCAATAACAAATTAATTGATAAAATTTTGTCGTATTGACATGAATGATATATCTACTAATTTCCATGATTCAAATAAATTGAGTGCTTTGAGCGAACCTTGCGAGAGTTGTTGAAACGATTCACACTATGATCTTAGAATATTAGTTTAGTTACATGATTTGACGGAAAATTATTATTCTATATGTCATGTGAAATTTTTGCGTGATAATGTTCATAACGGACAATCTGGCCCCAAAAAAAAATTCGCACTTTTTTAAATGCATTATTACATGCATTGGTTCAGATTTTATAAAATGCGAAATTTTATGAAAACGCAAAATTTTCATATACATGATTAGAGGATCATGAATCTATGCTGAATTGATTAAATGCGTCACTTATGCTTATATCGTAAATTTTCATATGCATAATTGTGCTAAATTGGCGAAACGTTATATGTGCATTTGTTGAGGGGGGGTTTACATGAAAATTTGTTATTATCTCCTAAAATGATTTACTTACAATCACGACTTATCATGATTCCAAGTTTTACAGAGAATTTTGAGCACACTCTGAAGAGATATAAGAATTGTGCTTTGTTATTTTATTATCCTTGTAATTAGAGGCGTAATTCGTAGTTTTGATAGTGCAGGACTAAATAGTAAATATACCATGTAAGTGGGCATAAATACAATGTACACTATCGAAATCAATAGACAAGTTCATTTTCGGAAAAATCACAAGCATTGAATTCACATTCTAAGAGAGAGAAAAACAATAAAAAACTCTCTCTCTCATGATCTTCAAAGAAGATATTCGACCGGTAATTTGTAAGATTTATCTACAATCCATGCTTAGATTGATCGTTAGTTGATATAATAGGACCTAACAATTGGTATCAGAGCAGATCGTGATCATTTTTTGATTGAATTCGCGATTATAAGATCAAAATAATTTTCCAGATTTTTCGATCGAAAAACTCACGTGAAATATATTTTGATCAATGCGCTTAATGTTTGCAAATTTTGTTGATGATCTTGCTGATTAAGTGATATATTATATATGTTAGGAATGATTTACGTACTGAATTCAGTGACTTAGAACTTCAGATTAATTCGGATTTTCGATTTCGATCGATATTTGCGTTAGCGATCAAGTTTTGGTTACGATTTGATGTTCCTTATAATCGATATATTTTGCTGTAAAACGTGGTTAATCTTGTGTTTGTTCATATTCAGAACTAAGAAACGAGTGATTGCTCCTAACTTAACATTTTGGTTGAATCTGGATTTTTCACGGTTCCATTTAACTTGAAGGCTGTTCTACGATCGTTTTCCGATCAAAAAACATGGCTCGAAAAACATTTTTCGAATAAGTTTGCAGCCGAGAAATTCTTCGATGACTAACACTGTTCTCGTGTGTTTTAATCAAATATAAGACTCGAAAAATATTATTTCGATAATTAGTTTTTCGATTCATATATAAATATCTTTTTCGAACGTAATAAAGCGTATTTTTTTTTAGGAATACTGTTTTCGCTAAATAAATATCTAATTTTGACTCGAAAAACTTGTAATAGTAAAACAAGTTTTTCGATCTCAGGATTTTATATCATTTAAATTTTCGAGTCAAAATTTAGCGAAAACATATTTCGATCGAATAATTCATCCTCGAAAAACTTTTAGTCAACAATTTAAGTAAAACTTCACGAAAAAAATTACGATCACTCTTAATTTTTCGATTACAAATTTTCCGATAAAGGTTTTTGCAATCAACAATTATTCGACAAACTATTTTTCGATAGGATATTTACTCTGCAAAACTCTTACGTTCGAAAAATAATTTTCGATAAATACAACGAAAAACTTATACGATCGAAAATCTTTTTCGATTAATGGTTCGAAAATTTTTAAATCGAAAACTTTATTGCTCAAAAAAATTTTCGACCACTGTTCAAACACACACACATTTTACACTATTTTGAAAGAAATCAAAATTCATAATTTTCAAAACTTACGAAAAATATTTGTCTTCGAATTATCTTCTACGATACTCAAAATTTTCGTTCTTAAATTCAAAATTCTTTAGCAAAATTTTGAAGTATCAATTCTCATATCAAATATTTTTTGAAATCAAAATAATTTCTCTTTAACAACCGAAAAATAGGTTCGAAAGGGAAATTGAAAAGACTTTAAAATTGTGCTTTATTATTTTATTATCCTTGTAATTGGGGGCGTAAGTAGTAGTTTTGATAGTGTAGGACTAAATAGTAACTATACCATGTAAATAGGTATAAATACAATGTACACTATCAAAATCAAGAGAAGTTCATTTTTCGGAAAAATACAAGCATTGAATTCACATTCTAAAAGAAAGAATAGCTATTGAGAAACACTCTCTCAAGATCTTCAAAGAAGATATTCGACCGAATGTATTTTGCAAGATTTATCATTTGAATATGTAGAATTCGTGCTTAGATCGATTCGTAGTTGATATATGAGGACCTAACAATTGGTATCAGAGCATATCGTGATCGCTTTTGGATTAACGTGATTATAAGATCAAAATAATTTCCAGATTTTTTGATCAAAAAACACGTGAAATAGATTTTGATCAATGTGCTTAATGTTTGCAAATTTTTTTGATGATCTTGTTGATTAAGTGATAGATTATATGTTAGGAATGATTTACGTACTGTTTTCAATCGCTTAGAACGTCATATTAATTCAGATTTTCGATTTAGATCGATATTTGCGTTTGCGATTAAGTTTTGATTCCGATTTGATTTTCTTCATAATCGATATATTTTGCTGTAAAATGTGGTTAACCTTGTGTTTGTTCATATTCAGTAATAAGAAACGAGTGATTATCCAGAATTTCAGCTCCTAACTTGAACCTTTTGGTTGAATCTGGATTTTTCACTGTTACATTGAACTTGAAGGCTGTTCTTCGATCGTTTTTCGATCGAAAAACTTGGCTCGAAAAATATTTTTCGAATAAGTTTGGAGCCGAGAAATTTTCAATGACAAACACTGTTCTCGTGTATTGTACTCAAATATAACACTCGAAAAACATTATTTCGATAATTAGTTTTTCGATTCATATATAAATATCTTTTTCGAGCGTAATAAAGCGTATTTTTTTCGACGGATACAGTTTTCGCTAAATAAATATCTAATTTTGACACGAAACACTTGTAATAGTAAAACAAGTTTTTCGATCACAAGATTTTCGATCATTTAAATTTTCGAGTCAAATTTAGCAAAAACATATTCGATCGACTAATTCACACTCGAAAAACTTTTAATCAACAATTTGAGTCAAACTTCACGAAATTTTTCGATTACAAATTTTTCGATATAGGTTTTTGCGATCAACAATTATTCGACAAACTATTTTTCGATAGGATATTTACTCTGCAAAACTATTACGTTCGAAAATAATTTTCGATAAATACAACGAAAAACTTATACGATCGAAAATCTTTTTCGATTAAAGGTTCAAAAATTTTTAAATCGAAAACTTTATTGCTCGAAAAGTTTTTCGACCACTGCTCAAACACACAAACATTTTACACTATTTTGAAAGAAATCAAAATTCATAATTTTCAAAACATACGAAAAATATTTGTCTCCGAATTATCTTCTACGATACTCAAAATTTTCGATCTTAAATTCAAAATTCATTAGCAAAATTTTGAAGTATCAATTCTCATATCAAATATTTTTCGAAATCAAAACAATTTCTCTTTAACAACCGAAAAATAGGTACGAAAGGGAAATTGCTTAAAGTACGAAACAAACATTACTGACAAAGTTTGTCAGTTGTGAAGCACTTTTACCATTTCGATGCCAAACTTTCACGAAGATCCTACCAATCATCTAAAAATGGATGATTACTCACTCGAAAACGATGTCCGCCCTCCAATTCTACGAAGAGGCGAATACACCGTATGGAGAAGCCGATTCATGAACTTCTTGGAAACAAAAGAGCAAGCTACAAAATTTGATAGCTTCTCTTCAAGAAGTTCCCGCTCAATTTTGGCTCATCCAAGAAGACGATGCCACCAATAATCCTCTCATTCCCGCAACTAGAAGACTCAAAATACCTAGTGAATACACCGAGGGGGAGCGATTAAGAGCAAAAGCGGATTTTGGTGCCAAAACTTTCCTAATGCAAGGAATTCCTAACGATATCTATATGCAAATAGATAGTCTATCTAGTGCAAAAGCTATGTGGGATGAACTCCACAAAATGATGCAAAGAACCGAAGTTGGAGTCAAAGCCAAGAAAGCCAATATTCTCACGGCCTACAACTCATTCAAATCAAAGTCGAAGGAAAACGTTTATGAACTCTATCAACGTTATCTAACTCTTCTCAATGAAATGAGGAAGATAGACATTTTCAAGAACAACATGGAGGTCAACATCCGATTTATCTCTTCTCTTCAACCGGAGTGGAAGAAAATATTCATGCAAATCCATCAAAACAAGGATTTGAACGAAATGGATATCCACGCCATCTTTGATAATCTCGCTCAACACGAGGAAGATAAAGCGAGATACAAAAAGAACTTAAGGGCATGCAGATCGAAGACTCTATAGCTCTAGTTTCTGAAAGAAAAACGAGTCGATCTTGCAAGGATAAAAGCATCAACTTGCCAAGTTCTTCAGAAGATGAAGATGATTCCGAATCGGACTCTGAGCCAGACATGAAGGAGTTCAAGAAACAATTGGCTCTCATTACTAAGATGATGAGCAAAAAAATTGTATATAAAGAAATCCTCCTCTTTGGTAAATAGACTTCGGACATCAAACTCCAAGCACAAGGAAAGACCGGCCGAGTCATCATCATCTAAAAAGGCCAAAGAACCACAAAAAATGCTATAATTGTGGTAAGATAGGGCAGGGCACTTCGCCAGAGAATGCAAACTTCCTAAGAAAAATGACGCCAACTACTACTCCAAAAAATTCTAACTAACTAAACAAAAAGAGACTGGAGTAGCTTTGATGGCGGAACAAGAGCATGGGCTCGAAGATACCACAGATTCTGAAGACGAAAATCTTGCTCTAATGGCGTACCTTGACGATGCCTCAAACAATAATTCATCAAGCAGGTCAGATGATGAAGAAAAAGCATCCACATCATCACAAGAGGTAACGATGTCTAATGCTACATTATTAAACATGTTAGAATCAAATTAAGTATTCAAAAGCAAAAAGATAGAACAATTCACTTAGATATTCTTAATGCTAAAGAAACCATAACTAGTCTTGAAAGGATAGCTACCTCTGAAATAAAAATAAATGACCTTAGATCTTAGCTTGTCAGAGAGACTTAGAAATTTCTAGGGGGCAAACGGATCAGAATATTTCTAAATCAACCTCTTGATATAGAATTTTATAATCCTAAATAAGGCTTATGTTTTAACAATCCATGTAACTTAAAAAAGGTCAATGTCAAACATTTATATGATATCAAGTATATGGGAGGATTAACTTCTCTAATGGCCTTTACTAACTCTTCTGAAATAAATGCCTTAGAAGAATCTAAACGAAAAGTCACTGATAGGATGTTGGGAAAGGTACCCGGTTTGTACCCGAGACGCAACGCCCCGGGATACGGTGCGGAATAAAATTTTTTTCGGGTTTCTTCGCAGCTCGGATCGAAAACTCTAATCACGTTGACACGTAATAGGGCGGGTCATACCCGTGAGAGATTACCTTTGAAACGAGTGGCAGCTCCTCGTCGATTGCGTCGTCGGCCGCGGTCGTGTTGGGTATCGTCTAGATCGTCACGCCGACCTCGCAGTGTACCACGGTTTCGATTCTCCGAAGATGGCTAGAGAGAATTGATCCGTCGCTCGGGAGAGTGGTTTGCATTTGTGTGTTCGTGTTTCGATTCTCTTCCCGTGTCTTTTTTTTTTACGAGGGTCTCACCCTTATTTATAGTAGGGGAGGACGAAATTTTCAGCCCTAAACAAGGTTAAAATCTCGAAATATTTGTTCCTAAATATGAGAGATATTCTTGCCAAAATATTTCTCCTAATTGAATTCAAAATTATATTAAAGGAACATACTATAAATAGAAAACTAACTAAGATATTAAAATATCTTCAAATATGGTAAATAAATTTCGAAATTTATATAAAATATAAATTCGAATTTTAGTTTTAATAAATAATATTCCAAATATTTTTATTCCCATATTTGTAAATTACGAAAATACCCTTTAAGGCATTTTTCGAATTTCTCGGCTTAGGGTTGAATTCCAATTCTTCCCTCAAGTCTTTCTAAGCACTTAGCCAAGCCTAAGACTTAAAGTTAGTTTCATATGAAGTCCGACTTCGGTCCACTTAATGACCCCGAGGCCCAATAAGGCGTGGCATAACGACCCGAGGCCCGTTAAGGCCCAAAACACTCTCCTTCTCGGTACACATTGATGATCCTTTTTAAGCCCGACTCTCTAGGTTCGACTCAATCAGCAAGGGAGGAATCCAAGAGTCCGGTAGGTGCCTAGCCAATCCCGCAGTACCGGACAGATCCCGACTTGAGCACGAATTTCGAACTAGTCTCATTCCAGAACCTAACTATAGATTATAGTACTACGTACAAACCCTTCAGCTGTGTCCCGATCGAGTAAGAGCCATGGTATTTTTCAAACTCACTAAACTCGATACTATGATAAAAGGACACGAGGCAAATTACCAAACTACCCTCCTTGTCTATCATGAGTTTAGTTTAATACCTTGGCCAAGGATTTTGTAATTTCCCGTCGTCATTCTCATAGGACACTTGTCTCGATTACTTGCGAGACTGTGAATCCGTACTCGGCGGTCTAAGCCCGGCAATCACAAATATCCATCAAGACCGCATCTGTCCCGCTGACCCATGCAATAGCAAATCGGATCTAGCGAAACCAGTGATAGTCAAGACTTCAAAGTCAACTCCGTCAAAGCCCCTTTCGGTCTAAGGTTCAAGCAGACTACTATAGTTTTGTCGTCGATCATTGACACTCCTTGAGTAATAAGCCATGTTTCATCGTACGACCTGCGAGACAGTGTCCATGAAACGATTCCATCCCTTGATTCGACTCGTATCACAAGTCATGACTTCCGCTTCCAAGCGGTATATCGGCACACGATAAGTCATCTACAAATAAGCCATGATTGGTTTTCCAGCACCCAACTGAAACCTAATGCTTATGGACATTTTATGTTCGAGGTTAAGAGTCCACTGGTGCCTTCCTCTCTCGTACCCATCGAGAACAGTGACTCAACTCGACACATTTGGATTTATTCATTTATTGCTTTACCCGATGCTAAGTAAAGAACTCATATAACCAATAAACGAATAATGCCTTTATTAATACGCAAAATAATGTTTGATTACATTGACAATCGAATGATAAATAAGCTAATGCCCTATACATATCCAATCCTCGTATAGCATTCGAGGGCATATCCCTAACATAGGACTGATATCCCCTTTGACTACACCGAATTGAATAATAGTTATTAAGACACGGGAAATTAACCTGTCTAGTGACTATAATTCAATATATCCTTTAGAAGATTTTCCTAAAGTTCAGGAAGAAAATTCTGATCATTTTCAAAATTCTACTTTCTGTTATATTCCTGCTATTATATTAAGAAAATAGCTGATTTAAACGCTTCCATAGAAACAGAAAGAAAGAATTTCAAAGCTGAAAAGAATGAGCTTTTATTAGAGATTTCTAATCTCAAAACTTCCTCAATTCTAAAATCTTGTCCTGATTTTACTTTGAAAGAAAAATCATTAATTAAGGACAAGATCAAATCTAAGAAAACACCTCCCATTATTTTAAAAGAAGAAAAATCTTCTTTAAAAAGCGTAAAGGGACGAAAAGAGTCCTTAAATGCTTCAAAAAGGAAAAAGACACTTACTAACTCTTTTTCTACTCCATCCACAGTTAGAGTATAAAAAGAGATGAAGCATGCAAAGGAAAGAGTGTCTAGAATAGAATTTCAAATCGGACTCTGAGCCAGACATGAAGGAGTTCAAGAAACAATTGGCTCTCATTACTAAGATGATGAGCAAAAAGTTTTATAAAAAGAAATCCTCCTCTTCGGCAAATAGACTTCGGACATCAAGCTCCAAGCACAAGGAAAGACCGGCCGAGTCATAAGAATCTAAAAACGCCAACGAACCACAAAAGTGCTATAATTGTGGTAAGATAGGGCACTTCGCCAGAGAATGCAAACTTTCCAAGAAAAAGGACGCCAACTACTACTCCAAAAAATTCCAACTAACTAAACAAAAACTGGTTGGAGTAGCTTTAATGGCGGAACAAGAGCATTGGCTCGAAGATACCACAGACTCTGAAGACGAAAATCTTGCTCTAATGGCGTACCTTGACGACGCCTCAAACGATAATTCGTCAAGGAGGTGAGATGATGAAGAAAAAGCATCCACATCACAAGAGTAACGATGTCTAACTCTACATTATTAAACATGTTAGAATCTTTACAAATTAAGTATTCTAACATGAAGAATGAGCGGAAGAGCAGAAAGGAATTAGAAGAAAGACTAGCCCTTAGTGAAAATAATTTTCAAAAGCAATTAGATAGAACAATTCACTTAGCTATTCTCTTATCTAATGCTAAAAAAACCATAACTAGTCTTGAATCTAGGATAGCTACCTCTGACATAAAAATAAATGACCATAGTAAGACTCTTAGCGATTGTCAGAGGGATGAAATTTCTAGAAATAATTTTAAGGAACTCTCTGATGAATGTAAGAAGCTTTACTCTAGGATTAAAACTTTAGGCAATTTTCTAACAAAAAGGGGGCAAACGGATCAGACTATATTTCTAAATCAACCTCTTGATATAGAATTTTATAATCCTAAAGAAGGCTTATGTTTTTCCAATCCATGCAACTTAAAAAAGGTCAATGTCAAATAATTATATGATATCAAGTATATGGGATTAGGATTAACTTCTCTAATGGCATTTACTAACTCTTTTGAAATAAATGTCTTAGAATAATCTAAACGAAAAGTCACTAATAGGACCGATATCCCCTTTGACAACACCGAATTGAATAATAGTTACAAGACACTGGAAATTATATGTGCTTCTTGATATTCTTTGATTATCTTGCGTGACTTAATTCTTCAAATTTTTAAATATAATAATAATAATAAAAAAATTAAAAAAAAATGGGGATGACGATAATTTTGCCTATTTTGAAATACTCACAAAATTATTTCTTTGATATATGATTAAATACTTTGTCTAAAAATTCATGTGACTTTCTCTTATTCAAAGAGCTTAGGTTATTTCACTAGACAAAAAGCCCCATCATATATGTGAGAATTTGAGCCTCGATATTTTTATTCTTGAGTGTGTCATACTTCAAATGACTACCTTTTAGTTTGTATTTCATAGCTTCATTCTTACTTTTGTGTTAGTCTGTCATGAAAATGATAAGGGCATTCCTCACTAGACCCATATTATAAATCCTTTACTTTTACCTCTAGATATCCCTTTTGAGCCTTCTTCGACATTCTTTTTCTTATGAAACCCGATCAAGCCTTCAACATTATTCCTAAGTTTCGGTGTTGCTCAATCAAGAAAAAAAGAGGGGGAGAAAAAGAGATACAAGTCTCAATCATTATAGAAGAGAAACAGGGATCTCGCTGTGAACTTCTCCTAGATAATCTCGTATACTCCTAGAACAGAAGCACCTCGAAGTGAACTTCTCCAACGATAATCTAGATCTTATAAATAGAGAAAACGAGAAGAGAAGCACGGTCTTGGGTTCGAATTCCATAACTGTGGAATCTTCGAAAGGAACACGGCCTCGACCCAAAAAGAAAATCTAATCTCTCAGAGTTTTGTAAATAAGACGAGACTCATCCTGAGCAAGAAAAGCTAAAAGATCAGAAATGAATTTCAAAAAGGGCCCATGGAATTGAAGAATTTTTAAGCTCACTAATCCTCAAGACTACCCTACCCTTTTAGTCATAGCCTAAAAATAATCCCTTCGAAGTCCCTTTGATTCAAAATGATGAACTTTCACTTAGTAAGTTGATTAAATATGCTACGATAACAAATTAATTGATATAATTTTGTCGTGATGATATGAGTGATAAATCTACGAAATATTTCCATGATAAAAATAAATTGAGTGCTATGAGTGAAACTTGCAATAGTTGTCAAAATGATTCATACTATGATCTAATATTAGTTTAGTTACATGATTTGACGACAAATTATTGTTTTATATGTCATGAGAAATTTTTGAGTGATAATGTTCAAAATGTACAATCTGACCCCAAAACAAAAATTTTTAAAAATATTTTTTATTATTGAAAATATTTTACGCACATTTTAAATGCATTAATACATGCATTAGGTTAAGAATTGATAAAATGCGAAATTTTAAAAAAAAAACGCAAAATTTTAATGAATCTATGCTGAATTATATTAAATGCGTTACTTGTACTTAAATAGTAAATTTTTATATGCCAAATTGTACTAAATATATGCTTAGATGACGAAATGTTCAAACATGAAATTGTTGAGGGGGAGTTTTAAATGAGAATTTGTTCTTATCTCCTATATGATTTACTTGTAAAACACGACTTCTAATATTTTTTTCTAAGCATCACAGAAAATTTCGAGCTCGTCTGAGGAGTCAAATGTTGAATTTCATCAACATTAGGAGATAATTTCATTTCTTTCAGAAATACAGGGAGTATTATGCAATTTATTTTTGGGTTAATCCATAAAAGATTAAATTTTTGCTTAATCAGACCTAAATTTTAACTAAAGCCCAAAACATTTTTTACGGCCCAAAGTATTTTTACGTTACCCGATCGTAAAGTATTAATACCAGTTTATCGATCGAAAACTCACTCACACGCAACCCATTTTCACTCGAAAAACTTTTCGACTTCCAAAAACCAACTTCGAACTCACTTCGACGATTTCAACAAAACCTCTCAATCTTCAGATATTTTTCATATAACTCGCCGATTTCGAAGGTAGAAACACGTTTCGAATCACTTTCCGGTCAAAAACAAATGATTCACAAACAGTTTCTCGAAGACTTAGAAAATTTTCGATCGCAAAAATTAACGTTCGAATAAATTCCCGATCGAATAAAAATACGCTAACGAGACTTAGTAAACTTTACAACTTTTTCACTAAATCTTTCGCAAATAAACCTTAACACTTAAAATTATTTTTGAAATTTCTCTAAGTGCAATTTTAATTCATTCTATTCGCATATAAAGAAAATGTTATCTAATGAAGTTTTTAATTCATTCTATTCGCATATAAAGAAAATTAATGAAAATTTTTTTTCATTCTATTCGCATATAAAGAAAATTTTATCTAATGAAGTTTTCTCATTCTTTACAGAAATGGCACAACCAGCATATGTTAACATCTACCCTTCTGACTGCCGGATGACGGTCCACGACAACAACTACTAGCTGGACCTTGCTACATTCCGGTGTCCGGATGAAGTCATCATCTCCATCCTCAAAGGACACGCACTATGGCCTGCTCTGTCAATGACCGCCTCCGTACAGATGGTCTACCTCCAAAAATTTTGGGGACGTATGCAGAGCCATGATGTCGGAGATGACGTGAAATACACGACGCAGATAAATACAAGACACGTCGTCCTGAACAAAAATCTAATAGCCATGGTGCTATCTCCCGCACTACGACAACTACGATCAACTTCCAACGGACGCGGAGATCGTGGAAGATATGCTCCGGATGGGATACAAGACCCCGCTGACCAAACTAGCGAAATTTCAAAACAGCGGGATCCCACATCCGTGGAGGACCTTGTTTGGCATAATCAATAAATGCCTCTCCCCAAAACACTCCGGCTACGACAAGGCGAACGGGAATATCCTTCAAAGATATACGACGTGGCCCAACTAATATGAAATGATCTAGCGGATCAGATACGTCAAAGGGAGACCAAGTCGAATGCGAAGTACCTCTCATATGTGTGGTGGTTCCCGGTTCTGATTTTGCATTTCATGAACGTTGATCCAGAAATCCCGAGACTACCCCCGGTTGGAGGATACATCCCACCTCGCCTTCACTTCTTTCACAACTCGAAGGCAGCCGACCTAGCGCTCCAACCGATGCTGATCCCATTGGAGCTGCTCAGACTAGCTGATCCAACGGACGAGGCCTACCAAGACTATTGTCAAAATAACTCCATCACGGAGGAGATGGTATGGGCCTTGGATCAAGCTCCGGCGCCTTCTCAAAGGGAATCTCTGGTGGAAATAATCGAGCCCGAAGCCACGGCTCAGGAGATAGACACACCGGCCGTCGAGCCCGAAGGTGTTCCTCATGATGTATCTCCTGGGGCCACAGAATCGGATGATGAATACAGCTTCAAAGAAGGGGCTCTAGCCGACAGCAAATCTCGGCCCCCTATGTGTCCTCTGCAGTACTACCGGCTTCGGTGACAACTCCTCCACCACCAACTGATCAGCCAACCGTACAGATTCAACCTGAATCTGTCTCGACACCCATAGAGGTGATACCTACCGTATCACCTCAAGGACTGGATGGAAGTCCTATTGGACCCCCGATATCTTCGGAGCAAACAATAGGCCAACCCATTGAAGTGGTGACTTCAGGGTTGATAAAGGATGTCCCCGGACGTTCCGGAATCTCAAGACCTGTTCCAGGCGGCACATCGGAAATCTTTTCCGATGTTGTGACAGTGGAGCGCCTCCCTGGCCCCACTCCACCGATGATCGTGACGTAGCAACGCTTACAAGAAGCACTCTTCACAGCCATTTCTTCTCTCAAAGGTTGCCTGATGGACCGAATGCTCCAGGCCATTGAGACTTCCCGAAGGGATACCGGGAAAGCACCAGTCTCCGAGGCCACGTCGTCCGAAGCTCAAACCACCCCCGTCTTCTCACCACCTCTTACAACCACCATACACACCCCTATCCAACCCATCCTCACCACCCCAACTCCATCCCCTTCATTCATCAACCCATATATCATCCCAATCACCCAACTTCATGACATTCTCATCTCCCGACTCCTCGCCTTAGAGACCAGGACCCCCGCTGAGGAGAGTCTCTACAAAAGGCTGATAGATGAACCCGAGCCGCCTGCTCAAACAAGGTGCCTAGAAGAAAGCTCCGGCACCAAAAGAAGACATGACGATCCGGATGATCCGGATCGTCATGAGGGGGAGAAAAGGAAACGAACCACACAAACCACACAAAAAGGTATTTTGCAAGATTTATCATTCGAATATCAAGAATTCGTGCTTAGATCGATCGGTAATTGATATATGAGGACCTAACAGAAATTGCTTAAAGTACGAATCAAACATTACTAACGAAGTTTGTCACTTGTGAAGCACTTTTACCATTTTGATTCCAAACTTTCACGAAGATCCTACCAATCAACTACAAACGGATGCTTACTCACTCAGAAACGACGTCCGCCCTCCAATTCTACGAAGAGGCGAATACACCGTTTGGAGACAAAAGATCAGGCTACCAATTTCATAGCTTCTCTTCAAGAAAGTCCAGCTCAATTTTGGCTCATCCAAGAAGGCGATGCCACTAATAATCCTCCCATTCGCGCCACTAGAAGACTCAAAATTCCTAGCGAATACACCGAGGGGGAGCGATTAAGAGCGAAAGCAGATTTAGGAGCCAAAACTTTCCTAATGCAAGGAATTCCGAATGAAATCTATATGCAAATAGATAGTCTATCTAGTGCAAAATTTATGTGGGATGAACTCCACAAAATGATGCAACGGACCGAAGTCAGAGTCAAAGCCAAGAAAGCTAATATTCTCACCGCTTATGACTCATTCAAAGCAAAGTCGGAGGAAAACGTTTATGAACTCTATCAACGCTATTTAACTCTTCTCAATGAGATGAGGAAGATAGAAATTTTCAAGACCAACATGGGGGTCAACATCCGATTTCTCTCTTCTCTTCAACCGGAGTGGAAGAAAATATCCATGCAAATCCGTCAAAATAAGGATTTGGACGAAATGGATATCCACGCCGTCTTTGATAATCTCGCTCAACACGAAGAAGATATAAGCGAGATACAAAAAGAACTTAAGGCAAGCAAATCGAAGACTCTATAGCTCTAGTTTCTGAAAGAAAAACGAGTCGATCTCACAAGGATAAAAGCATCAAGTTGCCAAGTTCTTCACAAGATGAAGACGAATCCGTATCGGACTCTGAGCCAGATATGATAGAGTTCAACAAACAATTGGCTTTCATTACTAAGATGATGAGCAAAAAGTTCTATAAAAAGAAATCCTCTTCTTCGGCTAATAGACTTCGGACATCAAGCTCCAAGCACAAGGAAAGACCGGTCGAGCCGTCAGAATCTAAAAACGCCAAAGAACCACAAAAGTACTACAATTGTGGAAAGATGGGACACTTCGCCAGAGAATGCAAACTTCCCAAGAAGAAGGATGTCAACTACTACTCAAAGAAATTCCACCTAACTAAACAAAAAGAGGATGGAGTAGCTCTAATGGCCGAACAATAGCATTGGCTAGAAGACACCACAGATTCTGAAGACGAAAATCTTGCTCTAATGGCATACCTTGACGATGCCTCAAACGATAACTCATCAAGGAGGTCAGATGATGAAGAAAAAGCATCAACATCATCACAAGAGGTAACGATGCCTAATTTTACATTATTAAACATGTTAGAATCCTTACAAATAAAGTATACTAACATGAAAAATGAGCGGAAAAGCACAAAAGAATTAGAGGAGAGACTAGCCCTTAGTGAAAATAATTTCCAAAAGCAACTAGATAAGAAAATTCACCAAGAAATCCTCTTATCTAATGCTAAGGAAATAATATCTAGTTTTGAATCAACAATAGCTACCTCTTAGATAAAAATAAATGACCTTAGTAAGACTCTTAGCGATTGTCAGAGAGATTTAGAAATTTCTAGAAATAATTTTAAGGAAATCTCTGACGAACGTAAGAAGCTTTACTCTAGGATTAAAACTTTAGACGGTCTTCTTAGGAAAAGGGGGCAAACGAATCAAACTATATTTCTAAATCAACCTTTTGATGTAGAATTTTATAATCCTAAAGAAGGCTTAGGTTTTAACAATCCTTGTACCTTGAAAAAGTTCAATGTCAAACAGTTATATGACATCAAGTATATGGGATTAGGATTAACTTCTCTAATGGCCTTTACTAATTCTTTCGAAATAAATGCCTTAGAAGAATCTAAACGAAAAGCCACAAATATGACTGACATCCCTTTTGACTACACCTAATTGAATAATAGTTACAAGACACGGGAAATCAACATGTCTAGTGATTATAATTCAATATATCCTTTAGAAGATCTTCTTAAATTTCAGGAAGAAAATAATGATCATTTTGAAAATTCTACTTTCTGTTATATTCCTGCTATTATTAAGAAAATAACTGATTTAAACGCTTCTTTAGAAACGGAAAGAAAGAATTTCAAAGCCGAAAAGAATGAGCTCTTATTGGAGATTTCTAATCTCAAAACTTCCTCAATTTTAAAATCTTGTCCGATTTTACTTTGATAGAAAAATCATTAATTGAGGACAAGATCAAATCTAAGAAAAGACCTCCCATTATTTTACAAAATATTTTAAAAGAAGATAAATCTTCTCTAAAAAGCGTAAAGGGAGGAAAAGAGTTCTTAAATGCTTCAAAAAGGAAAAAGATTTTTACTAACTCTTTTTCTACTCCATCCACAGGTAGAGTAGAAAAAGAGGTGAAGCGTGCAAAGGACATAGTGCCTAGAATAGAATTTCAGAAGAAAAATGATAGAAATAATTTAGAATCAAAATTTTCTTCTGTATCAAAAACTATGGACACTCATAAGAAGACAGTCGTCTCTAATTTTAATGTTGTTGCTTCCACTTATGCGTTAAAGCCTATTAATTTGAAAGCACACACTTTGAAATCGGCTCTACTTCTAAAAACATAAACCATCATTCTAAGACAATGCAAATCTTACGTCTCGTAGAAAACAAGATCCGGCTATAAAGAAAGCTAATAGCTCGGTACATTCTTGTCCTCATTTAAGGTATCCGGTCAAAGTACACTCAGCCAAACACCTTAAGAGACTAGCTAGAGAAAAGATTTTCTCATGCACTAAGATTAATAAGACATTTGTCCGCGCTGAAATTATCCTCCCAAGTAAGGTTCAACCTCAATGGATTCCCAAGACACCATCTAGGCCAATGCAAGCCAACAAGGCCAAGTTGCCTAAAGAGGTATCACTTAAACCAACTACTTCCAAGTTGGTTTGGGTACCTAAGAGCATAAATGGCTTAGGAACCAAAAATGAACAAACCTTACCTACCGAATCTGCTAATCCGAGAGGACCCATTACTAAGTGGGTACCTAAGTCTCTCTAAAAATTTTCTATGCAGATCCATCATGTGTGGTATTTAGATTCTGGTTGCTCCACACACATGACGGGAAATCATGAACTGTTGAGCAACTACCAAGACCGTTACAACGGAAAAGTCAGATTCGGCAACAACGATTCAGCTCCAATACTAGGCTTTGAAGATATTCTAATGCAGAATCTGACAATCAAAGATGTCTCTTACGTCCAAGGTCTTAAACACAACTTGTTCAGCATAGGACAAGTGGTGTTTCTAGTTGATCAGTGCAGAATCTTAAATAGTCAGAATCAAGAACTTCTAACAGGATCTCGAAGATCTAATCTATACACCATCAATCTGACAACAGTTCGACCTTTGCCAGCAGTTTGCCTCATCTCACATAATACAATAAAGAGGAACAGCTTATGGCATCAACGCCTGTCTCATCTAAACCCCAAAGCTCTTCACAAACTCTCTATCAAAAAGTTGGTACACGGTCTACCAACGATTTCCATACATCAAGAGCATAATTATTCGGCTTGTCAAATGGGAAAAATGAAGCGAGCATCACACAAACTCAAACAAGTTGCTTCTACATCTCGACCCTTGAAATTACTTCACATGGACCTTTGAGGACCAATGCGTCACAAAGTATCAACGGTCGTAAATATGTGTTAGTAATTGTCGACGATTATTCTCACTACACCTGGACAAGATATCTCCGAACTAAGGATGAGACTGGAGACTTGATAATAAGCTTTGTGAATACGACTCAGAATCTCCTGCAAAAGAAAATCCAAGTAATCCGGACTGATAACGGAACTGAATTCAAGAATCAGCGTCTCAGCAATTACTATCAGTCACTTGGAATTATTCAACAATTATCAGCCGCTAAAACGCCTCAACAAAATGGCGTCGTAAAACGGAAGAACCGAACTTTAGTTGAGGCTGCAAGAACAATGCTAATGCATTCCGGTCGCCCTCACTTTCTATGGGCTGAAGCAGTGAGTACAACGTACTTTACGCAAAATCGGACGATTATTCACAAATGCGTTGAAAAGATGTCGTATGAGATAATAAATCAAAGGATTCCTAATATCTCTTTCTTCAAAGTCTTCGGGTGCAAATGCTTTGTAGCCAACGATCGGGAGCATCGAAGAAAGTTCGACCTGAAATTATTTGAAGCCGTCTTTGTTGGATATTCATCCACCTCTAAAGCATATCGCGTCTATAACAAGTCTTCGCGTACTATTTTGGAAAGCTACAACGTCACTTTTCAAGAAGTGATCGATTTGGCTTCTGAACAAAACAGTTCAGAACCCGAGCTTATAGGCGTGTTGATGTCAACAACTTCCGACAACTTCTACGTCAAAGTCAAAAGAAGCAATTTCCGCCAACCTAGAAAACTTGGATTTTCTATTTGAAACATTTTTATCGGAACGAGTCTCAAATGCCTGCTTCGTCTTACTCTATACCAATCAGCGCTCCTTCTCCCTTTACAAAAGAAATTCAAATTGAGACTATTAATCCTCATATTCCAACAAATGTTCTAGATTCTTCAAATTCTAAATCTTCAACTAGTGTTGCATCTCCTACCAACGCCGATGCGGAAATACCTTTGAATTCAAATTCAGAATTGAATTTTCCAATTACGAATGATCAGCCCATCAATTCAGGAGGTCTCGATCTACAAATCAACTATGGATCTAATTTGGTTCTTCCTCATGAATGCAAGTGGACTCGAGCTCGTCCTATTGACCAAATTATCGGTGATCCTTCAAGTGGAGTACGCACTAGGACGTCTACACAAAGCGGATTATTCACATGCTTCTTAAGTCAAACCAAACGAATTAAGGTTGTCGAAGCCCTTAAAGACCTGGATTGGGTAATCACGATGCAAGATTAACTCAACCAATTCGAGCGTCCACGAGTTTGGACATAGTTCCTAGACCGCATGGCAAAACAATTATTGGAACTAAATGGATTTTTAAGAATAAGAAAAACGAGAATGGTGAAGTTAGCAGGAATAAAGCACGACTCGTAGCCAATTGGTACAATCAACAAAAGGAATTGACTACGACAAGACGTATGCTCCGGTTGCACGCATCGAAACAATTCGACTATTTCTAGCATACGCGGATTATAAAGACTTCAAAGTCTATCAAATGGATGTTATAACCGCTTTTCTCAACATTGTGTTAAAAGAAGAAGTATACGTCGCTCAACCCGACGGGTTCGTGCACGAGAATCATCCCCATCATGTCTATCGATTGGACAAAGCTCTCTATGGACTAAAACAAGCCCCTCATGCTTGGTATGCTGTTCTAAGCGAATTTTTAGTCAAGTCCAACTTCATAAGATGAACCATCGATACGACACTCTTCATCAAAAGACAAGGCAAAGACATGATGATCGTTCAAGTTTACGTTGATGACATCATCTTCGGCTCGATGAATGAACGTCTCTGTCAGAAATTTGGTGATCTCATGAAGACCAAATTCGAGATGAGGTTGATGGGAGAACTCCAATTCTTTCTTGGACTACAAGTAAAGCAACTCGAAGATGGAATCTTCATCAGTCAAACCAAATATATTCGAGATATTCTGAACAGATTTAATCAAGACAAGAGCACACCGATGAATACTCTCATGTCAACAAACTGCAAATTGGATGATGATTCGTCTGGAAAGGCAGTCAACATCACAACCTATCGGAGCATTATCGGATCTCTTTTCTACTTGACGTCCAGTCGACCCGACATCATGTTCGCCACTTGCCTCTGTGCTCGTTTTCAAGCTGACCCAAAGGAGTCCCACATGCATGCAGTCAAGCGAATTCTACGCTATCTCAAAGGAACTCAACACTTAGGGCTATGATATCAAAAAGATACTGATTTTAAATTAATTGGCTATACTGACTCTGATTATGCAGGTTGTCGAATGGACAGAATGCAGGTTGTCAAATGGCGGAGCTCAATTTTTAGGCGATAAGTTGGTTTGTTGGTCCTCAAAGAAGCATAATTGCTTATCAACCTCGACGACCGAGGCGGAGTACGTCGCGGCTGCCAGCTGTTGCTCGCAATTTCTATGGATGCGGACACAACTACGCGATTACGGGTTTGAATTTAATAACATTCCCATTTATAGTGATTATCAAAGTGCTATTGCCATTACTTTTAATCATGTTCATCATTCACGCAATCATGTTCATCATTCACGCACGAAACACATAGATATTCGCTATCATTTTATAAAAGATCATGTAGAAAAAGGCACTACAGATATGTATTTTGTAAAAACGGAGCTTCAACTTGCCGACTTATTCATTAAGGCATTGGATGAAAAACGATTCCAATTCCTTATTGCAAAGTTAGGCATGTTGAACCTAAATCTTACTTGAGATGTGTTTTACATGCTCTATTATGCATCTATATGATATTCTATGTGCTTCTTGATATTCCTTGATTATCTTGCGTGACTCTATCCTTCATATTTCTATACAAAAAGAAAAATAAAAATAAAATAGTATATATATATATATGTATGTATAATAATAATAAAATTAAAAAAAATGGGGGATGACGATAATTTTGCCTATTTTGAAATACTCACAAAAATATCTCTTTGATATATAATTAAGTTTTTTTGTCTAAAAAATCATGTGACTTTCTTTTATTCAAAAGAACTTTGTTTGTTTCAGTAGACACAAAGCCACATCATAAATGTGAGAATTTGAACTTCAATATTTTTTCTTGAGAGTGTCACACTTCAAATGACTATCTATTGTTTGTACTTCGTAGCTTCATTCTTGCTTTAATTAGTTTGTCATGAAAATGATAAGGGCAAATCAGGAAATTCATCACTTAGCCCAAATTATAAATCCTTTACTTTTACATCTAGAAATCCCCTTTGAGCCTTCTCCAACATTCTTTTTCTTTTGAAACCCGATTAAGCCTTCAACCATATTCATAAGTTTCGGGGTTGCTCAATCAAGAAAAAGAGGGGGAGAAAAAGATACAAGTTTCAATCATTATAGAAGAGAAACATGGATCTCGCTGCGAACTTCTCCTAGATAATCTCGTATACTCCTAGAAGAGAAGCACCTCGAAGTGAACTTCTCCAACGATAATCAAGATCTTATATAGAGAAAACGAGAAGAGAAGCACGGCCTTGGGTTCGAATTCCATAATTGTGGAACCTTCGAAAGGAACACGATTTCGGCCCAAAAAGAAGATCACATCTCTCAAAGCTTTGTAAAGAAGACGATACTCATCTTGAGCAAGCACAGAAGAAAAGAAAAGCTAAATGATCTGAAATAAATTTCAAAAAAGGGCCCCTGGAATTGAAGAATTTTTAAGCTCACTAATCCTCAAAATTATCCTACACTTTTAGTCATAGCCTAAAAATAATCCATTCAAAGTCACTTTGATTCAAAATGATGGACTTTCACTTGGTAAGTTGATTAAATATACTACGATAACAAATTAATTGATATAATTTTTTCATGTTGATATGAGTGATTTATCTACTAAATATCTCCATCATAAAAATAAATTGAGTGCTATGAGCGAAACTTGCGAGAGTTGTCAAAATGATTCATACTATGATCTTAGAATATTAGTTTAGTTACATAATTTGACGACAAATTATTATTTTATATGTCATGAGAAATGTTTTGCGTGATAATGTTCAAAATGTCCAATCTGACCCCAAAACCAAATTTTTATGATAAAAATAATTAATTATTATTATTATTGAAAATATTGTTCGCACATTTTAAATGCATGAATACATGCATTGGTTCAGAATTGATAAAATGCGAAACTTTTCTTGAAAAACGCAAAATTTTCATGAATCCATGATGAATTGCCTAAATGCGTTACTTCTGGTTAAATAGTAAATTTTCATATGCTAAATTGTATTAACTATGTACTTAAATGCCGAAAAGTTAAAATGTCGGGGGAGTTTTACATGAGAATTTGTTCTTATCTCCTATATGATTTACTTGTAAAACACGACTTCTAATATATTTTCTAAAGCATCACAGAATATTTCGAGCTCATCCGAGGAGTCAAGTGTTGAATTTCATCAACATTGGGAGATAATTGCATTTATTTCAGAAATACAGGGAGCATTATGCAATTTATTTTTGAGTTAATCCATAAAAGATTAAACTTTAATCTGAATTTTAACGAAAGCCCAAAATATTTTTTTTTACGGCCCAGAGTTTTTTTTTCCTTACACGATCGTAAAGTATTAATACCTCTTTATCGATCGAAAAACTCAATCACACGCAACTCTTCTCACTCGAAAAACTTTTCGATTTCCAAAACTATATTCGAACTTTCGTCGACAATTTCACCGTAACTTCTCAATCTTCAGAAATTTTTCGTCTAAATCGCTGAATTCGAAGGTAGAAACCCGTTTCGGATCAATTTCCGTTCAAAACAAATAATTCGCGACAGTTTCTTCAAATCTTTTGACGAAAATTTTAACTTCGACATTTTCGACTGAATCGATTTTAAACTCTCAAATTAACGAGTTTAAACTCGACCGTTTGTGTTAAAATTATGATATTTGGATTCGCAACTGTTTTCTGAACGTTCCGAATCCAGTTTAACTCATGATTTACCCAGAAATCGACATTACGTGTTAAAGCTTTTACTGTTTGATTTGAATATTTTTTCGATCGAAAAAGTTATTATCGGAAATAGTGTCGTCGAAAAACTTTAGTTTTCTTTAAGTTTTATTCGATCGCAAAACTCAGCGTCGAAAACCTTATGTTTTCGATATATTTTAATTCGATAGTAAAACTTCGCGGCGAAAACTTTATTTTTTGATTAAATTTTATTCGATCGCAAAAATAAGCGGCGAAAACTTTAAGTTTTTCGATATTCTTTTATTCGTCGAAAAATTACTCAGCGAAAAACTCTTGTTTTCGACAACATTTTATACGATCGTAAAAGTCATCGGCAAAAAACTTGAGTTATTCGATACATTTTTATTCGATCGCAAAACTTAACGATCGAATAAATTGTCACTCGAATAAAAAAACGCTTAAAAGACTTAGAAAAATTTTCATGTTTTTCTCTAAGACTTAGAAAATTTTCCGATCGCAAAACTTAACGTTCGAATAAATTTCTGATCGAATAAAAATACGCTAACAAGACTTAGAAAATTTTTCAATTTTTTCACTAAGTCTTTCGCAAATATACCTTAACACTTAGAAAATTTTTAAATTTCTCTAAGTGCACATATAATTCTATCAATTCGCATAATGAAAATTTAATCTAATGAATTTTATTTCATTCTTTACAGAAATGGCACTTTTGGAATATTCTCACATCTACCCTTCTGGATGTTGGTTGACGGTCCACGACAACAACTACCAGTTGGACATTACTACATTTCGATGTCCGGATGAAGTTATCATCTCCATCCTCAAAGGACATCCACTATGGTCAGCTCTGACAATGACCGCCTCCGTACAGATGGTCTACCTCCAGCAACTCCCTAGAACACCGACTGATGGAACGGATGCTACATGCCATCGAGATTTCCCGACGGGATACCGGGAAAGCACCAGTCTCAGAAACAGCTCCCTCTGAAACCAACTCCCAACACATCTCCTCACCACCACTAACCACTACCATACACACTCCCATCCAACCTACCCTAACCACCTCAACTCAATCCCCTTCCCTCATTTACCCATACACCATACAAATAACCCAGCTTCACGACATAATTATATCTCGCCTACTAGCCCTTGAGACAAGGACCCCTGCCGAGGAGAGTCTCTACCGTAGGCTAGTAGATGAACCTGAGCCGCCTGCTCAAACACGTTGCCGTGAAGAAAGCTCCCGCATGAAGGGAAGACATGACGATCCCGATGATCCGGATCGTCATGAGGGGGAGAAACGGCAGAAGACAAAAAGAAGCCGTCGTGGTCAAAGTCGAGAGAAGCCATCCTCGACTCGTGACGCTGGAGGATCATCCACTAAGCCACCAACCACACAACCCACTAACACCCGCCAACAAATAACCACCATATCCACCACATTCCAAACACAAACACTACCTCCATCTCCCAAAAGTCCAAACCCAATCCCGACCTCCAACCTTCAAAATCAACCTGAAGCAGTAATCTACGATCCACATGCAATCGTAGATGATTACATTTTGAACGAGAAGTGGCTGATACATGGGAACCAGAGGAAGCTGCTCAAGCCAGACTCTCCAATGTCAGATACTTCCTACAACAAGCTTCAGTAGATTTGGTGCTGCTTGAAGATGAAAAACTTCAAGAATGCGAGAACTACAACTCTGAACTCCCTGAACTGCCAGAGATTATTATGCACCGAGTAGACACCCGTCCTCGCTTATTAAAGTGGACTGTCAGAATCGAGACGCCGTGGGAGAACGTTTGGATTGAAGTCCTGAACTGCCAGAGATGATTAGGCACCGAGTAGACACCCGTCCTCGCTTATCAAAGTGGACTGTCAGAATCGAGACGTCGTGGGAGAACGTTTGGATTGAAGTCCCGTTTCTTGAAGACATAAGGAAACAGATTTGGAGGGCTCCAAACCGGATCAAGAAGCTAGATGAGCTTAACTTACGAGACATCTCTCACTATGAAGAAAGAAAGAAGATGGAGCACATCTTCATGCTGACCTACCTCGGTCCGAATCGAAATGCCATCCCAACGGATCAGCTTAGAAGAAATTTTAGGGACAAGCCACTGATCCTCCAACTCGTGGGTGTATCACACACGGTTGGAAGCTATCCAACCCGATCTACCATATCGAGCGAGCGGACAACAACCACACTCGAGAGGAGATAGACGAAAGTTATATGTCGTTCCTTCCACCAGACGAAGTATATCGTCTGTTTCAAATGTACAAGAAAAAATACCAGACACCTACTGGTTAAATCAAGAAGGAAGGACTCGAGGGGTTGAAGAGAATTATGTTGCGGCAGATCAAGTTTCACACCGCACACGACCGTCAAATCGCTGTGGAAAACAACATGAAGAAGGTCAACATGGAGTCGCCGCTCATGAAAGGCTTCCCGCTCAACGACTTTCCAGAGAATTATATCTTCAATAAGCCACGCCTCGCCATCACATATCGGAATCCAATCATTGGAAAGCCGAGAGCGATGATGAAGTCTGAAGTACACAAATTCTGTGACGCGACGTTGAAGCTCGTAATGGAAAATATCAAGAAGAGGTTGGCGGTGATTGATGAAGAAACGATCTTCGAGGACCTTGGAGAAGAAGAGGCCCCGCTACTAAATGAGCTTCTGGATGCCATCAATGAAAGACTGAAGCCAAGGAATGTTGTCCGACACTACGAGACAACATTGGGATTGAGGAAGTCCTTCTACGCCCGACAAGGATAAGTGGAGCTGAAGAGCAAACAAGCACAAAGGGGGAGATGAAGAAACATTGAATTTGTGCTTTGTTAATTAGTTATCCTTGTAAATAGGGGCGTAGCTAGTATTTTTGTTAGTGTATGACTAGTTAGTAAATATGCCATGTATAGAGGTATATATACAATGTACACAACAAAAATAAATACACAAGAATTTCAGAAAATTAACAAAGCAAAGAATTCACATTCTAGAGAGAGCAATGCAATCGAGAACTTCCTCACTCTAAATATTTTCTCTCTCTCGATCTTCATCCGAGCTATTCGACCGAAGGTAACTTTCGAGAATTCATATTCGAATATCTAGAATCCATGCTTAAATCAATCGTTAGTTGACTACTTAGGACCTAACAGAGTGTGTGTGAGTTGTGATCGTGTCGTGTTCCTTTGGAAATCCACCAATCAAACCAAAAACTCACCTCCAACAAAGAAAGTCAACGGTGAAGTCCTAACAGTTCTAAAATCATTGTGAGTAATGTTAGGGTATGTTTGGATTCGTGTATTTGAATTGAATTCCGTGATTTCAAATTATAAATTTCAAAATCCTAATTTCAAATCCAAATCCATCGTTTGGCAAAAGTTAGGATTTCGGAATCCGAATTTCAAAATGGAGCTCGAGCTCCAACTCATGAAGCTCGTCCAGCTCGACCTCGAACTTTTTATTAAAAATTAAAATGTACAAAAATAAAATAAAAAACTAAAAAAATAAAATAAGGTCATGAGTCGGCTCACGAGCTTTCGATCATCGTTCGTCGAGCTCGAGTAGAGCTTTTGTCGAGTACGCTCATCAAGCTCGCGAACCGGCTCGACCCATCGTTCGTCGAGTTTAAGCCAAGCTATTTGCGAACCAACTCGACGTAGTACGTCGAGCTCGAATCGCCTCGTCGAGCTCGCGAGCCGGCTCGACTCATCGTTCGTCGAGCTCGAGCAGGGCTTTTGTCAAGCCGGCTCGACTCTTCGTTCGTCGAGCTCGAGCCGCCTCATCGAGCACGCGAGTCGGCTCGACTCATCGTTCACTCGTAATTGTTATGACGAAAGTGAAAGAGTATTCACAATCAGACATTACTGGTAAGTCGAGTGTGGGCACTTTGATGAGTGAGCTGACAAACAAGAAATTTGATTGGTCTCAGCCTGTTCATGATCATGTGACAAATATGCAAATTTGGCATCGAAGCTAAAATCGATGAAAATGGAAGTGAGTGAAACCTTCTTGGTCCAGATTATTATAAACACACTTCCTCTTGAGTTTGGCCAGTTCCAGGTGAATTATAACACCTTGCAGGAGAAATGGAACTTACTAGAAATTAAAGCCATGTTGATTCAAGAGGAAGGAATGATAAAGAAAATGAAGGAATACTCCATTCATCTCTCTGTTCACGATGGAGGAAGCACTAAAAAGGCTAAGCACAAAACGAAAGGGAAAAACCCATTAAAGAACAAATAGGGTAAGATCCATAAGGAGCTTAAATGCTTCTTTTGTAAGAAAATGGGTCACTCTAAAAAGGATGGTCTGAAAAGAAAGTCTTGGTTCGAAAAGAAAGGTACATACTTTATTTCGGTATGTTTTGAATAAAATCTTGTGGAAGTGCCCCATAATACTTGGTGGTTAGATTCTGGTGCAACTACTCATATATCACATGTTTTATAAGGATTCTTTCGATCCAGCCGATAAACGGAAATGAAAAGTTTTTATATATGGGGAACAGAATGAAGGCCAAGATTGAAGGAATTGAAACTTATAGACGGATCTTAGATAATGGTTGTACTCTAGATCTAGAAAAGTGTTTATATGTTCCTGAATGTTTAGAAACCTGATTTCTGTTGGAAAGTTGGATTGTTTAGGGTATAATTTTAAGATTGCAAATAATGGTTTTCCATTATAAAGGTATGAAATATTATGATTTTGGTACTTTAGTTGATGGTTTATACCGTTTAAATCTTAGTACTGCATTTGCAGAATCCCTATTTCTTGTTGAACACAATATAGGAAATAAAAAAAGTTCATATAATGAATCTTTAGCTTTCTGTGGCATCAAAGATTGGGTCACATATCCAAAGAAAGAGTGATGATGTTAATGAAAAGTGAAATAGTACCTCGATTGGATTTTGATAACTGTAATACATGTATAGATTGTATTAAAGTAAAACAAACTAAACATATATCGAAATATCCTGCCAGAAGAAGTAGTGAACAACTTCAATTAATACACACTGATATCGGTGGTCCATTTGACGCACCATCTTAGGGTGGTGAAAAGTATTTCATAACATTCATTGATGATTTCTCCCGTTATTGTTACTTGTACTTGTTGCATGAAAAATCCCAATCAGTGAACATCCTAGAGGTGTTCGTTAGTGAGGTGGAAAGGCAACTAGGCAAAAAGGTTAAAATTGTGAGATCTGATCGAGGTGGTGAATTTTATGGCAAATTTGATGAGAATGGACAATGTCCAGGTCCATTTACAAAGTTCCTTGAAAGTCGAGGCATTTGTGCACAATACACAATGTCCGGTACGCCTCAACAAAATGGCGTAGCAGAAAGGCGAAATCGTACACTTATGGATACGCTTAGGCGTAGGATGAGTAATAATTATGTACCTTTATCATTATGGACATATGCACTAAAGATAGCTGCATATCTGCTTAATAGAATCCCCAGTAAGTATGTCTCAAAGACACCTTACGAATTGTGGACGGGAAGAAAGCCTAGTTTAAAGCACCTTCACGTTTGGGGTTGCCCTGCATAAGTGAGAATATATAATCCGAGTGAAAGAAAGCTTGATGCAAGAACCATTAGTGGTTATTTTATCGGCTATTCTGAAAAGTCAAAAGGGTACATATTTTATTGTCCTAACAATAGTACAAGAATCAAGCGTCTGGTAATGCTCGGTTTATTGAGAATGGTCAAGTTAGTGGGAGTGGAGAACCACGAAATGTAAAAATACATGAACTTTTGGTTGAAACTTCTACATCATGCGCTTATGCACCTGTTGCTAATCCTTTTGATATATCACAGTCACCTAGCATTGTAGGATAACAAATGGGTATTAATAATTCAGAAAATGATCATGTTAATACCGAATTGATGACTGCTGAAGAAATCACAAATGAATAAGTGATACTACAATATATAGCTTCACGTAAGTCCGAAAGGCATAAAAGACCAGCTATTTCTGATGGTTATTTAATGTATTCACTTGAATATGAATGTGATTTGAGCATCGATAAAGATCCAATCTCTTTTAAACAAGCCACGGAATGCAGTAATTCTGAAAATTGGTTTAATGCCATGAAGGAATAGTTGAAATCAATTGATGACAACAGGGTCTGGGAATTGGTTGAGTCGCCTAAGGGTTCTAAAAGAGTCGGTTGTAAATGGGTCTACAAGACCAAACGAGATTCAAAAGGCAACATCGATAGATATAAAGTCCGACTAGTCGCCAAAGGCTACACTAAAAAAGTGGCATTGACTACAAAGAGACCTTTACTCCCGTTTCAAAAAAGGACTCGTTAAGAATAATATTGGCTTTGGTAGCTCAGTATGATCTAGAGCTTCACCAAATGGATGTAAAAATTGCATTTTTGAATGGTGACCTAGAAGAGGATGTTTATATGGACCAACCTGAAGGGTTCTTGACTAAAGAAAATTTAGATTTAGTGTGTAAATTAAAGAAGTCGATATGGATTGAAACAAGCTTTCCGGCAATGGTATTTTAAGTTCAATAATATCATTACATCATATGGTTTTATAGAGAACAACGTAGATCGGTGTATCTATATAAAGATCAGTGGGAGCAAGTTTATTATATTAGTCTTATATGTTGATGATATTCTTCTTACTTCGAATAATGTTGTTATGTTACATGATGTGAAGAAATTTCTCTCCAAAAATTTTGAAATGAAAGATATGGATGAGGCATCTTATGTGATAGGAATTGAAATATTCTGTGATAGATCACAAGATTGTTAGGACTGTCTCAAAAGGCCTATATCAATAAAATATTAGAGAGATTTCATATGGATAAATTTTCCTCAAGTATAGTTCCAATTCAGAAAGGGGTAAGTTCAGTACAATGCAATGTCCTAAAAATGAATTGGAACGAAAAGCAATGGAATTCATTCCCTATGCGTCTGTTGGCGGAAGCGTGATGTATGCCCAAACTTGCACACGGCCGGACATCAGTTTTGCCGTTAGGATGTTGGGTCGATATCAGATTAATCCCGGAATAAATCATTGGAAAGCTGCGAGGAAAGTGCTTAGATACCTACAAGGTACCAAAGACTACATGCTCACATACAGAAGATCAAATCACATTGAATTACAAGGTTATTCAGATTCAGACTATGTGGATGCGTAGATATGAGGAAATCTACATTTGGTTATGTGTTTCTAATGGCGGGAGGAGCAGTTTCATGGAGAAGTGGAAAACAATCTATAATTACTATGTCCACTATGGAGGTTGAATTTGTGGCATGCTTTGAAGCCACTGTTCATGCATTATGGTTGCGGAATTTTGTACAGGAACTTACTATAATTGATAATGTAGATCGACCCCTGCAAATTTATTGTGATAATTCTGCTGCAGTATTCTTCTCCAAGAATGACAAGTACTCGAAGGGAGCAAAACACATTGAGTTAAAGTACTTGGCCGTCAAAGAAGAAGTTGAAAAACAAAAGGTGTCAATTAAGCATATCAGTACCAACTTGACGATTGGGGATCCGCTAACTAAAGGATTACCACCCAAGACGTTTACTGACCATGTTGAACGAATGGGTATTATAGACAAGTCTCTGATAGTGTAGCATCATGATGTATATCATTTATCTTGCTCGTATTATTATTATGACATGTGAATTCAATTAAAAGTTTTGTTTGGAATGTTACTGGTTATTCACATTTTGGGGTATACAAGTACGATTTTATTTTAGTGAATAATATTAAAGTTAAAAATTAATGTTTTCTTCAATTATAGTTCTTGTGAATTAAGTTAATTGTAATGCATGGAAGGAATAATGTGACTTAAATAACATGTGACCGTCATGATTCGATTTTCTCGGTTCACTTATAAATGATTGATTGATTTATATAAGTGATTGATTGATTTATAATAGTGTACACGTATGTGTTATTGAATCGTCAAAATTACAAGAGTCAAGTGGCAGAGTGTTAAATAATTTCATTATGACTCATAAAATATAACTACACTCTATATTATATATATTTAATATGATGGTTATTAAATATTAAATAATAGGGTATAAGGTTTTTAATGCATTTCTCTCTCTTCTAGTGTTAAAAGATATACCCTTTGAGAAAACACACCCTAATGGAAGGACATGACTCTTGTTCTAAATGTCTATTCATATACACTATAAAAGGGATTCTATATGTATGAAATAAACCATCTAAATATTAACGTAAGAGAAGGAAAGCAGAGAGAATAAAATCATTTCAACCCTCATTCAAGATTATATAAAGTTAAAGCATATAGATCCGGGTACGTTCTTATGTGTTTTATATGATTAAATCAAATATATTATGGATTCTGGAATTTCTAAACATTATTGTTTGGATGGAAAATCTAACAAATAAAACCTTGAGTTGAGCACTCGTACATGTATAGATAATCCTAACAATCGTCACCAAACTCACCTCCAAGAAAGAAAGTCAATGGTGAAGTCCTGCTTGTCCCGAGATGGATCATCAAGTACATAAGCACATCTGCCATGTGTGCGGGCCACCAAAGCTGTTGGTGGTGGAAAGTTGCGGTTGTCCAGGCCTTGTTTGATTCTATAGAGGGTACACTAGTCTCATAGAATTGTTTGATTCGATACAATCAATATCCTTAGTCCTTGCGTGTTGTGATCACTATAAGCATGCATCTGGTGCAAATCTAATGTGGTACTCACTTGAGTTGATAAGCCAGGTAGATCAACAGATAAGTATGCTTGAAATAACCGAGAATAGCTTAGCTTGCCAATGAGAAATACGTGGAACACAGAAAAAACTTGATTGTTGTAGAAAACGTGTCGAAGCTAGGAACTATCCAATATAGGAGGAGTCTCACAAAGTCTATATATGATATATATTTTCCTTGGAATGTAAGATCCTTTTTTAAAGGAAGCATGATTTTTGGGCTAAATTGAAAAGAGACAAAAGTGCTGTAAAGGGACTGCAGTAGAAAGAGAACAAAGACAAAGTGGAGTAAATGCAGAAGAAAAATACAACTGAAGGACTAAAGTGAAAAATATTGAAAATGGGAATAAATAGAAAAAAGGTTGTTTAAGAAAATACAAATTTTACGTTTACATTTTTAATCTCCTCTCTCTCTCTCTCCGTCTAACTCTCTGAGACGATTTTAGGTTGCGAATATTTGGTGTTTTATCTCAAAAATAATCACATATTAGTGTTGATTTGTGTTATCATTTTGCAAAGTCTGTAACCTTGTAAGGAGAATTTCTTGATTGCTTCATTTTTTTACATGGTATCAGAGCTATTGTTGAGTGAAATCGAATCGTAAATCGATCTTGAAATCAGAGTTTCCAGCGAAAAGCCGTCAAGATTTTTTGTTCTCTCAAATCCTTGCAAGAAAGGTGACTATTAGAGATCAGATTCGACGCACTGGTGTTCTTGAAGCCAGAATTTCATTCGAACTGGAAACATATGGTGCCTTCTAAACATTTTTTTCCTCTCCTTAATATTGTGAATCTTTAATATTGTTTAATATCACGTAGTAAATTCTTGAACTATATTCTTGTTGCGTATATGGCTTCTGAAGTAGTGAATGTCAAAAGTCCATTGTTTATCAGCACTGCTGATATGTCAATGATAAACATAACAAGTGTAGTTCTTACTGGTAATGAGAACTACGCTGCGTGGAGCAACTCCATTATTCTGAGTTTGACCAGTAAGAATAAATTAGAATTTATTAATAATACTGAAGCTCGATCTACAAATAAGGATTTAGGAGCAGAATGGGATAGGTGTAATGCTATAGTGTTGTCATGATTATTAAACTCACTATTACCTGAGTTAAGAACTAGGTTTGTATATGCTAAGTCTGCCTCGAAAGTTTGGGAAACATCAGAAAAAACTTTTAAGAATAAAGATGGTTCAAGAAAATTTAGCAAAGGTCAACAAATAGCTATTGCTAAGCAAGGATCTGATAATGTTTCTATTTACTTCTCTAAACTCCAACCGTTATGGGGTGAGTATGAGGCCTTGACTGTTGGACCCTTGTGTAAATGTGATGCACATGCTCACTTAGCTAAACAAACTGAGGAAACAAAGCTCTTTCAGTTCCTTATGAGACTAAATTAGTCTTATTAGTTTGTAAGAAGCAATATTCTATTACATGATCCACTTCCAACTGTGGATCAAGCATATAATTTTGTGTCTGGAGAAGAATCTCACGGAATGTTGATCTCAGAACCTGACTACAATTCTGTAATATTCTTCAATATAAACACTTATAAGTCAAATTCAAATCTCAGTTGTAAGCATTGTGGTATGAAAGGTCATACCATTGATAGATGCTTTAAACTCATTGGGTATCCAAATAAATCTAATAATAATAATAACTCTAAGTTTAATGGTTTTAATAAGACATAAGCAAACTGGAACAAAAAAATTACCAAGAACACAAATTGCATTGAAACTGGTGGTTTTCCTTCACAGAACAGTAATACTCAGCCTGTAATGCCAAATTTGTCTGCAACCTAGTATAGTAAACTGCTGAAACTGCTTAACTCCAACAGTGATGAAGAAGATATCTCAGAATTGATTGCAGGTGTGGTTATTAATTCCTTTTCTTCTGATTATACCTCTGGTTGGATTATAGATTCAGGAGCAACTGATCATGTTGTTAGTAATCCTACTTAACCATTAGTATTACACCTTTAAAGAACAAGAATGTTCAAATAAGGTTGCCAAATGGAAATTTGGTATTGGTACAATTTATAGGTAAAGTGAAACTGTTAAACATTTAATTCTGGATAATGTTTTGGTAGTTCCTGAATTCAAGTGCAATCTTATTTCTGTGTCAAAACTTGTATCAGAAAGTAATTGTTCTATTATATTTGATAACAATGTTTGTCTATTTCAGGAGCATCAATCCAAAAGGTTGATGGGGACTGGTAGGCTTAAAGGTGGTTTATATTATTTGTCAAATGAGTTGAATCTTGTGCATAATGTAGAACTTGGATTATCCTCTAGAAAACTAGAATCACATGAAGCATCACAAAAGCTATGGCATGCTAGACTAGGGCATCCCTCTGATATAGTGTTGAAACTACTTAAAAACAGTCTCAACATAAGATATGAAGTAGATTCAAAACCTTGCGACATATGTCCCAAGGCTAAAGAGACTAGAGATCCCTTTCCCCTTAGTGATCATAAAACAAAAGACTTGTTTGAGTTAGTACATCGATGTGTGGGGTCCTTTTAGAGTTACTAGTCATAATGGGTCCATTTTCTTACTGTTGTTGATGATTATTCAAGAGCATGTTGGGTATTTTTTTATGAAAAATAAAGCTGAAGTATTAAGTTTTTTTGCATATTTTCTAAACTTAGTAAAAAATCAGCTTAACAAACAACTGAAAATTATAAGATCAGACAATGAGACTGAGTTCATAAATGCTTATTTTTCCAGGTTGGTTAGAGCTGAAGGAATCATCCATCAAACATCATGTGTGGAGACTCCTCAGTAAAATGGTTTGGTAGAAAGAAAACATAGCAATTTACTTAATGTAGCTAGATCATTAATGTTTCAATCATGTTGTCCTTTATCTCTTTGGTCTGAGTGTGTGTCAGCAGCTGTGTTTATTGTAAACATATTACCAAGTTCAGTTTTAAAAGGTAAAACTCCATATGAAATTATGTTTAATCATAAGCCTAAGTATAATCATTTTACAGCATTTGGTTGTTTATGTTATGCAACTGTGATTAGTCCTAAGGACAAATTTGAGTCTAGAGCTAGTAAATGTGTTATGACAGGATACTATGAAAATAAAAAGGCTTATAAACTCTATGATTTGGAAAAAAGGTCTGTTTTTGCCTCTAGAGATGTAAAATTTTATGAAACTGTTTTTCCTTTCAAGATACAATACACACTAAAGCTGCTGACCACTTCGTACCAAAACAAAATATTGGACAACATGACATTTTTTCGAATGATACTGATATTCTCTTTGATGGTGTCAATGATGACAACACGGCTGCATAGAGGGGGACAGAAAATCTTGCTGAAAATAATGATGCAAGTGATAATAACAGCAGCATGTTTGAGACATTTTCTCCAATTGCAGGAAATTCTTCGAAACCTGAACATACAGAAGAATTCAGAACAAAAAATGATACTGCATTGGTTCCTGCTAGGCCCAAAAGAGTAGCTAAGTTCCCTTCTTACCTCTCTGATTATAAATGTTCATTTACATATGTAAATATAATATTTTGTATCCTCTTAGTGATAAGCTTAAATAGTCTTGAAAGTGAGCAAAAAAGATTCCTGACAGCCCTAGACTCTAGTGAGACTCCTAAAAATGTAGCAGAAGCTTTGCAAAATAGGAATTGGAAGAATGCAATGGATGTAGAAATGAAGGCTCTAGCTGAAAATAATACTTGGGACTTGGTAGAGTTACCTGTGAATAGGAAGGCTATAGGAAATAAATGGATTTATAGGATTAAATATAAATCAACTGGTGATATAGAAAGATACAAGGCTAGGTTAGTAGCGAAGGGTTATAACCAATAGGAGGGGATAGATTTTAATGCATTGAACGTGTTGATTTTTAGCCATGGATTTCTTTGTGCTGTATATTTCATGTTGATACATGAAATAATTTGTTCTTACCACAAGAAGGAAAAACGTTTTCTGTCCATGATGATACAATAATTAATATTTTAATTCTTGTTACAGCATGTATGCAATTATGTCTCATGATGATATAATAATTGTTTTTCATTCTTGCTGTAGCATGTTGTTGTATGCCTCGGTGATACATTGAATGATATATACATGCGTGTGAGTTGACGAGAATTACCGAGTTAGTTTCTTGGACAACTTTTCGTTCACTACGAGATAAACGAGTGTTTGTGAACCACTCAATTTTTTTGTGGCTGTTTTTGGCAAATGAAAAAGTGTTTTCGTTTCCAAAATTTTAGCAATACACAAAATTAGTGAATTTATGCGTTTTAAAATTCATATGATGAATATTTTGAATTTTATGTGTTTTTATTCATATGATGAATATTTTAGCATGTTTTGTTTGGACATGATTATTCCATCATTTTTGTATAGGATGCATGTTAGATTTAATATTGCTTGCTCTTCATATGATGAATATTACATATAGTTGATGAGGTCTTTAAAAGAAACCCTAAGTTTGTGAAACTTTAAAGGGACTTATTTTATTAAGTTCTATATCAAATTAAAATGGATAAAAATAGGTAGAGACCTATTATTCCATGCCTTCCATCAAAGGTAGATGACATGACGATGCTACCGTGCTTGGTTACTGACCATGAGTCGTGGAGTGATCTTGTGCGGAAAGCTGTGATCTCTACCAAACATATAGATGTTCGTGAGGTGGACGCGTCTTTGCGTTGGCCACGAGTCGTGGAACGTATTTGATGCTTCATTTACACGAAGGTTTGATGGGTTTAATTTGACACTTAGTACTATATGGGCTCATAAAATTGAGGTATATAGGAAAAGTGAGGCAAAATAATCTTGAAGGTTGTATGTCGATACAATTGACAAAGAGTTGACTACCAATTTAAATTTTTCATGGGCTCATAAAATTGAGGTGTGGATTATTTTTATTGGACTTCAAGCCTACTATGAAAATAAGATTTTCAAAATATTTTTGTGGTTTAAATAAAATAGTGGGAGCAATTTAATATAAAAGACCTTATATTAAATCGATATATTTTCTATAGTTTCTTCATTTTCTGCTTCGTTTATTTTTTGTAGATTTGTCTACTAGAATGGCTAAAAATCCAATTGCAAATATCCTTGAGCAAAACAAGTTGACTGGCCCAAATTTTGTTGATTGGCTGAGAAACCTCAAGATTGTCCTTCAATCTGAAAAGAGGGAATATGTGCTTACCTTAGCCCCTCCTACTGCTCCTGATGATGTGACGTCAGAAGCGTATGGGGAATATCTTCGTCATAGTGATGACAATCTCCAGGCTCGGTGCTACATGCTAGCATCTATGTCGAATGAGCTGCAGAGTCAGCATGAGGCATTTGATAGTGCTAAAGAGATTCTTTCCCACCTACAAGAGTTGTATGGTGAGAGAAATAGGCAAATGAGATATCAGATATCTAAAGAGCTTTTCAGGTGCCGTATGACCGAGGGCTCTTCAGTCCAAGACCATGGGCTGAAGATGATAGGCCTCATCGAAAAGCTTACATCCCTTGGAGTCGTTATGGATAATGAGCTCCTTGTGGACCTTGTCTTGCAATCTCTGCATCCCTCATTCGACAGCTTTGTAGTTAACTTTAACATGCACTCCATGGAGACTACTCTCCCCGAGTTGGTAAACATGTTAAGGACTGCTGAATCCACTATTAAGAAGGATAAGCCGATGCTTCTTGTTGGGTCTACTTCTACGAAAAGAAAGTGGAAGGGAAAGGTTCCCGCCAAGCCCAACAAGAAGCCAAAGGGCAACGAGGCTAAGGGCAAAGGAAAGCAGAAAGTTAATTCTCAGGCCGAGCACAAGTGTTTTCATTGTGGCAAAACGGGGCATTGGAAGAGGAACTGCAAGGAATATCTTGCGAGCCTGAAACGTTCAGATATATTTTTTGTTGAAGTTAACTTATCAGTTAACGATGCTTCTTGGGTATTAGATACCGGTTGTGGCTCACATATCTGTAATGATGTACAGATGATGGCAAGAAGCAGGAAGCTATACAGCAAGGAAACGGTCCTTAGGATGGGCAATGGAGCAAGAGTTGCTGCAGTAGCTATAGGGACTGTTTATCTATCTTTAAATAATGGTGTTGGTTTATGTTTGAACAATTGTCTTTATGTTCCGGATATTATTCGTAATATTATCTCTATTCCCGTTTTGGACAGAGAAGGTTTTAAGTTTATAATTGAGAGTGGAAACTGTTCCATTTTCAAGGATAATACTTTTATCTATTCCGTTTGTTTGACGAATTGTTTATACACCATTACACCTGAAAGTCCTATTCTAGCAATTCAACAAAATAAAAGAAAATTAGATAATAATAGTTCTTTCACTCTTTGGCATGTTAGATTGGGTCATATCTCTGAGAAAAGAATTCACAAGCTTGGGCAAAAGCTCGACCTTAGGGGAGAGGATAAGTTGCCTACATGTGAGTCATGTCTTAAAGGGAAAATGACCAAGTCACCATTTTCTGGTAAAGTGGAGCGAGCCAAAGGTCTGTTGGATTTGATTCATACAGATGTTTGTGGACCACTAAGTGTTAGTGCGAGAGGGAACTATCACTACTTCATAACATTTACCGACGATTTCTCTAGGTATGGTTATGTATACCTTATGAGGTATAAATCTGAAGGCTTTGAAAAGTTCAAAGAATTTAGAAGCGAAGTAGAGAAACAAAGTGGTCGTAGCATAAAGACCCTTCGATCTGATCGAGGAGGTGAGTACTTAGACCACTGAATTTCTAGATTATCTAAAAGAGAACGGGATTCTCTCACAGTGGACTCCTCCTGGTACTCCGCAACTTAATGGGGTTTCCGAGCGACGGAATCGGACCCTGCTTGACATGGTTCGATCAATGATGAGTTTCACTAGCTTACCTCTTTCATTCTGGGGCTATGCCTTAGAAACGGCGGCACATATACTAAATAGAGTGCCAAGTAAAGCCGTCCCAAGTACACCCTATGAGATGTAGTGTGGTAAAACACCCTCTTACAAATATCTCAAAGTGTGGGGTTGTGCTGCTTACGTGAAGCAGCAAGTGGGAGATAAATTGGAAATGAGGTTCAATTTATGTAAATTTGTGGGGTATCCAAGAGAGTCTGTGGGATACTATTTCTACGATGCCTCTGAACAAAAGGTGTTTGTTTCGGGAACGCTACTTTCTTAGAAGAAGAGTTCATTTCTGAAAATAATGGCGAGGCTGTAGAACTTAATGAAGAACTTGAGCCACAAAGCATCCCACACGTTGTCACAAATAATACACCAGTTGAGCCCGGACCGTCTGAGGCACAACCTCTTCGAAAATCCATTAGGGTTTCAAGGGCGCCTGAGAGGCTGAACCTATTGTTAGAGAACAAAGAAGAGAGACTCCTTTTGGATAGTGATCCAACGAGCTATGAAGAGGCAATGTCTGACATTGACTCGAATAAATTGCGAGAAGCAATGCAGTCCGAGATGGACTCCATGTACTCGAACAAGGTATGGACCTTGGTGGACCCACCACATGGTAGTGTACCGATTGGCTGTAAATGGGTCTACAAGCGTAAGCTTGGAGTTGATGGAGAAGTGAGTACTTTTAAAGCGCGTCTGGTTGCAAAAGGTTACACTCAAAAGCAAGGTGTTAATTATGAGGAAACTTTTTCACCAGTTGCAATGCTTAAATCCATTCGGATTCTGATTGCCATGGCTGCGTATTATGACTACGAGATATGGCAAATGGATGTGAAGACTGCCTTTCTTAATGGCAACATTAAGGAGGAGATTTACATGAAACAGCCAGAAGGTTTCATATCCAGTGGGAGCGAACAAATGGTTTGTAAACTCCAGCGGTCTATTTATGGACTGAAACAAGCTTCAAGGAGTTGGAACATCCGATTTGATGAAACGATCAAAGTGTTTGATTTTCATAAAAACCCGGATGAACCGTGTGTTTATAAGAAGGTCAGTGGAAATGCAGTGGCATTTATCGTGCTCTATGTTGATGATATTCTACTCATCGGGAATGATGTAGGAATGTTGCAGTCAACACGGACTTGGTTATCTAAACAGTTCTCCATGAAAGACTTGGGAGAAGCATCTTTTATCTTAGGGATAAAGATCTATAGAGATAGGTCACGAAAGATGATCGGACTATCCCAGTCAATGTACATAGATAAGGTGTTAAAGAGGTTTAGCATGGAGGAATCCAAGCGTGGATACCTTCCCATAGGTCATGGTGTTTCACTTTCTAAGGCTATGTCTCCTAAGACGCCTGAAGAAAGGGAAAGAATGGCTCGGATACCTTATGCATCGGCTATTGGTAGCATTATGTATGCAATGCTATGTACTAGGCCTGACGTAGCCCATGCTCTGAGCGTCACGAGCAGATATCTATCTAATCCAGGGGAGGAACACTGGAAAGCATGGCGTTTGTGTGGAAGTTGATGGTCGTAAATGGGGGCTTATTATGCTCTGGAAGAGGGAACTGAATGTCTCGCTTGCATCATACTCGAGCTACCATATTGATGTGTTGGTTCAGAACACGAACGATGAGGGGTTCTGGTGCCTACAGGATTTCATGGAGACCCTAATACAGGACTTCGAAAATACAGTTGGCAGCTTCTCTCTAGACTGAGCGAGCAAATCAATCCAAACTGGCTTTGTTTTGGTGATTTCAACGAGATTCTGGACAACGATGAGAAGCTTCGAGGCCGTCCCCGTCCGTCTCGACAGTTAACAGATTTCCGTGACAGTTTGACACAGTGCGAGCTGTCTGATCTTGGTTTTACAGGCCAACGTTTCACATGGTCAGACCATACTCAGGCTCCGCATACGATCTTCGAGCGCCTTGATAGGGCTTATGCTTCGCCCGACTGGATAACCTCTTTTGCGGGAGCAGCTGTTTGACACGTTCATACATTCTCGTCTGATCATAGCGCGGTGGTGGTGGAGTTGAGCTGCTCCCGTAGTAAAGCAATGAATACTCACACCCGCAAGTTTAGGTTCGAAGCAAAGTGGTTCCTTGAGAAGGAGACCAAAGAGATTGTTCGTAAGTGCTGGCAACATGGGACAAAATCATGGCCGGCTTTTGGGTACAACAGGTGAAGCAAGGGCTTTAGGCCCCCGACTTTTTTAGGGCCCCCGGTTTAGTAATACTATTATCTATAATATATATAAAAATTATTTAATTTAGTTAAAAATGTTATATATCTTGAGGCCCTCAATCCAGGTATGATATTATATAAATAAAATTTAGTGACTTAAAAATGTCAAATATCTTGAGGCTATCAATTTAGTAATGAGATTATAGAAATAAAGTTAGTTAAAAGGGTCAAATATCTTGAGGCTCTCAATTTAGTAATGATATTATATAAATAAAATCTAGTGAGTTAAAAAGGTCGAATATATTGAGGCCCTAATTTAATAATGCTATTATATAAATAAAATTTAGTGAGTTAAAAAGGTCTAATATCATGAGGTCCTCAATTTAATAATATTATTATATAAATAAAATTTAGTTAGTTAAACATGTCCAATATCATGAGATCCTCAATTTAATAATGATATTATATAACTAATATTTAGCGAGTTAAAAAGGTCTTATATCTTGAGCCCCGCAAATTTAGTTAGTTAAAAGGTCCAATATCTTGAGGCCATGAATTTAATAATGTTATCATACAAATAAATCTTAATTAATAAGGCCAAAAATTAAAAGATCCTAAATTTAACATAAACCGATAATTAGACTACATTGATATTGGATTATATTGACAGTTCCCCTGAGTGTTGCTTTTGCAAAAAACAATTTTTTAAAATTGAAAATTATGCAAAATAACGTAAGATCCATAATATCGGCAGAAAGATTAAATGGATTCGCTATATCAATAGAAAATGAAATATTAATTACAAAAATTTTCGAAAAGAACTTTCGTAAGAGAAAACTATAAGAATAAATTTCATGTAAAAATTAGTTTTTTTTTTTGGAAAAAATTCCAGTAAAATAATTTTTTTTCTTTTTAAAAAAATCTTAACTCCGTCTTCTATAAAATTTAAGTGTTATATTCGCCCCTTCCAAGCTCGGATAAAGAATGGGGGTTGTGCTAGGTTGGCAATTAAAAGGCCCCGTTTTTTATGTTCGCTTTAGGCCACATATGATGATGAGCCGCCCCTGGACAGAATCAACGGAATATGGGCAGGCTTGGAACATGTTGCGAGATAGCCGCGATAAGCTGTCTGCATGGAACAAATGGCTGCAAATTAAGTCGCGCATTCGGAAGGAACGAATCGAGCGAGAGTTCCTTCATATCACGCAACTACCAATCCCATAACACAGTCGGGAGCAAGAAGCCAAGTTGAGCAATGAGTTGGGAATTATTCTTAAATAAGAAGAGCTTCATTGGCGTTAGAGGAGCAAGTGCGAATGGATGCGTAATGGAGATCGAAAGATTGGGTACTTTCATCGGGTCGCATCAAGGAGACGACGACTAAACCAAATAAAGGGGGTCCGAAATGATCGTGGAGCATGGTGTGAATCTAGGGAGGACATGGAGAACACAGTCACTGATTATTTCCGTAATCTGTTTAGATCTCGAGTTCCTACAGAGTCTGACATTGATATGGCTATTCGGGCGGTCGAACCACGCGTTACGGAGGACATAAATGCAGCGATGCTCCGGCAATACACAACTGAGGATATTCAGACGACCCTCTCTGGTATGTTTTCTTAAATCCCCAGGCCCTGATGGTTTTCCACCAGCGTTTTTCCAAAAATATTGAGATATCGTTAGTGGGGAAACATCCAACCTTATACTTGAATTTTTAAACAAGGGCACCGCCTTACAGTCCTTTCATGAGACACACATTGTCCTTATCCCTAAGTGTGCACACCCTGAAAACCTCACCCACTTTCGACTCATTAGCCTATGTAATGCCATATATCGTATTTCATCAAAGTCCATAACGAACAGACTAAAACAGTTCATGGACCAATTAATCTCCCCCACTCAATCCGCATTTATTCCACATAGATTAATTACAGATAACATTCTCGTGGCTTTTGAAATTAACCATGCTATGAGACAGAGAAAGACAAGGCGAGAGGGATTTTGCTCCCTTAAACTGGACACGAGTAAGGCATACAATAGAGTGGAATGGGCTTTCCTGGAGAGGGTACTAGGTAAGTTGGGTTTCCATGCTTCTATTGTTAATCTTATCATGTTATGCATTTCCTCGGTCGATATTCTTTCGTACTTAACGATCGTTGTTTTGGACGTCTTTCTCCCGAAAGGGAACTGCGCCAAGGCGATCCGTTGTCTCCGTACTTATTTTTTTTATGTGCGGAAGCGTTTAGCAGTTTACTTTTGGAAGCAGAAAAATCTCAAGCGCTTCAAGGAATTGCTATTTGTCGGTGTGCGCCAGTGGTATCTAACCTCCTTTTTGCAGATGACACCGTAGTTTTTACGCGAGCTAATGTTGAGAGTATGCATGCGATACAAGGCGTGCTTGATATATATGAGCGAGCGTCGGGCCAAACAATGAATTTCGGGAAGACATCTGCAGTCTTCTCCCAAAAATATTGATGAGCCAACTCAAACCCTATGTTGTTCGACCCTTGGCATCAACCGCGACAATCAACATGAGCTTTACCTTGGGCTGCCATCAATTATGGGAAGAAATAAGAGGGAGGTTTTCAACCACATTCGTGATCGGGTTTGGAATCACGTGAAGGGGTGGTCGGAGAAGATGTTATCGCAGGCCGGCAGGGAAATTCTCATAAAAGCTATTTTACAGGCGATTCCGACGTATGCAATGAGCGTGTTCAGATTGCCCTCATCCTTGATTCGAGACATCCAGAGAATAATATCACGGTTTTGGTGGAGCTATACCGATCGACACAAAATGCTTTGGGTCTCATGGGAGGACATGTGCAAACCAAAAGCTGATGGAGGTATGGGTTTCGGGATCTTAAATTATTCAATAACGCTCTTCTGGCAAAGCAGGTCGGAGACTTTTGTCAAAGCTGGAATCGCTCCTTGGCAGTCTTCTCAAGGCGAGGTATTTCCCGAACGGAACCATAATTGATGCATGTCTTGGCTCGAGGCCTTCGGCGACTCGAAGAGCCATTCATTCAGCGAGGGATATAATTGAAACCGACACTCGATGGCAGATTGGTAATGGGCAAATGGTTAACGTCTGGACATATCCATGGTTACCGCGGCCGTGGTCTTTTAAGACTATAACTCTGATGCGAGCCCAATTTGCGGATCTTAGGGTGGCGGACCTACGCTCCTCCCAGCCGGGAACTTGGTCTGAGTCACTTATTCGGTCCATCTTTCTACCCGTCGATGCAAATTTGATATTGGGATGTCCAGTGAGTATGACGAATGCCCCAGACAAGCTGGTTTGGCACTATACGAAGCACAGCTCCTTCACAGTGAAGTCGGGATACCATGTGGCACGAGATCTTGAATCGCGCAACAAGGCTGGTTCGAGTAAATCTGGAGATAATTGGGGCTTCCTCTAGAAGGCAAAGGTTATGCCAAAAATCAGGGTATTCACCTGGCGACTTTGCAAAAATGCTTTGCCAACGGCTGCCAATTTGGTTGCCCGAAAGCGCCTTCATCAACAGGTGTGACAAAGATGTGGTGATCCTTTTGAAGATGCTAGACATGTCTTTACTGTGCGTCCAAATTCATTGGCTGTTTGGAAGGCTGCCGATTTCCCACCTCGAATAATCCTGACGTGGAAGCTCTCGACTAAGGAGTGGGTGCATGGGATGCGAGACTGGCTGAGCTCCTCGGAGTTTCACTACTTCCTCACGATGTGCTGGGCCATTTTGCATGCTCGAAATAAATGGGTGATGGAATCTGCGTGGATTTCACCTAGGCGCACGATATAAAGGGCTCATGAGGGGACCATTGTGGGTAGCTTGGAGATGGAGGACGAACATGTTCGACAGGAACAAGATTCTTCTTCATGGGTACGGCCGGGCCCCGGGGTCATAAAGCTCAATTTTGACGGAGCGATCCACAGCGCGCGTAATGGGGCTTCTATTGGCGTTGTTGCACGTAATAGCGAGGGCAAGTGCGTGGGATGGTGGACGAAGTTTTTCGCGGGTGTTTTCGACCCTGAGGTTGTTGAGGGGATGGGTGCGAGATGGGAATTATTCGTTGCAAGACTGAATAATTGGCGCGCTATTGAAGTTGAGGGCGATTGTGCGGCTGTGATCACGAGGCTTAAACAAAGGTCTGCCGAGTCTATAGTTGTCGGGAGTGTGCTACGAGATTGTCTAGAATTAACGAGCGGTTATTATCATTTGTCCTTTAGCCTTGTTACTTAAAAATAATGTTGTAGCACACTATCTTGCCAAAAGTTTGGGCGAAGATGGCGAGGGGAGATCCCCACCATCCCAAGCAATGGCTACCTTGTTGTCCTCGGACATCCTTTTATGATGAAATATACGTGCATTAAAAAAATAACTAAAAAAAAAGCACAAACATTTCCAAATCCATGGAATGTGATTTTTAAGTATATATAATACTATTTTATATTTTAAGGGGTACTTTTAGTTTTAAATCTTTCGTGTATAAAACTGTAATTTATAAAAAAAAAAAAATTGGATTTATGATGATATAATTGGAATAAGTGAAAAATTAAGGGGTATCTGCTCAATTGTGAAGTATTTTATTTGCTCATTTGTGAAGTCTTTTATAGAAGTGATGATGTAATTCAAATGTAAAATTATTTTATAGAATTGATTATTGCTGCTCTCGGAAGAATTAAAAAACAATACACAAACCAATTACCAAACAATATACCTAATTATAGGCTCAACATTAAAAAATTTCAGCCCAATTATACCCTTTTAAGAAACATAAAGGCACATTAAACAAAGATGTAGTTTAAAATAAGTAAAATGGGCCGAAAGAAAAAAGCAAACTTAAAAAAGTAAAGTAAGCCCAACAAGTTTTTAAAATAAAGGCCCGGCTGCAGTTTGCCCTAGTCGTCTTCTCCGTTGGGGGGGCTACACAGCTGTATCTGAGACAAAGCTGTGCTCGGCGGGGTAGCTGCCGGAATACCCCTAAGGGATCATCCGGCCGGTCGGGGGGTTGGACCCCCCGAGTCCCATCGTAGATCCGTCCCTGCTCACCATCACAGTCTGTACGTTGAGAGAAAGACTGGCGGGGAGCGAGTTAGAGCAACTCCAATCGAGACTGAAACTCTAACTCAAAATAGCAATTAGTATCCTAATGGGACATGCATTTCTATACTCAAAATAGATATTTGATAATTTCTCTCTTCAATAAACGCATATTTGCGTTTACACTATTCATTACCTTATAATTTTTTAAGTATAACATATAGATCCATTCATAATTAATAATTTAATTTTACTACAAAATATTTTAATATATCTTTTCTATTAAATTTATATTACTCTTTTATATCTATATAATACATAAATAATGTTTAAAATTGTAAATTAAATACTTAAATTATTTATAAATACTTAAATTATTTATAAATACTTAAAAAATTCATAAAGTTGTAAAATATCTGGATATTATTAAAGTTATAAAAGTTGGTATAAAAGAGAATATTTCGAGAATATTATTTTAGTTTGAGATTGAGATTAATGGTTCGAGAAGAAATACTGCAATTTGAGTTTGAGTTTGAGTTTGAGAATGAGTTTTTCGGTTGGAGATGGTCTCATAGTTTTGCGAGTTTTTTCTTATTTTTTAATGTTTTTATTTTGATAAATTATTTTTGGGGAAACTAGACTTAAATCCCAATTAGTATAAAAATTTTCCGATTCCGTACTTTGTCATATTTAATTTATGATGAGGTACCCAGTTTCAAATCGTATTTACTCTTACGTACCCATTTGAGTTGAAAGCCCTTCACTTTTAATTATTATAATATTTTTTTCATTCCTCATCGTCCCTCTCAAATGCCGTAAATCTCTCTCCCTCACTCTGAATTGAATCTTCATCTCTCAAAGAAATCCAAGCAAAAGCTCCCTTTGTAGAATGAATCTAGTCTCCGCATCAAGCTGTATCGCTGGAAAGATGCCGAGCCGATAACGTACAATGGGATCCTGATCCGGATCTGGGACCGAGGGTGTTTGTACGTCCGTGGGGTGTTCGACTTGATGTGAGAGTCGCATATGAGCGAGAAGCAGATCGTGTTGGCTCTGAGGCTAGCTGATCGAATTCTCCTGGCTGAGGAGCTCAATTTTGCGGTGGAGGTGAAGAGAAGCGACATGGGTTGGGTTTCCTAGAAGAACTTGAGCAAGGCTGTTAAGAGTGTGATGGATGAGGGCAGTGAGCTGTGAAGGGTCGTGTGGGAGAATCATGACGCGTGAGGGAGAAATTGGTCGGTCATGAGTATATGGATGTGTATGTTGATTGGTTTATTGAGCAACTGTTTGAGCTTTAAGGTTTTGCATTAGCTTACATGATTGTAGAATAAAGAAGTTGCATTCGTGCTGCTCCAATATGTGTTATCATTGTTTTCTAGCATATGATTTTGTCTTCTTTACGTGCATGTTATTGTTTTTCCCGAAGCTTATGTACTTTAAACGGTTGAAGAATAAAATGCATTGGAAGTTATTTTATGCCTTCCAATCAGATGATGCTAATTAGACCCCGACTCTTAGCATATGTAAGTTTGAGTGATCGGTAGGAAGTGAGGTTAATTTGTCGTAAACCCTCATTCTTTACATGTTTGTTATGGAGTATCAGTTTTATTTATATTGTGTATCATTGGGCATGTTGTTGTGGTACTTTATTGTTTTAATATGTAGTACCTTTATAAGTGTTGTAGCAGTATCACTTTTAATTAGGTTGATGTATCACTTGTCAAGGGAATAACAACTATCATGCCTATGAATGTAGTTCGTGGGATATGTTGTTTGGTTTTTGTGCTGCTAACAAGAATACAATTCTGCTTTCTATCCATTTTTTATTTTATTAACAGTGTCATTTGAGTTGTGAAGGTAAGGTACTTTCGATTTTGAAAGTAAGGTACAATTCTGCTATCTTTTGATTTTGAAGGTAATGTACTTTATAATACATACATTAAGTAACATAACATATTTATAAAGGTACTGCAACCACATTAAAATGGTAAGCAAACACTATAAAAATGGTACTGCAAACAAATAAAAATTGGACGACAAATTAGTTGTAAAAAGAAAAGATGAAACAATTGTAAAGAGAATATGTGACATTTCATGTAATTTCGGACATGTAAGATAATGCTTAAAATATCATATTATTTCTGACACTATTTGTATTATGCTGTAAATATTTGGTACATTGAAATATCATATTAGTTCTGACATATCTGAAAAAGTCTCTGACATGTCTGAGAATGTTAGGCGTGTCACAGAATGTTTGGTACTAAAACTTACTTACGAAGAGCAAGTATTTTTGGTACTATAACTTACTTATGAAGGTACTATAAGCAAACATAATAAGGCACTATAACAAGATTAAAGAAGGCACCAAATCATGGATTTATAGTTTAAAACTCAAGCTCCAATATAATATGAGACTTCCTTGTAAGAACATTTCACTATGTTGTTATGAAATTTGAAACCTTCAACTTATATTTTTTGAATAAGATGGTTGTAGGTTAATATACTATTTATTTGTGATTTTTAGTTTGACAATGGTTAGTTTTAAGGTACTAAATGGCTATTTGTAGATCGTAAATGGACGGACAAAATAAGATACTACATCCTTTGAAGTTTTGGTACTATATAAAAGCGTAACAAGCTACTCTAATAAGGTAAAATAAGGTATATACCGTTTACAGATATGGTACTACATATTAGGGTAAGCATTTTTTCGTCGCATTTCGCATTGTTTCGATCCAAACCCCTTTATAATATGTAAATTTTTTTATATATTTTATTGTATCATATTTATCGAGTTAACCCGCATAATCATGAATTTGTAGTTTAATACCCAAGTTTCAATATATTATAGGGATCCTTATAAGAATATTTCACTACATGGTTCGGACCTTCAACTTATATTTTTCGAAATAAGTACAATCACATATCTATAAGTACCTTCAACTATACAATTGGCAAATATGGTATTGCATATTAGGGTAAGCGTTTTTCTTCGCGATTGTGTTACTTTCAATGTGATATCACTTTAGTATTCTTAAATACTTTATATGTTTCATTTTGTACCAGATTTAGCAGTTAACCATCAAAATCATGGATTTGTAGATTAAACTCAAGCTCAAATATAAGATCGTGCTCCTTGTAGGAACATTTCACTATGTTCTTATGAAATTCGATACATTCAACTTATATTTTTCGAATAAGATGCTCGTAGCTTAACATTCTATTTAATTATTGATTTTTAAATTGACATTAACTGGTTTAAGGTATTGAATAACTATTTTAAGATCGTAAACGGACCAACAATATATGATACTTCATTCTATGTAGTTTTGGTACTATGTACAAGCGTAATAAGATACTCTAACATAATTAAATAGGGTATCATATCGTTTACACATTTGATACTATATATTAGGCTAAGCGTTTTTCGTCGCGTTCGACGTAAAACCACTTTACTATAAGTAACTAATTTTATCACTTTCATTTCATATCATATTAGCGTGTTAACCCGCAGACTCTGAGTGTGCAGTAAAACCAAGCTTCAATAGTAAGATATTTTTACAATATTCATTCTCTTATATGAAACTTGGGTCATAGAATACAAACCATGCGTATAAGTGTTAAACCATCAAAGTGAAACATATAATATATATATCCATATAGTAAATAGTTTCGGACGAAAAACTAATTCGAACGGCGATGAAAAACGTTTACACTGATAAGTTGTACCACGTTTATAGGATATCATATATTACCTTGTGAATGTACATTATTGTTGTGTACCGTTTGTAAGTAGTTTGTAATACCAAATATTTAGAGACAAAAGATGGCATATATCGTAGCATGTTAAGGTACATCGTTTTATATTATGGTACTACATCCTTCAAGCTTTGGTACTATATAATAAGTAAATGGGTAACGTCATATATTTTAGTACTGCGAACAACGTACTACTAAATAAGACGGTTCAAGTAACAACGTTCAATCCAGAAGTTACAAGCAAAGTATAAGAACAACATCCAACCCAGAAATTACAAAGTCCAACAACAACCACCAATAGATAAAATCACAAATGAAGTCTAAAAAGTATCAAACAATCAAGCCAACATTCGATTTACACTTGTGCGCCAAAGGTGATGCCCCTCGGAGACCCACATCTAAAAATACAGACATATTAAAACGGTAATTTCAGGCTGATGTCTCCTTTATCTTCATCTTCATCAACGTAAATGTCTCCTTCATCAACGATAATTTCCCCAATGTAGTCGTATATGTCTCCATTATTTTCATAATGTAGAATCATGGATGATCTCCGATCAATCCTAGTCCTCAATCATTCAAATAAACTACGATAAATTTAAAATAAATTATATGAATGCGTAATTATAATCACACATATGGTACCAAAAAATAAATTATCGTACAAATTTATGCTACAACGGCGTAGCAAAATACGAAAGCATCCTAATCTCCGCAAATCCTATTTTCAAAAACGTCGACAAACCCTAATCAAGTGATGCAAATCCCCAATGGACAAAATAAAAAGATTAGCATGCCAACTACAATAGAATCAAATAAGTTGGTAAAAGAAAAACATATAATTGACATTACAAAGACAACATCGAATACTACATAGCTTAATAGACAAAATAAATGAAAAAGTAGCAAACAAACTATACCACAATAAATTAATTGGTGAAATAGAGATGCACCGAAATGAATGTGTGAAGAAGTCGAAAACGATGACTTTCACAATTCTTTTGGGCAGCATACCAAAGAATATATATCAAACAATGCATACTCTAAAAAAATACATAACGGAGAATGGATAAATGGGTTCGACGAGTGAGTGATGGGAATTGTCGTTTGAATCCTGATAGAAGGGAATTTGCAGCATATTCAATGTAAATATGAGTTGTTCGAGGGCTTTTTTTCGTCTATTAGGTAGTTAAGTACATGAAAAGTTTCAAATGGGTACCTACGACAAAAAAAAATCTGACAAGTGCTAACTAGTAGAATTTTTACATCGATAGGTATTTAAGTGGAGTTATCCCATTATTTTTAAGTTTATGATTTTTCAAATTTTTAAGGTAGTAGTCCATCACGTGCTGGTCACATGAGCTTTTTTCGTCTAAATTGACGGTGATAGTAACGATGGATCAATGTGGTTCAAAAGTGACAACATCGGGAACTAGTCCATGAAAAACGTCGGGGACTAAATTGATACAAGAAATAAACATCGGGGATTAATTTTAGGTTTTATCCCTAAAATGGAAGTAGTGAATTGAACAAAGGGTCCTATAGATCTAGGAATTGTAAATGGAATTGTTTATTTTATACCTAGCCCTTATCTCAAGTTCGCTTGAATCTGTTGAAAATTAAACCTTTTTTTTATACAAAAGATAGAAAAATACGTTGATTTATCGCCAGGCAATAGATAAATAGACCTGTTAGTTGGATGCTTATTGGGACATATAAATCGGATGGTGCATTATAGAAGAGGCGATATGATAAAGAGATTCATGAAAAGTTAAAGGGACCAACTACATTGCATAGAAAAAGTAACTGGTAACAGCTCTTGGGATACAGTTACAAGTTCCGTGAATGAAAATACAAGTATAAATTACACCGAAAAGTTTGGTTTTTTTTTTTTTTTTTTTTTTTTTTTCCGGGTTTGTAATGTATAAACTTGAGTCCGTTGGATAAACGAGTTGAAAAAGAATCACGGTAGGACTCTGCATCCCTTCCTCAAGATTATTTAAATATTGAAGCCAACGAGTAATAAATGTATAATTGCTGCTGCTGCTTCTTCTGAGAATCTTGAATGGTGGTAGGATGTAAAAAGTGCTAATCACTAAGGCAAAGTGAGTTGAAAGAGTTTGTTTAGTACCGAAGGGGGTAAAATCGGTGCTATGAACAAACACGAGCTCTATGACCCTCGCGCTCTTGAAGAAGAAACGTTAACAATGTTTCATCATCTCTCTCCGTCACGCACCTCTTGTACGGCACGAACCCTTTTCCCCATTCTTTTTTGCTTTGCTTCAACTTAACAGCTTCGGTATCTCCAATTAAAGACCCCTTTTCAATCTCCTCAGCCTTTTCTAATTCTATCTTGGAAAAATGTTTCCAAGGGGCTATTTCTAAGCAAGGCGTGGTGGTGGTGTAATAAGAGCATGCTAAAGTATTAGGATACCAAGGCATGATGTTGTGAGAGGCTGGAAGTTGCCAGAAATCGGAAAAGGATTCGTCTTTTGAGAAAATCCCGGAAATCATTTTCGATTTCTCCCCAGATTCCACGCACCCTTTTATATTATCCGCTACAACAACGGTCTTTCCAAACAGTTTGATGCTGCTGCCACGCGCCTTAGAATCAACGGTAGATTCTGACTCGTGAGGAAACAATTCAAACTTCTGCACAAACAGGGCAGGAAGAAGGATATTATCGGTAATGAATAAATAAATAAATAAACTTGTATTTCCTTTGCCGTAAATATTACCACGGTGGGCCTCTTGCTTCTCTCAACCGCTACATTATCATCCATTAACATGCTGTTTCCAGAGAGCTCATCGGCGTTACATCCAGCTGACGAAATGTGGGACCCGTGCATGTCAGCAGACAAAGCATCCAAATTCTCTGAACCAACCGCCGACAAAACCGACGTTGGAGAGTTCTCCTTCTCACGTACAACATCGTTCGATCCTTCGACGTGATGCGAATCGATTTGCTTGCGAGGATAAGGATGCAATGGCTTCTTCTTAGGGCGAGGAGGCGGGATCTCGATTGGGACCAAAGACAATTCGTAGTCAGAGCCCGAGTCCTTGGAGAGCTTAGCAAAGAACTTCTGCGCGTGGCTTCGAATCTGTATAGCTGTCTTCGTTCCGACATGCTCTGCATAAAGGAGCAATATGTGTTAATCGAATAATTTGAAAGAGTAGAAAAAACACCTTTTTACTCTTTTGTGAGAAAACCCCTATACCAAAAACTTTACCTTCGATTAGACGCCAAGCACGGCCGTATATCTTTAGGGCTTCGATGAACCTTTCATGTTCTTCCTCCGTCCACCTCTCTCTCTGTTTGGTAATGGTATAGGGTTTTCTCACCTAATCGTATAGAACAACAAACACACATGCACACGTCACGCTACTGCGTATCATTTCATAGCTTTTCGATGCAATCCATGATACTGTAATTAAGAAAAATAGGGTTTAATGCCGCGCGTGACGAAGAAGAACCTTTAGAGCACAGGCGTTTCCACGAGGGGATGAGCCCTTTGGTGGAGAAGCCATGGATGGTTCTACTTGTGAGCTGGCCACAGAGGACCCATCTCTGCTACCCTGGCCCTAAATCAATGGATAGCTTAGCACAAGAATGGCGAAGATTCAACAAGAAGGTCTCTTGAACATTGATTAAGTTCACAAGCCACATGGTGACATAACTCATGCAAGAAGCTGATTGTAATTAACATTTATAAATTCGTCTGATAAATACCCATTTAAGGACATCATGAAAATTTATCACAACATCTTTAAATAGTCTGTCTCATAAACTAGCAGCTTATGGACAAACGCAACAATAGGAACATATTCCAACGCACAGCTATCTACAGAAGAGGAAAGATCTAAACGTATTCAAGTAGATGAGACTAACAAAGTTAGAGAACACACTAAACCCACAAATTCATCAAGATTTGAGAGTGAATTAACGAGGAAACGAACATGGGCTTTTTCTTTCTTTATTTAGTTAAGAAACAGCCTACCTGAGCTTCAGCATCCATTAGCTCCAGCAAAGAGAAAGAGTGGGCCTTGATGCAAAAAGTGACGGACAATAGAGCTGTATACAGAGGAAAGAAAGAATACAGAGGGGAAAGAGGATGATGAGAGCAATGTGAAATGACAGGAGGGAGATTTGTTGGGAAAAGTACCAAAGAGACGAGACGTGCCACGGAGGACAATACTGGATTTTTTTATCAATATCCACCGAACAAACGCAGGCCACTATTTGATTTACCGGTAATAAAATATTCTTCGAAAGCTCCAGAAGATGGAAGTGTTTGTGGTCGAAATTAATCGGACCCGTGACACGCGTCCACCAGCGTGATGCTGTCGAAGAAAACCCAATCTTTTTTTGTGTTTCTAGTGACTTACCCACTCTGGGCTTAGCTGTCTTCATCTTTCTTCGCTCTATTGAGGTTTTATTTTTCCACCCTGTAATTTCATGTAATTATAAAACATACTGCAAAATGTTAACTTTGCACTTGCATTGTCTTTATTACTTTTTATGTACTTTCTTCCGCTTAATGTATTAGGTCCCATCCCATAGCAACCAATAAACTTTAAACCTATTATAAAGACTTAATATGAACATTATAACTGTTTTTATTTATTTATTTTTGTATTGGAATTTAGCTTAGAGTTTTTTACTGTTTACGTTACTGTACAAAATGAAAGACGCAGAAAGATCCTTCGCGTGGACAGGGAACCCTATAAATCCCTACGGGAACTATGATGATTGACAAGTCTACTGAGAAACATTATTTCAGCCGACAACATTAGCCATGAAATGCTTGGATAAGAACTTAAAGAAAAAGTGTAATTTGGTAAAGATGTAAGGGGGATAACTCAAGTTACACACAGAGAGCACGTGAGTGAGATAGTTTCATGGTGGACATCGAAACCCCCGCAAGATTTAAGGGCCTCAAAGATAGAAAGTAGATTTTTTTAGGACAATAACAAAATTGAATACTATCCTCAACTCAATTAGATATTATCTTTTATTTCTTTGTTCAACTGCTATTTATCTTTGAGCACTGATTGATATGCACGGACGTACTTGTGGCCGAGAATAAATATGAAATTTGTGTGATGCAATGCACTACTGTGCAACTATGGTGTCATCAAAGCTTTTGGACGTCTTTTCACTTTGGCAACTCGTGAAGATATATAAAAGAATGAAGAATGTGGAAAAAAAATCCTTACTGATTCTCGAATCGGCATAAAAATATTTCTATATTCTAACGAATATAGAAAATCATGGAAAAAAAAAAAAAACACATGATCAATATCATGAATAGGCAATAGTTTTCTATATTCCAATGAACCACACCGATTTATCACTGTTTTAGTCAATCCGTGCCTATAATGTTGGGAAAAATACCAATAAAATAATTCGAATCCAATGATGGTTATATTTTGGACTCACGACAGTTTATTAAGATAATATAAAGCCGAAATGACATCGAGAGAAAATACTAAATTTTTACGTGATTAAGCCAATACCGCCTACATCTATGGAGACAATAGTTTTAGTATATTGAGAATATTATATCATTCAAAATAACCCTTGTTTTTAAATCCAAACTCGAAACTCGTTATCTACCCGAGTAATGTTTTTATAACTACTCCAGTAAAATTACGCCCACTCTCAACCTTATCCAAACAAAATTTTTACCCTCTCTATATCTCTCTCGCACTAGAACTCTATAATTTGGGGTGTCTTAAATACGCGCTGAAGCTCTCTATTTATAGCAAACACAAAACTTCAATAAGTGTCATTGCTTGCATCACTTTCATCAATTTGAGACACATTTGCAGTTGAGGAGATAACAATGAATGCGCCAATCCACTTGTTTGCTAGGCGACACAATAATTCTCCCCTCCGACCGCATTCCACATCTTCTTCAACATCTCGAGACGCCCATTCCAGCGAGATTTCCCTCAACTCATCGATGTCTGAGTAATTATTATATATCACATTCACGTCCAGACGATATAAACTTCCTCACTCTTCTGCATTTGATAGGACCATTTACGCCATGCGTGATTTTCCAGACCCCCTGCTATGAAACTCCTATAGCCCTTGGAATCTGACCGGCTCAAGGATATTCAATTTCATGCAACTTTGGGACAAGTTCACACCACCCAAACTTGCGCACAACTCCGTCAACCATTTTGATATTCTCCGTTCCAACACCCAGAACAACACAACGATATCCATCGGCCCATGGAGATCGAAAAAACCTTTCGTATGTTCCAGAACGCATCAAAATTTTCTCTTGGAGCAATTTCGAATATAATATTTTTGTTCCTGAGAATGAGCGACATCATTAGAGACCGTGAGAAAGCCTCCAAGATAAATCGTGTGCTACCGCCGTTGTGGAATTTTCCTAGCTGCATGTCATTCTTCCTCCAAGTCGGATAGTTTCTCCTGATATGTCCCGGCTAACCACACTTGTAGCAGCACATGCTCTTCCGACCACCAGGATTTGGACCTTCTGCTCTCCCCAAATCTCGTGGCATATCACCTTCCCCTACGATCCTCTATGTGTATAGCCAACGCACGACCCCATCATAATTTTTTGTCTTATCTTTTCAAGCTCCAAAAGAGTTGATTCTACCATCTACCAGAGTCTCTTTTCCATACCAAATGATTGTAACCAAACTATCATCTGAATCAGGAAGCAAGGTTAAGAGTAAAAGGGTCTTACTTCTTCCTCTCCGACACATATTGACTCCAAATCCTTCCAGTCTTTTCCATCATTTTCCCCGGCTTTCCCTCGTCTCCCTTCAATGCTTTTATCCAAGCCTTGTTGAACGAGCAAATCCTTCACTCCTCTCTGCCGCAGAGTGAAACCTCCCGTACCATCAAATTATCGCCATTTAATGTTGTCATCCGTCGTTGTTATCCTTGTCGTGATTCAACAACCCCATCCCTAACATTACTAGTTAGATAATTCCCATCAAAGGCTAGCGACTTGCCTCCAAGACATAATTACTCTTCTAAGTAAGTTCCCATGAAGATCTGGTGGGATCACACCGGTTCCACTTATGCATCAATTACCTACACAAAACTTACTTACACAATACTGTTGCCACAAGTTACCAAAACTCCACCGTCGCACAAGTTCCGCCCGATATCGAGCATTTCATCAATGACAGCACATCTTGTACCGTCGTTTCTCATGAACGGAACACACAGACTGATCACCTTGTCAGGTAAACTTTCGACACAAGGCGTCGTATCATTGAACCTCGCTCTGATACTTGCTACCCCCAGACCGTTAAATATTTTTGATACATTTTCTAATGTGGAAGATCAGACACAACTGCAAACAGATAGCATACTCAAAATACCGGCAATGCTAGTCTTAACCACTTGATGGGGAAAATACATATAAAATAATCTGGACCTAATGGTGGTTATATTTTTTACCCTCGGCAATTTATCGGGATAATATAAAAGCCGAAATTACACCGAGAGATAACACGATATTTTTACGTGGTTCGACCAAAACTGCCTAACTTCGCGGAGAGACACCAGTTTTACTATATTGAGAATATTATACCATACAAAATAACACTCATGTTAAAGTCCGAACTCGAGACCCCTTAGCCACCTGGGTAATGTTTTTGTACCTACTCCCAGCTACCCAAGTAAAACCACACCCGCTCTCACCCTTTTTCACCCCAACATGGATAAGTTTTACCCCCTCTCTATCTCTCTCGCACTAGAACTCTTCATTTTGGGGTGTCTGAAATACGTTGCTGAAGCTCTCTATTTATAGCAAACCCAAAACTTCAATAAGTGTCATCGCATGCATCACTTTCATCAATTTGAGAGGCATTTGCAATTGAGGAGATAACAATGAATGAGTCAACCCACTTGTTGTTTGCTTGGCTTGACACAACATATAATTCGATCGTTCCGGCCGCGATATCGCCTGCAGCAATGCTAAATGCATCGCACCCAAAACTTTAGCATTAAGGCTGCCTTTCTGGCCGATATAACGTCGTCCCGACAAATCATGTTGCGAACTGGACTTGCTCCCGTGGTTCCAACCCAATTTTTGATCGAACACACCCGGGCCCGCAGGTGTATTAAAGAAATAATAATAATAATATATTTATGAAAATATTTTTAGATTAATCAAACAAAAAGTTATTAGTGGTAATAGTCAGCAATATGTTGCAACATAACAAGTATTCAAATTCCTCAATCAAAACACAACACCAGAGTCAAAGAATGAAGTTGCGTATGAATAATGTCCACCCAGATAGATGTAACATATTCGTACGAAGATGATTCTAAAAAAATAGTTGTATAAAAGAAAGAAGACCGTTCCTTTCTTTCTTCAATAGTACAACATGACCACCCTCTTCACATTCTCCGTCACAGCAACTGAGGCAAAGGCCTAACGGAGGAAGCATTAGACACGGCTGGAACTGAAGTAAAAAATACGCCTAAGAGGGGGGGGGGGGGGGGGGTGGGTGGGGGTTAATTAGGCTGATAAAAATTTAGCTTCTTCTTTTTCAATCACTTTAGATTTGATATTCTAGAAACGTTTCTTTTCTAAGTTAATACTTTTCAAAGAATGTTTCGTCGGTCATCTCCTAGTTGCGTCGGATGTATATTAGATATATCTCACGAAAATATAAAGAGTTGAAAGTAACGTGAGACATGATTTTTATAGAGATTATATCCCCAATCAGGGTTTACTCCTCTCCTTGAGGTTTGTTCCTCAAGAGTTAATCAATCACTATAATGTTACCTTAGTCGGTTACAAAACTGATTGATTATGCCCAATACACAAACCGAAACAAGTCGAACACTAGACACACTAGGTTACCGCACGCCGAGTTTTGCTCCAGGGAATCTCCAATTCCCGATAGGAAACAGCTCGCTACCGAAGGGCCCCCGGAACACAGTCCTTCCCTTCACGTGCGCGTAAACGTCGACCTTGCCTCCTTCGTGTACCTCACGTCCGAAGACAGAATGTATGGTGTGGAGGATTTGATCACTCAGTACGCTCAGAATCGCAAATGATATCTCAATGCATATACTTCCATTCGGGATGATATTTTTCATAACGACACTTACCATATGTGATATCCAGCTAGCATCATATAAAGTCAATCAATCAGAATCTTTTCCTTTTATGGTTTCTTAATTTCAGCAATAAGAACCCCAATTGATTTTTTCATATTAGATCAAGTAGAATGCATGCATGGATTATCGATATGATTTATTCCCAGAATAGATAAGTTCAAACGGATATTGCACATTCAATGTTTAGACAACATACTTTCCATATATAGATCAACATGATATCTCACACGATTTAGCATAATTAGTACAGTGTATCTGTAATCAGATATTCCCTAGCATGTGAGATATCTATAACATGTGATCACATAGTTTTGCCAATTAAGCACATAATCACATGTATATCAAACATTCGACATTTTGCAATGATTAAGCCTGTAAAGCATGCATAGTCGAATATTATCATATACTTAGACATTTTAATATTTCAGAATCGAATTGCTCAAGTTATGCTCTAATTACATAGATCATCAAAATTCTTCAAAGCGTATAGACCAAAAAGGTCAACATTCTCCCCCTTTTTGATGATGACATGTAATTAATGCATCACAGAAGCATGTAAGCATATTCGATCATGCAATTTCAAACGCATATGTCTAAGTACCTTATGAATCAATCAGAGCATATTATTTTTCAGTATATCAAAAGTAAAGTATATATGCTCCCCCTGCCTAAATGCAGATATTTCATGGAACATGCATGTATATATCATTGATGGAAATTACTCCCATGTCTAAGTGCAGATATCACATGTAACATGCAGAGATATATCACAAATGAGTTTCGAATTTACCAGTTCGTGTGCTTCCACTGCCTAAGTGTGCATTTTCCAAACATGGTTCATGCAGCAAACACTTATAAAAACACAACAATTAGTAAACACAGATAAGCATCATAGATATATCTTCAAAATATAAATGAGTTCCATAAGTACTGATCCATTAAACAACTATATGACTCCACGACACCACACATTAATTACCTTAATTTCTCCCCCTTCAACATCAAAAAGAGGGAGTGACCAACCACACAAGCAACACAGACTTAAAACGAGCACCACCTAAGAGAAGAGCTAAGAGCAGGATATCATAAGGGAAGACAACCTAAAAGCTGGTATCACTATTGTATGAAACATATGAATTTCATTCAATTCAATGATAATTCAAATGAAGTATGTGATGTGTACCTGCTGCTAAACAACATAGAATAAAGTTTCCCACTAGCTCAAGCCATACTTTTGCTTGTTTTGAGTTACTCCATGTTGACATTTGAGGTCCGTACAAACACACTACACACAATGGTGATCACTATTTCTTGACCATTGTTGATGACCATAGTCGATCCGTTTGGACATTTCTCATGCCTTTGAAGTCACATACATCCAGCCTTCTAACCAAATTTCTGAAACTTGTCAAAAATCAATTTCAAACCTCGGTGAAAATTATCAGAAGTGAAAATGGCATCGAATTTACTAGCAGCCAGTGTCAGAATCTGTTTCATGAACGAGGCATCATACATAAAAAAACTTGGCCCTATACTCCTCAACAAAATGAGATTGTTGAGCGAAAACATAAACAGCTCTTACAAGTGGCTCGAGCTCTCATGTTTCAATCTCATTAATCAAAACAATATTGGGGTGAAGCCATCCTCACGGCCACATATCTCATTAACCGATTACCTACATTCACACTTCATTGGAAAAAGTCCCTATGAAATTTTCAATAAGAGAATACCTGATCTCAGTCATATTAAATCATTTGGTTGTCTTTGTTTTGCTGCAAGTACATTGCCATACAAAGACAAATTCAGTCCTAGAGCCATCAAATGTGTGTTTTTAGGATATCCTTCGGGTCAAAAGGCCTACAAAGTTCTTGATATTCAAAGATGTGATATATTAATATCAAGGTATGTGATGTTTCATGAAAATGTATTCCCATTTCATACACCTGATGATCATAATATCTCTCTTCATAATCACAACAGCATCCTCCCATTTCCAGTACCTGATATGTCATTTATTGATCCTTTTACTACATATGTTACATCTCATGAATATGATCACATCCATTCTCCTCATTCTGTCACAAATATTCCCACCCAATTATGTGAACCTATTGATCCTGAACATGTACTTGTGTCAAACTCTGAGTCACACTCTGATCCTGAACCTGCACCATCTTCATCCCTCATACCCGCCCACAGAACAAGCTCTAGAACCAAAAAAAAACCCCACTGAATGGCAGAATATGTGTCTTATAATGTACAAGATGGTAATGCAACTCCTGCTAGCTGCAGTATGTTAAATTCCTTACCCCGTACTCCTCACACTTATCCTTTTGTTATTGATCATTACTTATCTCCTAAGTACATGTGTTTCTTGGCTAATCTGCACCATTTGAAAGAACCACATACCTATGAAGAGGCTAGAAATTCAAGGGAATGGGTACAAGCCATTGATGCCGAGTTAGAGGCTCTAGAAAGAAATGAAACATGGGATATTGTTGATCTACCTGTTAGGGATATGCCCTCGAATGCTATACGAGGATTGGATATGTATAGGGCATTAGCTTATTTATCATTCGATTGTCAATGTAATCAAACATTGTTTTGCGTATTAATAAAGGCATTATTCGTTTATTGGTTATATGAGTTCTTTACTTATCATCGGGTAAACCAATAAATGAATAAATCCAAATGTGTCGAGTTGAGTCACTGTTCTCGATGGGTACGAGAGAGGAAGGCACCAATGGACTCTTAACTTCGAACATAAAATGTCCATAAGCCTTAGGTTTCAGTTGGGTGCTGGAAAACCAATCATGGCTTATTTTAGATGACTTATCGTGTGCCGATATACCGCTTGGAAGCGGAAGTCATGACTTGTGATACGAGTCGAATCAAGGGATTGAATCGTTTCATGGACACTGACTCGCAGGTCGTACGATCAAACATGGCTTATTACTCAAGGACTGTCAATGATCGACGACAAAAACTATAGTAGTCTGCTTGAACCTTAGATCGAAAGGGGCTTTGACGGAGTTGACTTTGAAGTATTGACTATCACTGATTTCGCTAGATCCGATTTGCTATTGCATGGGTCAGCGGGACAGATGCGGTCTTGATGGATATTTGTGATTGCCGGGCTTGACAGCGGGACATATGGTAATAAAAATATTTGGAATATTATTTATTAAAACTAAAATTCGAATTTATATTTTATATAAATTTCGAAATTTATTTACCATATTTGAAGATATTTTAATATCTTAGTTAGTTTTCTATTTATAGTATGCTCCTTTAATAGAATTCTGAATTCAATTAGGAGAGATATTTTGGCAAGAATATCTCTTATATTTAGGAACAAATATTTCGAGATTTTAGCCTTGTTTAGGGCTGAAAATTTCGTCCTCCCCTACTATAAATAAGGGTGAGACCCTCGTAAAAAAAAAAGACACGAGAAGAGAATCGACGCGAAATTTCTCGACCCGAGAATCGAAACACGAACACACAAACGCAAACCACTCTCCCGAGCGATGGATCAATTCTCTCTAGCCATCTTTGGAGAATCGAAACCGTGGTACACTGCGAGGTCGGCGTGACGATCTAGACGATACCCAACACGACCGCGGCCGACGACGCAATCGACGAGGAGCTGCCACTCGCTTCAAAGGTAATCTCGCACGGGTATGACCCGCCCTATTACGTGTCCACGTGATTAGAGTTTTCGATCCAAGCTGCGAAGGAACCCGGAAAAAATTTTATTCCGCACCGTATCCCGGGGCGTTGCGTCTCGGGTACAAACCGGGACCTTTCCCAACAGTGGTATCTGAGCTAGGGCTCGTGATCGGAATCATAACATGATTAAATCGAAACGAGGCTCCTGGAAGACGATCGAAAAGTCAACGCACTAGGCGCGTGGGGCTGCTCGATGCGTCGCTTGCCAACCCACGACCACCATACCGCTCGACGCGGTCGAAGGCACCACCGCCGAGATGCTGTGACACGCAGACAGCCGCACGCGCAACCGCGGGTTCGGGCAACGAAGACCCGAACCCCCGCGCCGCTGCCTCGGGCAGCGGCACACCGCTGTTTGATGGTGGTGCCACCTCTGACGGACAGCCGCGTACCCGCACGAAACTGTAGCTACCGGGACACGACGGCCGCCTAGGGTTTTTCGCCCAAAAACCCTAACGGGCCTTTTTATCGGGCCTGGCCCATTTAAGGCCCAAATTGTCGGTTTCGGTTAGAATTCATGAAATTGTCAACGTGCTCGTTATGATTATGATTTAAGGCACACTTACGGGTTTAGGATTTCTATTTGGTTTTCCGGGTTATTTGTAAAGGGTCTCGTCCCCCCGGGTTGTATTTGTCTTTTACGGGTTGTTTGGGACTGATGATCCCCCGTGTTGTACTTCAAAGTCTTTATTAGATTAGGCTTAGTTTAGAATACACGAAGCTGTTCGACGGTTGACGACTCCCCGGGAGATGATGACTTGGTGGACGATCGACGACTTGGAGGCCGTTCGAATGATGAAGGGCGATTGTCGACTTCAAAGCCCATACGGAGAACCGATGATTTTTTGAAGCCACATACACATAATTCACGTAATAGGGCTAGAATATAAATAACCCGTTCGTGTTGCCTTGTAGTTTATTTTCCTAGGGTTAATTTACTACTTACGTGCGTGTCGATTTGTGAAATGATATGCATGCTTTATGTGCTCTTATGTGAAAAAGGTTTTTTCTCTCGTTTGATAAATACTAAGTGAGAAAAGGAATTGGGTTCCTGTCTTCTATCATGCTTGAGATGTCTGGTGTTAGGGAGATTGTACGGTTTGTTCCGAGTAAGTTGGCGCCGTACATCAAGCCCTAACATTAGCGTTTCGGGTTCGTTTGACGACGCTCACCATAGCATATTCCGCCCCACGAAGCGTAAGGCAGCAAGGCGGAATTCAAATGTGCGGTTAGAGCATAAGTTGATTAGGTTGCACTTAGACAGTTATACCCAAAATGCAGGGTTAGCCGTGAGGGTCACTAACTGAGACAAAGATAGTTGAAATACTCATAGGATGGGTTCGAGTGAAACTCGACTTCGATCGATTAAGCAGGCCAAATATTGCGTTAAAGGCTGAGGCATGTCTAATCGAGTCGGGGACCTCAACTCCACTATGAAACTACTCAACGAAGTTTCTGAAATTCTTAAATCGGGAGAATAGAATTTTCGAGAAAAATAGTGGGAGTCAAGCGAAACGAAAAGTCCGTGTTTGCGCTTGATGAATGATAGAATAAACCTAACTATGTGATCTTTATCTTCTGCAGAGTTATTTTCTTTCTAGTTACTATGATGATTTTAAACATGCTGCTTGAAAAGAACCATTTGGCAGGACCAAACTACGTGGACTGGCTCCGTAACCTCAGGATAGTTCTAGGTATGGAGTCTTAGACTTATGTCCTCGATTCCCCTACACCGCAATTGCCATGGACTGATGCGAGTGACGACGACCGGGCTGCGTATGTCAAGTGGCAAATAGACGAGCCAAAGGTCAAGGGCTATATACTCCTATCCATGAGCAATGAGTTGCAGCGAAGCCACTCGGAAATGGAAGTGGGCGCCATTTTGCTTCATTTGAAGGAGCTCTTTGGTGAACACTCCAAAAGTGCTCGCTACTCTTTGACAGAGCAACTGTTTCATTGCAAAATGGATGAGGGCAGCGACATTAGAGAACATGTGCTGAAAATGATCGGTTTGATCGAGAGACTCGATGCACTCGACTTCCTCATGGACAATGAGCTCCAAAACGATCTCGTGCTCCAGTCACTGCCGGCTTCCTTTAATCCCTTCATTGTGAATTATAATCTGAATAGGGTCGAGATGACATTAACTGAGTTGATGAGCTAGTTGTCAACGGCCCAAACTCAGATGAATTATAATCCTTGTTGCGACTTATAAGACTCAGAAGTCGATTAGAAAGAAAAAGTCGGACCAGCCCATTTCACTGTCTAAAGGCGCCAAGCCCACGGACAAATGCCTTCACTGCAATGAGCTCGGCCATTGGAAGCGCGATTGCCCGAAGCTAGCCGCCTCAGGTAAAGAACTTTATGTTTTAGAAACTAATTGTTCTATGACTGTGTACTCCACTTCATGGATCCTAGACTCAGGAGCTAGCGCTCACATTTGTGTTTCAAACCAGGGTCTGGAACGAAGTAGGAGGTTGGCGGATCGAGAGGTCATGATCAACGTAGGAAGCGGACATAGTGTGCCAGCGACCCACATTGGATCAAGAACTCTTGTTTTATCTAGTAGACATAAGTTATTGCTTTCTGATTGTTTAGTATTGCCCAGAGGGCTTAAGAATATTATTTCTATGCCCGTTTTGAGCGGAAACGGATATGAGTTCCGCTTTAGTAATAATATTTGCGATATTTATTTTGGAAATAAATGCGTCGGAAGTGCAACTTTACTTAACGGATTATATTATCTAAATGTCAAAGATAAAACTGAATCTGTGAACACAATTACCAACAAACGAAAATTAGAGACCAATATGAGACAATTGTGGCATCTTCGACTTGGTCATGCAGGAGATCAAAAATTCGTGAGTTGGAGAAAAATGGCATGATTAAGCCGTTGGGTTCGGACCCTTATCCGACTTGCGAATCATGTATCCTTGGAAAGATGACTAAGTCTCCCTTTACCGGGACTTTCCAAAAAGCCACAGAACTTCTCACTTTGATTCATACAGACGTTTGTGGGCCATTCGGGGAAGCGGCTCGAGGTAATTTCCACTACTTTATTACCTTCACCGACGATCATTCAAGATTTGGGAAGGTATATCTTATGAGATACAAGTCTGAAGCCCTTGATAAGTTCAAGGAATATAAGGCTTTAGTAGAAAAACAAACTGGGAATCATATAAAGGCCATTCGATCTGATCGAGGTGGCGAGTACATGAGTCTCGAGTTTGACGAGTTCTTGAAAGAGAACGGGATCATTTCACAGATGACACCGCCGGGAACACCACAATTAAATGGTGTGTCCGAACGCAGAAATCGAACGCTGTTGGACAAGGTTCGATCAATGCTAAGTTACACAGACCTGCCACTGTCGTTGTGGGGTCATGTGTTATTAACCGCAACTCACGTTTTAAACCGAATCCCTTCTAGTTCTGTCGACCAGATCCCTTATGAAATATGGACTGGTAGAAAGCCCAGTTTGAACCACATAAGAATATGGGGTTGCCCCGCTTTTGTGAAAAAGCTCAGGACAGAAAAATTGGAATCGAGAGCTGTGAAAGGACGTTTTGTCGGGTATCCTGAGGATTCCATGGGATACAAATTTTACTTCCACGACGATCAGAAAATCGTTGTAGCCCTTCAGGCTCACTTTCTCGTAGAAGAGTTCGTTCGAGAAGGTGGAGTGGGTCGTGAAGTAACTCTTGGAGAAACGACAGAAACGATTTCACAAACTCCAGTGTTAGAAGACACCGTAGAGCAGTCCAAAATGCAATCAGAGTTGTGCAGGTCTGGTAGAGTATCTCGCCAGCCTGAGAGATATGGAATGGTACGCGTCGAGCACGGGGATGCTGCGACGGGGGGTAACGTCGGGGACGACCCCGCTACCTATGACCAGGCAATGACGGATATAGACTCCGTAAGATGGCTTGAAGCTATGCAAGTCGAAATGGATTCAATGCACGAAAATCAGGTCTGGACACTTGTTGATCTTCCCGATGGTTTTAGACCCATTGGATGTAAGTGGATCTTCAAGAAAAAGATTGGATCAGACGGACTGGTGGATACATACAAAGCTAGGCTTGTAGCGAAAGGTTATAGTAAAAAAGAAGGAATTGACTAAGAGCTACAGATTCATAAAGAACGAAGATGAACCATGCGTCTACAGAAAAAGCAGTGGGAGCAAGATATTGTTCCTCGTATTGTACGTCGATGACATCCTTTTGATAGAAAACGATATTGGGATGCTCTCGATGATGAAAACATGGCTTTCGACCGAATTCTCCATGAAAGACTTGGGAGAAGCGACCTATATCCTAGGAATTCGTGTCTATAGGGATAGAACGAATAAGATGTTAGGGCTCTCCCAAGCCCTATACTTAGAATAGGTCCTGAAACGATATAACATGGACAATTCTAAGAAAGGGTTCTTACCTATGGGGCATGGGATACATCTCTCCAAAGCTATGTGTCCTCAAAGTGAGGCAGATAAAAAAGAGATGAATGGAATCCCCTATGCATCCGCAGTGGGTAGCTTGATGTACGTGATGCTTTGCACGCGACCTGACATAGCATACGCTGTGAGCGTAGTCGTCGATTTCAAGCCAACCCAGGTAAAGAACACTGGACAGCAGTCAAGAATATCCTCAAGTATCTTAGAAGAACAAAGGATATGATGCTGGTCTATGGAAATGGAGAATTAGAAGTGGAAGGATATACGGATTCGGATTTCCAGTCAGACGTGGACGACCGAAAATCCACTTCAGGTTTCGTCTTTACACTCAACGGTGGAGCAGTATCTTGGAAAAGTTCCAAGCAGAGCACAACTGCTGATTCCACCTGCGAGGCTAAGTACGTAGCCGCCTCAGAGGCCGCTAAAGAAGGAGTTTGGATGAGAAAGTTCTTGGAAGAACTGCAAGTGGTTCCGATTGCCGAAAAACCACTGCCACTGTGGTGCGACAATAGTGGTGCAATCGCGCAAGCGAAGGAACCAAGATCTCACAGTAAATCCAAACACATAGAAAGAAAATACCACGTGTTACGTGGATTCGTTGAGAGTGGCTACATAGCCGTCCAGAAGATTGCGACTGCGAACAACGTGGCCGACCCATTTACCAAGCCTTTATCTCAGGCAGTACTGAACAAACATCTCGAGAAGATGGGTATTAGATACAACAACGCATGACATTGAGTGCAAGTGGGAGATTGTTAGGGATATGCCCTCGAATGCTATACGAGGATTGGATATGTATAGGGCATTAGCTTATTTATCATTCGATTGTCAATGTAATCAAACATTGTTTTGCGTATTAATAAAGGCATTATTCGTTTATTGGTTATATGAGTTCTTTACTTATCATCGGGTAAAGCAATAAATGAATAAATCCAAATGTGTCGAGTTGAGTCACTGTTCTCGATTTGTACGAGAGAGGAAGGCACCAGTGGACTCTTAACTTCGAACATAAAATGTCCATAAGCCTTAGGTTTCAGTTGGGTGCTGGAAAACCAATCATGGCTTATTTGTAGATGACTTATCGTGTGCCGATATACCGCTTGGAAGCGGAAGTCATGACTTGTGATACGAGTCGAATCAAGGGATTGAATCGTTTCATGGACACTGACTCGCAGGTCGTACGATCAAACATGGCTTATTACTCAAGGACTGTCAATGATCGACGACAAAAACTATAATAGTCTGCTTGAACCTTAGACCGAAAGGGGCTTTGACGGAGTTGACTTTGAAGTCTTGACTATCACTGGTTTCGCTAGATCCGATTTGCTATTGCATGGGTCAGCGGGACAGATGCGGTCTTGATGGATATTTGTGATTGCCGGGCTTAGACCGCCGAGTACGGATTCATAGTCTCGCAAGTAATCGAGACAAGTGTCCTATGAGAATGACGACGGGAAATTACAAAATCCTTGGCCAAGGTATTAAACTAACTCATGTTAGACATGGAGGGTAGTTTGGTAATTTGCCTCGTGTCATTTTATCATAGTATCGAGTTTAGTGAGTTTGACAAATACCATGGCTCTCACTCGATCGGGACACAGCTGAAGGGTTTGTACGTAGTACTATAATCTATAGTTAGGTTCTGGAATAGACTAGTTCGAAATTCGTGCTCAAGTCGGGATCTGTCCGGTACTGCGGGATTGGCTAGGCACCTACCGGACTCTTGGATTCCTCCCTTGCCGATTGAGTCGAACCTAGAGAGTCGGGCTTAAAAAGGATCATCAATGTGTACCGAGAAGGAGAGATTGTGTTTTGGGCCTTAACGGGCCTCGGGTCGTTATGCCACGCCTTATTGGGCCTCGGGGTCATTAAGTGGACCGAAGTCGGACTTCATATGAAACTAACTTTAAGACTTAGGCTTGGCTAAGTGCTTAGAAAGACTTGAGGGAAGAATTGGAATTCAACCCTAAGCCGAGAAATTCGAAAAATGCCTTAAAGGGTATTTTCGTAATTTACAAATATGGTAATAAAAATATTTGGAATATTATTTATTAAAACTAAAATTCGAATTTATATTTTATATAAATTTCGAAATTTATTTACCATATTTGAAGATATTTTAATATCTTAGTTAGTTTTCTATTTATAGTATGTTCCTTTAATAGATTTGAATTCAATTAGGAGAGATATTTTGGCAAGAATATCTCTCATATTTAGGAACAAATATTTCGAGATTTTAGCCTTGTTTAGGGCTGAAAATTTCGTCCTCCTCTACTATAAATAAGGGTGAGACCCTCGTAAAAAAAAAGACACGTGAAGAGAATCGACGCGAAATTTCTCGACCCGAGAATCGAAACACGAACACACAAACGCAAACCACTCTCCCGAGCGACGGATCAATTCTCTCTAGCCATCTTCGGAGAATCGAAACCGTGGTACACTGCGAGGTCGGCGTGACGATCTAGACGATACCCAACACGACCGCGGCCGACGATGCAATCGACGAGGAGCTGCCACTCGCTTCAAAGGTAATCTCTCACGGGTATGACCCGCCCTATTACGTGTCAACGTGATTAGAGTTTTCGATCCGAGCTGCAAAGGAACTCGGAAAAATTTTTTATTCCGCACCGTATCCCGGGGCGTTGCGTCTCGGGTACAAACCGGGTACCTTTCCCAACACTACCAAAGGACAAGAAAGTTATCGGGTGCAAGTGGGTTTTTAAAGTCAAGTGTAAGGCTGATGGAACTGTGGAAAGACATAACCCCCGTCTTGTAGCCAAGGGATACACTCAAACCGAAGGAGTGGATTATTTTGATATTTTTGCACCCGTTGCTAAAGTTGTCTCAGTTATAATTATTATTGCTCTTGTAGCAGCTTATTGTTGGGCGTTGGAGCAATTGGATATCAACAATGCATTTCTTCATGGTGTCTTGGATGAGGAAGTCTACATGAAACTACCTCCTGGATATCACACGGATGAGGCCAATAAAGTTTGCAAACTTAAGAAATCTCTGTATGGTCTTAAGAAGGCATCACAACAATGGAACTCACAGCTTACATCTCAGCTTCAATTATACGGATTCATCTAGTCCCACACGATCATTGTCTTTTCATTCTCAGAAAAGATTCTGTTTTCATAGTACTACTCGTTTATGTTGATGATGTCTTGATAACTGGTTCTTCTATTTCTGAGATCACACAGGTGAAGCAGTTCCTTCATTTCATTCACCATAAAAGACCTTGGCCATGCCAATTTCTTCCTTGGAATAGAAATTACACGAACACCAGATGTAATCTATCTCAATCAACGTAAGTATGTTCTTCATCTTCTAACTACGATTGAGATGAGTGGTTCGAAGCCTTCAAGCACTCCATTGCCTAAAAATCATTCATTTCCTCACCAAGATTCTTGCGGGCCTTTGCTGAATAATGCATCAAAGTACATGACATTGGTTGGTCAAGTCCTATATCTTGGGTTTACAAGACATGATATTGCCTATGTTGTGCAGCAATTGAGCCAACACACGCATGCTACACATCACATTGGGTTTCTATGCTTCATGTTCTTCGATATCTAAATTCTCATTCATCGCAAGGCTTGTTTTATTCGGCTGAGAACAACATGCATCTATCTGCGTATAGTAACTCGGATTGGGCCATGTGTCATGTCTCTCGGAGGTCTCTCACTGGATTTTGCATTTTCTTTGGGAATTCTCTTGTTAGCTGGAAGGCAAAGAAGAAAAATACCATATCACGATCTTCAGCAGAGGTTGAATATAGAAGTCTTGCAGCCACTGTTTGTGAACTCCAGTGGATCACTTATTTGTTGAAAGATTTGCAGATTCATGTCTCCATACCAATCCCTCTATGGTGTGACAACAAAGTAGCAATCCATATATCTGAGAATCCGGTATTTCACGAACGGAAAAAGCACATTGAGATCGATTGTCACATGATTCGGGATCAATACAAACAGGGTTTCATCTCCTTGCATAATATTTCATCCCATCTGCAACTCGCTGACATATTCACTAAATCGTTTAGCTCTCATGTGTTCTCATCTTTAACTTCCAACTTGGGCTTGATTTCCGCCAAGCACCAACTTGTGGGGGAGGGGGGGATGTAGTGAATATCGCTAATGATGATATGGATGACAGCGTGGCAGCTGATTCACGAGCTCAAGATCACACTTAGACTAAACTGTGGCATTTTATTTATCTTTACAGCTCTAATTGTTAGTTAGTTAAGCAAGTAGTTAAATAACGTTTTGTATATATCGATGTAGTCAACACATCAAACACAATGAGAGTTCTAATTAAAAAATAATTTTCTGCAATTCCTCTTCTTCTTCACAAAGTATATGGACTCAGGTGGACCCGAGTCATCAAATAATTCCAGCTCAACATGACAGCTCAACATTTTGTTTATTAATTGGAATTAGTTCTTTATTTCTTTTTTATTTTCTGTAATTGTAGAAGGTATTTAAAAGAGCTTTGGACTCAATGTACAGAACATAACGAAATAACACTTCGCAGATTTTTCCATCGCCCTCTCTCTCTGTTTTTTTGCTTAATCGACATGGTATCAGAGCAAGATCCGTCGATTTTTACCTGAAATCTACATTAGGTTTCTTAAGTTACTGCAGTTTCTAAATCGCTCGATTCAGCATAACTCGGAATAGCATCGATGGAGGAAGAAAATCAACCTGAAGTCGTTGCGTCTTATATGGAGGAAAACTATCAGCTTCATGGATCAGACAATCCAGGGATGATGATAGTGTCGACTCCCCGAACTTCGCGCAATTATACTGTCAGGAGAAGATCGATGATGGAGGCACTTGAAGCAAAGATGAAAATAGTTCATCGACGGAACGCACAAGAAGCCTGACATCAATTCACCATATTATAGGAAGTGGCGGAAAGTAAATAGCATAATTATCGGTTGGATTAAGAGTTCGATGTCTAAAGAGATCGTGAGTGACTTCATGTTCATACACGAAGCGGAACAGCTGTGGAAAGAGATCGAGGAACGATACGGTACTTCGAATCTATCTCTGGTTTTTGAAATCAAACAGGAAATATCTTTCCTGAAACAAGGAAATATGTGTGTAGTAGATTATTACAATACTATTCGGAGCATATGGAATCAATTGGACCAATTGAGGCCTCCAATTGATGTCCAAGGTGCTGCTAAAATCAAATTTGAAGAGAGGGAAATTGAGGATCGATCTTTGCAATTTTTGATGGGGTTAAGTGATGTGTATGAGTCTGAGAGAAGTCAATTGTTGTTCCATGATAAACTGCTACCGGTGAACAAGGTATATGGAATGATTGTGGAGGCCGAAAAACATAAGGAGGTGACACTGCGCATGACTGCAGCTGGTGAAAATATTGCAATGCTGGTGAAAAATATGAATATGGGATTAGATATGTCTAGCAAGGGGGGCCGAGATTGGACATAGTTAGATTTTATTGAAAACAGATAGAGTATAAGACGTTGAAATTCTGCATATTCTATTACATGTGTTTGCCAATATTTATACAAAGAGAAACATAACTGTAAGTAATGCTTGCTAACAGTTACACCGGTCGTGCATATCCTTCCATTCTAACTGCTCTGCTTACCTGGATTCGAAGATATCCTAACATCCCCCCTCAAACTCGAGGGTACCATTTGGACACCGAGTTTGTCACGCAGAAAAAGAAAGCGGGAGTGAGCAAGAGGTTTAGTGAACAAATCCGCCACTTGATCATACGAAGGAACGTAGCGAATGTCAAGCTCACGATTAAGAACCTTATTACGAACAAAATGAACATCGATCTCTATGTGTTTTGTCCTGGCATGAAAAACAGGATTAGAGGCCAAAGCACTTGCACTCATATTATCACACCAAGTAATAGGAGTGCCAATATCAGGGATGCCAATTTCGTTAAACAGTGATTGTATCCATGTAATTTCAGCAGCTACATGTGCTAGCGCACGATATTTAGCCTCCGTACTTGAGCGAGCAACAACACTTTGCTTTTTCGAAGACCATGAAATCAACGTCTCACCAAGATACACACAATAGCCAGCAACGGAACGACGATCATCGGGACATGAGGCCCAATCAGCATCTGAAAAACCCATCAGATTGATATGTTCAGTGCGTTGAATATGTAATCCAAGATGAAGAGATCCTTGAAGATATCTGAATACATGCTTTAATAGTCTCCAATGTGCGTCGGTAGGTGCTGATAAAAATTGACTTAATCGATTGACAATAAAAGCAATGTCTGGCCTAGTATGAGTAAGATATTGAAGACCACCAACAGCACTGTGATACATTGAAGGATTAGGTAAAGGACTGCTCTCAGTTGCACTAATGAGTTTGCCTGTGCTCATAGGTGTTGGACACGACTTACATCGTTCCATATCAAATTTGGACAAAAGATCGATAATATAGCGCGTTTGAGTAAGAAACAAACCAGACTCATTCCGGCGCACCTCAATGCCAAGAAAGTGATGAAGATCACCAAGGTCTTTGAGAGAGAACATTTGATTTAGCTGCTGAATCAAATTCTGCAAAGAACATAGATCATTACCTGTAATGATAATATCGTCAACATAAATAAGAGCAAAAATCACGTGTCCGCTGCTCCGATAGAAGAAAAGAGATGAATCACACTGAGATTGCACGAAATTCCAGCTGCAAAAGGTTTGTATCAAACGATCATACCAAGCGCGGGGCGCTTGTTTCAAACCATAAATTACCTTGTCAAGTTTACACACATGCTGTGGCTTTTGCGAATCAATGAACCCCTCAGGCTGACTCATATATACGCATTCAGACAGTTTTCCATTCAAGAAGGCGTTGTTGACATCAAGTTGCTTAATATGCCAATTTTTCGAAACAGCGATGGTGAGAATGATTCGAATCGTTGACACTTTTACGACAGGACTAAATGTCTCAGAATAATCGACCCCTGGTGTTTGAAGATATCCCTTCGCAACCAAGCGCGCCTTATATCGCTGTACAGAACCATCAGCATTGTATTTGAGACGAAAGACCCATCTATTCCTCACTACATTCATGTCTGAAGAGAAAGGAACCAAATGCCATGTCTGATTCTTGGCAAGAGCAGCTAATTCTTCATGCATAGCAGCTGTCCAATTTTCATCTTGAAGTGCCTCTTTCACTAACGTTGGCTCAAATACGGAAGACGGAATTTTTGTCTGAACAAGAGCCTTTGGTTTGAAAATTCCAGCTTTTCCTCGTGTAATCATTCCATGAGTCTCTGCATACTGATTTGATGTTCTTGTTGTATCAGAAACAGAAGTATGAGAATCAACTTGCTCTTCATTCATATTTGAGGGCGTAATAGACTCCAGCAAAGTATTTTGGTCTTGCTGTTCTGAAATGGCTTGTGTACCAGATGCACAAGAGGTCTCCATCTCACTTGGTTGATTTGAGAGGTTGTCACTCTGATGTTGTAAGTTTTCAGACTCGGTTGGTGCAGCTCCTTCCTCAAGAGACGTTTGTTGATGAGTTATATCAATAAAATCTTCACCTGTAGACTTGAAGAAAGGAACAGACCAACTAGATTGGGGTGAAAGAGTTAAAACGTCACCTTTGGGTATCTGATTTGTAAGAAACTTTGAATTTTCAAAAGGAGAATCATTTTCATTGGAAATAACATTTCTAGAAACAAAAATTCTTCCACTCGGACTTAAACAGAGATAACCTTTGTGACTTTGACTATATCCTAAAAAGACACTTTTGACAGAATGGAACTGAAATTTGTTACTCTGATATGGCCTTAGACATGGAAAACATGCACACCCAAACACTTTAAGAAAGTTGTAGTTTGGTTTCTGAGAAAATAAAACTTCAAATGGAGATCGAAATTTAAGAACAGAGGTAGGCATTCTATTTATAAGATAAACAGCGGACTGAAAAGTATACCACCAATATTTGAGAGGCATCTTAGCTTGAGCTAACAAAGTGAGTCCGGTTTCGACAATATGCCTATGTTTTCTCTCGGCTCTACCGTTTTGAGAAGATGTGTGCGGGCAAGGGTGTCTAAATTCTACTCCACACTGTTCCAAAACATTCGTAAAACTTCTATACTCACCTCCCCAATCAGATTGAACAATTTTTATTTTCTTATCAAACTTGTTTTCTACTAATCTTTTTAATTTAACAAACATTTCTATTGCTTCACTTTTATTTTTCAGGGCATATATCCAAGTGTATCTGCTATAGTCATCTAGGAAATGTATATAATATTTATAACCTTCACATGATGTGACGGGAGCAGGTCCCCACAAGTCCGAATGAATTAACTCGAGAGGTGACTTCGCATGATATGAAGAGATAGGGAATGGTAAAGCATGAGATTTTCCATACTGACAAGCATCACAAAAGAAAATATTTTCATTAAAAACGATAGACTGATTATACGACTTCATAATTTCACACAAGACTTTATGAGACGGGTGACCAAATCTCATATGAAAAAGTTTACTATTCGAACTTGCAAGACTTGACTCAAAAAGGACAGGTAACCTAGTTTCAGCAGCAATAGATTTGGAAGGACCAAAAAACGTTGATTTCTTGACTTGAGTGGGAAGATCTAATTGATAAGCCATCTTTATGCGTCCCTTGAAGTAGAACCTGTCCCGTTCCCTTGTCCTTGACAAAACAACAATGTGAGTGAAACTCAACAAATACACTGTTATCAAATGTTAGCTGAGAAACACTAAGCAAATTTTTCTTGATAGATGGTACATGTAAGACATTCTTTAATTCTAAGAATCTTCTTTTCAAAGACGGCAGATGAATAATACCAGAATTGGCAATGAATAGTTTTGAACCGTTTCCAACCATTAATTTTTCTTTACCAGTATATTCTCCCACATTGGTGAGACGACTCGAGTCATTAGTGACATGGTTGCTTGCTCCACTGTCCATAAACCAACCAGAATTAGTTTCTGAGTCAAGAGCGCTGATAAAAGCAGAGGTTTGTGAATTCCGGTCTGACTTTCCATTCACAGGTTGTGTCGTATTTCCTGTGAAATTTTCATCATATCTACTCCAGCAATACACAGCAGTATGCCCAGTCTTTCCACAAATTTGACATACAAGCTTAGAGTAATTAGTTCTACCACGACCCCTTCCTCTGCCATTTCCATACCTGGGATTTCCTCTGCCTGAAAAACGATCGTTGTGCCTGTTATTTGGCGTAGTTCTGCTAGCAATTGCCGCGGTTGGTTGAGTCACTTGCAATCCAGCCATGCTCAAACGAGTTTCGTTTAACTGATCTAGCCGACTTTTAAAAGTCATTAAGGTAGACTGTAATTCACCCCAGGTAATAGATTCTCTTCCCGTGACTTGAACCACAATTGAATTGTAGTCTTCATCTAATCCAGCAAGAACTTGATTGATGAGATCAGATTTTTCAATTGGCTTTCCTGCTAAAGCCAAATTATCGGCAATTGACTTCACCGAATTAAGATATTCTTCAATTTTCATTGATCCTTTTCTAACTTTCTGCAATTCTCCAGTTAGAAAAATAATGCGAGCCCTATTTTGCATTCCGAAGTATTCCTTGATACCTTTCCACATATCTTTGGAAGTTGTGAAACCCATAACGCAAGCTGCAACTCGTGGTTGCATTGAGTTATACAACCAGCCTAACAAAAGCTGATCATTTGACATCCAGACATCATATTCTGGATTTGGTACTTCCTTTGTGGTTGGACTGCCCGAAACAACAGATGCAGAAGTGGTGACTGTCGAGACTAAGAACTTAGTCGGACATTGCGTCTCACCAGTTAAGAAGCCCTCAAGTCTGTATCGTCTCAAGGTTGGCAATATCATATTTTGCCACTGTAAAAAATTGTCGTTGTCTAACTTGAGTGACGAAGGTTGAGCAAACATTCCTCCGAGAGAGACGAAAGATGAGTTTGATGAAGAATTGGCTTTGGCCATTGTGGCTCTGATACCAAGTTAGATTTTATTGAAAACAGATAGAGTATAAGACGTTGAAATTCTGCATATTCTATTACATGTGTTTGCCAATATTTATACAAAGAGAAACATAACTGTAAGTAATGCTTGCTAACAGTTACACTAGAAAATAGCTAATAAGTTATTTTATAACCGGTCGTGCATATCCTTCCATTCTAACTGCTCTGCTTAGCTGGATTCGAAGATATCCTAACAGACATGCACAATTTGGTATGCCGCTACTGCAAGAAAATTGGGCATGTGAAAGATGAGTGTTACAAGTTGAATGGTCATCCAGTTGTAAAAGCTTACTCGCCTGCAATTACTGTAAAAGAAGTGGTCACACAAGGGATTCTTGGTTCAAATTACATGGCTTCCCTGAATGGTACCCGAATAGTGCAACGAGAAATACGCAGAATGACCCCTCTTTGCAACAAGTGCAACCTAGCTTCAAAGCTAATGTTGTAGGAGAGGAGGTCCTTAACCTATAAAGCACATGACAATCCGAGGATAAAGGTGTACATAATCTCCAGATGATGGTGAAAGCCATGATGCAGGAGGAACTGGGCAGACTGTTGAAAGGCAAAGGGATAGCTGGGAGTTCCAATTCACATGCGATAAACTTCACACATCTTGAAGTTTTTGCAGGTAGCTCACACTCTCTAATGATCTTATTAATGCTTATGGTTGCTTTGATGAGAATACTTGGTTTGTGGACACTGGAGCCACAAGTCATATGTGCAAAACCTTTAAAATCATGACCAATTACACTCCCGTAAGCCTTTTCACCCCAGTAAAATTACCATATGGTTCAGTGAAACCAGTTACTCACATTGGAGATGTGAATCTGTTAAAAAATATCACCCTCAAATCCTGCCAATACCTTCCTAGTTTCAAATTTAACTTGTTGTCAGTCAAAAAGCTTGCGAGTGACAGCCAAGTTTATTTTCAATTCTTTGCTGATTTCTGCTTGTTGCATGACCTGTAGAGTAATAAGGTCATCGCAGCGGGCAGAATGTCAAATGAACTCTACATTCTAGACCAACAATCGTTCTCAAAAAAGGTCATATCTGATTCCCAGCATAAGTATTTTTCTTACTTGATGTCTATCAGAAATTTTCCAAATAATTCATATCTTAGAGCCATAGACGTTGTATTAGCTGTTCTTTCTACCAATACTTGGCATTCCAGGTTGGGACATCCATCCTTGCATGTTATGCAACACCTGCCAAAGTCTGTTATAGATATTTAAAGTGATGATGTTATAACCAATTGTTGTGTATGTCATCTTGCCAAGCAACAGAGAAATATTTTCCCTACTAGTCATATTCAGTCCATTTTGTTTTCAGCTCCGACATATTTACATTTGGGGGCCCTATAAACAACCATCTTATAGCATGTGTCACTGTTTTCTCACGGTAGTGGATGATCATAGTAGGTTCACATGCATTTTTCTTATGAAACACAAATCCCAGGTCATATCTATCATTAGAAATTTCTTTACCTACATTGAAACTCAGTATAATGGCATTGTCAAGGCCATCCGGACTGACAGCCAGGAGTTTCTTAGTGTTGACTGCCAAAACCTGCTCTCAAAGAAGGGTATATCACACCAAAGAAGCTGCCCATATACGCCGCAACAAAATGAGTCGTAGAAAGAAAGCACAAGCATATTCTACAAGTGGCTAGAGCCCTTTTAATTCGATCCAAACTACCCAAAATGTTTTGGGGGGAGTCAATTCTTACCTCAATTTATATTATCAACAGGCTGCCCTCCAAACTTCTCAATTGGAAATCCCCTTTCGAAGTCATGAAACAAAAGCCACCATCATATTCTTACCTAAAAAATTTTGGTTGTCTTGTATTCACTGTCAATAATTGTTTTCCTCGGGAAAAATTTGATCCTAAGTCTTTTGCTGGTATTTTTGGGGGGTACCCAAATGGCCAAAAAGGTACAAAGTTTTCTGTCCAATAGAAAGAAAATCATAACATCTAGAGATGTCACCTTTCATGAAAATATTTTTCCCTCTTATTCCCCACCCAATGATAGCATTATGTTTCCTTCTCTGTTTGTATGAGATCCATTCGAAACCCTTTTTGTTTCCCACACCATAAATTATACTTCTCCTTCCCCTCATGTTGAATCTTATGATCATTACACTACGGAAATAGTGACACCTACAACCCATTCATCGCCGCAACATATACAACCTCAATCTTCTCACAGTCATAATCCTAATGCCCCCTTACCTACTGAAAACCCAAATCCAAATCACCAAACCATTCGAGCCAGCAAAAGATCCAAACATGTCCCACCCAGGCTGAAAGATTACATTGCTTATACTGCCTCATTCATTACTTCATCATACCTACACACCCACCCCTGCACATAGATCATTTGTGGCCCAGTTATCAACATTCCAGGAACCTCTCACATTCAATCAAGCAAGAACAGATCACATATGGATTGATGCTATGAAACATGAGCTCGATGCACTCGAATGCAATGATACTTGTGAATTAACTACACTTTCCGCGGGTAAGAAATTGGTGGGCTGCAAATGAATGTTTAAATTAAAGTGTAATGCCAATGGAACTGTAAATAGGTACAAGGCGCGACTTGTTGCTAAGGGCTACACTCAAAAGGAAGGCGAAGACTATTGCGAGGTTTTCTCCCCAGTTGCTAAGACTGTCACCGTACGAGTCATTTTAGCCCTTGCAACTACAAAGGGGTGCTGTTTACATCAACTTGATGTGAACAACGCCTTTCTTCATGGACACATTGTTGAAGATGTCTACATGAGACCACCTCCTGGATATCACAAGGCCAAAATTAGGACAAGTTTGCAAGCTCAAACGGTCCCTTTTACGGCCTCAAACAAGTCTCGTGCCAGTGGAACAAAGAATTTACAGCTCGACTGTGTGACTACGGATTCCGACAGTGTGCAACTTTTCTTACTTGTGTATGTAGACGATGTGCTTCTCACATGCACATATGAGATAGAAATATCCCGTGTCAAGGATTTTCTTCATGGGCGTTCACCATTAAAGATCTCGGACCTGCGAAGTTTTTTCTCGGGATGGAAATTGCCCGCTCGACAGATGGGATTTTTATCAATCAGCGAAAGTATATCACTGACATATTACGAGACTCTCATATGCTAGATTGTTGCCCTACATCAACGCCATTACCTGGTGGTTTTTCGTTTGCTGCCCTCGACAAAGATGCCACACCACTGCTGACAGATCCATCATCCTTTCGAAGATTAATTGGTCGACTACTCTATCTTAGCTTCACGCGACCTGATCTTACCTACGCCATCCAACAACTGAGTCAATTTGTCCACGCACTGCATGAATCCCATTGGCTCGCTGCACAACATCTTCTGAAGTACCTCGCTGGCACAACTTCGTTGGGGCTGTTTTATTCAAGCAGCTCAGATATCTCCCTGCAAGCCTATACCGATGCGAATTGGGGATCGCGCAAGGGATCTTGTCATTCCTTAACTCGATATTGCAGTTTCTTGGGCTCCAATTCGATCTCTTGGAAGTCTAAGAAACAGAGCACCATTTCTTGCTCCACCGCATAATCGGAATACCGTGCCATGGCATCCACGGTGCGTGAACTTCAGTGGTTATCAACATACTTTATGCATTACACATATCTATCCCGCCTCCCATCTCTTTATGGTGCGATAGTCAAGCGTCTCTCCACATCACCTCCAACCCGGTAATTCATGAAAGGATAAAGCACATTGAAATTGATTGCCACGTCGTCCAAGACCAATTCAAGAAAGGCTTTATTCAACCTCAACATGTTGCGTCATCCCGGAATCTGGGGGATCTATTTACTAAGTCTTTGTCAAGTCCGACATTTCGATTTTTACTGTCCAATATGAGCTTATGTCATACACATGCTGACAAGTTTTGCGCCCTCTAGAGAGGCTCATTGAAGAATGTCTCGAGCATATTTTGCCTGGTTAAGGAAAATACCCGATGAAGTATAAGACACCTCAAGACCCAAGAAATAATTTAATTTTCCTAGGTCCTTAATGGCGAATTCTGTACGAAGACGTGTGATAAAGGATTGCATAATATCTGTAGAGTTTCCTGTCAGAATAAAATCATCCACATATACTAAAAGATACATAATCGATGATCCACGAATATAGATGAATAAGGAGGAATCCGTGCGACTGCATATAAAACCAATACGCAAAAGAAAATTACTGAGCGGCTGAAACCAGGCACGAGGAGCTTGTTTTAAACCATATAATGCCTTTTTAAGGCGGCATACATAATTTGGGAACTTGGCATCTATAAAGCCAGGTGGTTGGTCCATGAATACATGTTTAGATAAGGCGCCATTTAAAAAGGGGTTTTTGACGTCCAACTGATGAAGATGCCAATTATTTAGTAGAACAATAGAAAGCACTATTCGAACCGTAGAAGCCTGAATCACAGGACTAAATGTATGAGAGTAATCAAAACCTGGTATTTGTGTAAAACCTTGAGCAACAAGACGGGCTTTATAGCGATCTATTGAGCCATCGGCTAAACATTTTGTTCGAAAAATCCATTTTGATCCCACAATATTTGTATCTGTAGGACGTGGTACAAGATCCCAAGTCTGATTATAATGCAACGCAGAAAGTTCTTCGTTCATTGCTGCAATCCATTCTGGTCGTTTTAAAGCAGATTTGATTCCTCGGGGTTCATTAACCGTAACAAGTGCATTGAATAAGCTAGTACGAGCATAATAAGTCAAATGCTTTGGCTTAAAGATACATGACCTTGCCTGAGTTTGCATAGGGTGAGTAGAAGCAATTGGCAGTGGCTGAACATGCACTTGCGTTAGGAAATCTGCTCCATTGTCGGGTTGTGAAGGTGAATCGGGAACAAAGACGCGATTGTCTACTTGCTCTGTTGTTTGATTGTGATTATGAGGCACGACCAGAGGAGGAGTAGGCTGCGATTGATCATGTGAAATCGAACGGTTGGGCAGTGAACCAACCTCTCTTGTTGGTTCATAAAATTCAATAACATGCCGCGAGAGTAGGCTTGACATGTCTTGAGATTTTGCGAACGGAAAAAATGATTCATCAAATTTAGCATGACTAGAAATATAAATGCGGAAGGATATAGGATCGTAGCAACGAACCCTTTATGCAAGCAACTGTAACCCATAAAGATGCAAGTCGTGCTTCGCGGCTCGAATTTATTTTTAGTGTAATCCCGAAGACACGGATACACTCGACAACCAAAAGGGTGAAAGTTCGCAAAATTCGGAGTCGTAGATAATAATAACTCAAACGGTGATTTTCCATCTAACACTTTGGAGGGCAGACGATTTATGACACACGACAGTGCTAAAAGCCTCAACCCAAAACCTCATAGGTGTATGAGAGTGAAAGAGCATTGCCAGACCTGTTTCAGTAATATGTCGATGTTTTCGTTCGGCCCGTCCATTTTGAGCTGGAGTGTAGGGGCAAGATAGAACGTGCCGAACACCTGTTTCACTAAAAAAATTTTGCACTTTGTTATTAGTAAACTCTATGCCTCCATCACTGTGAAAAGTTTAATCCGACCAGAAAATAGATTTTCAACAAATGCACCAAATTGGAGCAATATATCATAAAAATCATATTTCTGTCGCAACGGATAAAGCCACGTGAATCTAGAGAAGTCATCCACAAAAATAACATAATATCGAACACTAGAATCAGAACTCACAGGTGCTGGCCCCCCCCCCCCCCCACAAATCACAATGAACGATATCCAAAACAGAAGACGATCGTTTGTCATCCAAAACAAAGGGCAATCTTTTATTTTTAGCTTTTTCACAAGAGTCACAAATAACAGGTTTGGGTAACAAAGAAGTAACATATATGCTTCCAACTTTATTTAGAAAAGAAATTACGTCATAAGAAACATGACCAAGACCTGAGTTGTCACAATCCGAGATGCTTTAGGAGTACGAGTTGCCATCAAAGCCGATCGAGGAGTATCCAACATATAGAGCCCATGACTACGCCTGCCTCGGGCCATTATGTCCTGACTGATCCGATGCTTAATCGTAAAATGATTATCAGTAAAAATCACATCCACGGGTAAATCACTGGTTAATTTGCTTACAGAGAGCAAATTCTTGGTGAGTCTGGTGACAACCAACACATCAGATAACTTAATAGAGGAATTCAAATTGTAATATCCAATATGAGAAATAGACAATAACGCGCCATTACCGACAACAACTGAATCTGAACCTGTGTACGGTAAAGAAGAATCCAAGTGAGTTTTATTTGGAGTCATATGCGCTGATGCGCCCGTGTCCAAATACCAATCAGAGGCCGAAGGGTCTGTTATGTTGCAACTAGCAGAGAAGGCTTCAGCTATGTTAGCCGATGGAGCAACAACGTTACGATCAAACCGATCAGGATATGCATTTGCATAATGACCATTAGTCCTGCAAATTTGGCAATGAGGTTGACGCTTCTGACCATTGTTATGCCCTCCATGTCTTCCACGATAAGAAGATTGGCCAGCAGACGACGGACGGGATGGTGGAAGACTCATCGTGAAAGCGGCCTGCGTTGGGGAGTCAGTAGAAGATAGATATGGGCAAAAGAAGATTTATGGAAGAGGGTTTGTTGGTGGCTCTGATACCATGTGAACGTAAAATATAATATATTGCGTTAACTTTTACATTGTGATCATCTATAATTTATACAAGTATCTTATGCTATATAAGGAAAACTAATCAAAGCAATATTAAGTACAATCCCTTAATTGTAGGCTAAAATATTATAGTCAAAGATATCCTAAGAGAAAATCATGGCATAATTATATGTTATTACTATTTGATAGATATCATCGCGTTCAATGAATGGTTAAAGACAAGTACTCTATATGCAAGCAATATGTTTTTATCTAAAACATTTCTCGATTATATCGAACATCTCTCGCGGTGGAATAAGTTCACTTATTTTCAGTGCTGTCTTGATTAGTCCATTTTGTTTAATTTTTTGCGGCACACTTGATCTTTTGGCTGGTGTAGGAAGGAGTCGTAATTGGCCATCGGGTGGTGGAAAATTTTGGAATTCCTTGCGCACTGACGCAGCTGCGTGCGTTATTACAGTTCCCGTTAACAACGTCTTTGTGTCCTAAATCAGCAGCTGAGGTTGTGAAACTGTAAACTAATCTATATATAAATATAGCATGCATTTCACATCTGACTTGAAATTTCTTATCGAATTAAAACTTGAACTTCATACAGACAGGAGGATACACTATTCTTACCATGTGTTCTTGCATATTGCAGGTCTCAGTACATAGTCAAGGGCTCTCATATTCACTGACGAACGACTGCTTCGTGGCTTGCGATGTTGACATCACAAGACTTTGAGTGGGTATATGGTTGAGTATCAGACATTATTATTTGCTTGATTGATGCATGCGTGTAAATATAGAGAGATTAACAGGTTTCTTTGATGAAGAATCTGTTTGTTTGCCTAATGAAAACTCCGACCCCGAAGCTAGTCGTGCGATAACACTGTACTAAGGAACTGATTCGGCCTTGATGTGTATTGATATGCTTTGATATGATATAATGATTGTACGCCTTTTAATGTAGTGTTGAACGCTCCAGCATCAAATCTGTTCTCCTGAAATACACATAAACACACACACACACATATATATATGTATGTGTGTGTAACTAATGAATAGAATTAGCATAAAATTTATAGCATACCAAAACTTGGAATATAAGAAATTTAAGTCATCAAATCAGCTTATATGTGACAATTATTGTAATTAATTAGTTCACTTTCTGAGAACTTTTCATTCACAATCGAGCAAGCGAGATTCTATGTTCCGGAAACATTTCTACTAGCTTTAGAAGAGTCACAATCTTAAAATATTTAACGTAAAAATATTAAATTATAACGTAATTCCATAAGATCAACTTAATTCACAAAAGCTGAGGTATCTGGATTGTGTTATGATGACAAAATTGCAGCAAATCGGTATCAAATTATCAAATCTTGTTTGTAGTTATTCGTTAAGTAAATGTTTATTTTCTTCTGATTGGCCGTTAAACCTAGGAACTTTCCAGTTTCTTTTTCCTCAATTGTGGCCAATATGATGTCTCATCGGATAAAGTAATCTCAAACCGCAACCTATATAGAAGATTACCATATATTGGAAATATTCGTTAACCATGATATATATATATATAAATATATATATATATAAATACATAGATTATTAAGGGCTCTTACTTTGCTAGTGGTGACTGAAATTCTCTATTGCAGCATAGGCATGTGAAATCACATTTGTAGAAGGCACCGCAAACTTTTTCGCATTCTGGGTGTATCATGACACAGAGTGGTTACTCTGGATTTTTAATATGTGTTGTAGTTTTTATCCAAAAAGATTTAACCTGCAAATTTATACAAAACAGTATAAACGAACTATTTATCGCATCTAAGTAATACAATTCATAATTTGTTACCGGATATTGCACGCTTGTTATGTCGCTCAACCATTTAACTTATGTTGTTATTGGACGATCAATGATTCGCTTCTCTTTTTCGTGTAGGCGTTCCGAGGTAATTGCGTTTATATAGTCCTTGTTGTTGGCCAACCTTCAAGAAAATTTACATGTAGTTATATAGAGTGTAACATGATATTTTAGATTTGAAATTGAGAAATGCGGAAAATAAGCGATTTTGCCGGAAAGGAGAAGACTTACCATCGTTCCAATTCAGTAGTTTGCGATATTGGAGAATTTAGTATAGTGGTGCTACTGGTGTTGCCGACTGAAATTCCTGAATGATGTAATGGATAAATTAGATAATTTATAGAGTTCATGTGGGTCTTATTTTTTTCTATACCTTTAAATGTGTTAACAAAGAGTCTCATAGTTAAGATTATTGGGAATTTGTGGACTTGCTAGACAAGATAAGGCGCTTCTGAGTCCAAATATTCCTCCGACAAAGTCAATCGCATAGGCTTTCGTCTGTGTCCATGTAATGCTATAAGAATTTGTATTTATGATAGATTTTTTGTAAAATGGCTCTTGTAATCTTCGGCCTTCAGACGTCGTGTATATGTCCAAGACATTAATTACTGAGCCCATTATATCTGCGCGAAGTATGTTATAACAATATGAATAATATTTAAATAATAAGAACTTACTGATTCGATTAGCGACAACGTCTGTAAATTCATAGCATCTTCTGAAAGCTGATATTTCCCACATGTTTTCCGGCAATATCTGACTTTCTTGTGGAGCTTCTTTGACATCAGAAGATCTGTTGATAAGTAGCTCATATAGCGAGTTGACAAGGGGCGACCAAGCTTCATTGAGATCGCAAATTTGACTATGACCAATGCAATACGTGGGTTACAATTGCAATATGTCATTTATTCGGTCAATTTCACGTTCATATATAATGCACTACATTTTTTTGTATGATGCAAAAAATGGTAATACAATGTATGAAAAACACGGTCAAAAGAATATAACAAAGAAACTTATTTACAATAGTAATAAAATATACGAGAAACATAATCAAATGAATATTATAAGGAAACTTATTTACAAGGATTTTAATATTTACCTCTTCATCGGCAGTGACAAGCTTTACATATCGAATGTTTTGTCTTGTCCTACGGCGTATTGCAGTCTTTTTAATTACGATTACTTTGATGTTCTAGAAGAGGTCTTTCACTGGTAATGCAGAGAGCGGAACACAGTGCTTTTGCATCTTCCTAAAAATAAAAAATAGGAACTAGAAGAAATATTTACCGTATATTTCAAACTATTTAAAAATAAAAAGTTGACATCATGAGCGAGAGCATGGGATTCTTAGTAATACTTACAATGTTTATTTATTTATAGCTATGACTGATATATTTTGTGTGTGTAAACTCTTTTAGATTTATGATTTAAGTCGCAACACTTCATCGTAGACAATGTTTCTTATTCGATTGATTGGAGGATCTCCAATTAATAATGGACGGATTAAAATCTTCATATTTCGAATTGTTCTAGTTCTTGATAGAGCTACATGTAATTGTCCATGTGAAAATACAGGTTCTTTTAGATAAATTCCGACGTACTCTAATGTTTGTCCTTGAAATTTATTAATCGTCATTGCAAAGCACAAGCGTATTGGAAATTGTTTGCGTTTAAAAGGAATTGAAGATACGCTATTTATTGGATTTTCTAATGTTATTCTTGGAATGAAAACTACTTTTCCAGCAAAAGTACCTTCCGAAATTTTAGCATAAATAACGTTATTTTCGAACCCTTTGCAATACCGTTGCATAAACCTTCATTTGGGTTATGTTTCGAAGCAACATAATAGGAGCATCTACTTTTAAGTTAATTTGTGTGGTGGGAACCATGATGGTGTTAGAGAATGGAGAAAGTTCTTCTTGATCTGGAATGTTGTATGAACTATTACTTGTATCGTTACTTAAATATATGAATTTGTTCACCCAGAAATCTATTGATCATAATATCATTTATTTCATGCACAAATTTCATTTCTTGTGGTTAATATCACTCTTTTTGCAAGGGTTTCTTGGTTTATAAGATTATCATGTTTTGGGAATACATTGTCGATTAATCTACTCAAGGAGAATTCATCGTTCTGGAAAGCAATATTAGCAGATATTGGGACTTGTATGTTTTCATTTTCATCTACGTCTTCAACCCCGTTTCCAACTCTTAAAAGATAATTTGAAATTCTATATCCAGAGCTGCTTTCATATTTTTATAAAGTCTTATTTTTTCGAAATGTTTCCATAACGGAGATGATACTATTGGTGCTTTGATAATATCATCTTTAGAACCACCAGGAACAACAGGTAGTGTTTGATGAAAATCTCCACCTAATACAATTATTTTGCCCCCGAAATGGTTATTACATTCCATGATGTCCTTTAAGATTTGATCAAATTTCTCAATTGCGTAACTCTTTACCATAGTAACTTCATCCCAAATGACTAGTTTTGCTTTTTTCAATAGGTAGGCTAATGTGCTTTATTTGCTAATATTACAATATTTTTCGTTATTCTCATCTAATGGAATTTTAAATCTTGAATGTGATGTGCGGCCTCCTGGAAGAAGTAAGGCTGCAACTCTTGAAGTTGTTATTGCGAGGACTATATGTTTTTTGATCTTACTGTTGCTAATAAAGATCTATCTAAAATGTTTTTCCAGTTCCGCCGAGGCCATCGATGAAGAAGATTTTTTGATATTTTATGATTGATGCAAAACAATATTTCATTGTAAGCTTTTTTGTGCTCCTCATTAATTTTAGTGAATGATAAAATATATTCGTCGGGTGTTATAATATTTTCTTCTACTTCTAATTCTCTACTTACACTACTTCTTAGGTTGACCATACTTATGTTAACTATAAAAGAAAAATCTTCGAGTTTTTTTTCCCATAGAGTGAAGATGATATGTGATAATATCTATAACTTTACATTGGATTTCTGTTTTAGTTAACATGTTGTTAGTTGCAATATCTTCAGATAATTGGCATTATACGAGGATTGTAGCAAATAATTGCCTTAAGGCATCTGGCATTAGATAATGCGTACTTTCACGTACACATTGCTCAATCATATCGTCATTTTCTAACAAACCCAATGCATGAGTTGCTTCGCTAAAAGTTATGAATAATTTTCCTTTTACTATTTTTAGACTTTGGAAGGATGTCGGACTTCTTGTATGCAACAGTAGTAGCCGTAAACAGAATCTTTCTCCCTCAGTTGGATGACATGTTAAAAGGCGTCTAACTACTTCGTGTTTTTTCGTCGTATCCATTTGCTTACATTCTGTGCCAAGTAAAATATTCGGGAAACTCCGCATATAAACAACTTATGGATATGGCGTAATCGTCATGCATATTCATATAAAAGAATTAAGTTAACATTGTTCTTTTTATTTTAGAGTTGGAAGCCAATGTTTGTAATAATTGATTTCGCGAAAATGATGTTAGTTGTTTGTGTTCCAAGTTAATAGGTAAAGATATTACGGCTGGCTTTATATGGTTAAGATCGCAGCTGAAAATTCTTCAAATTGCCTCAGATGGAGAAATCCACCTTACGCTTTGAAATTTTTTTATTTCATCTACAAATTTTTCAGGCTCATTCGAGTCTATGGAATATAAAATTTTGTCGTGACCTTTATAATATATCTATTGATGTATTTGATCGCCTGAATGGTTGAGCATATTTTGACATTGACATGACAATTAAATTTTGATAATAGATATGGGTTATATGGGAGAACACATTTATTAACTAGACGTGTACCTTTTACGTTAACCCAACGACCATTATTTTGTCGACGATATATAGGATACACATTTTATGTGCATGTCGTTGCTTCAAAGAACATTTTTGGATACTAAAATTTGCATTGCGTATTATTTTTCATGCAACTGCATGAGGGATTGAGAACACCGCATGCTCCATGTATCATGTGTTTTTTTACAAGCTGAAATAAATACGGGCTATCATTTGGATCTGGTATTTCAGATCATACTATTCGATCATATGCAGTCGGAGAAAATATGTTTGATTGCGAGTCTAATATTATTTAAAAATGAACGTGTGGTAGTCCTCTCTTTCGGAACTCCACTACATGCGTATACGCGAGTACATATCCGATTAATGTTTTTTTTTTAGTAATTCATGTTTCAATTCTTCAAGTTTTGTGCGAAATATTCTGGCTATAATATCTGTCCTATTTTCGACTTCGTCAGACGGTAAACATAAAGCTTTTATTTCTGCCAGTTAGGATTTGTCGTCATAGTTAGAAACATATATGGTTTACTGACTCTCTGCACTAAAACTAATGCGTCTAAATATCATTTCCGCATATCTATAGGGCCACCAATAAATGAGGTTGGTAATATTACACGCTTATCAATTTCTATGCCTTTTTGATATCCTTGAGAAATGTTTTATCTACTAAATCTTGGTAAACTTCTCTTCGCTGACGACTCTACATTTTCTCATTTTTATAGAAATCTAATCTAGATGTCTCAATTTTTATATACATATCAACAACGTATTGCTGAAGGAGTCTTCATGTGTGCGATAAATACGAGTGATCATTTTCTCTTACCTGTAATTTATTGCAATAGTATTCATGGCATGACACATTCATACTTTGATGTTGGGGTTCATGAATTTTTTTTAATGTTTTTTAATAAGTCTATAGGTCAATAAATTAGGGGAAAAATTCATAGTAGTACTAACCTTCTAATTTAGCAAACAAGTAGTCGTTCGTAGTTTCGTAAACTGTTAAATCAAAATTGATATTTTTTTCGTCTGGCAGAAGATAATTACTATCATGAATGGATCTATTTATTCTTGAAATATTACGGTGCCATCTCGGTTCTCTATTAGGAAATATAAGAGGATATTGTAAAGGATCGTAACAACCGTAATAATACTTGATAATTTGAGGCTGATTATTTATAGGATAAACTTGAATGTGTCGAGTAAGACAACTATTCTGGTTTTCTGATTCTAACCATATTCCTGCAACCTGTGACGCAGTTGGCTTATTGAAAACACATTGATCAACCAAGGGATCCATATGTAAAGCAATTTTGTACAAATCTAGATTTTCTACATTAATCAAGTTCCGAAAGAAATTTGCATATGGATTCATTTTCATAATATTAGTAAATGATTCGATAGCTTCCTTTTTAAAGCTTGAGTTAGTGGATAAGCGATTTAATATTTCGTTGTTGGTGTCAAAAAAGTATATAATAAAAATGTTGCAAATTATCATTGTCACTTGGCAATAATTGATTTATAAAATGATATAATTGTCCTTTTACTCGGAATGTGTAGATACCGTGATTTCGTTTTGCTAATCTTTCATCATAATGCACTCCCATTGAAGTGAACGCAAACTTGTTATTGTAGCAACGTATAAAATCACGTATATGTTTGCATAACTATGTATCTCCTAAGTATAAGCTCACTAATTAAGAAGGCATTACTGTTTGAAGCAACGTCACTTGTCCCGACAAACAACAAAATGACGGTGGTTCTAAATATACCCGAATTGCACCACGATATGAGCATTTGAATGTTGATCATTATTTCCCAATTTTCTTCTCTGAGTTCGTAAAAGATTTCTTTTTTGGTATCCTTTCTTCAAACGCTTACATGCTTTCTTTTTCGTGGACGTCGAAAAGTCTCCATTGTTTATACTAAATTGGTAATCATAAATTACATGATATAAAGTAAGTAAATGTTCAAACTACATAATGTAAACATGAATAATTAGTCAACCACGTACCTTATGTAATTTGAATGCGGCTTAGATGCAGTAGTAAGTTGATACCTAAAATAAAGAAAAATAATCCCAAGAAATATAGCTTTAATTTTAATTTTCTTCGGTACCTGTTTGGTCATATCAACTCTGCATACGAAATAAATCATATTCAAACAATAGGCTCAAGTTAAAGGACTTTCGGAAAGTTTCTACCTTGTGCAAAAGATCGCAATAAGCAGTTAAAAGAATCACTCTAATTGATTTTCATAGGATTGTTTCATAGTTCAAGCAGATTGTATATGGTTTCCCAAATCAACTCAGCCATATAACATAAAGCTTACATTTGAAAACCAAGCACCAAAACAATTAGGTAAAAAGAAACATCTACATGAAACAACAAAACGAACAATTACGTTTGACGGGATACCATTTCGGGATACCATTTCCCCTGAAAAAATCAATTTTATGAAGCTTGAGTAATTCATAAGCTTTTTGTGAAATTTATTTCGCAATACCGAGATTTAGATATAACACATAAAACTACTACATAACTATCTAACAAATGCCATCATACCAATATATATATATATATATATAGATATATAAATTCAATTGGACTTCCCTGCTGGTAGACAATAACAAAAAGAAGAGAAATAAAAATAAAAAACCCATAAACAACATAAGATTAAATGGTCGGCATGATCATATAATTGAAGTTAAATCTCCATGAAGCTCATGAAAGTTAGTAAAACCACAGGAGACACCAAAAAACCCCAAAAAATATCTATCAAAACAGAAGAAAAAAATTCAATTGAATACGGAAAGATATAGACTTATGCAACATCTACATTAAATTAAAGACATCACCTAAAGGTAAAGTACAATGACCTCGATAAGATCTTTCGATGGGTAAACCGTCTCGGAAAAGGGGGCTTGTACCGGAGCAAAACGAAACAGTGAGATGAAAAAAAATAAAAATCAAATAAAAGTATATGAAACAAAAAAGCTTGTGAAAAGGTGAAAGCGATGTGTCAGGCATCGATATGACCTCATATGCACACAACAGAAACATGAATAAGATATGAAAAGTCACGTTAATGAAGGTAGAAGTTTGATAGACTTTACAAATTATAACATAGTAAGTAATAAGTTACATGTAACAGTGCAGTAATTCTAATAATATATTAAAAATTCAATTAATGAAGAAGCTGACCGGTAAGAGGCGGATCTACTATGTGGCCTAGCTTTTTTTTAAATATATTACCGACAACTTTCGAAAAATTTCTCAGTTTACCACTTGGCCTAGTGGTAGGTGAACGTTATTTTACCTTATAGGCAGCAGGTTCGACTTCTGCCCGCAACATCTTTTTTTTTCTTTTTGCTTTTTGTTCAATTCTTTTCTTTCAACTACGATTGTATCTATATATTATTATTTTATTTTCCTTTAGTTCTTCGCAAATAAGACTTAAATACCTAATGGGATAAAAAAAAGCCACATCAGTCCCTATATAAATACCTAATGGAGTAAAATTATTACAGATAGATACATGTTCCTCTGAGATTACCATTTTACCCTCATTTAATGAATTAACAATTTCATTTCTCATTGTTTTTTTTTTTCATTTCTAATTTTCCTAAACCTAACGCCATTGATGGCAATCCTGGGCGACCACGATTGTCCCGCCGTCCGCCGTCCGCCGTCCGCCGTCCGCCGTCCACTCGTGTCGGTGCCGAAAAAGGTGCGTGATACCCATTCCACGGTGGGTTTCTCGGTCCAGTTACTCAATTTTGTCCAGCTAAGCTTCTAATTCGCTTTGTGTTTGGCTAATCGAATGTACTCGTGTGGTCGACCTTGAGCAAAATCCGGTGAGTTGAATAGCGATTAAACGCGAGATGTAAGGGTGAGAGATCAGTATTTGGTAGTAATGAGGCTAATATGTTGGGATTCTTAATTTTTATATAATTGTCATTACGTACCATTTTTCTGTTTATTACGTACCATTTTACGTTTTGTTCTCGTACCTAATTATGTTATTTGATGTACCTCTACTCGCATTCGGCATTTATGTTATGCCCGCATATTCTGTACCGTTATAAGCTATATATATATATATATATGTATCATTTGTAATTGGTTACCTTCCTATTTCTACAGGTTGTCGTATTATTTGAAGCTATGCAGTCTACAAATCCAATTGGTGGCGTGACATTATTTGCATTGTGTGAGTATAAAAGGAGACATTCTTACTATTGATCAATGAAGCGATGACGTTTATCGATATACATATCCCTCCAAAAAAAGTGGTCGGATATCATCGTACGTGTAGAGAAGCCGTATCGACGTAGCGTCAGTATTTTTCATATATTTTGTCCAAATGTATTATTGCACATTCTTTTGTTGATGTATGTTGCTGATGTTATGTCTGGATGTATAAATGGTGATGTATGTTCATGATTGTATTTAACATGATGTACGCATACGCATTTCAGAAGATCGACGTCAATTGTAAATGTTGGGTACGACAACCAAATGTAAATAGGTACTACAAAGTAAGCATATAAGGTACATCTTCGTCGTTACATGTGATACGGTGTCCCTTACGTCTTTGATACGTCATATTAGAGTAAGTGTTTTCAAGACCGTTCGAATTAGTTTTTCATGCTAAACCATCCTAAAATACTTATATATAGTATATGCTACCTTTGTTATCAAATTGGGTGCATTAAACCTTATATGCAGAATTAATCCCTCAAACCCCTAGATTCATTAGAATAAAATGATACTAACAAGAACATCTTACAACATAGTTTGGAAATGTGGTGACTACAAAATATGCAATTTTTTTCAATAAATCACTTAATTATCGTTATGTTTGATTACCATGACGTAGCCATACGTGCTTTGCGTAAGAATCTATAATTTCGATGGTGGTACTACAACCAAACTTAAACAGATACCCCGTAATAATAATATAAGGTATTAGTACGTTGTTACAAATGATACGGTATCATACGTGTGATAGGTACCGTGTAAACTGAGGCAAGAGTATGCTAGCACACCTGAGGAGGTACTTCGTAATAACGTAAAAGAGCTCTGATTTTATTGGAGACAACTTATGACACGATAAGGCATGTTTCCGACATACGAGGTAACCTGTTCACGAAATGATAGCTCGTCTGACATGTCGGAGACTTTCAGAAGTTGTTTGATGTCAATTGTAAATGTTGGGTACGACAACCAAACATAAATAGGTACGACATATTAAGCATAAAAGGTACAACTTCGTCGTTATTTATGATAGGGTATCCCTTATGTCTTTGATACATCATATTAGGGTAAGTGTTTTCGAGACCGTTCGAATTAGCTTTTCCATGCTAAACCATCCTAAAATACTTATATATATTATATGTTACATTTGTTATCAAATTTGGTGCATTAAACGTTATATGCATGAATTAATCCCTCAAACTCCTAGATTCATTAGAATAAAAGGATACTAACAAGAACATCTTACAACATAGTTTGTAAATATAGTGACTACGAAATGTGCAAATTTTTTTATAAATTATTTAATTATTGTTATGTTTGATTACCATGACGCAATCATCCGTGCTTTGCGTAAGTCTATATATGTCGATGGTTTAACAATGGTTACTACAACCAAACATAAACAGGTACCTTGTAATAAGAATATAAGGTACAACTACGTGGTTACAAATATTACGATATCTATAAAATCTCTCATACGTCATATTAGGATTAGTGTTTCTTCGAAGCCGTTCGAATTAGTTTTTCATGCGAAACCATCATAAAAAACTTATTTATATGTGACCTATGTTATCAAATTGGGTGCATTAATTCTTACAACATGGTTTGTAATAATTCATTTGATTATCGTTATATTTGATTAACATCACGCAACCATACGTGATTTGCTTAACAATCTACGATGGTTAACAAATGGTACAATATATATTTGAATTATGGCATGTCATGTATATAAGATCTGGTACGGCATATATTTAAATTGCGGTACATCATGGAGGCAATACAAGATACATCATATAGGCAGTGCAAGGTACGTTTTCAATACGTTTTTTGGTACGATATCCAAACAAGTCTCATAAACACAAACACAAACACAAAAGACTAAAACATACGGGGGAACATATACATCTCCCGCTTCTGTGCCAACGAGGGCACGTGCTCATACACCCAAATCTGTAAGAGCATGAAGGCATTGAATTCATCAATAAACAAATAATCAAATAGGTCAATATAAGATAAATGAAGTATATTACCATTAGGCCAATTGTGCACCCGTTCATCGTTACGTTTGAAGGGTCGCTCCGAACCGAAACGACTTCCTTTATCTCCGCCACCAAATAATCATGCACAGCCTTTCCCCATGCATACTCACCGATCATGTCAACATCGTTGACGTAGCTGTTTACGAACGATGAGTTTTTGGAATTACCCATCGGGAATAGCACACAATTAAATAAGAAAAGAACGAACATCCTAACGATTTCATTTGTGTTTTCCCTCCCCGTAGCTCCTATAAACCGCTCCAACAATTCTAAGATGTTTTTACGAGTTAAATTGTCATTCTTTCCACCGAAAAGGGGGTCAACGGTTTTGGATTTCATCTTCGAATTGAGGTCCACGGGTTGACCTACGTGGTGCAACCCCATGACTATACTAAATTCCTGTGGTGAGAATACAACATCTGTATTCTCACCGAATCTAAAAGAGTTGGCATCTACATTATACCGCTTTATCAGTACCCCTATTCTAGCAAACGAATGTGACATCTTAGGCATGTCTAAAAAGAAATGAAAATTGGACTTTCTTATAGCTTCAGTTTGCTCAGGGGTCATCCTACTACTCATTCTGCTTATCTTTGTTCGAAATAAAGAAGGATGACACCTGGAAGACATGTCATATCTATTCCGCGGTGTCTTTACCTTTGTTTCCATTTCTGCAAAAAAAAAAAAAAAAACAAATCTCATAAGTCATACAATGAAGATGCCGTGTCGTTATCTTCATACACGTGGTACCAAAATGCTGAAACACAATGGTACCAAATACAAAGTATATATAGTACCAAAGAAACAACATATTCAGTACCAAAAAATGAGGCTTAACCATTGACCTAACTGCAGCATACTCGGATACCATATCAAATCAATATCAATTGGAAACTCAATCGAAAGAAATCGACCCCAAATTGCAAACCCTAATCGACCCATTCGGAAAAACCCCAAATCAACCAAAAACACCTAACCAAACTCATACGAAACACGAACCCAAAGATTAGCTGACATGCACGAAAACTTTCAAAAAAAAATCAACCTACTTCACTTCGACAAGAGACTGGTTCGACGAGCTTTCGAGCGTTCTTCAAGAAGTTATGGCCGGTGTTCGACGAGTGTCCGAGCATCCGAACGTTTTTCGACGAAATTCGCGACCGTGTGGGGAGGAGCTGTGTTCGCGACCGTGTCCTTTCAATTTGGGGAGGGAGCTGTGTTCGCGATTTGGGGAGGAGCTGTGTTCGCGACCGTGTCCTTTCGATTTATTTTTTTTTTATTTCCCCTTTACAACTATAAATGAGAAACCTAGGTAAAATTGTAATAAACAGGTTTTATAAGGGTAAATTAGTCAGTTAGGTACCTATTAGTAAAATAAGTTTCAGATGGGTACCTAGCTAAAAAACTTTTCTCACAGGGGACTGATTCGTTTTTTTTTTTATTCCTATGGGTATGTAAGTAGCATTCAAGTAGCGTTTTGTTTTTCTAAGAAAGCAGCAATTTCATTATATACATTTATTATTACTGTTTTTAGTCTTGCACGATTTTATTTAATATATAATTTATATATATAGTAGTTAGTTAACTCTACATTTAATATTTCACATGTAATTTCTTTCACAGTTCAATTGAATTAATTTTTAAAATTAGAACTATAAATTTATATTCTATTTTATTTAACAATATGATAAACCAAATAATATAATATTGCAATGATAAAAACAAATGTCCCTGATCATTTAACTTTTAGCAACTTGGAGGACATTTAAATCCTTTTGATATTCACTATGAAGGACATTTAGATATCATTGTCATGAAATGAACATTTCTTATTATTGATTATATTATTCCACCTCCCATAATTTTTATTATACAATATCAAGTTGTAATAACTTGAAAAAAAAAATTAAAATAGTCACATACCAAATACACAACAAAATTAAAAAATTAAAAAATTCACATAAATATTGCAGTTTATCTCCACACAACATATGATTTATGTTATTTTCTTTCATTTTTTATTATTATCATACTATTATATTATATTATATTATATTAATGTCATATTATACAAACATAAAAGTAGCTTTGATCTAATATCACGCGGCAGAAAATCAATACCACAACATGTCGTTGTTACTCAACTATATCATTGATATGCCTTTTTATATTAATATTTTTTTGTTGATTGTATTATAGTTGTTTTATCATATGTTCATATGTTGCAATAAAAAAATTATATTTCAATTGTTAAACTTTTTAAAAGGAAGAGAATAATGAATTTTATCTGCTAGATCTCATGCATTATACATATTTATATTATGGCCCCCCCAACCTAAAATCCTACATCCGCCCCTGATTACCGTGCCATTCATAATGATTTGTGTTAAAGATATACACCACCATAATTTCTACTTGGTCGTTTGTGAATTACGATTCCGACGGGATTGCAAATATAATAAAATTTTAAATGGGTGCACGTGCAAAAGTGATTTTTTTATATCCGGAGGTATCCTACTCGACCTGGCTATGGGCTATCCTTAAATACCGGCGTGGGCTTGCACCACACAGACCTGACGGATGTTTAATTGCGTCACACACTCCAGAGGTGAGACTAATCCCCGGGGCAAGATGATTATGTTCCGTCCCAAACCCATCTGACATCGATAGTCATGAGCTATAAAGCCAATGTGGACTACTCAACGAATTGTGGGAGGCGGGATATAATATCTTAATATATATATATATATATATATATATATATATATATATCCAATCTTGACATTGATAAATCTTGAGAATATCTCGGACTTGGCAAGTAAAACTCTCGCTAAATATTTGAGACGATAAAGATAAACTGACCAGTATGATTTCAAATAAATTGAATTTTTTTTGTTCGAGTCGGGATTCGATTGGAATTTGAAATATTCGAATATTGTCATCATATAAAATAATTTTCTGATTCGAATAATCTGCGAATTAGGAAAATGAATATCACGATACTCGATTCGAATACTTATCGAATATTCCATTCGAATAATTCAATATTTAATTAGATGTAGTATATTATAATTCAATATTATTTAAATATGATCCATTTATTTATATCTAATATATTATAATTGAATATATATTTAAATATAATATTATTTATACCGTTTTATTAAATAGATTTTGTGAAAAAGTAGAAAAAGAATATAATATTTGATTATTCGATTCGAATATATATATATATATACAGTAAAACCTCTTTTAATTAATAACCTTGGGACCACTCAATTTTATTAATTTAAAGAGATATTAATATATCGATAAATTAATAACTTCTTAATTAAAAGAAAAACGTTTTAAATTCACATGATTTAGTATTTAAATATGTATAATTGATTGATATTCATGAATCAACCAATTCTTTGTACCTAGTTAAATAAATTCATGTGTATTTATTGTATACAATGGACAATTATATTCATGTACATACATCATTCGTTGAAATTACTTAATATGCATGTTTACCTTCAGTTAAATAACTATGATAGCCAATCAAATACATTCATGCATGATGAACGAAACATACACACTATATAAATCTCAATATGGAAATAAAATAATTCATAACACCCAACCATGTCTTCTCATCTAAAAGGCATCACAAAATCCTCCATGACTGATCAAATGCGTAAAGCATTATGTGAGTATAAGAGAGAAAATCCCACATGCACTCAAAAGGACTTACAAGAGTGGGTTAATGAAAAATATCATTTGAAAGTTAGTCAAGGTACAATATCGAACACTCTCAAGAGATCATCGGAGTACCTTTCAGCCAACTTTGATAAAGGCGGAGATATTAAGCGACACAAATCGGCTAAATATCCAGATATGGAGAAAGCTCTTTATGAATGGTTTCTTCAGTACCAAGATCGAGTCAACATGACTGGAGAGCTTATTTTGGAGAAAGCAAATGATATAATGAAGCTTTTGTATCCTCAACACCCTACTGAACATCAACTGTCTCAAGGTTGGCTTGAAAAATTCAAATTAAGACATGGTATTAAATCATTCCGTCGTTTTGGAGAAAGTGGTTCGGTTGACATGCAAGACATGGAAATGAAAGTGGAGGCTATAAGGGAGAAATTAAACCAATTTCCCATGAAAGATGTTTTTAATATGGATGAAACAGGTCTATTTTACAGGTTACAAGCTGATCACTCTCTTGCAACCAAGCAACTTGAGGGAAGAAAGCAAGACAAAGAGAGGCTTACAATTGTTATTTGTTGCAACGAGGATGGTTCGGAGAAAATTCCTTTATGGATTATTGGAAAATATGCAAAGCCACGTTGGTTCAAAAATATCAACATGAGCAGCATCAATTGTCATTATCGTGCCAATAAGAGGGCATGGATGACTAGTGTGCTTGTTTGTGAATATGTTCGTTGGTTTGATCAGAAAATGAATGGCAGAAGAATCTTGTTGATGGTTGACAATTGTCCAGCCCATCCAAAAAATATCGAAGGGTTACAGAATGTGGAGTTATTTTTTTTGCTACCTAACATGACTTCAAAGATTCAACCATGTGATGCAGGAATAATTAGAGCTTTCAAGATGCACTATCCTAGGAGATTCTACAAGAATCTACTAGAAGGTCATGAGTTGGGGCTACCTAATCCTGAAAAGATTAATGTTTTAGATGCCATCAATTTTGCAGTTTCCGCTTGGACAACTAATGTTTCTCAAGTGTCAATAGCAAATTGCTTTCGGCATTGCAAAATCCGTTCAAATGAAGAAATCTCAAGCGACTCAAGTGAGACAAATTTTGAAGAAAGCCTACATGAGCTTGAGAATATGGTCAAGGATGTTGGTTATCGCAATGAAATGGACGTCAATGAATTGGTGGACTATCCGGGTGAAAATGATGAATGTTCAATGGTTCAAAGTTTAGAGGAAATTGTTGCTGATGTTATCGAAGACCCTACTAATGATGTTGAAGATGATTCAATGCCATTGGAAGCAGTCACAAGAAAGGAGGCTTTGAGCGCGACGACAACTCTTCACAATTTTTTGTTGCAGCTCGAAAACTCTACACCGGAACTCTTGGCTGCAATTAAACAAGTTAGGGATGAAATTCAATTAGATTTACGTTTTAAGAAAAAACAAGTGAAGATAGATTCATATTTTAGCAAATGCCCGTAATATTTATAATTGTAATATATATATGAATTATTAATTTAGAGTTTTACTTGGACCTAATATTTACAAAGGAATTTTCAAAATAGTTATTATTTTATTATCTTATCGAATTTAACAATTTTTTACAAAAGCCCAAGTCGGGACCGGGAGATTTTATTATTTTAGAGAGGTGATTAATTTATCGAGTATTAATTTATAGAGGTTTTACTGTATATTCGAATCGAATGTAAATCGATTTTAGGATTCGAATATTAATCAAATACGGATATGACTATTCGATTCAATAACTGAATACAAATAGAATATGTTGTGCTATTTGATTCAATTTGAATCGTTTGCAATCCAACTGAACACGAAACATCGAACAAATCAGATAACGGTTACGCAAAATGAAAAGGAAATTTACTATAACTGAGAAAACATTTGCTTCGTCTCCCTATGATCGGAGAAAATATAAAACAATTTTTTCTTTGTTTCCTTTTCTCTTCTAACCTTTATATTGTTGAAAAAGTCCTCAAGTCCTTTTTAGTTAACCAGAGGTAAAAAGGTCCCGCGAGATTAGTTGCTGTTGAAGGATTGAAAAACATTGAGAAGGACGAGTAATTATGCATATTTTTCATAAAAGCTTATTCGTGCCAATGCATATATTTGTATGATTGTCTAGTGCGTGCGTGTCTAAATGTATACATTTATTATCAATACAGTAAAACCTCTTTTAATTAATAACCTTGGGACCACTCAATTTTATTAATTTAAAGAGATATTAATATATCGATAAATTAATAACTTCTTAATTAAAAGAAAAACGTTTTAAATTCACATGATTTAGTATTTAAATATGTATAATTGATTGATATTCATGAATCAACCAATTCTTTGTACCTAGTTAAATAAATTCATGTGTATTTATTGTATACAATGGACAATTATATTCATGTACATACATCATTCGTTGAAATTACTTAATATGCATGTTTACCTTCAGTTAAATAACTATGATAGCCAATCAAATACATTCATGCATGATGAACGAAACATACACACTATATAAATCTCAATATGGAAATAAAATAATTCATAACACCCAACCATGTCTTCTCATCTAAAAGGCATCACAAAATCCTCCATGACTGATCAAATGCGTAAAGCATTATGTGAGTATAAGAGAGAAAATCCCACATGCACTCAAAAGGACTTACAAGAGTGGGTTAATGAAAAATATCATTTGAAAGTTAGTCAAGGTACAATATCGAACACTCTCAAGAGATCATCGGAGTACCTTTCAGCCAACTTTGATAAAGGCGGAGATATTAAGCGACACAAATCGGCTAAATATCCAGATATGGAGAAAGCTCTTATGAATGGTTTCTTCAGTACCAAGATCGAGTCAACATGACTGGAGAGCTTATTTTGGAGAAAGCAAATGATATAATGAAGCTTTTGTATCCTCAACACCCTCCTGAACATCAACTGTCTCAAGGTTGGCTTGAAAAATTCAAATTAAGACATGGTATTAAATCATTCCGTCGTTTTGGAGAAAGTGGTTCGGTTGACATGCAAGACATGGAAATGAAAGTGGAGGCTATAAGGGAGAAATTAAACCAATTTCCCATGAAAGATGTTTTTAATATGGATGAAACAGGTCTATTTTACAGGTTACAAGCTGATCACTCTCTTGCAACCAAGCAACTTGAGGGAAGAAAGCAAGACAAAGAGAGGCTTACAATTGTTATTTGTTGCAACGAGGATGGTTCGGAGAAAATTCCTTTATGGATTATTGGAAAATATGCAAAGCCACGTTGGTTCAAAAATATCAACATGAGCAGCATCAATTGTCATTATCGTGCCAATAAGAGGGCATGGATGACTAGTGTGCTTTTTTGTGAATATGTTCGTTGGTTTGATCAGAAAATGAATGGCAGAAGAATCTTGTTGATGGTTGACAATTGTCCAGCCCATCCAAAAAATATCGAAGGGTTACAGAATGTGGAGTTATTTTTTTTGCCACCTAACATGACATCAAAGATTCAACCATGTGATGCAGGAATAATTAGAGCTTTCAAGATGCATTATCGTAGGAGATTCTACAAGAATCTACTAGAAGGTCATGAGTTGGGGCTACCTAATCCTGAAAAGATTAATGTTTTAGATGCCATCAATTTTGCAGTTTCCGCTTGGACAACTAATGTTTCTCAAGTGTCAATAGCAAATTGCTTTCGGCATTGCAAAATCCGTTCAAATGAAGAAATCTCAAGCGACTCAAGTGAGACAGACTTTGAAGAAAGCCTACATGAGCTTGAGAATATGGTCAAGGATGTTGGTTATCGCAATGAAATGGACGTCAATAAATTGGTGGACTATCCGGGTGAAAATGATGAATGTTCAATGGTTCAAAGTTTAGAGGAAATTGTTGCTGATGTTATCGAAGACCCTACTAATGATGATGTTGAAGATGATTCAATGCCATTGGAAGCAGTCACAAGAAAGGAGGCTTTGAGCGCGACGACAACTCTTCACAATTTTTGTTGCAGCTCGAAAACTCTACACCGGAACTCTTGGCTGCAATTAAACAAGTTAGGGATGAAATTCAATTAGATTTACGTTTTAAGAAAAAACAAGTGAAGATAGATTCATATTTTAGCAAATGCCCGTAATATTTATAATTGTAATATATATATGAATTATTAATTTAGAGTTTTACTGGGACCTAATATTTACAAAGGAATTTTCAAAATAGTTATTATTTTATTATCTTATCGAATTTAACAATTTTTTACAAAGGCCCAAGTCGGGACCGGGAGATTTTATTATTTTAGAGAGGTTATTAATTTATCGAGTATTAATTTATAGAGGTTTTACTGTATATTAAATGGATTGAGCTTGAGAAGAAGATCTATTTGATAATATATTAAATCAGAACAATCGATTTTGGAGGTTGAGAGAGATTCAATGGGATAAATATGTTTTGATATTTTAATATGGTGATTGCCAATTCATTTGGATTTTAATAAAAAATGAAAATTAAATCCATGTGGATTAATCTTATTGGCGTTTCGATAATAGCTCAATGTTTTATTTTTTTTCTCTAGTTTCTACGGTACAATGTGTCACGACGGTTATAATTAAGAAGATCATGAGCAAATATTAAAATAAAATTTAGAGGAATTCGTCCTAAATTGTTTTCGATTCCGGTTGAAACCCCTTAGCTATAACAAAATATAGCTTTGACCGTTAAACGACAAAAAAACATGATTTTTAACATTAGGTGTTGTTTATTGTTAACAGAATGCTGGAAAAGATCGAAACACCCTCAAATTCGTCTCCGCTGTCGTTGTTTGTTTGTCCGGGTTGGGATGTCGAAACAAGCCGTTCTACATAGTATGGCTGCTGATAGCTCATCGCCAGAGACGGAAAGCACTTGAAATTTCCGGTATAATACAACCCACTGCTCGATAATGATGATGGAAAAATAATGGGTCTCAATTTTGACCGAGTCAAGTATGGCTTTCTATTGGAGCACAGTCTTCAGATCCTTTTCAGCGCTTTCTCTTCTAAGCTCGATTACCACCACCACCCATGTTGGCCATGGATTGAAAAGGCGGCCTGCGAGATATGAGACTCGTCGATCCAACGACTTGTCGAATAATTTGATGCGTTCAGAAATGGTCCCTGCGGAGTACGTGCGGTTCTCTACCTTGAAGGTCGCTAGAAAACGGCAATGGAGTCCCGAATTGATGAGATGATGCGGAACACCTTCCTCTTTAGCGATCCTGAGAAAACATAGAGTAGTGAACTAAGGGTGGACGTCGTTTTGGGGACGTCACTCCGACGCTCAAGTCAGTTCCTCTTCGATGTGGCGGTTAATTTACACGTATAGGCGAAAAGATCAAGAATGCAATACCATAGCCCGGTTGAATACCATTCCTATTTATCGGATCGTACCCACGATCAGCACTTCAGATATGCATTACGCGCATTGACCTCCATGTTCTGTTCTGCGCACGTGTCCCTTTCTTATGGCGGGATTTTTGTCGCTCGCCCCTTTGAGTCTCGTGCCTATCACTGACACGATTGGACCCTTTATCTCCTAAGCTCACGTTTTCATCATGAGGCGTCGCTTCAGTTTTCCTTTTTACTTCCGTCTATAAATACCTTCGTCTCTCTTTCTTCATCACACATACACTCCTCTAATCTATAGAAATGCTGTCGATTTCTTTATCTTCCTCTTCAAGCTCATCTTTTCAGTACTTGTTGTAAGCCTATTTCCCTTTCTCTTTACTTTATTAATGGATTCCTCCACCGCCTCTGAAAGAGTGGTCGCGGACCCAGAATCTAGCTCCGCCGGTATTGCGCGGCCAGGCGACGGCGATTCCCTCTCTCATAACTCTCCTTTCGTCGTGCCGCTCCGCCCACAACGTCCCCGTCGCAAAAAGAAAGCTCCTTCTAACTTTTCTGGGTTTGATTCCCATGTCCCTCCCCTTCGGGAATATTTCAACGATGATGCGGCCTTCTTTAAATCCCATCGGGAATGGATTCTTACCCTAGAAGCGTACCGAGAGATGCATGAGTTACCCTGACATGAAACCATGGTTTCCTCTCTAACGGACGCCCTCATTTTGGCTTTAAAAGAAAAGGTATGTCCGAGGAATACGAAGTTAGGTTCCCTCGGATCCTAGAGGTGGCGAGCGTCCCTCCCGAGGAATTCCACACCTTCTTCCTCGATCAAGTGGACCTAGAACTTAGATTCCCCATTCCTCCCTTTATTCTAGATGTCTGTAATTACTTCCAAATTTTTCCTTCTCAGTTAGCTCTCAACTCCTTCAGCCTTCTCTTATCTCTTGCTATTCTTCTTCATTTCTATGAGCCTCTATCGGCGCCCTTGATAACCTCCTTCCTGAAGATCAATCGGAAGGAGCCGGAAAATTTTTTTTTCTCCTCCACCTTTGTCGATGAGTTCATTGTTGGCAACCCCACTTCTCAAAGGGGTGGATGAACAAGTTTTTCTATGTTCGTTTCCCGCCCGAGAGTGCGCAGAACAACATGATCTCTGATTGGCCCGACTTTGCTTCTCCTTCCGCCCCTGAATTTCTTGAGATGGTGGAGAAATTCAGGGAGGTTGTGGGGGTAGAAGCTTCCGTGCTCTCGAGCTTGTCAAAGACGACCTCCTCTGCTTTTATGGCTCATGTCCGAAGGAGGTGCCCTTGCTCGGGAGCATAGGTATTTCTTTTTTACTTTTGTAAGCGTATTTTCCTTAAGTGACTTCGCATCTAATTATTGTGTTTCCTTCAGAATCAAGGATGAATCTCGCGGCGATCATTGCATTTCAGAAAAAGACGAGTGGAGCTTCCGCTACCACCGCTCCTCCTCCTGCTTCCCCCAGCCCCTATGCTCTTTTGAGGGGCAAAGAAAAAGATAAAAGTCCTATAACTTCCTCTGGTCTCCCGAGGGTCCTTCCTCGAAGAAGGCGACGTCGGCTTCCAAAGTGGCAGGCGCGGCTGCTAAGAGTGGTGGTCTTCCTTCAGACTCCCCTCCTGTCGAGAAACCAGACTTCTTCAAGCGCCCTCGGGCCAATTGCATTAGATTCCTGAGGGACTTCCCCAATGAAGCTAATCGGTAACGCGTTCAGAAGATGTCGCCCCAAGAGTTTTGCAGTTCCTACGCTCTTAACGTGGGACAGGTTAATTTCTGTCCCTTCTTACGTCTTTTCTCTTAGCAAGTTTTCTTTCTAATGTCTTTTTCTTTATTTTAGGTCATCATCTACAACTCGGAGGCCTTGGATCGTCTGGTTGAGTACCACATGAACCAAGAGGAGTTCCAGAAGATAGAGGGGGATCTGCAGCAACGCATCCAAGAGCTGGTCCAAGAGGATACTCAGGCTAAAAGTCGGGAAGAGAAGTTGCGGAGGCAAGTGAGGGATCTCCAGGGCAAGCTTAACCAGGAGACGTCAGCCCGAATCAAAGAGGAGTCTGCCCGTGCTCGGGAGGAGAAGCTCTATCGTGATCTATCTGCAAAAGAAGCTTTCCTGAGATTACCCCGAACGAAGTTTACGGGGCCCAAATGATCACCCTCTTCGGATACGGCTTCTGGGGATGTATTGCGCAGCTCAGGGCGGCTGGCTTTAGTTAAGTTGATTTTCCCTTTAAATTCCTCGATGCCGAGAAGGCCCTCAACGAGTGTGATCCTCCACCGACTACCCTCCTGAATCCCGTTCTCCTCGGAAGAATCCCCGAGTAGTATTTGCCTCCAAGCCCATAGCGGTTGACAGCCCCGAGGAAGGGGAGACCCAAGAGGAGGAGGCCCAAGCTGAGCCCATCTTGGAGTGGAGTGAGATTCTCGAGCAGACGGTTGGTGTTGAGAAGCCGGTTGGAGAGGAGAGTCCCGAGCAGGCCGGTGGGGCCGAAAAGTTTGCCCGAGAGGTCATTGTGCAGGCCAGTGAGGCTAAAAAAGAGGTGGTGGAGGTGGTCCCCAGTAAGTTAGTGAGGCTCGGGTTTATCAATCGGAAGAGCAGACGGAGGCGCCAGTGCAAGCCGATGAGCACATGGCAGAGGAGGTTACGGCGGTCGCACCCGACCAGGCCGAGTAGTTGTGGGGTGATCCTAGTTAGAGCTCGTGTAGCTAGGATGTTTCCCGTTTTTGCTTTCGGCGCACTATCGGTGCCTAGTTGTAATTTAAACGCGCCCCAAGCGCTTAATGAATATAACCTTCATATTTTCTCACATTTTATCCTCATCTCTGTTTTCGTCTGTACTGGTCTAAAATCTTTAAACTTCTCATGCCTCTGCCACAAACCACTAGGAAGAAATATGAGTTATTTCCTCTCATTATCATTGATGTTGGTTCCCGGGGGATCATAAAGAATTCTTTAATCTCTCACTGCCTCCTATATTATCGTGATAACTGACTTTATCTTTTCCTATTTCTCAATAAGACACCCAGTCAATAGATTTTAAACGAAGGTAACTCAAATTTCAAAATCTCATGACTTGTCGGGCACTCTCCTTGACCCGTTCCTCATGTGACTTAGCTCCTCTCAAAGGCTCTATATAAGGGGGTCGTTTATGCATCTTTATTCCCCTACTCTAGCTCCTGATTATCCTTCTTCTAGCAAAGCCATGTCTTCTTCCCGTCGCAGAGATAATCTTGTTCCAAAAAAACTAGCCTCCGCTTCCTCATATCCCGATGATGTTCAGGAGGTATTGCCAAACTCATCTTCCCGTCCTAAGAAAGGAGAGATGGCAAAACTTATCGTCAAGAGATCTAGTTAAGTGGGCAGCCGAGATAGAAGAGATCCGGGGTAAACGATGATTACCCTGGTATCGTACCAAAGTGTCCACTTTGAACCCTTCTTTATTACCCGAATTTCTCGAGAAGGCTCGGATTCCCTCTGATTATGAGGTAAGAATTCCCGGACCCGAGCCGGTGGCCTCTCTTCCGCCTCCTGGATTTTTGACGTTCTACACGAATTAGATCGATATGGGACTCGGATTCCCCCTTCCTCATTTTCTTTTGGATCTCTGCGAAACTTTGTTTATCTCTCATGGTCAAATATTCCCAAATTCTTGCAGCTTAATTCTCGTCCTAGCGGTTGTTGCTCAATCACTTGAGCTTCCTCCATCGGTGGAGCTAGTTACTAGTTTTTTCAAAATCAGTGAAAGGGAGGATGGAAAATTTGTTTTTACCCCCTCTTTCGTTGATATTTTCATGATAACTTCCCAGCTACTTAAGGTTGGATGAGGCGATTCCTCTTTGTAAAGCCTTCACCTTCTCATCAGGATCCTCGCTTTATTCCATGCCTTGGAGAAACCACTGCAATGTACCTTCTCAGTCTCCCGCTATTCTTCATGAATATGGTGGGCGATCAAAATTTCTCGGTGAAGGATCTGGTGATAGATGACTCCCCTCGAAGTCATGGTGTGTCCTTTGGGAGTACTCCTTCCCGAGGGGGTTTAGGTATATTTCATGATTTTGTTGTTAATCATGTATGCTTTCTAATAATTCCCCTGAATCAGAGAAATGAATGGACTTTGAATCGGTCGTAGTTTTTCGTACTCGGGCATCCTCTTCAAAATCATGTGAGGCCGTTCCCTCGAAGCTTACCTTTCCCTCTATCAAAAGGTCATCGACAGAGGGTTTATGAGACTTCTTCTTGAAGAGGGTCAAGGTTCCCCCGTCTTTGAATCTCGACCCAGCGAGCGCTTCTCTTTCTCCCAAGGCTTCTGTACATCCTTCCTTCCTTTTGGAGACCGATGGAGCCACCTCTTACTCCTACATGCAGACTTTTTTTATCTTCGGAGGAAAGAAGTTGTATAACGAAAGTACCTGATAAAGATTTCTACGATAAGTGGGCCCTTTCACAAAGCAAGGTACCACATCCATTCTCGTTGTCCCTTGGAAATTTTTTAGCACTTATGGTTTTCTTGACAGGCATCTTCATTCTCTTGTGAGGGGGCTAGGAGTTTCAGAGCCATAAGCGAGATAGGGGTGCAACTCGTAGAAACAACATAGAGACGACCATGAGACTGCGGGAAGGGACGCAAGAGGCAGGCCGCTTGAAGAAACAGCTCAGCGACTCCCGTACGGAGATTGAAAAAATTCGGGTGGAGCTTCAGTCCGAGCGTGCGCGTAGTCATAAAATGGAGGAGCTCTTGTCTCCGGGCTTTGTTCCTGCCGACCGAGTGCCCGAGGCGGCTAACCTGTACTTTGACTACGGGTTCCGAGGCTGTCTTGCCCAGATTCGGGCTAATGATTTTACCGACTCTAAATATCCCTTCGATTTTCTCGATCAAGATCAATCTCTTCTAGACGCGGCTGCTAACCGTACATTACCAAGTGTCATCCCAAAGCCCCGAGAAGCCGATACTTCTGAGTCGGGAGAAGATGAGGACGTGTCCGCTGAGGATCAAGAGGCGAGGAGAGATTCCGACTAGTGTCGCATATGGTTGTTTTGTGTTTTGATCGCACTATTTCCTTTCCCTTGCTGTTTAATGTGTGCGTTTACATCATTTCTTTTTAATATTCTTTGACTTTTGCTAAGTGTAGCGTCAGTAATTTGGATGACTCTATTTGCAATTTCCTCGAAGATCTTTTACTTTTCTCCTCCCATCTTATTGACTTCGTCCTGGTTCAATCGGGACGTTTGTGCCCCACCCCATGACTTTCTTCCCAACTCAATCGGGGTGTTCTTGCCTCCATCCGAGGACTTTTCTCCCGATTAAATTGGGGTGCTCACTCTGAGGGTTTTTCCTCCCAGTTCAATTGGGGTGTTCATGCCTCAGTCCGAGGGGGTTCCTTCCGATTCAATTGGGGTATTGGTGCCTCAATCCGAGGGCTTTTCCTCATGATTCAATCGGGGTGTTTCTACCTCAGTCCGAGGGGGCTCCTCCCGATTCATATTCCGCAGGTTGACGGCGAAAGAGGGTCTCCTTCTGCTACTCGAGAAATGCTTTAAGAAGGAATAAGTGAGGCCTTGAAAATTTCTAATTTTCCATGCGGGTAGCATAGTGAACCACTATTGAGCCCCCTGGTGAGCGTAGTAACAAACACTCGGCATTTGATCGCATCATCCAGTTGATAAAGAGTCGTGTTTCCTTCAATGCTCGCCAAATGATCCTCAGGATGCCCACTGTCATCGTATCGGCTCATTTCTGGAAAGAAAAAGTGATCAGGCAGAGGAAAAGCGAGTATCTCTGCCGGGAAGGGAGACCCTCAGGGGGTCGGCACTGGCACGGGGGGATCGGCAAGCTCTCTCAGTTTCTTTATCTCAACCCTCATCATTTCTAACTCTGTTGCTTGTGTTTTTACCTGTCGCCGGGCTTTCCTTGCCCGCGCAACGTCTAATTCTTCTCGTAAAGTTTTTTCTGGTCGTCCCTCATCCTCTTGCGATTCCACTTCTTGATTAATGTGGTTGGAAGCGCTATCATCTTCTTCGGATGCTTGCGGTTGGTCTCGAGAGGTGGCGGGTCCTTTCTTCTTTGGTCGTTCGGCCATCAGAGCTTCCACGTCTTTCCTTATCTTCCTAATTTCCCGAAATTCCGGAACCGTCGTGTTCACTGTGTTTGCCATCATTCTAGACATTTTCTCTATAGTCGGAGGCCCTCATCCGGGTAAGGATGGATCGTCTCTGACACTCACCATACTTATAATATATCTCGTCCCACAGACGGCGCCAATTTGATGCGTTCAGAAATGGCCCCTCCGGAGTACGTGCGGTTCTCCGTCTTGAAGGTGGCTTGAAAACGGTGATGGATTCCCTGAATTGATGAGATGACGCGGAACACCTTCCTCTTTAGCGATCCTGAGAAAACAGAGAGTAGTGAACTAAGGGAGGATGTCGTTTCGGCGACGCCACTCCGACGCTCAAGTCAGTTCCTCTTCGATGTGGCGGTTAATTTACACGTATAGGAGAAAAGATCAAGAATGTGATACCTTAACCCAGTTGAATAACGTTTCTATTTATAGGATCGTACCCACGATCAACACTTCAGATATACATTGCGCGCATTGACCTCCTCGTCTCGTCCCACGTTCACCCGGCAATCCCACGTTAGCATAACCGCTACTTCTTCGACAAAGGTCGATAGTTCTTTCCTCGGCCTCGGGCGTTCTCTTACGCGGGATTTAGAATGGCCTTCTCACTCGGGGAATCACCCGAGCTACCAAACTTTCTCAGTCGGAAATCCTCCTGATCTTCGTTTCTTGAACCCACTCGATGTCTACCGAGGGGGTTACCACGGGTCCTCTGGTCGACAATTTATTATTTTAGGAGAACTTCCGAGGGTCCTGGATAGGCTTTCCCGAGAGCGAGACCCTCTTTTCCCGCCTTTTCTTGGATTTTTTAAATTACGCGCGGAATTTACCTATTACTTAAAAACCCAAGGGGTAACATGTATAATCCACGAAAACAAAGAACCAGAAGACGGTAAATACTTCAAAGCTGATGAAATTGCAGATGAGAATAACTGAAGACGATGAACCTTTGTCATTTTGTAGCATCAAGTGTTGTTCTCCAACATTTAGCAAGAATATCAAATCCATATCCCCCATATGCATTGTTATTGCGAAAAAAAATTATGGATGATGAGAAGAGGGCATTTTTGTCCTTTCATTGAAAACTTACATTGCATTTGAAGGCGTTTTTGTCAATTCAGCAATCCGTTAGCCTTGAACACGTAAGAATCCCATTTTCGGTCTTTTAAGGTTACAGAGCTATTTTTCGTCATACATCAGGGTTACAAACCGTATTCGAAAATAACATAGGACACCAACTGAAAAACATTAAACACAGGGGTACCAACAGGAATTCACCTAAAATTTAAATAATTATCCCAATGTCAAAATAGGGTAATACCTAAAAACGTCCCCAATATTTATCATCTGGATCAATTTAGTCCTGATGTTTCGCGTGGACCAATTTAGTCCCCGATATTATCGGTTTTGAACCAAATTGGTCCCTCTGTCATCATTTCCGTTAATTTAAACGGAAGTTGACACATTTCAACTCGCAATAAGCTAGATCTTAAAAATAATAAAATTAACATTAAAAAAGGAAGAAAAAAAGATTTCTCTTTCAAAAAAAGAGAAAACAATATAAATAAAATAAAAAAAATAAAATAAAATAAAAAATAATAAAATAAAATAAAAAATAATAAATAAAAATTTAAAAAGAAAGAGAAAAGTGAATAAAAAATATATTGAAAAGAAAAATAATAAATATAAATCTAAAAAGAAACAGAAAAGTGAACAAAAAATACATTGCCTTTTTTTATTTGTTAATATATTTTTATTTCTCTTTCGTTTTCTAATTTATATTTGCTATTTCTATTTTTAATATATTTTTATTCACTTTACTGTTTCTTTTTAAATATTTTTTTTGAATATATTTTATTCTCTATTTGTTTTTATTTTATTGTATCTTATTTATCTGTTATTCTCTTTTTTAAAGAGAATTCTTTAATTTTTTTTATTTTTAAGATCTAGCTAATCGCGAGTTTACGCTTGTCAACATCCGTTTAAAATTATGGAAATGCTGACAGATGGATCAATTTGGTTCACGATAACATCAGGGATTAAATTGGTCAACGCAAAACATCGGGGAGTAAATTAGTTCAAAAAGTAGACATAGAAGACCATTTTGTCAAAATATAAACATTTGTGAATGCTTCAATCAGCAAGATCCATAAATGATATACGGTGGTGTTTGTAAGATATTTTGTTTAATGACACATCAAGAATCACAAACTTTTAGTAATTGACAAAGTCGAAAAAGATTGAGAGGGACCAAATGTGAAATTTCATCCCATAAATATACTTAGAAAATTTCAAATTATTTTCTCAAAAGGAACAAATTTATGGTAAGAAGACGTGACGTCTAAACGGTTTAACTTGGTACATTTGAAAACCAAGATATATTAATCATATGTAACGTCCCAAATGGTTATTTTAACGAGAGATGCCCAAAATGGTCTACGATGTTTGCCCAATGGACCAATTTTGTCATCGATGGTTCGCGTAGACCAATTTAGTCCTCAACATGTCGATTTTAAACCAAATTGGTCATCCATCAATTATTCCGTTAATTTGGATGGAAAATTGATACATATCGATATCGTATTGGCCGGTGGATTTTTTCCTCTTTAAACACGAAAAAAAAAAGCAAATAAAAAATAAATAAATCAAAATTTAAAAATAAATTTATTTTTAGCTTTACTTATTTATCAAAAATTAAAAATTTATTATAAAATATATAATAAAAAAGTAAAAAATTATTTTTTCATTTTACTTATTTATAAAAAATAAAAAATCATTTTTATATATTTCCATTTTTTATTTATTGATAATAAGAAAAATATTTAACAAAAAATGAAATAAAAAATTATTTATTTATTTATCTATTTAAAAATAAGAATCCGCGTCTCTGGGGCGGTCCCCAGATTCTCCGACCCCATATCTTTAGTAACATTAATTAAACCCAATTTATGTAGTATAATATGAATACTATACTTTTAAATAAATTCCGAGCAGGTCCTCGCCGGATTGGAGTCGGGGACGTGGATAGTTTCGTCTCTGTTAAATTTGGGGGGCGGGCCGGGATTTTCCTGTAAGCTTCTAGTTGCATGTTTTACATTTTTTTACTTTTAATAAATAAATAATAAAAAGAAATATATTTTTTAATTTTTCAATTTTTTAGTTTTTAATTTGGGGCGGGACGGGATGCAGATTCTATTTTTTAATAAATAAACAATAAAAAACTTATTTTTGTTAAATTTTTTCTTATTTTAAATAAATTAAACGAAAAATAAAAAAATAAATTGGAATTATATTTTTTATTTTATTTTTTATTATTCTTATTTTTTTAATCTTATTTTAGTAAACCTAAGAATAAAATAATTTTACTCTTTTTATTTTTATTATTTATTTTTAATAAATAAGTAAATCGAAAAATAAATTTATTTTATATTTCTATTTTTAATTTTTTTATTTTTTGCTTTTCTCGTTTTTTGTTTTCTTTTTTATTTTTTTATCCAATTTATTATATTTTAAGTGTTTAAAGTGGAAAAATCCGGCGGCCGATACGGTATCGACACGTGGTAATTTTCCATCCAAATTGACGGAATAATTGATGGAGGACCAATTTGGTTCAAAATCGACAATATTCGGGGACTAAATTGGTCTACGCGAAACATCGATGACTAAATTGGTCAATGAGGCAAACATCGGGAATCATTTAGGATATTCTCCCTTATTTTAACATATAATTATATGTATTGAATTGAATATCGAAAGTATTCATGCCTGTATTGTAATTTTTTACGTGAAATGGCCATTAACGTGGTATGAGACTCTAATAATGAGAGCTAGACTCATGACTATAAATTGGCAAAACTATTTTAAAAAATTCTACATCTTATTATAGGCAAAAAAAAAAGCCTATACTTGATTGGAGTATGTTGGAAATAAAATATTAAAAAGTAAAAGCATATTGTTTCAAGATTAAACTTGTCAAACAAAAATCAAGAAAATAAATAGATTGTTCTATTTAATTTTCGATTTACTTAATAAATTCATACGGAGAATGCGTCAAATGTATAAATTCTGAACTTGCTTATATTGCTGAATAATTTTTTGTTACATGCAAATATATTAATTAATAAGATTTTAAGAATTTGTTTAGCTAACCAAATTGGGGGACAGACCACACGAGAAATAATAATGGGTAAATTTCTATTCAGTACCCTTTAAAGTTTCAACTTCCTCTTAAATATCCTTCGAATTATTTCTTCCTGTTAGGTACCCATCTGAAAAAAATTGTGTGTTAGGTACCTAAAAAGCGTTAAAATGACAAAAATAACCCTTCTTCATACATAAATATTATTTCAATTATCTCCAGTTTTATATCAAGTCAAATTTAAGAATATTATACCAACTATTATCACTATTATACCAATTATTCTCGTTATTATACCAATATATTCAATTATTATACTAACTGTTATCACTGTTATACAAAAAAAATGTTTTTTGCGTATTAAATGAAAGTGATTTTTGCGTATTATACCACAAACCATGATTATTATACCAACAAAACCGCTTATTATACCAATAAAATTGATCATTCTACCAAAAAATTGATTATTCTACCAATAAATTCGAATGTATACCAAACAATTCGGATATTATAATAACATTACTTTTGGTATTACAGTAATAATATTTGGTATAATAATTGAATATATTGGTATAATAATGAGAACATTTGGTATAATGGTGATATAATACTCTTAAATTTGACTTGGTATAGCAGTGATAACAGTTAGTATAATAATTGAGTATACTGGTATAATAATGGAAACACTTGGTATAATATAATACTCTTAAATTTGATTTGGTATAGCAGTGATAACAGTTGGTATAATAATTGAATATATTGGTATAATAATGAGAACACTTGGTATAATAGTGATATTATACTCTTAAATTAGACTTGGTATAGCAGTGATAACAGTTGATATAATAATTGAATATATTGGTATAATACAGAGACCAGTTGGTATAACTGAATCTGTAAAGAAGGGTTATTTTCGTCTTTTCAATGTTTGGTGGTATTAAACACACAATTTTTCGCAAATGGATACTGAACAGGAAGAAATACTTGGAGATGTACTGATCAGGAAGTTGAAACTTCAAAGGGTACTTAATATTAATTTACCCAATAATAATCGTTGGTATTTGGTAATAAGAAATATTGGGTTTCTGTCGCAGCTACACTTATCATCAACACTTCAACTGTACGTCCATTCTATTCCAGGTTGTAGCTTTCCACTACCAACCCAACTTGGTTCCTCTCTCTTATCAACCAATATATTCACTACTTGTGCGAAATTCTCTCACCATACATCTCCGTCTACCTGTTTTTCTTCTCTTTATCGAGATCTTAGATCTGCTATTGGCTCTTGGAGTTGAATCTTGAGGCAGAAGAATTCAATTGCAATCAGTTTTAGTTCTGATTTATGACCGTAGCACTCCGAAGGATCAATTCCAAGCTTCTGAAGAGATCACCTCGGTTTTCCACTCCGCTTGATGGGAATTTCTAGCTCGGTTTTGAGTCATGTATGTAGATTCGATCAGCTGCTGTTAATTTCTGTTCTTTCGACTCGTTTGATCGATTCTTTTACCGATGATAGAATTGGGATCCTCTGCGTTTCTTTCCCCTTTGTTTACTAATTTGGATTCTGAGATTTGTTTAGTTCATTTAAAGGCTTGACGTTAAACATTAAGAGTTTGCGGCTTTATGATTTCGAAAGCTGTAGATTTAGTCAAAAAATCACACACGCGGCTGTTTTTAAGGCCACAAACACGTTTGACCTGTAAGCATAGGTTGGTCCGTCATTATTGTTGCTGCCTTTCTCGTGAAAGTGATGCTGCCATCATCTGTATATATTGTAATTTTGACTCTCTCTCTCTCTCTCTCTCTCTCTCTCTCTCTCTCTCTCTCAGAAACTGGTAAAGAAACTGAACAAGCTATACATCTTCTGATCATCATTGAAAAAGGGGTAAGTAAGTAAAAGCCCATTCATCTTCTTGTAGTTAATACTGTTTGACATGATGCGGCCAGTGCCCGTGAGTAGCCAACTGCTTCTTGGTTGTAATCATTTAATGAGCTGGTTGATTGCTTCAACCTCTGCAGAGTCTTCTTTCAAATTATCTCGTGATCAGTTTTGGTAGCCTTTCCTCTCACTTACCTGGATTCATCCAACTATTTTCTTCTCTTTCTTTGACTATCTTATGGCTGTTATTATAATCATTCTGTTTTAATTGCAGTTGATCGCCTCGGTATAGAGATAAAAAAGGTACCTAACGAAATGGGATGCTTTGTGTCAACTCCAAAGGATTCTGGAGGAAACAGGAGGACTCCAGCAAATATTGGTGAAGTCATTGTATTTGTTCCAGGTTTACGGATCCCTAAGCCCGTGGATTTCTCTCAATCTATCGGAGATCACCTTAGCAAAAGCTTAATTGAACGCATTTCGGCTCTTAGAACGAGAGTTGTGGTTATGGCTGGCCAAGAAGCTCCATCCATTACTAGAACCAGACGAAAGAGTTCTACTCAACACGGTTAGTAGCATAGAGCCATTTAGAAACCAATATACTTTTTTTTTTCTTATTGCATTTTATGATTGAAGCGTCATCAGTTTCTTTTGTACAGGAGGGTCGGTGCTTAATGACCTCCTTCAGGCTCTGGGAGATTATTTGCCAGTTCTTCTTGGATTGGTTAAAGATGGTAAGAAACTGCTTTGTCAAATCAAGTTGTGAATTGTCTTCTTGTATCCATTTAGATTTGTGCATCTGCATTCTATTGCTTTATTTATTTATTTCAGGAAATCACTTGCAACATAAGGTGCAATTTGTTTGGGTGAATCAAGAAGATGAAACAGAGGTTAAGGCAGAAAAATAATGAACTTCTTTTGGCTGTTTCTTTATTTGTTAGGAATTTTCATCTCATTATTTTAATTCTCATTTTTCAGGAAACGGCAATATGTAGTGCTTGGTATGAGATAATGTCTGTTCTCCACTTGATGGCAACACTATGCTTACTGCAAGCTAATCTTGTTCTTCTTCCAAGAACTTCTTATGATGGTTCTCATCACAAGGTATCGGAAGGTAAGTTGGCATCGACAAACTGCAGTTTTTCGGTAATTTCAAACTATATATATTCCTATAATCGTTGCCACGTTATTTTTTCCTTTATGAGGCGGTGCAAAATATTAGAATTACGATGTTAATGCGTCTATGTCTCGTGAAGATATGAGATGACTTACTATACTATCATCAAACTGTTGATTTCATTTTATAGTGCTAGATAAGTCGGTCCACAAGCTGTATTGTGCATATTATTACAATAAAACACATGAAATGATGCTTTAATACAAATTCCACATGTTTCTATAGTGATATTCTATTACTATGCCTCACGTTGCTCCTTTAGTTTCCATTTATTAACAGTTTTTGTTTTTCATTGATATTCTTTTGCATTTCTCTACTACCAGAGAATCGTCGGTCTTCTGTTGACACCTTTTTGAAAGCTGCTGGTTACCTTGACTGCGCTGTCCGAAACGTTCTACCACAAATTCCAGTTGAAATCAGGTAAAAAAAATTCTAAATAAAACGAATGTCTCTAAATCACTCCATGAGAATTCAAATCAATCCTCGTTCTAACCATCATCTCTTCTTGCATTTCAGGAGAAATCTACCGGTGGACCTTACCGAAGGTGTTCTACGAGCACTCTGCCTCCAAGCACTAGGCCAAGTACTGATTCATTCATCATTGCCATCAATTGAGAATATTAATTACATTAAAAGTAGCATTAATTAATTTCTCTTTATAAACTCTGTCTACGGACAAACAGGGTGTTGATATTCAGCTGGGACTTGCACTTGAGAGTACTAAAGCGACGCTAGCTGTAAAGAGAAGGCTCTCATGTGAGATGGTGAAGTACTGGCAACAGGTTAATTTTCTTACTTTCTCTCATACGGTCTTAATTTGATATTTGTTTTTTTAGAAGATAGCATTGGCATGTGATAATGTCGAAATCCACATTGTAGGCCCAAGACAATATCATGAATATTCCATTGTCAAATGGCTGGGGAGAAAAGCATAGGCACTTTGTCAAGTGGAAATACATTGAGGCTAAGGTATAATCCACATGCTGCTGCTGTTTCTATTTTTAGTAATCAAAATTTTAAATCATATTGCAATTCACATGACACAGAAATACAACTTTTTAAACGCACAAGTCACTACTACATTGTGTTGTTAGGTGCAGATTATTCACGCCACGCCTTTTGTGAATATTGCATCAATTTTTAGAGAAATCTATCACACTTAATTAATCAGCTCCAAACCAAAAAAAAAACAATGAAATACCAAAAACCCATCTTTCGTCACAACCTCCTTGACTACGTTCTTGCAATTCATATTTATATGTAAAAATATATTTAGATATATAAATGAATTAAAGTCGTGTTGTTTTGAAGGCTGCAGCGTATTACTACCACGGTCTTATCCTTGATGAGGGGAACACAGAAAAATCTCATGGAATGGCTGTTGCTGCTCTGCAAGCAGCAGATGAGTATCTCAAAGAGAGCAAGAAAGCATGCGAAGCCTTCAATGCACAAGTTCCAGTATCAAGGTAGGTATACTCTTTATTTTCTGGTGCAACACTGTTACGAGGGCTTATTAATTATATTATTATTATTTAATTAAGTTATTATTAGTAGTAGTAGTATATATTTGAATTTAAATTAGATTATGTTGAGATTTATTAGGACTAGTCGGTTGAGATTTATTAGGGATCCCCATATATAGGCATTAAGTTCCGTAGAAGGAATCATCGGGTTTTGAAGAAGAAGGTTGAGGGCCGGAGTTTCGGCTCTCAGTTTAGCTATTAGGAAAGCTATTAGTATCGTCTTTGTCTTCGTTCCCGTCTTCGTGATTAATAAAAGTATTTCTATTCGGATTTTCGTATTCGTCAATGCCTTCACTCTAACAAACACTTCTCGTCATATTTTAATGAGCATATGATTAAAGAAAGTTGATTAAACAGTAGTTCCGTTTACCTTTAATTTAGTGAATAAACGAGCCCGTAACCCAGAAACAAGATACGAATAATCTTAATTACATTTGAGGGCTAAACATATCGGTGAGATAATTAATGCCTCTGTATCTTCTTCTTCTTCTTGTCTCATGGTGCAGAAATCCTCCTCTCTGGGGAACCATGAAGTTTCTGTCCGAAAAGATTCCAAAGGATACATCTAGCAAGGTGCGAATCAACAGGGATCTATACTCCTACGAAAAGTAAGTCATCTGATCCTTAGGATGTGTTTGGAACGAAGAAAGTAGTGTGGAAAAGAAAATCGGAGAGAAAAATGATTTTCATAAGTTTTTCTTTCATTTTCCTCACCATTTGGTGAAAGAAATGAGTTATCCATAAACTTAACTATATTTTCTTTTCTTTTTCCTTATCTATTTCTTCAACCAACTAAACATAAATACTAATTTTCCATTTCATTTCATTTTCCTTTTACTAATTTCCACAAACCAAACACAGCCTTAAGTTCTGTGCAAATGACTAACGACCACACAAATGGACGGAAAAATTAAGACCAAACATGTGTATTACGTTTCCCTTTTTCTTTCAGCACGCCACAAAAGTTTCGTTGACTGTTGTGTAATTAGATGAAATAAAATAGAAAACTATTGGGTGTGTAGGATTATGGAGACGGCACCAACATTGCCAGATTTTTCTTTGGCTCTGAAACCGGACGAGTATCAGCTTCCTCAATTGGATATGTCGTGGAACCACGAAGAAGAAAGAAAGAGAGAGAAACTTAATAATTCGAACAATTCCAGCAGCTGAAAGAGGATGTGGATAGTTGCTGTAATGTCCATCTTCAACCTGCTTGATGGCATCATCGCAAGGGCTCCAGTTTACAGATGCAAAGAAACTTGTCTGAATTATCAAAAAGTTCAGATTTCTATTTTTTTTCGTTCTCATTGTTGTCTGAATGTGTAATACTTACTGGAAAAGAGAGTTATATTAGTTCTGTCTGGCGAGGTATATAGCTGCTCTTGTAAGAAAGTGCATCTTCTCTGCGTGTGTCGAAAGTGTAGAAGAAGAGTCTTGTAATCTCTTAAACATTGGTGACATGGAAGCCGTGCGTGGTGCACACAACCATACGCAAGCACTATACAGCCTACTGCGCGACTTTAATCGTTGGAACTTTGTGTAATGACGGAAACAAATTAATCATCATTCGAGGTGTGCTAAAGATAACGTCGAGGAATGACTAATGTTTTTGTGTTGGAGAACCAAAGCGATCGTAGTAAAGAAAGTAGCCAACTTAATGGAATTCTCACCCCGAGCGATTGGCTTCACAGATAATATTACCATACCGAAACATCAAATAATCGAACATCTTCGAAAGCCCACGAAACAGAAATTCGAAGAAGGAGGTGAACTCGCTCACAGGATTCTGTACCCCGGACCCGGGCCTTTTTAACTATTTAGGCGGATTTTTTATTACAATTAATAAAATAGGCCAGTTTTGTTATTTATGAACAAAATAGGGGACTTCGTGCCTATTAAAAGCGTCGTCGCTATAAATAGCAGCGACGTCGCGGAGAATAAAAGCGACGAAATATTGGATCAGACACGACAAATCCAATGATAAAGGTAAAAGAAATAAAATAATAATAGACACAAAGAGAAGCAACACTTTAATTCCTCCATGAGAATGTTTGTTCATATAAACAGATTAAAATAAATAAGTTGCGGTTATTCGGGTTTCGGGAAGCCCCGAAATTTTTTAAAACACTCAATAGCCGGACCATTCTTCTATTTAATAATTCGAACTTCACCCGATTATCCGAACTAAAAATTGTGCGAGTGGGTTAATTGGATCACCCAAATAATGAACACCCCTAGGCCCTAGCCACAGACCCAATTAAAATTTTGAATTTCGTATTTTATTAGTTCTGATTTCTTAGAGATTGGTTTAGTTGATTATATATGTTTTCTCCTACAAAAGAGGGAAAGTAGTAAGCATATATTTATGTTTTTGAGTATGTATCTTTGAAGGCTTGAGTTTAACTCTCGAATTGTCTAATAGTTCGTTAGGATTTCAAAATTCGGATTGAGCTCGAGCTCAAGGTCGTGAAGCTCGTCGAGATCGACCTCCATCTTTTTATTAAAAAAATAAAATAATAATAATAAAATAAAACAAGCTCGTGAGCTTTCAGGAACCAACGAGTGAGCTCGAGCTCCATTTTAATAAGCTCGAGCTTGATCGAACACCCACGAGTGAGCTCCAACTCGACAATAATGAGCTCGAGCTCGAGCCGAGCTTTTGTCGAGCCGACTCGACTCATCGTTTAGTCCCCAATTATTTTTAACTATTATTATTATTATTATTGTTATTATTAAGAAAAACTTATCACGGGCTTTGGATAGACGGCCCATATGTTATCGAAATTCGAAACCCGACAAATAATGAACGTTTACCTTAACCTCGGATTTAGATGGAATCGAAGTCCAAATCCGTGCATTTTCCAAACGGATAAAGTGAAGGAAACTCGAAATTCGAAATCCGAGTATGCGAAAGGGATCATTATTTAAATCTACAAATATGCATCGATTAATAATCCTATATCATGACTACGTAGAGGGTGGACTACTATGTGTCTGTTATCATTTTATTTCCTTAAGTTTTATCCTTTTGGGTCTATTATTATTTTATTTCTTTTAGCTTTATCCTTGAATTTGGCGTGTGATCTTATTTTGTCAACATTCGTCGCGGCTACTGCCCGCGTCGTTGCTGCCATTTGTTGCGGCGACGCGTTTATTAGGTCCGTAGCCCCCTATTTTGTAAATAAGTAGCAAACTGACATTTTATTAATTGTAATTAAAAAACGGTCTAAATAGTTAAAAAAACCCCGGATCCATGAATAGGTGACAACCGCCACGTTTTCCTTTTAACTCAAGGCTTCAATATCAACTCATATGTCACTTTGCTGGAATATATATATATACATATATACTTATTTAAAGAGATTTACAATACACGGCTGAGTAATGAAATACTTTTACGATATACAAATATATAGTTCAAACACCAATCAATGAAGAAATATATGTAGACAAAATATCCTATCAAAAAATATACCCGTCAATGATCCGCTAACGTAAACTCAAATGGACAACATAGCAACGGAAACGGCGATAAAAGAAAGGCAAACCTCCGATAAAAGGCGACATCAACGACCAAGAAAGAAATATATACGGGGTAAGCAAATCATTAGGTCGGTGAAATAATAATACAAACACACATTATTCTCATAAGTGACCACTAGTACAAAAGATGTGATAGGCTACGGCACTATGGGCAACGCCATAGTGCAGCGCGAGATTAATTTATTTATTTATTTTTAGGTGAGTATGGGCGTCGGTTGTTGGCAAAAACCGACCTTGGGATGTTCCAGTAAACTATGGGCGTCGGTTTCTCGTAAAAACCGACGCCCATAGTTTAAGGTTTTATTATTTTTTTTAATTTTTTTTATAAGAATGGTTCGACGCCCATTAGTTTTAAAATCCCAGCCAAACTCCTTTCTTCCTCACTTCGCGATTTTATTTTCTAACTCACCGTCCCGACAATTTTCGAAGCTCCGAAGGTGCAATTCAAGTACAGAGATTGGCCTACCCAACATAGAGGCGGCGAAGGAGCGAAGAATCAGGGTAACTCCAGCACGATTCAAGGTAGATTTATTTTTTTTTTCGATTTTTGCACAATTTGCTAACTCGAACAGTTCGACTCGAAGCTCCCACGGTGGTTTCCGGTGAGGCTGAGGCGTCTCCACCGTGTTCCTCGACGAATTCGCATCAAATAATCATTCGACCAAGTTGCGGGTGCGAATTTTTTTTCTGAATTTTTCCGTTTTTTTTCTCGAATTTTTCTGAATTTTTGGTGAAATAATATGAATTGACATGGGCATTTGGTTGGATTTGTCCTATTTATGTTGAATTGGGTGTTAATTTAAGGTCTCATCTTTGATTTTGCGTGTTTCTTGTTTGAAAATTAGAGTTTGCGGCTTTTTGGGACAAATCGGATAAATTTGGGGGTTTCATTCGTGGACTGTTGTGTTGGGCCTGATTGACTATAATTTTTTAATATTAATGTAAATCGTGTTACCCCGTATACTTTAGTTGCTTTTTTCATATGTGGCTATGTGTTTCATTGTTGTAATTTGTTTTTTTTTTCTTTTATTAACTTAGATATCCGTTCAAAATTTGTTCAATAGGAGGAAATTTTGAATGGTCCCCGTTTTGGGACCATTTTTAGACGTTCACTATCGCTTAGGCTGTAAATTTGTGTTTTTGAGCGTTGATGTTGATGAAAAGTTTGGTTTTATTTTCCTACAATGTTTCTCTCGGTAGACATATGAATTGAATATCTATTCAGTCATATTTTTCGTCTACTTGGAGAACTGTGGGGAAATGCTGCCGAGTTTTTCAGCAATATCGAGGTTCATACACGCATTTGCTAGTGATAGTGGATATTTAAAATGGGTTAGGTTGGAGCGATAAGGACCCCAAAGCCTTCCAATTGGTTATGTGAACTAAGTTTGCTTCTGGATTATTTGTTTAAATTTACTTGATATAGTTTAGGTGATTAAAATGGATTGAAGTTGGATGCGTAGTGTCCGAACAATGGCTGAGTATTTGACTGGCGTTGAGGAATTTATGGAAATTGCGGAGCAACATAGGAGAAAAAAGAGACAATCTAAGAATTCTTATATATGTTGGGATCAAAGTGAGAAACTCATTCACATTTGAGGATGAGTTTGTTCATTTCAATGTCAACATTCCTTCGTAAATTCTATTTTGTCTAGTGTTGTTCGATTTCATTATTTGCCTTATTTACTATATGAGAACCTTCATACTGACGTAGTAATATTGACTTTGTGGTTTCTATGCCCATGAACTTCAGAGACATCGGGAATTGATCGAGGAGTTTGGGAAAGAAGAGCAGAGGGAATAATATAAAGGTAAGGGTAAATCATGCAATACCCCCATGAGTGTATACTGAAATGCACATAACTACCTTATACTTTTTTTATTGCGTAAAAGTCTCTTGTGCTATCTAAAAGTTAGCATCATATCCCCAGTGTTGTTTAAAACTTAGCACAGTGCCCCCTGTGTTGTCGAAAACCTAGCACCGTACCCCCTGCGTTTTTTAAAACATAGCATTGTACCCCCCAATTATTAGGTAAAAATGACAAGGAAGAGATTTTACGCTATTTCCGAACCATATGGATTTTGATGCTTATTTTTCAAACCACAGGTGTGTTATATGTTATTTACCCTAAAGGTAAAGCAGCAGGTGCATTACAGTGAGATCGACTACGGAGGAAGAAGAACCAGTGTAGAGCCGCTGCAAGTTTGATAATGTCGAAGTGAGCCTATGCGTCACAGTACCCTTTCCTTATATCGAGAGTCATTTGTAGTGATGTGAGTTAGAATATGTATATTTAAAAATTTTGAGCTTTGTCGAATTATTGAATTATTGAAATTTATTTGATTGAGTTGTTGGATCTATCATTGGATAAAATTGTCGATTTTATTATTGGTTCGAAGTGTATGATTGCGGTTTGGATATTAAAAAAATATGTAAAAAAAAGAACATGTGACGGTTCTTATAGGCGACAGTTATTATAACAACAATCGCCCATACTCGCACATAGGCGATGCTTGACAACCGTCGTCCATTAGGTGGAATATGGGCGTCGGGGCTCTAGGCGTCGCCGAGGAACCGTTGCCCATACCCCGTAGGAACTGTCGCCTATGCCTCATTTTGTACTAGTGGACATGTCCTCAACGATGAGACCATCATAGCAAATCAAACATATAAGCTGTTCGAGCAAGCACTTTGAAATATCGGAGAAAAGTAGCCACTTGTATAAACACTATAAACCAGTCACAGATCACCAAATGAAGTCAAGAACATAAAAAAGAGGTGCATGTTATCACATAAAAAACGTGTGGGTAGTCATCTTCCTCGACCTAATCTCCCCATCAAGAGTCAGACTTGTCCGCCATAGTGCTCTAGACACTTTGCCATGAATAGCCGTAACAAATATAAATGATATGCATGTCTCACATCGTGATGTTGGTCGAGTCTTACAATGGACTTTATTATCTTTCCAATGATCACCTTCCAATTGGCAAATGAAAAGGTGAACTCGACTGGCCTCACTCACCTGAGTTTGTCAAACACTGGCTACTTACTCAACATGCCTTCTCACTTATCGGAATCATGGCTATTCGGGCTACTAATATATCGGTATCGAGTATATGCAACATCAACAACAATTCAATAACATAACAGCGAAACCACATAACCATTCAATAGCACAAATAATGACCCGTTAATACGTCACATAATTACCAATAACCAATATGAATTCCTATAGCAGATAAGTGGTCTCATCAACAAATCAACGTACACAATTTCATAAACGAACGAAAACGACACATTGCGAGGTTCATAAATTCTACGAAAACCGTACTATTAACCAAGAAGGTGAAGATCTAAAATTTCCCAAAATTTGAAGCTATTGTCATGACTCATGTGTCTCTTCTTGGTGCTCCTTCACTAAACAGGAGACGAGGATTTAAGTTCTACATTTGACTAAAAATTTATAATATACGACGTTTTTAAAACTATAGTATAAATCATAACAATTTGAAGTCGGCCTCGCGTGAAATGGATGTAAAAAATTTAAACCAGTAACTAAATGTTGGGTGAGATGTTGGGTCAACACTCAGTCCAACATTTAAATGCACAGCGGAATAAATAAATTTTAGTGATGTAAACTTAAAGACACGAGACGAGGATTTTTCTAGGCAGCAAGTTCAAATAAACTTGCTGCGTGCCTCAAGGCGAAATTCCACTAACAGCAATGGATGGCAAAATCAACTACCCGAAGATAGTCTAAACTACGGATCTAAACAATCCTGAAAACTACAAAGTCCTAAGACTTTTGAAAAGACTCTCGTGTAAAGTAAGCTCACAAATCTCTCAATCACGAAAATCACAAATAAGCTCTCTCTCTATCGAAGCGTACTCTTTCTCTCTAAAAGTCGTAACTTGAACGATCATGGGAAGTCTCTTTATATAGGTCTTCGACTCTAACAACTTCCCAAAAGACTCGGTCACCTTCCTTGAATATCTCCACGAACTTGGTCTTTATCTCGTGCTCAAATCTTCCTATCTTTTCGTGAGTATCCTCTCCCAAAATAGATTTGATCACCTTCCTTGAATATCTCCATGAATATCGGCTCAAATCCATTTCCGATTTAGCTCCATCTTATCCACACGTATTTGACTCATCCCTGCTCCTGCAAAATACTAAAAATAGCATAGTCACAGTTTAAACACGTTTTGGGTATGAAAGATAAAATTGAGGAAGGTAACATTCTATGTCAACAAATGTTGACCAGAATGTTGACCCAACATTGCTAATGTTGAATACTCAACATCAACAATCTCCCCCTTTTTATCTTTCTTCCCAAAACCAAAGCAGGCGTTAGAGTTGGTGGAACTCCCCCTCAAGACAAGAATCTACTACTCCCTCTTAACGCAAAAATCTACTCAACCACAAAACACAAAATATGGTTAGAGTAAACATAAGAGGAATAGTCAAGAATTAGTATGTGCCAATAAGAGGTCTTATGATTAAACATCTGCAAATACAAGATGAACTACTCTAGAGCACATAAACGCAGACAGATAGGCAGGCAAGCATGCAAGGCATAAATCAATAAACGCACACAAAGATACGCATGCAAAACACTTTAGACCGAAGTCTAAAATTGTAGACTCTCAATTGAGTCCTCTGCCTCCTCTGCCATTTCTTCTTCAGCACCACCTGCTCCAACTCCTTCCTCAGCTTCAGCTCGCTCTCCTTCTTGATCTCACCCTGACTGTTTGGCCTCCACAGTTCCTCCAAGTCCAGCTTTATCTGCAACGCTAGCTCCTTCTGCCTTCCAAGTCCAGCTTTATCTGCAACGCTAGCTCCTTCTGCCTCCTCTGCCCTATCTCCGCCTTTTTGGGAAGAAAGAAGCCTTTGTAATTCATCCCTTTGAGCCACCAAAACTGCGATGGACTCATTGAGGCCTTTAATAGCTAGCTCCAGTGCAGATGTTGACCCAACATCCTGATCAACATTTGGCCTGAGTAGTTCTGGCATTTGCAGAGGAAGATCGACCAGTCTGTCTGGACCCGAGAGATGACTTGCTTGAATCGCATAGGGAAGCCTTTGGGTGACAACATTGTCTCTTCTTGTTGGTTGAAACCTATCTTGAACCAGAACTCCGTAGATGATAGAGGGATATGGAAGAATTCCTTTCCCTACTTTCTCCGCTTGATTCGACATATGATTAAGAATCAACTCTCCCCAGTTCAGAGGCAAGTTGTGACCAAGAGCATATAGCAAACGAGCCATGCCCTCAGTCACCCTTGTCTCGTTTAGAGTAGGCAACCAACTACACACTCCAATCTTGAATAGAACAGAGTACAATGATGTCAACAGACTACATGCACAATTCCCCGACCAAACACTCACTCTTCCCGCCGTAATGAAACGCACTACCTCATCATTATCAACCTCATACCCCATTTCTACCTCAGGTGTACCCAAAAAGCGATTAATCGCTTGAGATGAAATATCATATAACCTCCCCCTCACAAAAACTTTCCCATACATTCTAGAGTTCACATGAGCCACATTTGAGAAAAGATTAGCGTATACCTCGCGGACGACTGAGTCACAGTACGTCCCTAAATTCCTCACCATTTGCCCGAGATGTCGAGACTCCAGGAATTGCATAACGCCATACTTCCTGAAGCTCGCCACATCTACAACCCTCTCCACCCGTATGAGTCTATGACTCAGAGAAGTCCACAGTTCTTCATTGGTTGTGCGGTAGAACTTTCGGTTGGGCAGTGGATCATCAAATGTTGGGCCAACATCTTGTCCAACATTTGTTTGGGCTGTAGAAAGAGGACCCTGGCTGGTGTGAGGTTGCGATGATTCTTCAGTACGCCTTCGCTTGGAAGACCTGGTTTCGCTTCCAATTGGTCTCTTTCCAGCTTGCTTCCTTAATCTTTTCTTCAAAGAATCCAAAATTTCAGCCAAGGTAGATTCGTTGTCTTCTTCTTCCTTGGAACCGTCAGACGAGGTGAGAGACTCGGGTACAGAGGATGAAGTTTCTCCCCCTAAAGCCTTGAAATCTTCGTTGGAGTTTTCAGGATCTAGGCTGTCTACGGAGGTGGAGTCATCACTCTTGTCACTGGACAAGTCTATCGGGGCATCAGCATTTGAAGTTGGATTCAGGGAGCGTCGACTACGGTTGCTTCGACGTTTCTTGATAGCAGGATTCTTGGTTTCAGCAGCAGGTTTTCTTCGTTTCTTTTGTGTTACCAGGGTTTGAGTTTCTTGGTTTGGAGTTGAAGTCGCCTCTTCTTGGATCGTTCTTGAGGTCATCGGAGGGGCGTCATCACTTCGACCTTTTCTTTCTCTGGGAGACTGGAACAGAGCTCTGAGAGGTACATCATCATCATCTTCACTTTGAACGCACAATGAACCAGAAGATTCTTTCCCAATCTTCGAAGCTGCTGGTTCCGCCATCTGAAATCTTGGAGTATCAGAGTTCTGGGGAGCAGCCTGTGTGAATCGAAGCGGTTGAAAAGGTCCAGTGTAGATAACGATTTCTCTTAAACCTGATGTGACTTCTTGAGACTCAATGTTAGATACGAATGTTGGATCAACATTCGATTGAGAAGAAGAGTTCGACATATTATCAGTGAAATAAGGAAAATCAAGATTGAAAAGATGGACAGAATTCGAAAAACAGAGATGCAAGTTTTGGAAGATCTGGAAAACAATGAATACTTCGAATCGACCAAGTAGGGTTTGTGAATTAATAGGTTTGATCAAGCAAGCCACGACATATATACATATTGTTCCAACGGTAAAAAAAAATTTTACTCAGTAAATTTTAAAAAATAGCCGTTGGAGGCATCAAATTTGTACGACCGTTAGTAAGATCTTGCTTGTTCGAGTTCAAAGCTTGATTACGTGTGATCCTAAATATAGTAAACTCATAAATTGAAAGTGCAAAACGTAGGAGCCTCTCAAATTATGGTTCATAAAAAGAAAATACCAAGTCAAAAATCAAAATAGGATCAAGAAATGCTTACCGATTAGGCGACAATGAGGATCACTTGAGACACGCGTAACGAGCTGTTCTTCAAGGAATTCTAATGCAATTCTGAGAGATATCTAAACCAGACATAGGACTCTACCAAATGCAGACCAAATAAGATGTGCAAATAATTAAAAGCACAAAAATATAGCATGATCAAACTGACAGTCACACATGTTGACCCAACATTTGACTCAACATTCTAACTCCATAGTCCTAGACTTTTCTGCTCGACCCTCTCAAACTTGTTCTCTTTCATTTTCTGCTCATTCTCCTTTTTTATTGATTTTGCACTGCCCTTATACCCCAAGCATCAAGGTTTAGCTTTTTGTCGCATAGAGTACATCGTCACAGCGAATGCCGTGTACCTACGGAAACTTTTTACCAAATACCTATATCTTGCTAAGGGCTTATGAGCAGGCTTATATGCGTAAAGGATTGGCTTTTTGTCACAAAGAGTACATCGTCACCGCGAATGCCGTGTACCTAGGGAACTTATTACCAAGAGCCAAAAAATTATTTATGAGTAGGCATATTCGCAAGGGATTGAGTCATTTCATAAAACAGTCAAGTAGGATCGAGTCATTTCACCGGAAAACAGAGCAGAAAGCTAAATCAAATATCAGAACAGTAACTATCAAATTTGACATATGCTATGTTGATCCAAATGTTGGACCAACATTCAGACTAACATGTGCAAACCTATGGATTTCTTCAGGTCCGAAAACCTTTCAGAATCCAATGCTTTCGTGAATATGTCTGCTAACTGATGCTTAGTGTCAATATGCTCAATGTGAATTAACTCTTTCTCTACCATATCTCTCAGAAAATGATGTCTTATATCTATATGCTTCGTACGTGAATGCTGAATAGGGTTCTTAGATATGTTGATGGCACTAAGGTTATCACAATACATGAGGACTGACTTGCACTCTAACCCATAGTCACATAACATGCTATTTAACCACATCAATTGCGTACAGCAATTACCCGCCGCAACATACTCAGACTCAGCAGTAGATAAAGACACACAATTTTGCTTCTTACTATGCCACGCTACTAAATTGTTACCTAAGAAGAAACAGCCGCCACTTGTGCTCTTGCGATCATCCTCGTCACCTGCCCAATCAGCATCGCTGTAGCCTACAAGATTCATATTAGTATCTTTCGAGAACCATAATCCTAGGCCACACGTTCCACTCACATAACGAAGAATACGCTTAACGGCATTTAGATGGGAAACCTTAGGCTCAGATTGATATCTAGCACACACACATACGCTATACATTATGTCAGGTCTACTCGCCGAAAGGTACAACAAACTCCCTATCATAGATCGATACAATGTTGGGTCAACATTTTGTCCAACATTGTCTTTACTTACCTTTTGCGTAGATCCCATAGGAGTTTTCATTACCTTAGCCGTGTCCAACCCGAACTTCAAATATGTATAGTTGACTGTGTTCTTCGCGTACTTCTCCTGAAACATAAAAATGCCTTCGCTGCTTTGCTTAATCTGTAAGCCTAGGAAAAAAGTTAGTTCCCCAATCATGCTCATTTCAAAAGTAGAGTTCATGGCATGTACAAACTGATCTAGCATTGATTGTGAGCTTGAACCAAAAACAATATCATCAACATAAACTTGGGCTATCAAAATATCAGTACCGACCCTTTTTACAAAAAGAGTGCGGTCTGCCTCACCTCGTACGAACCCAAATTCAAGTAAAAATGTAGCTAACCTACCATACCAGGCTCGAGGAGCTTGCTTCAATCCATAGAGAGCTTTCTGCAACTTATAAACATGGTTAGGAAAATGTGGATTCTCAAATCCCTTAGGTTGTTCGACATATATTTCTTTATCAATGTACCCATTTAAGAATGCGCCCTTAACATCCATTTGGTGTAATGTAATGTTAAGCCAACATGCAATCGCTAGCAACAACCTAATAGATTCTAACCTAGCCACAGGAGCAAAAGTCTCATCAAAATCTATGCCCTCGACTTGTGTATAACCCTGAGCTACTAAACGTGCTTTGTTCCTAACAACTTTACCAAGTTCATCTGATTTGTTCTTAAAGATCCATTTCGTGCCTATGACATTAATGTCTTTCGGCCATGGTACTAAAGTCCAAACTTGGTTTTCTCAAACTGCAAGAGTTCATCTTGCATTGCATTTATCCAGAAATTATCCTTGAGAGCTTCAAGGGCATTCTTAGGTTCTATCTCAGAAACAAAACAAATAAAACGTACCTCAGCGTATACCGAACTCAAGCATACGTTCCTTACCATAGACTTGTAATCCTTGCGCGGTTTGTCTCTGGTTTTCCTTTCTTCATTCACATTTCCAATAATAAGGTCTGTGGGATGATCCTTTTGAATCTTAGCTGGAGGGTCTCTACGGATTTCGCTGGGTCCAGCCTCAGTGTTCTGTTCTGGCACAGATGTTGGGTCAGATGTTGGCTCAACATCGTCCACAACATTCTCCTCTGCTTCATCAACAGCTTGTATAACGTCTGAAATATCAACTTGTGGAGACATTTTGCTAAGATCAGTAGCATCATCAAACACAATATTCACAGACTCCTGGACTGATTTCAAGCGCAAGTTATAGACTCGATAAGCGCGACTATTAGACGAGTACCCAAGGAAAATACACTTATCACTTTTCGAATCAAACTTGCTCAAGTACTCACGATCATTCAACATGTAACAGTAGCACCCAAAAACATGAAAATACTTAACCGTAGGCTTTCTCCCATTCAACAGCTCATAAGATGTTTTCTTAGTACCATGTCTAAAGAACACACGATTCGAAATATGGCATGCGGTATGCAATGCTTCAGCCCAAAAACGCTTAGAAATATTCCTAGAATGTAACATCACACGAGCCATTTCTTGTAAGGTCCTATTCTTCCTTTCGGCCACCCCATTTTGTTGAGGCGTCTTAGGAGATGAAAATTCATGGATGATACCTTTCTTATCACAAAATTCATTAAAATATTGATTCTCAAATTCTCTACCATGATCAGACCTAATACGAAAGATAGTAGCACTGAAATTATTCTTCACAATAGCACAAAAAATTTTGAAGTGATCAAATGATTCAGATTTTTCGCGAAGAAAAAATATCCATGCATATCTAGAGTAATCATCAACGAGCACATATGCATATTTCTTACCACCAATACTGTCTACTTCCATTGGACCCATCAAATCCATGTGCATAAGTTGAAAACAGTGAGCAGTTTTAAAATGTTGGGCAGAATGTTGGTCAACATTATGACTAACATGCACTTGCTTACCCCTAAGACATGACTCACATACAACCTTACCAAACTCCTTCAATTTCGGAATGCCTCTGATTGCATCGTGCTTGATAAGTTGTTCCAAAGTTCTGTAGTTGACATGGCCTAATTTGAAATGCCAAAGTACCGCATCGTCCTGGGCTTTTGAGAGTTGGCACACGTCCTTCACACCGGATTTGTCTTCGACTAAATAACAGTTGTCGCTCGATCTTTTACCTGCCATTACTCGAACAGAATGGCTATTAAAAACTTCACAACATTCCTTATTAAATCTTACCTCAAGGTTATCGTCGCAAAGCTGACTTATACTGATCAGATTAGTCACGAGACCGTCAACATGAAGAACATTGCTAAGCTTTGGAAAATCGGGCACGTTCAATCTGCCTCGACCTAGAATTCGTCCTTTAGCACCTCCTCCGAACGTCACAGATCCATTCTTTAAAATCACGTAATCACATAGATATTCTTTGGTACCTGTCATATGTCGGGAACACCCGCTATCGAAGTACCAAGCACCTGTCACGTTAGCTCGCAAAGAGGTATAAACTACATGGCATTTATGAACAGATTTCTTCACCCAAACTTTCTTAATAGACACAGCAGCTTTTGTTTCACCAGAACTTGAAGAAGCGCCAGCTGAACTCACTCCAAACCCCCCTTTCAACACTGATTTCTCAATGTTGAGCGAAATGTTGGATGACATTTCAGCCAACATTGATTTCTTTGCAGAAATCTCCCTCTTCAATTTCCAGCAGTATGGCTTAATATGACCTGGCTCATCAAGTGTAGCTTTACCCTTGTTCATTTTTGAGAACGTTTTGTCCGCATCGTCAACTCGTTTCTGAAGCTTGTCGATTTCTTTATCTTTTCGAGTCAGTACGGCTTCCAATTTGTTCATTCCTTCAAGTAGGCTTTCGATCACCTTTTCACTCTTCTCATTCACCTCGGACTGCACTTTCATGATAGCTTTGAGTTCCAAGTTTTTCGCCTTCTCTTTTTCATATTTTGCCAATAGTAGATTGAAGGCATCATTTGTCTGAATTTCTTCAAGAACTTCAGTTTCTAATTCTGCATCATCAGAACTTAAATACCCATCAAAACAGTTTGAGTCATCATAATCAAAAATAATTTGTTTTTCAGATGTTGAGTCAAATGTTGGCTCAACATTAGTTACCACAGTGAAGCCTATTTGATGATCTTTATCTTCTTCGTTGTCCGAAAAGGACTGAATGGTTACTGAAGATTGCTTGGACTCCTTTGAGCATGGTTCCTCATCTTCATCATCGGAGAGATCAATCCAAAGCGCTTTCCCATGCTTGCGAAGTGTGTTGGCACATTCGTTGGCGAAATGACCCCATCCTTGACATTCATAGCATCTCACAGATTCATAGTTGATGTTCTTCTTCTTTCCATCAGGTTTGCGTTTGGTGAATGGAGGAGCAGAAGAAGGTTCAGCTTTGACATTCTGGCCTTTTCTGAATGTTGGGCCAACATTTTGCTCAACATTCGTCTTCTTGATAAACTTCGCAAATTTCTTCACGAACATAGCCATATCGTCCTCATTGTCAGGATCAATCTCATCTGAAACCTTGGATGGCTGACTGACTGGAGCAATGCTTTTGCCGCGAGATGCCCTCTTTTGAACTTCGAGATTAGTCTCGTAGTTCTTCATAATGTTCATCAAGGTGTTGATTTCCATCGTGCCAAGATTATGTGCCTCCTCGACGGCCGCTACCTTCACATTAAACTTTTCAGTTAGCGTACGTAAAGCTTTAGAAACTAATACCTTGTTAGCGATTGGATCTCCGAGACTAGCACATTCGCTCGAAATTGTCAATAGCTTGCCGAAGTATGTGGTAATGTCCTCGTCTTCCTTCATTCTGAGGTTTTCAAACTGATTTAAGAGGTATCGTAGTTTGGTTTCCCTCACACTCGCATCGCCTTCGCAATACCTCTGTAGAAGATCCCATGCATTCTTTCCTGTTGTGCAATTCTGAATGATCTTGAACATGAAGATATCCACGGATGAGAAGATGGCGTTGAGTGCTTTGTCGTTGAACTCTGCTTCGTTTCGTTCCTGTATCGTCCATTCCTCGACTGGTTTGTCGAAGATTTCTCCATCAGCGTCTGGAGGAGATCGAGGTGGAGAGTATCCATGGAGAACTGCCTCCCACGCTCGTACATCTATGGATTTGATGCATTGGCGAACACGAACCTTCCAGTAAGCATAGTTGGAGCCGTCTAACACAGGGACTTTGCCGATGTAATTTGAACTCGTAACATCCATTGTAGATGAATCTTTGCGCTTAGTAACGTCAAGCGTAAGCTCTGATACCACTTTGAAGTCGGCCTCGCGTGAAATGGATGTAAAAAATTTAAACCAGTAACTAAATGTTGGGTGAGATGTTGGGTCAACACTCAGTCCAACATTTAAATGCACAGCGGAATAAATAAATTTTAGTGATGTAAACTTAAAGACACGAGACGAGGATTTTTCTAGGCAGCAAGTTCAAATAAACTTGCTGCGTGCCTCAAGGCGAAATTCCACTAACAGCAATGGATGGCAAAATCAACTACCCGAAGATAGTCTAAACTACGGATCTAAACAATCCTGAAAACTACAAAGTCCTAAGACTTTTGAAAAGACTCTCGTGTAAAGTAAGCTCACAAATCTCTCAATCACGAAAATCACAAATAAGCTCTCTCTCTATCGAAGCGTACTCTTTCTCTCTAAAAGTCGTAACTTGAACGATCATGGGAAGTCTCTTTATATAGGTCTTCGACTCTAACAACTTCCCAAAAGACTCGGTCACCTTCCTTGAATATCTCCACGAACTTGGTCTTTATCTCGTGCTCAAATCTTCCTATCTTTTCGTGAGTATCCTCTCCCAAAATAGATTTGATCACCTTCCTTGAATATCTCCATGAATATCGGCTCAAATCCATTTCCGATTTAGCTCCATCTTATCCACACGTATTTGACTCATCCCTGCTCCTGCAAAATACTAAAAATAGCATAGTCACAGTTTAAACACGTTTTGGGTATGAAAGATAAAATTGAGGAAGGTAACATTCTCTGTCAACAAATGTTGACCAGAATGTTGACCCAACATTGCTAATGTTGAATACTCAACATCAACACAATTCATAGGTCTAATTGAGATGATTCTAGTGGTTGTGAACAACTGAAAACATTAGCTTTCAATATTGACCAATTCAGAACTATCTACATAGTATAACTAGGTCAAATATGTATAATACAGACGCTGCAGACGGAACTTATTTGTTGAAAAAGATAAGTTGAAAAACAAACAAAAACTGAAATAAAGAACATTGTTTTACCTTAGGAAACCTAAATGAAACCAAAACACTATAGAACAAGCTTCGAATGTTTCCCTTTGCTTGGTTTAGATGTTCTCTCGTGAGCTTGCTTATGAATGAAGCAAATATGACTAACATTAAACGGCAAAGTAAAATTAAACTTTTAAATGTTGTGGCCGTTATGAGTTGGGTAGTTTCTTTTATGAAAAAGGCAAATGTTCTCAGCGTGTGCTGATCCCGTCTTGAGAAGGCCGGAGATGAGTGAGTGAGTGATTAGGAGGTCAACTTAGAAAATTAATGTTTCAAACTTTCACTAAAGATGCATTCCTTGACTATTATTTCTTTGTGGACTAAAATTCCACGCCAATATAATTAGTTATGATGGTAGAGGCGATTGAGGCTTCATTCATACAAGTACTACTACGGTGTGAGATCAATTTAGAGAGACGGTCAAGGAAAAGTTGAACAAGTTCCACCTCCCTTCCACTTCACATGTTTGGTTGAATCAATGGTCAGCGTCAACTATTGCGTGCGTCTTTTTTTTTTTTTTCTGGCAAATTGCTGACTTTTACAAATTAAACCAAATTAATACAACACTCGATTTATCGTGTGTAATGAATGATGCGTTAGAGTTGGATGATGAATTACATCACTTGCTGTGCCAGAATAAGTAGTACAGCAAAGCCAAGAAGAGATACATCACAGCGTACATACAAACTAAGAAACCGTAACTGAAGATATGGAAGCCGAATTCATAATAAGGATAATAATCATCAACCACGATGGCGTACGGATTGTAAAACTCATCAAGGATCGACACCCTTTCCCTCCACAGCATGAAGCCGTTCACCATACACTTTCTCGCTCTCTCCACACCGGATTTCACTTCATCCACTCCCCAGCTGCTTTTCACCCCACCACCAGCCGCATCGCTGCGGTCGCCCAAAGCCGAGAGACACTTGGTCGCGTAGGACGCGGCGACCCTCAAATAAGCCCTCGCGTTGCTCATCTCCCCGAAAGTCAACGACTCGATGTCCGAGTCGTTGCCCAACATATCGAACGTCTTGGTGAGCAGATTCAGCGAGCTGTGCATCCATTTCTCACAGCGATCTAAACCAGAGGCATTAATGCTCTTCATTTCGTTCAAGGCGAGGCTCGTTTTCCGGACCTCGCTGATGCAGACTTGGATCGAAGAGGAGAAGATTCGGGTCGGGTTTTCTACGACGAGCGACGTGCTGTTGATGGCTGAGGACAGCGACTCGTAGCACAGGTCGGGATACGCCGTGACGTGGCAGTAGAATTTGGAGGCGTTAGAAAGGTATTTGTTGGGTGGATCTTTTTCCCTTATGCAGACAAAGTACAAGACCCTGGATGTGGCGATTATGGTGAGTAAGACGAGCGACGCTACGGTAATGGTTTTGCGGTAAGATCTCGTCGTCGCTGTGTGCTTTGAGGAGGGCTGTTGTGGTTGGTGGTCTTCGATTAGGGCTTGCTTGCTAGAGATTGTGAAGCTTTCGTTTGGTGAATCCATGGCTTCTTTGACTGGTCTATGGATTTGGGTGTTGCTATGATTATTAATTTGTGGGAGGAGCTCGAATACTTACACAAGTGACAGGAAGACTTGGAACTTTCTTGCGTTGACTCGCACATTCAACACGATGAGTATGAAAGTTGTGATGTTGGGGTGAGTATCTTGGACTAACGACTAACGATAATTAATTCTGGTAGATGCGGTAGTCACCCCGCGGCCGATGATGAGTTCTATATTGATTCGGACTAAACATAGTCGAAATATGAGGACTCCGACAACATTGTGTAGGAATACCTATCTCTGAAAAAAAATTAATAATGAACGTTGGAATCACTTTTTTTATTGAGACTGCTGCTTTATGGATACTAGTGTACTATGATTTATCTTACATTATAGTATAATTGTAACTGATCACTCGAGATATTTAATATATAAAATAATAAACTTAGTTTAATTATATTAAATCAGAATTATATATATTTGTATATATATAATGATTTTAAGTTAATATTCTATAAATTTAAGAAGTTAGTGGCAAAATTTTTATTATACCTGTCACTATTTGAAAGGTGGTTACTAATGTTTGTCACCCTTAGATTTTATTAGAGATATTTAGAACTGAGCTTCTTCATTTGAATATCTCATTAAATGTTTTTTATTTCACAATTATATATTATTAAAAAAACAATATATGTATTACTAGTTTGGTATAATAATTTACTCAGGTTAATGTTCAATTTTCATTTTTAAGTTATAACATGTTCATAATATATTAAGTCCCGTTATAGTCATCACCAACTTTTTTACTTTTAATAATCATTTTCATCGACGATACGGTTATTATATTTGGGCGTTATTGTAGTCTTTGGACAATATATATCTTTGCTGTATCGTAAACATAATTTTACTGGCACCCTCTAACTAATGAAGTAAAATCATTAAATACTTAAGATTGACCAAATCTTTATGTATTATGCTCTCCACGGACCTTAACCCCATTTTTTTTCTATTTGCACCCCTTAATTGATGACATAGATCATTAAATAGTTACGATTGACCAAATCTTTATTTATCATGCCCTTAACTTACCTTAAAAGATAAATTAGTTACTCAATTTATAAGAAAAATTACTTAATTGATGGAAGATCATTCAAATAAGGAAATTGTCTTTTCTTATAGGGGAGGATTCTAACAAAGTTTGGAGCATGCCAACCTTATAAATAGGGAGCTCGACCAACTCTCCAAAGTCCAAATCGCACCCAACACACACATGGAATTATCGAGGCATGGATAGAAGAAACCCATTAAACTGTTTGTCCTCCGGGTGTCGTTGAAAGTCGAGGGCTCGATGAGGCATCTATAAGATCAATCTAGGTTCTCAAGTTTGATAAAAAGAATAGTGACATGCTTGATCAGAGGTTAACTTACGCATATGGAATTTTGATTTTTAGGTAATATCTATCATAAAATAAAGTGATGACATACAAAAATTAAACCACATTTTGTAATTTAATTGTTCCTCTTTTTTGTTATTATAGATATCGTCACTTCGAAGCTCCGCAGCAGTCTATGTACGTTGTTCCGACCATATGATATTAGCTCGATTCTCCCATTTTCACACTATTTTTTAGATCTATTCCTTAAATCACTGGCGTAGCGAAAAAAGCGAGGCGGAGACGTGTTCGGTTCGTGGATTTGAATTTTCTCCTAGACAAAAGAGATTTGTGACATATACAACGGAAAAGTTTGCCAAAGCCTTTTATGATTCGGATAGTTGATAAGTTAGCACTTTAACTTATAGTATTTTTTTCTATCACATTAAATTGATTTTTATTTATTTTTTCATGCAATTTCTTTTATTTTATTTAGGATAATGACATTAATGAAATATTCGATGATGATGAAAAAAGAGAAAGTATGATACAAATGACGATGTGACTTCCGATTTCTTCACGAAAAGGGTATAATTATATATATATATATATATATATATATATTACGAGCGAAAATGATCCGAGTCGAGCCCGAGCATGGCCCAGTTTGAGTTTGGCTCGATTACGTATTATTAGGCTCGAGCTCGGCTCGAGCTCGGCTCGAGCTTGATAAAATCTAGTTCGGCTCGGCTCGATTAAAAACAATAAAACTCGGCTCGGCTCGGCTCGACTCGATAAGCAGTGTAATTCGAGGTATTTGAGCTCGAATTCGGGCTCGAGCTCTAGTTCGGTATATATTAATAAATAAAAATACTTATTTTAATATATATTAAAAATTATTTAAAATAATTAAAAATAAAAGTATATGCTCGATAAGGGCTCGATGTGCCACGAGCCCATGATATGCTCGAAGCTCGGCTCGATTGTTAACGAGCCAGCTCGAGCTCGACTCGTGCTCGATTTTGATCGAACTCGAATCAAGCTTTGATCGGGCGACTCGCGAGCAGCTCGGTTCGTTTACGCCTTAATATATATATATATATATAATATATATTTCTCGTTCAGCCAGATATGCATATAAAATGGAAAAAAAACTAGAACCTCTTGTTTCTTGGAAAGCTCATATGATGCAGGCCTTTTTTTCACGTGTCAGCCTCTCGCGTTTCCTAAGAATTTGAGTAGTAAACGTTTTCTTACCATTTACGTTTTCTTGGTGAGTTGTTTCTTTGAATTTGCGCTTTCCTGCTATTTGGTTTTCGTTCAGCGTCTCCTTGGCGTCTCCTTACCTCATATTTTTTATTTATCTTTTAATTATATGCGTCTTAATAAAATTCTTTAATGTTTCACAAAATGGTTTCGGGTATTTCTCTTGTGCTAGCTCAACATCATCATATCTATACCTCATATTTTGTATACATATTTTAATTATTGTGCATATCCATGTGTTAGTTTAGTTTCTAACGAAGGTGTTCAATTCTCGAGAAGACTTAACTAATTGGGTAAAATTTATGGAACAAGTCTTGGCTACGTAATTGTCATTAAAAGATCAAGGACCTACCCGAGTCGCAAGTGTTTGAAAGTTATCTTTCAATGTGATCGAGATGGTATCTACAAAAGCAAAAAGACCTCTTCAAGAAATACATGCACGAGAAAGGTTGATTGTCCGTTTGAACTAAAGGGAAAATCAATGACATGTGATGGTTGGAAGCTGAGCACCATACCTGGATACATAATCATAACCCTGCAGCGAATCTAGAAGGCCATCCATATCCAAGACGGCTATCTAAAAATGAGGATATATTAGTAGTAGATTTTTAAAAAAAGAACGTGAAACCGCGAGCTATCTTGTCAAAGCTCAAGAAGCAAAATGTGGTTTCAACAATCAAAACTATATATAGTGCTCGCCAAAAGTCTTGGACGATGGAGAAATTGGTGTATCTCAAATGCAGGTAGTTATGTCTTTTTGACATGCAGGCTATATTTTTTTGAGTCGTTCTAATAGTTCAACCAACGAGTTAGAAGATTTATTTTTTGCCCACCCAAAATTATTGGAGATATGGTGCGCATTTCCACATGTGCATTTGATGGATGCAACATACAAAACAAATAGGTACAAAATTCCTCTTTCTTGAAATTATTGGCGGAACATCGACAAATGTGAAATTCTAAATAGCATTTGTTCTCATGAATAAAGAGGAGTGCAACTATAATTGGGCGTTAGTTGTCGTAAATCGACGATGGATAGATGTGTTCGTTTCCACGTGTTATTATGACAGATCGGGAGTTGGCTTTACTGAAAGCATGCACCAACGTTTTTTCGAAAGCTAAAGGGTTGCTCTGTAGATGACATATTTATCAAAGTATTATGAAGAAGTGCATGCCTTCAATAACATCATTTAAAGCATTGAACTCTTTTTATAAAGCATGGATGAGACTTGTTGAATCTGAAACAAATAATCATATTCATCTAACTTGGCACATCTTGAAGCAACACTCTTCCATTTTCCAGGTATGCTTGGTGTATGCCTAATATATTAAATTATTTATAAATTATTATTCATCTGAACTTAATAATTTTGCTTAATTTTCAGGTGTACTTAGTTATCTAAATAATCATTTGTTGCCTTTACAAGGAGATGTTTATATCTGTTTGGACCGACAAATTTCTTAACTCGAAGTCACCCAACTAATAGAGTAGAGAGCTAACACGCTATTGATCTATGACCATCGATTGAATCGTGATTGACCTGTGTTTATGAGTGTATGCTTCGATCTAACCTAATCGAGTAATCGTAGTTCGAATTGGATCGATCGAATTTGGCCTACGTCCACGGACCAACAGAGCTCCGATTTGTATTACTCAACAGCACGAAAGTTACAGATCTCTGCGTCTTCTACAAATCTCTAGTTAAATACTTATGCTAATTCTAACCCTAGCAAAAGTTACGAGCTCTCAAAGTGATGAAGTCAAAACCTAAATTCTGGTATTTATATCATCAGCTCCTAGCTTAAGAATATGCTCGATCATGTACCAGACCGTTGATCTTTAATAAGCCAGATCCAACGCCTTATAATGCTCATCGGCTTTTAACAGTGAGCGGTCGTTCACTTATAAAAATGTCTTAACATTTTATAAGACCCAATCTCGGCCATCGATCTGTTCTCTCGCGCATCTTCCTACGGCTCACGTTTGAACCTCGATATTCAAATCCCATCCGTCTGATATACCACGCAATAGATCCAACGGTCCACATCAAAACCTGGGACGTTAACATATTTCAGCAGCAGATCTATCATTTCAGCTTTAGTGGTCTTCCGGCCACCTCCCGACCTATCTACGACTCAAAATCATCAAGCTCTGAGCCTTCGTTCGGATGATAATCAATGCACTTGAATTCACAGGTAGAAACTCCTCCTCAAGGTCATACTCAATCAGACGAGCCTTCATCTTCCACTTCCAGAGATCGAAATCGTTCGATCCATCGAAGATATCCAATTCCAGCCGCATCGGAGCCATAATCTGAAAATCGAGCTTCTCGTCCACGCTCACCGCACCAATTATTGATCTGACCATCGATCGACTCGTGATTGACCTGTGTTTACGAGTGTATGCTTCGATCTAACCTAATTGAGCAATCGCAGCTCGAATCGGATCGAATCGCAGCTAAAAAACACAAAAACGAAACACAGATTTTACGTGGTTCGGCCGAATTTGGCCTACGACCACGGACCAACAGAGCTCCGATATGTATTACTCACCAACATAAAAGTTACAGATATCCATGTCGTCTACAAATATCTAGTTAACAACTTCTGCTAATTCTAACCCTATCAAAAGTTACGAGCTCTCAAAGTGATGAAGTCAAAATCTAAATTCTGGTATTTATATCATTAGCTCCTAGCTTAAGAATATGCTCGATCATGTCCCAGTCGTTGATCTTTAATAAGACAGATCCAACGCCTTATAATGCTCCTCAAATTTTTACAGTGAGCGTTCTTTCACTTATAAAAACGTCTTAATGTTTTATGACCCAATCTCGGTCATCGATCTGTTCTCTTGCGCCTCATCCGACGGCTCACGTTTGAACCTCGATATTCTAATCTCATCCGTCTGATATACCGCACAATAGATCCAATAGTCCACATCAAAACCTGGGACTTTAACATATTTCAGCAGCAAATCGATCATTTCAGCTTCGGTAGTCTTCCGGCCACTTTTCCGGCCACCTCCCGGCATATCTACACAAGTTTAGGCTCACAAAACCCAACACACGCCAAGTTAAAATGGTACATGGAGTCTTTGCAATCAGATTTGGAGACATCATCAAATTTATTCAACAAGTAATCCAATCCTAGGTCACGGCTATTAAAGCCAGTATTGAGCAAAGCACGATTCATATTTGTCATTGATTCAACGAGCGTCACTATCAAGAGTTGCATGGTTTTGTTTCAATTCATGCGCTTGATATAATATTCAAGGAATTTGAACGATCTAAATCAGCTGAATTTATTTTTGAGAATTGTTGATGTCAACTTCGTCCAAGTCATGGATTGCCATGTGCACATGAGCAGATGGTGTATTTGAATAAAGGGCAGTCTATCCCCTTAAATTCAATCAACGAATTTTGGAGGAAGCTTGACCTCGCACAATATCATCTCTTGAAGAAGACGATTTATGCTATGAAGCTGCAAATGATTAACGCGCAATTAAAAAGTTTTCCAGAACTGGAAAAGTCAATATTTTGAGGAAGTTGAGAGAGAGAATTGGGCCATCAAGCACATTGCCTCGTAAACTGAAAATTCATATAAGTCGTGGGCGTCCCTCTCACAAAGCTAAAAAAGTCAGTGCCAATTAAATAACCTCGTCGACATAGTTGTTCAGCTTCATCAAAATTCATTGACCGGGATTGATGCACAATTTCTTAAAAAGTCCAGGCACAATTGCTAATATGATCATAATTATTCTTCTCATTCATATATTCATCAATTTCCAACTATACTTCAACCTTATATCAGAAAGTGCAAGATCTAAGATCTGAGGGAAATTGTGGTTTTTGAGTAATAGATGAATGTATTGGTCTTCAGGAAGATGCATGGACTATCATTCGAGATAATTTAATAGAAGAGTTGGTGATGCAGAAGTTACAATAAATCGACATGTTGGGTGATGAAGGCTGGCTCATTGTCGATAACTCGATAAACTTTATCGAGTCAAATAGGTGTGCACTTCGTGACCATTGGATGGTTATACCTACTATGTGCATCTTTATTGCTTTGAAGTATTATGTGATATTACATGTGATAAGCAATAGAGACAGCATGACATACTTACCGCTTTGGTCTGTCTGCCACCATTGTATCATCATGTTGCCATTACAATTGGCCATGTTAATGGTAATCATTGCATGAAACTTACATTATCTGAAGGGTTCCCGATGCAGACAATCATACAACAATGGTTTTTTTTTTTTTCAGAGATAAATGTGCGACAACATGGGTTACTCCTTATATTAATCATAATCATATTAATAATAATAAAAAAATATGCGCCCTAATCGTACTCATGATCATGTTCTATTGGAATGATATCTAATCTTTAGCTAATTATGCGTTTATTAATGTTAATAAGAATAATTATATTATATGAAATATTTTTATTAAAATAAAGTAAATATTGATATTGATAAATTTAAAAATATTAATATTTTAAAGTTAATTTAAAAGTCCATCGACTAATTTAAGGAGATGTATAATAAAAATTAAATTAAAGTTGTTTTAATAACAATGCAATTAATTTTGTTGAATTATATGGAAAGATTTAATAAAATAATTATTGTTGAATTCATGTGATAAATTAAATAAGTTTTAAAAATTTCATGTGCTTTTTATCAGGGGGTAGGGGATTTGAATATTAGGGCCCTTGTGGTAATTCTATTGACACTCAGTTTTTCTGTTTGCAACCCTAATTATTATGAGAAGTAAATCAATAAATTATGCACTTGAGTAATTATTTGCACTTTTTTTCTTGGGTAATATATTTGTTCTCCTAAATATTCTAAGATTAAATATATGCACTTATGGTAAGTTCATTAAGCATAAAAATTCACACAAACTATTATTACAAGCCGTAACACGCTGATATTTCTTGCTAGACCAAAATGTTATAACAATCGATATATTATAATACGGATGTGCCCTTAATATGTGTTAGTTTAGTTTCGAAAGAATAATTTTATTTTCATGAGTTTAATTCTCGACAAGTCTTGGCTACGTTATTGTCCCTAAATGATCAAGGACTTACCCGAGTGGCAAAAGTTCGAAAGTTATATTTAAATGTGATCGTGATGGTATCTATAAAAGCAAAAAGACCTATTCAAGAAATACATGAACGAGAAAGGTTGGTTGTCCGTTTGAACTAAACGGAAAATCAAATGACAGGTAATGTTGGAAGCTGAGCACCATAAGTGGATAACATAATCATAAACCTGGCTCTAGAAGGTTTTCCATATCCAAGGCGGCTATCTAAAAAAGAGGATATATTAGTAGTGAATCTGTCAAAAAAGAACGTGCAAACGCGAGCTATCTTGTAAACGCTCAAGAAGCAAAATGTTGATAATGTTTCAAAAATCAAAACTTATATATAATGCTTGCCAAAAGTCTTGGACGATGGAGAAAAGTGGTGTATCTCAAATGCAGGTTGTTATGTCTTTTTTACATACAGAAGGAATTTTTTTTTAAGTCGTTACAATAGTTCAACCAACGAATTAGAAGATTTAGTTTTTGCCCACCCAAAATTGTTGGAGAGATATGACGTGCATTTCGACACGTGCTTTTGATGGATGCAACATACAAAACAAATAGGTACAAAATGTCTCTTCTTGAAATTATTGGCGAATATCGACCAATGTGAAATTCTACATAGCATTTGTTCTCATGCATAAAGTGAAGGATTGCAACTATAATTGGGCATTAAGTTTTCTTAAACAGACGACGGATGCACCAACATGTTATTGTCACGAATCGGGAGTTGGCTTTACTGAAAGCATGCACCAACCCGAAAGCTAAAGGGTTACTCTGTAGATGACATATTTATAAAAAGTATTATGAAGAAGTGCATGCCGTCAATAACATCACTTAAAGCATGAAACTCTTTTTATAAAGCATGGATGAGACTTGTTGAACCTGAAACGGATGAATCATATATTGTCCAACTTTGCACATCTTGAAGCAACACTATTTGATTTCCAGTATGCTTGATGTATGCTTAGTATATTAAATTATTATAAATTATTATTCATCTGAATTTATAAGTTTGCTTAATTTTCAGGTGCACTTAGTTATCTAACTAATCATTAGTTGACGCCTTACAAGGAGATGTTTGTATCTTTTTGAACCGACAAATTTCTTAACTTCGAAAATAACATAACTAATAGAGTAGAGAGCTAACACGCCAAGTTAAAACGACACTTGGAGTCTTCACAATCAGATTTGGAGACATCATCAACTTTTATTCAACAAGTAATTCATTCTCAAGTCACAGCTATTAAAGCCAATATTGAATAAAGCAAGATTCATGTTTGTCATCAATTCAACGAGTGTCACTATCAAGAATTGCATGATTTTGTTTCAATTCATGCGCTTGATATAATATTAAAGGAATTTGAAATGCTGAATTTATTTTAATTGTTGATTGTCAACTTCGTATAAGTCACGGATTGCCATTCGCGAGCAGATATTGTATTTGAATAAAGGGCATTCTGTCCCCTTAGATTCAGTCAACGAATTTGGAGGAAGCTTGACCTCTCACCATGCACATCTCTTGAAGAAGACGATTTATGCAATGATCTTGAGATGCATATGATTAATGTGCAATTAAAACGTTGTTGATAACTGGAAAACTTAATATTTTGAGGAAGTTGGGAGAGATAATTGGGCCATCAACAACATTGCCTTGTGAACTGAAGATTCATATAACTCGTGGTCGACACATAGCTAAAAAGTCAGTGGCAATTGGATATCCTCGTCAACATAGTTGTTCACCTTCATTGAAATTCAGTGACCGGGCTGCTGCACAATTTCTAAAAACTTCCAGGCACAGGTGTTATTCTAATCAGCATTATTCTTCTCATTCATATCATCAATTTCCAACTATACGTCAACCTTATATCAGACAGTGCGAGATGTAAGATCTGATGGAAATTGTGATTTTTGAGTAATATATGTATGTATTGGTCTTCAAGAAGATGCATGGACTATCATTCGAGGTAATTTAATAGAAGAGTTGGTGATGCAGAAATTACAATATATCGACTGGTGATGAAGGTTGACTCAATGTCTATAACTCGATAAACTTCATCGAGTCAGATAGGTGTGCACTTTGTGACCATTGGATGGTTATGCCTAATAATTGCATCTTTAGTGTTTTGAAGTATAATGTCATATTACATGTTATAGGCAATAGAGAAAATATCTACTTACCGCTTCGGTCTGCTCTGCCACCATGGTATTATCATGTTGCTATTGCAATCGGCCATGTTAATGGTAATCATTGCATTAAACTAACATTATATAAAAGGTTCCCGATGCAGACTATAATGCCACAATGGGTTTTGTTTCAGAGATAAATGTGCAACAGAATAGGTTACTCCGTATATTAATCATAATCATATTAATAATAATGAAAAAAAATGTGCGCCCTAATCGTACTCATAATCATGTTATATTTGAATGATATTTAATCTTTAGCTAATTGTTATTATTTATGTGTTTATTTAAGTTTATTAATGTTAATAAGAAAATTTATATTATAAGAATATTTTTAAAATAAAGTAAATATTAATATTGATAAATTTAAAAATGTTAATATTTTAAAGTTAATATAAAAGTTCATCTACTAATTAAGATGTACAATAATATTAAATTAAAGTTGTTTAGTAACATATGCAATTAAAGTTTTTGAATTAAATGGAAGAAATTAATAAAATAATTATTGTTGAATTCATGTGCTAAATTAAATAAGTTTTACAAATTTTCTTTGCATTTTATCCAAGGGGGTGTAGGGGAGTTGAATAGTAGGACCCTTGGGGTAATTCTACTCACACTCATTTTTTCTGTTTGCAACCCTAACTATTATGAAAAGTAAATCAATATATTATGCACTTGAGTAATTATTTGCACTTTTTTTTCTTGGGTAATATATTCAATTGTTCTCCGAAATATTCTAAGATTAAACATATGCACTTATGGTAAGTTCATTAAGCATACAAGATCACACAAATTATTATTACAAGCCATAACACGTTGATATTTCTTGCTAGATCAAAATGTTATAACAATCGATATATTATATTAGGGATATGCCCTCGAAATGCAAAAAGAATATTAGAATAATCTTAAAGTGTATATTTTTCGTACTATACAATTGGATTGATCTAAGGTTCACATTCTATTGAGAGAATGTTGTGAGTTTATCATAGTAAGTTCATTCGGCATACGATAATGTGATAAACGAACAAAATCCATAATATGCGACCAGGTATGTCTTTGATACTCAATGGATAAGTTAAGGCGACACCTTATACTATAACGTCGTGAATAGGAAACATTCGTAAGTCTTAGAACTCTAGTAGGGCGCTAGATTCCGATCATGACTTATCTATCGACGAATCTAATGTGCTTGCGAGTGGGAGTTCATGATAGGAATACACTCGTATCTGGGAGCAATGTATTTGACATGACTCGTAGTCGTTGGATCACATGTCTAACTACTCATGGAGTGTCAATGATTGATTATCGTAGTATGCATGAACCTTAGACAAAAAAGGGATCACTAATGGATTTGCCTCCGGAGTCTTGGCTTGTCGTTAGCTTTCTAGGACCGGTACATTCCGATGAGGACGTAGGTTGGCAGTAACGTGCGGCCTTGATGAGTGATGTGATTGTGGGACTTTGATCGAGGCTCTAAATTTCTCTAAAATGTGACATATATTTGTAATTATTAAATATAATAATCCAATATATAAAATTGGTATAATGGTGGTTATGATTATTTTATTGTGTTCAATTAATTATGTTATCTTAGTCTTCTAATTTAATTAATTGAACTATACTTTATTTTGTAGAGTATAGTGATATACTTAATGTAATTGGGCTAGTTAGGGCCCAAATATTATATACCAAAATGTGGTATAATTACAAAAAGCGTAGCACACACTTTAGTGTGTCTTATGTGTGAAAGTGTAGAGAATTATCCAATAGAGCGGATAAGACCATTCCCAACCAAGCCCCTCAAGAACACGCACGCACGCACTCCACGTAAATCACTACTTCCGAGCTAAAATCGTGGTAAAACTTCTTTAATCTATCTTTAGTTGGATATCCTAGGATTTTCAATTGGTATGAGAGTCAAACGCGCTCAGATTCGAGTAAAAAATTTTGAATTTTTTTGGGTGTTCTTCAAAAATTTTCAAAAAATTTGTTACGTCTTGGTGTTTTTGATGTTGATTGAGTGTTTACGGATTACGATATAAGTGTTTCGATCATTATCCATACGCAACTTGAACAATTTTGTGTTTGGGGATCAATTTTGTGTGTTCATGCGTCAGACCATCTGTTGCGAAAGCCCACTTCGAAAACCTCTCCGGCAAAAACTACTAGTGCGAAAACATCCATCATTGCGAAAACTATCCACTTGCGAAAACGTTTCCTCTCACCCTTATGAAAACCTTTCTCAGATCATTCCATGGTTTTTGGAACCGTTCCGGACCGGCCGGTTCCGACCGGAAAACTGCGAACCGGTCGGAAATCCAGTTCGGGTCCGGTCTGGTTAAAGATTTGTTTTTTTCAAAAAAAAAAAACAAAGATGATAAAGACGTAAGAATTAAATAATTTTATTGAAGTTTTGTTTTGGCTTAATGGTAACTCCTTGGAGGTAAAAATTTAATTGGGCTGGGTTCAAATCCTTTTTCGCCCATATTAAATTTCATTTATTAATTAACTTTTGATCCTAATATAATTATAGTATTTAATTTTTGACGCAAAAGTTTATAAATTTAATTTTCATCACCCCATTTTACTTTTATTTAATTTTGACTCCCAATTTGTTGGTCAAACATGTATGTTTTTCGGTTATTTGATTGATTCATTTATAAAATATATTTTTTGTTCTTTATATAGACATCAATTTTACTCCGGTTTATCCTGATTTGATATTGGTTAAACCACTAAACCTTAAACCACCAAATTTTCGGTACGAAAACTCGGTTTCAAAACCTTGGATCATTCCTCATTACCTCATCATCACCAATCATTATCTAATCATTAATAATCATTACACAGAAAAAAATAAAATATTAAGAAGAAAAAGTTTTCGCAAGTCTCCCGTTATAAATTTTCCCAAGCCACATTTCGCAGTACACGTTTTTGCACTTCCCAAAGTTTTCGCAACACCTGCTACGAAAACCACTTTTCGCAGTGCACAAGTTTTCACAGTCTCCAATTTTTGCACTCACCTACACTAAAAATCTAATTTTCGCAGTCCGACTCCGAAAATTTTTATTTTTGCGCCCGAGCACTTTGAAAATTTATTTTCGCAGTTCATACTCCGAAAATCTATTTTCGCATCTTAACACTTCGAAATATTAATCCGCATCCTATCACTACGAAATCAAAAATTTCGTACTCAACACTCCAATTATTTAATTTTCGCACCTAGATTTCGAAAATCTTAATTTCCGCACTCTAAACCTCGAAAATTAGAATTTCCGCATCCTTACACTACGAAAATTTACTTTTCGCATTCATAAACTGAAAATTATTTTTCGAACCCAAAACATTTATTCCTGGCATATTATAGAAAAAGGTTTTGGTAAAATTATTCGAAATTTTCGACATTACTCTAAAACTTTTCGGTATACACCAAAAAGTTTTCGACACTTAAAATTTTCGAAACTTCATGGTATTTCACGACATACCAAAACTTTTCGGCATAGAAATTTCGAAAGCCAATTTTTTTTTCAAATCTACACAACGCATTAAAGATCGCGTATCCAACTAATTCTTTTTAAGAATTTTAAAAAAATTAATATGGAGTTCAACGCAACGACTTCTACCTCGGCTCAAAAATAAAGTTCCTCATATATCTCGAAATGACTATAAATGACTTAGAAATTAGGTTAGAAACTAATCATCAAGCATTACTTAGAAACCTGAGAGAAAAAGAAAGCCTCATGTGTCAGCTAGAAGCTGCACAAGATAGAGTTACAAGTCGTGATTCTCAGATTGAAAAATTCAAAGTACAAGTTCACGACCTCACAACTAGCTTGAAGGCTTGTAAACTTGAGTTGAATACGAATTTGAGTAAATATAATCTTTTGTTCGAGGAACGCCGTAAGTGGCACTCTAAAGCTTAGAGAACATTCTTGCGGAAAATGGTCAGAAAGACCAAAGTTCCTCAAATTTCTCAGCGTCCAAAGGGAAAGAATTTAATTTACATTCTAATAAACATGTCTCTTGTTGGAAAATTCCAGCGGTTGCTAGTAAAATAGCATAATTGAACACAACCCTGGAATCAGAAAGAGTGGGTTTCCGAGCAGAAAAGTAAAAACTTCTCGATGAGATTTCTAATCTAAAAAAATTCCCCGCCCTTACATGTCTTAAATGATCTTTCTATAGAAATTTATTCTTTTAAGCAGGATAAGGGAACACAAACGGATGCCTGTGTTCCTAAAACTAACACAATTTTTACTACTCATTCTAAGTCACTTGTGGCGACTTTTCAATCCGTGGTGACCCGAGCTGAAATGTAAAGTAAAAGCAAAAAGCTTAATACTTCCAAGGAACAAAAGAAAATTAGGAAGGAGAAAGGAAACTCTACATTATCCTGCAAAATAAAGGACGGAAAAGTTAACGACTTTGCTTCTCCTCATCCTATTAAAATGGAAGCGTTTAAAGAAGTTTCAAGCTCAAGCAAGTGAACTTCTCAAACTTCAAAAATTTCTCATTCTTTAAAGAATGATAGAAATGGACTTGCTTACCCGTTCAAAAATGTTCATCAATTTTGTAAGCAAAATTCCACAAAAAATCATCATTATGATGTGAATCGTGTGATTTTCCTCGTATGCCGAAGAACTCATCTAATAACGATGCTTCTAATTCTATATGTTCTTACGCCTAACAGAAATATTCAGTCAAAGTTCATTCAGAAAACATCTGATGAGACAGGCTTCGGAGAAAATCTTTAAATCTTCTCTGAAACACATGTTCACCTGTGATGAAACTTCTTTTTCGTGTCAAAGTACTCCAAAATGGTTATATAATAAACCATTATTGGATGATTTACGACCAAATTTGACACTTTCTAAGCGTAAATTGTTTTCTGCTAATAAGGGAGGATCCATCAAAAAATGGGTAGCAAAGTCCCGATAATGTTTTGTAGAATTCCAGCATGGGTATGTACTTAGAGATAGTTGCTCCACACCTATGACTGGTATGCGACGAGAACAACTACACTATCCCAGCACATATGGTATCTCGGGTTGCTCCACATACGTGACTGGTAAGAGATGCGAGCAACCGAACAAAGGTATATTCTAATTATGCGTATGTTAAAAGAATTTTCAAAATTTTAAAATTGCATACACATACGACATGAATCGGTCGACAAATACCTTTTTCAAAATGGTACATTTTTAAATATGCATTTTCAAAACCATATGAGATTTTGAAATTCAAAGCGCATATTACGCACAGAAATGATAAATACCATTTTTTCTAAATCGAGCTTAATTTGAGGGGGAGTTAGTCTTTTATTTTTAAAAGAGAAGCAACTCTTATATTTGTTTAATGGGAGCAATAGTTAAATTTTTAAGGGGGAGCGAATCTTAAACGCGTGAATTTAAGGGAAGAAATTCGAAATTCTTTTTCGATCCGACTCGCAACATTTGAGGGGGAGCAATATTATTTTAGGAAGCATGATTTGAGGAGGAAGAACAAAAAAATTAATATATATATATATATATATAATATAATATAATATAAAATCATACTATATACTATACTATACTATACTATACTATTCAATTACTAATACAATAAATATATAATATATATATATATAGGAGAAAATCAAAAACAAAAAAGAGAGAGAGATAAAAAAAGGGGAGAAAAAGAAAAGAAAAACTCATCTCCTTATCTAGCCTCATAAATAGTCCTCTGACTTCTTTAGACGGACTTAACTGACGAATCTCGAGCTCACAAGTTCAAAAATTTTCATACGGAAATGTGGCTCCTTAGAATACATCGGTGCTCACTTTAACCGACCTGCTCCGGCTTGCTGATATAAATAAAAAAAACAACACTCACTACTTCCTACCGGATGCACGGATACTTTGTTCTCATGATTCAGTCGACCCAACTGAATCTAACCCCAGAACCAAACCGAGCGTTAGTTCCAAATTTTACGAAAATAACCACATATCCTTACATTATCCGAACACACCACGTTAGATGATTTCGATGATGACATGAAAGTTTTTCAAAATACATTCAATCCCTTATCTCACAAATATCTCGGACCACACCCCCTATAGGTACAAGTGCTAATTTTATTGACTCTCCGGTAGAAGTAGCCGGATTCGGTCCAATGGCGCATGCACAACCGAGCCTTACCCACTTGCATGTCTCACAAAAGACAGGTGTTTCAAGAAATCACGGGGAGCCACGTCTACTATCACATCTTCACTCGGAAGCGGGAGATATTGAATTAAGTGGTACTCAGTCCCACTACCACGCTTTCTTGAGCACGATAGAGTCTAGTGTATCCTCACTTCCCATATTTTTAATATTTTCTAGGACACATACACTTTTATAACACCTGATCTTTGTGATCACGTTAGAACTTCCTAGACATGTCAGTTTTAGACATGCTTCGATAATTGGAAGGAAGTCCTACCATTGCAACATCAAAACAACAACGGTTTCAGGCCACCGTCTACTAGCATAACTCCTAGATCGATGAAAATGAGAAGTCTTTGTGACCCCGGTTTTTCTTACACGACGGATCGCCTTTGTGGCTCCATCAGGTTATTTCCAATCTGAGTCCCTACGATCTCTATCTTGTTGTCCCGACGATGCTAACATCTTGCCAAACCATCACCCCATTTTCATCCACTTCAATGATGATCTCCCCAATTTGATCATCATGAGGGGCAGTAGTATTAAATAAAGAAAATGAGAGTCGTACCACAACGAAAAGTGCAAGATTGATCTTAAACGCCAAATTCTCACGCGTCGTCAAATCAAGCGAACACCGCCGACTTTCAAAAACCGAAATTGCCGCCACATGTACGCCTCTCCAAATTTAAAGAGAACTCTCCAATCCCAACACAAGGTTGAACAAACGTAGGGGAAGTTGTGTCACTATCAAAGGGGGAGATCGAACACAAAAAGAAGAAATCCGGCAAGCAATTTTAAATTTCTTTCGGCATCTCTGAGACAAGCTTCAAGAGAAGAATTGAAGGAAGATCTGATCCCGAGAAGAGAGGATCAAGAAATGATGCACTTGAAGATCGCGAAAGGAAGAGATCACAAGACACGACAAAGGAGGAGAAAATTAAAGAAGAATACGCACCCGCATACTTCTGCCGATGCATACCCTGATACGTGTTCTTGGAGGACTCAGGATGACGTTTACAAGACTAAGATAGCCAATGTTGAATTGCAAATTGAACACAAAGGGGAGATTGTTAGGATTATTTTATTGTGTTCAATTAATTATGTTATCTTAGTCTTGTAATTTAATTAAATGAACTATACTTTATTTTGTAGAGTGTAGTGATATACTTAATGTAATTGGGTTAGTTAGGCCCAAGTATTAAATACCAAAATGTGGTATAAATACAAAACCATAACACACAGTTTAATGTGTCTTGTATGTGAAAGTGTTGAGAATTATTCATTAGAGAGGATAAAATTATTCCCAACCAAGCCCCTCAAGAAAACGCACACACGCACCCCACGTAAATCACTAATTTCGTGCTAATATCGTGGTAAAGTTTTTTAATCTATCTTTAGTTGATAGCCTAGGATTTTCAACGGCATACTTAAATGAATATTTGAAGTGTTTATTTTGATATATATTTATATTCATGATTTACTAATTTGGAAAGTATAATATGTATACCTCCACACCGAAATGCGCCTCACTACCTTATATATTTTTATTACGCGAATCCCTTGTGTTGTCTAAATTTATCACCGTATCACTGGTGTTGTCTAAAACGTAGCATTGTACCTCCGTGTATAAATGGAAAGGAGAGCATGATTAACTAAATCCCGATGGTGTTTTACCCTATTTATTAATTAGATGGGTTTTGATGTTTAGTTTTTAAATGACTTGTGGGTTATATGCAGTTTAGCTTGTTGTATTAACATGTCTGAGTTATACCATTTACTTTTCTATGGGTAAAACCGAAGACTCGGGAATAATATTGAAGCTCTAATGGAGAACCAATCATGTCATAGAAAAATGTGAGGCTCTGTAGAAGTGTTTGCTTTGGAGTGATCATCTTCTCGGGCCCTCATTATTGTGGTTGTTTATTCTAGGTGATGGGCCATCACGAAACACGGATCACTAGGTGATGCAAATGAGGTGACCTTTTATGTTTTCGATTATCTTAGAAATCTAAGCGATCTTCCATCATCGTGATTATCCCTTTTATTTTAATATTCATCCTCACATGTTCTTATTCCTATTTAAATTACATAAATAACCTATTTAAATTTTTTAAAGACTTTTGTTGAATAATTATATAAAAGATTAATAATTATTGCTGAAACAAAACTGATAGCGAAATTTTAATCATTTACTTTTATTTGGATGAAATCAAAATCCAAAGCAGTGCATTTTCCAAACGGATGATTTGAAGGAAATCCGAATTCCAAATCAAAATTCGGGTATTGAAACAGACCATAATAAACTTCATAACCAAATCCACTACGATTTATATTCAATACCATATATATATATATATACACACACACACACACATCGAGTTGGTCGTGATGCACATGCAGTACATGTGCCTTGAAGAATTGCAAGCTCGATCTTGCGGGAACGAGAACTCGCTTGATTTGGAAGATAAAATTAAGGAATTGTAATTTCTGATTAACTGTGAACTGTACAACAAAACACGTCTTATATACTCGTGCTACTTATCATAAGATTACCGAATACCCCTTGTAACTTTAGTAACTAACAACAAAAAATCAAGATGAGCAAGGGGCATAACTCATCTTGGACATGAGAGAATAGAAACTATGAGGATGAAGAGACTTGATAAAGATATCGACCAAGTTTAGTGAAGAAGAAATGTGTGTGGGCGAGATAAATCCAGCTTTGTATTGATCACGCACCACATGGTAGTCAATTTCAATGTGTTTCGTCCTTTTGTGGAATACGAAGTTTTATGTAATATAAATCGTAGCTTTGTTGTCACAATAAAAAGGAATAGGCAGAGACAAGCGAACCTGTAGATCAGATAGAATGTAAGAAAGCCAGCGAAGTTCCCGAACTGTTGATGCCATCGAATGATATTCTAATTCATCTGTTGAGCATGAGATTGTGGATTGCTTTCTAGATTTCCAATAGATCAAACTAGTCCCGAGCAAAACAGAGTATCCTGTAAGTGAATGCCTTGATGAACGACATGATCCCCAATCCGCATCGCTATATGCTCGCAACTAAAGATCAGAAGTACTGGAACAAAAGAGCCCTGCTGAATAGGTATGCTTCAAATATCTGATAACATGTGGAGCTCGTTGCCAATGAGACATGTGGGGTACATAAACTGGCTGAGTTGTTGCACCGCATAAGTATTATCTGGTCTAGTAAAATTTTGTACAACATTCTACCAATTAAACTTCGATATTGCAGAGGATCCGCTAACAGTGGGGTGCGATGTTTGTCTGCAACAACAAAGACGTGTCCACCAGGAAGTGGTGTTAAAGCTGAAGCTGCGTCTAACATCCGAGTATGACGGAGGATGTCCATGATATATGTTTGTTGACTGATGTAAAGGCCCTCATGTGAACGAGCAATCTCCATGCCAAGAAAAAATCTAGCTGGTCCGAGATATTTAATGGTAAAAGCTTGATCTATAAAGCCTTTTACCTCCTGGATTTTAGGTGCCGATGTCCTGGTCAATAAAGCTTCATCTACATAAACTAAGAGAAATATCCGGTAATGATTCGTGATATGCATGAAAAATCAATGATCATGTGCAACTCTAAAAAAACCAAATTTTTAGCAACATGGAAGTGAATGCAAGATTGCATTGTCTAAAGGCTTGCGTCAAGCCAAATAAGGACTTCTTCAACTTGCAAACCTTTGATGTGTCTGCAGATGTGTAGCCCGGATGTAGTAGCATATGTACATCCTCCTCAAGATTTCCATGAAGAAAAACATTCTTGACTTCTAGCTGATGCAAAGGCCATTGCTTCACGGCTGCAAGAGCAAGTATATCGTGCACAATTACAACTTTTTTCTATGGGTGAAAACACCTCACAATAGTCTTGTCCTTCAGTTTATGCGAATCCTTTTGCTACAAGCCGTGCCTTGTATTTATTATGGATCCATCTGCATTACACTTCACCAGTTATACCCACTTGCACCCAAGTATTTCTTGCCCTCGGGCATGGGCTGATCCAAGATTTCAATGTCGGGGGACTCCAAAATCATCATAACATATTAAAAAACAAAAACAACATTAAAAAATTCAAACATCTTCATAATTCAATTCGAGATAATGTTATCAAGTACATATGATGCTAGAAATACTATTAGCTTTGATCGGACGAGGTACTACCAACATGAGTACGACAAAGTTGTGGCAATTGCATCCTACGAGACATATGCTCTGAAACTCTTGGAATATAGCTTTAGTTTCAACATTTACAAATATTTCCTTATTAAAGCAACACGACAGACAGTCTATGGGAAAGTCATTCACCATTTTGTTACGCAAGTCTGTCTTGACAGTCTTCATTGCATAGAATGATATTTCAACGGTTGTTGTTGACACATGTAATACTAACGCCAATTTAATAAGCCGATACACAAATGGAAATGCATCATGGCGCTTCATCTCGATCAAGTAGACTAGCAATAAATTGATTTCTTTCATATGATTTGACCAATTCAACAACAGGGAGATCTATAGGACATACACGAACACATACTTCACAAGCAATGCATTTATCAAATTCAAAAGATCTCCAATGTTATTAATCTCGGGAAAAGAAAAACTTGATCTCATGTGAGAAATATATGTCCTGAGTTCATGGCTCAGTTCAGATATATCATTGGAAGTAAAGTCTTCAGGATATAACTCAGCATGCCGAAGTATTTGGCCGGATCAAAACTAGAGAATGAATTTTTAGGATCAAGGCAACCAATATATTTAAGCAACTCAGAACTCAATTCGGTAAAACGATTGTTAATCTCTTCAGGAATAAGATCAACCATCTATCATTTAAAACAATAAAGAGTAATCAATCATTGGTTAAAAACAAAATTTTATTAATATGTAATGAAACAAAATACATGCTAGAAGATATCTACCCGATAGTAATGTTGATATGTCCTTTGCCAACCATCGATTGTCTTCCTAGCGCGTCCTTTAACAAAATCATCCCTATTTGGCATGTCGGCTTCATTTGAAGAACCAAAGGCAATGATTTCACTTTACAAATCATCCCAACCATCATCCCTAAATTTGTTCAAGTCACTTTACAAAGTTCTGATCAATTCAATAACCTCAGCTATGTTTCTAGTCTTATGTTGTAGAACTTGTGATAAAGCATTAGTCATTCTCAAAATATGCTCCATTAAGCGACCAATGAATACAAATTCAAAGTTCTCTGTTTTATCAAGCAAGCCCATAGCAAGACCTCGGCTTTTCCCATCATGTCCATCCTCCATTGTAATTGCAAGGACTTATATCACTGGATTCCGGAAGTAAAATAGTCTTGTAACAGTTTTAAAGTGAGAACCCGAATGCGTATCACCCGCTCTAGCCAACTTGCTTCTTGATTCTTACCCTTCCCCGTCAAAGTTTCACCTTATTCTATCCTTGAAAAAGATTATCATATTGTTTTTGCCAAAGAACATCTTTCCTTCCGCATGAAGCACCAACAACATTCACAATCATGGTTAGATATTCAAAAAACTATTCACCATCGTATGCTTCGTCTTCGTGGTAACAAAACTAGTTGAAGTCGATGAGCGAAACAATGAACTTAATGGGCATGCTTGGCCTTTAAGACTCAAATCGACAATCCATTCGTTGCAACGAAATCATCAATAGAATACTTCAATGCTTGAGCTGAAGTATCAGTAACATGAACGACATCTATAAACCGCTCAATCACATCCCCTTTGTCATTTATAAATCTCAAAACAATCGCCATTTGCTCCTTCACCGAACAGTCTTGAGCCTCATCAATCAAAATAGAAAAAAAAACGTTATCCTCTATTTCATTTAGAATAACTTTCTTCACCTCATTTGCACAAGCACTGATAATTTTCTTTTGAATAATTGAAGACGTCAATTGATTGTTTCGCGGAGCATTTGACACCATTACCTTCTTTACTTCTTCATTGTGTGCACGATACCATCTCACTATCTCCAAAAAATTCCCCCGATGTAACGACTTTGGAGACTCGGCATCGCCACGAAAAGCCAAGCTTAGTCCTAAGAGTAACCGAATCACATCTACAACTATAGTCAACCTGATGTGATACACAACCTCCATTACTTCATTTTTTTCTCATTATCACGTAATCAACATTATGCCTTTTGATCTTCAAATCCTAAAAATTGAATTTTAGCATAATTATGTATGCTGGTTTTTCCTCCGTCATGTTCCACAAATCTTTTCAAAGCTTTTTCCAATTCCTAAAACCGACTACTGTGACCTTTAGCAAATAAGAAACACAAAAAACAAAATGTTGTATCTTTAGATGAACTATATTCTAACCACTTATGTTTTACGAACCATTTACTTTGGAACCTTCCGCATAACCACTAAAATCACTTCATTGGAATATATGTGCAACTGGTTGACAAGGGCCTTTCACTAAATATTATCTCCTTATATCATCTCTTACCTCAATCGGATAGTTATTAATTGGTTTACGTAAGGCGGAATCACCAATAATATCATCATTTTTTACTCTTCATCTATTCGGCATCTTTTACCTCTTTGGTTCTGATTAGAAATCAGGTTCTTTTTTCAAACATGATCTCAAAAGGGGTCTTCCATTTGAGTACCCAGAGGGTAATCTGTTAAGAATGTGTATAGAGGTAAGAATGTTTCTCCCTGTTTTTAGTAACTTGGATTGACAAAGAACTGATCTAGCTATTTGAAGAATATGTTTGTAATTTCGTTCTGCAACTCTGTTTTGTTGACGAGTATATGGAAAACTTCTTTGATGAACTATTATTTTCTCTGCTAAGATTTCTTGAAAGGAGGAATTAAGGAATTCTGACCCATTGTCTGTACGAATGACCATTATTCTAGCCTCATATTATTTTTTTCAGCATGACTGATGAACTTTCTGATGGTTTATAAGGTTTTGGATTTGTATTTCATCAAATAAATCTAAGTATATCAGCTATAGTCATCAATGATGGTTAGGAAATATGGCATCCTGACAAGGTAGGTTGATTGTAAGGACCCCATAGATTAAGAGGAAGCATGTGAAAATAATGAACGGTTTGTATATGGCCTAGAGGAAAAGGAGTTCGATGCTGCTTAGATTTTGGGCAAAATTTACATTCTAAAATGACAGATATATTTCTTTCATTCATAGCAGGATTGGGTAAATGTTTCCGGACATGCATGGAAGGATGACCAAGTCTACAATGCCATTCATTTATTTAACTAGCAACAGACACATAATTGTGATCACTAGAACATAATCTATTTCTAATTGTCAGAATATTTGAAGCATATAGCTGCTGAGCACTCAAGATTGGTGTCTCTGAAAGGATGATTTATCAAGGATGTAAAGGCCTTTCTGTATTTTTCCAGTTGCAAGAACCTTGTTATTTTACAACTCAAGTAGTAAGAATTAGTGCAGAATTTAAAGTAGGTACAAGAGTCACTGGTTAATTTTGTGACTTAGAGCAAGTTTTATCGAAAACTTGGGACGTAAAGGCAATCATTAAGGGTAATGCTTGTTGAAAGAAGTGAATTCCCCATGTGAGAGACAAATTTGATGATGTCATCTGGCAAGCTCACATGAGTGAAACATTTTTTGGAGAACAAAGAAGGGCCAAATTTTTGCACATATTACTAGTGGCACCCGTGTCTAATAACCATGCGACATCACTTATTATGTCATATATACCAGAACGGGTTTTAGAAAGAGTTGAACTACCTGGAAAGTCTTTCAGATAAGCAAAGTTAACAGTAGCAACATGATTGGCAATGTCAGCAGACATTGTCCCTTTCATCATTCTTGCAAGTTCCTTTTTCATTACATTCATCATTTGCCCATATAGATCCTCGTGTGCAATTGACATTGGTCATTTCAGCTTCAACATAGTTCGCCTTGAAATTGCATTGGTTTCCTCTTTGAAAGACACCAGATTTTTTTGAACTATCTGGAAAACCATTCAGTTTATAGCAGTCTTCTCTAGCATGTCTTTTTTTCTTGTAGAGGCTACACTCAGGAACCCCGACCAGTTTAAAACTTTCCCGCCTTGAAGTCCACCCAGATTTCTTGCAGTAGTTACAAGTAAGATGGCTTTTGCTCTATTTCATCATAGCTTTCCCATTGCCAGACTTCCTTTGAGCAAGATTCTTGACCATCATTACAACATTGTGAGGCTGTGATGTTCATTGATACCTCCCTATATTTTTCAGCCTTTGCGATCATTGCATATATTTTGTTTACTGGTGGCAGCTGATCAAGGAATAAAAGTTGGTTTCTCTTGAATAAAAAGCATCATTGAGACCCATTGAAATTGGATACATTTATCCTCCATCTCCCTTTCTTCAATTCTTGATCTCACAGTTGAAACTGCACCAATTGCAGGTCTCAGGTGTTCATGTTGATCCCACAAGTGCCGAATTTCGTTATAATACTCCACCACTCATATTTCATTGCTTCAAAAAGACAATCTCTCTCTTCATTTCATATATCGCTGAAAGATTCGCAGTGCCAAATCTTTCAGCTATCTCGTCCCAAAGTTGTTCTGCTTCATGTATGAACATGAAACTGTTCAGAATCTCGTTTGAAATTGAGCTTTTAATCCATCTTGTAACCATACTATTGACCTTGCGCCACCTCCTACAATCAGGCGAATCAGCCGCTGGTTTCAGATATTTTCCATTAACAAATTCGATTTCATCTTTGTCTCAAGTGCTTCAACCATATAAATTTTTCAGATATATTATTTACGGTAAGAAACGATATAGACTGCCAACCCATGCCATTTATGTAAATACGAGAGTCATAATGGTTGATCGTATATGTATAAGTCAAAATATATTTTTTCCCAACGTTGACCAACGGCAGGCACAGTCGCACAATCGCTTTAAGAAAACAAACTGGGCAATAACATTATTAATTTAATGGTCTAGTAGTTTTACACGCGTTTCATCGAAAGTGCAACTAAAAAATGCCAGTAAATATTTTGAAACCAATAACTTGAACTAATGACAATGAATCAAATTTGTGCATATGAAATTCGTTTTTATTTCGTCCTATTCAGAGCAGTCAAATAGGTAAAAATATCAAAGTCATAAAATGATGTAAGGTTTTCGATTTAGTCAAGAAAAGAGAAAATCTAAATTTGTTTCAAGATAATGACCTGTTTTATAAAATCATCAAATGTGAAAATCGGTATACTAAGTGGCCAAATTTACTCTGCATAAAAAGTATTCTTATTTTCATAATTTGATAGCGATTACTCGTATGACAATAATTTTTAATACCGGAACTAACATTTTCTTCAAAAATAGAATTAATAACATCATAAATAGGACTAAATAAGCTAGAAATATGTCGAGCAAAACTGGTGAAATTAATTTTTTAGGCTCAATATTTTTGCATTCAGGTTTAACACCGTCACATAACGGCGTCACTGTACATAAATAAGGTCTAAATCTGTAGTGGATTTTTTCATAACGAAACCTAACTGTAACAAATTATTAAGTCAAGTCTAAAATCAAAGTTAGGCAAAATATGGAGCAAAACCCATATAAATATAACAAAAACAGAGACTCGTGTACTATATAGTTTAGTTTACATGACTTGTATATATAGGCCATAAATACAATCCTTTTGCACCAACATCTAATTACGAGCACATCATTCGCTATCCAGTATCAAAAAATAATCTCTCTCTCTCTCTGCCAAGCTTATAAAGACACACAAACACACATCAATGGCGTTTTCTTTGAAGATTAATATTTTCACTGCTCTTTCCATTTTCGTTATTGGGCTGCTCTTTGCAGATGCGCTTGAAGTGAATCATAAGTAAGTTAACGCCATTTTGTGTTCTTGCTTTCACTGTTGATTCATTACTTTACAGCTTAATACCAAAATTATAATATATATTTTGCTAGCGATGGACTATATTCAATTAAACCATATGTTACAAACACAATGCATGCAGGTTAACCCATAATAACACGAGTAGAAAAACCCTAAAAATTGCCCCCGCGGCATGCGGAAGGACCGGAAACCCCATCGACGACTGCTGGCGGTGCGATCCAACCTGGGCCCAGAACCGTAGGCTCCTAGCCGACTGCGCGGTCGGGTTCGGGCGCAACGCCACGGGCGGGCGGCAAGGGAGCTACTACACCGTCACGGACCCCACCGACGACGATCCCGTGAACCCGCGCCCCGGGACCCTACGGTACGGGGCTATCCAGGACCGTCCCCTGTGGATCGTGTTCGAGAGGGACATGGTAATAACCCTAAAGCAAGAGCTCCTCGTTAACAGCTTCAAGACCATTGATGGGCGCGGGGCCGACGTCCACGTGGCCAACGGGGCGTGCATCACCCTGCAATACGTGAGCAACGTGATCATCCACGGGATCCACATACACGACTGCAAGAGGACGGGGAATGCCATGGTGAGGAGCTCCCCCGCAAGCTACGGGTGGAGGTCGTTGGCTGATGGGGACGGGATTTCAATCTTTGGGGCCCACGACGTGTGGATCGATCACGTGTCCCTCTCCAAGTGCTCGGACGGGCTGATCGACGCCATCGTGGGGTCCACAGCCATCACGATTTCGAACAACCACTTCAGCCACCACGATGAAGTGATGCTGTTTGGGCACAACGATTCTTACACTGTAGACAGAGTCATGCAGGTCACCGTCGCGTACAACCGTTTCGGGCAAAATTTAACCCAGAGGATGCCGAGGTAGGCATCTGGTAGTTTTATATTATATAAATTTAAAAGTAATACATATCTTTAAGCTTTTAGCTTTTAGGTTAAGCTTTTAGGTTAAGTGGTCATTCAACATGGTATCAGACCTCAGGCCTAGAGAGAGGTCCTGAGTATGAACCCTCACGACCACCATTTAAATGAAAATTACACGTCTAAGTCTAGATAAGAAAGAAATCAACCTAGACGTGAGGAGGCGTGTTGGTAATATAATATATAAATTTAATATTTGATGCTCACTGCCTTTAAGTTTAAGCTTTTTGGTGAAGTGGTCGTTCAACATTACGAAAATTCAATTTTCCAGGTGCAAATAATTTTATATGATTCTCTTGACAAAAATCTAATTTTTTTTTTGGATTCGCTGTTGGTCATGATCAGGTGCAGGCACGGGCATTTCCACGTGGTGAACAACGACTACACGTCTTGGAACATGTACGCGATCGGCGGCAGTGCGAGTCCGACAATCAATAGCCAGGGGAATAGGTTTCTAGCTCCCAATAATTCTTTCGCCAAAGAGGTGACAAAGAGAATGGTAGATCCAAATGATAAGTCATGGAAGAAGTGGAATTGGAGATCAGAGGGAGATGTTATGTTGAATGGTGCCTATTTCACGCCATCGGGTCTAATCGGAAAAGGAGAAATTTACGCCAGGGCCTCATCGGGTTTGGTTGCAAAACCAGCGTCTTTGGTAGGGAAGCTAACCTCGGACGCGGGCGTGATTCACTGCCGCATCGGTGTCATCTGTTAGTTTGATAAACAGCTCAACGCTATATATAGATGTGTTAACATCTATATATGCATTATACTGCATATAACTTAGTGTTCAACATGAACCAAAAGTTATTCTTTTTTTTCTTCAATTTTTTTTTTGGGAATTCTTATTGTTTCATAAATCCTCTCCTTAGACGCCGCTGTGCATCGATTGATCTCTAGTTTTGTAGAGAATAGTAGTATTTATTATTATGTAAATCGGCAAAGAATGTAATGTAGTGACGTCCGTCTAATAAGCAACGAAGATTCACTATTTTTTCGTTTCTCGCTCATTAACTTCCGCCTGTGTTTGAGTACGTGTATATGTGCCGCATGGACGAGTTTATGCATTTTTTACTTTCGAAACGATAGTGTGATATTTAAGTAAAACGATACGTGAGCTAAAATATAGCCCATCATAGCATTTGAATACAATCTAACATTTGGTAGAGACAAAATCTCTATTGAGAGAGAAACATCAACGATGGCCCTAAGACACATAAAAAATCCAAAATATAACAAGAATCAAGTTTGGAGAAAAAGAAATAAGCACCCTACTAAAAATCAGTCTAACATTCCATACATGGCTATTAAGCTTAAATATACAACACTATTCACTTTTTTCCATTTTCAATTTCAAAATCGCGTTTTCCTAGAGACTGACACTCTCGCAACGGGAGAAAAGACTCCTATAACATGAGAGAAAAGCTATCAAATCGAGAGTCACATGAAACAAAAAGGAATTAAAAACAAAGGAAACTCAACACGAGTACAAGGAGGCAAAAAAATAAGACAACCCCAACCTCATTAATGGAAGAATGGGGAGATGAGGGAGCATATTTAAATCTAAGATATGTTTTGTTTTCTAGAGATGTTGGAGAGTTATCGTAGCATAGGGAGAATCTAGTGGAACTTATTCGTTAAAAGGTTAATTTAGTTGTTTATTCAGAAAAAAAATGAACTATCTATATTACCAAGTTATAAAAGTCAAGGACTTGAAAGGTATGGTTAACGAATTCAATGCTATCATATGTGATCGATCATTCACTAATTGCAACATATTGAGGAGGACAACAAATGAATAATGCTTTCGCTGTATTCTTAGCAGTCACGACCACAAAAACATCTGAGACCTCAGTCGGAATATGGATGGCTGTTTTTCTTTTACAATGAAATACTCAACGAACATATTGTATGCAGAGAAGGAATTTCACACACAACTTCCTCATTGTTCTTCTCATCTCGCTGGGAAATATGGTTTAATAAATACATTCTCACACGATATATATATATATATATATATATATATATATATATATGACACTTGGCCTAAGACCAAAAGTAAACACAGTAGTTATCTTGACAAAAAAAGGCAGGTTAAATGAAGCTTAATGAACCACCAAAGACAGCCCCTAACCAAGATCAGTCAGTACCTATAATCATCCTCATAACCATAGTTACCGTCGTAAAAAGTATAGTTGCTACTCCTCGATGTGCTTTCTCTATTAGCCTGAGCATTAAAAACGTTTTGTCACGAGAGACTTCAACTGCATATGCATAAAAACAAAAGGATGTATGAAGCAGCAAGAGAAGTATATCGATGATTACATACTCTTCTCTGAATCATCTTCTCGAATGCTCCGGGTCCATTCTCTTCAATATATCTTTCTGCTGCGGTTAATATATCGTCTGACTTGCTAAACATGTCCTTCTTCCTCGGTACGTACCATATGTTGACCGTCTTTTGACGGGTGACAAGGTAAGGCCTAACGTAATGCTGGTAAACATATGCAGCTCCACTAAAGTACGGTATAACCAACCAACACGTGAAGACTAGCTTCGCATAGGACCATAACGGTACCCTACGTAAACACAAATATTAACCGAGGTTACCTTTTGAAGCAGAAAGAAAGAGTAGCACCACACACGTGCTGCTCAAATCTAGGAATCATATTACAGTTACATTTCACCGATCATGGTGGACTTTTGAAATGAGCAACTATGTAATATACTAATCCAGGGCTGTTTTTTTTTTTTTTTGTGGGTAAGAAGCGGGGCCTTCACGATATTGAGCGCTAGAAATTTGTGGGTTATGTGATATTGGGCCTAAAAATGTGACCCTAAATCTTGTTTGGCCGTGTGCAATAAGCCAGGATGCACGGGCTTAAATTCCAGCCCTGACTACTACATGTACACACCATTGAATAGCTTGATCTGAATTTGTCCTAATAGATACAAAATCTGTTACTGAAAGACAAAGGAGTGAAAGAGAAAAAGATATACCATTCTAGAACTTTGGCGAAAGTAAGCTCGAAGAGGGTAATCAAAGAGTAGAGAACCCAATAAGTGAGCCATTGCTGATCATCAACAGGTGATTTTGTCTCAATTGCACGAATAGATGCATACCTGCTCAAGATTTATTATTATTTTTTTTTTTAAAAAAAGAGAACCACAAAAGGTAGATGCTGCATTGACACGATTGAAGAGGAAACATCATCACTTACAGAGGATAAACCAGACTGACCACAGGCCTGCAGTTTCCCCAAATCATAAATAAATTAGTCCATGAATAATAAGCTAATTAAAGCAGACCAAATAGCCGTTGCTTCGAAAGGGGCAAAGAAGAACAGGAGAATACTCCTCGCTAACCAATTGGAGCCAATCAACTTAAACAAAAAAGAAAAACAGAAAGCGACAAAGAACACAAACTCAAAAGAAAGAAAAAAAAAACAATTGAAAAAGAAGAAACTTCTTCCGTTCAATTAAAGCAGAGAAGTGAGAAAAGGGAATGCTCAATAGAATTAGTATTGATCTTAAATGATGGCTATACCCAGCAAGAATGTCGATGTTCTGCAGTACGAGTTTGAGGAAGCTCCCAGCACCAGATCCACCCATTGATTGATTTTGCGCTTGGCTTAGAACACAAGTTTTTGTCCTGTCAGAGACTTGAGAAATAATGATGGGGGTTGAGTGTGTGAGTGTTTGGAATGTTCGATACGCTTGCGTGATGGGAATATCTCAGTTGAGTAGAGTTCACAAAAGAAGAGAACGAGAGAGAGACGAGACGGTGACGACAGTAGATTAAAAAGCAGGTGCGTGTAATTTACGTGTATACCCTCACTATGAGAATAATTTCTGGTTGGCTTTTCTGTGACGATTATTTGTTTTGTGAATAAATAGTCTGGGTCTGGGACAATCTTCTTTGGTATTTTTCAACTGCTCTCTCATTTCAACTAAAAATATTATGTTATAAAATATTTATAATATTTATTTTATAAGCATATAATAAGTAGATTATTATTTGTATATGAACAGAGAGCAAACATAAGAGAATGAAGCCTTTCTATTCATTGTGTGTACATTATCGATCAAGCATAAAGCCTATTTATAGACATAATTTTACAATTACATTAATTGCTAAAAGAACTATATATAGTATATCGATCTACACTTTATATTAAATGGACATCCACATATAATATTCACAATATTCACCCTTGAATATCCATTTAAAGAATAAATCTTTTAATCTGATGATAGTAGTTGTCTCGTTAAGACCTTACTAGAGAAAACCCAATGGGAAAAAAACTCAGTGAAGGAAAAAAGAGTGGAGCGCGTATTTCAATATCTCCACCTGATACAAACATTACTTGAGATCTCGGAGCCTTCGAGTCCAATTAAATATACGAGCTTCTCGAATATTCTTGGAGAAAGTGGTTTAGTGAATAGATCAGCCATGTTGTCACTTGAACGGACTTGTTGTATGTCAATTTCACTAGTCTTCTGAAGGTCATGCACGTAGAAGAATTTGCGCGATATGTGTTTGGTTCTATCGCCTTTGACGTATCCTTCCTTTAGTTGAGCGACGTATGCTGCATTATCATCGTACAAGATCGTCGAAAGTAACTTTTCGGATAATAGCCCACAAGTTTGTTATATATGTTGAATTATCAATCGCAACCAAACGCATTCTCTGCTAGGTTCATGAATCGCTAATATTTAGCGTGATTAGATGAGGTGGCGGTTAAACTTTGTTTAACTGAACGCCATGAAATGGCAGTGCCAGCGTATGTAAATCGATAATCCGTTTGTGATCGAGCATTATGTGGGTCGGATAAAAATCCAGCATCTGCATATCCAATTAAATATGTCTTTGATTCAACAGAATAGAACGATCACATACCAGTTGTTCTTTAGAGGTATCGAAATATTCGTTTAAATCCGTTTCAATGTTTACGAGTGGTTGACGAACTATATCTCGCCAATAGATTTACAGCGAATGCTATATCGGGTTGCGTATGACTCGTAAGATACATTAGTGCTCCAACATCACTAAGATATGGTACTTCTGGACCAAGTAGTTCTTCATCATTTTTATGTGGTTTGAACAGATCTTTATTAACGTTTAAAGATCGAACGATCATCGGTGTATCCAATGGATGAGCTTTATCCATATGGAATCTTTTCAGTACCTTTTTCGTATATGTTTCTTGATATAAAAATATTCTGTTTTTCAAATATTCAATTTGCAGTCCAAGACATAACTTTGTTTTTCCGAGATCTTTCATTTAGAACTTCATTTTCAACAATCAACAGCCTTTGATAACTCAACAGGAGTTCCAATTATGTTGATATCATCAACATAAATGGCAATAACGACAAATTCGTTTTCACGCTTTCTCATAAACATGCAAGGGCAAGTTTGATCATTTTTGTATCCCTTTTTCATTAAATATTCACTGAGGCGATTATACCACATACGCCCAAATTGCTTTAATCTATAAAGCGATTTATTCAATTTAATTGAGTACTCATCACTAGGTCCTGAATTCTCGGGCAATTTAAATCCGAGAAAGTTTCATATAAATGTCACCGTCAAGTGCACCATAAAAATATGTAGTGACAACATCCATAAGAAGCATATCGAGTCTTTGACGTACCGCTAGACTAATTATAAAACGAAAAGTAGTTGGATCCACCACATGAAAATACGTCTCATCATAATCAATACAAGGTCCTTGCGAAAAACCATGCGCAATAAGCCATGCTTTGTATCTCACAATTTCACCATTTTAATTTCTCTTTCGGATGAAAACCCATTCATAGCCAACCGGGTCTACATGTTCTCTTATGCGAACTACAGGTCCGAAAACTTTTCGTTTCTCAAGTGATTTTAATTCTGTCTCGATTGCGTCTTTCCATTTTGGCCAATCATTTCTTTGTCTGCATTCTTTTACAGATCTTGGTTCGTGATCCTCATTTTCATTCACCCCATTCATTTCATGTAGCGCTACGTTAAATGAGAATTTATCGTCAACGTTGACTTTGTCTCGATTCCATCTAATTCCATTTAGGGCATAGTTTATTGACAGCTCTTCATTATCATTATTTTCTGAACATTCACGTACCTGTGTTTTATTCTTATAATCGTTAATGCCCATCGACTCTTCTCAAGTCGATAAATCCTCGGTTGGACCATTCTTATTATTTGCTCCTTTTCTTTTTCGAGGATTTTTATCTTTGGAACCGGAGGGGCGGCCACGCTTTAGCTGTGGCTTAGTCTCAACACTTCGTTGCAGGAACATCTATTTTTGCAGGAGCATTAACAGCTGGTATATGTGACTTAGTCAATCTTTTAAGGTAAGTAAAACTATCTGGCAATTGATTAACTAAACTTTGTAAATGAATTATCGTTTGAACTTCTAATTCGCATTCTTTCATTCGAGGGTCATAATGATTTAGCGATAATTCATTTTCAACTAATATTCATGTCCAACTGGTTCTTTCCTCCCCCTAATGTCAGAAAAAATGATTCATCAAAATGACAGTCGACAAATCTAGCCGTAAATAAATCTCCAATTATATGTTCTAAATATTTTATTATCGACGGAGATTCATATCCGACATATATTCCCAACCTCCTTTGAGGTCCCATCTTAGTGCGTTGTGGTGGAGCAATCATAACATATACCGCACATTCGAAAATTCTTAGATGAGAAATATTTGGTTCCTGACAATAAACCATTTGTATCGGGGAGATATCATGATAACTTGTTGACCTTATACAGATTAGTGCCGCTGCATGTAATATAGCATGTCCCAACAAGACGAGAGAAGTTTCTATTTCATTAATAATGGTCTTTCAATTAATTGCAACCGTTTAATTAACGATTCTGCAAGACGGTTTTGCGTATGAACATGTGGCACGGGATGTTCAACATCAATTTCGATAGACGTGCAATAGTCATTAAATGTCTTAGACGTAAATTCCCCAACATTATCAAGACGTATTTTCTTAATCGGATAATCTGGAAAATGTGCTCTTAGTCGAATCAATTGAGCAATCTTGCAAACGCCACGTTACGCGTAGATAATAGACATACACAAGACCATCTACTTGATGCATCAATCAATATCATGAAATGTTTAAATGGTCCACATGATTGATGTATAGGCCCACAAATATCACCATGTATACATTCCAAAAATACAATAGATTATTTCTTTATTTTCATCGGTGATTGCCGAATAATTAGCTTCCCCCTGGAGCAAGCGGCACATGATAGTTCGTTTGGTTGAAGAATCCTCTTGTTCTTCATTAAATGCCCACGTGAATTTTCAATTATTTTCGCATCATAATTGCTCTGAAATGGCCCAATCGGTCATGCCAAACATTAAATGTACTTTCATCAGTAAACTTCTGGTTTACGATAGCATATGATTCAATCGTTCTAAGATATGTATAATATTAACTAGAGTCGAATGATGGTAATATTTCCACAATTCTTTTGTCATTCGAAATTACTTTTGTAACATGCAAATATTTAACATCTCCCTTTTGTGAAGTCTCAACATGATATCCGTTTTGTCGAATAACTTTAAAGCTTAATAAATTTCTTTGAGACATAGGAGAATATAAGACATTTTTAACTATTAGCCTTGTTCCTCTTGGAAGTAAAACATTAGCTCTTCCGGAGCATTCAATAATATTCGTGCTACCCCATATAGTAATAACACTGGATTCTTTTATATCAAGATGATCGAAATATTTCTTATTCTTCAGAATCGTATTAGTCGTTGCACAGTCTGCAAGACATAATTCTCCATTGCACATGCTCGTATCCATCATCTGCCTTTATGAATAAACACATAATAATTATAAATAGATATTATTGAGAATGAAATGACAAACATCCAAACAACTTAAAAGCAACGGTACATGATCAAACACACAAAAGTAAAACATGGATAATAATACGTAAATAAAACATGGCACATTAGTTCTCTTCATTCATGAAATGTGCAACCTCCAAGTGAGTATTTTCGTTGACGCTAGAAGTAGAGGCATCTTGAGCAAAATTCACTTCAATTTTACTTTCTTTCGCCTTTTGTGATTCTTGATACAACTCAACAAGATGTTGGGCGTACGACATTTGCGCGACCAATGAACCACCACAACAATAACATTGCTCATCATTATGCATTTGTTCAGAGTGCATCTTCTCATCTTTATTATCATAGTATTTCCTCTTCTGGGGAAAGTTTTAATGACCGCCATGATGACCTTGATAACCACCACGGAAATTCTGGTAACCACCACCATAATGCCCTTGACCACGACCATGTCTATGGCCCCGAAATCCACCATGTCCACGTCCACGATCATTGCTTCGATTATTGTTATTATTACCTTTGACTGCATTCGCTTCATGGAATGCAGTAGAACCAGTCGGGCGAGATTCGTGGTTTTTCATCAATAATTCATTATTTTGTTCAGATTAGCTCTGAATACTTTTTGAAATTTCTCCCCATGTATTGCTGCTGCAATATCACATTTGATGGATGAAAAGTGCTAAACGTTTTTTCTAGCATACTGTCATCAATGACAGTTTCTCTACACAGTTTCAGCTTACAAGTAATGTTGTACACAATAGATTTATATTCGCTAACCGACTTAAAATCTTGTAAACGTAAATTCATCTAGTCATACCTTGCATTTGGGAGAATAATAGTTGTTAGGTGGTGATATCGTTCTTTCAAAATTTTCCACAACTCAGCGGGATCCTTTTCATCTAAGTATTCGGTCTTCAAATTTTCGTGATTGTGGTTGCGAAGAAAGATCATAACCTTTGCCTTATCTTGCTCGGTCACAGTTTTTCTTACTTCAATGGCGTCACCTAAACCTTTTGCTTTTATATGGATTTCAGCATCTAGTGCCCAAGATAAATAATTCTGGCCAGATATATCGAGTGCAACAAACTCAATTTTTGGCAAGTTCGACATATTACTATAATGAAACAATGAAAATGATTAGTCATCAATAAATCATTGTAATGGCTATATCAAATAAAATATTGAATAAATTTAGGCAGTCTAACTGGTCATTTCACGACGTATAAATTCACACATATTAGGCGGTACAAACCATCACATAATAGACGATGCAGAACAAGACATATTAGGTGGTACAAACCATCACATAATAGGCGGTGCAAACCATCAAATATTAGGTGGTACAAACCATCACATAATAGGCGCTGCAAATTGGTACATAATATGCAATACTTTATATATTTAAATATTAAATTTAATTAGTATAAATATGAAATAAAATAATCATACCCCGATTGTACCGTACGAAATCTTTGGTGGAGGCTGGTATCGACGACGGAGAACGATCGTGCTGATAACGTGTTATAAAATATTTATAATATATATTTTATTAGCATATAATAAGTAGATTATTATTTTTATATGAGCATAGAGCAAACATAGGGGATGAAGCCTTTTTATTTCATTGTGTGTACATCATCGATCAAGCATAGGCCTATTGATAAGCATAATTTTACAATTACATTAATTGCTAAAAGAACTATATATAGTATATGATAGATCTACACTTTATATTAAATGGACATCCACATATAATATTCACAATATATTACACAATATTTCCAATATATTCGCAGTGAACGTTGGGTCAACTTTCAAGGGATTTGGTCTTCGAAAAGAACATCACTAAGTAGAGGGTCGCAATTTTTTTATTAAAATTCGACATTCGATTCGATTCAAAATTTAAATTCATCATAATTCGAACGATTTACGAATACGAAATACAAGTTCATGAAACAAATTATATCATTTATCATAAGCCATAACAAATAAGCTCATGTTTGTAAACGTCATGCCATGCCAGATTCTCTCTACTGACAGACACCAGTGGTTTCTCTCACTGAAAGTCCCCAATAGTTCCACCACTTCACAGCTCTAGCTTTTTCATTTTACTCCAAAAATGCTTTGTTTGTTTTAGTTCGAGACTGAATAGTTTGAAGGTCTAATTTATGTAATCTTCTGAAATTTTTAATCACTACGTGAACTATTTTACTACATCCTTATTTTACATCGTTTCGTAGGTTATCTCCTACTGTCGTGGAATGTGTATCGGATATGTCTCACAGAAAATGAGACCATAATTTTATAGATGTTATTTCCCCAATCGGGGTTTACTTCTCTATTGAGGTTTGCTCCTCAAGAGTTTAAATCAATCACTATAATGTCACCTTAGTTGGTTACAAAACCGATTGATTTAGCCCAATACACAAACCGAAACAAGTTGAACTCTAGACACACTAGGTTACCGCACACCGAGTTTCGCTCCATGGAATCTCCAATTTCCTACCGGAAACAGCTTGCTACCGAAGGGCCCCCGGAACACAGTCCTTCCCTTCACGTGTGCGTAAGCGTCGACCTTGCCTCCTTCGTGTACCAATCACGTCCGAAGACAAAATATATGGTGGAGGGATATTGAAATGATCACTCGGCCAGTGATGAAATCGCAAGTGTAAGCTCGTACCACAGAAGGATATCGCAAGTGTATGCGCAATCGACAGAAGGTTATCACTAGTGGTCGCTCAATAGCAGAAGGTTTTCTTAAGTGTAAGCTTAAATTCTAAAGCTCGTTTCTTTTGCTTTTTCTCTCTTCTTAGTTCGACATTCTAAGTATTGTTCTGTATATATAGGCCCTTTCAACTAACACTTACATGGAAAGTCAATCACAAGATAATATTCAAATAGGCACTTAATCCATGTAGTTATCGAGCAATTAATATGTCAATCAAATCATATCAATCATATAATATCACAACGATCATTAGCTCATAATAGCATGATTTTATTCCATGTAAAAGCACATATTCGAAATCAAGGCATATACTTCTATTCAGGATGATATTTTCAATAAGAGTAAATGATAAATTTGGTGCTTAAACTATACGAAAATCTCACTGTTGGTGCTCAAACTTTTAAATGTGCCATTTGGGTGCCTAAACTTTGCAAAAGCGTTCCTTTTTTGTTCTTTTGACCTAGAGAACCGTAACAGAACCAAAAAGGAAATGTTTTGCAAAGTTCAGGAACCAAAACGACACATTTAAAAATTTAAGCACCAATAGTTAGAAAGTTTTTTTTTTTACATTCATGCTATTGCGTATACTTGATAAAAAATTTAACTTCGATCACCGCAAGATTCTGGAACTAATTTTTTGTTTTGCTTCAAAAGGTATCCAAATAAGATTGCAAAAAGAAGGTTAAAATTATTTGTAGTGATCGAAGTTGAATTTTATATCAAGTTTACAAAATAGATAAATGTAAAAAAAAAAATTCTAACTATTGATGCTCAAACTTTTAAAAGTGTCGTTTTGGTTCCTGAACTTCGCAAAACCTTCCCTTTTTGGTCTTTTACCGGTTCTCTAGGTCAAAAGAACAAAAAAGGAACGGTTTTGCAAAGTTTAGGAACCAAAACAGCACATTTTAAAGTTTGAGCACCAACAGTGAGATTTTGGTATGGTAGAAGCACCAAATTTGTCGTTTACTCTTTCAATAACAACACTTTTCATATGTGATATCCAACTAGCATTTTATAAAATCAATCAATCAGGATCATTTCATTTTATGGTTCCTTAATTTCAGAAAGAAGATAACCTAATCGATTTTTCCATATAAGATAAATTAAGATGCATGCAAAGATTATCAACATGATTTCTTCCCAGAATAGATAAATTCAAACGAATATAACACATTCCATATTTAGACAACATACTTCTCATACATAACTTAGCATGATATCTGACACAATTTTTACCATAATTAGCACAACATATCCGCAATCAGATATTCCCTAACATGTGAGACATCTATAACACGTGATCTCATAGTTTTAATTAGTTAAGCACATAATTACATGTAGATCAAATATTCGACATTCTTCAATTATATAGCCCATAAAACATTAATAGTCGAATATTATAATAAACTTAGACATTTTAATACATGCGAATCAAATTGCTCAAGTTATAGCCCTAACTTCAATATAATTACATAAATCATCAAAACTCTTCAAAGCATATTGACCAAAAAGGTCAACATTCTCCCCCTTTTTTACGATGACATGTAATTAATGCATCACGGAAGCATGTAAGCATATTCGATAATGCAATTTCTAACTCATATGTCTATGTACTTCATGATCACAAGCAGAGCGCATAATATTTCATAATCTCCAATCAAAGTATATATGTTCCCCTGTCTAAATGCAGTGCAAATATCTCATTTGACATGCATAGATATATCATATATGGATTTCACTCCCCCTGTCTAAGTGCAGATGTCTCGTATAACATTCATAGATATATCGTAGATGAAATTTCGAATTTACCAACTCCCACTGCCTAAATGCACATTTTCAACCATGATTCAGGCAACAGATAGTTATCAAGATATAACATAGGCAATTGGTAAGCACGGATAAGTATCATAATATGGCAAACCATACGATATATGATCAAAATAAAATGGGTTCCAACGTACCAGCTCAAGAGACGATCATACGACTCCACACTACTCCTCACATTAATTACCTCACTCTCCCCCTTCAACATAAAAAAGAGGGATACCAAGAGTTCTAAGGCTGGAAATAGAAGCTTAGTGCGAGACTTACTACGAGACTCGGATCTTTAATGCAGTATGATCTTAGGACGTGATTTCTACTATGTTGTAAATGCATGAACTTTATTCTACCTATTTCAAATGTTGTGGAGAACCTATTTATAGACACTCAAGGGTCATCAAGTACAAAAGGTATATCTCTTAAAGAGAAAATACCTTTTAACTGTACCTTTTGGAATTATTCCATGCATCAGTTCAAATGTGCATATTAATTTTTCATTCACCATATCCAACAATCTCTCACGTGAATGAAACTAATGCATATGCATGATGACTCTTGCAAGAAAGTCCTGACGGCCCATCATTGCATCGGAATAGATAGCTTATGGCTGTGAATCTTCCGTTGTGAAATGTTATCAGATTTACTCGCTGCTCCGTGAACACGATGTCTTGACTGGCGGCTTTTTGTGTAAACCAAGATAACAACATACAACACAATGATGAATCAGATCTCTTTTGATTCTCATGTTGTGTCCGTTTCGGCATTGAACCGTATCTCGGATTCATAAGGGTTAACATTGAAGCGGTCCCACTTATCACTTATATTGCTGATCGACTATTATGACATAATCTAAGAGTAGTCCGAAATACACAACATTTTTGGTATAGTGATCATTAAAAGCATCAATGCTTACCCTACCACACATCATCGGGAAAATGATTGGACAACTCTTGATAATGGACTTAGAAATTTCCAAGTATAGACTAAAACCAGCAACAGGTTATCTGTCTCACTGAATCAAGTTCGTGGGATCTCCACTCATCATGGTTGAATTACCACCGAGCCCCTTATTTGGTGTGTGGATTTTTAGTCTCATTCCCCTTACTGCAGAGTTTAGTTGTTCACTAGTGATACCTTTCGTCAAATGTTGTGTTATGTTCTCTTTAGACTATACATAGTCAATAAAGATAATTCCGCTAGAGATTAGTTGTCTACCAGTGTTATTTCTCCCATGAATGTGTCGAGACTTCCCGTTGTACATGCAACTTTGTGCCTTGCCATAGCCATCATGATATTGAAGTGTATATTATAGGTGGCACAAGTTTATTCCAACACGAAAGATCCTTCAGAACATTCCAAAGCCATTCTGCTTCTTTGTCGGTTTTATCTAGTACAAAATACTCCGATTTCATCGTGGATCGAGCAAGGCACGTTTGCATGGAGGATTTCCAGGAAACAGCTCCTTCATCGATCGTAAAAAATGTAACCACTCGTGAAGTTGGAGTATTTACTGTTATATATCCATTTTGCACTATAATATCCTTCTAGTACTAGCGGATATCTCGAGTACAGTATACCGTAATTAGTAGTGCACTTCAAGCTGGTGCCCGATTAGTGCTTTAAGTGGCTAGTGCCCGGTTTGCTCGTAAACTTGCTAAGTCCACTCATCGAATACGTTATGTCAGGTCGAGCGTAGTTAGATGAATACATTAAGCTGCCAATCACCTGAGCGTATTCGAACTGTGAAATGGGTTGTCCTCTATTCTTGGAAAATTGTAGATTAATATCAACATGTGTCTTAGTCAGAGGATAATCGATGGCTTTAAATTTCCTTAAAACGTTCTCAACATAGTGAGATTGTGTCAGTACAATTCCGTCGGGTGTCTTAGAGACGTGACTTAAGCCAAACCCAGATCTTTCATGCTGAAACAATTTTTCAACATATTATTCGTATTCACGATTATTTTGTGACTGTTTCTCATGATCAGCATTTCGTCTAAATAAAGACAGACAATCACAAATTCCTCTGGTGTACCCTGAATGTAAACACATTTGTCACACCCATTAATTTGGAACTCATTCGATACCATAGTCGAATTCTCGTGCCACTGCTTTGGTGCGTGCTTAAGTCCGTAGTCGTCACACTTTGGTGTCTTGCCCAGGTAATATAAACCCTTCGGGTTGTTTTGTGTAGATTTCTTACTCTAATTCCCCCTTCAGGAAAGCATTTTTCACATCCATTTGGTGTATTTCGAGACTATGCAACGCGGTAATGGCTATGAGAGCCCTTATGGACTTAATTCTTGTTACGGACGAATATATATCAAAGAAGTCATATCCTTGTTTCTGGTTGAACCCCTTACCAACCAATCGAGCCTTATATTTTTCGTTTGTCCCATCAATTTTTAATTTCCTTTTAAGGACCCATTTGCATCCTAAAGCTTTGCACCCCTTCCCAAGTTTGGTTTTGCATGATGAACTCAATTTTGCGGTTAACAGTCTCTTTCTAGAACGGAGCTTCTGGATAGACAATGCTTCTTGTAATGTCTCGGGTTTAACGTCCATCATATACGCCAGAAAGTCAGGTCCAAATAATTTGGCCAATTTCTTTCTTTTGCTTTGCCTTGGTTCCTCAACTTCTTGAAGTGAACTCTCAACGGCATCACAAGTTCTTTTCCTAGAACATCTCTTTTTTTCCTTATCCGGAAAGATATTTTCGAAGAACACTGCGTTTCTCAACTCAATTACCATCCATACGTTTATGTCAGTGATTATTGACTTGTGCACCAAAAATCTGTATGTACTACTGTTATTAGCATATTCGATGAAAATGCAATCAATTAGACTCGAGTCCTATTTTAACCTATTTTGGTTTAGGTACTTCGACCTTTGCTATCCCCCCACACTTTAACGTAGCCGTAAGACGATATCCTGCCTTCCCACACGTAGTTCCGTATGACGATGATCCTATCCTCTATTTCTCTTTTCTTGTGTAGCAACACATCTGGAATGCGCTTTGTTGACAAAAATGCTTCCCCCACAAGTTATATAATCATAAGTAATCAACATTACAATTTATCTCCGCAGAGGCTCCAAATAAGCCAAACGTGATGAAGATGAAAACACAGGCCCAATTTGGCCTGAATTCGTGGCATAGTGTGCAATACATCAATATACAAAACTCTATGGGCCCAATATATATATATATATATATATTTATCTTCATTTTTTTCATATTGGTCTGTGCGGCGCACAACGTCATTGTCAGGCAGCAACATGTCAATTACCAAATTGTCGACGCAACCCCATAGAGGTTGGCGCCAATTAGCAACGGTGTCCAAACTCGTAACCCTGCAGCGCTCAACGGTGTTACCGTCCAAACTCGATGTCGCTGATTTTCACCAGCCCAGAGCCCTGCAACACACCACAATCATGCAGCCTTGCACCGACATGTATAGCCACGCAACCTAGCAACCCCTCATTGCGCAACGTTGCTCAGCCTTACAGCCTTCAAAGAAGAGAATCAGCGGCCTTGACAGCCCTGTAGCGCCCGATGGTGCTCTCGGTGCATCAGACACGTAGCGCCCAGCGACGCTCATGGTACAACAGTTGCGCAGGCACCACAATGTTAAGCAGGCCCTAATTACCATCCCACACTACAGCCCCACACAAGAGCCTCACGCCGCAGCCTTGCACCGGAGCAGTGCTCAGTAATGCTCTGCACAAATCTATTTGCACTCGAATCATGCTTAATAGAATATTTGTTGCCACTCACGAAACCTTTTAAGAATTTTGAGAGGGTTCATGTCTAGCAACGAAAATGTGTTGCTATTACACTGTGGGGTTGTTGTCATATGACATTTGTTGTTGCATGTGTACCCGACAATGCTGATTTACAACAGCCGAACCTCTTTCAGTCTGAAGCGCCAAACAGTACCGCCGTGCAGCTGGACAACGTGCAGCGGTGCAGCCGAGCAGCAGCGTGCCCAGTCCGATCGTCAAGCACTACGTATTGCTACTTGTACAGCAATCAGCGTGACCATGGAACGCACGATGTTATGTCACGTAGCCTTCATGGCTCTGCAGCGATCAACGTACCTTGTACCTCCCAACCGCACTCTGCCACCCATTAACGCAACCCCTGATACGAAGCTGCCGAGGCAACCACACTCGCTCAACCCCTGACACGAAGCCTCTGTTAAATTCAAAGTTCCTTCCTAAAACCAATTGGTGATAGGAGGAGATGCCTCTTTGATTTATATATTGAGTCGTGTGAAGTTAATTTCATGATGTGGGACAAATAATCTCAACATGCCCCTCACGTGTGACATAATTCAAAGCCTAACACATGAACATATAATTGGATGGCGGTGAGTCAAACAAGCGTGATAACACGCAAATCAAACCCGCTCTGATGCCATGTTAAATTGAGGGTTCCTTCATAAAACCAATTACTGATAGGAGAGACCTCTTTGATTTATATATGGAGTCAGGTTACGTTAATTTTTCGGAGCGGGACAAATAATCTTAACAGCCTCTCACCCAGCCTCAGAACACGAGTTGTTCTGCAACCTTGCAGTCCAACACCGCAGCCAGCCCCGTACGACATGCATGAGCCACAAAATTGCAGATCCCGTTGGTGCCACCCGCAGCCATCAATTCTGCGCCGCAGCCCTACACCACAGCTCTTCGTTGAACGTCACACTCCGCAGCCCTGTGTCTGAGCATCACGCACGTTTGGGATGCCCGTTGGGATTCCGTCCATGTGAAAAGGGCAGAACTGCTGTGAAATTATGTTTTCCTAACCGTTGCTACAACATTGCGTCGGTTCCCTTCGGTGTACAACATATGTACCTCGCTGTCTCACACTCGACAATATTACCCTTATTGTTATGCCTTGTTTCAGCGTCAAACTTTCTTCTGCTGCCGGCTGTGGCGCCTGCCTGCTGAGTCCAGCGCGCGCCTGCTACCAACCTCCGCTACGAAAACTCTGGAAGGTGCGCGCGTCCAGTTCCAAACCTCCGCCCACGTGATGCCATGTTTTGTAGTTGATTGATCTCCATTATTGAAGAGCATCCTCCTAGAGCGATGCGTCTACTCACATTTTCATCGTACTATATTTTATTATGTTTTTTAAATTTTTTATTCTGGACCACGAATTGAGGCCGGATATAATAAATGAGCTGAAAGTAATTGGATTGAGCCCACCAACCAAAGTAATGGTGCTATATTGATTTCTTTCCAACAAATGTTTCTGTTCCTGAAAGCAAACCGGGATAATGCATTTGCACCCTTTCATGGTCTGCATCATCGCTCATTGCTATTATTTGTCCTATGCCACCTCTCAAAGATTGATCGAAGAATCATACGGGTGCTTGAGTGTGGCGTCCCAATGTAATTGTATCATGAAATGACAAGAATCAGAAACCCCTGAATGACAATTTGCCCTTCGTAGACTCGGACAACATCGAGAGAAGAGTGGATGACCGAACTGTAGCTTCTAGACCCTTCAGCAGAGAGCAAGTGTCTCTTTTGACTTGGAATCTCGTCACTACCATCACTCGTTGTTTTTTATAATATATAATTGTATCCTTGAGGGTCTTTTATATACGTGCAACTAAGCAAACCTCTGCATGTTCTTGCTTGTACCGTAGCCAACGATACACCAAGATATCGTCTTACCATTATTGTTGTCGGTAGTGTCGGTGTATTTGTCGGTGACTAATTTATGCAGACTCAAACGGATAAGTCGAGGCATGTACTACGTATGCTGTCCGTAGGACGATATCGCCCCGATACAATGACTTTTAACCTTTGAATGATTTTTCAAGATACAATGACTTTTAACTTCGGAATCGCAACACTTTCAACTCGACGAAGTTTTTCGGCGAATCTTACTACGAGACTCGGATCTTTCTTGCACTATGATCCTATGACGTGATTTCTACTATGCTGTAAATGCGTTGACTTCATTTTTTATTTCCAATGTTGTGGGGAACCTATTTATAGAGACCCAATGGTCATCAAGTACAAAAGGTGTATCTCTTAAAAAGAAAACACCTTTTTAATTGTACTTTTTCGAATTAATCTATGCAACATTTGAAATGTGCCTTTTAGATTAAATTTTCATTAACCCTATACAACAAAAGATTGGGTAATTGAACAATTGTGTTTTACCATTTAGTAAATAGTGCGTACGAATTGCTAACTAAAAGTTTTCCAAGAGTCATAAGTTGTAATTGGATGGTAAGTTGTGCCATGAAACATATACTACCCACACTTGAAATCATAATAGTTAAGATGGTCTTCTTGATATTAAATACATTATCGAAGATGTTTACAGATGATATATGGCTCGTTAATCAGTCATAGTCTAGATTGAGAAGGTTTTCTGTTATTGTGTATCATTCGGGAATTCGAGTAAAAGGGTTAATTCTTGATTGTCCTACTCGTTAGAATTTGATTTATGAATGTTGGTTGAAGCTGTTAAAGTTAAGGATGCATTCTTCATCTTCGCAAGAGAATCATTATACAATTGTTGTTCTGATTCAAAAGTTCATAAAGTCGAGGATGTTGTTGACATTCTATAGATATTTTATGACACTACCAATGTAATATCAGATACCATTTATCCCGCCTCTAGCATTTTTCCTTGTATCTGGAGACTCAAGCATGTGCTAAATGCGTATAACTATTAGAATGAGTTAAATAAAGGAATGATTTCAAAGATAAAACGACATCTTTACAAGTATTGTGGCAACCACAACCTTCTGATGGCTATTGAAGCAATACTTGATCCTAGGTTTAAAATGAAGTTAGTTGAATTTGATTATAACAAAACATATGCTGATATGGATGCACGTGCAAATGTATTGACGGTTCGAGATGCATTATATGACCTTTACTTTAAATATGTCCAAGATGATAATCTGAAATCTCGTAAAAGTTCCTCTTTCGTGCATCATACAAGTTAGTCTTCTTCTGATACGAGCCCACGTCTAGGTTATCCAATACCTCTGGTTTATATACGTTTGATGAGTATTTGAACACTGATGAGGTTGATGACCCTCGTACGCCGCAATAAGATATTTATTTGGAGGAAGTGTTAAATAGCCAATATGTGAAGGTTCTGATTATGATGCATTGACTTGGTGGAATTCTGAGGAATTGAAGTTTAATGTTTTGTCGAAATCGACTCGTGATGTTTTAGCTATTCTTGTTAGGAATGTGACATTAGAAACTATGTCTAGTGCTGGGACACGAATTTTAAATCTTATTATTTGATTGGGATATTTTGAATCCGTTCACGGTTATGAGGATGATCTAATTTCTTGTTCTTTTATAGGTGAAAAAGAATCGGTTGATGAAGTGTTGCAAACAAGATGGTTGAACAACTGAAACTATCATATCTATTCCCGGAAATTTTTTATGGATTTGGTAGTGAACGCTTTTGTGAGATGTACTTGATAATGAGACCAATGATATTTTTGACAAATTCATTATATTGTTTATTTTTTTTTACTAAATAAAATTTGTGAAAAAGCAGAAAAAGACAAATATACATTCGAATTTGAATATTCGAACATTTTGAATATATATACGAATGTCATTATCGAATCGATTTTAGGAGTCAAATAGCAAACACAGATACGCTTTCATTCTATTCGTTTGCAATCCTATTAGTAGATACTGATTCATTCACTCTGACAACTTTGGCCGTAAAATCCCGAAAGACGAAAAAGTCGATAGAGTAATCATTGATTTACGTGGTGCAAGAATAAGAACAATGTCATAGAAGTGTTGCCCGTATTCGCACTCAATGGCATGAGGCCGCCTCTGCTTATGGAGGAGGTGACGGTGCTCGAGTCGAGCGTGGACTCCTTGTCGGCTCCAACTTTAGTGAAACAGAGAAGAAACGAAAGAGTTGGCAAAAGGCTCTGCGGCGTCTATAGATTTGAAAGGATGCTGGGTATGTGGAAAAACAAACATATAATAATAATAATAATAATAATAATAATAATAATAATAATAATAATAATTTATTATTATTATTATTATTATTGTATACCTATCAAATTTACCTACCAATTTATTTAGTATCTGTAATTATAAATTATATTTTATATAAAATTCCTAGATTTTATTATTTTCGAATTGGAAACTGAAATTGAAGTGCTTTTTCATTGAGGGACCAAAAAGAAATTAAACATCAAACCGACCATAGTCAGACAAATCATAATAAATCTACTCGAACCCTATCTCCCAAACATTTAGTACCGAGCAAAACAGTGAATTATCGATCGTGATCCTCCCTCGAGACATGAAGAGATCTTCCGACGACGTCGTTGACAAGATCGAAGGTGCCAAAAGACCCGTCTTCCTCACCAAGGAGGAGAGGCAAAAGCTAGCCCTCCAACGCCGCAAGGAAGAGGTCGCCCAGCAGAAACGCACGGCAGAGGACCTCCTTCACCAATCCAAAACCCCGATTTCCGCCACCGACCGCGACCGTGGCCGCGATTCCGGTCGAGACCGAGACCGTGACAGGGACCGCAACCGGGACCGGGACTCCGACCGCCGCAATCGCGAACGTGAGCGCGAGCGAGAGCGCGAGTATGACCGTCGAAGCCGCGAGGAGGATCAAAAGTCGCGTGACAGTGCTCGCTTGGAGAAATTAGCCGAGAGAGAGCGAGAAGTTGAGCTGGCCTCCATCAAGGAGCAGTACCTAGGGTCGAAGAAGCCCAAAAAACGCGTCATCAAGCCCAGCGAGAAATTTAGGTTTTCCTTCGACTGGGAGAACACGGAAGACACTTCTCGAGACATGAATTCTCTTTACCAGAACCCTCACGAGGCTCGACTGCTATTTGGACGTGGCTTTCGTGCGGGCATGGACCGAAGGGAGCAGAAGAAGCAAGCAGCCAAGAACGAGAAAGATATCAGGGACGAGATTCGTAAAAAGGATGGAATCGAGGAGACACGGGAAGAAGCCATTGCCCAGAGGAGAAAGGAGCAAGCTGCAGACTTGTACGACACGTTCGACATGAGAGTTGATAGGCACTGGTCCGATAAGAAGCTGGAGGAGATGACAGAGAGGGATTGGAGGATCTTCAGAGAAGATTTCAATATTTCCTACAAGGGTTCAAGAATCCCCAGGCCAATGAGGAGCTGGGCCGAGAGCAAGCTGAGCAGCGAGCTGATGAAGGCCGTGGAGAGGGCGGGATACAAGACCCCTTCGCCCATTCAAATGGCTGCAATACCACTGGGCTTGCAGCAGAGAGACGTGATCGGCGTTGCAGAGACGGGATCGGGCAAGACAGCAGCATTCGTGCTTCCCATGTTGATGTACATAACAAGGCTGCCACCTATCACCGAGGAGAACGAAGCGGAGGGCCCCTACGCGGTGGTCATGGCTCCCACGAGGGAGCTCGCACAGCAGATTGAGGACGAGACCGTGAAGTTTGCACACTACCTGGGGATTAAGGTTGTCTCCATCGTCGGGGGGCAATCCATAGAGGAGCAGGGCTTCAAAATCAGGCAGGGCTGCGAGGTTGTGATTGCAACCCCCGGTAGGCTCCTCGATTGCTTGGAGAGGAGGTACGCCGTGTTGAACCAGTGCAACTACGTGGTCCTCGACGAGGCGGATCGCATGATCGACATGGGCTTCGAGCCTCAGGTCGTCGGCGTCCTTGAGGCGATGCCCTCGAGCAACATGAAGCCCGAGAACGAGGACGAGGAGCTCGACGAGAAGAAGATCTACAGGACCACGTACATGTTCAGCGCCACGATGCCCCCCGCCGTGGAGAGGCTCGCGAGGAAGTACCTGAGGAACCCGGTGGTGGTCACGATAGGCACGGCCGGCAAGGCCACGGATCTGATCAGCCAGCACGTGATCATGATGAAGGAGAACGATAAGATGGATAGGCTGAGGAGGCTCTTGGATGAGCTCGGGGACAAGACCGCCATCGTGTTTGTGAACACGAAGAAGGTTGCTGACAACGTTGCCAAGAATTTGGACAAGGACGGGTACCGCGTGACGACGCTGCACGGGGGGAAGTCACAGGAGCAGAGGGAGATAAGCCTCGAGGGCTTTAGGACGAAGAGGTACAACGTGTTGGTTGCCACCGATGTTGCTGGGCGTGGGATTGATATTCCCGATGTGGCCCACGTGATAAATCATGACATGCCCGGTAGCATCGAGGCTTACACGCACCGTATAGGTAGGACGGGCCGGGCTGGGAAGAGCGGTGTGGCGACGACTTTCTTGACGCTGCATGACACGGAGGTTTTCTATGACTTGAAGCAGATGCTGATTCAGAGCAACAGCCCGGTTCCGCCGGAGCTGGCTAGGCACGAGGCTTCCAAGTTCAAGCCCGGTGGCATACCCGATCGGCCCCCGAGGCGCAACGATACTGTTTATGCTCATTGATCTGTTTTCTGAACTTGATTTGGAATGTTGTGTTATTTGAAGCTCTCATGGTACTTTATCTGCTTCTTTCCGGAAAAAAAATTAAAATTAAGTTGTGGTCTGTATCCTTTCTGAGTAATTTGCTTCAAGTTTACTACTACTTGTGATGAATGACTGTGCTCATGGGCTCGCTATTTGTATGTTTCTTCACATTGAACGGTTTATTAATATGATTTTGTTTTGGCCATTCAATAGCAATTTCTGGTGAATCGACAACACAAATATTCATATACGTGCTGTCTTAAAATCACGACAGTTGACATAGAACCAGCCGAAAAAATGTAAGACATACTTTTAGATGTGTGTGATTTTCGTAACATTCGAACTAAAAAGATAACTTACAATCATGATGAATTCTTTAGGGCGTGAGTTTATTGTCACCTAGCATTAGGGGTATTCCGATCCGCTATCTGGTTTGTAAAATTCCGAAAAATCAAAAATATTTGGTTCAAACCGGATTAGATATTCGAATCCGTAAATTTTGACAACAAGCGGATCAGATGTGGATACGCTGGGGACTAAAATTCGTATATCCGGTATCCGGATTTATTTTTTTGAAAAAATATGAAAAAATTTAAATCATAGCTCAAAAAAAATTGAGGACCAAAAGAAAAAGAAAAGAAAAAAATAGCTCAACATCCTACTTTGACCAAACTAAAATATATAGAATTAAAAATAATATTCATTAACGTAAATTGAAAGTTGAAAGCAAAATTTAATATCTTGCAATAAATTTAAAAAATAAAAATAATATTAGTCGAAATAAAAATCGGATACCGATATTCGGACCTGCTCAACACCTAGTTAGCATGCTATTAATTGATAATTAAGATCTTGTAAGGCGCGTTGGGATCCGCTGCGAAAGAGGCGGGTTTTCCCCGTCTTTCATTCCCCATGGGGTGGAGATGGGGCAAGACGGGAATCGTTTCCCACGGGGATCCGTCACGTGGAATTACCAAATTATCCTTATTGATTTTCAAAATTGTGATATTTCTTAATTTTTTTTCTATCTCGTTTCCTGTCTTTTTCACGTTTATTACAATTTTTCAATCATATATCTTAGCTTTTTTTCGGAGGGACATATTTCTCAAAATTTTGATCACTCACATCAATTCTCACGAGATGACCACGACAAATTTTAGCCCACTAATTTCCGTCGGCCACACCGTTGTATAAAATTAAAAATATATTAATCTAAAAAGGAGGTGATATGGGGATTCTCCCCGGGGAAAAAATCCCGACAATTCCCGCGGGGATGGGGATAAAAATTTTCCCCGTTTGGTTACCGGGGACGGGATGGGGATTCTCAGACATGTGTTGGGATAGGGATAGGGAGTAGCCCCACCCCGTTGCCACCAAACCTTTCGTGGAGGAAGTGAAAAGAATTGGAGATATTGTTTCATTTATTGTCACTTAGCATTAGGGATATTCCGATCCGGTATCCGGTTTATAAAATCCCGAAAAACCGGAAATATTTGGTTTCTAAAACCAGATCAGATAATCGAATTCGTAAATTTTGACTACAACCGGATCGGATAAGGATACGCTCGGGATTGAAATTCGGATATCCGGTATCCAGTTTTATTGTTTTGAAAAAATATGAAAAAAAATTAAATAATAGCTCAAATGCGTTTGAAGGGTCGACTTAATTGTTGCCCATCTGATCCGATCCGATCCTCGATCACCTCCAAAGCTTTGCAATCACGATAGGATCTCGTTTGACATTCTCAATCAATGCCTATTCCGTTTCTTCCAAATGTGGAGGATTCAAAGAGTTGTCGAGAAGCCACGTTCACCAAGTGTTTGCCTCGCCATCTTGTTGTTTTCCCGATTTATGCCCTCCATGAGTTCGTGGTAACTTTCAGAACAACACGATCCGATCTGTCAACCACTGCACGCACAGCTGTGAAAAGAACACTCAAACAATAGATGCTCGATCGATTCTGGCTGCTCCTTCTCTCTCGACAAACAAGTAACAGAACCTGCTGTTTGAGCTATACAGGTTAGATCTCGTAGCCAGACAGACGAACTTTCCTTTATAGCAAGACAATATCCAAATTCATGTTTAGGGACAACTAGTAGTATACCACTAAACAAGTGTGCCCATAGTACCCGAGGTTTCGTATTACGTAGTACTGCATACGCAACTATCAAATAGATCAATATCCCCCCATTAGATAACTGAAGTAACTGACCTGGTTCCTCATTGTTAAGATTTGTTTCTACCCCCATGGAACTAATGATATCGGCCTCAACTCGCCATACGAAGATGTCGTCAAGTCCCGTGTTTATACAAACCACTCAAATGTCACTATACTACACAAATGCCATAACATAGTGGCACAGTGATACCACTATCGACATATCCCTAACCCGCCTTCTTTTCTCTCCAGACATACTTCATCCCATGCCATTTGACTGCGAGCGATCTACCCGTCAATATTTCCGTATAAGTGCTTCCATCACTTGGATGACCCCTTTAGGTAATACGAAGACACCTGACTAATAGGATAGTGACTTAGTGTAGCCAAGATTCTATCCTTGCATCTAATTTTTGTACCAAAAGGCATGCGATCCTCAGTAGTTAGCTTACCCGAAATAAGTGGGACTCCTAAATATAGTTTCCTTTCCCCAATATTATAAATAAAAAGAAATTACGATAGAGAAAATTTTAAAAAGAATTGGAATTAAAAAACAATAGCCGAAAGAAACGATTTAGAGCTAAATCAAGTAAATAAGAAATATTGTTAAAAGTATTTAAGAATAATATAAAACGTTGAAGCTAACGTTATAAATATACAATTAGGGTGCGTTTGTTTCACCGTGACGTACCCGAGACATCGCCGTGATCCGTCCCTCCACTTCTCATCACATCGTTTGTCTAACGTGCTTAACGAGTCACCACCATAATACAATATCACGTATGTGATGAAAACAACATGATATTTCGAGTTTCCGATCACGCCAAAAAAGCTCTGTGATCCGCCATCACGGTAACGTGGTGATATTTTTATGGACAAAACTACCCTTGTATTTTACCTTTTCCCCCTAATACACCCTTATAAATAATTTTAATTAAATAAGTAACCTTTTATATTAATAGATTTTAACCCTAATCATATGTCACCGTCACTAATATACCCATTGTGCATAGAAGAACCGAAATGCCAAGAACAGCCACTCCTTTATTCTAGTTTCGATCGAATAAAATATAAGAAGCTGTACGGATCAATAGTTTCTATCAAGAATAATATCTTTCTTTGATCAAGAATTATTTCAACATTGTATCTCAGTGAGTGAGATGTGCTGGTAAGCCTTAACAATCAATAAAATTTTGAGTTTTCAATTTAATTCACATATATTTTATTTTTTCTTGCAATAGATGCATTTAAAAGTAAAACTTAAAACTTAAATAAAATCATTATTCTATATCACTTAGGTCAGTTATCACTTCAAAATAAACATATCCAGATTACCAAGTGATATTCATACGGTTAAAAATGACATTTACACAACATCACTCCATACAACACAATGCTTAAACAAACGCAATATTTCAATATTACATTGATATCCAAAATAAAATATCCCTCCAAAACAAACACACTAATGACATATCACCTTAATCCACATTACAGTGATATTCACATCAGATGGATTTGTTAGAATTGATGGATCCCGATCACGGTACCAAGTACGTAATCTCGATCCATACTCGAGTTACCATCGTAGCCGTAAGATCCTAAGCACGGCATCATTAGGTAATCTCGTATTCATAAGCGAGATTACAACCGTTGTGCGGAAGCGTACGGTGTTTTTAACGTGATCTCAATTTCATAAGCGAGATCACCACCGTATATAGGATCTTATCGTGTACTAGACGAAATGAGTTTAAAATTAACGAATTATCCGTGTTGATCTCATACACCGTAGAGACCGTCAGGATCCGAATCTTTGCCTCTTTCGCCATATGGAGGGTGATGGATCCTCATGTACTTCTCTTAGAGCTCTCACGTTACAGTGATTAAGCGTACCGTTCTATCGTTATGAACGTATATAATATACGCTTATTATGAGTTGTACGAGAACGTTATTAACAAGCTCGTTGTAGTTCTAATTATGTTATAATGGGCTAAACATGAGGCTCTCTTTGTAGAATCAATAGAGAGCCGAGTAATTATTATGCAGGATAAGAGGTTATTACTCCGTCCATCATGGCCTAATAACTGAGCAACAACAAATAAATTATTGAGGATCAAATAATCTCAACTATTTAGTACTGTAGGCGAACACATAACGGGAATGAGCAACGTAAATTTCAACTTGATTACCTCAAACAAACACCCCCTTAAAGAACCAAATACGCTTTCTCAAATATCAAGAACAAAATTGATCTAAATATACTATCTCCCGGCCATGGCTGAACCCATGACCCATGTAGTTCCACCCCAATGCTATTCTAACTCTCATATAAGTAAGGTGGGCATCAGATCGAAAACTCGGGTGTCAAATAGGTCGAATTCAGATAATCCGGGTTGGAATTAAGATTTTTGTTACTCGAATCCGACTTGACGGATACATGTTATGTTGGGTGGAGATACCCGAAGTTGCATACCCAGTTTGAATTTCGAACATATCTAAAACTACAATAATGCAATATACAAGTCAAAATACGCTATATGTCAAATATCACTTCTAAAATAAAAATTTGTCAAAAAACGCAAAAAAAGATTGTCAAAATAATCGTTACCGAGGACTATATAACATAATATACGATCTCTTTCCAATTACAACAAACAATTCAAATGCGAGGCTAATCAAATGTTGATCATCCCCGAGTCAACACCATCTGATTTTTTGGTTCGGCGGAAATATAATTAAGATAGGGTATACTTTCTATTGAGCTTAATAAAAATATTTGGGTACACGATTGAATATCGCGTAGTAATTTACTACTTGACACCCGCTTACTTCGGATATCGGAGAACGCCAATATCCAACTAAATTTGATTTACCCGACTTAATACTCTGAACCTGATCGCTCACCCATACATATATATCTTAAAAATAAAGGAAACTTACATTTAAATACCTATTAGAATAAAAAATGTCAGTTCAGTCCCTTGTCAGAACTTTTTTATATGTAAGTACCTAATAGAATAAAGTTTTTACACATAGGTACCCATTTGTCGAATGTACAACATATAAGATATTAAGTACCATAAAGAAACGTAGTGTGGTACATAATAGAGTGAAAAAAAGGTACATACTAAAGCGAACAAAGGTACATCATATAAGGACTTTATGTACCATAAAAAACGCATTTTGGTACCATACAAACGCGTGATGTGGTACGATATATATATATATATATAGATATATAAATGTACGTGAAGGAGTGAAAAAATGTACTCTCGGCCAAATAAGTACCTATGTGTAAACACTTTTTCCTACTAGGTACCTGCATATAAAATTTATCAAACAGGAGACTGAATTGAAATTTTTTTCATAAAGAGGTATTTTTTTAGTTTCACCTGAAAATAAACAATTTTTAACATCTTAAAATGAAACAAATATTACTATTTTGTGACTTTCTAGCTCGCATTAAATCTATAAACTCATCAAAAAAGGAAAAACTAATAATAATTCTCGTCAACTGGTTCACGTCTAACGTGGAACAGTGATGCATTGAACAGTAACGAGATTCCGAATAATCATAACATCACTAGTCTTTATGGTACCATTTGAGTCGGGACTGAGTCAGATATTAGTCACGCTCTACCGTGGAACAAACCTAATATTCTCGGATATTCTTTTTCATCTTTTTTCCCTCTTACGTATCTTTTTAATAATATACAAACAACTAAAATCGGGCCACAGCTGCGTCAGGAATTGCATGCGAGCCCGATAACTAGAACAACTTTTTTAAGTCGACATTAGGAAAACAAAAAACAAGTATGTAGTTCAGAGAATATATAGATATATATATGGAGAATTCTGTTATGTTTAGTAATTTGCAGCCAGAAGCCAAAATCAATTCCTCGACAGTTATAAATCCTACGAAAATGATAAGATAAATAACGTTTAATTGTCGTTTTATGCCCACTAGCTCACCGATTGGGTCTGCTTGTTACATGTCACGTGGCATTGGAAAAAGAATTACACATCACGTATGTGCTTGGTTGGGATTCATTTAATCTAATAATGCAGAAATCAACTAGTGTTTGACCATACATTTCATCTAATTATTTGTAGGAAGCGGCGAGATCGCCGTTGCTAACCTTTCTCGTTGCTAACGGAATGAGATCATCTTTTTAATTTTAAGTCTATGTGTGTCTACAAGTCTACAAAATCTTCTCTCTTATTTTAACGTAATCCTTGTCTGACATATTAATGAATACACAAAATAAGATATCAAATGGGACAGATGATTCCACTTGATTAACGAATGGGAAAAATACCCTTCAAAATAAGAATCAAAGTTAAGGTTACCGTCAATAAAAGTGTGGAGATTCCCAATTCGAACTCCTTTTTCAATTAAACGGTGATTCGTCATTCACGGAGTGTATTTATTAATATAATATTTGCTAAAAAAAACCTTTATATCCAATATTTCAAATTATTGATAGAGACATTTTAGCCATTGAAGTGAGCCTGAGGCAACATTTAGCAGTGAAAAAATTATGGCAAATACTATGGTACTAATATGTATTAATGTTTCTCCATTTCAGGTTGTCGTAATTTATTTTTTTCTCGTGGATGCTTTGTTATGCATATTGCCATCTTTGGAGATTTTATTGTGTATTCTATTGCTCTAAAAAAAAACCTTTGAATTGTTGGATGGGGTAGAAAAGAATCTACAATAGAAATGGCTATTAAATCATATATGTTCGAACTTTTAATTTTGTTTTTCTTTCGGGTTTGTTTCTCTTTTGTTTTTTCTTTCTTTTTTTTGATTCATCTCATTTCTCCTTTAATGAGAGTTTCTCTTTCTCTCCCTCTTAATGGTCGAATGTTAAAGATATTGCATCTGGCCTCTTTAGTACCGGTAAATTTGTTTATGTATTAGGAAACTATCGTTTTGAAAATAAATTGTTGGATGGGAAACTCAAATTGCCTATGAAAACCTCGATATTTTTACAATGATTTTTAACCTTCGTTATGATTGGCATGTATGTATTTGGAACGAGAATTTGATAAAATAACATCACTAATACCAGGATCACCTAGAAATTGCATATCCATTCATAACAATAAAGACGAGTACAAATATCTATTTATGGGGTAGTCAAAATAAAATTAAATTGGATCTCCATTTTCTTGAACGTGTTCTATTCTTATACGCTTCAAAGAATAGAAAATAAAACAAGATGTACTGAAATGACAAAATCCATGTTCCCCCATGCATACACGCTTGTCTCGGTGTCCTAAACCGCCTAACAGGTGGCTAATTTAGTTAATTAACACGTAATTAAGCCCAATCCTATGTATTGGCTATGATTCTTTTTTTTTTTTTTTTAATTAAATCATTGCAAAAAGACAAAGAACGAAACAAAGAAAGAGGATAAGTATGAACACGCTATATATAGATATGTCGTAACAGAGTATTGCCGTCTAAGCTAGCTCCACACCCCTGCTTTGTCAAAGTGTTACATAGATTGAATCAATAAAACACACTCGAATCAGTCACGTGATGGCTTCAAGGGTTAACCGCGGTAACTATTCTCCTTCGATTTCATCGTCTTCGTCGAGCCGTTCGTGCCTTTGTTCGCCGACTTCACATCCCGGTTCGTTCAGGTGCAGCCTGCACCGCAGGAGACCTGACCCCAGCCCGAATCAGTATGCCCATTCAGAGCGGGTCGTGGTGGAGGTGGGTACCCCACCATCCTCGTCGAGCTCGCCAAAATTGATGTTGAAGGCCTTGCTCAAGAACTATGTGGTGAAACCCTCGAGCCATGATCGTCAAAGGAGCATGAATTTTAAGCCTAAGCCGACTAGGTTTTGTAAATCGAACTGCTCAGGCAGCAATAACAATGATATTCAGACTCAGCTGATTGTTTCTTGATTTCGGTTTTGTTTTTTTCCTGTATGTTCTTGACTCGAAAATTCGGCTTTTTTAACAAAATAAATCGAAAAAAAGATTAATTATCAAAATCGGGCATTTTTTGGACATATTACTAAAATAGAGCCAACTGCGGGCATTACCCGCGACGTCGCGGCCCACCCATTACATGCGATGTTCGTTACGGCCCGTTTAAGCGTTTAAACGGGCCCTTAAACGGGCCGATAACGTATCTGGGCCCGTCGTCGCGTTTAATGGATGCGACGACGCGTCCATTGGGCACGATGATGTGACAAATCGTTCACGCGTTGTCTGTAATTTTCTTTTTCTTTTTGCAGAACTGATGTGGACGTAACGTTCACGAGTTTTGCAGAAGAATCGTCGCGTCCAATAGATGCGACGTCGCGTCCATTAAATGCGACGATTTTTCCTATATAAAGCACTATAATTTCGTATACATGGATATATAAAAAAACAACTTGAAGTATTTAAATTTCTCCTCAAATTATGACATATCGCAAAATTCAAGTCTCTCTACTACGGTGGCGAAATCATTACTGAATCAAACTCCATCCGTTACAGCATCCCACCCATTTCTCTAGACGAATTCGTCGCGACACTAGCTTTGCTCAATTTCTGGGCATGCTATATGAGGTTATTCGCCTCGACAACAATTTTTCCTCCTTAACCGTTCATGTTAAGAATGAATACTATCAGCATTCTCGACTCTATCAGCGGCTCTTTCAAATTTCAAACGACGCTGAACTATCGTACTTCATGGATGCTGATGCGGAACTTAATCTAATTGAAGTGTTTGTCGATGCCAGCGAGAACGTTCAAGAGGCACCCGACGTGTTCACCAACATCACCTCCAGCCACTCGTTTCCTGATCTCACGGCAGTTACTCAAGGAACGAGTGACTTTTCACTCCACCCTCCTCATACAGACATTCCTTCGAGCAGTCGTGATGTTCCTAATATGTCGAATGTGTCACAACCTGAGCCTGTGCCCGAAGACTTGCAAAATAGTGACGCTAGTGACTCTGAAGGTGATGACGTTGGTGGTGCGCTGGACGATTTTTCGGATCCCGCAGATGATAACGACGATAGCGACGATGATGGAAACAATGTTGGTCCCGAGAATGCCATTCCATTGCCGGCGGATGATGCACGTGCGCCTTACCAACCCGTGCCTTTTTATTCAACATATCAAATGGCGCTTCCAACAGCCAACGAGGGCGGCGGTGATTTTTACAGTAGGGACAATCCCAGGTTCAGAGTCGGTATGACATTTAGTACCAAAGCTCACTTACAAGATGCTGTTGGCGATTATTCTTACAGGGTGGCTAGACGTGAGTTTCACGTCTCAGAAAGTAACAAAACCGTATGGGGCGTGAAATGCAACCATAGCCATGACTGTCACTGGAGGTTACGAGCATGCTTTAAACCGAAAAAATGTTATTGGAAGATTACGATATATGAGGGGCCACACACATGCTACATGAACGAGTTGGCGAGAACACACCGCAACATTTTGCGAAACACAATTGCGAGAATGTTGATTGGAATAGTGAAGACAGACCCTCAATTTCTACCAAAGAACGTAAAGCAGCTGGTGAAAGACAATACCGGGTACGACATCTCATACATTCAAGCATGGCATGGCCTCAAAAGGGCGAAAGAAAATGTTTACGGTACCTGGGAAACTTCAGTCCAACAACTTCCTATCTTCATGAAAGCTCTGAAACGTTACAACCCCGACACGGTCGTCAAGTGGTTGAATCTTCCAACTGAAGCACCCGGTGTGAAGAAATTGGGGTATGTTTTCTGGGCTTTCAAACCTTGTATATTGATGGGTTTATGCATTGTCGTAGAGTTGTTTGCGTTGACGGTACGCACTTATACTCCAAATACGAGCATAAAATGTTAATTGCATCTGGGCTCGATGCAAATCAAAATATTCTTCCCCTTGCTTTTGCCATTGTTTCAACGGAAAGCAGACACTCTTGGAGTTGGTTCCTGAACTTACTTAACATCCACGTGTTGGGTGAACAAGGTGTATGCCTAATTTCTGATCGTCATCGAGGTACTTTTATTTTCCTACATACATTCTTGTATTAATTTGACACTCTTTTAATCGATTGATCGTAATTTGTTATAGAAATATTGGCGGCGGTAAGCGAATTAGCAGCGTTTAGGCCGCCGAATGGTGTACACCGGTTTTGTCTACGTCATGTCGTATCAAACTTCAACACTGAATTCAAGAACAATGACCTAAAACAGTTATGCCATAGAGCTGGAATTGCCCACACGTTGGAGAAGTTCAATCGCATTATGGAACACATTAAAGTTCTCAATGAACCGGCCTGGAAGTGGATAGATAAGATTGACAAAGAGCAGTGGACGCTTGCTTACGATGGTGGATTCCGATGCGGGGTGATGACCACTAATATCTCCGAGGCCCTTAACGGAGTTTTCAAAGGGGCGAGGTGTTTGCCTCCGAAAGCAATAGTGGACTTTAGCTTTCATCGATGTGTTGAATATTTTCGCAATCGATTTACGGAGTGCTCTGCAGTGACGGCTAACACCGAAAGCGATTGGTCTCCGTATGCGTGGAATAAGTTCAACGACTGGACAAGTCGTGTTGGAGTCACGTCGCATTTAATTTTGACCCACGTTTGCAAACAGCTGAAGTTTATACTTTGACCGTGAATCAAAGGAAGCACATGGTAAACATCTTAGGAAAGACGTGCACGTGCGGAAAATGGGACACGTATTTCATCCCATGTTCTCATGCCCAAGCAACTTGCCGTATGTGGGGAGTTCATAGCATGCATCATATTGCTCCTTTCTATAACAAACAAGCGTACCGTAAAACATACGAGGGGTTTTTTCATCCTCTACATGACGAATGTTATTGGGAGCATGCTGAATTCTCTCTTAGACTTAACGACGCTTTGCGTACCCGAAGAGGGCCGGGGAGAATCCGTACAACTCGTATACAGAACGAAATGGATCGTGGTGGTTCAAGGCGGAGACAAGGTCGAAGAGGCGGAGGCAGTAGTCAACGTTGATTTATTGTAATCTTTAAATAGTTTTAGTATTCATATGTTGTACTAAATCTTTCAGTAAATTATTACAATTTTTCAGTTATATCCGAATTTACCTCATATTAGTTGCAAACACGCATGACAAAGGTTACTGAAGTTACAAACAATCACTTTGAAAAAGTTTTTCTCCAACCCTTCGGGACGGGTCAACGAAGTCATCGTCACTAGTATCTTCTTCAACTCTGGAACTCGACATTGCATGATGTTTGCCTTTGTTGTGCGTCTTTCTATTCATACCTTTTTTCTTTCCTTTCGGAGGTGGGTTGACGAAGTCATCATCGCCTTGGTTTTTGCCAGCGTTGCCGATCTTACTCGACATATTGTATCGGTTTCCTTTCGGTGGCGTGTCGACAAAGTCGTCATCACCCGTATCGTCTTTGACTCTCGAACTCGATCTGACATGTTTTACCGACTGTCTTTTGGATGATTCTTCCACCTGAGTATGAACTATTGGACATTCGTTGTTAGGAATTGCAAGCACGTCAATGTCTGGAACAATGTCTAGGTTGATATAGCTCCCGAAAATTTTATACAGATAATATTCATGTGGCTCGGGCTCATAGAAATAAATTGTTGAAAGAGGATCCTCCTGCAAGAATATGACAAATTGCATAATTAAAAATTTTTATTACATCCGAATAAAACGTTGAGTAAAATAACCACCTTAAACCACTTAAGCCATTGCTCGGTATCTGCATGAATCCATCCTCTGTCATACTCTCCCCAATCTCCCATTTCGGCGCGTAGTTTTGTCCATAAAAGGTAGCGACGCTTCAAATGACCAAGTTTCTCCGTTAGAAAAGGTACGGTGAAATGAATTCCGTAACGTTGATTGTATAGTTACGCAAGGAATTGAAGACATTCGGACAATGTCTCATCGTGATATCACCCATAGATACTTTTGCCGAAAATGTTCCAACGAACCATCTTTCAATATCGTACGTCCACAGTTCGTCGTAAAAGTAATCACCAAGGACCTTTAAATTTCCGAATATCGGATGACCCTCATTCATCTTTTTTCCATTGAAGCGATTAAGACGCGGGTCTCTACCAAACGGGTGCATCGTATCTCAAATGTTGTATGTTATTTTCTTAATTTGTAGGATTTTTATAGATGTTCTGGATCATTTTTTTTTAATGTCAATATTGTTGTTTACAGTTAGATTGAGGATAGATTACAGATAGCTTTGATTAAAGCTGCACGCGGATGATAAAAGTTGCTGAAGTTGCAGGTAACGTTGATTAAAGCTGCACGCGGATGATAAAAGTTGCTGAAGTTGCAGGTAGCGTTGATTAAAGCTGCACGCGGATGATAAAAGTTGTTGAAGTTGCAGGTAACGTAGATTAAAGCTGCACGCGGATGATAAAAGTTGTTGAAAATGCATGTAACGTTGATTAAAGCTGCACGCGGATGATAAAAGTTGCTCAAGTTGCAGGTAGCGTTGATTAAAGCTGCACGCGGATGACAAAAGTTGTTCTATTTTTAAAAATATATTAACGTTGATCTATTTTAATTTTTAAGTACTTTTAGTACATATATTATATTTAATTTAATATTTTTAGTACATTTACATAATTAATATATATTATATTATATATTATTAAAAATATATTAACGTTGATCTATTTTAATTTTTAAGTACTTTAGTACATATATTATATTTAATTTAATATTTTTAGTACATTTACATAATTTAATACATATATATTATATTTATTAATAAAAATATATTATATTTATTTTTTAAAAAATATATTAACGTTGATCTATTTTAATTTTTAAGTACTTTTAGTACATATATTATATTTAATTTAATATTTTTAGTACATTTACATAATTTAATACATATATATTATATTTATTAATAAAAATATATTATATTTATTTTTTAAAAAATAGACGGGTAGCCCGCGGGCTAGCCTGCCCCGCCCCGCCTGTAGCCCGCGGCCCGCTTAGGCCCACTCCCCGACAACCTAAAAAAATCCATTTGGCAAGCCTGGGCGGGGCGGCCCGCGGGCTTCGGGCCTTTTTTACGGCTCTACCAATTATATAACTCGTATTTTATAATTATCCACCATAAAGATACGCATAATAAGATAATAACATCGCGAAAATAAAAACGTAAGTCGTAATAACATATAACAAAAAAACATCGTCTGAATAAATACAATAAAAAACATCGTCTGAACAAAAAAACATCGTCTGAACAAAAAAACTATGGCATATAATGCCATCCGGTACCGCATCTTCGAGGACGCTGCTCTCTCCGCAGATGACGACGGTCAACTGGGGCCTCACGCTCGGATGGACGACGATGGGAAGATGAACGGTAAGGTGGTGTGTCGTCGTCCTCGTAAGTGTACTGCATCGGCGTAGTGTACCCCGATGGCATTGACGTCCCATATCCACCATCGCCGTATAAATCCGTCGGAATACGCGATGACGACGGCCCAGCACCTTGAGTAACATGATGCGAGGATGATGCCCCACGATCTTGCATAGGAGGAACGTCGGTGAACTGGGTATCACGTCGCTGGCGCCTATCGATGATTAGATGCTGCATACGATGTACAACGTCTAATCCTCCGTCCACTTCACGACGACGTAGTCTTGTCTCCACGTCATCGAGATGTTGTGCCTGTTATTTAGCATAGTCAAATATTATTTTGCCGCGAATAAATCGAAATTAAATATAATAAATAAAATTAATATATAAACTAATCATCACGTCGATGAATGCTCCATCTCCCATCTGAAAGCCTCGCGACATGTGAATAGACGATGGAGAGATATATCGACGGGTCACGGACCGGTACCAGTCATAATAGTCACTGGTGCACTGCGGTCCGGATCCTATCTCCAGTCCATTCACAACCCTCGAGTGCCTTTGACTCCAATACGCCTCGTGCGGTTCGTGCTGCGATCTCCAATTTACGGAGTGCTCTGCAGCGATGGCTAACACCGAAAGCGATGGCTAACACGTGCGGTTCGTCGTCGTCGTCATCGTCCTCGTAGGTGTACTGCATCGGCGTAATGTACCCCGATGGCATCGACGTCCCATATCCACCATCGCCGTATAAATCTGTCGGAATACGCGATGACGACGGCCCAGCACCTTGAGTGACATGGTGCGAGGATGAAGCCCCACGATCTTTTGGCGTTGCTCGTGTCAGGTGCCCATCAAATCATAGATGATGTTTTCGACATCTTCAGACTCGGTTGCTTATGAGGACTCCCCGACCGGTTCACTCGTTGGACCTTCACGTTCACACAGTGATTCTCCTGGGGTGGTCCGACATCATGAGTAAAGCTTCCGAAATCGGCATTGGTTAGCATTTAGGTCCTCGGGAGGTCTCTTTTTCCTTGTGGAAGTATTTACGCACTGGTGCCAGGTAGTTTTTTGCAATTTGTAGGCATGAGATTTATGGGTGGTCCTCCATGTAGTAGTCGATGAGGAGGGACAACCACCTCAGCTATGGGACGACCTGAGTCTTCTTGGCATTTCGTCGGTTGGCTAGTTGATCCACGAGATCCTTCCATACGAGTTGAGCGTAGTCAACATTCCTATTATGGATTATTGCATGGTAGATGCTCAGGAGATGTTGACGTTACACATGTCAAACCCGTTGTATTTGGGTGACAGATATCTGTTGACGATCCTGAAGAGTGTCCTCCACAGGTGCGGGATGCCTCCTAAGTGGTAGCTTGACAGGTGAGTGAGGTCGGGGACGTGGCCTACTCGTCTGATCTTCGAGGAGGACGACATCCGAGGGTAGGTCCTCATAAGATTGCAACATCGGTAGTTGGAGGACTCTTTGGAGGATGGTCTTTGTGAGGAGCCCTTCTATTTTGTGGATTGTGGCTTCGAGTTTGAGGTTGTCTTGACATTCATCCTCTTGAGTGTACCCCAGAATTGTTGGAGGTAGACCTCGGGAACTTGCGTGTTCAGGGTGAATGCCGACCACAGTGGGTACCCTTTGAGGATGGCCACAACAACTTCGTCCTGACACTTGAATGTGTTCAGGTCTAGACCAAAGTTGTTATCCTTCAGTTGTACCCATTTGTTTTGCGGGTAGATTTCTTCTTGTGATGAGGAGGAAGCCATTTTATATCTGTAACGGTTGGACAAAAGTAGAAATAATTAGTCAAGTAAAGAAGTCGAGTGTCCAACAATCGTGTGGTGTTTTTCGAAAAATTTGCTAAGTCCAATGTATCGAGTTTCGAAAATATGGAGTTCGAAAATGTGCTAAGTGTTAAGTTGAAGTGTAGTTTTGAAAATTTCTAAGTGTTGTGTCAAAAGTGGTTTTCACGTGTTATATTTCGAAAATATGATTTTCGATGAGGGTATGTTATGAGAAAATTTTCTAAGTTATGTTCGAAAAATGGATTTCGAAATCGGCTTCGAAAAGTTGTATTTTCAAAAGTTGAGTGTTCGAAAATTTTCTAAGTTATGTTTGAAAATTATTTTCGAAAGCCTGGTTTGTGAAAATGTAGTTTTCGAAAGTAAAGGCTTTGCGAATATTCTCTGTCCGATAAGTTTGCAAAAATTGGATTTTTCGAATGATATGATGTTCGAAAATTTTCCTAAGTATTATTCGAAAGATGGTTTTCGATATCAGTTTGGAAAGAAATTTTTCTAAGTATAGTTTTCGAAAGCTGGTATGCGAAAATCAGTGTGCAAAAATTTTTTGGATGCGAAAATTTCTAATGGTTAAATGCGAAAATTATTTGCTAAAGTTAGATTTTTCGAAAGTGTGAGGTTTTCGAAAGTCAGTTGTGCGAAAATCAATTTTTTAAGTGTTAAATGTGATTTACGAAACACAATGTGAAAATTTTCGTCAGTGTGGAGTTTCGATACTGAAGTTGCGAAAATTGGATTTTCGAAAGTCTTCTATGCAAAAATCGTTTTTCGAAACGTGTTATGCGAAAATCGATTCGCGAAAGATATGGTTGCGTAAATTTTCAAAGTGTAAAACTGGTTTTCGAAAGACAGTTGCGAAAACCGGATTTTCGAAAGCCTATTCGAAAATCAATTTTCGAAAGGGGGTATTCGAAAAATGATTTTTGAAAGGGTATTTCGAAAGACAGTTGTGAAAAACGATTTTGGAAAGCCGACTTTCGAAAATCAGGATTTTTGAAATATATTTTCGAAACAAGTCTGAAACCCTAACATCATGCGAAAAGAAAAAAATGACGGATTTTACTAAGGTTTTCGACTACTCTAAAGTACAGTACTCTATTTTAAGACCATATTCATCAAGTAAACTCGATTAAACACCAAATGTAACACAAAATCAACGGATTTTCCAAAGCGATTTTCGCGAAAATAAGGTTTTGTGAAATCAACGGAGTTAAATTTGTTTTTGGCATTTTTGGGGAATATTTTCGCAAATCGTTTGTCTTAAGCAGGTGATTTTCAAATGAGGTTTCGGTATTTAGTTTCGAAAAGGCCATGATACGAAAAGCCCTACAGTAGTGCCTTTGCGAAAAAATCTTAAGTATTTTTTTAAGTGAAACCTGGACAATAAAATTTTAAAATATTACTAAAAATATCAAAGTAAATTTTCTACTTCCCCTTAAAAATTCAAAAGATACTCGCTATTTTAAATAATTTTGGAATAAATTATTCTAATCATATAACTTCTCCCCCTAAATTATATAAAGTAAGCTCCCCCTAAATATAAGCACATATTAAAGATATTTACACTTTGTAAAAGACTTGTGAGACACAATCGCTTATGATTAGAGGTTCACCAGGCCTAACTCAGAAACAAGGAAGTGAAAGCGTTTTCATCCAAAGCCTTGGGAAATAAGTCGGCTAGCTGAAGCTTGGTGCTTACAAAGTACATATCGATTGTGCCTTTTTCCACGTGATCTTTTATAAAGTGATACCTAAGATCTATGTGCTTTGTGCGTGAATGGTGGACATAATTACACGTAATACCTATAGCATTCTTCGAGCCGCTATAAATAGGTACATTATTTAAATCAAATCCGTAATCCTGTAGTTGTGTTTGCAAACACATGATTTGAGAGCAACAGCTGGCTGCGGCGACGTACTCCGCCTCGGCTGTGGAGGTCGACGCACAATTTTGTTTCTTTGATGACCAACTTACCAGTTTGTCACCTACGAATTGTATGCCCCTGATGTACTTTTCCTGTCCATTCTACATCCTGCAAAATCTGCGTTAGTGTAACCAATTTACTGAAATCTAGAGTTTTTGGGATACCATAATCCAAGTGTTGACGTTCCTTTTCGATTCTTCATGATCCTTTTCACGGCTAGCATGTGCGACTCATTTGGATTGGCTTGGAATCAAGCACATATGCACGTTGAGAACATGATGTTGGGTCTGCCCGCTGTTAGGTAGAGAAGTGAACCGATTATTCCTCGATACTTGGTTGGGTTGACTGGCTTTCCTGCTGGATTCGAGTCTAGCTTGCACGTTGTGGACATCGGGGTACTCTTCGTTGTGGAGTAGTCCATTTGTACTTCTTGAGTATGTCGTGGATGTACTTCGAGTGATTTATGAAGATTCATTCAAGCAGTTGCTTGACTTGCAATCTGAGAAAGAAATTGAGCTCTCCCATTATGCTCATTTCGAGCTTCGTCTTCATGAGGTCGCCGAATTCTTCGCACAACTTAGGATTTGTAGACCCAAAAGTTATGTCATCGACATAGATCTGAACTTGTGAACTCCTTTTGATGAAGAGGGTTATGTCGATCTTCCCTTTAGTGAAGCCTGACTTGACCAGGAAGTCTGAGAGCACGTCGTACCATACGCGGGGTGCTTGTTTGAGTCCGTACAGTGCCTTCTCTAGAAAGTACACATAGTCAGGATGAGCCTCACTCAAGAATCCTTCGGGCTGCGCCACATAGACTTCTTCTTTCAAAACACCATTGAAGAAGGCTGTCTTGACATCCATTTGAAAGACAGTGAAGTTCTTGTATGTAGCGTAGGCAAGAAATAGAAGAATGGCTTCGATTCGAGCTACGAGTGCGAAGGTCTCGTCGTAGTCGATTCCTTCTTGTTTGTCGTAGCCTTTTGCCACTAATCGAGCCTTGTTTCTTATCACGATCCCATCTTCATCCTTTTTTTTCTTGAAGACCCACTTTGTACGATTATGGTTTTGCCCTAGGGTCTTGGGACCTATCTCCACAGCTTCAAACGCTCGAATTGATGGATCTCTTCCTGCATGGCGTTATCCAGTCAGGGTCCGCTAAAGCCTCTGCTACCTTGCTTGGTTCATTTTGACTCAGGAAGCATGTATAGAGATTCTCGTTGGTGGTTGAAGACCTTGTGCTTACTTCTAGATTCAGAGCTCGCATAATTTGAGACGTTGGGTGAGCTCGTGTCCATTTCCTTTCATGTGAAAGTGGTTGATGAGATCCTTCGATATTTGGTTCCTTACCCAACACTGTCTCATTTGTAGGAGAGATCTCAATTGAAGCTTCAACTTCTTCTTCTGAGTTATCTGTCGGGGGATTTTCTTCTTCTTTGGTATTTTCAATAGAGGAGTAGTAGTGGCTTGAGGTTTAGTCGTTGTTGAACTGGTGGGGCCGATGCTTTACTACTTGGGTTGTTTTGAGGAGGATTTGATTGTTGACGAGAGCGAGTGTAGAGATGTTCGAATAATATATCTAGCTCTTCGCCTTCATTTATCTGAGAAGTTGATGGCCCTTCCTCTTGTAGGACTGTGTTGATCTTCCGTCAACACTCTTATAAGTCTGGGTTCTGGGCTGATTTGTACAGAAACCATTGATGGCGCTTCGTCGAACGTCACGTTTGTGTGTTCCATGACAATCCGTCTCTGTTTTAGGTAGACTCTGTATGCCTTTGACATGTCTGAATATCCAATAAACACCCCTCTAATGCCTTTGGATTGAATTTTCTTCGGTCTTCTCTATTATTTGCAACGAAGCACTTGCAGCCAAAGACTCGAAGGAATCCAATGTTGGGTATTCTTTGGTTGATGAGCTCGTACAAAGTTTTTCCAAATTCTTGTGAATGCTCATCCTGTTCTAGTTTAGCAGGTTGTGTTGACTGCTTCAGCCCAGAAGAAGTGTGGAAGGCTCGAGTGGATCAACATTGTCCGTGCTGCTTCTATTAGAGTACAATTCCTTCTCTCCACTACTCTGTTTTGTTGAGGAGTCTTAGCAGCTGAGAATCACTAAGAGATTCCAAGTGATGAATAAAAGTCACTGAGCAGCTTGTTCTTGAACTCAGTGCCGTTGTCAGTACGGATCACTTGAATGTTACATCTGAGCAGATTCTGAGTTTTCTTTACAAATGCGATGATCAGGTTTTGTGTCTCGTCCTTAGAAATCTAGTACACGTGTAGCGAGAGAAGTCGTTCACAATCACTAGAACGTACTTTCGTCCGTTGATACTCTGTACTCTCATCGGCCCACATAGATCCATGTGTAGTAGTTCTAGTGACCGAGAGGTCGAAGCTGTGTGCTTTGTCTTGTGGGACGCTTTCTTCATCTTTTCCATTCCACAGGCGGGGCAGAGATGCTCCTTGTTATACTTCAAGGCTGGCAGTCCTGTGACTAACTTGTCAGATTGTAGCTTGTTCAGCGTCTTGAAGTTGAGATGGGACATTCTTTGATGCCAAAGGTCACTTTGTTGAAGCGAGACCTTAGTCATCAAGTATATAGCTGACGAGGGGTGGACGGTTATGTTGATGGTGTAGAGATTTGACTTCCTCGTTCCTGTGAGGAGCTCTCTTCCACTCTCGTTGCTTATGCTGCATCCTTCAGCGCCAAAATTGACCTTCAGCCTTCTGTCACAAAATTGTCCAATGCTGAAGAGATTGTGGCTTAAACCGTCCACGTATGAGACATTATTGATTGTCAGGTTGTCATGAATGAGATCTCCATGTCCTAAGATTGGAGATGATTGGTTGTTCTCAAAGCGCACATTCCCACCGAATCTTTCGGTGTAGTTGCTCAACAACTCCTTCCTTCCAGTCATGTGTGTGGAGCAACCTGAGTCGAGGTACCACACATGATGGATCTGCAAAAAAAATTAAAGTATTTTAGGTACCCATTTAAGGACGGGTCTTCCCTTATTAGCCTTAAAATCTATGGATGCACTTTTTGTAGATTCGTGTCCTAAGTCGGTTGTTGATGTATCTATATCCTTACTGTTAGGTACCCAAATCTTTCTAGTTCCTAACAAATAAAATTGTTTAGTGCTAGATGCAAGCTCTTGTTTGGTTACCCATATTTTCTTAATTTCTAGATTTAGCTTTAAGCTTCAGTTTTAGGGTACTTTAGCTTCTTGACTATACCTTCTTTCTTTTTGTCGGTTTAGGCCGTGACGTGCGAGAAGAACGTATTGCTCTCTTTGTTGTGTTAGTGATTTTTTTATATATGATGAGAATTCAAAACAAATGCATCATCATGACAATATAAAGAATTTAAAAGCTTAGATGTTCTTATAGGCCCAAAAACAGGAAATAAAGATGGAAATGTAGCTACTCGAGTTTTAACACATGAAAGACGCCTATTACAAGGTTTTGAACTAGATGCTTCTAAAGAAACTAGCTCCTTCTTTTTAGAAGAAGGAGCGACGTCTTCTAATGATAGGTCGTCTTCCGTGGCTTTCTTCTTCCCCTTTCTACTTAGATTTGGTCTTGTCGGTACATGCAAAGATGAGTTAGTGAGTTTGTTTTTGCTAATGACAACCTGCTTCATTAATGTTCGAGTCTTAGTGTGGTTTCTATTTGTGGTTTGACTAGAGACATATTTCTAGGGGTTGAAGCTATATTAGTGTCGATTTGCTTTCCAAGTGAAGAAATTGTACTTAGTAGTATTTCATTCTCCACTTGAAAAACGATCCTTTTTTACTCTAAGGTTGAACGCAAATCAGTGATTTATCTGATTATTACTGGTATATAAGCACTAGAAGTTCTAGGTCTTCCAATGTCACTGGATTATTCTTCGACAGACGTTGCTTTAAAAGAGGGTGTACAAATGGGTAGTAGTCATTGGACAAAGGTATTTCCCTTCTCTTATAACTCCCGTTCAGTTCGTCATAATCAAACGACACTTCGGCCCCTGCCTTTGTATCTCTCTTTGTCTTCTCGAGATCATCTATTTCTAATGATCTCATGAGGGCATTAGATGATGTAGGTTTAAACCTAGATATCTAATGACGTAAAGAGGTAGGGGCTTCTTTTCAATTGGTTGATCAGTTGGTTTGAAACCTAAGCTTTCACGAGGATTGTAAAATCTAGTGTCCCTAGGCTGGTTTAAGAAGATGGCTTGATCTGTTTGCCCGCTTTTGGTAAGAATATCCTATAGACTTTTAATCTTAGAGTATAGTTAGTTTCATACGTTCATCATTCATCAGGCTGTACTAGTTAGTCTTAGTTATTCGTCTCGTCTTCACTCATTTTCAAACTAGCTGTTAACTCGCTAACTTGTGCTTTTAGCTTCTCTATTTCTAGGTCACGACTTTGACTCTCAATTGCATAGCTTCCAGCTGGCAATTGAGAGTTCTTTTTTCTCTCAATTGCTTAAGCAAACACTTGTGATTATAGTCTAAACGAGCTTCCAAGTCCTCTATAGTCTTTTTGTCATCTATAAAGGTACTTTTGGCTTGCTTGTAAGTAGATAGACTATTAGTCAAAGCACTAATCTTTGATTCAGAATTAGCTAGGCTAGCCTCAGAGGTGGATAAACTAGTTTCTAATCTGTTAATGTTTTCATGGACTATAACTAAGGTGGCTTCGGTCTTAGCTAATTTCTTTTCTATTGACCTGATATTTTTACGTTCCTTACGGAAGGCTTTATATTTTTATTGAAGTTTTAAAAATATGCTAAGGTCAAAAGATTCTACCTCCCTCCCCGGCGTCGATGCTTCGCCTTCACCGTCACCGTACTCTAGCTCCTTGTCCTCTTCGCCCGACTCAACTCCCTCCACCAAGGCCATCAAGGGTACGTTGTCTGGCTCGATTTCTAAGGTGTCCTCGAGCCAGTGGTCCTACTCATCCATCAGTGCTATGCCACATTTCTTTTGCCTCAGGAGCTGAACTTTTCTAGTGTAATACTCATAGTCCTTCTTCTTTGGAAGGAAACAGTCTTTCGCCAGTGCCCGTGCTTGTCATAATTGTAACATTTGTTAGGTTCAGTAGCACTCTTTGTCTCCGATCGCTGATGAGTTTTTGGTGGTTGTTTGGAGCTGAATTAGACTCTCTGTTTGTTTGCAGATGAGGACGACTTCTTAAAGATTCTCTTGCCCATCATCTTCATCATGAGAGCCATCTGCTTCTCGAAATCTCTGAATTCGGGGTCGGAGTCTGATCCAGAGTCTTTACTTTCGACGGATTGGGAGGCTTCTCAGACTTGTTCTTCCCAGATTTAGTGCTCCCCTTGAGCGTGTTGTCTGTTACTAAGGCGAGTGGGTCTATCACTGCCTTGTTCCTTTGTTCGTCAATTTCTTCGTTGATATCATTGGCGTGCTGCTCAAGACTCTCATAGATGCTATGGATATCAATCTCATCGAGGTCCTTGTTCTGCCTGAAGTTAGTGGCTATTTTCTTCCATGTTGGCAGTAGTGATGTGAGGAATTTGACATGTAGCTCCATGTTCGTCCTTGTGACGTTGATCTTCCTTATCTCATTTACTTGAATCATGAACCTTCGATAAGTTTCTCCAATTTGTTCCTCGGGCCTAGCCTTGAAGGAGTCGTAAGCAGTGAGGGTGTTGGCTTTCTTAGCTCCCAGTCCGACCTCCGTTCCCTACATCATCTTTGTGACTTCATCCTACATTTCTTTGACCGTTTGGAAGCTATCGACTTGGATGAACATGTCATTTGACATGGCTTGTAGAAGGTAGGTCTTTCCAAGGAGGTCGACTCTGGCTCTTTTCTTCTCAGCATCGTTGTACTCGTCCGGTGTTTTGAGTACTCTTGTTGGGAGAACTGCGGGGGTTGCCTGTGCATCGCCAGGGATGGTCGTCCAAAATCGAGCTGGTCCATCTTCTAGGGAGCGGATGATGTCATCTCCACTCTCTTTTATATCGATAAAGTTCAGGAACATGCTCCTCCAGACGGTGAAATCTCCCCGGCTTAGTACTAGTGGACAAACATCACTTCCCATGGCTAGAGTGTCCATTGTTCGTTTTGGGTGTTGGATCTTTACATGTGTGATTGGATTGTGTATGTGTATGTATTCGGGGTGAGATTTTGGATTTTCGAAGTTGTTTATCGAAAAATGTGGTAGCGAAAATGCGGTTTCAAAAAGTTTTTAAGTGCGAAAATTGGATTGTGTATGTGTATGTTGTTTTTGATCTATTCCTCTTAGCCTCTTACTTGTTACTCATGAAGTGTTATCCATAATGCATGAAGAGTTATTCATAAAGGCACAAAGTGTTACCCAACGAGCGTTTTATTAGCAACCGCTTCAATCATAGGTCGCGTCAAAATTATTCGTTCTTCTGCAATTAACATCAATAATTCTCGTTGATTATTAAGTCTCACAATCAATTTCACCGTATTCTGACATAAAGTCAAGATTTCCTCGTGTTTCAACGAGATTTTCGAATTTCAACTAACACAATATTCCATTATAAACTTCGGAATTTTTCGTTGATTATTGACATCCATGAGAAATTGTCGTCGATTTAACCTTATTCGGTCATTAACGTCGAGATTGAGCCAATTTCCGAACATAATTATTGGTTTTGATCGAACATAATTTTTAGTTCAATCGTTTGGGAGATATGATGACAAATATTTGTAATTTTTGCAACAAGGAGGCGCAAATGAGTCTTTTCTTTGCAAATATGTCCTTAACTCTAAGGGAGACTTAAAATGGATCCTTATCTCTTTTTAAACTTTTTGTGGCCTGAACTCTAATGAAAATATGATAATAGGGCCTGAAACCTAATTAGCCCTAGTTTAATACCCACGTCATGTCGTGTTGAAGGGAACAAAAGAGACCGTAGGTGAGCTAAACACAATAAACCAAATTGGGTAGAAAGAAATAAAGTTGAACCATATCAAAGCAACAATATATTGGGCAAGCTGGATTAGGTGAGAGAATTGTTGGGCCAAGTGCGAAATGGACTGAATCTAACCCATCATGATTCTCTCCCATTAATTTTCTCCATCCTCGCACCACCTCGGACCACACTCGCGCCTCGACTCAGGCATATGTCTCACCGCAATTATGGCCACAAAACTATCGAAACTGGCTTCGAAAGCCAAAAACGCAAAATAGAAAATCGGTTTGATTAGGTTTGCAGCACAGAAGAATTGGGAGCCATGGATCTCCAGTCCAATGATCACAATCGGTGTATCCAAGACGCACCGGCAGACTCGTGAGAATGTCCTCTGTACACATAGTTGTTCTTTTGCAGTCATTGAATGTGTTTTCATAATCGATGTAGAAAGTCACGACTGAAAGATAATCATTCAAATTGCAGCAAAAACGATGATGCTTATTCTACACAAAAAGTAGAATATAACTTCGCTTCAGTGGAGGCAATTGTTGTTGAACACTTTGTCCTTAAGACAAATTGCCTCCTAACGTTGTTGCTGGTTGTTGCAAACGTTTCCGAAGATAAAAAGACTACTAACTTTCTTGTAATAGGAACACACCAAATTACAAGAACCTGTGAACAAAAAAAACACTCGAACTTGTCTTCGAAAAGAGTGCTAACAAATGCTTTGATTTATATTTTATAGCTTATTATTTTACTTAGTTCTAAATGAATGAATGAACTCATGGGGTGTTTATTTATAAGATCTGGAAGGTATCTTCTGGAAAAACAAAATTTGGAAAAGGATGGGGCCAAACGATATGACTTTTCAAAAAGTTAAAGGAAAAGAACGTAAACTATTCATACATTGAGGCTAAATGTAATTTATGAAAAGTTGTTTAACCTTTCCCCAAAGACACGTTTATTTATCTTTTTCCTTTTAATTTTCGTTTTGAATGTGTTGACCTTTTTGGTCTATATGCTTTGAAGAGTTTTGATGATCTATGTAATTAGGGCTATAACTTGAGCAATTCGATTCGAATGTATTAAAATGTCTAAGTATATGATAATATTCGACTATGCATGTTTTATAGGCTACAACGTTGAAGAATGTCGAAAATTTGATCTACATGTGATTATGTGCTTAACTGCTAAAACTATGCGATCACATGTTATAGATGTCTCACATGCTAGGGAATATCTGATTACAGATACACAATGCTATTTATGGTAAAAACGTGTGAAATATCATGCTGAGCTATATACGAAAAGTATGCTGTCTAAATATGTATTATGTTATGTCCGTTTGAATTTGTCTATTTCGGGGAAGAAATCATGTTGATAATCTTTGCATACATCCTACTTGATCTTATTTGGAAAATTCGATTGAAATATTCTAAAATTAAGGAACCATAAAAAGAAAAGATCCTGCTTGATTGATTTTATATGTTGCTAGCTGGAAATCACATATGGAAAGTGCTGTTATGGAAAATATCATCCCGAATAGAAGTATAGGCATTGATTTCAAATATGTGCTTTTAAATGGAATAAAATCATGCTATTATGAGCTTGTGACCATTGTGATATTATATGAATGACATGATTCGATTGACATATTAATTGCTCGATAATTACATGGATTATGTGCCTATTTTGGATATAATCTTGTGATTGACTTTCAATGTAAGTGTTGGTTCAAAGGGTCTATATATACATCAGAACACTTAGAATGTCGAGCTAAGACGAGAGAAAAAGCAGAAGAAACGAGTTTGAGAGTTTGAGCTTATACTTGAGAAACCTTTTGCTGTTGAGCGACCATTAGTGATAACCGTCTGCCGACTGCGCCTACACTAGCGATATCCTTTCTGCAGTCTGAGCTAACACCTGCAAATTCCATCACTGACCGAGAGATTCTTTCCATATCCCTCCACCATATATTCTTTCTTCGGACGTGATCGGTACACGAAGGAGGCAAGGTCGACGCTTACGTGTACGTGAAGGGAAGGACTGTGTTTTGGGGGCCATTCGGTAGCGAGCTGTTTCCGGTCGGAAATTGGAGATTCCCTGGAGCGAAACTCGGCGTGCGGTAACCTAGGGTTTCTAGAGTTTGACCTGTTTCGGTTTGTGTATTGGGCTAAATCAACCAGTTTTGTAACCAACTAAGGTAACATTGTACTGATTGATTTAAACTCTTGAGGAGCAAACCTCAATGAGAGGAGTAAACCCCAATTGGGGATATAACCTCTATAAAATCCTGGTCTTACTTTACTTTTCATTACTTTATATTTTCTGTGAGACATATCCGATACACATTCCACGACACTAGGAGATAACCTACGAAATGTCTTTGATAAGTGATTACTTAGAAAGGCTAAACGTTTCTGGGTTATAACACACAAATGTTCTTGAAAAAGAAGAAGCGAAATTATTCAAGCCTAATTCACCCCCCCTCTTAGGCACATTTTTTACTTCATTTGGTATCAGAGCCAGGTTACTCAAATGACAGGCCTAACACGTCTGAGTAAAGATCTAATGTCTTCTTTGAGTTTTGATGTGTTTGCAGATGGACAATCCCATTCTAGGCCACCACTCTTCAATGGAACGAACTACGCTATATGGAAGAATCGCATGAAGGAATTCCTTCTGGCGATTGACTATGATCTATGAGATATCATTACCACCTGGCCATACATACCTACAAACAAAGATGGAATCTCAAGGAAAGCTACTGAATATGATGTAACAGACAAGCGTGGAATCTCATTGAATGTTAAGGCTAAAAATATGATCGTTTGTTCATTGACGAGGGAAGAATACAATCGCGTGAGTTCATGTGTATCCGCTAAAGACATGTGGGAGATTCTGCAAGTCACTCATGAAGGAACCACTCGAGTTTTACAAGAAAGAATAGCACTCCTAACTCATTAATACGAGTTGTTCACAATGGAAGCTGATTATGCAATATTCATGACCATCATCAATCAGATGTTTTCTCTTGGCAAGATCTCCCGACAACGAGAAGGTTCGAAAAATCTTGAGATCACTTCCGAGATAATGGAATCGCAAAGTTACCGCTATCTATGAAGCGAAGGATTTAGATGCGTTATCTGTCTCCGAGATAATCGGATCTCTAACCTCATATGAGATGACTCAAATATCCATGAAAGAAAAAGCCACAATCCTGGAATATACAAATAATTGCTTTTAACGCTGAAAAAGAAAGTGATTCCGATGAAGACATAAAAAAGAAGAGGATATGATGAAGCAATTATCCATGTTGACCATAAGATTTGAGAATTTCCAACTAAGAAGAAGATTCAAAGGGAACTCCAAATTCCAGCAGAAGAACACGGGAATATCCTCATCCGGGAATAATGTCTGAAAATGCTTCAGGTGTAATAAGCCATGTCACTTTGCGTGAAATTGCCCATTACCAAGCGATGATAAAAAGTCAAAGAAGTAGTAGGCCATGGTGACAAAGTGGGAAGATTATGAGAATGAACAAACGAAGGAATAAAACCTTGCTTATGTGGCTGATGATGATCAGGTATCTTCTTCATCTACTATTAAGAAAATTAATATTCTTATTGAGTTTTATGCGAGTATGGAAGAATCTCCTGATAACGCCTGTTCAGTTTTAAAGTAGATGAAAGTAAGGAAGAACAATGTGAAATAATTCAAAATGCTCATGAAAAGATCAAGTTGCTCAAGTCGCTAACGAAAAAGTTGGCTAAACAGCGAGATGACTTAGCGAGAGAAAAACATCATGTTGATCTCGAACCCTCACGCTTGAAAGCAGAGATAGATTCTTGTACGAAAGAAAAGTTCCATGCGATTGCAAGGAACTTGAAAAGACAAACATCGATATATGTAGATATATCACTGCACTTAGACATTCCTTAGAAGAAAAAGAGCATACTATTGATAGACTTCTCGAAGGAAAGCAAAACCTAGATATGTTACTAAATATGCCTAGAAATACTCGAAAATCATGGATAAGATATTCCATGGTAGAAGAACATGTTGCACCAGTTGTACGAAAATCAAAATGTTATTCATGTGGTTGTCATGGTCATTATTCATACAATTGTTTTCTGAAGAAAGCTGATAAGTCCAAATATGTTTGGAGGCCAAAGAAATTACCTGATAACCATGTTCCTAAAGCTGGTCTATCTAAGTTCGTGAGATCACAATCTGGGATGAATGATATATCGCATGTCAACATGAGTTACTTTGCTACTAACATGTTAGGACCCAACCGACATTATGTACCTCAGAAAAGAACACATTCCTGTAGGTACAACGAAGAATTTCCAGCAAGAAAATCAGGTGGTACCTCGACAGCGGGTGTTCCCACCATATGACAGGTGATATCAGCAAATTCGTATCGTTGAAAGCATATGACGGAGGATATGTTTCATATGCTGAGAACACCAAAGCTATGATCATTACCAACGCTAGGATCATTAGAGTTGGAACTGTCGGTAACAATTTACATACCACTATAGATGACGTATGGCTAGTTGAGGATTTAATACATAATTTAATAAGCATAAGTCAATTGTGCGATAAGAGTTATATCGTAACTTTTGTAAATGATAACGCATAGCTTAAAAAGGATGATGAGGTTATATTCAGTGGATCTAGGTATGACAATATCACTGCATCACGCTTGATGATATCACTAACCAAAATGTCAAGTGCATAGCAGTTCCACATGATATCACATGGTTATGGCATATACGCTTGGGACACGCCAATATGGAGCTGATATCTCATATAAGCAGCAAAGAACTTGTAAGATGTGTTCCCGACATGAAATTCACCAATGACAGAACGTGTAAGGCATGCCAAATGGGTAAGCAGACTAAGACATCCTTTAAGGTAAAGAATGTGATATCTACTTCCAGACCTTTGGAACTACTTCACCTCGACCTTTTTTGTCCGGTTCAGACAATGTCACTGCGAGGTAAAAGATATGCATTGTTATTGTAGATGACTGTTCTAGGTACACATGGGTGATAATTCTTGCGCACAAGAGTGAAGCATTAGATAACTTTGCACCGCTAGTGAAGAAACTTGAAAATGAAAAGAAATGAACGTATGCAAGATACATAGTGATAACGGCCTAGAATTTGATAGTAAATCATTTGCATCTTTCTGTGATCAAATATTCATAACTTTTCTGCTCCTATAACATCCCAACAGAACGACGTGTTTGAGCGGAAAAATAGAGCGTTACAGGAGATGGCTTGATCAATGCTACATGTGTATGATATTCCCAAAAAATTCTGGGCGGAAGCTATTAATACAACCTGCTATGTGTCTAATCGTGTTTTCCTTAGGTCAATATTAAAGAAGATCTGCTATGAAATTTGGAACAGTAGAACTCCAAATATAGGATATTTTTATGTGTTTGGCTGTAAGTGTTTTATTTTGAATGATAGAGATAAAAGAGGAAAATTGACTCTAAGGTAGATGAATGGATATTCCTTGGTTACAGTCTCCATTCCAAAGCTTATCGCGTCTATAATAAAAGGAAGATGATTGTTCAGGAGTCTATACATGTAACTTTTGATGAGAGTCCTACCGCAGTTGCTATTAATGAGGAAGGTATAGATTTGCCTCTTGCAGAGTTACAGGTTCATGAAGAAACAAGTGAGGATATTCAAAAGGACGAAAACACTGATACACTGGAACCAGAGGCTTCAGATGAACATCATAGCAGAAAGTTCAAGCATGCTTCCTGTCATCTAACAGATCAAGTCATAGGAATATCACCTCTGGAATCAAAACACGGGCAGCTGCACGACAGAGGAATCACATGATGCGTTGCTATCAATGATAGAAAGAGCCAAGTATAGACGCTCTCAATGATGTGTTGCTCCCATGATGTGTTGCTCTCAATGATGTGTTGCTCTCAAGATACATGAGCAGCTGCACGAAATCAAGATACAGACGAATACCGCTATGGAGGACGAATTATCACAATTCGAAAAGAGCCAAGTATGGACGCTTGGAGAAAGCCTGGACGAAAAATCCATTAAAGGAACAAAATGAGTGTTTCACAACAAACCTGATGAACACGGTAAAGTGACCAGAAATAAAGCAAGGTTAGATGCAAAAGGTTATTCCTAGGAGGAAGAAGGAATTCGAAATGAGTCCAATGGGTGAGCTGAAATACTTCCTTGGGTTGCAAATTAAGCAACTTGACTCAGGAACCTTCATATCTCAGACGAAATACAGCAAGGAACTGCTAGTCAAATTTGGAATGAGTGATTCCAAGGTGCTTTCCACCCATATGCACCAGACCACCAAAATCGATAGCGATGAATTAGGTACTCAGGTTGATCAAACTCAATATCGAGGTATGATCGGAAGTCTCCTTTATTTAACTGCAAGTAGATCTGATATCATATTTGTTGTTGGCATGTGCTCGAGATATCAATCGAATCCTAAGAAATCTCACTTGACACCAATCAAACGAATACTTAGATATATAAAAGGCACTGTTAATCTTGGTCTTTGTTATTCCTATACAAATTAATTCTCCATTTGTGGGATATCCTGATGCTGACTATGCTGGTTATAGGGAAGATATGAAAAGCACTAGTGGTACATGCCAATTAGTTGGAATTCCCTAGTAACTTGGTCTAGTAGAAAGCAAAATGTAGTCGCCTTTCCACAACCGAAACTGAATATATGGCTTTGGATGAAACAAACGGGTTAGGTAATGAGAAAATTCATATTCTTTGCGATAGTACTAGCGCCAAAAGTATTACTAAGAATCCGGTGCATCATTCTCATACTAAGCATATGGAGGTTAAACACCACGTTATACGAGATCATGCTCAGAAAGGGAACATCATCGTGGAATTCGTAGGAACAAATGATCAGTTTGCTGATATCTTCACGAAGCCCTTAATGGAGACCAGATTCTGCGATATCCGTGATCGACTGGGAATCACCGAGCTAAATAAGGTTAGATAACTTGCCAAAATTTTGCCAGCTATTCTAAAATCTTAAGATTCCGAGTTTCGCGCTATTTTTGGTAGAACTTCGTAGTTATCCTTTTCTGAGATCTCATATTTATTTCAGCTCTTAGAATATATTAGGAAAATATCTCTACGATTTTTCTTCAACAACTTTCTATAAGTTTTCCTTTCATATCTGAGATCACGTCAAATCATTTAGATATTTCTGATTCCCTGTTTGACGGTTCATTTCCATTTTTGAAATTCAAATTTCGAAATTTAATATCATTCTCATTTCTTCCTTGTATAAACCATCCTATGTGGTAACCTGTATTCTTCTCAGTTCATCCTTATCTTAAAAGTTCATCTCTTCAACCATTTCCATCTCTGAAAATGGTGAAACTCGCTGCAATCAAGTTGTCGGAATGCATCAATGTCTGCTACTCTGAAAATTCTGAAATCCTAAGTCTTTATTGATCATTTTCGTTAGAAATCCTTGAGATGGTTATTCTTTGAAATATATCTTAAGATCTTGCACTTATTTGGCTTCTAAACTCCTTGGGAAAGTAGTATCTCGAAGATTTCTTTCTTACTCCTTAAGATAAGCTCGCTTTCATTCTTGAAAACACTCAGGATTATTCTTTCCTTAAAACTTATGAGTTATTGCCGGTTCATTTTTTAATTCAAATTCTATTGGTACCGTTCGAGTCGCATCCCACTATTTCCTAGGTGATCACTTCGTTCCTCGCTTTATTCTGCCTTAAATTCCCATCTTTGAAACTTCATAGCTCTAAATTGGCGGTAAGAAGAATGCTGAAGCAGATAAAGGAACCTATGTCTGGCGAGTTGATATTGTTAGTCCGATTACGCACTCAAGAGAGGATCAAAGGCTTAAAAATGATAAAGTTCTTAAAACACCTTCAGTGTGTGTTTGTGTGTGTGTGCCGAAATTAAGAACTTACTTTTAAGAATTATACATTGACCAACCCTAATTAGGGTTAATGGGATGCCTTATATACCACATGAGTTGGTATATTAAGGCTTGGGACTCAAACAATAAAATATTTACAATTTGACCCCAAATACAATAAATTAACTAATATTGACCCAAAACTCAAATACTAACTAAGGACACTACAATTAATTCCTAACATTCTCCCCCTTAGTGTCCTTTCTTCGTCTTTGTCTGTTTCTTTGAGCCTTTGGGTCGTTGCTGGGCGTACACGGAGTTCCGTAGTCCAAGCTTGTGCTCGTACGTCCTTATTTCCCTCCGGAACGAAAGCCTTTCTTGTATGTTGTTCAGCATATTCAGTATCTTGGCTTTTGTGTCCGGTCCTTCACCTTCCATCTTATCCAGTATGCTCCTCAACTTCTCTCGTATGATGAGGAGCGTTCCGTCGGAGAATTTTGGTATCTCCGATGTCTTCAATATTCGCTTTTCTCCCTTGTAGTTGATGTAGACCACCGCTGGATCTTCACTTTCGAACACGTGGCCTTCACCATATTCAACTTGTTCAGGGAGCTCGAATGATGGTTTGGTGAGGTTGACCTTTCTGACATTTGACTCCAGTGCTAGCTGCAGGTCGTGCGTCGCTCCGTACTTGATTTGTCGGAGCATGAACCTTTTGATCGTCATGTATCCTAATTTGACGTCCTGGTCCTGCAGCGTTCCCACGTATCGGTAGCTTCCAATCATCTGTGAGATGTCTTCAGCTCTGATGTACGGGAAGTCAGCCTCTGTCAAGGTCTCTCTTGTACCGTCTTCCCTCACTACGTGGTAGACGCTTAGTAGGAAGGTCCCGAGCCGATCTATTCCAACTCTTTCTACGGCTTGTATTCGGGGCCTCTGCTTTTCCTCTCGCCTGAGAGCAGCCAGATCATTTCCTTTCCCTAAGAACATATGAAGACGTCTTAGGGAAAGAAGGTAGAGATTGGCTCTGCGCTCTGACAGGTGCGTCATCCCACGTAGCTCCAGCTCGTTCAATTTGACGAGCTGATCCTCTTTACGCCAGATTCTTTTCCTTATCTCTTCTTGGTATGGAACTAAGATTCTGACGTTTTGCCACGGAAGATCGACCGTTGCCCCGATCTTTGACATGAGAAGTGGAGCATCCTCATTTTGGACTTGATGTTTGAGTAGTTCCGGTAGATCGGGGAGGTCACTTTGCAGATCTTCCAGCTCCTCATCTTCATGGACTTTCACCAGGCTTATCGACGCCTTTTCGAGGAATAGTCTGGCGTTTTCTCGAAATCTGGCTTCGAGCTGGAGGTCCATCGGTTGCTTCAGCCATCCTTCTTCAAATATATTTTCTCTACCACATCATGTGGATTGTAGAGTTGGCTGATTTCTTCCGAGATTTGGAGGTCAATAGATGTGGCTTGAGGTGGACTTTGTCGGTAGAAGGTTCTTGGTGAGCTAAGGCTTATAGTGACTGGAGTGGGTGTCGAAAGGGAAAGTGTATTGGAGATCTCTTGTGTATTTTGTTCGGTTGTGGTTGAGATCTCCATGGTAGGGAATATTATTGTGGTGCTGGAGACTTGTTTTGTTTTGCCTTTTGAGCTTGAGGTATCCAGCGGGTTGGATTCTTGGACTGTTTTGGTTGTTGGCTGCTGCTGGTGAGGGGATTCGACTCCACGCTGTCGGTTCTCCCCCTCGGGACGGTCCTCGTCTTCAGGGTCGTCCCGCGATCCAGATAGGCCCCCGGCTTGTGTTCGGCAGCTGGTGGGGTCAATCAGCCTCTGGATTTCTTTCTCCTTCGGTGTCAGGTGTGGCGCCGACCGGATACGTGCCAAAAGAATGTTGAAGAGTTCTTCAATGGGCACGTCCCACGGTCCTTCTTCTGGTTGTGTGAGTGAAGGAACAGCAGCAGCTGTCTCGTGTGTGACTGGAGTCTTGCCTTTGTCTTGTCTTGATGTTTCGATCATGGCCCGGACTTTTTCCACTAGTTCGTCGCCAAAAGATCGTAGCCGAGACTCCGTCACAAACGGATCGGGAAATAAAACGGAGCCACTGAGGCGTGCCGTTGTCGCGACGTCAGAGTAGATTTCTGACGTGCCGCCCACTGTAGTGGGTCTTCCGGGGCCACCAAGGCACACCGGTGGCAACGGTGCTAAGACAAACTCAGACCGTTGGCCCGAGACGACTGGTGGGATGTTGATCGTTTCGGGGCTTCCGCTCAGTCCCTCGGAGATTAACCCCAGAGTGACGTCAGAGAGCGTTCTGTCTAAGTCTGGAAGACTTAGAGGTGCGGAAAATAGTGTATGTGTCCTAGAAATGGAAAAAATTTTAGTTGGTGCGGACACTAGACCTGTGATCAAGGAGGGCGCAGTCGGAGGAAGTGAACTGCTTAATTCAACATCTATTGCCTCCGAATAAGGCAATGATGGTTGTCGTGGCTCCTCCGGTGCTATTGAGACGGTCGTCTGTTGGGAGACGACCGAATGGGTTGGAAGGGTTATTTGCGTGCTTGGGCCTGATGGCACGACTGCTACTCGGGAGACGATCGTGTCGTCTCCTGTTCCTACGGGTTCGGCCCGGCTTTGTAGTGGGTTAGAGGACTGAGGAGGTCGATCATGTTTTTGTTTGGTGCGACGCTCCTGTATGCGTCTTACGTCTTCCCCTCGTTTTGTTTTTCGTGAGGAACGAGGAGGGGAAGCGGCGCTTCCTAGACCTAACTGAGGCTGGGGTAGGCTAATTCCCGGGGTAGGTTCGACTGGGTTTTGTCGAACCATAGGAGTGTCTTCAAGGGTGATGGATTGGAGGTACCTCGCTACTATTGGGTTGGAAGGATTAGCGATTTGTAGGAGGTGGTCAGGGATCCGCATCGACTCGAGATCAAATTTGGATTTGGAAGAATGGAGGGATGCTAGCTTGGGAATTTGGTATCCCTCCGATCTCGGTCGACGGGTTATCTCGGGGTGTAGGTCTTGAAAGTGGGTTATTATCACTGGAAACCACCGAAGGTAGGGAAGGACTTGTCGGGTTTTATTTTTGGTGGATAAGTCCCTTCGGCGGAGTTGGTCAAGGATATCGGCCCAGATCAACTGCACGATGTCATAATTTTTATTAAAGATGACACCGTGGAAGATGATCATAATGTTGCGGTTACAGCGATCTGGGCCTGAGTGCTTGGGTGATAGGCATTTGTTTATTATGAGAAAGAGTGTGCGCCAAGGTTGTGGAATGTCCTTGGCGCAGAAATCGGGTAGGTGTAGGGATTTATGGATGTCTGGGCGATATCCCATTAGGAGGAAGTCGGTTTTCAATTCTTCCTCCGTGGGTGGTGGGTTATATATTAGGCTGTGAGGTAGGTTTAAGATACGGCGTAGTATGGATGGGGTGAAGATTATGGGTGTTTGGTCTATTTGTGAGGTAAGTGAGGTTGGAGGGGTTTTTGAAGTTGATGGTTGTAGGTTGGCCCATAGCTGTTGTGCGTATACTTCTGGGGCCGATTCCGTAATGGTGAGGGCGGTGTGTAGAGGATGGTGACGAAGGATTTCGAGTATTATCGGTGCGGGGACCGTGATGTTGTCAAAGTCAATGGCCGGGTTGTTGGGTAGTTTAGTGGCCCATTGACTTTGAGGAAAGACTTCGTCAATTTGTCTCAACATGTTTATGTAATCTGCTAAGAAGAAAACACAGAAAATTGTTAGACTAGGCAGAGTAGATAAAAATGTTACTTAGAAAAAATTTCGGACTTGAAAAATTTTATATGAAAGTGCCCGAAATTTGCTTAAGTAAATAAGATTATACTTTTGAAATACAAGCGGCGAAGTTCACAAATTCGGCTAAGAGTACATTGAAAAGTTTAAAACTCGAAGTTTGATTTGGCCGAATTTGGATTTGAAAAGTTTTGTTCGCCGAATTTGATGAAGTTCGGGTTATGAGGATTTGAAATTTTTGTTCGCCGAATTGTAATGAAGTTCGGGTAAGTGAAAATTAAATCGAATTTGTTATCATCATTCATCAAATTCGGGTGCTTGTCTTTAAAATTGAATTTGCCGAAATTGACAAATTCGGGCGATGGAATTCGACTGTGAGGAGTCGGGGTACAGTAGAAATTCGCCGAATTTCGAGTGAACAGTAGAAATTCGCCGAATTTTGGATTGAAAAGCAGAAATTCGGATGAAAATTTAAATTTTACCCGAATTTCGCCCGAAACCTAAAAATTAAAATAGGTCGATTCCATCGGATTTGGATGAAATTTTGGCAAATAAATTGCAGATTCGGGGTCGCCATTACCTTCTGTAGTAAAATCGAAGTTGAAGAGATTTGATTTGAAGATTTTGTGTTTGCGCGAATTTAAATTCGAGAGTAAATTTTCTGAAATTCGGGCGTTAACTTGTAAATTTAGGGTAAATAATGAAATTCGGGCGAGTAGTGAGATAAATAGGGGTTACTGTGCAAAAGTTCGGGTGAATGAAATTCGGCATGTTAAAATTATATGAAATTCGGCGATCGAAATTAGTATTGACCAAAAGTGACCCCGAATTTGAAATTCGGCGAGTGAAATTGAAATTGGCCGAATTTCTTCACTGTTAGTCCAAAATTGGACTTCCGAAATTTTATATTATGTCAAAGAGCTCCCCCTCAATAAAATGATATATACTCCCCCGTAATAAAAATAAGCTCCCCCTTAATAAAAATGAAATATGCTCCCCCTTAATAAATATGAAATATGAACTCCCCCTTAATGAAAATGAAATATAAACTCCCCCTTAATGAAAATGAAATAAAAACTACCCTTTTAAAATTTGCATGTAGAATTAATTTGTCTACTAAATAAAAGGTCATGAGGCACTATAGGTCAGTGTTGAAAATTCAACATGCCCAACTTAGAAACTAGGAAATGGAATCGTTTTTCATCCAGAGCCTTTGTAAATAAATCTGCAAGTTGAAGTTCTGTACTTACAAAATACATATCGATAGTGCCCTTTTCAACATGATCTTTTATAAAGTGATAACGAAGATCTATGTGTTTAGTGCGAGAGTGATGGACAGGGTTACATGTGATAGCAATTGCGCTCTTTGAGTCACTATATATGGGTATATGATTAAGATCGAACCCATAATCTCGTAGTTGCGTACGCATCCACAAGATTTGAGAGCAACAGCTTGCTGCAGCTACATATTCTGCTTCAGCAGTTGAGGTAGAGACACAATTTTGTTTCTTAGATGACCAACTAATTAGTTTGTCTCCCAGAAATTGTGCTCCACCCGAGGTGCTTTTTCTGTCCATCTTGCACCCTGCATAGTCGGCATCAGAATATCCGACGAGATTATACCCGGAACCTTTGGGATACCAAAGTCCGAGATTAGGTGTTCCTTTGAGATATTTCATGATTCTCTTCACGGCTATGAGGTGCGATTCTTTGGGATTAGCTTGGAATCGGGCACATAGACATGTCGAGAACATGATATCCGGTCTACTAGCTGTCAAGTAAAGTAATGAACCTATAATTCCTCTATAAAGGGTTGGATTGACTGGTTTCCCAAGAGGATCCGAGTCAAGTTGGCATGAGGGGGACATAGGGGTACTTTTTGTAGTACAATTTTCCATGTCAAACTTTTTCAAGATGTCATGGATATATTTGGTTTGACTTATGAAAATTGCGTCCGAAAGTTGCTTGACTTGTAAACCCAAGAAAAAGTTGAGTTCACCCATCATGCTCATTTCGAACTTAGTTTTCATAAGTTCTCCAAATTGGTCACACAGCTTTAAATTAGTAGATCCGAAAATAATATCATCTACATAGATTTGGACTAAGAGAATATCTTTACGTGTGCGTTGGATGAAAAGGGTTGTGTCAATTTTTCCTTTTTCGAAGCCTGACTTGACCAAAAAGTCAGAAAGAACATCATACCAAGCTCGAGGGGCTTGTTTGAGTCCGTATAAGGCTTTATCTAGCTTGTAGACATAGTCAGGGTGAGTTGAGCTCACGAATCCTTCGGGCTGTTCCACATAAACTTCTTCTTTCAAGACTCCGTTAAGAAACGCAGTCTTGACATCCATTTGGAATACGGTGAAGTTTTTATGGGCAGCATAAGCAAGGAATAACCTAATGGCTTCGAGTCGAGCTACGGGGGCGAAGGTTTCATCGTAATCAATTCCTTCTTGTTGATTATACCCCTTAGCTACGAGTCGAGCTTTGTTTCTTATTACTATCCCATTTTCATCCTTCTTATTCTTGAAAACCCATTTGGTACCAATAATGGTTTTGCCAAGGGGTTTCGGGATTAGTCTCCAGACCTGTAATCTATCGAACTGATTTATCTCTTCTTGCATTGCAATAATCCAATCAGGATCTTCCAATGCTTGTTTGGCTCTTTTAGGTTCTATTTGGCTCAAAAAGCAGGTAAATAGTCCTTCGTGAGTAGTTGAGGATCTAGTGCTTATTCCTTGGAGAGGGTCTCCAATAATTTGTTCTACGGGATGAGCACGTGTCCACTTTCTTTCATGAGGAAGTGGTTGAGAGGTTGTCTCGTTTATTGTGGACGCGATTTCATTTTCCGTAGAAATGGAGACCTCAACGGGAGGGTTTGTCTCATTTTCTAAGGTCTCTTCGGAAGAGTCGTTTTCAACAGACACTTCGATTCCTAAATCATTGGTGACATCTAATTCTGGTTCTTGTGAAGTTTCACAGTTCACTATTGGTTCTACCATATGTGGACTGCTTGTGTCACCATCTTGGATGGATTGTCGTGAGACTAATTGTTGACATGGGTTAGAGTAAATTTTCTCAAAAAGGATACTTAATTCCATGTCTTTTGAGGAATTTGAGGCTGATGTCTCTTCCACAGGTGTGGGAATGTGTTGATCATCAGTCAACACTCTAATAAGTCCGGGTTCTGGACTGATTTGTTCAGAAGCCATTAAGGGTGTTTCATTGAAGGTCACATTGGAGCTTTCCATGACCGTTCTCCGCTTCTTAAGGTAGACTCGATATGCTTTAGATTCTAGAGAATACCCAATGAAAGTTGCCTCTAATGCCTTAGCATCAAATTTTCCTCGGTTTTCCCTGTCATTTGCTACGTAGCAAATGCATCCGAAAACGCGAAGAAATCCTATATTGGGGATTCTTCCATTCAATATTTCATATGGAGTCTTTCCAAAGCGTTTGTGAATTATTGTCCTATTTTGGGTGAAGCAGGCAGTACTGACTGCTTCAGCCCATAGAAAGTGAGGAAGTTTAGAGTGAATAAGCATAGTCCTAGCAGCTTCAACTAGGGTCCTATTCCTCCTTTCTACGACTCCGTTTTGTTGAGGAGTTTTAGGAGCAGAGAAGTGTTGGGAGATCCCTAGGGATTGGTAGAATTCGCTCAGTAACTGATTTTTAAATTCAGTCCCATTATCTGAGCGAATTATACGAATTTGTAAGCCCGACAAATTCTGTGTCTTTTTCACAAAAGCAATTATGAAGTCAGGAGTTTCTGCCTTTGTTCTTAAAAATTTGGTCCAGGTGAACCTAGAAAAGTCATCCACTATTACTAGTACGTAACGTCGTCCATTTATGCTCTCAATTCTCATTGGTCCACAGAGGTCCATATGAAGAATCTCGAGTGGTCGTGAGGTTGAGGCAGTTTGTTTTGATTTGTGGGATGCTTTTCGCATTTTTCCTAACTCACATGCTGAGCAGAGATGCTCTTTGTGATATTTCAAGGCAGGCAATCCCTGTACAAGATTATCTCTTTGAAGTTGACTTAGAGTCTTGAAATTTAGGTGAGATAATCGTTGATGCCATAAATTGTTCTGTTGAAGAGATGCTTTACTCAACAGGCAAATGGCTCGGGATTGATGAACGGTTCTAAGATTGATGGTGTAAAGATTGGATTTTCTAGTTCCAGTGAGTAATGGTTTACCGTTACCACCATTTACACTACATCCTTCAGTATGGAAGTTGACCGTGAGTCCACGATCACAGAACTGTCCTATACTGAAAAGATTGTGGCTTAAGCCATCAACATATGAAACATCCTTAATTAAGAGATTTTGATGTATGATATCACCGTGACCCAGGATGGGAGCTGAGTGGTTGTTCCCGAATCGCACATTTCCACCAAATCTCTCTGTGTAGTTGCTCAGCAGTTCTTTTCTTCCGGTCATGTGTGTGGAGCAACCCGAGTCTAAGTACCACACATGACTTATCTGCAAGATAAGATTAAGCAGTGTTAGAGATCCCGTTTATTACGGGTCTTCTATCATTTGCAGAGGTTGAGGTGCATGCAAGATTGGGTGAATTGTGTACCGGGTTGGCTTGTATCTTTCCTGAGTTTTTCGGTACCCAAATTTTTGTTACCCCTAATGGAAAACAGAGCTTTGTGCATGCAGCAAGCACTGTTTTAACTACCCAGATTTGTTTGCAATCTTTTCCCTTAGCTTCAGCTCGGGTTTTCGATTGCTCAGATATTTTTGGATCTGTTTTGGTCACGTTTTTGGCCTTTTTCTCTAAAGCTTGAGCTTTAGTTTTTGTTTCAGTGAGAGTTGGCCTTCTGAATGTTCTAGCTACCTTTTCGTCAACTTTTAGGTTGGACGTTTTGGATGGTAGAACCGTTTTCGTGTGTGTTCCTGAAATCATATTTCTACGACGTATAAATTTAGCATTCATAGCTATACACCTATCGTAGGTAATATAATCACTGACAGTCTTAACAGAACTGGTTTTGGAAGAAATACGGGAATAAGCGGAAGCATTGTTCGAACTACATGAAGAAAGATTTCTAAATGTTTTTGGAAATAATTTTAAATCAGAAACACTAGTCAAATTTTGCTTCGTCTTTTTATCAAAGATTTTGGCATCCTTCTCTTGCGTTCCTGAATTTTTCTTCCCAGCAGTCTCTGTCCGTCTCAGATCTGTCATAGATGGTGAAGGGATGTTAGCTGTTGCTTGAATGATAATCTTCTTAGTTAGCCTATTCTTCATGGATGAGGAATCTATTGGTGTTATAATAACAGACTCCGACTTAGAAGATTTAGCGAGATCAGCATATGATTGATTTTCAAGTGAGGAAATTCTCTCAAGGAGTTTCTCCTTTTCAGCTTGAAATATTTTCCGTTCGAGCTCTATCGTGGATTGAATATTCTTGATCTTTTGGGGAATGTAAATTCTGCAAAGATCTGAGTTCTTTGAGCTAGATATTTCTGTCATGGGCTGATCAGATTCAGAGGGAGGATGGGGAAACATTTGTAGATAGTCATTTGAAAGAGGAATTTCCCTAGTTCCATAACTATCGTTGATTTCCTTGTAATCCAAGGATATTTCGGCCTTGCTTTTGGTCTTGCGCTTTTCCTGTTCTAGGTTATCTTCTTCTTCAGATGATCTGAGAAAGGCTAACAAGCTAGGTATTCCTAGTCCTAGGTATGCAGCATTGTAAAGAGCAAGCGGCCGTTTATCAGTGGTTTGTTGGTTTGGCTTAAAGCCTAAGCCCTCACGTGGATTGTAAAATCTCGTGTCCTTAGGCTGATTCAAGAAAATCGTTTTGTCGGTTTGTCCCCTTTTCGTAAGGAGGTCCTCCAGACTTTTGATTTTGGAGTAAAGCTTCTTACGTTCCTCCATTAGAAGATTGTATTGATCTGTTTTACCAATACGCTCTTCTTCACTAATTCGCAGGCTAGTGGTTAATTGACTAATATTTGCATTCAGCATATTAGTCTCGGATTCAAGCTTCGAGATTTTCTCAGATGCATTTTCTAAATGACATCTGAGAGTTGCTTTTTCACCTAAGTGTTTGAGCACAGATTGATAATTTGTTGCGTTTTTCTTTTCCAGAGCTTCTAGTTTTTTCAAGTGTTCTAATGGAGAATTCTGGATATGCTCAAGCACGGTCAGTTTTGATGTCAGGGAAACTACTTTTTCTTCAGATTTTACTAGATTAGCTTCAGCTAATTCTAGTGATTTTTCTGAAGTAGCTAGTTTATTTTCTAGCTCAATGACCAAATTTTGTGTTTTGGCCAAGATGATGTCATTCGTGGCCATATCTTTATATGTAGACTTCCTACTTGAGCGTTCCTTTCGGAAGCTGTTCTTATTCTTAATTTTATGTCTGTAGAAGTCTATATTTTCTACCTCAATGTCCTCGGATGATTCAGTTTCGTCATTGCTCTCCGTCTCGGCTCCTTCTGCATCACCAGCTTCTTCTTCCACAAACGCCATTAGAGCCATGTTCTCGGGTTCATCCTCAGAAGTGTCATCGTACCATTCAGCTTGCTCCGCCAGCAGGGCTACGCCAGCTTTCTTCATTTTGGACAGTTTGAGCTTTTTGGCGTAGTAGTCTTCGTTCTTCTTCTTGGGAAGGAAACAGTCCCTGGCCCAATGTCCTGCCTTCCCACAATTATAGCATTTTGGAGGCTCAGGTAGGGATTTTTGTTCGGGCCGATGCGGAGTTTGTTGAGGTTGATGAGAAGATGAAACTCGTTGTTTGTTGGAAGAGGAGGAAGACTTCTTAAAGAATTTTCTGCCCATCATCTTAGTGATGAGGGCCATTTGTTTCTCGAATTCCTTTAGATCGGAATCCGATGAAGAGTCTGAGTTGTCTTCCTCAGATGAGCTTTCAAGTTTTACGGCCTTATCCTTTGTGGCGCGGGAAGGTTTCTTAGCTCTATTATCAGTTACTAAGGCTAGAGGATCTGCTGCTGATTTTCCTTTTGATTCCGCAGATTTTTGATGTACGTAGTCTGCATGTTGAGAGAGGCTCTCGAAAACGCAGTGGATGTCGATTTCATCAAGGTCTTTGTTCTGCCTGATTTGAGTGGCTATTTTCCTCCACTCTGGCTGCAGTGAGTTAAGGAATCTCACGTTCAATTCCATATTGGAGCGATGAACGTTCACCTTTCGCATCTCGTTGACTTGAGTCATAAACCGTCTATACGTGTCCTCTATGTCCTCCCCTTGCTTTGCTTTGAAGGTATCGTAGGCCGCGAGGGTGTTTGCCTTACGTGCTTTGATTCCCATTTCCGTCCCTTGCATCAGCTTATGGATCTCGTCCCACATTTCCTTAGCAGTGGTGAGGCTATCTACTTGCATGTAGATATCGTTGTGAATACCCTGGATGAGATAGTTGAGTGCAAGTCGATCTGCCTTGACCCTGTTCTTTTCTTCCATTGTGTAGCATGTGGGAGATTTTTTCTGAATGGATGGTAAGGTGGGAGGATTTGTTGTGGAATCACCCTCTATATTAACCCAATATGTTATGGGTCCTTCCGAGAGGGACTCTAGGATTTCGTTTCCTATGTCCTTGGAGCTAACGAAATTTACAAATCGGTTTCTCCATGCTGTGAACTCCCCCCTTTTCATTGTTAGAATTGGGGGTCTGTTATCGCTTCCGATTGCTATGAAATCCATGGATGTAGTTGAGTGCTTTTTAATGATCGTTCACGGTCGTGATCTGCAATCCTAAATGGTCAGTTTCGAAAAATAACGTCTAAGAATAACGTTAAGTTTGAGTAAATTTTGGTGGAAAGAAATTGTGTTTAAGTGTTCGACTTTTTATTTTAATTTTAAAGAATAAAATTCGGGCACTTGTAGAGTTGTTGCCGAAATTTGAATTCTGAAATTCGGATGAAAAGACTTTGTCGAGAATTTTGAAATCAAAGGAAATCAAAATTCGGGTGACAAAAATAAGTTCGCCGAAGTTCAGGATTAAATTAAGGTAGGAAAAATTTTATCGAAAATTACTTTCAAAATTCGGGTAAACTAAATTCAGTCGAGAATTAAAAAAAATCAAAATTCGGGTGACTTTCTGATAAAAGTTCGCCGAGAATTAAGAAATTCGGGTGACTTAAATCAAAACTTCGCCGAAAATTTTAAGTTGAAATTCGGGCAATCTTAATTTTAAAATTCGACCAAATTCTCCGTGAATTTTAAACAGTAGAAAGCAAATTCGGCGAATAAACTTAGCTTACTCAAATTCGGTCAATTTTCTGATCGAAAATTTTCTCAATTTCGGCGAATTTCAATTGAAATTCGGCAATATGAGTTAATTTTCGGGTTCAAGAACGAACTTCGAGCGAATAAACACTGTTCTAGAGAAACGCCCGAAATTTTTCCAGCAACTTTAAAACACACCAATTTCAATCGATTTCTCCCCAGAAATTTCTCAAACTTGACGAAAATTAATCTAAACGAGTTCCTAAACAAGCCAAGACTGATAATCAAGCATTTAAAGGTTTAAAAACATCAATAACAGCAAGATCTAACCCAAAATACTTGAAAAAAAATCGAAAATAAAATTTGCTTAGTAAACTCTTTCGATCTTGACGAAATCAAACGAAATTGGTATAGATTTGCACAGATCGATCCGTGTCTTGCTCTGATACCACTTGTTAGTCCGATTACGCACTCAAGAGAGGATCAAAGGCTTAAAAATGATAAAGTTCTTAAAACACCTTCAGTGTGTGTTTGTGTGTGTGCCGAAATTAAGAACTTACTTTTAAGAATTATACATTGACCAACCCTAATTAGGGTTAATGGAATGCCTTATATACCACATGAGTTGGTATATTAAGGCTTGGGACTCAAACAATAAAATATTTACAATTTGACCCCAAATACAATAAATTAACTAATATTGACCCAAAACTCAAATACTAACTAAGGACACTACAATTAATTCCTAACAGATATAACCAAGATTTAGAGAGCTCTGACAAGGAATTCCATACGAAATGCTGATAATCACATTTTTTAGCTGAAAGGGATCACACTGCCACCAGACTGAGCACGTCGTCGTATACACGCTATGGATTAATCACGCTGGAGAGAATGGAAATACATCATTCTGAATCAATCATTGGGAATCTATTCGAAATTTGCCAACTAGGATGATGATTATAGTCGTTAAAACGTTTACTGCCAAGATATTCTTAGTTCCCATCTAAGTTTTCAGCTATTTCTGCACTAAGCTTCTATTTTCAGCTTAGAACTTTTGGTATCCCTCTTTTTGATGCTGAAGGGGGAGAGTAAGGTAATTAATGAGGAGTCGTGCATGGAGTCGAATGGTCGTTGGGAGAGTATGTTGGAATCCATTTTTATTTTGATGATATATCGTGTGGTTTGCCTATTATGATACTTATTCGTGCTTACTAATTGCCGATACTTATTCGTGCTTACTAATTGCCCATGTTATTTTTTGATAAGTATCAGCTGCCTGAACCATGTTTTGGAAAATGCTCACTTAGGCAGGGGAGCACACGAACTGGTAAATTCGAAAGTTATCAATGATATATCTATGCATGTTACATGTGATATCTGCACTTAGACAGGGGGAGTACATTCCATCTATGATATATCTTTTCATATCACATGAGATATCTGCATTTAGGCAGGGGGAGCATACATATTTTGATTTTGAGTTCTTGAAATATAATATGCTCTGATTGGGATCATGACGTACTTAGACATATGCGTTAGAGATTGCATGATCGAATATGCTTACATGCTTCCGTGATGCATTAATTACATGTCATCATCAAAAAGGGGGAGAACGTTGATCTTTTTGGTCTATATGCTTTGAAGAGTTTTGATGACATATGTAATTAGGGCTATAACTTGAGCAATTCGATTCGAATGTATTAAAATGTCTCAATATATGATAATATTCGACTATGCATGTTTAAGCTACATCATTGAAGAATGTCGAATATTTGATCTACATGTGATTATGTGCTTAACTGCTAAAACTATGCGATCACATGCTAGGGAATATCTGATTACAGATACATTGTGCTATTTATGGTAAAAATGTGTGAAATATCAACGTGAGATATATATGGAAAGTATGCTGTCTATATATTGAATGTGTTATGTACGTTTGAATTTGTCTTTTCTGAGAAGAAATTATGTTGATAATCTTTGCATGCATCCTACTTGATCTTATTTGGAAAATTCGATTGGAATTTATTATTGCTAAAATTAAGGAACCATAAAAGGAAAAGATCCTGATTGATTGATTTTAAATGATACTAGCTGGATATCACATATGGAAAGTGCTGTTATGGAAAATATCATCCCGAATAGAAGTATATGCCTTGATTTCGAATATGTGCTTTTAAATGGAATAAAATCATGCTATTATGAGCTTGTGAACGTTGTGATATTATATGAATGACATGATTTGATTGGCATATTAATTGCTCGATAATTACATGGATTATGTGCCTATTTTGGATATTATTTTGTGATTGACTTTCCATGTAAGTGTTTGTTCAAAGTCTATTTATACATCACAACACTTAGAATGTCGAGCTAAGAAGAGAGAAAAAGTAGAAGAAACGAGTTTGAGAGTTTGAGCTTATAATTGGGAAACCTTCTGTTGTTGAGCGGTCGTTAGTGAGAACCTTCTGCCGACTGCGCCTACACTTGCGATATCCTTTCTGCAGTCTGAGCTTACACCTACAAATTCCATCACTGGCCGAGAGATTCTTTCCATATTCCTCCACCATTTATTCTGTCTTCAGACGTGCTGTCATCGGACGTGATCGGTATACGAAGGAGGCAAGGTCGAAGCTTACACGCACGCGAACGGAAGGACTGTGTTTCGGGGGCCCTTCGGTAGCGAGCTGTTTCCGGTCGGGAACTGGAGATTCCCTGGAGCGAAACTCGGCGTGCGGTAACCTAGGGGTGTCTAGAGTTCGACCTGTTTCGGTTGCTGTATTAGGCTAAATCAATCAGTTTGTAACCAACTAAAGTAACATTATAGTGATTGATTTAAACTCTCGAAGAGCAAACATCATGGAGAGGAGTTAACCCCGATTGGATATAACCTCTATAAAATCCTGGTCTTACTTTACTTTTCAGTAATTTATATTTTGCTATGAGACATATCCGATACACATTCCACGGCACTAGGAGATAACCTACGAAACATCTTTGATAAGTGATTAATTAGAAAGGCTAAACGTTTCTAGGTTATAACACACAAATGTTCTTGAAAAAGAAGAAGCGAAGTTTCAAGCCTAATTCAACCCCCCCCACCTCTTAGGCACATATTTTACTTCAGTTTGAATAACTTATTGAGGAATGTATTATAAATTAAAAAATTAATTATAAATTAAACCCGTTACGACTAGAGGTGTTCATAAGGTTTGAAAAACCGTAACCTAATCGTAACCAAACCGACTGTCAACAGTTGGTTAACCGCGGTCAACGATTATGGTTCAAACTGTAACCGGATCGTTATTTACGATGGTTCGGTTACGGTTTCCCATTTTCCTAACCATAATCGGTAGTTACAAGCGGCGTTTCATAAAATAATTGGGCTAGTCTGCACTCCGAAAATTTATTTTCGCATCTTAACCCTTCAAAGAAAAAATTGTCGCATACCATCAGTACGAAAATCTAAATTTTCTTACTTTACACGACGAAAATTTAATTTTCGCACTCATACAACGGAAATTAGTTTTCGAAACAAAAACATTTTTATTGGCACATTATAGATAAAGCTTTTGGTAAATTTGTTCGAAGTTTTCGACATCACTTTAAAACTTTTCGGTATACACCAAAAAGTTTTCGACACTTAAATCTTTCGAAACTTCGCAGTATTTCACGACAGACCAAAACTTTTCGGCACATAAATTTTAAAAGCAAAGAATTTCTGAAATCCACACAGCGCATCAACGATAAAAAATCCAACTAAATATTTATTAAAAGAAAATAAATAATTATGTTGTCCGGAAGAGTTAATGCCCATGAGCAAGCCAATAGTGTCTCTATAGATCACAAAGGACCGTAGAGGACTTGGAAGCTAGACTAGAAAATAATCAACAATGCTCGCTCAGAAACTTAAGAGAGAACACACTCTTAACTGTTAGCTCGAAGCTGCAAAAGACATAATGTCGAGTAGCGATGCTCAAATAGAAAAGCTCAAGGCTCAAGTTATCGACCTACTAGTTCGAAAACTTGTGATGATAAGCTACTAACCAAGACTTGCGAGTACAACCTTATGTTTGGGGAACACCGTAAGTGGTACTCTAAAGCTCGTCACTTAGAGTGCATTCTTGCAGAAAAGGGTCAGAAAGACCAAAGTTCCTCAAATGACTCAGGGTTCACCGGGGAAAATAATTTACATTCTAATAAACCTATCTCTTGTCGGAAAATTTCGGAGGTTGCTAGCAAAATAGCAGAATTGAACGTAACCCTGAAATTGGAAAGAGTAGGTTTTCGAGCGGAAAAGCAAAAGCTATTAGAGGAGATTTCTAATATAAAAACTTCCCCGTCCCTACCTATCTTAAATGATCCTTCTACAGAAATATCTTTTATTAAGCAGGATAAGGAAACAGAAACGGACGTCGTTGTTCCGAGAATTAAAAAGGCTTCTACTACTCATTCTAAGTCACCGACGACTTCAAAGTCCACGGGACCCGAGCGAAAAAGATAAGTAAAAGCTCTAAGCTTAATACTTTCAAGGAACAAAAGAAAAATAGGCCGGAGAAAGGGAAATCACCGTTATCTTCCAAAATTAAGGTTGAAAATGTTAAAGACTTTCCCTCTCCCGCTCCTATTAAAAAAGGAAGCTCTTAAAGAAGAAGTTCCAAGCTCAAGCACACAAACTTCTCAAGCTTCCGAAATTCATCATTCTTAGAATGATAAAAATGAACTTGCTTACCCGTCCAAAAATGTCCACAATTTTAGTAAGCAAAATTCCATAAAATTCATCATTATGATGTGAATCGTGTGATTTTTTCTCGTAGGCCGAAGAACTCATCTAATTCTATATGTCCCTATGCCTACCTGAAATATTCAGTCAAAGTTCATTCAGAAAAACATCTGATGAGACTGGCTTTGGAGAAAATCTTTAAATCTTCTCCGAAACACACGGTCACTTGCGCTGAAATGTCTTTCCGTGTCAAATTGCTCCTAATTGGTTCCCTAAAGTTACATCAATAGATAATTTCAGACCGAATTTGACACCTTTTAAGAGTAAATTGTTCTATGCTAATAAGGGAGGACCCATACAAATATTGGTACCAAAGTCCCGATAAAATTTTGCAGATTTTTCCAGCATGGGTAGGTACTTAGAGATAGTTGCTCCACACCCATGACTGGTATGCGAAGAGAGCAACTACATCATCCCAACGTGTATGGTAACTTGGGTTGCTCCACACACACGACTGGTAAGCGATGCGAGCAACCAAATAGAGGTACATTCTAATTATGCATAGCCAAGAGAATTTTTAATGTACGCATACGAGCTGAATCGCAAAATACTTTTTTTCAAAATGGTACATTTTAAATATGCATTTTTAAAAACTTTACGAGATTTTGAAAACCAAATCGCATATTACGGAAATGATAAATACCATTTTCTTTCTAAAATAAGCTTAATTTGAGAGGAGCTACTCTTTAAGTGTAAAGAGAAGCGACTGTTATATTTGTTTTTAAGGGGGGCAGTAATTAAATTTTTGAGGGGGGAGCAAACCTTAAATGCGTGAATTTAGGGAATGAAATTTGAAATTCTTTTTGGATCCGACTACGCATCTTTTGAGGGGGAGCAATATTACTATCTAGGAGCATGATTTGAGGGGATGAACAAAAAAAAATATATCTATATATACATATATATACATATATCATATAATATAATATATAATATATTATTCTCTTACTAATACAATAATATATATACACTTTAATATATATATATATATAGTATATTATGTATATATATATACTATATTATGTATATATATATATATAAGGAGAGAAAATTAACAAAAAGAGAGAAAAAAACAGAAAAAAAAGGAAAAGAAAAAGAAAAGAAAAACTCATCTCCTTATCTAGCTTTACAGATATTCCCTCCGACATCATTAGACGGACTTCAATCAAGAATCTCGAGCTCACAAGTTCAAAAATTTCCACACGGAAATATGGCTCCTTACACTACCTCGTTATTCATTTTAATCGACCTGCTCCGGCTTGCTGATACAAATAAAGCAGCACTCACTACTTCCTACCGGATGCGCGGATACTTCGTCCCATGATCCAGTCATCCCAACTGAATCTAACCCCAGAATCAAACCGAGCGTTAGTCCCAAATTTTACGAAAATAACCACATATCCTACGTCATCCGAACACATCACGTTAGATGAGTTGGATGATGACATGAAATTTTTGAAAAAAATACATTTAATCCCGTATCGCACAAATATATCGGACCACATTTCCATAGGTACATGTGCTAATTTTATTAGCTCCCGGGTAGAAGTCGCCGCATAAGGTCCAACGGCACATGCACATCCGGGCCTTACCCAGTCGTCTGTCTCACAAAAGACGTGTTTCAAGAAATCAAGGGGAGCCACGTGTACTATCACCACTTCACTCGGAAGCGAGCAATATTGAATGAAGTGGTACTCAGCCCGACTACCACACTTTTTTTTAGCACAATAGAGTGTAGTCTGTCCTCCCTTCCCATATTTTTAATATTTTCTAGGACACATACAATTTTATGACACTTGATCTCTGTGATCACGTTAGAACTTCCGTAGACATGTCACTTTTAGACATGCTTCGATCATCGGAAGGAAGTCATACCGTTGTAACACCAAAGCCACAACGGTTTCATGCCATCGTCCACGGGCATAGCTCCTAGATTGATGCAAACGAGAAGTCTTTGTGACCGTGGTTTTTCGTACACGACGGATCGCCTTAGTGGCTCCGTCAGGTTATTACCCAACATGAGTCCCTACGATGCCCAGCATCACCATCCTCTTGTCCGGACGATGCGAACATCTTGCCATAACGTCCCATTTTCACCCATCAACATGATGATCTCCCCAAATCGATCATCATGAGGGAGAGTAGTACTAATTAAAGAAAATGGGAGTAGTACCTCAACGAAAAGTGCAAGATTGATTGTAAACGCCAAATCCTCAAGCGTCGTCGAAGAATCAAGCAAACCACGGCCTTGAAAAATCGAAGTTGTCATCTCGTGTACGTCTCTCCAAATTTCAAAGAGAACTCCCCAATCACAACACAAGGTTGAACAAATGTTAGAATTATTTTATTGTGTTCAACTAATTATTTTATCTTAGTCTTATAATTTATTTAACTGAACTAGATTATATTTTATAGTCTAGTGATCTTTTTATATATTGGGCTTACAATGGTCGATGTATAATATACCAACATGCGGTATATATACTAAAACCCTAACACATAGTTAGGTGTGTCTTGTGTGTGAAGAATATCTATTTGGAAAAGTAACGAGAGCCTCCCAACCTCTCTCAAAAATACAACACCCCACGCGAGCTAATACTTCTGATTTAACGTGGTAAAATGGCTTTAAAAATGTTTTAGTTGGATATACAAGGACTTTCAGTGTATTTGTTTTTTTTCAAATATTGAACGTGTATTTTTTTTTTATAAATTTCTAAGTGGAATGAGAAGTTTTTAACTTTATTAAAAAAAATCAATTTTTTTTCATTTATTTCAATTATTACATAGGAAAAAAATTCAAAAAAAAAAAAAAAATGGAACCGTAAACAGGCTTGCTCGCGTTCACCTATTTGAGTTGGGTGTCATAGGAGACCAGTTGTGGTGGCTGTGATGTTGCTCAGCGGCTGAAGGACAGCTAACAGCTGTTCCAAACCGTAATCGTAACCGACACGACCGGTTCCAAACCGTAACCGTAGCTGTGGTTATCTCGGTTCGGTTACAGTTAGAGGTTTTTTGCTAACCGTACACCGGAGTTTCATAAACGTGAACCGTAACCGTAACCGGATGAAGACGTTTACTTACGACCAATTTTACGGTAATTAGTTTGTCATTCATCCTTAATTGGTTTTAATGATTTTAATATACTATTTTGATCCACTCGTGACGTAAATCACAAACGTCTACTTTATATCCATATTCGATATATGGATATTACTGAAATTTCGTTAAATGTTTGGTTATGCCAACTTATTAAACAAATTTACAACAATCCCACACATGAATGAACTTAATGCAAAAAAACAGAGTTCGATTGAGGCATTCTAGCTTGACTTTTATATATACAATCGGATTTACTTGGCCAATCATTGTACGGACTGGGTCTAAACCAAGACAATGATACTGTCACCACCACCCCAAACTCACAGGAAAACATAAATAAACATCATGATTTTTTTTAAAAACAATTTGCGTGACTCTTTTCAACTGTCTAAACAACACCAATAGAAGATATGCAAAATCTCGAATAACTTAAAATCAGAAAGTGTCCTTTAAACACTAAAAAAAATGTTAAACACAACTGTCGTAGCCTCATAAGCAAAATTCATAGCCTCGACTCGGCTCGACTCGACTCGATCGATATATATATATATATATATTTCAATATACATATATATATATATATATATTTCAATATACACATATATATATATATTTCAATATACATATATATATATATTTTTTAAAACCAACCAATACTACAAACTGTATTCGCAAAAACGCAAGCCCAAAAATTCATAACTGCAACACGTCCTCAACTCAATTGTCACGATATATTTAAATAAAATTACATACACAACCAGAACACACACACATCAAAAGAAACTCGCCCGGAGGCCGGATCTTCATCCATGTTGAAGCGACCCCCATTTTCTAAAGATAATTAGTGGCGGATTTTTGAAAGCCGCAGAAAACCCATTTTACAAAAAAAAACATTTTTTTTTTCATAAAAATATTTCACATAAATATTTTAAAACATCGTAAAAAGGGCTAGCGTTTCCAAAAGTCAAAACAGCCTAACAACGCTCCACAGGTCTTCATCCATGTACCGCTCCGCTCTCGAAAGCCCATGGAGTCACCGCCGCCGGTCCATCTCAATCGCGACGTTCATCGACGTCGGGTTCAGTCATACCTACAACACGCAAACAAATGAGCAATTGCCCTTGCCCAGTAGGTAAAACATGCATGAATGCAATATGCGCTCAAATCCCATCCCAACTCATCTCACAATAAATGCACTTCCTATCAAATATAAATCAGGGCCCAAGATTGGTATAGCCTCGTGCGCATAACAAATCAATAAATCAAATCCCGAGCCAGGAGTCCGCCCCCGGATAGCCTACGCTGTCTACACAGGTCGCTCCTTCCCAAGTCCCCTCCGGCTCCGGCGGTGCCCACGCTAGTAGTGTACTCCCGGAGCATCCCCCTGCTAGGTCACCCCTTCCGCCGATCAGACAGGCTCACATGCCAACAGGGTACCCCGGGTCGCCCCCTGCTAGTCTGCTCTGTCTCGACAATGCACACACTGATAGGGTACCCCAGGTCGCCCCCTACCAAATCACACTATTAGGTGTACTAATACCAACCTTCAACTCTACAATGAGTCGACCGCCAATATCGGCAAAAATCTACCCCGCTTATCGGCACTATAAAGTGCCACCGTATCAACCCGGTTATCACCCTCAGACTATCATGAAATGCATATGGCGTGCACATAAAAAAAAATGTAAGATATAAGGAACATGCCATAGTTCAAAAAGTAAGGGTCCCATGAAATCGGGGATCCACGCCTTTAGGCAAGCACACACATACAAACAAGAAATTCGGCCTCGACTCTGAGGAAAACCCGCACATAAGCGCGAGGTGTCCGCGCGCTTGCTCGAGAGACCCGTGCAGTCGCAAAAGGGCGCATGCCGGCCAGAGTGTGCGGCGCTGGCGCCCGCAGCGCCGGCCTGATTGCCTTTGCTCCCGAGGAGCAGGGGAACAGCCCACCATCGCAGGGAGCCCGCCTACATGGCGTGGGACGCCGAGTGTGGGGTGCGCGTACGTTCGCGGGGCGCGAGTACGGCGCTGCGCGCACAGTGCTGCCGTAGCCGCGGCGTTGGGCGTGCTGCCGCAGCGCAGCGTGCGCGCGCGGTGCGGTGCGGGCTGCGGCTGCTGCAGATCAGCGTGCGCGCGGTGCTGCCTCAGCGTAGCGTACGCGCGCGGCAGGTGCAGGACGCGCGCGACCAAGGCGCACGCCGTGCCTGTTTCGACCCGTTCCGAACTTCTCCATGCAACTTATGTTCTCATTTGATTCTAACATGAACTTATCACACATAAACACTCCAAATTACGCGCATAATTATCTGAACTTCGCGTTTGCGTATCATAGGTGCGTTTCACCTACCTTTCCTCCGAAGATTCGCTAATGTTTTGACTAATTTCGGATCCTCGCACGCGAACTCGCTTTGGACTTCTTTGACCTTTCTTCTTTTCTTTTTTTCCTTTCTTTCCTTCCCTTTCTTTTCTCTCCTTTCCCCACGGCCTTCTCTCTTTTTTTTTAAGGTGTTTGCTTGAGTTATATCCTTTCTTCATGCCTAGGAGGTACATATATATATATATATATATAATCATTTGTCTAAAGGTGACATATTGATGATTAAGCTACTAATAACATCCACGTGAACTTTCTTCTTTATTAAGTTTGTTTATTGCACTTAAAATCCTAACTTAATTCCTTATCACTTCTTAGTTCCTTTATTATAATTATTTTCCTTACCCAAAAGTTTTCTAATTTTTTAATTTTGGTACATAAATTTTCGGCTCCCTTCCAAAATAATTATTTAAGCTCCTTTTCGAAAATTACAACTTAATTTACGTCATAATAACTTACATAAACCCCGATTAAATTTTTACGGGTATTACATCCTCCCCCCTTTAAAAGAATTTCGTCCCCGAAATTACTCCAAATGGAATAACTCGGGATAACGATCTCTCATATCATCTTCTCGTTCCCAAGTGGCTTCCTCAACTGATTGACTCCGCCACAATATTTTTAAGAGGGGAATGGTCTTGTTTCGTAATCGTTTGATTTCTCGCGCCAAAATCTCCATGGGTTGCTCCTCATAACTCAAATCTGGCTTAAGTTGAAGGTGAAGATTCTCGTCCCTCAGTACATGACTTGGATCGGCAACGTACTTTCGCAATGTCGACACGTGGAAGACGTCATGTACTTGTGCCAATGATGTTGGTAGCTCCAGCTGATATGCAACTTCGCCAACCCGTTTTAGTATTCGAAAAGGTCCGATATATCTCGGACTCAACTTCCCTTTTTGCCCAAACCTCTTTACACCCTTCATGGGTGATATCTTCAAAAACACTTGATCTCCTTCCGCAAACTCCAATGGCCTTCGTCTCTTATCGGCGTAGCTCTTTTGTCGACTCTGAGCCGTTCGCATTTGCTCCCGTATTTTTGCTATCGCCTCGGTTATTTCTCGAACCAGGTCGGGGCCTAGAAGTGCTCTTTCGCCAACTTCATCCCAATGCACAGGAGATCGGCATTTACGCCCATATAAGGCTTCGTACGGCGCCATCCCGATCGTGGCATGATAGCTGTTGTTGTAGGCGAACTCAATCAACGGAAGATATCTGCTCCAGTTCCCTTTGAAGTCCAGAACACACGCCCGCAACATGTCCTCGAGAGTTTGGATCGTTCTCTCCGATTGTCCATCTGTATGAGGATGATAGGCTGTACTGAATGAAAGTTTAGTACCCATCGCCTTTTGTAAACTCATCCAGAATTTAGATAGAAATCTCGAATCCCGATCCGAGACAATCGAAGATGGAATACCGTGGAGTCGAACTATCTCCTGAATATATAGTTCGGCATATCGTTCCATGGTAAAGGTCGAACTGATCGGCAAAAAATGAGCCGATTTGGTTAACCGATCAATAATTACCCAAACGGCGTCGTGGCCCTTAAGAGTTTTCGGCAGGCCCACGACAAAATCCATTGTGATATGGTCCCACTTCCACTCGGGAATCGGTAATGGTTGTAACATTCCTGCCCGCCTTTGATGTTCAGCTTTCACCTGTTGACAAGTTAGACATTGACTTACAAATGTCGCCACGTCTCGTTTCATCCCTGGCCACCAATAATTAGCTCGTAAATCCCGATACATCTTTGTCGCACCGGGGTGTACCGAGTAGACCGTAGCATGCACTTCCGTCATAATTGTCCTTCGTAGCTCTTCGTCGATAGGCACGTACAAACGATCTTTAAAGCGTAGGCTCCCGTCCTCTCGGACCTCGAAATCGGATGACACTCCTTTCGCGAGTTCGTTTTTCACCTTTAGATATAGTTCGTCCGTTCCTTGAGCCTGCTTAATTCGTTCCAGCAACGTGGGTTGAAGCGTTAAAGTCGCCATCTTCATTTCGACTTCGCCAAGATTGATCACCTCCACTTCCAGTTGCTGTAACTCGGTATTCACGACTTTTCTGCTTAGAGCGTCGGCGACCACGGTTGCCTTGCCCGGATGATAGTTGATTACGCAGTCGTAGTTCTTCACCAGCTCTAGCCAACGTCGCTGTCGCATATTCAGTTCTTTCTGTGTGAAAAAGTATTTAAGGCTTTATGATCGGTGTAGATTTCACACCGTTCCCCATACAGATAGTGCCTCCAAATTTTCAGGGCGAACACCAATGCGGCAAGTTCCAGGTCATGCGTGGGATAATTCTTCTCGTATTCCTTCAATTGGCGAGAAGCATATGCAATTACCTTCCTGTTCTGCATCAGCACGCATCCCAAACCATTCTTCGAGGCATCACTATAAACAGAGAATCCACCAGTCCCCGAAGGAATAATCAGGACTGGGGCTGAGGTAAGTCGTCGTTTCAGCTCCTGGAAACTCTGCTCACAAGAATCAGTCCATATAAATGGAACGTTCTTCCTGGTCAGGTTCATCATGGTCGAAGCAATGCTAGAGAAATCAGCAATAAATTTACGGTAATATCCAGCGAGTCCTAAGAAGCTTCGGACCTCAGTAGGAGTAGTCGGACGTGGCCAATTATTTACAGCTTCAATTTTGCTAGGGTCCACCGAAATCCCATTTCCCGAAATAACGTGCCCCAAGAAAGCCACTTGTTCAAGCCAAAACTCGCACTTCTTGAATTTGGCGAATAGCTTCTTTTCCCGCAATATTCCTAAGACCCTTCTGAGGTGTCCTTCGTGCTCCTCTCGGTTCTTAGAATAAACAAGAATATCATCAATAAAGACGATAACAAACTGGTCTAGGAATTCTTTGAATACCCGGTTCATTAGATCCATGAAAGCAGCAGGCGCATTTGTCAATCCAAACGGCATAACCAGGAATTCGTAATGGCCGTACCGTGTGCTGAATGCTGTCTTCGGAACATCTACTTCCTGGATTTTAAGTTGATTGGTAGCCCGAACGCAAATCAATTTTTGAGAAAACCGTAGCTCATTGCAATTGATCGAACAGGTCATCGATTCGCGGCAACGAGTATTTATTCTTGATCGTAATTTTATTTAATTCACGATAATCGATGCACAATCTCATCGACCCGTCCTTCTTCTTCACGAATAGAACTGGAGCTCCCCATGGCGAGAAACTCGGTCGGATAAACCCCTTCTGTAGTAGCTCATCCAGTTGTTCCTTCAATTCCCGCAATTCGTTATGCGCCAAACGATAGGGGGCTTTAGAAATCGGGGCTGCCCCCGGAATAAGATCAATGGTAAACTGGATTTCCCGATCAGACAGTAAACCCGGAAGATCATCGGGAAATACATCGGAAAACTCATTCACCATAGGCACCTCTGGGAGATTAGGTGGAGAGGTCTCATCGGCATTTAAAGCAACAAGTCGGAAAATTTTGCTTCGAGCGGCCTTCCCCGAGAAAACAAAGACATCCCCATGAGGTAAATGAAATTCAACTATTTTCCGGTGACAATCTATCAGCGCACCATACTTAGAGAGCCAATCCATCCCGAAAATGATGTCGTAGTCGTTCATCGGGATAGCGATCAGCCTGGCTTTAAGATCTTTACCTTCAATAATCACCGAACACTCTTCCAACACTTGGTTGGTTCGTGCCGGATCCCCGTGTGGCAAGGTCACTACATAACTACACTCGGATAAGGTAGGAGATATTCCCACCTTCATCACATAATTTGCCGACACAAACGAGTGCGTCGCTCCAGAGTCAATCAAGACAGAAGTGGGTACGTAATAAATTGTTAACGTACCTGTAACCACCGCTGGGTTAGCCTCCGCTTCCTCGTTAGTGAGCGTGAAAACTCGAGCTGGAACAGGCAATGGTCGTACCAGTGCTGGGGTAGGATTCGCAGTAATCTTCGCCTGACACTCTCGGGCAAAATGTCCCGGCTTCCCGCATCGGAAACAGTGGATCACCGGTCTGGCTCCAGGGCCGTAGCAATTACCCAAATGAAGTCGCCCGCAATTCTGGCATTGTGGAGCAAGGTTCGGAGGTCTAACGGGGACGTTCGCCGGTCCTTGATTAGGTCGCGGTCGCCAGTTTTGTTGTCCCTGGCGGTTTCCCGAATGATTAGGCCCTCTCCCAAAAAACTGACGCTTCTTGTCGCCTCCTGGTTGGTTTTCCACCCTTCTTTTTGCCTCGTGCGCCTTTGCGATCCTTGCTTCGGCTAATTCAGCCATAATGGCCCGTTCCGCAACCCGAGCATAAGATATCCCGTGAATTCCTGCCATGCTAACATCGCGATAGACCTCGGGTTTGAGGCCCTCCATAAAGCGCTCGATCTTTAGTTCGTCAGTCAACACCATATGTGGCGCAATCCTCGACAATTGCTCAAATTTGCGGATATATTCCGCGACGGTCATCCCTCCTTGCTTCAGGTTGATAAATTCGTTCATGCGCAATGCCCGCGACGGGGCCGTGAAGTACTTGCCTCGAAAGACCTCCTTGAATCTCTCCCACGTCATTGTAGTAGGGTCCTCCAAAATCTTGACGGTGTCCCACCAAAATCGGACATCCCCTCGAAGCATGAAAACCGCACATAGGACCTTCTCTTCCTCCGGTACTCGGCTATAAAGGAACATATCGTCTAGCGTGCGCAGCCAGTCCTATGCCATAGCAGGGTCGATAGCATCCTCAAAGGTCGGGGGGTTTAGTTTACGAAAACGATCCCCAATAATTTCGACTCGTTCACGCGGTGGGGATTGATGATTCTCCGACGAGCTCTGTCGGTGAATGAGCTCATTGATCTGATCCGACTGACGTTGGATCAGCTCGGTTAGCCTAAGTATAGTAGCGTCTTGTTCGCTCGGTTAGCCTAAGTATAGATTCGCCAATATATTCTCTACGACCCCTCGGCATTTTATCAGGAATATCTACAATCATTTAAAGCACGCAAACACGTCACTAAACTACATAATTACGCAAAACTTTAAAACTTACAGGTAGGGCTAGTTCTCCAGGCTTCCGAGCAGCAGTACATGGACAGTGTACAGAATCTTAATACCTAAGCTCTGATACCACCTGAAGCGATCCCCATTTTCTGAAGATAATTAGTGGCGGATTTTTCGCAACGAAAGCTGCAGAAAACCCATTTTACAAAAAAGACATTTTTTTTTCATAAAAATATTTCACATAAATATTTTAAAACATCGTAAAAAGGGCTAGCGTTTCCAAAAGTCAAAACAGCCTAACAACGCTCCACAGGTCTTCATCCATGTACCGCTCCGCTCTCGAAAACCCATGGAGTCACCGCCGCCAGTCCATCTCAATCGCGACGTTCATCGACGTCGGGTTCAGTCATACCTACAACACGCAAACAAATGAGCAACTGCCCAGTAGGTAAAACATGCATGAATGCAATATGCGCTCAAATCCCATCCCAACTCATCTCACAATAAATGCACTTCCTATCAAATATAAATCAGGGCCCAAGGTTGGTATAGCCACTTCGTGCGCATAACAAATCAGTAAATCAAATCCCGAGCCAGGAGTTCGCCCCCGGATAGCCTACGCTGTCTACACAGGTCGCTCCTTCCCATGTCCCCTCCGGCTCCGGCGGTGCCCACGCTAGTAGTGTACTCCCGGAGCATCCCCCTGCTAGGTCGCCCCTTCCGCCGATCAGACAGGCTCACGTGCCAACAGGGTACCCCGGGTCGCCCCATGCTAGTCTGCTCTGTCTCGACAATGCACACACTGATAGGGTACCCCAGGTCGCCCCCTACCAAATCACACTGTTAGGTGTACTAATACCAACCTTCAACTCTACAATGAGTCAACCGCCAATATCGGCAAAAATCTACCCCGCTTATCGGCACTATAAAGTGCCACCGTATCAACCCGGTTATCACCTCTCAGACTATGATGAAATGCATATGGCGTGCACATAAAATAAAATGTAAGATATAAGGAACATGCCATAGTTCAAAAAGTAAGGGTCCCATGAAATCGGGGATCCACGCCTTTAGGCAAGCACACACATACAAACAAGAAATTCGGCCTCGACTGTGAGGAAAACCCGCACTTAAGCGCGAGGTGTCCGCGCGCTTGCTCGAGAGACCCGTGCAGTCGCAAAAGGGCGCATGCCAGCCAGAGTGTGCGGCGCTGGCGCCTGCAGCGCCGGCCTGATTGCCTTTGCTCCCGAGGAGCAGGGGAACAGCCCACCATCGCAGGGAGCCCGCCTACATGGCGTGGGACGCCGAGTGTGGGGTGCGCGTACGTTCGCGGGGCGCGAGTACGGCGCTGCGCGCACAGTGCTGCCGTAGCCGCGGCGCTGGGCGTGCTGCCAAAGCGCAGCGTGCGCGCGCGGTGCGGTGCGGGCTGCGGCTGCTGCAGATCAGCGTGCGCGCGCGGCGCTGTGCTGCCGCAGCGCAGCGTGCGCGCGCGGTGCGGTGCGGGCTGCGGCTGCTGCAGATCAGCGTGCGCGCGCGGCGCCGTGCGCGCTGTGCTGCCGCAGCGCAGCGTACGCGCGCGGCAGGTGCAGGGCGCGCGCGACCAAGGCGCACGCCGTGCCTGTTTCGACCCGTTCCGAACTTCTCCATGCAACCTATGTTCTCATTTGATTCTAACATGAACTTATCACATATAAACACTCCAAATTACACGCATAATTATCTGAACTTCGCGTTTGAGTATCGTAGGTGCGTTTCACCTACCTTTCCTCCGAAGATTCGCTAATGTTTCGACTAATTTCGGATCCTCGCACGCGAAATCGCTTTGGACTTCTTTGACCTTTCTTCTTTTCTTTTTTTCCTTTCTTTCCTTCCCTTTCTTTTCTCTTCTTTCCCCACGGCCTTCTCTCGTTTTTTTTTTAAGGTGTGTGCTTGAGTTATATCCTTTCTTCATGCCTAGGAGGTACATATATATATATATAATCATTTGTCTAAAGGTGACATATTGATGATTAAGCTACTAATAACATCCACGTGAACTTTCTTCTTTATTAAGTTTGTTTATTGCACTTAAAATCCTAACTTAATTCCTTATCACTTCTTAGTTCCTTTATTATAATTATTTTCCTTACCCAAAAGTTTTCTAATTTTTTAATTTTGGTCCTTAAATTTTCGGCTCCCTTCCAAAATAATTATTTAAGCTCCTTTTCGAAAATTACAACTTAATTTACGTCGTAATAACTTACATAAACCCCGATTAAATTTTTACGGGTATTATACATGTATAGTCCACCTCAAAACTCTGTAGAAGCTCCAATGACTAGCTTCGCCGTCTACGTGAGTCACGTATCACTTTCACCTACAACACATGAATTATATGTGCAAGAAGCTCTGTAAGCGAAAATCATGCATGTTGTGCAAATCCTTAGCACATCTACGTGTGATTCGACATCTCAATGTGACTCATCACTCTTCTCTCATCTATCTGGCCCGTGGCTATAGTACTATGCACTACCAAGAGCTCAATAATTAAATGACGGTAGCCTACTCTGGGAGCCTAAGCTAGGGTTTTCTAGGTTGCTCCTTCCCAAGTTGTCCCTTCTGGCACGCGATTACCCACGATGGTAGCCTACGCTAGGTTTCCCTACGACGCACCCTCCGGGTCGCACCCTCCAGGTTGCTCCTACCGCAATAATATTGCAGTTGCCTACTCCAAGTGGCCTACGCTAGGTTTTCCTTGGTTGCTCCTTCCCAGGTCGCCCATTCTGCCTCAACATGTGATGGTGGCCGTCGCTAGGGCTCTCTACCTCAGGCTACCCCTAACCAGGAAAACCCTTCCGTCGATGGTGCAATAGTAATTAACCCCTAGAGATGCCAATCGACACATGTACCTCGCTTTCTAAAAATCAGGACAATGCATCCTACCTCTTGACAACACTCACAACTATATATTTACGTGCAAATTCTGACAAATGATATGCTCATGAATTCACGTACCTCATATGCAACTTAACAGGAGATAACGGCCTTGCAGAATAATCATCGAATCATCAAAGCATGTGTATTATAAATACCGAATAATATGTGTGATGCGTTCAAAAATGGCCCCTCCGAAGTACGCGCAGTTCTCCGCCTTGAAGGTAGTTAGAAAGTGGCGGTGAGATTTTTGGGGAGATAAGATTGCACGGGATGCCTTCGTTAGTGACCCTGAGATAGAGAGAAAATGGTGAACTAAGGGTAGACGCCGTTTCGGAGACGCCACTCTGACGCTCAAGTCAATTTCGTATAAGGCTTAAAGTGAGATCAAAGTGCCATACCTGGACCTTTCGGAGCACCCTTGTTATATATAAGGACGGAGCCACGATTGCCATGTCCGTCCGACACTAACTACCCACGTCGACGCCTTATTCTCGTCTCCCACGCTCATGTTGCGATCTTATATTTTCCCATGTCCCCCACTTCTTCGGACGTAGATGGCAGTTTCTCGTCGAATGTTAAAGGCCCTCCGGGTTAGGCGGGCTCGAGAATCGCCCTTTGGAATTCCCAATACCTTCCTAAAGATCCGAGCGACCCTTTCGCTAACATGCCTTAGAGCCTTCATTAATGCCTCCCTCGGCCCAGGAGTTATTTGGTCCGTCGACGTCCTCCCTATTCTGAACTCTCGTAGACACCCCCTGTCAAGGTAAGGGAGCCTGTTTGAGCAGTCTTCCTCAGCCTAAAGTTGGGTCTCTGCGTCATTTCTTCCGAAAGGGAGCACCTGAGCACTACATTTATGCCATAACGTATGGAAAAGGGCTTAAAAGTCCCTCCCTCCTTGTTACCGGCAAATTACAGGATATTTAACCGTTGTCCGAAAACCCGAGGGGTAACAGTAGTCCCCCCCCTCAAATTGTCTAAAAAGAGTGTGACAAGTTTTAGGCGTAGTGAGGTAGAATATCCCGAGCGCACTCTCTCCGAGGAGGGGGGTTCCATGACCAAGATATTTTCCCTCGGTCCCGGGGCGTCTCCTAGGAGAATAATCATTCCCCACGCATCGTGGCCCTTTCCTAGCCTAGCACGTATCTTCTTTCTCTGAGCGGGAATTTCATCGCCCATTCCTTGATTGTCGCGCAAGTCCTAACATGATTAAACCCCTGGACGTCTTGTCGCCTCTACTTCCTTCAAGTGACGATTAGTGTGCGCCTACACATGCGTGTATATATATGCACCCACGCTTTTCCTTTCTTCCTGATCACTCTCTATGCATGTCTACTCTCTCTCTGGTACCTCTCCTTCTATGGACCCCTCTTTTCCACCGCGTCCTTCTCATATTTCTTTTCCTCCGCGATCTTCACAACCACGACGCAGGAAGAAAATTCCCGTGGACTTTACCAATTTCGATGCTCATAGTTTTGCCCACCTTGATGAATTTGAAAATGAATCCGATTTTGTGAAAGCCCATACAAAGTGGGTTTTTCAACTTGTGAGGCGTACAGGGAGGAGCATGAACTCCCTTGGCAGGAGACAAAGGTGTCTTCTCTCTCGGCTCACAAATTCCTGGCATCAGAGAGAAGGTTGGGATGTCCGAGGATTACGAGATTAGAATCCCTTGGGGTTACCGAAGGGGCGAGTGGTCCTCCCGAGGGATTTCACACAATTTTCATCGATCAACTGGACATGGGCCTCTGTTTCCCAATCCCCTCTTTTATAATCGTCGTCTGCAATTACTTCTGCATCTCGACCTCTCAGCTAGCCCCGAGCTCTTTTAGCTTACTCTTGTCTTTGGCGATCTTCTCAATTTCCATAAGTTGCCCGTTTCCCCACCTTTGATAGCCTCCTTCCATAAATCGAAAAGAACAAGGGAATTTCTTTTTCTCTTCCTCTTTCCCCATAGAATTTCTCGTGGGTTATCCCACTTCTCACACGGGACGGGCGACTAGATTTTTCCACGTCCGATCTCCTCCCGAGAGTTCCGAGAACGGCATGCTCTCCGAATGGGCCGACTTTGCTCTTGTCAGCCCTCCAGCCCCCAAGTTTCTCTAGTTAGTGGAGAAGTACATGGAGACATTAGAGTGAAAGAGCTTCCATGCTCCCGAGCTTATCAAAGACGATCTCCTCTGTTATTATGGCTTCTGCTCTAAGGGGGTGCCGATGCTCGGGAGCATAGGTATGATCGATCGCGAATGTCTTTTTTGGTAACCTTTTCAGGGTTCTGATTATTATTTTCTCTCAGAATCCAGGATGAACCTCGCAGACATCATCGCTCTCCAGAAGAAAATGGGGACCAAAGCAGTTGTTGCTCCTCCTCCTTCCTCATCAAGTCTAGCTGCTTCCGCTAGGGGCAAAAGCAAACTGAAAAATCTCATGCACTTCTCGGCTAACAGGAAACCTACGCCCAAGTGGCGTGTTCCTGCTCCGGAGGGTCCTTCCTCCAAGAAGGCAAAGGCAACCCCCAAGTCCCGAGCGCAGTGGCGACCAGTGATCCGCCCTCGAAAGCCTTTCCCCTCGAGCAGCAAGCGTTCTTCAACCGTCCCCGAGCTCAGGACTGCATTGGATTCCTGAAAGATTTCCCGAATAAGGCGAATCGGAAACACGTTGAAAAGATGTCAACCAAGGAATTCTGCGAGTTCCTGTACATTGACAGTCTACAGAACCTGTGACCGAAGCTCTGATACCACTATGTCACGACCATCCCAAACTCACCCGAAAATATAGATAACATGATTTTTGTTTGTGCATGACTTTATTTAACACTTCTCTAAACCCTCTGAACTTATTAAATAAAAACTCAAAATCACGAATATTTTAAAACCAGTAAATAAAACCACTCATTTCTTAACTTCCTACACAAACACGAACGAATCGACTTGACTCGACTTGACTTTTTGTTTTATAAAACATAAACTCGACACACTTCACAATATCATACAGATCTAGACTCGACCACCAGACATATATATATATATATATATATATATATGTATGACTCTTTATGACATGCAACGAAAGAAGACTCTAATGCCTCACAGGTCGTCATTCATATACAGTTTATCTCAAAAGCCTGTGGAAGCTTCAACGACCAGCACGTCAGTCATGCAATATCATCACCTTCACCTACAACGCATGAACTAAATTAGCTAGAAGTTAGGTATGCAAATTCTCAATCCATCTACGTGTGACTCAGCATCTCAGACTGATCACTCCCCTCTCCTCTATCTGGGCCCGTTGCTAAAATACTACGCACCACCAGAGCTCAATAAATAAAATGAAAATGGCCTACGCTAGGTTTTCCTAGGTCACACCCTCCAGGTCGCCCCATCCAGGTCGCTCCTACTGCAATAATATGGCAGTGGCCTACTCCTGGTAGCCTACGCTAGGTTTTCCTAGGTCGCTCCTTCTCAGGTCGCCCCTTTTGCCTCAATATGGGACGGTGGCCTACTCCGGGTGGCCTACGCTAGGGCTCTCTACCCTAGGTCGCCCCTACCCAGGTCGCCCCTTCCGTCGATGGTGCAATAGTAATTAGCCCCTAAAGGTGCCAATAGTCGGCACATATACATCGCTCTATGACAATCATCACATGACATATTAATACTCGACAACCCCGCTAAATATATGTGTACGTGTATATGCTGATGATGATATGCTCATGAATTCACGTACCTCATATGCAATATCAATTAACGGGAGATAACAACACCAAAGAAAATCAGGGTATTCTTGGCTGATGGGGTATACTACTAGGTTCCCATATAGTGAGGTTGTATGGAATCGGTACAATATAGCCAAACACTCTCTGATTGCTTGGCTCATGCTCCATAAGAAGCTGCTCACCAGTGATCGGCTGCGTTCTTGGGGATTGTCTGTGCAGAATGCAGATTATGCTTGGCTCAGGAAGAGAATCTAGAGCACAATTTTTTTTAGTTGCAGCTATAGTAAAGAAGTCTTGAAGCAAGTGTTTGCAGGTTTGAATGAAGTGAGAGTTCCAACAGAGTTCAGGTTGTGGACTTCTTGGGCAAGGAGGTTGGCTAGAGGGCGCAAGGTGCACAACAGGGTGATCATTGCTTGCGTGACGGCAGTGATTTATTTTGTATGGAGGGAACGAAATAATAGAGTCCATGGTGCGGATGCTACCTTGACACCGTCGGGAATCACCTGCCTAATCAAACGATAGCTGAAGTGGAGATTGACTAATTGCATGGGAGAGCGGCAGAAGGAACAGAGCAGGGAATTGATTGAGAGGCTAACATGAGGCTCTTCGTACCTTGTAAAAATGAGAAGTGAGGGTTCAAGGAGTGATGCTAAAAGTACGTTGTAATCAAACATTGACCTCTGTGGTAATTAAGTTTTCTTACCAAAAAATAAAATTAAAAAAAAAATAAAATAAATTTTCTTCTGTATCAAAAACAAAGGACACTCGTAAAAAGAGAGTTGTTTCTAATTTTATGTTGTTGCTTCAACTTATGCTTTAAAATCTATTAATTTTGAAAGCATAAATTTTAAAATCGGCTCCACTTCCAAAAACAAAATCTATCATTCTAAGACAAATGCGAGTCTTCAGTCTCGTAGGAGACAATATCCGGCTATTAAGCAAGCTTATAGCTCGATACACTCTTGCCCTCATCTAAGGTACCCAGTTCAAGTACACTCGGCTAAACACCTTAGGAGACTAGCTAGAGAACAGATTTTCTCATGCAAGACTGATAAGACATTTGTCCGAACTGAAACTAATCTCCCATGTAAGGTTCACCCTCAACGGGTTCCCAAGACACTATCTAGGCCAACGCAAGCCAACAAAGCCAAATTGCCTAAAGAGGTACCACTTAAACCAACTACTTCTAAGTTGGTTTGGGTACCTGAGAAAACCAATGGTTTAAGAACAAAAAATGAACAAACTTTACCTACTAAATCTGCTAATCCGAGAGGACTCATTCATAAGTGGGTACCTAAGTCTCTCTAAAATCTTTCTGTATCTAGATTTCGGTTGCTCCACACACATGACGAGAAATCAAGAACTGTTGAGCAACTATCAAGACCGATACAACGGAAAAGTCAGATTCGGCAACAATGATTCAGCTCCAATAATAGGCTTTGGAGATATCCTTCTGAAGAATCTGACAATGAAAGATGTCTCTTACGTCCAAGGTCTTAAACACAACTTGTTCAGCATAGGATAATTTTGCGATAAAGGGTTTCAAGTGGTGTTTCTAGCTGATCAGTGCCGAATCTTAAATAGTCAGAATCAAGAACTTCTTATAGGATCTCGAAGATCTAATCTATATACCATCAATCTGACAACAGTACGACCTTCGACAACTATTTGCCTCATCTCATATACTACAATCAAGCGGAACAGCTTATGGCATCAACTTCTGTCTCATCTAAATCTCAAAGCTCTTCACAAGCTCTTTGCCAAAAAGTTGGTCAACGGTCTACCAACTACTTCCCTTTATCAAGAGCATCAATGTTCGGCTTGTCAAATGGGAAAAATGAAGTGAGCGTCACACAACTCAAGCAATTAGCTTCCACATCTTGACCTTTGGAAGTACTCCACATGGACCTTTGTGGACCAATGCGTACACAAAGTATCAACGGTGGTAAGTATGTGCTAGAATTGTCGACGATTATTCCCGCTACACTTGGGACAAGATTTCTCCGAACTAAAGATGAGACTGGAGACTTGATAATGAGCTTTGTGATACAACTCAGAATCTGCTGCAAAAGAAGATCCAAGTAATCAGGACTGACAATGGGACTGAATCCAAGAATCAGCGTCTCAGCAAATACTATTAGTCACTTGGAATCATTCAACAATTTTCAGGCGCTAAAATGCCTCAACAAAATGGCGTCGTAGACCGGAAGAACCGGACTTTAGTTGAAAATGCAAGAACAATGCTAATACATTCCGGTCTCCCTCACTTTCTATGGGCTGAAGCAATGAGTACAGCGTGCTTTATGCAAAATCGGACGATTATTCACAAACACTTTGAAAAGACGCCGTACCAGATAATAAATCAAAGGATTCTGGATATCTCTTTCTTCAAAGTCTTCGGGTGCAAATGCTTTATGTCCAACGATCGAGAGCATCGAAGCAAGTTCGACCCTAAAGCATATGAAGCCATCTTTGTTGGATATTCTTCAACTTCAAAAGCATACCGCGTCTATATCAAGTCTTCTCGTACAATTTTAGAAAGCTACAATGTCACTTTTCAAGAAGTGACCGACTTGGCTTCTGAACAACACCGTTCAGAACCCGAGCTTATAGGCATGTTGGCACAAAGTCAACAAATTCCGACATCTACCTCATCGTCAGAAGAAGCAATTCCCGCCTATTTGGAAGATTTGGATTTTCTATTTGAATATTTTTATTGGACCGAGTCTCAAATGCCTGCTTCGTCTCATTATATACCAAGCAGCGCACCTTCTCCTTCTACGGTGGAAATTACAATTGAGATTCTCAACCCTCAAACTCCAACAAATGTCCAGATTCTCCAAATTCTGAATCTTCAACTAGTGTTGCAGCTCCTACTAATGCCGATGCGGAATTCCTTCCAATTCAACTTCAGAAATGAATTTTCCTATTACGAATGATCAGCCTATCAATTCAGGATGTCTCGACCTACATATCAACGATGAATCTACTTCGGTTCTTCCTCATGAACACAAGTGGACTCGAGCTCATCATGTCGATCAAATAATTGGTGATCCTTCAAGTGGAGTACGCACTAGGACATCTACACAAATGAGACTATTCACGTGCTTCTTAAGCCAAAACGATCCACTTAAGGTAGCTGAAGCCCTTGAAGACATGGATTGGTGATCGCAATGCAAGATGAACTCAACCAATTCGAGCGTCTACGAGTTTGGACACTAGTTCCTCGACCGCATGGCAAAACAATTATAGGAACTAAATGGGTCTTCAAAAATAAGAAAAACGAGAACGGTGAAATAATCAGTAACATATGACGACTCGTAGCCAAGGGGTACAATCAACAAGAAGGCATCGACTACGACGAGACTTATGCCCCTGTTGCTCGTATCGAAGCTATTCGATTATTTTTGGCATACGCAGCTCATAGAGACTTCAAAGTTTATCAAATGGACGCAAAAACCGCCTTTCTCAACGGCGTCTTAAAAGAAGAAGTCTATGTCGCTCAATCGGACGGGTTCGTGCACGAAAATCATCCTGATTATGTCTATCGATTGGCTAAAGCTTTATACGGACTCAAACAAGCCCCTTGTGCTTGGTATGATGTTCTGAGCGAAATTCTAGTAATGTCCAACTTTATAAGAGGAACAATCGATACAACACTATTAATCAAAAAGCAAGGCAAGGACTTGATGATCGTTCAAGTTTACATCGATGACATCATCTTTGGCTCGACAAATGAACGTCTCTGCCAGAAATTTGGTGATCTGATGAAGACTAAATTCGAGACGAGCTTAATGGGAGAACTCCAATTCTTTCTTGGACATCAAGTCAAGCAACTCGACGATGAAATCTTCACCAGTCAAACCAAGTACATAAGAGATATTCTGAAGAGATTTAACCAAGACAAGAGCACACCTATGTGTACTCCCATGTCAACAAACTGTAAATTGGATGATGATTCTTCTGGCAAGGCAGTCAACATCACAAGTTATAGGAGCATCATTGAATCTCTTCTTGACTTAACGTCAAGCCACTTGTCTTTGTGCTCGTTTTCAAACTGACCCGAAGGAGTCCCACATGCACGCGGTCAAGCGAATTCTACGCTATCTCAAAGGAACTCACAACTTAGGGTTATGGTATCCAAAAGACACTGATTTTAGATTAATTGGCTATACTGATGCTGATTATGCAGGTTGTCGAATGGACAGAAAAAGCACGTCTGGCGGAGCACAATTTCTCGGGATAAGTTGGTCTGCTGGTCCTCAAAGAAGCAGAATTGCGTGTCAACGTCGATGGCCGAGGCGGAGTACGTCGCGACTGACATTTTGCCCACAATGTCTATGGATGCGGACGCGACTACAGGTTTGAATTTAATGACATTCCCATTTACAGTGATTCTCAAAGTGTTATTGCCATTACTTGCAATCCTGTACATCACTCACGCACGAAACGCATATATATTCGCTATCATTTTATAAAAAATCATGTAGAAAAAGGCACTATAGATATGTATTTTGTTAAAACGGACCTTCAACTTGCCGACTTATTCACTAAGGCATTGGATGAAAAATGATTCCAATTCCTTATTGCTAAGCTAGACATGTTGAATCGCAATTCACATGCTCTATTATGTTTTTGTATGATACTCTATGTGCTTCTTGATTTTCCTTTCTCTATCTTGCGTGATTTTATCTTTCAAATTTTTTTATATAGACAAAAAGATAAATAAAAATAAAAATAGTATATAATAATAATAATAACATAAACTAAAATAAAAATGTGGGATGACGATAATTTTATCTATTTTGATTTACTCACAAAAATATTCCTTCGATATACGCTTAGTTCTTTGCTTAAAAATTCATGTGACATTCTCTTATTCAAAGAGCTTCGTTTGTTTCACTAGACACAAAGCCATATCATATATGTGATAATTTGAGCCTCAATATTTTTTTTGAGTGTGTCACATTTCAAATGACTGTCCTTTGATTTGTACTTCGTAGCCTCATACGTTCTTTATGTTAGTTCGTCATGAAAATGATAAGGGCAATTAGGAAAATCCTCACTTGGCCCAAATTATCAATCCTTTACTATTTCCTATAGTAATCCCCTTTGAGCCTTCTCCAACATTATTTTTCTTTTGAAAGCCGATCAAGCCTTCAACCTTATTCCAAAGTTTTGGGGTTGCTCAATCAAGAAAAAGAGGGGGAGAAAAAAAGATGCACATGATGAACTTCTCCCGATCATTATAAAAGAGAAATATGGATCTCGCTGTGAACTTCTCCTAGATAATCTCGTATACTCATAGAAGAGAAGCACCTCGAAGTGAACTTCTCCAACGATAATCTAGATCTTATATCGAGAAAACGAGAAGAGGAGCACGATCTTGGGTTCGAATTCCATAACTGTGAAACCTTTAAAAGGGACACGGTGTCGGCCCAAGAACGAAAGAAAATTTCATCTCTCAAAGCCTCGTAAAGAAGAAAAGACTCATCTTGAGCACGTGCAGAAGAAAAAGGATCAGAAATGAATTTCAAAAGGGGCCCTGGAATTGAAGAAATTTTAAGCTCACTAATCCTAAAAATATCCTACCCTTTTAGTCAGAGCATAAAAATAATAAGCCCTTCAAAGTCCATTTGATTCAAAATGATGGACTTTCACTTGGTAAGTTGATTAAATACGCTACGATAACAAATTAATGGATAAAATTTTGTCGTATTAAGATGAGTGATATATCTACTAATTTCCATGATTAAAATAAATTGAGTGCTATGAGCGAACCTTGCGAGAGTTGTCAAAATGATTCATACTATGGTCTTAGAATATTAGTTTAGTTACATGATTTGATGGCAAATTATTATTCTATATATCATATGAAATTTTTGAGTGATAATGTTCAAAATGGACAATCTGACCCTAAAACAAAAATATTTTCGCACATTTGAAATGCATTAATACATGCATTGGTTCGGATTTAATAAAATACGAAATTTTGAAAAATGCAAAATTTTCATAACATGATTAGAGGATCATGAATCTATGTGGAATTGATTAAATGAGTTATTTGTGTTCATATCGTAAATTTTCATACGCATAATTGTGTTAAATATGTGCTAAATTGCCGAAAAGTTCAACGTGCATTTGTTGAGGGGGAGTTTATAAGAAAATTTATTTTTTATCTCCTAAATAATTTACTTGCAATCACGACTTCTAATGTTTCTCTCTAAGTGTCACAGAGTATTTCGAGCTCATCCGAGGAGTCAAGTGTTGAATTTCATCACAATTGGGAGATAATTGCATTTATTTCAGAAATACAGGGAGCTTTATGGTTTTTTTTTTTGTTTTGGGTGCAAAAGTAAAAATATTAAAAAAAAAATTTCGTTAACCAAACCTGATTTTTAACGAAAGCCCAAAAGAATTTTTCACGGCCCAAATCCCTTGAACTTTACCTGATCGAAAAGTAATAATATACCTTTTTCGATCGAAAAACTCTTTCTCACGCAAACAGACCGATCGCAAAACTTTTCGTATTCTCAAACGCTTCAAACGGCGATTTTAAAACTTTCTTAATGGTCACCGATTTTCTGTCAAAAATTGTCGCATTTGAAGGTAGAATCCGGTTTCGGCTCTTATTTCTGTTCCGAAACACACTAATCACGACAATTTTTCAAAATCATTCGTAGACATTTTTCAACTTCGCGACTTTTTCGACTGACACCTCTTAAGATCTCAGAATTAATGTGTTTAGATTTGACCATTTTGATTAAAAGCATGATATTTGGATTCTCAACCGATTTCTGATCACTACGAGTCCAGTTTAACTCACGATTTACCTAGAATTGTCATTTACCTTTTTACGCATTTACTGTTTGATTTCAAATTTTTTCGATCGAAAACAGTCTTATCGCAAACAGTGTCATCGAAGAACTTTAGTTTTCGTTCAATTTTATTCGATCGCAAAACTCAGCAGCGAAAACCTTATGTTTTCGATATGTTTTTATTCGATCGTAAAACTTAGCGGCGAAAATTTTAGTTTTCGATAAAAATTTATTCGATCGCAAAAATAAGCGTCGAAAACTTTAAGTTTTTCGATACATTTTTATTCGATCGCAAAACTACGCGGCGAAAAACCTATGTTTTTCGACAATATTTTATTCGATCGCAAAATTACTCAACGAAAAACTTTAGATTTTGATAAGTTTTTATTCGATCGCAAAACTTAGTGTTCGAATAAATTTTCGGTCGAATAAAATCACATTGTAAACACTTAGAAAAAAATTCAAATTTTTTTTCTAAATCTCTCGATATGCACTTAAACACTTAGAAAACAATTTCAAATTTTTTTTCTAAGTCATTTTCTACACACATAAACACTGTTAGCGTCTTAACAACAATTTAAATTGAAATTTTTTAATTTTTTCCACATTCAAAATTGCTTAGTACAATTTGCATATGATTATTTCAATCTAATGAATTTTATTCATATTTGTTTTTTTTTACAGAAATGGCTCACCAACAGTACTCCTTCATCTACCCTTCCGATGGTTGGTTGTCAGTCCACGATAACAACTACCAACTGGACCTAGCCACCTTCTGGTGCCCCGATGAAGTCATCATTGTCATACTCAAAGGACATCCTATGTGGCCAGCTCTCACCATGACTGCCTCAGTGCAAAGCAGTTCTGGGGATGCAAGAAGATCTATGTCGTGGGTGATGGCGTGTCTTACACAACAAAGATAAAACAGACACACGTTATCCTCAACAAAAATCTACTGGCCATGGTGCTTGATCTACCGCATCACGAAGTTTACGACCCACTTCCGAAAGATGCGGTGATCATAGAAGACATGCTTCGGATGGGATATAAGCCACCGCTGATCAAATTGGCAAACTTCCAGAACAGCGGGATCCCACATCCATGGAGGACATTATTCGGAATCATCAACAAATTTCTCTCCCCGAAGCACTCCGAATTCGACATGGCAAACGGGAACATTCTCAGAATCTTCCACGGAGTCTTCTTCTCGAAAAACTACGACGTGACCCAGCTAATCTGGAACGATCTAGCGGACAAAATACGTTAAAGAGAAACAAAGTCGAAGGCAAAATTTATGCTTTACATGCGGTGGTTCCCGATGCTGATCTCCCACCTGATGGAAGTACATCAGAGATCCCTCGTCTGCCACCCGTCGGAGGATACATACCGCCGAGGCTGCGGTTCTTCCACAACCCCAAGCCGTCGGATCTGGCGCTCCAACCGATGTTGATACCGTTGGAGCTGCTACGCATAGATGATCCCACCAACATGGCCTACCAAGACTATTTCCAAAACAACTCGATCACGGAGGCAATGGTACGGTCCGTCAATCCGGCTCTGATGCCTTCCCGATGCGAATCCCCGGTGGAGACTCACGAGCCCGAAGCTGCGGCTCAGGAGATAGAAACACCGGCCATTGAGCTCGAAGGTGTCACTCGTCAACCCACACCTCAAGCTGAATCTCCTCAAGCTGAATCTAATGAGGAGTGCAAACTACAAATAAGGGGCTCACGCAGACAACAAATCTCTGCCCATCTGCATTTACCTCTACACCGACGGCTTCGATGTTATCTCCTCCACCGCCATCGGTACAGACGACAATACAGGTTCCCATTGAACATGTTCCAACATCCATTGAGATGATACTAAAGTATCATCTCAAGGATTGGATGGAAGCTCCGTTGGAACCCCCGACATCTTCGGAGCAAACAATGGGCCAACCCATCGAAGTGATGACAGTGTTAACGGATGTCCTTGGACGTTCTGGGAATCACAAGTCCTATCATAGGCGGCACGTCAGGGATATCCTCTGACGTTGTGACAGTGGAGCGCCTTCCTGGCTCCACTAAGGCGGCACCCATGATCGTGACGGAGCCGAGACTGCAAGAAGCCCTTTCAACAGCCATAAACTCCCTCGAAGATCGGCTGATGGAACGGATACTACACGCCATCGAGACTTCCCGACGGGATACCGAGAAAGCACCAGTCTCAGCGGCAGCTCCCTCCGAAACTCACTCCCAACCCATCTCCTCACCACCACTAACATACACACTCCCATCCAACCTACCTTAACCACCCCAACCCAATCCCATCCAACCTACCTTAACCACCCCAACCCAATCTCCTTCCCTCATCAACCCATACACAATACCAATAACCCAACTTCACGACATACTTATATCTCGCCTACTAGTCCTTGAGACAAAGACCCTTGCTGAGGAGAGTCTCTACCGTCGGCTAATATATGAACCCGACCCGCCTGCTCACACGTTGCCGCGAAGGAAGCTCCCGCACGAAGCAAAGACATGACGATCCCGATGATCCGGATCGTCATGAGGGGGAGAAACGGCAAAAGACCACAAGAAGTGGCCGTGGTCAGAGTCGAAAAGGCGAGAACTACAACTACGAACTCCTTGAACTGCTAGAGATGATTAGGCACCGAGTCGACACCCCTCCTCGCTTATCAAAGGGGACTGTCAGAATCGAGACGCCGTGGGAGAACGTACCGATTGAAGTTTCGTTCCTTGAAGACATAAGGAAGCAGATTTAGAGGGCTCCAAACCGGATCAAGAAGCTAGATGAGCTTAACTTACGGGGCATCTCTCACTGGGAAGAAAGAAAGAAGATGGAGCACATCTTCATGTTGACCTACCTCGGTCCGGATCGAAGTGGCATCCCAACGGATCAGCTTAGAAGAAATTTCAGGGACAAGCCACCGATCCTCTACTCGTGGGTGTATCACACATGATTGAAAGCTATCCAGCCCCGATCTACCATATCGAGCGAGCGGACAACAACCACACTCGAGAGGAGATAGACAAAAGCTATCTGCCGTTTCTTTCCAGACGAAGTATATCGTTTGTTCCAGATGTATAAGTGAAAATACCAGACACCTACTGGTTACATCAAGAAGGAAGGACTCGAGGGGTTGAAAAGATTCATGGTGCAACAGATCGAGTTCCACACCGCACACGGCCTTCAAATCGCCGTGGAAAATAACATGAAGAAGGTCAACATGGAGTAGCTGCTCATGAAAGGCTTCCCGCTCAGTGACAGAGAATTATATCTTCAAGAAGCCAGGCCTTGCCATCACATATCCGAATCCAATTATTGGAAAGACGAGAGCGCTGATGAAGTCTGAAGTACACAAATTCTGTGACGGGACGTTGAAGCTCGTAAGGAAGAATATCGAGAAGAGGTTAGTGGAGATCAATGAAGAAACGATCTTCGAGGACCTTGGAGAAGAAGAGGCCCCGCTCCTAAATGAGCTTCTAGACGCCATCAATGAAACAATGGAGCTAAGGAATGTTGTCCGACAATACAAGACATCATTGGGATTGAGGAGGTCCTTCTACGCCCGACAAGGCTGAACAGCAAACAAGCACAAAGGGGGAGATTTAAGAAACGTAGAAATTGTGTTTTGTTTATTAGTTATCCTTGTAATTAGGGGCATAGCTCATATTTTTGTTAGTGTAGGAGTAGTTAGTAAATATACCATGTATAGAGGTATATATACAATGTACACTACAGAAATCAATACACAAGAATTTCAGAAAATTAACAAAACAAAGAATTCACATTTAGAGAGAGAAATACAATCGAGAACTTCCTCACTCTAAACACATTTTCTCTCTCCCAATCTTCAAACGTGATATTCGACCGAAAGTAAGTTTCGAGAATTCTTATTCGAATATCTAGAATTCATGCTTAGATCGATCGTTAGTTGTTTAATTAGAACCTAACAATGACTGGTGTACCCCCAAGGTGAAAACCTAGGTTGAAACATGTGCATTTTTTTTACATGAGTTGCACAATCAAGTTGTTCATATCATTCGTTGACTTTACACTGCCCAGTCTTGGAATTCTCTCATTCGGGTGTGAAATCGGTTCATTCACGTAACCCTTTACCTAGAAGCCTGCCAGGAGCCTCTCATTGTTCGTGCACGTCTCTGGCACCGGCAATCACTTTCCGCCCTCGTTGGCCCTGGGTGTCACATCAGGTATCACTTTTTATAACAGAAATGTTGTACAAATTATATGGGTATCGATTTTAGACGTTGTCTTCTTTCAAGTCTCAAATGCTGTGGAAACTTGAGATAATCTGTTTCTAGGCGTGTATTTATAAGCTACTTTCCAAAAGGTGATTTTCGATACCTACAAAGCAAACGAGAGAATAATCGAATACCTTCAGGATACAAAGAAACACGTACTACGCTTTTGCTTTAGCGGAGTATGCACTGAATACTTTTGGTGTGTGTGGACAGACTTGATTACTTGTAATTGTATCCCTGCAGAAGACAAAATTGAAGTATTTATAGTTGCAGAGAGTTGCCTCGAATCGATGCATCTATTCGCCTAAGGCTATCTCCGAAATTCATATCTCTTTGAAGAGATATGAACATGAAAAGATATCTCTTTTCATTGAATTGTTATACCACTTCACTATGTGGTCCCTTTGAATAGATATGACTTTTTATGAAGTGTTACAACGCTTCAATATTTATTTTCTACTAAGGGTTATGATTGTTCATCGAAGTGGTACAACACTTTGTTATTTATTTTCTTTATTCTGAAAATATCCAACAATCCACCACCATTTTCAATATAAAGGAAACTCTCTTTACCTATAAACAAACCTGTAAATCTCATGTATAGGGAGTGGTGTTCCAAAGGATTTGAATCAATACTTTAGCGAAAGCTCAATACAAGAGGTCCGAGTAAAATGGTGGATATAGCCTTGAACCAAATATTCATACTGACAACCTGTAGAGTCGATCACACAATCGATTTATTACACCGCCAGATATTCATTAATAGTAACACATTGTTGGCCTTGTGTCTAGTATGCTTCATGATTGTGTCAGAGTCAAGCTCTTGAACTTCTTTTAAGCGGCCAAACTTTTACACTCACATAGGTAGATCTATCAAGATATCCCCGTCGTTCAATATCCGACAAAATTAGTGTATAGCCTATAGACCTATTAAGAGATTAATCTCAACCTAACCTTTTTACTAACGCGCAACAAGTGCTACTTAACCTTGGGATGCATAATATATTGTAGCACTTCAAATCACGCTGATGATGTACTTTAAGACATTGAACTCGAGACTTGATGGTATATCAAGTGTCGAGTTGAGGTTCCACCATGTGTGACTTTGATTTAATGAGCTTGAAACGCATCCCCTTTGACGTCTTATTTACTGCGTCTCGTGACAAAGCTTTTGTCAATGGATCTGCAACATTGTCACTTGATCGTACATAATCAATGGTAATCACACCATTAGAGATTAAATCTCCAACATAACTATGTCGTAGTCCGACATGTCTTGATTTTCCATTGATCACATGATTGTATGCTCTCGCAAGAGTTGCTTCACTGTCACAATGAATCGAAATAGATGCTATCGATTTTTCCAATAATGGCATATAAAATAGTAAATCACGTACCCATTCTGCTTCTTTGCTTGCTAAAGCAAGAGCAACAAATTCAGATGCCCAAGAAATCGCACCTCCACCAAGCATATAGATCCAACCGCTAGTACTTGAATGATCATTACTGCCGGTTATCCAACTAACATCTGAATATCATTCTACAACTGAAGGATATCCACTATAGCATATATTGTATTCCATAGTTTTCTTTACATATATAAGAACTCTCGTGATTGCATGACAATGCACATCACTCGGGTTACTTGTGTATCTGCTTAATTGTCCAACAACAAAAGCTATATCGGGTCTTGTGCATGTCATTGCATACATCAAACAGCCTATCACTTTGGAATACATCAATTGTGATATTGGTTTTCCAGTATGTTTGATCAACTTAATGTTTCGATCAAACAGACTAGATGCGGGCAAACAATCAGAGTGATTAAATTTGATCAACACTTTCGCAATGTAATGAGATTGCGTAAGTGTTATTCCGTCATCTCCTCGTAGGATTTTACTCCAAGCATAACATCGGCTTCGCCCATGTCTTTCATGGCGAAATTATTTGATAAAAATTCTTTGGTTTCTCTGATTTGATCCAAATCAGTACCAAATATTAACATATCATCAACATAGAGACATATAATAACCCCTCTATTTCCATCGAACTTACTGTAGACACGTTTGTCTGCTTGGTTTATTTTAAAACCGTTAGCAAGTATCGTTTGGTCAAACTTTTGATGCCATTGTTTTGGCGCTTGTTTGAGACCGTATAATGATTTTATAAGTTTACATACTTTGTGCTCTTGGCCACGCATATAAAACCCTTGTCGTTGTTTCATGTAAACTTCTGCATCAAGCTCTCCATTCAGAAACGTTGTCTTAACATCCATTTGGTGGATATTAAGTTTATATATCGCTGCCATTACAATTAGCAACCGTATAGTCGTCATTCTCGCCACTGGAGAATAAGTATCGAAGTAATCGATATTCGGTTTTTGACTAAAACCTTTAGTTACTAACCGAGCTTTGAACTTCTCGATAGTACCATCAAGTTTAGTTTTTCTTTTTGAATATCCATTTGCATCCTATAGGTTTTGATCCTAGTGGTGGATCACCAAAATCCACATTTGGTTTCCCAAAATCGAGTCCATTTCATCATTTATCGCTTCTTTCCAGAATGCGACGCCCCGTGATTTCATGGCTTCCTCGAATGTTTGAAGATCAACTTCTGTGTTATAACAAAAGGGACTTGTTGAGTAACACTTTCTCGTGTTCCTTCGACGAGGAACATCAGGAAATTAAAACCGAAATCACGAGCTTTCGGAGCTCGTTTACTTCTACGAATTTCAACATTTGGTTGTTCATCGGTTCGTTTTATGGTGTCATCTGTCAAGATATTTTGATTTACTCTCATGTCCTTAATCTGAGGTATTGGCTTGAACCGTTGTTCATCGAACACGACATCACATGACTCAATTACGGTATTAACCGATATGTAATCATTTTTGGCTCAATAACAAAGAATCTATATGCTTTGCTATTTTGTGCATAACCAATAAAGATACATTCTATTCCTCTTTCTCCCAATTTCTTTCGTTTGGGTCCTGGAACTTTGACAATTGCTCAACCCCAAACCTTGAAATAACTCAAGTTTGTTTTTTTTTTGTTCCATATTTCATAAGGAGTAACCTTGTTCCGTTTATTAGGAACTCGATTTAGGATATGACATGCGTTTAGCAATGCTTCTCCCCAAAAACCAGAATTTGATCCGGAAATTGACATCATAGAATTTATCATTTCAGTTAGTACATGATTTTTGCGTTCAGCCACTCCATTCTGTTGTGGAGTATATGGAGCAGTAGTTTCGTGGACTATACCCGTTGACTCAAAATATGAAGGACTGTAGTATTCACCACCTCTATCAGTCCTTAAACGTTTTATAAATGTTCCACATTTTAATTCAGATTCATTCTTGAAAATCTTAAATTTTTCAGAGCTTCGTCCTTAGAGTGCAATAAATAAACAGAACAATATCTACTGCAATCGTTTATAGAAGTAACAAAATACTTTTTATTTACGATTGATGGAGTGCTATGCAAATCACATACATCGGAATGAATTAAATCTAACACCTTCGAAATTCTATCAACTTTCGGAAAAGAACTTAGACTTATTTTTGTTAACGTGCACGTTCTACATATATTATTTTCAATTTTAACATGCGGAATCAGATTAATTTTCGACATGCACTTACCATTATGAACATGTCCAAATCTGTTACGCCACAAATCAAGAGAATCAACAAATTAAGCAGAAATAATTTTATTATTATTATTTTTGGATATGTTCATCTTGAACATTCCGTTACAGTAGTAGCCCTTTTCAACAAATAATCCTCCCTTCGAAAGTATAAAATTATTTGCTTTGAATACAAGTTTGAAGCCAAATCTATTAAGAACACTACCCGATACTAGATTTTTTCTTACTTCCGGTGCATAGTATACATTATTTAATGTTAACTTTTTCTCGGATGTAAAGTCAATCTAGACACTTCTCACTCGTGGATAGGAACTTTCGTAGCATTTCCCATGCAGAGGACGGTTCCTTCAGGCAAGGATTCCATGTTCTTGAACATTTCTCGATTCTTACAAACATGGCGGGTGGCTCCTGAATCGATCCACCACTCATCGTCATCTTCAATTATATTTATCTCAGATATGACAACAACTAGAGTATCTGCTGCTTTAGAGAACGAGCCATCAGCTTTTCCCTTCTTTAAGAGACAACATTCGTTTTTGTAATGGCCTGGTTTTCCACAGTGATAACAACTTCTGTTGTTATGTTTTTTGCTATTTGATTTCGGTGCATTTTTGTCTTGGAATTTCCTTTTCATCGAAGGTTTATTTCGACTAACATCCTCAACCACGAGTACGTTCGAGTTGGGTTGTTCTTTCTCACTTTCTTGGATTTTCAATTCCTTGCGAAATTCCTCTTCGATTCGAAGAGAATTTGCAAGTTGCTCAAGGGAGATATCTTCCTTCGTATGCTTCAAATTTCTTTTAAAGTCTTTCCACAAAGGGGGCAACTTGTCGATAATATTAGACACAATAATAGTCTCATCCAACCATTTTTATGTGATTAAAATTATTCAACATCCGTTCTCTCTCATGGAGTTGCTCCATTATTGGTCTATTATCCTTCATCTTAAAATTATTAAAGCGCGAGACAATAAATTTCTTACTTGTAGCGTCTTCTTGAAGATATTTCGTCTCCAACTTTTCTCATAATTCCTTTGCGGTCTCTACCGAGTGATATACATCAAAGAGGGCATCGCTCATAGCATTCAAGATATATCCACGTCATATATCATCATCCATATCTCATTTCTGCCTCCTCCTTGTTTCAACAATAGTTTCTTATGGAATTTTAGGTGGCCTTGGAGTGTTGAGAACGTAACTTACTTGAAGCGAAACGAGCAGAAACTTAATTCTCTTCTGCCAGCGTATAAGCTCCCACCATCGAAGCGATCGAGCTTTATAAAATTACTTGCTAATTTTTTGAGTGACACCATGGGAACATATTCACGAAATCACCTTTAGATTGTTGTACAAATTATGTGGGTATCGATTTTAGACGTTGTCTTCTTTCAAGTCTCGAATGCTGCAGAAACTTGAGATAATTTGTTTCTAACCGTGTATCTATAAGCCACTTTCCTAACAGTGATTTTTGCTCTCTACAAAGCAAACGAGAGAATAATTGAATACCTTCGGGATACAAAGAAACATGTATTATGCTTTTGCTTTAGCGGAGTATTCACTGAATATTTTTGGTGTGTGTGGAAAGACTTGATTACTTGTAATTCTATCCCTGGAGAAGACAAAATTGAAGAATTTATAGTTGCAGAGAGTTGCCTCGAATCGATGCATCTATTCGCCTAAAAGCTATATCCATAAGTCATGTCTCTTTGAAGAGATATGGACATGAAAAGATATCTATTTTCATTGAATTGTTACACCACTTCACTATGTGGTTCCTTTGAATAGATATGCTTTTTATGAAATGTTACAACGCTTCAATATTTATTTTCTACTAAGGGTTATGATTGTTCATTGAAGTGGTCCAACACTTTGTTATTTATTTTCTTTATATTGAAAATATCCAACAAGAAATGGATAAATTCTCCTTTAAGTGCTACTCTGAATCTTTGTGACTTAGTTGTTCTATTGAATCAAGTTCTTGGGATCCCGGTCATCATGGTTGGGTTACCATTACAAATATTCTTAGATGGTTGGTTTAATCATTTCCCTTTGATAGTTCATAAAATTGATCTCTAGATATACCTTTGGTAAACGGATCTGCTAGATTATTCTTTAATTTTACATAATCAATCGTGATTATCCTATTAGAGATGTGTTTTAATTGTATTGTGTCTACGAGTATATGGCGATACTTACCATTATACATGCGATTTCGTGTCCTTCGTTGTGCAGATTGGCTATCGCAATAGATCGTAATTGCAGACACCGGTTTATTCCAACAAGGAATGACCTCTCAGAAGTTCTGAAACCAGTCATCTTCTTCTACAACTTTTTCCAGTGCTATGAATTCAAATTTCATAGTGGATCGAGCGATACATGTCTGTTTAGAGGATCTCCATGACACGACAGCTCCACCAACGGTAAATACGTATCCACTAGTGGATTTTGAGTCATAATATCTGATATCTAATTTGCATCACTGTATCCTTCGAATACATCTACATCTAAATATCTCTTAGAAAAGTGGTGTTGTCCTACATCGGTTAATTAAGGCTCTCAAACTCAATTAATAAAAACCAAGAGACAACTTTCTTTCACCAATTGTTTTAGAATGTAGCCCGTCAATTTCTAACATGGTAACTGAGTAGGTTCATTTATTGAACTAAAAAGTATTATAACATTCGAGAAACGAGCTAATTGCTAAAATAGGCATTTGACTAAGTATAAATTGTAAAAATAGGCATTCTTTTATTTTATTTTATTTTTAGAATTAATTTTAACGTGTTCACATATTTATTACAAAAGTAGCCATTTTTTATTTTAGTTTCTTTTAATGAATTAATTTTATAACATGCACAAATTAAAAACAAAAATGAAATAGAAATTAAATAAACGATTCACAAAACGAAAAATGACGGAACTTGATTCTACGTCAGTTTGAGATCGATCCAATCAGAACATAATATTTTGGTCGGAAAGTGGTGAAACCAGCACGGAACCCGAAAATTAAATTATTAAAAAAATCGGTGTCGTAGTAGTTCCACATAACTGCATGCTAATAAAATTAAATAATTTTAATATTATTTTTATAAATCTGTAATATCATATATATTACTATTACAAAAAAAAAAGAAAAATAAAAAAATTTCTGCTATAAAATTTTAAACCGAAAACCAATTCGGTTAAATTTTTAGTACGAACAGAAAAACTCGATTTATGAACTGAAGTTTGATTTTGGCTCAGTTCGATTAGGTTTGGTCTGTTTAATCGAAATGCGAACAACCCTATCAATTATATAATAACTTTAAATAAAAAATAGATCAGAATTATACTATCAATAAAAAAATCGAAAATAAAATATAAATAAAATAGTGTCTATTTTTGTAAGATTTTACAGGGTCTTTTAAAAAAATGGCCCTTGACTGGGTCAATTTTAAAAAAATGGCCTCGTTGACGATTTTTTTTGGTCAATAGCTCTCACTTTGTTTAAACGTTAACCATATTAACTAATTCTCATACTTAACTCATTAAAATTAAAAAAGAAAAAGAAAAACGAAAATATGGCCGCCTTACAGATGCAATAACTGACTGAACATGGGTCCATCTCCCTCTTTAACCATAACCATACAATCGATATGAATGCATTATCTTCTCCATTTTAAAGAACAAAGGGTAACCACACACACCTCTCTCACAAACCTTAAGCGACGCGAGCTGTTCTCTTTGTTTAGTGCCGGAAAACAACTTCTAAACCAAGAAAACAACAAGCATTTCAGCATATTTACCAGTAAGCATTCGTTACATGAAAACTGCAATTTTAACGTCGAAAATGGTGAATTTCCAGTCCATTACCCCCTAAAATGTATGGGTTATTTAGTAGATCATGTGTACTAGCCAGAGTAGTGATATTTCAGTGGTTATTACGAGAATTCAGACCTGAAAATACATATTTTGAGGTCCAATTTTTGTGCATGGGACCCCTGCGTGCGGGTACCATGCTATATAGGTGCGGGTACCATGCGAAATACGCGCGGGTCCCCTGCGCATGGACCCATGCGTTTATGCGCGGGTCCCCTGCGTTTATGCGCGGGTCCCTTGCGCATGGACCCATGCGTTTATGTGCGGGTCCCATGCGTTTATGCGCGGGTACCGTGATCCCATGTTCGGGTCCCATGCGCTGAAGATCAGACATAAGCACGATATATGACGACAATCGTTTTCTAAACAATAACATTGCAAAATATTGCAGGTGCTCAATATGACAATTACCAACATTGTATTTCAATTCGACGGTCGGTGGTTAATCGGCGAGGACAATACCTCGACTTGGTCCCCTGCGTCAAATTGTAGCTGGCATTCAATTTTGGTGGATGAGGACGCATGCACGTTACAACACGTAAAGGAGCAAATTGTAGCGGTGTTGGCGTTTCGCAACGACAATGCGAGGCTAACACTAAGCTATATGCCAAATGTACCCTACAGTTATCCCAGGCCCATATACATCGATAACGACTATGCTCTACGTGCGTACTTGGGTTTTGGTGGCCCTCAATCGAGACCCGTGATTCATGTCGAGGTGGTGGAATGTGCGCATGTGGCTCCGTCGGGCGCATTTGCTGGTTCTTCTAGTAATAATACCGGGCTCATAGCCGATTGCGATGAAAATGCGCAAATCAAACCGTTTGAGGGGTACGGTTGCAGCCCTTCTAACCAAAATGAAGATGAGGGTCTTGAAGATATCGCTGGACCGTCTGGGGGTAGGGATTACTCGGGTTGGCATTCGAACGAAAATGAAGATGGGCCAATTGAAAACACTGATGAGTCGGAGGAGGAATTTGCAGCACGTGATCACAATGACGATGAAGATGACGATGTAGATCGTAACCCGGTAGAAGAGGCTGCTGATGGTACTTGTGCATTTCCGGACGAATCAAGCCTACACGTTGGGCAGCAATTTCGTGAAAAGGCGGAAGTTATCGAGGAAATATCTAAAATCGCCTTGGCTGCGTCGTTCGAGTGCAAATTAGTAAAGTCGAACAAGACTTTGTATGTAGTAAGATGTGCGATGGAGCAATGTTCGTGGCGCATTCGAGCTGCAAAAGATAGGGATTCCCCTTTTTTCTCCATACGGACATATTGCGGCACACACATGCGGCGTGTCTCATCGACGTCGAAGTCATCGTCAAGGAACTTCATCGGTTGTGTCTAGGATGCTTCTTGACAATTTTAGCGGGCCTAAAGACATTCCTGCGCCAAAGGCTATCATGTCTATGATGCAAAGTAGGGGGTAAATGTTTCTTATTACAAGGCTTGGAAGGGGAAGAATATCGCTACGGAGGAGTTGGTCGGTAATGGGGACGATTGTTACGCGTTGATCCCGGCGTACTTGGAGGCTGTGAAGCAAATGAACGCCGGAAGTGTCACGGATTGAGAGATGGACGAGGAAAACAGATTTAAATATCTGTTTTTGGCATACGGTGCATGCATAGCGGGATTTGCTTTCATGCGTAAGGTAATTTCTATAGACGCCACCTTTTTAAAGGGAAAGTATAAAGGGGTGATGCTTGTTGCTACGGCGCAAGACGACGATTACCACCAATATCCTATCGCATGGGGTATTGCGAGCACCGAATCTACAGAATCTTGGTCATGGTTCTTAACGAGATTAAAACGGATCGTGGCTGATTCAAATGACCTCGTCATAATTTCTGACAGACATGTCGGGATAAAGACAGCCGTCTCGGCGGTTTTCCCAAATGCGTTTCACGGGTTCTGTGCGTGGCATATTCAACAAAATATAAAGACCCGTATGAAGGAGAAAGGTGTGTGTACGTTATTCCTTAATATTGCGTACGCCTACAAGACGAGCGATTGCGATCGATTGTTGGAAACGCTAAAGGAACGGTACTTAAACGTGCATACGTATCTTGATGAGCGTACGAAGGCAAAATGGACAAGATCGTATTGCCCGAGAACAAGGTACAACATCATGACCACCAACGGCTCGGAATCGATAAATGCCGCTCTACGTGCGGATAGAGAGCTTCCACTCATAGGATTGTTGGATTCGATACAACGTTTGACGACAAGTTGGTTTAGTAAGCATCGAAGAACTTGCGAAGCTTCGATGGCAGCCAATGTCACGTCATTTACGCCGAAGGTCGCGTCAATCCTACGGTCTCACTACATAAATTCACAAATCTACACGTCTCGGAAATTGGCATTCAACGGTATAATGTATACGGGCATGGAGTCAACGAGGTGGTCGATATCGAGACGAAGTCATGTAGTTGTAAGATGTTTGATATCGATCGTATCCCATGTGCGCACGCCATTGCGGCTTGTGGACACGCTAATGTAGGGGTATATTCGCTAGTCCATGCGTATTACAGCTTGGAGACATGGAAATTAGCGTACGAGGGTACCATATGACCTGTAACCGAGCGCGTTGAAGGAATTGTGAATATGTTACCACCACTCGTTGACTCAAAACGCGGAAGAGCACAAAAAAATAGAATGCCATCCGTCGGAGAATTCGGTAGGAGGGGGTAAATCCTATGAGTTTGATTTGTACAGGTGGTTATGTTTAATTGATATGGATATTAGGTATGTTGTAATGTTTGGTAAGTATAATGTAATGTATTAGACATGGTGTAATTGATATGTATATTCGGTATGTTGTCAAATGTGTGCGGGTACCGTGCGCCATGTGTGCGGGTACCGTGCGCTTGTGTGCGGGTACCGTGCGCTTGTGTGCGGGTACAGTACAGTTGTCAAATGCTTTCAATATTAAATATGTTACATCAATCAAGTCAGCGCTTTAGGTAGGTCTTGTCTTGTCTATACGTTAAATCATAAAATAATTTTATCAGGATCCAGGTAATCATTAATCAATTATTCTGATAATCATAAAATAAAAATTTATTTTTTTTCAATATTAAATATGTTATATCAATCAAGTCAGCGCTTTACGTCTCTGTACGTTAAATCATAAAATAATTTTATCATGATCGAGATAATCATTAACCAATTATTCTGATAATCATAAATTACTAATTTATCTTTTCAAAATAACGGCGCCATGTGTGCGGGTACCGTGCGCTTGTGTGCTGTTACCGTGCGCCCGTGCGTGTGGGTACCGTGCGCTTGTGTGCGGGTACCGTGCGCCAAGTGTGCGGGTACCGTGCACTTGTGTGCGGGTACCGTGCGCCAAGTGTGTGGGTACCTTGCGCCATGTGTGCGGGTACCGTGCGCCATGTGTGCGGGTACCGTGCGCATGTGTGCGGGTACCGTGCGCTAGTGTGCGGGTACCGTGCGCTAGTGTGCGGGTACCGTGCGCTAGTGTGCGGGTATCGTGCCTTGTGTGTGGGTACCGTGCCTATACAACTCGAAATCTAACTTCTAACATAATACAACTTCCCGAATATACAACTCGAAATTCCATTATGACATAAAATTTATCCAGATTTACAAAATTCCCGAATACAAAATTATTGAAATACATAGAAATTATTGATACCAAGCAGCCCAATCGTTCATGCGAATGGAAATACATAGAAATTCACGAAATTGGGTCACTTGCCGTCCGGTAAGCTCCGCGACGTTATCGCCCCGGAATAGCATAGAAAATGTGGCCCGCAACACGTGAACCCCACAATCGCCGCTGAAAACAACCAAATATTTAATAATGAGATATGATGTACTAAAATCAACTTAATATCGAAATATGATACACTTACGAATTTTCTTGCTTCTTGAAGTTGGGGATCCGCTCGACCTTCCACTTCCTAAACGCGTTTGCAATCAGACCAAGTTTTTTTAGCACGATCGGGACAGCTACTTGGAGACCGGCGAGGGCTGCGTGCATGTTGTGCATGTCGACATCGCAAGACGGATCCGAGTCGAATACTCGTATCGTCTTGTTCTTCCAGTCGAGGACTGCAAGAACCCAATGGGCGATGGTCTGCACCGGCACCACGATATAGTCCGATGTTTGCCATGACACGGACGGCCAGTCCTGATCCCGACCCTCTGCGTAGTGGACCAAAAACGCCAGCATGCCCTTGACAAATTTCCCGTCCTCTATGCAGTCCCGATCGATGCTCTCCTTCATCGCAAAACTCATGAAGGAGATGGCACGAGAGCAGAAGGTATGAATCCTCTGCATCTCGAGGAACCCTCTAATGCTTTCGTCAATGTGCTATAAAATAAAAAGAAAAAAGTTAATTAATAAAACGTATTAATGCATTTAGACGTATTGAAGTTATCAATCCTTCTTACCGCGTCGTCGAGCCAAAATGAAGGCGTGTACAGCTGCTGAAACCACGTCTTACTTCGGTACGATTTGGACAAGCAAAGGAGCCGCTCGCCATCTTCCATCGTATCGATCCTCTGTTTTTTACGTGCTCATAACTTCAGCTTTCTCTTCATGTGCCGTTCCAGAATTGGGTTTATGTTGTTCCGCACATGGTTCTGGTTCGGGTCGGTCAATGGGGTCACCTGATACTTGGAAGGCCTGGTTTCCCGAGGCGGCTTCGACTCCACCGCGGCCTCAGGTTCCTCCGCGGCCTCGGCTTCCACCGGGACCTCAGCCTCTTGGGCTGCCTCGGGTTCCGAAGGATAGAACGCCTGGTTGGAGCCACCGGCCTCATAATCTAACAAGATAAAACTCCAACGTCAGAAAACTATCGATATTGCAGCAAATTATTTATAGGGGCGTACCGTGCGACGTGTGCGTCGGAAAGTCTCGGTTGGGCCTATACCACCCCTGCTGCAAGTTGTGCTGCAATTCATTCATCGACTGCTGCAACCCGAATATACTCGCGCCCCACTCTTGAGCCGTGGACCATCGTTCGTCATACGAGTCCCGTAACTGTGAGATACTCTTAGAAACGTCGTCGAACCGATGATTCACCGTCTCGAAATTTTGGTCCACGCGTCTTGTGAACTCATCGAATTGCTCCCAGCTGGGGCCCGAGTACTGCTGTGGAGGAGGGGACGGGTACCGTGGGTGTGAAGGGCCCGAGTATTGATGTGGAGGAGGGCTCGGGTACCGTGGAGGTGAGGGGGGACGAAATTGGTCCGCCTCTTCCTCGTAGAATTACCGCTGCGATAGTTGCGGCATGGTTGGCGAAGGATGCGTTGGTGCGACGTCCTCCGCGGCCGGCAAATGCCGTACGCACTTAAGCTCGACACCATCCTCGAGGAGCCTCGTTATATGGTCGAGGACTTCATGCCGCTCGTCCACTTCGAACCGACTATATCGGAAATACGGCTCGTTCATCTCCGATACTGTTGGGCTCAGCATCCCCAATACGGGTGACCCCTTTACGGCGTTGAGGATCATCTCCATCTTCGTAGAACCCTTCATCGACCAATCATTGGTGACGTACCGGCATATCCGCGGGGTCACCACATCCGCCTCGTTTCTACAATAGGCGAACGCGTACCGAATGCCTGGTATGCACTCGTACGCCAAAACCTAGAATGCAAAGAAACCAAATTAGCAAATATATAATCACAATTAAATATATATTTATAAGGATTTTAAATAATGAACGACCTGAAGCGGATGAACGAAGCCACTGTTGGGAAAGGTACCCGGTTTGTGCATTGGCTTTTCGATCGTCTCCCACTAGCCTCGTTTCGATTTAATCATGTTATGATTCCGATCACGAGCCTTGGCTCTGATACTTCTATTGGGAAAGGTACCCGGTTTGTACCCGAGACGCAACGCCCCGGGATACGGTGCGGAATAAAATTTTTGCCGGGTTCCTTCGCAGCTCGGATCGAAAACTCTAATCACGTTGACACGTAATAGGGCGGGTCATACCCGTGAGAGATTACCTTTGAAGCGAGTGGCAGCTCCTCGTCGATTGCGTCATCGGCCGCGGTCGTGTTGGGTATCGTCTAGATCGTCACGCCGACCTCGCAGTGTACCACGGTTTCGATTCTCCGAAGATGGCTAGAGAGAATTGATCCGTCGCTCGGGAGAGTGGTTTGCGTTTGTGTGTTCGTGTTTCGATTCTCGGGTCGAGAAATTTCGCGTCGATTCTCTTCCCGTGTCCTCTTTTTTTTTTACGAGGGTCTCACCCTTATTTATAGTAGGGGAGGACGAAATTTTCCACCCTTAACAAGGCTAAAATCTCAAAATATTTGTTCCTAAATATGAGAGATATTCTTGCCAAAATATCTCTCCTAATTGAATTCAAAATTCTATTAAAGGAACATACTATAAATTGAAAACTAACTAAGATATTAAAATATCTTCAAATATGGTAAATAAATTTCGAAATTTATATAAAATATAAATTCGAATTTTAGTTTTAATAAATAATATTCCAAATATTTTTATTACCATATTTGTAAATTACGAAAATACCCTTTAAGGCTTTTTTCGAATTTCTCGGCTTAGGGTTGAATTCCAATTCTTCCCTCAACTCTTTCTAAGCACTTAGCCAAGCCTAAGTCTTAAAGTTAGTTTCATATGAAGTCCGACTTCGGTCCACTTAATGACCCCGAGGCCCAATAAGGCGTGGCATAACGACCCGAGGCCCGTTAAGGCCCAAAACACAATCTCTCCTTCTCGGTAAACATTGATGATCCTTTTTAAGTCCGACTCTCTAGGTTCGACTCAATCGGCAAGGGAGGAATCCAAGAGTTCGGTAGGTGCCTAGCCAATCCCGCAGTACCGGACAGATCCCGACTTGAGCACGAATTTCGAACTAGTCTCATTCCAGAACCTAACTATAGATTATAGTACTACGTACAAACCCTTCAGCTGCGCCCCGATCATGTGAGAGCCATGGTATTTGTCAAACTCACTAAACTCGATACTATGATAAAATGACACGAGGCAAATTAACAAACTACCCTCCATGTCTAACATGAGTTAGTTTAATACCTTGGCCAAGGATTTTGTAATTTCCCGTCGTCATTCTCATAGGACACTTGTCTCGATTACTTGCGAGACTGTGAATCCGTACTCGGCGGTCTAAGCCCGGCAATCACAAATATCCATCAAGACCGCATCTGTCCCGCTGACCCATGCAATAGCAAATCGGATCTAGCGAAACCAGTGATAGTCAAGACTTCAAAGTCAACTCCATCAAAGCCCCTTTCGGTCTAAGGTTCAAGCAGACTACTATAGTTTTTGTCGTCGATCATTGACATTCCTTGAGTAATAAGCCATGTTTGATCGTACGACCTGCGAGTCAGTGTCCATGAAACGATTCAATCCCTTGATTCGACTCGTATCACAAGTCATGACTTCCGCTTCCAAGCGGTATATCGGCACATGATAAGTCATCTACAAATAAGCCATGATTGGTTTTCCAGCACCCAACTGAAACCTAAGGCTTATGGACATTTTATGTTCGAGGTTAAGAGTCCACTGGTGCCTTCCTCTCTCGTACCCATCGAGAACAGTGACTCAACTCGACACATTTGGATTTATTCATTTATTGCTTTACCCGATGCTAAGTAAAGAACTCATATAACCAATAAACGAATAATGCCTTTATTAATACGCAAAATAATGTTTGATTACATTGACAATCGAATGATAAATAAGCTAATGCCCTATACATATCCAATCCTCGTATAGCATTCGAGGGCATATCCCTAACAATCTCCCACTTGCACTCAATGTCATACGATGTTGTATCTAATACCCATCTTCTCGAGATGTTTGTTCAGCACTGCCTGAGATAAAGGCTTGGTGAATGGGTCGGCCACGTTGTCCGCAGTCGCAATCTTCTGGACGGCTATGTAGCCACTCTCAACGAATCCACGTAACACGTGGTATTTTCTTTCTATGTGTTCGGATTTACTGTGAGATCTTGGTTCCTTCGCTTGCGCGATTGCACCACTATTGTCGCACCACAGTGCCAGTGGTTTTTCGGCAATCGAAACCACTTGCAGTTCTTCCAAGAACTTTCTCATCCAAACTCCTTCTTTAGCTGCCTCTGAGGTGGCTATGTACTCAGCCTCGCAGGTGGAATCAGTAGTTGTGCTCTGCTTGGAACTTTTCCAAGATACTGCTCCACCGTTGAGTGTAAAGACGAAACCTGAAGTGGATTTTCGGTCGTCCACGTCTGACTGGAAATCCGAATCCGTATATCCTTCCACTTCTAATTCTCCATTTCCATAGACCAGCATCATATCCTTTGTTCTTCTAAGATACTTGAGGATATTCTTGACTGCTGTCCAGTGTTCTTTACCCGGGTTGGCTTGAAATCGACTGACTACGCTCACAGCGTATGCTATGTCCGGTCGCGTGCAAAGCATCGCGTACATCAAGCTACCCACTGCGGATGCATAGGGGATTCCATTCATCTCTTTTCTATCTGCCTCACTTTGAGGACACATAGCTTTGGAGAGATGTATCCCATGCCCCATAGGTAAGAACCATTTCTTAGAATTGTCCATGTTATATCGTTTCAGGACTTTTCTAAGTATAGGGCTTGGGAGAGCCCTAACATCTTATTCGTTCTATCCCTATAGACACGAATTCCTAGGATGTAGGTCGCTTCTCCCAAGTCTTTCATGGAGAATTCGGTCGAAAGCCATGCTTTCACCATCGAGAGCATCTCAATATCGTTTCCTATCAAAAGGATGTCATCGACGTACAATACGAGGAACGATATCTTGCTCCCACTGCTTTTTCTGTAGACGCGTGGTTCATCTTCGTTCTTTATGAATCTGTAGCTCTTAACTACATCAAACCGAAGATTCCAGCTCCTAGAGGCTTGTTTAAGTCCGTAAATTGACTTATTCAATTTGCATACTTTATGAGCATCCTTTTGTGATGTAAAACCCTTTGGCTGTTCCATATATATTTCCTCCTTGAGGTATCCATTTAGGAACGCGGTTTTCACATCCATCTGCCAGATCTCATAATCGTTATACGCTGCTATCGCAAGTAATATCCGAATGGACTTCATCATCGCAACGGGCGAAAAGGTTTCCTCATAGTCAATTCCTTCTTTTTGACTATAACCTTTCGCTACAAGCCTAGCTTTGTATGTATCCACCAGTCCGTCTGATCCAATCTTTTTCTTGAAGATCCACTTACACCCAATGGGTCTAAAACCATCGGGGAGATCAACAAGTGTCCAGACCTAATTTTCGTGCATTGAATCCATTTCGACTTGCATAGCTTCAAGCCATCTTACGGAGTCTATATCCGCCATTGCCTGGTCATAGGTAGCGGGGTCGTCCCCGACGTTACCCCCCGTCGCAGCATCCCCGTGCTCGACGTGTACCATTCCATATCTCTCAGGCTGGCGAGATACTCTACCAGACCTGCGCAACTCTGATTGCGTCTTGGACTGCTCTACGGTGTCTTCTAACACTGGAGTTTGTGAAATCGTTTCTGTCGTTTCTCCAAGAGTTACTTCACGACCCACTCCACCTTCTCGAACGAACTCTTCTTCGAGAAAGTGAGCCTGAAGGGCTACAACGATTTTCTGATCGTCGTGGAAGTAAAATTGGTATCCCATGGAATCCTCAGGATACCCGACAAAACGTCCTTTCACAGCTCTCGATTCCAATTTTTCTGTCTTGAGCTTTTTCACAAAAGCGGGGCAACCCCATATTCTTATGTGGTTCAAGCTCGGCTTTCTACCAGTCCATATTTCATAAGGGATCTGGTCGACAGAACTAGAAGGAATTCGGTTTAAAACGTGCGTTGCGGTTAATAACGCATGACCCCACAGCGACAGTGGCAGGTCTGTGTAACTTAGCATTGATCGAACCTTGTCCAACAGCGTTCGATTTCTGCGTTCGGACACACCATTTAATTGTGGTGTTCCCGGCAGTGTCATCTGTGAAATGATCCCGTTCTCTTTCAAGAACTCGTCAAACTCGAGGCTCATGTACTTGCCACCTCGATCAGATCGAATGGCCTTTATATGATTCCCAGTTTGTTTTTCTACTAAAGCCTTATATTCCTTGAACTTATCAAGGGCTTCAGACTTGTATCTGATAAGATATACCTTCCCAAATCTTGAATGATCGTCGGTGAAGGTAATAAAGTAGTGGAAATTACCTCGAGCCGCTTCCCCGAATGGCCCACAAACGTCTGTATGAATCAAAGTGAGAAGTTCTGTGGCTTTTTGGAAAGTCCCGGTAAAGGGAGACTTAGTCATCTTTCCAAGGATACACGATTCGCAAGTCGGATAAGGGTCCGAACCCAACGGCTTAATCATGCCATTTTTCTCCAACTCACGAATTTTTTGATCTCCTGCATGACCAAGTCGAAGATGCCACAATTGTCTCATATTGGTCTCTAATTTTCGTTTGTTGGTAATTGTGTTCACAGATTCAGTTTTATCTTTGACATTTAGATACTATAATCCGTTAAGTAAAGTTGCACTTCCGACGCATTTATTTCCAAAATAAATATCGCAAATATTATTACTAAAGCGGAACTCATATCCGTTTCCGCTCAAAACGGGAATAGAAATAATATTCTTAAGCCCTCTGGGCAATACTAAACAATCAGAAAGCAATAACTTATGTCTACTAGATAAAACAAGAGTTCTTGATCCAATGTGGGTCGCCGGCACACTATGTCCGCTTCCTACGTTGATCATGACCTCTCGATCCGCCAACCTCCTACTTCGTTCCAGACCCTGGTTTGAAACACAAATGTGAGCGCTAGCTCCTGAGTCTAGGATCCATGAAGTGGAGTACACAGTCATAGAACAATTAGTTTCTAAAACATAAAGTTCTTTACCTGAGGCGGCTAGCTTCGGGCAATCGCGCTTCCAATGGCCGAGCTCATTGCAGTGAAGGCATTTGTCCGTGGGCTTGGCGCCTTTAGACACGTTTTTCTTGGCCTTGCCTTTTGAAACTCCTCCCTTGGGCTTAATGGGCTTGTCCGACTTTTTCTTTCTAATCGACTTCCGAGTCTTATAAGTCGCAACAAGAGCCACTTCCTTTCCCTTTATCTTTTTCATCTGAGTTTGGGCCGTTGACAACTGGTTCATCAACTCAGTTAATGTCATCTCGACCCTATTCAGATTATAATTCACAATGAAGGATTAAAGGAAGCCGGCAGTGACTGGAGCACGAGATCGTTTTGGAGCTCATTGTCCATGAGGAAGTCGAGTGCATCGAGTCTCTCGATCAAACCGATCATTTTCAGCACATGTTCTCTAACGTCGCTGCCCTCATCCATTTTGCAATGAAACAGTTGCTCTGTCAAAGAGTAGCGAGCACTCTGGAGTGTTCACCAAAGAGCTCCTTCAAATGAAGCAAAATGGCGCCCACTTCCATTTCCGAGTGGCTTCGCTGCAACTCATTGCTCATGGATAGGAGTATATAGCCCTTGACCTTTGGCTCGTCTATTTGCCACTTGACATACGCAGCCCGGTCGTCGTCACTCGCATCAGTCCCTGGGACTTGCGGTGTAGGGGAATCGAGGACATAAGTCAAAGACTCCATACCTAGAACTATCCTGAGGTTACGGAGCCAGTCCACGTAGTTTGGTCCTACCAAACGGTTCTTTTCAAGCAGCATGTTTAAAAGATTCGTCATAGTAACTAGAAAGAAAATAACTCTGCAGAAGATAAAGATCACATAGTTAGGTTTATTCTATCATTCATCAAGCGCAAACACGGACTTTTCGTTTCGCTTGACTCCCACTATTTTCTCGAAAATTCTATTCTCCCGATTTAAGAATTTCGGAAACTTCGTTGAGTAGTTTCATAGTGGAGTTGAGGTCCCCGACTCGATTAGACATGCCTCAGCCTTTAACGCAATATTTGGCCTGCCTAATCGATCGAAGTCGAGTTTCACTCGAACCCATCCTATGAGTATTTCAACTATCTTTGTCTCAGTCAGTGACCCTCACGGCTAACCCTGCATTTTGGGTAAACTGTCTAAGTGCAACCTAATCAACTTATGCTCTAACCGCACATTTGAATTCCGCCTTGCTGCCTTACGCTTCGTGGGGCGGAATATGCTATGGTGAGCGTCGTCAAACGAACCCGAAACGCTAATGTTAGGGCTTGATGTACGGCGCCAACTTACTCGGAACAAACCGTACAAACTCCCTAACACCAGACATCTCAAGCATGATAGAAGACAGGAACCCAATTCCTTTTCTCACTTAGTATTTATCAAACGGGAGAAAAAACCTTTTTCACATAAGAGCACATAAAGCATGCATATCATTTCACAAATCGACACGCACGTAAGTAGTAAATAAACCCTAGGAAAATAAACTACAAGGCAACACGAACGGGTTATTTATATTCTAGCCCTATTACGTGAATTATGTGTATGTGGCTTCAAAAATCATCGGTTCTCCGTATGGGCTTTGAAGTCGACAATCGCCCTTCATCATTCGAACGGCCTCCAAGTCGTCGATCGTCCACCAAGTCATCTTCTCCCGGGGAGTCGTCAACCGTCGAACAGCTTCGTGTATTCTAAACTAAGCCTAATCTAATAAAGACTTTGAAGTACAACACGGGGGGATCATCAGTCCCAAACAACCCGTAAAAGACCAAATACAACCCGGGGGAACGAGGCCCTTAACAAATAACCCGGAAAACCAAATAGAAATCCTAAACCCGTAAGTGTGCCTTAAATCATAATCATAACGAGCACGTTGACAATTTCATGAATTCTAACCGAAACCGATAATTTGGGCCTTAAATGGGCCAGGCCCGTTAGGGTTTTTGGGCGAAAAACCCTAGGCGGCCGTCGTGTCCCGGAGGCTGCAGTTTCGTGCGGGTCGCGGATGTCCGCGCGCCGCTGGCGCTGCCGTCAGAGGTGGCACCACCATCGGACAGCGGTGTGCCGCTGCCCGAGGCAGCGGCGCGGTGGTTCGGTCTTCGTTGCCCGAACCCGCGGCAGCGGATACGCCGTCGCACGGCGCGGTTGCACGTGCGGCTGTGCGGCTGTCTGCGTGTCGTAGCCTCTCGGCGGTGGTGCCTTCGACCCCGTCGAGCGGTATGGTGGTCGTGGGTTGGCAAGCGACGCATCGAGCAGCCCCACGCGCCTAGTGCATTGGCTTTTCGATCGTCTCCCACGAGCCTCGTTTCGATTTAATCATGTTATGATTCCGATCACGAGCCCTGGCTCTGATACTTTGGGAAAGGTACCCGGTTTGTACCCGAGACGCAACGCCCCGGGATACGGTGCGGAATAAAATTTTTGCCGGGTTCCTTCGCAGCTCGGATCGAAAACTCTAATCACGTTGACACGTAATAGGGCGGGTCATACCCGTGAGAGATTACCTTTGAAGCGAGTGGCAGCTCCTCGTCGATTGCGTCGTCGGCCGCGGTCGTGTTGGGTATCGTCTAGATCGTCACGCCGACCTCGCAGTGTACCACGGTTTCGATTCTCCGAAGATGGCTAGAGAGAATTGATCCGTCGCTCGGGAGAGTGGTTTGCGTTTGTGTGTTCGTGTTTCGATTCTCGGGTCGAGAAATTTCGCGTCGATTCTCTTCCCGTGTCCTTTTTTTTTTACGAGGGTCTCACCCTTATTTATAGTAGGGAGGACGAAATTTTCAGCCCTAAACAAGGCTAAAATCTCGAAATATTTGTTCCTAAATATGAGAGATATTCTTGCCAAAATATCTCTCCTAATTGAATTCAAAATTCTATTAAAGGAACATACTATATAGAAAACTAACTAAGATATTAAAATATCTTCAAATATGGTAAATAAATTTCGAAATTTATATAAAATATAAATTCGAATTTTAGTTTTAATAAATAATATTCCAAATATTTTTATTACCATATTTGTAAATTACGAAAATACCTTTAAGGCATTTTTCGAATTTCTCGGCTTAGGGTTGAATTCCAATTCTTCCCTCAAGTCTTTCTAAGCACTTAGCCAAGCCTAAGTCTTAAAGTTAGTTTCATATGAAGTCCGACTTCGGTCCACTTAATGACCGAGGCCCAATAAGGCGTGGCATAACGACCCGAGGCCCGTTAAGGCCCAAAACACAATCTCTCCTTCTCGGTACACATTGATGATCCTTTTTAAGCCCGACTCTCTAGGTTCGACTCAATCGGCAAGGGAGGAATCCAAGAGTCCGGTAGGTGCCTAGCCAATCCCGCAGTACCGGACAGATCCCGACTTGAGCACGAATTTCGAACTAGTCTCATTCCAGAACCTAACTATAGATTATAGTACTACGTACAAACCCTTCAGCTGTGTCCCGATCGAGTGAGAGCCATGGTATTTGTCAAACTCACTAAACTCGATACTATGATAAAATGACACGAGGCAAATTACCAAACTACCCTCCATGTCTAACATGAGTTAGTTTAATACCTTGGCCAAGGATTTTGTAATTTCCCGTCGTCATTCTCATAGGACACTTGTCTCGATTACTTGCGAGACTGTGAATCCGTACTCGGCGGTCTAAGCCCGGCAATCACAAATATCCATCAAGACCGCATCTGTCCCGCTGACCCATGCAATAGCAAATCGGATCTAGCGAAACCAGTGATAGTCAAGACTTCAAAGTCAACTCCGTCAAAGCCCCTTTCGGTCTAAGGTTCAAGCAGACTACTATAGTTTGTCGTCGATCATTGACACTCCTTGAGTAATAAGCCATGTTTGATCGTACGACCTGCGAGTCAGTGTCCATGAAACGATTCAATCCCTTGATTCGACTCGTATCACAAGTCATGACTTCCGCTTCCAAGCGGTATCTCGGCACACGTAAGTCATCTACAAATAAGCCATGATTGATTTTCCAGCACCCAACTGAAACCTAAGGCTTATGGACATTTTATGTTCGAGGTTAAGAGTCCACTGGTGCCTTCCTCTCTCGTACCCATCGAGAACAGTGACTCAACTCGACACATTTGGATTTATTCATTTATTGCTTTACCCGATGCTAAGTAAAGAACTCATATAACCAATAAACGAATAATGCCTTTATTAATACGCAAAACAATGTTTGATTACATTGACAATCGAATGATAAATAAGCTAATGCCCTATACATATCCAATCCTCGTATAGCATTCGAGGGCATATCCCTAACAGCCACTAATCAGTAGCCCGCAGTGTTCGATGCCCCCGTTGCGGGCTCGTTCCCGCACAAAATCCCTCTTCTCCCTGAGGTTTATCTTCAGCGAGCGTATCACCTCTTAGAACGCTACGCTGCCCCAAGGATAGTTGGCGAAGGCGACTTCGGCTTCGACCAATGAAAGCAGCCACGACCGAAGAACCGTGTCCTTCTTCGACGGTCGAGGCAGCACCACAGATGCGGCAAAGAGAATGTCCGCCAACTTCAACTTATCAAAGTTGACGTTTCCGTCATCGTTGGCTCCCAACCCTCGCAGCCGATCCTTGACGTACGACATACGGATGGTGGATCTTCCCGGGAAGTTTCTCTGGGCGAAATCACCATTGGGGTTTACTTCCGGGATATCGTCGGAGAACCTTAGCCCGGTAATCAAGCAATACTCCGCTTTAGAAAATCGGAGAGGTCGGTTGTTTATGACCATCCACAACTCCTCGCGCTCGTGAAGAGTAGTTTGCCTCCTCGTCAAAAACGTAATGAGCTGGGCGGATAAATTGAAATCGGCGGCAGTCTCGTCGAGTCTACCAAATGAACTCCCCGGCCTGTAACTCTCCCACTCATTTTCATTTAGATTGTTCATGATCTTCGTGCTTGCCTCCTGTACATCCCGGTCATTGTCAATCGGAACTCGAAGTCGTCGTCTCGGGATGACAATTGCTTCTTCAGGACAACCTGGGAATCATAAGAGTAAATAACCAGTTAGTACTCGCATGGTACCCGCACAGGAAAGCATGGTACCCGCGCATGCGCCGGAAAGCATGGTACCCGCGCTTGCAAGCATGGTACCCGCCCAGGAAAGCATGGTACCCGCGCTTGCAAGCATGGTACCCGCACATGAAAGCATGGTACCCGCGCTTGCGAGCATGGTACCCGCGCATGCGCGCATGGTACCCGCACACAAGAGCATGGTACCCGTGCATGCGCGCAGGATACCCACAGGCACGGTACCCACGCTCACTATCGCATGGTACCCGCGCGCAATCGCATGGTACCCGCACGCAATCTCATGGTACCCGCACTCAATCGCATGGTACCCGCACACAATCGCAAGGGGCCGCCCGTATGGGTACCGTGCGACTGTGCTCGAGTCCCAAGCCTGCAATCACGGGTCCCCTGATTTGCGCGACTGTTTGGGTCCCAATTGGTTCGACGCACGGTTCCCTTGCGAACAAGTGTCCAAATTGCACAATTGGGAAACCATGCGCCGGACCCAACCAATTCGACGCACGAGACCTGCTCCTGAGGAAGACGAAATCACAGTGAAATTACCGGCACTCTTTCGGGACGCGCGTTCATTGCCATTGTAGTCGGTTTGGAGAATTTTCTGCTTCTGGTAAAGGTTGTTTCGTAGATCTGGAAATTTACTGCTTCGTTTCAGTTATGGGTCTTTCTTCACTTTTAACTGTCAATTATTGTACTCGGTTATGAAGAAGAAGAAGACCCGTGACGCTACAGTGGGTGGAATCGATTAAACCTAATTAATTTTACTTTAGGTAGTTGAATGGGTTAAATAAGGGTAACGACGTCTTTTTCCCTGAGTTAGTAAGGGTAGAATAGACTTCAAACATTATGGAGGCCATTATTTTAAAATTGACCCAGTCAAAGGCCATTTACTTAAATAATCCGATTTTACACACAATGCATACTTTGTCAAATCACTTTTAAAGAGGGCCTAAAATTGCAAATCACCCTCGATAAACCCATAGGCCAACAACTTTCCTCTACGCCGCATACTTTCCAAAAACTCGCATAAATCTTTTTTGTGCTGTCTAACTTTCATTTTGTTTATTCGATCAAACTCGCACCATATCATGTGCCGTCAGACGTTCTTAGTTCTATTCGATATTTTCACATTCGAAGAAGACAAGAGGTGTCGGACCAAAAAAACTCGCGTGACCGTGAACACTGATTGACGACTCACGATTGAAAACCATGCCGTGACAGTAACGAGAGGGGAAACCTTAGATTGCAATCGCAGAGCACCCGAAGCACCTAGCAGGCGATGGTGTGACATTTGCAAAGAAGGTCACAACTGCAACCAGCATTGGTTTCTCCACCCGAGCTTCGACCAAAAAGGGAACACTGAATCGAAGTCTTGAAAGCTCACGTGAAAGCCATAGTTTAATACCCATCTCATGTCGTGTAGACGGGAACAAAAGAGACGGTAAGTGACCTAAAGACGATAAACAAAATTGGAATGAATGAAATAAAGTTGAAACCAATCAAATCAACAATATATTGGGCCAACCTAGATTAGGTAAGGAATTTGTTGGGCCAAGTGCAAAATGGGCTTGACCTAACCCATATCGGTTGGGCATCTTTAAATCAAACATTTCATTCATAGGGGTAAACAAGTAAGTCTGACATGTATGAAACTCAATTTTTTTTCTAAATTATACTTAGGGTTGAGTTAGGACGGTTCCTATTCAAATTTTAATCCGATTCGATGTATTGTGGTTTTTAATAATGTAGCACAAACCAGATCCGAAAACATTTAACCCGATACACTGCAGTTTGCTTGGGTTCAGTTGGGCTGAAACGGTTTTTTACATATTTTTTTTATCATAACGAAAAATCATTAACTTAGTAAGGGTAATATACTTATCTAATAGATAGTGTATAAATATATATCATAAACTTGTTTCTAAAAATAAAATTGTAATAGAAAAATTCAGCTTAACGATAAACAATAGTAACAGGTAATAAAAAGTTGACACAGATATTAAACTTGCATTTTATGTATCAAGAACAAAAAAATATTAACACTTTGAATCAAATTAACTTGTTATAAGAAAAATACCATTAAATTATAAATTAGTGCATACTGTTGTTTCCTCTAATTGGTCCTTTCCAATTTGTTTTATTACATTGATACTTATGATCTTCCCAACTATAACGAGTTACGACTTATATCTCTTATTCTATGAATTATTAAATAAAACATAGTAAAATTATAATATTAGTAAATGCGGTTGGGTGCTTTTTTTTGCGGTTTTGAAAATACAAAACCAAACCCTATTTCAAAATATGCTTTTTTATTTTTTAAAATCAAAACCAACCCGTCGTCAACCTGCCACTTGGGGTCTGGGTTTGGTTGGGTTGGATCGATTGGTTGAGGGCGGTCCGACGGGTTAAATGCTCACCACTAATTATACCACCATAGGTTTATAATATTACGAATACATTTAGAAATTATTGGATTATAGATTCCAGTGCTACATATCATATAAATAATAATTTGATATATTTTTCTGTAATTCACAATTTGTTACCGTAGCCGACACAACTAAAATACAATTCATGAGGATGGGTACATAAGAAAGTTTCTCAAAATTTTTATCTAACGTACTTTATCTGTCGAATTTTACATCAAATATATTATAGGGAAATAAAATTATTAAAGATTTAAACTATAATTTAATCTTCTCAAATAATAAAGTAATCTTTAAACATAAGATATACATGAAAATCATTGATCGACAACGAATTGTATCTAGCCGACATTTATTATAAATCTATACACTACGCGAAATTATGTTGACCAATTTAAAGTCATACACCAAAAATGTGGTCTTCTAATAAAATTACAAAAAATATCTTTCCTTCGTCTCCTACTCAAGCAACTGTGATATTTGCATATACTCTAAACAAACCAAATTACCCTTTTATTCATCAACCAATAAGTCTCAAAGATATTGGATATAATACATTTTTATAAATGACTATTTTACGTATGATATGGCTTTATCTTCAGTAATATAAAACAGAGCTTTATCGTGTTTTCATAAATTTTCTAATATCGTTAAAATCAATATAATGCCAAATCCAAAATCTTCAGATCTAATAATGAAGTGAATATGTTCACAAAAATTTTCAAATTTTTTAAAGGAGAAAAGAATATGACATAAAGAAAACTAGCATAAATACTCCAGAACAAATGGAGTATGCAAAATTAAAAATCGACACCTCCTACCAATGACTAGATCATGTTTTATTTAAAAATAATGCACCCAAAGTCTTTTGGTTAGATGCAGTCATAATTCCTGCTTATCTGAGTTGATTATCTAGTTCAAATATAAATTCAAAACTCACCAAAATTATTTCTAAAAATAAAACTAAGATGATTATCTAGATATCATGTTTTATTTAAAAATGCACCCAAAGTCTTTTGGTTAGATGCAGTCATAATTCCTGCTTATCTGAGTTGATTATCTAGTTCAAATATAAATTCAAAACTCACCAAAATTATTTCTAAAAATAAAACTAAGATGATCATATACGTGTCTTTGGATATACTTGTTTTGTATATGACAAAAGACACAATAAGCTTGACTTGAATCCTGTAATCGACTATATTTTTTGAGATCTATTCCAAACGAAGAAATATAGTGTTATGACCCCAAGTATGAAAAACATATATCTTCAGAGCTGTATACCTTTTAGAAAATGAGCCATATTATCCTAAAATAACACAATCAAAACATCAATAATATCAAAATAAAACATCCCTTTCATAACTAACGCTATTTCAAGGACCAAATTTAAAGCATGAAATAAGTTTTGAAGAATCAACAAACATACAAAGAAATGAATCTACCCCATGTGGAGAAAATATAGATATGAGATGAGAAGATTAACTAGACAAACTAAATATCGACTAACATTAAAAGACTGTGTAGTCAATCTAATAACTTATCATATTCAAATTATATCACATATGATAAAATATCATCTCAACATCTCACATTTTAATTAAAATTAAAAAACAAACCGAACCTCCCAAAAACATATGAATGGCGCAAAGCATGCCTGAAGAATTAAACACCCTTGAAAAAAACAATACGTATGAAATCCTATTATTATCGGATAACATAAAAAAGTAGGATATAAATGGATCTATAAGATTGAATATAACAACTAAACCATAGAAAGATATAAAGCTCAATTGGTAGTCAATTTCACACAGATCTATGTCATCGACTATCAAGAAACATTTGTTTATATAGCAAACATGAATACTATAAGAATTCTACTATTTGTTGCAAGAAACTCCGATTTTGGGTATCTCAAATAGATGTAAAAAATATTTTCCTACGTGGTGATCTGAATCAAGAAATATATACGACTTTACCTCATGGACATAAACTCGAGAAAAATAAAAGACTTGTTTGTAAATTAAAAAAAAAAGTCGAATTATAAAATATGTATCTGTGAGTATAGTTTCAATATGGGTCGAATCTCCACAATTGGATCTAAAGTATTGGGAAAATCGAACCTTGAGTAGAATATCGGGGGGCCTTTTAAAAAAATGGCCCTTGACTGGGTCAATTTTAAAAAAATGGCCTCGTTGACGATTTTTTTTGGTCAATAGCCCTCACTTTGTTTAAACGTTAACCATATTAACTAATTCTCATACTTAACTCATTAAAATAAAAAAAATAAAAAGAAAAACGAAAAAATGGCCGCCGTACAGATTCAATAACTGACTGAACATGGGTCCATATCCCTCTTTAACCATAACCTTACAATCGATATGAATGCATTATTTCTCCATTTTAAAGAACAAAGGGTAACCACACACACCTCTCTCACAAACCTAAAGCGACGCGAGCTGTTCTCTTCGTTTAGTGCCGGAAAACAACTCTCAAACCAAGAAAACAGCAAGCATTTCAGCATATTTACCAATAAGCATTCGTTACATGAAAACTGCAATTTTAACGTCGAAAATGGTGAATTTTCAGTCCATTACCCCCTAAAATGTATGTGTTATTTATTAGATCACGTGTACTAGCCAGAGTAGCGATATTTCAGTGGTTATTACGAGAATTCGGACCTGAAAATGGGACCCCTGCGTGCGGGTACCATGCGATATAGGTGCGGGTACCATGAGATATAGGTGCGGGTGCCATGCGCAATACGTGTCGGTCCCATGCGCATGGACCCCTGCTTTTATGCGCGGGTACCGTGATCCCATGTTCGGGATCCATGCGCTGAAGATCATGCATTTATGTTTGTGAGATTAGCTGCTCATTGCATGCATTTATGTCAGGAAACAGTTACTTAACGAATGTCTTGATAATTGTGTTGTTCTCTCGTCTGTGTTGTGCTTGTATCTTGGATCCTACGTGACATTGATCTTTTAACATATTATGGGAGGACAAATTTTCCTTACCATTATTGTGATAATAATAGTAATAATATAAGTGTAGCGGTGTTAGCGTATCATAATCGATCAAGAGGGCTAAAGGGTCAAGTAGGAGAAAAGACATGGAAGGAACAAAAGAAGGTAAATGTTAGATGATTAAAGATCATGCGTTAAATGTGTTTATGCTTCACACTAATCTTACGAGCAAGGGAATAAGTTTTATAAAAAAAAATCCAATTGAAGTATAACAAAGATAATAATAGCGTATCATTTTTAAATTACAGCAAAGGCTATATAGATCACGTTGTTTTAGGAATCATATATTATTATTCTATGACTAATATTAAGACTTGCATATGTTATTTAAGAAAATGAAGCTCAACAGCCGATGCCAAACTTTACTTCTCTTGTGCTTTAGGCGGTGGCTTTACTAATAAAGAGCTCAAGAGGACTATTAATAGTGGCTTCTTAAGGTTTTGTATGTGTCATGCAATTTTAATGTGGTTATGAGTCACGATAATTGCAATCAACGATGCTCTATGTCACGACAAATATACGATAAATATTGTGTTCTTTGGGCAAAAGCAATCACGCGTAAGCCTCAATTTATGTGTTATATATGTTACGATATATATATATATATATATATATATCTTGAAAATGTACATGTGGTTATGTGTAATTGATATGAAAATTCGGTATGTTGTATGTTGTATTGGTACGTATAATGTAATAGACATGGAAATTTATTGGTTAAATGGAAATTTAGTATGCGGGTACCATGCCCTTGTGTGCGGGTATCATGCCCCTTGTGTGCGGGAACCATGCCCCTTGTGTGCGGGTATCATGCCCTTGTGTGGGGTACCATGCCCTTGTGTGCGGGTATCATGCCCCTTGTACCAAGCCCCTTGTACCATGCCCCTTGTGTGCGGGTACCATGCCCCTTGTGTGCGGGTACCATGCCCTGCGTGCGGGTACCATGCCCCTTGTGTGCGGGTACCATGCCCTTGTGTGCAGGTACCATGCCCTTGTGTGCGGGTACCATGCTCTTGTGTGCGGGTACCATGCCCTTGTGTGCGGGTACCATGCCCTTGTGTGCGGGTACCATGCCCCTTGTACCATGCCCCTTGTGTGCGGGTACCATGCCCTTGTGTGCGGGTACCATGCCCCTTGTACCATGCTCCTTGTACCATGCCCCTTGTGTGCGGGTACCATGCCCTTGTTTGCGGGTACCATGCCCTTGTGTGCGGGTACCATGCCCCTTGTGTGCCCTTGTGTGCGGGTACCATGCCGTTGTGTGCGGGTATCGTGCCCCTTGTGTGGAATCGATTAAACCTAATTAATTTTACTTTGGGTAGTTGAATGGGTTAAATAAGGGTAAAGACGTCTTTTTCCCTGAGTTAGTAAGGGTAGAATAGACTTCAAACATTATGGAGGTCATTTTTTTAAAATTGACCCAATCAAAGGCCATTTACTTAAATAATCCAAATATCGGGGCTGGTTGGGCAGCCTATAGTGGAAGACACGTACACGATGCATAAGGAAAGGGTGCAATTTTCTAGAGTGCTAGTTGAGGTGGATCTTGACAAGGAGCTGAAGGAATTAGTGTTATCTCAAACGAAAATGGGCAATTGGTTGAACAGACAGTGAAGTATGAGTGGAAACCAATTAAATCTAGCCAATGTGCTAACTATGGGCATGCTACTGAGGCCTGTAGGAAGAAGATAGTCCGGGAGTGGAAGCCCAAAGAAGCTACAGAGAAGGAGTCCCTGAATTGCCAATCTGTGGCACTTCTTGCAGCTACCTCCAGTGATTTGAACAATGAGAAGGTGACCACCCGTGTCCCTGAGAGAAACAGTTGGTCAAGAGCATCTCAGAGTGGCGAGGGTACATCAATAATCAGCGTAGCTCCTGAGAGAGGTGGCACAAGGGCAGCTCTAAGTGCTAAAAATGCAACAACTAGAAGTGATGGTTTACCAATGGAAGCAAGGAAGGATCCCCTAACCCGAGGGATCATGTCCTTGGTGATGGATATAACATCTATATGGAATGTGAGGGGAGTGAATTCTCCCTGCAAGCAACAACAAATGAAATTTTTATGCTTACTAGAGAATAAACTCGAACAGAGCAATGTAGAGATGATGGTCATGAATAAAGTGTGCAAAGGCTATAAGTATGACCATAACTTCTTACATCACCCTATAGGCCGCATTCTGATTAAGGAGGACTGGCCAATTTATACACCTTAAAGTGCTAAGTGACCAGGAAATGTTTATGACATGTGTCTATGTCCACAATATGGGGACTAAGAGAGAGCAGTTGTGGGAAGCACCGACTAAAATAAGTCAAATATTTCAAGGATCGTGGGTTGTATGGGGTGATTTTAAATGTTTGATGTCAGAGGAGGATAAAATAGAAGGCAACCCGATTCATTTGGCTGATACTTAGAGATTCCAAAAGTGCATCTCAGATTGTGAATTGATAGAGATCAAGAGGAAATGGTGCAGATTCACATGGACCAATAAGCCGGAGGTTGAGAGGAGAATTTGGAGTAAGATTGACTAGACATTTGCCAACTATGAGTGGTTGCTCGTGAGAAGGATGTAGAAGCTCTCTTCCTAACGTAGGGAGCTTCAGACCACTTACCTATCATCACCAGGGATTTCTCTCAGCCACAACTGCGCAAGAAAAGGTTTAAGTTCTACAATATGTGGTCCTCTTTCCCTAACTTCGCTGATATTGTTAGGGAGACCGGTCTGTTTAAACGGGGGAGCAAGGTGTGGGTCCTAGTGCAGAAACTGAAAAGATTAATAGGACCTTTACAAAGGCTAAATAAAAAGATGTATCCTGACATTGTAAACAAGGCAGACTACTTGAGGCAGAAGGTCCACAACATACAGCTTCCAGCCACCTGAACCCTCTAAATCAAGCTACACTAGGGCATGAAAAGGCATTGAGACAGAAGCTTAAGTTTGCTAGTAAAGCTGCTACCTGGTTCCTGAGGTAGAAGAATAAGCTAAAATGGATGAGAGAAGGTGATCAAAATATAGCTTATCAGGCATAACACCTATAGGAACAGAGTAACTACCCTTACGAGTGTGAAAGGATTGATATCTGACCCGAGCAAAATTCAGGAGCACTTCACAGAATATTTTAGTTCCATCCTGGGCAAGGCAGGGGATAACAATGAAGGTATTGATGCAAGTGTGGTGGAACAAGGGCCTACACTCTCTCTTGAGGACCAGATATCAATGATCAGGCCATTTGAGGAAGAAGATGTCAAAAGAGTCTGTAATACCATTCACGAGGATACATCTCCTGGTCATGACGGATATGGTAGTGGGTTTTTCAAACAATCTTGGGCTGTGACAGGGAATAAGGTGACTGTAGCAGCGATGGATTGCATTAGGAATGGAGTGCTTCTAAATGAACTCAACAAGACATCCGGGACTCTCATTCCCAAGATTGATCACCCCTCATCTGCTGGTGATTTCAGACCCATAGCATGTTGTAATACAATATATAAATGCATCTCTAAGATGATTTGTATGTGACTAAAGGAAGTGCTCACTAGGATTATCAATGAGAATCAACGTGCATTCATTAGGGGGAGATCTATAATACACTATGTGTTATTAGCCAAGAGCTACTACGACTATACAATAGAAGGAATACATCAGCCAGATGCATGATGAAGATTGACATTAAGAAGACGTATGACCGTGTAGGCTGGGGATTATTGTTGCAATGGATGAAGTGGCTTAAATCTCCTACTAAATGTGGATTGGATCATGGAGTGTCTGACCACAGCATCATATTCAATCTCTGTAAATGGGCAACTAGGGGTACCATTCAAAGGCTTGAGAGGGTTGCAATAGGGAGATCCCATGTCCCCACTCTTATTTGTTATTGGCATGGAGTATCTAACAAGAAGATTACAAGTAGCAGCCCAGGATTCCAAATTCAGATATCATCCGTTTTGAAAGACCACAAATTAGTGAATCTTTGCTTTGTTGATGGCTTGATCACATGTTGTAAAGCTACAACTTGCTCTGTTCAAGCAGTCAAAATGGCCTTAGATCACTTCAAAGCTGCCACTAGGCTACATGCAAACCTACAGAAGTTGGGTATGTACTTTGCCGGGCATCAAACTCCACAGTAGAGGAAATCAGAAGGATCACAAGGTACCAACTAGGACCATTCCCAATGAAGTACTCGTGGGTTCATCACCCACGAGACGGAGTAAAACATTATGTCAAACTCTTGTTCGGTGGCTGCAAGGATAAAATGTTGGTCATCTAGGCACCTCTCTGATGCTGGAAGGGCATGCCTAATCAACTTTGTCCTCATGTCATTGCATGATTTTTGGGGCTCCTTTTTTATCCTTCCCAAAGCTGTCACTAAGTGCGTTGATAAGTTATGCAGGGAGTACTTATGGAGTGATCTGAGGGAAGACACACGGCGCTTGTGAGCTGGGATGGTGTCTGCAGGAAGAATGCAAACGGTGGTCTAAACATAAAGAATTGTGGCCTGTGGAACAATGCTCTGGTGGGCAAACAAATATGGGACCTTGCAAGGAAAGATTACACTCTATGGGTCTGATGGATCAAAGGGATATATCTAAAAGGCCAAGATATATGGGACTACAAACCTCCTCAGGATTGCAATTGGCATTGGCAAAAGATTAATAAGGTGAAGGAGTTGCTCAAGGGTGGTTTCTATGGAGACAGGTGGTTACATACTGCTTTTGGTGATTATTTTGTGAGCTCCGAGTATTTGTGGCTTCAGGGCCTTGTTTTTACCTTTCCGTACAACACCTTTATATGGAACCGCTACAATATTCCCAAGCATGCAATGATATCATGGTTTGTGATACATAAAAGACTGCTCACGAGTGCTAGGATGAAAACATAGGGGCTATGATTTACATTTTACTTGCAGATTCAGTAAGGAGGTGTTGCAGGAGATCTCCGAATGGTTGCAAACATTATAATTCCTACAGATTTTGATTAGTGGTGTAGCTGGGCAAGAAGGATGTCCAAAAGGTGCTCGGGGAGGAATAAAATGGTGGTTGCAATCCTAGCTGCGGTGATCTATTACATATGGCAGGCGTGTAATAGCAGACTGCATGGTGTTGATGCTGTAAAATCACTAGCACAACTTATGCTATCAAAAGGGAGATGACATGGAGAATCATGAGGGCTGCGCTTCAAACATTCCGTGCCCAACTGATGTATGATGAGAGGGCCTGAGGGTGCATTTATGTAGCCTAACTTTGTATGATATTTTAGTTATCTGGTTTACGGTATGATTTTATGCAACATTTGTCCATCGTGGTAACGAAGTCTTCCATAGCAAAAAAAAAATCCATCTGATTAAAACAATCTCCAAGAGCATGGTATGCAAAACTCCGTCACACGCTTTTACTTAACTTCGTAAAAATGTCAGATGATTCAGCCATGTACATTAAAAATCACCACATCATCACAATTATTCATGTATATGTAAATGATGTAATCATCATTGTAAATAATAATGAAGAAATCAATAACGTTAAAAATCATCTAAAAAGAAAAGTTGATATAAAGGATCTATGGAATTCGTCTTGGGTATTATTTATCTCACAAAGAACGTACACATTAGATCTGCTTAAAGAAACATGAAAATTAGCTGTAAAACCAGCAAATGGAAGTAAATAAAATACTAAACTCTGAAGAACGAAAACCTTTTGAAAATATTATACAATTATAACAGTTAGTAGAACAACCATATATCTGACTGTTACTCGACCTGAAATTGCTTTTGTTGTTAATTGTATTAGTCAATTTATGTTGGCACCCAGTAATAGTCGTTTCGAAGCAATTAATCAAAATTTAAGGTACCTCAATGGAACACCCATACGTGGTAACTTGATAACAAGAAGGAAAAAATAACGGGATACTTGGATGCAGATTGAACATGAAGCTTTGACAAGAGATCAAGCACATGTTATTGCACATTTGTTGGAGGAACTCTAGCCAATTGGAGAAGCAAAAAACAAAATGTGTAACCAATCACACGCAGAAGAAGAATATTGTGATATGTTATCTACAACAACTGAGTTCATACAGATTCAAGAACTTCTAAAGGACATGAACATCAAACATGAACAACCAATGCAACTATTTTTTTACAATCAACCAAGATGACATATTGCATCTAACCCGGTGTTTCACGGACCAAGCAAGCACATCAAAGTCGAATGTCATTTCACAAGATAAAAGTTACAAACAAAACAGGTCGAGACATTGTTTGTGAGAAGTAAAGACCAACCTGGAGATATATTCACCAAGGCGGTAGACAAACAAACCTTTGAGGGGAATTCTATCCAACTTGGATTCAATCAACATTCAATCAATATATTTGAATCTGACTTGATGGGGAGTGTTGATGAACAAAAACCTAAGAATAGAATATTTATGGAATCGATATACTAAACTTGGCTACAATACGAATCAAAGTGAATATTAGTATCATTAATAATCAGAAAGTAAATATGAATTAAGGTATTGATTTTTAGTTTTTAACGTACACTTTCCATATTCTAATCAACCTTGGTCTATAAATTGACACCAAAGTGTATGTAAATTTACAAGAAAAATTAATTATTATCTATCCTTCGTACCAAAAACTTCAACATAATGCTTCCATGATCGAGTAGTTCTTGATACGTGCCACTACTATCTTCTCAAGAATGTATGCTCGATAATTTAGTGGTTCTAGATCATTGGGTTTGGGATGTGCCTCGAAATGCTACGAGGACAAAATGAATAGAACATGTACATATAATGTATAATTCGTATATATTTGATGGTTGTATTCGAATATTTTAATTATGAAAGAATTACTTTTACTTTTTATATTCCATTAGAGGCATCTTATTTAAACATTTCCCACGTGATCCGATAAGAAGGTAAATAAATAAAATCCAAAAGTTTGGAGTTTATTCGCTGATTATTGTTGGATGATAGAGGGGGCATCAGCGATCTATTATCCTCAAACGTCAAGTACGTCCATAAGTTTAGGCTCCGGTTGGGTATTGAAATTGCCGATCACAACTTACTTGATGATGACTCTTAAGTGATTGTGTCAATAATTTACTTGGAAGGTGAGAGGTCTTGCATTGATACATATCGAATTCGGAGGTTGATTGTATTTGGACCTGACTCGTAACTAAACGATCACATGGCTAACTACTCTTGGAGTCCCAATGATCGATCGACTTACTATAAACACATGAACTTTAGACTGAAGGGATCACCGACGGAGTTGACTTCGGGGGCTGGACTCACTAACTTTGCTAAGCCCACATTGTTCGAAGACGAACATGATCGGTGCGACATGCGGTCCCGACAATGAATGGTGATTGCCGTGCTTTGACAGCCGAAAGAAATTCACAGTCTCAAAAGTAGTCGAATAAAGGTCCTATTTGTATTCGGGGAGGGAGAATTACAAGTGGTTGACCAAAGTAATAACTTCAAAATTAGTTAAACCTTTCCCAATAGCTAATGCCCTATAGGATATTGAATAACATTAAAATATTATAAATACAATAGAATGTTTAGTATATATGTTTAGAAAACAATGTCGTCAAACTAGTAAGGCGTATTTCCATAACTAGATGATCAAAAAGTTCGTCAATTAATTGATTGATCAAGCAATATGAACAACATCACTTCACAAGATGATCATAATAAAAGAAGCACAAGACGTTGTGGTCTATAAATGAAGCAAAATCATATAATTCTCTATCTTTAACTTTAACATGAAATATTTACTTAGGAAAATAAGTGCATATGTTGTTTTGTCTCTTTTCTTTTTCATATGTCTGAAATACATAAACTTACAACATCAATTCTACATGCTAGGTATTGCATTTGCTCTAAAATATACTAGATAGCACAATGAAAATGTTACAAATGGAATCCCATTATTTTATTATTAGAGATCGAAACATTTCTGGATCTTTTGATGGTGACTCATGATCCAGAAATGTTTCGATCTCTTGTATCTTTGTACAGAGGTTCCAGTAATAAACACATCATCTACATAGACGAGTAAAAATACTTGATAATGATTTGTGACAAGCTTGAAAAAACATTGATCGTGAGCTGATCGTGTAAAGCAAAATTGCAGCAGCTTTGATGTGAAATCCAAATTCCATTATCGAGATGCTTGCTTCAAAGATTTCTTGAGCTTACAAAGTTTGAAAGAATCAGCAGATAAGTATCTCAGGGGTGGTCTCATATACACATCTTAGTCAAGATGTCCATGACGGAAGAAATTATTTACATGAAGTTGATGTAATTCTCAATGCTAACTGCTGTAAGAGCCATGACAGTCCTCACTGTCACAACCTTGGACACGGGTGAGATGACCTCAGAAAAGTCTTCCCATTGCACTTCACCCGATAGACCTATCTACATCTAGTCAATTTCTTGTCTCTGGGTTGATCAACAATATCCCTAGTCTCATTAGCTTCAAGAGCTTGCAACTCTTGTTGCATAGCTTCACCCCATTTTTAATTAGTTCTAGCATGATTATAAATAGTTGGTTAATGGAAAGTAGACAAGTTTGCCACAAAAGTCTTATATGCATGCGTAAATGAAAAATTCTGGTATGAAAATTTGGTCATAGGAAAAGAGAGATTCTGGTCTGAGAGGTAGGTCATGGGACAATCGTGAGATCATGAATTGATGCTTACAAAGTCCTTCATCCAAGTTGGAGGTTGCTTTTGTCTGGAACTTTGTCTGAGATTCTGCTGTGAAGAAGTAAAACATGATGATTATTTTGTACAAGCTTTGTGTTTGTGACAGGGAGGTGTGAGGGGGCAGAACATTGTGGAGAGGATGTCACTACCTGATGATTACTCATAGTTTTCACTAGAATGAGGTTGCTTGCCGGGAATTATGAAGGATTCATTATAAAAAAGGTCACCTAAACATATATTGGGCATGACAATATCTAGTTCATCAAGGTTCAAAAGAAGGAAATGTATGTTCATAAAACTCAACATCTCTTGAAACTATGATTTAGTTCGAAGGACAAAAAATTTCGTAACCCTTTTGCCTACTGGATATCCCACAAACAGCCCACTCTGAGATTTGGATCAAATTTATCCTTACAAGGATCATTGTTCACGATATAAGTGAGACATCCGAAGTTTCTGAGGTAGCTGTAATCTGGTGATCAGTTTTGTAGTAGTTCATAAGGGCTTTTCCACTTGCGAATTCTAGAAGGTAATCTATTCGAAGATGGACTGAAGTGAGAATAGATTTACCCCAGAAATCTTTGGACAATTTTAACTGAAAAAATTTATCTAGCTACATGAGGAATGTGCTTGTGTTTTCTTTCAGCCACTCCATATTGTTCTGGAGTGTAAGCATAACTTCTTTTGTGAGCTATCCCTTTGGTTGACTCAATTTCTTGGAAGGACTTGCAAGAATTCTGTCCCATTGTTTGAACGAGTGGCCTTAACCGCCTCATATTGATTTTCAACCTAGGCAAGGTTTTTTTTTAAGGTTTCTGATGTTTGAGACTTGTATTTCATAAAAAATATCCAAGTAAACCTACAATAATCGTCAATGACTGTTAAGAAGTAGTGACATCCAGACAAGGTTGGTTGTTTCTAAAGACCCCAGATATCAAGATGAAAGAATTAAAAAACAAACAGTGATGTTGATCTGGCTTGTAGAAAAAGGTGATTTGTGTTGTTTGGATTTCAGATAAGCAATACATTCTCTGATATCGGGAAGACTCTTTTCATTGACAATAAAGTTGGGTAGGTGTTTCATAACATTTCAGAATGGATGATCAAGTCTGCAGTGTCATTATTATACAGAGTAGCAGCAAAGACATGACTAGAAGCATGAACAATAGCTCTGGTTTTAAAGGACAAAAGACTCGAAGCATACAATTGTTAAGCACTCAAGATTGCATATGCTGAAAAGGAGGAGTTGTCTAGTATGTAAAGGTCTTTATGAGTTTTTCCAGCTGTAAGGATCTTGTTATTCTGCAACTCAATCAACAAGAAAAAATTAGTGTAGAATTTGAAGTAGGTTCCATAGTCATTATGAGCTTTCTAACTGAAAGCAGGCTTTATCGAAAGCTTAAGACAATCTTTAAGGGGGTGTTTGTTTGAGGTGATCCAATATCACGGTGATATTCAAATATCATGGTGATGTGAGTATCACTGTGGTGTGGATCAAGGTATCATCATTGTGGTTGTTTTGGGGTGATATTTCATTTTACATATCAAGGTGATATTTGAATATTGTGTTTGTTTATCGAGGTGATGTGTGGGGTGATGTTGGATAAATATCATATTTAACCCCATGTATATTATATAGGTAAAGTGGGTTGATATATTCATTTTACATATCAACCGTGATAATGATTAATGTTTCAATATTAGTATTAATTTTTTTAAGCATTATTTATAAGTGTTTTATATAATTCTTTTATTTTTTTAAGTTTAAAATATATATTTTTAAATTAAATATTAATTACAAGTTAATGATTAATTTTATATGTAATTTCATATAATCTTTTATTTTTAAGCATAAATATATATTTCAATATTTAAATATGTTAGTTGTGTAATTAAAAATATGAATAAAAATATATGAGGTATGAATATGAAAATATAAGGGGTAATTTTGTCCGACAAAATATTGAAAATTTCATCCCATCACGGTGATGGAGGACCACCATGCTTTTTTGGGAGATCCAAAAGATGTAACACCCTATTTTGATCACCTAGGTGATCCTCCATCACGGTGATGGCTCATCACCCCCACTAAACAAACACGGTGATGAGAAGGTGATGACTGGATCACCGTGATGTTTTGGAGGATCACCGTGATGTTTTGGAAGATCACCCCAAAACAAACACCCCCAAAGTATACATGACTAGTGGCACCCGTATCTACTAACCACACACAATCATTCATTATATCATGCGTGCTAGAACCGATCTTAGGAAGAATAAAGCTACCTTAAAATTCATTCATATGAGCAAAGTTGACAGAAGTTGAATAAGTGGCTGCAACTCCCATTTTTCCTTTCATCATCTTTGTGAACTCTCTTTTAATCACTTCCATCATCTGAGTATACATGACCTCCTACACTTTGAGGCCCGTATCAACCGCCTCAAGTTTAACCGAGTTTGCTTTGAAGCTGAGACTGTTTTGGTTTCCCTTTTGAACAATATTGCTGCTCTTGTTCAAACCCAAAATTTTCTGGAAAACCATTAAGTTTGTAACAATCATCTTTAGTATGTCGCGTCTTCTTCCAATAACAACATTCAGGAAATTCATTCAATTTGAAACATTCTTCCTTAACATGCCCACTTGCAATAGTTGCAGAAAAAAGAGAGCCTTGTTTTGTTTCAGCATGACCTTATGGTCATCGATTTTCTTTTGATTAAACTTCTTGATGCATTTTCCCTTGATGCAGTTGTGTTCATAGAGACTTCCCGATGCTTTCCAGCCTTAGCAATCATCGCATATATCTTATTCACTAGTGGCAGATGATCAAGAAACATTAATTGATTCCTTTCTAACTCAAACACATCACTAAGGCCCATCAATAACTGCATCGACTTGTCTTCATCTCCCTTTCTTCAATCCTAAGTGTTACATCTCGAATTGCATCAATCGCAGGTTGCAGCTGCTCTAGCTGATCCAACAAATTTCAGTTCTATTGTAATACTCCACAACAGTCATGCCCCCTTGCCTCAGAAACACAATTCTTCGCTTTATTTCAAAGATCGCACACAGGTTCAAAGTACTATATCTTTCTGCAATCTCATCCCACAGTTGTTTTGTATTATTGATGACATAAAGCTACTTATAATTTCTTTTGAGATTGAACTCTTGATCCATCCAATCACCATACTATTTCACCTTGCACCATCTTCTATAGTCTGGTGAATCTTCCATCATAGAAATCTTCTAGATCAGACAATTCGTGGCGGTCAAGGGAGTGGATACAATCATCATTCCAGGATTGTCAAATCCATGTAGCATGTAATCCTCATCTATCTCCGCAACTACGTTTGGTTTTCTCCATTTGTATTTTCGGATGAACTAATTTCTTTGATTGAGTTCAACAGATTCAAGATTCTTAACTCAGAGATTTGATTCAGTATCTAACGAAAACAATCAATGCTTAGCTTTGATACCATGAAGAATTGCAAATTGAATCACGCAGGAGATGTATCGATCCCATTCGTATGATGAAAAACAGAGAGAACTTGAGAAATTTTGTTATTGTTCAAGTATGTGTCACTGTACAAGCCTACGCTTTATATGTTTTCAGCAACTTAAAATTAAATTACAAAAACACCCTTATTATAACTAACTAACAAAGATGACTAATGAACTTGGTATCGATCTTCTTCCATTTTATCTTGCAAAATCTCTTGCATATCCTTCTTCTTCCTGTAATTCCTCAGATTCAAACTTTTAATTTAGTCGCCTAATCAAATCGGAAAATTGTCGATGAGGTCATAACTTACTGATCAAGGTTGACACTCAAGATTATGGGGAAGATGTCACATGATCGATTTCTCCATGCCAATATTACCTCGAGCAAGAGTGTCAAATGTGGATTTGGAAGGTGACTAGAAATGGCAGTACCGGGCGCTGGACTCAAAGAGGCAAGCGGCAAAAATCCCGCCATAGGAAGAGGACACGTGCGTAGGGCGAAACGTGGCCACGACACACGAAATTTCGCAAAGTTAGGACTTCTATGTCTTAGAAAAATAATACTTCATTTTTCTGAAGATGGCACCAAGGGGAAGACGCTCGAGTAACTACGTCTTCGGTGAAGTTATGGCTTCTATGCCTTAGAAAAATAATACACCTCCCTTAGGAAGAGGATGGCGCCGAGGGGAAAACACTCAGGTCACTACATCTAAAACTCGCTCTACTCTTTTTAAACTAGCCAAAGGGGAGACTACTGTTACCCCTTAGGTTTTTTGGGTAACCGTATAATTACCCCGCGTGATTCAAATAGCCGGTAAAAGTGCGCCAAAGAAGATACCTCGACTCGGTCACGAAATAGAACCCTTCTCTCCCTCATGCATGAATTCACGATCCGCTTCTTCTCGGACTTCCTGTACCCTTGTGCTTCTTCGACTCTCACATACTTCTCTACCCGATTTACCAATTCATCCACCGTTGATGGATATTTTTTCACTAGAGACGTATATAGCTCTCCATCCTTAGGGTGAAAGGCGATTAACAATCTGAGTGGTCGTCGGACTTCCATGGTGATGCCGTTAAACCTCCTGAGATAGTCCCGAAGGCTCTCCCGACCGCCCTGCTTCATGTTCAGCAGGTTGACGGCTGAAGAGGGTCTCCTTCTGCTGCTTCAGAAATGCTTTAAGAAGGAATAAGTGAGGCCTTGAAAGTTTCTAATTTCCCTTGCGGGTAACATGGTGAACAACTGTTGAGTTCATCGGGTGAGCGTAATGACAAACACTCGGCATTTAATCTCATCGTCCAGTTGATAAAGAGTCGCATTTCCTTCGAAGCTCATTAGATGATCCTCTGAATGTCCCGTGTCATCGTATCGGCTCATTTCTGGAAAGAGAAAGTGGTTAGGCAGGGGGAAAGCGAGTATCTCTGCTGAGAAAGGAGACCCTCGGGGGGTCGGCACTGGCAGGGGAGATCGGCGAGCTCTCTCAGTTTCTTTATCTCAGCCCTCATTATTTCTAACTCTGTGGCTTGCGTCTTTACCTGCCGGCAGGCTTTCCTTGCTCGCGCAGCGTCTAACTCTTCTCGCAATGTTTTTTCGGGTCGCCCCTCACTGAATCATTCATCCTCTTGCGATTTTACTTCTTGCTCTATGTGGTTGGAAGCGCTATCATCTCCTCCAGTCGTTGGGGGTTGGTCTCGAGAGATAGCAGGTCCTTTTTTCTTCGGTTGTTCGGCCATCAGGCCTCTATGTCTCTCCTTATCTTCCTGATTTCTTGAAATTCCGGGCGTTAAGAGAACGCCATGTTCACTGTGTTTGCCTTCATTCTAGACAACTCCTCAATAGTCGGAGGCCCACCAACGAGTAAGGGTGAATCATCTATGACACTCACCATTCTTTTATTACATCTCTTCCCATAGACGGTGCCAATTTGATGCGTTCAGAAATGGCCCCTCTTGAGTATTTGCGGTTCTCCGCCGGGAAGGTGACTAGAAAACGGCGGGGAATTTCTTTAGCCAACGAAAACGAGCTAAGTGGACGCCGTTTCGGCGATGCCACTCCGACGCTCAAGTCAGTTCATCTTCGACGTGGCGGTTTGATTTGTGCGTAAAGGAGAAAAGATTAAGAAGTCAATACATGAGCCCGTCTAAGGATCTTCCTATTTATAAAACCTTATCCATGACCAACACGTCGGACATGCCTTTGCCCACGTTAACACCCCCGTTTCGTCCCACGTTCACACGATGACCCCCAGTCTCGCGTAACCATAACATTCTCGGCAACGGCATGTGATTCCTTTCTGATCGTTCACCTGGTCGAGAAATCACCCGAGCGACTCACCTTATCTCATTCGGGAAATAGCGCGAGTCACCTTCTTTTCTTCCTCGACCTTCCTTCTTTGAGCTCTCCCGAGGAAGTTCCTCACGGGTTCTTGGGCCATCCATTTAGCATTTTAGGTTCCTCCAGGGTTCTATTTCGTGACCGAGTAGAAGTCTCTTCTTTGGCGCGCTTTTACCGGTTATCCAAAAAACCCGAGGGGTAACAAGTATCTAAGGAAAACAATCAATTCTTAGCTTTGATAACATGAAGAATTGCAGATTGAATCGCGCAGGAGTTGTATCGATCTCTTTCGTACAATGAAAAACATAGAGAACTTGAGAAATTTTGCTATTGTTCAAGTATGTGTCAATGAACAAGCCTACGCTTTATATGTTTTCAACAACTTAAAATTAAATTACAAAAACACCCTTACTAACTGTAACTAACTAACAATAATGACTAATGAACTTGGTATCGATCTTCTTCCATTTTATCTTGCAAAATCTCTTGCATATCCTTCTTCTTCCTATAATTCCTTATATTCGAACTTTTAATTTAGTAACCCAATCAAATCGGAAAATTGTCGATGAGGTCATAACTTACTGATCAAGGTTGACCCTCAAGATTATGGGGGAGATGTCACATGATTGATTTCTCCATGCCAACATTACCTCGAGCAAGAGTGTCAAACATGAATCCTTGTATGTCGGCTGGATTCCTCGGGTTACGAAAAAATCGAAAGGTTCATTAACATCATTGTTCTATCATAATATACGATAACGAATTCAATTAGATGACCGGCTTTCTTATTATTCTTAGTATTTTATGCGAATAGCAACATTGTTAGTTATGTTGCAAGCATCTATATCACATCCTTATATTCTTTCTAGGTATTTGAATTGTATTAATATTCTCACGTTACTATCATATTCGGGAAGACGGCCTGAAAATTACATCTGAAATTAACTTCATATAAAAGTATGACATGACCAAACATCATCCACATCCTTCATAGTTACAAATTGATCCCAAAGTTTTATTTCTATATTATTGAATGATTCAATTCAAATTTATTCACAACATTTTGCATATATATCACTGGCGTAAAATTGTAAAGTAAGAAGTAGATCAATTTTTTTTTTTGCATGAATAAATCATTAACTTAAATTTGAACATATGTTTCTTTTATTGTCCAAGAAAATTCTAAATTATAATATTTCAAATCAGGAGACCTTGAAAAATATTCCAAATCATTTTGATAACTTTGGTATCGATCTTCTTCCATTTTATAACTAACTATAACTTAAAATTAAATTACAAAAATACCCTTACTAACTATAACTAACTAACAATAATGACTACTGAACTTGGTATCCATCTTCTTCCATTTTATCTTGCAAATCTCTTGCATATCCTTCTTCTTCCTGTAATTCCTCAGATTCGAACTTTTAATTTAGTCACCCAATCAAATCGGAAAATTGTCGATGAGGTCATAACTTACTAATCAAGGTTGACCGGCAAGATTATGAGGGAGATGTCACATGATCGATTTCTCCATGCCAACATTACCTCGAGCAAGAGTGTCAAACATGGATCTGGACTAGTGTAAATAAAATCGATTGGCGTGATTTGCATGCTATTACGCTGACCCTCGAGATTTACCTGATACGAAAGCTGGATTCCTCGGGTTACGAAAAAATTGGAAGGTTCATTAGCATCATTGTTCTATCATAATATACGATAACAAATTCAATTATATGACCTGCTTTCTTATTATTCTTAGTATTTTATGCGAATAGCAACATTGTTAGTTATGCTGCAAGCATCTATATCACATCCTTAGATTCTTCCTAGGTATTTGAATTGTATTAATTTTCTCACGTTAGTATAATATTCGGGAAGACGGTCTGAAAATTGCATTTGAAATTAACTTCTTATAAAAGTATGACATAACAAACATCGTCCACATCCTACATAATTACAAATTGATCCCAAAATTTTATTTCTACATTATTGAATGATTCAATTCAAATTTATTTGCAACATTCTGCATATATATCACGTGCGTAAAATTGTAGAGTAAGAAGTAGATCAATTTTTTTTTGCATGAATAAATCATTAACTTAAATTTGAACATATGTTTCTTTTATTGTCCAAGAAAATTCTAAATTATAATATTTCAAATCAGGAGACCTTGAAAAATATTCCAAATCATTTGATAACTTTGGTATCGATCTTCTTCCATTTTATAACTAACTATAACTTAAAATTAAATTACAAAAATACCCTTACTAATTATAACTAACTAACAATAATGACTACTGAACATGGTATCCATCTTCTTCCATTTTATCTTGCAAAATCTCTTGCATATCCTTCTTCTTCCTGTAATTCCTCAGATTCGAACTTTTAATTTAGTCACCCAATCGGAAAATTGTCGATGAGGTCATAACTTACTGATCAAGGTTGACCGGCAAGATTATGAGGGAGATGTCACATGATCGATTTCTCCATGCCAACATTACCTCGAGCAAGAGTGTCAAACATGGATCTGGACTAGTGTAAATAAAATCGATTGGCGTGATTTGCATGCTATTACGCTGACCCTCGAGATTTACCTGGTACGAAAGCTGGATTCCTCGGGTTACGAAAAAATTGGAAGGTTCATTAGCATCATTGTTCTATCATAATATACGATAACAAATTCAATTATATGATCTGCTTTCTTATTATTCTTAGTATTTTATGCGAATAGCAACATTGTTAGTTATGCTGCAAGCATCTATTTCACATCCTTAGATTCTTCCGAGGTATTTGAATTGTATTAATTTTCTCACGTTAGTATCGTATTCGGGAAGACGGCCTGAAAATTGCATCTGAAATAACTTCATATAAAAGTATGACATAACCAAACATCGTCCACATCCTACATAATTACAAATTGATCCCAAAGTTTTATTTCTATATTATTGAATGATTCAATTCAAATTTATTTACAACATTCTGCATATATCACTTGCGTAAAATTGTAAAGTAAGAAGTAGATCAATTTTTATTTTGCATGAATAAATCATTAACTTAAATTTGAAAATATGTTTCTTTTATTGTCCAAGAAAATTCTAAATTATAATATTTGAAATCAGGTGACCTTGAAAAATATTCCAAATCATTCGATAACTTTTGATTCAGGCTCATTTTATTGGAAAAATGATCGGGTACCCAATTTATTTGGACATATGAAGTTTCGTGTCAAGAAGATAATAAAATTTCAACCTATTAACCGGAAAGTTTTTATTTTGAAAATCGCTTATTCACTGCAATTAGGAAGTTTCCCCTTTACTCTCATTTACTTTGAGTTTGCGAGATTAAAAATGTTAAACTACACATACAATATTTTTGTCATCATCAAATTGCACCTCGAATCTTTTTAAAACGTCGCAACTAGACCATGTATATTATCTCTCTGCGTAAGAATTAAAATTATTTCTTGAAGTTCATTCATTTGTAACGTTTCAAAATTTAGACGGCGCAGCTGTCCAGTTTGGTCCAACGAGAGTGAGTCTTGTGTCATAATAAGAAAACATACCACTACACACTTGGAAATCATGGTACGTGTCAGGATACTATAACTTATTACATATGTCATGAAATTGTGGAAGCATAGGGAATTTAATACCTCGTTTTCATATTTACCTTTGATTTTCTTTTTTACAGATATAATCAGCCATTTTTCATTCAAATTTTTATTCGTAGTAAAATTCATTAATTGTTTGATTAGAGAAAATTTTAGTCCAATTTAAATGTAAACGGTTTTTAAATTCATTTTCATAACTTGCGTTTTATTTTTAAATTTAGGGTCGTGATTTTTTTCTTTTTGCACGGATTGACATCACACACATACAATATATATTAATTAGGGTGTTGCTATTCGCACTCCCTTAGGGGCTGAAGAGAACATTGAAAACTGAAATTTTCCTTTATTTTCTTCTCTTAATCCGTGTAGACAACTTCAAGCATTAATTAAGTTATTTATTTTAAACTAACTTTGAATTCAACACCTCTTATATTTCTACACAATTTTTAATAAAACTATTTCTTTATTTAAAAATATAGATTAGTTACACTTTTACACAAATGTTATAAAAATAACATTGTATGTTTATCAACATTGATATTTACGTATTTAAAAAATTATATATTATAAACTTTCTTAAACTTATACAATATACTTAAATAATGGACTAGCTACAAAGTCTTGCATATTTTTAATAAATTAAGAAAAAACAATGTTAATTAAAACCTCGACCCTCAAAATAATCAAATTCAAGCTATCGTTTACCATAACAACCTTTAGGATTACGATGCTATTTTTTTTTCTTGAAAATAATTTTACTAAAATAATTTCTAATTTCGAAAAAGAAATAATTTTAATTTATTATTATTTAATGATGATGAAAAAATTGTTTGTTTAGTAAAATAATCAATATTTCATCTATTCTACCTAAGTAGATAAGTTAAATAACATTGACATGATAAACCATTATTGAAAAATATTTAGATTAAATAGATAATTAAGATGATATAACATGATAAATGACGTTGATATACTTGCAAAATAAAAATTATAATTATAGTGGAGTGTCATTGTTGCATGTTTCATGCTAATATTTTATTTAATTTTATATAATAAAGAAGAGAGAATAGAAATTAAACAATTGTAAAAGTGTTGGTCTTGAAAATTAAATTTTACTATATAATAAATAGGGGGGTGCAAATAGAATTTAAAGGGTATAAATAGAATTTCCCATTAATTATTACGCAATAAAATTCTAAAAGTCTAGGAAATGTTTGACTCCATTTATTTCAAAGCAATAAAAGTGTTTTTCGATGATCTGGGTAATTAAACGACATCCTCCGCGTGCTCAAATCAAATTAAACTATTGAGATCTATACGGCCAAGAATGGCCAGCAATGTAATAACTAGTACTATGAGCACGATGTATGCAAAGAAATAATTAATTGATGAGAAAATTTATTGATAGTAAGTGGTAATGTTTCGTAATAATTTTTGATTATTCTAATAAAACAAAAATGATAAAAAATTAAGTCCAAGATTATTTTCTATCGTGGGTTTATTTCCAGAAAAATTTCGATTGGTTAATTATGATACATCAAATTGACAATTTTTAAGTTATGATCAAGCTTAATAAAAGAGTATAGATGGTAAAGAGTGACTATTAGAAATAAGACAATTTCATCAATTAATTTAGACTAAAATTTTCTTTACCTCCACGTGGTTATACTGAAAAACATATTACTATATATGCTTTTTTATTACACAAAACTCTCTTGTGGTGTGCTAAACTTAGCACCGAACTCCCTATGGTGTATAAAATCCAGCATGATACCTTCCAATTAGGGGATAAAAATGACGAGGAGCGCTTAATTAACTAACCGCGAGTGATTTTTATACAATTTACAAACCGTGAGGATTTTGGTGCATTTTGGCGGAATAGAAGTATTTTATGTATTTTAGCCACTAATTTATGACAATTCCATAGTGTAAATAGAAAAGGTATATTTGTTGAATATAATTTAATGGATGCGTGATCGCAACGCAAAAGCAAATAACTGCTTCTGAAGTTCCAATAATACCGTCGAGACCCCTTCGCTTTATATACAACCCTCGCCAGTGGAATCAGTTTTGCCAAAATCAAAACTCAAACAAGAGTCGGACTAAAATTCTATTATATTCCTTCCCGAGTAAGATTTGTGTGTCCAGTCAAAGGTAAAACCAATGGAGTCGTCCCGCCGTCAACGTACAACCTTGCACAGCCACCTCCATCACTTCCCCTCGTCGTCGCCGTCGGGAAAGTTCTGCTCCTCCTCAATCGCCACGTCGGCGCCATTCGCGCCATCCCGGCCCAGCAGCCCCACCCGCGTCGCGATCCGCTCCGGCTCCCCGTCGTCGGCCTCCGTCGTCCGACTCTCCGCGTCGCAGACCCACCGCTCCGGGCACCGAGCCCAGAGCCACTGCGCGCAGTATCAGCAGAAGAAGACTTGTTTGTGTTCCCCCACAACGCACCCAGGTTCCTTCCGGTGCAGCCTCCACAAAAGCAAGAACTTCCCGGGGTACAACGGCCACGGTGACCGGAGCGGTCAGCCCCAAGTCAGCACGGCGTCGAACCAGTTGAATATGCGCAGATCGGCGATGACCAACTCGCTCGTCAGGATCGGCACCGTAGAAGGTGACCTCGTCAAGAGGGCTCTGGCGGCTTTGATTAGACCGTCATCGCGTAGTCTCAGGCGTCGGGGGAGTTTTCAGCCCAGGCCGAGCCGCTTGTCTGTTATGGCTCGGGACGAGGACCCGGAGTATGCTGTTTTCGAGATTTAATTTGTTTTTTTTTTTCATGTATCGAACAGTGTTCTCTCTCCTTTTTTTTTCTTTTCTTTTTTCTTTTCCGGAAACCATAATTATTTGAAGTGGGTTCCTTGAGTTGTAGTGAAATTGCGAGATCGATAATATAAGTTTTAAAAACAAATATTATTTTTCAGAAAATTTACGTGGTTCTAGTTTAATTTGTGAAAATTGTTCTATATTTGACTCGAAGAGAGAGAACATTCAAGACTGTTCTTGATTGAGATTTAAAATTAAATGGAGCTGTAAGGAATATATTAACATAAAAAGAGCATCTTACGGTCGACTTTTCAAAATAATGATAAAATTGCACTATTTTTTTATTTATCGTGGCTTGCTTTTCCGTTTTCTTTACTTTATATTTTCTTTAATTCTTGGCTGTGGAAATTCATTGAGTTCAAGATAGGAAGATATGATGTTGAAATAATAATAATAATATCAAACTAAATTGGGATTTCTTTTCCGGTCTTTGTTTTGTTGGATTGTATGGCAATGCAGGATTGGTTGATCGATCCATCTGGGATTTTAGGGAACCTCGAACTATGGCTTTTTTAACAAAATAAATCGAAAAAAAAAATTAATTTTCAAAATAGAGCGTTTTTTGCACCTATTACTAAAATAGAGCCATTTGCGGGCATTACCTGCGACGTCGCGCCTAATGGCCGCGACGTCGCACCCATTACATGCGACGTTCGTTATGGTCCGTTTAAGCGTTTAAACGGGCCCTTAAACGGGCCGATAGCGTTTCTGGGCCCGTCGTAGCGTTTCTGGGCCCGTCGTCGCGTTTAATGGATGCGACGACGCGTCCATTGGGCGCGATGATGTGACTAGTCGATCACGCGTTGTCTGTAATTTTCTTTTTCTTTTTGCAGAACTGATGTGGACGTAACGTTCACGAGTTTTGCAGAAGAATCGTCGCGTCCAATTGATGCGACGTCGCGTCCATTAAATGCGACGATTTTCCCTATATAAAGTATTATAATTTCGTATACATGGATATATAAAAAAACAACTTGAAGTATTTAAATTTCTCCTCAAATTATGACATCTCGCAAAATTCAAGTCTCTATCTACTACGGTGGCGAAATCATTACTGAATCAAACTCCATCCGTTACAACATCCCACCCATTTCTCTTAGACGAATTCGTCGCGACACTAGCTTTGCTCAATTTCTGGGCATGCTATATGAGGTTATTCGCCTCGACAACAATTTTTCCTCCTTAACCGTTCATGTTAAGAATGAATACTATCAGCATTCTCGACTCTATCAGCGGCTCTTCAAATTTCAAACGACGCGGAACTATCGTACTTCGGATGCTGATGCGGAACTTAATTTAATTGAAGTGTTTGTCGAGGCCAGCGAGAACGTTCAAGAGGCACCCGACGTGTTCACCAACATCACCTCCAGCCACTCGTTCCTGATCTCACGGCAGTTACTCAAGGAATGATGATTTTCACTCCACCATCCTCATACAGACATTCCTTCAAGCAGTCGTGATGTTCCTAATATGTCGAATGTGTCACAACCTGAGCTGTGCCCGAAGACTTGCAAAATAGTGACGCTAGCGACTCTGAAGTGATGACGTTGGTGGGCACTGGACGATTTTCCGGATCCCGCAGATGATAACGACGATAGCTACGATGATGGAAACAATGATGGTCCCGAGAATGACATTCCATTGCCGGCGGATGATGCTCGTGCGCCTTACCAACCCGTGCCTTTTATTCAACATATCAAATGGCGTCCAGAAGCAACGAGGGCGGCGGTGATTTTTACAGTAGGGACAATCAGGTTCAGAGTCGGTATGACATTTAGTACCAAAGCTCACTTACAAGATGCTGTTGGCGATTATTCTTACAGGGTGGCTAGACGTGAGTTTCACGTCTCAGAAAGTAACAAAACCGTATGGGGCGTGAAATGCAACCATAGCCATGCCTGTCACTGGACGTTACGAGCATGCTTCAAACCAAAAAATGTTATTAGAAGATTACGATATATGGGGGGTCACACACATGCTACATGAACGAGTTGGCGAGAACACACCGCAACATTTCGCGAAACACAATTGCGAGAATGTTGATTGGAATAGTGAAGACAGACCCTCAATTTCTACCAAAGAATGTAAAGCAGCTGGTGAAGGACAATACCGGGTACGACATCTCATACATTCAAGCATGGCATGGCCTCAAAAGGGCGAAAGAAAATGTTTACGGTACCTGGGAAACTTCAGTCCAACAACTTCCTATCTTCATGAAAGTTCTGAAACGTTACAACCCCGACACGGTCGTCAAGTGGTTGAATCTTCCAACTGAAGCACCCGGTGTGAAGAAATTGGGGTATGTTTTCTGGGCTTGCAAACCTTGTATATTGATGGGTTTAGGCATTGTCGTAGAGTTGTTTGCGTTGACGGTACGCACTTATACTCCAAATACGAGCATAAAATGTTAATTGCATCTGGGCTCGATGCGAATCAAAATATTCTTCCCCTTGCTTTTGCCATTGTTTCAACGGAAAGCAGACACTCTTGGAGTTGGTTCCTGAACTTACTTAACATCCACGTGTTGGGTGAACAAGGTGTACGCCTCATTTCTGATCGTCATCGAGGTACTTTTATTTTCCTATACATTCTTGTATTAATTTGACACTCTTTTAATCGATTGATCGTAATTTGTTATAGAAATATTGGCGGCGGTAAGCGAATTAGCAGCGTTTAGGCCGCCGAATGGTGTACACCGGTTTTGTCTACGTCATGTCGTATCAAACTTCAACACTGAATTCAAGAACAATGACCTAAAACAGTTATGCCATAGAGCTGGAATGGCCCACACGTTGGAGAAGTTCAATCGCATTATGGAACACATTAAAGTTCTCAATGAACCGGCCTGGAAGTGGTTAGATAAGATTGACAAAGAGCAGTGGACGTTTGCTTACGATGGTGGATTCCGATGCGGGGTGATGACCACTAATATCTCCGAGGCCCTTAACGGAGTTTTCAAAGGGGCGAGGTGTTTGCCTCCGAAAGCAATAGTGGACTTTAGCTTTCATCGATGCGTTGAATATTTTCGCAATCGATTTACGGAGTGCTCTGCAGCGATGGCTAACACCGAAAGCGATTGGTCTCCGTATGCGTGGAATAAGTTCAACGACTGGACAAGTCGTTGGAGTCACGTCGCATTTAATTTTGACCCACGTTTGCAAACAGCTGAAGTTATACTTCGACCGTGAATCAAAGGAAGCACATGGTAAACATCTTAGGAAAGACGTGACGTGCGGAAAATGGGACACGTATTTCATCCCATGTTCTCATGCCCAAGCACTTGCCGTATGTGGGGAGTTCATAGCATGCATCATATTGCTCCTTTCTATAACAAACAAGCGTACCGTAAAACATACGAGGGGTTTTTCATCCTCTACATGACGAATGTTATTGGGAGCCTGCTGAATTCTCTCTTATACATAACGACGCTCTGCGTACCCGAAGAGGGCCGGGGAGAATCCGTACAACTCGTATACAGAACGAAATGGATCGTGGTGGTCAAGGCGGAGACAAGGTCGAAGAGGCGGAGGCAGTGGTCAACGTTGATTTATTGTAATCTTTAAATAGTTTTAGTATTCATATGTTGTACTAAATCTTTAAGTAAATATTACAATTTTTCAGTTACGTCCGAATTTACCTCATATTAGTTGCAAAACACGCATGACAAAGGTTACTGAAGTTACAAACAATCACTTTGAAAAGTTTTTCTCCAACCCTTCGGGGGGGGTCAACGAAGTCATCGTCTATTATCTTCTTCAACTCTGGAACTCGACATTGCATGATGTTTGCCTTTGTTGTGCGTCTTTCTATTCATACCTTTTTTCTTTCCTTTCGGAGGTGGGTTGACGAAGTCATCATCGCCTTGGTTTTTGCCAGCGTTGCCGATCTTACTCGACATATTGTATCGGTTTCCTTTCGGTGGCGTGTCGACGAAGTCGTCGTCACCCGTATCGTCTTTGACTCTCGAACTCGAGCTGACATGTTTTACCGACTGTCTTTTGGATGATTCTTCCGCCTGAGTATGAACTATTGGACATTCGTTGTTAGGAATTGCAAGCACGTCAATGTCTGGAACAATGTCTGGTTGATATAGCTACCGAAAATTTTATACAGATAATTCATGTGGCTCGGGCTCATAGAAATAAATTGTTGAAAGAGGATCCTCCTGCAAAGAATATGACAAATTGCATAATTAAAAAATTTTATTACATCCGAATAAAACGTTGAGTAAAATAACCACCTTAAACCACTTAAGCCATTGCTCGGTATCTGCATGAATCCATCCTCTGTCATACTCTCCCCAATCTCCCATTTCGGCGCGTAGTTTTGTCCATAAAAGGTAGCGACGCTTCAAATGACCAAGTTTCTCCGTTAGAAAAGGTACGGTGAAATGAATTCCGTAACGTTGATGTATAGTTACGCAAGGAATTGAAGACATTCGGACAATGTCTCATTCGTGATATCACCATAGATGCTTTTGCCGAAAATGTTCCAACGAACCATCTTTCAATATCGTACGTCCACAGTTCGTCGTAAAAGTAATCACCAAGGACCTTTAAATTTCCGAATATCGGATGACCCTCATTCTTTTTTCCATTGAAGCGATTAAGACGCGGGTCTCTACCAAACGGGTGCATCGTATCTCAAATGTGTATGTTATTTTCTTAATTTGTAGGATTTTATAGATGTTCTGGATCTTTTTTTTAATGTCAATATTGTTGTTTACAGTTAGATTGAAGATGATACAGATAGCTTTGATTAAAGCTGCACGCGGAAGATAAAAGTTGCTGAAGTTGCAGGTAGCGTTGATTAAAGCTGCACGCGGATGATAAAAGTTGCTGAAGTTGCAGGTAGCGTTGATTAAAGCTGCACGCGGATGATAAAAGTGTGAAGTTGCATGCAGGTAGCGTAGATTAAAGCTGCACGCGGATGATAAAAGTTGTTGAAAATGCATGTGTAACGTTGATTAAAGCTGCACGCGGATGATAAAGTTGCTCAAGTTGCAGGGTAGCGTTGATTAAAGCTGCACGCGGATGACAAAGTTGTTCTATTTTTAAAAATATATTAACGTTGATCTATTTTAATTTTTAAGTACTTTAGTACATATATTATATTTAATTAATATTTAGACATTTACATAATTTAATATATATTATATTTATTAATAAAAATATATTAAATTTTTTTTAAAATATATTACGTGATCTATTTTAATTTTTAAGTACTTTTAGAACAATATTATATTAATTTAAATTTTTAGTACATTTACATAATTTAATACATTATATATTATATTTATTAATAAAAAATATTATATTTATTTTTTAAAAAATATTAACGTTGATCTATTTTAATTTTTAAGTACTTTTAGTACATATATTATTTAATTTAATACTTTTAGTACATTTACATAATTTAACACATATATATTTATTATAAAAATATATTATATTTATTTTTTAAAATGACGGGTAGCCCGCGGCTAGCCCCCCCCCCCGCCTGTAGCCCGCGGCCCGCTTAGGCCCACTCCCCGACAACCTAAAAAATCCATTTGGCGCCTGGACGGGCGGCCCGCGGGCTTCGGGCCTTTTTTACGGCTCTACCAATTATATAACTCGTATTTTATAATTATCCACCATAAAGATACGCATAATAAGATAATAACATCGCGAAAATAAAAATGTAAGTCGTAATAACATATAACAAAAAAAACATCGTCTGAATAAATACAATAAAAAACATCGTCTGAACAAAAAAACTATGGCATATAATGCCCTCCGGTACCGCATCTTCGAGGACGCTGCTCTCTACGCAGATGACGACGGTCAACTAGGGCCTCACGCTCGGATGGACGACGATGGGAAGATGAACGGTAAGGTGGCGTGTCGTCGTTCTCGTAAGTGTACTGCATCGGCGTAGTGTACCCCGATGGCATCGACGTCCCATATCCACCATCGCCGTATAAATCCGTCGGAATACGCGATGACGACGGCCCAGCACCTTGAGTGACATGATGCGAGGATGATGCCCCACGATCTTGCGTACGAGGAACGTCGGTGAACTGGGTATCACATCGCTGACGCCTATCGATGATTAGACGCTGCATACGATGTACAACGTCTAATCCTCCGTCCACTTCACGGCGACGTAGTCTTGTCTCCACGTCATCGAGATGTTGTGCCTGTTATTTAGCATAGTCAAATATTATTTTGCCGCGAATAAATCGAAATTAAATATAATAAATAAAATTAATATATAATCTAATCATCACGTCGATGAATGCTCCATCTCCCATCTGAAAGCCTCGCGACATGTGAATAGACGACGGAGAGATATATCGACGGGTCACGGACCGGTACCAGTCATAATAGTCACTGGTGCATTGCGGTCCGGATCCTATCTCCAGTCCATTCACAACCCTCGAGTGCCTTTGACTCCAATACGCCTCGTGCGGTTCGTGCTGCGATCTCCAATCTTTTCTGGGGACATTCCGAGTGCTAAAACGGTGGAGATCTATAGTAAGATATGCTGGTGGTTGTGGCACCGACTGAATCAATCCGAATTGTCGCATCACGCGATCTGGATAGTGTCACTCGACGATGTTGTAACATATCAGCGGGCACGACGACCGAGAGGACTGAGGACGGCATTCCGGGGGTAGCGCCAAAATCTCCGGATAGTGATAGTTGTACGGGGTCCATACAAATTGTTCCATCGACATACTATCGATGGACTCCCGTATCGCACGCAAATTTGAATTTGCAGAGGTCGTATGGTCAAACAATGCATTCCATCTAAATGAATAAATATTCATTAGGCTGAAAATTTTTTATTTGAAAGTTCGAATAATTAGAAGAGCAATTACCTCGCCGCATGCGGTGGAATGAGTAACTGAATGCCATCGACTACAATAGGCTGCATCACCACTCGAAGGTGGGCGATAATGGACTGGACTTCTAATATACGCATTCATGCCCAAACCTATATTTTAATTATTTATATACATAAGTATCGTTTACGCTTCACAAGTTGTTTCATTAAACTATTTTTCGAACCTGCAGCAACCGTAAAGCTCCACCTATGTTTATCTTCATCGACTGACATGATGTGCAGAGCTCTCTGTAGAGGAATGCTAACACGATGCTGCCCCAACTGTAATGATGGATTTCGTCGATGTCCTCGAGCAGCGTAAGGTAGGTCATCGACGTGTGACTTCCACTGGAGTCGGGAAACATCACCGACCCGAACAACAGCAATGCGTAGGCGCGCGCGTGTTGATCGACAATTAGATCGTCGGTCATGTCGTCGACTGGATTTTCTTCTAACCAGACCGCAAACTTGCGGAGAGACAACTTGGTCCCGTGCTACGCTCCTTCGGGAGGTCTGTACCCAGTCAACTCCTCGCAATATTCTAGCCACTGCTCCTGCGTCTTACGTGGGATCACACCGCTGACGGAAATACCGTCCACGAGGAGTGCCCACAGCAACCCTACGTCCTCTAATGTGACAGTCGCGTCCCCCACCGGTAGGTGAAACGTGTGTGTCTCCTTTCTCCACCGTTCGACGAGTGCGGTGATCAAGTGTGGATCTATTTTCTGAGATCCACAACTATAGACGCCATACAGCGACATAGTATGTAACTTCTCCAAAACACGACCCTGTAATTGCACCGGTCGTGAAATTTTACCCCATTCTACGTTTTCTAACCCCCTCACCTCAACGGGGTGTCAATAGCACCATCCGTGTTGGATAGCACATCGTTACAACGATGACTATCCTGAAATATCAACAACGAACGATTGATCGGACCGTAGAATTCGTTCGTGTCCATCCTAAATCGAACAAAAAAATGTTATAACCAATCAAACAATACAAATCCGACTAATGACTATACGAATCCGTCTAATGTTATAACCAAACAACGAATAACTCAATTTAACTATAATCAAACTAAATACCTAATAAAACGTACGGAGGGGCGGAGGCGGTGGCGACGGCGACGGCGGCTGCGGCGGCGGCGGCGACGGCGATGGAGGCGGCGACGGCGTTGGACACTGCAGCGGAGCGGGGCGGCGGGGTGGTGGACGCGGCGGAGAGAGAGAGAGAGAGATAGAGAGAGAGAGAGAGAGAGAGAGAGAGAGAGAGAGAGAGAGAGAGAGAGAGAGAGAGGGCAGGTGGGCGGGCTGCGCGGGATGAACACGGCGGACGGAGGCGGTGGCGAAGAGAAACCGAGAGAGAGAGAGAGAGGGCGGGCGGCAGGGCGGGCGAGCTGCGCGTGGTGACCTCGGCGGGCTGAGCGGCGGATGGAGGCGGCGGCGTCGGTGGCGAATAGACACCGAGAGAGAGAGAGAGAGCGGCCGGGCGGGAGGGCTGCGCGGGATGAACAGGCGGCGGAGCGGCGAACGGAGGCGGCGGAGAGGGTTAGGGTTAGGTTTTAGAGAGAGAGAGTGAGGGTCGGGGAAATAGATCTGAGATCTATATTTCCCCGACGTCGCGCCTATTACCCGCGACGTTCCGTACTAGGCTTAAAAATTATTGGCCCAGTACAACAACCCCGTACCATGGCCCACCTTTTCGCGAAAATAGACAATCGCGCCTAATACCCGCAAATGGCTCTATTTTAGTAATAGGTGCAAAAAACGCCCTATTTTGAAAATTAATATTTTTTTTCGAATTATTTTGTTAAAAAAGCCTCGAACTATCGATGAATAAGTCTGGTAACCATAAAAAACGATATATATTTAAATACGTTATTCTTTTTGTTTTCAAATTAAAATATTCTGGATCAAGATCCATTATTTTTAGTTTCTTGCGCGGTGTCCATAGATATTAAATGTTCTTCCCAACTGATGGGACATGGCTGCAATTTGTTTTTTCTTCTCAAAAGACGTCTTATACTAGATAATATGAGCTAAAGCTTGCGTGCTGTGCGGAATGCTAATCGCGGGGTAACACTGTTGCTGGTAATGGGCAGCTTTTACAATAAAAACAATGACATTCAAGAAAACGTGACAAAGGAGGAAGCAATCTTCTAAAACGGCTCCGATTGTAGACAATTCCATGCATTTCTTGTTCAACTATAAGATTGATTGGAAGTCCTGCCACAGTAAGTACATGCCATGCATCGGTTACTTACTCCGACATTGTGACAACTGAACGCCTTAGTGGCTCAGGTCGGTTATCGCCCCCGTTCGTTACGAATGAGGCCTTGACTCGGTCCATCAAAGAGGCCGTCGACATATTGGTCCCAACTCTCAAAGACAATATCCTCTACCAAGTGTGTACGATGAAAGAAACAGTCTTACGGGAGAAGGGCAAAGATCTCGTGATGGACGTACCTCCTCCACCCCTACCACCTCCGCCATCACCACCTTCTCCATCCCGACCTACCCATCCCCTCGACCCATACACAATGCTCATCCACCAGCTCTTCGATATCCTCATCTCAAGACTCTTCGCCAAAAATAACGGAACTCCAACCGAGCGAAAACTATATGAGAGATTAGTCGATGGCCTCGACGCATCCCCAACCACCACCTATTGCGAAGAAAGCTCCCGCCCAAAACACCGACACGACGATCCTGACGACCAGGATCGTCCTGAGGGGGAGAAGCGGAAGAAGACACAAAAGGGCGGTCATGAAGAAATCTCCCGAGTCGTGGAGCAGGCACTTCATCATCAAATCCACCACCCTTTTCTTCCTCTGAACAACCACCACATCACCAAAAAGCCACCCAAACACAACCAACCACTCAACCCCAAACACCACCACCAATCACTCCCAAACAAACCAAACCACCACCACGTCCCAACAGCCCTCCTCCGGGGACTTCAACCCCCATCCCTGAAAAGCCTAGTTTATCCAACTAAGAAAGATGGAATCAATTTTACCACGTTTTAATCGGAAGAATAAGCTTAAGCATGGGGTGTTGTGTTCTTGAGAGGCATTGGGCTCCTCTCTCTAAAATGATATCTCTATATTACCTTAACAAGCAATACACACTTTAGTATTTAGGCCATATTTTGGTATATAATAACGGGCCTTAACTAGCCCAATTATACTAAAGGCTTAATCTAATTAAGCCCTAAGTTAATTAAATAAACAAGACTAAGATAACATAATTAATTGAACACAATAAAATAATCCTAACACTCTCCCCCTTTGTGTTCAATTTGCAATTCAGCGCTTGTAATCTTGGTCTTGTAAAAATGTTGTCATAAATCCTCGAAGAACACGTATCAGGATATGGATCGTCGGAAGTGTGCGTGTGTGTGCTCTTCAATTATCTCCTCCTTTTTCGTGTCTTATGATCTCTTCCTTAGGAGATCTTGGAGCGCATCGTTTCTTGACCTCTTCTCGACACCGTATCTTCCTTCAAGTCTTCTCTTAAAGCTTGTCTCAGAAATTCTGAAACAAATGAAGTTGCTTGTCAGATGTAGGACCTTTTTTTTGTGTTCGATCTCTCCCTTCGATAATGGCACAACTCGCGCTGCATTTGTTCAACCTTGTGTTTGGATTGAAGAGTTCACTTTGAGATTTGGAGATGCAGTAACTTCAGTCTTTGAAGGTCGATGTGTTTGCTAGATTCTTCGACGATGCTTGAGATTTTGGCGTTTATAATCAATCTTGAACTTTCGTCGTGGTATTGCTCCCATTTTCTTTAATACAACACCCCTCTTGATGATCGATTTGGGGAGATCGTCATGATGATGGATTAAAATGCGGCTTTGTCTTTAGCAAGAAGATCATGTCGTCGTGACAAGGAGATGGAGTTGGTAGGCATAGGAATAAATTGTCCGCGTTTCGACTCAGTTGGGACCTGCCAGAAATTTTTAAAAAATATATTATAATATGCAAAACAAAAAATATCAAATTTATATATTATAATATAAAAATAATGTTGGAAAAAATAAATTCTAGACACGTCCCCGCAGGGTCGGGGACGGGGATAGTTTCTTTCTTGTTAACTAGGTGGGGACGGGACGTCGCGTAAATATATTATTTAATTGTTTTATTATTATTTTTTAAATTCTAATTTATTTGTGTTTCTCTTTTTTTTTAGAGAGAATTCATTTTTTCTTTTTTTAATCTTAATATTATTATTATTTAAGAGTTTAATAAGGGAGAAAGTCAGGCTAATCACATGATACCTCATTGCGTTTTTCGTCCAAATTGACGGAGAGACCAATTTGATTAAAAATATATAACATCGGAGACTAAATTAGTCATCGCCAAACATCAGAGATTAAATTTGTTCATGGAGTTTGATGCGGGTGAATTTCACCAGCAAGGCTCTTTCTCCCAGCTAGATCATAGAGACCTCTGTACCTGCTCCTCCAACTGGACCTCTGAAGATCCTTCTTAAGAGAAGAGGAACAACCCAGATAAGGTGCAAGCCTGGGGCAAGACCACAGATAAGTTTGACATGAGACGAGGATCGGAGGACCGACAAGTCTGGCAGAGTTGAGGAGCTACCTCCAACAAGAAGCAAGTTTAGTAGATCTGAATCTTTCCTACATTCCGACCAAGAGACGAGGTCTGCCAATGCTAACACCTTGGGCACTACCTAGGGCAAGAGACAAATCCGGTAGAGTTGAACACCTTCCTTGCTCAATGCTACCTCTAGCAGATCTGCCAGAGCGGAGGCCTGACAGAGATGCGTCTCGTAGAGTTGACCTGTATATGTTGGCAAATCTACTCTACTGATAGAAAGCTCTTGAAAATAGACCACCTGATATAACCGCCAGGAATAGTAAAGAGAAAGCTACATGCTCGTGGGTCCTTGGCCATAAAGGAGGGAGAGGAAGGTATTTTCTAAGGGCAAGTGAGAGACAGAGAGACTATAAAAGGAGGAACCAAAGTCATTTTCCACCAACTTTCACTCATTCTACACACACTAACCAAGAACACATACACATAACGTCTCTTCCTCTCTTTATTTCCTCTTTATCTTTTAGAGCTCAAAATCACATGTAAATACGAAAGAAGGTGAGTTTGAGTTTGTAATATTTCTCTATTAATGAAAAACATCATTTGGTGGCCCGTGTACGTAGGATCCTCTCGGATCCGAACCACGTAAATCGTTGTCCCTCTTTATTTTTTGTCTTTTCTTTATTCTTCAACAACTTGAGTCCGCTTTGGCTCCTCTGTAGTACATTTTTCGGACCTAAATTTTGTTGATCGGGGTCATACCCGTATCAAATGGCGCCGTCTGTGGGAAACCGGGGTTGAGGCGTGAGTTTCTCGAGTTATTCGATCGTTTCTTGGAGTTTCCTGGGCTGCCATTTGTGAGTTTTGGAGCTGGCATTTCATCGAACACTTGTTGAGCGAAAAGTATACACCATGTCGGCCACAAACAGGGCCGTCGGTTGCCTCTGCCGCCGGAGACCTGGCAACCTCTGTCAGCAGCGACTGAGCAGCCACACCCTCTACCAGGCGCCAGCCACCACCAGCCGCCGGATCTCTGTTCCTGCCAGGCTGCATGAAAGAATGGAAGAAAAACGAAGAAGTCACGCATCTAACTTCGTAGCAGCGCATCTCAGCCTAAACACCTCCGACGAGCGACCGGAGACCACCAATGGACGTGTCAAGGCGCTCTCTACCCACCAGAGTGTCTTGAGCGGCCTCTGATCGTTGGTAGCCGCCGCCATCGAGAGTCAAAGCCGCGGTGGCGCCGAATAACCCAAAGTGTGTAATCAGGAAAATCGAGAACGACTCCTCGAAATCGAACGCGCCCACAGTTTGGACCCTCAGTCTCAGCCACTCGCCGTTCATAACGTCCGTTGTCGGATCCATATCAACATCGATCCACGAGGGAGATGAGACGGAGAAATTGGATCAGACGGAAAGGAGGCAAATCGCGGCCTCTCGAATTGAGCATAAGGACCCGGTTGTGAGTTTTCTGACATTTTGGGGTCAAAGTTGAATTTAAAAAATTATGAGGCTGATTCTATTATTTTTTATGGGCATGGATGCTTTGAAATCTGAGATAAGGGGGGCAAACCAAAATACTAAAAAAGGTTTGGGTTGCAGTAATTATTTTGATTAGGTTTTCTAATGGGCTTTTAGTATGTTTGGGCTTCTAAAATTAAAAAATATGTGCTATATTTCGTTGGGCTGATGGATTAGAAAATTATGGGCTGCTAGAATTAATTATTCTTGGGCTACGAGGATTAAAATATTGTAGGCTACTGGAAATAGATTTATCGAGCTGAAATTAATCTTGTGGGCTCTTAATAATTTTAATACTAAGTTGCTGATATTCTTTTAGTGGTCTGCTAGGAGCTATCACGACCACAGAGCTCATGCCAGTACTTTCGGCAGCATACTCACTTCTGAGTGCGAAGGTAGGTGCGAGCTCTACTGATAATTTGGAACTCAGTAGCAAGCCCTCATAATCTCCTGACATACATCCTTCGATATTGTGGCTACGGAGGTAGTATGACCATAGAACCCCAGCCAATAACTATGAAAACATACTCTCACAGAGTACGGGGGGAGATGCGAACTTTACTGATCCCAATTTGGATATTTATTAGCAAGATCTCCTGATCTATGTCCATCGGTATTGTTGCTAATGCTGGATCCTCTAGGAAGGCAGCTGAGCATGCATTACCATTTATCAACATCTTCTTTATCACCACCTTAGAACAACTAAGCTGGAATAGGGGAGAAGAATACAAAAGGAGAATTAACTGGTCTGCCTAAAATATAAGGACCAACATGTCCGACTCTAACCATATCGGACTAGCAGGTCTTTCAAAAATACCAAAGACCAACAAGTCAACGTCCTAAACTATGTCAACCAACAGGTCTGCTGAAAATACCAACGACCCACATGTCCGACTAAAAGGCCAATGGCTAACATGTCTCTGACCCTAACACTGGGTCACAAACAGATGCGTCATACTAAGCCCTACCACTCCCAGACACTACCTTGCACAAGCCCCGAGGAAGCGGAGCATCTAGGCCGCATAATTCCCAAGCCCTCATAATGAGGCATGAAATTCTCAAGCCTCTCAAAACGAGGCACAAATTCTCAAGCCCTCAAAACGAGGCACATATTCTAAGGCCCTCGAATGATCCACGAATTCTCAAGTCCTCAAAATTAGGCATGAAATTCTCACGCCTCTCAAAACTAGACACAAATTCTAAGGCCCTCGAGTGATGCACGAATTCTCAAGCCCTCAGAATGAGGCTTCAAGCCCTTAAACTAGGCACAAAAGCGCAAACCATCAAACGAAGCGGAAAAATAAAGTCCTCGAGGCGAAATTTCTAAAATTCACAAGTGCGGCAGAACCTGCGCCTGATCGAGATTTATAAGCCTGACTCCACGCTAGCTGGTCTAAGTTCTACGCCGTCAGGTGTCTCACTCTATGCCGGCAAGCAAAGGCATCCAGCTTTTAAAATACTAAGCCCTCAACTATCCCTTAAAATACTTTGAATGCCTTACTACGTTAAACACAATGCAGAGTAGGAGGAGTAGTCGATACGAGATAGCTCAAACACGCACATACCTTCCGTGACGTAGATCTAGATAATAGAGCCGACAAATATCTCTCATAATGGACAGCAAAATCACAGATCTGCGGCTTAAACCACAGCAGACCGAATGGTCTGCCATAAACACGTCTCGAAACAACAAATATGTCTCCAGACCATAAATAGGTCTCAGGACGACAAATAGGTCTTCGGACCCTAAATGAGTCTCAAGACTCTAAAAAGGGTTTCAAACCATAACCATGTCTCATGAACCTAAACAACAAGTCTCTGGACTATAGTAAAAGTCTTCGGATTATAAAAAAGAAGACATGCTATCCCTAATAAGGATATCTCAATTCAGCTATGCTAACAAACCGCCCCAATTCAGCTATGCTGACAGACGTATCTCAATTCAGCTATGCTGACAAACCGCCCCAATTAAGCTATGCTGACAGGCGTATCTCAATTCAGCTATGCTAACAAACCGCCTCAATTCAGCTATGCTGACAAACCGCCCAATTCAGCTATGCTGACGGGCGTATCTCAATTCAGCTATGCTGACAAACCGCCCCAATTCAGCTATGCTGACAGCCGTATCTCAATTCAGCTATGCTGATAAACCCCCCCAATTCAGCTATGCTGACAGGCGTATCTCAATTCAAACCGCCCCAATCAGCTATGCTGACATGCGTATCTCAATTTAGCTATGCTGAGAAACTCCCAGATTCTGGTATGCTGACAGACGTATCTCAGTTCAGCTATGCTGACAAACCTTCCCAAGTCAGCTATGCCGATTGGCGTATCTCAATTAAGCTATGGTGACAAACCGCACCAATTCAGTTATGCTGACAGGCGTATCTCAATTCAGCTATGCTGACAAACCGAGCCAATTCGGCTATACCGACAGGTGTACGTCAATTGAACTATGCTAACAAACAAGTCCTAATTCAGCTATGATGACAAACACATCTTAATTGAGCTATGCTGACAAACAAGTCGTAATTCAGCTATGCTGACAGACACATCTTAATTCAGCTATGCCGACAAACAAGTACTAGTTCAGCTATGCTGACGGACACTTCTTAATTCAGTTATGCGGACAAAAGTCCTAATTCAGCTCCGCTGACGGACACATTAATACAACTATGCTGACGAATAAGTCCTTAATTCAGCTCTGCTGACGCCATACCTCAATTCAGCTATGCTGACAAGCAAGTCTTAATTCAGCTATGTTGACGGGCACATCTTAGTTCACCTATGCTGATAAACAAAGACCTGACCTATCTGGTCAGGATATTTAAGTCCAGCCCAGTGCTGACCAACCAAGACCTGACCAATCTGGTCAAGATATCCAAATCCAACCTAGTTCCAGCCAACAACCACATGACATGTTTGTCAAAGTCCAGCCCAGTGTTGGCCAACAGGACCTGACCTGTCTGGTCATGATATGTAAGTCCAGCCCAGGGCTGGCCAAAAAAAGAGCTGGTTTCTATGATCAGGATACCTGAGTCCAGCCCAGTGCTGGCCAACCAGGACCTGGCTTATCTGGTCAGGATTCAAGTGAAGACCTGACCTATCTGGTCAGGATTCCAAGTGAAGGCGTGACCTCTTTGGTCAGGATAACGGAAGACCTGACCGATCTGGTCAGGATAACTGAAGACCTGACCTATCTGGTAAGGATAACTGAAGACCTTACTTATCTAGTCAGGATTCCAAGTGAAGACCTGACCTATCTGGTCAGGATTTCAAGTGAAGACCTGACTTATTTCGTCAAGATTTTTGTACGAAGACCTAACATATCTGGTGAGGATTTCTAAACAAAAACCCGATCCTTTCGATCAAGATATCTAAGTCCAGCTTAGTGTTATCAAACAAAGACCTAATCTCTCAAATCAGGATTTCTAATTCTAGCCTCGTGTTGGTGTATAAAGAACTGACTACCTGACAATCGTCATGTCTGCAGCATTCTGAACGCCATACTGCGGGTGAAGGAAAAAAGTATCATGAGATGACGAACAACCCAGATAAGGTGCAGGTCTAGGGAAAGACCACATATAAGTTTGACATGAGATGAGGATCAGAGGACCGACAAGTTTGGCAGAGCTGAGGAGCTACCTCTAACAAGTAACAAGTTTAGTAGAGCTGAATCTTTCCTACATTTCGACTAAGAGACAAGGTCTGACCAATGCTAACACCTTGGGCACTACCTCTGGCAAGAGACAAATCCGGTAGAGTTGAACACCTTCCCTACTCAATGCTACCTCTAGCAGATCTGCCAGAGCGGAGGCCTGAAAGAGATGCGTCGGGTAGAGTTGACATGTATATGCTGGCAAATTTTCTCTTCTAACAGAAAACTCTTGAAAATATACCACATGATATACCCGCCAGGAATAGTAAAGAGAAAGCTACGCGCTCGTGGGTCATAGGTCAAGGAGGGAGAGGAAGGTAATTTCTAACGAACCTCCTCAATTCAGCAATGCTGATAAACCGACCCAATTCAGCTATGCTAACAGACATATCTCAATTTAGCTATGCTGACAAACCGCACCAATTCAGCTATGCTGACAGGCGTATCTCAATTCAGCTATGCTGACAAACTGCCCAGTTCAGCTATGATTAAAGGCAAACATCAATTCGGCTATGCTGACAAACAAGTCTTAATTCAGCTATGCTGACGAATATATCTAATTCAGCTATGCTGACAAACAAGTCCTAATTCAGCTATGCTGACGGACACATCTCAATTCAGCTATACTGACAACAGTCTTAATTTAGCTCCGTTGACGGACAAGTCCTTAATTCAGCTACGCTAACGGACAAACATTGATGCAGTTATGTTGATGAATAAGTCCTTAATTCAGCTCTGCTGACGAACATACATCAATTCAGCTATGCTGACGACAGTCCTAATTCAGCTCTATTGACGGACATACCTCAATTCAACTATGATGACAAGCTAGTCCAAATTTAGCTATGTTGACGGACACATCTTAATTCAGCTATGGTGATAAACAAAGACCTGACCTATCTGGTCAGGATATCTAAGTCCAGCCTAGTGATGGCCAACCAAGACCTGACATGTCTGGTCAGGATATCTAAGTCGATGTCAGTGCTGGACATCCAAGACCTGACATGTCTGGTCAGGATATCTATGTCCAACCCAGTGCTGGCCAACATGACCTGACCTGTCTGGTTAGGATATCTAAGTCAAGCCCAGTGCTGGCCAACCAAGACAAGGTCTCTCTTGTAAGGATACATGAGTCCAGCCCAGTGCTGGCCAACCAAGACATGGCCTATCTGGTCAGGATTCCAGGTGAAGACATGACCTATCTGGTCAGGATAAGTGAAGACTTGACCTATCTAGTGAGGATTCCAAGTGATAACTTGACCTATCTGGTCAAGATTTCAAGTGAAGACTTGACCTATCTAGTGAGGATAACTGAAGACCTGACCTATCTGGTCAAGATACCTGAAGACCCGACCTATCTGGTCAGGATTCCAGGTGAAGACCTAACCTATCTTTTCAGGATAACTGAACACATGACATATTTGGTCAGGATTTCAAGTGAAGACCAGACTTATCCGGTCAAGATTTCCGGACGAAGACCTGACCTATCTTGTTAGAATTTTTAAACGACCTGATCCTTCCGATCAGGATATCTCCGCTCAGTGCTGGAAAACGAAGACATGATCTCTGTGATAAGGATTTCTAATTCCAGTACCGTGCTGGTGTATGAAGACCTGACCTACTTGACGATCACCATGTTTGCAACATTATGACCGACAAATGTAGAAGGAGAGATTCAACGAGCGAGATTATATTCTCGGTGGCATTTTGAATGCCCTACTACGGGTGAAAGAAAAAAGAATCACACATCAAGAGGGGAAGAAGGCTGAAATTGAGGTCTGGTCATAAAAGGGAGAAAGAGTAGATAATACACGCTCTTAAAATACTCTGAATGTGTAACTACGTTAAACACAATTCAGAGTAGGGGAAGTGGTTGATGCGGGTGAATTTCACCAGCAAGGCTCTTTCTCTCAGTTAGATAATAGAGACCTCCGTACCTGATCCTCCGAAGGTCTGGACCTTTGAAGATCCTTTCTAAGAGAAGAGGAAAAACCCAAATAAGCTGTAGGGCTGGGGCAAGACCACAAATAAGTTTGACATGAGACGAGGATCAAAGGACTGACAAGTCTGGCAGAGCTGACGAGCTACCTCCAACAAAAAACAAGTTTAGTAGAGCTTAACCTTTCCTACATTCCGACCAAGAGACGAGGTCTGACCAATGCTAACACCTTAAGCACTACCTCCGGCAAGAGACAAATCCGGTAGAGTTGAACACCTTCCCTGCTCAATGCTACCTCTAGCAGATCTGCCAGAGCGGAGGCCTGACAGAGATGCGTCGGGTAGAGTTGACCTGTATATGCTGGCAAATCTACTCTATTGACAGACAACTCTTTAAAATAGACCACCTAACATACCCGCTAGGAACAATAAAGAGAAAGCTATGCGCTTGTTGGTCCTAGGCCATAAAGGAGGGAGAGGAAGGTAAATTTCAAACGGCAAGTTAGAGAGAGAGACTATAAAAGGAGGAACCCTAGCTATTTTACACCAACTTTCACTCATTTTATACACACTAACACACCAAGAACACACACACATACCCTCTCTTCCTCTCGTCAATTTCTCTTTATCTTTTAGAGCTTAGAATAACATGTAAATACGGGAGAAGGTGAGTTTGAGTGTGTAATGTTTCTCTATTAATGAAAAATTTCATTTGGCGGCCAGAGGACGTAGGATCCTCTCGGATCCGAACCACATAAATCATTGTCCCTCTTTATTTTGTCTTTGCTTTATTCTTCAACAGCTCAAGTCCGTTTTGGCTCCTCCGTGGAACGTTTCTCGGACCTAATGTTTTTTTATCGGGGTCATACTCGTATCAAATGCCGTCATCTGTGGGAAACGGGGGTTAAGGCATGAGTTTCTCGAGTTCCTTGATCGTTTTTTGGAGTTTCATGGGGTGTCATTTGTGAGTTTTGGAGCTGGCATTTCATCGAACACTTGTTGAGCGAAAAGTATACACCATGTCCACCACAAACAGGGTCGTCGGTAACCTCGGCCACGCTGTCACCGGAGACATGGCAACCTCTGTCAGTAGCGACCGAGCAGCTTCACCCTCTGCCAGGCGCCAGCCACCACTAGTCGCCGGATCTCTGTTCCAGCCAGGCTGCAAGAAAGAATGGATGAAAAACAAAGAAGTCACGCGTCTAACTTTGTAGCAACGTATTTCAGTCTAAACACCTCCGACGAGCGACCGGAGACCACCTCTGGACCCGTCAAGGCGCTCTCTATCCACCTGAGTATCTGGAGCAGCCTCTGATTGGTGGTGACCGTCGCCATCGAGAGTCAAATCCACTGCGGTGTCGAATAACCCTAACCGCATAATCAGGAATCGATCGCGTCCACAGTTTGGACCCTCAGTCTCAGCCGCTCGCCGTTCATACTGTCCGTCGTCGGAGCCATATGTCATTCAATCCATGAGGGAGATGCGACGAAGTAATTGGATCAGACGGGAAGAAGGAAAATCGCAACCTCTTGAATTCCGGAGGTCCAACAGTCACCTTCACATCCTGCGTGCCCGAGGATGTTCACTGTGCTCGCCCCTGCCACCTCCGGCGACGTCTCCGCCTTCGATTGAGCATAAGGACCCGGTTGTGAGTTTTCTAACATTTTGGGGTCAAAGTTGAATTAAAAAATTATGTGGCTGATTCTATTATTTTTCATGGGCCTGGATGCTATGAAATCAGAGATCAAGGGGGCAAACTGAAATAATGAAAAATTTTGTGTTGCAGTAATTATTTTGATTAGGTTTTCTAATTGGCTTTTAGTATGTTGGGCTTCTAAAATTAATAAATATGTTCGTTGGGCTAATGGATTAAAATTTTATGGGCTGCTAGAGTTAATTATTCTTGGGTTGTGAGGAATAAAATATTGTAGGCTGCTGGAAATATATTTATCGGGCTAAATTAATCTTGTAGGCTGTTAATAATTTTAATACTAAGTTGCTGATATTATTTTAGTGGTATGCTACGGAGGAATCACGACCACAGAGCTGCTGCCAGTAGTTCTGGCAGCATACTCACTTCTGATTGCAAAGGGAGGTGCGAGCTCTACGTATTTTCAATTTGGAACTCATTAGCAAGCCCTCATAATCTCCTGACATACATCCTTCGATATTGTGGCTACAGAGGTAGTATGACCATAGAGCCCCAGCCAGTAGCTATGACGACATTCTTACTCCGAGTACGAGGGGAGATGCGAACTCTACTGATCCCCAATTTTGAAATTTATCAGCAAGATCTCCTGACCTACGTCCATCGGTACTACTGCTAAAGATGGATCCTCTGGGAAAGCAGCTAAGCATGCATTACCATTTTATCAACATCTTCTTCATCACCAACTTACAACAGCTAAGCTGGAATAGGGCAGAACATTAGAAAAGGGGAATTAACTGGTCTGCCTAAAATATCAGGGACCAACAGGTCCGACTCTAACCATATCGAACTAGCAGGTCTTTCAAAAACACCAAATACCAACAAGTCTGCGTCCTAAACTATGTCAACCAACAGGTCTTCCAAAAATACTAACGACCCACATGTCCGACTAAAAGGCCAATGACCTACAGGTCTCTGGCCCTAACACTGGCCCACCAACGAATGTGTCATACTATGTCCTACCATTCCCAGACACTACCTCACACAAGCCCCGAGGAAGCGGAGCATGTGGGCTGCATAATTTTCAAGCCCTCATAATGAGGCATGAAATTCCCAAGCCCCTCAAAACGAGGCACAAATGCTCAAGCTCTCAAAACGAGGCATAAATTCTAAGGCCCTCGAATGATCCAAAAATTCTCAAGCCCTCAAAATGAGGCATGAAATTCTCAAGCCTCTCAAAACGAGACACAAATTCTAAGGCCCTCGAATGATGCACGAATTCTCAAGCCCTCAGAATGAGTCATGAAATTTCAAGCCCTTAAACGAGGCACAAAAACACAAACAATCAAACGAGGCAGGAAAATCAAGTCCTCGAGGCAAAATTTCTAAAATCCACAAGTGTGGCAGAACATGTGCCCGATCGAGATTTATAAGCCTGGCTCCACGCTGGCAGGTGTACAGTTCTATGCCGTCAGGTGTCTCACTCTACGCCGGCAAGCAAAGGCGTCCAACTTTTAAAATACTAAGACCTCAACTATACCTTAAAATACTATGAATGTGTTACTACGTTAAACACAATTCAGAGTAGGGGGAGTGGTCGATACGAGATAGCTCAAACACGCACATACCTTCCGTGACGTAGATCTGGACAATGGAGCTGGCAAATATCTCTCATAACGCACAACCAAATCACAAATCTGCGGCTTAAACCACACGAGACGACAGGTCTGCCATAAACACGTCTCTAAACCACAAACAGGTTTCCAGACCATAAATAGGTTCGGGACCACGAACAAGTCTCCGGACCCTAAATAAGTCTCAAGACCTTAAACAAGTCTCCGGACTACAGTTAAAGTCTTCGGAATATAAAAAAGAAGACATGATATTCCTAATCATGATATCTCAATTCAGCTATGTTCATAAAACGTCCAAATTCAGCTATGTTGACAAGTGTATCTCAATTCAGTTATGCTAACAAACCGCCCATATTCAGGTATACTGCCAAACAGCCTCAATTCAGCTATGCTGATAGGCGTATCTCAATTCAGCTATGCTGACAAACCACCTCAATTTAGCTATGCTGACATACGTATCTCAATTCAGCTATGCTGACAAACCGCCCCAATTCATCTATGCTAACAGGCGTATCTCATTTCAGCTATGCTGACAAACCGCTCCAATTCAGCTATGTTGACATGCATACCTCAATTCAGCTATGTTGACAAACAAGTCGTAATTTATGCTGACGGATACATTTTAATTCAGCTATGCTGACAAAGAAGTCACAATTCAGCTATGATGACAAACAAGTCCTAATTCAGCTATGCTGACGGACACATCTTAATTAAGATGTGATAACAAAAGTTTTAATTCAGCTCCGCTGACGGACACACATTAATGCACCTATGATGATGAATAAGTCATTAATTCAACTCTGCTGACGGACATACCTCAATTCAGCTATGCTGACAAAAGTCCTAATTCAGCTCTACTGAGGGACATACCTCAATTCAGTTATGCTCACAAGCAAGTCCTAATTTAGCTATGTTGACGGACACATCTTAATGCACATATATTGATAAGAAAAGACATGACCTATCTGGTCAGGATATCTAAGTCCAACCCGTGCTGGTCAACCAAGATCTGACCTATATAGTCATGATATCCAAGTCCAACCCAGTGCTGGCCAACCAAGACCTGACATGTTTGGTCAGGATGTCTAAGTCCAGCCCAGTGCTGGCCAATAGGACCTAACCTGTCTGGTCAGGATATCTAAGTTCAGCCCAGTGCTGGCCAACCAAGACCTAGTTTCTCTGGTGAGGATAACTGAGTCCAGCCCAGTTCTGGCCAACCAAGACCTGGCCTATCTGGTTAGGATTCCAAGTGAAGACCTGACCTATCTAGTCAAGATAAATGAAGACCTGACCTATCTGGTTAGAATTCCAAGTGAAGACCTGACCTATCAGGTCAGGATAGCTGAAGACCTAACTATCTGGTCAGGATAACCGAAGACCTCACCAATCTCGTCAGGATTCAAAGTAAAGACTGACCTATTTGGTAGGATTTCAAGTGAAGACCTGACTTATCCAGTCAAGATTTCCAGACGAAGACCTGACCTATCTGGTTTGGATTTCTAAACGAAGACCTGATCCTTCCAATCAGGATATCTAAGTCCAACTCAGTGCTTGCAAACGAAGGCCTGATCTCTCTGATCAGGATTTCTAATTCCAGCCCATGCTAGTGTATGAAGACCTGACCTACCTGACTATCTGCATGTCTGCAACATTATGACCGACAAATACAAAAGGAGAGATTCAACGAGCGAGATTATATTCTCGGTGGCATTCCGAACGCCCTACTACGGGTGAAGGAAAAAAGTATCATGCGTCAAGAGTGGAAGAAGGCTGAAATTGAGGTCTTGTCATAAAAGGGAGAAAGAGTAGATAATACACGCTCTTAAAATACTATGAATGTGTTACTACGTTAAACACAATTAAGAGTAGGGGAGTGGTTGATGCGGTTGAATTTCACCAACGAGGCTCTTTCTCCCAGCTAGATAATAGAGACCTCCGTGCCTGATCCTTCAAAGGCCTAAACCTCTGAAGATCCTTTTTAAGAGAAGAGGAAAATTGAAAGGAGTGTTTATGAAAAATTACCTAAAAATATATGACTAGTTTTGTATAAAGAAAAATTAAAGAACTAAAAGTAATTTTAGTGAAAGTTACACGACTTAAAAAGTATTAGTAATTACGCCCGCAACTCGCCGGGTCACGGCCGAAATGGGCCTGCAGTTTTTCGGGGAGAAAAATCTACAAGCCACTCCAGCCCATACGGTAAATTATACCGTAAATTAAACCAGCTGGTTGTTCATCAACCAGTATCAAATGATCAAATTCTTTTGAAATGATTCAATTCAAAGGCTACACAACACAACAGAATCCACACCGAGGAAACGCAGCACGAATTATACTAAGACATCATCACAAAACTCATCACAGAAGTATCGATGTATCCTTCAAGCCATTTGACAAAGTGCCCTAGGTAGGATTTATAGACCAAATTCAACAGAGAGTAGCTAAAGTAAAGGCAAATCCAAATATACGATTCGTTTTTGCAGAATATAATTAAGTAGGTGTTTCCTGCTCAAAATCGTCGCCTTCAGACTCTTCGGCGTTGTCGGCGTCATCATCTTCTGCTTCGTTGTCATAGTCTTCTTTATCTTCGTTAACTGTGGTTTTCCCAATAACAACTACGTTGCTATTTCCCTTTCTGATTTCATTGCACTGGCACAAAACAAAAAAACAAATGGCTATTTGGATGTGGTTCCTTGTTTCTAAATCCCAGTTTAGTAAGAAAAACGTGCAACGTAAATCGCTGTTGATAGAGCGATTTCTGCTAACAATCTTCGTTGACCGAGTGATTTCAGTTGGTCCCCTCAATTCAAATCCCTAATCAGAAACGAATTTAATACTGATGACATTTACGGTTCAACTAAAAATCCAGCCTCAGATCAAACAGAGTAAAGGTAAACAATCATTCCAAACCCGAAAGATGTAAAATAAAAACAAAAATGTTCATGATCACAGATCGAAAAGAGAGGCAGGGTACACTAACCTTCTCTTCATACTCGGCCTCTTCCAAGGCTAATAGCAGTTCCTCGTTTTGGGGCTGTGGCCACTGTGCGGGGAGCATATGCGACGTCGCAATGACCCGGTTTGACCATGGGTACTGCGTCATGAACGAAGACGGGAATTGCTGCATTGTTTTCTCTTTTCTCAATTTGTTCAAAAATCGGCTATCTTGGTCACAGACTAAAGAATATCAGCGAGAATTTTATTTTACTTTGTTTTATTATAAAAAAATTTGTGAATACTAGTTTTGGCCCGTGCTATGCACGGGTCTTAACTATGTATAATTAATATAAGTTAATAGGAGAATAAGATTTGTTAAAATGAACGACATGGCAATCATGCTCGTCGAAGCGATTAATGAGCATTCCGATTCTATAATGTAATAACAAAATTGGATCGTAAAGACTCATCAATATTTACAACCTCTTGCTATAAAAACTCAGGCCTTTAACTATGTTACTTTTTGTCTCCAATTACTTTAACAATTCTATATAAATTTCTATCTTGATTCGAACCCTAATTTGCATTTCGATATGTACACCACACTTCGATATATGAAAAAATTTAGTAAATTTTACTGCTTATAGCCCCTTTAAAGTGTTGATAATCGAGATGAAAAACAATGAGTATAAATTGGACAAACTCAACATTTGGTTCCCTCAACTTGTTAACATTGCTTTATTACCGAGCCAAAAATCTCGGCAGTAAGAAATATCTCTCAAGGGCGACCTCTTTTTCCCTTCTACTCCAAGTTATTCAAAACGGGCACTTCAATTTCTTCACTATCTTCTTCAACCAAAGACACTTCACTGGCATTCTCATCATCTTTGTCAAATAATTCCATATCATTCGCCTTGTTCTCAACACCTTTGTTACAAAATTCATCAACCTCTTTCTCCTGGAGCTTCCGAGCATCATTCCTTCCTTATGGAGACCGACGAGACCACTTCCTATTCTTACATGCAGACATTTTTATCTCCGGAGGAAAGAAGTTATATAATGAAAGTATCCGATAAAGATTTCTGGAACGAATGGCCCCTTTCTCAGAGCCAGGTACCACATCTACTCTTGTCATCCCTCATGAATCCTTTAAGACTTACGATTTTCTTATCAGGCATATTCCTTCTCCTGTGAGGGGACGCTTCAAGGCCATACGCGAGATGACTGGTGCAGCTCGTAACAACGTAGAGACAACCATGAGGCTATTGGAAGGGGCGCAAGAGGCTGGTCGCTTGAAAAAGCAGCTCGGCGACTCCCATGCAGAGATCGAGAAAGTTCTGACGGAGCATAAGTCCGAGCGCGCGGGTAGCTGCGGCATGGAGGGGCTCTTATCTCAGGGCCTTGTTCCTGCCGACTGAGTGCCCGAGGGGGCTAACCTGTATGTTGATTATGGGTTCCGAGGGTGTCTTGCTCAAAATCCTACAGCCTACCGAAGTTGCCGCACGCTTTATTCTTTCAGCATGCAGGGCACCAGTTTCCATTACAGCCTGAATGCAAGTAGAAAAATAATGCATTGTTGTACTACATGCCTGGAGGCATACATAATAAACACTCTTGTATAATACAAGTACAAAAGGAATTTCTTATGTACATAATAAACATCAATCCAGAAAATACAAATAATAATGAAAACCGTCGCAAGTCTAATGAACCTAAAACCAAGATATTCTACAAAGTGATCAGTGCATTAAAATAACCCAAGTTGAAATTGTTTCAGTAATTCTGTTATTTAGCAATAACTTTGGTAGCAATGAACTGTCAAAAGTGCAAGTTGATATCTATAGAGAGGTTTCATGTTGCATTAGACAAGCATACTCTAAAGGTTTCAATCGATTTATCATATTTGATCCTGAAACTAAAACAGAATTAGGAAAACCCAAGCTCGAAAAATTAAAACTATAAATATTACGAATGTATAAAACATATATACAATATATTTAAATTCAAGAACAATGCATAAGATCTTCGATATTGATTAAAGGGTAGTTCGCGCTCAGATTTCTATACATTTGTATCGTTTCTATGATTCTTTTAATTTGGCAACAATTCTTTGGATCACTCAATATTCTATTGAGGCTCAGAGATCTCAAGAAAACTATAACATTTTGGCAATCCTATCCACCGCTAGCTACACTGTAATACCATTTCTTCGAACCATGTTCGCCCATACAGTGCACCATAGATCATCAAGCCCAGCTAGATTGCTTCCTGCCTCATGATATAACATATCAATATGTACCTGCCCAGCTAGATTGCTTCCTTTCTCATGATATAACATATCAATCTGTACTTCAATGCAGCAGATGTAATCTCACCTATATAACTATTCAATTTAGGAGAGAACAACAATGATAGTTGTCATGAACAACAATTTAAGATGTGTAAAAAAGGCGATTCCAAAATCTCATACAACAATCTACTGAGAATAAATTTAGTCTGTTACGTTTATAGGGTTTCTGGAGACGTTATTTCGATTTCTTTTGATGGTGAATTGTTTGGAGTTCTTAATTAAGTGGCCCGTTCTCTTTGTTTTACGTAGAGGGATTACATTTTCTTTCTTCGATTTGATCGTTCTTAGATTCACTTTGACAATGTCACGTTCCTACGTGTGATACTCATGGCTGCCATGTTTTGTCACATCGTTTTATGCGCTTTTTTACATATAGCTTTATATTCTTTCACGAATAAATGATGGAAATTATTGATTCTGTTTCGCAATTTTGTTTTGTTGGATGAGCTTCGCTGATTTCTACATTCTTACACATCGTTTTTTACTAACATTGGCTTGATCCGCTCATGACATCTCCTTGTCATTATTTTTCATGTCTTAAAGTTGATTACTGTGGTGAGAAATTATTATAATACTTGCATCAACTGATCTTCTTGTTGTTGTTGCTTTGAACGCTAAAGAAACGTCTCTTGTTATCTTATTACATCATTTGTGAACTGGCATAGAATGCGTGTTATGTAATAGCATATCCCGATAGAGGGATCCTGCGTGGTATCATTCTGTGATTGGCCCAAATATTACAAATATTCTGAGATTGCGCCATACTCCTTTTCAAATTTGTCCAGATCGCATTACTATGGTTAACCCGTTCGTAAACCCCTTTTTTTAGTTACTACTAAATCTGTTATTCCTCTGAATCTCATGCGTTGAGTTTTTCGTTTACCCTGCTACTACTTGATCTGTTATTGCTTGCTCCATTATTTGCGTTGTGGCTTCCTTGGCTATTTCATGCTTTTGCTTGCTTATCGCTAATGGTTGCTATAGTCTTGACCTGCTATTTGCTTCTGTTTTCTTTCAGCCTACATACTCGTCTATCAGAAATTAGCCGTCTTTTATATTTTTTGGACATATAGTCCTAACAATCATTGGGTTTTGGTGAGTTCTTCAATGATTTTTGATTAATTACTATGTCGTTCAACATTCGAGATTCTTGCCTTTAGAGATCTCAATCTGTTTGTCAAAGATCATGCTCATTTTCTCTTTCTCTTTGAGTTTTAACTCTTTGGGTTTACGAATTTGGATATCTGATTTTTATGGAGCAAATGAGTGAGGGGTCTACAGGTGCTAACCGGGGATTTAGAATTCTCCATTGGTTTATTCGTATCATACTATTGAAAGGTGGATTCTGGTTTGAAAACCATGGCAAGGGCAAGAAAGTTTGTCCGGGTATCCAAACTGTAGTAGGACCTGTCTCTTGACTACTGGTGCTTGCTTGAGATAGTGCAACAAGCCATTCATACCCCGCCGGAAATCTTACACTTCGGTGAACTCGTTCTTTTTTGTATTTTATTTTTATTTCTTTTTCATTGTCTTGTTTTATGCCTCTGCTGCCCTGTATGATAATATTCTTTCCATGATATTTTTTCTATGTTATTCCTGTTAATATTGTTATCTTAGCTGCTATCACCACTTGATACACCCGCTGCTATCACCACTTGATACATCCGCTGCTATCATTGACGTTACATGCATTTGTGGAATTCTCTGCTACTTCCTACGTACCTCTAAAATACTGCTTGTTCCTTTAAAAATGGTGTTTGAATGTATTTTCAAGATCTGAAAATGAAACTATCGTTTTTTGTTTTTCTTCAATGTTGTTTTAAAACCCTCGATATGCAAAGTTACCGCATTAGGGTTTCTGCTCCATAACCTTGAACTGAACTGAGGTTTCTTGACCCTTGTTGTGCAAAGTTACCGCACTAGGGTTTCTGCTCCTTAACCTCAAATTGATATGAGGTTTCTTGACCCTTGTTATGCGAAGTTACCGCACTAGAGTTTCTGTTCCTTAACCTCAAACTGATATGAGGTTTCTAAACCCTCGATGTGCAAATATGTCGCATCAGTAGGGTTTGTGTTTTATCTTGAATATGTCTAAGATGTTTCAACTATTTGTTGGACTATTACTTTGATTTAGTCTAAGCAAAACTATCGATTTTGCATCTAATACTGCTTAAAACCCTAAGTTGCAAAGTTATTGTGGTCTTAGGGTTTATGCTTCATAAGCTTGTGAAGATCTGATATTTTGTTGTACGGATCTGAAGCTATCATGTGAAGATATGATGTTATCGTGCTTTTTAAGCACAATTTTAAAAATTCTAGTGTACAAAGCTACCGTGCACTGAGGTGTTATCGTGCCTTTTATCAGCACTATTTTAGAAATTCTTGTGTACAATTTTACCGTACACTGTTTTAAAATTATAGTGTACAATTTTACCGTGCACTCTTTAAAAAAAAACGTAATGCGCAAAGTTACCGTGCATTTTAGGCGTATCTCTTGTTTCTTTCCTGATCTTGCATTCCTATACCACAACTCCTCTTGTGTTTCATGTACATGTACTTCAAGATCAGAAAAGAAAGCGTATCTAGCGGTCTACATTTTCGTAGCCAATACTATCTGTCATCGATGTTTGAGACGGACATTTGGTGATATTGTTCTAACCATTCTCTTACATTTCGGCTGCGTTCTTAACTCTTGTATAATATCAGTGTAGTAAATTGAAAAAAATTTAGCTTGTAACTGTTTTTTTTTTATGTTATGCTTGTGTGACAAATGCTAGTTCAATATTTGATGCTCGTGCCAGGCAATGCAGTATGTTAGTTTTTTATGAAACCAAAATTGCATACGGTTATTGGATTAGACAGCAATACTCTATTTTCAGCTAGATATTTGAAGTTTTATGGCTGTTTTTCCTTTCAAAATTAAGTCTTCTAATTCAAAAAAGGAAAAAAGACAGAACTTGAGATATTCATACTATGCTTGATGGTTGTCTAGCCTCTTGTTTCGAACAATAATGCCCAATTTGATTTGAATTTGTCTGATATTCAACTTGAGAATTCTTATGTTTCCTTGTCATTAATTTTTACTCTGTTTGCTGTTTTTTATCGTGATCTGTTTGTTTCTCTCTTGCTCACTATTAGTTCTTGTCTGAGAACGTTTTTCAGCATTTACAGCTCAGTGATTCTTATGATTAATTGCTCATGTATATTAGGGTTTTTTTGCTTGGAAAATGATTCCAAACTCATGATTTGATTCACATGCTTCAATTCCTCTATTGCATTTAGGCATTGGTCTCGAACTTGAAGAAAACTTCAGTTTCATTTGGTGGAATCAGAATCACATCTAATTGCTAGCTTATTGCGCTTCATTTCCGAGTTGATTGCTTGACCAAGCCTGGGACGGTGAATAAAGAGATCGGGGTTAGTCGATGTCTTCCGCCCAAAGAAGTGAGGGGGATGTTAAAAGGAGGCCTCAACTCCATGACATTCTTTTGGCTCCGTAGAACATTTTTGGGCTTCAGCATATATTAAAATGAAAGCCCAAATTCGGAAGCTTCAGAGTAGACTTGCTCAAAACCAACCGGAACCGGCGGTTCCGACCGGCCAACCGCCGGTTCCGGTTGGTAACCGGAACCGGCCACCAACCGTATCCGGCAACCGCGGCTGGCCGGTTCCGGGCGGTTTGGGATTTTCCCAAACCGCAAACCGCCGGTTGTCAATCGGCGGTTTCCGACTATATATATATTAATATATTTAATATAAATATAAATAGATATATAATAAAAAAAAATTTAAAAAAAGTAACCGTTAGAAAAACAAAATAAATAAAAAAAAATAAAAAAATAGCCGTGCAACCGGCGGTTGACCGGGAACCGGCGGTTGCAACCGGCAACCGGTGGTTGCAACGGCTAGTCCCTAAAAAAAAATTATAAATACCCCCCCACCCCTCTTCAAAAAATCACAACTCAATTCTATCTCTTTCTCTCAATTATTCACTCTTAAAACGCGTAATTCTTAGTCTAGTTGTAGTCCACGAACTAAAAATAAACTAATTAAAATACTAGTCCCTCATTCCCCGCCCGGCTTTACTACGCTCATCAATCCCCGCCCGGCTCTACTACACGGCGCTCCGAATTTCACTCGCCTCTTTTTTCGTAAGTTTACACATTTTTTTTATCGAACGTTTATTCTAACCTTTTATTTTAGATATGGATAGCCGTCGTCGAGGATCGAGTTCGAGATCGAGGGGGAAACAGATTGTTGGTAGTTCATCGCAAGATGACTACTACCAATATGACGAATCCCCCGAAATTATGCTCGACCTAAGTGACGTACTCGGCTCGGACATGGATGGAACGCAAAGCAACACGCAACGGGACCAAACGGAAGAAATTCCGATGCCGACGCCGACGCCGCCGACCGACACCCAAACACGGGCCGCCGCCGCCGCCGCCCTACGCTCGGATATTTTCGCGGTACACTTCAAGAAGGTATCGACCGAAAATAAAGATATTTTTAGAGTTATATGTAATTATTGTGGTAAGGAGTACCCTTTTAGGAAGGGGGGCGGATATGGCAATTTTACCGGCCATGTCCGCTCAAAACATCCTACTAAGATAGGAATTAGTCAAAGTCAAAGTCAAATGCACGGGGCTACGGGTACGGGTTCGTCCGCTACCGGACAAGGACCCAGTGCGAGTCCGACGTCTTTGTTCATGTACAACGAAGACGTTGCGCGCAAACAACTTGCAAAATTTGTTTGCGCGAAACATCTTCCTTTTCGGTTTGCCGACGATCCGATCTAAGAAGATTGGATCAGAAAGTCGTATAACCCCCAAGCGAAGAAAGTTTCACGTAGCACCCTTACGCGAGACATTAGGAAGACCGTACTCGCGTATAAACGCGAGTTAATAGATCAATTAGGAAACTTAGAGTGTAGAGTATCCATTGCCTCCGATATATGGAGCGATCACTGGCAAGATCATCATTACATTGGCGTTACATGCCATTGGATTGATGACTCTTGGCAAGTACAGAAACGCTTAGTTGCGTATAGGGAATTTGACACAGCACATACAGCTCAAAACATCGCACTTAAGCTTAGGAGTATCTTATCGGAATATAGGATACTCGAGAAGATTTTTTCGGTATCCTTTGATAATGCTAGCGCTAATAACGCGAGCATTGAAGATTTGATTAAGTATTGTCGACCGTCATTTGGCGGCCGATTCTTTCATGTCCGGTGCTTCTGCCACATACTTAACCTATGTGTTCAGGACGCACTCACGCATCTAAAGGCACACGTTACGCCGATAGGAACGGCGATTAGTTACATGATGCGCCACTCTTCTGTACTGAAGAAGTGGAAGCGTCATTGTAGAAGTTTGGGTGTCATGCCCAAGAAGTTTGCCTTAGATGTACCCAACAGGTGGAATTCCACCTATAAGATGTTGGAGACGTCGTACGAATATCGCCATACCTTGAGCGATTTCTACGACGAAAACCCCGAATTCGGGGTAGCATTACATCCTACGATGTGGGACGGATGCAACGGCATATGTGAAATACTTCAAGTATTTCACGATGCCACGAGGGAGATGTCGGGAATATATTACCCGACATCTATCTTGGCATTAGATCATTGCGTTAAAGTCGCATGCATTCTAAACGGGTTTGTAAATGACGAGATTGCGGGTCCGGCCGTTTTAGCCATGAAAGCTAAATGGCTGAAGTACTTTTGGGATCTACCCGATATCTTCATCATTGCGAAGATATTAGACCCCAGATTACGCGTAGAGGGGACCGATAATTTTCTAGGATTATACTACCAGTCCATAGCGGCTAATTCTAGTGTCCTCCCCGATGGCTACCACATTCAAGTTAGGAATGTAGGGTATGACGCTCTAAAGGCAGTCTTTAGAGCGTATAAGACCGATAGTGGCCAAGACCCAACTCGATCGAGTTCGGGTCAATCCACTAGTAGTAGTAGTGCTAGCGGTAGTGATCGCTTAGCCTCCTACTACAACCTCCTCAACACGAGCAAACGCCAAAGGTCGACGAACCCGTTCATAGAGTTAGATAACTACTTGTCGACCACTTTTGAGTTCGCCGAGGATGAAGATCAGTTCAACGTCCTCCGATGGTGGTCGAAGATGTCGCCAACGTATCCAACGTTGGCGAAGATCGCTAGGGAAATCTTTGCCGTCCCAATTTCAACCGTCGCGGTTGAACAAGCTTTTAGCATGGGCGGCTTAACGTTAAGTGAAAAGCGTTCGAGGTTGACGGTAGAAAACGTCGAATACCAATGCCTTCTCGATGATTGGACGAGAGCCGAACATCGGACACAAGACGCCACGAATACCGATTCGGACGACGACGTATTCGACGACACCACCAGTACCGGTTTTAGTGGTGGTGGCGGCACTGGCGGCGACGACTAAGAGTAGAGAGCATTGAGAATCTCCGAAAATGGCGAAAGGATCAAGCCCGAAAAAAGATAAGTCCTTAAATTTTAATAGAGATTAGTATTAATTTTTTTATTTTATTAATTTTTAAATAATTACTTACAAGTTACACATACAATCTTATTTTTCAGCTAACGTCTCCAATAAATCGCTCGCGTGACGACATCCAAGCCAACGACAAAGTCCGAAAAAGATAAGTCCTTAATGTGTATTTAATTTCATTTTTTAATGGCGATTGTACAAAAAAATATTATCTAACTAACTTCTTTTGTATATTTTTTTTTTCAGAAACCGATTATCGACTGACATTGGCAAATGGCGATTGCGATTCAAGTATTCAACGAACAACGAATAAATTTTTTTTTTCTTACTTTGTATTTTCAACTTTGTAAATTTTAATTGTAAATGTAACTTCTTTTTTTGTAATGAAATTAATTTATGATGATTAATATTTTAAAATCGAAACCCTTGTTATATACTGAAAAAACATAATTGCGTCCCGAAAAGTCGAAAACTATCGAAATATACACTATAAAATAAAAAAAATTGAAAACCCGGCGGTTGGTAACCGCCGGATTCACGTCAACCGGCAACCGGGGACGGTCAACCGGCATCCGTCTCCGGCCGGTTGCGGCCGATTAACCGTAACCGGCGGTTGGGCAATACTACTTCAGAGGGATTACTCTGTCGAGCGGGAGAAAGTTGAAAGACTTAAGTTGAAAAATCAGAATTATAGAAGTTCAACGGTCAGGAAGAGGCACATTATAATTTGTGACTTAAAAGGATTGGATTTCACGATATCATTTTTTACTCAGCCGCCAAAGAGCATCTCAAGAAACCATTAAGTTTTCTCTCCTTCTCAAATTCGTTAATGTGTTCTTCCACTGATTATTTCTGTGTTAGATACTATTAATTGGTTCTTTATATATCTTTTGTAGAGACTACCTGCGTTTTTCTGTTTCTGCTCGATGTGTTGTGTTCTGTTTTATATTGGTATAAAACTGTTTTCTACGGTTTGCAATGTGTTGAATATATATATATATATATATGATTTCATATTTTAACAAATTTGCACATGTAATGATGTTCCCATCCTATATGAAGATCAAGATTTATATAAAAAACATTGAAACATTGTCATATTTTCAACTGAAACTACCTGCTGATTCACTAAATGTCCACTTTAAACTATTCGAACCCCAGCCTTCACGCTCAACGACCGAAAGTTGATTAAGCAAACACTATGAAATCAGTTTGGGCACATCAGGCTTCGCCCACTTTATACTATGGATAAGCAAATACTATAAACCTCAGCCTTCACCCACTTTATACATACAGTTTGAAAATTGAAACGAACATATCACACACGCACAATGAAGTCAGAAAGTGAGAACAATGAATGTAATTTAGGAAAATCGCATGCCTCTATGTATCCCGGCTTCTTGGCTGAGAACTTATCCTCTTAAAGATTATTCCTCACACTTCAGCATAAAAATATGTCAAAGACACGAAGATAGTATTTAATTATTAACATTACCTATCTAAAAAAATATGTGAAGATGCCAAACTAGTTGTTAGTTGTTCACCGTACCTATCCATAATCATAATGCAGATAATTTTGCAATTAAATAGTTTTTGTCATGAATCAAAGTTCGTACAAAGATATTGATGCGTTCAGAAATGGCCCCTCCGGCCGACGGGATGACTTGGGAACACCGTCTTCCCCCGCGATCCTGAGAAAAATAAAGGGTAAAAAGAACTAAGGGTGGACGCCGTTTCGGCGACGCCACTCCGACGCTCAAGTAAGTTCCTCTTCGTGATGACGGTTTGATTAGTACGTAAAGGAGAAAAAAAATCAAGAAATCGATACCTCCACCCGTTTGGGGATCTTCCCTATTTATACCACTTTATCCATGATCAGCACGTAAGACATACCTACGATCAGCACGTCGGACACGCCTTGCCCACGTTGGCGTCTCTGCTTCTTCACACGCTCACACGATGAAATCTCGCCTTCGCATAACCGTAACCCCCTCGGCCTCGATAAGTGGTTTCTTTATTCTTCTAAGGGCGGTCGGGGAATCACCCGAACGGCATCAACCGAGCAGCCCGCCTCTTCTCCTTCGGGGAATAGCACGCGTTCCTTTCTTTCTTAACTGAGCTTCCCTCTCCGGGCTTTTCCCGAGGGGTTCCTTGTGGATCCTATTTTGTGACCGAATAGAGGTTTCTTCTCTTGGCACGCCTTTATCGGTTGTTTGAATCACGCGGGGCATTCGTTTTCGGTTACTAAAAAATTGAAGGGGTAACAGTAGTCTCCCTTCGGCTAGTTTAAAAAGAGTACAGTGAGTTTTTAAAAGTAGTTATCCGAGCATCTTCCCCTCGGCGATATCCCTTTTCCTAGGATGCTTCGTTTTTTTCTAAGACCCAAAAAACCCTATTTTTGCCGAAAACGTAGTCGCCCGAGCGTCTTCTCCTCGGTGCTAACTTCTTTCTAATGAGGCTGTATTTTTCCTAAGGCATAGAAACCGCAATCCTTCGAAATCACGCGTATCGTGATCACGTTCTCTTCTCAGCACGTGTCGTCTTCTTATGGCAGGATTTTTGGCGCTCGTCTCTTTGAGTCCCGCGCCTATCACTGACACGACTGGACCCTTTAGGCTCGACTGTTCACGTTTTCATCATTTAACGTCGCTTCCTATCCTCTCCCTCATCTTCGTCTATAAATACCCTCGTCTTCTTCCTCAACACACACTCACACTTCTCACTTACAGAAACGTTGCCGAACTTCCATCTCCCTCAAGCTTATTCCTACTATTCACAGCCGTAAGCTTATTTCCCTCTTCCACAGTTTGTCAATGGTTTTCTCTAGCGCATCTGAGAGAGGGGTCGAGGTCCCCGAATCCCATTCCGTCGACGGTGCAAGGCCAGACGACGGCCACTCCACCTCTCATAATTCACCCTCCGTCGTGCCGCTCCGCCCGCAAAGACGTCACCGGAAGAAAAGGGCTCCTTCCAATTTTTCTGGGTTTAATTTCCATATCCCTCCCCTTGGGAAGGACTTCAACGATGATGCGGCTTTTTCGAAAGCCCATCGGTAATGGATCCTTAGCCTCGAGGCGTACCGAGAGATGCATGAGTTACCATGACACGAGACCATGGTCTCTTCTCTCTCGGACGTCTTCATCCCAGCCCTCAAAGAGAAGGCTGGGATGTCCGAGGAATACGAGGTTCGAATCCCTCAGATCTTGGAAGTGACGAGTGGCCCTCCCGAGGGATTCCACACATTCTTCCTCGGGCAAGTAGATATGGGACTTAGATTCCCTATTCCTCCCTTTATTTTGGATGTCTGTAATTACTTCTAAATTTCCCCTTCTCAGTTACCTCCCAACTCCTTCAGCCTCCTTTTATCTTTGGCTATCCTTCTCAATTTTTACGAATTTCCTTTATCTGCGCCATTAATAGCCTCCTTCCTAAAAATCAATCGGAAGGAGCCGGGCAAATTCTTCTTCTCCTCCACCTTTGCCGAGGAGTTCATTGTCGGTAACCCTAGCTCTCATAAGGGGTGGATGAATAACTTTTTCTTTGTTCGTTTTCCACCCGAGAGCGCGGAAAACGACATGATCTCCGACTGGCCCGACTCTGCCTCCGCCAACTGCCCTCCCAGCTCTGAATTTCTCGAGATGGTAGAGAAATTCAGAGACGCCGTGGAGGGAAAAAGTTTCCGTGCTCCCGAGCTTACCAAAGAAGACCTCCTCTTCTACTACGATTTCAGTCCCAAGGAGGTGCCTCTGCTCGGGAGCATAGGTACTTTTCCGTTTGTAATTATTTCCTTCTTCTAAGGTTTCCCTTCTAACCGTTATAATCCTTTCAGAATCAAGGATGAACCTAGCAGCTATCATTACCATTCAAAAGAAGAAGAGCGGGGCTTCTTCTACCCCACTTCTCCCGCTTCTCCCAGCCCCTCATCTCCTTCAAGGGGCAAAGAGAAAGATAAGAACCCCATCACCTCCTCGGGGATCGGGCGACTGCCCCAGAAGAGGAAGACATAAGCCACTAAGGGTCCTTCTTCTAAGAAGGCGAAAGCGACCCTTCCGCCCCGAGCACCGCTGCTGCAAGTGATCCTCCCTCCGAGGACTTCCCTCCAGAGCAACCGGCATTCTTCAGCCGCTGAGCCCGGGATTGTATCGGGTTCCTGAGGGATTTTCCGAACGAGCCCAATCGGGGGCACGTTTAGAAAATGGCCCCAAGGACTTCTGCAGAGCTTATGCTCTTAACGCAGGGCAGGTAAATTCTTCTATTTTTCTTTCCATACCTTGCTTTTTAATTTCATCTCTTATGTCTCAGCTTCTTCTTTTCGGACAGGGGATGATTTACCGCTCGGAGGCCTTGGATTGGTTGGTGGAATACCACTCGATCCACGAGGATGTTAAGAAAACGGAGGCGGATCTGGGGCAGCGCATCGAGGAGTTGGTGCAGGAGGGCACTCAAGCCGGGACCGGGAGTAGGACTTGCGAAGGCAAGTGAGGGAGATTCAGGGCAAGCTGAATAAGAAGAGGTCTGCCCGAGCCAAGGAGGAGGCTGCTCGCGCTCGGGAAGAGAAGCTTCATCGTGAGTTGCGGGAGAAGCTTACTCGGGATTAACCCCGAACGAGACTTATGGGGCCCAGATGATCACCCTCTTTGGCTACGGCTTCTGGAGGTGTATGGAGCAGCTCAGGGTGGCCGGCTTTAGCCAGGCAGACTTCCCCTTCGACTTCCTCGATGTGGAGAAGGCCCTCGACTCCTGCGATCCAGACCTTGGCTTCCCTGCCGAGCCTCGTGCTCCTCGGAAGAATCCCCGAGCAGCATCCACCTCCCAGCCCGTAATGATCGACATCCCCAAGGAAGGGGAGACCCAAGAGGAGGAGGCCCCAGCTGAGCCCGACCCCGAGCAGAGTGATGTTCCCGAAGAGGCGGCGGAGAAGGGGAGTTCTGAGCAGGCCTGTGAGACCGAGAAGTTCGCGGGGGAGGTGTTAGTGCAGGCCGGTTCGGCCGACAAAGAGGTGATGGAACGGTTCCGCGAGCAAGCCAGTGAGGCTCGGGATCAAAATGCGGAGGATAGAGAGGAGGCGCCAGTGCAGGCCGAGGAGCACCTGGCTGAAGAAAATGCGGCGGTCGCACCTGACCAGGCCGAGTAGAGGGGGAGTGGACCTAGCTAGAGTTCGTGTGGCTAGGATGTTTTCTTTTCCTCTTTTTTTCGTTTTTGTTTTCGTAGTTGGCGCACCATCGGCGCCGGCATGCAATCCAATGCGCCTCGAGTGCTTTATTGAATATATAAGCTTTGCATTTCGCGTAACTTATTCTTTTCTCTGCTTTTTCCCATATTGTCTTTAAAATCTATAAGCCACATCGAGCCTTGAACACAAACTGTTGAAAAAATATGTGTTATTCCCCCCTATTGATGTTGGTTCCCGAGGGGGGATCCTAAAGAGTTCTTCATTGCCTCCTATATTTCCGCCGTAACTGACCTTATCTTTTCCTATTTATCAGCAAGACACTTAGTCAACAAATTTTAAACGCGGGTACTTCTAATTTCAAAATTTCCTAACTTGTCGGGTACTCCTTTTTACCCTTTCCTCACACGACTCTGCTCCTCTCAAGAGTTCAATATAAGGGGTCCTTTGTGCCTCACTATTCACCCACTTTGGATGTTAATTACCTTTCTTAAAAATCCATGTCTTCCTCCTGTCGTCGGGATAATCTTGTTTCCAAAAGAATAGCTCCCAGTTCCTCAGATTCTGATGACGTTCGAGAGATATTGCCACATTCATCTTCTCGACGAGCTCATTCCTATCGCTCGGGCATTGTTTCTGATCTCGGGCGCAGTCCTCCGTCCAAAGAAGGGAAATATGATAAGACTTATCGTCGAGATCTAATTAAGTGGGCGGCCGAGATAGAAGAGAGTTGGGGTAAGCAAGGATTACCTTGGTATCGCACCAAGGTGTCTACTTTGAATCCTTCCTTACTACCCGAGTTTCTCGAGAAGGCCCGGATTCCTTCTGATTGTGAGGTAAGAATTCCCGGGCCCGAGCAGGTGGCCTCTCTTCTGCCACCCGACTTTTTGTCGTTTTACACGGATCAGATTGACATGAGACTCAGATTTCCTCTCCCCCTTTTTCTTCTGAATCTCTGCGAAACTTTGCTTATCTCTCTTGGTAAGATATTTCCCAACTCCTGCAGCTTAATTCTTGCTCTAGTAGCCGTTGCTCAGCAACACGAGCTTCTTCAAGATCAGTGGAAGGGAGGATGGGAAATTTATCTTTACTCATTCCTTTGTTGATATTTTTCAAGACAATTTTCCAGCCACTAAAGGTTGGATGAGCCGGTTCCTCTTTGTAAAACCTTCACCTTCTCATCAAGATCCTCGCTTTTATTCCTTGCGTTGGAAAAACCACTGTAAATGTACCCTCTCAGTCTCCCGCCGTTCTTATGAATTCCTGGACCTGATCGGTGACAAGACCTTCTCGGTTAAGGATTTGGTGATGGGTGACTCCCCTCGGGGTCGTGGTGTGTCTTTCGGGAATACTTCTTCTCGAGGAGATTTAGGTATGTTTCACAATTGTGTTTGCTAATCACATATGTCTTCTAACAATTTTCCTGAATCAGGGAAAGGAATGGACTTCGATTCGGTAGTAGCCTTCCGCACCCGGGCATCTTCTTCCAAATCCCGTAAAGCCGCCCCTTCCAAGTTTGCCCTATCTTCCATCAAAAGGTCATCTTCTGAGGGCCTATGGGACTTTTTCTCGAAGAGAGCTAAGGTTCCCCCACCATCCCAAACTATGAATCTCGACCCAAGGAGTACTTCTCTTTCTCCTGGAGCTTCCGAGCATCATTCCTTCCTTATGGAGACCGACGAGACCACTTCCTATTCTTACATGCAGACATTTTTATCTCCGGAGGAAAGAAGTTATATAATTAAAGTATCCGATAAAGAGTTCTGGAACGAATGGGCCCTTTCTCAGAGCCAGGTACCACATCTACTCTTGTCATCCCTCATGAATCTTTTAAGACTTACGATTTTCTCATCAGGCATATTCCTTCTCCTGTGAGGGGACGCTTCAAGGCCATAAGCGAGATGGCTGGTGCAGCTCGTAGCAACAACGTAGAGACAACCATGAGGCTATTGGAAGGGGCGCAAGAGGCTAGTCGCTTGAAAAAGCAGCTCGGCGACTCCCACACAGAGATCGAGAAAATTCTGACGGAGCATAAGTCCGAGCGCGCGGGTAGCTGCGGCATGGAGGGGCTCTTAGCTCAGGGCCTTGTTCCTGCCGACCGAGTGCCCGAGGCGGCTAACCTGTATTTTGATTATGGGTTCCGAGGGTGTCTTGCTCAGATCAGGGCTAACGGTTTTTCCGATTCCAAATACCCTTTCAATTTTCTCGACCAAGATCAAGCTCTTCTAGATGTGGCTACTAATCGCACTCCGCCAGATGTTTTCCCTAAGTCCCGAGAAGCTAATACTTCTGAGTCTGAAGAGGAGGATGTGTCCGCTGAAGATCAAGAAATGAGGAGAGATTCCGACTAGTGTCATTAAGTGTCCCACGCTTGGATTTCATTACCTTCTTTTGTTTGCGTTGTTTGAATATTCCGCGTCTTTGTTCAGAGTAGTAGTATGTTTGGATGACTTTATTTATAATTTCTTCAAAAGTCCTTTCTTTTTCTCTCCTTACCTCCTTAATTTCCTCTTGTTTCAATCGAGATACTTAAGCCCGACCCCAGGGCTCTTAGTCCATTCGGGATGGTCTTGACTTAATCGAAGGGCTTTCCTCCGATTCAATTGGGGTATGGGTGCCTCAATCCAAGGGTTGTTCCTCTCGATTCAATCGGGGTATTGATGACTTAATCATCACATGGCTTTTCCTCCCAATTTAATCGGGAAATGGATGCCTCAATCCGAGGGTTTTTCCTCCCGATTCAATCGGGGTACGGATGCTTCAATCCGAGGGCTTTTCCTCCCGACTCAATCGGGGTACGGATGCCTCAATCCGAGGGCTTTTCCTCCCGATTCAATCGGGGTATGCATGCCTCAATCCGAGGGCTTTTCCTCCCGATTCAATCGGGGTATGGGTGCCTCAATCCGAGGGCTTTTCCTCCGTATTCAATCGGGGTACGGATGTTGTCTTGGGTGTGTAATTCTTCGATATTACACGAGATCCTTGAGTGAACAGAAATCGAAAACTTCATTGATTCCAAAGACTCTAGCAAACAATTGAATCCTGAAAACAAAATAAACTAACAAAGTAATAATAATCTTAAGGATAATATTTCTTCAAGTGTTGACCGTTGTGAGGACGATTCATCTTTTTCCCTTCCAGATCTTCTAAGAATTCAGCCGCCTCTCCTGTCTTCCGAACCACCTTGTAAGGCCCTTCGTACTTCGGCTCCAACTTCCCTCGATTCTCCTGCTGTAGTTATTCCTTCATGACCAAGTCCCCTTCTTCGAACCTTCTCAAGCATACCCTTCGATTGTAGGCTCGGGTAATTCTTCTCTGGTATGCAGCCATCCTCAATGCAGCCTTCTCCCGATTTTCTTCGATCAGATCCAGTTCGCCATCCCGAAGCTAGTCGTTGTCATCTGAATACCCGAGTATCCGAGCACTTTCCTGTCCCAATTCTGCTGGCAGAACAACCTCGCTTCCATACACCAAGCTAAAAGGGGTCTCCTTCGTTCCCGACCGGGGAGTCCTTCAGTAAGACCAAAGAGCGCTCTGTAGCTCATTGAACCATGCCCTCTTTAATCTATCCAATCGGACTTTGAGCGATTGAACTATCGTGCGATTCCTCACTTCCACATGACCATTACCTTGCGGGTATGCCACGGAGGTGAACACCTCTTCAATTCCTAATTCTTCGCACCAGTCCTTTAATTTTCGTCCGTTGAACTGCCTTTCATTGTCCGATATGAGTCTCCACGGGACTCCGAATCTACACATTATATTTTCCAGAGAAAGTTCATGACAGCTGCCTCCGTAATGCATACGAGAGCCTCATCTTCTACCCATTTTGAGAAATAGTCAATGGCCACCAATAAAAACATCTTTTGTGAGATGGTGCCCTCAAAAGGCCCCACAATATCCATACCCCATTGATCGAACGTGCAAGAGGATACCACCGATTTCATCATTTTGGCTGGCACTCTTTGAATGTTGGCATGTTTCTGGCATCTGAGACATCCATCCACTAATTTGATGGAATCCTCCTTCATCGTAGGCCAAAAGAATCCTGCCAATAAGGCTTTCCGAGCTAAGGCCATGCTGCTGATGTGTCCTCCACAAGCTCCCTCGTGGATGTCCCGAAGAACTTCCTCGGCTTCTTCTTTTGAGAGACATCTTAATAAATGTCCCGAGTATGACCTTTTGAATAGTATTCAATCTATCATAGTGAATCTATATGATCTTTTTGAGATGGACTTGGCACGTACCTTATCCTCGGGTAATGTCTGGTTTGATAAGTACTGGCGAAGGTCGTACCGCCAATCTTCCCGAGGAAGTTCTTCTTCTATGTTGATTTGATGAACCGAGGGGGCCAATTCTACCCTGGTTCCTTCCTCGGGAGGATTCAAGGAACTAGCCCACTTAGCTACTATGTCCGCCTTCTCGTTTTCTATTCGGGATATCAATACCAGCTTGAGCTCCTCAAAATCCTTCTTTATTGTTTCAAAGGCCTTGACATACTCCGTCAACTTCTCCCCTTTTACTAAAAAGTTTCCTTCAACTTGCTGCACGACTAGCTGAGAATCTGAGTGTAGAGTCAATCTCGATATCTCGAGCCTCTTAGCCATCTTGAGCCTGATCAGCAGAGCTTCGTACTCATTTTCGTTGTTAGATGCCCGGAAATTTAATCTTATCCCGAGGCTATTCTCCTCCCCCAGCGGGATATGATTACCAAGCCCACCGCGTTTCCATACTGACATGAGGACCCAGCTAAGAACATTTTCCACATCTCGAAAGGTCCTTCCTCGTTCATTTCCACTAGGAAATCTGCTATTCGCTTGAGCTTTTATGGTGGCTCTTGGTCGAAACTGTATATCATACTCGCTTAGCTCGGTAACCCACTTCACTGGCCGCCCCGAAGCCTCTGGCCTCGCGACTATGCTCCCCATCGGGGTATTGGTTAGCACCACGATTGGGTGAGAGGAAATAGGGCCTCAGTCTCCTCGCGGTGACCACTAGTGCTAAAAGTAGCTTCTCTTGATTGCTATATCGCATCTCCGCCCCTTTGAGGACATGGCTCACAAAATAAATGGGTTTCTGTTCCTTTTTTTCTTCCCTTACTAGGACCGAGCTAACTGCACGGGTTGTGGCAGAGAGATACACCATCAGCACCTCCTCGAGTTTTGGTTTATTTAACACTGGTAATTCCTTCAGGTATTCCTTCAACTCTTGAAAAGCCTTTTCACATTCCGGGCTCCATTGGAAATCTTTGATCTTTCTTAAAACCTTACAGAAGGGTAAACTTCGCTCGGTGGACCTGGCGATGAACCTAGATAGAGCGGCTATTTTTCCCATTAACCTTTGCACTTCATTGAGGTTCTTAGGGAAGGACATGCCTATGATAGCTTCAACTCTATCTAGATTCGACTCGATTCCTCTTCGAGTTACCATGTACCCAAGGAACTTTCCCGTTCGAATGGCAAAAGTGCATTTCTCAGGGTTTAACTTTACACAATACCTCCTTAGAGTAGAGAGGGTCTCCCTAACATCCGACAAGAAACATCGTGTTCTCGGGACTTGATGAGTATATCTTCTACGTACACTTCCACGTTCCTTTCTATCTGGTGTTCGAATACTTTGTCCATTAAGCGTTGGTACGTAGCGCCAGTATTTTTTAAACCGAAGGGCATCACCACATAACAAAAGGTCCCTCTCGCCATTACGAAACTCGTCTTCGGCTGATCCTCCTCGGCTAGCCCGATCTGGTGGTATCCTCGGAAAGCATCCAGGAAGCATAACAGCTCATGTCCTGAAGTTGAGTCTACCAACTGGTCTATTCGGGGAAGAGGGTAAAAATCTTTGGGACATGCCTTGTTGAGGTCCCTAAAATCCACACACATGCGCCACTTCCCCAACGACTTGGGAACAAATACAACGTTTGAAAGCCAAGTTGGGAATTGTACCTCCCTTATGTGTCCGGCTGCTATGAGACCTTCCACTTGTTCCTTAATAGCCATATCTTTTGCGAGCCCGATGTGTATCCTTTTTTGGAACACAGATCCGGAATCTCGAGACACGTTCAACTTGTGCTCCATGATGTTCCTGCTGATCACCTGTAAATCGCCCCCGACCTGGCAAACACGTCCTCATTCTGTCTCAGCAGGGTTATAAGGCCTCTTCTCAATTCCTCCGTTAAATCCTGAGTTATCCTTATTGTTCACGAATGAGGTCTTATCATTACTTTCTCAGTTCCTTCCTCGGATTTTTCGGTCTTTTCCTCGAGAAAGCCTTCCTCGGAGGTTACTTCCTTGGCTGCTTCTACCACCTCTTGCTCAATCGTATTTTCGCTTCTGAAGGTGTGTATTGTTCGGACGACTTCCCGCCTAGGATGTATATAAGGACCCCCTTTGTGTAGCTTCAAATATTTTATTTCCATCCTGACTTCTTCCACATATCATTTACGAGCCACTCTTGTATCCCCGAGCACCTCTCCCACCTTATTTCCCACGGGAAACTTCATTTTCTGGTGTAAGGCCGAGGCCACAGCTGTGAAAGAGCTGAGGGCAGGCCTTCCGAGGATGGCATTGTAGGAAGAAGGCGCTTGTACTACCATAACGGGAACGATTTCAGTCTTCTTCAGACCGCCACTCCCCAATGTAATTGGGAGCTGGATTACGCCCATTGCCTCAATAGCATGTCCCGTGAACCCGAATAGAGATGTTTCAACAGTATCCATATGATACTTTCCGAGCTCCATTTGATCTAGAGCCTCCTTGTATAGGACATTTATCGAGCTCCCATAGTCAACAAATACCCTTCCCACATCGTGGTTTGCTATTTCTACCCGTACCACGAGGGCATCATCATGAGAGTCGTCTCCACCGTGGAAGTCTTCAAGTCCAAAGCTAGGTCCTGATCGTTTTGCCACCGTATTTAATTCATAAATTTGCAGTTTCATGACCGCCGCCTTCCTAGACCGACTAGAATCGCCACAGGCAGGTCCCCCTAATATCATGTTAATCTTTCTCACTGGTGGAATCTACTTCTCGGGAGAGCGCACTCGCTCGGGATCTCTTCCGTCCCGATTCACTCTTCGATTCTCTCCTCGACCCTCGAGGATCCTGCGTCGAATTCTATCTGGGGACCTTCCTTTATGCCGAGGGAGTCTGGGAGGGCGGATACGGCCTCCTTTGCTGGTAACCCCGTTCTGCCTCCTTCCTCTCAAACCTTGGGGTCGGGTTCTTCTCACCCTCGACCAACTCGCTTCTTGCTTCCGGATTTATTTCTATCAACCTCTCTAACTCATCATTGAGACGATAGCAATCATCCGTGGTGTGATCATACTCCCAATGGAAGCTGCAATATTCCCCCGACACCATGTTTTTAGGCCCTTCCTTACTGCGAACTGGCCTCCGAAGGGGATATCGGTCACCACAGATTTCCAAAGCTCGAATTTTATTGACCTTCCATATGGCGTTCCTCAGCCTCGGGTTAATGGGAGCCTCCTTCTGAAAGTTTTCACCTCTGGGAGTTATAGCCTTCTCTCCTTCATGTGACGAATTCAAGATCCGCTTCTTCTCGGGCTTCCTATACCCCTGCGCCTCTTCGACCCTCACATACTTCTCAACCCGATTTACCAACTCGTCCACCGTTGCCGGGTATTTCTTCACTAACGACGTGTATAGCTCTCCCTCTTTTAGTCCATGGTGAAAGGCGCCGATTAGCAAATTCCGAGTAGCTATCGGGACTTCCATAGTGATGCCATTGCACCGTCGGAGATAGTCTCAAGGCTCTCCCGATCGCTCTTCTTCATGTTCAACAGGTTGACGGCCGAAGAGGGTCTCCTTCTGCTGCTTGAGAAATGCTTTAGGAAGGAGCAAGTGAGGCTTTGAAAGTTTCTAATTTGCCCGGCGGGCAACATGGTGAACCACTGTTGAGCTCCTTGGGTGAGCGTAGTGACGAACACTCGACATTTAATCGCATCGTCCAGTTGATAAAGAGCTGTGTTTCCTTCGAAGCTCGCTAAATGATCCTCTGGATGTCCAGTGCCATCGTATCGACTCATTTCTAGAAAACGGAAGTTGTTGGGCAGAGAAAAGGCGAGTATCTCGGTTGAGAAGGGAGACCCTTGGGGGGTCGGCACTGGCACGGGGGGATTGGCGAGCTCTCTTAGTTTCTTTATCTCACCCCTCATTATTTCTAATTTTATCGCCTGTGTCTTTACTTGCCGGCGGGCTTTCCTTGCCCGTGCAGCTTCTAACTCTTCTCGCAACGTTTTCTCGGGTCGTCCCTCGCTGAGTCCTTCATCTTCTTGCGATTTCACTTTTTGTTCTATGTGGTTGGAAGCGTTATCATCCCCTCCAGTCGCTGGGGGCTGGTCTTGGGAGATAGCAGGTCCTTTTTTCTTTGGCCGTTCGGCAATCAGAGCCTCCACATCTCTCCTTATCTTCCTGATTTCTTGAAATTCCGGGCGTTGAGAGCGCCATGTTCATCGTGTTCGCCATCATTCTAGACATCTCTTCCATAGTCGGAGGCCAGCATCCGGGTAAGGGTGAATCATCTCCGACAGTCACCATTTTTTATATGATTATATGTCTTTCCAAAGACGGCGCCAATTTGATGCGTTAAGAAATGGCCCATCCGGAGTATTTGTGGTTCTCCGCCGGGAGAGTAACTAGAAAAGGCGAGAGATCTTTCGACCGACGAGATGACTTGGGAACACCGTCTTCCCCCGCGCGAGAAAAACAAAGGGTAAAAAAAACTAAGGGTGGGCCGTTTCGGCGACGCCACTTCGACGCTCAAGTCAGTTCCTCTTCGTAATGACGGTTTGATTAGTACGTAAAGGAGAAAAAAATCAAGAAATCGATACCTCCGCCCGTTAGGGGATCTTCCCTATTTATACCACTTTATCCATGATCAGCACGTCAGACATACCCACGATCAGCACGTCGGACACGCCTTGCCCGCGTTGGTGTCTCTGCTTCTTCCCACGCTCACACGATGAAATCTCGCCTTTGCATAACCGTAACCCCCTCGGCCTCGATAAGTGGTTTCTTTATTCTTCTAAGGGCGGTCGGGGAATCACCCGAGCGGCATCAGCCGAGCAGCCCGCCTCTTCTCCTTCGGGGAATAGCACGGGTTCCTTTGTTTCTTACCTGAGCTTCCCTCTCTGGGCTTTCCCGAGGGGGTTCCTTGTGGATCCTATTTTGTGACCGAATAGAGGTTTCTTCTCTTGGCAGGCCTTTATCGGTTGTTTGAATCACGCGAAGCATTCGTTTTCGGTTACTCAAAAACCCAAGGGGTAACAAATATATCCCAAACAGAAAACCTAGAGTTATATTTGAACGCACAAAGGCTATAAGCGAACTAACCGTCCAGCCAAAAGTTCAATTTACTAAACAAATCAATGCAACAATATAAGATGCCTTCTTCAGAGTGCATTCTTGAGGAAACTGTTTAAACAGAATATATTTTCTAAAAAAAAAAAAGGCAGCAAAACATCAGACTTCAGCCACAATATCTCATATTTCGAAGGAAATTAGGAAACAAGTATAAGCAATAACTCAAGCTAACTAGCAACGAAAATATAAAAGGCTCTTAAATATTGGTACAATCTACACCTGGAGCAAAACCTAACAAGAACTGCAAAGCTTTTATCCCATTTACCCTAAAATAATCCCCGTTAGTCACTCAGTGAAGTTACAATGAAATAAGAGAATCGGTTAAGTAATTACAGCTATTGTAGCAACAAAAAGAAGCAGCTATAGAGGATCGAGGCGTACATTCTTCAGAGTTAATATTGTGTGAGTCGGTTGTAACGGCAGGTGTGTTATTTCTATTTTTTTAAGTTTTTTCATCTTTTACACTTGTCAGGTTACATTTCTATTCTAACATAAGATAAGATATATTATTGGGTAAATTCCTCTACAGGCTCTCGTGGTTAAACTGAAACCCACGTAACTACCTTGTGGTGGTTTGTAAACGTCGAGATACTCCTTTATGGTTTAAAAAACATATCACCGTACCTCCCGATCAACATAATTTACCCGCGAGTGCTTCGAACATGCTGTTTATGCAACTGGAAAATGGGGAGATGGTGAAAAGTTAACTAAATACGAGGGGGTTTTATGTTATTTTAAAATCATAAGGTTTTTTTGTGATGAATTTCAAAATCACGGGGGTGTTTTATGATTTTTAACCTATATTATTTAGAGTAGCGGTTAAATAATATATTTGAAGTTAAGTTAATAATAAATATTGAGAAACTTAGATCTAAGTTTTTTTGTGGATTTTTCATTGCATTCATGAAGGAATATGATAATGTACATATCTCGCGTTATCCCGTAATCAAGCCTCGTCTACGTAAGAGCATTTTTCTCCATGTATCTCTACCACACTACGCCACAATCTAATAAGCATGTTTGCAAGCTTTTTCGCGGTTGAATTGCGTGTCGTTGTTAAACCACAATGGATATTGTCTCGCGTGCAGCAACATTTGGTTTGCAGCGCTTACCTTCTTTCCATAGTCAATTCGGTTCCTTCCATATATGATAAACCATTAAAGCGAACATTCTTTTGTAAGCTATGTTTACTAAGTGCGTACATCTCGTTTTCTCGTTGACCATTCAACCTCGTTTATACCAATCCTGTCTTGGACAGCGGTACGTCACTTCTGTTGTAATACATCCAAACATTGTCTGGAAAAAGAACCTAAAAAATAGATGTAATCTTTCAATCATGTTTTCATGCTTATCTCGCGTGGGCAACCGTCTCCTTATTGCGAGGAATGAAGTTGTGTTTTGGATGTTGTTTTTCCCCTTTAGCATGTGTGTCAATATCACTCTCGGCCCCTTCCTGTGTAGGACTCATAGGCAGCTTTCACAGTGAACTACTCGTTTCGCGTTTCTCTCTAGCAATACATATATTATGTTTCCGATTGCATAGGTGGTAGCCTCGCTTCTATTCCTAAATTCTCATATACCCACGTCATAGGCCATTCTCATCCACCCTCTGTGATCACTATAGATTGTTTACTATCTCGTGGTAGCCCAATCGTTATCGGGCCTCTTGGGATAAGTTCAATCAGTGTACGACCATCCAATCATGGATCATACCACAACAATGTGCGAGCTCCATTACCTATCCTATAATGAATCAGGGGCAGCATGATTGTTCTCATTTTTAGCATACGTCGCCAACTCATATTAGATTTTTCTTCAACTGCCCAGATTGATTTTGGTCTGCAATCTATTAGCATGTATCTAGACAACACATATCGAGTTTTGGTCATAGGATACTACACTCTACATCTGCATCAACACCAACGCCTTACTAATGGTCGATATAGACTGGATTCCCAACTCGTTTTCACTCCTTGTAGGCAAAGATCTCTCCACACAACCTTTGCATATCCAACATTATTATTTCATACCCTTAGGTAGTGTCTGATGGCTCCATAGCTCGAGGTACCCCTTTAGGCAATAGAAATATGCATGGCAAGCAAATATAGAATGGAGGCCCGATAGTACTGAGCGAACCAATTGTAGGCGTCTAGCATATGAAATGTCTTGATGCAACCAATGTCTCTGCTTTACTTTTTATTTGTTGGATCATGGGTTTACAATCATGTATCTTTAATCTAGAAGTTATCAATGGTACCCCCTTGTATTTTATTAGCAGGTTTCCTTGCTGAATCCCCATACAACTCTTCAGCCATATGTTGAGCTTTCGCAGACACAAAAAAAATGACTCTTTGAGGGGTTAGCTCGCAGCCCCGACAGCTTCGCAAATATTGATAGCCCTTGCTTTATCACTTCTAAAGATTGTACTTCAGTCTTGCAAAAAGCTGGCAAGTCATCGGCAAATGCTGGCACGAAGGTTCGGGGTTTTTCGCACCTCCAGTGGAATTGAACGTTGGGAGAAGCCATTAAAGTGAGGAGAATATACCATTCATGTTTTCCATGATGAGTGTAAAGAGATACGACGACGTGAGATCACCTTGCCTTAAGCCCTGTGCCCCTTTGAAATATCCTTTCGCTCTACCATTGATGTTGATCGACAAGTATGTAGAGCATATGCATTCTCGAACCCAACTTATGAATCGGGTCAAATGTCATACACTCAAAACAACAATGACAAAGTCTCATTCTACCTTATCGTAGGCCTTAGTGAGGTCTATCTTGAAGACACATTGACCTGGCAGGTTGTTATGCTCGTATCCGTGACATAATTCTTCGACAAGGAGCAGTATATATTATCTGCCTTCCATGAATGAAAGCTGTTTGGGCAGGATTCTTTTGCTTCTATTACATTGCAGGGTAGATTCCCCTTCATCATGTGGATTTATTTCAGAAGTGGTTTTAGATCCTTGATGTTTTTTATTTACGTTATACAACGCACCTACAGTGCACTGCCTCCACATAGATTCAACAAGCTCATGAAATCCAAGATCTTCCACCATGAAATTATCAAACCAAAAATTTTCCCCTTAGCCACCACTTGTTTCACAAAACCAATAATCCATAGCGAATAAACCATTGTGAGTTGTCAAAACCATTATGGGTTGCATGAAACCACTATTATAGGTAATACTCGGGGTACTTTATACCATTCATTGTGGGTTGTCAATTACCCAATCAAGTCTTCACTAGATGTCCTGCTCACCCCTTTGTTGATTGTACCATGTATAGAAGAAGCAGCTTCGCATGGGGACATTGTGCATATTGACAGCTTCCATACACCCAATAAATTCATCAACAACCATCTTATTTAGTTTCCCGCATATTGTTTCATGGTTATAATGGACAACATTGAAGTCCCCCTGCAAGCCCATGCCTCATCTTGGTAGACTGCAACCGACCTCAAAATGCAATCCCACAATTCTCATTTTTCTATAGCCTCATTTTTTTCCATAAACCGTTGTGATCACGATGTTGTTTCTATTTTTAATCCATCAATTCACTTACTTAGTAGCCACACTCCCAATATTTACCCTTACACTATTAGGATCTCATCCGATCGATATTCGATTACCCGGGCCGTCCACAAGTTATAGTACCACTTCCAATCTCTTCGAATTAGTGTGCTAAAATGTTGCGCATTCTTCTCAACCATACGAGTCTCTAGTATTGTCATAACCTTTAGGGAGTATTTCAACATCAACTCATTTATCGCCATATCACATAGAAAATCAAATGTATTATCATCCTTCTGCCGCATAATCCCCTTAGAAGTATTTTTTTCAGTTTTATTCATCCTATACTGTCAATAGAGGCTTCAACAATATTCTCTGAATGGCTTCCTTTAGATTGCGTCGTGTCTGCATTTACCTCCTAATCTAACTTCTCCACCATAGTCTTTCCTTCAACAATTTGTCGTCATTCCATGCGACGGTTCACTGCACCATGTCACGGCTCTTCCAGTCTCTCTGCTGCTCGGGCAGGACATGCAATATCGCTGTGGCAAAAGCAATACATTGCGGTTGCTTCCACACATATTCAACCGTGACCATAGAAGCCCACATCACTTCATCATTCTCTGTTGGTATCTTCACATTAAATTAGTCTATGTACATGTCATTGTCATCTTTAAGTAAAGATCCTCACATAATGAAGCCGATTGACGCGTTTTTGTGATCATTCTCGAAACAGTGGTGTTCTATCAACACTTGCTACAACACTTCATGCCTACGTTGTCCACAATTTCGTAGCAAGATTACAAAATTTCACCCATATTGGGACATTATCCGGGTTGATTTTTTCATGTGTCATCCCTTGTTTCCAAATTTCCAGAAATAACTGTTGTCTACTGAACATCAATGGTCCACCTTCAAATGAATTGATCATTGTTGTTTCTCATAATCGGAAATGGGACAACCCTGTTTCCGTAACCTTTACTCTAGTAATATCCTTTCACATAGAATGGGCAAATTTATCTAATAGTAAAAGTATGGCTTCCGGCCAATGAAATAGCCGACAAGAGTGTGGCGCCACGAACCACTCCTAATTTGTGCCTATTTAGGTCGAACCACAATCTTCCCATCTATCTTTGTAGGTTCAACATATGTAAGCATATTGCGTGACGATTGGTGAACTTGCATAATTGTGTGGTGCACTGGCTTCATGTTTAACAAAATGCTACCAAAGAGTATGGTCGAGTGTTGAGGATACAATTCGACCTTTGGATCCCCCTGAAGGTTTCCTCTCATCGACACAACTCTCAGATTTTCATCATCCAAAAAACCCCATCAACGTGTTGTGAAATCAAGGAATCAATAATTCTAGGTTAACAAAAATCTGTTCCATAATGTATCTGCTCTATGCTTCCACTGGCATCCTCTATTTTGCCCTGAAACTCAAAGCACACTAATTGTCGATATTGTGACTGTTGTTCATCCATATGAGGACAAACATGGGCCGCATAATGTCCAGTATCCATTGTTGTTCTTTCCACCCGATCAAATATAGGATCTCACATTTAATTCCTTAGTAAACTTAGAGATCTATTAGTGACTGTGATAGCTCCAAATTTATCAAAGCATGGCACCGGTGTAGCACTCGGTGTGGTGCAATTGGGCACATTCATCCCTCATATTGATAATCCAGTTAAGAGCACCATGAGGAAATCCATCTCCACTATTAGAATCTCCCCCACGCCCCAGCCCCCCACCACACTTAACAAGAAATCTCAATTGAGAATGATAAATCCCCTCTGGTCGTCAGCAGTTATCGGCAATGGAGACCAATTACCGACCGATACTGTCCAGTGAGGTACCGTTGTACGACGAGCGAGTAATGGTTAGAGTTTTGCAACATAAGTAAATTACGATATAATTATTTTATTAACGAGAAATGGTAGATATAATCTTTATTAATTAAAAGTGATTGATGTAATATTTTATTTTGTTGATGTAATTTGAAAGTGACTATAATTTTTGTTTTGTGAAATTAGAACAAAAGTGTTGAAAAAAAAAAGAGTGTATTTATTTTTATTAAATTTTCTCTAATATTTGTACATGTAATATGTATAATACTTAGTAGTTATAATATTCTCATAATGGATTTATCATTTTTAACAATAACTCAAACATAATAGGATTAGAGTGGTTTAATCCGGGCAATAACTTTTAAGAAATAAAAGTTTAGTTTGAAAAAGTAATAAATAATTTGATTAGGCATTTATTTTGTCAAACTGGGCATTTATTTCAGTCATCAGGTGTCATACCCTTGATGCAATGTAGGCGGCTCGATCATTGCCGACGAAGCAATGGCGTATGAATTAAAGTACATTAGTTGAGGGATTGGAGAACTTCTAACCCAAACGCATGTACGACATCCAGAAAGTTAACAAAGGACTTGGTCAGAGCCGACGAGCAAGCGACGGCCAGACATGCACATCAAGCGTGCGCATCAGGGATACACGGTTGAGCAGGACATGCATAGCATCAGCAAGATATACGCGCACGACAATCAAGAATGATCCAAGACTTAGTCAAAGGTGATTGAGATAATATTAGGATGTTACAAAAAATAGATCAAATCTAGCAGAGATCCTGTAGTTTCCGAATACCTATTTACCAACAATAAACGAGGTGGAATCAACGAGAAATTTGGAAAAACTTTTAAGTGTATTTTTAGTGCGTGTTCTTTAGGTTGAGGTTTTAGCGTTGGAGGCTCCATTCCCAAAGATAATTCGCTTGATTAATGTTAATGATTTTAGTATTTCTACCACATTATTAGGTATAATACTAAGGCCCCTAATAAGTCCATTAAGCTCATCAAATACATTAGACCCTATAAAAAGAATCTAATTAACTTTAAAATACAAGACAAAGACTAAATATATTTTGGACACTGTTTAAGATCTTACAATCTTCCCCTTACTGTGCAATCTTCGATTTCAGCTCTTTGTCTGTCTTTTGCTTGAGCTTGGTGGTGGATCCCTCTTTGCAAATAATGATTGCCTGAATCCAAGACTGACCTCGTAATGTCTTATGTTGTTTTTGAGATCCATATGGTCTTGGATTGCTTCTATGATCTTTTAAGGTAGAGGAGCCTCGTTTACCCTTTGCTCTTTGGTGAGCGACTCTAGAGGCAATGTCTCGAGCCGTTTCGTTAGCTTTTCTCGGATTATCTTCAAAGTTCCGCCACAGAACTTTGATGTTTCCGACACCATGAGAGCTTGAATCAGGCTCTTCCTGAGTTGGGAGTAAGTGACTGCAAGCTCTGGGTGCATGAAGATGTAGTTTTTCCCGAGATACTCGATCCCTGTTGTTGTGTGGCTTTGTTATTGACTTTTTTCATGTTGTTTTCCAAAGGCAGTTGAAAGTCTTTAGCGAGGTAGTACTTGATATGCCCAAGCATGAATTGTTTGAGTCCCAAGTACCATGCTTGGTGTTTGAAGGTATTGAGGGGGAACATCGATACATGCCGAACATTTGGTACACTTGATCGGGTGGAAGGAATGGAAGGTCAGCCACCGTAAGTCGTTCTAAGGATTTGTCCATCCTTTCGATAACGTAGATCACACTTGGATATCTTTCAATACTGTGGTCTACGCCTACGATATAGAAGATGAAGTCGTTACTCTTTTGCAGCTCCTTGTATTGCTCTTTGGTTATTTTGTCTGAGATGTTTGGCATCTCCATGAGCATGTAGACATGTTAGAAGCCTTCACTTGTTCCTTTAAGATGGGACAGACGTCGAAGCTTGAGCTCGTCGACCCTCCTTATTTTAGTTTTTGCTCGCCAAATTTTGGGGTAGTAATCTTCGAGGTAGGGGGCCTTGATCCTCTTATTATCCCAGGGAGTCTCCACCTTCTTTTTAGTTTTTGCCTCTGGCTCAGACAGTTGGTGGGAGAGCAGATCTGGGAGTTCGGGAAGATCAACTCTATGGTCAACTCCTTTTTCTTTCGCCTCATTCGCGATGAGAAACATGTCCGTTGATGCCTTCCATATGAAGTATCTAACGTTCCTGAGCCTCTTGCAGATCTTTTACTCCATTTCGGGCTCTGTTAGCCACTTTCGGCTGTAATATAGTTCTAGAGGTGGGAATAGGGGTCGAAATCCCATGAAGTGGGTGGTTCTAGAGGCTCGGATGCTTGGACTGGGCTTGTGTGAGAGGCTTGTGGTGGTGGTGTAGTGGGTTGTACGAAGGTGGATGATGGTGTGGTGGGTTGAGGGTAGTTGGTGCGAAAGTGGTTGATGGTGGAGGTGTTTGAGTAAGGGAGGTGGTCGTTCGGTGAGGTGGTGCATGTTTTGAGGATGAGGTGGGAGGTGGTGTATGGGATGTTGAGGTTCAATGCCGTGACGCTGAATTCTTCCTTTTTCCTCGTCGACGGCCACCCTTCGTGATTTTCTGCTTCTTCTCCCCCTCAGTACGATCCTGATCGACAGGATCGGCCTGTCGCCATTTGGAGCGGGAAGAGATTTCACGCCAGGTTTTTGTCGGTGACATGTCTAGGCAGGCACGGAGACAGTCGAGGAGAAAATTCTCTTCAGTGGTGGGATTTTCGATGGAGAGAAGGCGGACAAGAAGGATGCCGTATAGTTGGTCACGGGCATTGTGTATGGTCGAGTGAGTGTTGAGGTCTAGGTGGAGATGGTGGTGGTGGTGGGGGTGGTGGAGGTGGACGTCCGTCACGGGAGCTTTACCCTTGTCCTGTAAGGCATTTTCTATGATCTTTCGCACTCTTCCAATGATGTTATCTTCGAGGGTGGGGACAAGTGCGCCAACAACCTCTTTGACGGACCGGAACAAGGCCTCCTTTGTGACGTACGGAGGTGGATAGCCTACCGGAGCAACGTAGGTGTTCCGTTGTCACGATGTCGGAATAGGTAACTGACGCATGGCCTGCATTTACTGTGGTAGGACTTCCAGTCGATCCTAATGACACTATAGGAAGAAGTGTCACTACGACTGTTGAGGCAGGTGCACATAGACCTACTGAGATAATCACCGGACCGGGACCACTTAGGCACCCCATTGACATCACGCTCGTTGGTGGTTCGAGTGGATGGCCCGTTACTGATGCTGTAATTGATGTTGCAGCGGGGAAACTTCCTTTCAATCTTGGAACAACATCCATAATGGATGCGTCTATGGAAGTTCTTTCTAGGTCACTAAGAACTAGAGAGAAAGGTCTTTGTGTCAATGGAAAAAACATAGGTACGGTGGGCGCAAGACCTAACGTGGTCAAAAAACTAGGGAGAAAGGTATTTGTGTCAATGGAAAAAACATAGGTACGGTGGACGCAAGACCTAACGTGGTCAGGAGCTGTGAACCATTTTTTTTTCAATATCGCCCGCCTCTGAGCGAGGCGATTATATAATATGTGGGTCTCCTTGTGTAGTTATTGAAACCTCTATCTATTAGGAGTAGATGAGTAGTCGGGGAGTGATTGTGATTGCGTCGCTGGACTAGATGCGGCGTCTTGTACTTGGGACTCAAACACATTGACTCATGTTTCTAAAGGCTCGGTCTGGCTTGTAGTGGGTTGGGTGGCAACCATGGAAGGCACCGACGAGGAAGCGCATTGGTTGTTGTGATGCTTTCTACGTTCCTCGCGTTGGGTGCAACGCGTCGTAGAGTAGACGCTCGTCATCCTATGACTCAGTGGCTTCGGAGGACTGCACAGTTGGTGAACTCACTGGACCCTCAGTTTTGCTCGGATTCACTTCGAGTTAGGCTCAGCTGGGTATGCCTTAGCCGTGGGAGCGGGGATGTGGTTTTCGAGACTGTAGGAGATCACGACCTTGTTTGTCTTATATGTGCGGCACAGTGGAGCTTCTAGAATCACCATTGGCATAGGTTGAGGTCCTCGTGGGTTGTCCGTTGCCTTGTGGAAGAATTTTAGTAGCAGTGGCGGGTAGCTCTTTGCGTTTGGTTGCCTCGGGAGGTCCTGGTGGTCCTCCATGAAATAGTCAATGAAGAGATGCAAGCACTGGAAGTATGTAATGACCTTGAACTTCTTGGTGTTGTCTCTCACTTGTATTTGGTTCAGAAGATCATTCCAGGTTAGCTGGCTATAGTCAATGTTCTTGTCTAAAACAATGTTGTGGTATGTTCTGAGAACGTTGGAGTTGCATATGTAGAAGCCGGAGTGCTTGGGGGAGAGACACTTGTTTACTTGCCCAATAGGGTCCTCCAGGGATGAGGAATTCCGCTCAGGTTATAACTTGAGAGGAGCGTCGATTCTTGTCGATAGCCCACCCGACAGAGATCTTGGATTGGTTCCACGTCGGTGGGGAGTTTCTCGTATGTGTGGTTCATGGGAAGACGCAACACTATCCTTACTATTGTCTTTGTCAGCTTCACTGTTGGGGTGTGGAGCTTGGCCTTTAGAGACAAGATGGTTGTCGGGTTTGCCTTCTCTAGGACGCCCCAAAATTGTTGTAGGTATTCTTCGGGGACTTGCTTTGTTAACGTTAAGGCCGGCCAGAGGGGATGACCACGGAGAATGGCTACTATTACTTTCTCCTTGCACATAAATGTGGTCTGGTCTAGGCCGAAGTTGTTCTCCTTGACTCGTACTCATTTTTCTTTGGGTATACACTTTTCGAAGAGGAAGGCAGTTTTTATCTGAAAATTGGACAATAAAAAAGATTATTAGTAGATGAGGAAATTGAACAATGTTCAATTGGTATTTCTATGTTGAAGCAGGACTTAGTGATTTGAAGTGTATTCGAAGGAGAAATTATGTAGGTCTGGGTTTTCTTATAGTTCGCTTGCGGTTTTTGGATTTAAATTCACTAAGTGTTGGAGATGTTAGTGATCGGTTGTGTTAAAAGGGTTGCGAATTTAACGATTTTTTGAAGTTTGGTTATCAAGAATTTTCGAAATAAACGGTGTTGAAAATTTTCTCTATCTTGGCACCGAGAATCGGGTTTGGAAATTTTCTAAGTGATCGTTTCAAAAATAGGGTTTTGCGAAGTAGACAGGTTCGAAAATTTGTCTAAGTGTTATCGATAATCAAGTTTCAAGAAAGTCACATTCGAAAGTGTTAGTTTTGAAAATTGGATTTTCGAAAGACTTAAGGGCGAAAATTATTTTCCGAAATGATTAGTTGCGAAAATTTGATTTTTGGTATGTGAGTTGTGAAAATCAAGAATTACGATGTGCGATGCGAAAATAAGATTTTCACAGGTGCTAAAATAATTTTCAAAGTCTCTGGTGCAATAATAACTTTCGAAACGATTTTCGATATTCAGTGGGAAAAGCATGAATCCTAACTTACGCGATTCGAATATCAAAACTTAACCAAAATTAGCGAAACTTTTCGAGAATCATACATAACGTTAATTAAGCGAAAACCGAAGCTTCAAAAATGCGATTAACACAAATTTAAGTCATAATTCGAAAACTAATTGATGGGCGATTTTCGGAAAGAACTTGGGGATTTCAAAAAACGATTTTTGATGATAAAACATGTAAAATCGGGGTCAATTTTGGGTTTAGTGAGTGCGAAATCATCACAAAGCTGGATGAAATGGGTGGTAACTACCTTTTATTTGCCGATTTGTTAAGGATTTGTAAGGTAGATGTTTTTCGTGTCGGGGTTTCGCGAGAGAATTTCACAATTGGGTTTTTTGCCAAGGCTATATTTTTCGATGTGAGGTACTTTCGGCACCTTTTTCAATATAAGGTAACGTAAAGCTATTTTTTAAAAAATGAAACGGTGCAAAAATTTCGTCAGCAAAAATTTTTCTAAGTGTTTCACGTGGAGAGTAGAGAAATTTTAAAATATTATAAAGGAAAAAAATATTTAAATTTATTAAATTAAATAAGTGAAATAGTATATGATAAGAATATTAATTTCTTAGTAATATCTCTACCCCCTAAAAATATCAATAAGTGCTCCCCTTTAAATATATAAAGATAACTCCCCCTCAATTGAGTAATTATTAATCCCCCTCAATTTTATTGAAGTTACTCCCCCTAAATATATGAACATACGTATAATATTTACAGTATAAAAGATTTGTGAGCCACAATCAATCACGTGCCATGATTTCGCATACCTAACTTAGAAACAAGGAAATGAAACCGTTTTTCTTCCAAAGCCTAGTCGGCGAGCTGTAACTCGGTACAAATGAAGTACATATCGATTGTGCCTTTTTCCACGTGATCTTTTATAAAGTGATACTAAGGTCTACGTGTTTCGTGAGTGAATGGTGTACAAGATTGCATGTTATAGCTATTGCCCTCTTAGAGTCAGTATATATAGAACATTATTTAGATCAAACTCATAGTCCCGTAGTTGCGTTCGCATCCACAAGATTTGAGAGCACAAGCTCTCAGCAGCGATGTACTCCGCCTCGGCAGTGGAGATTGATACGCAATTATGTTTCTTGGATGAACTTACTAGTTTGTCTCGTAAGAATTGCGCCACGTGAGGTGCTTTTCATGTTCATTCTACAACCTGCATAATCTGCGTCAGTGTAACCAATTAAGGCCATACTTTTTAGGATATCATAGTAAGAGAGTTGGTGTCGCTTTAAGAATTCTCATGACTCTCTTCACTGCGAGCATGTGTGATTCCTTCGGATTGACTTGAAAGCGATCACACATGCACGTGGAGAACATGACGTGCGGTGAGGTAGAACAGCGAGCCGATGATCCCTCTATATGTTGTTGGGTTGACTGTCTTCTCGGCAGGATCCGAGTCAAGCTTGCAAGTAATGGACATCGGTGTGCTCTTCGGAATGCAGTTATGTTGGGAAAGGTACCCGGTTTGTACCCGAGACGCAACGCCCTGGGATACGGTGCGGAATAAAATTTTTTCCGGGTTCCTTCGCAACTCGGATCGAAAAATCTAATCACGTTGACACGTAATAGGGTGGGTCATACCTGTGAGAGATTACCTTTGAAGCGAGTGGCAGCTCCTCGTCGATTGCGTCGTCGGCCGCGGTCGTGTTGGGTATCGTCTAGATCGACACGCCGACCTCGCAGTGTACCACGGTTTCGATTCTCCGAAGATGGCTAGAGAGAATTGATCCGTCGCTCGGGAGAGTGGTTTGCGTTTGTGTGTTCGTGTTTCAATGCTCTGGTCGAGAAATTTCGCGTCGATTCTCTTCCCGTGTCTTTTCCCGTGTTCTTTTTTTTTTTTGACGAGGTTCTCACCCTTATTTATAGTAGGGGAGGACGAAATTTTCAGCCCTAAACAAGGATAAAATCTCGAAATATTTGTTCCTAAATATGAGAGATATTCTTGCCAAAATATATCTCCTAATTGAATTCAAAATTCTATTAAAGGAACATACTATAAATAGAAAACTAAGATATTAAAATATCATCAAATATGGTAAATAAATTTCGAAATTTATATAAAATATAAATTCGAATTTAAGTTTTAATAAATAATATTCCAAATATTTTTATTACCATATTTGTAAATTACGAAAATACCCTTTAAGGCATTTTTCGAATTTCTCGGCTTAGGGTTGAATTCCAATTCTTCCCTCAAGTCTTTCTAAGCACTTAGCCAAGCCTAAGTCTTAAAGTTAGTTTCATATAAAGTCCGACTTCGGTCCACTTAATGACCCCGAGGCCCAATAAGGCGTGGCATAACGACCCGAGGCCCGTTAAGGCCCAAAACACAATCTCTCCTTCCGCTACACATTGATGATCCTTTTTAAGCCCGACTCTCTAGGTTCGACTCAATCGGCAAGGGAGGAATCCAAGAGTCCGGTAGGTGCCTAGCCAATCCCGCAGTACCGGACAAATCCCGACTTGAGCACGAATTTCGAACTAGTCTCATTCCAGAACCTAACTATAGATTATAGTACTACGTACAAACCCTTCAGCTGTGTCCCGATCGAGTGAGAGCCATGGTATTTGTCAAACTCACTAAACTCGATACTATATTAAAATGACACGAGGCAAATTACCAAACTACCCTACATGTCTAACATGAGTTAGTTTAATACCTTGGCCAAGGATTTTGTAATTTCCCATCGTCATTCTCATAGGACACTTGTCTCGATTACTTGCGAGACTGTGAATCCGTACTCGGCGGTCTAAGCCCCTTTCGGTCTAAGGTTCAAGACCGCATCTGTCCCGCTGACCCATGCAATAGCAAATTGGATCGAGCGAAACCAATGATAGTCAAGACTTCAAAGTCAACTCCGTCAAAGCCCCTTTCGGTCTAAGGTTCAAGCAGACTACTATAGTTTTTGTCGTCGATCATTGACACTCCTTGAGTAATAAGCCGTGTTTGATCGTACGACCTGCGAGTCAGTGTCCATGAAACGATTCAATCCCTTGATTCGACTCGTATCACAAGTCATGACTTCCGCTTCCAAGCGGTATATCGGCACACGATAAGTCATCTACAAATAAGCCATGATTGGTTTTCCAGCACCCAACTGAAACCTAAGGCTTATGGACATTTTATGTTCGAGGTTAAGAGTCCACTGGTGCCTTCCTCTCTCGTACCCATCGAGAACAGTGACTCAACTCGACACATTTGGATTTATTCATTTATTGCTTTACCCGATGCTAAGTAAAGAACTCATATAACCAATAAACGAATAATGCCTTTATTAATACGCAAAACAATGTTTGATTACATTGACAATCGAATGATAAATAAGCTAATGCCCTATACATATTCAATCCTCGTATAGCATTCGAGGGCATATCCCTAACAATCTCCCACTTGCACTCAATTCCATGCGCTGTTGTATCTAATACCCATCTTCTCGAGATGTTTGTTCAGCACTGCCTGAGATAAAGGCTTGGTGAATGGGTCGGCCACGTTGCCCGCAGTCGCAATCTTCTGGACGGCTATGTAGCCACTCTCAACGAATCCACGTAACACGTGGTATTTTCTTTCTATGTGTTTGGATTTACTGTGAGATCTTGGTTCCTTCGCTTGCGCGATTGCACCACTATTGTCGCACCACAGTGGCAGTGGTTTTTCGGCAATCGGAACCACTTGCAGTTCTTCCAAGAACTTTCTCATCCAAACTCCTTCTTTTGCTGCCTCTGAGGCGGCTATGTACTCAGCCTCGCAGGTGGAATCAGCAGTTGTGCTCTGCTTGGAACCTTTCCAAGATACTGCTCCACCGTTGAGTGTAAAGACGAAACCTGAAGTGGATTTTCGGTCGTCCACGTCTGACTGGAAATCCGAATCCGTATATCCTTCCACTTTTAATTCTCCATTTCCATAGACCAGCATCATATCCTTTGTTCTTCTAAGATACTTGAGGATATTCTTGACTGCTGTCCAGTGTTCTTTACCCGGGTTGGCTTGAAATCGACTGACTACGCTCACAGCGTATGCTATGTCCGGTCGCGTGCAAAGCATCGTGTACATCAAGCTACCCACTGCGGATGCATAGGGGATTCCATTCATCTATTTTCTGTCTGCCTCACTTTGAGGATACATAGCTTTGGAGAGATGTATCCCATGCCCCATAGGTAAGAACCCTTTCTTAGAATTGTCAATGTTATATCGTTTCAGGACCTTTTCTAAGTATAGGGCTTGGGAGAGCCCTAACATCTTATTCGTTCTATCCCTATAGACACGAATTTCTAGGATGTAGGTCGCTTCTCCCAAGTCTTTCATGGAGAATTCGGTCAAAAGCCAAGCTTTCACCATCAAGAGCATCCCAATATCGTTTCCTATCAAAAAGATGTCATCGACGTACAATACGAGGAACGATATCTTGCTCCCACTGTTTTTTCTGTAGACGCATGGTTCATCTTCGTTCTTTATGAATCTGTAGCTCTTAACCACTTCATCAAACCGAAGATTCCAGCTCCTAGAGGCTTGTTTAAGTCCGTAAATTGACTTATTCAATTTGCATACTTTATGAGCATCCTTTTGTGATGTAAAACCCTTTGGCTGTTCCATATATATTTCCTCCTTGAGGTATCCATTTAGGAACGCGGTTTTCACATCCATCTGCCAGATCTCATAATCGTTATACGCTGCTATCGCAAGTAATATCCGAATGGACTTCATCATCGCAACGGGCGAAAAGGTTTCCTCATAGTCAATTCCTTCTTTTTGACTATAACCTTTCGCTACAAGCCTAGCTTTGTATGTATCCACCAGTCCGTCTGATCCAATCTTTTTCTTGAAGATCCACTTACACCCAATGGGTCTAAAACCATCGGGGAGATCAACAAGTGTCCAGACCTGATTTTCGTGCATTGAATCCATTTCGACTTGCATAGCTTCAAGCCATCTTACGAAGTTTATATCCGTCATTGCCTGGTTATAGGTAGCGGGGTCGTCCCCGACGCTACCCCCCGTCGCAGCATCCCCGTGCTCGACGTGTACCTTTCCATATCTCTCAGGCTGGCGAGATACTCTACCAGACCTGCACAACTCTGATTGCGTCTTGGACTGCTCTACGGTGTCTTCTAACACTGGAGTTTGTGAAATCGTTTCTGTCGTTTCTCCAAGAGTTACTTCACGACCCACTCCACCTTCTCGAACGAACTCTTCTTCGAGAAAGTGAGCCTGAAGGGCTACAACGATTTTCTGATCGTCGTGGAAGTAAAATTGGTATCCCATGGAATCCTCAGGATACCCGACAAAACGTCCTTTCACAGCTCTCGATTCCAATTTTTCTGTCTTGAGCTTTTTCACAAAAGCGGGGCAACCCCATATTCTTATGTGGTTCAAGCTCGGTTTTCTACCAGTCCATATTTCATAAGGGATCTGGTCGACAGAAGTAGAAGGGATTCGGTTTAAAACGTGCGTTGCGGTTAATAACGCATGACCCCACAACGACAGTGACAGGTCTGTGTAACTTAGCATTGATCGAACCTTGTCCAACAGCATTCGATTTCTGCGTTCGGACACACCATTTAATTGTGGTGTTCCCAGCGGTGTCATCTGTGAAATGATCCCGTTCTCTTTCAAGAACTCGTCAAACTCGAGACTCATGTACTCGCCACCTCGATCAGATCGAATGGCCTTTATATGATTCCCAGTTTGTTTTTCTACTAAAGCCTTATATTCCTTGAACTTATCAAGGGCTTCAGACTTGTATCTCATAGATATACCTTCCCAAATCTTGAATGATCGTCGGTGAAGGTAATAAAGTAGTGGAAATTACCTCGAGCCGCTTCCCCGAATGGCCCACAAACGTTGTATGAATCAAAGTGAGAAGTTCTGTGGCTTTTTGGAAAGTCCCGGTAAAGGGAGACTTAGTCATCTTTCCAAGGATACACGATTCGCAAGTCGGATAAGGGTCCGAACCCAACGGCTTAATCATGCCATTTTTCTCCAACTCACGAATTTTTTGATCTCCTGCATGACCAAGTCGAAGATGCCACAATTGTCTCATATTGGTCTCTAATTTTCGTTTGTTGGTAATTGTGTTCACAGATTTAGTTTTATCTTTGACATTTAGATAATATAATCTGTTAAGTAAAGTTGCACTTCCGACGCATTTATTTCCAAAATAAATATCGCAAATATTATTACTAAAGCGGAACTCATATCCGTTTCCGCTCAAAACGGGAATAGAAATAATATTCTTAAGCCTCTGGGAATACTAAACAATCAGAAAGCAATAACTTATGTCTACTAGATAAAACAAGAGTTCTTGATCCAATGTGGGTCGCCGGCACACTATGTCCGCTTCCTACGTTGATCATGACCTCTCGATCCGTCAACATCCTACTTCGTTCCAGACCCTGGTTTGAAACACAAATGTGAGCGCTAGCTCCTGAGTCTAGGATCCATGAAGTGGAGTACACAGTCATAGAACAATTAGTTTCTAAAACATAAAGTTCTTTACCTGAGGCGGCTAGCTTCGGGCAATCGCGCTTCCAATGGCCGAGCTCATTGCAGTGAAGGCATTTGTCCGTGGGCTTGGCGCCTTTAGACACGTTTTTCTTGGCCTTGCCTTTTGAAACTCCTCCCTTGGGCTTAATGGGCTTGTCCGACTTTTTCTTTCTAATCAACTTCCGAGTCTTATAAGTCGCAACAAGAGCCACTTCCTTTCCCTTTATCTTTTTCATCTGAGTTTGGGCCGTTGACAACTGGTTCATCAACTCAGTTAATGTCATCTCGACCCTATTCAGATTATAATTCACAATGAAGGGATTAAAGGAAGCCGGCAGTGACTGGAGCACGAGATCGTTTTGGAGCTCATTGTCCATGAGAAGTCGAGTGCATCGAGTCTCTCGATCAAACCGATCATTTTCAGCACATGTTCTCTAACGTCTCTGCCCTCATCCATTTTGCAATGAAACAGTTGCTCTGTCAAAGAGTAGCGAGCACTCCTGGAGTGTTCACCAAAGAGCTCCTTCAAATGAAGCAAAATGGCGCCCACTTCCATTTCCGAGTGGCTTCGCTGCAACTCATTGCTCATGGATATGAGTATATAGCCCTTGACCTTTGGCTCCTCTATTTGCCACTTGACATACGCAGCCTGGTCGTCGTCACTCGCATCAGTCCCTGGGACTTGCGGTGTAGGGGAATCGAGGACATAAGTCAAAGACTCCATACCTAGAACTATCCTGAGGTTACGGAGCCAGTCCACGTAGTTTGGTCCTACCAAACGGTTCTTTTCAAGCAGCATGCTTAAAAGATTCGTCATAGTAACTAGAAAGAAAATAACTCTGCAGAAGATAAAGATCACATAGTTAGGTTTATTCTATCATTCATCAAGCGCACACACGGACTTTTCGTTTCGCTTGACTCCCACTATTTTTCTCGAAAATTCTATTCTCCCGATTTAAGAATTTCGGAAACATCGTTGAGTAGTTTCATAGTGGAGTTGAGGTCCCCGACTCGATTAGACATGCCTCAGCCTTTAACGCAATATTTGGCCTGCCTAATCGATCGAAGTCGAGTTTCACTCGAACCCATCCTATGAGTATTTCAACTATCTTTGTCTCAGTCAGTGACCCTGACGGCTAACCCTGCATTTTGGGTATAACTGTCTAAGTACAAACTAATCAACTTATGCTCTAACCGCACATTTGAATTTCGCCTTGCTGCCTTACGCTTCGTGGGGCGGAATATGCTATGGTGAGCGTCGTCAAACGAACCCGAAACGCTAATGTTAGGGCTTGATGTACGGCGCCAACTTACTCGGAACAAACCGTACAAACTCCCTAACACCAGACATCTCAAGCATGATAGAAGACAGGAACCCAATTCCTCTTCTCACTTAGTATTTATCAAACGGGAGAAAAAACCTTTTTCACATAAGAGCACATAAAGCATGCATATCATTTCACAAATCGACACGCCCGTAAGTAGTAAATAAACCCTAGGAAAATAAACTACAAGGCAACACGAACGGGTTATTTAATTCTAGCCCTATTACGTTAATTATGTGTATGTGGCTTCAAAAAATCATCGGTTCTCCGTATGGGCTTTGAAGTCGACAATCGCCCTTCATCATTCGAACGGCCTCCAAGTCGTCGATCGTCCACCAAGTCATCTTCTCCCGGGGAGTCGTCAACCGTCGAACAGCTTCGTGTATTCTAAACTAAGCCTAATCTAATAAAGACTTTGAAGTACAACACGGGGGGATCATCAGTCTCAAACAACCCGTAAAAGACAAATACAACCCGGGGGGACGAGGCCCTTAACAAATAACCCGGAAAACCAAATAGAAATCCTAAACCCGTTAGTGTGCCTTAAATCATAATCATAACGAGCACGTTGACAATTTCATGAATACTAACCGAAACCGAAAATTTGGGCCTTAAATGGGCCAGGCCCGATAAAAAGGCCCGTTAGGGTTTTGGGCGAAAAAACCCTAGGCGGTCGTCGTGTCCCGGAGGCTGCAGTTTCGTGCGGGTACGCGGCTATCCGCGCGGTTGCGCGGCTGTCCGCGCGCCGCTGGCAATGCCGTCAGAGGTGGCACCACCATCGGACAGCGGTGTGTCGCAGCCCGAGACAACGGTGTGTCGCTGCCCGAGGCAGCGGCGCGGTGGTTCGGGTCTTCGTTGCCCGAACCCGCGGCAGCGGATACGCCGTCGCACGACGCAGTTGCGCGTGCGGCTGTCTGCGTGTCGCAGCGTCTCGGCGGTGGCGCCTTCGACCCCGTCGAGCGGTATGGTGGTCGTGGGTTGGCAAGCGACGCATCGAGCAGCCCCACGCGCCTAGTGCGTTGGCTTTTCGATCGTCTCCCACGAGCCTCGTTTCGATTTAATCATGTTATGATTCCGATCACGAGCCCTGGCTCTGATACCACTGTTGGGAAAGGTACCCGGTTTGTACCCGAGACGCAACGCCCCGGGATACGGTGCGGAATAAAATTTTTTCCGGGTTCCTTCGCAGCTCGGATCGAAAAATCTAATCACGTTGACACGTAATAGGGCGGGTCATACCCGTGAGAGATTACCTTTGAAGCGAGTTGCAGCTCCTCGTCGATTGCGTCGTCGGCCGCGGTCATATTGGGTATCGTCTAGATCGTCATGCCGACCTCGCAGTGTACCACGGTTTCGATTCTCCGAAAATGGCTAGAGAGAATTGATCCGTCGCTCGGGAGAGTGGTTTGCGTTTGTGTGTTCGTGTTTCGATTCTCGGGTCGAGAAATTTCGCGTCGATTCTCTTCCCGTGTCTTTTCCCGTGTTTTTTTTTTGACGAGGGTCTCACCGTTATTTATAGTAGGGGAGGACGCAATTTTCAGCCCTAAACAAGGATAAAATCTCGAAATATTTGTTCCTAAATATGAGAGATATTATTGCCAAAATATCTCTCCTAATTGAATTCAAAATTCTATTAAAGGAACATACTATAAATAGAAAACTAACTAAGATATTAAAACATCTTCAAATATGGTAAATAAATTTCGAAATTTATATAAAATATAAATTCGAATTTTAGTTTTAATAAATAATATTCCAAATATTTTTATTACCATATTTGTAAATTACGAAAATACCCTTTACGGCATTTTTCGAATTTCTCGGCTTATGGTTGAATTCCAATTCTTCCCTCAAGTCTTTCTAAGCACTTAGCCAAGCCTAAGTCTTAAAGTTAGTTTCATATGAAGTCCGACTTCGGTCCACTTAATGACCCCGAGGCCCAATAAGGCGTGGCATAACGACCCGAGGCCCGTTAAGGCCCAAAACACAATCTCTCCTTCTCGGTACACATTGATGATCCTTTTTAAGCCCGACTCTCTAGGTTCGACTCAATCGGCAAGGGAGGAATCCAAGAGTCCGGTAGGTGCCTAGCCAATCCCGCAGTACCGGACAATCCCGACTTGAGCACGAATTTCGAACTAGTCTCATTCCAGAACCTAACTATAGATTATAGTACTATGTACAAACCCTTCAGCTATGTCCCGATCGAGTGAGAGCCATGGTATTTGTCAAACTCACTAAACACGATACTATGATAAAATGACACGAGGCAAATTACCAAACTACCCTCCATGTCTAACATGAGTTAGTTTCATACCTTGGCCAAGGATTTTGTAATTTCCCGTCGTCATTCTCATAGGACACTTGTCTCGATTACTTGCGAGACAGTGGATCCGTACTCGGCGGTCTAAGCCCGGCAATCACAAATATCCATCAAGACCGCATCTGTCCCGCTGACCCATGCAATAGCAAATCGGATCTAGCGAAACCAGTGATAGTCAAGACTTCAAAGTCAACTCCGTCAAAGCCCCTTTCGGTCTAAGGTTCAAGCAGACTACTATAGTTTTTGTCGTCGATCATTGACACTCCTTGAGTAATAAGCCATGTTTGATCGTACGACCTGCGAGTCAGTGTCCATGAAACGATTCAATCCCTTGATTCGACTCGTATCACAAGTCATGACTTCCGCTTCCAAGCGGTATATCGGCACACGATAAGTCATCTACAAATAAGCCATGATTGGTTTTCCAGCACCCAACTGAAACCTAAGGCTTATGGACATTTTATGTTCGAGTTTAAGAGTCCACTGGTGTCTTCCTCTCTCATACCCATCGAGAACACTGACTCAACTCGACACATTTGGATTTATTCATTTATTGCTTTACTCGATGCTAAGTAAAGAACTCATATAACCAATAAAAGAATAATGTCTTTATTAATACGCAAAACAATGTTTGATTACATTGACAATCGAATGATAAATAAGCTAATGCCCTATACATATCCAATCCTCGTATAGCATTCGAGGGCATATCCCTAACAAGTTACCCATGTCATATTTCTTTAAGATGTCATGGATGTACGTTAATTGACTTATAACGATTCGATCTGAAAGTAGGTTGACTTGTTATCCAAGGAGACATTACACTCCCCCACCATCCTCATTTCGCACTTAGTCTTCATAAGACCCAAATTGCTTGCACAATCTTGGATTTGTAGACCCGGATATGATACCATCAATGTAGACTAGGATTAACATAATATCTTATCCATGTCGTCTGATGAAGAGAAATGTGTGGATCTTCCTTTTCGTGAAGCCTGACTTGACCAAAAAGTCCAATAAGACGTCGTACCAAGCTCGAGAAGCTTGTTTTAGTCGATAGAGTCCTTGTTTAAATAGTAGACATAGTCAGTGTGAGTTTCACTCACAAACCATTTAGGCTGAGCCCCGTAGACTTCTTTTTTTAGGACGTCGTTTAAGAAAGTCGTCTTGATATCAATTTGATAAAAGGTGAAGTTCTTGTAGGCAGCATGGGCAACAAAGAGTTTGATGGCTTCGATTCGGGCAACATAAGCAAATGTCTCGTCTTAGTCAATGCATTCATGTTGGTTGTAGCCTTTAGCCACTAATCGAGCATTATATCTGATAATGACACCCTCTTCATCCTTCTTATTTTTGAAGATCTATTTGGTACCAATAAAGGTTTTGAAGATCCATTGGGTCTCGGGACAAGTCTCCAAACCTTCAGTTATTCGAATTGATGGATTACATTGTCGTTATCCAATCGGGATCGGCTAATGCCTTGGCAACCTTGGTTGGCTCGGTCAGACTCAAGAAGCACGTGAATAAACATTCGTGGGTTGTTGTAGAGCGTGTGCTAACACCTTGGTACGGATCTCCGAATATCGGATCCGTAGGTGCGCTTGTCCACTTTCTCTTATGTGGCAGAGGTTGTACGACATTGTCGTCATTGTGCGGGTCCACAAACTCCATGTCAGTGGAGATGGATATCTCGACAGTGAGATGTGGATCAGGCAGGTTGATTTCAATATCGAAGATCTCGATCGGGGGAGTTACTTCATCCTCATTCCCATTGTTTACCTCATTTTCTTCATTTGCATTGACTTCAATAGTTTTAAGTGGAGATCCTTTATCGGCCACTGTTATTTGTCCTACGTGTGGTTCTGATCCGTCACTGCAGCGAATGGGTTGTGGAAGGGTCGTTGGTTGACGAGGAGTGGAATAGAAGTGCTCGAACAGATAGTCCAAGTTCTTTTGCTTTCTTTGATGTACATGTCCCTTCCACGTGTGGAGGACTGTGTAGATCTTTTTGTCAACACATCGATTAACCCGAGTTCTATACTAATGTGTCCAGAAGACATTGATGGTGTTTCGATAAACGTGACATTAATGCTTTCCATGATTGTCCTCGTTTCATTAAGGTAGACGCATACGCTTTAGATGTCGTAGAGTACCCTATGAATACGGCTTCAAATGCTTTGGCATCGAACTTGCCTCAGTCTTCTATATCGTTTCAACGAAGCACTTGCATTCGAAGACTCGAAGGAAGCCTATATTTGAGATCCATTGGTTAATTAATTTGTACAGTATCTTTCCAAAATGCTAGTGAATGCTTGTCCTATTTTGGGTGAAGCAAGCTGTGTTGATGGCTTCAGTCCAGAGGAAGTGGGGAAAGCTCGAGAGAATCAGCATCGTACGAGCTGCTTCCACTTGAGTCATGTTTCTTTGCTCCATTACTCTCTTTTGTTGTGGAGTCTTCACAGTAGAGAATTGCTGATATATTCCAAGTGATTGATAGAAGTCATTGAGTCGTTGGTTCTTGAACTCGGTGTCATTGTCTGTGCAGATCACTGGGACATTGCATCTCAGCAGATTCTGAGAAGTATTCACAAACGCGATAATCAACTCAGATGTCTCGTCCTTCGTTCTACGAAATCTTCTCCAAGTATAGCGAGAGAAGTCGTTCACGATTGCAAGGGCTTACTTTCGTCCGTTGATGCTCAACTCTCATCGGGCCACAGAAATCCATGTGGAGTAGCTCAAGTGACCGAGAAGTTGATGCTATTTGCTTTTTTTGGTGGGTACGCTCTCTGCATCTTCCTCATTTCACAAGCAGTGCACAAGTGCTCATTGTGATACTTCTCTGAGTGTGGTTTATTAACCGTTTTGAAGTTGAGGTTGGACAATCGTTGATGCCTGAGATTGCTCTGTTGCAAAGAGGCCTTCAGATTTATTGTGTAGAGATTGGAGTCCCAAATCCGGTGAGCAGTTCCTTTCCATTATCGTCACTAACATTGCACCCTTCGACATGAAAGTTAACCTTAAGTCTTTGATCGCAGAACTACCCGATGCTGAAGAGATTGTGACTAAGACCATCGACGTTAGAGACATCCTTGATTGTGAGGATGTTATGGATTAAATCTCCATGTCCTAGAATGGGAGTTGATTGGTTGTTCTCGAAACGCACTTTGCCACCAAATCATGGGAATTGTTTGCGGTTACATTCCTACGACGTGTTTAGTAGCAGTTGGATTATATATCATGGTTATTCAAATGCTTAGCGGTCTTTACATGCCCAGATGTGAGAACCATGGAAGGAAACGTAGCAACACGGGTTTTTTGTTGAAAACTTTCCACATGCATCAAGAAAACTTTCCACATGCATTCATATTTGACGTAAAAGAGGGAACTAAAGATAAGAGTAGCTTCTTTTTAGAAAATAGAGTAGCATCCTCCTTTCGAGTCCCTCTGCCTTTCTTCTCCCCCTTCCTACACGTAAAAATGAGTTAGTCAAGTAATTTTTACAAGGGACAATCTTCTTTTCTGTTTTTCTAGCCCGAGTGAGGGATTCATTTTTGTACTTGGCTAGAGGAACAAACTCTGAGGATGAGCGTAAATCTGATACTTCTCGAATAATCATCGGGATATAAATACTAGAAGTACTAGGTTTAGCTTCGTCGGAGGTTCCTTCCACGACAGTAGTTGCTTCGATCGAGGGTGTGCATATGGAAAGATAGTCAATAGACAAAGGGATTTCCATCGTCTTGTACCTATCGTTTAGTTCTGCATAATCAAACGAGATTTTGGCCCTTACTTTTGCGTTCGCTTTTCCTTCTCGAGAGCGTCTATTTTTTATGCTCCCGTGAAGGGCATTGAATGAGGCATGTTTACGCCGAGAAAGCTAACGTCGAAGAGTTGTAAGGGTGTCTTCTTACGGACCTCACGAGGTTCCGTGTACCCCAAGCCTACACGGGGATTGTAAAATCTCGTGTCCTTAGACTCCTTTAAGAAGATGGTTTGATCTGTTTGTCATCTCTTCGTTAGAATATCCTCTAAACTTTTGATCGTAGAGTATAATTTCTGACGTTCCTCAGACGTAAGTTTGTACTGGCTTAAACGGTTCTTTTGCTTAGTTTTACAATCTTTCAACTTTATTGTAAGTTTGTGCTTTGAACTTTTTTATTAGCGCATCTCGACTAGTAACTCGCTCATATGCACCTTCTAGTTGACATAGGAGGGTGCCTTTCTCTCTTAGGTTTCAAAGTAAGCATTGGTTATTACTCTATAACCTGGCTTTTAAGTCCCATGTAGTCCTTCGTGAGCTATAAAGGTACTCTCGTTTTTCGTAGGCACTTAATTTTGTAGTCAAAACACCAACCCTAGCTTCAGATGTAGCTGGGTTACCTTCTAATGTGGTGACGCTTTCTTGGGATTTAGCTAAAATGGTTTCATTATTAGCAAGCCTCTTTTCTATTGACTTAATGTTTTTTCGTTCCTCACGAAACGCTTTAAATCTCTTTTGTAGTTCTATAAAGAAGCTAAGGTCAATAGTTTCTAATTTCATCCCACCGCTCACATCTTCTTCCTTGTCCGTGGCCTCGGGCTCCTTTCTCTCTCCTCAACGAGGGCCATCAGAGCGACGTTCTTTGGCTCAGTGTCCGAGATGTCCTCGTCCTCGGCCATCAGAGCTACACCAATTTTCTTTTGATTGATCAACTGCGGCTTTCTGGTGTAATGGTCCTCCTCCTTCCTTTTTGGGAGGAAGCAGTCCCTAGTTTGGGCTGTTGAGGAGATATCCATAGTTGTCGGGAGCTAGAAAAAGTCTTTTGTCTGTTAGCAGATGACGACGAGTTCTTTTGGACGAATTTCATTCCCATCATCTTCTTCATGAGGGCCATCTGCTTCTCAAATTCCTTGAACTCGGGGTCGGAGTCGGATCTAGAGTTATCTTCATCCGAGGAGCTAGGGAGCTTCACCGACTTCTCTTTGGAGGATTTTGAGCTCCTTTTGGATCTATTGTCTGTTACTAGTGCAATTGGGTCAGCCATTGCCTTCCCCTTTGAGTTGCTTTCGGTCTCTCTAATGTCGTCGGCGTGTTGTGGAGACTTTCAAGATGTTGTGGATGTCGATTTCATCGATATCCTTGTTCTGCCGAATTAGTGTGGCAACTTTCTTCCACTCGGGCACCAGGGAGGTAAGATATCGGATGTTGATCTTCTTCATTTCGTTCATTTGAATCATGAATCTTCTATAGGTTTCTCTGACTCTACCCCGGGTTTGGCCTTGATTGCGTCTTATGGAACAAGTGTGTTTGCCTTCTTGGCCTTGACTCCGATCTCCGTTCCTTGCATCATCTTATGTATCTCACCGCTTTCGCGATGGAGAGAGCGTCGATCTGAACGTAGATGTCGTTGGAGATGGCTTGATGTAGGTAGTTCTTCGCAAGGAGGTCCAAATATGTTGAGGTTTTCCAGATCAGTGTATTTTGCAATAATTTTAAGTACTCTGCTCGGGAGTACTGGAGGAGTGTGAGTGGACCGGGAAAATTTTCCAAAATTGCATATGTCTTTCGTTGAGGAGGTAAGTATGTGAGCTCATTGGTCTTTGGATTCGAAGAAGTTGAAGAAGCGGTTCCTCCAAATGGTGTATTCGCTCCGGCAAAGAACGGGTGGACGAATGTCACTTACCATTGAAATGGTGTCCATCGTTGATAGTCGTGTTTTGATCGTTTTATGTGAAGTGATTGAAGTAGAGTGTTTGTGAAGTGAGAGTAGTGTGGATTCTCAAAGTTTAAGAGTATATCGAAAATTTTTGTTTCGAACAACTTTTAGTGCGAAATCAGGTTGGTTGCGAAAAACGAGTTCAAAATTTTAATGCGAAAATTTGGGGTTCGAAAATTTGGTTACGAAAATCCGGCTTCGAAAATTTGAGTGCAAAAATCTCTCTATGAAAATCTTGATCCAAAAAATTACGAAAATGCCCTCAAAAACTTTTTGTAATACCGAAAATCAATTTTCGCAGAGTTTTGCGAAAAGTTTTTCACTAAAAAAATTACGAAAATGCCACCGAAAATGCTAATTCGGGCTGAAAATCGATTTTCGAAGAAAAAAATCGAAATTGTTTTTCGATATGATTTTCGAAGTGAGTTCGAAAATTCTACCAAAAATCTCCAAACACAGATTTTGCTCAGAAATCGCTCAAACTTGATGAAAATTCTGGGTGCACCTAAACCCCCATATAAGAAGGCCATTCTCGAGACTTATAAGGCATCCAACACAAGTCACTTTCGAGTACACCTAAACCACATTTTTGAGTTCTAAGGCAAATATTAGTACATAATTGCTAATAGGCGATGGTTTTTATCGGCTATAGGTAACACTTTCTCAAAGTCGTCAGAGCCCCGATGCCCATACTCAAACTAATAAGTGACGGTTGTGGAGCGTTGTCTTTCTAGACTATACGTGACGGTTGTGAGGATAAACCATCGCCTTTTCCCTAGCAAATGGTCACGTGTGAGTAAGGCATAAGTGACAATTGTTTCTCGAAATCGCCACCTAAGGCGCAGTTTGAGCGACGGCTGTTTGGACTATTGTTACATATTTTTTTTATTTTTTTAAATATTTTACCTGTTTCTTCTTAATCCCAACATTAAAGTTCAAAAATTCACTATCAATTTCTTCAATAATAAAGTTCAATAAATAGGAACTTAATATTCGATGACTCACACACTACTTGGATGATATAAGCTATTGAAGTACTCGGCTCACAACTCACGATTTCTTTAACCGATTTCCCATCGTAGGTGGTGTATTATACTATCTGTAACATTAAAAAAGAATTATTATAAAATATAAATACAATAAGAAGTAGTTGGAAGATGGTTTTAGTATCATACATTTACCAAATTGCGCCTCTCGCCTCTGACGGATCTGAAAATGTCGTACATGTAGTGCACGACGTAGAAACCACCCAATTCACCACCGAACAGGTCTTTGGCATTAAGTTTAACAAAGAATATAATATGTTAATTCTTCTTCTTCATAAGTAACTAATTACTCTAAAAAATCTTAAAACCGCGAACCTTGCATGTTTTCCAAGTAGTTGAGGAAGCCGTCTTATTTTGAACCGCACCTCCGTATGTCGCCAACATTATCGCCCGAGATTCAAAAGTATTTAAAAACATTATTATATAATACAAAATTAATAATAAGAATTTCCTTTTTATAAAACTTTACAAGTTTAGTCGTTCATGGATCTTTATCTTCCTAAGACCAGCGTTTGGTTCCATTGGATCGAACACATATATGGTATTCGTGAATGATTGATTACCAACAAAATCTAGTGCCTCCTAAATAAATTCGCATATCTTTATATTCGACATTAACTATTAATATATGAAAGAAAATAGATTCTTACCCGTCTCAGTACAGAGCAAACAAATTGTTGCATGATTTCCACGAAACTTTGATAGTGGCAACATGATAGTAAATGTCGGTCTCATCACAGCCCAACAAACTTAGTCGAGTAGGGATGAAGAAATGGAATGCCAATGACGAATTATACATGTACCTATAATGTGGTCTTGCGGTCGAAAATTGAATCATCCGGCCCCTGTAGCCCGACGTGCCCATATGGTGGGGAGAAATGTGGTGAGATTTGCTCTGTGTATCATTCTAATTAATTTTCTGCAATATTTATAACTCAAATTAAAATTTATATTATTAAAAATTAGAAGAGTATCAACATTTTACCTGAATTGGGGGCAGCCCTCGCCAGTTCTTCCTAATCGAGGTGTTCGTACGTGTTAGTCAAAGTTGATCCGTCTTCTTTTCTTTTATGTTGATTTGGTGCTTCCAGTTTTTCTGGAGCTCTTCGACCTTCTCCATGATCTTTGCCTTGATGACACGTTCCCCAGGCAACTTCCACATACTCTGTTTATAAATAAATATTAATAATAATACATCTAATAATTTAGATAAGTCATAATAATAATTACATTGCCTTAACGGCTGCCAAAGCGCCTACTTGAGTCCACCGTCAATTCGGCGGCAACCCGTGATAAAGTACGCCATATATGCCTTGCCACCTGGCAAAAGTAATTGCTAAATTTCGTTATCGAGTCTGTGCCAGGGCCAATGACATTGTTGTTATCGTTGAACTGTAGGATGCATCATCGAACTCAATCTCCAACCGTCTTCGTAGAGACTTCACGGTGTATGGGCCTATCTACGCTTGTTTGACCCGCTCGAGTCAGTACCATTCGAGGTAGATGCAGGAGGCCCTGAAGGCTTTTTAGTATTTCTTAGAATATAGGAGACAATTAATAGATAACATTTGTCACTTGTTGTTACCATAATACTAATAGCGACTGTTACGAGTTAGCAACCGCCGCATACTATCGTTAAGCTACCACCTCACCTGATATTCCAGACAGATGGAAACACCTCCTTTAGCTGTGATGACGATAAACTTCGATGGGGCTTTACATTCAAAGAGAGGTGATGCTTCACTTGGGGTGCTGGCTCGTACGCGTATGGGAAAGTTCGTGGATGGCGTACAAGGGCTTTTCCTGGTTGTTTTGACCCAAAGTGGTCGGAGGCATTTGCAGCTAGAGAACCAATTGGCTACGATGAGGGGCTTGTTGGACATAATCATCTAGGGCGATTGCGCTATGGATATCAATAAACTAGCAAGATGAGAATCTGATTCGCCTTTGGCTGGAAGCATTCTTAGCTATTATATTTCTTTTTGCTGCTTTGTTTGATCCATTGAGTTTTCGCTGGTTAGACGTTCAAGCACTAGTATTGCCCATTCCTTTGCCCAATCGTAATGGTCACTGGAGAGGGTCTGTCTTCGCCAACCCGGGCGATGGTGGTTGCGTATCTTGATTTCTTGATTTCCAATTAATATAAATACTCGGCTTGGATTAAAAAAAAAAAAGAAAGGTTACTTTCAAAATATGAAGGATAAAAAGGCATGAATTAAGTATAATGTGTTTATTTCAACATTTTGACTTTGTCAAATTAATTTTAGGGTAAATAGCATATAACCCACTTGTGGTTTGAATAATAAGCATAAAAAACTGCTATGGTTCGGAAATAGTGTAAATTCTCTTCCTTGTTATTTTCACCTAATAATTGGGGGGTACCGTGCTATGTTTTAGAAAACACATGGGGGTCCAGTGTTAAGTTTTCGACAACACAGGGGGTAATGTGCTAAGTTTTAAACAAAATCGGGGATACAATGCTAAGTTTTAGATAGCACAAGGTAGTTTTGCACAATAAACAAAGCATATGGTAGTTATGTGCATTTCGGTATAACCACATGAGGATATTTCATAATTTAACCTTAATTTTAACTAGGTATGAATTTTTATTTAAGAAGAAAACACACCAATCTCACTTTGTGAGTTGTCTCTCAATATCAATGATCCTCTCTTTCGACATGAGGGTTTCATCACAAACGATATCTGCATGGTCACCATATTTCGTATCTAATTATGTCGCTTTTATCATTCGCCAACAGTCTCATCCTGTTCTCTCTGTTTTATTCTCTTGTGTCGAGTTGTCATTCATTTCGTTTTTTCTCTTTCCTAGCCAGTACATCATTGTTATACTATTAACCCCCCATACTTGATGTGTCTTACTTTTATTTTCTTTCGTAATATTGCAGAGATCGCCAGTCTCGAAGTCATTTGGTCACGCTTAGGACAATTGCACAAAATAGCTTTTCAACGATGGACTCTAAGGAGATGGCGTTGAAATTTGAGGAACTGAGTGAAAGCCAAATATCTTATGCGAGCAAGCCTAGAAACCTAACGAATGGAACCTTCCCCTTGGTTGGTCGGATCTTATCATGGAAGTCGTATAACTTTGAGGCGTTGAAGAAAGCCCTTACGCTGGCCTTCAACACGTTCAAGGTTTGGGAGATTTAACGTATAGATGACGTTCACTTCATCATTAGTTCAACCACAAATTCAATAACTCTTCATTTTTTATCTTACGCGAGTGTGATGACACGTTGGATCCAAAACTAGTCAATCTGAATATGTGTGATTTATACGTTCAACTACCATCTCCCTTTCTGGGCTTACACCAAGGTTATCTTCCATAGCATGGCTGGTGAGTTTATTGACTTCTATAACTGTCCGAAGGCTCAAGGTTGTCGTAGGTTCGAATTCGATGTCGGATTAACGTCATGAAACCCCTTCGTCGTGTCATGATGCTGATGATTGAATGAACGCATGAATGTGTAGTAAGGTTCATATGAACGCCTGCCAAATTTTGCTACATGTGTGGATTGTTTAACCATACTTCATTTGTATGTGGCTCTCAATTCAAATATGCTTTCCAAGACCCGGGCGATAAGTTGTCGTACGTCCCCATTACTCTGAGTGACGAACGTTCTGGCCTCAATGGATAGAATTAAAGGATCTACGGTTGCATTACACAGCGCTATGTGTTCCAATTGTCGGGAGTTACCAGAATGACAACACCATAGAGACCTAGGGTAGACGAACACAGGGTAAGAAGATTCACCACGAAACTCGCCAGGTCTCACCTACCAAAAATATTCCCACAAAACCGTAGTAAAATCATCTTAGTTTTTTCATTATCTCCCCTAAGCCTAACAACCATACTATCGAAATCCCACAAAATCCTTGTTGGTCCAGTATTTCCCAAACAAAAATCAAAAGATAGCTTTAAAGCTTAGACATTGAAGAACACCTTTTAGTGTGTGAAAAGGTGTGTTTCCTTTTAGAGAAGATACAAGGTGGCTTCCTTTGGATTCTTTTGATAAAAAACCCTAAAAGGGTAAAGGGGGCCTTATATACCATATGTATTGGTATATTAAGGCTCATGATCTAAACTATCATATATTTATGTGTAGAGGCCCAAAACCACTACAATCTACTTGATTACAAAATAGACCCAAGACATACAAAATCTAAACGACACTCCAAAAGATTCCTATCAATCTCCCAATTAGTGTCCTTTAAGCTTTGATGTCTTCTTTGTCTTTATTTTCTCGGGTCTTACGAGCTTGTAGACTGATCTTCTGAGTCCTAGTTTGTACTTGTAATGTCGTATCAATCTACGGTACGAAAGTCGATCAGAGATGGTGTCAATACTTCTGGTACTTGGCTTGGACTTCATGCTCCTCGAACCTATCCTCCAAGATTCTTTTGAGCTTACCTCGTATGATAAGGAGGGTTCCATCGCAGAACTTGGTGATCTCTGATGTCTTTATCAGCCTTTTCTCGCACTTGTAGTCGATGTAGACCATGGAGGGACCTTCTCCATCAAAGATGTGGCCTTCACTGTAGCTTTCAGCCTTGGGGCAATTGAAAGAGGAATTTTTGAGATTGTTCTTCAACTTGCTCTCTAACGCCATCTCAAGATCGTGAGATGCATTGTAGTTGATCTGGCGCAGCATAAACCTCTTTAAGATGTCGTACCCCAACTTGATTACGGGGTTCTGAAGAGTACTAAGCATCTTGTAGCTTCCGACCATTTGATAGATTTCTTCCGCTCTGATGTAGGAGAGGTCAGCTTCACTCAGCTCTTCGACAGTTCCGTCCTCTCTCTGAACTCGGTAGATTGGGAAGAATATTGAGCAGAAGTGATCCGTCCGTACTCCCGTTACCGTAGAGATCATAGGCCTCTTCTTTTCATCCCTTCGGAGAGCCTCCACGTCGCTTCCTTTCCCGTCGAACATGAGCTTTTGACAAAGGGGGTGAGCAGGTACAAATTGACTCTTTGTTCCGAGAGATGAGTCATGCCTCGCAGCTCCAACTCGTTGAGCTTCTTGAGCCGATCCTCCTGCCTCCAAATTCTCTTTCGAATCTCTTCTTGGTATGTCGCAACGATCTTGGCATTTCTCCAAGGCAGGTCTAGTTCTTCTCTTTTTTTTATTTCAACGGAGGGTCGTCCTCGTCCATGACTCTGTGTTGGAGGAGTTCGGGAAGTTCTAGGATCTCAGCTTCGTAGTCTTCGCCTTCCTCGAGTTCCTCCTCTTCGGCCGAGGTTTGGAGTTTGGGGTTCCATAGGGTATCATAGCCCGAGGTTTGGGGTTCCCTTAAGGTACTTGAAGATCCTCTTTGCAGCCAAAAATGGGATTCCTTCGGATCGGCATGGACGCAAGCACATAGAAAGCCGCGAACATGATATATGGTCGACTGGACGTGAGATAGAGTTAAGGATCTTATCATGCCTCGATAAGTGGTTTAGTTGACGGATTTTCTGAGGCATCCCCATCTAGCTTGCATGAAGGAGACATAGAAGTATTGGAAGAAGTGGAGTTGTCCAAGTTGTACTTTTTGAGGATGCCGTGAATTTACTTGGACTGGCTGATGAAGGTTCCGTCGTAAAGCTGCTTGACTTGAAGACCTAAGAAGAAACTTAGCTCTCTCATCATACTCATTTCGAAAATTTCTACTTCATCATATCTCCAAAATTCCTGCAGAGTTTTGCGTCCGTCGAGCCAAAGATGATGTCATCAATATATATCTTTACGAGCGTTATATCTAATCCGCTTCTTTTGGTGAAGAGAGTCGTGTCGATCTTCCATTTCGTAAAATTGGAGGAGATGAGATAATCCGAGAGGACTTCATACCAAGCTCGGGGAGCTTGTTTGAGTCCATATACGGCTTTGTCCAGTCGATACACGTAGTCGGGGTTCTCTTCGCTCACAAAACCTTCAGGCTGAGAGACAAAGAATTCTTCCTTTAATACTCCATTGAGGAAGGCCGTCTTGACGTCCATCTGGTACACCGTGAAGTTTCTGTGGGCAGTAAAAGCTAGGAAGATCCTGATGACTTCAATTCTGGCGACAGGTGCATAAGTCTCGTCGTAATCGATTCATTCCTGTTGATTGTATCCTTTCGCCACCAGTCTAGCTTTATTCCTGATCACGATCCCTTGTTCATCCTTCTTGTGTTTGAAGATCCACTTAGTGTCAATAATGGTTTTCCCTTTCGGTCGAGGTACTAGTTTCCATGCGTTCAGTCTTTCAAATTGGCTAATTTCTTCCTGCATGGCAATAGTCCAGTCTGGATCGGTAAGAGCGTCAGCTACTTTGGTCGGCTCCTTTTGACTTAACAAGCATTAGTAGAGACTTTCATTGATCGTAGGAGCGCGAGTGGTAACACCACTGGAGGGATCCCCAATTATCTGTGAGTTCGATGAGCGCGCCTCCACTTTCTTTCGTGTGTTTGGGACGGTTCAACAGCATTGTTACCCACGAGAATTTCCTGATTTGGGATAATTTGTGGTTCCGTAGGCTCAAGAGGTTGGGGTTCTGACTCTGCTGATGACACTTTTGTCGTGGAGTCAGTGGATTGAAAGGTGTTGTCTTCTGAGCTTGCAATCACATCAGAGCCAGTTGGAGATACGTTATCTTCGCCGATGTGGAGATTTTCAATCGTAGGAGGCAAAATGTCATTGTCTGGGGTTGCAGAAGTAGAAACGATGGGTGGCGGTGGTCTTGGATAAACCTGCTCGAATAGTTGATCAAGATCCACATCGCTTGAGGTAAGAGTATTTGAAGGGGTGCCCACCGAAGAGGTGCTAGGTTGATCTTTCGTCAATTCTCGTAAAAGTCCGGGTTCTGGACTGATTTGTCCAGAAGCCACTTGGTCTACTTCGTCGAACGTAGCATTGATTTCCATGACAGATCTTTTCTCTTTTAGGTATACTCGATAGGCTTTGGAATTTGTCGAGTATCCCACAAGTACGCCTTCGAGAGCCTTTGGATCAAGTTTGCCTCAATCTTCGCGATCGTTGGCAATATAGCACTTGCATCCGAAGACCGTTAGAAAGGAGACGTATGGCACTCTGCAGTTGATCATCTCGTACGGAGTCCTCATAAATCTTCTTGAAGGGAAGCACGATTCTGAGTGAAGCACGTCGTATTTAGTGCTTCAGCCCATAAGAAGTGTGGCAGCCCAGAATAAAATCAGGAGAGTCCTAGTTGCTTCAACTAGGGTCCAAATGATTCTCGGGCAAAAAGTAATTTAAATTGATCAAACGGCGAGAATTGTGAATTTCTTGTGTTGACTTTCGGTCAACATTTCAGTCGAAATTCTTTTAACACACCTTGAAAATCGGTTGAGTATGAAATTCGGGTAATACGTGTACTATCGGGTAAATCTATCCGAGAATTGGTGAATTTTCGGATGATTTTCGGGGGGGAAAGTATCGTATAAAATTCGAGTAAATTAGACGAATTTTAAAAAATCGGGTAAGGCTGGCCGATTTTTGAAAATCGGGTATTCCTAGCCGAAATTTGAAAATCGGGTATTTCTGGCCGAAAGTTGAAATCGGGTAATCCTGGTCGATTTTTTAAAATCGGATATTCCTGGCCGAAAATTGAAGATCGGGCAATCCTTGCCGAAAATGAAAATCTGGGCACTGTTACATTCATCTACCCGAAAAACGACACTGTAGCAGAAAAGACAAGTTTCATACTCGATTTTGACTCAAATTTTACTCAAACTTGACTTAAATCGATGTAAAAGGTAGAAAATCACTCATAAACAGTTTATCAAGCTCAAGGGGATAAGAACAGTAAAAACAGTTCAAAAACACCCAAATGAAAAAGAAAAATCGAAAATGAGGGTCATGCAAAAACTCTTTTAAATCATATTGAAATTGAACGAAATTGGATTCAAATCATTATGATCGATCCACGCTAGGTTTTGATACCACTTGTTGGTCTGTTATTTACCAAACAAGGATAAAAAGATAGTTTTAAAGCTTAGAGATTGAAGAACACCTTTTAGTGTGTGAAAGTGCATGTTTTCTTTTGGAGAAGACATAAAATCTAAAGGACATGACACTACAAAAGATTCCTAACAATCCTCTAATCGTCTTGGTTCAAATTAATGATCATTGATTATAAGCCGATATTCTATCCCTTCCACAAATGCCGTACCAAACCTCTCTTCCTGCCTTAGTTTCCTCTACAAATCTTAAAACCATTATCTTTATACCTGATAATCACACAAAATTCTCCAATGATCGTGCTTTCAATATAAACTATGTTAAGGAAGAATATGGAATTTCGTCAAGCCGTTATCTACCCTCGCTCGCAGCTACAACATTATCTACGCCATCTCGTGTTCCACATCAGACTATGGACCTTAACCTCTGCCTCTCAAAACTCGTAATAACCAATTCTAAATCTCATACAAACCCTAACCCTTAAGCATCTATTACCTCCACTCAACCTGGACTGAATCCCCACAAACAGAATCACCTGCTACCGGACCCACCCAAGGTTCTCACGCAGGTCCAAAACCCTAATCCACCATCGCTCTCGTTCAAGCATATAGTGGATTTAACTTCATCACAAACCCTAACGTCTACCTCATGACAACTTGTCAAAACACAACCACTGCCACCTCCTAACTTCTCCGATAGCCTTTTCCCAACTAGTCACAAAGCTAGTCCTTGTACCACCAGCTCATATGGTTGTCACCCATACCTCAGCACATTACCCGTCCACATATGCGACATTGACACTTGATAAACAACCCATTCCAACAGATCATATGGGCTCCCTTCATGTCCATACTTCATTCCTCCAGACCCAAGGCTTGGTTGTCCCCAGATCGATGGTTTTACGGCCAGTAGTAAACGAATCCGTGGAGAGAGAGAGGAAGCGAAGGTCGAAGAAAACTCAAGGTCTGGCAAAGTTGGATATGTCTCGGCGATTTTAGTAAAATTTTGGAGTCCTCGGAGAAATTGGAGGATGTCCTTTGTCTGGCATGGCAGATGAGGGATTTTTGTGATTGTTTGGTTGAATGCAGCCTATCGGATATCCTGTGGCGATAAGTTTACATGGTCTCACCGGTCTTCATCTCCAAACACTGAGCGCCTCAATCGAGCTTGTATTTCCTAATTGGGGCTTTATCTGTTCCCGACAGCATATATTCGTAACATCCCTACATTTTCCTCGTATCACCATGCAATCGTTGTGGACATGGGTTCCCAACCTGTACATGCTCCGGTTTCTAACAGTCTTTTTTGAAGCAAAGTGGGCCCTTGACGAAGACAAGAAATGTTGAAGTATGTCTTCATCTAGTTGGGGAGAGACGAGCACTAGAATGCACGGACGCTAGGGGTTCGAGACTTACGCAGTGGAGCAGATCTCAGTCTCGCCACACATGCAAACAGAAGGAGGATATCCATCGTAAGTTGCTGAACTTAATACATGGGCCAATTTTGTCACAATCATGCGCCAAGGAGGTAACCCTTCGGAAGCTACATTCACGACGATGATGACTGGGGCACGAAAATTCAGAACGGATCGGGAGCATGGTGCGAGAGTAGGGCTGATTAAGGGCCACTCAATTAATATTTTTACAGCTTGTTTCGCTAGCAAATCCATCGAGGGCAGATGTCGATTTAGCTATTCGAGAAATTAAGCCTCGCGCCAGTAATGCTATGAAAGAGGTGCTTCTTCTTCGGTACACAAACGTGAATGTAAAGGAAGCTCTTTCAGGTATGTTCCCATACAAATCCCTGGGCCGGATGGTTTCTCGCCAATTTTCGTCCAAAATATTAGGAAATAGTTAGAGATGAATTATTAAATTATTTTTTCTTAAATGAGGCCATTTCTTTCTGGCCTTTCTTGAGACGCATATGATTTTAATACATAAATGCGTCCCATAAATCTTACTCAGTTCCGACCCATAAGCCTTTGCAATGTTATCTATTGTATTGCGTCAAAATGTATTATGAATACACTTAGGATGCGTTTGGATTCGTGTAATTGATTGAATTCCGTGATTTCAAATTATGAATTTCAAAATCATAATTTCAAATTCAAATCCATCGTTTGACAGATATTAAGATTTCGTAATCCGAATTTCAAAATTGAGCTCGAGTTCGAGTTCTAACTCATGAAGCCCGTCGAGCTCGACCTTGAACTTTTTATTAAAAATTAAACATACAAAAAATAAAATTAAAATAATACATAACAAATAAAAAGAAGCTCGCGAGTCGGCTCGCGAGCTTTCGATCATCGTTCGTCGAGCTCAAGCCGAGCTTTTGTCGATCAGGCTCATCAAACTTATGAGCCAGCTCGACTCATCGTTCGTCGAGCTTGAGCCGATCTTTTTTCGAACCGGCTCGACTCGTCGTTCGTCGAGCTCGAGCCGGCTCGAGTCATTGTTCGTCGAGCTCGAGCCGGCTCGACAACCCTCATCGAGCTCGCGAGTCGGCTCGAATCATCGTTAACCCATAATTATTATTAAAAATTAAAACATACAAAAACTAAAACTAAAATAATAAATAACAAAGTAAAATAAGGGTGAGTCGGCTCGCGAGCTTTCGATCATCGTTCGTCGCTCGTCGAGCTCGAGCCAGCTCGACTCGCCTCATCGAGCTCGCGAGTCGGCTCAAATAATCGTTCACTCATAATAATAATGAATAATAATAATAATAATAAAATTATTTATTATTATTATTATTATTTACGAAAATCGTTACCGCGGGTTTTTGGATTTTGAAATCGGAGCACTTGTGGTAGAATTTCAAATTCACCAAACAATAAAAGGTTTGAATTCTCCTCGAATTTGGATGAAATCAAAATCCAAATCTGAGCGGCTGCCAAACGGGTGATCAGGAGGAAATCCGGAATTCAAATCGAAATTTCGGAATCCAAACGGACCATTAAACGATTTATGGACCAAATTATTTCCCCTACCCAATCTGCGTTTATCCCGCATAAGTTAATCACCGATAATATTTTGCTTGCTTTTGAGACTAACTCTGCAATAAAACAGAGAAGGACGAGCTGAGAGCCCTTAAAATGGATATGAGCAAGGCTGAAAATAGTGGAACTGTCATTTTTGGAAAGGGTAGTGAGTAAGTTGGGGTTTTGTGATGCTTTTGTTCACCTTGTTATGATTTGCGTAACTTCGGTTGATTATTCCTTTGTCACGAATGGTCGTTACCCCGACATTGAGTTTGCATAAGGGTGATTCGTTGTCCTTTTATCTTTATCTTTTATGTGTGGAAGCTTTCAGAACCTTTTTACTGGAAGTTGAAGCTTCTTGGAGCCTTCATGGGCTTCGGATGTGTCGGGGCACTCCATCGATATTGCACCTTCTCTTCGCTGACGACACCTTGATCTAGGCTCAGGCAACCACCGATAGCATGCACGTGATTCAGTGTATTTTGGACGAGTACGGTTGAGCTTCAAGGCATGGGTAAACTTCCAACATTCTTCATTATCCTTCTCTCCGACCGTGGACTCCACAACTAGGTATCATTGTTGCTCCATCTTGGGAGTTGATAGAGCGTCACGCGATTTACTTGGGCCTTCCTTCAATCATTTGGCGTAATAGGAAAGAGGTGTTCGGTTGTATCCACGACAGAATTTGGAGGTGTGTGCGTGGGTAGACGGAAAAGACGCACTCTCAAGCAGGGCATGAAGTCCTTATAATGGAAGTGTTGCAGTGTATGCCGACTTATATTATGAGCTTTTTCTGGTTGCTAGTTCATTAGTTGGAGACATTCGAAGCTCAAATCTCGATTCTGGTAGAGTTTTTTTTTACTAGCACAAGCTTCATTGAGTCGTGTTGGATAAGATGTATAGGCCAAAGTCGAAGGGTGGGATCGGTTTTCGTGACTTAGCGACTTTTGGACGGTACTTCTCTTTATGCATGCTTGGTGCCTCTCTTCGATGCCGAGTTGACTTCTCAATCGTGTTCTTAAAGCAAAGTACTTCCCAAACTGGGATTTCATGGTGGTTGGACTCGGGTCTAATCCTTTGGCCACGTGGAAAGCAATCTACTCGACACGTGCGATTGCGGCAGCCGGCTGGCGAATAGGTGATGGACAGTTAACTAAAATTTGGTCTGATACGTGGATCCTGAGGCCTACGTAAGGTGGTGACCCTTTCCAACAAAATATGGAGAATCTTCACGTATCTGACCTTCGTTAAGCGACCTCTGGTGCATGGGCTGAATCCTTGGTACGCTCTAGCTTCCTTTCGATAGATGCGAACTTGATCTTGAGCTGCCCCCTTAGACTGTCGAATATGCATGACAAGATGATATGAAATTACACATCCTCGGGTCACTTCTCGGCCAAGTCGGCGTACCTTGTAGCCTTGGAAGAAGATTGGTGCAACCTAGTCCAGCTATCGCTGCAACTCTTGGACCTTCATCTCGAATGCGAGAGTACCTCTGAGAATTAAAGTTTTCACTTGAGGATTGTGTAAGGATTCTTTACTAACTGCTACGAATCTTGTTTCCCAAAATTGCCTTGTTATGCACCGTGTTTGAGATATGGTCACCCTCGGGATGACGACCGACATGTTTTCGTGGAGTGTTCATTATCGAGGGACCTATTGAGAACATCTCCTTTCGCTTCTAAACTGATTCGTTTGGTGGCCCAGGACGGGCGACGGCTTGCTTGTTACGTTATTTATATGAGGTTTGAAGTACTAACGGATTTCTGCAGCCTGCTTGCATTTTGTTGGGCCTTGTGGTTTTAACGAAACAACTGGGTAATGGAAGCTACGTTCCTACCTCCGAGGATGGTGCTTGCACGGGAGAAAAATGCAGCTGCCAACTTTAGCGTCGACCGCGACATGCCTCATCAGCTCCCTTGTGGCAGCGTGCATCTCCGGGCTTCATTAAAATCAATTTTGACGGAGCTATACACGAGTCTCGACATGGCGCTCCGCTGGCCGTAATTCCCCGGGATAGCCATAGTTTGTGCGTGGGATGGTGGATCAAGTTCTCTCCGAGAGCGTTTGACACTGAAGTTATCGAGTGTTTTGGGGCACGATTGGCGTCAATAGTGGTAAGGACAAGACAATGGCGTCAGGTGGTAATTGAAGGTGACTGTGCTATTATCATTCATAACCTCAAGTTCTGCTCTACCGAGTCTGTGAAAACTCGTTATATTCTTCAAGATGCTTGGCCTATTCTTTGGATTTTGCGTCAATTTCCTTTAACCTAGTTACAACTGATTGTAATTCAGTCGCACACTTTCTTACCTAAAAACTTGGATTTGCGTCAATTTCCTTTAACCTAGTTACAACTGATTGTAATTCAGTCGCACACTTTCTTACCTAAAAACTTGGATTTGATGGCAAGGGCTCACTCTGACTAAAACTTGGATTTGATGGCAAGGGCTCACTCTGCCTTCCCAGTTCCCAAGATTTGGTTGATTAATTGCTTGCCTGTAAACATTCATTGAGATGGAATACAAATCTCATTACTTTATAAAAAGGTATAAATTTTAAACTGATTTATAATTTCAGATTTTTAACATTGTCGGTTGGACTTCCAAATCAAATTCACACATCTTTTGTCGTAATTTTTAAAATATTCTTTGAAATAATAGTCTTGTTATAATCCTTATTAGTTCAATATTCTTATAACAATTTTTTGACTTTCCTCCACATTAGAAATCAACATCTGTTACGGCTTATTAGTTTAACTCGTAATTCGATGTTAGAACAACAAAACACACACATAATCATAAGAAAAATCCTCATATCGATCAATCCATGGATCCTCCGCCAAAAGGCCACCAATGAACTTTCTCCAATTCACGAGGCGGGCCAAAAGGCCAGTAGTGAACTTTCTCAAATTCACCAGGCGGATAATAACCAGATAAGAAGAAACCCGATCTTCTTACAGAATAATAGCACACACCATCCGTGCCCTTGGGGGCAATCTCCTTCGTGTTGAACACTTCGAAAGCTGTGGTCATATTCTTCCACCAAAAGCGACAGAAGAACATCGTCGTCCAGAACTTCTGGCAGAAATCGAAGCGGAACTCTTCGTTCTTGTAGAGAGTGTGGTTCCCGAAGTCGTCATCCTTAGATGCACAGTGTATGGTTAAAGGCGGTTGCTTGTGAGGGAGATCGTTGTGGATGTAAACCCAGAACTTACGCGACATGAAACAATTGGTCTGAATTTGTGCAAGAGTCGCCGGTGACACCATTAATATTAAAAATAAATAACGACAAAGAGATCTCATCGTACTTGTCTGGAATCGTCCGAATATTGCATGCATATGACTTGAGTACAACTTGTGCAGCCAAGCTATATACATATGTCGGACCTTTTTCTTTTATTTCTGGGGCATCAAAGAATATTCCATTTTGGTTAATATATTGTAATTCTAAGGTGGTCTTAATTTATCAAATCTGTACGCATGACCTTTTTATCTAGTGTAGGGCTATCTTTTGGGTAAAGCAGGTAAAGAAATGACTATAGACCCGAGTTTTTCGGAGCTCTAAATTTAATAATACTAGTAAATATATATATATAATTTATTTAATTTGTTAAAAAAATCAAATATTTTGAGGCCCTCAATTTAGTAATATTAGCGTAAAAATAAAATTTAGTTAGTTAAAAAAAAAACTCAATCTCTTGAGACCCTCAATTTCGTTATGCTATTATATAAATAAAATTTAAGTATTTAAAAGGTTCAATATCTTGAGGCCTTCAATTTAGTATTAATATTATATTAACAAAACATAATTAGTAAAAAAGGCCACAAATTAAAAAATCATAAATTTAACCTAAACCAATAGCTGGACTTCATTAATATAAGATTATGTTGCCGATTTTGGGTCACTCATTTGATAATTAACTTTGTAAACATAATGACCCAAAAATGAAACATTTATACTTAGTGACCCAAAATCGAAAAATATATATTTAGTGACCTAAAATTGAAAACATAACCCAAAATTATTTTGTCACAAAGTTAGTGACCTACTTTTGTAATTATCAAATATAGTGAACCAAAAACGAATTCCAAAGTTATGAAATTCTTAAACATAAAATTCCAAAGTCTGTAAATCTTAATATATCATAAAATAAAAGCTTAAAATGTAATCTTCAAAAAATCGTTCCTCTGTTATGAATATATAATATATTATATATTAGTTAGTTATGTTATGACTAGAGAAAATATAAGAATGGAAACTTGCAGAGCCCTTTTCTTTCTTTTTTTGTCTTTACAAATGAAGAATAAGCCTATTTATAGGCCAGAAACATGTCAAAAGAGAAATGTAAGTGCTTATGTCTTCTTAGCTATTATACAGAATGATGCCTCCCTCATTCTTCAACGTTGCTTTGGCCACTACATCTTCAATGCTCCAAGTTGTAGGTTATAGTTTGAGCTACACTATCACGGACATTCATAATATATAGAGAGAGACAATCATAATACTCGAGCCTTTTATAGTCTAATTAAATATACATAGTTTCTAATATTCTTTGAAAATGTGTTTTAGTGAATAGACAAGGTTGTCATTTGATCAAATTTGGTGTACGTCAATTTCATGTTCTTCTAAAGACTATGTATATAGAAGAATTTGAGTGATATATATTTAGTTCTACCGCCTTTGATGTACACTTCCTTTAATTGAGCGATACGTGCTACATTATTTTCATATAAGATTTCAGAAGTAATTTTTCGGATATTAACTCAAAAGTTTGTCATATATGCTTAATTATCGATCGCAACTAAACGCATTTTTCACAAGCTTCATGAATAGCTAAAATTTCAGCATGATTTGATGACGTAGCCGTTCGACTTTGCTAAACTAAACACCATGAAATAACGGGATCATCATATGTAATTAAATAATCCATTTGCTATCGGGCATCATGTGGATCGGATAGTAAATCAGCATCTGCATAACAAGTTCGATTAATTTGAATAGAATAATCTCTTATCAGTTGATCCTTGAAAGTGTCGATGAATATGTTTTGACTCAATTTCAATGTCTATGAGTTGATAACAAACTACAATAAATTTCCAGCGAACGCTATTTCAGATCGTCTATGACTCATAAGATACATTAATGTTCCTATAGCACTATGATATGGTACTTTATGACCAAGTCATTCTTCATTTTTTTTGCGTGGTTTGAACGGATATATATTTATATTAAAGATCAAACAATCATTCCAATATCTAATGGATGCGCTCTATTACTCTTTTTCGTATAAGTCTATTGATGTACATGTTGGGGGTCGACTGCTGGATTATGGAATCCATGTTCTTCGGGAACTTGAGGAATTTAAAATTTTCCGGCGACCCAGTTCCCTAGGACCGTCATGTACAATACACAGATAACATAAAATCCTTAAACCGCAACGTATTAGAGATTAGTCATTATACCCCGCGTTGGTTGTTTGCTAGCTAACTTCGTTCCCTTCTCCGATGATACGCGCGCGACAAGGTGGTGATGGAAAAAGGGGTCACGCCAACCACGCAGTGTGTCTAGTTGACTAATACCCTTGGATTGTTGAAGGAGAGCTCGACTGAGAGAGATATTGCTCTGACCACCTTTGTGTTTTTCGATTTCTATCAAGAAAATACTTTTTGTTTCGAATATACCTAGGCTAGGTATTTATAGGCTTCAAAACTTATGGCCCAAAGCCTATTGAGGTGGTTGAGATTTTATCTTATCGAGATTCGTTCATTGAAAAGATTCAAATCTTTTAAATATTTGATTCAAAAATTGATCTTCCAAGATATTCCAAAAATTATATCTAATATAATATATAGATTAAAAAATTACACAATATCTATTATTTATATTTTTCGAAAAATATATGAAGGTAAAGACTCAATTTTCTCACTTTAAGTAAGTATTATTACTATATTTTCCCTCGCAATATTTAAACTTATTATATAATAATAAACTTTCCACCACCTTAATAATTAATTTACGGTCAAACTCAATTAATTAATATTTTTGGCCCAAACCGATGGAATTCTAAGTTTGATTTCTATTTAACTGACACTACATTGATGATCTTTTTTAAGTCTAACTCTCTTAGTTCGTCTCAACCGGTACTGAGAGGAATTCAAAGGTTCGGTAAGTGCCAAGTCAATCTTGTGGTATCAAACAGATCCCGAGGTGATTACGAATTTCGATATAATATTAAATTTACGAATCGAATATAGATCATAGAATCTACGTATAAATCTTCACTTGATGTCACGGATGATGAGAGCCATGCTGTCAAACTCACTAACTCGACATTATGATGTGTCCTAACTAGAAAAATTACAAAACTATCCTCCACGTCTAACAGGAGCTAGTTTTAAACCTTTTGCCAAAAACTTTGTAATTTCTTGTTCCCGAAATTCTCATAGGACATTTACTTTGATTTACTTGATGTCGTGAATTTCGCTTGGCGGTTCAAGCCAGGAATCGACTACGTTGTCAAGACCGCATTACATGTGGACAACCACAACTTACTTTTGAAAACAACGTTATTTTTTAAATTTAAAAAAAAAATTAAAATGGAAAAGTTCGTTCCAAGTGTAGTTCGTTACATATGTGTTGCGTACTGAGACACAAAAAGATAATAGTTGGTTGTTGCTTACCACTAGTATATGCAACAATTTAAAAAAAAAATTAAAATGGAAAAGTTCGTTCCAAGTGTAGTTCGTTACATGTGTTGCGTACTGAGACACAAAAAGATAATAGTTGGTTGTTGCTTACCACTAGTATATGCAACAATTCAACTATAAACGTCGGTTGTTACAATCGTCGCTTATAGTCCGCGAACCAATTATATCTTTAGCTACATTTTTACATGTGAATGTGTGCTTAATTAATGGTTGCAATTTATGTGATTTGTTGCTTCTATAAACATAGATTCCCGATGAAAGTTTTCTCATGAGGAGTATATCTTATATGATCCCCGTTTTACGACCATTCTTAGATGTTCACTATCGCTTAAGTTGTAAATATATGTTTGAGGTTCAATATTGTTAAAAAATTTTCTTCACATTGGTAAAGTGTTCTCTGCGTAAAAACCTGAATTAATATTTATCCATTCATATTTTTTGTATATTTTGAGAAATGTGGGGAAATTTTGCTGAATATTTCAGCAATATCGAGACTCTTACACGCATTTCTTAGTGATAGTGAATGTTTAAGATGAGTTAGATTGAAGAGATAATGACCCTTAAAGTCTTTCAATTGATTATTTTGTATAAAGTTATTTGCCATACTTTACGTGATTGGAATGGATCGAGGTTGGATGTGTAGTAAGCGAACATTGTCTGAATATTTGAATTTAATGGAAGATTTTATGATATGTGTGGAACATAATAGGGGAGGAAATACAAGATTTCACGTCCATGTTGTGATGGTAATAATCTAGGTGGTGAAATGATGAGACTGTGAAGGAACATCTAATAATCTCGGATTTTAAATTTGGGTATACTAGTTGGATATGGCACAGTGAGGTTGTCACCAAAGCTAGTTGTGCGGGAGAAGGAACTAGTATAGGACTCCCACCTAACGTAGGCGATGATGTAGTTGGTAGTTCTTTTGACGAATATGATCGTACTGAGGACATGTTGTGTGATGTTAAATAGAATTTTTATGAACAGTCTCCCATATTTCATAGTCTGTTTAGGGTCAAGAATATCTCTTTGTACAAAGTGTTGTTGACATCGGTGGTGTGGACTATGAAGAAGAATGACAAAAGCGATGACACATTTTCCTTTTCTACCGATGTGGAACACGGCCTTGTTGTTGAAGACAATACAACTTGCCGTATGTACGCTATTTCAGATCATAATGAAAAACTATATAGTTAATATTAGGCAAAAGAACATGCCCAAAATTTTTAATGTAATAGTATCATGTTCAAAACAATCTAAAATTTTATTAGTTCGTTATCTAATGATGATTTTTGTATCTTTTAGGTACATATCTTTTGACGATATATACGTCTACTTAGTGTTGTGTAGACTCCAACAGGTCGAGGAGGCGTAAGATAGACCGAAATCAAGATGTTGTTGAAAACATTAAATATCCAAGTACCATTAATGAACACAACAATATTATGTAAGTTCTGGGCGGTATGTGTACTTTTGTTGGGCTGAATGCGCATGATTACAGGTTTACTAGGATATCGAAACACAAATAAATCTTTTTGAAAAAATAAAAACAGGTGATGGTTGTTACAACAATCGACGCCGATAAAGGAAAAAGGGCGTCGGTTGTTAGGCAAAAATTGACGCATATAAGAAGAAATATGGCGCTCAAACAAGAGAATAGGCAGTGGTGTCGTTCAAAATTGTCGCCTATTATATCGTATGGGTGACCTTTAACAACAGTCTCCTATCACATGGAGTACATGCATCGGGGCTTTGGGCGTAGCCCATTAATCGTCGCATATGCCTCATAACATCCTTCATCTATTCCTATTTGTAGTGCTGGTTCAGAGGAAGTGACGTTGAAGTTACTCTTAACACAAGAAAGAGTAATGAAGAAAAAGTCTTGATCATCTTTTCATATGTTGATTACTTGTTCGTCTCGGGGGTGCTACAGAGGAAATGAGAACGTTCAAGGATGAGATGAAAACAATGTTTTAGATGTCATATTTAGAAGAGATGCGTTACTTTCCTGGAATGGAAATCCAACAAAACACGAGTGAAATTTTCATTTTTTAGCAGAAGTGTACGACAGAGCTATCAAATAAGGTCAACATTGAAAAATACGAATAAGTTTCAACACCTTTAGTTGCTCAACAGAACCTGACTACAGAAGATGCAATTGAACTTGTTGATTGCAAAATGTATCGAAATATGGAATGAAGTCTTTTATATTTGGCGATTGTTATCGAACTGATGTTTGCAAGCATTTTTTTTATCAAGATTTATGCAAGAGCTGATGGAGAAGCACATGGAAGCAACAAAGTGAATTGTCAGATATGTTAAAAATGCTCTTTATTATTGTACTCAGCTTAGATCAATGAAAACTTGGGTGCTGCAGAAAGGAACATTTGAAGAACATAGGCACATTCTCGAAGTATTCAGAAAGGAGGAGCATTAGGAGATTATGTTTTTACTTAAATAAATGATATATTTAATTTTTTGTATTTTTGTCATTAAGTGAATTTTTGATGATACATGAAATTAGAAATAAGGTTTACTTTATGTCATGTTGTATGAAAGTCTTTTATATATTATGTGATGTGCATGTATGAAAAAATATAACCTTCACACGCGTATGTTCTTTTCTTGGTACAATAAAAATTCATTACCACAACTACGCTTTTTACACTGTCACCTTACAAATCACTATCTAAACTAGCAAACATGAAGCTAGTACATAGAAACATATGTGGTTGTACTTATCTTTATCTCTATCAGACATTTTCATTTTAAAACTCTCTTTGATCCTCCATTTGAAGTCTCTACATATGATATGAGCAGTCCAAGCCACTGTGTTGCCTCCTTGATCATGCACTCTACGGTTTTCTCCATCCATGATAGATAACTGTTGCACAACAAGAGTGATCATTCAGTTTCCTGCATCCCTTTTGTGACCTAATAACTTCAGCCATTCACACCATATGGGAAAGCCATTGGGACACCTTGAAGATTTAGCCAATTGAGGACCATTTGCATTGTTTGTTGGCCGAAAGAGCAATAAAAGTAAATATGTTCCAATGATTCATCCTCCGCGCACACATCCAACAAATTTTATTCGACATGTTAGTACCCCATTTATTAAGCTTCTCTATTTTAGCATTCTCTAATGGAAGAATAGCCACATAATAAAAGTATGCTTCGGTTGATTGTATATGTTACAAACTATATGACATTGTTAATGTTGACGTTGTTGACATTGACAATATGGACTCAACATTTGAGTCAACATCGATTGACTCAAACTTGGACCAACCTTAATTTTGTCTTTCAAATCCCAAAACCGTTTTACCTATTATTATGGCTTTAATTTAAATGTGTGCAGAGGTTACCTACGAGATGGACTTGTTCAAACAAGAGTGGAGTGGAGTGGATACTAAAAATAGGAGCACTACTCAACGACTACAAAGTGCTTACTAAAAATAGGAGTGGTGGAGCTCGTGGCTGAATAAGTCGAAGCATTTTCTCAGACGTGAAGTCATGGACATCATGGAGAACGTGGAGTGGATTGGAGTCGAAGCTATGAAGAGTATAAATAGAAGACTCCGATACCGATCACAAAAAAACGAGTGGCGAACGAGAAGAAAACGAAAACGAGAGAGCTCTCTACATATATTCGTCAAACAGTTCTTTACCTAGTGTTTTACCTTTGCATAGATCGTAGGTTAACTGTGTGAAGATTAGAAGAGTCGTAGATTCTTTACTAGGTTGTTTTTACTATCTTTCGATAGTTCGACTTTTTGTAATCCATTCTTTGTAGTGGAATTTTGCCCTAGTCATTTCCATATCTTTTACGGGACCTCCCGCACTGTCAAATTGGTATCAGAGCAATCGCTTGATACACTAAGCGTTTTTATCCTTGATATGGATGCCTTGAGCTCAAACTATTTTGGCAAAGTCTCCGTCTTAGACGGATGGAACTATGCCTATTGAAAAATCCGAATGCGACAATGCATAAAGTCGATTGACTCGCGTGCTTGGGATTCGGTTCTTAATGGTTATACCCCTCCTAAAACACCTCCTGATGCTGATGGAGAAGTGTTTGACAAACCCATTGCCGAGTGGACTGCTCTTGAAAGAGCAGCAACCGATTATAACGAAAAAGTTTTACATGTTGTTTTTTCTTCCGTCGATATTTTTATGTTCAAAATCATCCAAAACTGTACTAATGCGAAACATGCATGGGACATGTTGCAAACGTATTGTGAGGGTGATGCGAGCGTAAGAGACACAAAGTTGTGTCTTTTAAATAGCCAATTTGAAAACCTACGTATGAGGGACGATGAAGACATCACTACTTATTTTAGAAAGCTTTTGAATATTTCTAGCGAGTGTCATAGTCTAGGTAAACCTATTTCTAACAAAGTTTTAAATTCTAAGGCTATTAGGTCACTATTTGAGAAGTTCAACGTGAAGGTGACAGCTGTAGAAGAAGCCCACAATCTAGCCACACTCGACTTCAATACCCTCATGAACATTATGAAGAACTACGAGACCAATCTCGAAGTTCAGAAAAATGCGTCAAGGGGTAAGAGTCTCGCTCTAGTCTCGCAACCATCAGGTGTTGAATCTGAGGTTGATCCCGACGATGATGAGCATATGGCTATGATTGTTAGGAAGTTCAAAATGTTAGTGAAAAATAAGAGAGAGTTGAATGTTGGTCCAACATTCAAGAATGTTCTCAACGCTCAAGAGTCTTCATTCGCTCCTAATCGCCCTAACAACAGAAGAAATTCTGCTGATAAAGCGAAAAGCGACAAACTTGACAGGGACTCCGTCTAATGTTATGCTTGTAAAGGCTGGGGTCATTTTGCAAATGAATGTGATAACACTCTTCGCATGTTTGGAAAAGGATATTGGGTCAGCCTATCTGATGATGAAGAAGACACGCCAGCAAGGAATACGCATTAGGTCTCCCAATGGACTAAAGTCTCAAATCCAACCTTCTCTGACAACGAGAATGAGGAACATCATACTGGGTTCAATGCGGTAACGGATGTTGATCCAACATTGGATTCAACATCTGAACATTATATTCTTTTTTATTATGATGAACCAAACAATTTTGATGAATCTTTGTTGTTAGATGATTCAGGAGATTGTTTAGAACATACTGAAGATGGTGAATCACAGGAAGAAACATACAAACAACTGTACGTAGAGTGGACGAATCAAAGGAAGGAAATCTCAAATTTGAAGGATTCCGTTTAATTGATGACTGAGGAAAATGTGAACAACGAAAAGGTAATCAATGGCTTGCTTGATGGGATGAGCAAGATGGAAGCCTTACTGACCAGAAAGGACAAAGAAATTGACAAGTTACAAACGCAAGTCAACACTTGACGAGGTACTTTCTTTCGTTAATTCTTATAATCATGGTATAGGATTCAAATCACATCCTAAAATGCTAAGCATTCTGCATCGAAGTCCAGGTCTAGAAGTTTGAAGTGTCATTTTTATATTAAACCTTATTGTTGGAAACTGAAATATGCGATGTCCAAAAAGCAAATGTTGACTGAAAAATCATCCAATATTCGCTCCAACATTGAGAAATCAGTGTTGAAGAGAATGCATGGAGATAGTTCAGACAACATTAGTCCAAGTTCTGTGAACCATATGAATACAGCTTTTTGTTGTTTACACGTCCTTGAAGCTAACGTTTCAGGATCCTGGTACTTTGATAGTGGTTGTTCACCCACATGACATGTACCAAAGACTACTTGATAGACTACACTCCCTTGAGTTATGGTACAACTACTTTTGGAGATGGGGCGAAAGGTAAAATTCTCGGACGAGGTAAACTTATGGTGGTTGGTTTTCCTGCCCTAAGGTATGTCCCCATGTTGACGGACTGGTTGCTAATCTTATTAGCATAAGTCAACTATGTGACGACGATCTTGAGGTAAAGTTTAATAGAGAATGCTGTGAAGTTTTTAATGACAAGAACTTGTGTGTGATGGCAGGTAGAAGGTCTAGTGATAATTGCTATCAAGTTGGTGATAAGGATGAAAGAAAAGAGGTATGTAAGTTGTCTAAAACCGAAGATGATATTGTTCTTGGGCATCATAAATTGGGTCATGTCAATTACCGAACCTTAGAACAATTGATTCGGCATGAGGCAATCAGAGGTGATTCCCAATCTTAAGGATTGTGAAATGATTATTTGTGAGCAATGTCTGAAAGGCAAGCAGAAGCATGTCAGTCATAATGTTGATCAAAGTGTTGGTCAACATTTTAGAACTGTCCACTACTTTCAGCTACTTCACATGAATCTTATGAGTCCTATGAAAGTAGACAAGTAGAAAATATGCGTATGTCTTAGTTGATGACTTTTCTAGGTTTTCATGGATATTTTTTCCTAGAGAGAAATCTGAAACATTCGATTTATTCAAAACATTTTGTGCCATGATCAAAAATAACTTTTGTGCTCCCATTTTTCGTATTAGGTCCGATCACGGTAGAGAATTTGAAAATCAAATTTTTAAAGATTTTTGTGACAAAAAGGGTATTATCCATGAGTTTTCTTCTCCTAAGACACCTCAACAAAATAGGGTAGTCGAAAGGAAGAATAAAACTCTTCCGAAAATGGCTCGTGTAATGCTACAATCCAAGAGTCTTTCTTAAAGATTCTGGGCTGAAGCACGAATACGGCTTGTCATATCTCCATTAGAGTTTTCTTTCGTCAAGGGACAAAGAAAACCTCTTACAAGATATTGAAGGGTACGAAGACTACGGTCAAGTATTTTCACGTGTTTGGATGTTCTTGTTATATGTTGAATGATCGTGAATATTTGACAAAGTTTGATTCAAAAAGTGACAAATGAATTTTCTTGGGATATTCTACTAATAGTCGTGTTTATCGTGTTTACAATCTTAGATTGAAAGCTATTCAGGAATCAGTTAATATAGTATTTGATAATTCCGCTGACATTAGCAGAAATACTCCTCAAGTTGACATTGCAGATGTTGTTCTGACGGTTGGTCCAACAGAGGATCTAGAAGCTAATAATGTTGAGTCAGCATCCGACTCAACATTAGCTCCTGAACAGGATACTGAAGATGAAACCTTAAACGTTCGGAGAGATCCCCCTGCTAGAATTCAGAAGTCTCACCCTTCTGATCAGATCATAGGCAGACTGGATGAAGGACGGAAGACCAGGGATAAACCACGAAGAGATTATAGATATATGGTAAAAAATGTATGCATGACTTCCGTATACAATGAGGTAAGGTTTAATTGTTTTGTATCTGAAATTGAACCGGAAAATGTTCTTGAAGCCCTCAAGGACAATTTTTGGATCAATGCTATGCAAGAAGAGCTTGTTCAATTCGATAAAAATCAAGTTTGGACTTTGGTTCCACGACCAAGCGACGGTAACGTCATTGGTACAAAGTGGGTTTTTAAAAACAAATCTGATGAGTACGGGAATGTTATTAGGAATAAAGCTCGTTTAGTTGTCTAATGCTATACCCAAGTTGAGGGTATAGACTTTCATGAAACCTTTTCCCCCGTAGCGAGGTTAGAACTTATAGGACTTACTTGCTATTGCATGTTGGCTCAACATTACCCTCCACCCGATGGATGTTAAGGGTGCGTTCTTAAATGACTTTATTGATAAAAAAATTTATGTTGAGCAACCGAAAAGTTTCGAAGATCCTTACCATACTGATCATGTGTTTAAGTTGCAAAAAGCTCTTTCATGGTTTAACAAGCTCCTCGAGCTTGGTATGGTAGACTTACTTCGTTTCTCTTAGACTTTTGTTTTGTTAGAGGCGAAGCCGATAGAACTCTTTTCGTAAAAAAGCATTGGTACTCTCAAATTTATGTTGATGATATAGTCTTCGGTTCAACATCTCGATCCATGTTGGATGAGTTTATTCAAGCTATGAATTCCACATTTGAGATGAGTATGATCGGTGAACTAACTTTCTTCCTAGGTCTACAGGTGAAACAAAGCGAGGATGGCATATTTATGTCTCAGGAAAAATACGCGAAGAATACAGTGCAGAAGTTCGGGTTAGATAATGCCAAGGTAATGAGAATTCCTATGGGGTCTACGCAGAAGGTAAGTAAAGATAATGTTGGGGAGAATGTTGACCCAACATTATATCGTTCTATGATAGGTAGCTTATTATATATTTTTTCGAATAGACCAGACATTATATATAGTGTTTGTGTGTGTGCGAGATATCAGGCTGAACCAACGGTTTCTCACCTTTACGCTGTCAAAAGAATTTTGAAGTATGTTAGTGGTACATGTAACCTTGGTTTATGGTTTTCAAAAGATACTAACACTAATTTGGTTGGTTTCAGTGACGCCGATTGGGCAGATGATGAAGATGATCGCAAGAGCACAAGTGGAGGTTGTTTCTTCTTAGGTAATAATCCAATGTCTTGGTTTAGTAAGAAGGAAAATTGTGTTTCTCTCTCTACGGCCGAATCTGAGTATGTGGCAGTAGGTAGCTGTTGTACACAAGTCATATAACTTAAGAGTATGTTGAGTGATTATGGGTTAGAGAGCGAAACCGTGCTGATGTATTATGATAATCTTAGTGCCATAACATTTCGAAAAATTAGATTCAGCATTCTAGGACTAAGCATATAGACATTATACATCATAGAGATATAGTTGAGAAAGAGTTAGTGAAAATAGAGCATATATACTAAGAATCAGCTAGCGGATATTTTCACTAAAGCTTAAGACTTCGAAAGGTTCTCAAGCCTAAAGAAGTCTATAGGTCTCTGTCAGAGTCTGTAAATGTTGGTCCAGTATCTGGATCACCATTGACATATGTAAAATATGACTGTTACTGATTTGATATTTGGTCTAACGTTCTCTTTGTTAAATTCCTGAAATGATTTGACTCACCTAGACCATTTTCTGAAATGACCCACTCCCTAGCACTAGTATGCTCATGATCGTTTTCAAGATACAAGTTCAGAATATTAAGATACTTAGATACATGACATTCGCGGTGACGATGTATTCTATGCGTGCAAAATGGCTGAACCTTGATGAACTGGAAATCATTTTAGAGAAGTGCACAATATTTTCTATCTATAATAAAGGTGAGAAAAAGGCAGAAATGAAAGAAAATTGTGATCTAGGGTGTTGAAGAGAAAATGAAGGAAATCGTTTTGAGAATGTTGGGTTAAATGTTGAGCAACATTTGTGACTAGTCATTTTGATCATGTTATATTTCTTCTTATGTTTTATGTTTTATGGATTTTAGGTATACATATAATATGTCGTGTCTAGTATCTATATCTCTCATTTTGCATTAGTAGAAGAATGGTTATCCTCACTTGGTTCATGCGTTCATCGGAACACCTAAACGGTTAATACACTTGATCTCGACTTAATTATTGTTATGATCATTTTCTGCACGATATTTTTTAAATGTCACACGATATCCACTCTCCACATTTTTCTCAACCATTCACAGTTAGTGCTCGTAATTACAAATGATAAATATATTTTTTTTATTCAAGCACTCTAACGGTTATTATTTTTTACCCTCTCTCATCATCACACAATTTTTTACCGTTACACTCTTCACCTCTATTTACTCGGCATGAATCATCTCTCACATCACACGAAACCTATTTGCTTTCTCTCTATTATATTATCTCTGTTTTTCTCTCTGCAATTTTCGAATTCTCAATTCTCAAATCGCTTTCATCTATTTTTCTCTCTACTGCAATATCTTCTATGGCAAATTCACCTAATCATAAGTCTCGGAATGTTGATTCAACATCGAGCGCTGGTATAATCGATACAAATCCTTTGGCTATGGTGCTTTACGGAGCGCCTTTGCTGATTAGAGCTGCGTCGCCTCTGCGAGACGATGCTAATACCTCTGAAGTCCAACCGCAGGAAGCTGCGACGAATCCAAGCCCGACACCTCCGATGAGTCCATCATCTGCTCGCTTGTGGATGAGCACACGTTTTCCAGCGATGATTCTCAAAGCTCGGACGAGGATTTCATCCCTACCGCAGTGGAGTCTTCAACCAGCTAAGAAGAAGAAGAAGAGGAAGAAGAAAGGAAGAAGAAGAAGAAGAAGAAGAAGAAGAAGAAGAAGACAATTTCCCGGATTCAGTTCCGTTGAGCAACATCTTCAACAAACTGAAGAAGAAGGTGGGTAAGAGACCGCTGAGTTCTAATCCTCGACCCACGAAGAAGGCTAGAGTTGCATATCCTACACAACAAAAGGATGTTGCTTATGTTGAGGTCGATGCTAAGACGATTCCAACTTCAACATTTCCGGCAGAAGACGAAGTGCCCGAAGGTTCAGACTGGGAGATCACTCAAACTCCCAGGAAATTCTATTTCGAGAAACACGAAGGCCTCTGGTCCTCCTTAAGCTCGAGAACTCTTCGGGTTGAAAGGATCATTGTTGTCAACAGCTTCAGGAAGTACGGGGTGCTTCAATTCCTTGACTCCATGCATTTGGGAAGGCGGTAGGTGTATGGGGACATATTCCACCAATGTGGTCCGTGAGGTATACGCTAATCTCTCTCCCTCCTTGAATGAGCCCGATTCTAGGAAATTTGGTAGGATTTTCTTACGTAATATTCTTTATGAATGTTCTTCCCGGCTTATAAACGAACTCTTAGAAACCCCAGAAGTAGACCATTTTAGTAATGATGACATCGATGAAGTTGTTACTTTCATTACCGGGGGTAGGATTACCAAGTGGGAGAAAAACATTTCCGCCACCTATTTGACCTCACTCTACTCGGTGCTTTTCAAAATCGCTATATTCAATTGGTTACCTACGGCAAACGATAGTAGAGTGACGGAACCAATGTCGCAACTCTTGTAGTGGTCATAACCTCCCCATCATTAGAGACAGTACATTCTTAATCAGATAGCCTATCAAGCCGAAAGAGTTGGAAGAGGCATTCTCCCTTCTCCCTCCATCATCTGGTCTGTGCTGATACATGAAGGGTTCAAACCGCTGAGAAGAGACTACGTAGAGCACAAGAATGTTCCTTCACCCTTTGAGTCAACCATGTTACGGGGCACAACAAAGTGATCGATCTGCCCTGGATTGGAGCTCAAAATGTTGAACCTAATCTTTGTTCGACATCATCCTCAACATCACACTCGAAGAAGGAGATCAAGTGTCTTGACGATACTATTGCCTTTCTGCTCGCTCAGAGAGAAGTTCTTCGGGATTTGCTCTTTCAAAAAAGGGGAGATGGAGCTGGTGCAGAGGAGGGAGTTGACCATGTAGCTGACATGGATGCTAGAGCTAGAGGATCAAACACAGGAGGAGCTGGAGCTGATCAAGAAGAAGAAGTTGGTGCTGTTTCTGGTGAAGATGAAGCTGCTGCAACAGGAGAAGGAGTGGACAAGGAAGATGAAGCTGATGCTGAAGCTGCTACTTCAGACGACTATTAAGAGTCTTCAGTTTAATTTTCTTATTACTTAATTGATTTCCTGTTTTTGAATGCAGACTTCTATGTTTTGTGTGTTATTTTTTGTTTTGCAGATGTGACAAAGAACCTCTAAATGGCTATGTATTAACGTTTTAATATTTTGATCCATTTATTGTTTTAAGTTACTTGACTCATGGGGAGTTCTATTGATTTGAAGTTCTATGGATCGAAACTTATATGGATTTATCTCTGCAGTGGTATTGGGAAGAAAGACAAAAAGGGGGAGATTGTTAATGTTGACATTGTTGACATTGACAATATGGACTCAACATCGATTGACTCAAACTTGGTCCAACCTTAATTTTGTCTTTCAAACCCAAAAACCACTTTCCCTATTATTATGGCTTTATTTAAATGTGTGCAGAGGTTACCTACGAGATGGACTTGTTCAAACAGAAGTGGAGTGGAGTGGATATTAAAAATAGGAGCACTACTCAATGACTACAAAGTGCTTACTAAAAATAGGAGTGGTGAAGCTCGTGGCTGAATAAGTCGAAGCATTTTCTCAGACGTGAAGTCATGGACATCATGGAGAACGTGGAGTGGAAAGTCGAAGCTATGAAGAGTATAAATAGAAGACTCCGATACCGATCACAAAACAACGAGTGGCGAACGAGAAGAAAAACGAAAACGAGAGAGCTCTCTACATATATTCGTCAAACAATTCTTTACCTAGTGTTTTACCTTTGCATAGATCGTGGGTTAACTGTGTGAAGATTAGAAGAGTCGTTAGATTCTTTACTAGGTTGTTTTTACTATCTTTCGATAGTTGGACGTTTTGTAATCCATTCTTTGTAGTGGAATTTTGCCCTGAAGGCGTATAACAAGTTATTTAACTTGCTGCATATTTTAAACTGTGTCTCCATCGTTTTTACTGCAAGTTTTGAAACTTTCCGCTGTGCTAAAACTTTCCGATCCTGAGTGTTGGTTCAACATTAGGGACAACATTTCTTATTTATTTTTAACGTAGCTATTTCCATATCTTTTATGGGACCTCCGCACTGTCCGACATTATGGAAAAGACGGCAATTCACTTTTAACCAATGATAACCGGTATCTACCAAATAAATCCACTTGTTAGATGGTAACCGTTGTGAACCATCATATGCATCTCTAAATCGCTCCATTTATCTGTGGATTTTCGGACAATGCCAACTACAATCAAGTGGGGTTGTATTACTGGAAATTTGCAGCTTTTAAATATATGGCATGCACCGATTTGATCCATAGTGAATCAGTTTTTAAGAGTGACGTCACAGTTTTACTTACTTGCAAACACGATATTTCACTCTTCACAATCTTTTAGGTTCAATCCACCTTACTTCTCAGGTCTTCAAACTACTCCCCAGTTGTTGCTGAGGGGAACATATTTATCATTAACTTTCTTACCCCATAGATATTCCTTGCATACTTGATCCACTTTTTTCGTAACAGTTATAGGGAGCAGGAATATTGAGCCCCAAAAATCATGAGTTGCAAGTAAGACTGCATTGGTTAAACACGTGTCTTTTATCCTCATTCTAGTTTACAATATACGCCCGTACCGCAACAAGCGTTCTTTAAACCTCCCGATTTCACATCTACTCCCATAAGAAAGGTTCCTCGATGGCCAACATCTAATTCTTCCAGCTATTTTTTCACCAAGAATTGACAAACGCTTATACTCCATTTTGTAGGGAAGATGGGCACTCCCAGAGCAATCCAATACACCAGACAATATGATCCAAGATTGCCTTAGATATTACATCTTAGTAAATGTTGGATTTTTACTAAATAGCTCCAAGCCTCGAGACATGTTAAAAGTGGTTATGAGCATCATTTACAACATGAACAGTTACTACGTACCTTCGCAAAACATCATAAGATCATCTCCAAAGCAAAGGTTAACCAACCTCATCTGCTTACATAAAGGATGAAACCAAAAATCCTTATGTGATGATAGAAGAGGTTTCCTTATTAAATATTCCACGATGGTAACAAAGAGCAAGGGAGACATAGGATCACCTTGTCTCAGACCCCTGACACCCTTTATACAGCCCTCTAGTTGTCCATTAACTGAATTGGAAACTGTCACTGAGGACGCACTCCATGTCCACTCAATGAACTTCCTAGAAAATCTGAAGAGACATAGCCACTTTCGCAGAAACTCCCACGATACTGTATCATATGATTTCCTTATGTCAACTTTCATCAAGATTCTAGATGAGGAGTTCTTCCTATTGTAGGACACACACTCCATGATCCACTAATTGAACTTTCTTGGAAATCTAAGGAACATAGCCACTTTCGCTGAAACTCCCAAGATACAGTATCATATACTTTCCTTATGTCCATTGTCATCAAGATTCTAGTAGTTCTTCCTATTGTAGCGTCTGAGGAGGTCTTGAAATAAGAGGGTATTATGCATAATTAATCTTCCTTCCACGAATACATTTTGATTTGCATTAATTATCTTAGGTTGCAACTTCTTAATTCCTGCACTTGTGAGTTTGGATATGCATTTGTAAACTACTACAACATGGAATCGACCTAAAATCTTGAGTTGTAGAAGGGTTGTCTATATTGGGAATGGGGGATAAGGAGGTGGAGTTCACTTGAGAAGCCACCTGCCCTTATCGAAAAATTTCATGATAGCATCTGTTACATCTGCACCCACCACATACCGAGATTGTTTGAAAAAGCCACTATTGTGTCCATCTGGGCTTGGGGCAACATCTTCATGTATAGATCTTAACACTTGTATAACCTCACTTCTCTCAAATGGTTTGATGAGAGAAATACGGTTTTCAAACTAGTGTGTGTCCTTGAGCAGCCACTTCTTGATCAGGTTCAAGATTCCTCGGCCATGCTCTTCCAAGCATTGTGTGATAGTATTCAACGAAGTGGTTCAAAATATCTGCACTATCTGTGATTGTATTTCCCTCCAATGTTTGGATAGAAGACCCATGGTTTTTGTAGGCTCTCATGAAAGTTAGACGTATGCTGGTCACCCTTATCAAGCCACCTCATTTTTGCCTTCTGCCTCAAAAACTTCACAGAAGCTGGATTTAGAAAGACATATTTCATCCTTAGCTCTTTCTCTGTTTAAGGAGGCCATCATTAAGAATGTCAACATGTAAGACATTGTAATCCATCCAATTTCTCCTTTACAATCTCAGTTTGATTCACAATGTTAGCAAATAGTGATCTGCTTAAAGCTTTGAGAGGGCCTCTCCACTTTTCCAACTTTTTGGTCAGCATCAACATCTTCGTTACACCTTCCCCGCCATTCTTATGTGCAGAAACTGTCTCCAAGAAACTTGGAGCTGTACACCACATATTGAAGAATTTGAACGGCCTTCTTTTAACTTGTATAATTGTCTTAGCAAAATGGGAGAATGATCAGAGATACCTCATTGATATATAAGACTTATACATTTGGGAATTTAGATATCCATGGCATATTTGCAAAAGCCTAATCTATCTTACTCCATATCATCTTCTCCTTTTCTTGTTTATTGGACCATGTGAATTGACATCCTCTCCTTCTCACCTCTTCGAGCTGAAATGAGTACAAATCCATGAATGTTGTTAAAATCCTCAATTCAGAAGCTACAATGGGAGCACCTCCCATTCTTTCCTCAAATCCATGAATATTGTTGAAGTCACCCCATAACAACCACGGATCATGCATGGAGCTTCCAAGTACATATAATGTCCCATGAGCGTCTCACGAGAAGCCGCATCATTATGCCCATATACACAAGTAACATATGAAGTGGTTATTTGCCTATGAGAAACCACAAGAAGCCACATGACTATGCCCATATACACAAGTAACATAGGAAGTGAATATTTGCTTATCAGAAACCTTCAGATGAATGTGTTGGTCAGACATTGATAACACTTCCATTTCACTTTCACCCCTCCATGTAACCACTATTCTGCCATTAGAATCTGAGTTAAGATTGTTGCATTCCGTCCAGCCACATAAATATTTATTTATAACCTCCTTCATATGTCCAACCTTTATTTTAGTTTCTAACAGGCACATGATATTTATTATATACTTATTGCGAAAGAGAGCTAATTCTCTCTGCTTGGTAGCGGCATGAAGACCCCTGACATTCCATATCACACTCATACCCATGTTAGAAGACATACACCCTCAGCTCTGGAGGGTCTGACCATCCTTTCCTTGAGATTGTTGACGAGTTCTAGCTAGGATAAGGGTAGTCATAGAATGCTAGTCGCAGAATGTCATGCGTCCACAAACTCTGGGATCACCAAATCATGGTTATCCATTTCAACCATTTCTAGTTCGTGGCCAAATTTGTCATATTTAGTACACAACACAGGCTTCCATTCATACAGTATTTTCCGCACCAATAATTGCACGTTCTTATTTTAGAAACTGGATGCACTCTAGTACGTTAATGAATGATTTAGGATTAAAATCTAATTTGACACCTTATATGCTTAACTCGTTTTCTGCTAACTCTAGAGGACCCATCCAGAAATGTGTACCGAAGTCCCGATAACAATTTGCAGATATTCCAACATGGGTAGGTACTTAAAGATAGTTGCTCCACACCCATAACTGGTATGCGACGAGATCAACTACACCATTCCAGCATGGGTAGGTACTAAGAGATAGTTGTTCCACACCCATGGCGGGTATGCGACGAGAGCAAGTACACCATCCCATCACTTATGGAATCTCAGTTTGCTCCACATACGTGACTGTAAGATATGCGAGCAAACAAACGGAGGTACATTCTAATTATGCGTATTCAAAAGAATTTTTAATATTTTAAAATGCGTGCACATACGAGCTGAATTAAAAAATATCTTTTTCAAAATGGTACATTTTAAATATGTATTGTACAAACTTTACACGATTTTGAAATTCAAAATTGCATATTATGCTCGTTGATAATTACCATTTTCTTTCTAAAATGAGCCTAATTTGAGTGGGAGCTACTCTTTAAGTGTAAAGAGAAGCAACTCTTATATTTTTTTTAAGGAGCATTAATTACATTTTTAGGGGCAACGAACTTTAAATGCTTGAATATATGGAAAGAGATTCGAAATACTTTTTCGATCTGACTATGAATATTTCGAGGGGGAGCAATACCACTATAGGAAGCATAATTTGAGGAGATGAACAAATTATATATTATATTATTCAATTAGTAATACAATATATATAATGTATATATATAAGTAAAAGGGAAAAAATAAAAAAAGAAGGGAAAAAGGGAGGGAAAAAAAACGCAAGAAAAGAAAAGGAAAACCCTTCTCCTGATCTAGCTTCATCTCCTCCGACATCAAAAGACGGACTTTAATGGAGAATATCGAGCTCACATGTTCAAAAATTTCCATACGAAAAAATGTGGCTCACTTACCCTAGTCGCTGCTCACCTCCACTGACCTGCTCCGGCTTGCTGATATAAATAAAAGCAGTACTCACTACTTCCTACTGGATGCAGGGATACTTCGTTCCATGATTCAGTCGACCCAACTAAAATTAACTCGAAACCAAACCGAGCGTTAATCCCAAATTTTACGAAAATAACCACATATCCTACATCATCCGAACACACAATGTTAAATGATTTCGATGATGACATGAAATTTTTGAAGATACATAAATTCTCATATCGCACAAATCATTCGTACCAAACTCCATAGGTACATGTGATAATTTTATTAGCTCCCGGGTAGAAGACGCCGCATTATGTCCAACGGTACATGTACATCCGAGCCTTACCCACTCGTATGTGTCACAAAAGACAGATGTTTCAAGAAACCATGGGGAGCCACGTCTACTATCACCGCTTCACTCGAAAGCAGGAGATATTGAATTAAGTGGTACTCAGCCCCACAACCACACTTTCTTTAGCACGATAAAGTCTCGTGTGTCCTCACTTCCCATATTTTAAATATTTTTCTAGGACACATACACTTTTATAACACCTGATCTTTGTGATCAAGTTAGAGCTTCCATAGACTGTTCACTCGTAGACATGCTTCGAGGATCGGAAGGAAGTCCTGCCATCTTGTGACCCCGGTTTTTCGTACACGACTAATCGCCTAAGTAGCTCCGTCGGGTTATTACCCAACCTGAGTCTCTACAATGCCTAGCATCACCATCTTCTTACCCGGACGACGCGAACATCTCGCCAAACCCACCCCCCATCACTGATAGGCATTGTGGTCTCCCCAACTGAATCATCATGAGGCGGAGTAGAATAAAGAGAATGAGAGTTGTACCACGAAGAAGGTGCATGATTGATCAGAAACGTTATATCCTCAAGCGTCGTCAAAGAATCAAGCAAACCACGACCTTCAAAAATGAAGTTGTCGCCTCGTGTACGCCTCTCCCAATTTCAAAGAGAACTCGCCAATCCCAACACAAGGTTGAACAAATGTAGGGGGAGTTGTGCCACTATCGAAAGGAGAGATGGAACACCTCTTAAAAGTGGATGACGAAGATACCTGATCATCATCAGTTGTGTAAGCAAGATTTTCCTCCTCGCTTTGCTCATTCGCGGAGTCATTTGAATATATTATCATGGCCTTCTCCTTCTTTATCTTATCTCCATTTTCACCATCATTCAAAAGTTGTCCATTAACCAATGAAAATATTGGGGACGGGAAATAAGAAAATCTTTGGCCAAAGCATTAATCTAACTCACGTTTGAACGTGGACGGTTGTTTGGTAAGTCTAGTTCCCGCTTGCCTTTTCTCCCCCTTCATCATCAAAAAGGAGGGACCCCAACAACTAACAACCAAAGAAAAAAAACTTAATAACTAAGGGCAAGCGGGAACTAGACTTAGACTTAGGGAATAATGACGATAGAAGTTTGTTCTAGGATTTGGCATCACTATCGGATGAGGTCGATGAGGACTCAGATGATTTCATAGCCTTGGAGATCTCTCGTATGTAGCGCTTAATCTTCTTGTAGTGCTTTTGGATCTCCCCGGACTTCTTCTTGTTGTCGTCCTTGATCCCCTTTATCACTTTCATCAAATCTTAGATCATTCCCTCTGAGCTTCCTCAGTAGTTCTACTGGACTCTGCCTTCTTCCTTTTTCCCTTCACCACTGACTACCAGACTCCTATTGACGTGATCTCCGTAAACTTCTTTGAGATGAGCAGCGCTGTCATTGCTTACATGTTCTTCTTCTTCTTCTTCTTGGAGTTCGTCTATGAGAGAGCATTTCTTGAAGGGAGAAGATTTTGGCGTAGATGAAACAGGGGATGTTGTTTTGTCAACCGGCGGAGAGGATGCCAGTGATGGAGTTTGAGCGTGCGGCGATGAAGGAGACGGTGGTGGATTTTGGGCTTGCGGCGGAGAAGGAGATGGCGGAGGAGTTTGGGCTTTTGGCGAGAAGGAGATGGCACGTGGTAGTTCGGATTTCAGTGGTTTTGGAGAGCCAGAAATCATATAGTTATCTGACGATGGGGGTGTTGATTCTTGTGGCGGAGAAACTGGTTTCGGAGCGGTAACTTTGGCCTTCTTCTTCGGATTATATGCCTTCTTCTTTAAGGCTTGAACTTTTGAACGGGTGGCTCTTGTAGTTGACGGAGGGGTATCAAACGGTGATTTGTTTGTCGAGGGTTCCTTACGTTTCTTTCCAGAGGTTGATCCGGCGCCGACAGTTTTCACCATTTATGGAGATGAAGGTTAAGAGGAACAGAGCGGTTGTGGAGAGAGTGAAGGCGTTTTTGATAGAGAAGAGAAGTGAGAAGTGAGGGTGATCTCATGGAAATACTTATAGACGTGTGATGTGATCTTTGACATTTTTGGAAAAGAATCAAAATTCAAAATTTGGAAATTTGAATATTATTGGACAATCGGGGGAAAGTTGAGTAATTTCTGACGTGATCTCACAGAGAGAAGACAATATACATTCAGAGATTTTGGAAAATATTAATTTCCGAAAATAATTTTGGAAATTATTCGGATGAAAAGTAATCCAAGATAATACTTAGAGTACGCGGCTGAAATTCAAAATGGAAAGGATCTGTCAATTAGGCTGAAGTGGTTTTAAGGATATTTTCCTAAGATACAAATAAGAAATTTTAAGAGGATCTTTTCCATTAAGAACGAACCGTAGGAATTGTTATGAGATTTCAAGATAACTATAGAGTCACCTTTCCTGTTTTAACTCAATAATTCGTAGTCGATTCCTAATATCGCAAAATCTGCTCTCAATGATAGGTTTCGTGAAGATATCCGCTAGCGGATCATTAGTTCCTACGAATTCCACATTCGATTTCTGAACATGATCTCGAATGAAATGGTGTTTAACCTTTATGTGTCTAGTTCGAGAATGGTGAACGATAGTGATACTAATGCCACTAGTGCTATCGCAGAAAATAGGGATTTTCTCATAACCCAGCCTGTAAATCACTCAGAGTTTGCTTCATCCATAGGATTTGTTGCGAGCAACTTCCTAAGGCCATGTATTCGGCTTCGGTTGTAGACAAGGCGACAATATTTTACTTTGTACTAGACCATGTAACTAGGGAATTCCCGAGTCTGACAAGTACAACTGATACTTTTTCTATCTTCTCTAGAGCAAGTAATGACGTCATCCGAATATCCCACTAATGGAAATTCATTGGAATTGGAGTACCATATTCCAAAATTGATAGTTCCCTTTAAATATAAGTACCCGCTTGACTGCTGTCAAGTGACATTCCTTAGGATTTGATTGATACCTGGAGCATAGACCAACAACAAACACAATGTCGGGCCTGCTTGCCGTAAGGTAAAGCAAACATCCGACCATGCCTCTAGACTTAGTTTGATCGTATTTTGTACCTAATTCATCATTGTGGATTTTAGTGATCTGATGCATATGCGTGGGAAGCACCTTCGAATCGGTCATTCCAAATTTCTCTAGCAATTCCTTTGTGTACTTAGTTTGGGATATGAAGAATCCCGTATCGAATTGCTTTATTTTTTAATCCAAGAAAGTAGTTGGGTCTACCATGAGACTCATCTCAAATTGTAGTTGCATGGACATAGAGAAATTCTCAATCAGATTGATGTTAGTACTACAAAAGATAACGTCATCAACGTAGATTTGGACTAACAACATGTGCCCTTCATATTTGATCAACAATGTATTATCTATAATTCTTGTTGTGAATTCCATGTCTATCAAATATTTGGTAAGTCTTTCGTACCATGCCCTATGAGCCGTTTCAAACCATACAGACTTTAGTCAGTTTTAAAACATGATTTGAAAATTCCTCTTCAATAAAGACGGGAGGTTGTTCAACGTAAACTTCTTCATTTATAAAACCATTCAAAAATGCACTTTTTACGTCCATTTGAAAATTTGAATCTTTTAAAAGATGCATATGCAAGTAATATACGTATGGATTCAAGTTTATCTACGGGAGCAAAGATTTCCTCGAAATCAATATCTTCTTCTTTGGAATAACCCTTTGCGACTAACCTTGTCTTGTTTACGGTTACTTTTCCTTGCTCATCAGGTTGTTGCGGAACACTCACTTGGTTCCTATGATTGATTTTTCACCGAGTCTTTCAACAAACATCCACACTTGACTCTTTTCGAACTGTGATAGTTCTTCATTCATGGCTTTTACCCACGACTCATCATCTAGAGTTTCGTGGACAGTTTTTGGTTCTATCATAGGCAACAGTGCATCATGGTATTTCATCAGGTCTTGATTTCTTGCAATTGCTCTTGTCTTGATTCCAGAAGTAATATTCCCTATGACTTGATCTGTAGGATGACTGGAAGCATGTTTGAATTTTCTACGTTGATGCTCATCTGAAGCCTTTGATTCCAGTATATCAATGTTTTCTTCCTGTGAAACCTTTTCATCTTTCTCAATGTCGTGTGTACCTGCAGGAGATAACATTATACCTTCCTCACTAGCATCAGTGGGAGGAAATTCATCAAACGTTACATGCATTGATTCTTGTACTGTCTTTCTTCCTTTTATTAAACACCCGATAGGCTTTGGAATGACGACTATATCCAAGGAATATCTCTTCATCCACCTTGGAATCAAATTTCCCTCGTTTATCCATATCATTTAAGATAAAACACTTGCAGCCAAATACATTAAAGTATTCTATATTTGGAGTTTTATCATTCGATAGCTCATAAGGAGTTTTCTTTATAATGGGTCTAAGGAAAATGCTATTTGACACATAACATGTTGTGCTAACGAATTCGGCTGGGAGTATCATACTCACTTAGCATAGATCTAGCTATTTCTTGTAGCACTATGTTTTTCCTCTCAACTACTCCATTCTGTTGAGGTGTTATAGGAGCTGAAAAGTTATAAATGTATCCATGTACGTCGCAAAAGGATGCAAACGACATACTATAGAATTCTAAACCATTATGACTTCGTATCCCACATCGCCCATTCGGCTGGGATTACAAACGCATACTTTTTACCTCGTAGTGACATGACCTGCACCGGACCAAAATGGTCGATATGTAGTAGTTCCAGTGGTCTAGTGGTGGATATCACATTCTTAACTTTGAAAGAAGTCTTGGTTTGTTTCCCCATTTGGTTGACCTTACAAGTTATGTCTTTGTTAAACTTTATATAAGGGATACATCGTACCGATTCCTTACTTGATATGTGAGATATCAATTCCATGTTTGCATGTACAAGGCGTATGTGCCATAACCATGTGATATCCCGCGTGACTGCTAGACACTTTACATTTTGGTTAGAGATAACATTAAGAGTTATGCAATATATGTTGCCATGCTTAGATGCGTAAAATATAACTTCATCATCCTTTTTTACTTGGCACTTATTATTTACAAACGTTGTCGTATGACCTTTATCGCATAATTAGCGTATGCTTATTAAATTATGTTCTAGATCTTTAATGTACCATACGTTATCTATAGTAGTATTTAAATTGTTACCGACAATGCCTACTCCAATGATTTTGACTTTTGTGTTGTCCGCTTATGAGACGTATCCTCTATCACTCGTTAGTGATATCACCTGTCATGTGGTGGGAACACCCGCTATCAAGATACCATTCTTGCTATAATTTCTCCTTTGTGCTTGTACAAATAAGTAATCTTTTGAGGTACCCAATTTCTGTTGGGTCCTAGCATGCTAATTGAAAGTAACTTGTGTTAACAGGTCATATATCATTTGTCGTAGAGTGTGACCTCTTATTTTGGTCAGTTCTAGCAGTAGAATTATCAGGGAATTTCTTAGGTCTCCACTTCTTAAAAAACAGTTATAAGAATAATGACCAATTCTTCCACAAGAAAAGCATTTAAATTTTGATACAGACTTTACAACACATTTTTCTTCTACGAAATATCCTATCCCTGTTCTACCACCATTCCTAGGGATATTCAGTAACATATATAGTGTTTGTTTTCCTTCTAGAAGTCTGTCAACATTATGCTTCTCTTTATCTAGGGATTTCTAAGTGCGACGATATCTCTAGATAAATCGTTTCTTCTCAAGTCCCTACAGTTGCATGAAACTTCCTTAGACTTCGCACTATCTATCTCCGTTCGTAAGCATAAAAATTTCTAGGTCAGCTTGATGTTTCTCCCTTGCTAAATCACCTCGTTGTTTAATCAGCTTCCTAGTGAGCGACTTACGCGATTTAATCTTCCTTTCTGCATTTTGAATTATTTCACATAATTCTTCCTTACTTTCTTTTATATCAAAGACAGATGAGACGCTTTAATGAGAGTTATCCATATGAGCATATATTAGAATTGTTTTATTGTGTTCAATTAATTATGTTATCTTAGTCTTGTAGTTTGATTAAGTGAACTAGGCTTTATTTTGTAAAGTTTAGTGATGTACTTAATGTAACTGGGCTAGTTAGGGCCAAGTATTACATACCAAAATGTGGTATAAATACTAAAATACTAAAAATACTAAAATCCTAAAACACACTTTAGTGTGTCATGTGTGTGAAGCATAATTAAGAAATATATTTTGAGAGCTAAAAGAGCCGTCCGACCTCTCGCTCAAGAACACGCACTTATGCACTCCACGAATCTCTTATTCTTCCGATTTAACCGTGGAAAAACCGCTTTAAATCTCGTTTAGTTGGATATTCTAGGATCTACAATTGGTATCAGAGGCAAACGCGCTCAGATTTGAGTAAAAATTTTCGATATTATTTTAGTTGGTGTTCTTCGCGTTCTTCAAAAAAAATTCAACAATTTTGTTATGTTTTGGTTTTTTGATGTTGATTGACTGTTTAGGTATTAAGATATTAGTGTTCGCATCCTTACACTACGAAAATTTTTCGCATTCATTATAAAAAATTAATTTTTGGAATCCAAAACATTAATTTGTTGGCACATTCTAGAAAAGTTTGGAAAATTTTTGAAGTTTTTGACCAAAATTTTTCGTTACACCTAAAAACTTTTCGGTACCTAAAATTTTCGAAATGTCACAATATTTCTTGATAAACAAAACTTTCGACGCTGAAATTTTTAGCCATTTTTTATTTCACAATATTTTATTGGCACATTATAGAAAAAGCTTTTGGTAAAAATTTTCGAATTTTTTGACATCACTTTAAAACTTTTCGGTGTACACCAAAAGCTTTTTGACACTTAAAATTTTCGAAACTTCACAATATTGACGAAATATCAAAACCTTTTGGCACATGATTTTTCAAAAGCTAAAGTTTTCTCATCTACATAACGTGTTTATGATCGTGTATCAAACTAAATTTTTTTAAAGAAATTTAAAAAATGTTATGGACTTCAACGCAACGACTTCTGCCTCGGCTGAAAAATAAAATTCCTCTATAGATCTCGAAAAGACTATAAAGGAGATATAATTAGGTTAGAAACTGAAGAGACATTAGAATTGTGCTATGTTATTTTGTTATCCTTGTAATTAGGGGCGTAATTAGTAGTTTTGATAGTGTAGGACTAAATAGTAAATATATCATGTAAATAGGTATAAATACAATGTACACTATCAAAATCGAAATACAAGTTCATTTTTGAAAAAAATACAAGCATTAAATTCACATTCTAAAAGAGAGAATAGCTATCGAGAAACACTCTCTCTCAAGATCTCCAAAAAGATATTCGACCGAAGGTATTTTGTAAGATTAATCATTCGAATATCTAGAATTCGTGCTTAGACCGATCGGTAGTTGATATATGAGACCTAACAATTGGTATCAGAGCAGGTTGTGTTTGCTCTTGGATTGAATTCGCGATTATAAGATCAAAATAATTTTCCAGATTTTTCGATCGAAAAACTCACGTGAAATAGATTTTGATCAATGTGCTTAATGTTTGCAAATTTTATTGATGATCTTGATGATTAAGTGATAGATTATATGTTAGGAATGATTACGCATTGATTTCAATCTTGAAGGCTGCTCTTCGATCATTTTTTGATCGAAAAACTTGGCTCGAAAAATATTTTTCGAATAAGTTTTGCAACCGAGAAATTTTTCGATGACAAACACTGTTCTCGTGTGTTTTACTCAAATATAAGATTCGAAAAATATTATTTTGATAATTAGTTTTTCGATTCATATATAAATATCTTTTTCGAGCGTAATAAAGAGTATTATTTTTTTCGACGGATACTGTTTTCGCTAAATAAATATCTAATTTTCACACGAAAAACTTGTAATAGTAAAACAAGTTTTTCGATCACAAGATTTTCGATCATTTAAATTTTCGAGTCAAAATTTAGCGAATATATATTTCGATCGAATAATACACACTCGAAAAACTTTTAATCAACAATTTGAGACAAACTTCACGAAATTTTTCGATCACTCTTAATTTTTCGATTACAAATTTTTCGATAACGGTTTTTGCGATCAACAATTATTCGACAAACTATATTTCGATAGGATATTTATTTTGCAAAACTATTACGTTCGAAAAATAATTTTCGATAAATACCACGAAAAACTTATACGATCGAAAATCCTTTTCGATTAAAGGTTCGAAAATTTTTAAATCGAAAACTTTATTGCTCGAAAAGTTTTTCGACCACTGCTCAAATACACACACACATTTTACACTATTTTGAAAAAATCAAAATTCCTACTTTTCAAAACAGTCGAAAAAATATTTGTCTCCGAATTATCTTATCTGATACTCAAAATTTTCGATCTTAAAATCAAAATTCTTTAGCAAAACTTTGGAAGTATCAATTATCCGATCAAATATTTTTCAATATCAAAACAATTTCTCTTTAACAACCAAAAATAGGTACGAAAGGGAAATTGCTTAAAGTACGAAACAAACATTACTAACGAAGTTTGTCACTTGTAAAGCACTTTTATCATTTTGATTCCAAACTTTCACGAAGATCCTACCAATCAACTACAAATGGATACTTATTCACTCGGAAACGACGTCCTCCCTCCAATTCTACGAAGAGACGAATACACCGTATGGAGAAGTCGATTCGTGAACTTCTTGGAAACAAAAGAGCAAGCTACAAATTTGATAGCTTCTCTTCAAGAAGGTCCCGTTCAATTTTGGCTCATCCAAGAAAGCAATGCCACCAATAGTCCTCTCATTCCCGCAACTACAATACTCAAAATACCTAGTGAATACACTGAGGGGGAGCGATTAAGAGCAAAACCGGATTTAGGAGCCAAAACTGTCCTAATGCAAGGAATTCATAACGACATCTATATTCAAATAGATAGTCTATCTAGTGCAAAAGCTATGTGGGATGAACTCCACAAAATGATGCAAAGAACCGAAGTCGGAGTCAAAGCCAAGAAAGCCAATATTCTCACGGCTTACGACTCATTCAAAGCAAAGTCGGATCTTCTCTTCAACCGGAGTGGAAGAAAATATCCATGCAAATCCGTCAAAACAAGGATTTAGACGAAATGGGTATCCACGCGGTCTTTGATAATCTCGCTCAACACGAAGAAGATTTAAGCGAGATACAAAAAGAACTTAAGGGCAAGCAGATCAAAGACTCTATAGCTTTAGTCTCTGAAAGAAAAACGAGTCGATCTCGCAAGCATCAAGTTGTCAAGTTCTTCAGAAGATGAAGATGATTCCGCATCGGACTCTGAGCCAGACATGAAGGAGTTCAAGAAACAATTGGCTCTCATTACTAAGATGATGAGCAAAAAGTTTTATAAAAAGAAATCATCCTCTTCGGCAAATAGACTTTGGACATCAAGCTCCAAGCACAAGGAAAGACCGGCCGAGTCATCAGAATCTAAAAACGCCAAAGAACCACAAAAGTGCTATAATTGTGGTAAGATAGGGCACTTCGCCAGAGAATGCAAACTTCCCAAGAAAAAGGACGCCAACTACTAATTCAAAAAATTCCAACTAACTAAAGCAAAAGATGCTGGAGTAACTTTGATGGCGGAACAAGAGCATTGGCTCGAATATACCACAGATTCTGAAGACGAAAATCTTGTTCTAATGGCGTACCTTGACGACGCCTCAAACGATAATTCATCAAGGAGGTCAGATGATGAAGAAAAAACATCCACATCATCACAAGAGGTAACGATGCCCAACTCTACATTATTAAACATGTTAGAATGTTTACAAATTAAGTATTCTAACATGAAGAATGAGCGGGAGAGCAAAAAGGAATTAGAAGAAAGACTTGCCCTTAGTGAAAATTTTCAAAAGCAATTAGATAGAACAATTCACTTAGATATTCTCTTATCTAATGCTAAAGAAACCATAACTAGTCTTGAATCTAGGATAGCTACCTCTGAAATAAAAATAAATGACCTTAGTAAGACTCCTAACGATTGTCAGAGAGACTTAGAAATTTCGAGAAATAATTTTAAGGACATCTCTGATGAACGTAAGAAGCTTTACTCTAGGATTAAAACTTTAGACGATCTTCTAACAAAAAGGGGGCAAACGAATCAGACTATATTTCTAAAACAACCTCTTGATATAGAATTTTATAATCCTAAAGAAGGTTAAGGTTTTAACAATCTCTGTAACTTAACAAGGGTCAATGTCAAACAATTATATGATATCAAGTATATGGGATTAGGATTAACTTCTCTAATGGCCTTTACTAACTCTTCTGAAATAAATGCCTTAGAAGAATCTAAACAAAAAGTCACTAATAGGACTGATATCCCATTTGATTACACCGAATTGAATAATAGTTACAAGACACGGGAAATTAACTTGTCTAGTAACTATAATTCAATATATCCTTTAGAAGATTTTCTTAAAGTTCAGGAAGAAAATTATAATCATTTTCAAAATTGTACTTTATGTTATATACCTACTATTATTAAGAAAAGAGCTGATTTAAACACTTCCTTAGAAACAGAAAGAAAGAATTTCAAAGTTGAAAAGAATGAGCTTTTATTGGAGAGTGCCTAGGATAGAATTTCAAAAGAAAAGTGATAGAAAAGATTTATTTTCTCTGTATCAAAAACTATGGACACTCGTAAGAAGACATCCGTTTCTAATTTTAATGTTGTTGCTTCTACATATGAGTTAAAGCCTATTAATTTTGAAAGCACAAATTGAAATCGGCTCTACTTCTAAAAACATAATTCATCATTCTAAGACAAATGCAAATCGTACGTCTCGAAGGAAACAAGATCTGGCTATAAAGAAAGCTTATAGCTCGATACATTCTTGTCCTCATTTAAGGTATCCGGTCAAAGTACACTCAATCAAACACCTTAAGAGACTACCTAGAGAAAAGATTTTCTCATGCACTAACTAATAAGACATTTGTTCGTGCTGAAATTAACCTCCCATGTAAGGTTCAACCTCAATGGGTTCCCAAGACACCATCTAGGCCAACGCAAGCCCAAAAGGCCAAGTTGCCTAATGAGGTACCACTTAAACCAACTAATTCCAAGTTGGTTTGGGTACATAAAAACATAAATGGTTTAGGAACCAAAAATGAACAAACCTTACCTACCCAATCTGCTAATCCGAGAGGACCCATTACTAAGTGGGTACCTAAGTCTCTCTAAAATTTTACTGTGCAGATCCATCATGTGTGGTATTTAGATTCTGGTTGCTCCACATACATGACGGGAAATCAAGAAGTGTTGAGCAACTACCAAGACCGTTACAACGAAAAAGTCAGATTCGGTAACAACGATTCAGCTCCTATACTATGATTTGGAGATATTCTACTGCAGAATCTGACGATCAAAGATGTCACTTACGTCCAAGGTCTTAAACACAATTTGTTTAGCATAGGACAATTCTGCGACAAAGGATTTCAAGTGGTGTTTCTAGCTGATCAGTGCAGAATTTTAAATAGTCGGAATCAAGAACTTCTAACAGGATCACGAAGATCAAATCTATACACCATCAATCTGACAACAATTCGACCTTCAACAGCTGTTTGCCTCATCTCACAGACTACAATCAAGAGGAACAGCTTATGGCATCAACGCTTGTCTCATCTAAATCTCAAAGGTCTTCACAAACTCTCAATCAAAAAGTTGGTACACGGTCTACCAACTATTTCCATACATCAAAAGCATACTTGTTCGGCTTGTCAAATGGGAAATAAGTGAGCATCACACAAAGTCAAGCAAGTTGCTTCTACCTCTCGACCCTTGGAATTACTTCACATGGACCTTTGTGGACAAATGCGTACACAAAGTATCAACGGTTGTAAATATGTGTTAGTAATTATCGACGATTATTCTCGCTACACATGGACAAGATATCTCCGAACAAAAGATGAGACTGGAGACTTGATAATTAGTTTTGTGAAAACGACTCAGAATCTCCTATAAAAGAAAATCCAAGTAATCCGGACTGATAACGGAACTGAATTCAAGAATCAATGTCTCAACAATTATTATCAGTCACTTGGAATTATTTAACAATTTTCAGCCGCTAAAACGCCTCAACAGAATGGCGTCGTAGAACGGAAGAACAGACACTTTTTGAAGCTGCAAGAACAATGTTGATCCATTCCGGTCTCCCTCACTTTCTATGGGCTGAATCAGTGAGTACCGCGTGTTTTACGCAAAATCAAACGATTATTCACAAACGCTTTGAAAAGACGCCGTATGAGATAATTAATCAAATGATTCCAAATATCTCATTCTTTAAAATATTCGGGTGCAAATGTTTTGTGGCCAACGATCGAGAGCATCGAAGCAAGTTCGACCCTAAAGTATTTGAAGTAGTCGTCGTTGGATATTCATCCACTTCTAAAGCATACCACGTCTATATCAAGTCTTCACGTACTATCTTAGAAAGCTACAACGTCACTTTTCAAGAAGTGACTGATTTGGCTTCTGAACAAAACAGTTCAGAACCCGAGCTTATAGGCGTGTTGACACAAAGTCAACAACTTTCGAAAACTTCTACCTCAAAGTCAAGAGAAGCAATTCCCGCTGACCTAGAAGATTTGGTTTTTCTATTTGAACATTTTTATCGGAACAAGTCTCAAATGCCTGCTTCGTCTCATTCTATACCAAGCAGTGCTCATTCTCCCTCTACGGAAGAAATTCAAATGAGACTCCTAATCCTGAACGACAATACGGATTCTCCTACTTCTGAATCTTCAACTAGTGTTGCAGCTCCTACCAATGCAGATTAGGAAATTCCTTCCAATTCAACCTCAGAATTGAATTTTCCAACTACGAATGATCAGTCCATCAATTCAGGATGTCTCGATCTACAAATCAACGAAGGATCTACTTCGATTCTTCCTCATGAAGACATATGGACTCGACATCCTATTGACCAAATAATCGGTGATCCTTCAACTGGAGTACGCACTAGGACGTCTACACAAAGCGGATTATTAGCATGCTTCATAAGCCAAAACGAACCAATCAAGGTAGTCGAAACCCTTAAAGACCCGGATTGGGTAATCGCGATGCAAGATGAACTCAATCAATTCGAGCGTCTACGAGTTTGGACATTAGTTCCTCGACCGCAAGGCAAAATAATTAGAACTAAATGGGTTTTCAAGAATAACAAGAACGAGAACAGTGAAGAAATCAGGAATAAAGCACGACTCGTAGCCAAGGGGTACAATCAACAAGAAGGAATTGACTACGATGAGACGTATGCTCCGGTTGCACGTATCGAAGCAATTCGACTATTTCTCGCATACGCGGCTCATCAAGACTTCAAAGTCTATCAAATGGATGTTAAAACCGCCTTTCTCAACGGTACATTAAAAGAAGAAGTCTACGTCGCTCAACCCGACGGGTTCGTGCACGAAAATCATACCGATTATGTCTATCGATTGGACAAAGCTCTCTATGGACTAAAACACGCCCCTCGTGCTTGGTATGATGTCCTAAGCGAATTTTTAGTCAAGTCCAACTTCATACGAGGCACCATCGATACGACACTCTTCATCACAAGACAAGGCAAAGACCTGATGATCGTTCAAGTTTACATTGATGACATCATCTTCGGCTCGACGAATGAACGTCTCTATCAGAAATTTGGTGAACTCATGAAGACCAAATTCGAGATGAGCTTAATGGGAGAACTCCAATTATTTCTTGGACTACAAGTAAAGCAACTCGAAGATGGAATCTTCATCAGTCAAACCAAATATATCTGAGATATTCTGAAGAGATTTAATCAAGACAAGAGCACACCGATGAATACTCCCATATCAACAAACTGCAAATTGGATGTTGATCCGTCTGGCAAGGCAGTCAACATCACAACCTATCGAAGCATTATCGGATCTGTTCTCTACTTGACGTCTAGCCGACCCGACATCATATTCGCCACTTGTCTCTGTGCTCGTTTTCAAGCTGACCTAAAGGAGTCTCACATGCATGCAGTCAAGCGAATTCTACGCTATCTCAAAGGAACTCCCAACTTATGGCTATGGTATCCTAAAGATAATGTTTTCGATTAATTGGCTATACTGACGCTGATTATTTAGGTTGTCGAATGGACAGAAAAAGCATGTCTGGAGGAGCACAATTTTTAGGCGAAAAGTTGGCCTGCTGGTCCTCAAAGAAGCAAAATTGCGTGTCAACCTCGACGGCCGAGGCGGAGTACGTCGCGGCTGCCAGGTGGCTCGCAAGTTCTATGGATGTGGACACAACTACGCGCTTACGGGTTTTAATTTAATAACATTCCCATTTACAGTGATTCTCAAAGTGCTATTGCCACAACTTGCAATCTTGTTCACCATTCACGCACGGAGCACATAGATATTCGCTATCATTTTGTAAAAGATCATGTAGAAAAAGACACTATAGATATGTATTTTGTAAAAATGGAGTTTCAACTTGCCGACTTATTCACTAAGGCATTGGATGGAAAACGATTCCAATTCCTTATTGCTAAGTTAGGCATGTTGAATCTCAATCTTACTTGAAAAGTGTTTTACATGCTATATTATGCTTCTATGTGATATTCTATGTGCTTCTTGATATTCTTTGATTATCTTGCGTGACTCTATCCTTCAAATTTTTTTACACAGAAAAATAAAAATAAAATACTATATAAATATAATACTAATAAAATTAAAAAATGGGGGTGACGATAATTTTGCCTATTTTGAAATACTCGCAAAAATATTTCTTTGATATATGATTAAATACTTTGTCTAAAAATTTATGTTACTTTCTCTTATTCAAAGAGCCTAGTTTGTTTCACTAGCCAAAAAACCACATCATATATGTGAGAATTTGAGCCTCAATATTTTTATTCTTGAGTGTGTCACACTTCAAATGACTACCTTTTGTTTGTACTTCATAGCTTCATTCTTACTTTTGTGTTAGTCTGTCATGAAAATGATAAGGGCAAATTAGGACATTCCTCACTAGACCCATATTATAAACCATTTACTTTTACCTCTAGATATCCTTTTTGAGCCTTCTTCGACATTATTTTTCTTATGAAATCCGATCAAGCCTTCAACATTATTCCTAAGTTTTGGTGTTGCTCAATCAAGAAAAAGAGGGGGAGAAAAAGAGATACAAGTCTCAATCATTATAGAAGAGAAACACGGATCTCGCTGTGAACTTCTCCAAGATAATCTCGTATATTCCTAGAAGAGAACCACCTCGAAGTGAACTTCTCCAACGATAATCTAGATCTTATAAATAGAGAAAACGAGAAGAGAAGCACAGCCTTGGGTTTGAATTCCATAACTGTGGAACCTTCGAAATGAACACGGTCTCGGCCCAAAAAGAAGATCTCATCTCTCAAAGCTTTGTAAAGAAGGCAAGACTCATCTTGAGCAAGCACAGAAGAAAAGAAAAGCTAAAGGATCAGAAATGAATTTCAAAAAGGGCCCCAGGAATTGAAGAATTTTTAAGCTCACTAATCCTCAAAACTATCTTACCCTTTTAGTCAGAGCCTAAAAATAATCCCTTCAAAGTCCCGTTGATTCAAAATGATGAACTTTCACTTATTAAGTTGATTAAATATGCTACGATAACAAATTAATTGATATAATTTTGTCGTGATGATATGAGTATATATCTACTAAATATTTCCATGATAAAAATAAATTGAGTGCTATGAGCGAAACTTGTGAGAGTTGTCAAAATGATTCATACTATGATCTTAGAATATTAGTTTAGTTACATGATTTGACGACAAATTATTATTTTATATGTCGTGAGTAATTTTTGCGTGATAATGTTCAAAATGTCCAATCTGACCTCAAAACAAAATTTTTATAATAAATTTTTTTTTTCTTACTGAAAATATTGTTCGCACATCTTAAATGCATTAATACATGCATTGGTTCAGAAATGATAAAATCCGAAATTTATTTTGAAAAACGCAAAATTTTAATGAATCTATGCTGAATTGCTTAAAATGCGTTACTTGTACTTAAATAGTAAATTTTCATATGTCAAATTGTACTAAATATGTGCTTTGATGCCGAAAAGTTAAAAACATGCAATTGTTGAGGGGGAGTTTTACATGAGAATATGTTCTTATCTCCTATATGATTTATTGTAAAACATGACTTCTAATATTTTTCTTAAGCATCACAGAAAATTTCGAGCTCATCCGAGGAGTCAAATGTTGAATTTCATCAACATTATGAGATAATTTCATTTCTTTCACAAATACAGGGAGTATTATGCAATTTATTTTTGGGTTAATCCATAAAAGAATAAATTTTTGTTTAATCATACCTGAATTTTAACTAAAGCCCAAATTTTTTTACGGCCCAACGTATTTTTTTACCTTACCCGATCGTAAAGTATTAATACCACTTTATTGATCGAAAAACTCCCTCACACGCAACTTCTCTCCATCGAAAAACTTTTCGACTTCCAAACACTCTTCGAACTCTCTTCGGCGATTTCACCAAAACTTCACTTATCTCAGTGATTTTCTTTCTAAACTCGCCGATTTCGAAGGTAGAAACACGTTTCGAATCACTTTCCGGTCAAACATACACGATTCGCAAACAGTTTCTCAAAATCATTTGAAGAAATTTCATTTTTATACTTTTTCGACTAAAAACGATTTTAAACTCTCAAATAAACGTGTTTAAACTCGCCTGTAAGGGTTAAAATCATGATATTTGGATTCTCAACTGTTTTCTGAACTTTCCGAATCCAAATTAACTCATGATTTACCTAGAAATAGAAATTTACGTGTTACGCATTTACTATTTGATTTGAAAATTTTTCGATTGAAAAAGTTCTTATCGCAAACAGTGTCGTCGAAAAACTTTTGTTTTCGTTAAGTTTTATTCGATCGCAAAACTCAGCGTCGAAAACCTTTTGTTTTCGATATATTTTAATTCGATCATAAAACTTCGCGGCGAAAACTTACCTTTTCGATTAAATTTTATTCGTCGCAAAAATAAGCGGCGAAAACTTTAAGTTTTTCGATATTCTTTTATTCGATCGCAAAACTACGCGGCGAAAAACTATTGTTTTCGATAACATTTTGTTCGATCGTAAAAGTCATCGGCGAAAAACTTGACTTATTCGACACATTTTTATTCGATTTAACGATTGAATAAATTGTCACTCGAATAAAACACGCTTAAAAGACTTAGAAAAATTTTCAAGTTTTTCTCTAAGACTTAGAAAATTTTCGATCGCAAAAATTAACGTTCGAATAAATTCCCGATCGAATAAAAATACGCTTACGAGACTTAGTGAACTTTGCAATTTTTTCACCAAGTCTTTCGCAAATAAACCTTAACACTTAGAAATTTTTTTCTAAGTACACATTTAATTCGATCAATTCGTATATGAATATTTTATCTAATGAAGTTTATTTCATTCTTTGCAGATATGACACATCAAGAATATTCTCATATATGTCCCTCTGATAGTTGGTTGTCGGTCCACGACAACAACTATCAATTGGATCTCTCCACATTTCGATGTTCGGATGACGTAATAATTTCCATTCTAAAGGGACATCCACTATGGCCAGCTTTGGCGATGACGGCCTCAGTCCAAATGGTCTACCTCGAGCAATTCTGAAAGTGTATGACGAGCCACATCGTTGGGGATGAAGTGCAGTATACAACGAAGATCAATACAAGACACGTCATCCTGGACAAAAATCTAATGGCCATGGTGCTCGATCTTCCGCACTACGAAAAATATGATCAACTTCCAACGGACGCGGAGATCGTGGAAGATATGCTCCGGATGGGATACAAGCCCTCGCTGACCAAACTGGCGATTTTCAAGACAGCGGGATCCCACATCCGTGGAGGACCTTGTTCGGCATAATCAATAAATGTCTCTCCCCAAAACACTCCGGCTTCGACAAGGCGAATGGGAATATCCTTCGCATCTTCCATGGAGTAGTTTTCTCAAAGAAATACGACGTGGCCCAGCTGATATGGAATGATCTAGCAGACCAGATACGTCAAAGAAAGACCAAGTCGAAGGCGAAGTCCTCCCATACGTGCGGTGGTTCCCGGTTCTGATTTCGCATTTCATGGACGTTCATCCAGAAATCTCGAGACTACCACCGGTTGGAGGATACATCCCACCTCGCCTTTGCTTCTTTCACAACCCGAAGGCAGCCGACGTAGCGCTCCAACCGATGTTGATCCCATTGGAGCTGCTCAGACTAGCTGATCCAACGGACGAGGCCTACCAAGACTACTGTCAAAATAACTCCATCACGGAGGAGATGGTACGGGCCTTGGATCAAGCTCCGGCGCCTTCTCAAAGGGAATCTCTAGTGGAAATAACCGAGCTTGAAGCCACGGCTCAGGAGACAGAGACACCAGCCGTCGAGCCCAAAGTTGTTCCTCACGATGTATCTCCGGAGGCCACATAATCGGATGAAGAATACAGACTTCAAAGAAGGGGCTCTCGCCGACAGCAAATCTCGCCCCGTCTGTGTCCCCTTCAGTACTACCGGCTTCGGTAACAACTCCTCCACCACCAACGGATCAGCCGACCGTACAGATTCAATCTGAGTCTGTTTCAACACCCTTATAGGTGATACCTACTGTATCATCTCAAGGATTGGGTGGAAGCCCTATTGGACCCCGATATCTTCTGAGCAAACAATAGGCCAATCCACTGAAGTGGTGACTTCAGGGTTGATAACGGATGTCCCCGGACGTTCCGGAATCTCAAGACCTGTTCAAGGCTGATCAGAAACCTTTTTCGATTTTGTGACAGTGGAGCGCCTCCCTGGCCCCACTCCACCGATGATCATGACGGAGCAACGCTTACAAGAAGCACTCTCACAGCCATTTCTTCTCTCGAAGATCGCCTGATGGACAGAATGCTCCAAGCCATTGAGACCTCCCGAAGGGATACCGGATAAAGCACCGGTCTCCGCGGCCGCTCTATCAGAAGCTCAAACCCCCCCACACCCCCCCTCCCCCGTCTCCTCACCACCCCAACCTCACCTACTCCTCGCCTTAGAGACGAGGACCCCCGCTGAGGAGTCTCTACAAAAGGCTGATAGATGAACCCGACCCGCCCGTTCAAACAAGGTGCCGAGAAGAAAGCTCCCGCACCAAAAGAAGACATGACGATCCCGATGATCCGAATCGTCATGAGGGGGAGAAAATGCAAAAAAACACACGAAGCGGCCGTGGTTTGAGTCGAGAGCAAACAACAAAGACTCAAGAAGCTGGAGGATCATCCTCAAACCCACCAATCACACAACCCACAACCCGCCAACAAACAACTACATCTCCCATAATATCCCACACACTACCTCCTCTCCTACAAATCCAAATCCAATCCCGACTTCTAACTTCCTCCAAGGCCAACCAGAACCAATTGTCTACAATACATATCTGATCGTAGACGATTATATCTTAAACAAGAAGTGGATGACGCAATGGGAACCAGAGGAAGCTGCTCAAGCTCGACTCTCCAACGTCAGATACTTCTTACAACAAGCTTCGGTGGACTTGGTGCTGCTTGAAGATGAAGAACTTCAAGAAGGCGAGAACTACAATTCTGCTCTCCCAGAACTACCAGAAATGATCAGGCACAGAGTCGACTCTCCTCCCCGCTTATCAAAATGGACAGTCAGAGTCGAGACGCAGTGGGAGAATATCATAATTGAAGTCCGTTCATTGAAGATGTTAGAAAGTAGGTATGGAGGGCTCATAACCGGATAAAGAAGCTCAACGAACTAAATCTACGGGATATTTCACATTGGGAAGATATGAAGAAAATTTAGCACATCTTCATGCTCAACTATCTTGGTCCAGATCGAAGTGGCATCCCAACGGATCAACTGAAGAAAAACTTCAGGGACAAGCCACCGATCAACCATCTCGTGGGGGTTTCGCATTCGATTTGAAGCTTCCCTACCCCAATCGAGCACATTGAGCGAGCGGACAGCAACCGCACTCGAGAAGAGATAGATGAGAGCTATCTCTCCTTCCTTCCACCGGATGAGGTCTACCGTCTATATCAGATGTACAAGAGAAAATATTAGATGCCCTCCGGATACATCAAGACTGAAGGACTCGAGGGATTGAAAAGATTCATGGTGCGGCAGATCAAGTATCACACCGCACACGACCTTCAAATTGCTATAGAGAATAATATGAAGAAGGTTAACATGGAGTCTCCGCTCATGAAAGGCTTCCCACTCAACGATTTTCCCGAGAATTACATATTCAAGAAATCTGGCCTTGCCATAACTTATCGGAATCCAATCATTGGAAAGATGAGAGATATGATGAAATCAGAAATCCACAAGTTCTGTGACGGGACATTGAAGCCAGTGAGGAAGAACATCCAGAAAAGATTGGGAGAGATCACTGAAGAGACGATCTTCGAGGATCTTGGTGAAGAAGATGGCCCACACTTAACTGAGCTTCCGGATGCGATTAATGAGAGGTTGGAGCTGAGGAATGTTGTCAGACGTTACGAGACAGTATTGGGATTACGGAAATTATTCTACGCCCGACAAGGATAAATGGAGCTGAAACGAAGACAAACACAAAGGGGGAGATTGAAGAGACATTAGAATTGTGCTTTGTTATTTTGTTATCCTTGCAATTATGGGCGTAATTAGTAGTTTTGATATTGTAAGACTAAATAGTAAATATACCATGTAAATAGGTACAAATACAATGTACACTATCAAAATCGAAATACAAGTTCATTTTCGAAAAAATACAAGCATTGAATTCACATTCTAAAAGAGAGAATAGCTTTCGAGAAACACTATCTCTCAATATATCCAAAGAAGATATTCGACCGAAGGTATTTTGTAAGATTTATCATTCGATCGGTAGTTCATATATGAGGACCTAACAGAAACTAATCATCAAGCTTTAATTAGAACCCTAAGAGAAAAAGGCAGCCTCATGTGTCAGTTAGAAGCGGCACAAGACAGAGTTACAAGTCGTGATGCTCAGATTGAAAAATTCAAAGCACAAATTCACGAACTCATAACTAGCACGAAGTCATGTGAACTTGAGCGGAATACAAATCTGAGTTTTCTTTCTAAGGAACGCATTAAATTGTACTCTCAAATTCAAATGGTAGATAACAACATTGCAGAGAAGGGTCAAGGAGACCAAAGTTCCTCTAAAAACATCACGTCCAAAGGGAAAGAAAATAATTTACATTCTAATAAATCTCTCTCTTATTGAGAATTCTAGAGGTTGCTAGTAAAATTGCAGAATTGAACGCAACAATGGAATCAGAAAGAGTAGGTTTCCGAGCTGAAAAGGAAAAGCTTTTAAAGGATATGTCTGATCTAAAAAATTCCTCATCCCTACCTGTCTGAAATTATCTTTCTATAGAAATACCTTCTTTTAAGCAGGATATGAGAACATAAACGGATGCCTTTGTTCCCAAAGCTAAAAAGGCTTTTAATAATAATTCTAAGTCAACGGTGACGAAAGATCAAAATGCGAATACGCATTCTAGGTCACTTTTGACTGGAGCTGAAGTGAAAAGTAAAAGCGGAGAACATAAAAGTGTTAATGAACAAAAGAAGATTAGGAAGGAGAAAGGAAAATCGAGTCTATCTTCCAAAATTAAGGTCGAATATGTTGAAGATTTTCCCTCTCCTACTCCGATCAAAATGCAAGCTCTTAAAGAAGAAGTTTCAAGCTCACGCAAGCGAATTTCTCAAGCTTCCAAAATATCTCATTCTTTAAATAATGATAAAAATATACTTACTTGCCCGTCCAAAAATCGTCACCATTTTAGTAAGCAAAATCCATTAAAAACCATCATTATAAAGTGAATTGCGTGAAGTCTTCTCATAGGAATTTACCTGCTATACATGCTTACAATGCTATAGCTTCGTATTCTTACATAAAATATCTGGCCAAAGTCCATTCGGAAAATCACCTTATGCGACTAGCCAAAGAAAAGATCTTTGAAATAGTAAACCTAGACACACATTAACCCGAGCTGAAACATCTTTTCCATGTCAAATCGATCCCATATAGGTTCCTAAGTCAACAATTAAGTTAGGTAATCCCAAACCAAGTCGGGTACTTATAAGACCGATATAAGATCGATTCGTTAAGGTCAATCTCCACAAGCACCCTCGTAAAATGAATTATCTCCTTTTTAGTGAATTCATCTTTCATGATTGGTTTCCCAAACATTGTTGGCTCAAATTGTGGCATCTGAATTCAAATAGGCACACTCTCAATACCCCATTATATATTAAGTTGGGTATCTTCTGTCCAAGGTGATAGAATAACCGACTTTCTGTCAAAATGGATAATATCCGTTTGCAACTACTTATCACGAGCATCCACAATGTTAAATCTAGATAGGAAGAGGCCACCTCGCACCAGCTACATATTGACGAGACCCAGTTTGCCCCATTGGTGCCTCAGAAAGCCATTCATCGCTCCAAATGGGGTGTTTGCACCCAATACATGACATATCAGTGCCGCTTTCCAATATTCAACCTCCTCTTTTATCCTCTCCATCTCCACAAGCCTTAATTCATGCCCATTATCAGTAATCTGTTTGATGTACTCTAGCCGATTAACCTGAGTTTTTCATTAGATTGACGTTGAAATGCAGCCATGCATTTTGTTTTTTCGGCGATTCTATCTTCTGGCTTGCCCCACCCATCGCCTTATCCGGAGTGGGCCAAGACGCCACATACATCTTTTGTCACCAAGTAGAAAAGAGAAATGTTCCATTGCTCTATTTGAAGACCTATGAATCACATAGTTATGTACCTTGGTATCTGATACCTTGTGTGGGATATTCCGATCGCTCGCTTCACCAATAGTATGCATGCTTACAATGGTAGGGGACGACATTGGTGTCAGGGCCTGGGTCGACCGTTGTTTCGCTACTTTTCTCTTTGTCACCATTGTAGAGAGAGAGGAGAAGAGATACCTCGTTGGAAGTTTGATTTAGGCATATGTTCTTTGCATACAAGTGAATTTTTTTATATCAGATCTTACTAGCTATCGAGGTAAACTTATCACTTTGACATTAACAGCGGAAGCATAACGAAACACATGTAAACGCACGTAGTCCATGTTTCATTTTGTTTAGAGAAGAAGAGTTCATACAGAGACCAAATGTTCAGGATAAATGAAGCTACTATCCATCAAGGACATGTCTGTTAAAACACATACTGGAAATCCTTATAGACAACCCTTGGATGATAAAGTAACTTTCGTGGTACAAGTTTTTGTGATTTCTTTATTGAAAGACCCATCAGTTTTGTAGCAAATCCGTCAATTCAAATTCTTTTGCATTATTTGATCTCAGTGCCTTAATAATAGCTTTAAATCATGTAGCAATCACATTGAAAATATTATGTAATTTGTTCCACTTCATACTTGTGTTCAACCAAGAAAAACCCATGGGAATCAACTATGAACGTCTATAACGGTTACGAAGAATTTGTGGATAGTATATAAAGGAACATTTAAGGGGCGGCCCCAAAAACACGCTATGAATAAGATCAAAGCATGGAAGAACTATATGATTCTTGGGCTTAAAAGGGGAGTGAGTCTCGTTTGTTTTTCGTTCCAACAAATTGGACATAAACTTCACAATGTAAGAGATTCCTCAGACTTGCTACCACTTCACAACAAAACTTTTCAGTACTTTATAGGAAGGATGTTCAAGACTATTGAGCCTATTATTCAAAATCAAACAATAATTCATTGTAGCTTTATTTATTCATTGTACCACCAAAAATGAATGATCCACACCCACTGTGATAGATGTAATAGATGCAAACCACAGTGGTAGATAAGCCACCCTAAACAAGGCCATTAGTGACAGGCTTATGTGAAACCAGAGAGGGTCCTAAAGTGCCTATAAGTTGGGTCAATTCATGTTTCATGGTAGAGCTAAGAATCGAACCCAAGACCTTCGTCTCTTGGGAGAAAAGGTTGTTTTACCATTAGACCAACTCATTATTCACATTCAATGTAGCTTCTACGAAGATAATAAATAATAGAGATCATTACACCAACACCCCCTATGGTATCACTCAATTACACGTACACATCATTTGAATATAGTAATTAATCTTACACACCTTTTAGTTTAATCAACATTTACACTAAGATCCTTTCATCCAATTTTGGACAGTAATTTAATAATTCAGACATCCAAATTTATCATAAGTTGCTATATTTCGTAAAATAAACATGTTTAAGCAGGTTTATATAGAATGCATTAATATTTAAGTGGTCGAAAAATGTATATTTGAGAATATTTTATTAAATCAATATATATGTTATATCATGTAAATTTTTATTTTTCGTTTAAATAAATCATCTTTTATACCCCTTAAATATTCATGTATTATATAAACTAAAGAAGATGTAAATGTAATTCCTATAATCATATGGGGTGTATGTATAATTGAGTAATGCCACATGGGGTGTTGGTGAAATTATCCCATAATAATATAAGTTCACTCGAGATTAAGTATATTACAAAGAAAAGAACAAATTCAGATACATAGTTTAGACCAATTGTGAATTCCCCAAGAAAGCTTACTGATATAGGAAAGAATAACATGTCAGTTGGTAGTCCTTTCTGTAAAGATAGAAAGATATAGCGAGACAACATAAAATAAACTTATCCGGCAACCCATTTCCAAAGGCCACCACCAGCAGAGCGTTGCTGCGTCTCTGCAGAAAGCTCCATATCTCTTTCGTACGCAGACTTATCCGACCTAAGGGATCGAACCTCTTCTTCTAAAGCTGGCAACGACTCAAGGATCTTCTGAAGCGCTTCAATTTGTGCCTGCGATTTTATTTTATTTTATTAACAGCTCGGAATGTTAAAACTATATATAGCAATAAACTATATGCATTGAAGAAAGAAGACCTCCAACTTAGCACATCTTGATCTCTCAGTAGCAACTTGTCCCCTAACTGAATGTAACTCCTGAACCAAACCAATGAATCGGAGAATCCGTCACTGGCAGACCAAGAAAGGAAATGGTCATAAAATAAGTAGATAGACACCTTTGAAAGCTCCTCGTAATTTCCATTGAATTCTTCAAGCTTAGCCTTGAGAGCAGAGTTCTGTTTAGCAGTCTCACTCAGATCAGACTCCAAATCCACTTTCTCTTCTCTGATTGAACTAATTTTGAACGTAAGAGAGGGCTCTGTATCCTCCACCACTTGGTGAATAACCTTGGAATCGTCCCTTTGACTTTTGGTCCACGCATATGCAGCAGTGACAGAAGCAGCCGCTGCTGCTGCTGCAGGTGACTGCAAGATCTTGGGACGCGTTGAGTGTTTCGGTTTCATCCTCATGCAAAATATCTACATGAACAGCAAACCATTAAGACACAATGATTGGTTGTTCAAGATATATTTATTTAGTAATGTTGTTTAATATAGCTAGTCTAGTAATGTGATGATACCTCATTGTAGTACTTGCCATTGTAGCCACCAAATGCGAACAAGAACACTTCACCACCAAGTGAGGCTGAACATATGCTGATCCCCTGTTAATGTCAGAATAATATTTTTTAAAAATGAAATAAAACTGAAACTTTTCAATTTAATAAATACTAATTGCATGTTATTATGGTGTGATCACCTCACTGGCGAGCGGATCTCGTTCTCGAACCCTTGCAACCACCGAAACTACAAGCTTTGACATATCTACAACCAGGGTTTCAAGGGCACCTGAAAAGAAAGAACGAAAAGTTAGATCTTTAATCTTAGTTTCAGGGTCAGACTTTTGACCTAATTTTGTTTCCAAGGCTCACATCGTCTCTACAATTGGATCTGAGATTCATCAAAGGAATTGGAAATAAAGAATTACTCACCACTTTTATTATCCCCACCACCAACTATATATAAGTTCCCATCAACTGCCACACCCGTGTGACCAGCTCTGGGAGTCATCGTATCACCTTGCATTTGGGGTTTCGACCACTCCATCTGCACAATAGAAACAAATAATCATGATCTGATTTTTTACTAATCATATACAAAGTTATCAACAAGGAAAAGTGTATTTTGCATGCGACCTAATGATTTAGATCAATTGAAGTTATAAACAAGATAAAGAGACAGTTGGGGAATTGTAGTTATAAAGTTCTCAACTAGATTTATATTTCACCGATATAACAATATTACAAAAGGCCATACGGCCAAGCTGTGGAGAAACTCCCAAGATCTTCTGAAAGTGTGGCATTGCATGGTGGAAATGAAATTTCATAGTATAACACATTGTTACAAATGGTCCCAAAATCAAGTTGAGAACCAAAAATCTTAAGAAACTGACGTAAACAATATCAAACTAAGTAGTCATGCATGATTTAGATGAAAAATTAGATGCGGAAAAGACCAGTTGACAAAATATTCAAATGAAATAGTCCAAACATTATTGCCATAAAAAACTCACTGTTTCAAGGTCCAGCACATGGAAGTCACTGTAAAAGATCGAATGAGAGCAACCACCAAAAATGAAAAGGTAGCGGCTTCCATGCATAGCAGCGGTATGATCAAACCTGGGGCTTGGAGGCGTCTGCCTGTAGAATCACAACAAAAGACATTCCATGAAATTGGTTTATTATACATATATGTATATGAATTTATATATTATACATATATATATATATATGTGAATTTATATATTATACATATATATATATATATGTGAATTTATATACGTTGTCTCAACAGCAGTCCACGTCATAGTCTCCAAATCAAGACTGTTGACATCATTCAACAAGCGTCTATTCTTGTCTTCCCCACCAAACATGATAAGTTTAGAGCCGAACACTGTAATGGACTGACCAGAACGAGCTACCTGAAGAAAATGTGGCAAGAACAAAATTGGTTAGACGAGTTTAAAAAAATAAAAGGAAACAAGAAAATTGGATCATGAGCTGTAAAGCAAGTATTAGTAGTGAGGTACCGGCACGGTTCCATAAGTCTCAACAACACCGCAGTCGTAAGATTCAAGGTCAATATAGCGTACTAGAGCAAATAAACCATCAAACAAGGCATAAAGTCATCGTATTAAAAAGAGAGCTAAATTCATTAATTATGGTGATGAGATAGAACCAAATGATCAAAAAGTCAACCTGCCACTTTGGTACTAACATTCTTCGATAGTCCAGCAAGAAGATACAGTTTTGTTCCCCACTTGATCTGTTGGTGCAAATTAGAAGCTATATCAAACAATTAAGTCGTGACCCTAAAAGAAAACCAACCTGACATGTAGTGAATGTAAGGATATAATGCAAATTGGCGAATCTCTCTCTCTATTAGCAATAATATCTTACCACACTGTGACCAGCCATTGCTGGAATAACTTGTTGGATACTATCTCTATTTTCTGCATCATTGGCTCCAGTAATCAGTTTTACAGCTGACCATGACAATGTTTTCAGATCAAGAACCTAAAAAGGTTTGCAAACGAAGATAATGGATAAGGGTGACATAAAAACAACACGATTGTTAGGAATATCAGTGAAAATAAATGGCACCTGGATATCAGATAAATATCTACCATTTCGACTTCCACCCAAAACGTATAACTTCTTGTCAAACATTGCTGCAGCATGCTAAAGAAAGATAGATATGGTAGACAAATAAGTTTTCTATAACCTCACCTCATCCTCATGTTTGAACTTATGATCATCAAAGGAACGCAATAAAATGAAACCGAGGCCAAATGATTTGAAAAGGGAAAGCAACTTTGAGATAAGGGAGATCAAAGTGATTTCAAGCAAAACCTTGTATCGGGCAGCAGGCTTCTGACCAGATACAGGGAGTGGGACCCATTGATCATAGCTTAGTTCCGAATGCCAGCTTTCACTTCCTGTACCCATTTGAGTTTTCCCCTGAAAAAAAAAAAGAAAAAACCGAGCTTGATATCAGCCAAAGCATGAACATCCTCTGTGAATAGAAATTAAACTAAAATTCTTGGTGATTCGCACTCAACGAATCTAGATAATTTTCCTGTAACGCAACTTGTTGTTGAGGAAAACATTAATTACATTCAAAGTTCTTCTCTGGCCAAATCAGCAAGGAATACTAAGATTCAGAGGAGATAATCACAGAATAAAAAACAAATCACAGTAACAACGTTCAGTGATAGAAAAAATTCAAGAATAAAATGTAAATTATGACAATAGTTCTCTTCCCATCTCTTCAACTATGCATGAAGATTGTTGCACGAAGAAAGATCAGGAACTGGAATCAGTTAATGCTCCGTTTGGATTCGTGGATTTCGATTTGAAATCCGGATTTCGTCCAAATCACCCGTTTGGCAACCGTTCGGATTTGGATTTCGATTTCATCCAAATCCGATGAGAATTCAAACCCTTTGTTGTTTGATGAATTTGAAATTCGCCACAAGTGGTCCGATTTCGAAATCAAAAACCCGTCGTAACGATTTTCGTAAATAATAATAATAATAATAATAATAATAATAATAATAATAGCAATTATGAGTGAACGATGAGTCGAGCCGACTCGCGTGCTCGATGAGGCGGCTCGAGCTCGACGACCGACGAGTCGAGCCGGCTCGAGCTCGACGAACGATGAGTCAAGCCGACTCGCGAGCCCGACGAGGCGGTTCGAGCTCCACGTACGACGTCGAATTGGTTCGAAAATAGCTTGGATTAAGCTCGACGAACGACGAACGATGATCGAAAGCTCGCGAACCGACTCACGAGCTTATTTTATTTTGTTAGTTTTTTATTTATTTTTGTACTTTTTATTTTGTAATAAAAAGTTCGAGATCGAGCTCGACGAGCTTCATGAGTTGGAGCTCGAGCTCGAGCTCCATTTTGAAATCCGGATTCCAAAATCCTAACGCTTGCCAAACGATGGATTTGGATTTGAAATTAAGATTTTGAAATTTATAATTTGAAATCACGGATTTCAATTCAAATACATGAATCCAAACGCACCATAAGGAAATATCCCCGCAGATGCAACTTAAATAACAAAGTGTGAACAAGGTTTTGACTTGAATATCTCCGAACCAGCACATTCAAAATCTTATCTGCCCTGTAAATTGAGCACCCTTGGGATACCAGATCACATAAAAAGATACGCTGCAAATCCCAAGATATTCTAACATAAAACACTAGAGTCCCAGATGGCCGAATGTAATAGTCGATGGACTTAAATTCAGATCACGATAAGGCTTAGTTTCCTCCACACCATCTACAATCCTCAACTTTCTCACGATATCATACAAGAATCATGAGCTAACCAATCCTCTTTATTGCAAAACACATTATTATCTTTTTCTGAAAAACCATGATGTGTTGCTTTCGAATCTCACAAAACGACAGTTCGCGATAAATAGAATCAAATGAGATCAATAAACTTGGTAATTCATTGAAATATAAATGCAGAGAAATCTTACAAGTAGGAAATCGAATCCGAGAGAGAGAGAGAGACCGGACGTGGCAGAATGCCCGATCTCGTCGGAGGAATTTCGTACAGCGGACAAAGCTAACTCTAGAAGGACGACTCCTTGCTCGAGGTTTAGCCAGCAATGAACTTTGACGCCCAAGAGATCGCACTCGCTGGGATGTAATGGTCTTTTTTCCCTCGGAACCGAACGGCTGTGTTTGGTTTGTGAATTTTCACGGGTAAAGGAAAATAAAATAGTAGGGAAAATTACATTTGATGTTTGATTAAAAAGAAAAATGAGGAGGAATAGAAAAGGAAAGGAAAGGAAAGAAAATAACTTAAAATTACAACTAAAACTCATTTTCTTACCAAATAGTGAGGAAAACCACGGAAAATCGCGTAATCGATGTGGTCTTCAACATCGATTTCTAAACAAAGACGAAAGCTAAGCTCGAATCGAAAAAAATACTCGTCAAAATCTGATACGCTAATATCTCGGATTTAACAAGACACGTGAATTGCCTCAATGAAATATTTTGTAAATAGTCATGTTCATATGATAGTACCAACTAGTTTTCGAGAAAATAAATTTCATTTTCTAAATCAAACACCAACAAGGAATTAATCTTTCTCAGATTTTAGTTTTCTTTTCTTACATTTTCTTTCCCTATCAAAATCCACAAACCAAACACACCCTAAATATATGTAAAAAAAAAAGTAAATATTTTCTTCTAGTTTTAGCAAAGTATGTCAACGGGGCGGATAATACCGGTACCGTATCCGTCCCCGCAAGGAAATATGTTCCTCCGAAACTTTATTTTACAAATGTTATTTATATTATAATATATAAATTGGATAAACTATTTAAATGGTTATTATATATAGGAAGAATTTCACTTAAATCCACATCAGCTAAAGTTTCTTTCAACAAACTCCATATGTCAGATAAATTATCACGTAAGGACCAACCGAAAACTTTTCCTTCATTTAAGAACCAATTAAACAAAAATACTCTTCAAAACTTATAATATTACAATTTTATAAGGATTTTGGATTCAAATAAAAACAAGGAAAAAGAGACAAATCACATGTTGAGCGGTTGAGCCAAAGAAAGCAACGAACCAACATACATCTCACGCAATTCTCCCAAATTGAATGACCAAATCGAGCACCTACAAAAAATATGCATCTCTAAGGAATGATTTGCAATCTCTTCTTTCACTTGATAGCGGTACATCTCATTTTTCGTTTCAAATCGTCATACCCAAATATTTCGAACGAAATCATTGTCATCGTCAAGAAATCGATAATATTTTGTGTTAGCTTTCGGTTAATTACTTGATTCAGGTTGTTAGGTCTCAATTTGAGATCTTAGTTATAGAATATTGCGTTTTCTAAGATTACTTTGGGGCTTTTTTGGGTTACTTTTGATTGGGGCTTTTTAAAGCTTAAGTTGATTCATTTTTTGCTGGATTCATAGAGTATTTAATTAGGAATGTCTTATTTTTGACACGATATGTGTTTATTTTTTGTACCTATTGCTTCGAAATTTAGTACATCATATGGATTATAATGATATAGTATATTTTTGTATATTGGTACTACATATTTGAATTTAATTGTAATTTGATTATGTTGCAATTGTCATTTCCATTTATGCAGTAATGACACTAATACAAAATTCAATCAAGTGACATATTTCATCCGTTTAATGCAGAAGCTAGAGAAGCGCATGCTTCCCTGGATATTCAATTTGGTGGATAAATGAGCTCCGATCAACATCGAACTCAAAGAGGTGTGATTCCTTCTATCCACGAAGGAAGTGTTGAAGCTCGTGCAACTTATCAATATATTGCCAGAGACATGTGATGATATTGTTGCTGAGGGATATATTGCCAGTGACGTGTTGAAGCTCGTGATATTGTAGTAAGGCCCATGACATCAAAAAGATTCCTGCCAAACACTCAACTTCATGAAATAAACTTCTCTTATTGGCTGAGAATTCTGAGGTATATTTGATACCATTGGAAAGCAACAAAAGTCTAGTCTCCAACAAAATTTTCAGCAAGTATTGATTGAGTTATAGCCATTAGATCCTTAAACTACCAGAACATGAAATAGCGAGATTTGGAAAGATGACCTAGTTTTGGGGTCCTTTTGCATCAAAGTTTCGTTGATATATGTTATGTCAATTCTTTTGTCCATATGTTGCATATGTGTTATGTCGTATCTTTTTGGACTGGATCATGCTAAAATATTGTTTGTTATGCCTGAAACTTTCGGTACGGTAATATTGTGGAACAAAGAACGGTAATTGTGTAAACCTGGTACAACAAACACGAGCTGAATGGTACGGTAAGCACTTTAAAATAGTACATTATATTGATAGCTGTAAAAAGAGGGATGAAAAATTATATATAGAAAAAATTGGTATCAAATTATGATATGCAAATGTCCTGACACGCACAGAAAATTTTCGAAGCAAATTCTTCCATGCAGACATCTAAAGAAGATTCCTTTGTCATAAATGTATAGATAAGATTGGTACAATATCGATACTTATCTTGCTATGGCTAACTATTGATATGTGGTACAATATATCTACACAATAAGGTACCGTCATTGACTGCATAACGGTACAACATGCATGCTATATTGGTACAATTTATTAGGGTAAGCGCTTTCCGGCACAATTCTAATTAGTTTCATGCAAAACTATTTTACTATACATATATGTGTTTACCTGATATCATTTGATGAGTTAATAATTTTACATGCATAGTATTTTATTCACAAGTTCCAAGTTTCATATAAGAGTTGATTATTGTTAGAACATCTTACTATTGAAGCTATATTTAAACTATAAATCCACGATTTTGAGGGTTAACCCATTAAATTTGATACGAAATTAAACTTAGAACATATTTACATATTCTGAAGTGTTTATGCATCGACACTAATGTGAAACGCGACGAAACACGCTACTCTAATAAGTTGTACCAATCTTATCGCTTTTACGGTACCAATTTGCAGTCAATGTTTGTACCTTATCTTGGGGTTTATTGTACCACTTTTCATTAGTAAGGCGTTCGAGATATGTATCAATATCGTATCAAGTTTTATCAGTCCAGATAATATTTAAAATTACGAGTCCATAGTGTCAACTAATAAATATGAAGACCTAAAGATAATATATAAATAGAATATCAAATAAAACATCTTTAATAAGTTGAAATTTTCTAATTAGCAAATATCTATATTATGTTGTAGTAAGTTTTACATTGTTCATCATCTTGTACTGATACTTGTAATGAGTAATATAAAACCAATGAGCGCAAGTATGATGCAAAGTGAAATACGGGTTTCCAAAAAAAAGTTGAATTGCCACGAAACACACTTATCCTAATAAGTTGTACCAAATCTATTGCTTATGTTGTATCATTACACAGTCACTGACTATACAGTATTGTGGAGATATATCGTACCACAACCAAGTAGTTTGTCGTACAAAAATTAAGAAAGACATTTGGCGACATTATACATGGGAGTTTTTTACAAATTTTTCCACTGACATTTCAGATATTTTTATTTGTTAGATTTTTGTCAGATACTAATGTAGTTATGATATGTCATGTGTTGATCTTGACAAGAGCTGACTTTTTGTATTTTTCATATTTTTTACGCAAGTTAATACAACGTACCATTTTAATGTATTTCACGTACCATTTAACTAGTGTTTGCGTGTCTTATACACACGGTTATCATACCTTTTTTCTATTGGTAATGTACAAAACATTTCAAGCATAATTAAACCTCATTTGAGCATCACTACGTTATCTTAGTACATCCACCAAATTACACCAACACCAAAAACACAGTCTAATCAAAATATCCATAAACAAATTAACATATATGCAATATGACCCAACAAATATGTCATAGTCAAATAATTTCGCAACCGTTAACAATGGTACCATAATCATACATTAAAAGGTACATAAAGAGAGTAATATGACACTCTAACCACACATATAAAGCTACATGTATTCAAACGAATCAACAACGGAATAAACCCGCAACATATGACCCATAATCAATACTTGAGGCTTCCACAATGAGAAAACCTGCCAATAAAAATAAATAAATATAAATCAAGATACAGTGACATTACTAATTTTATTTTTTGGATTATACTTCGTTCTCTTTATCTTTACTTTTTCTGAATCGAAAGTTCATCGTGAAATTACCCCATATGGCAGAACAACAACATTAGAAAATTTTGTAATTAAGTAGCAGTTGGTTCCATACAAAAAACAACATCCTAACTAAATTAACCGGAAACCAAATGCTTTCCGCTCAAGCTCCTGAGCATTGCTAATCAATTACAAAAGATATATAATGAAAGATAGATAAAAACAAACTTGGTCATTTCATCGAGCACTTGGCATGCACCAATAATTTTTTTTTCATCTTCTATAGAAATTGAAAACCCAATCTTCCAAGACCCAAGAAAAATGTACGCTCGTGTGGATCGTTTTGGATGCTAAGATCCATGAATTGAAGCTATTTACTAACCTACGACCAACGCTATCTTTCTTCCCATGCTTTATTTTTTATATTTGATTTTCTTTTCATTTTCTCGTCCTATTAGTGCATTGCTTTCCTAAAAAATATTCCTAAACACGACCGCTTCTTTGCTGTCGTCAGCCCTCTGCGATACTGGAAGATCGCCAAAATGTCCCACACTGGTGACACTTTTCTTGGTCTAGGTCCAGCATGGTTTCAGTTTATTTTTGGTATTTTTACATTTTTTGTCCTCAATGTTTGACTTATGGGCGTTTATAGTCCCCCATTTTTCCGAGTTAAAGTTTTAGTCCTCAATGTTGTCGATTTGGAGCGTTTTTGGTTCCCCGGTTAACTTAACCGTTAAGTTGGACGAAAATACGAGTCAGGCCAGGCTAGCCCGAATTTACGGACCGGGGCTGGCCAACTCGAATTTTGAGGGCCAAAGAAAGGGAAACATGGCCCGACCCATCTTTCCGTCCAACTTAAGGTTTAACTGAGGGACCAAAAACGCTCAAAATCGACAACATTGGGGACTGAAACTGTAACTCGAAAAAATGGTGGACCAAAACCGCCCATTGGGGACAAAAAATATAAATATCCCTTTATTTTTTATCACGTAGTTTCCTGTGGATCCAGCTCAGCTCAGTCCACTTCCGGCAAAGAAAAAATTGCTTTGGAGCTGAAAAGAGAATGCCGATTAGCTGCTAAAGACATCACTATCTTTATTCGCCATCTTCACAGTGTTGGCCTTATTAATTTCAACACAGTTGCTTTTCATTTTGCCCTAAATGTAATGGTTAGTTTTGGTCCAGCTCAGTCCGGCTTTTCACGCAGAACTTAACGAATAAAACAGCTTTGGATTGGAAGTACAAATGCCAGTAACACTAGTATAAAATAGAACATAGGTCACGGCACTATAGGTGCCACGGCACTATAGGCGCCGGTTCCTACGAAACCGACGCCTATACAACACGCGGTGGAATTTTCGTAAGTTTTTCTCAGGATTGGTTATGTTTTTTATTTCTTTTTTTTTTTTTACTATAGGCGACGGTTGTTTAGTATCACAAACTATATTGTTTGTTACAAACAACCGATACCTATTTTAGTTACTTTTTTATTTAATTTATTTTTTTGACTTTAGACGACGGGTATTATAATAATCGTCGCCTATCCCTTTATTAAACCATGCTCCCACAGTTCGTACGACGTAGTCCGCTCCCTCACCATAACAAATCTCCCTCTCCTTACTTCTTCTCCACCGATAGCTTTTTCTCCTCAGCTGCCTATTGATCACTCCGGCAACCTCACCCTCGACACCTCGCCTCAGCCCTTTCCAATCCCTATCCCAACCCTACAGCTCACCCTGATGGTGTTTGTTGACGGACCATTGAGTTTAGGGCCGTCGTTGTTGGGGATCGGCCGGGAATCCGTGTTCCCTGAGAATGTGCGAATTATAAAAATTTCTGGTGTCTCCGTTTCCCTAGGATCGCTCGGATGTGCACAAACAAAGATAATGTAACAACCTTAAATCGCAAAGAGAAACGTTTCACCCATGATACCGAATGACTCGACGATGGCTATAGAGGAGAATCGGACCGAGAGAGAGATTGCTCCGAGCACTTTGTGTTTTTCGATTTATTCTTATTCAAGCAATCTGGAGCTAGAAAGTTCACACCTCTATGTGTAATTTTCATCCTCCCCTTACATAGGGTAAGTGGTGGAGATATTTTCTCCAAAACGGTTGAGATATTATATCTTATTTTGTTGAGATCTTATCTCCCAATTCAAAAATCAAATCTTTTAAATATTTGACTTACTTAAATCTTTCCAAAAGATAAAAGATATTATTTCAAAAATCCTATCTTTACATAAAATTTAAATTTCGAAAATATTAATATAAAAAAGGTAAATACCCAATTTACCCCTTTAAGTAAATCACGACACAATTTCAATTTTTCCATCGCAATATTTAAACTTATTATATAATAATAAAATAAATATTCTACCACTTATAGATATTTAATTTCGACGAAGTCTCAAAGTAACTTATTAACTTCAGCGAAGCCTAAATTAAGTTATTATTTTCGGTCCAAACCGAAATGGACCTCTAAGTCAAATCTCTCTTTTGATTGACACGACCCTGATGATCCTTTTTAAGCCCAATCCTCTTGGTTCGTCTCAACCGACAATGAGAGGAATCCAAGGGTTCGGTAAGCGCCTAGCCAATTTTACGATACCGAATCGATCCCAAGTTGAGTACGAACTTAAATTCACGAACCAACTATAGATTATCGCATCTATGTATAAACCCTTCACTGATGTCAACGGTCGGTGAGAGTCCTGCCTTGTCAAACTTAATAAACACGACAGTGTGATATACCGTGACATGCAAAATTACCAAACTACCCTCCATGTTCAAACGTGAGTTAGTTTAATGCTTTGGCCAAACATTTTATAATTTCTCGTCCCCAAAATTCATAGGACATATGCCTCGATTTACTCAATGTCGTGAATCCCACTCGGTGGTTCCAGCTTGAAATCGAACTCCGTTGTCAAGACAACATTTCGAGCCTAGCAAACTAGTGACAAGTCAAGACCATGTACTTGGCGATTCGGGCCTAGCAAACTAGGACAAGTAAGACCACGAAGCCAACTCCACGTTGACCACTTCGGTCTAAGGTTTACACAACCTACTATATTACGTCAATCGATCAATTGACTTTCCAAGCATGCGATCAATAAAGACTACGAGTCAGAGTGCAAATACAAGACAATCCCTTGATTCTTCTTGTATCAGTGTCACGAGCTCCCACTTCCCAAGTGAATGACTGACACAGTCACTTACGACGCGTCGACAAACAAGTGGTACTTATCGATTCGGTCACTCTACTGGAGATTTAGACTTGTGGACTAAGTCAACAATGGAGGCTAATAGTCAATGGGTGTCCCCTCTCTGCCTAGAAGAATCGATGGCTAAACTTCCGCATTGTTTGAGTTTTATTTATTTATCTTCTTATAGAATGTCTCGTATAAGAAATGTACGATAGATGAATAACATGCCTCAACATCAAGTAAAATATAAAACTCGATTTTATTTATCCGAATAAAATATTGCAGATCCGAATATTACATCGATCGTAACCCTAATTCATTCAATCATCGAAATGACATTCCGAGGGCACATTCCCAACAATCTCCCCCTTGCATTGAATGTCATGTACTATGATACTTTCAACCTCCTCGAGGTCTTAATCAAGCACTGCTTGATGTTTGGGTCTGTCACGTTTTCCATTAGCGCGATTTTCTGCACGGCTATGTAGCCACTATTTACCCACGTCCCACATGGTATTTTCTTTCAATGCATTTGGAATTTTCTGTGAGATCTAGTCACCTTGGCTTGTGCGATGTCCTCATTATTGTCGTACCATAATGGCAATGGTCAATCCACAACGCTTGGGTCGACTAAAAGTTCTCTAAGAACTATCTTGTCCAAATATCATTTTAAGTGCCTCAGAGACTGCTATTTTACTTAGCTACAGTGGTGGAATCGGCCGTAGGGCTCTATGTTGCATTTACCAAGTAACGGCACCACTGCTAATCGTAAAGACAAAAACCTGAATTGGATCTCGATTATCAACGTCTAATTGGAAATGCAAACCATATATCCATCCATTTCTCATTCTCCGTTATCGCAAAGCAATATCATATCCTTAGACCATCTAAGACATTTTCTCTTTAACGTCATCTAATGTTCTACCATGGTAAGCCTGACATCAAACGTAGTCTATGTTGGGGCACGTGCCAAGCACAATGCACAACATGCTACCAATTGCAGATGCATAGGGAGTTCTGGATATCTCGTTTTTATTCCTCGCTACGAGGGGACGTCGTCTTTTGAGAGATTTATCCCATGTCGCATAGGTAAGAATCCTTTGTCAGATATGTGGCTCATATATCTAATATAGATGTTTTCTAAGTAAAAGGCTCGGGAGAGACGATTATTCGATTCACCCTATCTCTAAATAGTCAAATATAGAGAATGTATGTTCCTTCTCCCAAGTCATCTATGGAGAATTTGGCGAAAGCCACGCTTTGACCTTGGAGAGCAGCTTGATGTTGCCCTTCAAAGGGATGTCATCGACGCACAGTACTAGAAATGACATGAAGCTCCCACTACTATTTTGCAAACGCATAGACCTTCTTCGTTCTTTGAGAAACTAGTTCTCGACCAGTTCATCAAATCGAAGATTCCAACTCCTCGAGGCTTGCTTCAGTCCGCGAATGGACTAGTGAGCCGACATACGTTATGAGCATATCCTTGAGACGCAACACGCTTGGGAAGTTCCAAATAGATCACCTCCTAGAGGAATCTTCTTAGAAAAGCAGTTTTTGCGTCTAACTGCCATATCTCATAATTGTGGTATACTGCTATGTCAGGCAGAATGCATATGGAGTTTATTACGTAATTGGCCAACAATCTCCTTATAGTCAAAGCCCTCTTTATGACTATAACCTTTCATCTGATGGTGAAAATGAAGAGGAGGACATGATGAAGCAACTGGCCATGCTAACAAAATGATTCTGGAAGTTTCAACAAAGAAGAAAACTTAAAGAAAACTTCAACAAATTCCAGCATAACGGCTAAGGAATATCCAATTCAGGAAAGAACACTCAGAAATCTTGCTTACACGATAAGATAAGATACAGTAGCAGAAGGCCATGATTATATATTCAAATGAATCCGAGAATGAGCAAAGCGAGGAGGAAAATCTTGCTTACACGACTGATGATGATCAAGTATCTTCGTCATCCACTATTACAAAGTGTTCCATCGCTCTTTTCGATAGTGGCACAACTTCCCCTACATTTGTTCAACCTTGTGTTGGGATTGGCGAGTTCTCTTTGAAATTGGGAGAGGCATACACGAGGTGACAACTTGATTTTGAAGGTCGTTGTTTGCTTGATTCTTCGACGACGCTTGACGATATAACGTTTTTGATCAATCATGCACCTTCGTCGTGGTACAACTCTCATTCTATTTATTTAGTACTACCCGCCTCATGATGATTCAGTTGGGGAGACCACAATGCCTATCAGTGAAAATGGGGCGTGGGTTTGACGAGATGTTCGTGTCGTCCGGGTAAGAGGAATGCTAGGCATCGTAGAGACTCGGGTTGGGTAATAACCTGACGTAGATACTAAGGCTATTCGTCGTGTACAAAAAATCGGGGTCACAAAGATGGCAGGACTTCCTTCCGATCCTCGAAGCATATCTACTAGTGACCAGTCTACAGAAGCTCTAACTTGATCACAAAGATCAGGTGTTATAAAAGTATATGTGTCCGAGAAAAATATTTAAAATATGGGAAGTGAGGACACACGATACTTTATCGTGCTAAAGAAAGTGTGGTTGTGGGGCTGAGTACCACTTAATTCAATATCTCCCATTCCGAGTGAAGCGGTGATAGTAGACGTGGCTCCCCATGGTTTTTTGAAACACATGTCTTTTGTGAGACATACGAGTCGGTAAGGCTCGGATGTACATGTGCCGTTTGACCTATAGCGGCGTCTTCTACTCGGGAGTTAATAAAATTAGCACATGTACCTATGGAGTTTGGTCTGAATGATTTGTGAGATAAGAGAATTTATGTATCTTCAAAAATTTCATGTCATCATTGAAATCATTTAATGTGGTGTGTTCAGATGATGTAGGATATGTGGTTATTTTCGTAAGGATTGACGCTCGGTTTGGTTCAGGGGTTAGATTTAGTTGGGTCGACTGAATCATGGAACGAAGTATCCGTGCATCCAGTAGAAAGTAGTGAGGACTGCTTTTATTTATATCAGCAAGCCAGAGCAGGTCGGTGGAGGTGAGCACCGGGTAGTGTAAGTGCGCCACATTTTTCGTATGAAAATTTTTGAACTTGTGAGCTCGATATTCTCCATTGAAGTCCGTCTTTTGATATCGTAGGAGATGTCCATGAAGTTAGATCAGGAGAAGGATTTTCCTTTTCTTTTCTTGCGCTTTGTTTTGTATTTTTCTTCCTTTTCTCTTTTTTTTTTCTCCCTTTTTCTTATATATATATGTTGTATTACTAATTGAATAATATAATATATATTTTGTTCATCCCCTCAAATGATGCTTCCTATAGTAGTATTGCCCCCCTCAAAAGATGCATAGTCGGATCGAAAAAGTATTAAGAACCTCTTTCCATAAATTCACGCATTAAATTTCGTTGCCCCTAAAAAATGTAATTAACGCTCATTTAAAACAAATATAAGAGTTTCTTTTCTTTACACTTAAAGAGTAGCTCCCACTCAAATTAGGCTCATTTTAGAAAGAAAATGGTATTTATCATATCCGTGCATAATATGCAATTTTGAATTTCAAAATCGTGTAAAAGTTTTTAAAATGCATATTTAAAATGTACCATTTTGAAAAATATATTTTTAATTCAGCTCGTATGCGCACACATTTTAAAATATTTAAAATTCTTTTGACATACTTATAATTAGAATGTACCACCATTTGGTTGCAACTATCTCTACCAGTCATGGGTGTGGAGCATCTATCTCGAAGTACCTACCCATGCTGGAATATCTTCAAATTGTTATCGGGACTTTGGTACACATTTTTGGATGGGTCTTCTCGAATTAACAGAAAACGAGTTAAGCATATAAGGTGTCAAATTAGATTTTAATCCTAAATCATTCATTAACGTACTTATAAGTACTCGGCTTGGTTTGGGATTACCTAACTTAATTGTTGACTTATGAACCCAGTTGAGATCGATTTGACACGGAAAAGACGTTTCAGCTCGGGTGAATGTGTGTCAAGGTTTATTATATTCAAAGATCTTCTCTTTGGCCAGTCGCATAAGGTGATTTTCCGGATGGACTTTGACCAGATATTTTATGTAGGAATACGAAGCTATAGCATTGTAAGCATGTATAGCAGGTAAATTCCTACGAGGAGACTTCACACAATTCACTTTATCTGATGGTTTTTAATGGATTTTGCTTACTAAAATGGTGAACATTTTTCGAACGGGCAAGCAAGTCTACTTGTATCATTCTTTAAAGAATGAGATATTTTGGAAGCTTGAGAAGTTCACTTGCGTGAGCTTGGAACTTTTTCTTTGAGAGCTTGCATTTTGATCGGAGTAGGAGAGGGAAAATCTTCAACATGTTCGACCTTAATTTTGGAATATAGTCTCGATTTTCCTCTCTCCTTCCTAATCTTCTTTTGTTCATTAACACTTCTAAGTTCTCCGCTTTTACTTTTCACTTCAGCTCCAGTCAAAAGTGACCTAGAATGCGTATTTGCATTTTGATCTTTCGTCACCGTTGACTTAGAATTATTATTAAAAGGCTTTTTAGCTTTGGGAACAAAGACATCCGTTTGTGTTCTCATATCCTGCTTTAAAGAAAGTATTTCTATAGAAAGATAATTTAAGACAGGTGGGGATGGAGAATTTTTTAGATCACAAATATCCTTTAAAAGCTTTTTCTTTTCAGCTCGGAAACCTACTCTTTCTCATTCCACGGTTGTGTTCTTTATGCAATTTTACTAGCAACCTTTGGGATAGTCAACAAGAGATAGGTTTACTAGAATGTAAATTATTTTCTATCTCCCATTGGACATGATGTTTTTAGAGGAACTTTGGTCTCCTTGACCCTTCTCCGCAATGTTGTTATCTACAATTTTAATTTGAGAGTACAATTTAATGCGTTCCTCGGAAGGAAAATTATATTTACTCAGATTTGAATTCTGCTCAAGTTCACATTCCTTCAAGCTAGTTATGAGTTCGTGAACTTGTGCTTTGGATTTTTCAATCTGAGCATCACGACTTGTAACTCTCTCGTGTGCAGCTTCTAGCTGACACATGAGACTGCCTTATTATCTTAGGGTTCTAAGTAAGGCTTGATGATTAGTTTCTAACCTAATTTATATGTCCTTTATTGTCTTTTCGAGATCTATAGAGGAACTTTGTTTTTGAGTCGAGGAAGAAGTCGTTGCGTTGAAGTCCATAATATTTTTTAAATTTCTTTAAAAAAAATTAGTTGGATACACGATCATAACGTTATGTAGATGAGAAAACTTTTGGCTTTTGAAAAATTCTGTGCCGAAAGGTTTGGTATTTCGTGAAATGTTGTGAAGTTTCGAAAATTTTAATTGTCAAAAACATTTTGGTGTACACCGAAAAGTTTTAAAGTGATGTCGAAAACTTCGAAAAATTTTACCAAAAGCTTTTTCTATAATGTACCAATAAAATATTGTGAAATTAAAATTGGCTTAAAATTTCAGCGTCGAAAGTTTTGTTCATCGAGAAATATTGTGACGTTTCGAAAAGTGTTTATGTGTAACGAAAAATTTTGGTCAAAAAACTTCAAAAATTTTCCAAACTTTTCTAGAATGCACCAACAAATTAGTGTTTTGGGTTCCAAAAATTAATTTTTGATAATGAATGCGAAAAGTAAATTTTCGTAGTGTAAGGATGCAAAAATATTTTTGAAGTCTAGAGTGCTAAAATTGAGATTTTCGAAGTATAGGTGCGAAAAAATTAAATATTCGAAGGGTTGAGTATGAGAATTTAGATTTTCGTAGTGACAGGATGTGAAATTAATTTTCAGAAGTGTTAACATGTGAAACTAAATTTTCGGAGTGTAAACTGCGAAAATGAAATTTTCGATATAAGTGAATGCGAAAATTTGAATTTTCGCAGTGTTGGGTGCGAGAATTGGTTTTCGCAGTGTTGAGTGCGAAATCTTTTGGGCTTGCGAAAACTTAATTCTTGCAAAACTAAGGTTTCCGAACATGCACTACGAAAAGTGGTTTTTAACTTTCAACGGGTGTTTGGTGGGGTTGAGTTGCGACGGAAATTCCGACAGGCATGAGTTGTTAGCGACTTGGCTTGCGGCGGACTTTCCATGGACGATTGCGAAAAGTGCTTTTTGCAGTGGTCAGGTTTTCGTAGTTGGGTTTTCGGAGTGAAGTTTTCGTAGTGGGTTTCGTAGTGTGTTTTTACGCCAACGCACTGAACCCAAATTTTCGATCCACAAACCCAAAATTGTTCTAATTAGGCTTGAGTTATGATCAAAACACTAATATCTTAATCCCTAAACACTCAATCAACATAAAAAACACCGAAACATAACAAAATTGTTGACAATTTCTTGAAGAAAGCGAATAACACCAAATAAAATAATTTTGAAAATTTTTACTCAATTTTGAGCGCGTTTGCCTCTGATACTGATTGTAGATCCTAGAATATCCAACTAAACGAGATTTAAAGCAGTTTTACCACGATTAAATTGGAAGAATAAGAGATTCGTGGGGTGCGTGTGTGTGCGTGTTCTTGAGCGAGAGGTTGGGCGGCTCTTTTAGGTCTCAATATATTTTCTTAATCAAGCTTCACACACAAGACACACTAAAGTGTGTTTTAGGATTTTAATATTTATACCACATTTTGGTATGTAATACTTGGGCCCTAACTAGCCCAATTACATTAAGTATATCACTAGACTTTACAAAATAAAGCCTAGCGCACTTAATCAAACTACAAGAATAAGATAACATAATTAATTGAACACAATAAAACAATTCTAACATATGCTCATATGGATAACTCTCATTAAAGCATCTCATCTGTCTTTGATATAGAAGAAAGTAAGGAAGAATTATGTGAAATAATTCAAAATGCAGAAAGGAAGATTAAATCGCGTAAGTCGCTCACGAGGAAGCTGATTAAACAACGAGATGATTTAGCAAGGGAGAAATATCAAGCTGACCTAGAAATTTCATGCTTACGAACAGAAATAGATAGTGCGAAGTCTAAGGAAGTTTCATGCAACTGTAGGGTACTTGAGAAGAAAAACAACAATTTATCTAGAGATATCGTTGCACTTAGAAATTCCCTAGATAAAGAGAAGCATAATGTTGAAAGACTTCTAGAAGAAAAACAAATACTATATATATTACTGAATATCCCTAGGAATGGTTGTAGAACAGGGATAGGATATTCCGTAGAAGACAAATGTGCTGTAAAGTCTGTATCAAAATTTAAATGCTTTTGTTGTGGAAGAATTGGTCATTATTCTTATAGCTTTTTTTTTTAAGAAAGCTGACAAAACAAGTATGTGTGGAGACCTAAGAAATTCCCTGAGAATTCCACTGCTAGAACTAGCCAAAGTAGTAGGTCACACTCTACGAAAAATGATATATGACATGTTGACCCAAGTTACTTTCAACTAACATGCTAGGACCCAACATAAATTGGGTACCTCAAAAGAGTACTTATTTATACAAGCACAAAGGAGAAATTCCAGCAAGAAAAACATGTGGTATCTTGATAGCGGGTGTTCCCGCCACACGACAGGTGATATCACTAAGTTCATATCGTTGAAAGCGTGTGTACGTCTCATACGCGGACAACACAAAAGTCAAAAGCATTGGGGTAGGCACTGTCGGTAACAATTTAAATACTACTATAGATAATGTATGGTACGTTAAAGATCTAGAACATAATTTAATAAGCATAAGCCAATAATGCGATAAAGATCACACGACAACAATTGTAAATAATAAGTGCCTAGTAAAAAAGGATGATGAAGTTATATTTTACGCATATAGGCATGGCAGCATATATTGCATAACTCTTGATGATATCTCTAACCAAAATGTAATGTGTCTAGCAGTGACATGGGATATCACATGGTTATGGCACATACGCCTTGGACATGCAAACATGGAATTGATATCTCACATATCAAGAAACTAACTGGTACGAGGTATCCCTTATATGAAGTTTACCAAAGACATAACTTGAACCAAATGGGGAAAAAAACCAAGACTTTTTTCAAAGTTAAAAATGTGATATCCACCACTAGACCACTGAAACTACTACATATCGATCATTTTGGTCCGGTTCAGGTCATGCCACTACGAGGTAAAAAGTATGCGTTTGTAATCATTGATGACTACTCAAGGTATACATGGGTATTATTCCTTGCACATAAGAGAGAATCATTAAAAAACTTTGCACCATTACTTAAGAGATTAGAAAATGGGAAAAAAATGGGCGATGTAGGATACGAAGTGATAATGGTTTAGAATTCCATAGTATGTCGTTTGCATCCTTTTGCGACGTACATGGATATATTCATAACTTTTCAGCTCCTATAAGACCTCAACAGAATGGAGTAGTTGAGAAGAAAAACAGAGTGCTACAAGAAATAGCTAGATCTATGCTAAGTGAGTATGATACTCCCAGCCGAATCCGTTAGCACAACATGCTATGTGAAATAGCAATTTCCTTTGACCCATTATATAGAAAACTCCTTATGAGCTATCGAATGATAAAACTACAAACATTGAATACTTTAATGTATGCAAGTGTTTTATCTTAAATGATAGGGATAAACGAGGGAAATTTGATTTCAAGGTGGATGAAGGGATATTCCTTGGATACAGTCGTCATTCCCAAGCATATCGGTGTTTAATAAAAGGAAAAAAGACAGTACAAGAATCAATCTATGTAACGTTTGATGAATTTCCTCGCACCGATGCTATTGAGGAAGGTATAATGTTATCTCCTGTAGGTACACACGACATTGAGAAAGATGAAAAGGATATTCCACAGGAAAAAGACATTGATATACTGAAACCAGAGGTTTCAGATGAGCATCAACGTAGAAAATTCAAACATGCTTCAGTCATCCTACAGATCAATTCATACGGAATATTACTTCTGGAATCAAGACGAGCAATTGCAAGAAATCAAGACCTGATGGAATCCCATGATCCACTGCTGCCAATGATAGAACAAAAAACTATCCACGAAGCTCTAGATGATGAGTCGTGGGTAAAAGCCATGAAGGAAGAACTATCACAGTTTAAAAAGAGTCAAGTGTGGACGCTTGTTAAAAGACTCGGTGAAAAATCAATCATAGGAACCAAGTGAGTGTTCCACAACAAGCTGATGATCAAGGAAAAGTAACCAGAAACAAGGTAAGGTTAGTCGCAAAGGGTTATTCCAAAGAAGAAGTTATTGATTTCGAGGAAACCTTTACTCCCGTAGATAGACTTGAATCCATACGTATATTACTTGCATATGCATCTTTTAAAAGATTAAAAAAATTTCAAATGGACGTAAAAAATGCATTTTTGAATGGTTTTATAAATGAGGAAGTTCATGTTGAACAACCTCCCGTCTTTATCAAAGAGGAATTTTCAAATCATGTTTTAAAACTGAATAAAGCTCTCTATGGTTTGAAACAGGCTCCTAGGGCATAACGAAAGACTTAGCAAATATTTGATAGACCTTGAATTCACAAAAACTATAGATAATACATTGTTGATCAAATGTGAAGGGAATCACATGTTGTTAGTACAAATCTACGTTGATGACATTATCTTTTGTAGTACTAACATCAATCTGTTTGAGAATTTCTCTATGTCCATGCAACTAGAATTTGATATGAGTCTAATGGGAAACCCAACTACTTTCTTGGATTACAAATAAAGTAATTCGATATGGTAACCTTCATATCCCAAACTAAGTACATAAAGGAATTGCTAGAGAAATTTGGAATGACCGATTCGAATGTGCTTCCCACGCTATGCATCCGATCACTAAAATCCACAATGATGAAATAGGTACAAAATATGATCAAACTAAGTATAGAGGCATGATCAGATGTTTGCTTTACCTTACGGCAAGCAGGCCCAACATTATGTTTGTTGTTGGTCTATGCTCTAGATATCAGTCAAATCATGAGGAATGTCACTTGACAGAAGTCAAGCGGATACTTAGATATTTAAAGGGAACTATCAATTTTGTAATATGGTACTCCAATTCCAATGAATTTCCATTAATGGGCTATTCGGATGACGACATTACATGCTCTAGAGAAGATAGAAAAAGTATCAGTTGTACTTGTCAGTTACTCGGGAATTCCCTAGTGACATGGTCTAGTAAAAAACAAAATATTGTCGCCCTGTCTACAACTGAAGCCGAATACACGGCCTTAGAAAGTTGCTCGCAACAAATCTTATGGATGAAGCAAATTCTGAGTGATTACGGGTTAGGTTATGAGAAAATCCCTATTTTCTGCGATAGAACTATCGCCATTAGTATCACTAAGAATCCCGTTCACCATTATCGAACTAAGCACATAAAGGTTAAACACCATTATTCGAGATCATGTTCAGAAATCGAATGTGGGATTCGTAGGAACTAATGATCAGCTAGCAGATATCATCACGAAACCTATCATTGAGAGCATATTTTGCGATATTAGGGATCGACTAGGAATTATTGAGCTAAAACAGGAAAGGTGACTCTATAGTTATCTTGAAATCTCGTAAGAATTCCTACGATTCGTTCTTAATTGTGGAAAAGATCATCTTAAAATTTTTATTTGTATCTTAGGAAAATATCCTTAAAACCACTTCAGCCTAATTGAGAGATCCTTTCCATTTTCAATTTCAGCCGCGCACTCTAAGTATTATCTTGAATTTCTCTTCATCCGAACAATTTTCAAAATTATTTTCAGAAATTAATATTTTACAAAGTTTTTGAATATATCTGCCTTATCTCAATGAAATAACTTACAATCATTATTCTCTTAACTGACAATTGCTTCCCTCTTTAGAAATCAAAATTCAAAACGACTTTCAAAGTTATTCTTGGAAATTAATCTTTTTCAAAATCTCTGAATGTATCTATCTTATCTCTCTCTGTGAGATCACGTAAAAAATTACTCAGCTTTTCCCTGATTGACGGTTTCTTTCCAATAATATTCAAATTTCCAAATTTCGAATTTTGAAATCTTTTCCAAAAATGTCAAAGATCACATCACACGTCTATAAGTATTTCCAGGAGATCACCCTCACTTCTCAATTCTCTTCTCTATCCAAAAAGCTTCCACTCTCTCCGCAACCGCTCTGTTCCTCTTAACCTTCATCTCCATAAATGGGGAAAATTGCCGGTGCCAGATCAACCTCTGAAAAGAAACGTAAGGAGCCGTCGACGAATAAATCACTATCTGATACCCCTCCGTCAACTACAAGAGCCACCCGTTCGAAAGCTGAAGCCTTAAAGAAGAAGGCATCTAATCCGAAGAAGAAGGCCAAAGTTACTGGTCCGAAACCAGTTTCTCCGCCACAAGAATCAACACCACCACCGACAGATAACTATGATTTCTGACTCTCCACAACCACTCAAATCCGAACCACCACGTGCCATCTCCTTCTCGCCGAAAGCCCAAACTCCACCGCCATCTCCTTCTCCGCCGCAAGCCCAAAATCCACCACCGTGTCCTTCATCGCAGCGCGCTCAAACTCCATCACCGGCATCCTCTCAGCCGGTTGACAAAACAACATCCCCTGTTTCATCTACACCAAAATCTTCTCCCTTCAAGAAACGCTCTCTCATAGACGAACTCCAAGAAGAAGAAGAAAAACATATAAGCGATGACACTGCTGCTCATCTCAAAGAAGTTTACGGAGATGACATGAATAGGAGTCTGGTAAGTCAGTGGTGAAGGGAAAAATGAAGAAGGCATAGTCCAGTAGAACTACTGAGGAAAGCTCAGGGAGATCGGGCATGACAACAACAAGAAGTTCAAGGAGATCCAAAAGCACTACAAGAAGATTAAGCGCTGCAAGAAGATTAAGCGCTACATGCGAGAGATCTCCAAGGCTATGGAATCATCTGAGTCCTCATCGACCTCATCCGATAGTGATTCCAGCTCCTAGAACAAACTTCTATCGTCATTATTCCCTAAGTCTAAGTTTAGTTCCCACTTGCTCTTAGTTTTTAAGTTTTTTTTCTTTGGTTGTTAGTTGTTAGGGTCCCACCTTTTTGATGATGAAGGGGGAGAAAAGGCAAGCGGGAACTAGACTTACCAAACAACCGTCCACGTTCAAACGTGAGTTAGATTAATGCTTTGGCCAAATATTTTTTTATTACCCGTCCCCAATATTTTCATAGGACATATGTTTCGATTTACTCAAGGCCGTGAATCCCGCTCGGCAGTTCAAGCCAGCAATTGCACTCCGTTGTGAAGATCGCATTTCATCGCCGACCCATGCACTTGGCAATTCGGGCATAGCGAACTAGTAACAAGTCAAGACCCCGAAGCCAACTCTGTGTTGACCCCTTCGGTCTAAGGTTCACGCAACCTACTATAGTCGGTCGATCAATCAATTGACTTTCCAAGCATGCAATCGATCAAAAATACGAGTCAGAGTCCAAATATAGACAATCCCGTGATTCCTTTTTTATCAATGTCACGAGCTCCCACATTCCAAGTGAATGACTGACACACTCACTAACACGCGTCGACAAACAAGTTGTACTTATCGATCCGATCACCCTACCAGAGATTTAGACTTGTGGACTAATTCAACACTGGAGGCTAATAGTCCATCGGTGTCCCCTCTCCGCATAGCAGAATCGGCTACTAAGCTTCCACAGTGTTTGGGTTTTTTTATTTATCTTCTTATAGAATGCCTCATATAAGAAATGTACAATAAATAATAACATGCCTCAACATCGAGTAAAATATAAAACTCGATTTAAATTATCCGAATACAATATTGCAGATCCAAATATTACAGTTATCGTAACCCTAATTCGTTCCTCCTCGAAACAGCATTCCGAGGGCACATTCCCAACAGTCGTCACATCGCTCATGTAAGGCCGCATATGTACGTCTTGCGGAGGCACATCGCCGCTATTTCGGATCTCGGTAGAATCTCTTCTCTGGATCTCTTCATGGAGAAGCTCGTCGCGTAGCTCTCGTGGTATCTCCCGCTATCCTTAAAGATGGGCTCAACTGGTTCGATGAAATGCCGAGGTAAAGATTCTCGCCTATTACCTTATTGCCTTTGAGTATGGGGCGAATTTTTTGGCTTACGCGTTCGCGGATACTCGGACTGCAGCAGGCCCGTAGCTGACAAAGTCGGGACCTGAGGCGCAACACGAAAGTTGGGCCCGAAACCTTCTTCAAGTATTTTTTGGCGATCATTTCATCAACCGTGTCATTCTTATCTAATGTGCTCCTTTTCCAATCATTGACTTAATGCGTCTGCCGGTTTATCTTTCTCCATTGTATAATTTGTTCCAATCTTTGAGTTGATGCTCCCCGTTTCTTTTCCTTTTTCTCTAGATCCCAATGTTGTACACATTTTTTAGTTTAGTATCTTGTATCTAAAAATGAAAAAAAGAAAAGATAAAAGCACGTCAAAGAACACAATTAATATACCAAGTCAAAATGAAAAAGTAAAACATACACACATATATAGTCTGAAATCTCTCCATAAGCAAAACGTAACACAAATAATCTTCATCACAAAGACACATCAGCTGGCTCAATGTCAAAACCACAGAAGAAAAAATATGGAAAAAATACTTATTTATTCATCAACAACCCCAAGTATATAGCACTACAATCAAGTCAAAATCTAAGCAATTTTTTCACGATGAAAGACTCCCTAAGAAAGAAAGGCTTGGTTAATAGACCTCTTTAGCTTTGCAACCGCATCTTCAATCAGAACAAAACCAGATAAAACTGATGCCTTAAGAATTAAATACTAAAAATAAAGTAAAAGTCCAGAAAAAAAGTCACGTAAAAAAAAAATAATTTTTCAAAAAACAAATTGCATAAGCTCGCATGCCTCATCCAAAAGGAGATCTCTCAACAAGAAGTTTGTCTTTAGTATTTTATAGAACCAACGCCAATGATGAAAATTTTTGTTTTGAAGTTGTAGAATGTTGCGACAACAAATACTCAATTTACCTAAGCAAAGTCTCGGATAAAAATTTGGATCCATATCAACTCTTAGATAAAACCTCTGACAAGATAGTTGTTTTGATTGCGTCAGTAAAAATAAATCACGTCGCTTTTTTTTTTTTAAATAATAAATATAGAAGTACTATTTCGGATAAATACTTATTAAAATATTAAATTTGCGTTATTTTAAGGCAAAAGTACTTTTCCAACGTTTTCTATTTTGTTTTATAACTATAAACAAATGAATATAAAAAGAAAATTATTTTGCCTAATAAATAATATATATAGATATATATATATATTTATATATATACTATGTAAAAAAAAATTGAGCCCCTTCCGAAGGCTGGGCCAGAGGCGGCCGCCTCGTTGGCCTCATAGAAGCTACGACCCTGGGCTGCAGCATATGGGCGTACCATTAGCTAAGTAGGCGACCGTCGCGTGGTTTGAGTCTGAGGGTTTACGGTTTGTCAGGGGCTGCGGGGTGGTGGAGCTCAGTAGAAATGTGTTGGGGTTGTCGCTGGTCTGGTCTGGCCCTGAAGGCTGCTTCTGCTGGATGGTATCGGTTGGGTGTTGTTGCCTGCTCGTCGGGACTGCGGGTTGGCTAGGCTCGAGGGTTAATGGAATAAATTAAGCCTTTATTTTAGGCTATAATTAAGGGATTCTAATTATAATATTGATTGTATACTTTAATTGTAATTATTGTTGATAGGATAGAGAGTAGTATTCTTGTATAAATATTATACGATGTACAATGAACAGATCAAGAAAAAACATTATACCTATCTTAACATGGTATCAGACTAACAACGAAAACCCTTCTCTCACCTAGCTTATCTTCACGGTTATGGCTTCTCCAAGCTCCTCTTCCTCTCTTTCTGATCAATTGCCCTACGGAACCTTAATTCATATGCTCACTATTAAGCTATCATCAACAAACTATTTGTTGTGGCGAAGTCAAATCTATCCTCTTCTCGTTGGTCAAGGCTTTCTCGGTTTCAGTGACGGCTCTCATTCACCACCACCGCATGAGATCGAAATCAATGGCAAAAACTCCCCAAATCCAGCCTTTCAGACATGGCGTGTCGATGATAGTAGGCTGGTGAGTCTTCTCTTCTCTTCGTTAACCGAGAAGCATGTCCGTCGTAGTCGGATGTACCTCCGCTCGATCTATTGGCTAGCTTGGAGAGTCACTTCAGTCATCAATCCAAAGCTCGTGAGTTTCGTCTCAAAGGTCAACTCTAGACGATTAAGAAAGGCGATGGATCCGTCGCAGAATTCGGCCGTTCATTCAAGCTCGTTTGTGATCAATTGTCAGCAATTGGGTGCCATCTTGAAGATACGGACAAAATTCACTTGTTCTTGAAAGGTTTGGGTCCTGTTTTTTCCAGTTTTTCAGCTACAGATGGCCATGTCGCCTTTACCCTCGTTCGCTGACCTGCAAAACAACGCTGAAGCCTGGGAAATGTTTCAACAAGCCATGGAGCCATCTATCCCAGTTCAAGCTGCCTTTACCGCGACCATCCCGACATCACCTCATACTTCTCGTACGCCCTCAAATAATAACTCTTATGGTCGTGGTAAGAATGGACGTCGTAGTAATGGTCAGAGGCGCCAACCTCATTGTCAGATTTGTCGGACAAATGGCCATTATGCATCTGTTTGTCCTGATCGGTTCAATCGTAACATTGCTGTTCAGTCGGCCATATCGCTGAAGCCTTCTCTGCGGCATGCAACATTTTAGATCATTCAACTTCTGATTGGTACGTTGACACAGGTGCATCGTCGCATATGACTCCGGATACAACTCACTTGGATTCTACTTTGCCATACACAGGTTTGGATTCGGTTGTTGTCGGTAATGGTGCATTGTTGCCTATTTCTCATACTGGATGTTGTCGTTTGAATTCCCCTATTAGTTATCTGACGTACTGGTTGTTACTGGAATCACCAAAAATTTGCTGTCTGTAAGCAAGTTAACCAGGGATTACCCGTAAATGTTATTTTTACTGATAATCATTTTACGATTCAGCATGGGTCAGCCGGCACATAATAGCACAAGGAAGGCGCAGTAATGGACTTTACAGACTGGATATTCCTCATCAGGCATTGGTGGCACTCGTACTCCTAAGGCGTCATTCGAATTATGGCATTCCCGCCTTGGTCACGTTTCATACGAAGTAATTTCATATTTAAATAAGTTGGGAGCATATCTGTTACTGCTTTATTACCAAACCTGTCATTTGTGACTCTTGTGAAAAAGCTAAGAATAAAAGATTGCCGTCATTTTAGATGATAGCGAGCATCTTCTGTTTTGGATATTGTCATTGTGATTGTGGGGGCTGCACCTGTTAGTTCTGATTCTGGTTTTCGATATTATGTTATTTGTTGATGACTTCTCCAGATTAACATGGTTTTATCCGTTGAGACAAAAGTCAGACTTTTATGACAAATTGATTCGTTTACTACGTTTGCTGAAAACCAGTTTTCTCGTCATATTAAGATTTTTCACAGTGATGGAGGAATAATTTACTAACAATAAAGTGCATAAATTTTTTCGTGATTCGGGCGTTCATCACTTTTTTCTTGTCCGTATACTCCATCTAAAATGGACGGGCAGAACGAAAACATAGGCATGTTACTGAAACGGGTCTTGCGATGCTTTTCATTCTCATATCCTATGAAGTTTTGGGTCGAGGCATTCAGCAGCGGCGTGTATGTCATAAACCGTTTACCCTCCAAAGTGTTAGACGGAAAATCACGTTTGAGTTGTTATCTCAAGCTCCAAATTTTGATAACTTTCATCCCTTTGGTTGTCGGGTATATCCATGTCCTCGAGACTATACAACAAATAATTTTGAGCCACGCAGCACAGCTTGTGTCTTTATGGGTTACAGCAGCTCGCATAAATCGTTGCAAACTCGGTCACGGTCATGTATCTTCAACCAAAACATTTGACTTATTATGCTTATACTCGCCTTTTCAATGCTCTTGTTACGGTTAGTGAACCTCGTGGGATCAAATATGCTTTAAAGCGACCAGAATGGGTTGCCGCTATGACGAAGAATTCGAGCTTTGCAATCTAATCAGACTTGGGATCTTGTTCCACCACGTCTACAAATACTAATATTGTGGGATCTAAATGGGTTTTTTCGAACCAAGTTTTTGGCCGATGGATCGATTGATCGTCATAAAGCTCGTCTTGTTGCTCAGTTTTCACACAACTACCCGGGTTTTTGATTATTCTGATACCTTTAGTCCCGTTTTCGGGCTTCTACGGTTCGATTGTGCTTTCTATTGCAGTACTAAACACTTGGCCTCTTCATCAATTGGACGTCAAAAATATTTTTTTGAACGGTGTTCTATCAAAACCTGTATTCATGGAGCAGCCACCTGGATTTGTTGATGCCACGTTTCCAAATCATGTTTGTCGTCTTAAAAAGGCCTTATACGGTCTAAAACAAGCTCCTCGTGCATTGTTTCAACGGCTCAGTGATTTTCTCTTGAGTATTGGATTTATCTGCAGTCGTACCGATTCGTCGCTCTTCATTTATATTCGTGGTTCATTAGTTATATATCTTTTAGTATATGTCGATGATTTCATTCTGACAGCAAACTCAATAGACAACTTGCGATCCTTCATTACTCGCCTTCGTAAGGAGTTCGCCAGAAAATTAAATTATTTCTTGGGTCTTGAGGTCTCTTATACTTCTTCGGGCATCTTTCTTAATCAGGTGAAATATGCTCGAGACATACTTAAGCGAGCATCTTTAGAAGACGCAAAACCTGTTTCCACTCCCTTACAGGCAGGGTGTCAACTTTCTATTGATGGAAAACTTTTTGATGATCCTACCTTATACCGATCTTTGGTTGAGCTCTCCAATATCTCACTTACAACCCCCTGATTTATCTTTTGCTGTAAATCTGGTCAGTCAACATTTGCAGATCCAACTATTGAACATTTCAAGCGTGAAGCAAATTCTTCGGTACGTGAAGAGTACGCCGGCCTTTGGTTTATCTTTTACGTGGCTCTTCGCCTACTCTCGTTGCATATTCTGATGCTGACTGGGCTCGTTGTGTGGAAACGAGACGATCGACTTACGGATACTCCATTTTTCTTGGTGGAAATCTTGTTTCCTGAGTGTAAGAAACAGCTCCGACGGTTTCTCGTTCAATGTAGTGAATCCGATATCGCGCTCTTGCTAATGCAGCCTCATAAATTGTTTGCCTGCTTCAACTACTTCGCGAGCTTCACTCGAGACTACCTCTTGTCCTCTCTATACTCGGATAATAGTAGTGCTCTTTTTCTAAGTCAGAATCCGATTTCTCACAAGCCGGCCAAGCACATCGATATTGATTTTCACTTTGTTTGTGAACTTGTTTTCAAGTAAGCGCTTACAGACGCAGTACATATCGTCTGATCTACCGATTGCGGATATCTTTATACAAACTCTTCATTGTCCGCTATGAATTTTTTCGTGACAAGCTACGAGTTGGTCCTCATCCCACGTCTTGCTTGAGGGGGCTAATGGAATAAATTAAGCCTTTATTTTAGGCTATAATTAAGGGATTCTAATTATAGTATTGATTGTATACTATTGTAATTATTGTTGATAGGATAGAGAGTAGTATTCTTGTATCAGTATTATACGATGTACAATGAACAGATCAAGGAAAAACATTATACCTATCTTAACAAGGGTGATGGTGACGAGGAACGAGGTCGGAGCAGCTCTGCAAATGAGTCTCGTGGTTGATTGCAAGCTTGATGATTTCCATCTTGGTTGGGTATACTATTTTTGCATCATTCTTGGTCATGAAGTTATTTACTAGCTCGTATAATATGTTTTGGTAGTATCTTTTTTGCTTTAAGCTTGAACTCTGCCTGAACTTGATGAGGGTACTTGTGGCATACTTGGACGAATCATTTACCTCTGTTTATGTTGCTGGCAGGATATTGAGTTAAACAAAAAAACGTGGAGTGCTTTATTTGAACCATATATTTGCTTCGAATGCTAAAAAAAATTTATCTTCAGGTAGATATTTGCTTCTTATCTTGATGACTTGCGTGCTTGGAAAGGCTGGGTTGGGTCCGGCTGAGGTTGCAAACTCTTATGGTAAGGTAACCTCTTTCTGACACTTATGTATTTTTTAAACTTTCATTTGACGATTTGCAGATTGAATACATTAATGTATTTTCGTGGGTCTGCAAAGGAAGCAAGGGGAGGTGGTACAAGAACGTCAACAATTTGATATCCGCAAGACATTTGATTTTTAAACTTAGTTTGTTATGTAATTTTTAAAATATTTGTGATTAAAACGCTATATTTTATTGGTAATTAATTAGGGTTTTTATTTCTTAATATATATTGTTATTTATTGGGTAATTTATTTGTTGGGATTGCACTTTAATTGAGTTAAGTTTGCATAAAATATAAAATAATTATTTCAAAAAAATAAATTTTGTTACAGTTGTTACAACAATCGTCGCCTATAGTCCATATTATTTGTGACGGTTGTTACAACAACCGTCGCCATAGTAATATTATATGGGACGGTTGTCGTAACAACCGTCCCCGATAATATGGATTATGGACGTTTGCGTTGAATACATTAATGTATTTTCGTGGGTCTGCAAAGGAAGCAAGGGAGGTGGTACAAGAACGTCAACAATTTGATATCCGCAAGACATTTGATTTTTAAACTTAGTTTGTATGTAATTTTTAAAATATTTGTGATTAAAACGCTATATTTATTGGTATTAATTAGTTTTTATTTCTTAATATATATTGTTATTTATTGGGTAATTTATTTGTTGGGATTGCACTTTAATTGAGTTAAGTTTGCATAAAATATAAAATAATTATTTCAAAAAAATAAATTTTGTTACAGTTGTTACAACAATCGTCGCCTATAGTCCATATTATTTGTGACGGTTGTTACAACAACCGTCGCCATAGTAATATTATATGGGACGGTTGTCGTAACAACCGTCCCCGATAATATGGATTATGGGCGTCGGGGCTTTAGGCGTCGCCCAACAACCGCCGACTATGATATATAATAATCGTTTATACTAGTGTAAGTTGCTGAAAAACAACATCGATTGTTTCTTTCTGCGGCAAACTGTGAAGTGTAGTTATGCGACGAAATGTAAGTGTGTGGGAGATTTCTTTCATGTAGCAAATGCGAGTAATGTCTTGAAAACCCTATGGGCCAAAGTCCAAAATAATTGGTTTTTTAGAAATCGATGAGCCGGTTGTTCAGCAAAACTCGAAAATGATTAAAATTAAAATTCTACATTTCGAGACGTGTTGATAGGCTATTAATTTGCTCAAAATGGATATCGGGTGACTGAGAAATTAATTAGTAAAATCAGTCCAATCAAAATAATATTATTGATAAAAATGCTGACGAGACGCACTGATGACGTGTCATGGACACGTGCGCTGACGAGAACGACGTAGCGCTGACTGGACGCGCTGTATTGTTGGAATAGTCCAAAAGATGTGACTATTCACAAATTAATCACCGGCCAAAAGGTGACTCTATATGCAATTTGGTGAAAAGTTATAACTTTCCACGAATTGACCCCAACATCTTTTCAAAACCTATAAATAGGTTTCCTGGAAGAATGGAAAAATAATTGAATCTGCTCACTGCATTCATAGCATAAAACATTCCCAGTGCCGGAGTTCCCGATGCAAGAAAGACCGGCGTCAGTAAGATTCGTTGAAAACTTCGTCGCATCGAAAGTGCTGCGATTTCGAAGCTAGAAGTCGTTGTATCTTGGGGGACGATCGCCATTAAACCAACTATCGGGGCGATATCGTCTTATGGACAGCATACGTAGTGCGTGCCTCGATTATCCCGTTTGAGTATATTTAATTTAGTCACCGACAAAATACATCGACAACAACAGTAGTAAGACGATATGTCGGTGTGTTTAATCGATGGCTAGCAAACCGGGCCAACGCGGTGAGGGGACTGTGACGGCAAGATGGTTTATGCTGCACAACAAGTTCCACGACGGTCTTCATTAAAAATGATCAAAGACGAGGGATTCGAAGAAGTCAAATGATTTTTTTTTTTAAAAAAGAAACGCATAGAGAGAAGATTTGGAACTGAAGAGGTGCGTCGGGTCGGTAGCAGACATCTTCTCTAATGTAAGCCAATTCAAATTTGTACTTCAACGGGCAAGACATGAATGGTGAAGTACCATTGTCGCTAAAGCCCGAAGTTGACTTCCCGCCAATCACCGCACGGTTCGTCGCCGAAATCGTCGTCGAAGCTTCCGGCCTGGACCAGATCTCTGTCCGGGAAAACAGCATCGGAGGAGCACCATACGTTCGATATAATGGTTGCCGCTAGAGGCTGAGGAGCAGCCCAACGCACTATGCTTTTCTCTGTGAGACTCATGGGATGAGACAGAGAAGTCGATGATTTGAATCCACGTATGAGGGCCCGTGGGGTTCTTCGAGCAACATAAGCGGCGGAAAGAGGTGAAACTTGCGTCTGGTCACGGGAAACCGACACACTGAATCGCAAGCATGAAGCATCAAATTATAATATGAAGCCGTAAAGCAGGCTGGTCATGAAAAAGGTTGTTCTATTAGGGCGCTGAAGGAAAAATGAACACCCAGCCGTTCTTCTCGACCCCCGATCAAGAGGATCAAGCACGAGAAGTGAAACGCGAGATCAATATCGCTGCGGTGTGAGGCTCCGGTGTGGGGCTGCGGCTCAATGCGACGGTGTGGGCACAGTGTTGTACGGATCGTTGGGCGTTGTAGGGCTGTAAAGGCCGCAGCAGCAGCTGTATATGCGACGATGCTATGGCCCGGGGCTGCTCCGGCCTAAGATCCGAAGGTGGGACATGGGTTGCTGGGCCAAGCTCCATCGCTTTCCGAGCAGGCCCCACGGGCTCCCGTTATTCGCCCTGCTTCCGACATATCGAGGAGCTCGACGAGGCGAAGGGAATCTTCATCCTCTGCAGGTTCCACGTCGTGGGCTGCTACAGCGCATACAGGCTACGGCTAAGGCGCTTCGGGGCTGCGATGCAGGGTTGATTACGAGCGGTGTTTGAACTGCGTTGGTGTGTGGCTCAGCGCCGTTGGGCGATCCAGGGTCGCTAGTTGCTGTACAAAAAGCACTAGAGAGTCCCCAACTACAGGGTTGGGCTGCCTGGCTGCGCAGTTGCGCCGTTTGGCGCGGCGAACCGTTGGGCGTTCGACTGTTGCAAATTAGCGCTGTTGGGCGCACGTTCGACTGCTGCAGAAACTCGACGAGATCAGGGGTGCTGCGGCTCGGGCTTTGGTACAGCGTGGGGCTCCGCTGAGGAGCTGCATCGCGGAGATGACAGCATGGGGCAGCATGACAGCGACCTGTTGATGTGCACGTTGCAGCGCGGCGCTGTGGTGCCTCGTGGCTGCTGCACCGGCTGACACTGCAGAGATACAGAGGTCGCTGCTGATGTATAGGTTGCGTCAGGTTACGCAGCTGAGCGCCGTTGGGTGCTGCATGTGAGGCGTAGCTGATGCGCAAGCAGCGCCGTTGGGCGCTGCGGGACTGCGAGACTGCATTTGGGCTGTGCTTCGATGCCTAGCAACACCATTGGGAGCCATGTGGACCAATAGAAAAAAAAAGGCTACAATAAGTATTTCTTGTAACATAGATGCCGAGTTTTGGGCAAAGTTGGGCCTACGTGTTTTAATCTTTCTCTCATATTGCTTACTATGAAACTTTTGAGGAGATGATGAACTGTAATGCTGATTTGTTTTGACTACCTCGAATTTGTGGGGGAAGTTCTGTCAGCAAATCACATTCCAAATGTGTTGCTACACAAGAAAAAGAATAGGACTTTACATGAGTTAGGAAAAAAATAGGAAGCATCATATAATTACCTTAAAGTGTGGGGTGCTTATCAAATTTCGAAATACTTTAACCTAAGCAAGTTAGGATGAGACCCAAAACTGTTTTCAGAAGGCAATAAAGAATGCAAGTCTTGACTGGTTACGTACGATCGGTGGAGGAACAATTTCCTGAAAATCCTCCAAGCAAACGTGCATCGCTCGATTCACGATGGAATCGGAGATCATCGCACTACATAAAGTCGGCGAAGAAGCAGAATGGCTTCGGCTATGATGTTTCTTTTTGGAATTAACTTGTGCCACCTATAAAGATACACGCGATAGCATGAAAGCTATCGACATGGCACACAATTGTATGTATAACGGTAAGTCTCGACATATTCTTCAGAGACATGACGCCGTAGGACAACTAATATCTAGTGGGATAATCCCATTGGCAATGTGAAGTCAAAAGAGAATATTGCGGATCCGCTAATGAGAAAAGGCATTGCTTGAGATTGATTACATCGCAGTAAGGGGAATGCTAAAATCCATACACCAAAGATGGGGCTCGGTGGTAACTCAACCATGATGAGTGGAGATCCCACAAAATTGTTTCAATGAGAACACTAAGCTCAGACCAGTTCTATCAAATACTTGGAAATTTCTCAGTACATTCTCGAGAGTTGTCCAAGTAATTTCCCAATGATGTTGTGGTAGGGTAAACATTTATGTTTTTAATGATGCTTATACCAAAAATGGTGGAGTATTTCAGGTTACTCTTGGATTAAGTCATAATAGTCGATCACATATATAAGTGAGAAGTGGGGCCGCTTCAATGTTAAAACTTATGATTCCGATATATGGTCTAATGCCGAAACGGACACAATGTGAGAATCAAAAGAGATTGGATTAATCATTGTGTGTATGCCATCGTCTTTGTTTACACAAAAGCCGTCAGTTCAAGACATCGCGTTCATTGAGCAGCGAGTAAATTCGATGATCTTCAGCATCCCGTCAGAGAACTTAGAGATTTGGGAGACCACCATCACGTGAGTCCTCATTTTGTTGGTAGTAGGTGACTCCCAGCTCTGGGTGTATAAACAGGTGATTCTCGGGGTAACGTTGCATCTCTTGTCCACAAGTGTGAGGCACCATCATGTTCACTTTCTTCATATTGCTTTCCAAGGCAATCTGAAAGTCTTCGGCGGTGTGGTAGTTGATTTGCCTCATCATGTAGCGCTTCCAAACGTTGAATCCATCTCGATATTTGTGGTTCCTCAGGACAAATTTCCTATACATCCCAAATGGGTTAGTTACTTCGTTCGGAGGAAGGTTGGGGAGTTCTGCCTCCAAGATGTGGTCCTTTGAGTCGTCCACCCTGACCACAAAGAAGACAGGAGTATGAAACATGTCTTAGGTGTACTCCACTTCTACGAGCTCAACAATGAGAGTTTTCTCTTTTTCTCTTGATTTCAGCTGTGCCAACGAGAGTTCCCTTATCGTTGTCAGCTGCGAGAGCATGATGACATGGTTGAACCCTCACCTCGTGTTTTCGAATGTGTGAGGCCCGGAGGGTAAGCTCGTCGGGTGGCTTTATCTTTTCTCCAGATGTTGGGACAATAATCTTCGAGAAAGGGGGGCGGTGATCCTCTTGTTCTCCTAGGGAGTCTCGACTAACACTGTGCCTTTGGATAGGTTTGGTGTTTCTTTGACTCCATTGTTGAGTAGTTTTGGTGGTCTTTGCCCGTCACTTTCTCTTCTAGTTCAAAGGAGAAGGAATCAGCCGCCAGCCTTTGTAGGAAACATCTGATATGGTCTTTGCGTGGGCGGGTTTCTTCTTCTGTCTCTGTTTGGTGTCTCCACTCCTCCTCCAGGATGTATTTGTCGATGTATACTTGAGGGTTGGAGGGATGTTCGGAGGTAGTGGTCGTTTGCACTGTTTGGGAGGCTTGGGAGTGGTGGTATGAGGTGGTGTTTGTGGTTGGGCGGTATTGTGTTGGTGGTTGTTTGGACGATGTGGTGGGTGGTCGTTGCGTGGATGACGATCCCACTCCTCGAGATGTCGTCTTCCCCTTTTCTTGTCCACGACCCCTTGTTGTCTTCTGTCGTTCCTCCCTCTTAGGACAATCCAGGTCGTCAGGATCGTCATGTCTTTGTTTGGATCGTGAGAATTCTTTACGGAAGGTCGGGGGTGGTAGATCTTCTAGGCGACTGACGAGTCACTTAAATAGGCGCTGCTTGACGGGGGTGCGAGTAGGTAGAGTCGGGAGAGGACATTATGTAGGTAGTTTATGGGTACGTTGAAAGGGTTTATGAGGGCAGTGTCAGGTTGAGGTTGGGATGATGAGGGTGGGGCGGAGGATGATGGTGGTGTGGAAGTAAATGGTGGTGGTTATTGTGATGACAGAGGTGGTGGTGGGGTGGCGACTGGTATAGGAGCTTTGCCCTTGTCCCGTAAGGCATGTTTGATCATCGATCGTATTTTTCCCAAGAGGCTCTCTTCGAGAGAAGAGATAATTGTGTCGATGACCTTCTTGATCGTGTCTTGGACGGTTTGGGACAAAGTGTCCTTCGTGACGTTCGGTGGAGATAACCTAACGGAGCCACTAAGGCGTTCCATTGTCACGACATCGGAATTAGTTAGCGACGGGTAGCCTGCACTTACATTGGCAAGACTTCCAACCGATTCTAGTGACACTATTGGGGGACGTGTCACTACGGTTGTTGTAGCAGGTTCACGTAGGCCTGTGTGGGCAATCACCGTATCAGGTGTTATGCCCTATTTTATCAACTACCAAGAGATCTATACATGAATTCTAGATATTCTAATGCAGACTTAAGATTTGTTATCGTCGGTAGAATATCACTTTCGAAAAACACGAGAGAGACGCTTAGTGTGAGAAAGTGTTTTGTGTGTGATTGTCTCTCTAGAATGTGAATTGCAAGCCCTTGTGATTTTTCAATTACTTTCTCTCTTGATTTTGAAAGTGTACATGATATTTATACCTATATACATAGTAATTTTACAAGTAAGTCCTACACTACTAAAATTACAAGCTGCACCCCTAATTACAAGGATAACTAATAAATGAGCACAATCTATAAGTCTTCTTCAATATTCCATTTTGTGCTCGTTTGCTCTTCAGCTCTGTTTATCCTTGTCGGGCGTAGAAGGATTTCCTCAATCCCAATATTGTCTCGTAGTGTCGGACAACATTCCTCAGCTCCAATCGTTCATTAATTGTGCTGAGATGCTCATTCAGGAGAGAGGCTTGTTCTTCTCCAAGGTCCTCAAAGATCGTGTCTTCATTGATCTCTGCCAATCTCCTTTCTATGTTCTTCCTTATGAGGTTCAACGTCCGGTCGCAGAACTTATGTACCTCATACTTCATAATCGCTCTCGTCTTTAATATGTAGTTCTCCGGAAAGTCGTTGAGCGGGATGCCTTTCATGAGCGGCGATTTCATGTTGACCTTCTTCATGTTATTCTCCATAGCGATCTGAAGGTCGTGTGTGGTGTGAAATTTGATCTGTTTCACCATGAATCTCTGCAATCCCTCGAGCCCTTCCTTCTTGATGTACCCACCATGTGTCTGGTAATTCTTCTTGTATATCTGAAACAGACGGTAGACTTCGTTTGGTGGAAGGAATGGAAGATAACTCTCGTCTATCTCTTCTCGAGAATGAGTCTCATCAACCACTCAATGATATAGATCGGAGTTGGATATGGTCCAATCGTGTGTGATACGCCCACGAGTTGGAATATCGGTGGCTTGTCCATGAAGTTTCTTCTGAGTTGATTTAGTGTGATGCCACTTCGATCTGGACCAATATAAGTAAGCATGAAGATGTGTTCCATCTTCTTCCACTCCTCGTGAGAAATCCCCCGTAGATTTAGTTCATTTTGAGAGTGTACATGTTATTTATACCTATATACGTGGTATATTTACAAGTAAGTACCACACTACATAAATTACAAGCTACGCCCCTAAGGATAACAAATAAATGAGCACAATCTACAAGTCTTCTACATCGGAGCCACTTCGGCTTCCCGTTGATATCTCGCTCATATGAGGGTCGAGCGGATGGCCCGTTACCGCCGTTAGAGTTGATGTTGCAACAATGTGACTTCCCTCCAAATCTCGAACAACATCCATAATGGATGCGTCCATGGAGGTTTCAGTTAGGTCACGGAGACCTAAGATGATAGGTGTATGTGTCCTAAAGGGTGGGAAAAATACATGTAAAGTGGACACATGACCTATCGTAAGAAAGGATAGTGGTCAGAGGCTGTGAACCACATGTTTCAATATCTCCCACCTCTGAGTGAGGTGGTGATAGAAGATGTGGGTCCCCTTATGAATGTAGCGCCGGTGGACTTGGTGTGGCGACTTCCACTCGGGAGTCGAACACATCGACTCTGATCCTATGGGGCTAGTCCGTGTTATAGTGGGTTCAGGGTCAGCCGTGGAAGGCATCGACGAAGAAGCTGGTGAATCGTGGATGTGCTTCTTTCTTATCTCTCGTTGAATGCCCGAAACTATTGTAATTGGATGTTTGTGTTAGGAATTAATTGTAGTGTCCTTAGTTAGTATTTGAGTTTTGGGTCAATATTAGTTAATTTATTGTATTTGGGGTCAAATTGTAAATATTTTATTGTTTGAGTCCCAAGCCTTAATATACCAACTCATGTGGTATATAAGGCATCCCATTAACCCTAATTAGGGTTGGTCAATGTATAATTCTTAAAAGTAAGTTCTTAATTTTGGCACACACACACAAACACACACTGAAGGTGTTTTAAGAACTTTATCATTTTTAAGCCTTTGATCCTCTCTTGAGTGCGTAATCGGACTAACAAGTGGTATCAGAGCTTAAAAATGATAAAGTCGTATCTTCAGGGTTGTCCCGCGATCCAGACAGGCCCCCGGCTTGTGTTCGGCAGCTGGTGGGGTCAATCAGCCTCTGGATTTCTTTCTCCTTCGGTGTCAGGTGTGGCGCCGACCGGATACGTGCCAAAAGAATGTTGAAGAGTTCTTCAATGGGCACGTCCCACGGTCCTTCTTCTGGTTGTGTGATGAAGGAACAGCAGCAGCTGTCTCGTGTGTGACTGGAGTCTTGCCTTTGTCTTGTCTTGATGTTTCGATCATGGCCCGGACTTTTTCCACTAGTTCGTCGCCAAAAGATCGTAGCCGAGACTCCGTCACAAACGGATCGGGAAATAAAACGGAGCCACTGAGGCGTGCCGTTGTCGCGACGTCAGAGTAGATTTCTGACGTGCCGCCCACTGTAGTGGGTCTTCCGGGCCACCAAGCACACCGGTGGCAACGGTGCTAAGACAAACTCAGACGTTGGCCCGAGACGACTGGTGGGATGTTGATCGTTTCGGGGCTTCCGCTCAGTCCCTCGGAGATTAACCCCAGTGACGTCAGAGAGCGTTCTGTCTAAGTCTGGAAGACTTAGAGGTGCGGAAAATAGTGTATGTGTCCTAGAAATGGAAAAAATTTTAGTTGGTGCGGACACTAGACCTGTGATCAAGGAGGGCGCAGTCGGAGGAAGTGAACTGCTTAATTCAACATCTATTGCCTCCGAATAAGGCAATGATGGTTGTCGTGGCTCCTCCGGTGCTATTGAGACGGTCGTCTGTTGGGAGACGACCGAATGGGTTGGAAGGGTTTTTGCGTGCTTGGGCCTGATGGCACGACTGCTACTCGGGACGATCGTGTCGTCTCCTGTTCCTACGGTTCGGCCCGGCTTTGTATGGGTAGAGGACTGAGGAGGTCGATCATGTTTTTGTTTGGTGCGACGCTCCTGTATGCGTCTTACGTCTTCCCCTCTTTTGTTTTCGTGAGGAACGAGGAGGGGAAGCGCGCTTCCTAGACCTAACTGAGGCTGGGGTAGGCTAATTCCCGGGGTAGGTTCGACTGGGTTTTGTCGAACCATAGGAGTGTCTTCAAGGGTGATGGATTGGAGGTACCTCGCTACTATTGGGTTGGAAGGATTAGCGATTTGTAGGAGGTGGTCAGGGATCCGCATCGACTCGAATCAATTTGGATTTGGAAGAATGGAGGGATGCTAGCTTGGGAATTTGGTACCTCCGATCTCGGTCGACGGTTATCTCGGGTGTAGGTCTTGAAAGTGGGTTATTTCACTGGAAACCACCGAAGGTAGGGAAGGACTTGTCGGGTTTTATTTTGTGGATAAGTCCCTCGGCGGAGTTGGTCAAGGATATCGGCCCAGATCAACTGCACGATGTCATAATTTTTATTAAAGATGACACCGTGGAAGATGATCATAATGTTGCGGTTACTTTTCCAGAGCTTCTAGTTTTTGCAAGTGTTCTAATGGAGAATTCTGGATATGCTCAAGCACGGTCAGTTTTGATGTCAGGGAAACTACTTTTTCTTCAGATTTTACTAGATTAGCTTCAGCTAATTCTAGTGATTTTTCTGAAGTAGCTAGTTTATTTTCTAGCTCAGGGACCAAATTTTGTGTTTTGGCCAAGATGATGTCATTCTTGGCCATATCTTTATATGTAGACTCCCCCCTTTTCATTGTTAGAATTGGGGGTCTGTTATCACTTCCGATTGCTATGATATCCATGGATGTAGTTGAGTGCCTTTTAATGATCGTTCACGGTCGTGATCTGCAATCCTAAATGGTCAGTTTCGGAAATACGTCAAGATTAACGTTAAGTTTGAATAAATTTTGGTTGGATAGAAATTGTGTTAAGTGATCGACTTTTATTTTAATTTGAAAGTAAAATTCGGGCACTTGTAGAGTTGTTTCCGAAATTTGAATTCTGAAATTCGGATGAAAACTTTGTCGAGAATTTTGAAATCAAGGAAATCAAATTCGGGTGACAAATATAAGTTCGCCGAAGTTCAGGATTAAATTAAGGTAGGAAAAATTTTATCGAAAATTACTTTCAAAATTCGGGTAAACTAAATTCAGTCGAGAATTAAAAAAAATCAAAATTCGGGTGACTTTCTGATAAAGTTCCCGACAATTAAGAAATTCGGGTGACTTAAATCAAAACTTCGCCGAAAATTTTAAGTTGAAATTCGGGCAATCTTAATTTTAAAATTCGACCAAATTCGCCGTGAATTTTAAACAGTAGAAAGCAAATTCGCGAATAAACTTAGCTTACTCAAATTCGGTCAATTTTCTGATCGAAAATTTTCTCAATTTCGGCGAATTTCAATTGAAATTCGGCAATATGAGTTAATTTTCGGGTTCAAGAACGAACTTCGAGTGAATAAACACTGTTCTAGAGAAACGCCCGAAATTTTTCCAGCAACTTTAAAACACACCAATTTCAATCGATTTCTCCCAAAATTTCTCAAACTTGACGAAAATTAATCTAAACGATTCCTAAACAAGCCAAGACTGATAATCAAGCATTTAAAGGTTTAAAAACATCAATAACAGCAAGATCTAACCCAAAATACTTGAAAAAAATCGAAAATAAAATTTGCTTAGTAAACTCTTTCGATCTTGACGAAATCAAACGAAATTGGTATAGATTTGCACAGATCGATCCGTGTCTTAAAGACACTCCTATGGTTCGACAAAACCCAGTCGAACCTACCCCGGGAATTAGCCTACCCCAGCCTCAGTTAGGTCTAGGAAGCGCCGCTTCCCCTCCTCGTTCCTCACGAAAAACAAAACGAGGGGAAGACGTAAGACGCATACAGGAGCGTCGCACCAAACAAAAACATGATCGACCTCCTCAGTCCTCTAACCCACTACAAAGCCGGGCCGAACCCGTAGGAACAGGAGACGACACGATCGTCTCCCGAGTAGCAGTCGTGCCATCAGGCCCAAGCACGCAAATAACCCTTCCAACCCATTCGGTCGTCTCCCAACAGACGACCGTCTCAATAGCACCGGAGGAGCCACGACAACCATCATTGCCTTATTCGGAGGCAATAGATGTTGAATTAAGCAGTTCACTTCCTCCGACTGCGCCCTCCTTGATCACAGGTCTAGTGTCCGCACCAACTAAAATTTTTCCATTTCTAGGACACATACACTATTTTCCGCACCTCTAAGTCTTCCAGACTTAGACAGAACGCTCTCTGACGTCACTCTGGGGTTAATCTCCGAGGGACTGAGCGGAAGCCCCGAAACGATCAACATCCCACCAGTCGTCTCGGGCCAACGGTCTGAGTTTGTCTTAGCACCGTTGCCACCGGTGTGCCTTGGTGGCCCCGGAAGACCCACTACAGTGGGCGGCACGTCAGAAATCTACTCTGACGTCGCGACAACGGCACGCCTCAGTGGCTCCGTTTTATTTCCCGATCCGTTTGTGACGGAGTCTCGGCTACGATCTTTTGGCGACGAACTAGTGGAAAAAGTCCGGGCCATGATCGAAACATCAAGACAAGACAAAGGCAAGACTCCAGTCACACACGAGACAGCTGCTGCTGTTCCTTCACTCACACAACCAGAAGAAGGACCGTGGGACGTGCCCATTGAAGAACTCTTCAACATTCTCTTGGCACGTATCCGGTCGGCGCCACACTGACACCGAAGGAGAAAGAAATCCAGAGGCTGATTGACCCCACCAGCTGCCGAACACAAGCCGGGGGCCTATCTGGATCGCGGGACGACCCTGAAGACGAGGACCGTCCCGAGGGGGAGAATCGACAGCGTGGAGTCGAATCCCCTCACCAGCAGCAGCCAACAACCAAAACAGTCCAAGAATCCAACCCGCTGGATACCTCAAGCTCAAAAGGCAAAACAAAACAAGTCTCCAGCACCACAATAATATTCCCTACCATGGAGATCTCAACCACAACCGAACAAAATACACAAGAGATCTCCAATACACTTTCCCTTTCGACACCCACTCCAGTCACTATAAGCCTTAGCTCACCAAGAACCTTCTACCGACAAAGTCCACCTCAAGCCACATCTATTGACCTCCAAATCTCGGAAGAAATCAGCCAACTCTACAATCCACATGATGTGGTAGAGAAATATATATTTGAAGAAGGATGGCTGAAGCAACCGATGGACCTCCAGCTCGAAGCCAGATTTCGAGAAAACGCCAGACTATTCCTCGAAAAGGCGTCGATAAGCCTGGTGAAAGTCCATGAAGATGAGGAGCTGGAAGATCTGCAAAGTGACCTCCCCGATCTACCGGAACTACTCAAACATCAAGTCCAAAATGAGGATGCTCCACTTCTCATGTCAAAGATCGGGGCAACGGTCGATCTTCCGTGGCAAAACGTCAGAATCTTAGTTCCATACCAAGAAGAGATAAGGAAAAGAATCTGGCGTAAAGAGGATCAGCTCGTCAAATTGAACGAGCTGGAGCTACGTGGGATGACGCACCTGTCAGAGCGCAGAGCCAATCTCTACCTTCTTTCCCTAAGACGTCTTCATATGTTCTTAGGGAAAGGAAATGATCTGGCTGCTCTCAGGCGAGAGGAAAAGCAGAGGCCCCGAATACAAGCCGTAGAAAGAGTTGGAATAGATCGGCTCGGGACCTTCCTACTAAGCGTCTACCACGTAGTGAGGGAAGACGGTACAAGAGAGACCTTGACAGAGGCTGACTTCCCGTACATCAGAGCTGAAGACATCTCACAGATGATTGGAAGCTACCGATACGTGGGAACGCTGCAGGACCAGGACGTCAAATTAGGATACATGACGATCAAAAGGTTCATGCTCCGACAAATCAAGTACGGAGCGACGCACGACCTGGAGCTAGCACTGGAGTCAAATGTCAGAAAGGTCAACCTCACCAAACCATCATTCGAGCTCCCTGAACAAGTTGAATATGGTGAAGGCCACGTGTTCGAAAGTGAAGATCCAGCGGTGGTCTACATCAACTACAAGGGAGAAAAGCGAATATTGAAGACATCGGAGATACCAAAATTCTCCGACGGAACGCTCCTCATCATACGAGAGAAGTTGAGGAGCATACTGGATAAGATGGAAGGTGAAGGACCGGACACAAAAGCCAAGATACTGAATATGCTGAACAACATACAAGAAAGGCTTTCGTTCCGGAGGGAAATAAGGACGTATGAGCACAAGCTTGGACTACGGAACCGTGTACGCCCAGCAACGACCCAAAGGCTCAAAGAAACAGACAAAGACGAAGAAAGGACACTAAGGGGGAGAATGTTAGGAATTAATTGTAGTGTCCTTAGTTAGTATTTGAGTTTGGGTCAATATTAGTTAATTTATTGTATTTGGGGTCAAATTGTAAGTATTTTATTGTTTGAGTCCCAAGCCTTAATATACCAACTCATGTGGTATATAAGGCATCCCATTAACCCTAATTAGGGTTGGTCAATGTATAATTCTTAAAAGTAAGTTCTTAATTTCGGCACACACACACAAACACACACTGAAGGTGTTTTAAGAACTTTATCATTTTTAAGCCTTTGATCCTCTCTTGAGTGCGTAATCGGACTAACAGTTTGTCATCCTCCGATTCTGTGGCTTCGGAGGATTCCACGACTGATGAGCGTTCAGGACCCTCACTTCCAGTAGGAGGTGCTGCGGGGTTGGGCTCGGCTGAGTCTGCTGGAGCCGTAGGAGTAGTTATGTTGTGGGTCCGACGGTATGCAATGATAGCGGATTCCGTCGGGTTTGTGTGACGCAACAGAGCCTCCAGTATCAGCATGGTGGGTAGAATGGCTCTCGTGAGTTTTCCTTCGCCTTTGGCAAGTACTTAAGTATTGGCGTTGGATAACTCCTTGTGTCGTGTAGGGGTGGGATCTCTGGATTAGTCGTAATGAAGTAGTTGATTAGGAGTGGAAGCAACCAGAGATACGGAACGACTTGGACCTTCTTCGTATTGTCCCTCATTTAGATCTGGTCCAACAGCTTGTTCTAGATGAGCTGTGCATAGTTAACATTGCGGCTGAAGATTATTCCGTGATAGATGCACACAACGTTGACGTTCCCTCTGTCGAACCCGGTATGCTTGGGTGACATGCATTTGTTGACGAGCCCAAAAAATGTCCTCCATGGTGAGGGATGCCACCCAGTTGGTAGTGGGAGGGAATTTTGAGTTCAGTGGCGTATCTGACGCGTTTGAAGTCTTGTAATAGTTCGGCGTCGGTGGGCGAGAGCTCGTAGTCTTTGCTCATGGACAACCCCAAAACTCTTGAAAGTATGGTCTTTGTTAGAACCACATTTATTGTGTTGATTGTGTCCTTTAATTTAAGTGAGTTCGTTTTCTTGGCCTGCCTCAGTGTCCCCAGAATTGTTGAAGGTAGACTTCGGGGACTTGTGTTGTGAGGGAGAAGGCCGGCCAGAGTGGATGTCCTTTAAGAATGGCCACTATACGACGTCGTCCTTGCATTTGAATCTTGCAAGGTCGAGGCCTATGTTGTTTAGATCCATTTTTTCTGAGGATATATGGAGTTTGAAGAAGTGGCCATCGTTCTGAAATATGGACATTAAAAAGAAGATGATTAGTCAAAGATCAAATATAAATTGCAAATTTCTTGTGGTTTTGTTCGTATGATAAATTTTCTAAGTTTCAGACTGAATATGTAGCTTGCGGTTTTTGTGCCTAGTATGAGTGTGATAATATGTTTTTTCAAGATTTTAATCTAAGTTTCTCGGATATGTAAGGTTTGTCCATGTCGTTTTCGCAACCAACAGAGTTAATCGTTTTCGTAGTTATGGGTTTGAAGTGTTGTAGTTCGAAAACGGATATTTTGAGGTCGCGGAGTTGAAAATTTTTTTAAGTGTCTGTCGCGAAAATCGGGGTTTTCGAAATCAAGATTTGCGTGGTTAGTGCGAAAACTGATGCTGGCGAAGTTGGAAAATTTTCTAAGTGTTTGGTGCGAAAACATTGTTTGCGCAGTTGGAAAATTTTCTAAGGCTGTGTTTAGTTTAAGGAAATTATTGTGGTAAAGAAAATTGAAGATAATTGTTTTCGTAAGTTTTTCTTTTGTTTTCCTCATCATTTGGTGAAGAAATTAGCTTTCCATACTTTTAAGTGTAAACTTAAAGTAGATTTTCTTTTCTTTTCTTTTCCTTATATATTTCTTCGTTCCACCAAACATAAAAACTAATTTTTCTTTTCCATTTCATTTTTCTTTCCCTACTAATTTCCACAAACCAAACCCACCCTAAGGGTGCGTTTGGTATGCGGAATTCATGCGTGGAAAAGACGAAGATGCGGTTTTCGCAGCGAGTTTTCGCAACGGCGATTTTCGTAAACTTGAAACCTTATTTTTCCGAAAATAAAAAATTAACCTTAATCAGCAAAAGTTTTTTAAAAACATTTGCACAAAAAGATGATTTAGCAAAATCAAAGCTTAATTACGCGAATAATCAACGTTTTAAACCCTAAATCGAAAGAATTAGGGTTTACACCCTAAAGAATCAACCTTTTACATCCGAAAGGCTTGCAATTTAATTTATAGAGAGAGAAACACACTAACACTTTCTCACACTAAAAGTTTTTCTCTCGTGTTCTTCATTGGAGATATTCGACCGAGGTAATAAATCTCAGATTTCCATTCGAATATCTAGAATTCATGCATAGGATTTACTGTAGTTGATGATCTAGGACCCAACAATTGGTATCATAGCCGCTTGTAATTGTTTTGGATTGAATTTCGACGTTTTTTGATAAAATTTTTGTTATGTCGTTCGAATATGCGCGCGACAATGGAAACTTGATCCATGTGCTGATTTCTGCGATATTTGTTGATACTGATGCGAATGTGCTTGATTACATGTTAGGAATGAATTGCGTACTAATTTCAATCATTCAGAACATCGAATTTATTTAATTTGTGATTCTGCTCTATTTCACTGTTTGCGATTGCAGTTTGAAAACGATTTGATTTTCACCAAAATTGATGAATTTTGCTTTAAAATGTGTTTAATCTTGTGTTTGTTCTTGTTCCGTAAATAAATTCAAGTGATTATCCAGAATTTCAGTGTTTAATTTGAAGTTTCTCAGTTGAATTTGTGCAATTCTGTTCGATTAAACTCTGCTTTGCGTTCTTCGATCGTTTTTCAATCGAAAATTTGGCTCGAAAATCTTTTCGGATATTTCACTGTTGCGTTTTCGATTAGTTATCTAGCGCAAAAGTTTTTAGACAATTTCACTGTTTTCGCTAGCTTCACTCCTATATTGACGCGAAAAACTCTATTTTCGATTATTAGTTTTTCGGTCCTCACACAGAATAATCTTTTTCGAGTGTAACTAGCGTAAAATTTTTCGACTAATACTGTTTTCGCTATATCCATGTTCAGTTTTGACACGAAAAACCTGTTTTTTGGTTACAAGTTTTATATCTCAAGCTTTTCAGTCTCAAGTTTTTCGATTGTCTTAATTCTCGAGTCCAAACTTAGCAAAAAGTATTTCACGATCGAATATTTTGCACTCGAATAAGTTTAGTCAAATAATCGAGTCAAACTTATCATTTTTTTTAAAGTCCTAGACGATCATTCTAATTTTTCGATAGAATTTTTGCGATCAACAAATTTTCGATAAACCATTTTTCGACATATATTTCTAATACATTCTATCGAAAATCATCTACTTTCGAAAAATACTCTCGCAAAACGTTTTCTAGTCGAAAATAATTTTCGATACACATCATTCGACAAACCTATACTTACGAAAATCATTTTCGATAAGAGTTCTAAAAAAGAAACAAACACATTTTTTATCATCACTTTTGAAAATCACTTTTGATCGCAATACGTTTTCAATTGATGCCATACAAAAGCTGATTTCTACTTAGCATTTTTAAAGGATTATTATTTTTCAAGTCGAAAAACTTATTGCTGGAAAACTTTTATACTTACTGAACTTTCAAACGCAAACATTTTCCACACTGATTTGAAATTTTGACAAATCAAGAATCAAAATTGTCATTTTCAAAACTTTCGCAAAATATTTCCCTTCGCATAATCATTTTCGATACTCAAACTTTTCGATTAAAATCATAAATTCAAATCCTTTAGCAAAGGTTTTGAAGTATCAATTCTTGTTCTAAATATTTTTCTTACTCAAACACAATTTTTAGGACCAAACATTAGAGATATGTCCTAAAAGGAAATTGCTTAAGTACGTACCAAACATTACTAACAAATTTCTCACTTTTGGAGCACTCTTAGCAACTTAATTCCAAACCTTCACGAGAGCCTACCAATCAACTACGACTATGGATGCTTAGTCTCATGGAAACGATGTCCGTCCCCCAGTTCTCAGAAGAGACGAATATTACCATATGGAGACCAAAGATCAAGCTGCAAATCTAGTAGCTTCTCGCCAAGAAGGACCCGCTCAATTCTGGCTTATCCAATAAGGCGATGCCACAAATAACCCCCCCATTCCAGCCAATAGAATACTTAAAATTCCTAGTGAATACTCCGAGGGGGAGAGATTAAGAGCTAAGGCTGACATAGGAGCCAAAACTTTCCTGATGCAAGGCATCCCAAATGACATCATATGCAAATAGATAGTCTGTCAAGTGCTAGAATGTGGGATGAGCTCCACACATAGATGCAAAAGACCGAAGTCGGAGTAAAGGCGAAGAAAGCAAACATACTCACAGCCTACGACTCTTTTATTAAAACTGAGACGGAGGAAAAACTGTACGATCTCTATCAGTGCTACCTGATACTGAACGAGATGAGGAAAATAGAAATCTTCAAGACAAATATAGAGGTAAACATTATATTTCTATCATCTCTTCATCCAGAGTGGAAGAAAATATCCATGCAAATTCGTCAGAACAAGGATTTGGATGAGATGGATATCCACGCCGTGTTCGACAATCTCGCTCAGCACGAGGAAGATGTCAGCAAGATTCAGAAGGAGTAAAAGGGCAAACGAATCGAAGATTCAATAGCCCTTGTCTTAGAAAAATAAAACTAGTCGATCTCGCAAAGACAAGAGTGTAAAACTGCCCAGCTCTTCAGAAGAAGAAGACGACGCTGACACAGATTTTGAGCCTGACATGAAGGAGTTCAGGAAGCAATTGACTCTCATTGCAAAAATGATGAGCAAAAAGTTCTACAAAAAGAAGTTATCTTCCTCAGCTAATCGACTTCGGACCTCAAGTTCTAAGCACAAGGAAAGATCAGCTGAGACCTCGAAAATCAAGAATGCCAAAGAGCCACAAAATGCTTCAAATGTGGCAAAACAGGGCACTTAGCCAAGGAGTGTAGTCTACCAAAGAAAAAAGACGCAAACTACTACTCTAAGAAATGTCAATTGACTAAACAAAAGAAAGTTGGAGTAGCTCTAATGACTTAACAAGACTACTGGCTGAACGACACCACAAATTCTGAAAACGGACAACTTAGCTCTCATGACATGTCTTGAAGATACCTCAAACGCAAGCACGACGAAGCGGAGTGACGAGGACGAAGCATCAACCTCGTCTCATGAGGTAGCTATGCCTAACTCTACATTATTAAGCATGTTAGAAACTTTACAAATTAAATATGCTAACATGAAAAGTGAGCGGAAAAGTTCAAAAGAGTTAGAGGAGCGACTAGCACTTAGCGAAAAGAACTTCCAAATAAAATTAGATAAGAAAGCTCACTTAGAAGTTCTCTTATCTAATTCTAAGAAAACCATAACTAGTCTTGAATCTAGGTTAGCTACTTCTGAGACAAAAATAAACGACCTTAGTTAAACTCTTAGCGATAGTCAGAGAGATTTAGAAATTTCTAGAAATAATTATAAGGAAATCTCTGTCGAACAAGAAGCTTTACTCTAGGATTAAAAATTTAGTCGAGGAGGAGACAGACTGATCAGACGATTTTTCTAAATCAGCCACATGATATAGAATTTTATGACCAGCCACTTTAGGCTTATGCTTTATTATCTTTGTAACTTGAAAAAGGTTAACGTAAGACAATTATATGACTTTATTAAAAAGGCTTAGGATTAAAAAGGCTTTATTATCTTTGTAACTCTAGGTCTAGCTTCTTTAATGGCTTTTACTAACGCTTTAGAAATAAATGCCTTAGAAGAATTCAAAAGTAAAGCCAAAACTAGGACTGAAATCCCCTTTGATTACACTGATTTGAATAATAGTTACAAAATGCGGGAGATACACCTGTCTAGTGACTATAATTCATTATATCCTTTAGAAGATCTCCCTAAAGTTGAGGAAGAAAATCATGATCATTCTAAAAATTCTACTTTCTGTTATATTCATGCTATTGTTAAGAAAATAGCTGATTTAAACTCCTCCTTAGAATCAGAAAGAAAGAATTTTGAAGCAGAAAAAGAATGCGCTTTATTGGAGATTTACAATCTCAAAAATTCCTCAGTTTTAACTAACGTTTCAAAATCGTGTCCTGGTTTATTTTTAAAAGAAAAATCATTAATCGAGGACAAGCCCGAATTTAAGTATAATTCTCCCTTTGTTTTACAAAATATTTTAAAAGAAAAAGCTTAACTAAAAAGCGTCAAAGGAAAAAAACGTCTTTAAATGTTTCGAAAGCGAAAAAGTCTATTACTAATCCTTTTTCTACAACATCCACACGTAGAATAGTTAAAGAGACGAACCATGCTAAGGAGTGGGTGTCTAGCTTAGAAATTAAGCAGAAAAATATTGATGGAAACGACTTGTTTTCAAAATTTTCTTCTTCTGTACCTAAAAATAAAGACATTCGTCATCAAAAGAGAGTTGTTTCTACCTTTCATGTTGTCGCTTCAACCTATGCTTTAAAATCTATTAATTCTAAAAGCACACATTTTTAAATCGGTTCCACTTCCAAAAATAAAATCAATCATTCTAAGACAAATGCGAGTCTTAAGTCTCGTAGGAGACAAGATCCAGCTATTAAGCAAGCTTATAACTCGATTCACTCTTGCTCCCACCAAAGGTATTCGGTCCAAGTTCACTCAGGCAAACACCTTGGGAGACTAGATAGAGAGAAGATATTCTCCTCGACTACGACTGACATGACATTTGTCCGAGCTGAAATTAATATACCATGTAAGGTTCACTCACAATGGGTTCCTAAAACACTATCTAGGCCAACACAAGCCAAAAAGGCTTAGTTGCCTAAAGAGGTAACACCTAAACCATCTATTTCTAAGTTGGTTTGGGTACCTAAAAGTACTCATAACAATGGTTTAGGAACCATTAGTCGAATTTTGACCACTAACTTTGCTAATCCGAGAGGACCCATTTATAAGTGGGTACCTAAGTCTCTCTAAAATTGTCTATGCAGATCCATCATGTGTGGTATCTAGATTCGGGTTGCTCCACACACATGATGAAAAATCAAGAACTGTTGAGCAACTATCAAGACCGCTACAACGGTAAAGTCTGATTCAACAACAACGATTCAGCTCCAAATTTAGGCCTTGGAGATATCATTCTTGAGAATCTGACAATAAAAGACGTCTCATACGTCAAAGGTCTCAAACACAACCTATTCAACATATAAAATTCTGCGATAAAGGATTTCAAGTTGTATTTATAGCCGATCAGTGCAGAATCCTAAACAGTCAGAATCAGGAACTTCTTACAAGAGCTCGAAGATCTAATCTCTACACAATATTCTCACAACAGTACGACTTTCACTTGTTGTTTGCCTCATCTCTCAGACGACAATTCAGAGGAACAACTTACGGCATCAACGTGTGTCTCATCTTAATCTCAAGGCTCTTCACAAGCTTTCTGCTAAAAAGTTGGTCAATATTCTGCCAACCATCTCACTTCAACAAGAGCATCATTGTTTGGCTTGTCAAATGGGAAAAATGAAGCGAGCGTCGTATAAACTCACGCAAGTAGCCTGCACATCTCGACGGAATTACTGTACATGGACCTCTATCGACCGATGCGAACACAGAGTATCAACGGTCGCAAGTGTGCTAGTTATTGTCGACTACTACTCTCGCTACACTTGGACAAGGTTCCTACGAACTAAAGATGAGACTGGAGACTTGATAATAAATTTTGTGAGTACAACTCAAAATCTTCTGCAACAGACAATCCAAGTAATTAGAATTGACAACGGGACTGAGTTCAAGAATTAGCGCCTCAGTACTATCTATCAGTCTCTCGCCATCTGCCAACAATTTTCAGCCGCTAAGACGCCTAAACAAAATGGCGTGGTAAAATGGAAAAATCGAACTCGTGTTGAAGCTGCACGAACTATGCTTATACATTCTGGTCTCCCTCATTTTCTATAGGTTGAAGCAATGAGTACAACTTGCTTTACGCAAAATCGGACGACTAAAGCATTTAAAGCTGTGTTTATTGGATATTCTTCAACCACTAAAGCATACCGCATTAATATCAAGTCTTCTCACATAATAATGGAAAGTTAGAATGTCACTTTCACGATAGTTCAGAACCCGGGCTTATAGGCATGTTGACACAAAATCAACAAATTTTGACAACGTCTGCCTCAACCTCAGGAGAATATATTCCCACTGATTTGGAGGACTTGGACTCTATCTTTGAACATTTTTATCGGAATAAGTCTCAATCGCCTATTTCATCACTCAATCTATGCCAAGCTGCGCACCTTCCCCTTGTACGGTGAAACTCCTAAATGAGATTCCCGACCACCAAAGTCTAACCGATGTTCTAGACTCTCATTATTCTGAATCACCTACCAGTGTCGCTGCTCTTACGGATGTAGCTGAGGAAATTCCATCAATGTTAACTTCAAAAATGGATTTCCCTCATAAGGATACTCAACCTCTCAATTCAGGATATCTCGAACTACTTATCGACGATGGTTCTGCATCGGTTCTACCTCATGAGCACAAGTGGACACGAGCTCATCCTGTCGATCAAATAATTGGTGATCCTTCGAGCGGAGTACGCACTAGGACATCTTATCAAAGCAGACTTTTTGCGTGCTTTTTAAACCAAAACGAACCAATCAAGGTAGCTTAAGCCCTTCAACACACGGATTGGGTGATCGCAATGCAAGATGAACTCAACCAATTCGAGTGTCTACAAGTTTTGACCGTAGTTCCTCGATCGCACGACAAGACTGTTAGGTCATACTATATCAACTTACGATCGAGCTAAGCATGAATTCTAGATATTCGATTGAGAAATCTTATGAATTACCTTCGGTTGAATATCGACTTTTAAGATCTTGAGAGAGAGAGTTTTCCGATTTTTTTTCTCTCTCTTAGAATGTGAATTCAATGCTTGTGAATTTTCCGAAATGAACTTGTGTTTTTTTTTATTTCGATAGTGTACATTGTATTTATACCTATTTTCATGGTATATTTACTACTATCAAAACTATGACTTACGCCCCTAATTACAAGGATAACAAAATAACAAAGCACAATTCTAATATCTCTTCAATCTTCTCCTTTGTGCTTGTCTTCATTTCAGCTCCATTTCTTTAATCCCAATGCTCTCTCGTAATTTCGGACATCATTCCTCAGCTCCAATCTCTCATTAATTGCATCCAGAAGGTCATTTAGGAGTGGGACATCTTCTTCTCCAAGATCTTCGAAGATCGTCTCTTTAGTGATCTCAGCCAACCTCTTCTGGATATTCTTCCTCACTAGTTTCTACTTCCCGTCACAGAGTTTGTGGATTTCTGACTTCATCATAGCTCTCGTCTTTCCAATAATTGGATTTCAATAAGTTATGGCGAGGCCAGGTTTCTTGAATATGTAGTTCTCGGGAAAGTCGTTGAGTGGGAAGCCCTTCATGAGCGGAGACTCCATGTTGACCTTCTTCATATTATTTTCTACAGCAATTTGAAGGTCATGTGCGGTGTGATACTTGATCTGTCACACCATGAGTTTCTTTAATCCCTCGAGTCCTTCTGTCATATTATTTTCTCTTGTACATTTGATATAGACGGTAGACCTCGTTTGGTGGAAGGAAGGGGAGATAGCTCTCATCTATCTCTTCTCGAGTGCGGTTGTTGTCCACTCGCTCAATGTGATATATTGGGGTTGGATAACTTCCAATCGAGTGCGAAACGCCCACGAGTTGGAGGATCGGTGGCTTGTCCCTGAAGTTTTTCTTGAGTTGATCCGTTGGGATGCCACCTTGATCTGGACCAAGATAGTTGAGCATGAAGATGTGCTCGATCTTCTTCTTATCTTCCCAATGAGAGATACCCCGTAGATTCAATTCATTGAGCTTCTTTATGCGGTTGGGAGCCCTCCATATCTGCTTCCTTATATCTTCAATCAATGGAAGCTCAATCCGTATATTCTCCTGAGGCGTCTCGACTCTGACTGTCCCTTTTGATAAGAGGGGAGGAGAGTAGACTCTATGCCTGATCATTTCTGGTAGTTCGGGGAGAGCGGAGTTGTAGTTCTCGCCTTCTTGAAGTTCTTCATCTTAAAGCAGCACCAAGTCCACAAAAGCTTGTTGCAAGAAGTATCTGACGTTGGAGAGTCGGTCCTGAATCGCCTCCTCTGGTTCCCATTGCGTCATCCACTTCTCGTTTAGGATATAATCATCTACGATCGCATGTGGATCGTAGAGGATTGCTTCTGGTTGATTTTGGAGGAGGTTAGAGGTTGGGATATGATTTGGATTTGTGGGAGTGGGAGATAGTGTTTTTGTGTGGGATGTGGTGGGAGATGTGGTTGTTTGTTGGCGGGTGGTGGGTTGTGTGGTTGATGGGTTTGTGGATGATCCTCCAGCTTCTTGAGTCGTTTGTTTTTCTCGACTCTGACCACGGCCGCTGCGTGTGGTTCTTTGCCTTTTCTCCCCCTCATGACATCCGGATCATCGGGATCTTCATGTCTTCTTTTGGTGCGGGAGCTTTCTTCATGACACCTTGTTTAGGCTGGCGGCTCAGGTTCATCGACCAGCCTTTGTAGAGACTCTCCTCAGCTGGGGTCCTAGTCTCTACGGCGAGTAGTCGGGAAATAAGGATGTCATGAAGTTGGGTGATTGGGATGGTGTATGGGTTGATGAGGGAAGGTGATTGAGTTGGGGTGGTGAGGGTGGGTGGTAGGAGAGTGTGTATGGTGGTGGTTAGAGGTGGTGAGGAGACGGGTGTGGTGTGGGCTTCGGACGGAGCAGCCTCTGAGACTGGTTCTTTCCCAGTATCCCGTCGGGAAGTCTCAATGGCTTGGAGCATTCTGTCCATCAGTCGATCTTCAAGTGAAGAGATGGATGTGGAGAGGACTTCTTGTAAGCGTTGCTCCGTCACGATCATCGGTGGTGTTGGAGTGGGGTCAGGGAGGCGCTCCACTGTCACAACATGGGAAAAGATTTCCGATGTGCCGCCTGGAGGAAGTCTTGAAATTTCGAAACGTCCAAGGACATCCTTATCAACCCTGAAGTCACCACTTCAATGTTTGACCTATTGTTTGCTCTGAAGATATTGGGGATCCAACATGACTTCCACCCAATCCATGAGATGATACAGTATGTATCACCTCTATGGGTATTGAAACAAATTCAATTTGAATCTGTGTGGTTGGTTGATTCGTTGTTGGTGGAGGAGTTGTCACAGAAGCCATTTGCGTTGAAGGAGATACAGACGGGGCCGAGATTTGCTGTCGGCGTGAGCCCCTTCTTTGAAGTCTGTATTCTTCATCAGATTCAGTGGCATCAGGAGATTCGTCTTGAGGGACACCATAGGGCTCAACAGCCGGTGTTTTTGTCTCCTGACCCGCTGCTTCGGGCTCAGTTGTTTCCACTAAGGATGCCTGTTGAGAAGGCGCCGGAGCTTGATCCACGGCCCGTACCATTTCCTCCGTGATGGAGTTATTTTTACAGTAGACATGGTAGGCCTCGTCAGTTGGATCATCTAGGCGGAGCAGCTCCAATAGGATCAACATCGGTTGGAGTGCTAGGTCGGCTGCCTTCGGGTTGTGAAAGAAGCAAAGGCGAGGTGGGATATATCCTCCAACAGGTGGTAGACGCGGGATCTCCGGATGTACGTCCATGAAATGGGAGATCAGCACCGGAAACCACCGGACATATGGAAGATACTTCGCCTTCAATTTAGTCTCCCTCTGACGTATCTGGTCCGCTAGATCATTCCATATGAGCTGGGTCACGTCATATTTCTTCGAAAAGATCACTCCATGGAATATGCGAAGGATATTTCCGTTCGCCTTGTCAAACCCGGAGTGCTTTGGGGAGAGACATTTATTGATGATGACGAACAGAGTCCGCCACGGGTGTGGGATCCCGCTGTTTTGGAAATTCGCCAGTTTGGTCAGCGGGGGCTTGTATCCCATCCGGAGCATGTCTTCCACGATCATCGGATCGGTAGGTAGTTGATCATATTCTTCGTGATGCGGTAGATCGAGCACCATGGCCATTATGTTCTTGGTCAGGATGATGTGTCTTGTATTGATCTTCATTGTATACTGCACTTCATCCCCAACGATGTGGCTCGTCATATATTTCCAGAATTGTTGGGTGTAGACCATTTGGACGGATGCCGTCATCGTCAAAGCTGGCCATAGTTGGTGTCCCTTTAGAATGGAAATAATTACTTCATCCTGACATCAAAATGTAGCTAGATCCAGTTGATAGTTGTTGTCGTGGACCATCAACCAACTATCAAAGGGACAGATATGAGAGTATTCTTGATGTGCCATTTCTGATGAAATAAAATTCATTAGATGAAATTTTCATAGGCCAATCTTACTAAGTATTTTTATATGGCAAAAAATACTTAGAAGAATTCTTGTTAGCGTATTTTTATTCGGTCGGAAATGTATTCGAACATTAAGTTTTGTGATCGAAAATTTTCTAAGTGGTATAAAGACAGAGAAAAATTTGACAAATTTGCTCAGTCTTTTTAGCGTGTTTTTATTCGATCGTGAATTTATTCGATCATTAAGTTTTGGGATCGTATAAAAATGTTGTCGAAAACAAGAGTTTTTCGCCGAGTAATTTTACGATCGAATAAAACATTGTCGAAAAACTTAAGTTTTTTGCCGCGTAGTTTTGCAATCGAATAAAAGTATATCAAAAACCTTAAAGTTTTCGCCGTTTATTTTTGCGATCAAATAAAATTTAATCGAAAACTAAAGTTTTCGGCGCGAAGTTTTTCGATCGAATAAATATTATATCGAAAACATAATGTTTTCGACGCTGAGTTTTGCGATCGAATAAATACTTTACGATCGAAAAAGTGGTATTTGTACCTTTACGATCGGGTAAGGTAAAAAAAATACTTTGGGCCGTAAAAATGTTTTGGGCTTTCGTTAAAATTCAGGTCTGATTAAACTAAAATTTAATTTTTTATGGATGAACACAAAAATAAATTGCATAATGCTCCCTGTATTTCTGAAATAAATGCAATTATCTCCCAATGTTGATGAAATTCAACACTTGACTACTCGGATGAGCTCGAAATATTCTGTGATACTTAAAAAAATATTAGAAGTCGTGTTTTGCAAGTAAATTATATAGGAGATAAGAACAAATTCTCATGTAAAACTCCCCCTCAACAAATGTACGTTTTAACTTTTCGGCATTTAAGCACATAGTTAATACAATTTTGAATATGAAAATTTACTATTTGAGCAGAAGTAACACATTTAAGCAATTCAACATAGATTCATTAAAATTTTGCGTTTTTCATGAAAAATTTCGCGTTTTATCAATTCTGAACCAATGCATGTATTAATACATTTAAAATGTGCGAAGTATATTTTAAAAAAAAAAATTGTTTTGGTGTCAGATTTTCCATTTTGAACATTATCACGCAATAATTTCTCATGACCTATAGAATAATAATTTGCCGTCAAATCATGTCACTAAACTAATATTCTAAGATCATAGTATGAATCATTTTGACAACTCTCGCAAGTTTCGCTAATAGCACTCAATTTATTTTTATCATGGAGATATTTAGTAGATATATCACTCATATCAACACGACAAAATTATATCAATTAATTTGTTATCGTAGCATATTTAATCAACTTACCAACTGAAAGTCCATCATTTTGAATCAAATGGACTTTGAAGGGATTATTTTTAGGCTCTGGCTAACGGGGTATGATAGTTTTGGGATTAGTGAGCTCAAAAATTCTTCAATTCCAGGGGCCCTTTTTGAAATTCATTTCTGATCCTTTTCCTTTTGTTTTCTTCTGTACTATCTTCTGCTTTACTAAGCTTTGAGAGATAAGATCTTCTTTTTGGGCCGGACCGTGTTCCTTTCGAATGTTCCACAATTATGGAATTCTAACCCAAAGTTGTGCTTCTCTTCTCGTTTTCTCTATATATAAGATCTAGATTATCGTTGGAGAAGTTCACTTCGAAGTGCTTCTCTTCTAGGAGTATACGAGATTATCTAGGAGAAGTTCACAGCGAGATCCGTGTTTCTCTTCTATAATGATTAAGACATTCATCATTTGCATCTTTTTTTCTCCCCCTCTTTTTCTTGATTGAGCAACCCCGAAACTTATGAATAAGGTTGAAGGCTTAATCGAGTTTCAAAAGAAAAAGAATGTTGGAGAAGGCTCAAAGGGGATTTCTAGAGGTGAAAGTAAAAGATTTATAATTTGGGCCAAGTGAGGAATATCCTAAGTTGCCCTTATCATTTTCATGACAAACTAACACAAAAGCAAGAATGAAGCTACGAAGTACACAACAATAGATATTCATTTGAAGTGTGACACACTCAAGAGTAAAAATTTTGAGGTTCAAATTCTCATATATATGAAGTGGCTTTTGTGTCTTGTGAAACAAACGAAGTTCTTTGAATAAAAGAATGTCACATGAATTTTTAGACAAAGAATTAATCATATATCCAAGAAATAATTTTTGTGAATAATTCAAAATTGGCAAACTTATCGTCATCCCCCATTTGTTTTTTTATTATATATATATATACTATTTTATTTTTATATATATAAAAAAATTTGAAAGATAGAGTCACGCAAGATAATCAAAAAGCACATATAATATCATATAAAAGCATAGTAGAGCATGTAAAACACATCTCAAGTAAGATTGAGATTCAACATGCCTAACTTAGCAATAAGAAATTTAAATCGTTTTTCATCCAAGTTGAAGCTCCGTTTTAACAAAATACATATGTATAGTGCCTTTTTCTACATGATCTTTTATAAAATGATATCGAATATCTATATGTTTTGTGCGTGAATGATGAACAGGATTGCAAGTAATGACAAAGCACTTTGAGAATCACTGTAAATGGGAATGTTATTAAATTCAAACCCTTAATCGCGTAGTTGCGTCCGCATCCATAGAACTTGCGAGCAACAACTGGCAGCCGCGACGTACTCTGCCTCGGCCGTCGAGGTTGATACGCAATTCTGCTTCTTTGAGGACCAACAGCCAACTATCACCTAAAAATTGTGCTCCACTAGACGTGCTTTTTCTGTCCATTCGACAATCTGCATAATCAGCGTCAATATAGCCAATTAATCTAAAATCAGTGTCTTTAGGATACCATAGCCCTAAGTTGGGAGTTCCTTTGAGATAGCGTATAATTCGTTTGACTGCATGCAAGTGGGACTCCTTTGGCTCAGCTTGAAAACGAGCACAAAGGCAAGTGGCAAACATGATGTCTGGTCGGCTAGACATCAAGTAGAGAAGATATCCGATAATGCTCCGATAGGTTGTGATGTTGACAGCCTTTCCAGACGGATCAACATCCAATTTGCAGTTTGTTGACATGAGAGTATTCATCGGTGCACTCTTTTCTTGATTAAATCTCTTCAGAATATCTCGGATATACTTGGTTTAACTGATGAAGATTCCATCTTCAAGTTGCTTTACTTGTAGTCCAAGAAAAAATTGGAGTTCTCCCATTAAGCTCATCTCGATTTGGTCTTCATGAGTTCACCAAATTTCTGACAGAGACGTTCATTCGTCGAGCCGAAGATGATGTCATCAACGTAAACTTGAACGATCATCAAGTCTTTGCCTTGCTTTTTTATGAAGAGTGTCGTATCAATTGTTCCTCTTATGAAGTTGGACTTGACTAAAAATTCGCTCAGAACATCATACCAAGGACGAGGGGCTTGTTTTAGTCCGTAGAGAGCTTTTTTCAATCGATAGACATAATCAGGATGATTCTCATGCACGGACACGTCGGGTTGAGCGACGTAGACTTCTTATTTTAACACGCCGTTTAGAAGGCATTTTTTACATCCATTTGATAGACTTTGAAGTTTTTATGAGCTACGTAAGCCAGAAATAGTCAAATTGCTTCGATGCGAGCAACTGGAGCATACGTCTCATCGTAGTCAATACCTTCTTGTTGATTGTACCCCTTGGCTACGAGTCGTGCTTTATTCCTAATAATTTCACCGTTCTCGTTCTTCTTATTTTTGAAAACCCATTTAGTTCCAATAATTGTTTTGCCATGCGGTCTGGGAACTAATGTCTATACTCGTAGACACTCGAATTTGTTGAGTTCATCTTGCATTGCGATCACCCAATCCGGGTCTTTAAGGGCTCCGACTACCTTAATTGGTTCGTTTTGGCTTAAGAAGCAAGTGAATAATCCGTTTTGTGTAGACGTCCTAGTGCTTACTCTACTGGAAGGATCACCGATAATTTTTTCGATAGAATGAGATCGAGTCTACTTGCGTTCATGAGGAAGAAACGAAGTAGATCCATCGTTGATTTGTAGATGGAGACTTCCTGAATAGATTGGCTGATCATTCGTAATTGGAAAATTCAATTCTGAAGTTGAATTTGAAGGGATTTCCGCATTGGCATTGATAGGAGCTGTAGCCCTAGTTGAAGATTCAGAATTTGGAGAATCTGGAACATTTGTTGGAATCTGAAGATTGTGAGTCTCAATTGGATTTCTACCGTAGAGGGAGAAGGAGCACTGCTTGGTATAGACTGAGACGAAGCGGGCATTTGAGATTCGTTCGGATAAAAATGTTCAAATAGAGAGTACAAATCTTCCAGGTCGGCGGAAATTGCTTCTTTTGACTTTAAGTAGAAGTTGTCGGAAGTTGTTGACTTTGTGCCAACACGCCTATAAACTCGGGTTCTGAACTGTTTTGTTCAGAAGCCAACTCGGTCACTTCTTGAAAATTGACGTTTTAGCTTTCCGAAATAGTACGAGAAGACATGATATAGACACATTATGCTTTAGAAGTGGATGAATATCCAACAAAGACGGCTTCAAAATGCTTTAGGGTCGAACTTGCTTCGATGCTCCCGATCGTTGGCCACAAAGCATTTGCACCCGAAGACCTTGAAGAAAGAGATATTCGGAATCCTTTGATTTATTATCTCATACGACGTCTTTTCAAAGCGTTTGTGAATAATCGTCCGATTTTGCGTAAAGCACGTGGTAGTTACTGCATCAACCCATAGAAAATAAGGGAGACCGGAATGTATTATCGTTATTCTTGGAGCTTCAACTAAAGTCCGGTTCTTCCGTTCTACGATGCCATTTTGATGAGGCGTTTTAGCGGCTGAAAATTGTTGAATAATTCAAAGTGACTTATAGTAATTGCTGAGACATTGATTCTTGAATTCAGTCGTGTTATCAGTCCGGATGACTTGGATTTTCTTTTGCAGTAGATTCTGAGTCGTATTCACAAAGCTTATTATCAGGTCCCCAATCTCATCTTTAGATCGGAGATATCTTGTCCAGGTGTAGCGAGAATAATCGTCGACAATTACTAACACATATTTACGACCGTTGATACTTTGTGAACTCATTGGTCCACAAAGGTCCATGTGAAGTAATTCAAAGGTCGAGATGTAGAAGCAACTTGCTTGAGTTTGTGTGATGCTCGCTTCATTTTTCTCATTCGACAAGCCGAACAATTATGCTCTTGACGTATGGAAATCGTTGGTAGACCGTTTACCAACTTTTTGATAGAGAGTTTGTGAAAAGCTTTGAGGTTTAGATGAGATAGACGTTGATGCCATAAGTTGTTCCTCTTGAATGTAGTATGTGAGATGAGGCAAACAGCTGTCGAAGGTCGTACTGTTGTCAGATTGATGATGTATAGATTATATCTTCGAGATTCTGTTAGAAGTTCCTTATTCTGACTATTTAAGATTCTGCACTGATCAGCTAGAGGCACCACTTGAAATCCTTTGTCGCAGATTGTCCTATGCTAAACAGGTTGTGTTTAAGACCTTGGACGTAAGAGACATCTTTGATTGTCAGATTCTGAAGAAGAATATCTCCAAAGCCTAGTATTGGAGCTGAATCATTGTTGTGGAATTTGATTTTTCTGTTGTATCGGTCTTGATAGTTGCTCGACAATTCTTGATTTCCCGTCATGTGTGTAGAGCAACCGGAATCTAAATACCACACATGATGGATCTGCATAGAAAAATTTTAGAGAGACTTAGGTACCCACTTTGGAATGAGTCCTCTCCGATTAGCAGATTTGATAGGTAAGGTTTGTTCATCTTTGGTTCTTAAATTATTGAAATGCTTAGGTACCCAAACCAACTTGGAAGTAGTTGGTTTAAGTGGTACCTCTTTAGGCAACTTGGCGTTGTAGGCTTGCGTTGGCCTTTATGGTGTCTTGGGAACCCATTGAGGTTGAACCTTACATGGGAGGTTAATTTCAGCGCGGACAAATGTCTTATTAGTCTTAGTGCATGAGAAAATCTTTTCTTTAACTAGTCTCTTAAGGTGTTTGGCTGAGTGTACTTTGACCGGATACCTTAGATGAGGACAAGAATGTATCGAGCTATAAGCTTTCTTTATAGCCAGATCTCGTTTCCTACGAGACTTAAGATTTGCATTTGTCTTAGAATGATGGTTTATGTTTTTAGAAGTAGAGCCGATTTCAAATTTGTGCTTTCAAAATTTGTGCTTTCAAAATTAATAGGCTTTAACGCATAAGTGGAAGCAACAACATTAAAATTAGAAATGATTGTCTTCTTACGAGTGTCATTTTTTGATACAGAAGAAAGTTTTGAAAATAAATTATTTCTATGATTTTTCTTCTGAAATTCTATCCTAGGCACTCTGTCCTTTGCATGCTTCACCTCTTTTTCTACTCTACCTGTGGATGGAGTAGAAAAAGAGCTAGTAAAAATCTTTTTCCCTTTTGAAGCATTAAAGGACTCTTTTCCTACCTTTACGCTTTTTAAAGAAGATTTTATCTTCTTTTAAATTATTTTGTAAAATAATGGAAGGTGTTTTCTTAGAATTGAGGAAGTTTTGAGATAAGAAATCTCCAATAAAAGCTCATTCTTTTCTGCTTTGAAATTCTTTCTTTCTGTCTCAAAGGAAGCGTTTAAATCAGCTATTTTTTAATAATAGCAGGAATATAACAGAAAATAGAATTTTGGAAATGATCATTATTTTCTTCCTTAACTTTAGGAAAATCTTCTAAAGGATATACTGAATTATAATCACTAGACATGTTGATTTTCCGTATCTTGTAACTATTATTCAATTCGGTGTAAGGGGATGTTAGTCCTATTTGTGGCTTTTCGTTTAGATTCTTCTAAGGCATTTATATCGGAAGAATTAGTAAAGGTCATTAGAGAAGTTAATCCTAATATCATATACTTGATATCATATAACTGTTTGACATTGACCTTTTTCAAGTTACATGGATTGTTAAAACCTAAGCCTTCTTTAGGATTATAAAATTCTATATCAAGAGGTTGATTTAGAAATATAGTCTGATATGTTTGCCCCCTTTTCGTTAGAAGATCGTCTAAAGTTTTAATCCTAGAGTAAAGCTTCTTACGTTCGTCAGAGATTTCCTTAAAATTATTCCTAGAAATTTCCAACTCTCTCTGACAATAGCTAAGAGTCTCACTAAGGTAATTTATTTTTATCTCATAGGTAGCTATCCTAGATTCAAGACTAGTTATGGTTTTCTTAGCATTTGATAAGAGAATTGTTCTATCTAATTACTTTTGGAAATTATTTTCACTAAGGGCTAGTCTCGCATCTAATTCTTTTGTACTTTTCCGCTCATTTTTCATGTTAGTATACTTAATTTGTAAAGATTCTAACATGTTTAATAATGGTTAGGGCATTGTTACCTCTTGTGATGATCTTGATGCTTTTTTTCCTAATCTGACCTCCTTGATGAGTTACCGTTTGAGGCGTCGTCGAGGTCTGCCATTAGAGCGATATTTTCGTTTTCAGAATCTGTGGTGTCTTCCAACCAATGCTCTTGTTCTGCCATCAGAGCTACTCCGGCCTCTTTTTGTTTAGTTAGGGAATTTCTTGGAGTAGTAGTTGGCGTCATTCTTCTTAGGAAGATTGCATTCTCTTGCGAAGTGCCCTAACTTTCCACAATTGTAGCACTTTTGTGGTTCTTTGGCGTTTTTAGATTCTGACGACTCGGCCGGTCTTTCCTTGTGCTTGGAGCTTGATGTCCGAATTCTGTTAGCCGAAGAGGATGATTTCTTTTTAGAAATTTTTGCTCATCATTTTAGTAATGAAAGCCAATTGTTTCTTGAACTCTTTCATATCAGGCTCGGAGTCCGATTCTGATTCGTCTTCATCTTCTGAAGAACTTGGCAACTTGATGCTTTTATCCTTGCGAGATCGACTAGTTTTCTTTCAGAAACTAGAGCTATAGAGTCTTCGATCTGCTTGCCCTTAAGTTCTTTTTGTATCTCGCTTATATCTTCCTCGTGTTGAACGAGATTATCAAAGACGGCGTTGATATCCATTTTATCCAAATCCTTGTTTTGATGAATTGGCATGGATATTTTCTTCCACTCCGGTTGAAGAGAAGAGAGAAATCGGATGTTGACCTCCATGTTGGTCTTGAAAATTTCTATCTTCCTCATCTCATTGAGAAGAGTTAAATACCGTTGATAGAGTTCATACACGTTTTCCTCCGACTTTGCTTTCAATGAGTAATAAGCGTTGAGGATATTCGCTTTCTTGGCTTAGACTCCGACTTCGGTCCGTTGCATCATTTTGTGGAGTTCATCCCACATAGCTTTTGTACTAGATAGACTATCTATTTGCATATAGATGTCATTCGGAATTCCTTGCATTAGGAAAGTTTTGGCTCCTAAATCTGCTTTGGCTCTGCTCGCTCCCCCTCGGTGTATTCACTAGGAATTTTGAGTCTTCTAGTAGCGCAAATGTGAGGATTATTAGTGGCATCGCCTTCTTGGATGAGCCAACATTGAGCGGGACATTCTTGAAGAGAAGCTATCAAATTAGTAGCTTGATCTTTTGTTTCCAAGAAGTTCATGAATCGGCTTCTCCATACGGTGTATTCGCCTCTTCGTAGAATTGGAGGGCGGACGTCGTTTACGAGTGAGTAAGCATCCATTTGTAGTTGATTGGTAGGATCTTCGGGAAAGTTTGGAATCGAAATGGTAAAAGTGCTTCACAAGTGACAAACTTCGTTAGTAATGTTTGATTCGTACTTTAAGCAATTTCCCTTTCGAACATATTTTTCGGTTGTTAAAGAGAAATTGTTTTGATTTCGAAAAATATTTGATATGAGAATTGATACATCAAAATTTAGCTAATGCTTCGTTTGGATTCGTGGATTTCGATTTGAAATACGAATTTCATCCAAATCACCCGTTTGGCAACCGTTCGGATTTGGATTTCGATTTCATCCAAATCCGAGGAGAATTCAAACCCTTTGTTGTTTGATGGATTTGAAATTCGACCACAAGTGGTCCGATTTTGAAATCCAAAAACCCGTAACGATTTTTCGTAAATAATAATAATAATAATAATAATAATAATAATGAGTGACCGAAGAGTCGAGCCGACTCGCGTGCTCGATGAGGCGGCTCGAGCTCGATGAACGACGAGTCGAGCCGGCTCAACAAAAGCTCGGCTCGATCTCGACGAACGATGAGTCGAGCCGGCTCCCAAGCTCAACGTAAGACGTCGAGTTGATTCGAAAATAGCTTGGCATAAGCTCGACGAACGACGAACGATGATCGAAAACTCGCGAGCCGACTCACAAGCTTATTTTATTTTGTTAGTTTTTTATTTTATTTTTGTACATTTTAATTTTTAATACAAAAGTTCGAGGTGGAGGTCGAGGAGCTTCATGAGTTGCAGCTCGAGCTCGAGCTCCATTTTTAAATTCGGATTCCGAAATCCTAACAATTGCCAAACGATGGATTTGGACTTGAAATTAGGATTTTGAAATTTATAATCTGAAATCACGGATTTCAATTCAAATACATGAATCCAAACGCACTCTAAAGAATTTTGAATTTAAGATCGAAAATTTTGAGTATCATAGAAGATAATTCGGAGACAAATATATTTCGTAAGTTTTGAAAATTATGAATTTTGATTTATTTCAAAACAGTGTAAAATGTGTCTGTGTTGGAGCAGTGGTCGAAAATTTTTCGAGCAATAAAGTTTTCGATTTAAAAATTTTCGAACCTTTAATCGAAAAAGATTTTCGATCGCATAAGTTTTTTTTGGTATTTATTGAAAATTATTTTTCGAACGTAAGAGTTTTGCAAAGTAAATATCCTATCGAAAAATAGTTTGTTGAATAATTGTTGATCGCTAAAACTTTTATTGAAAAATTTGTAATCGAAAAATTAAGACTGATCAAAAAATTTCGTTAAGTTTGACTCAAATAGTTGACTAAAAGTTTTTCGAGTGTGAATTATTCGATCGAAATATATTTTCGCTATATTTTGTCTCGAAAATTTAAATGATCGAAAATCTTGAGATCGAAAAAATTGTTTTACTATTACAATTTTTCGAGTCAAAAGTAGATATTTATTTAGCGAAAACAGTATCCGTCGAAAAAAAATACGGTTTAATACGGTCGAAAAAGACAAGAAGAAATACCAGACACCTACTGGGTACATCAAGAAGGAAGGGCTCGAGGGATTGAAAAGATTCATGGTGCGACAGATTAAATTTCACACCGCGCACCACCTTAAAATAGCTGTGGAAAATAACATGAAGAAGGTCAATATGGAATCACTGCTCATGAAAGGCTTCGCTCAACGACTTCCCGGAGAACTACATCTTCAAGAAGCCAGGACTCGCCATCACTTATCGAAATCCTTGGAAAGATGAGAGCGATGATGAAGCCTGAGGTAACAAAAGCTCATAAGGAAGAACATCGAAAGGATGTTGGCGGAGATTGATGAAGAAACAATTTTCGAGGACCTTGAAGAAGAAGAAGCCCCGCTCCTAAATGAGCTCCTCAATGTGATTAATGAACGGTTGGAGCTGAGGAATGTTGTCCGACACCACGAGACAACATTGGGATTGTGGAAGTCCTTCTACGCCCGACAAGGATAAACGGAGCTAAAGAGCAAACGAGCACAAAGGAGGATATTGAAGAAGACTTAGAAATTGTGCTTCATTCATTAGTTATCCTTGTAATTAGGGGCGTAACTTATATTTTTTATAGTATAGGACTAACTAGTAAATATACCATGTATATAGGTGTACACTATTGAAATCAATACACAAGAATTCAGAAATTCACAAGGTTAAGAATTCACTTTCTAGAGAGAGAAACACAAACGAAAAACTATCTCACTCTAAGCTTTTCTCTCTCATGATCTTCTATGGAGATATTCGATCGAAGGTAACGAATTGATAATCTATATTCGAATATGTAGAATTCGTGCATGGATCTCTCACTAGTTGATGAATTAGGACCTAACATTTTTGTTTTAATCATATTTTTAATTTTATAATTTTAGTTTTTTTTAATTATATTTTTATTTTATTTTTTTAGTTTAATTTTTTAATTTGAATTATATTTTTTATTTTTAAAATTTTAATTTCGTTTATTAATAATATTTTTAATTTCTTTAAATTTTAATTTTGTTTTTTATTTTTATTTTAATATATAGGCAATTGTTCTATTTTTTTTATATATTTAAAGCCACTAACAGTCAATTCCGTTAGTTTTGGCGGTCAATCCGTCAAAGTTGACGGGAATGAATAAAATTGATTAACGGCTAAAAAGTGAGAGACCTATTTTGATGAGGTGTGTTTTCAAAGGACAAATAGTGATAAAGGCCTATAACTTAGGGACGGAATTAACAATTATCCCTATGGTCAATATTAAAGGTCCGTGAAGCACAATCGATCAAGTGTCGAGGTTTAGCATTCCCAATTTAAAAACATGGAAATAGAAGCATTTTTCATCCAAAGCCTTGGATAATAAACCGGCGAGATGAAGCTCGGTACAAATAAAGTACATATCGCTTGTGTCTTTTTCAATGTCATATTTATAAAGTGGTATGTAAGGTCTACGTGCTTGGTGCGTGAATAGTATACAAGATTGCATGTAATAGCTATTGCACTCTTAGAGTCACTATTCACGCACCAAGATGAAATAAAACTTCCAAAATGGGAGACTATGAACACAAGCCAAAAAAGTAATAAACTCCCAAAAACCAAACATAAAACACAGCCAACACATGCAACACAATACACACAGCCCAAGATACGCACATGCACAGCCCTTACAATCATAAACCAGCTATACAACCCACACAGAAAGAAAACAGTAACAGTGAAACAGACGAGAACACAAAAGAAAATCACGGAAAGGAAAACAAAAACACGGAGGACAAAGAAAAGAAAAAAAACACATGATTCCTCGCCCATCCTCAAAAAAATGGTGAAGAATGATGGGGGAGGGAACCATTTTGTAATTAGGGTTTTGTTTGGGGAGAGTTGCCGCAAGGGAGAGAATGAATCTATGACTCTGTTAATAGTTTATTATTAGGTATTCGATTTTCATGACTGTGGCGAAGAAGAAAAATCACGAATTTTGCTTTATCTTGCTTGGATGTGGTTTTTTCTTTTTGATTGGTGTCACATAAACCTTTTGCTTGTAAACGGTTCAACGTCTAACGTCCATGATGATAATTTTTTTCAAAGGTATCAAGAGCAACAAACTAAAGACTTGCCAATTATGACATAAATAGAAAACATTTTTTTTAATAATATTATACTTAAACAAAACAAACTTATACTTAATTTCTTTTGATAAAAGTTCTTAAGAAAAATGTTATCCACATCCATGTTAGTGTTGCAGTTGAAATAATCATAACCAACAGATAAAGAATCAGATAGAGACATATCTTCTTCATGTCACAAAATATAAACTATAAAAACACATATTACAATGTTTATAGAGGAATCTTAATTAATCACTCTGTTGGTTCCGGTGTATATTGTCTGGTCGGTGGTTGTAGAACTCGAACAGAAATTTTGTTAGAGTCGAAGTCGAGGCACGTATTACGTACGCTGTCCGTAAGATGTTATTGCCCCGTATTTCAGTGCCTCGGGTTATCGCAATCCGTCCCGAAGATACAACGACTTCAGAATTTTGCACGTTGCACAACGATACAAAATCATCGGCGAATTTACTCAACGACTCAAGCTTTTTCTTTCTTTTATTTTACTATGAACTGTGTATGCAATATCTCTAGAATGTTAGGGATCGATTGAATGATTTTTGCAATTCTGCAAGGGCCTATTTATAGCTGGCGAAATATTCAGGGGTCAATTCGCGAAGCGTTGCAACTGTTGGGTCGTTTTGACAGTTTCTCGAACTTTGACTAGGGGTCAATCTACGAATAAAGGCAACTTCTCAGCCAATCGTCAATAGTCACTTCTTGAATAGCACTTGGGCTATAATTGGATCCAAACCCCCCCCCCCCCCCCCAACAAGCCCACAAGCCCATAACCCACCAACCATTTGGGCAAGCCCTTTTGAATAGCACATGTATGGAGACTCCTTATAAACAAGTGAAAAAGGATGAAGTTTTCAATGTGGGACAACAATAAGTCCCTTTATATTAAATATATATTTCATCTCTTTACTGGGCCAACTTCGAAAAATTAATTTCTCATTCACCCGACATCGGTTTTGAGCCATTTAATATTCGATAGATTCCCCTTGAAACATAGAATTTGAATCTTTCATCAATTTCGGGTTTCGACGAACGATGTGTTCTCGATTTAATTAAAATCGGTTAACTTTTATTAATTGGGTCTAAAACCCCATTTGGGCCTATAGCCCAAATTCCAGCAATCCCCCACATGAATGGAAATCAATGCAAATGCAATGCATGCTGACTCTAGCAAGAAAGTCCCGACGATCCTTCAGTGCATCAAGATAGGTAGCTTGTGGCTTTGAACCTTCCCTAGTTAAATGCTATCGGATTTACTCGCTGCTCAGTGAACGTGATGTCTTGAACTGGTGGCTTTTTGTGTAAACCAAGACAACAACATACACACAAAGATTAATCTGATCTCTTTCAATTCTCACGTTGTGTCCGTTTCGGCCTTGGACCGTATCTTCATTCATAAGTGTTTCCTTTGAAGCGGCCCCACTTCACACTTATATAGGGACCGACTATTAGGACTTAATGTTGGAGTAGCTCGAAATACTCCACTAATTTGGTATAGTGATCATTAAAAGCGTAAATGCTTACCCTTACCACATGTCACCGAGAGATTACTTGGGCAGCTCTCGAGACTGGATATTTAGGATTTCCAAGTATAACTGAAATAGCCACAACTTAGTTGTCTCATTGAACCAAGTTTGTGGGATCTCCACTCATAATGGTTGAGTTTCCACTGTGCTTTTTCTTGTTGTGTGGATTTTTAGTCCCATTCCCCTTACTGCAGTGTTTAACTATTCTCTAGTGATGCCTTTCGTCAAAGGATCTGCTATGTTCTCGTTAGACTTCACATAGTCAATTGAGATTATTCCATTAGAGATTAGTTGTCTTACGGTGTTATGTCTCCGACGTATGTGCCGAAACTTACCGTTATACATACAACTCCGTGCCATGCCGATAGTCGTCATGCTATCGCAGTGTATCATTATTGCTAGCACGGGTTTGTTCCAACAAGGAATATCCTCCAGAAAATTCCGAAATCATTTAGCTTCTTCGCCGACTTAATCTAGTGCAATGAACACTGATTCCATCGTTGATTGGGCTCTGCACGTTTGTTTTTAGGATTTCCAAGAAAGTGCTCATCCACCGATGGTAAATACGTAACCACTCGTGGACTTGAAGTCTTGACTGTCAAATATCCTTCAAGAACCGCGGGATATCTCGAATAGAGTATGACATAATTGATGGTGTACTTCAGATATCCTGGCACTCTCTTTAGTGCTATCCAATGGCTATTACCCGGATTACTAGTAAACCTGCTAAGTTTACTCACTGAATATGCTATATCAGGTCGAGTGCACTTAGACAGATACATCATACTGCCAATCACCCGAGAACAATTTCTTCAGGTGTCTTAGAGACATTTATCCCTAATATGACATCAGCCAAACTCATATCCTTTTTCCATGATCAACATGTCGTCTACGTAAAGACATACAATCACAAACTCGTCGGGTGTGCCTTTAATGTAAACACATTTATCACACTCGTTTATTTTGAACCCATTCAATAGCATCGTCATATCGAATTTCTCGTGCCACTGTTTCGGTGCTTGTTTAAGCCCGTAAAGTGATTTCACGAAAACGTAATACTTTGTTCTCTTGCTCGGGTGCTACAAACCCTTCGGCTGTTTCATATATATTGCTTCTTCTAATTCACCGTTCAAGACTGTTGTCTTCACGTCCAATTGGTGTATCTCGAGATTATATAACGTTGCAATAGCAACGAGAATTCGAATGGACGTTATCCTTGTTACGGGATAATAGGGATCAAAGAAGTCATAACCTTCCATTGGGTTTCCTTTAGCGACTAAGTGAGCGTTATATTTCTCGATCAACACATCGGTCTTAAGTTTTCTTTTCAGGATCCACTTACATCCGAGAGGTTTGCACCCTTTCGGTAGATCTACCAGTTCCCAAGTATGATTCTGCATGATGGACTCAATTTCGCTATTGATAGCTTCTTTCCAGAACGGTGCTTCTGGACTGGACAATGCATCTTTCAACGTCCGGGGTTCGTCGTCCATCATATACGTCAGAAAGTCGGGTCCAAATGATATGGCCACTTTCTTTCTTTTACTCTGCCTCAGTTCCTCAACTTCTTGAGGTGAACTTTCAACGGCATCATGAGTTCTTTTCACAGAACTTATCTCCTTTCTTTCCTTATTTGGAAAAATATTTTCGAAGGAATGCGGCGTTCCTCAACTCGATTATCATCCATGCGTTCATGTCAGTGATATCTGATGTGTGCACCAGAAATCTATATGCAATACTGTTATTAGCATATCCGATGAAAATGCAATCAACAGTCTTGGATCCTATCTTAACCTGCTTCGGTTTAGGTACTTCGACCTTTGCTAGGCACCCCCACAGTTTAAGGTAATCGTAGGTCGGCTTCCTACCTTTCCATAACTCGTATGGAGTTTGGTCCCTCTTTTTGTGTGGCCACATGTTTAGAATGCGGTTTGCAGTGAGAATTGCTTCCCCACACAAGTTCTGGGGTAGACCCGAACTGATTAACATCGCATTTATTATCTCCTTTAGAGATTTTTTTTGCGTTCTACAATGCCTTTTGATTGAGATTTTTTTTGCGTTCTACAATGCCTTTTGATTGAGGTGAATACGGCGCAGTAGTCTGATGAATAATTCCATGTACTTGGCAGAATTCTTCGAACGGCGCCACGTATTCTCCTCCCCTGTCACTTCGAATTATTTTTATTTTTGAGTCGAGTTGATTCTCAACTTCACTCTTATATCTCTTAACGGCCTCAAGAGTTTCGTCTTAGCCACTTAGAAAATATACGTAACAAAATCTTGTGGAGTCGTCAATAAAAGTAATAGAATACTTTTTCTAGTTTGCACGAACTTCAGATAACATATATCGGTATGGATCAGTTCTAGATGTGAACTACTTATCTTCACGGAGGAAAATGGTGTTTTGACCATCTTTGTCTCAACGCAGACCTCACATTTTTGTGAGTCTATTTCAATTTGCGAAAGCATGTTTAAACTTATTAACTTTTTAAGTTTGTTTAAACCAACATGTTACAATTTGTCATGCCACAAACTAGAACACTCAACCAAATACGAAGAACTTGTTTTATTACTAGCAAGCTTAATCTCGCGTTTTACAGGCATTACATTTAATTTAAAAAACCCTTTTTCAAAGTAGCTCTTGCCTACAAAATTACCATTCTTGGTCAGTACATATTTGTCTACCTCAAACACTTGTCTAACTCCGGCTTTGCTCAGTAGGGAGCCGAAGACTATATTCTTGCGGATGTCCGGGACATGCAGCACATCCACCAACGTCAGCTCTTTGCCAGAGGTCATCTTGAGGACCACCCTTCCCAATCCAACAATTGGTGAAGTCGTCGCGTTCCCCATATATAGCGTTCTTCCGAAAATCGGGATGTATTCGGAGAACATCTTTTTGTCGGAGCAGATATTGCGCATTGCTCCGGTGTCGATGTACGACGACCTGGGGTTCTCTACGACATTTGCTTCGTACACGACCGCAACGAGGTTATCTCCGACAGATCTAAGGCCAGCTCTGCCTCTGATAGTTGAGCCTGGTTTTTTTACCCTCTTTTTCTGTCGGTAGTCATTAGCCATGTGCCCGAACTTGTCACAGTTATAGCAGTTCTCTATCATATTGTTAGAGTTCGACTTCTGCTGGTTCTGCGACGTATTCGCTCGCTTGCATTTCTTGCCGGTGCCCGACTCGGACAAATTTGCCCGTGCCTCTATGTTAGCCCTCTTGTTCTTGGCCTCAATTTTTCGGTTATCTTCGTCGATCCGAAGCCTCATGATCAAGTTCTCAAGCCTCATTTCCTTGCGTTTGTCATTGAGGTAGTTCTAGAAATCCTTCCGCAGAGGCGGTAGCGTCTCGATAACAGCACCTACCTGGAAGGTTTCGCTGATCTGCATGTTCTCCACGTGTATATCGTGAATGATCAACTGCAAATCTCGGACTTGACTAAGAACTGGTTTGGAGTCCGTCATCTTATAGTCCAAGATGCGACCGACTATGAATTTCTTCAGTCCGGCATCATCGATCTTGTACTTCTTATCCAACGAGTACCACAACTCTTTCGCAGTCGTCCACTGCATAGACGTTGTATATGGAGTCGTCGAGAGCGTTCAGGACGTACGACACATGAAGTCGTTATGTTTCCATGCGTCTAACGCAGCCTTCTCGTGCTCGTATTGCTTGTTCACTTCGGGAGCCTCATGATCTGCCTCGTTAGGTGCGAGTCCCGTCACCTTCGGTGGGAGCTCCTTCAGGAAGCGGACCATGTTAAGGGTCGTCAGGTAGAACAATATTTTCTGCTGCCAACGCTTGAATTCGGTCTCGTTAAACTTCGCCGGTCTCTCGGCATAGCTGTTGCCGGTTGTTACAGACAGCGGTAGTGCAACTGGAATGTTTGACATCGATGAGACATAATAACGTCTTATGATTGTTGGTTTCGGTGTGTATTGTCTGGTCGGTGGCTGCAGAAACTCGAACACAAATTTTGTTAGAGTCGAAGTCGAGGCACGTACTACGTACGCTCTCTGTAAGACGTTATTGTCCCGTATTTCAGTGCCTCGGGTTATCGCAATCCGTCCCGAAGATACAACGACTTCAGAATTTTGCACGTTGCACAACGATACAATATTATCGACGAATCTACTCAAAGGCTCGAGCCTTTCTTGCTTTTACTTTACTATGGACTGTGTATGCACTATCTCTAGAATGTTGGGGGTCGATTGAATGATTTTTTCAATTCTGCAGGGGCCTATTTATAGCTGTCGAAACTTTCTGTGGTCAATTCGCAAAGCGTTGTTACTGTTGGGTCGTTTTGACAGTTTCTAGAACTTTGATTGGGGATCAATCTGCGAATAAACCCAACTTCTGGGCCAGATCGTCAACAGTCACTTATTGACCCAACGGTTTGGTCTGAACCAATCCGTTCGACCCGCTTCACGAACCATCGCGACCCAACGGGTCCGCACACGTCATCGTCTTCCATGCGGCGCTTGCGTCAGCGCCACGTCAGCTTCACTTGTACGGCTCGGGTCGATGTCGGCCTCGGTCCGAGCGCGGGCTCGGGCTCGGTGGTGCGGGGCACCGCCGCGCACTTGGGCTATAATTGGGTCCAAAACCCCCCCACAAGCCCACAAGTCTATAACCCACCAACCACTTGGGCAAGCCCTTTTGAATAGACCGTGTAGGGAAACTCTTTATAAACAAGTGAAAAAATGATGAAGTTTTCAATGTGTGACAACAATAAGTCTCTTTATATATTAAATATATATTTCATCTCTTTATTGGGTCAATTTCGAAAAATTAATTTCTCATTCAACTATCGGTTTTGAGCCAATTAATATTCGACATATTCCCTCGAAACGTAGAATTGGAATTTCTCATTCAACTATCGGTTTTGAGCCAATTAATATTCGACATATTCCCTCGAAACGTAGAATTGGAATCTTTTATCAATTTCGGGTTTCGACGAACGATGACTTCTCGATTTAATTAAAATCGGTTAAACTTTTATTTATTGGATCTAAAACTCATTTGGGCCTATAACCCAAATTCCAACATCTCCTTTAGAAGTCTTGGTAAAAAAATAATACGTCTTGATAACTATCACTGTGAGAAGTAGAAGATCCATTTTTCTATAGAAAAGACATGATTCTATTACAGTGAAGATAATAATTTAAATTCGTTGAATGGTTAAGTTGCCAATCCCTGGATACCGATACGTTTAGTAACAAAGATATTGTAGAATTTAGGCGCTACAACCAGCCTTATATTAAAATAAAGTATAAACGAAATATATATAATATAAGAAATGTTATTCTAACGTCTTTTTCGTAAATCTCGTCAAGAAAATTTTCACACGCCACTATGGGCTCGGAACCTAGACCGCTCATCATTTTTAACGAACAATGTCTTCTAGAGCAAATGGGTAAAGGCATTTAGCTGTACTTTTAGTATATATTTTTAAATTAAACATAATATTGTGTGATTAGAATCATAAATTAATGTTTCGACATATATTAACGCTTGTGGCAACAAAAAAGTAATAGGATATTATAACTATATTAAGAACAAGAATATAAACTCTTATACATAGAATTTTTTTTAATGCTTTCGACATGATTTTAATACAAATACAATAGCGTATTTATAGATAGAAATTTCTACTATTCACGTCACGATTCATCACTATTCACGTAAAATATTGATCACTATTCATCACTATTTAATTTTTTTCATTTAGTTCAATCAATTATCAATGCAAAACAAAATCTCACCACTTCAACTTTTATTAATACATTTACATAAATATTAATAATAGATAATACTTTCATATTATTTGATTGACTTCATATCATTCCTGCGTTAGGTGTATGATAGGTGCGGGACGCAATAATAATTGGGAAAATCATACGTTGAAATCAAATGAATAAAAGCATCATAGAGATCCATTAAAACTGACTAGACCAATGTCAATGAAAATACAAACATAAAATTAAGGGGAGACTAACAACAACAATAATAACCATAATCATTGTCATTTTCATTAATAAATATTTCAGCAATAGTGCCATATCAACCTAGGGATCCCTTTGCAACACTTATTCTTCAGGCTGATTGACATTGAGGTCGAAATGATGCACTACTCTGCTTGGACCATGGCAAAACCGACGGTGGGCCGCCATGGAATGACGGTTCGTTGATGTCCTATCGCAGATTGGACATCGATAAAGTCGAGGTTGTTGTTGTTGTCGTTGTTCCTGAGGTTGTAGATTGGCAAAATTAGGTCCATGTGGAATCGGCGCCCATGGTGGTACGTATATACCCAACCTTCGCTCTTCTCTGAGATGAGAAGCCATATGGCCTCCTAGTGCATGATATGAGGTAAACGATCTGTTGCAAGTGGTGCAAACATACGATCTATCGTTATTATTGTTGTTGTTATTATCCATGTAGAAAATGTTTTGAAGAAATGATATATTTTTCCTATTGTCTTAATGTGTGTGTGCGTGGTGTATAGCATTGTTAATACTAGTTGTATATATAGCACAATGAAAGTTGCTCATTACAATGATGTGATTAAATATGGATATGAATAGACTGAGGGTAGATAAGGCTAAAGTTTGAATAGTGAATAATCTTGTTACAAGACTTAATGCAGAATAAATAACTAGTCAAAAGTGATGAAGAGTAATGCAAAAGTCAAATTCCATATATATTTATCATAATCACTGTCTAATCATTTTGTGATTTGAGTAAGTGATTTTCAAATGCAAGAGCAAATAACAACATGGATAGTCAAAGAACACTAACATAAATTTCATGAATAGCTTTTAACATTTGTCCAAAAAAATGAAAGAATAATTGAAATATGTCAATTTCAAATGCATATTAGCAAAATTCAAATGTTTATGACAATACGCGTCAAAATTAATTACGTATGTTCCATAAACGTCCATATTCGTATTTAATAATGAATATTGACCATAAAGCATTGAATTTAACGTTATATTCTCGTACACGTGTTCGTGTTGAAGTACAACTCCTTCATTTGGATTTCTCGAAAAATTAGATGTCTTGGTTTCTATAGACTTGTGGAAGACACTCCGAAATAGCTTTTACTTGATGTATTTGAAACTACTATGTTGCAGAACAATATACATTCGAATGGTTTCTAACGCTGCCAATGTTTATTGGCTACCTTTGGTGTTCCTAAAAATTCTAAGATACCCTAACATATTACATTTTTTCTGCAACTTAAACTATGACAGTGAGTTATGAGTAGCAAGCAGTAGGAGTGCAAAGGCATATTCTGACATAGATCGAAAGCATTTTTATAGCTGTGTTGAAATGGCGGGAGAGGTATTTTGAAAGATGTATTGAACATTAGAAGTGGGAAACGACATTCATTAAGTTTTTTAAGTTATTTTGAAATTTCTTTAATGATATTGGCGGGTATTATTAAGCACTTTGTTCTTTTTTCCGAATAAAATATTGGGGTGTGGCCTGGATGATTTGCATGTCAAAAAACGGTTAGAAGTAATTACTAAAATATTTCTGATTCGACTCGTATTTTACTTTAGAAACTTGAAATAAAAATGTTTACTTCACTGGTTAAAATGAAACTTTCGATGAATTAATAATTTTTGACACTATTCAACATACTGTATCCGAAAATAATCTATGTTGTATTATGAAATTATAATGCGGATGCTTTTTATATGATAAAATCAGGTTTATTAAATGTTGTAAAAATTAGTTGATTGTTGATGAGATGAGATAAGATGTATTTAATGTTGTAAATGTTAGATGAAATAGTAGAAAATTTTCTACTATAAATAGACCGATGTATTTTTATTGAATCATATCGAAAACATCAATAATACTCTCTGTACAATTCTCGCGTTTAAGTTTATGTTCTTATATCAATTATAATAATTTTATAACATGTTATCAGCACGAGCGCTCTCCGGCAACATTCAGTCTTCGTCCAAGATCTTTTACAAGAATAATCGAGGTATGGTAATTTTATTTTGTGTATGGTGAGTTTATTTATAATACTCGTACGCTTATGTTCCGAACAATTTAAAATTATATAAAACTAAACGCCTTAGCCCGAGTGGTTTCTCGGAATACGTCACTACAAGTGATGTGAGGTCCATATTTCGAATCCCAGTGGTGGCTAGTGGAATTTTATTTTTGACGAGATTTTGAAAAAACGATTTAAATAATATTATTTATTTTATTGATATCTTGTATATATCATATATATATTTTGAATTAATTTTGGACTATACGAATGGAAAAATTTTATTACCATTGGAAGAAATTAAATTTATTTTATTAAGAAGAAATACATATATTTATCCATCTCTGACTATTATGATTTTCTTATTATAAAATCATGTTGTTTTATACAAAGATGAATCTTGCGCTCCTTACTTTATTTACCGTGATGTTTATCGGGTGGTGGATAATATTTTTACAATTGTTTCTAAAATACAGTTATTAATCGTAATATTTTTCATTATTATGATTACCAAAATATATTTTATATTTTGAAGGATGTTGCTATATACGATGATTGATCTCCTGATTCTTGCTCTACTCATGACGATAATTATCTACATGAGGATTATGTTTTTACCAAGATTATACGAGAGTGATTAATTACGATATTTTTTTTAAATGTTATAATATATGTTTCTTATGAAATATATTTTGTGATAGAAAGACGTCGTTCTACCTGATGATTGATCGCTTGACTACTATTATTTTCACGATGACACTCTTCGGGATGTGGAGTTTATTTTTTGTAAGGATTTTTACAAAAGAAGATTAATTGTAATTTTTCCTTTAAAGTTTTTTTTTTTACGATAAACTTGTATTGATATTTATATTGGAAATATTAATGTTACTCATATCATATATTTGTTTTATACTTTATGAATTGAGTATTAAAACGTCTTTTGTATTTTATGATCGTATGACGAATTTGCAAAGTCTCGACTCTCGAGTTTGTTGCCCTTGACATCTCATGGAAGAATTAGTTATCTTGGGCACTAGACGCAGAGATTCATCTAAAAGCAAAAGGTTTGGGTGACCATTGTCGACCCAAAAACCACAACGGTTGCAGGTGACACCACTGATACTCTAAAAATTATAAGCGCTCAGGATAAGGCAAGAACTTTGATAGTTCTTCGCCACCACATTCATGCGGATATGAGGGATGAATACTTAAATGAAAAGATCCCGCTGAATTGTGGAAAAATCTGAAAGATCGATTTGACCACATAAACAACTGTTATCCTCCAAAGGCAAGGTATGAATGGATGCATTTAAGATTACATGATTTTAAATCCGTAACTGAATATAACTCGGTTGTTCATAAGGTGACTGTCACATTGAAATTGTGTGGAGAAACAGTCACCGAAGACAGTATGACGAGAAACATTTAGCACTTTTCATCCATCAATATGATATTGCAACAACAATATAAGGAGAGGAGATCTAAAAAGCATTCAAAGTTAATCTCTTGTTTATAGTTTGCTGAACAAAAGGTGTTCATCAGAATATTCCCCAGAAGAGGAAAAATTTTGAAAATAATGATGAGAAGAGGCACACTGAACAAAATAACAACGATGAGCAATGCTATCGTTGCGGTGGTTTGGGCCATTGGTCACGTAACTTTCGTACGCCCAAATATTTGGTTGAATTATATCAAGAATATAAGGGCAAATAAACGAGACTTGAAACGAATTTTGTTCAAAGTGAATTGGCCTCTGCTTCTGGGACAAAAGATGAAAACACATATTTCGAAACTGCGGATTTCTAGTTTTTCCTGCAGAAAACCGATCTACTATTTATTATTATCGAGTGATTATCATTATTTGTATTGTATGCTTTATTATTCTGTGATTTATTATGTATCGTTTGGAGTGTTTTATATGTTTTCTTGAGTTATATTTGTTTATTTTAATAATAAATTATTATGTGTTTGTTTATTACAATATCAGGTCGCACAAATATAATTGAAGGCTCTGGAAGATCCAACATTTACTACCCAGAGGAACAAGGCTGATAATTGAAAATGACTTATATTCTCCTAAGTCTCAAATAAATTTATTGCGCGTTAAAGCTATTCGACATAATGGATATCATGTTGAGACTGCAGAAAAAGCAGATGCTGAATATTTGCACATTACAAAGGGGGTTTCTAATGATAAAAGAATTGTGGAAACATTACCATCCTTTGACTCTGGATTGTATACGATTGAATCGTATGCTACCGTAAACAAGAAGTTTACTAATGAAAATACATTTAATGTTTGGCATGACCGGTTGGGCCATCCCAGTGCAATTATGATGCGGAAAATAATTATTCACGTGGGCATTTAATGAAGAACCAGAGGATTCTTCTAAGTAACGAATTATCATGTGTCGCTTGCTCTTAATGGAAGTTAATTATTCGGCCATCACCAGCGAAAATAAAGAATGAATCCATAATATTTTTGGAGCGTATACATGGTGATATTTGCGGACCGATACATCCATCATGTGGACCATTTAGGTATTTCATGGTATTAATTGATGCATCGACTAGATGGTCTCATGTATGTTTGTTATCAACACGCAACGTGACGTTTGCGAGGTTGCTTGCACAATTGATCCGATTAAGAGCACATTTTCCAGATTATACGATAAAGAAAATACGCCTTGATAGTGCTGCTGAATTTACTTCCAAGGCATTTAGTGGTTATTGTATGTCTATCGGAATTGATGTTGAGCATCTCGTGCCACATGTTCATACGCATAACGGTCTTGCAGAATCGTTGATTAAGCGCTTGTAATTAATTGCAAGACCATTATTGATGAAGTCGAATCTTCCTTCGTCTTGCTGGGGACATGCTATATTGCATGCAACAACACTAATCCGCATCAGGACGACAAGTTATAATGATGTCTCCCCATTACAAATGGTTCATGGTCAGGAACCAGATATTTCCCATCTAAGAATTCTTGGATGTGCAGTATGTGTTCCAGTTGCTCCACCACAACAAACAAAGATGGGACCTCAAAGGAGGTTGGGAATATATGTAGGATATGAATCTCCATCGATAATATTTGGAACCTCTAACTGGAGATTTATTTATGGCCAGATTAGCCGACTGTCATTTTGATGAATTGAATTTTCCGACATTATGGGAGAAAAAAAACGGCTTGAGAGAAATGTTAGTTGGAATGAATTATCGCTAAATCATTATGATCCTCGAACTAGAGAATGTGAACTAGAAGTTCAAAAGATAATTCATTTACAGAGTTTAGCTAATCAACTGCCAGAAAGTTTTACTGACCTTTGACAAAGTCACATATTCCAGCTGTTAATGCTCCTGCAAAATAGATGTTCACGCAGAACATAGTATCGAGTCTAAGCCACAGCTAAAGCGTGGTAGGCCCACGAGTTCCAAAGATGAAAATCCTCGGAAAAGAAAACGATCAAATAATAATACGAATGGCCCAACCGAGGATTTATCGACTAGTGAAGAGTCGATGGGCATAGAAGATAATGAGAATGAAAGTCAGGTACCTGAACGTTCAGAAAATAATGATAATGAAGAGATCTCGATAAACTATGCCAGAAATGGAATTAGATGGAAACGAGACGAAGTCAACGTTGACGATAATTCTCATTTATTGTAGCGCTGCATGAAATGAATGAGATTAATGAGAATGAGGATCATGAACGAAAGTTTGTACAAGAATGCAGACAAAGAAATGATTGGCCAAAATGGAAAGATGCAATTGAGGCCGAATTGAAATCACTTGAGAAACGAAAAGTTTTCGGACATGTAGTCCGTATACCAGAAAATGTAAAGCCGGTTGGATATAAATGGGTTTTCATTAGAAAGATGAATGAAAACGGCGAAATTGTAAGATACAAAGCACGGCTTGTTGTGCAAGGTTTTTTGCAACGACCATGTATTGATTATGTGGAGACGTATTCTCATGTGGTGGATGCAACTACTTTTTGTTATATAGTAAGCCTGACAGTACGAGAAGGTCTTGATATGCATCTTATAGATGTTGTCACTGCTTATTTATATGGAACTCTTGACAGTGATATATATGAAGCTTCCCGAGGGATTTCAGTTGCCTAAGCATTCAGGGCCCAGAAACGAGTACTTAGTTAAGTTGAAATAAGTCGCTTTATGGATTAAAGCAATCTGGGCGAATGTGGTATACTAGCCTAAATGAATTTTTAGTGAAAGAAGGGTATCAGAATGATTAAACTTGTCCCTCATATTTCTGAAAAGATGTAGAAGTGAGTTTGTCATTATAGCAATCTATGTTGATGATAATTGGAACTCATGAAGAGTTGACCAAAGTTGTTGATTGTTTGAAAAGAGAGTTTGAAATGAAAGATCTCGGAAAAACAAAATTTTGTCTGGGACTGGAGATTGAATATTTGAAAAGTGGAATACATGTACATCAAGAGACTTATACGAAAAAGGTATTGAAAAGATTTTACACGGATGAATCTCATCCACTGAATACTCCAATGATTGTTAGATCTTTAGACGTGAATAAAGATACCTTCAGACCATGCGAAAATGATGAAGAGCTACTTGGTCCTGAAGTACCATATCTTAGTGCTATTGGAGCACTAATGTAGCTTACGAGTCATACGCATCCCCTGATATAGCGTTCGCTGTAAACTTATTGGCAAGATATAGTTCTTTGCCGACTCGTAGACATTGAAATGGAGTTAAACGGATTTTTCGATACCTTAAAGGTACAACTGATATGAGATTGTTCTATTCTAATGAGTCGACATCAAATTTAATTGGGTATGCAGATGCTGGATATTAATCTGACCACATAATGCTCGATCGCCAACAGATTATTTATTTATATATGGTGGAACCGCTATTTCATGGCGTCAGTGAAACAAACTTTAAAAGCTACTTCATCTAAACATGCGGAAATTCTCGCTACTCATGAAGCTAGCCGACAATGTGTATGGTTGCGATCGATATTTAAGCATATCCAACGGACTTGTGGGTTGCTTTCTGAGAAATTACTTCCCACGATCTTATACTTGCCCAATTAAAGGAAGGACATATTAGAGGGGATAGAACAAAGCATATTTCACCGAAACTTTTCTTCACCCATGATTTGGAGAAAAACGGTGCTATTGATGTACAACAAGTGCGATCAAGTGAAAATCTTGCAGATTTATTTACGAAAGCACTTCCCCCAATTATTTTCAGGAAATTGGTATATTCAATTGGAGTTCGAAGACTCCGAGATTTATAATGATGTTATCATCAGGGGAGAAAATACGTGATACACACTTTTTCCCTTCACTGGGGTGTTTTTCATGTGGTTTTTACACTAAGGTTTTTAATGAGGCAACACATGAAAGCGTGTCAAATGGAATTATGTACTCTTTTTCATTCACTAGAATTTTATCCCATTGGATTTTTCCTAATAAAGTTTTTGCGATGCAAATTCTTTGAAAAACATCCACGGGGGAGTATTATGAAATAATAATATGTGGATGTTTTTAATGTTGATAAAATTAGGTTCATTAAATGTTGTAAAAATTAGTTGATTGTTGATGAGATGAGCTAAGATGTATTTAATGTTGTAAATGCTAGATTAAATAGTAGAATTATTTTTTACTATAAATAGACCGATGTATTTGTATTGAATCATATCGAAAACATTAATAATAATCTCTCAGTTCTCGTGTTTAAGTTTATGTTGTTATATCAGTTATAATAATATTATAACATGTTGAAATTTGTTGAATAAATTTATTATTTTCACAATTATATTTGTTCAATTTTTTTTTAAGAAAGATCGATTTTATTAGCTCCTATCACTATTGGAAATATCCAAAGAAATAACATCGGCTACAGCTATCAATAGCGGGGAGCACAATTTTCAGCCGCAAAGGCGCCTCAACAAAATGGCGTCGTAGAACGGAAAAACCGGACTCTGGTTGAAGCTGCACGGACTATGCTTATACATTCGGTCTCCCTCACTTTCTATGGACTGAAGTAGTGAGTACAAGTTGCTTTACACAAAATCAGACGATTATTCACAAGTGCTTTGAGAAGACGCCGTACGAGATAAAAAATCATAGGATTCCGAATATCTCCTTCTTCAAGGTCTTCGGGTGCACAGGTGTTTTGTGGCGAATAATCGAGAGCATAGAACCATGCTCGATCCTAAAGTATTTGAAGCAGATTTTATTGGATATTCTTCAACCTCTAAAGCGTATCGCGTTTAAATCAAGTCTTCTCACATAATAATGGAAAGTTACAATGTCATTTTTCACGAAGTGACAAACTTGGTTTCTGAACACGGCAGTTCATAACCTATGGCTTATAGGCGTGTTGGCACGAAGTCAACAAATTTCGACAACGCCTACCTCAACATCATGAGAAGCTATTCCGGCTGATTTGGAGGACTTGGACTCTCTCTTTGAACATTTTTATCGGAACAAGTTTCAATCGCTTGTTTCATCACAATCTATACCAAGCAGCGCGCCTTCCTCTTCTATGGTGGAACACCCAAATGAAATTGCCGACCACCAAGGTCCAACCGATGTTCTAGACTCTCAGAACTCTGAATCACGAACCAGTGATTGAGTTCTACGAATGCAGATGAGGAAACTCCATCAATGTCAACTTCACAAATTGATTTCCCTCCTACGAATACTCATCTTGTCAATTCAGGATGTCTCAAACTACTTATCGACGATGGTTCTGCATCGGTTCAGCCACATGAGCGCAAGTGGACACGAGATCATCCTGTCGACCAAATAATTGGTGATCCTTCGAGCGGAGTACGCACTAGAACATTTTCTCAAACCGGACTTTCACATGCTTTTTTTAAGACAAAACGAACCAATCGAGGTAGCTGAAGCTCTTCAAGACACAGATTGCGATGCAAGACGAACTCAATCAATTCGAGCGTCTATAATTTTGGACCCTAGTTCCTCAACTGCACGACAAGACAATTATAGGAACCAAATGGGTCTTCAAGAATAAAAAGAACGAGAACGGTGAAATCATCAGGAGCAAAGCACGACTTGTAGCCAAAAGGTACAACCAACAGACGAGACGTATGCTCATGTTCTCGAATAGAAGCTATCCGACTCTTTTTGGCGTACGCGGCTCATAAAGACTTCAAAAACTATCAAATGGACGTAAAAACCGTCTTTCTCAACGGTGTGTTAAAGGAGGAAGACTATGTCGCTCAACCCGAAGGGTTCGTGAACAAAGAGCACCGTGATCATGTATATCGTTTGGACAAAGCTCTCTATGGACTAAAACAAGTCCATCGAGCTTGGTATTATGTCCTGAGCGAATTTCTAGTAAAGTCAGACTTTGTACGAGGAACAATTGATACAACATTGTTCATAAAAAAACAAGGCAAAGACTTGATGGTTGTCCAAGTCTACATCATCATCTTCGGTTCGACAAATCAACGACTCTGTCAGAAATTTGGTGATCTGATGAAGACGAAATTCGAGATGAGCTTAATGGGCGAACTTCAATTCTTCCTTGGACTACAAGTCAAGCAGCTCGAAGATGGAATTTTCATCAGTCAAACCAAGTATATAAGAGATATTATGAAGAGATTTAATCAAGACAAAAGCATATCTATGAGTACTCCCATATCGACAAGTTGCAAATGGAATGTTGATCCTTCTGGCAAGGCAGTCAACATCACGACTTATTGGAGTATCATTGGCTCTCTTCTCTACATGACGTCAAGCCGTCACGACATAATGTTTGCCACTTGCCTCTGCGCTCGATTTCAAGCTGACCCAAAGGAGTCTCACATGCACGCGGTCAAGCAAATCCTATACTATCTCAAAGGGACTCCCACCTTACGGTTATGGTATCCAAAGACACAGATTTCAAATGAATTGGTTACACTGACGTTGACTATGCAGGTTGTCGAATGCACAGGAAAAGCACGTCAGACGGAGCACAATTCTTGGGCGATAAGTTATCTGCTGGTCCTCAAAGAAGCAAAATTGCGTATCGACTTCGATGGCCGAGGCGGAGTATGTCGCTGCTGCTAGTTGCTGCTCACAAATTTTGTGGATGCAGACGCAACTGCGCGACTATGGGTTTGAATTCAATAACATTCCCATTTATAGTGATTCTCAAAGTGCTATTGCCATTACTTTCAATCCTGTTAATCACTCACGCATGAAACACATATATATTCACTATCATTTTATAAAGATCATGTAGAAAAAGGCACTATACATATGTATTTTGTTGACACATAATTTCAACTTGCCGACTTATTCACTAAGGCATTGGATGAAAAACGATTTCAATTCCTTATCTCTAAGTTAGGCATGTTGAATCTCAATCTTGCTTGAAATGTGCTTCACATGCTCTATTATGTTTCCGTGTGGTATTCTATGTGCTTCTTGATACTCTTTGTTATATCTTGCGTGATTTTATTTTGTTTTAATATTTTATTTAATTCTAATTTAAAAAAAACGGGAATAACGATGACTTTATTCATTTTGATTTACACACAAGAAAATTTGCTTAAAATTTAAGTCACATTCTTTTGTCTAAAGCGCTTAGTATGTTTCACAACACACAGAGTCATATCATATATGTGAGAATTTGAACCTCAATATTCTTTCAAAGGATTCCTTGAGTATGTCACACTTCAAATGCTTGTCTCTTGATTTGTGCTTCGTGGCCTCATTCTCGTTTTTTGTTAGTTCGTCATAAATATGATAAGGGCAATTAAGATATTCCTCACTTGGCCAAATTATAATACATAATCCTTTACTATTTCCTCTAGTAATCCCATTTGCGCATTCTCCAATATCCTTTTCACTTAAAACTCGATCAAGCCTTCAACCTTATGTTATAAGTTTCAGGGGCTGCTCAAATAAGAAAAGGAGGTGGAAGACGCACACGAGGAATGCTCAACGCACAAATAATCTCTCAATTCTTGTAATAGAGAAGCATTGATCTTGTTGTGAACTTCTCCTTCGATAATCTCGTATACTCGTCAGAACGGCTAGAAGAGGAGCACCTCGAAGTGAACTTCTCCAACGATAATCTTGGTCTTATATCGAGACAACGAGAAGAGGAGCACAGCCTTGGGTTCGAATTCCATAACTTTGAACTTCTCCAAAGATAATCTTTAAGAGCACGGTATCGGCCCGAGAAATACATAGGAAGAATCTCTCAAAGCCTCGTATAGAAGAGGAGATTCAGCTTGAGCAAGTGCAGAAGAAAAGAAAAGTAAAAGGAACACAAATGAATGTTAAAAGGGCACCTGGAATGTTAGGATTTTAAGCTCACTAATTCCAAATTATTATCCTACCCTTCTAAGTCAGAGCCTAAAATAATAATCCATTCAAAGTCCATTTGATTCAAATTGATGAATTTTCGCCTGGTGGGTTGATTAAATGCTCCACGATAACAGGTTAATTGATAAAATTTTTATGTATTGATATGAGTGATATCTATACTAATAATCCCCATGATAAAAATAACTTGAGCGCTATGAGCGAGCCATGCAAGAGTTGTCAAAATGATTCATACTATGATCTTAGGTTATTAGTTGAATGAAATTATTTGATGGAAAATTATTATTCTATGTGTCATGTGAAAGTTTTGCGTGATAACGATCAAAGTGACATATTCTGAACCCAAAATATCATCACAAATTTTTAAATGCATTAGCACATGCATTGGTACGGAATTGTCAAAAGCGAAATTTTACAAGCATACATGTTAACGCAAACATTATATGTGCACTTGTTGAGGGGCAGCTTACATGTATATTTGCTATTATCTCCTAAATCATTTCCTTGCAATTAAGACTTCTAAGTGTCACAGAGTATTTCGAGCTCATCCGAGGAGTCAAGTGTTGAGTTTCATCAAAATTGGGAGTTAATTATATTTATTTCAGAAACTCAGGGGGAGTTCTGTTATAATTTCTTTTAGGATTTGAGGGGGGGAGTAAATTTTCTTCGATCGCAAAATCTTCACAATATTTCATTATTTCTTCTGTACATTCGCTGTTTTTAAAGGTAGAATCTGTTAGGTCCTAATAAATCAACTAACGAGCGATCTAGGTCGAATATCTCGATTGAAGATCACGAGGGAGAAACGTTTAGAGTGAGGCAGTTTCGTTTATGTTTCTCTCTCTAGAATGTAGCCTTGAGAATTTTATGAAATTCTTGTGTATTGATTTCTGTAGTGTACATTGTATATATACCTCTATACATGGTACATTTACTAATTAGTCCTATACTATAAAAAATACAAGTTACGCCCCTAATTACAAGGATAACTAATAAACAAAGCACAATTTCTAATCTTCTTCAATCTCCCCATTTGTGCTTGTCTACTCTTCAGGTCTGTTTATCTTTGTCGGGCATATAAGGACTTCCTCAATCCCAATGTTGCTCGTAGAGTCGGACAACATTCGTTAGCTCTAACCTTTCGTTGATGGCATTGAGAAGCTAATCTAGGAGCGGGGCCTCTTCTTCTCTAAGGTCCTCCAAGGTCGTTTCTTCATCGATCTCCGCCAACCTCCTTTCGATATTCTTCCTTACGAGCTTCAACGTCCCGTCACAGAACTTGTGAATTCAGACTTCATCATCGCTCTCGTCTTTTCAATGACTGGATTCTGATATGTGATGGCGAGACCTGGCTTTTTGAAAATATAGTTCTCTGGGAAGTCATTGAGCGGGAAACCTTTCATGAGCGGCGATTCCATGTTAACCTTCTTCATGTTATTTTCCACTGTAATTTGAAGGTCGTGTGCGGTGTGAAACTTAATCTGCCGCATCATGAATCTCTTCAATCCCTGGAGCCCTTTCTTCTTGATGTATCCAGTAGGTGTCTGATATTTTTTCTTGTACATCTGGAATATACGATATACTTCGTCAGGTGGAAGGAACAATAGATAGCTTTCGTCTATGTCCTCTCGAGTGTGGTTGTCATCTACTCGCTCTATAAGGTAGATCGGGGTTAGATAGCTTCCAATCTTGTGTGATACATCCACGAGTTGGAGGATCGGTGGCTTGTCCCCGAAATTTCCTCTAAGTAGATCCATTGGGATGCCACTTCGATCCGGACCGAGGTAGGTCAGCATGAATATGTGCTCCATCTTCTTTCGTTCTTCTCAATGAGAGATGCCCCGTATATTAAGCTTGTTTAGCTTCTTGATACAGTTTGGAGCTCTCCATATCTGCTTCCTTATGTCTTCAAGGAAAGGCATTTCAATCCGAACGTTCTCCCATGGCGTCTCGATCCAGACGGTCCGCTTTTATAAGCGAGGAGGGGTTTCCACTCCGTGCCTAATCAACTGAAGCTTGTTGTAGGAAGTATCTTACGTTGGCGAGTCGACCTTGAGCAGCTTCCTCTGGTTTCCAATGTGTCAGCCACTTCTCGTTCAGAATATACTCAACGACGATTACATGTGGATCGTAGATGATTGCTTCAGGTTCATTTTGGAGGACGACAGTCGGGATTGGATTTGGAGTTTTGGGAGATGGAGGTATTGTATGTGTGTGGGATGTGGTGGTTGTTTGTCGGTGGGTATTAATGGGTTGTGTGGTTGGTGGGTTAGATGATGATCCTCTAGCTTCACGCGTTGAGGATGTCTTCTATCGACTCTGACCACGACCGCTTCTGGTGGTCTTTTGCCTTTTCTCCCCCTCATGGCGATCCGTATCATCGGGATCGTCAAGTCTTCGCTTTGTGCGGGAGCATTCTTCTCAGCAACGTGTTTGAGCAGGCGGCTCGGGGTCTTCTACTAGCCGGCGGTAGAGACTCTCCTCAGTAGGGGTCCTTGTCTCAAGGCTAGTAAGCGAGATATGAGAATATCATGAAGCTGGGTTATCAGGATGGTGTATGGGTTGATGAGGGAAGGAGATTGGATTGGGGTGGTTAATGTGGGTTGGATGGGTGTGTGTATGATGGTGGTTAGTGGGGGTGAGGAGATGGGTTGGGAGTGGGTTTCAGATGGAGCTGCCTCGGAGATTGGTGCTTTCCTGGTATCCCGTCGTGAAGTCTCTATGGCGTGTAGAACTCTTTTCATCAGCCGGTCTACGAGAGAGTTAATGGCTGTGGAAACTACGTCTTGTAATTTTTGTTCTGTCACGAAGAGTGGTACCTCCGGAGTGGGGCCAGGAAGGTGCTCCACTGTCACAATGTCAGAGAATATAGCGGACGTGCCGCCTAGAAAGGGCTTGTGATTCCGGGACGTCCAAGGCTCGTTGTTGTCTCCGAAGATATTGGAGGACCAACAGGACTTCCATCCAATCCTTGAGATGAGATCGAAGGTGTCATCTCTATGGATGTTGGGACAGGTTTAATGGAAACCTGTGTGGTCGTCAGGACCGGTGGTGGTGGAGGAGGTAACACCGAAGACATTGTGGTGGAGGTAGATGCAGATGGGGCGAAAATTTGTTGTCTCCGGGAGCCTTGTCGTTGTAATCTGCACTCCTCATCTGAGTCGGTGGTTTTAGGAGATTCGGCTGTTGGAGGTGTGGGTTCACGGGCGACACCTTCCGGCTCATTGGCCGGGGCTTCATGCTCCTGAGCTACAGCTTCGTGCTCTTGAACCTCCACCGGGGATTCGTGTTCCTGAGCTACAACTTCGTGCTCTTGAACCTCCATGTCGGGTAGGCATCGGAGCCGGATCGACTGACCGTACCATGGCCTCCGTGATTTAGTTGTTTTGGCAATAATCTTGGTAGGCCACATCGGTGGGGGATCTGCTAGGCGTAGAAGCTCCAACGGGATCAACATCGGTTGGAGCGCCAGATCCGATACCTTCGGATTGTGGAAAAACCGCAGCCTCGGCGGTGTGTATCCTCCGACAGGTGGTAGACGAGAGATCTCTGGATGTACTTCCATCAGGTGAGAGATCAGCACCGGGAACCATCGCACATTAGGCATGAATTTTGCCTTCGATTTTGTTTCCTGTTGACGCATTTGGTCTGCTAGATCATTCCATATAAGCTAGGTCATGTCATATTTCTTTGAGACAACTCCATGGAAGATTCTGAGAATATTTCCGTTCGCCTTATTAAATCTTGAGTGCTTGGGGGAGGGACATTTGTTGATCCAAATAATGTCCTCCATGGGTGAGAGATACCGCTGTTCAGAAAGTTGGCCAGTTTGGTCAACAGTGGCTTGTATCCCATCCAAAGCATGTCTTCTATTATCTCCACATCTGTACGTAGAGGGTCGTAGACTTCATGATACGGTAGATCGAGGACCATGGCCAGAAGATTTTTTTCGATGATGACGAGCTTTTGGTTTATCGTGGTTGTGTAGGTCACGCCATCACCTACAATGTGGCTCTTCATACATCCCCAGAACTGCTGGAGATATACCATCTGGACTGTTGCAGTCATGGTGAGTGCTGGCCATAAGGGGTGTCTTTTGAGTATGGAAATGATGGCTTCATCGGAACATCGAAAGGTGGCTAGATCCAACTGATGGTTGTTGTCATGGACGAATAGCCAACCGTCGGAAGAATAGATGTACGAATATTCTTGATGAGCCATCTCTGAAAAAAATGAATAAGAATCATTATATTTGAATAATCAAATGCAAATTAGATTAAGTAAATGTTAGTCTTGAAAATTTTTTGTCGAGGCGCAAACAGTGTTTATGTATAACGAATGACTTAAAATTTTCAAAATTTTTCTAGGTTTTAATGTCTATACTGTTTGCGGCATATTTTTATTCGAACGAAATTTATTCGAACGTTAAGTTGTGCGATCGAATAATAACTTAACGAAAACTCAAGGTTTTCGCCGCTGAGTTTTACGATCGAATAAAAATGAATCAAAAACTAAAGTTTTTCGTTGAGTAGTTATGCGACCAAATAAAATTTTGTCGAAAAACTTAAGTTTTTCGCCGCGTAGTTTTGCGGTCGAATAAAAGTTTATCGAAAAACTAAAGTTCGTCGCGTATTTTTGCGATCGGATAAAATTTTATCGGGAAACTTAAGGTTTTCGCCGCTAAGTTTTACGATCGAATAAAAACATATCGAAAACATAAGATTTTCACCCCTGAGTTTGCGATAAGACGATTTTCGACCTAAAAAATTTTAAATCAAACAGTAAATTCTTAAATTGCGAATGACGATTCTGGGTAAAACTTGAGTTTATCTCGACTCGAAATGACCAGAAATCAGTTGCGAATCCAAATATCATGCGTTTAATCAAAATGCTCGAATCTAAACACAAAAAAATTGATTTCTTAAGAACTTCCAGTCGAAAAATCGCGAAGTTGAGAAATATTCAAATGATTTTGAAAAACTATCACGATTCGTGATTTTCGGAACAAAAAGATGAACTGAAACTAGATTCTACCTTCAAATTAGGCGAGTTTTTGACGGAAAATCTGAGAAGGTTAAGTTTTTTTTTTTTTGAAATCGACGTTTGAAGCTTTTGAGAATGCGAAGAGTTCTTTGATCGTTTAGTTTGCGTGAGAAAGAGTTTTTCAATCGAAAAAGTGTATAAATACTTTTCGATCAGGTAAAGTTAAAGAGTTTTGGGCCGTGAAAAATTATTTTGGGCTTTCGTTAAAATCAAGTCTGTTTAACGAAAATTTTAATGTTTTTACTTTGCACCCAAAAAGAAATTTCATAGAGCTCCCTGTTGTTCTGAAATAAATGCAATTAACTCCCAATATGCGATGAAATTCATCATTGGACTCCTCTATTGAGCTCAATATTCTCTGTAAAACTTAGAATGAAAACATGAGAAGTCGTGACTGTAAGTAAATTATTTAGGAGATTATAGCAAGTATTTATGTAAGCTCCTCCTCAACAATTCACATATAACGTTTTGGCAATTTAGCACATATTCAACACAATTATGCATATGAAAATAAATGATATAAGCACAAATGACGCATTTAATCAATTCAGCGTAGATTAATGATCCCTTAATCATGTATATGAAAATTTTGCGTTTTAGCAAATTTGAACCAATGCATGTATTAATGCATTTCAAACGTGTGAAAATATTTCTGTTTTGGGGTCAGATTTTCCATTTTAAATATTATCACGTAAAAATTTCACATGACACATAGAATAATAATTTGCCGTCAAATCATGTAATTAAACTAATAGTCTAAGATCATAGTTTGAATCATTTCGAAAACTCTCGCATGCTTCGCTCATAGCGCTCAGTTTATTTTCATGATGGGGATATTTAGTAAATATATCACTCATATCAACACGACAAAATTTTATCAATTAAGTTGTTATAGTAGCGCATTTAATCAACTTACCAAGTAAAAGTCCATCAATTTGCATCAAATGGACTTTGAAGGGATTTTCATTTTTTGGCTCTAACTAAAAGGGTAGGGTATTTTTGTGATTAGTGAGCTTAAAAATTCTTCAATCCAGGGGCTTTCTTTTCTTCTGTACTTGCTGAAGATGAGTCTCTTCTTCTTTACGAGGCTTCGAGAGATGAAATCTTCTTTTCTTCTAGAGCCGAGACTGTGTTTCTTTTGAATGTTCACAGTTACGGAATTCTAACCAAAGGCCGTGCTCCTCTTCTCGTTTTCTCGATATAAGATCTTGATTATCGTTGGAGAAGTTCAGTTCAAGGTGTTTCTCTTCTAGGAGTATACGAAATTATCTAGGAGAAGTTCACAGCGAGATCCATGTTTCTCTTTTAAAATGATCGGGAGAAGTTCATCATGTGCATCTCTTTTTCTCCCCCTCCTTTTCTTGTTTGAGCAACCCCCGAAACTTTTGAATAAGGTTGAAGGCTTGATCGGGTTTGAAAAGAAAACAAAGGTTGGAGAAGGCTCAAAGTGGATTACTAGAGGAAAAGTAAAGGATTGATAATTTGGGTCAAGTGAGGAATTTCCTATTTGTCCTTTATCATTTTCATGACAAACTAACACAAAGCAAGAATGAGGCCACAAAGTACAAATCAAGAGACAAACATTTGAAGTGTGACACACTCAAGGATAATTCCTTGAAAAATATTTAAGATCAAATTCTCACATATATGATGTGGCTTTGTGTCTAGTGAAACAGACTAAGCTCTTTGGATAACAAAATGTCACATGAATTTTTAAGTAAAGAACTAGGCATATATCATAGAAAGATTTTTGTGGGTAAATCAAAATAGACAAAATTATCATCATCCCCAATTTTTATTTTATTTTATGTTATTATTATTATATATACTATATTATTTTTATTTATTTTTATGTTTATATATAAAAAAATTTGAGAAAGAAAATCACGCAAGATATAGCAAAGAAGATCAAGAGGCACATAGAATATCATACGTAATCATAATAGAGCATGTGAAGCTCATGCAAGATTGAGATTCAACTTGCCTAGCTTAGCAATAAGGAATTGAAATCGTTTTTCATCCAATGCCTTAGTGAATAAGTCAGCAAGTTGATGCTCCGATTTAACAACATACATATCTATAGTGTCTTTTTCTACATGATCTTTATAAAATGATAGCGTGTATCTATGTGTTTCATGCGTGAATGATGAACATGATTGCAAGTAATGACGATAGCACTTTGATAATCACTATAAATGGGAATGTTATTAAATTCAACTCGTAGTCGCGTAGTTGTGTCTTCATCCAAAGAATTTGAGAGCAACAACTGACAACCGCAACGTACTCCGCCTCGTCCGTCGAAGTTGATACGCAATTTTTCTTCTTTGAGGACTAGCAGACCAACTCATCGCCCAAAAATTGTGCTCCGCCAGACGTACTTTTTCTGTCCATTCGACAACCTGCATAATTAGCGTCGGTATAGCCAATTAATAAAAAAACTGTGCCTTTTGGATACCATAACCCTTAGTTGAGAGTTCCTTTGAGATAGCGTAGAATTCGCTTGACCGCGTGCATGTGGGACTCCTTCGGGTCAGCTTGAAAACGAGCACAGAGGCAAGTGGCGAACATGATGTCGGGTCAACTTGACGTTAAGTTGAGAACAGAGCTAATAATACTCCGATAAATTGTGATGTTGATTGCCTTGCTAGAAGGATCAACATCCAATTTACAGTTTGTTGACATGGAGTACTCATAGCTGTACTATTGTCTTGATTAAATCTCTTCACAATATCTCTTATATACTTGGTTATTTTGATGAAGATTCCATCGTCGTGCTTGGCATGAAGTCCAAGAAAGAATTGGAGTTCGCCCATTAAGCTCATCTCGAATTTTGTCTTCATCAGATCACCAACTTTCTGACAGAGTCGTTCATTTGTCGAGCCGAAATGATGTCATCGACGTAAACCTGAACGCTCATCAAGTCATTGCCTTGCTTTTTGATGAATAGTGTCGTATCGATTGTTCCTGTTATAAAGTTGGGCTTTACTAGAAATTTGATTAGAACATCATACCAAGCACGAGGGGGTTGTTTTAGTCCGTAGAGAGCTTTATCCAATCGATAGACATAATCAGGATGATTTTCGTGCACGAACCCTTCAGGTAAGCGATGTAGACCTCTTCTTTTAACACGCCGTTGAGAAAGGCGGGTTTTACGTCCATTTGATAGACTTTGAAATCTTTATGAGTCGCGTCCGCAAAAATAATCGAATAGCTTCGATACGAGCAACAGGGGCATACGTCTTGTCGTAGTCAATGCCTTCTTGTTGATTGTACCCCTTGGCTACGAGTCGTGCTTTGTTCCTGATAATTTCACCATTCTCGTTCTTCTTATTTTGAAGATCTATTTTGTTCCTATAATTGTTTTGCCATGCGGTCGAGGAACTAGTGTCGAAACCTGTACACGCTCGAATTGGTTGAGTTCATCTTGCATTGCGATCGCCCAATCAGTGTCTTTAAGGGCTTCGGCGACCTTGATTCGTTTTGGCTTAAGAAGCACATGAATAGTCTACTTTGTGTAGATGTCCTAGTGCGTACTCCACTTGAAGGATCACCAATTATTTGATCGATAGGATGACCTCCTGTCCACTTGCGTTCATGAGGAAGAACAGAAGTAGAACCATCGTTGATATGTAGGTCGTGACATCCGGAATTGATAGGCGGATCATTCGTAAAAGAGAAACTCATTTATGAAGTTGAATTTGATGGAATTTCCGCATCGGCATTAGTATGAGCGACAACACTAGTTGGTGATTCAGAATTTGGAGAATCTAGAACACTTGTTGGAGTTTGAGGGTTGGGAATCTCAATTGTAATTTCCACCGTAGAAGGAGAAGGTGCGCTGCTTGGTATAGAATGTGACGAAGCAGGCATTTGAGACTCATTCCGGTAAAAAATGTTCGAAAAGAAAATCAAAGTCTTCCAAATCAGCGGGAATCACTTCTTCTAACGGTGAGGTAGATGTTATCGGAATTTGTTGACTTTGTGCCAACACGCCTATAAGTTTGGGTTTTGAATTGTTTTGTTCAGAAGCCAAATCGATCACTCGTGAAAAGTGACGTTGTAACTTTGCAATATTGTACGAGAAGACTTGATATAGACGCGTTATGCTTTTGAAGTTGATGAATATCCAACAAACACGGCTTCAAATGCTTTAGGGTCGAACCTGCTTCGATGCTCTCGATCGTTGGCCATAAAGCATTTGCAATCGAAGACTTTGAAGAAAGAGATATTCGGAATCCTTTGATTTATTATCTCGTATGGCGTCTTCTCAAAGCGTTTGTGAATAATAGTCAGATTCTGCGTAAAGCAAGTTCTACTCACTGCTTGATCCCATAGAAAGTGAGGGAGACCGGAATGTATAAGCATTATCCTTGCAGCTTCAACCGAATTCCGGTTCTTTCATTCTACGACGCCATTTTGTTGAGGCGTTTGAGCGGCTGAAATTGTTGAATGATTCCAAGTGACTGATAGTAAGTGCTGAGACGCTGATTCTTGAATTCAGTCCCATTGTCAGTCCTGATTACTTGGATCTTCTGTTGCAACAGATCTCGAGTTGTATTCACAAAACTTATTATTACGTCACCAGTCTCATCTTTAGTTCCTAGAAATCTTGTCCAAGTGTAGCAAGAAAAGTCGTCGACAATTACTAGCACATACTTACGACCATTGATACTTTGTCTTCGCATTGGTCCACAAAGGTCCATGTGTAGTAATTCCAAAGGTCGAGATGTGGAAGTTACTTGCTTGAGTTTGTGTGACGCTCGCTTCATTTTTCCCTTTGACAAGCCGAACATTGATGCTCTTGGTGAAGTGAAATAGTTGGTAGACAGTTGACCAATGTTTTAGTAGAAAGCTTTTGAAGAGCTTTGAGATTTAGATGAGACATTCGCTGATGCCATAAGTTGTTCCTCTTAATTGTTGTCTGTGAGATGAGGCAAACAACCATCGAAGGTCGTACAGTTGTCAGATTAATGGTGTAGAGATTAGATATTCGAGATCCTCTAAGAAGTTCTTGATTCTGGCTATTTAAAATTATGCACTGATCAACTAGAAATACCACTTGAAAGCCTTTATCGCAGAATTGTCCTATGTTGAACAGGTTGTGTTTAAGAACTTTGACGTAAGAGACATCTTTTATTGGCAGATTCTTCAGAATTATATCTCCAAAGCCTAGAATTGGAGCTGAATCGTTGTTGCCGAATCTGACTTTTCCGTTGTATCGGTCTTGATAGTTGCTCAAGAATTCTTGATTTCCCGTCATGTGAGTGGAGCAACCAGAATCTAGATACGATACATGATGGATCTGCATAAAAAGGTTTAGAGAGAGTTAGGTACCCACTTATAGATGGGTCCTCTCAGATTAGCAGATTTAGTAGTTAAGTTTGTTCATTGATTCCTAAACCAATGTTATTCTTAAGTACTCAAACCAACTTAGAAGTAGTTAGTTTAAGTGATACCTCTTTAGGCAACTGGGCTTTTTTGGCTTGCGTTGTCCTAGATTGTGTTTTGGGAACCCATTGAGGGTGAACCTTACATGGTAGATTAATTTCAGCTCGGACAAATGTCTTATCAGTCTTAGTGCATGAGAAAATCTTGTCTCTAGCTAGTCTCCTAAAGTGTTTAGCTGAGTGTACTCGGACTAGATACCTTAGATGAGGGCAAAAGTGAATCGAGCTATAAGCTTGCTTAATAGCCGGATTTTGTCTCCGACGAGATTAAGACTCGCATTTGTCTTAAAATGATAACTTTTGTTTTTGGAAGTGAGCTTATTTCAAAATTTGTGCTTTCAAATTAATAGGCTTTAAAGCATAAGTTGAAGCAACAACATGAAAATTAGAAATGACTATCTTTTTATTAGTGTCCTTTGTTTTTTATACAGAAGAAATTTTGAAAATGAGTCATTGATAATTTTCTTCTTTATTTCCAGGCTAGGCACTCTCTTCCTAGTATGCTTCATCTCTTTAACTACTATACCTGTGGATGGAATAGAAAAAGAATTAGTAGAAATCTTTTTCATTTTTGAAGCATTTAAACACTCTTTTTCTCTTTTGACGCTTTTTAAAGAAAATTTTTCTTCTTTTGAAATATGATATTTTCTTAAATTTGGTCTTGTCCTCAATTATTGATTTTTCTTTTAAAATTAATTCAGGATAAGATTTTAAAACGTTACTTAAAACTGATGAATTTTTTAGATTGGAAATCTCCAATAAAAGTGCATTCTTCTCTGCTTCACTATTCTTTCTTTCTGTTTCTAGGGAGGAGTTCAAATCAGTTATTTTCTTAATAATAGCAGGAATATAATAGAAAGTAGAATTTTTAGAATGATCAATATTTTCGTACTCGACTTTAGGAATATTTTCCATAGGATATAATGAATTATAAGCACTAGACATGTTTATTTTCCGTGTCTTGTAACTATTATTAAAATCAGTGTAATCACAGGGGATGTCAGTCCTAGTTTTAGCTTTTCTTTTGGATTCTTCTAAGACATTTATTTCTGCAGTGTTAGTAAGGCAATTAAAGAAGTTAATCCTAAACTCATGTACTTGATATCATATAATTATTTGACATTAACCTTTTTCAAGTTACAAGGATTATTGAAACCTTAGCCTTCAACATGATTGTAAAATTCTATATCATGTGGCTGATTTAGAAAAATAGGCTGATCAGTTTGTCCCTTTTTGTTAGAAGATTGTCTAAAGTCTTAATCATAGAGTAAAGTTTCTTACGTTCGTCGGAGATTTCCTTATAATTATTTCTAGAAATCTCTAAATCTCTCTTACTATCGCTAAGAGGTTTATTAAGGTCCTTAATTTTTGTCCCAGAAGTAGCTATCCTAGATTCAAGACTAGTTATGGTTTCCTTAGCATTAGATAATAAAATTTCTAAGTAAATTGTTTCATCTAATTGCTTTTGGAAATTATTATTCGCTAAGTGCAGTCTCTCCTCTAACTCTTTTGTACTTTTCCTCTCATTTTTCATGTTACCATATTTAATTTGTAAAGATTCTAACATGATTAATAATGTAGAATCAGGTGTAGTTACCTCTTGAGATGAGGTTGATGCTTTGTCGTCGTCGGACCTCCTCATTGAGCTTTCGTCTGAGGCATCGTCAAGAAATGCCATGAGAGCTAAATTGTCTTTGTCAGAATCAGTTGTGTCGTCTAGCCAGTGCTCTTGTTCAGCCATTAGAGCTATTCCAGCTTCCTTTTATTTAGTTAATTGTAATTTCTTGGAGTAGTAGTTGTCATCTTTTTTCTTCGGAAGATTGCATTCTCTGGTGAAGTGCCCTGTTTTACCACAATGGTAGCATTTTTGTGGCTCTTTGGCATTTTAGGATTCTGATAACTCGGATGGTCTTTCCTTGTGCTTAGAGCTTGAGGTCCGAAGTCGATTAGCTGAGGAGGAAGATTTCTTTTTGTAGAACATTTTGCTCATCATTTTAGTAATGAGAGCCAACTGTTTCTTGAACTCTTTCATGTCGGGCTCGGAATCCAATTCTGACTCGTCTTCTTCTTCTGAAGATCTCGGCGGTTTGATGCTTTTATCTTTACAAGATCGACTAGTTTTTCTTTCCGAAACTAGAGCTGTTGAGTCTTCGATCTGTTTCCATTTTGTTCTCTTTGTATCTCGCTAATATCTTCCTCGTGTTGAGGGAGATAGTCGAAAATAGCGTGAATACCCATTTTGTCCAAATCCTTGTTTTGACGGATTTGCATGGATATTTTCTTCCACTCCGGTTGAAGAGATGAAAGAAATCGGATATTTACCTCCATATTTATCTTGAATATTTATATTTTCCTCATCTCGTTCAGAAGAGTCAAATAGCGTTAAGAGTTCGTAGAGATTTTCCTCCGTCTTAGCTTTGAAGGAGTCGTGAGTTGTGAGTATGTTTGCTTCTTAGCCTTTACTCCGACTTCGTTCCTTTGCATCATTTGTGGAGCTCATCACACGTAGCCTTAGCACTTGACAGACTATCTATTTGCATATAGATGTCATTTGGGATGCCTTGCATCAGCCAAGTTTTAGCTCCGAGATCTGCTTTAACTCTTAATCTCTCCCCCTCAGAGTATTCATTAGGAATTTTGAGTCTTCTAGTGGCAGGAATGAGAGGATTATTTGTGGCATCGCCTTATTTGATAAGCCAGAATTGAGCGGGTCCTTCTTGGAGAGAATCTATCAAATTTGTTGCTTGATCTTTTGTCTCCAAGAAATTCATAAATTGGCTTCTCCATACGGTGTATTCTCCTCTTCTTAGAATTAGAGGACGGACATCGTTTCCATGTGAGTAAGCGTCCATTGTCGTTGTTGATTGGTAGGATCTCGTGAAAGTTTGGAGTTGAGATGGTAAAAGTGCTTCACAAGTGACAAACTTGTTAGTAATGTTTGGTTCGTACTATAAGCAATTTCCTTTTTGCACCTATTTTTAGGTTAAAAAAATTGTTTTTGAGTACGAAAAATATTTAGCACAAAAATTGATACTTCAAAATTTTGATTAAGAATTTTGAATTTATGATTTTAATCGAACATTTTGAGTGTCGAAAATGATTATGCGAAGAAAAATATTTTCGTAAGTTTTGAAAATTACAATTTTAATTTCTTAAAAAAATTCAGATCAGTGTAAAATGTGTGTGCGTTTGAAAATTCAGTAATTGAAACATTTTTCGAGAAGTAAGATTTTTTATTTAAAAAATTTGGATCCTTATAATCAAAAATGATTTTCGATAGTATAAGTTTTTCGATGTATGTTTATCGAAAATTATTTTTCGAGAGATAAAAGTTTTGCAAAAGTATCCTATCGAAAAATAGTTTATCGCAAAAACTTTTTTCGAAATATTTGTTATACAAAAAAATTTAAAATAATCGAAAATCTTTGTCTTTAAAAATTTTCGATAAGTATGACTCAAATTGTTGACTAAACTTATTCGAGTGTGAAATATTCGATGAAAATATATTTTTGCTAAGTTTTAACTCGAGAATTTAGATGATCGAAAAACTTCAGATCGAAAAAATTTGTAATAGTAAAACAAGTTTTTTGTGTCAAAAGTAGATACGAAAACAGTATTCGTCAAACAAAATTTACGCTTAGTTATGCTGGAAAAATATATTTATGTGTGAATCAAAAAACTATTTCTCGAAAATAATGTTTTTCGAGTCTTATGAATGAGTGAAACTCGCGAAAACAGTGAAAGAATCGAAAAACTTTTCGCAAATGAACTTATTCGAAAAAGATTTTCGAGCCAAGTTTTTCGATCGAAAAAGATTTTCGAGCCAAGTTTTTCGATCGAAAAACAATCGACGAACACAACTCGAGTTCAATGGAACAATAAAACCCAGATTCAACTGAAAAACTCAAGTTAGACTCCGAGATTCTAGGTAATCACTCGAATATGAGTTCTGAGTATGAACAAACACACGATTAACCACATTTTACAGCAAAATATATCGATTATAACGAAAATCAAATAGTATTCAAAACTCAATCGCAAACAGTAAAACCGATCAAAATCGAAAATCAGAAACAATCCGATGTTTTAAATAATTGAAATCAGTATGTAATTCATTCCTAACATATAATCTATCACTTTAGTAGCAGGATCATCAACAAAATTCGCAAAATTCAGCACGTAGATCAAATTGATTTCGCGCGTGTTTTTTGATCCAAAAATGTGGAAAATATTTTGATCTAAAAATAGCGAAATAAATACAAAGCGATCACGATCTGCTCTGATACCAATTGTTTGGACATAATTAATCAACTAACGAGCGATCTAGGCATGAATTCTAGATATTCAAATATTGATTATCAAATGTTACGTTCAGCCGAATATCTCGATTGAAGATCACGAGAGAGAAATGTTTAGAGTGAGGAAGTTTCCTTCATGTTTCTCCCTATAGAATGTGAATTCTTAGACCTGAGATTTTTCTGAAATTCTTGTGTATTAATTTCTGTAGTGTACTTTGTATATATACATCTATACGTGGTATATTTACTAATTAGTCCTATATTATAAAAATACAAGCTACGCCCCTAATTACAAGGATAACTAATAAACAAAGCAAATTTTCTAATCTTCTTCAGAATCCATATACTATTAGTAGTTTAGTTCATTAAATCACGTATTGCATCAGTATTTCATGGTTTTTGAGTGTTTTTTGACTCGTTGTTTCTCCACATTTCATATTTAAAAATTCGTTCAGTTTTGCTGCAATTTACCCTTAAACAGGTCAATAAACTGAGAAATATTTGGGTTCATAACTGGTTTTTGAGCATTTTGAGTCAAGATTAAGTCCCGATTCTCGAAAAATCAACATTTGCATTTTAAAATGCGACTGTTCAGATTTGTTAAACTTTTGGGGTCGAAAACCTTTTTATCGCAAATAGTGGTTTTCAAAACATTATTTTCGATAGAATTTTATTCGATCGCAAAACTTAGCGTCGAAAACATTATTTTTTGATAGAATTTTGTTCGTTTGCAAAACTTAGCGCCGAATACATTATTTTTCGATAGAATTTTATTCGGTCGCAAAACATAGCGCCAAAAACTTTATTTTTCGATAGAATTTTATTCGATCGCCAAACATAACGCCGAAAACTTTATTTTTCGGTAGAATTTTATTCGATCGCAAAACTTAACGCCGAAGACTTTATTTTTCGTTAAAATATTCGATCGCAAAACCTAGCGTCTGAAACTTTATTTTTCGATAGAATTTTATTCGATTGCAATACTTAGTGTCTAAAATTATTTTCTTCGGTAACTTCTTATTCGATCGAAGCGATGACTATATTTTTGACTGATGTCTTATTCGAATAAATTCCCGCTCGACAAATAACGTGCCGCAAACAGTAATCACTTTCAACACTTAGTAAATTTTTTTAAGTATTTTCATGTCTCATACTATGACCAAATGAAATATATTTTCCAATGTCAAAAAAGTTTTTGCGCACTACAGTTTGAAATTCGTTACACATATCATCATTGCTTATATTTGTATTGACTTTTATCAGCTAATTATATTTATTCATTTTTCAGAGATGACACATGAAGAAAACTCACAATTATTTCCTTCTGAGCTCTGGATACAAGTCCACGACAACAACTATCAACTGGACTTGACGACTTCTGATGCCCTGACGACATCATACTGTCAATACTAAAAGGGCACTCGCTTTGGCCAGCTCTCACACTGACAACCTTAGTTCAAATGGTGTATCTCCAACACTTCTGGGAATGTATGAGGAGCCATCTCGTGGGCGACGACACAATTTACACAACTGAAGTCAACCACAAAATGTCGTCATCAGCAAGGATCTACTTGGAATAGTCCTTGATCTCCCACATCATGAAGTCTACGATCCTTTACCTTCCGATGCGGAGATCATTGCTGATATGCTTCAGATAGGATACAAGCCCCCGCTTGTTAAGCTCGCAAACTTTCAAAACAGCGGAATCCCACATCCTTTGAAGACTTTGTTCGTGATCATCAATAAATGTCTCTCCCCAAAGCATGCGGGGTTCGACAAGGCGAACGGGAACATCATCAGGAACGACGTGGCCCAGCTCATTTAGAATGACTTGGCCAATCAGATGTGTCAACGGCAAACTAAGATGAAGGACAAATTCCTCCCTTACGTCCGATGGTTTCCACTAATGATTGAACATCTAATGGAGGTTCATCCTGATATTCCCCGTCTACCACCAAGTGGAGGATACATACCACCAAGGTTGCGTTTCTTCCACAACCCAAAGGTATCGGACCTGGAGTTACAACCGACGCTAATTCCTTGGAACTCCTTGGTCTGGTAGATCATACAGACGAAGCCTATCACGTCTACTGCCAGATGCCGTTAAGTCAAGAACACATCGTGGAGGCATGAGAGCCCGAAGCTGAGGCTCAGGAGCCTAAAGTAGCGGACCGGGAGCCCGAGGTTGAAGCACGTGTGCCAACACCTCCCATGGCTGCCTCGTCTGAAGAAACATATCAGATGAGGAATACAAACTCATTTGAAGGGACTCCAGACGACGAAGATCATAAGTCGAGTCTGCATCTCCGCCTACTACGACAGCTCTTGTTTTGCCTCCTCGAGATGTCTCAACAAACGTTGTGTCTACTTCAACGATTGAATCTGAGCCACATCCCTTCCGGACATCTACACAGGTTTCACAACGAGCCTATCACAACATCCATAGAGATTATTCCTATAGTTTAATCTCCAAGATTGGATGGAAGCCCCGTTGCTTTACTGACATCATCCGAAGACACAACGGGCCAACCCACTGAAGTGGTGCCTTCAGGGTTGACAACGGGCGCCTCTACTCTGACGTTGTGACGGTGGAACGCCTACCTGGCTCCACTCCGGAGGTGTTACCATTAGTGACGGATGAACGCTTACAAGAAGCTATCTCTATCGCACTCACATCATTCGAAGATCGGTTGATGGAGAGAGTACGACAAGCCATCGAGACATCCCAACGAGATATCGGGAAAACACCAGTCTCAGATGCCACTCCGTCCGAACATATCCCTTCACCATCACGAACCACCACCCCAATCCAACCCATAGTCACCACCACAGCCCCATCTCCCACCCTTATAAATCCTTACACCATGCCAATCACCTAGCTTCATGATATCCTCATCTCTTGTCTCTTAGCCATTGAAGAGAGGACCCCTGCAGAGGAGAATCTCTACCGACGACTAGTCGATAACTCTGATCCGTCTGCTCGGATGAGCTACCGCGAACAGAGCTCCCGCACCAAACGGAGACATGACGATCCTGACGATTAGGATGGCCCTGAGGGGGAGAAGCGGTAGAAGACGACAAATCGCAGCCACAGACAAGGACGAGACTAGACTCCATCAACTCGTGAAGCTCGAGGCTCGTCAACAAACCCACCAACATCATCCACACAAAAACCTATCACCCGTTCACAAACGACCACCACGCCCCGGACCCACACACCACTTAACCTACCATATTTGACACCTCCGCCTCCCAAAAGTACAAACCCAATCTGAACCTCAGACTCTATGCTCAAAGATCAATCAGAAGCCGCAACAATCAACTACGATCCTCACGTCATTGTAGATGACTACATACATCCTTATCGAGAAATGGTTGACGCACTGGGAACCAGAGGAAGCTGCTCAAGCTCGACTGTCCAGTGTCAGATACTTTCTGCAACATGCTTTAGTTGATCTAGTTCTACTCGAAGACGAAGAGCTTCAAGAAGGTGAGGATTATAATGCCGAACTTCCAGATCTACCAGAACTGCTAAGACATTGAGCGGGCACCCCTCCACGTTTATCAAAGGGGACCGTCCGAATCGAGATACAATGGGAGAATGTTCGGGTCGAAGTGCCCTTCCTTGAAGATGTACGAAAGTAGATCTGGCGATCACCGAACAAAATCAAGAAGCCGAACGAGCTGAAGCTTCGGGGGATTTCTCATTGGGAAGAGCGGAAGAAGATGGAACACATATTCATGCTCATCCATCTCGGTCCAGATCGAAGAGACATCCCAAGAGATCAACTCAGAAGAGACTTCAGGGACAAGCCCCCGATCTTCCAACTCTTGGGAGTCTCACACACAATACGTCCTTATCCAACTTCGATATACACGATCGAACGGGTAAATCGCACTCGAGAAGATATAGGCGAGAGCTATTTACCCCACCTTCCACCGGACGAGGTCTACCGTCTATTCCAGATGTTCAAGGAACAGTTTCAGACGCCTGTAGGGTACATCAAAAAGGAAGGGCTCGAGGGTTTAAAAAGGTTCATGGTGCGGCAGATCAAATATCACACCGCACACGACCTTCAGATTGCATTGTAAAACAATATGAAGAAGGTCAACATGAAGTCTCCGCTCATGAAAGGTTTCCCGCTCAACGACTTCCCGGAGAACTATATCTTAAACAAGTCAGGCCTCGCGATCACTTATCGCAACCCAGTAATTGGAAAAACGACAGTGATGATGAAGTATGAAGTGCACAAGTTTCGCGATGGGACGTTGAAGCTAATAAAGAAGAACATTGAAAGGAGATTGGGAGAGATCGATGGGACTACTATCTTCGACGACCTTGAAAAAGAAGAAGCCCCGCTTCTGAGTGAGCTTCTCATAGCTATTGAGGAAAAGATAGAGCTGAGGAATGTTGTACGTCATTATGAGACAACATTGGTATTGCATAAATCATTCTACGCCCAACAAGGATAAACAGAGCTGAAGAGCAAACGAGCACAAAGGGGGAGATTGAAGAAGACGTTTTAATTGTGCTCTTTTATTAGTTATCCTTATAAATATGAGCACCATTTGTATATTCAATAGCGTAGGACTTAATTATATTATGTCAAGTAGATAGTATAAATACCAATGTACACTATCGAATAAATGAGAAAGTGAAAGTTCAAAAAGGCTTACAATTTAATTTATAGAGAGAGAAACACACACACACTTTCTCACACTAAAAGCTTTTCTCTCGTGTTCTTCATTGGAGATATTCGACCAAGGTATCAAATCTCAGATTTACATTAGAATATCTAGAATTCATTCCGATGATTTATAGTAGTTGATAATCTAGGACCTAACAAACTTCTCGCTTGAATAGTGATTCCTCTCATGATCTTATAATGCGCTTCCATACCGCGCTCCTTAATATATCGAAAAAAGGCTCTGTTTTATTTCTTCCATTAATCGCCGGCACACCCAGAAAAAACATTGTGTTTGTTTGTTCTTATGATACCAAGAATGTGACAATATTGTTGTCTATCTTCAACATCGATATTTGGTGGGAAAAAATGCTTAAGATTTTCAAAAAATAAAGGTCTGACCAAATGTTTTTTTTTTTTTGGTAACGAAAATTACATTGCCACAAACTGTTTTTATAGCAACTCGATCTAAATATAACAAAATCAGCAATTCTACTCTCATCACAAACCTATCAATACTAAGAAAAGCAAAGTCTGATATAAGTGGTCCAAGAAGTTCTTGTCTGCAAATGATTTGAATGTCATGCAATAGTGCTGCATTCTCCATTTTATGTCTCAATATACACGCAACGCTACCTGATAAGGTGTGAAGGAGTCGGGCCCATCCGAGTGTACTCTTCGATTCCATTCCCTCCATATGTGGTATATAGCTGCCACGTAACAAGCAACTTGAATCTTGTATGTAGTGCACTTCTTCCTTGATATTGGTTGCATCCAATAACTCCACTGTGAGAAGTTGAACGGCCCCGAAACAATCTGCATCCAACCCACTAATTTCCATATTACCTGTTGGCTGAAATCAAAATCAAAATAAAGATGCGTCATTGTCTCCTCTGGCACGTGGCATAGCTGGCACATCGAATTTGAAATCGCAATCTTCCATTTTGCCATTCTCTCTAGTGTTGGCACCTTTTTTCGCAGAACCAGCCAAGCTAAAATGTTATGTTAAAGCACATTTAGATGACTTTAAATCATAGAGCAAAAGCTCCAGGGCCTGTTATCGCCTTCCACCCACTTATACCCAAGCTAGTCGAATTGATACCATTGTTTGTACCCATCCACCTCGCTTGATTGTAGCCATCCTTACAGATTTTTGATCCAGTTTAGTTTGTTCCAGACACAACAGCAATCCAATGGAGCTTTGTACACCCAAAAGTCCTCATTCTTTAAGTAAACTTCATTCATCCAACGGACCCATAGTTGGCAGCCTTAGAAGCAACATCTCGTATCTGTTTTCCATGCAAGAGAATTCCATATCACGCTGTTCTTTATATTAAACCCACCCACTTTCTTCTCTTCACAACCTATATCGCATCTAACTAGGCTAGAATACGTTCCGCCAATGATCCCTTCCATAAGTACTCGCAGCACAATCGATCAATCTGAGATAGAACTGTTTTAGGTAGCAAAAGATGTTGCCCCAAAATCCATTGAAACAAGTAATACCAAGTTTATCCTACCTGCATAAGAAAGGTGTCGAGACATCCAGTTTCTGATCCTAGCTGCAATCTTGTCCACCAAGGTTTGACACGTGACTCGAGTCCATTTGGTAGGAGTGATGAAGACACCAAGATACTTCATTTGAAATATGCCTTTTTGAAACCCAACTATGTTTTGTAGCTCCTTCGCAACCTTGTGAAAAACTCCAGCACAATACAAATTAGATTTACTAGGATTAGCATGCAACCCCGAGACGTCTGCGAAGTGCACCCAATGCTTTCTCGTTTATGTGCATTATGTCCTTTATTTTTTTTCATGGCTCGGCATGTGGCTTCATAAAAAATGATCGTATCACCTGCAAAGACTAAGTGAGAGACCGGGGAAACACTTCGTCTAACAAAAGAGCCACAAATAAATCCATTAGATTCAGCGTAGGCTCCGCAAATAATAATAATAAATATGGAGAAATAGGTTTTTGTCTCAAGCCACGTTCAAGAAATCAACTTTCGAAAGTTTCCCAAAAGAATTTTTAGTTGCGTAATGCAATTCATTAATTGTAGGATCGAATACAGGTTTTGGTTTGATTTGTTGCTGGATTTTTGCTGTGAAAAAATGAAGAGATGAAAATGGAGAGAGCTAAAGATGAAAGGTTTTGAATGATTTCCCTTCTTTGCTCTTTTGGTCGATTCAGTTCCAAAATAAAAATAGCAGACTACAAAAGTACTTAAGTGCTACAAAAGACAATTAGCAAAAGACAAAATATTTTGGAACCCAATAAACATGCTTAATTTTAAAATCTACTTTTCAGCACATTAATCGTAATATTTCTCCCCCTTAATGTGTTGTTCCATGACTCCAAGCAGCTCTCTCATCTTCCAGAATTTATCGTTTGGAAGAGCTTTTGTAAGTATGTCTGCCACTTGATCTTCGGACTTGCAAAACGTGAGCTGAACTTCACCATCTTCAATTGCTTCCCGGATGAAATGATACTTGATGGAAATATGTCTTGTTCGGCTGTGATAAACTGGATTCTTAGACATAGCAATGGCTGATTTGTTGTCACAAAACAGCTCGGCCGCAGATCTTTGCTTGGCTCCAATATCTTCAAGAATTTTCCGTAACCATATTGCTTGAGAGGTTGCCAATGCAGCTGAAACATATTCAGCTTCCGCTGAGGATTGTGCTACACATTGTTGCTTCTTCGATGCCCAAGAGAACATGCTTGAACCAAGAGAAAATGCATACCCCGAAGTGCTCTTCATGTCATTCAAACACCCGGCCCAATCGCTATCACAATAGCCTTCCAATTTGACTTGAACTCCTCTCAAATATTTTATTCCGAAATTCATCGTGCCCTTGATATATCTCAGTACTCTTTTTGCAGCAGCAAAGTGAATTTGACTCGGATCAACCATGAATCTAGATAACAAGCTTGAAGTAAACATTATATCCGGTCTTGTAGAAGTGAGATATAACAAATTCCCAATTAAACTTCTATACAAAGTAGCATCAATCTTCTTCGCACCGTCTTCCTTCTTCAATTTTCATTCACAATTAATGGAATCAAAGTAGGATTGCAATCGCTCATGTCAAACTTTTTCAAAATATTTTCAGCATATTTTCTTTGACAAATAAACACACCATCACTTTATTGATATATCTCCATGCCCAAAAAATGATGTAGCAGCCCCATATTACTCATCTCATACCTCTTCATCATCTCATTTTTGAATTCATGTATCATGTTCTCATCATTTCCACAAAACAGCAAATCATCGACATATAACGTAACGATGAGAATAGACGTACCTTGAGTTTTCACATAGAGTGTAGACTCACTCTTGCTCTTTTTGAATCCTTGATGTGTGAAGTGTGAATCAACTTGGCTATACCAAGCATTGGGAGCTTGCTTGAGCCCGTACAAAGCTTTCTTCAACCGGTAAACTTTTTCTTCTTCTCCTTTAATCACAAAACCTTGAGGCTGCTCTACATAAATTTCCTCCTCCAATTCTCCATTTAAAAATGCCAATTTCACATCAAGTTGGTACAAAAACCATCCTTGTTGGGCTGCAAATGCGATGAGCATTCGAATGGTGTCCATCCGGGCAACCGGTGCAAACGTCTCTTGATAATCGATCCCGGGCTGTTGTGTGTAGCCTTTTGCGACAAGTCTAGCCTTGTTTCTTTGAAATGAACCATCCTCATTCATTTTTACTTTGTAGATCCACTTTACTCCAACAACTTCTTTATGAGATGGTTTCTCGACTAACTCCCAAGTTTTGTTCTTTTCGATGACATCTATCTCTTCTTGCATTGCTTTCCTCCATGCTTCTTCTTTGACCACTTCATCGAAATTATCAGGTTCAACCATACAGAAATTGCACCTTGCATAAACATCATTCAAGCTTCTCATATTTGTTGGAGAAGAACTTGATGATGATTCGGACGAACTTGAACTTGAGCTCGAACTTGAATTAGAGCTAGAACCTTGATTGCTTGTTGTACTTTCTTCATCTGCGTTCGCTGAAAATTCACCTTTTTTTATAAAAAAAGGATCCATTTCTATCAACTTCATTGGTCTCCCAATTCCAAGTTGCACTCTCATCAAATATATCCCGACTACTCATAATGCCTTTTGTTTTCAATTTATAGAGGCGATAGCCCTTTGACAAGCTGCTGTAGCCAACAAAGATGCACTTCGCACTTGTTTCATCAAGCTTGTTCCTCTTCTCTTTCGGTATTTGAGCATAGCAAACCGACCCAAAAACTTTAAGTGATTCACCGATGGTTTTCGGTTACTTCAAGCTTCGAAGGGTGTTTTATCCATCACGGCTTTTGTTGGACTTCAATTCAGCAAATAAACAGCGGTATAAACTGCCTCGGCCCAAAAAGTCTTTGGCATTCCTTTGGCATGCAACATAGATTTCGCCATTTCCATCACCGTTTGATTTTTTCTTTCCGACACCCCATTTTGTTGGGGTGTGTAAGCGACCGTGAGTTGCCTTCCTATGCCTTCTTCTTCACAAAACTTGTTGAACTCATTGGAATTATATTCTTTCCCGTTGTCACTTCGAAGAAGTTTGATCGAGTGCCCACTTTGCTTTTCAACAAGATTCTTGAATTTTCGAAAGATACCAAATACTTCAGATTTTTGCTTCATGAAGTAAACCCATGTCATGCGGGTAAAATCGTCAATGAAGAGAATGGAATATCTATTATTTCCATGAGAAAGTGTAGACATAGGTCCACACACATCCGTATGCACCAGCTCAAGAGGCTTAGATGCTCTCCAAGCACCGCTTTTTGGAAAAGATTGCCTATGGTGCTTTCCAAGTGCACAACCTTCGCAAGTGTGCTGCGTTTCTTCAATTTTGGGAAGTCCATATACCATGTTTTTGTTGTGAAGCAGTTTAAGGCTCAGAAAATTCAAGTGACCCAGCCTCCAATGCCATAGCCATGCATCATCGAGAATTTGAGCTTTCATCGCCAAATTTTCAGCATACTTGAATGTGAGTGGGAAACTTCGATTTTTCTCCATTTGTATCCTCGTCATAATCTGCCTCGGCTCATCTTTGTCGAGTATGACACACATATTTCCCTCGAAATGAACAACATAACCATGTTCCACAAGTTGCCCAACGCTCACAAATTTTGCTCCAACTCCGGCACAAGAAGAACGTCTTGAATGTACTTGGTTCCCTTTGTTTGGACACTTATCGTTCCTTTTCGTTGAGCCTTGACAAGAGCACCATTTCCCATCTTCACTTGGGAATTTATTGAAGTATCAATGCTCAAGAAGATCGATTTATCACTTGTCATGTGATTACTACAACCACTATCAATTTACCGCACCTCATGCTTTTTCTCGGTTGCACTTTGACAAGCATAGAACATGTTAGTTGCAGCTTATTTTTCTTCCAAGAAGTTGACTTGCTGCTGATTTTTTGGTTCCAGGTTAGTGTAACAATCTTTTTTAACATGACCAAGCCTATTGCATCGGTAACACTTCGGCTTATCCTTGAACCAACAATCTTTGTATTCATGGCTACTTCTTCCACAATGTGTGCACTTCTTTTCACTTTCATTTTTGTTCTGATTTCTTTCGTAGGAACCTCTGCCTCTACCTTGAGCATTCCGACCTCTTCCCCGACTACGACCAGATCTACCACCTCTCGAAGAATCACTTCGATTTTGTTCTCCACTTGAAGACTCTCCTTGGCTTTTAGCATTTCCTTTAAGTTTTGACTGAAATGCATTTTCAATCGGCTTCTCTGATTGTCTCGTCAACCTTTCTTCAAACGATTTCAATGCTCCCATCAACTCATGAAGATTCATTTCAGAGAGATCTTTAGTTTGTTCTATAACAGCTACAATAGGATTAAATCTCTCCAGAAGACAAATCAGAATTTTCTCTACCATTCTTTGACTTGTAAGCTCTTCACCATATATTTTTGACTTGTTAACTCAATGAACCTGGAATGAAACTCATTCAAGCTCTCGGTCTCCTTCATTTTCAGATTCTCGAACTCCCGTCTAAGAGTTTGAAGTTTAATAGCTCTTACCTTTTCATCTCCACCAAATTCATTTTGTAAAATATCCCAAGCTTCTTTTGATGTTTCGGCTCCCATTATTCTCGGGAAAATTGAATCTGCAACAGCTTGTTGGATCTTCGACAACGCTGCAGCATCTCTTTGCTTTGTTTTCTTCAGCTCTTTCATCTGTGCTACGGTGAGGTTAGCTTCTTCTTCCTCATCATCATAGCCATCTCGTACGAGCTCCCATAGTTCAAAGGAAGCCAACAATGTCTTCATTTTCTTGCACCAAAACTCATAGTTTTCCCCTGCGAAAATCGGAAGAGGAACCTGTTGTAGATTGCTTGTATTTGCCATGAAAAGTCACTGCAGCGATTTTCTTCCAGCAACACTTTCTTCCCTTCTTTTGTCTTTTTCTTGTGTTTTTTAGTTCAAACCCTGTTTCTTGCACCTGGCTCTGATGCCACAATGTAGGATCGAATACAGGTTTTGGTTTGATTTGTTGCTGGATTTTTGCTGTGAAAAAATGAAGAGATGAAAATGGAGAGAGCTAAAGATGAAAGGTTTTCAATGATTTCCCTTCTCTGCTCTTTTGGTCCATTCAGTTCCAAAATAAAAATAGCAAACTACAAAAGTACTTAAGTGCTACAAAAGACAATTACCAAAGACAAAATATTTTGGAACCCAATAAAACATGCTTAATTTTAAAATCTACTTTTCAGCACATTAATCGTAATATTAATAGATCAATTTTTTTTTATCAAACTCGAATCTGTAAATCACTTGTTCAATGAGAACCATGATTCATGATGATTTTGGTGATTAAAAAAGGTTAAGTTCGATCGAAATATATAAAGCAATGCGGCCGGTATGGAGATACATACTAAAGGCTAGAAAAGATAGATTGATCTGTGAAGATACAAGACCAAACCAAAGACGGAAGATAAGACAATTGAAGAGATTGGATCAAAAACCGAACGGAAGGCGAACTGATCAGCCTAGAGGACTTCGACTTCACAAATGTTGGCTTGTAAGAACATCAATACCGATCATTAAGTTCAGTCAAAGAAGACCGTATGGGCCAATGTCGAGAGTGAAATGATCAAAATCAATCAAAGATGGAATTGATATTGGAGTTAAGGAAGCAAGACCGATTGGCTAACTATCCAAGTGAGAGATCGAGGAAACACCTGGTCTAACAAAAGAGCCACGAATAAATACTTAGGATTCAATGTAGGCTCCGCATATAATAATGATAATTATGGAGAAAAGAGGGTCTCCTTGTCATACGCCACGTTCAAGAGATCAACTTCTGAAGGTTCCCCAAAAGAATATTTAGCCGAGTCATGCAACTCAATTAAATAAAAGCCATGAATAATGTTGGTTTTGGTGATTGAATTAAGAAAACTTCTGAAGGTGATTGAATAAAAGCCATGAATAATGTAAAACAATGGGTTTGGTACGAAGATACATACTACAGATTGGTAATGATGGAATGATCTGTGAAGATCCAAGACCGGATCAAGGACGGAAGGTCAGAAAATTGAAGAACTAGATTGAATCAAGAATGGAACGGAAGCCAAACTGATCAGCCTAGATCAAACGGTAGGTTAAGGTCCACCCCATCGGGTTGCTGCTCGGCGTCCCATGATCCTCGATCCAATGACATATTTTGATGTTTCCCCTCTTGAACGTCTGGTTCCAGTGCTTTAGTATCGACCCCATCCTTTCTGCCAGATCGATTCTTGCTAGTACGACACACTTTACTCGATCGTAAGGTAGGTATTTTTTGTGCCCCAATGGACTGCAGATTTTTGTCGATTGAAAGGCGCAGTTTTATTCTGTCGGCCTCACACCGACATCCTTGGTCAAACGAAAATCCATGGTCTATTGCGATACGCAACTGATGAATTATCCCAGAGAGCATCTCCTTCACGTCATCCAATATCCCTCTTAGATCGGATTATTTACGTTCTCTTTCCAATCTTCAGTGATTCAACTTTGTAGTGTTGTGCAGTTTGGTATTCTCAGCGAATTTATCTATAACCTCTTGGACAGGTTCACTCCAGGAAGCATATTATCGCCATTATCGGGCATCGCATTATCCTTCATCCGAGACAATCCTTCAACATACTACTTCTCCAAATTTTCTGTTTGAGCACTTCCAACAACCGTAATTGCCTCATCAGTCCACGTCGAAAACTCGCCATAAGCCATATCAAAGTATCCTCATTAACCAACACTAATTTATCCTCAGTCAAGACAGATTTATCTCCCTCCAATGCAGATTTGTTATCAAATGTGATAGAATCTTCTCGAGCCTCTAACATCTGCAGATGAGATTTTCAGAACTCGACAACCTTGTTAACCAATACCGAACCGACATTGGTTCCTTATAGTTGCAGTTGTAGACCGTTAATAATCTGCATAATATTATCCTGCTACTAACATTATTATTGAACTTATCTAGTTATCGTGAAATTTCCTTTGGTGGCTTCTGCCTCCCTCTGAGACAAGACATTGAAGAAATTGCTCACAGCTTGCGGCACGATCTGCTTCCGGCTTTTGTGCTCCTCTCGATGATCTTCGAAACACATACGCGTAGCGATGGCTGAGGAAGACTGCTCTGATACCAATGTAACAACCCTGATTATGTTTGATTCCCTGGTTTTGATACAATAATATTCAATTTTTTGGTATTATTCAGTTTAATATATAGACGAGTTTGAGAACAAGGAGAATAGAAGATTGATAAGAAGAAGAGATCGACGTGAAGAAAAAGACAAAGAAGTTGCGACAAAGTAGAGGAGAATTAGGGTTAATTTCTGCTTAGCACCCATTTCACGTAGCATACATGTATTTAAACAAAAAAGCATAATTGGGCTCATAATAATATTTAGATAGATAATTGTTTGGCCCGATTCCCCTTGCATACTTTAGCCCGCATGGGACAGATTATGCTAGCACGCATGGGACAGATTTCGAGCGAGGCGATGACGATGAGACTGAGATGTTTGAGAGAAATCAGAGGAGACGACGACCAGCTCGTGACGATCTTAGGAACATTCAGATCAAGCTACCGATGTTTCGCGGACAAAACGACCCCGAAGCCTATCAAGATTGGGAAACGAAGGTGGAGCGTGTCTTCGCTGTGCATGACTATTCTGAACGCCGAAAAGTTGAGCTCGCAGCATTGGAATTCCAAGGGTACGCTCAGATTTGGTGGGACAAAGTCTTCAAAGATCGAAGACGTTACGGGGAGCGCCAAATCACCACGTTGGAAGAGATGAAGCGGGTGATGAGGAAGAGGTTCGTACCACCCCACTACTATCGTGAGCTCTACAACAAGCTTCAAAATATCCAGCAAGGGGGAAAGAGCATTGCGGATTATTATCAGGAAATGGAGACGGCCATGACGCGCGCGAATATAAACGAAGACGAAGAGGCGACGATGGCCCGATTTTTGGGCGGATTAAGGCGCGAGATTGCCGACCGAGTTGAGCTGCACCATTACATGGACCTAAACGAGTTGATGCACCAAGCAGAAAAAGTGGAGAAACAGCTCCAACGTCGAAGTGGCAAAGCCTCAAATTTTCAGCCACCGGGTCAAGGGAACGCATGGAACCGAAAGAATGAGCCGAAACCGAAGTTGAGTTCAAGAAAAATGATCCGCGCAAGGCTGGAAAGGGAGAGAGCAGCAAGGGCGGTACCTCATCGACATCAAAGATCACATGTTTCAAATGTTTGGGTAAGGGACACATCGCGTCGCAATGCCCGAATGCCCGGACCATGACGATTTTGGAAGATGGAACATACATAAGCGCCAGTGAGGATGAGAAAGATGAAGCATTGGAGGACGAGGGAGAGCAATATGTTTCGAGTGGTGAAGAGGTGTTGGTGGCCATGAGGACGTTGAGCGCTCAAATGACCGAGGAGGAAAACCAAAGGCACAACATCTTCCATACACGTTGCAAGGTCCAAGAGAAGGTATGCTTACTTCTCATTGACGGGGGTAGCTGTACTAATTGTGTTAGTTCCTACCTTGTTGAGAAACTAGGGCTGCCCATGGTGGTCCATCCGACTCCGTACCGACTTCACTGGTGGAATGATCACGGAGAGATAAGTGTGAATCGTCAAGCTCGGGTGAAATTCTCGATCGGGAAGTACGAAGACGAGGTGTTGTGCGACGTTGTGCCAATGAGCGCTGGACATATTCTGCTCGGAAGGCCTTGGGAGTTCGATCACAATACCACCCACCATAGACGATTCAATAAGTACCAGTTGGAGCATAACAAGAAGACGTACACTCTCGTACCACTCTCTCCAATTCAGGTTCATACCGAAACAATAAAAATGAGGGAAAAAAGGCAAGAGGGAAGTGAGCGAGAAAAGCCTAGCGAGAGTGAGAAAAGAACCGAAAGTGAAAAAAAAAATAATAAGAAAAATGAGAGTGAAAAAAATAAAAAGCCGGAAGCGAGTGAGAGAAAAGACGCTTTCTATGCGAGTTTAAGAGATGTAGATAGGGCTGTAAATTCTCAGAAGTCGTTCATCTTGCTTTTGCACAAGCAGACACTAGTATCTTCTAGTGATCTTCCTCATGAGTTACCTTCGGAAATACTTTCTATTTTGACTGAGTTTGCAGATATTATGCCTGAGGAGGTTCCCGATGGCTTGTCTCCACTCCGAGGGATCGAGCACCAGATCGACTTCATACCCGGGTCAGCCATTCCAAACCGACCAGCTTATCGAGCCAATCCGGAGGAAACAAATGAGCTTCAAAAGCAAGTTGAGGAGCTGTTGTCGAAGGGTCACATTCGGGAGTCCTTGAGTCCATGCGCCGTACCGGTCATTCTCGTACCAAAAAAGGATGGAACTTGGCGCATGTGCATCGATTGGAGGGCGGTAAATAAAATCACCATTAAATATCGTCACCCTATTCCCCGATTAGATGATATGCTTGATGAGTTACATGGTGCGACTTTATTTTCGAAAATTGATTTAAAATCAGGATATCATCAAATCCGTATCAAGGAAGGCGATGAATGGAAAACGGCCTTTAAGACATTTGGTCTTTACGAGTGGTTAGTAATGCCATTCGGCTTAACTAACGCTCCAAGTACTTTTATGCGCCTGATGAATCATGTCTTAAGACGCTTTCTCGGCAAATTTGTTGTGGTGTACTTCGATGACATCCTTGTTTATAGTAAGAATTTGCATGATCACACCGAGCATCTTAAAATTGTTCTTAATACTTTGCGTGAGGAAAAGCTATTTGTGAATGCAAAAAAATGCTCTTTTTGTGCCAGTGAGGTTGTCTTTCTTGGATTTGTTGTGGGTAGTAAGGGCTTGCGGGTCGATCAGTCTAAAGTTCAGGCAATTCTTTAATGGCCGACTCCGAAAAGTGTGACCGAAATTCGGTCATTCCATGGTCTTGCTAGTTTTTATCGGCGCTTTGTTAAGAATTTCTCAACAAAGGCTGCCCCTCTGAATGAGTTAGTTAAGAAGAATGTGGCGTTCGAATGAGGAGAATCCCAACATAATGCATTTGATCAATTGAAGCATGATTTAACGAATGCACCCGTACTTATGCTACCTGACTTTAATACATTCGAGCTTGAGTGTGATGCTTCAGGAATAGGTATAGGCGTTGTTTTACTCCAAGAAGGCCGACCCATAGCGTATTTCAGGGAGAAGCTTAAAGGAGCAACCTTGAACTACCCGACCTACGACAAGGAGTTGTACGCTGTGGTGAGAGCTTTGGAGACGCGCAACAGTATTTGCTGCCCAAGGAGTTCGTCGTGCACACGGATCATGAGTCGATCAAGTACCTCAAGGGGCAAAAGAACTTGCACAAGAGACATGCTAAGTGGATCGCTTTCATCGAATCCTTCCCGTACGTGGTAAAGTATAAGAAGGGTAAGGATAATATTGTCGCAGATTCTTTATCACGAAGGTACTCTCTTATTACATCTCTTAGCACTTCTATTTTGGGGTTCGCATTTATCAAGGACTTGTACGGAAATGATCACGATTTTGCATCACTTTATATTGAATGCAAAAAAGTTGCCGTAAACAAGTTCTATCGACTTGATGGATTCTTGTTTAGGGGGAACCAATTGTGTGTTCCCTCGTGTTCTCTTCGTGAGTATTTAGTGAGGGAAGCGCATTGTGGGGGATTAATGGGGCACTTTGGGGTAATGAAAACCCTAGATATCTTGAAAGAACATTTTTATTAGCCTTGCATGAAGCGAGATGTCGAGAGGGTTTGCGCTAGATGTCTAGAGTGTAAGAAAGCTAAGTCTAAGTCTATGCCACACGGATTGTATACTCCACTACCCATACCTCAAACACCTTGGACCGACGTATCGATGAATTTCATACCTGGGTTACCAAGGTCTCAAAAGTGGAGAGAATCTATCTTAGTTGTGGTTGATCGGTTTTCTAAGATGTCTCATTTCATTGCATGTAATAAATCGGATGATGCTAAGCATGTCGCTGATTTATTCTTTAGGGAGATTATTCGTTTGCATGGGGTTCCAAGAACCATTATTTCTGATAGGGATGTTAAATTTTTAAGTTATTTTTGGAAGAGTCTTTGGGGAAAATTAGGTACAAAATTATTATTTTCGACTACTAGTCACCCCCAGACCGATGGCCAAATCGAGGTAACGAATAGGACCCTAGGCGTTTTACTTCGTGCATTGATAAAAAAGAATTTAAAAAGTTGGGAGGATTGTTTGCCAATAGCTGAGTTTGCATATAATCGTACGATTCATTCTTCTACGCAATTTTCTCCATTTGAGCTAGTTTACGGTTTTAATCCTTTAACTCCACTCGATTTAACTCCATTGCCTTTGAAGGATCAGATTAATAGGATGGTGTTGAGAGGGCTGAACAGGTAAAGAAATTGCAGGAGCAAGCGCGCGTAAATTTGGAGAAAAATAGCCAAAAGGTTGCGACCAAGGCGAATAAAGGGCGTAAGCGCGTTATTTTCGAACCCGGCGAGTGGGTGTGGATTCATATGCGAAATTGTTGTTTGAGGGTCGGTTCGGTCGAGGGGATAGAATTTTGGAAACCGTTCGTTGTGATTCGAAGGAGATAGGTATATCCCATTTCTGTCGTGTCCAACCCACACAATTCATATTCTCCAAATTGCATCCTATCCATTTCCGGTTTGCGTCAGGTGTTATTTTTATCTCGTTTATTTATCGAGTCGTAGCAGTCCGTGTTTGCGTCATATCTTTCAAGGACGATCTCAAGCTCAAGTGCGAATCTCATTCCGAGTTCGTATCAGGTTCCTTGTAGCTGCATTGTAGACCGTTAATCATCGGCATAAGATTATCGATCTTGTTAATAAAATTATCGTAGAACTTATCTAGCTGTGCTTCCGTCGATTGGTGGCTTCTGCCTCCCTCTGAGGCACGACAATAAAGAAATCGCTCCTAGCTTAGGGCACGATCTTCTTCTGGCTACTGTGCTCCTCTCGATGATCTGTGAAACTCATACGCGTAGCCAGGGCCGAGGAATACTACTCTTATACCAATGTAACAACCTTGACATTTTAGTGTATGTAATATGTATGCTTTCCCTGAGTTTTGATACAATAATATTCTTGTTTTTTGCATTTTTTCAATTGAATAGATAGACGAGTTTGAGTACAAGTAGAATAGAAGATTGATAAGAAGAAGAACATCCTTCGAAAACGGACAAACATCCTCGATCAAACGGTAGGTTAAGGTCCACCCCATTGGGTCGCTGCTCGGCATCTCACAATCCTTTATTGAATGATTTTGACCCGGAAAAACTCCTTTCCCCTCTTGAACGTCTGGTTCTAATCCTTTAGTATCGACCCCGTCCATTCTGCTAGATCGATTCTTGCTAGTACGACACACCTTACTCGATCGTAAGATAGGTATTTTTTGTACCCCAAAGGGCTGCAGATTTCTGTCGATTGAAAGGCGCACCTTGATTATTTCGGCCTCACACCAACGTCCTCAGTCAAACAGCACTCCTTGGTCCATTGCGATATGCAGCTGATGAATTGTCCCATAGTCCTTCACGGAATTCGGCTTCTTAAATCGAATTCTTTTACGTTCTTCTTCCAATCTTCAATGTTCAACTTCGTAGTGTTGTGTAGTTTGGTATTCTCAGCAAATTTATCTATAACCTCTTAGACAACTCGGGATTTTGATCCTATCATCACCATGACTTCGTCGAGGTTCTCTCCAAGAAGCATATTATCACTAATATGGGGCATCGCGTTCTCCTTCAGCGAAGACAATCATTCAGCGTACTGCTGCTCTAAACTTTCTATTTCAGCACTTCCAACATCTTCAACTGCCTCACCGTTCCACGTCGACAAATAGCCATAAGCCAACATCGAAGTATCCTCAAACCAACACTAATTTATCCTCAGTCAAGACAGATTTGTCACCCTCCAACATATATTTGTTATCAACTGCAATAGAATCTTCCCGAGCCTCTAACGTCTGCAAATGAGATTTTCAGAACTCGAGAACCTCGTTAACCAACACCGACCGGGCATAAGATTTTCGACTATACAGTTAATCATCTGCATAAGATTTTCGACTTGCTACTAATATTATCGTGGAACTTATCTAGGTTTCGTAAAATTTCCTTCCGTCGATTCGTGGCTTCTGCCTCCCTCTTAGACCGGACAATGAAAAAATGACTCCGAGCTTGGGGCACGATCTGCTCCCGGCTGCTGTAGACCTCTCGATGATCTTCGAAACTCATACACGTAGACATGGCCGAGGAAGACTGCTCTGATACCAATGTAACAACCCTTATACTTTTAGTGTATGAAATATGTATGATTCCCAGAGTTTTGATACAATAATATTCTATTTTTTGGTATTTTTCAGTTGAATAAATAGACGAGTTTGAGTACAAGGAGAATAGAATATTTTATAACATGAAGAGATCGATGTGAGGAAGAAGACAAAGAAGATGTGAACAAGAAGACAAAGTAGAGGAGAATTGGAGTTAATTTCTGCTTATCACGTAGCATACAATATTTCAAAAATTAGAATAATTGGGCTCATAATAATATTTAGATAGATAGATAATTGATGGCCCAATTCCTCTTGCATCCTTTAGCCCACTCCATCCCTAGTTAGCCCAACCCAAGGATCATCTCACTCGTCTTTGCTTTAATTACACCATATCAAGCGAGCGCTCTACTAACATCATCCGCATCGCGCCTGTACAAGTTTATGATGATGAAGCCCTAGATAGCGACTCTAGAGCACATTGCCAGGGTGTTAGGTCCTCATATATCAACTACCGATCAATCTAAGCACGAATTCAAGATATTCGAATGATAAATTTTACAAAATACCCCCGGTCGAATATCTTCTTTGAAGATCTTGAGAGAGAGTGTTTCTCGATTGCTATTCTCTCTCTTAGAATGTGAATTAAATGCTTGTATTTTTTCGAAATATGAACTTGTGTATTGGTGTTGATAGTGTACATTGTATTTATACCTATTTACATGGTATATTTACTATTTACTCCTACACTATCAAAACTACTAATTAAGCCTCTAAATACAAGGATAACAAAATAACAAAGCACAATTCTAATGTCTCTTCAATCTCCCCATTTGTGCTTGTCTTCGTTTCAGCTCCATTTATCCTTTTCGGGCGTAGAATAATTCGTAATCCTAATGTTGTCTCGTAACGTCTGACATCATTCCTCAGGTCCAACCTCTCATTGATTGCATCTAGAAGCTCATTTAAGAGTGGGGACTCTTCTTCACCAAGATATGTGAAGATCGTCTCTTCAGTGATCTCTCCCAATCTTTTCTGGATGTTCTTCCTCACTAGCTTCAACGTCCCACCACAGAACTTGTGCATTTCTGACTTCATCATAGCTCTCGTCTTTCCAATGACAGGATTCCGATAAGTTATGGCGAGGCCACGTTTCTTGAATATGTAGTTCTCGGGAAAATCGTTGAGTGGGAAGCCCTTCATGAGCGGAGACTCCATGTTGACCTTCTTCATATTGTTCTCTATAGCAATTGGAAGGTCGTGTGCGGTGTGATACTTGATCTGCCGCACCATGAATCTTTTTTCCCTCGAGTCCTTTAGTCTTGATGTATCCGGAGGGAGTCTTTTCAATCCCTCGAGTCCTTCGCTCAATGTGGTAGATTGGGGTAGGGAATGTCCCTGAAGTTTTTCTTCAGTTGATTCGTTGGGATGCCACTTCGATCTGGACCAAGATAGTTGAGCATGAAGATGTGCTCCATTTTCTTCCTATCTTTCCAATGTGAAATACCCCGTAGATTTAGTTCGTTGAGCTTCTTTATCCGGTTAGGAGCCCTCCATATCTGGTTTCTAATATCTTCAATGAACGAGACTTCAATTATGATATTCTCCCACGGCGTCTCGACTCTGACTGTCCCTTTTGATAAGCGGGGAGGAGAGTCGACTCTATGCCTGATCATTTGTTGTAGTTCTGGGAGAGCAGAATTGTAGTTCTCGCCTTCGTGAAGTTCTTCATCTTCAAGCAACACCAAGTCTGAGGAAGCTTGTTGTAAGAAATATATGACGTTGGAGAGTCGAGCTTGAGCAGCTTTCTCTGGTTCCCATTGCGTCATCCATTTCTCGTTTAAGATATAATCATCTACGATCAGATGTGGATCGTAGACAACTGCTTCTGGTTGGCCTTGGAGGAGGTTAGAGGTGGGATTGGATTTGGATTTTTAGGAGAGGGAGGTAGTGTGTGGGATATGGTGGGAGATGTAGTTGTTTGTTGGCAGGTTGTGGGTTGTGTGGTTGGTGGGTTTGAGGATGATCTTCCTGCTTCTTGAGTCTTTGTTATTTGCTCTCGACTCAAACCACGGCCGCTACGTTTAGTTCGTTGCCTTTTCTCCCCCTCATGACGATCTGGATCATCGGGATCGTCATGTCTTCTTTTTGTGCGGGAGCTTTCTTCTCGGCACCTTGTTTGGACGGGCGGCTCGGGTTCGTCGATCAGCCTTTTGTAGAGACTCTCCTCGGCGGGGGTCCTTGTCTCTAAGGCAAGGAGTTGGGAGATGTGTATGTCATGAAGCTGGGTGATCGGGATGATATAGGGGTTGATGAGTGAAGGTGCTGGAGTTGGGGTGGTGAGGGTGGGTTGTATGGGGGTGTGTATGGTGGTTGTTAGAGGTGGTGAGGAGACGGGGGTTCTTTGAGCTTCTGACGGAGCGGCCGGGGAGACCGGTGCTTTTCCGGTATCCATTCGAGAGGTCCCAATGGCTTGGAGCATTCTGTATATCAGACGATCTTCGAGAGAAGAAATGGCTGTGGAGAATGCTTCTTGTAAGCGTTGCTCCGTCACGATCATCGGTGGAGTGGGGCCAGGGAGGCGCTCCACTGTCACAACATCGGAAATGGTTTCCGATGTGCTGCCTTCAACAGGTCTTGAGACTCCGGAACGTCCGGAGACATCCGTTATCAACCCTGAAGTCACCACTTCAGTGGGTTGGCCTATTGTTTGCTCCGAAGATATCGGGGGTCCAATAGGGCTCCCACCCAATCCTTGAGATGATACAGTAGGTATCACCTCTATGGGTGTTGAAACAGACTCAGACTGAATTTGTACGGTTGACTGATCCGTTGGTGGTGGAGGAGTTGTCACCAAAGCCGATAGTACTGAAGGGGATACAGACGGGGCCGGGATTTGCTGTCGGCGAGAGCCCCTTCTTTGAAGTCTGTATTCTTCATCTGATTCTGTGGCCTCAGGAGATACATCGTGAGGAACACCTTCGGGCTCGATGGCCGGTGTCTCTGTCTCCTGAGCCGTGGCTTCGGGCTCGGTTATTTCCACCAGAGATTCCCTTTGAGAAGGCGCCGGTGCTTGATCCAAGGACCGTACCATCTCCTCCGTGATGGAGTTATTTTGACAATAGTCTTGGTAGGCCTCGTCCGTTGGATCAGCTAGTCTGAGCACCTCCAATGGGATCAACATCGGTTGGAGTGCTAGGTCGGCTGCCTTCGGGTTGTGAAAGACGAAGGCGAGGTGGGATGTATCCTCCAACCGGTGGTAGTCGCGGGATTTCTGGATGAACGTCCGTGAAATGTGAAATCAGAACCGGGAACCACCGCACGTATGGGAGGTACTTCGCCTTCGACTTGGTTTCCCTTTGACGTATATGGTCCGCTAGATCATTTCATATAAGCTGGACCACGTCGTATTTCTTTGACAAAAGCACTCCATGGAAGATGCGAAGGATATTTCCGTTCGCTTTGTCGATGCCGGAGTGTTTTGGGGAGAGGCATTTATTGATTATGCCGAACAAGGTCATACACGGATGTGGGATCTCGCTGTTTTAAAAATTCTCCAGTTTGGTCAGCGGGGGCTTGTATCCCATTCGGAGCATATCTTCCACGATCTCTGCGTCCTTTGGAAGTTGATCGTAGTTTTCGTAGTGCGGAAGATCGAGCACCATGGCCATTAGATTTTTATCCAGGATAACGTGTCTTGTATTGATCTTCGTTGTAAAATTTAACGAATTTTGCGATCGAATAAAACTTAATGAAAACGAAAGTTTTTCGACGACACTGTTTGCGATAAGATCTTTTTCGATCGAAAAATGTTCAAGTCAAACAGTAAACACGTAACACAAAAATTTCGATTTCTGGGTATATCATGAGTTAATCTGGATTCGGAACGTTCAAAAAACAGTTGCGAATTCAAATATCATGATTTTAACCCAATCAGTCGAGTTTAAACACGTTGATTTGAGAGTTTATAATCGTTTTTGTCGAAAGTATCAAAAGGAAATTTCTTCAAATGTTTTTTAGAAACAGTTTGCATATCGTGTGTTTTTTGACCGAAAAGTTATTGGAAACGTGTTTCTACCTTCGAAATCGGCGAGTTTATGAAGAAAATCAGTGAGGTTTTGGTGAAATTGCCGAAGAGAGATCGAAGAGTGTTTGGAAGTCGAAAAGTTTTTCGATGGAGAGAGGTTGCGTGTGAGTGAGTTTTTCGATCGATAAAGTGGTATTACTACTTTACGATCGGGCAAGGTAAAAATACTTCGGGCCGAAAAAATGTTTTGGACTTTAGTTAAAATTCAGGTCTGATTAAAGAAAAATTTAATCTTTTATGGATTAACCCAAAACTAAATTGTATATTGCTCCCTGTATTACGGAAAGAAATGCAATTATCTCCCAATGTTGATGAAATTTAACACTTGACTCCTCGAATGAGCACGAAATTTTTTGTGATGCTTAGAAAAATATTAGAAGTCATGTTTTACAAGTAAATCATATAAGAGATAATAACAAATTCTCATGTAACACTCCCCCTCAACAAATGCACGTTTGAACTTTTCGTCATTTAAGCACATATTTAGTACAATTTGGCATATGAAAATATACTATTTAAGTATAAGTAATGCATTTAAGCAATTCAGCATAGATTCATTAAAATTGAGCGTTTTTTTTAAAAAAATCGCATTTATCAATTCTGAGCCAATGCATGTATTAATGCATTTAAAATGTTCGAACAATATTATCAATAATAATAAAAAAATTTATTATAAAATTTTTGTTTTGGTGTCAGATAGGGCATTTTGAACATTTATTACACAAAACTTTCTCATGACATATAAAATAATAGTTTGTCGTCAAATCATGTAACTAAACTAATATTCTCATATCATAGTATGAATCATTTTGACAACTCTCGCAAGTTTCGCTCATAGCACTCAATTTATTTTTATCATGGAAATATTTAGTAGATATATCACTCATATCATCACGACAAAATTATATCAATTAGTTTTGTTATCGTAGCATATTTAATCAACTTACTAAGTGAAAGTTCATCATTTTGAATCAAAGGACTTTGAAGTGATTAATTTTTAGGCTCTGGCTAAAAGGGTAGGATAGTTTTGAGGATTAGTGAGCTTAAAAATTCTTCAATTCCAGGGGCCATCTTTGAAATTCATTTATGGTCCTTTAGCTTTTCTTTTCTTCTGTGCTTGCTCAAGATGTGTCTTGTCTTCTTTAGAAAGCTTTGAGAGATGAGATCTTCTTTTTGGGCCGAGACCGTGTTCCTTTCGAAGGTTCCACAATTATGGAATTCGAACCAAAGGCCGTGCTTCTCTTCTCGTTTTCTCTATTTATAAGATCTAGATTATCGTTGGAGAAGTTCACTTCGAGGTGCTTCTCTTTTAGGAGCATACGAGATTATCTAGGAGAAGTTTACAGCGATATCCATGTTTCTCTTCTATAATGATTGAGACTTGTATCTCTTTTTCTCCCCCTCTTTTTCTTGATTGAGCAACCCCAAAACTTAGGAATAATGTTGAAGGGTTGATCGGGTTTCATAAGAAAAAGAATGTAGGAGAAGGCTCAAAAGGGATATCTAGAGGTAAAAGTAAAGGATTTATAGTATGGGCTAAGTGAGGAATTTCCTAATCTGCCCTTATCATTTTCATGACAGACTAACACAAAAGCAAGAATGAAGCTATGAAGTACGAACTAAAAGATAGTCATTTGAAGTGTGGCACACTCAAGAATAAAAATATTGAGGCTCAAATTCTCACATATATGATGTGGCTTTTTTGTATAGTGAAACAAACTAGGCTCTTTGAATAAGAGAAAGTCACATGAATTTTTAGAAAAAGTACTTAATCATATATCAAAGAAATATTTTTGTGAGTATTTCAAAATAGGCAAAATTATCGTCATCCCCCATTTTTAATTTTATTACTATTATATGTTAGTCCGATTACGCACTCAAGAGAGGATCAAAGGCTTAAAAATGATAAAGTTCTTAAAACACCTTCAGTGTGTGTTTGTGTGTGTGTGCCGAAATTAAGAACTTACTTTTTAAGAATTATACATTGACCAACCCTAATTAGGGTTAATGGGATGCCTTATATACCACATGAGTTGGTATATTAAGGCTTGGGACTCAAACAATAAAATATTTACAATTTGACCCCAAATACAATAAATTAACTAATATTGACCCAAAACTCAAATACTAACTAAGGACACTACAATTAATTCCTAACATTCTCCCCCTTAGTGTCCTTTCTTCGTCTTTGTCTGTTTCTTTGAGCCTTTGGGTCGTTGCTGGGCGTACACGGAGTTCCGTAGTCCAAGCTTGTGCTCGTACGTCCTTATTTCCCTCCGGAACGAAAGCCTTTCTTGTATGTTGTTCAGCATATTCAGTATCTTGGCTTTTGTGTCCGGTCCTTCACCTTCCATCTTATCCAGTATGCTCCTCAACTTCTCTCGTATGATGAGGAGCGTTCCGTCGGAGAATTTTGGTATCTCCGATGTCTTCAATATTCGCTTTTCTCCCTTGTAGTTGATGTAGACCACCGCTGGATCTTCACTTTCGAACACGTGGCCTTCACCATATTCAACTTGTTCAGGGAGCTCGAATGATGGTTTGGTGAGGTTGACCTTTCTGACATTTGACTCCAGTGCTAGCTGCAGGTCGTGCGTCGCTCCGTACTTGATTTGTCGGAGCATGAACCTTTTGATCGTCATGTATCCTAATTTGACGTCCTGGTCCTGCAGCGTTCCCACGTATCGGTAGCTTCCAATCATCTGTGAGATGTCTTCAGCTCTGATGTACGGGAAGTCAGCCTCTGTCAAGGTCTCTCTTGTACCGTCTTCCCTCACTACGTGGTAGACGCTTAGTAGGAAGGTCCCGAGCCGATCTATTCCAACTCTTTCTACGGCTTGTATTCGGGGCCTCTGCTTTTCCTCTCGCCTGAGAGCAGCCAGATCATTTCCTTTCCCTAAGAACATATGAAGACGTCTTAGGGAAAGAAGGTAGAGATTGGCTCTGCGCTCTGACAGGTGCGTCATCCCACGTAGCTCCAGCTCGTTCAATTTGACGAGCTGATCCTCTTTACGCCAGATTCTTTTCCTTATCTCTTCTTGGTATGGAACTAAGATTCTGACGTTTTGCCACGGAAGATCGACCGTTGCCCCGATCTTTGACATGAGAAGTGGAGCATCCTCATTTTGGACTTGATGTTTGAGTAGTTCCGGTAGATCGGGGAGGTCACTTTGCAGATCTTCCAGCTCCTCATCTTCATGGACTTTCACCAGGCTTATCGACGCCTTTTCGAGGAATAGTCTGGCGTTTTCTCGAAATCTGGCTTCGAGCTGGAGGTCCATCGGTTGCTTCAGCCATCCTTCTTCAAATATATATTTCTCTACCACATCATGTGGATTGTAGAGTTGGCTGATTTCTTCCGAGATTTGGAGGTCAATAGATGTGGCTTGAGGTGGACTTTGTCGGTAGAAGGTTCTTGGTGAGCTAAGGCTTATAGTGACTGGAGTGGGTGTCGAAAGGGAAAGTGTATTGGAGATCTCTTGTGTATTTTGTTCGGTTGTGGTTGAGATCTCCATGGTAGGGAATATTATTGTGGTGCTGGAGACTTGTTTTGTTTTGCCTTTTGAGCTTGAGGTATCCAGCGGTTGGATTCTTGGACTGTTTTGGTTGTTGGCTGCTGCTGGTGAGGGGATTCGACTCCACGCTGTCGGTTCTCCCCCTCGGGACGGTCCTCGTCTTCAGGGTCGTCCCGCGATCCAGATAGGCCCCCGGCTTGTGTTCGGCAGCTGGTGGGGTCAATCAGCCTCTGGATTTCTTTCTCCTTCGGTGTCAGGTGTGGCGCCGACCGGATACGTGCCAAAAGAATGTTGAAGAGTTCTTCAATGGGCACGTCCCACGGTCCTTCTTCTGGTTGTGTGAGTGAAGGAACAGCAGCAGCTGTCTCGTGTGTGACTGGAGTCTTGCCTTTGTCTTGTCTTGATGTTTCGATCATGGCCCGGACTTTTTCCACTAGTTCGTCGCCAAAAGATCGTAGCCGAGACTCCGTCACAAACGGATCGGGAAATAAAACGGAGCCACTGAGGCGTGCCGTTGTCGCGACGTCAGAGTAGATTTCTGACGTGCCGCCCACTGTAGTGGGTCTTCCGGGGCCACCAAGGCACACCGGTGGCAACGGTGCTAAGACAAACTCAGACCGTTGGCCCGAGACGACTGGTGGGATGTTGATCGTTTCGGGGCTTCCGCTCAGTCCCTCGGAGATTAACCCCAGAGTGACGTCAGAGAGCGTTCTGTCTAAGTCTGGAAGACTTAGAGGTGCGGAAAATAGTGTATGTGTCCTAGAAATGGAAAAAATTTTAGTTGGTGCGGACACTAGACCTGTGATCAAGGAGGGCGCAGTCGGAGGAAGTGAACTGCTTAATTCAACATCTATTGCCTCCGAATAAGGCAATGATGGTTGTCGTGGCTCCTCCGGTGCTATTGAGACGGTCGTCTGTTGGGAGACGACCGAATGGGTTGGAAGGGTTATTTGCGTGCTTGGGCCTGATGGCACGACTGCTACTCGGGAGACGATCGTGTCGTCTCCTGTTCCTACGGGTTCGGCCCGGCTTTGTAGTGGGTTAGAGGACTGAGGAGGTCGATCATGTTTTTGTTTGGTGCGACGCTCCTGTATGCGTCTTACGTCTTCCCCTCGTTTTGTTTTTCGTGAGGAACGAGGAGGGGAAGCGGCGCTTCCTAGACCTAACTGAGGCTGGGGTAGGCTAATTCCCGGGGTAGGTTCGACTGGGTTTTGTCGAACCATAGGAGTGTCTTCAAGGGTGATGGATTGGAGGTACCTCGCTACTATTGGGTTGGAAGGATTAGCGATTTGTAGGAGGTGGTCAGGGATCCGCATCGACTCGAGATCAAATTTGGATTTGGAAGAATGGAGGGATGCTAGCTTGGGAATTTGGTATCCCTCCGATCTCGGTCGACGGGTTATCTCGGGGTGTAGGTCTTGAAAGTGGGTTATTATCACTGGAAACCACCGAAGGTAGGGAAGGACTTGTCGGGTTTTATTTTTGGTGGATAAGTCCCTTCGGCGGAGTTGGTCAAGGATATCGGCGCTGGGACCGAGATATTGTCAAAGTCAATGGCCGGGTTGTTGGGAATTTTAGTGGCCCATTGACTTTGAGGGAATACTTCGTCAATTTCTCGTAACATTTTTATTCAATCTGCTAAGAAGGAAACACAGAAAATTGTTAGCATAGGCAGAGTAAATAAAGACGTTACTTAGAAAAAAAATTTCGGACTTGAAAAATTTTATATGAAAGTGCCCGAAATTTGCTTAAGTAAATAAGATTATACTTTTGAAATACAAGCGGCGAAGTTCACAAATTCGGCTAAGAGTACATTGAAAAGTTTAATACTCGAAGTTTGATTTGGCCGAATTTGGATTTGAAAGGTTTTGTTCGCCGAATTTGATGAAGTTCGGGTAATGAGGATTTGAAATTTTTTTCGCCGAATTGTAATGAAGTTCGGGTAAGTAAAAATTAAATCGAATTTGTTATCATCATTCATCAAATTCGGGTGCTTGTCTTTAAAATTGAATTTGCCGAAATTGACAAATTCGGGCGATGGAATTCGACTGTGAGGAGTCGGGGTACAGTAGAAATTCGCCGAATTTCGAGTGAACAGTAGAAATTCGCCGAATTTTGGATTGAAAAGCAGAAATTCGGATGAAAATTTGAATTTTACTCGAATTTCGCCCGAAACCTAAAAATTAAAATAGGTCGATTCCATCGTGATTTGGATGAAATTTTGGCAAATAAATTGCAGATTCGGAATTTTATATTATGTCAAAGAGCTCCCCCTCAATAAAATGATATATACTCCCCCGTAATAAAAATAAGCTCCTCCTTAATAAAATTGAAATATGCTCCCCCTTAATAATATGAAATATACTCCCCCATAATAAAAATGAAATAAACTCCCCCTTAATAAAAATGAAATAAACTCCTCCTTTCCACCAAATCTCTCTGTGTAGTTGCTCAGCAGTTCTTTTCTTCCAGTCATGTGTGTGGAGCAACCCGAGTCTAAGTACCACACATGACTTATCTGCAAGATAAGTTTAAGCAGTGTTAGAGATCCCGTTTAAGACGGGTCCTCGCATTTGCAGAGGTTAAAGTGCATGCAAGATTGGGTGAATTGTGTACCAGGTTGGCTTGTATCTTTCCTGAGTTTTTCGGTACCCAAATTTTCTTTACCCCTAAAGGAAAACAGAGCTTTGTGCATGCAGCAAGCACTGTTTTAATTACCCAGATTTGTTTGCAATCTTTTCCCTTAGCTTCAGCTCGGGTTTTCGATTGCTCAGGTATTTTTGGGTCTGATTTGGTCACGTTTTTGACCTTTTTCTCTAAAGCTTGAGCTTTAGCTTTTGTTTCAGTGGGAGTTGGCCTTCTGAATGTTCTAGCTACCTTTTCGTCAACTTTTAGGTTGGACGTTTTGGATGGTAGAACCGTTTTCGTGTGTGTTCCTGAAATCATATCTCTACGACGTATAAATTTAGCATTCGTAGCTATACACTTATCGTAGGTAAGATAATCACTGACATTCTTAACAGAACTTGTTGTGGAAGGAATACGGGAATAAGCGGAAGCATAGTTCGAACTACATGAAGAAAGATTTCTAAATGTTTTTGGAAATAATTTTAAATCAAAACACTAGTCAAATTTTGCTTCGTCTTTTTATCAAAGATTTTGGCATCCTTCTCTTGCGTTCCTGAATTTTTCTTCCCAGCAGTCTCTGTCCGTCTCAGATCTGTCATAGATGGTGAAGGGATGTTAGCTGTTGCTTGAATGAGAATCTTCTTAGTTAGCCTATTCTTCATGGATGAGGAATCTATTGGTGTTATAGTAACAGACTCCGACTTAGAAGATTTAGCGAGATCAGCATATGATTGATTTTCAAGTGAGGAAATTCTCTCAAGGAGTTTCTCCTTTTCAGCTTGAAATGTTTTCCGTTCGAGCTCTATCGTGGATTGAATATTCTTGATCTTTTGAGGAATGTAAATTCGGCAAAGATCTGAGTTCTTTGAGCTAGATGTTTCTGTCATGGGCTGATCAGATTCAGAGGGAGGATGGGGAAACATATGTAGATAGTCATTTGAAAGAGGAATTTCCCTACTTCCATAACTATCGTTGATTTCCTTGTAATCCAAGGATATTTCGGCCTTGCTTTTGTTCTTGCGCTTTTCCTGTTCTAGGTTATCTTCTTCTTCAGATGATCTGAGAAAGGCTAACAAGCTAGGTATTCCTAGTCCTAGGTATGCAGCATTGTAAAGAGCAAGTGGCCGTTTATCAGTGGTTGGTTGGTTTGGCTTAAAACCTAAGCCCTCACGTGGATTGTAAAATCTCGTGTCCTTAGGCTGATTCAAGAAAATCGTTTTGTCGGTTTGTCCCCTTTTCGTAAGGAGGTCCTCCAGACTTTTGATTTTGGAGTAAAGCTTCTTACGTTCCTCCATTAGAAGATTGTATTGATCTGTTTTACCAATACGCTCTTCTTCACTAATTCGCAGGCTAGTGGTTAATTGACTAATATTTGCATTCAGCATATTAGTCTCGGATTCAAGCTTCGAGATTTTCTCAGATGCATTTTCTAAATGACATCTGAGAGTTGCTTTTTCACCTAAGTGTTTGAGCACACATTGATAATTTGTTGCGTTTTTCTTTTCCAGAGCTTCTAGTTTTTGCAAGTGTTCTAATGGAGAATTCTGGATATGCTCAAGCACGGTCAGTTTTGATGTCAGGGAAACTACTTTTTCTTCAGATTTTACTAGATTAGCTTCAGCTAATTCTAGTGATTTTTCTGAAGTAGCTAGTTTATTTTCTAGCTCAGTGACCAAATTTTGTGTTTTGGCCAAGATGATGTCATTCTTGGCCATATCTTTATATGTAGACTCCCCCCTTTTCATTGTTAGAATTGGGGGTCTGTTATCACTTCCGATTGCTATGATATCCATGGATGTAGTTGAGTGCCTTTTAATGATCGTTCACGGTCGTGATCTGCAATCCTAAATGGTCAGTTTCGAGAAATAACGTCAAAGATTAACGTTAAGTTTGAATAAATTTTGGTTGGATAGAAATTGTGTTTAAGTGATCGACTTTTTATTTTAATTTGAAAGAGTAAAATTCGGGCACTTGTAGAGTTGTTGCCGAAATTTGAATTCTGAAATTCGGATGAAAAGACTTTGTCGAGAATTTTGAAATCAAAGGAAATCAAAATTCGGGTGACAAATATAAGTTCGCCGAAGTTCAGGATTAAATTAAGGTAGGAAAAATTTTATCGAAAATTACTTTCAAAATTCGGGTAAACTAAATTCAGTCGAGAATTAAAAAAAATCAAAATTCGGGTGACTTTCTGATAAAAGTTCGCCGAGAATTAAGAAATTCGGGTGACTTAAATCAAAACTTCGCCGAAAATTTTAAGTTGAAATTCGGGCAATCTTAATTTTAAAATTCGACCAAATTCGCCGTGAATTTTAAACAGTAGAAAGCAAATTCGGCGAATAGACTTAGCTTACTCAAATTCGGTCAATTTTCTGATCGAAAATTTTCTCAATTTCGGCGAATTTCAATTGAAATTCGGCAATATGAGTTAATTTTCGGGTTCAAGAACGAACTTCGAGCGAATAAACACTGTTCTAGAGAAACGCCCGAAATTTTTCCAGCAACTTTAAAACACACCAATTTCAATCGATTTCTCCCCAGAAATTTCTCAAACTTGACGAAAATTAATCTAAACGAGTTCCTAAACAAGCCAAGACTGATAATCAAGCATTTAAAGGTTTAAAAACATCAATAACAGCAAGATCTAACCCAAAATACTTGAAAAAAATCGAAAATAAAATTTGCTTAGTAAACTCTTTCGATCTTGACGAAATCAAACGAAATTGGTATAGATTTGCACAGATCGATCCGTGTCTTGCTCTGATACCACTTGTTAGTCCGATTACGCACTCAAGAGAGGATCAAAGGCTTAAAAATGATAAAGTTCTTAAAACACCTTCAGTGTGTGTTTGTGTGTGTGTGCCGAAATTAAGAACTTACTTTTTAAGAATTATACATTGACCAACCCTAATTAGGGTTAATGGGATGCCTTATATACCACATGAGTTGGTATATTAAGGCTTGGGACTCAAACAATAAAATATTTACAATTTGACCCCAAATACAATAAATTAACTAATATTGACCCAAAACTCAAATACTAACTAAGGACACTACAATTAATTCCTAACATTATAGTTATTGATCGCGATGACGTGTGCTCTTAAATATGGTATAGAGGTTCGTGCATATACGTCAAGTAATAATTAAAACGAATACGTTAAACTAGCACCACGTGCGATAGACAGTGTACCTATTGTTTGTAGAATAGCTTAGCGAGTATCCGAGTATCGAACACGATGAATAACATTGATTACTAGTAATTAGCTATCAATTCGATATTTAGCCTAACAAGTAGTTTGTGATTTTTTTATGTTTGAACTAGATCACGACAACTTAAACTAACACGATGAAAGAACTTAAGACAAGATTGAAGATTTAAAAGTAACTTTTCAAGTGGACAAGATTGTGCTCGGGATTTCGAATCCCGCTAGGTATCGTCGACTAGGCCGTAAACCACCATATCCACGCAGATAATGACTAAATCGCAGTAATTACTTTTCACTCCCGAATTTGCTGTCGCCCTAAACGGCCGCGAGGATTTATATTGGTTTACCTATAGCGCGGGTCGACTATTTGCTTTCGCCCTATAGTCGACTCCTAACGTTTACGAAAGGAGTAACCTTTCTTTAGCTTTCGCCCTCAACGGTATACCAAACGTCACACCAATACATAGACATATCAAATGTGACCTTCAAAACCACACATAGACATATTGAATCGAAGAAACAATGTCGTAAACGATAAATAAACAATGTCACGTGTTCACGAGTGTTATAACGCCCAAACGACAACTCTACCCAGCGTTCATCTCATCCCGAGCACATAAGAAGTTTAACTACTCATGCTTAAGAGAGATCTACGAATCGTATACAAGATAAAGCATAGAGAATACATAGATCTTCCATATTTTACGAGCCCACGCAGATCCAGCGTCCTTTGTGGTAGATCTTGGATAAAATGAGCTTCGAATCTTCACTTTAGCACCTAGGAATCGTTTTGATTGATTCATATGGGTCTTGAGACGTCCCTTAGGTGTATTTTATCTTTTGGAAGTGAGGTATGTCGATCTAGATCCAGATCTGGATTGAGATGTGTGGCTTATATAGAAAGTAATATGCAACACGGCTTAACACACCGACAGACACGGCCGTGTAAGAAGTCTGAGGTCCCGCGTTTGCGATGCTGCACAACAACACGGCCGTGTATACCAAAGCAACAAACTGTGTAAACCTGCCGAGGCTTCCTCTTTCACTGATGAACCACACACGGCCGTGTAAAGTGTCGCTCAAGGCCGTGTAAAATTGTCGAGGCTTACCTTGAACAATGATGGAGTAAGCACGGCCGTGTTGGTTCTTGAAGTGGCCGTGTTGTATATGAACATGGCCGTGTTGTTGGTTGGTTGGAGCCGTGTTGGGTCGCCGAGGCTTACTATCCTTTTTGCGTGATCAAACACGGCCGTGTTGGTGCATAGTGAAGTCGTGTTTCTGGTGAACTTGGTCATTTTTGCCCCATATTCTCTCGATTGGTCCCGATTGTTATCTGATACTCCTTCAATATCAAAACATAGGTATAATCTTTAATATAAGTACAAGATAACTCAAATAAACCAAGTTACGACCTAAATATGATAGAGATAAACGTATAAAAATACGTTTATCAAACCTCCCCCACTTAAGCTTTTGCTTGTGCTCAAGCAAATTAGAACTGAGAAATGACACAAAAATGTGAGACAACTTCTTTGCAACCTCTCATTTAAGATAGAAAACATGAAATGGAATAGTGCAAGAAATTCGAAACACTACACTAATGCTTAACTTGTAACAACATGAATTCCCTTAGCAACATTACTCAAGACTCGTACTTCGCTGGAATTCACTTAAATCACACGGTGTATGGGCTAATGTATCGGTGAATTCACTCAATTAATGCAAAAGTTTAGTCCTTACCGAAATCTTGCGAGTGGATTGTAAATCTACTACTCTCGGTGCTAGGTCGTGAATCAGAAGGTCTTCTCCGGGTTTTGTTTAGGTTCAGCTGACACAAGTGAGAAGTCAACTTTTATCGAATAAGTCATAGAGGTAGTGTTGGTCTTGTGCCGTTGTACGATAGCGCGCCGCATACATCGTGGCTAGCTCTTGCCATCCGAATTCTCTTCATATGATAATAATAATTTTTTTTACTGCTCTTTTCTCGTGCCACTAAGCTTCTCTTCTCTTAGTCCCTTTGCGGGATAGAGATTATCGAGGGAGGAGTTCTTAGCGAGAGATTATCGTCAAGGAGACTCCCTTTTTTTTTTCGATGGCCGGGCTGCGCTTTTCCACTTGGGCACTCGACTTTCACTTTCACTGTCTCTTAAGTCAGTGGTTTATAATTCTGGGTTTTCACAAATAAACAGGTTCAGGCTCAAAGTGGCTTACTACGGTGATCAGTCGTGGTCAGTAACTTTGGCTATGGACTTACTTCATATTGCCTTTCTCATTTTCACACAACAACACCTTAAGCAGTATCAACACGAATCACACAAGAAAGTTCAAGGTAGAAATAAACTATGCACTACTCGCACAACCAAAGAAGTGAGCAAAAAGCTCAATTAGCTCAAAAATCTCACAAAATGGGTCATGAGTACGGATCTTTGACAATATCACTAAAGTCATTTGTGTCGAAAGAAATCAAGCAGAAGTGCATGTCCTAATTACTTACAAAATTCCTTAACATGCATATTATCTATATGACGAGAAGCTAATAATCTTGTCAAGGACTAAAAGAACATGCATTTCTCATTTCTCAATGATTCATGCACACTAAAAGAAAAAAAATTTTGTTCACGCATATAAATTCCCCCTCCCCACACTTGAGAAATACGTTGCCCCCGACGTATTAATTTAAAGAACAAATAGAAAGATGAATTTATTTAAATGCGTGAACTCCCCTGAATTGATGTATCCATGACCATGGTGTGTTGTTTGAGTTTGAGCAGCAAGTCCTTCTCCCCACACTTGATGGTTTGATTGGGTTCAACATATTGCGTCACGTAGGTATCGTTTGGACGTTCACTCGTGACATTTTCCTGACGTGGAAATTGGAAAGAAATAAAAAGACGTCAAAACAAATATTACCAAAGCGTAATGGTCTAGCAAGTGATAGTATGCATTAAAGAAAAGTACATTCAAGCATATAAAGTTCACAAAAGAAACAACATAAAGATAAAATGAAACTAGGACTCGGGCTCCGGCGATGACTCGTGGGAATCATCGTCGTTGGACGATGATTCATCTCCTTGGTCAACGAGCTTACGGGACTCCGCGAGCAACTTCAAGGCGTCTTGCACCTTCTTCATCGCCTTCTCCTGACGGTCCTGCCTCTTTTGGAGCTTTCGTTGCTCCCTCTCGTGGCGGCGATGAGCAGCTGCATTCTCTTCCCTATCTGCATTCCGAACCGCCTCGTAATATTGTCTGTCCTAAGCTCGTGTCTCTTCGTATTACTGTCGATCTTGAGCTCGCTGCTGGGCTATATCTTCGCGGAAGGCATTGAAACGGTAGTCGAAGTCTGCAGCTCTCATGTAGGGGTCGACGCTCGATGATCCTCCGGGGGCGATGAGGAAGGGCCGGCCGAGTGTGAAGGTCCGCCGAATGTGGGGTCGATTGGCGTCGGTATCGGACCTTCGAGAGGGCTGTGGGATGTCGGTGTGGTGGCGATAATTCTCGTGCCATTGATAGAAGTAGTTCTCCTTGACCTACACAACATTGCGGCGTTCAATGACTTCAACCCGCCAACTTTTGTCATTTCTGGAGCATTCGCCGGCCAATACCCCAAACCTTTCACCACCTTAGTGATGAACGGTCCCACGGCAATCTTCCCGTTCTCGTGTGCCTCGGACTGCTTCCTAAAGCCGAGTGCCATGGCGATCCCAAGGTAGACCTTATGCCCGTTGAACATTCAGAAAGGTAGAAGAGATCCCGGAGGGTGACGACGCCGTTGGACTCTCCTCGTGGGGTGACAGAGGTAGAAAAGAGTCGATGAATGTACCTTAGTCCCGGTGCTTGCAACGAGGAGGCCTTCGATTGTGTACTTTTATACTCGGGCGCAACTTCGTTTGGTCCCCACGGGCGTATCATCGCGTGCCAACGCGCGTTCCTCTCGGCTTTCTTGTCGAGAACATGCTTGTAGTGATCATTTGGATGGGGGTCATTGGCGTTTTGAATTCTTGGAACTTCACATCCCAAGGCCTTACAAAGAGAGTCGGCATCCGTCACCCTCTCCCTATTGAATGCACGGAATTTGACTCCGTTTCTATAGGCGTGTTCGTTAAAGGAGAAGGTGGTGAGGAACTCGAGAGTGAGCTCTTTGTAAGCCTATTCGTCGATGCTGAAGAGGGCGTCCCAACTACTATTGGAGAGGTAGTTATCGACTTGTTGGACGATGTGGAGGTGCTCGAGCGTCTCTCGGTGAAGTCGATCGGTCTGCATGAATGCCATTCCCTTTAGCTTCTCGTACCGTTGTTCTCGGGGATCATCGGCAAAGTTTGTCATAGCCACAAGCAAATCTTCGGTTGGTTCGATATTTGCTCGACGCCGATTGCGTGGTGGTGGACTAGCGTTCGGGTTACGAGATGAGCTAGCACGAGAGGGATTTATACGAGACATTATACCTGCAAAACTCAAAATGAGTCTCGAGAAATAACATAATAGATTACCAATCTCGACTCGACTAAACTTTCGTAAGCATTGAACGAGCACGTCAAATTCCAATGAATAATATAAAATCAAAATCATATGAGCATGTCAAGCATTAAAATGGAATTAGGCAAATCCAAGTCGGAAATCAACACCATTTATGAAATAAGAAATTCGTAAATTGAGCATCAACGTAAAAATTTTGGGTTTGACATTTCATCGAACACCTTCAATGCATATAGAGAGGGGCGAAATTAAACCAACAAAATCGATGAAATTGGTTAGCCCAAGGTGTCTACAACGTAGCTGTAACCCAACAATCATTAATCAAGACATTACTTAGGCGAATTTCACGAAATCTTAAAATTTGGAAATTTAGGGTTAATGAGCAATTCATACCTTTCCCGCTTAGATTTGGGTTTCTTTTGAAGTTGAGATGTGTGTCTACGTTCTAGGTGATGTTTCCGGAGATAATACACTTGAAATCAATGATTTTCGTGTGCGTTGTGGGTGTAAGATGTGGTAGCGTGTGCATATTGGGTGTGTCAAATGAGCTCGATTGACCTCCCCCTCTATTTTTATGTTGAATTCGCGACCCACACGGCCGTGTAGTCCACTACACAAGCCGTCTTAACATCGCGCGTTTTTTTTAACAGTTTTAATTAATAATTTTTTTTTTAAAATATGGTAATCCACACGGCCGTGTAGATCCGCCGAGGCTTCGAAAACGTCAGGTATATCTTCACACGGCCGTGTGAGAAGAAACCGTGGCCGTGTTGGTTTCTATCGGTGCTCTCAGTTTTACACGGCCGTGTATCGTGACCACACAGGCCGTGTTAAAAGTGCGCGGTTTTTTTTTTAATTTAAAAAGATAATAACTATTTTTTATAAATTTTAATATAGTCACACGACCGTGTTAGCCGTGTTCCTTTGCCGAGGCTTGGTCATCGTGGGTGAACAATTCCACGGCCGTGTCCCGGGACACTAAGCCGTGTGAGCTTCTGGACACGGCTGTGTTGACCAATTATTACGCCGTGTTTTTCTTTAATGTAAAACACGACCGTTTTATATTAGATAGAGGTTGTGCTTAAGTTTCGTCGTACCGTGCTCTATCGTCGTTACAACGTTAAGCCAACCTTAACGTAGGTCTATAGTTGGGCACGTAAATATGGTACTGACATTAACTTGGGCGGAACTATTGTTAGGTGTGACATAACGCAGGGACATCGAAATCTTTTATAGGGATTATGGATATGATTTTGTAACGAAAAAGGCAAATCCGATTTTGTTCATAATGGCGCAGTTTTCCACAAATCAAAAGACTGCGTTTTGAAGAAAAAAAATCGGATTGCGAAATTAATGATGCCTTATCATTTCGTTGCACTCATGCCTATAAATATGATGTAGTTGTAGGCTTTACTGCACCACAACATAAATCTTCTCCGATTATATCTTTTAAGCTTTGCAATGTATAATTTCGGAGAAGATGCGGAACGTGAGAACATCCCTCAAGAAACCTTCAGGATGGAAAGTCTAGAAATGCTCAAGATTGAGTTATTCATCCTTTTGGTTTGCTCGGGGTTGCAATCGCCGTTTTTGTGGCGTGGGTCGTTACGCATTGTACTTGCATATAATCACTATGTAATCGTGCTTACTAAAGCATGGAAGGTTTAGCTTCCAAGCTTTTATGTATCGGTTGTAACACGATGTCCATCGATGTAATCGTTATGTCACCACTCTCATTTCGCATCTCTATCATTCAACTCCCCTTTTATTATTATTATTATTATTATTATTATTAATAGTGATAAATAAACGTGAAATGCAACTAATCTTAAGTTATAAAGTAAAGTAAACTTGAATGCAAATACCTGGGTTGCCTCCCAAGAAGCGCTTCTTTAACGTCGTAAGCCGGACGTACCTTTTCATGCTTTATACCCTAGATTGAAGTCGAGGTACATGACCTCGTTATCACTTGGTGCTTTCTCACCTCCGAAATAGTGCTTCAAACGTTGACCATTAACCTTGAAAGTTCCCTATTCATCATTATAAATCTGGACATTACCGTACGGGTTAACACGAGTAATAATGAATGGTCCAGACCAACGCGATCTCAACTTTTCGGGAAAGAGCCTAAGTCGAGAATTAAAGAGGAGTATTTGATCCCCTTCTCGAAATTCTCTCCGTTGCTTAATCTTTTTATCATGATAAGCCTTTGAACGATCTTTATACATTCATGCGTTATCGTATGCCGACAAACGCCACTCATCAAGCTCATTGACTTGGAGCTTACGTTTTTCACCGGCTCGCTCTAAATCAAGATTTACTGACTTAATTGCCCACTAAGCTTTATGTTCTAATTCGACGGGAAGGTGAGACGTCTTTCCGTAAACTAGTTTATCCGGTGTAGTACCTATGGGTGTCTTGTATGCCGTTCTGTAAGCCCAAAGTGCATCGTTCAATTTACTCGCCCATTTTCGTCGGTTCCCGTCTATGGTTTTCTCTAGATGCGTTTCAGCTCCCGATTTACAACATATTCTTGGCCACTAGCTTGAGGATGATAGGGGGTAGAGACACTATGTTTAACACCATACTTTTCTAAGTTTTTTCAAATTGGGTGTTACAAAAATGAGTACCCCTATCACTAATGATGCATTTAGGTGTCCCGAACCGTGAGAACAACGCTCGTAAAAATTTAACAACGACTCTCGCATCGTTAGTGGGTAGGGCTTGGGCCTCGGCCCACTTAGACACGTAATCAACAGCTACAATAATATACTTGTCAGTGTACGAACTAGGAAAAGGGCCCAAAAAGTCTATGCCCCAAACATCAAATACTTCGCATACTAAAATAAAGTTCTGGGGCATTTCATCGCGTTTTGAGATATTACCTGCTCGCTGACATTGATCACACGTGTCAACGTACCTATGAGCATCTTTAAAGATCGTCGGCCAGTAGAATCCACATTCTAACACCTTTTGTGCAGTGCGATTGGCTGCATAGTGTCCTCTGGCAGGTCCGCTGTGGCAATGCTCGATAATCTTCATTGTTTCCGGGAAAGAAACACAACGTCGAATGACTTGGTCTGCATATATCCTGAAAAAAAAAGGGTCTTCCCAAAAGTAGTATTTCAAGTCGCAACGTAAAATTTCTTCTTTTGTTGACTTGTATACTCTTTTGGTAGGATCCTCGCAACAAGATAATTAGCAAAATCTGCAAACCACGGGACTTTTTCATTTACCACTTTTATGGCGTATAGATGTTCCTCTGGGAACGTGTCGTGGATCGTTTTGTTTCCGGGGTTCAATATCTCAGATTCGTCTAGTCGAGAGAGGTGATCTGCTACCACGTTCTCGGCACCCTTCTTGTCGCGGATCTCGATATCAAATTTTTGAAGAAGCAAGATCCATTGAATAAGCCGCGGCTTGATGCTGGCTTCGCTAGCAAGTACTTCAATGCAGAATGTCTTACTCGCATACGACAGCGAGAAGCTCCTTTTCAGTGGTGGTATAGTTGCGTTGGGATGAGTCCAATGTCTTACTCGCATAGTAGATCGGCCGAAAGTGTTTATCCTTCCGCTGTCCCAGTACAGCTCCAACTGCGTAGTCACTAGCATCGCACATTAGTTCAAAGGGTAACCCCCAATCGGGAGCAACCATAATAGGTGCAGAGATCAACTTTTCCTTAAGCAAATTGAAAGCATTAACGCATTCGTCATTAAAGTTAAATGGAGCATCTTTTTCTAGCAGCTTAGACATAGGTCGTGCAATTTTCGAAAAGTCTTTAATGAATCTTCGATAAAATCCTGCATGACCTAGGAAACTCCTAACAGATTTCACGTTCGAGGGAACATGTAGTTTTTCTATCGTCTCTACCTTAGCCCGACCCACTTCGATTCCTTTCGAAGAAATCTTGTGTCCCAATACTATACCCTCTCGAACCATGAAATGACATTTTTTCCAATTAAGTGCTAGATTAGTCTCTTCACAGCGTGCTAACACACATTTAAGATTAATTAGACAAGCATCGAAAGAGGTACCAAAAACTGAGAAATCATCCATGAACACCTCCATGATTTCGCCCACCAATTCGTCGAAAATCGCCATCATGCATCGCTGAAACGTGGCTGGGGCATTGCAAAGACCAAATGACATCCGTCAATAAGCAAACGTACCAAACGGACAGGTGAATGTCGTCTTCTCTTGGTCCTCCGGAGCTATTGGAATCTGCAAGTAACCTGACATGCCATCAAGAAAACAGTAAAATGCATGTCCTGGTAACTTTTCAAGCGTTTGATCAATAAAGGGTAAAGGAAAATGATCATTTCTCGTGGCATCATTCAATTTTCTGTAGTCGATGCACACACGCCATCCAGTTACGGTTCTCGTCGGAATCAACTCGTTCTTTTCGTTGGGAACGACCGTCATGCCTCCCTTCTTTGGAATCACTGGGACGGGACTCACCCATGCACTATCTGAGATCGGGTAGATCACTCCGGCATCCAGTAGCTTAATAACCTCCTTCTTCACGACATCCTTCATGTTGGGGTTTAGCCTCCTTTGCCATTGGGCGACAGATTTGAAGTCATCCTCCATGAGAATCTTATGTGTGCTAGCTTGGGCTAATCCCCTGAATGTCAGATATCTTCCATGCTAAGGCCTTTTTGTGCTCCCGCAGCACCTTCAACAGCTGGTCTTTTTGCCTGCCGTCGACACTTGATGATATTATCACTGGTAGCTTCGACTCGCCTTCTAGAAATACATATTCGAGATGTTCGGGCAATTGTTTCAACTCTAGGACAGGTGGCTCTTCGATCGAGCTCTTTTCTTTGTCCTCCTCTTTACTTTTGTGGACTTTCGTCACAAGCTCGTCATAATCTTCTTCGCACTCATCGGTGGCCACCATCATGGATGATTGTGTATCGCCCCCGCAAAAAACCTGCGACAGACCTTGCACAGAAAAGATAAAATCATGTTCAAAGATATCCAAGTAATAACACTTATCGTCAAGTGAGCTAGGACTTTTCATAGAATCTGCCATGATGAAAGTTACTTTCTCGCCATCAACCGTCAAGGTCAAAGTACCATTTCTAACATCTATCATAGTTTCACCAGTGGCCAAGAATGGTCGACCTAAGATAAGAGGAATATTTTCATCTTCCTCCATATCCAAAATGACGAAATCGGCGGGAATTATGAACTTGTCCACTTTAACTAGGACATCCTCGATAACACCGCGAGGGTATTTTAAGGATCTATCAGCCAATTGGAGGCTCATCCTAGTGGGTTTTGGCTCGCCTAAACCTAATCTCTTAAACATAGAATAAGGCATCAAATTTATACTATCTCCTAGGTCGGCTAATGCACGTTCAACAACAACATCTCCTATAAGACAAGGAATAGTAAATCTCCCTGGATCCTTAAGCTTCTTCGGCATTTTACTTTGTAAAATGGCTGAACACTCTCCTCGTAGGCACACAGTAGAAACGTCTTCGAGCTTCCTTCGGTTGGTGAGCAAGTCCTTGAGGAACTTCGTGAAACGAGACATCTGCGTAATAGCTTCAACAAACGGTAAGTTTATATGCATTTGTTTACACATACCCATAAATTTTCCAAATTGCTCCTCGTCTCGATCCTTCTTCAACCTAGCCGGATATGGGATCTTCGGTTGATATGGCTTCACCGGTGGTCGACCGGTCTCCTTCTCCGTTCCTCTTTCAGCTTCAGCCTTTTCGAGTTTCTCACCTTCGATTTTCTCAACGTCTTGCTCTTAGTGGACCTCGATATCATCCTTTTCTGTGGGTTGCTTCATCGCGTGCTGCTCTCGCTCCTGCAATTCCTTCCCACTCCTTAAGGTGACGGCCTTGCAATGTTCCCTTGGATTCGTCTCAGTATAGCTCGGGAGCGAACCTTGAGGTCGTTCCGCCAATTGTTTCGCTATTTCACCCACTTGTTGCTCCAATTTCCGTACTGAAGCATCCGTGTTTTGATAGATCGATGGTTTGGAAATGTTCTTCCATCTTCGTTAATCGGCTCTCATGGGCTTGAGTGGTCTTGTTGAAGTTCGAGAGGAGAATCTCCATCATACCCTTCATCTCCTTCATGTCATTAGATCCCGACCCTTGAGCTGTATTTTGATAATGATTGCTCGATCCTCCAGATTGACATCCCGGTGGTGGCCCTTGCTGGAATTCGGACTGCCTCTGCATCTGCTGGCATTGATTGCCGTATGACATGTTAGGGTGTGCTCGAGGTTGAAAACTCCTCTGGCCTTGGTAATTGCCCATGTTGTCAACATGCTCTAAGGGTGGTATGGCTTGACATTCCGAAGTCTCGTGAGCTGCACAACAAATACCGCAATGAGGTATGTATGATATTTGTTGAGGTGGTGCTGCGGCCATCGGGGTTATCACAGCGTTGACGGCTTGCGGTTGAGCGCCCTTTGGTATAAGAGCATTTAACACCGTCTGAAGTTGAGTTTGCGTCGTTGCCATTTGCTGTTGAACAGCATCAAACTTAGCATTCATTGCTGTATCGTTGCTCACTTCATACATTCCAGGCGCCCTCATTCTTGTGTTGCCTCGCATGAAGCAATTTCTCGTATATTCTTCGATTAAATTTCAGGCTTCAGTGGCACTAAGCTTCACAAGTCCTCCGTTTGCGGCACCATCTAGCATATGAGCCGTTTGATCGTTGAGTGCCTCGTGGAATCTATTGATGATTGTTGCCTTCGTCATTCCATGCTGCGGGCATTTCTTCACCAACGCTTTGTACATCTCCCATACTTCGTAAAGATTTTCCGTGTCCTTCTGATGAAAGAGTGAAATTTCAGTCTTTAACATGAGAACCTTCGATTGCGGGAAAAAATAGCCAAGTAGAGCCCCGCGCAGCTCGTCCCAAGTAGTGATAGATTTCGGTGGTAATAGCTCCAACCACTCTTTTGCCTTATCTTTGAGAGAGAATGGAAACAACATAAGCTTGATTGCATCATTCGACACGCCATTGATTTTGATGATGTCCGTAATTGCCAAGAATGTTTTGATGTGTTTGTACGGATCATCCTCAGAATTGCCTTCGAATTGAGCCGTCTGGAATATCATTTGAAACCATGAGTTCTTCAGCTCAAAGTTGTTGATTGCGATCGGTGGTATGACAATTGCCGACTCCGTGCCATCTCCTTCGGTGTTCCTGAACTATCGACTGACGTCTCTAGGTGAGAGGTGCTTGGGGTGTCCTGAGAGTAATCAACTAGCTGAATTGATTCGTCAGACGAATGACTTTCGGAAGTTTCTTGTCTCAGACTTCGTCGCAATGTACGCTCAAAATTTGGAGATCCTTCAACAAGTGGATACGATGGATGGCTTCGGGTCATTCACCGTATAAGTGTACCTGAAAATGTCAACGAACCACGTTAGCTAGGTAACGAAACACAAACCAAAAGACAGTTGCAAATAAGAAACGTTGATTAACTAGAATTAAATAACAAATAAGTAAATGGCTAAATTACCGAACTCGGGTTTTCCTAATATCAATCTAATCCCCGGCAACGGCGCCAAAAACATGATCGCGATGGCGTGTGATCTTAAATATGGTATAGAGGTTCGTGCATATATGTCAAGTAATAATTAAAACGAATACGTAAACTAGCACCACGTGGGATAGGCAGTGTACCTATCGTTTGTAGAATAGCTTAGCGAGTATCCGAGTATCGAACACGAGGAATAACATTGATTACTAGTAATTAGCTATCAATTCGATATTTAGCCTAACAAGTAGTTTGTGATTTTTTTTATGTTTGAACTAGATCACGACAACTTAAACTAACACGATGAAAGAACTTAAGACACGACTGCAGATTTAAAAGTAACTTTTCAAGAGGAGAAGAATGTGCTCGGGATTTCGAATCTCGCTAGGTATCGTCGACTAGGCCGTAAACCACCGTATCCACGCAGATAATGACTAAATCGCAGTAATTTCTTTTCACTCCCGAATTTTCTGTCGCCCTAAACGGTAGCGAGGATTTATATTTGTTTACCTATAGCGAGGGTCGACTATTTGCTTTCGCCATATAGTCGACTCCTAACGTTTACGAAAGGACTAACCGTTCTTTAGCTTTCGCCCTCAACGGTATACCAAACGTCACACCAATACATAGACATATCAAATGTGACCTTCAAAACCACACATAGACATATTGAATCGAAGAAACAATGTCGTAAACGATAAATAAACAATGCCATGTGTTCACGAGTGTTATAACGCCCAAACGACAACTCTACCCAGCGTTCATCTCATCCCGAGCACATAAGAAGTTTAGCTACCCATGCTTAAGAGAGATCTACGAATCGTATACAAGATAAAGCATAGAGAATACATAGATATTCCCTATTTTACGAGCCCTTGCAGATCCAGCATCCTTTGTGCTAGATCTTGGATAAAATGAGCTTCGAATCTTCACTTTAGCACCTAGGAATCGTTTTGGTTGATTCCTATGGGTCTTGAGACGTCCCTTAGGTGTATTTTATCTTTTGGAAGTGAGTTATGTCGATCTAGATCCAGATCTGGGTTGAGAAGTGTGGCTTATATAGAAAGTAATATGCAACACGGCTTAACACACCGACAGACACGGCCGTGTAAGAAGTCTGAGGTCCCGCGTTTGCGATGCTGCACAACAACACGGCCGTGTATACCAAAGCAACAAACTGTGTAAACCTGCCGAGGCTTCCTCTTTCACTGATGAACCACACATGGCCGTGTAAAGTGTCGCTCAAGGCCGTGTAAAATTGTCGAGGCTTACTTTGAACAGTGATGGAGTAAGCACGGCCGTGTTGGTTCTTGAAGTGGCAGTGTTGTATATGAACATGGCCGTGTTGTTGGTTGGTTGGAGCCGTGTTGGGTCGCCGAGGCTTACTATCCTTTTTGCATGATCAAACACAGCCGTGTTGGTGCATAGTGAAGTCGTGTTTCTGGTGAACTTGGTCATTTTTGCCCCATATTCTCTCGATTGCTCCCGATTGTTATCTGATACTCCTTCAATATCAAAACATAGGTATAATCTTTAATATAAGTACAAGATAACTCAAATAAACCAAGTTACGACCTAAATATGATAGAGATAAACGTATAAAAATACGTTTATCAGTTATACACTATTTTATTTTTATTTTTCTTTGTAAAACAAAATTTGAAGGATAGAGGCACACAAGATAATCAAAGAATATAAACAAGCACATATAATATCATATTGAAGCATAATAGAGCATGTAAAGCAATTTTCAAGTAAGATTGAGATTCAACATGCCTAACTTAGCAATAAGGAATTAGAATCGTTTTTCATCCAATGCCTTAGTGAATAAGTCGGCAAGTTGAAGCTCCGTTTTTACAAAATACTTCTTTATAGTGCTTTTTTCTACACGATCTTTTATAAAATGATAGCGAATATCTATGTGTTTCGTGCGTGAATGGCGAACATGATTGCAAGTTATGGCAATAACACTTTGAGAATCACTGTATGGGAATGTTATTAAATTCAAACCCGTAATCGCGTAGTTGTGTCCGTATCCATAGAACTTGCGAGCAACAGCTGTCAGCCGCGACGTACTCTGCCTCGGCCGTCGAGGTTGACACGCAATTTTGCTTCTTTGAGGACCAGCAGACCAACTTTTTGCCTAAAAATTGTGCTCCGCCAGACGTGCTTTTTCTGTCCATTCCAAAACCTGCATAATCAGCGTCAGTATAGCCAGTTAATCTAAAATCAGTATCTTTAGGATACCATAGCCCTATGTTGGGAGTTCCTTTGAGATAGCGTAGAATTTGCTTGACTGCGTGCATGTGGGACTCCTTAGGTCAGCTTGAAAACGAGCACAGAGACAAGTGGCGAACATGATGTCGGGTCGGCTGGACGTCAAGTTGACTGCCTTGCCAGACGGATAATGCTCCGATAGGTTGTGATGTTGACTGCCTTGCCAGACGGATCAACATCCAATTTGCAGTTTGTTGATATGGGAGTATTCATCGGTGTGCTCTTGTCTTGATTAAATCTCTTCAGAATATCTCGGATATATTTGGTTTGACTGATGACGATTCAATCTTCGAGTTGCTTTACTTGTAGTTGAAGAAAGAATTGGAGTTCTCCCATTAAGCTCATCTTGAATTTGGTCTTCATGAGTTCACCAAATTTTTGACAGAGACGTTCATTCGTCGAGCCGAAGATGATGTCATCGACGTAAACTTGAACGATCATCAGGCCTTTGCCTTGTCTTTTGATGAAGAGTGTCGTATCGATGGTGCCTCTTATGAAGTTGGACTGGACTAAAAATTCGCTTAGGACATCATACCAAGCACGAGCGGCTTGTTTTAGTCCATAGAGAGCTTCGTCCAATCAATAGACATGATCGGGATGATTCTCGTGCATGAACCCGTCGGGTTGAGCGATGTAGATTTCTTCTTTTAACACACCATTGAGAAATGAGGTTTTAACATCCATTTGATAGACTTTGAAGTCTTTATGAGCACCGTATGCCAGAAATAGTCGAATTGCTTCGATATGTGCAACCGGAGCATACATCTCGTCGTAGTCAATACCTTCTTGTTGATTATACCCCTTGGCTACGAGTCGTGCTTTATTCCTGATTACTTCACCGTTCTCGCTCTTCTTATTCTTGAAAACCCATTTAGTTCCAATTATGGTTTTGCCTTGCGATCGAGGAACTAATGTCCAAACTCGTAGACGCTCGAATTGGTTGAGTTCATCTTGCATCGCGATTACCCAATCCGGGTCTTTAAGGGCTTCAGCTACCTTGATTGGTTCGTTTTGGATTAAGAAGCATGTGAATAATCCGCTTTGTCTTGACGTCCTAGTGCGTACTCCACTTGAAGGATCACCGATTATTTGGTCAATAGGATGAGCTCGAGTCCATTTGCGTTCATGAGGACAAACCGAAATAGATCCTTCGTTGATTTGTAGATCGAGACATCCTGAATTGATGGGCTGATCATTCGTAGTTGGGAAATTCAATTCTGAGGTTGAATTGGAAGGAATTTCCTCATCTACATTTGTAGGAGCTGCATCACTAGTTGAAGATTCAGAATTAGGAGAATCCGTAACATTTGTCGGAGTTTGAGGATTGAGAGTCTCAATTGGAATCTCTTCCATAGAGGGAGAAGGAGCACTGCTTGGTATAGAATGAGACGAAGCCGACATTTGAGACTCGTTCCGATAAAAATGTTCAAATAGAAAATACAAATCTTCTAGGTCAGCGGGAATCGCTTCTCTTGACTTTGTTGTAGAAATTGTCGGAAGTTGTTGACTTTGTGCCGACACGACTATAAGCTCGGGTTCTGAACTATTTTGTTCAGAAGCCAAGTCGGTCACTTCTTAAAAAATGACGTTGCAGCTTTCCAAGATAGTACGCGAAGACTTGATATAGACACAGTATGCTTTTGAGGTGGATGAATATCCAACGAAGACGGCTTCAAATGCTTTCGGGTCGAACTTGCTTCGATGCTCTCGATCGTTGGCCACAAAACATTTGCACCCGAATACTTTAAAGAATGAGATATTCAGAATCCCTTGACTAATTATCTCATATGGCGTCTTTTCAAAGCGTTTGTGAATAATCGTCCGATTTTGCGTAACGCACGCGGTAGTGAGATAGTGAGTACCGCGTGCTTTACGCAAAATCGAACGATTATTCACAAAAGCTTTGAAAAGACGCCGTATGAGATAATTAATCAAAGGATTCTAAATATCTCATTCTTTAAAGTATTCGGGTGCAAATGTTTTGTGGCCAACGATCGAGAGCATCGAAGCAAGTTCGACCCTAAAGCATTTGAAGCCATCTTCGGTGGATATTCATCCACTTCTAAAGCATACCGCATCTATATCAAGTCTTCCCGTACTATCTTGGAAAGCTGCAACATCACTTTTCAAGAAGTAACCGAATTGGCTTCTGAACAAAACAGTTCAGAACCAAGCTTATAGGCGTGTTGGCACAAGGTCAACAAGTTTCGACAACTTCTACCTCAAAGTCAAGAGAAGCAATTCCCGTCGACCTAGAATAGTTAGATTCTCTATTTGAACATTTCTATCGGAACGAGTTTCAAATGTCTGCTTCCTCTCATTCAATACCAAGCAGTGCTCCTTCTCCCTCTACGGAAGAAACTCCAATTGAGACTCCCAATCCTCGGACTCCAACAGATGTTCAAGAATTTCCTAATTCTGAATCTTCAACTAGTGCTGCAGCTCCTACAAATGCAGATGAAGAATTTCCTTCCAATTCAACCTCAGAATTGAATTTCCCAACTACGAATGATCAGCCCATCAATTCAAGATGTCTCGATCTACAATCCCATGAAGGATCTACTTCGGTTATTCCTCATGAACGCAAGTGGACTCAAGCTCATCCTATTAACCAAATCATCGGTGATCTTTCAAGTGGAGTACGCACTAGGACGTCTACACAAAGCGACTTATTCACATGTTTCTTAAGCCAAAACGAACCAATTAAGGTAGCCAAAGCTCTTAAAGATCCGGATTGGGTAATCGCAATGCAAGATGAACTCAACCAATTCGAGCGTCTACGAGTTTGGACATTAGTTCCTCGACCGCAAGGCAAAATAATAATTGGGACTAAATGGGTTTTCAAGAATAAGAAGAACAAGAACGGTGAAGTTATCAGGAATAAAGCAGGACTCGTAGCCAAGGGATACAATCAACAAGAAGGAATTGACTACGATGAGACGTATGCTCCGGTGGCACGTATCGAAGCAATTCGACTATTTCTAGCATACGCGGCTCATAAAGACTTCAAAGTCTATCAAATGGATGTTATAACTGCCTTTCTTAATGGTGTGTTAAAAGAAGAAGTCTACGTCGCTCAACCCGATGGGTTCGTGCACGAGAATCATCCCGATCATGTTTATCGATTGGACAAAGCTCTCTATGGACTAAAACAAGCCCATCGTGCTTGGTATGATGTCCTAAGCGAATTTTTAGTCAAGTCCAACTTCATAAGAGGCACCATCGATACGACACTCTTCATCAAAAGACAAGGCAAAGATCTGATGATCGTTCAAGTTTACGTTGATGACATCATCTTCGGCTCCACAAATGAATGTCTCTGTCAGAAATTTGGTAAACTGATGAAGACCAAATTCGAGATGAGCTTAATGGGAGAACTCCAATTCTTTCTTGGACTACAAGTAAAGCAACTCAAAGATGGAATCTTCATCAGTCAAACCAAATATATCCGAGGTATTCTGAAGAGATTTAATCAAGACAAGAGCACACCGATGAATACTACCATCTCAACAAATTGCAAATTGGATGCTGATCCGTCTGGCAAGGCAGCCAACATCCCAATCTATCGGAGCATTATCGGATCTCTTCTCTACTTGACGTCCAGCCGACCCGACATCATGTTCGCCACTTGTCTCTGTGCTCATTTTCAAGCTGACCCCAAGGAGTCCCACACACGCAGTCAAGCAAATTCTACGCTATCTCAAAGGAACTCTCACCTTAAGGCTGCGATATCCCCTAAAAATACTAATTTTAGATTAATTGGCTATACTGACGCTGATATGCAGGTTGTCGAATTGACAGAAAAAGCACGTCTGGCGGAGCACAATTTTTAGGCGAAAAGTTGGTCTGCTGGTCCTCAAAGAAACAAAATTGCGTGTCAACATCGATGGACGAGGCGGAGTACGTCAAGGCTTCCAGCTGTTGCTCGTAAGTTCTATGGATGCGGACACAACTACGTGATTACGGGTTTGAATTTAATAACATTCCCATTTACAATGATTCTCAAAGTGCTATTGCCATTACTTGCAATCATGTTCATCATTCACACACGAAACATATAGACATTCGCTATCATTTCATAAAAGATCATGTAGAAAAAGGCACTGATATGTATTTTGTCAAAATGGAACTTCAACTCGCCGACTTATTTAGTAAGACATTGGATGAAAAACAATTCCAATTCCTTATTGCTAAATTAGAAATGTTGAATCTCAATCTTACATGACATATGCTTTACATGCTCTATTATGCTTCTATTTGATACTCTATGTGCTTGTCGATATTCCTTGATTATCTTGCGTGACACTATCTTTCAAATTTTTTTATATATAATAGTATATAAAGTAATAATAAAAAAATTGGGGATGACGATAATTTTGCCTATTTTTGAATTACTCACAAAAATATTTCTTTGATATATATGCTTAATTCTTTGCCTAAAAATTCACGTCACATTCTTTTATTCAAAGAGCTTCATTTGTTTCACTAGACACAAAGTCACATCATATATGTGAGAATTTAAACCTCAATAATTTTTTCTTGAGTGTGTCACACTTCAAATGACTATTCTTTGGTTTGTACTTCGTACTTAATTCGTCATGAAAATGATAAGGGAATTTTAGGTAATTCCTCACTTAGCCCAAATTATAAATCCTTTAATTTTTTTCGTAGAAATCCCCTTTTGGGCCTTCTCCGACTTTCTTTTTCTTTATCAAACCCAATTAAGCCTTCAACCTTATTCACAAGATTCGGGGTTACTCAATCAAGAAAAAGAGGGGGAGAGCAAAACAGATGCACATGATGAATTTCTCAATCATTATAGAAGAGAAACACGGATCTCACTGTGAACTTCTCCTAGATAATCTTGTATACTCCTAGAAGAGAAGCACCTTGAAGTGAACTTCTCCAATGATAATCTAGATCTTATGTAGAGAAAACGAGAAGGGAAGCACAGTCTCGGGTGAACTCCATAACTGTGAAACTTTCCCAAGGAACACATTCTTGACCCAAAAACAAAGAAGATCTCGTCTCTCAAAGCCTTGAAAAGAAGACGGAAATCATCTTGAGCAAGTACAAAAGAAAAGAAAAGAAAAAAGATCAAAACAAAATTTCACAAAATGGCCCCTGGAACTGAAGAATTTTAAAGCTCACTAACCCAAATTTCCTACCCCTTTAGTCAGAGCCTAAAAATAATCCCTTAAAAGTCCCTTTGATTAAAAATGATGAACTTTCACGTGGTAAATTGATTAAATATACTACGATAACAAATTAATTGATATAATTTTGTCGTGATGATATGAGTGATATCTACTCAATATTTCCATGATAAAAATAAATTGAGTGGTATGAGCGAAACTTGCGAGAGTTGTCGAAGTGATCCATACTATGATCTTAGAATATTAGTTTAGTTACATGATTTTATGGCAAATTATTATTTTATATGTCATGAAAAATTTTTGTGTGATACTGTTCAAAATGTTCCATCTGACCCCAAAACAAAATATTTTTTTAAAAAAAATATTTTGAAAATATCATTCGCACATTTTAAAATGCATTAATACATGCATTGGCTCAGAATTGATAAAATGCGAAATTTTTTGAAAAACGCAAAATTTTAATGAATCTATGCTGAATTGCTTAAAATGCGTTACTTTTACTTAAATAGTAAATTTTCATATGCCAAATTGTACTAAATATGTGGTTAAATGCCGAAAAGTTAAATCGTGCAATTGTTGAGGGGGAGTTTTATATGAGAATTTGTTATTATCTCCTATATGATTTACTTGTTAAACATGACTTCTAACTTTTTTTTTCTAAGCATCACAGAAAATTTAGAGCTCATCCGAGGAGTCAAATGTTGAATTTCATCAACATTAGGAGATAATTTCGTCTCTTTCAGAAATACAGGGAGTATTATGCAATTTATTTTTGGGTTAATCCATAAAAGATTAAATTTTTGTTTAATCAGACCTGAATTTTAACTAAAGCCCAAAATTTTTTTTACGGCCCAACGTATTTTTACCTTACCCGATCGTAAAGTATTAATACCACATTATCGATCGAAAAACTCACTCACACGCAACTCATTTCCATCGAAAAACTTTTCGACTACCGAAAACACTCTTCGAACTCCGGCGATTTCACCAAAACCTCATCTTATCTCAGTGATTTCTTCCTAAACTCGCCCATTTCAAAGGTAGAAACACGTTTCGAATCATTTTCCGTTAAAAAACACACGATTCGCAAGCAGTTTCTCCAAAACATTTGCAGAAATTTCAATAGAAAGTGGGGGGAAGGGATCTCTTTTCTGCAACGGAAAAAAAACGGAGCAGATTGGACTCAGAGAATACCAGGGTCGATGTAATTGAGCTCTTGTTTAAACGAGAATGGCCGTAGCTGTCGGTATTGGAAACGTCTTCAGTTCGTTCAGGATCAAGCTCAAACAGCATCTTCCTGCGAGTCTGCCTAGCTATTAGGAAGTAGGGTCAAAGAAGTGGCAAAGAAAAGAGAAAAATAGCCTGCTTAGCAGTGAGCTTTGGTTGGGTGAGAAAATGATTTTTATACTTTTTCGACTAAAAACGATTTTAAACTCTGAAATCAACGTGTTTAAACTCGACTGCTTCGGTTAAAATCATGATATTTGGATTCGCAACTGTTTTCTGAACGTTCCGAACCCAGATTAACTCATGATTTACCCAGAAATCGAAATTTACGTATTACGCGTTTACTGTTTGATTTGAAAATTTTTCGATCGAGAAAGTTCGTATCGCAAACAGTGTCGTCGAAGAACTTTAGTTTTCGTTAAGTTTTATTCGATCGCAAAACTCAGCGGCGAAAACCTTATGTTTTCGATATGTTTTTATTCGATCGAAAAACGTCGCGGCGAAAACTTAGTTTTTGATTAAAATTTATTTGATCGCAAAAATAAGGGGCGAAAACTTTAAGTTTTTCGATATTCTTTTATTCGATCGTAAAACTATGCGGCAAAAAACTTAAGTTTTTCGACAACTCTTTATTCGATCGCAAAATTACTCAGCGAAAAACTATTGTTTTCGATAACATTTTATTCGAACGTAAATGTCATCGGCGAAAACTTGAGTTATTCGACAGAGCAAATTTAACAATCGAATAAATTGTCACTCGAATAAAAACACGTTAAAAAAGACTTAGAAAATTTTTCAAGTGTTTCTTCAAGACTTCAAAAATTTTCGATCGCAAAAATTAATATTCGAATAAATTCCCGATCGAGTAAAAATACGCTTCTATGACTTAGTCAACTTTACAAATTTTTCAAAATTTTCACCAAGTCTTTTGTACATAAAACTACATTGTATTTATACATATTTACATGGTATATTTACTATTTAGTCCTACACTATTAAAACTACTAATTACGCCCCTAATTATAAGGATAGCCAATAACAAAACACAATTCTAATGTCTCTTTCACAGGACCCGTATTACGTGAAGAGCTGATATTTTCTGTTATCTATTTTTCTTTATTAGTTAATTAAGTAGTGAGTAAGATAGATAGTCATTTTCCTCTTTATACTTGTATATAAATAGGACTCAACACAGCTGTATCGATTATTCATCAACAATAGAAAATATATTCTACATCTCCGCTCTTTGTTTTGTTTCTTCTATCCAACTATTCATCTCAATACTGCTGTGGTTTACAAAATCATCATGGTATCACAGCCAATTCACCTTTGATATCGATTAATTATGCTTCTACTACTTCTAATTCTCGAATTGAGCTGATTGAATTATGAAGATGGGAGATGCGACGGGAAATGTGATAGGAAATAACTCGGAGAATCTTCAAGCCTACATTCTACAGGAGATGATTCTCGAGGAATGATTTTGGTGACTAATCCGTTGACAGGAAGCAACTACGCTTCGTGGAGTCCCACTCTAAAGGTCGCACTTGGAGCTAAGAAGAAGTTAGGTTTTTTGAATGGAAAAATTGCAGAACCTGTGCTGACGAACACTACTCACGAGGCATGGGAACAAGGCAATTTTATGGTAGTTTCATGGATAGTAAACTCGTTGTCGAAGAACATCGCTGCAGGCTATGCATTTGCTTCTAATGCGAATGAACTCTGGGATGCATTGGAGCTGAGGTATGGTACATCAAACACACCTCATATTTTCAATTTGCAAAGGGAAATTGTGTCAATTACTCCAGAAAATCTTCCTCTAGACCTTTACTTCACAGTATTGAAGAAGTGCTGGGATGAATTGAATCACATTGATCCACCTGCTAAATGTACCTGTAATGCTAGACAGAGTGTTGAGAAAAGGGAGACTAGAAACAAGCTGATTCAATTATTGATGGGGTTGAACAACAATTACGAAGGGGTTAGAAATTACATTCTGATGTTGGATCCTGTTCAAGATGAGAACAACACACTCAATGGTAATGATCATTGAGAATCGGAAGAAGGGTGAGATGTTCATAAACAATTCTGAGTCTAGCAGTGCCTTTTTGGCGCAAAAAAATGTTGTTGCTGCTGGAAAAAAAATTCATGACAAAGGAAGAAAAACGCAAAAAATGGTATACTCATTGCCAACGAAACGGCCATAACAAAGACGCTTCAAAATGCATGGACTCCCAGATTGATGGCACAAATCCCTTCTATTGTAGCTCATTGCAAGACATCTATTTCTGATCCATACAAGCTAGTAATGAATGTGGTTGATTGACCATTTGCTAGAGAAAAGACCACTCGACCCAATTTGTGAAGGAAGAAAGATCAAAAGACGAACTTTAATATAGACCAAAGGCTTCGAAAACCGAACTCCTCCCGATCACAACCCGATCGGTTAAGCAACAGAAATCCCAGCGAAAAAAAAGTATCTTCTACGATATCTCTACCTCCTTATTTATAAGCCTAATTGGAGATCTTAACTAAAAATAAAGCAAATCTTATCCAAATTAACTTGAAAGCAAATCTTATCCAAAATAACTCTAAAGGAAATCATATCCGAAAATAAATTGATAGCATATCCCTTCAAAAAATCTTCGATCAATTATGTCTCATACTTCCTTTCTCGGGCTGCATATTTAATATCTCGTTCGGCCCATTTTTCTTGTCCTTCGGTTCGTTATGTTTTGGGCCTCGGCGTGAATAAATAACAATATTTCCCCCATGCAAAGCAACCTTGTCCTCAAGGTGGAAGTCAAGAAACAAACTGCGTATTTCAGTTTCCACCATCCAACTGGCTTCGTCGAGAGGCTGATTCTTCCATTTGACCAAGTATTTGCGCACAGCGTTATCGTCAATTAAAGACCAACGGCTATCAATAATCGCTTCGGGCTGCATGAGTTACGGAGATATGTCCGATAAGTGACAAGGAAGAGACTCCTCCACCTCGTGATCGCCCACGACCTTCTTCAGTTGAGAAACATGAAAAACAGGATGAATGCGAGATCCCTCAGGGAGTCGCAGCTTATAGGCCACTTCTCCAATCCGACCAATAACAGTGTAGGGCCCATAATAATGAGCGGCCAACTTGCGGTGAGATCGTGGTACCACAGTTTTGACGAAAGGGGCGTAGTTTAAGAAATACCGAATCGCCGATCGCGAATTCCACTGCGCGACGATGTGCATTTGCAGCCTTTGTCATGCGTTGTTGAGCACGTTCGAGATTATACCTGAGTTGGCGTAGTATATCGTCGCGGTCTCGCAAGTGGTCATACAAGGCTTCGACGTTACACTCAACTGGGAGAAAACCCGAGAGGATTGGTGGTGGCCTCCCATAAACGGCGTGAAAGGGCGTTGTCCGGCTGGTGTCTGAAAGGATGTATTGCACCAATACTCCGCCCACGACAACCATTTGACCCATGATCGCGGCTCCTTGCTAATAAAACATCGCAAATACGTCTCTAGCGTACGATTCAGGACCTCGGATTGACCGTCTGTTTGGGAGTGATATGCAGAACTCATTTTCAACGTCGTTCCTTGTAAGTGAAACAACTCTTGCCAGAAGTTACTTAAAAATAATGAATCCCGATCATAAATGATACTCCGAGGTATACCGTGTAGGCGGACGATATGCTCGGCAAATTTTTCAGCCACGGTTCGTGCCGTGTAGGGGTGTTTCAACGCGATGAAGTGCGCGTATTTCGACAAACGGGGACCACAACAAGGATACAATCAAAGCCGTTTGACTTTGGGTAGACCCGTTATAAATTCCATCGCGATATCCTCTCAAATTTGTTCGAGAATTTAGAGAGCCTGTAATAGCCCAGCTGGAGAGCGAGCTTCGTATCTGGAGCATTGGCAGACAAGGCATTGTGACACAAATTCCGTTACACTACGCGTCATGTCGCACCTATATAACGAGGCAGCCAATCGTCGCTATGTCCGAAAAGCCCCCGCGTAACCCCCTATAGGTGTTGCATGAAACTCGGTCAAGAGTTGGGGTATCTAATCCGAGTGTGTCGGGATTACCAGTCGGCCTTTGTAGTATAACCAGTTGTTGACGAGGTGATATGGGGCAGGTGACAAGGGGTTACGCTTTAATTGGTCGACAATAGCACCAAGGACGGGATCGTTACGAACTTCGACATGAAGTGCCGTGCCATCGAGCCAATCTAGAATACTCAATACGCCGAGTTGGGGAGCGACGTGTTGCCGGGATAACGCATCAGCCGCAAAGTTTGTGCTTCCGGATTTGTATTCGATATCGAACGAATAGCCTAAAAGTTTTGCAACCCAAACTTGTTAAGCGGGAGTGGCGATCTTTTGGTGTAGCAGCGAGCGTAGACTGCGGTGATCAGTACGCACTGTAAATTTGCGACCCAACAGATACGGGCGCCAATGTTGAATGGCCAACACTAACGCCATGAGTTCCCTCTCGTATGTCGATCTAGAGCCCGTTCTATCGGACCACCCTTTACTATAATATGCTATAGGGTGTCGGTCTTGCATAAGCACTGCTCCCATACCGGATCCCGATGCGTCGCATTCGATAATAAATGGCTTCGGAAAACAGGAGCTACAACCAACGCATTTTGCAACTCTCGGAAAGAGGCTGCCGCCTCGCTTGGCCAAGTGAAAGATCCAGTTTCTGATTTCTTTAAGAGATTCGTGAGTGGACGGGCAATTTTTCCGTAGTCACGGATAAAACGCCGATAATATCCTGTAAGGCCAAAAAACCCACGAACACCTTTGAGCGAAGAAGGAACTGGTCAATGTAGTACAGCTGTGACTTTTTGGGGGTCCATCGCAACCGTGCTGGCGGCCCGAGGTACTCAATCTCGCGAAGGCCGAGACAACAATTCTTCATATTGACGTGAAATTGGTTATCTGCTAAGAGGCCAAGGACAGTGGATAAGTCTTCGAGGTAAGTTGTCCACGATGAGCTATAGATCCTAATATCGTCAAAGAAAACCAAGACGCACTTGCGAAGCAAAGGTCAAAAAAGATCATTCATCATGGATTGAAAAGTTGTTGGGGCATTCGTGAGGCCGAATGGCATCACGACAAATTCATAGTGACCATCGTGCGTACGAAAAGCTGTCTTTGGAATATCTTCTTCTCGAACTCGAATTTGATGTTAACCAGAACGCAAATTGAGCTTCGTGATGTACACCGTGCCCCAACTCATCGAGTAGTTCTTGAATCACCGGTATAGGAATTTATCCGGTACCATAACCCAATTGAGTTCCCGATAATCAACACAAAAACGCCAGCTGTCGTTTTTCTTCCGTACCAAAAGCACTGGGCTGGAGAAAGGACTCGAACTTGGGCGGATAACCCCCGTCGTTAGCATTTCAGCCACAAGACATTCAATCTCACTCTTTTGGGTATGCCCGTAATGATATGGTCTAACCGAAATGGTCGAAGTACCGGGAAGAATATTGATGCGGTGATCGTTTGATCGTGATGGTGGTAGCGTTGTCGGCTCTTGGAAAACTGTTGGAAAACGCTGTGTGACCGTATGAATATCGGCTTGCTGCTCGGCTGTTAGTGGCGTTGCGTTTGCAGAGGCGCTGCGTCGAGTGGCGTGAGCCACATGACCGTATCTAGGTCATGCCCAGTCAATTTCCATAGAGATCGGAAACTTATGGGTGCCCTAGTGACTGTCGCTTTGCCCGACAAACGATAGGAGCGACCCTTGCGTTCGAATTCAATCGTTGATTTCTCCCAATTCATCTTGATGTCGCCCAAAGTACGAAGCTAATCGACGCCCAATATCACATCTACGCCTCCCAGTTCGAAGATAAAAAAATCGCAAATAATTAGGCAAGAGCCCACTTGAAGGGACAAATCACGACAGGTTCCCCGGGTTGGCTTACACTTGTCATTACCCAAACAGACTTGAAATTGCTCATCCAAGAGTCGGGAAAGTTCCAGCTTGTCGGCTACGCGAGCCGATATGAAGTTATGGCTTACCCCGCTATCTATCATCATGATTACCTCGACGTCACCAATGCTACCCCGTAATTTGAGTGTACGAGGCCCCGATAACTCACCTAGGGCAAATAATGGCAGATCAATCATCGTCAAACTGCCCTCTGGGGCTTCCGTCGGGATCTCGATCGGATGCCCGTCCGAACCCAAAAAAAATTGCTCTCCAAGTCGTATTCGAATGATGGCCCATCCTCGCCCCCAATTAGCATCCGAAGTTCTTTGCGCGGGCAAACATGTTGCCCCTTGACGAACGGGAGCCGACATCGAAAACAGAGGCCATTTTCGCGTAATTCCTAGTAATCACAATTCGATAAGCGTTGAAATAGTCGCGGACGAGTAGTCGTTGTGGCAGTCGACGTAACGTGATTTCGAATAGGTGGTGGAATATAACGATCAGTGTTTCGCGCATCTCGAGATCAAGAGGAGCGTGTAGCTGAGAGGTCGCAACGCGTGTAGTTGTGGCATACGAAGTGTATCGAGTGCTGCGGGGCTGCGCTGCAGGGCCGTGTGAGCATGGTGGCATAATCGTTGTCCTTCCAAGTGAGCAATTTCCTTTCTAACCCTCGGGTCATTCGAAAAGCCTCATCTACGGAATATGGGTTTAGAACCAGAACTTCGTTCAGCAATACCGGATGCATTCCCATGAGAAAAAAATCAAGATGTTGGGTATGTGGAATTTCCGGTAAATTCGTCACCGTTCCAATAAATTCGTGATAGTAGTCCGCAATAGGACCAGTTTGTCAGAAATACGCATAACCGAACTGGCGTGGTGTTTGTCGTCGAAGGTTGCAATAATCTGTCGCTTTAAGTCGTCCCATAAAAGTAATGGGTTGGCTTTCAGTGTCCAATCAATCCAGTTTTGGGCGACTCCTTCCATGGCGATCATCGCGCATGGAACGATGTCAGGATCCGGGGTCTGGTTTAAGAGAAAATATTGATTCGCACGTGAAATCCAACCTAGAGGGTTCGTGCTGTCAAACGTCGGAAGCTCGACCCGACGTTGAACCATAGCCCGAAGTGTGTCCCCGGAAGCGAGATCTTGCATCACCGTAGGTTTTGGTGTCCCGCCGACGGATGTCGACGGTAAGACCGATTGATGCTCCGTTGTTAAGACAACAAAAATCTCGTCGAGTCGTGACGTCAAATTGGTAACTGTCGTATTCAAGCTTTTGACATCATCTGCTACGCTTGTGTATGCCGTATTAAGATTTTCAATGGTCTTCTCTAACCCCTCCACACGATTGTCCATCTGAGATCGAGTATGTGGCATAGAGCGACAGGTCGAACCAATTTGTTAGAGAAAAGACCACTGACCCAATTTGCGAAGGAAGAAAGATCAAAAGACGAACTTTAATATAGGCCGAAGGCATCGAAAACCGAACCCCTCCCGATCACAACCCGATCGGTTAAGCAACAGAAATCCCAGCGAAAAAGAAGTACCTTCTACGATATCTCTACCTCTTTATTTATAAGCCTAATTGGAGATCTTAACTAAAAATAAAGCAAATCTTATCCAAATTAACTTAAAAGCAAATCTTATCCGTAATAACTCTAAAGGAAATCATATCCGAAAATAAATTGATAGCATATCTCTTCAAAAAATCTTCGATCAATTACGTCTTCCGCTTCCTTTCTCGGGCTCCATATTTAATATCTCGCTCGGCCCATTTTGCTTGTCCTTCGGTCCGTTATGTTTTGGGCCTCGGCGTGAATACGTAACAATTCACCAATTGAGGTTGCTACAAATGATGCTTACGATCTGCAAGCAGTAATGAATAACCTGAGGATTCTCCAACAAGAAGTTGGCAGGATTTTGAAAGGAAAGCAGACTATAAGGAGAACGAATGCAGCATGGTAAATCTCAGTCATTTTGGAGATTTTGCAGGTATAAATCATGATTTAATCCTCACTTCTGCAAGCTCATTAGGTTTGTGGGTGAAGAGAATTTAGAATTGTGCTTTGTTATTTTATTATCCTTGTAATTAGGGGCATAATTAGTAGTTTTGATAGTGTAGGACTAAATAGTAAATATACCATGTAAATAGGTATAAATACAATGTACACTATCAAAATCAAACATAATTTCATTATTCGGAAATACAAAAGCATTGAATTCATATTCTAAGAGAGAAAAGCAATTGAGAAACACTCTCTCTCAAGATTTTCAAAGAAGATATTCGACCGAAAGGTATTTTGTAAGATTTATCATTCGAATATCTAGAATTCGTGCTTAGATCGATCGGTAGTTGATAGATAAGGACCTAACAATTGGTATCAGAGTTTATCGTGATCGCTTTTGGATTGAATTCGCGATTATAAGATCAAAATAATTTTTCCAGATTTTCCGATCGAAAAACTCGCGTGAAATAGATTTTGATCAATGTGCTTAATGTTTGCGAATTTTTTTGATGATCTTGCTGATTAAGTGATAGATTATATGTTAGGAATGATTTACGTACTGATATCGCTTAGAACGTCATATTAATTCAGATTTTCGATTTAGATCGATATTTGCGTTTGCGATTAAGTTTTAATTTCGATTTGATTTTCTTAATATTTGATATATTTTGCTGTAAAACGTGCTTAAACTTGTATTTGCTCATATTAAGAACTAAGAAACGAGTGATTATCCAGAATTTCAGCACCTAACTTGAACATCTCGGTTGAATGTGGATTTTTCACTGTTACATTGAACTTTGATGTTCTTCGATCGGTTTTTCGATCGAAAAACTTTGCTCGAAAATAATTTTTCGAATAAGTTTGCAGCCGAAAAATATTTTGATGACAAACACTGTTCTCGTGTGTTTTACTCAAATATAAGACTCGAAAAACATTATTTCGATAATTAGTTTTTCGATTCATATATAAATATCTTTTTCGAGCGTAATAAAGCGTATTTTTTTCGACGGATACTGTTTTCGCTAAATAAATATCTAATTTTGACACGAAAAAATTGTCATAGTAAAACAAGTTTTCAATCACAAGATTTTCGATCATTTAACTTTTCGAGTCAATTTAGCGAAAACTTATTTCGATCGAATAATTCACACTCGAAAAACTTTTAGTCAACAATTTGAGTCAAACTTCACGAAAAAATTTTCGATCACTCTTAATTTTTCGATTACAAATTTTTCGATAAAAGTTTTTGAGATCAACAATTCTTCGACAAACTATTTTTCGATAGGATATTTACTCTGAAAAACTCTTACGTTCGAAAAATAATTTTTGATAAATACAACGAAAAACTTATACAATCGAAAATCTTTTTCGATCATAGGTTCGAAATTTTTTTTAATCGAAAACTTTATTGTTCGAAAACCTTTTCGATCACTCCTCAAACACACACACATTTTATACTATTTTGAAAGAAATCAAAATTCCTACTTTTCAAAACATACGAAAAATATTTGTCTCCGAATTATCTTATACGATACTCAAAGTTTTCGATCTTAAAATCAAAATTCTTTATCAAAACTTTGGAAGTATCAATTATCCGATCAAATATTTTTCAATATCAAAACAATTTCTCTTTAACAACCAAAAATAGGTACGAAAGGGAAATTGCTTAAAGTACGAAACAAACATTACTAACGAAGTTTGTCACTTGTAAGGCACTTTTATCATTTCGATTCCAAACTTTCACGAAGATCCTACCAATCAACTACAAATGGATGCTTACTCACTCGGAAACGACGTCCGCCCTCCAATCTACGAAGAGGCGAATACACCGTATGGAGAAGCCGATTCATGAACTTCTTGGAAACAAAAGAGCAAGCTACAAATTTGATAGCTTCTCTTCAAGAAGGTCCCGCTCAATTTTGGCTCATCCAAGAAGGCGATGCCACCAATAATCCTCCCATTTCCGCCTAGAGAAGACTCAAATTCCTAGTGAATACACCGAGCGGGAGCGATTAAGAGCAAAAGCGGATTTAGGAGCTAAAACTTTCCTAGTGCAAGGAATTCCTAACGACATCTATATGCAAATAGATAGTGTATCTAGTGCAAAAGCTATGTGGGATGAACTCCACAAAATGATGCAAAGAACCGAAGTCGGAGTCAAAGCCAAGAAAGCCAATATTCTCACAGCATATGACTCATTTAAAGCAAAGTCAGAGGAAAACGTTTATGAACTCTATCAACGTTATCTAACTCTTCTCAACGAGATGAGGAAGATAGAAATTTTCAAGACCAACATGGAGGTCAACATCCGATTTCTCTCTTCTCTTCAACGGAGTGGAAGAAAATATCCATGCAAATCCGTCAAAATAAGGATTTGGACGAAATGGATATCCACGTCGTCTTTGATAATCTCGCTCAACACGAAGAAGATATAAGCGAGATAAAAAAAGAACTTAAGGGCAAGCAGATCGAAGACTCTATAGCTCTAGTCTCTGAAAGAAAAACGAGTCGATCTCGCAAGGATAAAAGCATCAAGTTGCCAAGTTCTTCAGAAGATGAAGATGATTCCGAATCGGACTCTGAGCCAGACATGAAGGAGTTCAAGAAACAATTGACTCTCATTACTAAGATGATGAGCAAAAAGTTTTATAAAAAGAAATCTTCCTCTTCGGCAAATAGACTTCGGACATCAAGCTCCAAGCACAAGGAAAGACCGGCCGAGTCATCAGAATCTAAAAACGCCAAAGAACCACAAAAGTGCTATAATTGTGGTAAGATATGGCACTTCGCCATAGAATGCAAACTTCCCAAGAAAAAGGATGTCAACTACTACTCCAAAAAATTCCAACTAACTAAACAAAAAGAGGCTGAAGTAGCATTGATGGAGGAACAAGAGCATTGACTCGAAGATACCACAGATTCTGAAGATGAAAATCTTGCTCTAATGGCATACCTTTGCAACGCCTCAAATGATATCTTCAAGAAGGCCTGACGACGACGACGATAAAGCATCCTCTTCATCACAAGAGGTGACAATGCATAATTCCACATTATTAGACATGTTAGAAGCATTACAAATTAAGTACTCTAACATGAAAAATGGGCGGAAAAGAACTAAGGAATTAGAAGAGAGACTAGCTTTTAGTGAAAACAATTTCCAAAAGCAATTAGATAAGAAAATTCATCTAGAAATTCTCTTATCTAACGCTAAGGAAAAAACATCTAGTCTTGAATTAACCATCGATATCTCTGAGACTAAAGTCAATGACCTTAATACAACTCTTATCGATTGTTAGAGAAATTCCGAAATTTCTAAAAATAATTTCAAATAAATCTCTGACGAACGTAAGAAACTCTACTCAAGGATTAAAACTTTAGATGATCTTCTAACGAAAAGAGGTCAAACGGATCAAACTATCTTTCTAAATCAACCTCTTGATATAGAATTTTATAATCCCAAAGAAGGCTTAGGTTTTAACAATCCCTGTAACTTGAAAAAGGTCAATGTTAAACAATTATATGCCTTTGTTAATTCTTCAGAAATAAATGCCTTAGAAGAATATAAACGAAAAGCCACAAATAGGACTGACATTCCCTTTGACTACACCGACTTGAATAACAGTTACAAGACAAGGGATCTCAACTTGTCTAGTGATTATAATTCATTATATCCCCTAGAATATTTTTCTAAAGATGAGGAAGAAAATAGTGATCATTTTCAAAATTCTACTTTCTGTAATATACCTGCTATTATTAAGAAAATAGTTGATTTAAACGCTTCCTTAGAAACAGAAAGAGAGAATTTCAAAGCTGAAAAGAATGAGCTTTTATTGGAGATTTCTAATCTCAAAACTTCCTCAATTTTAAAATCATGTCCTGATTTTACTTTAAAAGAAAAATCATTAAATAAGGACATGATCAAATCTAAGACAACACCTCCCATTATTTTACAAAATATTTTAAAAGAAGATAAATCTTCTTTAAAATCCGTAAAGGGAGGAAAAGAGTCATTAAATGCTTCAAAAAGGAAAAAAAAAATTTCTAACTCTTTTTCTACTCCATCCACAGGTAGAGTAGAAAAAGAGGTGAAGCATGGAAAGGAAAGAGTGCCTAGGATAGAATTTCAGAAGAAAAATGAAAGAAATGTCTTATTTTCAAAATTTTCTTCTGTATCAGAAACTATGGACACTCGCAAGACAGTCGTTTCAAATTTTAATGTTGTTGCTTCCACTTATGTGTTAAAGCCTATTAATTTTGAAAGCACAAATTTTGAAATCGGCTCTACTTCTAAAAATATAAACTATCATTCTAAGACAAATTCAAATCTTTAAGTCTCGAAGGAAACAAGATGCGGCTATAAAGAAAGCTTATAGCTCAATATATTCATGTCCTCATTTAAGGTATCCGGTCAAAGTACACTCAGCCAAACACCTTAAGAGACTAACTAGAGAAAAGATTTTCTCATGCACTAAGACTAATAAGACATTTGTCCGCGCTGAAACTAACCTCCCATGTAAGGTTCAACCTCAATGGGTTCCCAAGACAACATCTAGGCCAACACTAGCCCAAAAGGCCAAGTTGCCTAATGAGGTACCACTTAAAGACACTAATTCCAAGTTGGTTTGGGTACCTAAGCATTTCAATAATTTAGGAACCAAAGATGAACAAACCTTACCTATCAAATCTGCTAATCGGAGAGGACTCATTCCAAAGTGGGTACCTAAGTCTCTCTAACCTCTTTATATGCAGATCCATCATGTGTGGTATTTAGATTCTGGTTGCTCCACACACATGACGGGAAAGCAAGAACTGTTGGGCCACTACCAAGACCGTTACAACGGAAAAATCTGATTTGGCAACAATAATTGAGCTCCAATACTCAGCTTTGGAGACATTTTATTGCCAAATCAGACAATCAAAGATGTCTCTTACGTCCAAGGTCTTAAACACATCTGTTCAGCATAGGACAATTCTGTGACAAAGGATTTCAAGTGGTGTTTCTAGCTGATCAGTGCAGAATTTTAAATAGTCAGAATCAATAACTTCTACGGGATCACGAAGATCAAATCTATACACCATCAATCTGACAACAGTTCAACCTTCGACAGCTGTTTGCCTCATCTCACAGACTACAATCAAGAGGAACAGCTTATGGCATCAATGCTTGTCTCATATAATCTCAAAGCTCTTCACAAACTCTTTGTTAAAAAGTTGGTCAATGGTCTACCAACAATTTCTCCTCACCAAGAGCATCACTGTTGGGCTTGTCAAATGGGAAAAATGAAGCGAGCATCACATAAACTCAAGCAAGTTGCTTCCACCTCTCGACCCTTAGAATTACTTCGCATGGACCTTTGTGGACCAATGCGTATACAAAGTATCAACGGTCGAAAATATGTGTTAGTAATTGTCGACGATTATTCTCGCTACACCTGGACAAGATATCTCTGAACTAAAGATGAGACTGGAGACTTGATAATAAGCTTTGTGAATACCACTCAGAATCTCCTGCAAAAGAAAATCCAAGTAATCAGGACTGACAACGGGACTGAATTCAAGAATCAGCGCCGCAGCAATTATTATCAGTCACTTGGAATTATTCAACAATTCTCAGCCGCAAAAACGCCTCAAAAAAATGGCGTCGTAGAAAGGAAGAACCGGACTCTAGTTGAAGCTGCAAGAACAATGCTCATACACTCCAGTCTCCCTCACATTCTATGGGCTGAAGCAGTGAGTACGACATGTTTTACTCAAAATAGGACAATCATTCACAAACGTTTTGAAAAGACGCCGTTGAGATAATTAATGAAAGAATCCCGAATATCTCATCCTTCAAAGTATTCGGTTGCAAATGTTTTGTGGCCAACGATCGGGAGCATCGAAGCAAGTTCGATCCCAAAGCATTTGAAGCCGTCTTTGTCGGATATTCTTCTACTTCCAAATCATATCGCGTCTACCTCAAGTCTTCCCATACTATTCTTGAAAGCTACAACATCACCTTTCAAGAAATGACGGATTTGGCTACTGAGCAAAACAGTTCATAACCCGATATTATAGGCGTGTTGACACAAAGTCAACAACTTTCGACAACTTCTACTTCAAAGTCAAAAGAAGCAATTCCCGCCGACCTGGAAGATTTAGATTCTCTGTTTGAACATTTTTATCGGAACGAGTTTCAAATGCCTGCTTCCTCTCATTCAATACCAAGCAGTGCTCCTCTCCCTCTACGGAAGAAATTCCAATTGAGACTCTCAATCTTCAGACTCCAACATATGTTCAAGAATCTCCTAATTCTGAATCTTCAACTAGTGCTGCAGCTCCTACAAATGCAGATGAGGAAATTCCTTCCAATTCAACCTCATAATTGAATTTTCCAACTACGAATGATCAGCCCATCAATTGAGGATGTCTCGATCTACAAACCAATGGAGGATCTACTTCGGTTATTCCTCATGAACCCAAATGGACTCGAGCTCATCCTATTAACCAAATCATCGGTGATCCTTCAAGTGGAATTCACACTAGGACGTCTACACAAAGCGGCTTATTCACATGCTTCTTAAGCTAAAACGAACCAATTAAGGTAGCGGAAGCTCTTAAAGACTCGGATAGGGTAATCGCAATGCAAGATGAACTCAGCCAATTCGAGCGTCTACGAGTTTTGGACATTAGTTCCTCGACCGCAAGGCAAAACAATAATTGGAACTAAATCAGGAATAAAGCACGACTCGTAGCCAAGGGATACAATCAACAAGATGGAATTGACTACGACGAGAAGTATGCTCCGGTGGCACGTATCGAAGCAATTTGACTATTTCTAGCATACGCGGCTCATAAAGACTTCAAAGTCTATCAAATGAATGTTATAACCGCCTTTCTTAATGGTGTGTTAAAAGGAGAAGTCTACGTTGCTCAACCCGACGGGTTCGTGCACGAGAATCATCCGATCATGTCTATCGATTGGACAAAGCTCTCTATGGACTAAAACAAGCCCATCATGCTTGGTATGATGTGCTAAGTGAGTTTTTAGTCAAGTCCAACTTTATAAGAGGCACCATCGATACGACACTCTTCATCAAAAGACAAGGCAAAGATCTGATGATCATTCAAGTTTACGTTGATGACATCATCTTCGGCTCCACAAGTGAACGTCTTTGTCATAAATTTGGTGAACTCATGAAGACCAAATTCGAGATGAGCTTAATGGGAGAACTCCAATTCTTTCTTGGACTACAAGTAAAGCAACTCGATGATTGAATCTTCATCAGTCAAAGCAAATATATCCGAGATATTCTGAAGAGATTTAATCAAGAAAATAGCACACCGATGAATACTCCCATCTCAACAAACTGCAAATTGGATGCTGATCCGTCTGGCAAGGCAGTCAACATCACAACCTATCGAAGCATTATCGGATCTCTTCTCTACTTGACGTCCAGCCGACACGACATCATGTTTGCCACTTGTCTCTGTGCTCGTTTTCAAGCTGACCCAAAGGAGTCTCACATGCATGCAGTCAAGCGAATTCTACGCTATCTCAAAGGAACTCCCAGCTTAGGGCTATGGTATCCTAAAAATACTGATTTCAGATTAATTGGCTATACTGACGCTGATTATGCAGGTTGTCGAATGGACAGAAAAAGCACGTCTGGCGGAGCCCAATTTTTAGGCGAAAAGTTGGTTTGTTGGTCCACAAAGAATAAAAATTGCGTGTCAACCTCGACGGCCGAGGCGGAGTACGTCGCGGCTGCCAGCTGTTGCTTGCAAGTTCTACGGATGCGGACACAACTACACGATTACGGGTTTGAATTGAATAACATTCCCATTTACAGTGATTCTCAAAGTGCTATTGCCATAACTCGCAACCTGCTCACCATTCACGCACGACACACATAGATATTCGCTTTCATTTTATAAAAGATCATGTAGAAAAATGCACGATAGATATGTATTTTGTAAAAATTGAGCTTCAACTTGCCGACTTATTCACTAAGGCATTGGATGAAAAACGATTCCACTTCCTTATTGCTAAGTTGGGCATGTTGAATCTTAATCTTACTTAAAAAAATGTTTTATATGCTTTATTATGCTTCTATGTGATATTCTATGTGCTTCTTGATATTCTTTGATTATCTTGCGTGACTATATCCTATAATTTTTTTAAAAAAGTAAAATAATATATAAACATAATAATAAAATTAAAAAAAATGGGGGATGACGATAATTTTGCATATTTTGAAATACTCACAAAAATATTTCTTTGATAAATGATTAAATATTTTGTCTAAAAATTCATGTGACTTCACATGAATTTTTAGACAAAATATTTAATCATATATGTGTGAATTTGAGCCTCAAATTTTTTTTCTTGAGTGTGTCACACTTCAAAAGACTATCTTTTGGTTTTCATAGCTTCATTCTTGCTTTTGTGTTAGCTTGTCATGAAAATGATAAGGGCAATTTAAGAAATTCCTCACTTGGCCAAAATTATAAATCCTTTACTTTTTACCTCTAGAAATCCACTTTGAGCCTTCTCCGACATTCTTTTTCTTATGAAACCCGATCAAGCTTTCACCATTATTTCTAAAGTTTCGGGGTTGCTCAATCAAGAAAAAGAGGGGGAGAAAAAGAGATACAAGACTCAATCATTATAGAAGAGAAACACGGATCTCGCTGTGAAGTTCTCCTAGATAATCTCGTATACTCCTAGAAGAGAAGCACATCGAAGTGAACTTCTCCAACGATAATCTAGATCTTATAAATAGAGAAAACGAGAAGAGAAGCACGGCCTTGGGTTCGAATTCCATAATTGTGGAACCTTCGAAAGGACACGGTCTCGGCCCAAAAAGAAGATCTCAAAGTTTTGTAAAGAAGACGGGACTCATCTTGAGCAAGAAAAGCTAAAGGATTAAAAATGAATTTCAAAAAGGGCCCCTGGAATTGAAGAATTTTTAAGCTCACTAATCCCAAAAATTACCCTACCCTTTTAGTCAGAGCCTAAATATATTCCCTTCAAAGTCCCTTTGATTCAAAATGATGAACTTTCACTTGGTAAGTTGATTATATATGCTACCATAACAAACAAATTGATATAATTTTGTTGTGATGATATGAGTGATATATCTACTAAATATTTCCATGATAAAAATAAAATTGAGTGCTATGAGCGAAACTTGCGAGAGTTGTCAAAATGATTCATCCTAGGATCTTAGAATATTAGTTTAGTTACATGATTTGACGAAAAATTATTTTATATGTCATGAGAAATGTTTGCGTGATAATGTTCAAAATGTCCAATCTGACCCCAAAACAAAATTATTATAATAAAAATATTTTTTTATTTGAAAATATTGTTCGCACATTTTAAATGCATTAATACATGCATTGGCTCAGAATTGATAAAATGCGAATTTTTTTGAAAAACGCAAAATTTTAATTAATATTATGCTGAATTGCTTAAAATGCGTTACTTGTACTTAAATAGTAAAATTTCATATGCCAAATTGTACTAAATATGTGCTTAAATGCCAAAAGTTAAAACATGCAATTGTTGAGGGGGAGTTTTATATGAGAACTTGTTATTATCTCCTATATGATTTCTAACATTTTTTCTAAGCATCACAGAAAATTTCGAGCTCATCCGAGGAGTCAAATGTTGAAATTCATCAACATTAGGAGATAATTTCATCTCTTTCACAAATACAGGGAGTATTATGCAATTTATTTTTGGGTTAATCCATAAAAGATTAAATTTTTGTTTAATTAGACCTGAATTTTAACTAAAGCCCAAAAAAAAGATTTACGGCCCAACGTATTTTTACCTTACCCGATCGTAAAGTATTAATATCACTTTATCGATCGAAAAACCCTCTCACACGCAACTCATTTCACTCGAAAAATTTTCGACTTCCGAAAACACTCTTCGAACTCCGGCGATTTCACCAAAACCTCACCTTATCTCAGTGATTTTCTTCCTAAACTCGCTTATTTCGAAGGTGGAAACACGTTTTGAATCACTTTCCGTTCAAAAACACAGGATTCGCAAGCAGTTTCTCGAAAACATTTGAAGAAATTTCATTTTCATACTTTTTCGACTAAAAACGATTTTGAAATCTCAAATCAACGTGTTTAAACTCGATTGTTTGGGTTAAGATCATGATATTTGAATTCGCAACTGTTTTCTGAACGTTCCGAATCCAGCTTAACTCATGATTTACCCATAAATCGAAATTAACGTGTTATGCGTTTACTGTTTGATTTGAAAATTTTTCGAGAGAAAAAGATTTTATCGCAAATAGTGTCATCGAAAAACTTTTGTTTTGGTTAAGTTTTATTCGATCGCAAAACTCAACATCGAAAACCTTTTGTTTTCGATATGTTTTAATTCGATCGTAAAACTTCGCGGCGAAAACTTAATTTTTCGATTAAATTTTATTCGATCGCAAAAACAAGCGACGAAAACTTTAAGTTTTTTCGATATTCTTTTATTCGATCGAAAAATTACGCGGCGAAAAACTTTAGTTTTTCGACTACTTTTTATTCGATCGAAAAATTACTCAGCGAAAAACTATTATTTTCAATAACAGCACTGGTCCATTGGCTGTAGGAACTGGATCCAATGAATCTACTCGCCATCCTGCAAGTCCTAAGGACTTAGACTCTGAAGCCGCACTCATCTCTTGAAAGGAATCCCCTCGAAAAACTCGCCAGAAGGTGTTCACCTCGGACTTGAAAAGCACTTCCTGCCACGTCGGTGAGTATGCTTCCGTACCCTCCATCGCTCCTTGATATGAGATGTGGCACGCTAACAAGCGCTAAAAAAGGCTTTTCGCAAAGATTCGCTTTCTTTTGATCCGGGGTTAATCTCGTGTTCTTGAAGAAATACGAAAGCTCCCATTGTGCCTCTCAAGATGGGCGAAAAAAGTTCAAGTGTTTTATTCGATCGTAAAAGTCATCGGCGAAAAACATGAGTTATTCGACACATTTTTATTTGATCGAATAAATTGTCACTCGAATAAATTGTCACTCGAATAAAAACACGCTGAAAAAGACTTAGAAAATTTTTCAAGTTTTTCTTCAAGACTAATTTTCGATAGCAAAAATTAACATTCGAATAAATTCCCGATCGAATAAAAATACGCTTGTGAGACTTAGTCAACTTTACAAAATAAACCTTAACACTTAAAATTTTCAAAATTTCTCTACGTACATTTTTAATCCCATTTTTTCGCATATGAAATTTCCCATCTAATAAATTTTATTTCATTCATTACAGGAATGGCAACACTAAACTACCCAAACATCTACCCTTCTGGAAGTTACATGACAGTCCAAGACAACAACTATCAACTGGACCTTGCTACATTTCGGTGTCCGGGTGAAGTTATCATCTTCATCCTCAAAGGACACCCTCTATGGCTAGCTTTGACCATGATGTCCACCGTACCAAGGGTCGATCTCCAGCAATTCTGGGGACGTATGCAGAGTTTTGTCAACGGCAATAGCGTGGAATACATGTCGAAGATCAATACAAGACATGTCGCCCTGACCAAAAATCTGATGGCGATGGTGCTCGATCTCCCGCACTACAACAACTATGATCAACTTCCAACGGACGCGGAGATCGTAGAAGATATGCTCCGGATGGGATAAAAACCCCCGCTGACCAAACTGGCGAATTTTCAAAACAGCGGGATCCCACATCCATGGAGGACTTTGTTCGGCATAATCAATAAATGCCTCTCCCCAAAACACTCCGGCTTCGACAAGGCGAACTGGAATATCCTTCGCTCTCAAAGAAATACGACGTGGCCCAGTTGATATGGAATGATCTAGCGGACCAGATACGTCAAAGGGAGGCCAAGTCGAAGGCCAAATCTCTCCCCTATGTACGGTGGTTCCCGGTGCTGATCTCACACTTTATGGACAATCATCCAGAGATTTCGAGACTACCACCGGTTGGAGAATACATTCCACCTTGGCTTCGCTTCTTTCACAACCCGAAGGCAGCAGACCTAGCGCTCCAATCGATGCTGATCCCATTGGAGCTGCTCAGACTAGCTGATCCAACGGACGAGGCCTACCAAGACTACTTTCAAAATAACTCCATCACGGAGGAGATGGTACGGGCCTTGGATCAAGCTTCGACGCCTTCTCAAAGGGAATCACTGGTGGAAACAACCGAGCCCGAAGTCACGGCTCAGGAGACAGAGACACCAGCCGTCGAGCCCGAAGGTGTTCCTCAAGATGTATCTCCTGAGGCCACTGAATCGGATGAAGAATACAGACTCCAAAGAAGGGGCTCTCGCCGACAGCAACCCTCGGCCCCGTCTGTATCTCCTTCAGTACCACCGGCTTCGGTGACATCTCCTCCAACAACAACGGATCAGCCAACCACACAGATTCAAATTGAATCTGTCTCAACACCCATTGAGGTTATACCTAGCTTATCATCTCAAGGATTGGATGGAAGCCCTATTGGACTCCCCGATATCTTCGAGCAAACAATAGACCAACCCATTGAAGTGGTGACTTCAGGGTTGATAACGGATGTCCCCGGACGTTCCGAAATCTCAAGATCTATTCAAGGTGGCACATCGGAAACCTTTTCCGATGTTGTAACAGTGGAGCGCCTTCCTGGCACCACTCCATCGATGGTCGTGACGGAGCAACGCTTACAAGAAGCACTCTCCACAGCCATCTCTTCTCTCGAAGATCGCCTGATGGACCGAATGCTTAAGGCCATCGAGACTTCCCGAAGAGATACCGGGAAAGCACCAGTCTACGAGGCTGCTCCGACCGAAATCCAAACCACCCCCGTCTCCTCACCACCTCTTACCACCACCATACACACCCCCATCCAACCCACCCTCACAACACCAACACCATTACCTTCACTTATAAACCCATATACCATCCCGATCACCCAGCTTCATGACATACTCATCTCCCGACTCCTCGCCTTAGAGACCAGGACCCCCGCTGAGGAGAGTCTATACAAAAGGCTAGTAGATGAACCCGAGCCGCCCGTTCAAACAAGGTGTCGAGAAGAAAGCTCCCGCACCAAAAGAAAACATGACGATCCCGATGATCCGGATCGTCATGAGTGGGAGAAACGGCAACGGATCACACGAAGAGGCCGTGGTGTGAGTTGAGAACAAACGAAGACTCAAGAAGCTGGAGGATCATCCTCAAACCCACCAACCACACAACCCACAACCCGCCAACAAACAACTACATCACCCACCATATCCCACACACTACCTCCCTCTCCTACAAATCCAAATTCAATCCCGACCTCTAACCTCCTCCAAGCCCAAATAGAAGTAGTCGTCTACGATCCACATCTGATCGTAGACGATTATATCTTTAATGAGAAATGGATAACGCAATGGGAACCAGAGGAAGCTGCTCAAGTTCGACTCTCCAATGTCAGATATTTCTTACAACAAGCTTCAGTGGATTTGGTGCTGCTTGAAGATGAAGAACTTCAAGAAGGCGAGAACTACAATTCTGATCTCCCAGAGCTACCAGAAATGATCAGGCACAGAGTCGACTCTCCTCCCCGCTTATCAAAAGGGATAGTTAGAGTCGAGACGCCGTGGGAGAATATCAGAATTGAAGTCCCGTTTATTGAAGATATTAGAAAGCAGATCTGGAGGGCTCCAAACCGGATAAAGAAACTCAACTAACTAAATTTTCGGGTCATCTCACACTGGGAAGATAGGAAGAAAATGGAGCACATCGTCATGCTCAACTATCTTGGCCCCGATCGAAGTGGCATCCCAACTGATCAACTGAAGAAAAACTTCAGGCACAAGCCACCGATTCTCCAACTCATCGGAGTTTCGCATACGATCGGAAGCTACCTTACCCTATTTACCTCATTGAGCGAGCGGACAACAACCGCACTCGAGAAGAGATAGATGAAAGTTATCTCCCTTTCCTTCCACCGGATGAGGTCTACCGTCTTTATCAGATGTACAAGAGAAAATATCAGATGCCCTCCGGATACATCAAGACTGGAGGACTCGAGGGATTGAAGAGATTCATGGTGTGGCAGATCAAGTATCACACCGCACACGACCTTCAAATTGCTATAGAGAACAATATGAAAAAGGTCAACATGGAGTCTCCGCTCATGAAGGGCTTCCCACTCAACAATTTTCCCGAAAACTACATATTCAAGAAACCTGGTCTCGCCATAACTTATCGGAATCCAGTCATTGGAAAAAGAGGCCTCATCAACGATATCATGGATTATCCCATGTTATTAGTGGCTGACCTTATGATGCGAGTGGTGGTGTGACGTTCATGATGCTTTAGTGGGTTGGTTTCCTCAGACAAGTTCGCAACTCCGCCTTCCTATGCTTCCACGTTGTCACCTTCTTGTTTCACCCATTAGTTGTCGATCCTCCCACGTTGGTCACTTTCTCGGGAAATCCACTCGATCACGTTTGGAACTTTCCATCATGTTCGACGATCGCATTATCATTCTTGCCCCGAGCAAATTTTAGTTTCCGGTCAGACACTGTTTCTTGGGCAGCAATCATTGAGGCGGTATACCTCCTCAAGAAGTGTTTTTCTGCGGGGATCTTTCTTACCTTGTTCTGGAATCGGTTATTTCGATGCGAATATTTTACCGTATAAACTCGGGATAACAATAGTCCCCCGATCCAAAAAGATTGTTAGTGAGTTTTGCACGTTAGTAGGTAAAATACTCGAGTTTTGAGAGGGGTGCCTACCTCGCACAAAAATTGTCGCGCCACCATTCTGGAATACTTATCTTCATCTCGTACCATATTTGGGACTCCGATTTCTCATTCCAGCTTGTACGTTTGAGTTTTTCGTAGTCTTGTTAGGGACAAAATTGTTGTCCTCCTTAGGGGATTTTGTTCTTCTTGCCTCTATAGAGCGTTTATATTCTTTCGACTACATGTGGACGTACATAGATCGAACACGCGGAGAATTTATTTTCTCGCTCGGGGCGTGGGCTTATGTATTGAATAAGACATTTTAATTGTATTCATTTATTAGTTATCCTTGTAATTGGGGAAGTAATTTGTATATTCAATAGTGTATGACTTACTTGTATTAGACCATGTATATAGGTATAAATACAAATGTACACTATTGAATTCAAGAGAAAGTTAAAAAAAAATCTGAAAGGCTTGCAATTTACATTCTAGATAGAGAAACACACAAAACATTTTCTCACACTAGAAGATTCTCTCTCATGTTCTTCATCGAAGGTATTCGACTGATGTATCAAATCTTAGATTTACACTCGAATATCTAGAATTCATGCCTAGGTTTAACGGTAATTGATAATCTAGGACCTAACAACTGGTATCATAGCTGATCGTGATTGTTTTGAATCGAATTTCGCTGTCTTTTGACCAAATTCTATTCAGATTTTTTTTTGATCGAAAATGCGCGCAAACTGGAAATTTGATCTCTATGCTCAATTCTGTGAAATTTGTTATTGATTCTGATGCGAAAGTGATTGATTACATGGTAGGAATGAATCGCGTACTGATTTCAATCATATAGAACATCGAACTTATCTATTTTTTATTCCGATCTATTTTACTGTTTGCGATTGCGTTTTGAAAACGATTTGATTTTCATCAAAATTGATATATTATGCTGTAAAACGTGTTTAATCTTGTGTTTGTTCTTGTTCAGTACACACTTAGCGAAAACATATTTCAATCGAATATATAATGCTGTAAAACGTGTTTAATCTTGTGTTTGTTTTTGTTCTTGATATATTCCGATCTAGTTTACTTTTGATCGAAGATCTTGTTTTTTCGATTACAAGTTTTTTGATCTCATGTTTTTCGATTGTCTTAATTCTCGAGTCCAAACTTTCACACTCGAATAAGTTTACTCAACAAATCGAGTCAAACTTATCGAATTTTTTTTAAAAGTAATAGATTTTCGATCATATTAATTTTTCGATAACAAATATTTCGACAGGACTTTTGCGATCGACAAATATTTTTCGATAAATCAATTTTTTGACAGGTTTTACAAAAACATTTTTATAAACATTATCGAAAATCATCTACTGTCGAAAAATACTCTCGCAAAACACTATCGATCGAATAATTTTCGATAAACATCCTTCGACAAACTTATACTTACGAAAATCATTTTCGATTTTAAGGATCGAAATTTTTTAAATCGAAGAACTTACTGCTCGAAAAACTTTTACATTTACTGAACTTTCAAACACAAACATTTTCTACACTGATTTGAATTTTTTATAATCAAAGAATCAAACTCATAATTTTCAAAACTTTCGAAAAATATTTCACTTCACATAATCATTTCGATACACAAAATTTTCGATTAAAATCATAAATTCAAAATCCTTTAGCAAAAATTTTGAAGTATCAATTGTTGTGCTAAATATTTTTGTTACTCAGACACATTTTTAGGACCTAAAAATAGGCCCTAAAAGGAAATTGCTTAAAGTTCGAATCAAATATTACTAACAAATTTGTCACTTGTGAAGCACTCTTACCATCTCAAATTCAAACTTTCACGAGATCCTACAAACCAACTACGACAATGGATGCTTACTCTCTTGGAAACGATATTCGTCCTCCAATTCTCATAAGAGGCGAATATACCGTATGGAGAAGCCGTTTTATGAATTTCTTGGAGACGAAAGATCAAGCTGCAAATCTAATAGGTTCTCTCGAAGAAGGATCCGCTCAATTCTGGTTTATCCAAGAAGGCGATGCCATAAATAATCCTCTCATTCCAGCCACTAGAAGACTTAAAATGCCTTGTGAATACTCTGAGGGAGAGAGATTAAGAGCTAAAGCTGATCTAGGAGCCAAAACTTCGTGATGCAAGGCATTCCAAATGACATCTATATGCAAATAGATAGTCTATCAAGTGCTAAGGCAATGTGGAATGAGCTCCACAAAATGATGCAAAGGATCGAAGTCGGAGTAAAGGAAAAGAAAGGAAACATACTCACAGCCTATGACTCTTTCAAAGCTAAGACGGGGGAAAATCTATACGAACTCTATTAGCGCTACCTGACCCTCATGAACAAGATGAAGAAAATAGAAATCTTCAAGACAAATATGGAGGTAAACATCATATTTCTATCATCTCTTCATCCGGAGTGGAAGGAAATATCCATGCAAATCCGTCAGAACAAGGACTTGGATGAGATGGATATCCACGCCGTTTTCGACAATCTAGCTCAACATGAGGAAGATATCAGCGAGATTCAGAAAAAGCAAAAGGGCAAACAGATCAAAGATTCAATATCCATTGTCTTAGAAAGAAAAACTAGTCGATCTCGCAAAGACAAGAGTGTCAAAATGCCGAGTTCTTCAGAAGAAGAAGACGACTCAGACACGGATTTTGAGTCTGACGTGAAAGAGTTCAGGAAGCAATTGGCTCTCTTTACAAAAAGGATGAGCAAAACGTTCAAAAAGAAGTCCTCCTCCTCATCTAATCGACTTCGGACCTCAAGTTCTAAGCACAAGGAAAGACCAGCCGAGACCTCAGAAATCAAGAATGTCAAAGAGCCACAAAATGCTACAACTGTGGCAAAACAGGGCACATCGCCAAGAATGTAGTCTTCCAAAGAAGAAAGACGCAAACTACTACTCCAAGAAATTTCAATTAACTAAACAAAAGGAAGCTGGGGTAGCTCTAATGGCGCAACAAGAGCATTTGCTAGAAGACACCACAGATTCTGAAACAGAAAACTTAGCTTTCATGGCATGTCTTGAAGATACATCAGACGCAAGCTCGCAGAAGCAGCCTGACGACGACGAAGCATCAACCTCGTAGCTATAGTCAGAGAGATGTAAAAACATCTAGAATAAATTATAAGGAAATCTCTCATTAACGTAAGAAGCTTTACTCTATAATTAAGACTTTAGATGATCTTTTGATAAAAAGTGGACAAACGGATCAGACGATTTTTCTAAATCAGCCACATGATATAGAATTTTATAATCCCGTTGAAGGATTAGGTTTTAATAATCCTTGTAACTTGAAAAAGGTTAAAGTAAAACAATTATATGATATCAAGTACATGGGTTTAGGACTAACTTCTTTAATGGCTTTTACTAACGCTTCAGAAATACATGCCTTAGAGGAATCCAAAAGAAAAGCGAAAACTATGATTGATATCCACTTTGATTACACTAATTTGAATAATAGTTACAAGACGCGGGAGATAAACCTGTCTAGTGACTATAATTCATTATATCCTTTAGAAAATATCCCTAAAGTCGAGGAAGAAAATTATGATCATTCTAAAAATTCTACTTTCTGTTATATTCCTGCAATTGTTAAGAAAATAGTTGAAAAATTTTGAAAGAATCAGAAAGAAAGAATTTTGAAGCAGAAAAGAATGTGCTTTTATTGGAATTTCAAATCTAAAAAATTCATCAGTTTTAACTGACGTTTCAAAATCATGTCCTGATTTAATTTTAAAAGAAAAATCATTAATCAAAGACAAGCCAAAATTTCAGAATAATTCTCCTTTCTTTTACAAAATATTTCAAAAGAAAAAATATCTCTAAAAAGCATCAAGGGAGAAAAAGCGTCTTTTAATGCTTCGAAAGCAAAAAAGTCTATTACTAATTCTTTTTCTACTACATCCATAGGTAGAGTAGTTAAAGAGACGAAGCATGCTAAGGAGAGAGTGCCTAGCTTAGAGATAAAGAAGAAAAATATTGATGGAAATGACTCATATTCAAAATTTTCTTCTTTACTGAAAAATAAAGACACTCGTAAAAAGAGAGTTGTTTCTAATTTTCATGTTGTTGCCTCCACCTATGCTTTAAAATCTATTAATTTTAAAAGCACAAATTTTGAAATCGGCTCCACTTCCAAAAATAAAAACGATCATTCTAAGACAAATGCGAGCTTAAGTCACGTAGAAGACAAGATCCGGCTATTGAGCAAGCTTATAGTTTGATTCACTCTTGCTCTCACCTAAGGTATCCAGTCCATGTTTACTCAGCCAAACACCTTAGGAAGCTAGCTAGAGAAAAGATATTCTCCTCAACTAAGACTGACATGACATTTGCCCGAGCTGAAATTAATTTACCATGTAAGGTTCACCCGCAATGGGTTCCTAAAACTAGGCCAACAAAAGCCAAACAAACTCAATTGCCTAAAGAGGTAACACCTAAACCAACTACCTCTAAGTTGGTTTGGGTACCTAGAAATAGCGTTGGCTTAGGAACCATAAGTTAACGAACTTTGACCACTAAATCTGCTAATCCGAGCGGACCCATTTATAAGTGGGTACCTAAGTCTATCTAAAGTTTCTATGCAGATCCATCATGTGTGTATCCAGATTCGGATTGCTCCACACACATGACGGGAAATCAAGAACTGTTGAGCGACTATCAAAACCGCTACAACGGTAAACTCAGATTCGTCCACAACGATTCAACTCCAATTCTAGGCTTTGGAGATATCATTCTGGAGAATCTGACAATAAAAGATGTCTCATACGTCGAAGGTCTCAAACACAACCTGTTCAGCATAGGACAATTCTGCGATAAAGGCTTTCAAGTAGTATTTCTAGCTGATCAATGCAGAATTCTAAACAGTCAGAATCAGAAACTTCTTACAGAAACTCGAAGATTTAATCTCTACACAATAAATCTGATAACAGTACGACATTCGACTGTTGTTTGTTGTATCTCTCAGACGACATTTCAGAGGAACAACTTATGGCATCAACTATGTCTCATCTTAATCTCAAGGCTCTTCACAAGCTTTATGTTAAAAAGTTGGTCAATGGTCTGCCAACCATCTCACTGCAAAAAGAGCATCATTATTCGGCTTGTCAAATGGGCAAAATTAAGCGAGCGTCGCACAAACTCAAGCAAGTAGCCTCCACATCTCGACCTTTTGAATTACTACACATCCACCTATGTGGACCAATGCGAACACAAAGTATCAACGGCCGCACGTATGTGCTAGTTATTGTCGACGACTACTCTCGCTACGCTTGGACAAGGTTTCTACGAACTAAATATGAGACTGGAGACTTGATAATAAATTTTGTGAATACAACTCAAAATCTCCTACAACAGAAAATCCAAGTAATCAGGATTGAGAACGGAATTGAGTTCAAGAATCAGCGCCTCGGTACATTCTATCAGTCACTTGGCATCTGTTAACAATTTTCAGCCGCTGCGACGCTTCAACAAAATGGCGTCGTAGAACGGAAAAATCGGACTTTGGTTGTGCACGGGCTATGCTTATACATTCCGGTCTCCCTCTCTTTGTATGGGCTGAAGCAGTGAGTACAGCTTGCTTTAGGTAAAATCGAACGATTATTCACAAGTGTTTTGAGAAGACGCAGTACGATATAATAAATCAAAGGATTCTGATTATCTCATTCTTCAAAGTCTTTGGGTGCAAGTGCTTTGTCGCGAACGATCGAGAGCATCAAATCGTTTGATCCTAAAGCATTTGAAGCCATCTTTATTGGATATTCTTCAACCTCTAAAGCGTACCGCTTCTATATCAAGTCTTCTCACACAATAATGGAAAGTTACAATGTCACTTTTTACGAAGTGACAGTTTGGTATCTTAACACGACAGTTCAGAACCCGGGCTTATAGGCATGTTGGCAGAAAGTCAACAAATTTCGAAAATGTCTGCTTCACCGTCAGTAGAAGCTCTTCCCGCTGATTTAGAAGACTTGGACTCTCTCTTTGTACATTTTTATCGGAACGAGTCTCAAACATTTGCTTCATCACAATTTATACCAAGCAGTGCACCTTCCCCTTCTATAGTGGAAATCCCAAATGAGATTCCAAACCTTCAAGGTCCAACCGATGTTCTAGACACTCGGGATTCTGAATTACCAACCAGTGTTGCAGCTTCTACGAATGCAGATGAGGAAATTCCATCAATTTCAACTGCAGAAATGAATTTCCCTCGTACGGATAATTAACGTATCCATTCAGGATGTCTACTACTTATAAACGATGGTTCTACTTCGGTTCTACCTCATACACGCAAATAATTGGTGATCCTTCAAGCGGAGTACGCACTAGGACATCTACTCGAAGCGAACGTTTCACGTGCTTTTTCAGCCAAAACGAACCAATTAAGGTAGCTGAAGCTCTTAAGGACACGGATGGGGTAATCGCAATGCAAGACGAACTCAACCAATTCGAGCGTCTACAAGTTTGGACCCTAGTTCCTTGACCGCAAGGCAAAATAATTATAGGAACCAAATGGGTCTTCAAAAATAAAAAGAACGAGAACGGTGAAATTATCAGGAACAAAACACGACTCGTAGCCAAAGGGTACAACTAACATGAAGGCATTGACTACGACGAGACGTATGCTCCTGTTGCTCGGATATAAGCTATCCGACTCTTTTTGGCTTACGCGGCTCATAAAGACTTCAAGGTTTATAAAATGGACGTAAAACCCGCATTTCTCAACGGCGTGTTAAACGAGGAAGTCTATGTCGCTCACCCGAAGGGTTCGTGCACGAAAAGCACCCTAATTATGTCTATTGATTGGACAAAGTTGTCGACGGACTAAAACAAGCCCCTCGAGCTTGGTATGATGTCCTGAGCGAATTTCTAGTAAAGTCAACCTTTATACGAGGAACAATCGATACGACATTTTTCATCAAAAAGGAAGGCAAGGACTTGATGATCTTCCAAGTCTACGTCGACGACATCATTTTCGGCTCGACAAATCAACGACTGTCAGAAATTTTGTGATCTGATGAAGACCAAATTCGATAAGAGCTTAATGGGCGAACCTCAATTCTTCCTTAGACTATTAGTCAAGCAGCTCGAAGATGGAACTTTCATCAGTCAAACCAAGTATATAAGATATATTTTGAAGAGATTTAATCAAAACAATAGCACACCTATGAGTACTCTCATGTCAACAAGCTGTAAATTGGATGTTAATCCTTCTGGCAAGGCAGTCAACATCACGACTTATCGGAGTATCATTGGCTCTCTTCTCTACTTAACGTTAAGCCGAACTGACATCATGTTTTCCACTTGCCTCTGCACTCGGTTTCAAGCCAACCCGAAAGAGTCTCACATGCATGCGGTTAAGCGAATCCTACGCTATCTCAAAGGAACTCCCACCTTAGGGTTATGATATCCAAAACGCACTGCTTTCAGATTAATTGGCTATACTAACGCTGACTATGCAGGTTGTCGAATGGACAGGAAAAGCACATCAGGCGGAGCACAATTCTTGGGCGATAAGTTGGTATGCTGGTCCTCAAAGAAGAAAAATTCCGTATCAACTTCGACGGCCGGGGCAGAGTACGTCGCGGCTGCCAGGTACTACTCACAAGTTATGTGGATGCGGACGCAACTGCGCTGCTATGGGTTTGAATTCAATAACATTCCCATTTATAGTGATTCTCAACGTGCTATTGTCATTACTTGCAATCCTGTTCATCACTCACGCACGAAACACATAGATATTCGCTATCATTTTATAAAATAGCATGTAGAAAAATGCACTATAGATATGTATTTTGTGAACACAGAGTTTCAACTTGCCGACTTATTCACTAAGGCATTGGATGAAAAACGATTCAAATTCCTTATCGTTACGTTAGGCATGTTGAATCTCAACCTTGCTTGAAATGTGCTTCACGTGCTCTATTATGTTTCCGTGTGATATTATATGTGCTTCTTGATACTTTTTGTCATATCTTGCGTAATTTTATTTTTCAAATAATTTTTGAATTTTTTAATGATAATAAATAAATAAATCAATAAAAAATAAAATATATTAGTAATTTAAATATCGCATTTAGTTTTAATTAAAAAATGAAAAGAATATATATATATATATAATAATAGTTATTTCAATATAGCATTTAGTTTTAATTAAAAAATGACAATAATGAAATAGGAATATATATATATATAATATAAAAAAAACGGGGCCACATCATTTTGATTTACTTATAAATATTTATGTGATACATATATATATATAAATATAAATATAGTAGTTATTTCAATATCGCATTTCATTTTGATTTACTTACAAATATTTTTGTGATACATGCTTTGTTATTTGCTTAAAAAATTCAAGTCACATTCTCTTGTCTAAAGAGCTTAGTATGTTTCACTAGACACAAAGCCACATCATATATGTGAGAATTTGAACCTAAATATTTTTTTCAAAGGATTTATCATATATGTGAGAATTCGTGGACTCATCCTTGTTTTGTGTTAGTTCGTCATGAAAATGATAAGGGTAATTAGGAAATTCCCCAATCGGCCAAATTATAAATCATTTACTATTTTTTCTAGTAATCCCCTTTGAGCCTTCTCCAGTATCCTTTTTCACTTGAAACCCGATCAAGTCTCGATGGCTGCTCAAACAAGAAAAAGAGGGGGGGAGATAGAAGACGCACACGGTGAATGCTCAAAGCACAAATGAATCTCTCGATTATTATAAAAGAGAAACATGGATCTCGCTGTGAACTTCCTAGATAATCTTGTATACTCGTCAAAACGGCTAGAAGAGAAGCACCTCGAAGTGAACTTCTCCAACGATAATCTTGGTCTTATATTGAGACAACGAGAAGAGGAGCACAACCTTGTGTTCGAATTCCATAGTTGTGAACCTCTCAAAAGATAATCTTTAAAACCTTCAAGAGGAGCACGGTCTCGGCCCGAGAAATACAAAAGAATATCTAATCTCTCAAGCCTCGTAAAGAAGAATTGATTCAGCTTGAGTAAGTGCAGAAGAAAAGAAAAGAAAAAGAAGCATAAATTAATTTTAAAAAGGGCCCCTGGAATGGTAGAATTTCAAGCTCACTAATTTCAAATTATTTTCCTACCCTTCTAAGTCAGAGCCTAAAATAATAATCCTTTCTAAGTCAGAGCCTAAAATAATAATCCCTTCAAATTCCCTTAGATTCAAATTGATGGGCTTTAACTTGGTGAGTTGATTAAACGCCCCACGATAACATGTTAATTGATAAAATTTTGTCGTGTTGATATGAGTGATATATGTACTAATTATCCCCATGATAAAGATAAATTGAGCGCTATGAGCGAACCATGCGAGAGTTGTCGAAATGGTAAATTATTATTCCATGTGTCATGTGAAATTTTTTTGCGTGATAATGATCAGACATATTCTGACCCCAAAATATTATCGCATATTTTTTAATGCATTATAGCACATGCATTAGTACGTAATTGTCAAAATGCAAAATTTTACGAAAAATACATGTTGACGCAAATTTTCATATGCATGATTAGGGGATCATGAATCTATGCTGAATTGATTAAATGCGTTCTTATTGGTTATCTCATATATTGTTAAATTTTCATATGCATATTGTGGTGAATGTGTGTGTCTATGCAAAATTGCCAAACATTATATGTGCACTTGTTGAGGGGGGCTTACATGTATATTTGCTATTATCTCCTAAATGATTTACTTGCAATTATGACTTCTCATTTTTTTTAAGTGTTACAGAGTATTTCGAGCTCATCTGAGGAGTCAAGTGATGAATCAACATTGGGAGTTATTGCACTTATTTCCGAAACTTAGGGGGAGTTCTGTTATAATTTCTTTCAAAATTTAAGGGTGCAAAAGTAAAAAAAAAAAATTTCTCTAAAAAGGATTGCAAAACTAAACAGACATGTTCTAACAAAAAGCCCAGAATAATTTTCTCGGCCCAAAACTAGTTATCAAATTTTCGATCGAAAACCTCTTTTACACGCAAAAACTCCAACTAAAAAGTTTTCGATTCTCAGAAAAGTTTAAACGGAGAAATCCAAATTCCTCAAATAATTTCCTTATTTCTTCTGAAATTCGCCGGTTTTGAAGGTAGAAGTCAGGTCATGTTAGCATTTTAGTTCGGTAAATCACGAATGGCATCCGTATTTAAAATTTTTTCGAGCAATTTCCGACTCTCAGTTTTTCGACGACTCATGTTTAAGAAATCCATTCAAGTTTGCTACGATTTAGCCTTAAACATGTTGATAAACTGCGAATACTTGGGTTCGGAACTGGTTTTTGAACATTTTGAGTCCAGATTAAATTTTTTTTCTCGAAAAATCATCATTTGTAGTTTAAAATTTGACTATCCGATTTCTGGAAATTTAAGGGTCGAAAATCTTTTCCTCGCAAACAGTAGCCTCGAAGAACTTTAGTTTTTGATAAAATTTTATTCTTTCGCAAAACTAAGTGGCGAAAAGTTTAGTTTCGATAAGTTTTTATGTCAATCGCAAAGCTACGCGGCGAAAACATTTATTTTTCGATAAAATTTTATTCGATCGTAAAACTTAGCGGCGAAAAACTTTAGTTTTCGATAAAATTTTATTCGATAGCAAAACTTAGTAGCGAAAAACTTTAGTTTTCGATAAGATTTTATTCGATAGTAAAACTTAGCGGCGAAAAACTTAGTTTTCAATGAGATTTTATTCGATCGCAAAAATAAGCGCCAAAAAACTTTGGTTTTCAATAAAATTTTATTCGATCGCAAAAGTTAGCGTTCGAAGAAAATCCCGTTCGAATAAAAAGGCGCCGCAAACAGTACACACTTTCAACACCTAGAACATTTTTAAAGTCTTTACAAACCATACTTTACACAAATGCAAAATATTTTCCAAGTAAACAATGTTTACGCGCAATATAATTTGAATTACTTTACACAAATATTCATTTGCTTACTCTGAATTGAACTTTCTAATCCAATGTTCTTTATTCATTTTTTTCAGAGATGGCACATCAAGGATATTCTCATATCTATCCATTCGAGCTTTGGCTACAAGTCCACGACAATAATTATCAGTGGACTTGACAACCTTCCGATGTCCTGATGACGTCCTCATCTCAATCCTCAAAGGGCACACGCTTTGGCCAGCTCTAACACTGACAACTTCCGTATAAATGGTGTATCTCCAGCAATTTTGGGGATGTATGAGGAGCCATACCGTGGATGACGACACAGTCTACACAGCCAAGATCAACCAGAAAAACGTCGTCGTCAACAGGGATCTTCTTGGAATAGTCCTTGATCTCCCGCATCACGAATTCTACGATCTCTTACCTTCTGATGCGGAGATCATTGCCGATATGCTTAGGATGGGATACAAGCCCCCGCTGGTCAAGCTCGCGAACTTCCAAAAGAGCGGAATCCCCATCCTTGGAAGACTTTTTTCGGGATCATCAACAAATGTCTCTCCCCAAAGCATTCGAGATTCGACACGGCAAACGGGAATATAATAAGTATCTTCCATGGAGTCGTTTTCTCCAAAAAAAGTATGACGTGGCCCAGCTCATCTGGAATGACCTGTCCGACCAGATGCGTCAACGGGAGACTAAGTTGAAGGCCAAATTTCTGCCTTATGTCTGATGGTTCCTCTTGCTCATTATGCATCTAATGGAAGTACATCTGGAGATTGCTCGCCTAATACCCGTTGGAGGATACACACCGCCGAGGCTGCGGTTCTTCCACAATCCAAAAGTATCGGACTTGGAGCTCCAACCAATGCTCATACCGTTGGAACTCCTCCGTATGGCAGACCCTTCAGATGAAGCTTATCAAGACTACTGCCAGAACAACTCCATCACCGAGGCCATGGTTCGGTCCATCCCCACCGACCCTTCCCCGATGCCCGTCAATCAAGAACCAATCATGGAGGCATCGGAGCCCGAAGCTGAGGTCCAGGAGCATGAAGTAGCAGCCAATGAGCCCGAGGTTGAAGCATGTGTGCCAACACCTCCGATGGTTGTCTCACTTGAAGCCACCGAATCAGATGAGGACTACAGACTAATTCGAAGGGACTCTTGCCAAGGAAGATCCCAAGTCTCGCTTGCATCCTCGCCTACTACTACCGCTCAAGTTTTGCCTCCGCAACAGCCTCTCTTGACGACTACACAGGTTCACGCCGAACCTGTCACAACATCCATATAGATGATTCATATGGTTTCATCTCCAGAATTGGAGTTCCGTTGTTTCACCGACATCTTTGGAAGCAACAATGGGCCAACCCACCAAAGTGGTGCCTTCAGGATTGACAATGGGCGCCTTCAGTCGTCCCGGTATCATAAGTCAGATCATAGGCGACGCGTCAGAAATCTTTTCTGACGTTGTGACAGTGGAACGCCTACCTGGCTCCACTCCGGAGGTGTCACCATTCGTGATGGAGGAACGACTACAAGCAGCTCTCTTTACCGCACTTACTTCCCTAAAAGATCGATTAAGGGAGAGAGTCTTACAAGCCATCGAGACTTCTCGACGGGATGTCGGAAAAACATCAGTCTCCGAGGTCACTCCGTCCAAACCCATCCCCTCACCATCACAACCCACCACAAATACCCATATCCAACCCATAATCACCACCCAACCCCATCTCCCTCCCTTATAAATCCATACACCATCACAATCACCCAGCTTCACGACATTCTCGTTTATCGTCTCCTAGCTCTCGAGGTAAGGACCCCTTCCGAGGAGAATCTCTACCGACTGCTGGTTGATGTCCCTGAACCGCCTGCTCGGACGAGCTGCCGAGAACAGAGCTCCCGCACCAAAAGGCGACATGACGATCCTAATGATTAGGATCGCCCTCAGGGGATGAAGTGGCAGAAAACAACTAAAAGCGGCCGCGGTTAAGGACGAGAAAGGACACCTTCGACTCGTGAAGCTGGAGGCTCGTCAACAAACCCACCAACATCCACACAACCTACTACCCGCCACAAACGATCACCACACCCCACACGCAAACAACACCTCCGGCTCCCAAAAGTCCAAACTCAATCCCAACCTCAGACCCTACGATCCAAGATCAACCAAAAGCCTCAACAGTCAACTACTATCCTCACGCCATCATAGACCACTACATACTAAGCGAGAAATGGCTGACGCACTGGAAACCAGAGGAAGCTGCTCAAGCTTGCCTATCCAACGTCAGGTATTTCCTACAACAGGCTTTGGTTGATCTAGTTCAGCTCGAAGACGAAGAACTTCAAGAAGGAGACAATGTCGAACTTCCAGAATTACCAGAACAGATAAGACATCGAGCGGACACCCCTCCACGTCTATCAAAGGGGATCGTCCGAGTCGAGACACCATGGGAGAATATTCGGATTGAAGTACCCTTCGTAGAAGAATACGGAAGCAGATCTGGCGAGCACCGAACCGAATCAAGAAGCTGAACGAGCTGAAGCTTCGGGGGATTTCTCATTGGAAAGAGCGGAAGAAGATGGAACATATTTGTATGCTCACCCATCTCGGTCCAGATCGAAGTGCCATCCCAACAGATCAACTCAGAAGAAACTTAAGGGACAAGCTACCGCTCTTCCAACTCGTGGGCATCTCCCACACGATTGGATCATTTTCAACTCCTATATACACAATTGAGCGGGCAGATCACATCACACTCGAGAGGAGATAGACGAGAGCTATCTCTCCTTCCTTCCACCGGACGAAGTCTACCATCTGTTCCAAATGTACAAGAAAGAGTATCAGACACATGTTGGGTACATCAAGAAGGAAGGACTTGAGCCTAACCACAGCTAAAGCGTGGAAGGCCCTCGGTTTCCAAAGATAAAAATCCTCGGAAAAGAAAAGGAGCAAATAATAATAAAAATGGTCCAACCGGGGATTTATTGACTAGAGTTGATGGGCATAAAAGATAATGAGAATGAAACTCAGGTACCTGAACATTCAGAAAATAATGATAATGAAGAGATCTCGATAACCTATGACCAAAATAGAATTAGATGGAACCGAGACGAAGTCAACGTTGGCGATAAATTCTCATTTAACATAGCGCTACATGAAATGAATGAGATTAATGAGAATGAGGATCATGAATCAAAGTTTGTACAAGAATACAGACAAAGAAATAATTGGCCAAAATGGAAAGATGTAATCGAGGCAGAATTAAAATCACTTGAGAAACGGAAAGTTTTCGGACCTATAGTCCGTATACCAAAAAATGTAAAGTCGGTTGGATATAAATGGGTTTTCATTAGAAAGATGAATGAAAACGACGAAATTGTAAGATACAAAGCACGACTTGTTGCGCAATGTTTTTCGCAATGACCTGGTATTGATGATGAGGAGACGTATTCTCTTATGGTGGATGCAATTGCTTTTCGTTATATAGTAAGTCTGGCAGTACGAGGTCTCGATATGTGTCTTGTAGATGTTGTCACTTTTTATTTATATGGAACAATTGACAGTGCTATATATATATTCGGATTGAAGTACCCTTCTTAGAAGATATACGGAAGCAGATCTGGCGAGCACCGAACCGAATCAAGAAGCTGAACGAGCTGAAGCTTCGGGGGATTTCTCATTGGAAAGAGCGGAAGAAGATGGAACATATTTGTATGCTCACCCATCTCGGTCCAGATCGAAGTGCCATCCCAACAGATCAACTCAGAAGAAACTTAAGGGACAAGCTACCGCTCTTCCAACTCGTGGGCATCTCCCACACGATTGGATCATTTTCAACTCCTATATACACAATTGAGCGGGCAGATCACATCACACTCGAGAGGAGATAGACGAGAGCTATCTCTCCTTCCTTCCACCGGACGAAGTCTACCATCTGTTCCAAATGTACAAGAAAGAGTATCAGACACATGTTGGGTACATCAAGAAGGAAGGACTTGAGCCTAACCACAGCTAAAGCGTGGAAGGCCCTCGGTTTCCAAAGATAAAAATCCTCGGAAAAGAAAAGGAGCAAATAATAATAAAAATGGTCCAACCGGGGATTTATTGACTAGAGTTGATGGGCATAAAAGATAATGAGAATGAAACTCAGGTACCTGAACATTCAGAAAATAATGATAATGAAGAGATCTCGATAACCTATGACCAAAATAGAATTAGATGGAACCGAGACGAAGTCAACGTTGGCGATAAATTCTCATTTAACATAGCGCTACATGAAATGAATGAGATTAATGAGAATGAGGATCATGAATCAAAGTTTGTACAAGAATACAGACAAAGAAATAATTGGCCAAAATGGAAAGATGTAATCGAGGCAGAATTAAAATCACTTGAGAAACGGAAAGTTTTCGGACCTATAGTCCGTATACCAAAAAATGTAAAGTCGGTTGGATATAAATGGGTTTTCATTAGAAAGATGAATGAAAACGACGAAATTGTAAGATACAAAGCACGACTTGTTGCGCAATGTTTTTCGCAATGACCTGGTATTGATGATGAGGAGACGTATTCTCTTATGGTGGATGCAATTGCTTTTCGTTATATAGTAAGTCTGGCAGTACGAGGTCTCGATATGTGTCTTGTAGATGTTGTCACTTTTTATTTATATGGAACAATTGACAGTGCTATATATATATTCGGATTGAAGTACCCTTCTTAGAAGATATACGGAAGCAGATCTGGCGAGCACCGAACCGAATCAAGAAGCTGAACGAGCTGAAGCTTCGGGGGATTTCTCATTGGAAAGAGCGGAAGAAGATGGAACATATTTGTATGCTCACCCATCTCGGTCCAGATCGAAGTGCCATCCCAACAGATCAACTCAGAAGAAACTTAAGGGACAAGCTACCGCTCTTCCAACTCGTGGGCATCTCCCACACGATTGGATCACTTTCAACTCCTATATACACAATTGAGCGGGCAGATCACATCACACTCGAGAGGAGATAGACGAGAGCTATCTCTCCTTCCTTCCACCGGACGAAGTCTACCATCTGTTCCAAATGTACAAGAAAAAGTACCAGACACATGTTGGGTACATCAAGAAGGAAGGGCTTGAGCCTAACCACAGCTAAAGCGTGGAAGGCCCTCGGTTTCCAAAGATAAAAATCCTCGGAAAAGAAAAGGAGCAAATAATAATAAAAATGGTCCAACCGGGGATTTAGTGACTAGAGTTGATGGGCATAAAAGATAATGAGAATGAAACTCAGGTACCTGAACATTCAGAAAATAATGATAATGAAGAGATCTCGATAACCTATGACCAAAATAGAATTAGATGGAACCGAGACGAAGTCAACGTTGGCGATAAATTCTCATTTAACATAGCGTTACATGAAATGAATGAGATTAATGAGAATGAGGATCATGAATCAAAGTTTGTACAAGAATACAGACAAAGAAATAATTGGCCAAAATGGAAAGATGTAATCGAGGCAGAATTAAAATCACTTGAGAAACGGAAAGTTTTCGGACCTATAGTCCGTATACCAAAAAATGTAAAGTCGGTTGGATAAAAATGGGTTTTCATTAGAAAGATGAATGAAAACGACGAAATTGTAAGATACAAAGCACGACTTGTTGCGCAATGTTTTTCGCAATGACCTGGTATTGATGATGAGGAGACGTATTCTCTTATGGTGGATGCAATTGCTTTTCGTTATATAGTAAGTCTGGCAGTACGAGGTCTCGATATGTGTCTTATAGATGTTGTCACTTTTTATTTATATGGAACAATTGACAGTGCTATATATATATATATATGTATATATATATATATGTATATATATATATATAAAGCTTCCCAAGGGATTTCAGTTGCCTAAAAATTCAGGGCCCCGAAACGAGTACTCAGTTAAGTTGAGTAAATCGCTTTATGGATTAAAGCAATCGGGCGAATGTGGTATAATCGCCTAAGAGAAGTTTTAGTGAAAGAAGGGTATCGGAATGATAAAACTTGTCCCTGCATATTTCTGAAAAGATGTAAAGATAAGTTTGTCTTTATAGCAGTCTATGTTGATGGTACCAATATAATTGGAACTCTTGAAGAGTGACCAAAGCTGTTGATTGTTTAAAAATGGAGATTGAAATGAAATATCTCGGAAAAAAATTTGTTTGGACTGCATATTGAATATTTGAAAAGTGCAATATTTGTACATCAAGAGACTTATACGAAAAAGGTATTGAAAATGTTTACATGGATGAATCTCATCCACTGGATACTACAATGATTGTTAGATCTTTAGACGTGAATAAAGATTCGTTCAGACCACGTGAAAATGATGAAGAACTATTTGGTCCTGAAGTACCATATTTTAGGGCTATTGGAGCACGAATATATCTTACGACTCATACGCGACCTGATATAGCGTTCGCCGTAAATCTATTGGCGAGATATAGTTCATCGCCGACTAGTAGACACTGGAATGAAGTTAAACGAATTTTTTGATACCTTAAAGGAACAGCTGATATGAGATTGTTATATTCTAATGAGTCGAAAGCAAGTTTAGTTGGGTATGCAGATGCTGGATATTTGTCTGACCCTCATAATGTTCGATCGCAAACAAGTTTTTTGTTTACATATGGTAGAACCGATGTTTCATGAAGGTCAGTGAAACAAACATTAACAACTACTTCATCTAACCATGGGGAAATTCTCGCTATTCATGAAGCTAGTCGAGAATGTGTTTGGTTGCGATCGATAATTGAGCATATCCAAGAGACTTGTGGGTTGTTTTTTAAGAAATTACTTCCAACGATCTTATATGAAGATAATGCGCCATGTATTGCCCAATTAAAGGAAAGATATATTAAAGGGGATAGAACAAAACATATTTCACCGAAATTTTTCTTCACCAATGATTTGGAGAAAAATTGTGATATTGATGTACAACAGGTACGATCAAGTGACAATCTTGCAGATTTATTTACGAAAGCACTTCCCTCAATTAGTTTTAGGAAATTGGTATATTCAATTGGAGGTCGAAGACTCCGAGATTTATAATGATGTAATCATCAATGGAGAAAATACATGTTGCGCTCTTTTTCTCTTCATTGTGGCTTTTTCCATGTGGTTTATGCAACAAATGAAAGCGTATCAAAAGGAATTATGTACTATTTTTCCTTCACTGGGTTTCTATCTCACTCGGTTTTTCCTAGTAAGGTTTTAACGAGGCAAATTCTTTGAAAAACATCCAAGGGGGAGTATTATGAAATATAATGTGGATGTTTTTAATCTTGATAAAATTAGGTTTATTAATTGTTGTAAAAATTAGTTGATTGTTGATGAGATGAGATAAGATGTAATTAATGTTGCAAATATTAGATGAAGTAGTAGAAATGTTTCTACCATAAATAGACCGATGTATTTATATTAAATTATATCGAAAACATCAATAATACTCCCTCTATACATTTCAGTGATTAAATTTATGTTCTTATACTAGTTATAATAGTTTTATAAGAAAACTAAAATAATAAAATATGTCTAGTTCGTGGCATAATCATCAAAGTTTTCCTCCAAGTGAATGCATATAAGTATACACCAGGAATAGATACGCTATTTACATAATATTAAAAAATGCAAGTGAGAACACCTGTATGTGAAATTGCCAGACATTCTTCGGTTGTTATAAATTAGATATATTCAATAATGTAAGAAAGAGCTTAAACATAAAATATTGATTAAAAGCTCAGGTAAGAAAATATAAATAAATATTAACTAAGCACCAGCTAAATTACTTAATCTACTATATGGACCCATAACATCCCACATTGAATTCATAACATCCCACCTACGTTATTGTTGGAGAGTTCAATCATAGGAAAAGATGAGTAATTGTTCCCAAATTTTGGAAGAAAGTAAGTGTCTTGCGCACCAGTTAAAATTAAGAAACAATTGTTGGGGAAAACGCGCCAATAAAATAATTCGGGCCTTGCGGTGGTTGTATTTGGACCCCCCGACAATTTATCGGAATATTATAAAAGCCGAAATGACACCGAGAGAGAACACGAGATTTTACGTGGTTCGGCCAATACCGCCTACCTCCACGGAGAGCTCCAGTTTTACTATATTGAGAATATTACACCGTACAAAATAACGCTCGTGTTTAAACCCAAACCCGAGACCCCTTACCCACTCGGGTAATGTTTTTGTACCACCTCTCAAATTACCCTAGTAAAACTACACCCGCTCTCACCCTTATCCACCCGAAGGTGGATAAGTATTTTTACCTCTCACTATTTCTCTCTCAATGGATATCTTCACTTGATTTGGGATAATAATAACTAAAGAATCCTCAGTCTATTTATAGATGTCTTCAGCTCTTCTGGACCGCTCAAAACCGGTGGACAGGAATCCGCCGCGTCGCCCTTCAATACGAACCGTTCATTAAAATAATATTATAATATAATATTATTTTCTTTTTATATTATAATATTATTTTGTGGGCGGCCGCATGTGGCTTGACCCAACAATTCTCCCCCTCCAGCCTCACTCGACACCTTCCTGACCATCGTCTTCAGCACTGTCAAGCATCCATCCAGCGAGTCTGACTATAATGAGAGTTTCTCGCTCGTAAGTACCACGAACGTCCATTGGCCTTCCTTGTACCAATTACACATAATCCGAATCAAGAATTCCGGTCCCACCTCACTTGATTCACTCAACGGCCAATCATATGTGCAACTGCCAGACGACTATACCCGTCGACTCTCGAAGAGGGACTTCGATGCAACCCCTTCCCCAGCAGGATTTCCCTTCTCACCATCGTCTGCCCCACGCGCGCGCGATTTTTGTGAACCCATCGAAGTCTGAGTATTGTATACCATACTCACGTTCAGACGATACAAACTTCCTCGCTCTTCTCCCTTTGGTAGGACCATTTTCGCCATGTGTGATTTTCCAGACTCCCCCTGCTATGAAACCTCATAGCCCTTGGAATCTGTCTGGCTTAAGGATATTAAATTCCACGCAACTTTGGGACAATGTCACACCACCAAAAATGCGCACCGCTCTTTCAACCATTTTGATCTTCACCGTTCCAACACCATGAACAACACAACGATATCCATCGGCCCATGGAGATCGAAAAAACCTGTTCGTAATCCCGGAACGCATCAAAATATCATCTTGGAGCAAACCCAGATATAATATCCTTCTTTATGAGAACGAGCGCCATCATTAGAGACTGTGAGAACGTCTCCAAGATGAATCGTGTGCTACCTCTGTTGTGGAATTTTCCTAGCCGTCTGTCCTTCTTCCTCCAAGTCGGACCATTTCTCCTGATGTGTCCCGGCTCACCACCTTTGTAGCATCACATGCCTTTCCCGCCACCTGGATTTGAACCTGCTGCAGTCCCCAAATCCCCTGGCGTATCACCTTCCTCTACGATTCGCTCCGTGTATAGCCAATACCCGACTATCACCATAAATTGGCCGCCTTCTCTTTTCACGCTTCAAAAGAGTTGACTCCACCATCTACCGCCTTCACCGGCTCTTTTCCATACCAGATGGTTGTGACCAAATTATCACCCGAATCAGGAAGTGAGGTAAGAAGTAAAAGAGCATTACTTCTTCCTCTCCGACACATCTTGACCCCAAATCCTCCCAGTCATTTTCCCCGGCTTTCCCTCGTCTCCCTCCAAAGCTATTCGCCAAGCTTTGTTGAACGAGCACATCCTTCACTCTTCTCTGCCGCAGAGCGAAACCTCCCGTACCATCAAATTGTCGCCATTTAGTGCTGTTATCCGTCACTATTATCCTTGCAGAGATTCAACAGCCCCGGCCCAAATAGTACTGATCAGATAATTCCCAAGAAAGGCTAGCGACCTGCCTCCTAGACAGAATTACCCTTCTAAGTAAGTTCCCAGGAAGATCTGGTGGGGTCACATCGGTCCCACTTATGCACCAGTCACCTAGACAGAACTTGCTTACACAGTACTATTGCCACAACTTGCCAAAACTTCCACCGCCGCACAAGCTCCGCCCGACACTGAGCATCCCATCAACGATATCCCATCTTGTACCGCCGTTTCTCACGAACGGAACACGCCGCCGGCACAAGGCATCACCTCGTTGAACACTCGCTCTGATATTGGCTCCCCCGGACCGCTAAACCCTTTTGATATCTTTTCTGATGTGGAAGATCAGACACAGCTGCAACCACAGAGCATACTCAGAATACCAGCAGGGCAAGGCTCTGATACCACTTGTTGGGGAAAACGCGCCAATAAAATAATTCGGGCCCTGCGGTGGTTGTATTTGGACCCCCCGACAATTTATCGGAATATTATAAAAGCCGAAATGACACCGAGAGAGAACACGAGATTTTACGTGGTTCGGCCAATACCGCCTACCTCCACGGAGAGCTCCAGTTTTACTATATTGAGAATATTACACCGTACAAAATAACGCTCGTGTTTAAACCCAAACCCGAGACCCCTTACCCACTCGGGTAATGTTTTTGTACCACCTCTCAAATTACCCTAGTAAAACTACACCCGCTCTCACCCTTATCCACCCGAAGGTGGATAAGTATTTTTACCTCTCACTATTTCTCTCTCAATGGATATCTTCACTTGATTTGGGATAATAATAACTAAAGAATCCTCAGTCTATTTATAGATGTCTTCAGCTCTTCTGGACCGCTCAAAACCGGTGGACAGGAATCCGCCGCGTCGCCCTTCAATACGAACCGTTCATTAAAATAATATTATAATATAATATTATTTTCTTTTTATATTATAATATTATTTTGTGGGCGGCCGCATGTGGCTGGACCCAACAACAATTAAATAAATAAGCGAATATATTAATTTACAGTATTGGTTAAATAAAATACTAATTGTTAAATTAAGAATGGGCTTCGAGAAAGTTAGATGTAATTATTTTATTAATTAGAATAGTTGACATGATAATATATTAATTACGAAATTGTTAACATGGTATTTTATTTTGTTGATGTAATTGATGATATTTACAAAATAACTAGGTGATTTGTGTTTGGAAAAATCATATGAAAATTATTAAATAAGAAGTATCGATCTCTCAAATATTCTCTCATTGTAATTAGTATAACACTTAATAGTTATAATATCTTATAACATGTTATCAGCACGATCACTTTTCTCGTCGATATCAACCTTCATCGAAGAACTTGTACGAGTTTAATCGAGGTACGAGAATTTTTTTCGTTTATAAGAATCATGCACTATTTATACATAATAAATTTATAACAAAACGTTGTGACTCATGTGGTTTCGTAGAATATCGTTCACTATGAGTGATGAGAGGTCCAAGTTTCGATAGTTTGTGGTGTTATTCGCCAATTTTTTTATTTAAAAGGGTGATTAAATAATCTCTAACAAAATTTATTAATATATTAAATATATTTAATTCATTTCTTTATCAAATTAATTGATTTTAGAATTGTGTCATGTTATACAAAGATAGATCTTATGCTTGCTAGTTTATTTACATCGATACTTATATCTATTTGGACAACATTTTTACAAGAGTTTAGTTTCTAGCTATTAATTGTAATTTGAATTTTATAGTCATTGAAATATATTTTATATTTCGTGATAAAAATATGTCCCTCAATGTGGAGTTCGTTCCTCAGTTTTGATCGAATTATAAAAAAAAGAATAATTATAATTGGCGATTTTATGAAAATAATATGCCTGAACTTGGCGAGCAATGAGTTTGTTGTACTCGATATTACTGGATTAGATACTGAAATCCATTCGAAAGCAAAAGGACACTGTTTAATCCGGCTGCGAGGTGGCTTCGTGGAGGGTGAGGGGTGGCTGCGAGGCGGCGCTGAGGTGGCTGCGCGGAGCAGGTGCGAGGTGGGCGAGTGATATCTGCGTAGGTTCAAGGTATTTTTCTATTTTTTTTAATTTTCGATAATCTCGACGAACGGAGAGAATCGCAAGGCTGCCAGAGGCGGTGGGTACTAGGCCTGGGCGCTGCTGCAGATCTGAGCAGGGCTCCTATGGCTGGGCTGTGGCGTGGGGAGCAAAATGGCGGGGCTGCGCCACGGAGGTGGCTACGAGGGCCGGCGCTGTCGGATTTATTATTTTTATAATTTTTCTATAACATTATTTGCGTCTCAAATGTTAAAATATACTTCAGAAAAAAATTAAAAATCATCCAATAGGAATCCCATCGCAAATGCCTTCATAACTTTGTGCGACCGAATATTGCGACGCCTTATATTTTCAGCGCTTTCATTACGGACGGCTTTAGATGATCTTGTTCTACATATAACCCAAAGGATCGGGGTGACGATCGAGAAGGTGAGAAGAGGCACGGGTTGCTCTGCTATTTTGTTTCGGAGTACAAAAGACTAAGTAATCGAATTTTGGATGCTTGAACTAACGTGTGAGACCTGAAATCTATTTGTGTTGCTAATGCAAACTCTTCGTTGTGTTTTGGTGCTTGAAGAACAAAAAATAAAACCGAAAGGAAACAAGCAGGGAGGGAAAGCCTTTCTTTAAAACTCATTTTGGTCCCCATGTTCGCCTTATGAACCAATTTAGTTCCTTATGTTTCGAAAATGAACCAATTTGATCCCAACTTGACGGAAACCGTTAATTTTATCAGAAAATCGACATGTGTCATCATCACAGCGTGCCCAGTGTCTCACAGTTAATGATTTTCCGTCTGACGATTTCTGTCAAGTTAAGATCAAATTTGTTCATTTTCGAAACAAGGGGACTAAATTGATTCAATTGAAACATCGAGAACTAAATTGGTTCACGAGGCAAACATTGGGGCCCAAAATGGGTGTCCCTTTTTATTGCCTATTATTAATTCGCACACATACCTTTTATATATATATATATATATATATATATATATATCAAAATCAAACAAGTAGAATCATCTTGTAATTCTCCTCTCAGAATGCCAACGTGTTTTTGCTCATCAGAATTAAAAATAATTGTCTATTAAAATTAATTTTGATATTTACTAAATTAAATTTAATAAATAAGATAAAACTCAATTAATTAAATTTCTATGTTTGAGATTTATAAAATTAATCTCAAATAAATAAATAGCTATTTTAATTAATAAGTCCATACTATAAATGACGATATTATTATTCCTTTTATATAAGAGGTCTATCATTGTAGAGATTTCTTAAATAAGTAAAGGAAATCATCAATTATGTCGAAAATCAAATCAAATATGAAAAATCAAATCAAATTAATAATGGAAAATTAAATAAAATCAAAGCCAATAAGGAAAATCAAAGCAAATCAATGGAGAGAATCAACCTAATTATTATACTTTGCATTCTGACCAATTCTCTACGCCTATAAATACGGAGCTTCAGAAGTTCAACAAGACACAACAGACAACGAATTCTCTCAACAAAGTTCTTCATATTCAAGTCCTAAATTTGAAGATTCGAAGCTCGACGACAAAGGCTCGAAGCTCAGCGACGAGGATCGGTGACTAAGGCTCAAAGCTCGACTACGAAGGCTTGAAGATCGGCGACTAAAATTCGAAGATCGGCTACGGCGGCTCGAAGCTCGACGACGAAGGCTCGGAGCTCAACGACGAAGGCTCAAAGATCGACTATGAAAGTTCGGAGCTCGGCTACTAAGATTCGAAGATCGACTACAATGGCTCGAAGCTCGACTACGATGGCTCGAAGCTTGACTACGACGGTTCGAAGCTCGACTACGACGGTTCAAAGCTCGATGAAGAAGGCTCGAAGCTCGACTGCGAAGCTTCGAAGATCGACTACGGAGATTCAAAAGATCGACTACGGCGGCTCGACGATCGACGACGAAGGCTCAAAGCTCGACTACGAAGGTTCGGAGCTCGGCTACTAAGATTCGAAGATCGACTACGACGACTCGAAGCTCGACGATGACGGCTCAAAGCTCGACGATGACGGCTCAAAGCTCAACGACGAAGGCTCAAAGCTCGACTACGAAGGTTCCGAGCTCGGCTACTAAGATTCGAAGATCGACTACGACGGCTCGAAGCTCGACGACGACGGCTCGAAGCTCGACGACGACGGCTCGAAGCTCGACGACGAAGGCTCGAAGCTCGACGACGCAGGTTTGAAGCTCGACTACGACGGCTCGAAGATCGGCGACGAAGGCTCGAAGCTCGACAACGAAGGCTCGAAGCTCTACGACGAAATCTCGAAGATCAGCGACGAAGATTCGAATCAAAGATCAAGCCCAAAGGCCCACGAAGAAACGTCGAGAAGGCATCTTAAAACAAATCTTTGAACGTTGAATTCGTAATCAAGCCCAAAGGCCCACGAGGAAGCGTTCGAGTAGATCTCTCCACATTAAATCTCAAAGGCATTCACCAAGTCCAAGCATTAACTTTGTGGTCAAACCCAAAAGGCCCACGAAGAAGCGTATGAGAATATCTCGCCGCCCAAATTCTAAAGAAGTCTTCACGACTCGTGATCAAGCCCGAGGGCCCGCGAAAAGACGTTGAAAAAGGCCCCCAAGTTCAAATTTGAAGAATCAGAGGAACAAATAGAGATTGAATCCGCTAAATTGTCATCAAATTACATTTGTACTATTTATCTTGAATATTCAATTTTCGAATTAAAGAAAATACGCTACAGCATCTTTCATTTTTCCTCTTATTCTTGATAGCACACTTGTCCCAACTTGCTTTTATTTTTATTTTAATGTCATAGTTGTGGACCATTGAGATTACTCCACATGATCAAATCAGGGGATCGGCGTAAGCTAGCCATTCAGCGACGATGGTAAAAGGCTAGCCTATCATTACATGTCAAAAACGTCTTTTATATTTTCACGTGTATCTAACCCGGGGATCCTAGGCATTGGAATCCCGGAAATCCCCAATAGTTGAACTTGCAGAACCTTTCAAAAAAATTGAGTAGTTTTAAATCTGGTGAAAGTTTTTTAAGTGTTTTAACAATTCATTAACCACATTAGTTCATTTTCTTTAGGATAAATCAATCACAGTGGTGAACAATGTCCCTCACTTTTCGTCATGTTGTTCTTCATCATTAATGACAGCCTCCTCCGTCTCGATCGGTTTGTACCGATAAAACCACGCGCACACGACGTAGTAAACCAGATTCACAACCTGCACGCACATCACGAGCCAGTAGTAGTTCTCCAATCTACCCCTGTTCAGGTTCCGATCCGGCAACCAGTTCCTCCTCTCACCGCTGTACTTGTGCACCATGTTCACCATGAGGGTACTCGCATAATTTCCCACGGCGATAGCAATCCAGTACAGTGCAGCCGCGGTGCTCCTCATGCTCTCCGGTGACTGATCGTACAGAAACTCCAGGTGTCCGACTGCCGTAAACACTTCGGCCAATCCCTGTAAGAAATACTGCGGGACCAGCCAGAACACGCTTATGGGTATCACACTCGCCGGTCTGTCGAGTAGGTTGTGATCCTCCGCAATTCTCTTTCGCTTGATTTCAACGAGGGCGGACGCCATCGTCGCGAAGATGCCGATGAAGAACCCTACCCCCATTCTCTGAAGGCAGGTGATGCCTTGTGGCTTCTTGGTGAAACGGCGCACTAGGGGAACGAACAACCGTTCGTACAGAGGGAGGAATATTAGGACGGTGAGCGTGCTGAAGATGGACATCGAAGCGGGTGGGATTTGAAACGATTTCGAGAGGTGTCGGTTCATTGTACGCGCTTGCGTGATGACGAAGCTCTGGAGATGGGAATGTGACGCCACTTGTAATATGGCTGCGGCCCAAATAGGAAGCAATCGGATTAGGGTTTTGAGCTCTTCGACCCGGTGGACCGTTGATAACCGCCAGAGGTTCGGCTGGTTCGACGGTTCCATGTCGGAGTCGGTTACTACAGCCGCACGATCGAGCCATCTCCCCGGTAAGAAAAGAAAAGCATGGAATATGTCAGAAAGAAAACTTTTGCCTTGTTAAGGTAAAACGCATGGAATATGTCACAAAGAAAACTCTTGCCTTGTTAATGTTTGTTGAGAAAAAGAGGGAGAATGTCATTTTTGGTCCCATGGAGTATGGGCGTTCTTGGTCCTTGTTCCGAGATGTCACTTTTGTACCAAGTGTTATCGATTTTGTGCCGTTTAAGTCCTCCGGTTAGTTTAGTTGTTAGGTTGGACGACGAATTTAACATGCGAGATGCATATGATTTCATTTTAGTCGACTTAAAAGCTGAAACTCATCTTCTTCAACATGGGACTAAAGATATCGGAAGAGTTAGGGCATAAATCTGATCTTGGGTTTAGGGACAAGCAGAGCCAAAATTGATTCCCCCAAACAATGAGCTACTCATCAGGCTGGTGTAAGCATTTCAATCGACTAAAATGAAATCAGGTGCGTCTCACGTGTTAAATTCCGTCTAAACAAACGAGTAAAATTAATCGGGGGTACTAAAACGGCCAACAATCGGTAACATTGGAGACTAAAAGTGGCATCTTATAACATGGACGATCAAGAACGCTCATACCCCAAACATTGGGAACCAAAAACGACATTCTCCCAAAAAAAAAAAGATTATTGAGAGATTACTTGAACTGATCAGAGTGCAGAAGGCGCCCATTAGTCGAAATATCAGCATCGAGCTCTCGATTCTCATACAAAGCACCCGAATCATTAGGCGCGGCAACGACTCTATGTTTCCTCGCAGCTGCAACCACCACTTGGGACACCCTAATGAAAGGACTCCCTCCGGGCTTAATCTTCTTATACAGCCTCGAGCCCAATACGAAAACCACCAACGATATCCCCATGGCCATGGTCGGGACCCCGAGTCCCCAAGCCCAGCTCACGTTGTCTTGGATATAGACGACCACCGTCATTGCTAGCAGAGAGGCCAATCCCATCAAGAAAAAATACCAGTTGAAGAAATTCCAAGTTCTCGATTCGGTTTTTGCCTTGCTCATGTCGATCTGGTCCGCTGCAAAGGTGACAATGCACGGTCTTAGTCCTCCGATGCCCAGCGAAGTCAAGAGAAGGGCTGCATACAGAACCCAAAGCTGCTTGTTCGAAGCTTCTTGGCAGTTTGTTTGGGTCGGGCAATAAGGTGGCCGAAGGTTAGGCAAGAATGCTGATATGGTGATGGCAACCATTCCCTTACAACAAGAGTCACAAGTAAGTTTCTGTTGAATGAAGTAATGAGAGCGCACTTAACTTGGTGAATTGTTATTACCATGATGTAAATTATGGAACCGACAACGATGGTCCAAAAGCGCCCGGCATATGAATCGGCGATATATGCGCCGATGATTGGTGTAAAGCTCGAAGTACCGCCGAAGTTTGTGAGTATATTGGAAGCCTTGACAAGGGGCAAGTTTAGAACATCGGTTAGGTAGGTGATCATGTTGGCATGGAAACCAGCTGCTGCGAACCTGTCGCATACCTCATTTGCTGTCCAGTGATTAAAAAATATATATATAAAATAAATGGAAGATCAATTTCAGCAATTCCTTTCTATCTTTCATCGTCTCGATAATGTGCTTATGGGAATGTGGAACGTTAATAACATCACTTCTGTTGCAAGAATAAAAAGTAACACATGCTGTCATTTTTTTTGTTTTTGCTGGTTCAATTTACCGGAAGGCCAATTACTGATCGTGTCCGCAGTACATGCTTGTCAATGTGTTGGGGATTCCCCTCCCCGTGGGGATCCGTCCCGAATATGACCGGAAATCCCCGATATTTTAGCAACGCGGGTGGGACGGAGAAACATTTTTTTCCGCGGGTCCCCCACCCCGTTCCCGGCTAAATTATAATTCTTAAATAATATTTATTATATCCAAATTATATTAATACAATATAAATAATATTAAAATATAGTTTAATTAATATTAAAATAATATAAAACATTAAATTATAATTTATAATATATTCTACTAAAAGTATATTTAATTTATATAATATATTATAAATAGTTTTTTTTTCAAATATTTCCGGGGAGGGGATCCCCGTGGGGAGTGGGACGGAGATGATTTCGCCCCGTTTGCGTCGTGGGGATGGGGACGTGGATTAGATCCCCGACGCCACCCCGCCCTCTTAAAATCCCTAGCACAGTACAGATTAATTAAATATTTAAATGAAAATGGCACCTCTAATAATAATAATAATAATAATAATAATAATAATAATAATAATAATAATAATGTATTTCCTTGGCAAGCTGGGTTTTTCCTAGATAATATCCTCGGTTCTATCATAGATTGTCCGTGATCCTCCTTAAACAGTAAAGCGATTACACTTGCTTTCTAATTACTTTCATCTATTGGTACAAATTGCATGTCATTCACGCAAAATTAGTAATATTAAAAAACAAAAAGTAAAGCAAATCTCATTAACACCAACACGAACAAATATGTGTATAAAATAAGTTTGTGCGTGTATGTGTGTGTTTCTTACAGGCTAAACAAATAATCAGAATTGAGAAGAATGAAAGTCAGAAAGTGGCAGTAATTACAAAGAGCGTAAAAAAGGAAAATTTACCAAGAATGAAAGGCATGGTTCTAACACCACCAAGCTGCCTTCTTTGAACCCGAACACTGTCTCCATTGAATCCTTTGTCGTCGTTCTCAGCAGTCTTGTTCTCTTGCTCGACTATCTCCATATATCAAGAATTAGACGGAGCGTACTACGCTACTGCGGCTGGTTTATTGTTTATAACAGGTGATGGATACCTATCAATATTTAAAATTCCTTGAAACATTACAACATAGTGATCATTGTGTGGGGCCGGAACTTGTTGGGCTAAGGTTGCATTTGCATTTGTCTTATTTAAATATATAGGTTGATAAAGAAAGTGGCTCTCATTTCATGTTGTGATATTTCATTCATTATATATAATATATATTGATAATATATTATGCGGATTGAGTTTTATCGATTATACCGTGATACGGGCTTTTATTCTTATTAGCAACAATATTAAAAGTGAGATATTATTTATGAGCACCGCGAAAATGATGACAAAGTAATTTATTATATTTGTGCGTGTTAAGTTTTAAGGATTAACGTGTAGCACAATGTGCTGGTAAAATTACGGTTAAGTTTTAAGGATTCTTAGTTAATAAGCACTTATTACTCCGTTAATCTATGTTTTAAATGAGACCAATTTTAATATAGCTTGTTCGAACTCGATACAATTAGAATCGATTCGTCCGAAATAATCCAAATGGTATTTTACTATGAGAAGTTGGTGGACGACTCCTACCTCTTAATATGTGAAGGGGACTAAAGGGTCACTCGGGACTTTCTCCTCCTTCGGGTATTCTTTAATCGAGGTCCTTATGAAACACGTGCAAATGTTGTACGTATATGAGTTCTTTTTTCCTTTCTTACATGTCCTTCTCAACTATCTCTTGCCTTACTCTACTTTTAATCGCTCATCACTCCGACATAAAATGCTTTCTTCAGTATCCTTTCGTGGGGGTGTCATAATGGACATGTAACGTATGCTATAAAGGCCTTAGTACCGTTATTGTCACCCCCTTAGTATCCGAGCAGCTTGAGCCAGGGGTATAGGAATCTGACCCCCCCCCCCCTCTCGGGCGTCTAGTACCCTCGGACATTGGTTTCTTATACTTCAAGGACGGATGTCGGAGTAGAGTGTTCCATGTCAACCCCAAAAATTCCCGAGGGGGGCCACGAAAGACTGTAAGCTTTGGAAAAATTCCGAACAGCTGGGGGGACCCTTCTTTCAAGTTTCGCTTCGCCTAGTGATTTTCCATACTTCGAGCTTGGGTTCCAAGCTTGCCTAGGGCAGATCCGATCTCAAGGATACTCCTCTTCAAACTACCCTTTTGTTTTCTTGGATGCTCGCCATGCTTTCGAAAGTCTCTCTCGAAATAGGACTGTCGCTGGAGCCATATCAAGTACACCTCAACGGGAGGTGGTCAAAACTCTCAGATCGGATGGAGGAGAAGTCGCAGAGGCTGGTCAGGCTTCGGGCGTCAAGAAATTCTTCGGGTTTGAGTGAACCCTGTCGTTGGGTCTTAATGGTTCTTCTTGTCGTTTTTATGTTTTGTAATTTTGAGATCTGTCATCTCTTGATGCTGTCGGTATTGTATCTGCTTGCTATCCTATGAACAAGTATGCTTTCTCTTCTTTTTGCATGTCTCCCTATTTCCCATATCCATCCACTATTCGCATTCGAGCCGCTTTTTACCTTCGAGCTAATAGGACCAAAAACCATAGGTACGCTCGGTATATTACCCGAGGGTTTAAGGTTTTGACCATACCTGGGAATATATTTTCTGGGGTTTATCTCTTTTCGTGACATTCGTAGATTATTCGCCTCATTCGAGGGTTCATAATTTCTCCACATCCGTGCACTATTGGCCTCCTCCGAGGGTTCATAATCTCTCCAAATTCGTGGACTATTCGCCTAATCCAAGGGTTCATAATTTTTTCACATCCGTGGACTCTTCATATCATCCGAGGATTCATATTTTCTTTACATCCGTGGACTATTCGCCTCATCTGAGGATTCATAATTTCTCCACATCTGTGGACTATTCGCCTCATCCGAGGGTTCATAATTTCTCCAGATCCGTGGCTATTCCCCTCATCCGAGGGTTTATAATTTCTCCACATCCATGGAATATTCGCCTCATTCGAGGGTTCATAATTTCTCCACATCCATGGAATATTCGCCTCATTCGAGGGTTCATAATTTCTCCACACATCCGTGGACTATTCACCTCATCCGAGGCTTTATAATTTCTCCACATTCGTAGAATATTCAGACTTATATATTATTTAAGATTTATACTTAATTGTGATAAGAACATAACTTCAGAAAGAAATAACACGTTGCTAAATAACCTTAATCTTAAGGATAATATTTTCTGAGGTGTTGTGCATACCATGGTCGATCCAATTTCTTTCCGTCGGAGTTTTTCAGGTAGTAAGTAGCGGGGCCCACCTTCTTTGTGACCCTGAAGGGTCCTTCATATTTGGGTCCTAACTTCCCTTGCTTTATCATAATCTCCTTCATCACGAGCTCTCCTTCTTCAAATTTCCTTAAGTGGACCCTTCGTGCTCGAGCAATTTGCCTCCGATAAGCCGCCATTCGTATAGCTGATGAATGTCTCCTTTCTCAACCAAATCCAATTCCATAGCCCGCAGTTGGTCATTTTCATCTGAGTAATTCAACATCCGAGTGCTTCCTTTTCGGATCTCTGCAGGGAGAACAACCTCACTTCTGTATACAACGCTGAAGGGAGTTTCATTGGTGCCCGTGCGAGGGGTGGTTCGGTAAGACCATAGCACGCTTATAGCTCGCTAAACCACGTCTTATCTAGACCTTCGAGCCATGTTTTTAATCCTTGCAAGATGATTCGATTCGTGACTTCCACTTGACCGTTACTTTGGGGATACATCACCGACGCAAATGCTTGTCTAATTCTCAGCTCTTTGCACCATTCCTTTAACTTATTGCCTACAAAATGCCTCCCGTTGTCGGATATAATTTTCCGAGGAATGCCAAATCGATAAACAATATTTCGCCAAAAGAATCCGATTACATCCTCCTCGGTGATCTTCACACGCAGCCTTGACCCATTTGGTGAAATAATCGATGATCACCAACAAAAACATTTTATGCCCCACACCTTGGGCGATGGCACGACTACGTCCATCCCCCAAATGCCAAATGGACATGAGGCAATTACGGCGTGCATTTCTTCCGCGGGTACTTTTACAAGGTTCGCATGTCTTTGGCATTTCATGCATTTCCTTACTATCCCTAGGGAATGTTTCTTCGTCGCTTGCCAGAAAAAACTGCTAGTAATGCCTTACGAGCTAAGGCCAAAGGCCCAAGATGGCTCCCACATTTTCCTTCATGGATGTCTCGTAGAACTTCATCACCTTCTTCCAGAGAAAGGCACCGGAGTAATGGGCCCAAGTAGGATCTTTTATATAACATTCCCTCAAGTAAGACGAAACTAAGAGCTCTTCCTAAGGTTGCTTTCGCCTCGGCTTGGTTGCGCGACTTACTGCTCCCGACCAATTGCTGACATATGTCATATCTCCAGTCATCGGTTGATAGATCAACGATAGCTTCCCGAGCATCTTCCACCTGAGATATAATCTCTACTAGCACTTCTTCTGGGGAAAGGGGGTCCATTGAACTTGCTTACTTGGCCAGATGATCGGCTTTTCTATTTTAATCTCGAGTAACATGTATTAATATCAACTCGTGAAAACCTTATCTCAGTTCTTCATATGCTTGTGCGTACTCAACATCTTTCCCCCTTCCGCTGCAGAGCTTCCCTCGAGTTGCCGTACCACCAGTTGAGAGTCGAGTAGAGTGTGAGCCGGGTAATCCTCATCTCCGAGCCGCTCTTAATCCTTGGAAGATTGCCTCATATTCGTTATTAGAAGCTTTAAAATCTAACCATATGATAAATTAGTTTCTTCTCCCCACGGGAGGTAATGACGATACCCACACCACTTCCTGCTGGACAAGAAGATCCGTCAACATTCATTTTCCACATTGCCTCCATGTTGTCACTTATTGTTTCCACTATAAAATTGGCTAGGGCCTTTGCCTGGATTATTGTCCTTGGGCAAAATTGTATCACGTATTCGCTAAGCTCTGTGGCCCATTTCACGAATCGTCCCAAGCTATCAGGTCGAGAAATAATCTTCCCTAAAGGACAATTCATCAGAACAATAATAGGGTGGGATAAGAAATATGACATTAGTCTACGAGTGGTTACCACCAAAGCTAGGGTCAGTTTTTCTTGGGCAATATACCGGGTTTTAGCTCCTTTCAGGACATGACTTATGTAATACACATGTTTCTGCTCTTGGGTCTCTTCTTTGACCAGGACGGAACTAACGCTTGTTCAAAGATTGCTGGATATACAAAGAGTTCTACTTTTGATTCGGGTTTGTTTAACGCGAGCAATGCATTCATGTATTTTTTTCAAGTCCTGAAAGGCCTTTTCGCATTCTTCACTCCACTCAAAACTCTTCATCTTCCTTAGATCTTTAAAAAATGGTAGGCTCTTATCTGCGGGTCTGGAAATAAAACGCAATAGGCCAATGATACATCCGGTGAGTTTTTGGACATCATTTATGCTTCGGAAAGACGACATCCTTGAGCTGGCTTCAACTTTTTCAGGGTTAGCTTCGATACCCATTTGGGTCACCATTAACCACCAAGAATTTCCCTGATCGGACACCAAATGTGCATTTGGTCGGGTTAAGCTTAAGTTTATACCTTTGGTAAGTGTCGAATGTTTCTTTCAGGTATACCAGGAAGTTTTCTTGTGTTTTAGATTTGACCAAGATGTCATCCACATTTCGCCCAATATGGTATTGAAAAATCTTGTCCATCAATCGCTAATAAGCGGCTCCATCATTTTTCAATCCAGAAGGCACAACGGTGAAGCAATAGATACCTCATGACGTTACAAAGCTAACATTCTCTTCATCGTTTTGAGTTAACATGATCCAATGGTACCCCTGAAAAGCATCGAAAAAATACAGTAGTTCGTGTCCAGATGTAGAGTCCACCAGTTCATCGATTCTAGGCAGGAGATAGAAATCTTTGGGACAAGCTTTGTTGAGATCCTTGAAATCCATGAACATCTGCCATTTCCCCGTCGTTTTGGGAACCATCACTACATTCGACAGTTATTTCGGGAATTGAACTTCCCGAATATGCCCGACTTTCAATAGTTCATCAACATGTTTATTAACCTCCGCATCCTGTACGGGCCCCGACTGTCTTTATTCTGAGAAACAGGGTGTACTTCGGAGAGATATGTTGAGCTTCTGTTCCATCACAACCATACGGATCCCAACTAGATCCTGTAGACCAAGCGAATGCATCCTGATTCTACTTCAATAATTGTATGAGTCTTTCTTTTAATCTGTCTTCCATTCCACGAGCAATTCGTAGTTTACCCTCGGGCATTTTTATCAGGACTTCCTTCACACCGTCGTTTCTGATTTCTTCAATCGCTTCGTTTATGGTTTATATTGACCTTCTTCCTCTTTCGTTAGGGCTATCGTATCTTCTCCTTTGATTCCACTCTAACTTCCTCAACGTAGCACTTCCGGGCTATTTTACGGTCCTCCAATGCATCTCCTACAGATTCTCTCAGACTAAAAGTGTTCCCCTCTCGTTGTCCACGAGGTGGACTTGACCCAACAGTCACCATGAAATTATAACGAACTTCCCACCAACGGCGCCAAATGAATCGTCCGGAAAAATCCAAAGGGTACTTTACTATGAGAAATTGGTGGACGAGTCCTTCCTCTAAATATGTGAAGGGGACTAAAGGGTCACTAGGGACTTTCTTCTCCTTCGGGTATTTTTTAATCGAGAAGTCCTTATGAAGATTGTAAATATATGTTCTCTTTTTTCCTTTCTTACCTGTCCTTCTCAACTATCTCTTGCTTCTATTTATTGCCCCCTTCCCCGGAATCGAAACCGTTTCGTCTTTAAATGTCCGCTCCTGCCTTTAAAGACAACATACTCTACTTCTAGTCTCTCATCACTCCGACATAAATGACCTCTTCAATATTCTTTCGTGGGGTGTCATAATAGGCCTGTAACATATGCCATACAGGCTTTAGGACCGTTGTTGTCATGCCCTTAGTATTCGAGCAGCTTGAGCCAGGGGTATATGAATCTGAAAAATTGTATTTTTTCAAATGTTTTACTCACACCTTCATTTTTGGAGTGTTTGTCTCATGATTTGGGAGTTTTTCACATTAATTCTTTGTGTTATTTTTTTCTATTAAGATATTTCAAGACCAAATTCAGGCGGAAATTTTAGAGTGGCTAAAATTCTCAACGGGTAGTATCACAGCTAAGAAAGTCTAGTTGTGTTCTAAGTATGCTCTGGCTTGCAGCGTTATATGTATTCAACATCAAAAAAGTATAAGGAGATTGTTTGTGTGTTGGAACTATTGTTTGGTGGAGTTTCGCGGAGGAGCTTTGGATAGTCTTGTTGTTATTTGAGTTTCTACAAAGCTCTAGTTCACTGATCCATAAAAAAGACCAAAGTTTTGAAATTCGCAAGGTGTGATGTAGAGCAGTTTGACAAAAAAAAAAAAACAATTTACGCTTGAGTGCAAATCATGCTATATTGATTCAACAAGGTTATACAAAGCATTAAAGGGTTAGAAAATTACCAAAAGCAGTGCTACCAACAATACCTATGAAACAACAACATAGAAAAATCTAGAATGAGTTATTAAGCTTGGACGGGACTGTATTTGAGAACAGAAAGTGTGATGCAACTTTATTTGGCTAAGAATATCCGTGCAAATGTGCATGGTGTTGGGGATCGGCCGGAGGATTCCCGGAATCCGTGTTCCCTGGGAAAGTACGGAATTTAAAAATTTTCCAGTGGCCCCGTTTCCCTAGGATCGTTCGGATGTTCACAAACAAATATAACGTAACAACCATAAACCGCAAAGAGAAAATTTTCAGCCATGATACCGAGCTACTAGACGATGACTAGCTTTTCTCCAATCCCGTCTCGAAGATCCGCGCATGGTAGTATGGTGGTGATGGCAAGAGGTATCACGCCGACCCCACGATTGACGAAACTCCCTTGGATTGCTAGAGAAGAATCAGACAAGAGAGAGATTGCTCCGAGCAAATTGCGTTATTCGAAAATCTCTTTTTAAGAGCATATTGAGCTCGAAAATCTTATCCTATAGATGTAATTTTCGTCCTCCCATTATATAGGGTAAGTGATGGAGATATTTTCTCCCAAAACGGTAGAGATATAATCTCTTAGTTGGTTGAGATCGTATCTCTCAATTTAAAATCAAATCTTCTAAATATTTGACTTACTTAAATCTTTTCCAAAAGATAAAAATATTATTTTGAAAATCATATCTTTATATAAAATATAAATTTCGAAACATATAATATCAAATATTATTAATTTCGAAAATTACATAAAGACAAATACCCAATATGCCCCCTTAAGTAAATCATGGCACAATTTCAATTTTGCCCCCACAATATTTAAACTTATTATCAAATAATAAAATAAATATTCTAGAGCTTATATAATTAATTTCGACGAAGCCCAAATTAATTTATTATTTCGGGTTTAACCGAAATTGACCTCTAAGTCCAATCTCCCTTTTGATTGACACAACCTTTGTGATCATTTTTAAGCCCAACCCTCTTGGTTCGTCACAATCGGCGTTGGGAGGAATCCAAGGGTTTGGTAAGCGCCTAGCCAATCTTGTGGAACCAAACTGCTTTAAATTCACGAACGGACTATAGATTATCGCATCTGCATATAAACCCTTCATTGATGTCTCGGTAGGTGAGAGTCATGCCTTGTCAAACTCACTAAACACGACCTTATAATATGTGACAGGCGAAATTACCAAGCTACCCATGAGTTAGTTTAATGCTTTGCCCAAGACTTTGTAATTTCCCGTCCCCAATATTTTCACAGGACATATGCCTCGATTTACTCAAGGCCGTGAATCTCGGCCGTTCAAGCCGACAATCGCTCTCCGTTGTCAAGACCGTGAATCCCGCTCGGCTGTTTAAGCCGGCAGTCGCTCTCCGTTGTCAAGACCGCATTTTGCTGCCGACCCATGCACTTGGCAAATCGGGCCTAGCAAACTAATTACCAGACAAGACCCAGAAGCCAACTCCGCGTTGACCCCTTCGGTCTAAGGTTCACACAACCTACTATAGTCAGTCGATCGATCAATTGACTTTCCAAGCATGCGATCGATCAAGACTACGAGTCAGCGTCCAAATACAGACAACCCCTGATTCATCTTGTATCAATGTCACGAGCTCCCACTTCCCAAGTGAATGAATGACTCAGTCACTTAGGGTCGACAAACAAGTCGTACCTATCGATCTGGCACCCTATCGGAGATTTAGACTTGTGGACTAATTCAATACTGGAGGTTAATAGTCCATCGGTGTCCCCTCATTGCCTAGCAGAATCGATGACAAACTTCCACAGTGTTTGGATTTTATTTATTTATCTTCTTATAGAATGCCTCATAGACACATTTGGTCACTTCTATATTCTAATGAAGAGATGAAACTGATTAAGGTGAATCTATTTTTTGGAAGGCACCAGTAAACTCCTTGCATATTAGAGAATGCTAGATATGGTGAACAAACAATTCATTAGAAGATCAAGCTTTGTTAATTGGTGATGAAAAGAGACGAAACATAACGAGGAAGCAAGCTTGATTTGCTGGACGTGGACAATTTAAGCACATTAAAAGAAGTTTTTAGAAAAGTGAGCATGTTCGCAAAGAGTTTCAGGTCAGTTAATGGAGATATACGCAACTCTCCCTCTCTCTCCCTCTCTCTCTCTCAAGGGAAGATCTATATTAAGTAAAGACAATGATGTGATTGTGACAAGTCGGTAAGCTATCAGGGGAAGTAACATATTACTATTTGTAGCTGAAAAGTTTGTGCACTAACATTGATTTTAGCAATTTAAATTCAGCTTGAGCCGAAGAAGTGCTTAGATATAATTTTGAGCAGATATGCTTTTGGATAAGTTAGGATTTTACTAGTAATTATACCCCGTAATAGCGTATTATTGGTTGTCATTAATCTGAATATCATTAAAAATCTTACGTTTGTGTGCTATTTCTCATTTGATAAATACATAGGGCAAAATCATTCTTATTTTACTCTTTTTGTGCCCTTTTGAAATTTTACCAACTTTTGGTGCAAGTGTGTAATTTTTTGGGTTTTGGAAATTAAGAACTCCTAAGCAGCGAAAGTGGAAGAAGATTTGCTAGAGAAAAAATCAGAATAGAGAATCGAATTTCAAAGTAAAAGAGATTTGCTTGCTCAAGAAGCAGCCGCGTGAGAATTATTATATAAGAAGAAGAGATACGTACGAGAAAGATGGAACAATACCACAAGCAAGTACCTCCATCCCTAGCGAACACGTTGAATCTATCTTCTGTAGCCGAGAAAAAAAAAAGAAGCGAAGCAATCACCAGTCGGACTTGCGCCAAGCACGTTAGCGCTATACCTCACGGTTGTTCACAATCACGCTACTCTTTCTGTCCTTTGAAGCTCTCGACTGCAGCCTTCGGAACACCCACCTCTCGTTGGGGCAGAGAAATATGACGAGAGATCATGAGGGACACGTCGTTATCCGTTCATCGTGATAAGCGAATTTTTATTTTGTTTGTCATTTTCTCTACGATGTCTACGCTGAATATTTTGTCTTTGTCGTTTATAAATATGCTAGCGTAATCTCTTTTGTAATTAAGGTCATATTAGGCCGATGAATTGGAATTAATCTTATTCCTATTTTATCTAATCGTATTAGTTGAGTTACGTATTTCTTGTTTGTGTTTAATGCTTGCGCATGCTTGATGACAATATGCTTATTTTTTATTGGCTTATGAGACTGTATACCTGATTAGACCGGTCAGAACAAAAAACAAGAAATATCACGACGTCTGACTAGATATGGAATTTAATTCCGTATGTGAGGTTTTCGAGATCTTAGGGGCTGAAAATGTCTCAACTCAGGAAAATTCAGAAAGTCGAATGCGTGCAGCGTAACTATATTCATATAGCAATATAATAATTGATCGTTTCACTCTCGCATATGGTTGCTAGACACGTGAATAACGGGTAACACCTACATTAGAAATTTCTACCTTAACTAGATTGGTGTTGATTACGTAAAGTCGATTGCATGAAGACGTATGATTAATCTGTGCCGATTATGTCGTTTAATCACGTTTGTCGTTATTTGATTCTCGCTATCTTCTGTTTTAATCATTATTTGCGTTTTTTTATCTCTTTTATCAAATCATTACAAAATCATAAAAATTTATTTTTAATCTAAATTAGAATTGGGAAGAAAATTTTAAGATTAGTCGAGTTGTACCGTGGATTCCACACTCGGACTTCGTCCGTTTTACTACTTGCATGACCTGATACATTTTCTAGTATTTAAGCGTGTCAATTTTTTTGCACCGTTGACGGGGCAACGCTATTATTAGTTTTAGGATTTATTCTGAGTTTTAGTTTAGATATTTTATTTTTCGTTTATTATAATTTATTATTATTTTATATATTTTCACTTTCGGATTCACTTACATATATTCATCGTCTTTCACAGAAAATTCCGTTGGTGCATGACACGAAGCTTGACTACAAAACCATTGTTGTTGCTTTAGAAAATTCCGTTGTTGTTGTTTACACAAAGCAACAACAACGGAATTTTCTGCCGCTATCATTGTTGTTTATTAGAAAATTTACTTGTCCAAAAACGCTATCATTTGTTGGAGAAATCGAAGCTACGTGCCGAAGCAACAACCGACACCGTAGACGAATGATGGAGAATCAAGAATCACGAGGAGCAAAATAATTTTGATATTGCTGCTCCACGATCCACTTTACTGAGCCGAGCATTTCCGAGAATTTGATGACAATGACCCAATCGTCATTCTTGCAAGAGCACATAAAAATTTTAGATCAAATCGGCTACTATACAGATGGTTACTGGTGCACTACAATTCCTTGGGATGACAAACAAGGATGTAACTTCGCATATTTTAAAATGTACTCAAATTTGCAGAACTATAAAGTATCCAGGAGCCTCTCTGGAAGCAATATAGTTAATGTTCTTTCCTTCGTATATTCTTTACTTCCACACGCGTCTATGACTACTTGGGAGCAAATGACGGAAGTATTTTTGGACAAGTATTAACCGTTATAAAAAACTAGCAAAATAAGAGTTGAACTCGTCAACTACAATCAAGGAGGAGAGGCATTCAGCGATGCATGGAATAGATACAAGAGCCTCCTTAAACATTGCCCGAACCACAACATCTCATTGATCGACCAGATGTTGTCGTTCTTTTTAGGCCCGATCACACAAAGTATGCATATCGTTGACGGAGGATGACGGCGGAGCCTCATGGATTTAGGAGATACTGATGTACTCGCAGCCATCGGGAGTGTTGCAGCCTATCTTGCGAGATACACCGTACAAGATTTAGACCGACGGACGGTTGGCGTGCATGAGATAAATATTACGATAGAGACACACTGGAGACCATACATCGGAGGCTCGACGAGATGCAAGGTAAGGATTGAGAGACGGTTAACCACATCAGAACAGATAGAGAAAGGTGTACTCTGACACCTACGATCCGAGGTGGAGAGATCATCCTAATATGTCATACGAAAACTCGCACTATTTGAAACCTCCAGAAGAAAAAAACCAACAAGAACAACTCATATATCAGAGGCCTTCGGGATTTCTGACCCAACAGAGTGGACAACTACCAAAACAAAAAGCCGATTAGGAGATCCCACTCGAGAAGAAGGCCGCAATACAAAGGTTCCCAGAATCGTCAAACAAAAGACCAAATTCAAAAGTTAGAAAGTAAAGTAGACAATTTGAACAATTTGATACAAATCTAGTCACTACAATTGAACAACTAGCAACTTCACTATTTGAATGTCAAAGGGGCATACTTCCAAGCAATACCGAGAAGAATCCTAGAGAGTACGCAAAGGCCATTCAACTGAGGAATGGAAAAGTACTCGAGTCAGCTCTGGAGACTAAGAAGGCGAACGGCGAGATCGAGACGAAAGAGATCCATAGTTCATCCACGATCATGGACAGTGATGTTCACGGCCGCGGACAAGGACAACACACATCAGTTTCTCTTTCTGGAGAAAGAAGGCCGAGCCACTAACATCGATAAAGATCTGAACACCATTTCCTACGCACTACGAAGGGGAAAACCTGATAAGTAATTTGAGCGCTTTATAAATATTTTTATGAAGCGAGATTAATATTCCAATTGTTGAAGCTCTTTTGCAGATCCCGAAGTACGTAAAATTCATGAAGGAGCTATTGTCGAATCGGAACAAGTTAGAAGAACATGGTACGATACCCCTCAACGAAGAATGTGCGGTCGTACTACAAAGAAAGCTACCACCAAAGATCAAAGAATAGTGGGATTTTTTCTATCCCTTGCTCTATAGGCTCACTTTGATTTACTAATGTGCTATTTTATTTAGGTGCAAGTATTAATTTGTTACCTTTTCTCTTCTCTAGAAGTTAGGAATTGGAGAGCCGAAACCCTCATCGACGATTCTTCAGCTAATGGATAGATCTATCACATACCCACGAGGAATGATCAAGGATGTATTGGTGAATGTAGGAGAACACTACTTTTTGGCGGATTTTGTAGTACTAGACATGGAGGAGGATATTGATATGTCGTTGATACTTGGGAGGCCATTCCTAAATAAGGTAATAGATCTTATTGACGTCGGTAATGGTACACTCATCCTACAAATAGGCGATGAGAAAGTAGAATTTGATGTGTGTAGAGCGATGAGCACCCCATTGATGATAAATCATGTTTCTTTAACGATAGTATTGATTCATGCCCTTTTGAGTATTTTAAGATTCTCAGGAACAAGAATGAGTTAAAAGCATGCTTGACAGGAGGGTTAGTTAAATAAAGAAGAATTGGAGTATGTCATGGCATGTATAGAGGGGAATCCACCTCTCCGAAAGTCGGTTAAACCAAGAGTTGAGCCACTCGATCGATTATTGGGATCCCAATCATGACATTTATCGAAGAACCTCCGACTTCGGATGTAAAACCTTTACCGAGTCATTTTAAGTATGTCTTGGTAATTCTGATACTTTACACTTGATTATTTCTTCTTCATTGACAAGACTTATGGAAGAAAGACTATTCAGAGTGTTGAGGGACATAAGAGAGTGTTTGCTTGTAAAGTGGCCGATATTAAAGGAATAAGCCCATCGGTATGCATTCACAAGATTTTGATGGAAGACTCGTACAAGCCTGTCGTACAACCATAAAGGGGCTTGAACCCAACGATGTAAGAAGTGGTGAAGAAGGAGATAATCAAGATTTTGGACGCAACGATTATTTTTTCGATCTATAATAGCGTGTGGGTTACTCCAACACAGATTGTTCCTAAAAGAGAGGTATGACTGTGATTACTAATGCTTCTAATGAGTTGATTCCGACTAGGACAGTTACGGGGTAACATGTATGCATTGATAATAGGAAGTTGAATGACGCCACTCGAAAATATTATTTCCCTCTCCCTTTTATCGATCAAATGTTAGAAAGACTAGTTGGGCATAAATTCTATTGTTTTTTATATAGCTACTCAGGTAATAATTAGATTACTATAGCACCTAAGGTTTAGAAGACTACCTTTACTTGTCCTTATGGTACCTTTGCTTATGACGTATGTCATGTGGATTATGTAATGTTCCAGCTACTTTTCAGAGATGCATGTTAGCTATTTTTCATGATGTGGTAGAACAATTTATGGAAATATGTTTGGATGGTTTTTCTATTTTTGGCTCTTCCTTGGACATATGCCTCGATAACTTAGCTTTTGTGCTCATGCGTTGCGAACAACTAACCTTGTCTTAAATTGGGAGAAGTGTCATTTTACGGTACATGATGGCATAGTTCTCAGTCATAAAGTATCAAACAAGGGAACCGAGTTCGATCGAGCCAAGATTGATGCAATTGAACAATTACCACCGCCCACTTCGGTAAAGGGAATTCAAAGTTTTTTAGGACATGCAGAACCCTATCGACGCTTCATCAATGACTTTTTGAAAATAACCAAGCTTTATCTAATTTGCTTGTTAAAGATGTTGTTTTTGACTTCACTGATGAGTGCTTGCAGACTTTTCAAACCCTTAAGGAGAAACTCACCATTGTGCCTGTGATGGTTGCACCGGATAGCCATTCATATTGATGTGCGATGCAGTGATGATATAGTTGGTGTTGTTTGGGACAGCGCACGGACAAGATATTTTAGACGATATATTACGCTAGCAAAACTCTCGATGATGCATAGAGGAACCATGATACCACCGGGAAAGAGTTACTAGCTTTGGTATTTGCGGAAGACAAATTTTGCTCTTATCTTGTGTTGAATAAGGTCATCGTATATACCAAACCTATTGTCCTTTAGATACTATTTGCTAAGAAAGATGTCAAGCCTAGGTTATCGTTGGATTTTACTTCTTCAAGAATATGATTTAGATATACGTGATAAGAAAGTTGTTGAAAATGTGATAACTGATCATTTATCTAGGTTAGACACCTCGCAAAGGGGTGACCTATTGATGAGTGCTTTCCAAATGAAAAGTATTATGCTTACTAGATACGTCTTTACCTTGGTCGCGGATTTTGCGAGTTATGTTTCTACAGGTGATATTCATGCAGGTTTGAGCTTTCATCAGAAAAAAGAAGTTTCTTTCGAATGCTAAGTATTACTTGTGGGACGATCCACTATTGTTCAAAATCTGCTTCGATCAGGTAATCTGGCGGTGCATTCCAGTCGAAGAGGTAAATTATGTCCTAACACATTGTCATACCGATTTGACGGGTGGACACCACAGGCCTACGAGAACCGCTTTTAAAGTACTTCAATCATGTTTATTCTGGCCTACTTTATTTTAAGATATTCATGCTTATGTGTCTTCATGTGATCGTTGTCAGAGCACTAGTAATATCTCTGGAAAGCGTGAAATGTCTCTGAATTGTGTTAGAAGTTGAGCTATTTGATATGGGGTACAGATTTCATGGGATCTTTTCCCACTTCGTGCTCTTATAAGTATATTTTAGTTGTAGTTTATTATGTGTCTATGTGGGTGCAGGCCAAAGCATGTAGTACTAACGATGCACGTGTTGTTATTCGATTTCTTAAAAAGCATATCTTTACTCGTTTTGGTACACCTCGTGCGATAATTAGTGATAGTGATACTCATTTTGGCAATCAGTGATTTACTAATCTATTGTCCAATTATGGTATTAAGCATTATGTGTTTACCCCATACCATCCTCAAACCAGCGGGCAAGTAGAAGTGTCGAATAAGGAGCATAAGCAGATTTTAGAAAAGACTTTGAATGCTTCTAGTGGTCCTTAAAGTTAGATGACGCACTATGGGCATTTCGCACTACATTTAAAACTCATACAGGAACTTCACCTTTTAGACTAGTTTATCGAAAACATGTCATCTACCCGTTGAGTTAGAACATCTTGCATGTTGGGCTATTAGAAAGATTAGCTTTGATTATCTAGTAGTAGGTAAAAATAGGTTGCTCCATCTAAATGAAATGGAACAAATTCGATATCACGCGTATGAAAATGCGAAGTTGTACACAGAGCGAACGAAGAGATGGCATGAAAAGAGGATCGTTAAAAGGGATTTCAAAGTTGAAGATCAAGTGCCAATCTACAATTCACGTCTCCGATGATTCCCCCGAAAGCTTTAGAGTATGTGGTGTGGACCCTATGTAGTGGAAAATGTGTTTCCATCTTGACTTGTGCAAGCCCTTATTAACGGGAAGGATTGCATATGTTCAATGGACAACACTTGAAGCTATACGGCGAGGGAGAAATTGGGGGAAGAACCTTGGTTAATCTCGTGGAGGCCATTAATTCTAACATTTTTGCTTCTAGTTGTGCTGTGTCAGAGACACATCGTCTGCGAGCTGAAGGACCTCCATAACAACGATGCAAGCCTAGCTACCGATCCTCCTTGATCGGTTTGAGAGTCGAGCTAACGACTATAAAAACAACGCTTCTTGGGAGGCAACCCAAGTCCTATCGATGCATATATTTCGTATTTCAGTCTTATCTTTATTACATATTAAATATTATCTAATAGCTAAAATTCCTTATCACGGTGTTGTCTAGTCATGTTTTCTCGCAGGCTCTTAACTAGTTTGGGGATGGTCCATTCACGAAGGTAGCTCGTTACTCTGGAGCAACTAAGTCTTCTAATGTCCCACCCTATATCGATCGAAGCATTCTTCAGGGCAGTGTCACCTAAACTCTTTCTTTGCTTTAATGTTTTACACATTGAAGACACTGTGTTAATCAGCTTGGGGTGACACATGCTAGATTTCATATGCTTATGTGCCTAGGTATCGATGTTCTCGAATTTCTGAGTGGTTTATACTAATGAAAGTTTTGATTCGAACGTCATTGGTAAAATCTCATGTCGATGATTGAATATTTTTAAATTTTTGCTTGTGTTGTGATAAGATTCGATGAAGTGAATGTGGAAGTCTTGCATGTTTCGTATTTTGATACTAGCATGATTATCTTGTTACATAGACTGCTCTAAAAAAATAATGTGTATCACGAGACACAAATCTAGCTATATGTGTAAGTTCGAGTCGATACCGAATTTCTTCAGCAACTCGTTACTTGCTCAATGTGCTTTTAATGAATGTCGCACAGGGACTGAATATTTTTGAACTTTCTCTTTTATGCATGTCGACATTACTTTGTGGATTTTTGTGTGCAAAAATGAGAAGTGCACATGGGATTGAGTCACTGGCCAAAACATCAATGTACTTTGCTTGTTTACAACTTAGTGAACCACTTTGAGCCTTATTTGACTTATTTATTGACGTGGAGCCTACATATTACGCCATGTAGCCTCAAGTTAGCCTATACAACTTGTTATCAACATGTTACTTCACTGATGCTTGGTTGGACATGAGCGAAATAATGTTATGTCGGTGCAAATTGGCTAAAAATAATTACTATAAACTCCTCATTAGATAATCTATCGTCCTTAAAAAGGGATAAAAAAGAGGAGCATAGCACCGCTAAAAAAAAATTGCTAAGAACCATTCATGTGATAATCTCATTTCAGAAACGAAAAACCAAGAGAAGAAGCGCTTAGTAAAAAAAAAACACAGAGAGAAAAAATGAATAAGCACCGACGTGAGTAAAGCGACAAGGATCAGAAGCGTAATTCAGTTATTAACATGTTTGATTATTTTAACTCACTTATCCTATATGACATATCTTTTTGACCCAAGCCCCACTACAATCGTTGAGATATATAAGTAATTATGATGAGATATATTTGCAAACCTAGAGTAGTATTTTTTATGTTGTGAGTTGAACGCTTTTATACATATCCCGTAAACACTTTGAGTGACTTGAGCGGTCGATGTAAGAGTTGTTGAGTGATGCGCGTTAGAATTTTAGGAATGTCTTGTATGTTAAGATGTGATTGCTAAATATCACTTCATGTTTCGTGATTCGCTGAATAATTCATTAGTTGATGACGATCTCGACATATTATGCTTTTACATTTTTGAGAGAACACAGGAGTAATTCATACGAATTGATGATGTTGTAAAATCCTAACATGATCTAGTTTTATTCCGCTTTTATGATCGGAGAGGATTAAAGCTAGTTTGGGGGTTGTTGATAAGTTAGGATTTTACTAGTAATTATACCCCGTATAAACGTATTATTTGTTGTTATTTATCTGGATATAATTGAAAATCTTACGTTTGTGTGCTATTTCTCATTTTTCAAATATATGGGCAAAATTATTCTTATTTTAATCTTTTCAGGTCCTTTTGCAATTTTAGAAACTTTTGGGATAGTATGTGTAACTTTTTAGGTTTAGGAAATTAAGAACGCATAAGCAACAAAAAGTGGAGGAAGATTTGCTAGAGAAAAAATCGGAACATAGATTCAAATTTCAAAGGATAAGAGATTTTGTTGCTCAGGAATCAGTCACGTGAGAATTATTACATAAGCAGAGGAGATACGGCTGAGAGGGATCGAACAATACCATAAGCAAGCACCTCGACCCAAGCACACACTTTGAAGCGATCTTTTGCAGCCGAGGAGAAAACAAGAAGCAAAGCAGGCACCTCTCGGACTTGCGCCAAGCACGTCGGCACTATACCTCACGAACGTTCACAACCACGAAGCTCTTTCTGTTGTTTGAAGCACTCGACCGCAGCCTTCGGAGCACCCACCTCTCTTTCGGAAAGCGAAACACGACGAGAAACCACGAGGGACACGGCGTGATCCGTTCATCGTGATAAGCAAAGTTTTATATTGTTCTTAATTTTCTCTACGATGTCTACGTTGAATATTTTGTGTTTATCGTTTATAAATATGCTAGCGTAATCTCTTTTGTGATTGAAGCCATATTAGGCCGTATATGAATCCGTATCAATGTTTTTCGAATCTTATCTAATCGTATGAGATGAGTCACGTATTTCTTGTTTGCGTTTAATGCTTGCGCATGCTTGATCACCATATGCTTGATTTTTTATTGGTTAGTGAGACCGTGTGTAAGTGATTAGACCGATTAGAACAATATAAAAGGAATACCACAACGTAAAACCGACCAGAGATGGAATTCTATTACGTATGTGTAGTTTTCGAGATCTTAGGCACCGAAAGCGTCTAAAGTCGGAGAAATTCATAAATCTGAATGCGCGCGGAGTAACTACAGTCATATAGTAATATAGTTGATTGGTTCACTCTCGCATAGGGTTGCTAGACACGTGAATAACGGGTAGCACGTACATTAGAAATCTCTACGTTACCTATATTTATATTGATTAGGTAAGTAGATTGCATGAAGACGTAGGCTTAATCTGTGCCGATTATGTGTTTTAATACGTTTGTCGTTATTTGATTCTTGCTATCTTTATTTTATTTGTTTTAATCATTCTTTGCATTTTTCTCACTTTCATTAAATCATTAAAAAATTCATAAAAATATCTTTTTAATCTAAATTAGAATTTGGAAAAAATATTAAGATTAATCGAGTTGTCCTTGTGGATTCAATACACTTGCTAGTATTTCAGCGTGTCACTTTTAGGGTGGAATTGTAGAGTCAGCTCGCAAAAGCTCAACTTGAACTCCTGATACTCGAGCTCGAGCTCATTATTGTTGAGCTTGAGCTCGAGCTCACTCGTGGATGCTCCAAAGCTCGCGAGCTTGTTTTATCAATTTTTTATAACTTTTTAAAAGTTTTTTAATAAAAAGCTCGAGCTCAAGCTTCACATGTATCCAAACGGGTCATTATTATTTTTTAAGAAACGATAAATGGTGTAACAAAAATTCATATGATAATTTAAAATCAATAAAAAGTATGATATTTTACTATTTTATTCTGAAATACTTTCGTTTTAAAATATATCTAATTAAATTTAAAAGAAATATAAATTTACCTATTAAACAAGTTTCAAGTCACATGGGTGAGATTTCGGAAGACTCATTTAAAAATTGCATAGGCTCGATAAGGGCTCGACGAGCCACGAGCCCATATCTGATAGGGTCGAAGCTCGACTCTATTGTTAACGAGCCAGCTCGAGCTCAATTCTGACCGAACTCGAATCAAGGTTTGACCGAGCTGCTCGCTAGCGGCTCGACTCGTTTGAGCCCACAATTGAGATATGTTATATCTGGTTATTAACGAGCAGCTCCCCGTTCCGATAATACTTTGATGCTCGAGCTTTTTATTACAAAAATTTAAAAAGTTAAAAAAATAATAAAAATAAAATAAAACAAGCTCGCTAGCTTTGGAGCACCCACGAGTGAGCTCGAGCTCAAGCTCGATAATAATGAGCTGGAGCTTGAGTATGAGGAGTTCAAGCCGAGCTTCTGCGAGCCGGCTCTGCTGATCTTCCACCCTTTATTATTATTATTATTATTATTATTATTATTATTATTATTATTATTATTATTATTATTATTATTATTATTATTATTATTATTATTATTATTGTTATTATTTATTATTAGTATTATTATTATTACTACTATTATTATTGTTGTAATTGTTGTTATTATCTTATTATAATCCTTAAATTTGGATGAAATCGAAATTGAAATCTATGCAATTCCCTAATAGATTATTTGGAAAAAATTCGGATTTTAAAAATCGCCCCACCGCCTGCACCACACGGCATTACTAAATTAATCACATAAGCCACGAATATGGCTTTTTTAACAAAATAAATCGAAAAAAAATATTAATTTTCAAAATAGGGCGTGTTCGGCACCTATTACTAAAATAGAGTCATTTGCGGATATTAGCCGCGACGTCGCACCCATTAAATGCGACGCCCTACTTTGGCCCGTTTAAGCGTTTAAACGGGAAAATAACTCATTTGGGCCCGTCGTCGCGTTTAATAAACGCGGCTACGCGTCCATTGGGCGCGATGATGTGACAACTCGATCACGCGCTCTCTGTAATTTTCTTTTTCTTTTTGCAGAACTGATGTGGACGTTCACGCGTTTTGCAGAAGAATCGTCGCGTCCAATAGATGCGGCGTCGCTATTATTAAATGCGACGATTTTCCCTATATAAAGTACTATAATTCCATATACATTGATATGTAAAAAAACATCTTGAAGTATTTAAATTTCTTTTCAAATTATGACATCCCGTAAAATTCAAGTATCTATCTACTACGGTGGCGAAATCATTACTGAATCAAACTCCATTCGTTACAGCATCCCACCCATTTCTCTTAGACGAATTCGTCGTGACACTAGCTTTGCTCAATTTCTGGACATGCTATATGAGGTTATTCGCCTCGACAACAATTTTTCCTCCTTAACCGTTCATGTTAAGAATGAATACTATCAGCATTCTCGACTCTATCAGAGGCTCTTTCAAATTTCAAACGACGCGGAACTATCGTACTTATTGGATGCTGATGCGGAACTTAATTTAATTGAAGTGTTTGTCGAGGCCAGCGAGAATGATCATCCCGACCGTAATGAAGACACACCCGACGTGTTCACCAACATCACATCCAGCCACGCGTTCCCTGATATCACGACAGTACTCAAGGAATGAGTGACTTTTCACTCCACCCTCCTCATATAGACATTCCTTCGAGCAGTCGTGATGTTCCTAATATGTCGAATGTGTCACTACCTGAGCCTGTGCCCGAAGACTTGCAAAATAGTGACGCTAGCGACTCTGAAGCTGATGACGTTGGTGGTGCACTGGATGATTTTCCGGATCCCGCAGATGATAACGACGATAGCGACGATGATGGAAACAATGATAGTCCCGAGAATGACATTCCATTGCCGGCGGAAGATGCTCGTGCGTCTTACCAACCCGTGCCTTTTTATTCAACATATCAAATGGCGCCTCCAGAAGCCAACGAGGGCGACTGTGATTTTACAGTAGGGACAATCCCAGGTTCAAAGTTGGTATGACATTTAGTACCAAAGCTCACTTACAAGAAGCTGTTGGCGATTATTCTTACAAGGTGACTAGACGTGAGTTTCACGTCTCAGAAAGTAACAAAACCGTATGGGGCGTGAAATGCAACCATAGCAATGACTGTCACTGGAGGTTACGAGCATGCTTCAAACCGAAAAAATGTTATTGGAAGATTACGATATATGGGGGGCCACACATGCTACATGAACGAGTTGACGAGAACACACCGCAACATTTCGCGAAACACAATTGCGAGAATGTTGATTGGAAAAATGAAGAACGTAAAGCAGCTGGTGAAGGACAATACCGGGTACGACATCTCATACATTCAAGCATGGCATGGCCTCAAAAGGGCGAAAGAAAATGGTTACGGTACCTGGGAAACTTCAGTCCAACAACTTCCTATCTTCATGAAAGCTTTGAAACGTTACAACCCCGACACGGTAGTCAAGTGGTTGAATCTTCCAGTCCAACAACTTCCTATCTTCATGAAAGCTTTGAAACGTTACAACCCCAACACGGTAGTCAAGTGGTTGAATCTTCCAACTGAAGCCCCGGTTTGTGAAATTGGGGTATGTTTTTCTGGGCTTTCAAACCTTGTATTGATGGGTTTAGGCATTGTCGTAGAGTTGTATGCGTTGACAGTACACACTTATACTCCAAATACGAGCATAAAATGTTAATTGCATCTGGGCTCGATGCAAATCAAATATTCCCCCCTTGCTTTTGCCATTGTTTCAACGGAAAGCAGACATTCTTGGCGTTGGTTCCTGAACTTACTTAACATCCACTGTTGGATGAACAAGGTGTATGCCTCATTTCTGATCGTCATCGAGGTACTTTTATTTTCCTACATACATTCTTGTATTAATTTGACACCCTTTTAATCGATTGATCGTAATTTGTTATAGGAATATTGGCTGCGGTAAGCGAATTAGCAGCGTTTAGGCAGCCGAATGGTGTACACCGGTTTTGTCTACGCCATGTCGTATCAAACTTCAACACTGAATTCAAGAACAATGACCTAAAACAGTTATGCCATAGAGCTGGAATGGCCCACACGTTGGAGAACTTCAATCGCATTATGGAACACATTAAAGTTCTCAATAAACCGGTCTGGAAGTGGTTAGATAAGATTGACAAAGAGCAGTGGACGTTTGCTTACGATGGTGGATTCCGATGCGGGTTGATGACCACTAATAACTCCGAGGCCCTTAACGGAGTTTTCAAAGGGGCGAGGTGTTTGCCTCCGAAAGCAATAGTGGACTTTAGCTTTCATCGATGCGTTGAATACTTTTGCAATCGATTTACGGAGTGCTCTGCAGCGATGGCTAACACCGAAAGCGATTGGTCTCCGTATGTGTGGAATAAGTTCAACGACTGGACAAGTCGTTCTTGGAGTCACGTCGTCTTTAATTTTGACCCACGTTTGCAAACAGCTGAAGTTTATACTTCGGCCGTGAATCAAGGAAGCACGTGGTAAACATCTTAGGAAAGACGTGCACTGCGGAAAATGGGACACGTATTTCATCCATGTTCTCATGCCCAAACAGCTTGCCGTATGTGGGGAGTTCATAGCATGCATCATATTGCTCCTTTCTATAACAAACAAGCGTACCGTAAAACATACGAGGGGTTTTTTTTCATCCTCTACATGACGAATGTTATTGGGAGCCTGCTGAATTCTCTCTTATACATAACGACACTCTGCGTACCCCGGGGAGAATCCGTACAACTCGTATACAGAACGAAATGGATCGTGGTGGTTCAAGGCGGAGACAAGGTCGAAGAGGCGGAGGCAGTGGTCAACGTTGATTTATTCTAATATTTAAATAGTTTTAGTATTCATATGTTGTACTAAATCTTTAAGTAAATTATTACAATTAGTTGCAAACACGCATGACAAAGGTACATAGTTTTAGATTCATATGTACTAAATCTTTAAGTAAATTTTCTCCAACCCTTCGGGGGTGGGTCAACGAAGTCATCGTCACTATTATCTTCTTCAACTCTGGAACTCGACATTGCATGATGTTTGCCTTTGTTGTGCGTCTTTCTATACATACCTTTTTGCTTTCCTTTCGGAGGTGGGTTTACGAAGTCATCATCGCCTTAGTTTTTGCCAGCGTTGCCGATCTTACTCGACATATTGTATCGGTTTCCTTTCGGTGGCGGATCGACGAAGTCGTCGTCACCCGTATCGTCTTTGACTCTCGAACTCGAGCTGACATGTTTCACCGACTGTCTTTTGGATGATTCTTCTGTCTGAGTATGAACTATTTGGACATTCGTTGTTAGGAATTGCAAGCACGTCAATGTCTGGAACAATGTCTGGGTTGATATAGCTAGCGAAAATTCTATACAGATAATTCATGTGGCTCGGGCTCATAGAAATAAATTGTTGAAAAGAGGAGCCTCCTGCAAGAATATGACAAATTGCATAATTAAAAAATTTTATTGCATCCGAATAAATCGTTGAGTAAAATAACCACCTGAAACCACTTAGCCATTGCTCGGTATCTGCATGAATCCATCCTCTGTCATATCTCCCCAATCTCCCATTTCGGCGCGTAGTTTTGTCCATAAAAGGTAGCGACGCTTCAAATGACCAAGTTTCTCCGTTAGAAAAGGTACGGTGAATGAATTCCGAACGTTGATTGTATAGTTGAGCAGGAATTGAAGACATTCGGACAAATTCTCATTTGTGATATCACCCATAGATGCTTTTGCCGAAAATGTTCCAACGAACCATCTTTCAATATCGTACGTCCACAGTTCGTCGTAAAAGTAATCACCAAGGACCTTTAAATTTCCGAATATCGGATGACCCTCATTCATCTTTTTTCCATTGAAGCGATTAAGACGGGGGTCTCTACTAAACGGGTGCATCGTATCTCAAATGTGTATGTTTTTATTTTCTTAATTTGTGGGATTTTTATAGATGTTCTGGATCATATTTCTTGAATGTCAATATTATTGTGTACAGTTAGATTAAAGATAGATTACATATAGCTTTGATTAAAGCTGCACGCGGATGATAAATATTGCTCATCTTGCAGTTAGCCTTGATTAAAGCTGCACGCGGATGATAAAAGTTGCTGAAAAGCTGCACGCGGATGATAAAAGTTGCTGAAGTTGAAGGTAGCATTGATTAAAGCTGCATGCGGATGATAAAAGTTGCTGAAGGTGAAGGTAGCGTTGATTAAAGCTGCACGCGGATGATAAAGTTGCTGAAGTTGCAGGTAGCGTTGATTTAAATTTAAATTATTTACGTATATATTAAATTTATTAATAAAAAAATATATTATATTTATTTTTTAAAAAATAGGCGGGTAGCCGCGGGCTAGCCTGCCCTGCCCCGCCACTTCTCGCGGCCCGCTTAGACCGACTCCCCGACAGCCTAAAAAAATCCATTTGGCGGGCCTGGGCGGGGCGGCCCGCGGGCTTCGGGCCTTTTTTACGGCTCTACTAATTATATAACATCCAATTTTATAAATATCCACCATAAAGATACGCATAATAAGATAATAAAATCGCTAAAATAAAAATGTAAGTCATAATAACATATAACAAAAAAACATCGTCTGAATAATTACAATAAAAGCTATGGCATATAATGCCCTCCGGTACACATCTACGAGGACGCTGCTCTCTACGCAGATGACGACGGTCAATTGGGTCCTCACGCTCGGATGGACGACGATGTTGCTGACGTGGAACTTGATGAACATGGGAAGATGAACGATAAGGTGACGTGTCTTCGTCGTCGTCTTCTTCGTCCTCGTATGTGTACTGCATCGGCGTAGTGTACCCCGATGGCATCGACGTCCCATATCCACCATCGCCGTACAAATCCGTCGGAATACGCGATGACGACGGCCCAGCACCTTGAGTGACATGATGCGGGATGATGCCCCCGATCTTGCTAGGAGGATGTCGGTGAACTGTGTATCACGTCGCTGACGCCTATCGATGATTAAACGCTGCATACGATGTACAACGTCTAATCCTCCGTCCACTTCACGACGACGTAGTCTTGACTCCACGTCATCGAGATGTTGTGCCTGTTATTATATTCAAATATTATTTTGCCGCGAATAAATCGAAATTAAATATAATAAATAAAATTAATATATAAAATAACCATCACGTCGATGAATGCTCCATCTCCCATCTGAAAGCCTCGCGACATGTGAATAGACGACAGAGATATATATCGACGGGTCACGGACCGGTACCAGTCGTAATAGTCACTGGTGCACTGCGGTCCGGAACCTATTATTGACAATCCTTTAGTGCCTTTGACTCCAATACGCCTCATGTAGTTCGTGTTGCGATCTCCAATCTTTTTCGGGGACATTCCGAGTACTAAAGTGATGGAGATCTACAGTAAGATACGCCGGTGGTTGTGGCACCGACTGAATCAACCCGAACTGTCGCATCACGCGATCTGGATAGTGCCACTCGACGATGTTGAAACATATCAGTGGGCACGACGACCGAGAGGACGAGGACGGCTTTCCGGGCGTAGCCCCAAAATCTCCGGTGCGTGATAGTTGTACGGACGCAAATTTGAATTTGCGAGGTCTATGGTCAACAGTGCATTCCATCTAAATGAATAAAATTTAATTATTATAAAAACTTTTAATTGAAAGTTCGAATAATTAGGAGAGCAACTACCTCGCCGCATGCGGTGGAATGGGTAACTGAATGCCATCGACTATACTAGGCTGCATTACCACTCGAGGGTGGACGATAATGAGCTGAACTTGTAATATACGCATCCATGCCCAAACCTATATTTTAATTATTTAAATACATAAGTATCATTTACGCTTTACAAGTTGTTGAATTAAACTATCTTTCGTACCTACAGCAACCGCAAAGCTCCACATATGTGCATCTTCCTCGACTGACATGATGTGCAGAGCTCTCTGTAGAGGAATGCTAACACGGCACTGCCCCAGCAGTAATGATGAACTTCGTCGATGTCCTCGAGCAGCGTAAGGTAGGTCATCGACGTGTGACTTCCACTGGCGTCGGGAAACATCACCGACCCGAACAGCAGCAATGCGTAGCCACGCGCATGTTGATCGACGATTAGCTCGTCGGTCATGTCGTCGACTGGATTTTCTTCTAACCAGGCCGCAAACTTCCGGAGAGACAACTTGGTCCCGTGGTACGCTCCTTCGGGAGGTCTGTACCTAGTCAGCTCCTCGCAGTGAGCCACTGCTCCTGCGTGTTACGAGGGATCACACCGCTTACGGAAATACCGTCCACGGGGAGTGCCCACATCAACCCTATGTCCTCTAAGTGACAGTCGCCTCCCCCACCGGTAGGTGAAACGTGTGTGTCTCCTTTCTTCACCGTTCTACGAGTGCGGTAATCAAGTGTGGATCTATTTTATGAGATCCACAACTATATACGCTATACAACGACATGGTATCAAACTTCTCCAAAACACGACCGTGTAAATGCACCGGTCGTGAAATCTTACCCCATACTACGTTTTCCAACCCCCTCACCGTCAACGGGGTGTCAATAGCACCATCCGTGTTAGATAGCACATCGTTACAACGATGACTATCCTGAAAAATCAACAGCGAACGATTGATCGGACCGTAGAATTCGTTCGTGTCCATCCTAAATCGAACAAAACAATTTTATAACTAATCAAACAATACAGATCCAACTAATGACTATACGAATCCGTCTAATGTTATAACCAAACAGCGAATAACAAACGAACAACTCAATTTAACTATAATCAAACAAAATACCTAATAACTATATGGAGGAGAGTTACGGAGGGGCGGAGGCGGTGGAGGTGTGGCGGAGGCAGCGGCGGCGGCGGTGGTGGACGCGGCGGCAGTGGTGGTCGCGGCGGCGTTAGTGGCGGTGGTGGACGCGGCGGCAGTGGTGGTCGCGGCGCGGTGGTGGTGGAGGTGGATGCGGCGGCAGTGGTGGTCGCGGCGGCGTTGTGGCGGTGGTGGACGCGCGGCAGTGGTGGTCGCGGCGGCGGTGGTGGCGGAGGCGGCGGCGGTGGCGAGAGAGATAACAGAGAGATACCGGAGAGAGAGAGAGAGAAAAAACCGCAGAGGAGAGAAACCGCGAGAGAGAGACCGGCGGGGTGGCGATGGCGTTTGGCGGGCGGAGCGGGGCGTTCCGGGCGGACCGGCGGAGGTGGCAAGGCGGAGCGAAGAGAAACCGAGAGACAGAGAGAGAGAGAGAGAGAGAGAGAGGGCGGGCGAGCTGAGCGGGAGGACCTCGGCGGGGTGAGAGCGACACGGCGGACGGAGGCGGCGGCCGGAATTTAGGGTTAGGGTTGGGTTAGTGAGAGAGAGAGGGAGAAATGAGGGAGAGAGAAATAGATCTGAGATCTATATTTTCCCGACGTCGCGTCCATTAGGTGCGACGTCGCGCCTATTGCCCGCGACGAATGAGTTACTGGGCCAAAAATATTGGCCCATTACACCGGCCCAGTACACTGATCCAACATTTCACGAAATATCATCCGTCGCGCCCATTAGCGGCGACGTCGCGTTTATTAGGTGCGACGTCGCGGGTAATACCCGCAAAGCACACTATTTTAGTAATAGGTGCGAAAAATGCCCATATTTTTTTTGATTTATTTTGTTAAAAAAGCCCACCAATATAAAACAAAGAATATATACAGAATAGTAATTGCAGAAAAAAAAGGAAAAAATAAACAAAAATATAGTGAGAAAAGGGAACTAGAAACAAAAACAATAACAAAAAAAACAGAGTTAAAAGCGCCACTGCATTGGCGCTTTCAAGAAAAACTGAATTATTTGCAGAACACGCTACGAGTCATGACGCTTTCAGAACGCGTCTGCCCCATTAACGCACTAATCTATTTTTAACAGAAGTCACGGCACCTGTTTTTGAATTTGTTTTTGAAAAATACATTATTTTTGTAAAAATCCTCAAAAGTAGATCTTTTTTCAACAATACTTTTTAAAATTTGAAAGTGCCAGTGAAGGTGACACGTTCGTTCCTTTTCTTTTTTTAATTTAATTTAGTTTTTTTTTTATCTTCAGTATTTCTTTTTTTCCTAGGCTTCTGTGGGAGCTGTTTTCTAGTGCCACGCTGCCAAGTCGATCAGAACGTCATAATTGTGCCTCAAAATGGCTTGTGCAGTTAGCTAAGTTTACAAAGCTTTGTAAGTATTGTGCTTTATTTTGCTAGAATTTAGAATTATTGAAAGAAACAAAGTTAAATTACGAAACCCAACTATGGCGATCCGAAATCCAACAATGAATATCAACTTTATAATGGAATTTCGCATCCAAATGACTTGAAACTTAATGAATAGGTAAATTTATATTTTTTAATTTTTCAACATAGATATGTTTAAAAATGAAATCTTTCAAAATATATTTAGTAAAGTCATACTTTTTATTATTTTTAAATATCATGTGAATTTTGTTACAGTTTTATTGTTTCGTCAAATACAGTAATGACATGTTAGAATAGTCGGATCTTGATATGAAATTCGAGTTTCCTCCAAATCATCCGTTTGGAAACTGCGCAGATATTCAATTTCGATTCCATCCAAATTCGAGGATAATAATAATAATAATATAATAATAATAATAATAAAAATAATAATAATAATATAATAATAATATAATAATAATAATATAATAATAATAATATAATAATAATAATAATAATAACAATAATAACAATAATAACAATAATAATAATAATAATAATAAGATGAGCCGGGTGGACAACAATAAAGTAAAGTCAGCTCTTCCTAAAAGCTCGGCGAACTCCAGATAATCGAGCTCGAGATCATTATTGTCTGTCCGCCCATTATTGTTCGGTTTATTATGGGTGGACCGTGGATAGTTGGGATTATTTATCAAATTTTCCTTTCACTTAGCATATGTTTTCCTGGTATGTGATAATAATATTAATAAGGGAGAATTACACATAAATAGCCAAGGACAAAAGAAATCATCGTTTAACTCCCCCCTCATATAAATTTTCACATATGACTAAGTAGAAACTTATACTACACTTAAGGACCAGTTTTTCTAAAAAGACTATTTTACCTTACTTTATGAATTTTTATTTTGCTTTTTGTGCATGAAGAAACTAAACGTTAAAAGTAAGATCAAAAATAGAAAAAAGATATGAAGAATATGAAGAAGAAGAAGGAAGAAGGAGGAGGAGGAGGAGGAGGAGGAGGAGGAGGAGAAGGAGAAGAAGGAGAAGGAAGGGAAGAAGAGGAGAGGAGGAGGAGGAGGAGGAGAAGGAGGAGGAGGAGGAGGAGGAGAAGGAGAAGGAGAAGGAGAAGGAGAAGAAGAAGAAGAAGAAGAAGCGCGGGTTTCCTCGATCTGGCCAGCAATACGTTATTTTCTCAGTCAGACGCAGGTTCTCATGGAAGAAAAGAAGAAAAAACCGAAAATTAAGGGGGGAAAAAGAAATGTAGAAGAAATTGAGGATTTTCACGGTCCAATCAAGTATAAGTTTCTCGCTTCGGACTGTACAGCGTGGGTATTTTCAATTTTTTCGTGAGTTGCGGTAAAATAAAATCAAAATTGTCGATCGATATATGTCGTGCTCGTGAGTTTGCTTAAAATATGTTTTGCAAGAAAAGTCCATATAATTGCTAATCGATTCTCTAATTCCAGTAACATGGAGGAGCTTTCGGATGTTTGTGAATGGTATGTACATTTAGCATATGTCATCATATCTGCCCCAAGAGCTTAATGAGATCTAAACTATTTGTGAGCATATTTGCATCTATTATGATTGTATCTCATCCCTGATTCGAGGTGTTTGATATTATAGATGCTTCCGAAGCTGAGGAATTTTCTGAAGTAGAAAGCAAGCCTTTGAGATCTCTCATGTACGATCTACCAGCACAAAGCTTCGTTGAATTTGAGAAACCTGAAGGTCTGCATGCATAGGTGGTTCAAACAAGGCATATCACACTTGTTTGGATAAGGTGTACCTTTATACATGTGGTTATAGTGCCATATTATTGTATTTAGTGTACCTTTTAAGGTATAATTACGGTACCATTAAGAATGGTTGCAAAACTCGTAGGGGATAAACAACTATATGTCTACAAGTATAGTTCATGGAGGCACGCCGTTTGTGCTATGTGCTTATAAGCTTACGTGTGTTGTCCATGTCGCATATATTGCGATGCTTTAATTTTTTTTTTTTAATTTTTGTTAAGATAGTGGTGTCATTTTTCTTGTCATATTAATAGTAGAATTTGGTTCCTCGCATTTGGTTTCATAAAGAAAGGTACGGTAACCGTGTGTACACGATACAACAAACATATGCTCTACATGGTACGATGAAGACATTGAAATGGTATTGATATTAAAAGATGTACAAGTGTTGAAAAATAGTACAACAGAAAAGTTGCACAAAAAGTACAATTCTATTGGCATGATAAATTCTGACACATGAAACAATACTCTGACACGCATAAAAAGTCATACAGTTCTGACACGTTCAGAACTAATATTCTGACCCGGAAAGCTTCCAAAATCAGAAAGGCACGTCTAAGGTACATTATCAATACATATCATGGTACGCAAACATTGTGTTGTGAGGTATGGTAACCATTCATCATAAGGTACAATTAACGGCTCATAGAGGTACACTAAACACGCATATTTGGTACAACAAATTAGAGTAAACATTTTTCTTGGCAATTCGAATTTTATTTTTTTGGAAAACCATATTTCCTTACATATATCAGTTACATGTTTCACTTATTATCATATTTGATGGAGTAACCACTACACTCACGATCATATATTACGGAACCTTAATTTTCACTATAGGATGACGAACATTGTTTAAACAACTTACTACAACATAGTATAGACAGAGTTAAAATTTTCAACTTATTGTAGATGTTTTCATAAATATTCTATTTAATAGTGGACGTTATGGACTCGTAATTTTATATATTTTGTGGACCGATAAAATGTGGTACAATATCCTTACTTATCTTGGTACAACAACATACGTATGTGTGGTACAATATAAGTCCACAACAAGGTACACTTATACACTTCTCATTGGTATAATATATATGTTATGTTTGGTACAACTTATTAGGATATGTATTATTCGTCTCGTTTTACATTAGTTCCGATGCAAGAACACTAGTATATGTACAAATGTTATAAGTTTCATTTTGCATCACATTTAATAGGTTAATTATAAAAATCATGGATTTGTTGTTTAAACTCAAACTTCAATATTAAGATGTTCTCACAATAATCATTCTCTTATTATAAAACTCGAAGTTTGGAATACAAAAGCATGCATGTAATTATTAAACCATCAAATTTGATATCAAATGAAACATATAGTGTATATACATATAATAAAATCGTTTTGCTGAAAAATTCATACGAACGGCTAAAAACCTTTACCTTAATAAGGTGTATTAAATGTAGCGTGTGTAGTGTACCTCGGAGAGACATGTGTTTGTACCTTATAATCGGCATATACGGTATCACAATAAAGTAGTTTGTTGTACCAAGATAAGTACTGGAACCGTACAAAGTATATTGCAGCTTTCTATGCGTGTTAGAGTTTGTTCCATACACCGTTAAAAATGTCAGATACTGATAATGTTGACTTTTTTCTGTATTTTAATCATTTGTTTTACAGCTATTAATTAGCGTATTATTTTAATGCGTTTAGCGTACCATTTAGTTGGTGTTTAGTGTAGAGTACACACAATTACCGTACCTTGTTTAACATTGTTAACGTACCCACAAATAAAGATACAATATTTTACCAGTAACACCGTTTATTTCCAGAATACACCCACAACACAAAAAATATGCTCGTAATCAAAATATTCACAAACGAATCAACATATATGCAACATATGTGGTAATATTTTTAACATATTTTGCAGCTGTTTTATCTTTTGTCAACCTTAAAGACATCGTTGCATCATTCGGTGATCGAGAAGAATGCATGCATCAGGGTCATAAATGATATCCTCTATCAACGATTTATATGCATCCATTAAATATGAACTTTTGAAGACGAACGTAAGAGTCGTAAAAATTGTAAATTGGGGTCTCATATCTGCAATACACATCACGCCATGCTTACATGGTACTCCATACACATCTTATACATCAAAATTTTCATTAACTATTCATGTCGATTAAAATGACAAATATATTGTAATTACAATCAGATACCGTACCAATTTGTACTATCATGCCATACCATTGTAATGCATAGAAGGTACTAAAAATATGCATATAATGTACCAAAAACATACATATAGCGTACCAAAAATGTGAAAATTACAATCCTGATTGATACCAAAAAATGAAACAAGAAACGAACTTACAAGAACCCTAATTGAGCGACACATCCCCCAAAGTAAACCTAAAAATTCCGGATTTAAACAAAAAGAACCACGAATTAAGCATAGAAAAGCATTAATCGAAACATACTAATCAAAATCGAGATAAACCTCTACTAGAGCAATTAACATGTAATACAAAATTGCGCTACATAAAACAAAATTGGCGAAAAAAAATTTTCAATTACGAAACTTACAAGGACATGAGAAATTTCAAAACCCAACGGCGGCGGCGACTCCCTGAGCGTTTCTTCGTGGGAACAATTTGGTGTGGATGTTTCGATTTGGGGTTCGATTTAGATCGTGTTTTGATTTGGGATGTTGGTTTTATACGTTCGGTCGTGACCTCACTTTTATTTTTATTTTATTTTATTTAATTAAAATTCCAGGTATAATCGTAATAATGCAAGCTCTGAAGGTTATTTTCGTCCAATTGGTCCTTATTTGTAAATGTTTCCACTTAGTCCCTAAATGAAATTTTATAATGAGAGAGTTAAGTGAGGGATCTTTTGGTCCTTAGTGATTTATGTATAGTTGTCCCTATTAATAATAGTGATAGTAATATCAAGTAAAATAAAAATAAGTAGTTGAGATATGCAACGATTTAAAAAAAAAAACGATTGCACCGCCCCACACCACAATCACCTAACATTCAAATGATTTTTAATTGTGAGTTTTGTGTACAAATAGTACTGATAAACACCGCATACTTTATTCTTATTTAAATAATAAAAATAAACTTGAGTAAAAATAAAATAAGGGAGAATACCCAAAATGGTCCCCGATGTTTACCCTATGGGCCAATTTAGCTCCGATGTTTCGCGTGAACCAATTTAGTCCCTCATGTTGTCGATTTTGAACCAAATTGGTCCATCTGTTAGTAATTCCGTCAATTAGGATGAAAATGCCATGTGTCGACGCCTGATTGGCTTGACTTTCTCCCCTCCTAAAATCTAAAAAAAATAATAAAATTCAGATTTAATAAAGAAAAAAAAAACAGGTTTATCTCTCTAAAAAAAGAGAAAAACAAATAAATTAAAATTAAAATAAATAAAAAATGAAAATAAAATATAATAATTTTTTTCGTTTCTATTTTTTATTAAAAATGCAAAAAAATATTTAAAAAATAGGAATAATAAAAAAATTATTTTATGTTTTACTTATATTAAAAAACTAAAAAATATTTAAAAAAATAAAAATAAAATGAAAAAATAAAATATTAAAAAAATATATATTTTGGGAATCTCATTCTGTTCTTGTCTAGTTAACGAGAAAAAAGGTGTCCTTGCGTGGAAATTCTTTACAATATTTTTATATTATAATATATAAATTGGATATTTTTTACGAGAATCATGACGAAAAATAAATTGAATATATTAAAATAAATAATAAAAGAAAATATTATATTTACGGGAATCTCGTCTCGTTAGTGGTGAAGAAATTATTCCCGTCTCCGACTTTGTGGGGACCTAGAAATATTTTTACATATTTTTGATATAATAATATATAAACAAAAAATATCCAATTTATATATCAGAATGAGATTCCCGTAAATATATATATTTTTTTTAATTTTACTTTTTCATTTTATTTTTATTTTTGTTAATATTTTTTAGTTTTTTAATATATAAGTAAAACATAATTTTTTTAATTTTTTTATTTTTATTTTCCTATTTTTTAAATATTTTTTTGCATTTTTAATAAAATAATAAAAACGAAAATAAAATTTATTATATATTTTTAATTTTAATTTATTTGTTTTTCTATTTTTTTTAGAGATATAAACCTCTTTTTTTTTTCTTTTTTAAATCTTAATTTTATTATTATTTTTTAGATTTTAAGAGTGGAGAAAGTCAGGCCAATCAGGCGTCGAGACGTGGCATTTTCCATCCAAATACGGAATTACTAACGGAGGGACCAATTTGGTTCAAAATCGACAACATGAGGGACTAAATTGGTTCACGCGAAACATCGGGGACTAAATTGGCCCATAGGGTAAACATTGGGGACCATTTTGGGTATTCTCCCAATAAAATAACATAAAAATAATAATAGAAAAAGGTGGCCTTTTGAAATCCTTGCAGACCCCAACTACTAATTTTTATTTGCTTTAATTACATTATTATTATTATTATTTTGACATGCTCTAATACTAGAAAGTATGATAGGTCGTGCAAGTAGTAAAATGGACGTGATTCCGATATCGATCCACGATAATAGCTCGATTATTTGAGTATTTGAGTAATTTTACGACTTTTCAAGTATTTGAGTAATGATTAACCTAAATGAAAAACGAGTATAGATAAACTAAAACAAATAAAGATAATGGTTTGAAACATTTAACGACAATGCAATCAAGGCACATGCTTGTCATGAATTAATCCTACGTCATCATGCAAATCAACTAATCAATACGAATCACGGTTAACGGAATTTTCCTAAGATAATCGCTACTCATTGTCCCACAATAGCAATCCAATGCGATAGAGACCCAATTCCAAATGTCTATATCAATTGTAGTTTCTACGCATTCATTCAATATCTATGAAATTCTCCGAGTATATTGTTGAAAATATTCTAATGGTGCTGAAAAGAACTTAATCTAGCATCCTAAAGAACGTGATAAACAAAGATTCTAATGAAAACATTGTTGAAAACGTCTGGAGAAATAGATAAAATTCGCCCCTCATATTGTTTTAGTCATCATGCATCTCCTCGGAGTCTCCCGTCCTGTTATTGGTAGAGAAACACCTTGAAGACTCTCGCAATCTTGCTCTAGGCTTTTTCCTTGTTCTTGGTCGTCAAAAGTCCCCTACGAATGTGTATTTTCGTCCCTTTTATAGTTAGGATTTGAAAGATATTGAATCCCCTTTTTTCGGAACAAGATTTGAAAAGATTCAAATGCTTCAGGTCACGTGCACTAGTGTTCACGGTTGTGTCTGGTAGGACAAAGCGCTTTCCATTGCACCAAAAGCTATAGTTGTTAGTGAAGATGCTACTTAAATCTTTAACCCCTAATAGCTCAAAGCCCCCAGTACCTCAATTTGGGAACACGTATCGTCTTGACGATCATGAGTGGTATTTAGGCTGCTGCACCAAGGGTGCCGCGGGTTGGGATGTTAAGCCCGGCCAGTTACGTTCTTCTGTGTATTTCAAGCGGACGCTGGGAATATTCCACCCAGAAAATTCCCAAGAGTGTCACCGCGGGCCTAAGGTATTGTTTTACTGCTTATGGTTCACACCCATGAACCGCTATGCATGAGACTGAAATTCTTTGATCTTCTGTTCACAACTGTGAATTATCCTGCATCGGCCTGTGAAATTCTCCAACCTACAATTCACAACCGTGAACTATCCTGCATCGGCCCATGAAATTCTCTTACCTACTGTTCACAATAGTGAATCGTTGTGCATCCGACATGTGAAATTTTCTGATCTCTTGTTCACAATTGTGAACAGCTATGCATGAGATCGTGAATGTTGGCTAACCTTTGTTTTCTCGTCCAAACCCTTTCTTTTCGGTTCCTTTCGCCTTGATACCTTAAAACCGTTGTGTCACTAGGACACGAATTATTACAATATGTCTGGTATCAATGGCACTAGAAAATGGCATCCTTACAAAAGAAATAATGGCATAGAAAAAGGAATTAGAAAAAAATAACAAAATTAAAAAGAAAAAAAAAAGAATGAACTCGTCAAACCTCATTAGAAGCATTTTTAACTACATTCAATCCTCCCTTTTTAGGTACAATCTGCGTCGGACTAACCCATGCACTATCGGAGACATGATAAATAATACATGCAAAGCTTGATTGTCTCCTTCTTCACGACTTCTTGCAGTTGGGTTCAATGAGGTTTTACGATTGGCTTCTAGGAAAGCTCCATCAAAATCTTGTGCATGCATACGGTCGAGATATCTCCTTTTACATCGGCTACCTTCCACGCAAAAGTCCGCTTGTGTGCTTTTAGCACTCTCAATAGCTTTTCTTCCATGATATCTGTCAATGAGGAAGAAATAATCACAAGTAAAGTATCGAAGGTGCGAAGATAAACAAACTTAAGATGACTAGGTAAAGGTTTTAGATCTAAAGTTGGTGGGTCTTCGATTGATTATCGTGGTTTCAGTCACAATGGTCGATCTAGCGACTCAACTCTCGGTTTGGACGACCTTCAGTGTAGTGGATTTGCCTCTAGACTTGCCACGATATAGTCTAAATCTTCTTGATTTTTTACATCCTCTCCGGTTAGACATGCCCTTGATCCTGAAAATATTAAGACACTCAAAAGCACATGAGTCAAAACTATCAACAAAAGAACAAGAATCATCATCCGTAGGGTGTTTCATTGCTTTATAAAATCAAACTCCACTTTCTCGTCCCTTACTTATAGGATAAATTTACTGTTACCGATGACAATTAAAGCTCTAGTTGTGTTAAAAAATGTTCTCCCAAGTATTAGTGACATACCGATATCTTCTTGCATGTCCTACACCACGAAATTCGTCGGGAAGTAGTGTTTTTCAACCTTTACTAGTACATCCATTATGATTCGTCGTGACTTTGTGATTGATCTACCCGCTAACTGAAAGATCGTAGATGTGGGCTTTGGTTCGCCAATTCCTAGCTTCTTAAGAAGAGAAAATGTAACAAGTAATACTTTCACATAAATCAAATAGAACATTAGTAAATAAAAGGCGCCAATAGAACAAGGGATAGAACACCACATGTCTTTGATCTTCGGTGGTAGCTTATTTTGTAGCACAACTAAACATTCTTCATTAAGGGCTATCATATCGTGTTCCGCTAGCTTTTCCGGTTCGATAATATGTCTTTCATGAACTTGGCGTACTTTGAAATCTGCAAAAGTGCTTCACAAAAGGGAATATTAGTCTCTACTTTTAAAAATATATCAAGAAAATGTTGAAAATGCTTATCAGATTTTCCCCTTCATAATGATGCAGGAAATGAAGGTCGAATCTTTCTCGGTGGTAGTGGCTCGACACTCGTCTTCTCCGAAGGAGTGTCTGAAATATCTTCGACTCTTCGACATCATGTGATTTCTAATCGGCGTGTTCTGTCTCGATTTCCTTCTCCGTCTTCTTAGTCTCCGGAACTGACTCGAGCGTCTTTCCATTTCTCAGCTGAATGGCCTTTGTGTACTCTCTAGGGTCCTTCTCGGTCTCGGGGGAGTGTGCCCTTCTTACGTTCGGACATTGCTCTGGATAAATGCTTCATCGTAGTTGCAAAGCTTTGCATCGTGTTCTCTATCTTGTTCAGTCGTGCATCTGTCTTGCGATTGTGATCACCTTTGATGCTTTCCATCTTATTGATTGTGGGCTTTGCATCACCGCCATTTTCTCAAGTGCTTCTTCTCAATGAGCTTTTTGTTCGGTGGTGGTGCATTTTGTTGCCCTTTATGCTTTTGATATGGAGGTCGACCGTGGTTGTTTGTGTTCATATGGAGGCTTCAAGTACTATGAATTTCCATATGACAGATTTGGATGGTCTCTCCAGCTTGAATCATATGTGTCGAAGTACGATTTTTCTCGGTCTGTTGTAAATGTAATTTGTCGTCTCAAGATCCTTACTTTGCATCTCGTCTAACCGTCGATGAATAGCATCTAATAGTGCCTCCAACAAGCTACTTATCTCATGCACACTAGTTGTACGTCGATCTAAATCTTGCTCAGTATATCTTGCTGGATAAGCTGCGATTCACTCGATAGCCTGGAGTTCTTCCTCGTCGCCTAAATCTATGAAATTTTATATCCACCCTCCGTCAATGATCCTCTTATTATGTGTGTTAAGAAAAATGACTGCATTTGTACGATCAGGGATATGTTGTGGTTCAGGCATTGTCATAGAAGACTTTTATATCTATGTCATGCATCGACTCAGAGATTCGCCACCCTTCTGTTTAAAGTTCACCAGTTGGCTCTGAATCTCGCTGGTAGTAATCGATGTGTGTGGAAGTGAAGAGAACCATTCTGAGGCATTACCTTTCAGAGAAAAAGGGAAGAACGTTACCCTTATTGCTTCCGTAGTGGCTCTGAGATATTTGATAGTTATGCAAATATAAGTAAATTTTAAAATGTGTGAATTTACATCTACGTTTGACCGCCCAGGGAATTTTTCTGCGCCGATAAATCATTTGAATAGTAACCAGTTTGATCTCGAACTGGTTATGTGGCCCTGCAGGAATGCGAATCAGGTCATTGTCATTAAAGAGTCCCCGAAGTGCCCGGCTTAGTAGAATGGGTCGTGACAAACCTCCCCGTGGTAAAACAGACGTGACCCCGAGTATCGATCCACAAAGATAGCTCGATTAATTTAAATATATTATTCCCAATTCTAATTTAAATTAAAGGATATTTTTATGATTTTCAAGGATTTTAGTAAAGATTAACTTAGATTAAAAACGAGGGTAAATAAACTAAAGAAAATAAGGATACGAGTTTGAAACGATTAACGACAACGCAATCAAGGCATATGCTTGGCACGAATTAATCCTACGTCTTCATGCAATCAAATCTATCTAATCAATACGAATCTCGATTAATGTAGAATTTCCTAAGATAATAGCTACTCGTTTGCGATCATATGTGATACATAATCAGTTCATATATGTCATAGGAATTGTAGTTTCTACGCACCCATTCAACCTCTATGAAATTTTCCGAATTTAAACGCTGGCGCCTAAGATCACGAAAACCACATATACAAATCGAATTCCATGATGGTCGGTTTTATGTAGTGGTGTTTGATGTTTATTGTTCTAGCCGGTCTAATCACTTTGTTTGCCTCATAATCCGATCAAGGATCATGCATATGGAGGCCAATCACATGGAAGCATTAAACTCAAACATAAAACATGTAACTCGATTCATACGATCAAATAGAACACAAATAATATTTACATAGTCATAATTCGGGCTAACACGGCCTAGCAAAAGAACTTAATCTAGCATCCTAAAGAACGTAATCAACATAGATTCTAATGAAAATAATGTTGAATAAAATTCGAGCCTCATGGTGTAACGTAATGAAAATCTAACTTAATCTAGCATCCTAAATAATGTTCAACAAAGATTCTAATGAAAATAATGTAGTCAACTTCTAGAGAAATAGATGATATTCGCCCCTCATAGTGTTTTAGTCATCATGTGTCTACTCGGAGTCTCTAGTCGTTATCCGTAGAGAAACACCTTGGTAGACCCTCAGAATCTTGCTATAGGATTTTTCCTTGTTCTTAGTCGTTAAAAGTCCCTTACGAATGTGTATTTTTGTCCCTTTTATAGTTAGGATTTGAAAGTATTGAATCCCCCTTTTTCGGAACAAATTGGTAAGATGTGAAAAGATTCAGATGCTTCACAGTCGCGTGCACTAGTGTTCGCGGTTGTGTCACCGCGGGCCTAAGGTATTGTCTTGTTGCTTCTGGTTCACAATCATGAACCGTTGTGCATGAGACTGAAAGTCTCTAACCTACAGTTCACAACCGTGAACTACCCTGCATCGTCTTGTGAACTTCTCTTGCATACTGTTCACAACCGTGAACCGTTGTGCATCCGGTATGTGAAATTCTATGATCTCTTGTTCACAACTGTGAACCGCTATACATGAGACCGAAATGTTGGTTAACCTTGTTTGCTCGTCCAATACTTCTCTTTTTCGGTTCTTTTCACCTTGATACCTTAAAACCGCTCTGCCACTTGGAAACGAATTATTACAATCTGTCTGATATCACTAGTAAACGGCTTCCTCACAAAAGAAATAGTGGCACGGAAAAAGGATTTATAAAAAACAAAATTAAAAAGGAAAAACAAAAAGAGGAATGGACGTGTCATCTGCATTGGCGCTTTCAGAAAGCGCCCCTTTTGAGTTAAAAAATGAAACAAAAAGTTGAGATTTGCTATGGCGTACACCTACTACGAGCACCATGAGCAAATATCTCAATAATTTTGCTTCTCCGTCATCTTCGGTGCCGCCATCACCTCTGGCGTCCCAATCAGCCTGCCGCCACCTTCATCGCCCTCTTCGACGCATTAATTTCTTAGAAAGTCATCATCTATCACCCTTGTGTGAACGATATGCTCAGATGATGAATTTCTTAGAAATCAACACACCAGAGACGACGACAAAAGTGGCGGCGGAGCCGAGTGCACCCAACCGCGACCAATCATCGTGAGCACCATAAGCAAGTCTCTCGAATTATGCGTTCCCTCCATCTCGTCCCTCTCGGCTCCGCCGCCACCTTTGTCTCCCTCTCTGGCGCATTGATTTCTAAGAGAGTCACACCTTTGTCGTCGCTCTGGCCCGCCTCAAAACAACCCGACATCCCTCTAACTGTTTGTTTCTGTAATGGTTTGATAAAAATTTATGTAATATAACTTGTATGCGCGTCGTATTTGTGTGAATAATGTTACTTTAATACTATTTTGTTTGTTCTCCGTACTTGGCTGGTAGTGTAAGTATAAATGAATAAGAAAGGGGATAGAACAGTAGCTCGTTAACTCAGCAAATTCCCACAGGTACAGTTTTTAACCAACAAACACATATGGGCTCACATATATTTGTCCCATTTAATTGAAAGAAATAAAACAGGCCTGAAAGCCCAACTAGATTAGCCTAGCCCATCGCGCTCAAGCCTACTCCAAATTTTTGCCCCTTTATTCATCTTGGTCCGAGCGCGAGTCAAACCCCATCCGACACCACCTTTCTTCTCCTCAGCTCTGCAACTTCCTGCGCCTCCATTCCTCTCCTTAGAGCCACCGCCAACACCTGCCGAGGTCATGAGAATACCCCTCGGACGAAAAGATCCTTGTCCCCATGACAATAAAACAGGGGTGTTGGACATCGCCTCCTTCAATCATATGAATGCCTTTTCAGCTTCCTCACTCCATTGGAAAACTGTTCTTCTTGAGCAAGTTTGTTAGGGGCTTGCTGAGCTCGCCATAACCCTTAACAAACCTCTTGTAATACCCTATCAGCCCTAGGAAGCCTCTGAGATGCTTGATATTGTTGGGCCTAGGCCATTCTTTCATGCAAGCCACCTTACTCGGGTTAGTGGCCACCCCCTGTTCTGAAATAATGTGGCCTAGATATTCAATTTGATCCTGCCCAAACTTGCATGTACTCCTCTTAGCATACAACACATTGTCCCTCAACAGCCCCAGTACCACCCTTAGGTGTCCCAAATGCTCCTCCCAATTTTTGATGTATACCAAGATGTCATAAAAAAAAACCAGCCCTGGTTCATGAGGGATTGGAAAGTGCCACGTGCATTACACAATCCAAAGGGCATAACCAGGAATTCAAAGTGTCCATGGTTGTCTTAAAGGTTGTGAGGTGCCTATCTTCAGCCCTCATTAAAATCTGGAAGTACCTTGACCTCAAATCAATTTTTGTAAACATCATCGATCCCCTCAATTCATAAAGCAGGTCATCTATGACTGGGATTGGGTAATCATGCTTGATAGTCATCCCATTGAGATACTTGTAATCCACACACATACGCCAAGTATCATCCTTCTTCTTAACTAGGATGACTGGTGATGAGTAGGATCTCTTGTTGTTTTGTATGATCCCATCATGCATCATCTCCTTCACTAATTTCTCTATCTCGGTTTTGTGTGCATGACAAGTCCTATATGGGCCAGATTGCTTGGGGACACTTTCAGGTTAATTTGGTGCTCCACCCCTCTCAGTGGAGGTAATCCTTTTGGTTCCTCAAAGACATCTCTGGGTGCTCTTCACCTGCTGGAGTGTTAGTGTGGGTGGGTAAGATGATGCAAGCCCCTTCAATTTCTTGGTCTTCAAGTGCTCTGAACAACTTAAATAAAGTTGGTCCAGTAATCATTTTGCACCTCATTTCCGAGGTCATAGCCTGGATCTTAACCTTCATGCCTCCTAGCTTTAAGGTAGAAGTCATGCAGTCATAATCAAACTTGACTGGGGTGCAAGCTCTCGTCCAATCTCCCCCAAGTATGATGTCACAGCCTTCATTCTGCAAAATCCTCAAGGGATGACAGAATTCCTCCCCTCCCTTGTCCACTTGAACCTCGAGACCTGCATAGTGCTCTTGAATTTCTTCCCGTTAGCTACCTTAACCACAATGGCTTGTCCAGGTTCTAAGGTGTACCCCAGCTCCTTGGCAGTGGTCGTCCTTAAGAAACTGAGAGAACTGCCAGAGTCAATTAGGATATTCAGCTCTTCACCTCCATAGAAACCCTTCACCTTCATAGTATTAGGTCCAACTCGTCCCATAGAGGTGGTGGCTGAAAACAATACCTCTTCCTCTATTTCTTCCTCTCAACATGAACCTCATAAATATATGAAAACTCCTCGTCTTCAGTCATTATAACATATGCCATTCTACTGTTGCACCTGTGCCCAGGGGTGAAAACATCATCACAGTTGTAGCACAGACCTTTCTCCCTCCTTACAGCCATTTCAACAGAGGTGAGTAGCTTCGTGGGTGGCTTATAGGTCCCTTGTCTAGGTACCTGTAAGTTATTACCCAAGTCACTCCTGTTAGGTGTAGTGTATGATGTATTCATAGCCCTAGTTTGCCCCCTGTTTCTCCTGGCAATTGCCTCCAACGTGTTCAGTTGCATCCGGCCCATATTTATGGCTTCTTGAAGGGTCTTAGTATCGAACATCAGGATAAAGTTATGCAGCTCTTCTGTTAGCCCACTGATAAAACTAAATACGAAATATTCCTCTAGTAATCTCTGTTGCTAAAGCCAGCATACATGCTTTAAGTTCCTCGAATTTATCCACATAGTCATTGTAAGACCCACTCTGTCTGAGTTTGTTAAATTCCCCAGTGATCCTTGTCTCCTTTAATCCCTCAAACCTAGCTGAGAATAGGCCCAAAACTGCTTAATCAGACATGCTTGTTGGCCATGGTTTGGTACCACGAGCTTCTTTTCCCTCAAAATGCATAGCTGCTAGAGTAACCTTTTGGGAATCTAGGATATTAAGCACTAGCTGGAAATACCCCTCACAGCGAAGCATCCATGATCTGGGATTTGCCCCAACAAACCTGGGGAAATGAACTCGGGGTATTGGGCTATGAATGCTACTGGTGGAGCTCCGATTTATGGTAGGGTAGTTTGTGTTATGCGAGTATTCCAATGAGTTATTCGGTGGCGACTGGTGAGTGTCATAGGTGATCTGGGAGATATGAGGATGGGGAACTCTAATAGGACTCGGCAGCCTAGGTTGATGCGGTGGAGTCCCTAAAATTGAACCCCCGGTGTTTCTCTGCAGCTGTGCCTGTAACTCATTGGTAGAGCGCATAATTCCATCAAGTTTATTGTTGAAATCATCACTAACCTTCTCCATTTTGTTGGCCATTTCCATCTGCAGGATGGTGAATGTGAGATTCTAACCGGATTCTATGTAGGTTTTTATTATCTATTAAGGTATTAATATTTTACTAAGCTGGATATTGGTATTTCAGGATCGAAATGGTGATGGAGTTGAGAAAAGAGAAGAAGGGAGGTGCGAAGAAGAAGAAGAACGAAAGTGAGAAACGTGAGAGGAAAGAGAAGAAAAGATTCTGATAATTTTTCGTTATGCCCTACTGTCCACGTGTTTACATATAATATAATGCAAACATTACTCAAAATAAAAGATAATCTTGATAATGCTAGTTGGGCCGAGAATTAGATAATAAGCCCAATGATTTCCTTAATTAAGCCCAATGTCGCTTGATCTCTGTAGCCCAACATCTCGTGCTCGTCCCTCCTCTTCGTGGCTATCATCTCACTTGTCCTGCGTTCATCATCTCTGCCACCGCTCTCTCTCCCACTGTTATTCTCTTCATTTCTGACATCTCTCCCTCCTTGAAACGATTCTCGTCCTCGAGAATTAAAAGCTGGAAATGCCGATTTGATGAAGGCCAAATCCTCCCATGTGGCTTCCTCTGGTGAAGAAAAAGCCTACTGCACCAGGATCTGTCTGATAGGGATCTTGCGGCGGACGACGATGCGGTTGTCCAAGATGTGTAAAGGTACGATTTTGATTACTCCTTTGTCGTTGATAGGAGGCAACACTTGAGTAGGTCTGTGTTTCGCCTTGATTACCTTCTTGAGAAGCGAAACATGAAACACCGGATGAATTTGACTTTCAGGCGGTAGCTGCAGTTTGTACGCTACCGCCTCGATCTTCTGGGTGATGGTGTACGGGTCGTAGTACTTCTGGGCGAGCTTCATCTTCCTCCTTAAGGCGAGGGAGTTCTGGCAATAAGGCTGCAATTTCAGGTACACTTCATCTCCCTCTTCGAATTCCCTCTCGGTTCTCTTGGAATCCGCATAAAGCTTCATCCTTTCTTGAGGTTGCCTTAAATTCTCCATCATTAATTCTAGAACCCTTTGTCGTTCCTACAAATACTCCTTCACAGATTGATTAGTGGTCTCAACTAAGTGAGCCAATGGAATCTGTGAAGGTATGTAGCCATAGAGAGCTTGGAAAGGAGTCATTTTTAGGCTGCGGTGGTAATTGGTGTTATACTAAAATTCTGCCAAAGATATGTATCTGAAACAGTGTCTCGGTTTGAGGTGACATACTGCCCTCAAGTAATTTTCAAGACATTGATTCACCCTCTCCGTTTGTCCGTCTGTTTGTGGATGGTAGACCGTAGGTAAATCCAGAGAAGTCCCTACAACTTTAAAGAGTGTCTGCCAAAACTGACTAGTAAATATCTTGTCCCTGTCAGAGAAGTGTGAGAGGGTAGCCCGTGTAGTTTGTAGACATTATCATTGAAAACTTTGGTAATAATGTCTGTTGAGTATGGGTGTGTGAGTGCTATGAAGTGTGCATACTTAGCTAGTATATCTACAATTACAAAGACGGTGTCTTTGCCTTCTGATTTTGGCAATCCATGAAAGAGGTTGTAATAAACCTGGATAAGGTGTGTGCTCTGTTTTTGTCCTTTGCCAAAGATCACACTCCTTCACCCAGTTGGTGATGTCCACCTTTAGGCCCGGCCAAGTAAAGAGATTTGATTCTGTTGTAGGTTCCAATGATGCCCGAATGCCCTCCCAAAGGGGAGTTATGAAGCTGTTCAAATATGTTATACCTTAATTGATTTTTATTTCCTACACATAATCGGTTGGAGTGTCTAAGTATCCCTCTGGTGTAGGTGTAATATGGAAGATTCTCCGGGTCAATCAGTTTCTGTTGGATGATGATATTGAAGTAATCATCCCCTTCATAGCTGTCCTGCAATTCAGCAATCCATTTGGGTATCAAAACAGTGATAGCTGCACACTCCAAGGTAGGTTGATCAACTCTGGATAGGGCATCAACAGCTTTGTTTTCGTTCCCCTTTTTGTATTGGATTTCATAATCCAATCCCATTAACATGGTCACCCATTTCTGTTGTAGGAGGCCCTCTACTTTCTGTTCTAAGGGCATCCCATAGGTTTTAATGAATCTCATGTAATAGCCAGTTAACCCTAGAAATCCCCTCAAGCTCTTGATGGTCTTTGGAGTTGGCCAGTTGGTCATACTTTCTATCTTGCTTTTATCAGTGGCAACCCCTTCACCTGATATGATGTGCCCCAGATATTTGATTTGGGACTTGCCAAAACTGCACTTGCTGCTCTTAGCATATATAGTATGAGTCTTGAGAGCCTGTAGAACTGCTGAGAGATGATTTAGGTGATCTGTGAGGGTCATGCTGTAAATCAGTATGTCATCAAAGAAAACTAAGACAAATTTTCTGAGATAATCCTTGAAAACCAAGTTCATCAGGCATTGGAAAGAGGGGGCATTGCATAACCCAAATGGCATGACTAGGAACTCATAGTGTCCTTGATGGGTGGTGAAGCTGGTGAGGGATATATGCTCAGGTTTCATCCTAATCTGGAAGTACCATGACCTCAAGTCAATATTAGAGAAGTATTTAGCCTCAAATAATTCATCCATTAACTCATCAATAACTGGTATGGGGAAGTTGTGCTTTATGGTTAGGCTGTTCAGGTCCCTGTAGTCTATACATAGCCTCCACCCTCCATCTTTCTTCTTGACTAGGATCACCGGGGATGCAAATGGGTTGTGGCTCGACCCTATTACTCCTGCCTTTAACATCTCATGCACTTGTTTCTCTATCTCATCCTTTTGGGCATGGCTGTATCTATATTGGGGGATGTTTTTTAGGAATGACATTTGGAACGAGTTGGATCTGATGCTCAATTTCCCTGTGTGGGGGCAAGTTTTTTGGCTCCTCAAAAACATCGTTTACTGCTTTAACAACTCTTCTATCTTGGGGTTTTGCTGCTCTTGTTCTGGGTGTCATGGATACTAAGAGACCATAATTCCCCGAGGTTCCCACTGTGACCTATCTTTAAAGACCTCCTGATATGCTTAGCTGAGATGTGATGAAGTTCAGCCCTGTCAGTTAGTGCACTGAGAGTCACTTTATTCCTTCCCTTGGTCAACGTTAACTTCATGTTCTTGAAGTCCAGCCAATCTCCACCTAACACCATCTCACAGCCCCCCAATTTGATCACTCTAATAGGATGAGAGAAAGTCTGACCCTGTATTTCCCAGCAAAACCCTAGGCAATAATGCTGGCTAAGTATTCTTCCTCCATCTGCTACACTAATAAGCATGGGGGTTGTGGTTTCTTGGGTACAGTTGAGTCTAATGGCTGTCTGTTCATCTAGGAAGCAATGAGTGCTCCCACTATCTATAAGGATATGTATGTCTTCTTCCCCTACTTTTCCTTTCACCATGAACGTATTAGAGCCAACACTACCTGCTATGGCATGCAGGGAAACAACCATATCCTCTTCAACATTTCCTTCATCGTCTTGCCCTAATTCTCCCATGGTTTGTTGATATCCTATCCCCTCCTCCTCCTCAGTCATCATAAAATACAATTGCTTATCTAGCTTGCACCTATGACCTTGGACCCATGTCTCATCACAATTATAGCATATATTTCTTTCCTTCCTAGCTCTCATCTCAACAGCGGTAAGGAATTTTCTGTGGGGCGGGGGTTGAGTTGAAGGAGGTTTAGGATTAGGTCTTTCATAGGTAGGTTTTGGGTATAAGGGTTGGGATTTAAAGGCCTATAGGGTGGTTTCTGGGGGTGGCTTAGCTTATGCTGGTTCTGGGCTCTCTTAAGGATGGCTTCAACAGTGGACTCTTGTCTCTTAGCTAGGTAGATGGCTTGTATAAGGTCCGGGAGTTTCTGAGCCATTACATCCCCTTTTATTTCCTCCTTCAATCCGCTCACAAAACTAGCTGTGAAGTAGGTTTCTGATAACTTCTGGTCATATAGCAGCATGTAGGACATAAGCTCTTCAAATTTCTCAACGTAGGCCTCTACACTGCTAACTTGCTGCAATTTGTGGAATTCCCCTATCGTGAGTTCAGGCTCCAAGGAATCAAACCTGCCCAATATAGCCTCACTGAACCAAGGAAGGTCCATGTCTTTGTAGTAACCCTGAAACCAAACTTCAGCTTTTCCCTCCAAGTAAATAGAAGCCACTTGTACCTTCTTTTGATCTGCAATGGATACCAGAATTTGGAAGTATCTATTGCATTTCCTGAGCCAAGCCCTCGGCTCAGTTCCATCAAAACGTGGGAACTCCAACTTAGGTAGGGAATTAGGGGTTAGGGTACTGGTAGAAATTTCAGGGGTGAGGGTGATCTTTGTAGCATGGGGTTGTTTGTGGGTTCGGGGTAGATTGGTGCTTCGGGCATTGGATTATTCAGGACATTCTCCTAGGAGGGATTTTGGGTGAGGGGTCAAGGGTTGTTTGTTCATGTTTTGAAGCTGCATCAAAATGCTTTCCATAGTACTTTGTAGGTTATTGTCAGTCAAGTCCGTAATTTGTTTCTTTACCCGATCTAATGTGCTCTTCTGCTCATCATCTGTTGCTGAAATTGTATTTTATTTTCATCTAGCTGCCCTTGAAGATGAGCTTCGATCGTCTCATGCTTGAGCCATTCATCTACAAACAATGTCTCGATTGCTTTAGCTCGGGTGTTATCTGCCATGGATGTCCGAGGAAGGAACTGCTCTGATACCACTTGTGAGATTCTAACTGGATTCTATGTAGGTTTTTATTATCTATTAAGGTATTAATATTTTACTAAGCTGGCTATTGGTATTTCAGGATCGAAATGGTGATGAAGGAGTTGAGGAAAGAGAAGAAGGGAGGTGCGAAGAAGAAGAACGAATGTGAGAAACGTGAAGAGGAAAGAGAAGAAAAGATTCTAATAATTTTTCGTTATGTCATACTGTTCACGTGTTTACATTTAATATAATGCAAACATTACTCAAAATAAAAGATAATCTTGATAATACTAGTTGGGCCGAGAATTAAATAATAAGCCCAATGATTTCCTTAATTAAGCCCAATGTTGCTTGATCTCTGTAGCCCAACATCTCGTTCGTCCATCCTCTTCGTGGCTTATCATCTCACTTGCCCCGCGTTCATCATCTTTGCCACCGCTCTCTCTCCCACTGCTATTCTCTTCATTTCTGACAGTGAACTGGCCCCAAATGTTTTCCTCAATTGCCTCCCTCTTCAACATTGTCGCCTCAAGATTGGTTTCCGTCTGTGCGAACAGATGCTCGAGCTTCTTATGTTCTTCCATTTCCGAGGACCACGGGCTCTGATACCAATGTAATGGTTTGATAAAAATTTATATGTAATATAACTTGTATTGCGTATGAGTATTTGTGTGATAATGTTACTTTAATACTATTTTGTTTGTTTTCAGTACTTGATTGGTAGTGTAAGTATAAATGAATAAGAAAAGGGATAGAACAATAGAAAAAGATAAGGATGAGAGGAAGAAGACAAAGAAGATGAAGATTAGGGTTAATTTTCTCGTTAACAAACCCGCAGGTACTGTTTTTAACCAACAAACACATATGGGCTCACATATATTTGTCCCATTTAATTGAAAGAAATAAAACAGGCCTGAAAGCCCAACTAGATTATTAGCCCATCGCGCTCAAGCCCACTCCAAATTCTTGCCCCTTTATTCATCTTGGTCCGAGCGCGAGTCAAACCCCATCCGACACAACCTTTCTTCTCCTCAGCTTTGCAACTTCCTGCGCCTCCATCCCTCTCCTTAGAGCCACCGCCACCACCACCACCACCACCTGCCGAGGTCATGACAGTTTGTTTTGACGGGATAGGCAGAAGCCATTATTCGTGAGAGAATGAAAGCAAGGTTTTCACCAAAGCGCGGGAGCTAATTTTCTGGAGGCATCAGTGATGAATGGTGATTTTCAGGGATACGAACATGTCCAAAAATACTGAAACTCAAACTTATACCCCAATTTTTCCTCCAACTGTACTGCAAACCTAAACTTAAAATGAGTTTAATACACTTTTCTCTCTCTTGTGTACGCACAAATGGATTTCCATTGTTCACATACTCAAATTAGTATTAAAATTTTAAATTTGGCCCAAAATCAGTCCAAATCCATTTTAATCTTCATTGTGTACGACTTGAGTGTGTTGCCCAGATTCCTTCTCAATTCGTCGCCCATATTCCTCTAGTTTAGCGATGCATCTTTGGGTTGCTTTGACTTTACCAAGAACTTTGTGTACAACCTCAGTGAATTGAAAATGTATGGCTTCAGTCGGCCCATTCAATTGTGTACTATGTTGCAAGTATTGGTCGTTTGGATTTCGTGTTTCACTCAATTTAGATGGGTTGTGCGGTGTGGTTTGGTGTAGACTCGTCGCTTCCACAGGACCCATGTTCACGACTATTTCTTCTATGCCACGTTGATGATGACCGATTTTGCAAGGTACGTTGAAATAGCTGCAATTGTGCATTCACAAAAAACAAAACGAGTGGTATTGCTGGATGGACCCATTATTTATTTATTTATTATTATTATTATTATTATTATTATTACTATTATTATTATTATTATTATTATTATTATTAGTAATGTTTTCTCAATCAAATAGACATGCCCATAATTAACCTGAACCGGCGGTTCCGACCGGCCAACCGCCGGTTCCGGTTCGTAACCGGAACCGGCCACCAACCGCAACCGGCGGTCGCGGGTGGCCGGTTCCACGCGGTTTGGGAATTTCCCAAACCGCAAACCGCCGATTCAACCGCCGGTTAGTATAAAAAAAAATTAGATAAAAATAAAAATATAGCCGTTTGATTCAAACGGTTTGAAAAAAAAAATTGAAATAATTGAAAAAATAGCCCTTAGAAAAAAAAATAATAATTTGAACTAGCGTTGCAACCGGCGGTTGACCGGGAACCGGCAGTTGCAACCGGCAACCGGCGATTGCAACAGCTACTTAGCCTTAAAAACTATATATACCCCCCACCCCTCTTAAAAAATCAGAACTCAATTATTCACTCTCAAAACGCGTAATTCTCAGCCTCGTTGTAGTCCACGAATTAAAAATAAACTAATTAAAATACTAGTCTCTCAATCCTAGCCCGGCTTTACTACACTCATCAATCTCCGTCCGGCTCTACTACACGGCGCTCCAAATTTTACTCGTCTATTTTTTCGTAAGTTTACACATATTTTTATCGAACGTTTATTCTAATCTTTTATTTTAGATATGGATAGCCGTCGTCGAGGATCGAGTTCGAGGTCGAGGGGGAAACAGATTGTTGGTAGTTCATCGCAAGATGACTACTACCAATATGACGACTCCCCCGAAATTATGCTCGACCTAAGTGACGTCCTCGGCTCGGACACGCAAGGGGACCAACCGGAAGAAACTCCGATGCCGACGCCGACGCCGCCGACCGAGACCCAAGCACGGGCCGCCGCCGCCGCCCTACGCTCGGATATTTTCGCGGTACACTTCAAGAAGGTACCGACCGAAAATAAAGATTTTTTTAAAGTTATATGTAATTATTGTGGTAAGGAGTACCCTTTTAGAAGGGGGCGGATATGGCAATTTTACCGGCCATATCCGCTCAAAACATCCTACTAAGATAGGAATTAGTCAAAGTCAAAGTCAAATGCACGGGGCTACGGGCACGGGTTCGTCCGCTATCGGACAAGGACCCAGTGTGAGTCCGACGTCTTTGTTCATGTACAACGAAAACGTCGCGCGCAAACAACTTGCAAAATTTGTTTGCGCGAAACATCTTCCTTTTCGGTTTACCGACGATCCGATCTACGAAGAGTGGATCAGAAAGTCGTATAACCCCCAAGCGAAGAAAGTTTCACGTAGCACCCTTACGCGAGACATTAGGAAGACGGTACTCGCGTATAAACGCGAGTTAGTAGATCAATTAGGAAATTTAGAGTGTAAAGTGTCCATTGCCTCCGATATATGGAGCGATCACTGGCAAGATCATCATTACATGGGCGTTTGCCATTGGATTGATGACTCTTGGCAAGTACAGAAACGCTTAATTGCGTATAGGGAATTTGACACAGCACACACAGCTCAAAACATTGCACTTAAGCTTAGGAGTATCTTATCGGAATATAGGATACTCGAGAAGATTTTCTCGGTATCCTTTGATAATGCTAGCGCTAATAACGCGAGCATTGAAGATTTGATTAAGTATTGTCGACCGTCATTTGGCGGTCGATTCTTTCATGTGCAGTGCTTCTGCCACATACTTAACCTATGTGTTCAGGACGCACTCCCGCATCTAAAGGCACATGTTACGCCGATACGAACGGCAATTAGTTACATGATGCGCCACTCTTCTGTACTGAAAAAGTGGAAGCGTCATTGTAAAAGTTTGGGAATCACGCCCAAGAAGTTTGCCTTAGATGTACCCAACATGTGGAATTCCACCTACAAGATGTTAGAGACGTCGTACGAATATCGCCACACCTTCAGCGATTTCTACGACGAAAACCCCGAATTCGGGGTAGCATTACATCCTACGATGTGGGACGGATGCAACGGCATATGTGAAATACTTCAAGTATTTCACGATGCCACGAGGGAGATGTCGGGAATATATTACCCGACATCTATCTTAGCATTAGATCATTGCGTTAAAGTCGCATGCATTCTAAACGGTTTTGTAAATGACGAGATTGCGGGTCCGGCCGTTTTAGCCATGAAGGCTAATGGCTGAAATACTTTTGAGATCTACCCGATATCTTCATCATTGCGAAGATATTAGACCCCAGATTACGCGTAGAGGGGACAGATAATTTTCTAGGATTATACTACCAGTCCATTGCGGCTAATTCTAGTGTTATCCCCGATGGCTACCACATTCAAGTTAGGAATGTAGGGTATGACGCTCTAAAGGCAGTCTTTAGAGCGTATAAGACCGATATTGGCCAAGACCCAACTCGATCGAGTTCGGGTCAATCCACTAGTAGTAGTAGTGCTAGCGGTAGTGATCGTTTAGCCTCCTACTACAACCTCCTCAACACGAGCAAACGCCAAAGGTCGACGAACCCGTTCATAGAGTTAGATAACTACTTGTCGACCACTTTTGAGTTCACCGAGGATGAAGTTCAGTTCAACGTCCTCCGATGGTGGTCGAAGATGTCGCCAACGTATCCAACGTTGGCAAAGATCGCTAGGGAAATATTTGCCGTCCCAATTTCAACCGTCGCGGTTGAACAAGCTTTTAGCATGGGCGGCTTAACTTTAAGTGAAAGGCGTTCGAGATCGACGGTAGAAAACGTCGAATACCAATGCCTTCTCGATGATTGGACGAGAGCCGAACATCGGACACAAGACACCACGAATACCAATTCGGACGACGACGTATTCGACGACACCACCGGCACCGAGACTAGTGGTGGCGGCAATGGCGGCGACGACTAAGAGTAGAGAGCATAGAGAATCTCCGAAAATGGCGAAAGATTCAAGCCCGAAAAAAGATAAGTCCTTAATACTAATCTCATTGTATTAATTTTTTTATTTTATATTTTTAAATAATTACTTACACATCAATCTTATTTTTCAGCCAACGTCTCCAAGAAATCGCTCGCATGACGACATCCAAGCCAACGATTTAATTTCATTTTTTAATGGCGATTGTACAAAAAAATATTATCTAACTAACTTCTATTGTATATTTTTTTTTTCAGAAACCGATTATCGACTGGCATTGGCAAATGGCGATTGCGATTCAAGTATTCAACGAACAACGAATAAATTTTTTTTTTCTTACTTTGTATTTTCGACTTTGTAAATATTAATTGTAAATGTAACTTCATTTTTACAGTGAAATTAATTTATCATGATTAATATTTTAAAATCGAAACCCTTGTTATATACTGAAAAAACATAATTGTGTCCCGAAAAGTCGAAAACTATCGAAATATACACTATAAATTCAAAAAAAAAATTAAAAAAATTAAAAAATAAAATAAAAAATAAAAATTAAAAACCCAGCGGTTGGTAACCGCCGGTTACACGTTGACCGGCGGTTGACCAACCGCCGGCAACCGGAGACGGCCAACCGGCATTCGTCTCCGGCCGGTTGGTCATTTCGACCAACCAGCAACCGCCGGTTAACCGAAACCGGCGGTTGGGCAACACTACAATCAAAGTTAAAATGATATTGTTGTCTAATTTGTAAAGTTATAAAATATGTGGATTGTATTGAAAAGTTATAAAATTTGGTATAAAAGAGAATATTCTTTTGAGTTTGAGAATGAGTTTGAGAATGAGTTTGAGTTTGAGAATGAGTTTGAGAATGAGTTTGAGTTTGAGAATGAGTTTGAGTTTGGGAATATGTTTTTCGGTTGGAGATGGTCTAAGAGCACTTTTGATCCCTAATGTTTACCCTATGGGCAATTTTGGTCCTCGATGTTTCTTCTTGCCACATTCAGTTCCCGTCGATGTCTGATTTGAACCAATTTCGGGTCAATCGGTACGTCAATTTGGACGGAATGTGTCATGTGAGTTGCACGTAATATATTATATTCCCTCTCGTTTTTACGTCCGTTCGTCTTAAAATCCGCTAAAGTTTTCCCCATCCCCCTAGAATTTTATGGTTTTAATTCTCGAGGTTCGATTGTGGGAAGGACACGAAACAATGGATTTAAAGATGAACGTACATGTAAAATAGTATTTTGGGGATTGTACTTGTCACGTTCAAGTTGTAATACTTAACTACTGCGGAAAATGACGGGAGAAAACTACTTTTGGTCTCCGACGATTACCTTGACAATTTTGATGCAAATGTTTTCTCCATGCCATATTTAGTCCACATAATTGTCCAATTTAAACCTATCTGGGTCCCTCGGTTAGATTAAACGTCAATTTGGATGAAATCTAATCACGTGAATCACACGTGATATATTATAATCCCCAATATAATGTTTTTATGTTCGCTCATATTAAAATTCCCTAAATTAGTGTCCTTCATCGTACAATCGAGCCCTAAAACTCGAAACCATAAAATCTTAGATTGTGTGATGAAGGAGAAAAAATTGGTGGATTTTAAGTTGAACAAGTGTATTTTGGCGGGTTAATATATATGAAGTGCGACTCACATAAAAAATTTCATCCGAATTAACGTTTAGTATTATCATGGACTCAAATTGGTTCAAATCGGACAACTATAGAAACTAAATGTGGCAAGTTGTAACATAGGGGACCAAGATTGTCCATAGTAAACACTGGACCAAAAGTGGTTTTTATCATAAAAAAAACTTTAGGATCAACAAACAATACAGTTCTTTGAATGCATGGTTCTTGATAACTAGGCATCGTATGAAATCTGCTTTTAGGACCCTTAAAACTCAACACCCCACAGCTGCTGTGGGTATATATTTCTCTTGTATCCCTTCGAAAGCTTGTCATTAACCCGAGATCTCGTAAGCACGTCTCCACTTGTTCATGGTAGGATTTGCTCTCTCCTCTCACGTTTGCCTCTTCTTAGCTGAACCAATAAATGTGGGATGCCAAGAACATCATGTGTTATGCTGACCCACGCCACGAGCCCTACCTCACTGCCGCGGCGATGTTTCAGGGGAAAATGAGCATCATCGAAGTGGACCACCAGAACAAACTCCTCTTAAGCGCACTCCGCTTCACTACTAATTGAGCTATAATTTTCGTCTGAGATTTGATACAATCTTGCGATTCCATTGAAACCTCCTTATATCAATACAAGTTAGAACTCCCAAGTGCATCACAGCATACGCCAAAAGACAAAACAAACCAAAAGTTGTCCCTCAAATATCACAAGTCCATCAAAGCACAGAGATCGTCCCTGCCAATCTCCCTCCGATCTCTCTCCCCCACTTTGCCAAAAGCCTTTCTCGCCAGCTCCCTCTTCGTTTCCTGCAACCTCAATATCCGCTCCTCGATCGTATCCGTCGCGATCAGCCTCACGATCCTCACGTCGCTCTTCTGCCCAATGCGGTGAACTCTGTCCATCGCCTGCTCTTCCACTGCCGGGTTCCACCACGGCTCGAACAAGTATACCGTCGAAGCAGCCGCCAGATTTATCCCGACGTTTGAAGCCTTCAGGCTCGCCAGCAAAATCGTGGGCCCCCCATCTGCCCCGAACTCTTGAATCACCCGAGCCCTCTTCATCGCATTCATTGTGCCGTCCAATCGAACAACCTTAAAACCCGCTTGCCTTAAGGGATCTTCCAGCAGAATCAGCATCTTTCGAAACTGCGAGAAGACCACCGACTTAGAATCTGGGTTTCGGTCCCTCGAAGCAGATAAGAGTTTTAAGAGGGTGCAGGCTTTCGAAGACGAAGTTTCTGAAGATGTTGTTGCCTGCGAACACTCTGGAGGAGCTTTGAAGAGGTCAGATTCAGACAGCGGGCGGCGGCACAGGGGACAACACGGTTTGCTTCGTTTTAAGGTTTTGGTGATGCAATGCTCGCAGAAGATGTGAGCGCAGCACGTGATTACGATGTTCGTCGGGGGAGATATGCAGATGGGGCAGTCGAAGTCTTCCCCGTCTTGCAACACCAAGAGCAGTTTTTCCAATAGACTCGGGTTGTTCTGCACGTCTATTTTTTTTTTACTTTTTTCAGAATTGTTAGATACGCATCAAATAATAATATACATAATAAATGCTGCTATGTATTTCGAAATCTGAAAGTACCATCGATTTGGCTATGTGGGAGTAGAGACTTGAGGTCAGAGGGGCACAGGGTGAGATCCGTGCAGATCTGTCGGAGCCTGACGAGTATGCTGAGGATCGTGGAATAATTTCGAACCACGCTTTCGTTGGAAATATAGCCTTTGACAATTTTCTTGGCCTCCTCTTCCATTTGCTCGTAAACTCGACGCTCTTCTTCCTTGAGTGTTACATGACAAGTCTCTATGGTCTTGGCTGGCAAACCAAGTAAACCTTTCTCCTTCGTTCTCCTCAAAGATATAGCTGCCATGAGTACCTGCACAACAAATATATACCGTCATAAGGTTTGTCTCAAAAAGCAGAAGTATCGAGTCAAACTTTAGATAGCAAAGCAATAAAAACAAAGAATCCTCTCGATGAGACTAAGCTGATTGTTATTACTACTCATTTGATTGCGGTTAATCGGGCGAATGCTATTTTAGGTCCCCCAATGTTCTGGGCATTGGCATTTTTGTTCATCCATATTTCGAGATGGTACATTTAGTCCCCCAGTGTTACCGATATTTGGTCCTCCGGTTAATTGTACGGCTAAGTTACGCAGAATTATGCGCCGGTCCAGATTTCCCCTGCATTGGCCGGCACGCTGGCTCGGCCCGACCCGTAATCCCTTCCAACTTAACGGTTAAAATAACCAAGTATCAAAATCGTCAAAATTCGATGACACTGGGACTAAAAAAAGCATCTCAAAACATGGAGGAACAAAAACGCCCATCACCAAACATTTGGGACCAAAAACGTGTTCTCCCTGGTAATACAAAGAATGGTAATTCTCAAAAAAGAAAACACATGGATCAATTTTATATAAGACTCTCCCTTTCATATATGCAATTTGCTCAGAACTGACCTGTAGCCTCGAGATGCCCTTGTTGTCTCCTTGAACGAGCGGTCGTTGTATCAGAGTATTCCAAAGGCTCTTGTTGGAAAGTGGCTCGAACTTCAAAAAGGAAACCAGGGAAAATAAATCGAACGAGCTGTTTTGCACGGGAGTCCCCGTCACCGCCCACCTACGCTTAGCGTTCAGGTTAGTGACGGCCCGGCACTGACGGGTGTTTGCATTCTTTATCACATGGGCCTCATCGAGTATAACCCGTCTCCACTCGATCTTCTTGATGGGAGATTCGTCCCAAGAATCCTCACTTGCTAGAGTTGTGTACGTGGTTAGCACAATATCCTGCTTCTGAAGCTCTTTGTCATCGTTAGTTCTTTCTCCATAATACATGTACAGCTTTAAGCTTCCCTGTATCGTGTGTTCCTCTAACTGCGTTATCCACGACGAGAAAACGGACGGTGGGCAAACAATGAGAGTTGTCTTTGGCTTTACATCGGATGATAACTCGCTAAAGAGAGGTATTTTGCCCCTTTTTTGCCTATTTATCTTGGAGTTATAAGCCCTTTTACTGCCTCTTTTCCTCTTCAAATTTCTACCCGAAAATTCTGAAATTCCGCTGTCTTCGTTATCGGGAGTGTTAGAGGGACTTTGAAAAAGAGTCCATTTATCGAATGCCACCAACGAAAGCAGGGTCAGGGTTTTCCCGAGGCCCATGTCGTCCGCGAAAATTCCACCCCATAGAGGGTCGGGCCTTGAATCAGTTTGGTAATTGGTCAACTTGTTCACGAAAATCCCGTCGTTCTTCTCCTCCCAAAAAGGAGGCAACTCGCTCGAACTCTCCCTACTCACTAGCCACCCGAGTCCTTCCTTCTGATGCGGGAAAAGCTCCGTTTTTATCACGTCCTTTGGGGGCTCTAATGCTTCTATTGCTTCTTTCTTGCTAACTTTTATGTCCAATAGCTTGAAAATCTCGTCGACGCTTTTCTCCGCCGAGCCGCTTCTCTTCTCCTTCACCGCCATCGACTCTGACATCGTAAATGAAACGTTGTTTTCTGAGATTAACTGCAATCCACCTTCACAGAGAGCCAAAGCTACAGTCTCACGTTCCCCAATAGCGGCAAATATGTGAATTTGGCACGGAATTTTGAATTTGCTGCCCTTTCCTTGCGGATTAGGTACTATGCCTATTACAAAAATCATCATTTTAGTCCTTCTAGCACCAATATTCAAGCGTATGCTTCCAAACTTTAACACAAACACAAAAGAGAGAGAGAGAGGGAGAGAGGAAGAGAGGGAGAGAGAGAGAGAGAAATACCTTCGACGGTGACTAAACGATTATCGATAAAGGGAGAAAGCACGGCTGCAACGGACCGTTCGATGTGGCCCACCTGGTGCGACCTCGTGTTTATAACCTTTATCGCGTTTTCGTCGTAAGGGTTCAGCTCTTCTCGGACCAAACCCACCACTTCGCGCCCGCTGATTCTGCCCTGGTAGTAACGGATCCCCACGATGTTCGCGATGACAAACCCCAGCAAAACCGAGTCCTCACCAAATGCGTCGCTTTGAGACTCCAGTTGTGACTCCAAGTTTGGATCAATTTCCCCCATCCCTACGACCAACCCGTATTTTTTCAGCTTCCCTTGCCTTACTTTCTTCTCCTGAAGGGTATAATGATTTTGAAAAGGTTGTAGGTGAAAGTATTTTCAATTGAGGGTTTGGTTCGGCGAAACGGTTTATATAAACTAGTATTTTTCTAAGTAATTTTTAGGCCGATCGCACACGAGTTCGTTCTATATGTCAATTATAATCACGCGTAATGCCAAACATTATTGGTCTAGTGGTTAAGGATGATGTCTTAATGTATTGTAGTTAAAAGAGGTCTTGTGAGCCCATGACTATCGTTGTCAGGTGGGACGTATCATCTGGCCCTGGGGATTAGTCTCACGTCTGGAATGTGTGGCATAATTAAGCCTCCGCCAGATCTTTGTCGCACAAAAAAAGTACACATCGGTATTTAGGGACTAGCCCATAGCCAGGTCGAGTGGGGATAAATCGGGACAGTAAAAAAAATCACAGCCTAATACATTTTCGGCTATAGGCAAAGTTTTGCATGTATAAATGTAGTAGACGTTAAACTTTTTTGTCTATCTGACGATCATAAATAGTGATTCAACATATAACGTCTGTGGCAATGACTACTACTCATACATATACTAATGTGAATTAAGGAGGGGCACAAACCAGAGGCTGGAGTGGAAACGTTACTAAGGAAAGAGGTCATAGAGCTCGAAGTAGGGTCGGCTCGTATTAAGCCGGATGAAATTCTGTCTCCTTACATTCATATCCCAGTTTCCTTATTGTTTTTTAAAATAATTCTTATGAATATCAACAAAATATATAATATGGATATAAATTTAATTGTCATGAAAAAATGGATAAATCAAATGTGTTTATTTGTTCAAATCATATAAAGCACATAAAATAAAAATGATTTTATGATTTAGTGGAATATGAAATTAAAAAATAAAAAATAAAATTTAGGATCCACGAGATATAAAACCTAACGGTCATGATGAGTGTGACAACAAGTGAGACATCGGGTATGTGACATGTGATTTCATTAAGTATTAAGCGGGTCGCCTGACATATGACAGGTTGGGACAGCCCCATTTTGCGCGGGCCGAGGAATTCTAGGCCCTAGCCCGAGGTACGATGGGTCGAACATCCATTAGGCGTGATTTTTCAAAGTATTTATAATTTTATTTTTAAAATTTGTTTAATAATTGTTACTAATTATAAATTTTTTTTCCTAATATTATACACAACACAAATATATAATTAAAAATCCATTGACACATAAAAGGAATTTTTTACTTATGAAATTTAATTTTACAAAGTATTATAATGAAAAATAAAAGCGGGCTCGATGGCCCGGGCCAAAAATCTCACCGATATTTAGGGCTTCGAAAAATTAGACTCAGGCCTAGACTTTCAGCGTAAAGAGGACAGGAGATGGCCCTGGTGATTTGGTAACGAGGTGCGACAATGAGGAACAAATGGAGAATTGTTTCATTGAATCCGTCGGGAAAAGCTCAATGACTGTTTGAGGTCAAAGCCTAGTGGTCAAAACTGATACCTCAAGGATTATGGGGAAGAGTTATGATCAATTCTCTCTGCCAGCGTTTCCGTAAGTGAGAATGTCACAAATAAACATGAACTATCCAGAGTTTACATAGTCTCCAAACAGGATCCCAACTCACTTAAAAAATAAGAAAAAACTTCAATAACTCGTCCACCACCTGAGTACAAATATTGAAGGCTATATTCCTCTAAGAGTTAATCAAGGGCTATTTTAAAATATAGACTTTGACCCTAAAAGTTTTAAAAACTAGGTTGTTTGACGTTTTCTTTTGGGTCAATAGACTTTACTTATCAGTAGCTCTAAGCATCTGTTGAATTAATATTTAATATTGAAAAGAAAAGAAAAAAAAAGAAAATCCAACGAAAAGAGAGAATAAAAGAAAAGAAAAATGCATTAACGTCATGCCCAACGACCAATCTGCTTCTTCTTAATTAACGGCACTGCAAGAACCCACTAAACCATATTCACCATACATAATATTCTGAAGAAGAGACACTACAATATCCACCCTACGCGGACCTTGTCGATCGATCCTGAAGAAGAAACAAAACTTTCGTCCAGTAGTTTTCCAGTAAGGTATTTTTGTTCTGATTTTAACGTCAAAATCCAAGAATTCCGCTTCCTTTAGCTACGAAATTAAGTGGGTTTTCGATGTATGCTTAGCGACAGTGATTCCGTTGAAATAATTTACGAATTCGAAAATGGATATTTCGAATAATCTACCTATTAAAAATTAGATCATAGTTGACATGGGACCTGAACTTGTGATGGGTCCCCTGCTCAAGGGTCCCCTGAGTGTATGTGTACGGGTCCACTTTAAAATGTGAACATTGGGTCGTGATAGAACATGTGACCCGTTCACATTTCACAGGGGACCCATACACATACACTTAGGCAAATTCAGGGGACCGTATATAATACTTCGTAATTTTATGATTTCTTGTATAAAAAATTATTTCATGTCGTAATTTTTTACATAAATTGTAGGTAATCATCATGACCATCACCAACATCATATTCCAATTGGGTGGTAGATCGATAGTTACTGAGGATCAAAAGTCGAAATAGTGTCCACAACCGAGTAGTATATATCAATCAATCATAGTCAATAAGGATACATGCACGATTAAATACGTGAATTTCGAATAATCTACCTATTAAAAATTGGATCATAGTTGACAGGGGACCTGAACTTGTGATGGATCCCCTACTCAACGGTCCCCTGAGTGTATGTAGGGGTGGGATCGGGTCGGGTTTTTCGGGTATCGGGTAGATCGGGTCGGGTACCCGACAACTGCGGGTATATATTTACATACCCGACCCCGACCCGACCATAATCGGGTACCCGAAACCCGTCGGGTACCCGCGGGTCGGGTTCGGGTTTTTTTTTTTTTACAATTAAATAAGCTTAAATTAAGTTTAATTCCAACAAAATAAATTCTAACACCATCAACAATTAATAATTTAAACACCATCAACAATAAAATAAAGTCAACGCTATCAAAATGAAATAATTTCGATCAATCAACAATAAAATAAATTCAATACCATCATCAAACATCAACGATAAATAAGTTCAAGTAACACAATCGACAACAAAATTCATTACCACTATGACTTGCCATCTACAAATAAAAACATTCAACCAACATATTAAAATTCGAGCTTAATTTAACCCGAAACCTTAACGAATCTGAACCCAAATGGCTAAATCGACACCCAAAATCGTTCATTCATTGTATCTAACAATGAATAGAAGCTAATAGAACCTTAGAATCATCAATTGGAACCGAAAATTGAATGAAAACAAAATTAGGGTTCTTACTATAATATACCTTTTGGGTCAAAATCTAAGTGGTCCGAGCGACGAGGAGGGCTGGTGGACGCGGACGAGAGGATGAGTGGCTGTGCTGCGAGCGCTGGCTGTGTCGTGGACGCTGTGGCGTGGGCGTGGCTGTGTTGTGTGTGTGTCGCTCGTTCTCTGGTGGCTGGCCGTGAGGAATGAATTTGGGGGGGGGGAGGCTTGGACTCGTGTTTGAATTGGGCTTTGGCCCAAATTTTTTTTTTAATAATTAAATGCGGGTACCCGACGGGTTAATCGGGTAGTATAAAACTACCCCATACCCGACCCGCATATGCCACATCGGGTATCGGGTAGTACCCGATACCCAAACTTCTACCCGATCGGGAAGAAACCCGATCGGGTCGGGTCGGGTACCCGATACCCGCACCCGTTTGCCCACCCCTAAGTGTATGTGTACGGGTCCACTTTAAAATGTGAACATTGGGTCGTGATAGAACATGTGACCCGTTCACATTTCACAGGGGACCCATACACATACACTTAGTGAAATTCAGGGGACCGTATATAATACTTCGAAATTTTATGATTTCATGTATAAAAAATTATTTCATGTCGTAATTTTTACATAAATTGTAGGTAATCATCATGACCATCACCAACATCATATTCCAATTGGGTGGTAGATCGATAGTTACTGAGGATCATAAGTCGAAATAGTGTCCACAACCGAGTAGTATATAGCAATCAATCATAGTCAATAAGGATACATGCACGATTAAATACGTGAATTTCGAATAATCTACCTATTAAAAATTGGATCATAGTTGACAGGGGACCTGAACTTGTGATGGGTCCCCTACTCAACGGTCCCCTGAGTGTATGTGTACGGGTCCACTTTAAAATGTCAACATTGGGTCGTGATAGAACATGTGACCCGTTCACATTTCACAGGGGAGCCATACACATACACTTAGGAAAATTCAGGGGACCATATACAATACTTCGTAATTTTATGATTTCTTGTATAAAAAATTATTTCATGCCGTAATTTTTTACATAAATTGTAGGTAATCATTATGACAATCACCAACATCATATTCCAATTGGGTGGTAGATAGATAGTTATTGAGGATCATAAGTCGAAATAGTGTCCACAACCGAGTAGTATATAGAAATCAATCATAGTCAACGAGGATACATGCACGATTAAAGACGTGAATTTCGAATAATCTACCTATTAAAAATTGGATCATAGCTGACAGTGGACCTGAACTTGTGATGGGTTCCCTGCTCAAGGGTCCCCTGAGTGTATGTATACGGGTCCACTTTAAAATGTCAACATTGGGTCGTGATAGAACATGTGACCCGTTCACATTCACAGGGGACCCATACACATACACTTAGGCAAATTCAGGGGACCGTATATAATACTTCATAATTTTATGATTTCTTGTATAAAAAATTATTTCATGCCGTAATTTTTTACATAAATTGTAGGTAATCATTATGACCATCACCAACATCATATTCCAATTGGGTGGTAGATGGATAGTTACTGAGGATCATAAGTCGAAATAGTGTCCACAACCGAGTAGTATATAGCAATCAATCATAGTCAACGAGATGCACGATTAAAGACGTGAATTTCGAATAATCTACCTATTAAAAATTGGATCATAGTTGACAGGGGACATGAACTTGTGATGTGTCCCCTGCTCAAGATCCCCTGAGTGTATGTGTACGGGTCCACTTTAAAATGTGAACATTGGGTCGTGATAGAACATGTCACCCGTTCATATTTCACAGGGGACCCATACACATACACTTAGGCAAATTCAGGGGACCGTATATAATACTTCGTAATTTTATGATTTCTTGTATAAAAAATTATTTCATGGCGTACTTTTTAACATAAATTGTAGGTAATCATCATGACCATCACCATTATCATATTCCAATTGGGTGGTAGATAGATAGTTACTAATGATCATAAGTCGAAATAGTGTCCACAACCGAGTAGTATATAGCAATCAATCATAGTCAACGAGGATACATGCACGATTAAAGACGTGAATTTCGAATAATCTACCTATTAAAAATTGGATCATAGTTGACAGGGGACCTGAACTTGTGATGGGTCCCCTACTCAACGGTCCCCTGAGTGTATGTGTACGGGTCCACTTTAAAATGTCAACATTGGGTCGTGATAGAACATGTGACCCGTTCACATTTCACAGGGGAGCCATACACATACACTTAGGAAAATTCAGGGGACCATATACAATACTTCGTAATTTTATGATTTCTTGTATAAAAAATTATTTCATGCCGTAATTTTTTACATCAATTGTAGGTAATCATTATGACCATCACCAACATCATATTCCAATTGGGTGGTAAATAGATAGTTATTGAGGATCATAAGTCGAAATAGTGTCCACAACCGAGTAGTGTATAGGAATCAATCATAGTCAACGAGGATACATGCATGATTAAAGACGTGAATTTCGAATAATCTACCTATTAAAAATTGGATCATAGTTGACTGGGGACCTGAACTTGTGATGGGTCCCGTACTCAAGGGTCCCCTGAGTGTATGTGTACGGGTCCACTTTAAAATGTGAACATTGGGTCGTGATAGAACATGTGACCCGTTCACATTTCACAGGGGACCCATATACATACACTTAAGCAAATTCAGGGGACCGTATATAATACTTCGTAATTTTATGATTTCTTGTATAAAAAAAATTTTCATGCCGTAATTTTTTACATTAATTGTCGGTAATCATTATGACCATCACCAACATCATATTCCAATTGGGTGGTAGATCGATAGTTACTGAGGATCATAAGTCGAAATAGTGTCCACAACCGAGTAGTATATAGCAATCAATCATAGTCAATAAGGATACATGCACGATTAAATACGTGAATTTCGAATAATCTACCTATTAAAAATTGGATCATAGTTGACAGGGGACCTGAACTTGTGATGGGTCCCCTACTCAACGGTCCCCTGAGTGTATGTGTACGGGTCCACTTTAAAATGTCAACATTGGGTCGTGATAGAACATGTGACCCGTTCACATTTCACAGGGGAGCCATACACATACACTTAGGAAAATTCAGGGGACCATATACAATACTTCGTAATTTTATGATTTCTTGTATAAAAAATTATTTCATGCCGTAATTTTTTACATAAATTGTAGGTAATCATTATGACAATCACCAACATCATATTCCAATTGGGTGGTAGATAGATAGTTATTGAGGATCATAAGTCGAAATAGTGTCCACAACCGAGTAGTATATAGAAATCAATCATAGTCAACGAGGATACATGCACGATTAAAGACGTGAATTTCGAATAATCTACCTATTAAAAATTGGATCATAGCTGACAGTGGACCTGAACTTGTGATGGGTTCCCTGCTCAAGGGTCCCCTGAGTGTATGTATACGGGTCCACTTTAAAATGTCAACATTGGGTCGTGATAGAACATGTGACCCGTTCACATTCACAGGGGACCCATACACATACACTTAGGCAAATTCAGGGGACCGTATATAATACTTCATAATTTTATGATTTCTTGTATAAAAAATTATTTCATGCCGTAATTTTTTACATAAATTGTAGGTAATCATTATGACCATCACCAACATCATATTCCAATTGGGTGGTAGATGGATAGTTACTGAGGATCATAAGTCGAAATAGTGTCCACAACCGAGTAGTATATAGCAATCAATCATAGTCAACGAGATGCACGATTAAAGACGTGAATTTCGAATAATCTACCTATTAAAAATTGGATCATAGTTGACAGGGGACATGAACTTGTGATGTGTCCCCTGCTCAAGATCCCCTGAGTGTATGTGTACGGGTCCACTTTAAAATGTGAACATTGGGTCGTGATAGAACATGTCACCCGTTCATATTTCACAGGGGACCCATACACATACACTTAGGCAAATTCAGGGGACCGTATATAATACTTCGTAATTTTATGATTTCTTGTATAAAAAATTATTTCATGGCGTACTTTTTAACATAAATTGTAGGTAATCATCATGACCATCACCATTATCATATTCCAATTGGGTGGTAGATAGATAGTTACTAATGATCATAAGTCGAAATAGTGTCCACAACCGAGTAGTATATAGCAATCAATCATAGTCAACGAGGATACATGCACGATTAAAGACGTGAATTTCGAATAATCTACCTATTAAAAATTGGATCATAGTTGACAGGGGACATGAACTTGTGATGGGTCCCCTCCTCAAGGGTCCCCTGAGTGTATGTGTACGGGTCCACTTTAAAATGTGAACATTGGGTCGTGATAGAACATGTGACCCATTCACATTTCACAGGGGACCCATACACATACACGTAGGCAAATTCAGGGGACCGTATATAATACTTCGTAATTTTATGATTTCTTGTATAAAAATTTATTTCATGCCGTAATTTTTTATATAAATTGTAGGTAATCATTATGACCATCACCAACATCATATTCCAATTGGGTGGTAGATAGATAGTTACTGAGGATCATAAGTCGAAACAGTGTCCACAACCGAGTAGTATATAGCAATCAATCATAGTCAACGAGGATACATGCACGACTAATGACGTGAATTTCGAATAATTTACCTATTAAAAATTGGATCATAGTTGACTGGGGACCTGAACTTGTGATGGGTCCCCTGCTCAAGGGTCCCCTGAGTGTATGTGTACGGGTCCACTTTAAAATGTGAACATTGGGTCGTGGACGAGAATGAAGAGTAACCGTCCACTCCTGCGAAGTGGACGAGAGCATATTGCCCTTCATCTAGGTACAGCATAATGACCACCAATGGATCAGAATAAATAAATATTGCTCGGCGCGAGAAACGAGAGCTTCAACTTATAGGATTGGTGGATTCGGTGCACAGATTAACCGCTGATTGGTTCATGCGTCGAAGCACTTGCGAAGCTTCAATCTCCGCCAATATGACATCGTTCACTCTGAAGGTCGAGAAGTTTATTTTGATAAATATAATGAGTCTAAAAATTATCACGTGTAGGAGATCGGACATTTACGATACAATACTGGTGAAATCATTATGAGGTGGTCGATCTACAAGTTGTTCGTGCAGTTGTAAGAGGTTTGATATCAATCGCATCCCATGTCTTCATGCCATTGCAGCATGCAGTGCTTTTCAAGTCGATGTGTATTCTATAATGCATAAATACTACAATTTACATATTAAGAATTAGCATATGAAGATACAATATGGCCCGTGACAGATCGGATTGAAAGAGGGACTGATATGCTACAACTCCGATCTTCGAGAAACTATGACAGGATACAAAAAAATAGGATACCATAAGTAGGTGAATTTTGTAGGAGATAACTTTTTATTAACCTTGTATTGTAATATATGCTACCTATAAATCATGAAGCTAGTCAACGAGGATGTTGTAATATATGATGTATTTGGATTCTGTCGGTAGTTGATTCGGTGATGTTGTAATACAATCTATAAACGTACTTAGGTGGCATATGCGCACGGATCCTCGGAAATCGTGTACGGGTCCCCAGACCCTCGTATATAGGGAATCAGGCGTATGTGATGGGGACCCGTGCGTTTTCGAGGCACAAAACATATGGCTGCATTTTGCGAATGAAACCAGTTATCTGCGTAGTTGATATCGATATGCATCTTGAACACACTCCTCATTAATGCATAATTCTTTGGAACTTTCTGGGAACCTGTTGCATTTCGGTGAATCTCCTGAAAGATTCATTGATGTGCTGCAAAATATGAATGATGATTGTTATACACGATGATAAATAAAATATTATCAAAACGTTCATACCTCGCCATCAATCCAGTAACTAGTTGAGGATAGCCTCACGAACCATTCTTGACTATAGCAACCGAGCATACACGGGTTACGATCGGCTTCATCTCTGTGGTCTTTGTAAGTAATGATCCCCAAAAATGTAAGCCTCTGCCTTATATGGATATCCACAAATGGATTCTGGTTGTATTTTATTGTAGTGGTGGGGGGTCCCTTAGTGTAATGGCTCTGCTGGTACCTGGACGAGTTTCTCTAACGCATCGCAGGTGTTTCTTCAGCGATGGCTTTTCCTTTATCTACGCGGATGTTGCTTGAACCCCAAACGCCCGACTCTTTGCCAGCATCCATTGCCACCTCATTCGCCGCCGCACCCGCATTCCCCGTCACATCCGAATGTGCCGCCGTCTCCGCGTACGTTGGATCGACACATGATCCATCGACATCATCTCGGCTAGCATGTAGAAGCCATACCGCAACACATGCCACAATCAAAATGGCGATACAAAGCGTCGATCTAAATCATGTCTCAGCTGTATTCTTCACCAATCCGACTATTTAAGTGACCGAGGCAGAGATTGGTGATGGTACTCTGCATGTCCGAAAGATTGACGCGATGACTGATGGTGGACCAACGAGTGATGTTGGTACATCGACGAGTGATGCACCGGCGAGTGATGCCGGCAGAGCCAAGAATTATGCCCGTAGACCGGCGATGGTTGCAACAGCGAGTGATGTTCGTAAACCAGCGGCGATTGCTGATTTTCCCCCGGATTATATGAGATACACACATCACTTTGATCCCTTGCAATAGAAGGTTGGTCAAGCGGTCAATCACTCTATGCCAGGGAGCCACGCCGAAGTCACTGAACCGATAGTAGTCAGGCCAACTCTCATGCGGAGTTGGCATTAAAAATCTGCGCACCTCGGATTTCAATGCGATCATGGTTATCGTCTCCAACTTCATACATGCCTTCTTACTCCACTCCTTCGTAGTTTACAGACATATTCTTGGAATCATTCCCGTGGTCTTTGCGGTAGGCCAGCTCAATACCGATATCCGTAATGTAGTCGTATGCTAAGATCTTCGAAACAATTACGACAAATAATTAAAACAGATGATTGTCATCTACATATATTTTTGGAAATTATTAACATATATATTTATATATATGTGTGTGTGTGTGTGTGTGTGTGTAAACAGAAAGACAATACTCTACCTGCAGACGATGCATGAATCCACTAATGCATAAGCTGTTGTCATCGTTGCACCCGCAACTCGGGCACTAGCTTCCTCTCTTTTCTCCAATAGGTCGCATTTCAGCGAGCGTAGAACTTCGTGGAAGGCAATTGTGCCCCATGGATAATCGTTAGATGCAATCAAATCTTAAACTAATGATAGTGTCTATGACATCAAGATTGAGTCCTTTTTTGTTCTACGAGGTAGCAAAACGACAACAACAAAATAGGCCGTTCAGCTTCAATTTCGACATTGACACGACCGTCATTGTCCTCAGTTGACAGTTCATCCGTTCTTCTCTCCACATCGGACAGTCGGATTGTAGCTCTACGCGGGAAGTGTCCTGATTTGAAAGCATATTATTCGGTAATCACGGGTATATTCGACGAGTAGTTAAGCCTGATGATCAAGTAGTACTCAGATTTAGAAAATCAGAGTGGTTTATACCTGATGATCATTCACAACTCATCCCAATTGCGAAGAAGCGTCCGTCTCTTCGTAAGAAACCACAACTGTTGGGCGGAGATGTTAAATTCTCCTGTTGCTGCTATGAGATATATGAACGAATTGTCAGTAAATGCCACAAACTCAACATCGTTCAAGAAAGCGACAATTTTTCCGCTTGCTTCGACATACTTGACCGTCAAAATTAATCAGTATAAGAACTCCCGATCTTGATTAGACATTTGTGTCCTCAATACAACCTGTAAAATAATTATAGTAGAATGAAAATTTAAAATAGTCCCCTAATAACATATCACAAGTCCCCTGCGCATACTTGCAATGTCCCCTGTGCATAAGTGTGTGTCCCATAGAAATACTTGCAAGGTCCCTGTAGATACTTGCAAAGTCCCGTGCAATCTAGGGCAAGGTCCTTGCGCATTCATGTGCAAGGTCCCATGTGCATAAGTGTGTGTCCCATGCAAATTCTTGCAAGGTCCCGTGCAATCCACTGCAAGGTCCCCTGCGCATTTGTGTGCGGGTCCCCTGCGCAATCGTGTGCGGGTCCCGTACAATCTATTGCAAGGTCCCCTGTGCATTCTGATATTTTAGGATTTTACGTAATATATGTATCTGTAAACTTGTATTTTCGATTGTTATCTACTCGAAATGCTTCAAATATCGCAAATTTATGTTTATATTTCTTATTTGAAAAATTTTATAGCAAAAGAAACCAAGAGCGGGAAAAAATGATCACTTTTGAAGCTTATAGAGTCTTAGGGATCTATTTGCAATTTTAGAGATCTCAAGGTCAACTTCGCAATTAACTAGATTTTGAATATCAAAATTTATAGTAGCATGTTGAACGAGCTCAGAGGAGTTTCTTTTGGGAGATATTTTCTCGGCTTTTTTAACAAAATAAATCGAAAAAAAATATTAATTTTCAAAATAGGGCGTTTTCGGCACCTATTACTAAAATAGAGTCATTTGCGGGTATTAGCCGCGACGTCGCGCCTAATGGCCGCGACGTCGCACCCATTAAACGCGACGAGCTATTTTGCCTTGTGGTGGGCCATTGTACGGGGCCGGTGTAGTGGGCCAATTTTTTTGGCCCAATACCTGTTCGTCGCGGGTAATAGGCGCGACGTCGCGCCTAATGGACGCGACGTCGGGAAAATATAGATCTCAGATCTATTTCTCTCTCCCTCATTCTCTCCCTCACTCTATCTCTCTAAAACCTAACCCTAACCCTAAGCTCCGTCGCCTCCGTCCGCCGCTCCGCCGCCGTATTCATCCCGCGCAGCTCGCCCGCCCGCCCGCCCTCTCTCTCTCTCTCTCTCTCTCGGTTTCTCTTCGCCACCGCCTCCGTCCGCCGCTCATCCCGCCGAGGTCACCACGCGCAGTGCAGCTCGCCCGCCCGCCCTCTCTCTCTCTATCTCTCTCTCTCTCTATCTCTCTCTCTCTCCACCGCGACACCCGCTGCCGTGTCCACCGTCGCCGCCTCCGCAACCGCCGCCGCCGCCGCCTCCGCCCCTCCGTACGTTTTATTAGGTATTTTGTTTGATTATAGTTAAATTGAATTGTTCGTTTGTTATTCGTTGTTTGGTTATAACATTAGACGAATTCATATAGTCATTAGTCGGATCTATATTGTTTGATTGGTTATAACATTGTTTTGTTCGATTTACGATGGACACGAACGAATTCTACGGTCCGATCAATCGTTCGCTGTTGATTTTACAGGATAGTCATCGCTGTTGATCAATCGTTCGCTGTTGACACCTCGTTGACGGTGAGGGGGTTAGAAAATGTAGTGTGGGGTAGGATTTCACGACCGGTACATTTACACGGTCGTGTTTTGGAGAAGTTAGATACTATGTCGTTGTATGACGTCTATAGTTGTGGATCTCAGAAAATAGATCCACACTTGATTACCGCACTCGTAGAACGGTGGAGAAAGGAGACACACACGTTTCACCTACCGGTGGTGGAGGCGACTGTCACTTTAGAGGACGTAGGGTTGATGTGGGCACTCCCCGTGGACGGTATTTCCGTAAGCGGTGTGATCCCTCGTAAGACGCAGCAGCAGTGGCTCGATTACTGCGAGGAGCTGACTGGGTACAGACCTCCCGAAGGAGCGTACCACTGGACCAAGTTGTCTCTCCGGAAGTTTGCGGCCTGGTTAGAAGAAAATCCAGTCGACGACATGACCGACGAGCTAATCGTTGATCAACATGCGCGTGCCTACGCATTGCTGCTGTTCGGATCGGTGATGTTTCCCGACGCCAGTGGAAGTCACACGTCGATGACCTACCTTACGCTGCTCGAGGACATCGACGAAGTTCATCATTACAGCTGGGGCAGCGCCGTGTTAGCATTCTTCTACAGAGAGCTCTGCACACCATGTCAGTCGAGGAAGATGAACATAGGTGGAGCTTTGCGGTTGCTGCAGGTACGAAAGATAGTTTAATTCAACAACTTGTAAAGCGTAAATGATACTTATGTATTTAAATAATTAAAATATAGGTATGAGCATGGATGCGTATATTACAAGTTCAGCCCATTATCGTCCACCCTCGAGTGGTAATGCAGCCTAGTGTAGTCGATGGCATTCAGTTACCCATTCCACCGCATGCGGCAAGGTAGTTGCTCTCCTAATTATTCGAACTTTCAATTAAAAGTTTTTATAATAATTAAATTTTATTAATTTATATGTAATGCATTGTTTGACAATAAGACCTCTGCAAATTCAAATTTGCGTGCGATACGGGAGTCCATCGATAGTATGTCGATGGAGCAATTTGTTTGGACCCCGTACAACTATCACGCACCGGAGATTTTGGCGCTACGCCCGAAAAGCCGTCCTCAGTCCTCTCGGTCGTCGTGCCCGCTGATATGTGTCAACATCGTCGAGTGGCACTATCCAGATCGCGTGATGCGACAGTTTGGATTGATTCAGTCGGTGCCACAACCACCGGCGTGTCTTACCGTAGATCTCCATCGCTTTAGTACTCGGAATGTCCCCGGAAAAGATTGGAGATTGCAGCACGAACTACACGAGGCGTATTGGAGTCAAAGGCACTCGAGGATTGTCAATGGACTGGAGATAGGTTCCGGACCGCAGTGCACCAGTGACTATTACGACTGGTACCGGTCCGTGACCCGTCGATATATATCTCCGCACCGAGGCTTTCAGATGGGTGATGGAGCAGTCATCGACGTGATGGTTAGTTTATATATTAATTTTATTTATTATATTTAATTTCGATTTATTCGCGGCAAAATAATATTTGAATATAATAACAGGCACAACATCTCGATGACGTGGAGTCAAGACTCGTCGTCGTGAAGTGGACGGAGGATTAGACATTGTACATCGTATGCAGCGTTTAATCATCGATAGGCGTCAGCGACGTGATACACAGTTCACCGACATTCCTCCTACGAAAGATCGTGGGGCATCATCCTCGCATCATGTCACTCAAGGTGCTGGGCCGTCGTCATCGCGTATTCCGACGGATTTGTACGGCGATGGTGGATATGGGACGTCGATGCCATCGGTGTACACTACGCCGATGCAGTACACATACGAGGACGAGGAAGACGACGACAAACACACGCCACCTTATCGTTCATCTTCCCATGTTCACCAGTTCCACGTCAGCAACATCGTCGTCCATCCGAGCGTGAGGACCCAGTTGACCGTCGTCATCTGCGTAGAGAGCAGCGTCCTCGTAGATGTGGTACCGGAGGGCATTATATGCCATAACTTTTATTGTAATTATTCAGACGATGTTTTTTTGTTATATGTTATTATGACTTACATTTTTATTTTAGCGATGTTATTATCTTATTATGCGTATCTTTATGGTGGATATTTATAAAATTGGATGTTATATAATTAGTAGAGCAGTAAAAAAGGCCCGAAGCCCGCGGGCCGCCCCGCGCAGGCCTGCCAAATGGATTTTTTTAAGCTGTCGGGGAGTGGGCCTAAGCGGGCCGCGGGAAATGGCGGGGCGGGGCAGGCTAGCCCGCGGGCTACCCGCCTATTTTTTAAAAAATAAATATAATATATTTTAATTAATAAATTTAATATATACGTAAATAATTTAAATTTACAACGCTACCTGCAACTTCAGCAACTTTATCATCCGCGTGCAGCTTTAATCAACGCTACCTTCAACTTCAGCAACTTTTATCATCCGCGTGCAGCTTTAATCAAGGCTACCTTCAACTTCAGCAACTTTTATCATCCGCGTGTAGCTTTAATCAAGGCTACCTGCAAGATGAGCAACTTTTATCATCCGTGTACAGCTTTAATCAAAGCTATCTGTAATCAATCTTTAATCTAACTGTACACAACAATATTGACATTCAAGAAATATGATCCAGAACATCTATAAAAATCCCACAATTTAAGAAAATAACATACAACATTTGAGATACGATGCACCCGTTTGGTAGAGACCCGCGTCTTAATCGCTTCAATGGAAAAAAGATGAATGAGGGTCATCCGATACTCGGAAATTTAAAGGTCCTTGGTGATTACTTTTACGACGAACTGTGGACGTGCGATATTGAAAGATGGTTCGTTGGAACATTTTCGGCAAAAACATCTATGGGTGATATCACGAATGAGAATTTGTCCGAATGTCTTCAATTCCTTGCTCAACTATACAATCAACGTTACAGAATTCATTTCACCGTACCTTTTCTAACGGAGAAACTTGGTCATTTGAAGCGTCGCTACCTTTTATGAACAAAACTACGCGCCGAAATGGGAGATTGGGGAGAATATGACAGAGGATGGATTCATGCAGATACCGAGCAATGGCTTAAGTGGTTTCAGGTGGTTATTTTACTAAACGATTTATTCGGATGCAATAAAAAATTTTAATTATGCAATTTGTCATATTCTTGCAGGAGGATCTTCTTTCAACAATTTACTTCTATGAGCCCGAGCCACATGAATATTATCTGTATAGAATTTTCGCTAGCTATATCAACCTAGACATTGGTCCAGACATTGACGTGCTTGCAATTCCTAACAACGAATGTCCAATAGTTCATACTCAGACAGAAGAATCATCCAAAAGACAGTCGGTGAAACATGTCAGCTCGAGTTCAAGAGTAAAAGACGATACACGGGCGACCCGCCACCGAAAGGAAACCGATACAATATGTCGAGTAAGATCAGCAACACTGGCAAAAACTAAGGCGATGATGACTTCGTCAACCCACCTCCGAAAGGAAAGCAAAAAGGTACGTATAGAAAGACGCACAACGAAGGCAAACATCATGCAATGTCGAGTTCCAGAGTTGAAGAAGATAATAGTGACGATGACTTCGTTGACCCACCCCCGAAGGGTTGGAGAAAAAATTTTCAAAGTGATTATTTGTAACTTCAGTAACCTTTGTCATGCGTGTTTGCAACTAATATGAGGTAAATTCGGACGTAACTGAAAAATTGTAATAATTTACTTAAAGATTTAGTACAACATATGAATACTAAAACTATTTAAAAATTAGAATAAATCAACGTTGACCACTGCCTCCGCCTCTTCGACCTTGTCTCCGCTTTGAACCACCACGATCCATTTCGTTCTGTATACGAGTTGTACGGATTCTCCCCGGACCTCTTCGGGTACGCAGAGCGTCGTTATGTATAAGAGAGAATTCAGCAGGCTCCCAATAACATTCGTCATGTAGATGATGAAAAAACCCCTCGTATGTTTTACGGTACGCTTGTTTGTTATAGAAAGGAGCAATATGATGCATGCTATGAACTCCCCACATACGGCAAGCTGGTTGGGTATGAGAACATGGGATGAAATACGTGTCCCATTTTCCGTACGTGCAAGTCTTTCCTAAGATGTTTACCACGTGCTTCCTTTGATTAACGGCCGAAGTATAAACTTCAGCTGTTTGCAAACGTGGGTCAAAATTAAAGATATGACTCCAAGAACGACTTGTCCAGTCGTTGAGCTTATTCCACGCATGAGACCAATCGCTTTCGGTGTTAGCCATCGCTGCAAGCACTCCGTAAATTGATTGCGAAAGTATTCAACGCATCGATGAAAGCTAAAGTCCACTATTGCTTTCGGAGGCAAACACCTCGCCCCTTTGAAAACTCCGTTAAGGGCCTCGGAGATTTCATCACCCCGCATCGGAATCCACCATCGTAAGCAAACGTCCACTGCTCTTTGTCAATCTTATCTAGCCACTTCCAGGCCGGTTCATTGAGAACTTTAATGTGTTCCATAATGCGATTGAACTTCTCCAACGTGTGGGCCATTCCAGCTCTATGGCATAACTGTTTTAGGTCATTGTTCTTGAATTCAGTGTTGAAGTTTCATACGACATGGCGTAGACAAAACCGGTGTACACCATTCGGCGGCCTAAACGCTGCTAATTCGCTTACCGCAGCCAATATTCCTATAACAAATTACGATTAATCGATTAAAAGGGTGTCAAATTAATACAAGAATGTATGTAGGAAAATAAAAGTACCTCGATGACGATCAGAAATGAGGCATACACCTTGTTCATCCAACACGTGGATGTTAAGTAAGTTCAGGAACCAACGCCAAGAATGTCTGCTTTCCGTTGAAACAATGGCAAAAGTAAGGGGGAGAATATTTTGATTTGTATCGAGCCCAGATGCAATTAACATTTTATGCTCGTATTTGGAGTATAAATGTGTACCGTCAACACAAACAACTCTACGACAATGCCTAAACCCATCAATACAAGGTTTGAAAGCCCAGAAAACATACCCAATTCTTCACACCGGGGGCTACAGTTGGAAGATTCAACCACTTGCGACCGTGTCGGGGTTGTAATGTTTCAAAGCTTTCATGAAGATAGGAAGTTGTTGGACTGAAGTTTCCCAAGTACCGTAAACATTTTCTTTCGCCCTTTTGAGGCCATGCCATGCTTAAATGTATGAGATGTCGTACCCGGTATTGTCCTTCACCAGCTGCTTTACGTTCTTTGGTAGAAATTGAGGGCCTGTCTTCACTATTCCAATCAACATTCTCGCAATTGCGTTTCGCTAAATGTTGCGGTGTGTTCTCGTCAACTCGTTCATGTAGCATGTATGTGGCCTCCCATATATCGTAATCTTCCAATAACATTTTTTTGGTTTGAAGCATGCTCGTAACCTCCAGTGACAGTCATTGCTATGGTTGCATTTCACGCCCCATACGGTTTTGTTACTTTCTGAGACGTGAAACTCACGTCTAGCCACCCTGTAAGAATAATCGCCAACAGCTTCTTGTAAGTGAGCTTTGGTACTAAATGTCATACCGACTCTGAACCTGGGATTGTCCCTAGTGTAAAAATCACCGCCGCCCTCGTTGGCTTCTGGAGGCGCCATTTGATATGTTGAATAAAAAGGCACGAGTTGGTAAGGCGCACGAGCATCTTCAGCCGGCAATGGAATGTCATTCTCGGGACCATCATTGTTTCCATCATCGTCGCTATCGTCGTTATCATCTGCGGGATCCGGAAAAGCATCCAGTGCACCCCCAACGTCATCAGCTTCAGAGTCGCTAGCGTCACTATTTTGCAAGTCTTCGGGCACAAGCTCAGGTAGTGACACATTCGACATATTAGGAACATCACGACTGCTCGAAGGAATGTCTATATGAGGAGGGTGGAGTGAAAAGTCACTCATTCCTTGAGTAACTGTCGTGATATCAGGGAACGACTGGCTGGATGTGATGTTGGTGAACACGTCGGGTGTGTCTTCATTACGGTCGGGATGATCGTTCTCGCTGCCCTCGACAAACACTTCAATTAAATTAAGTTCCGCATCAGCATTTAAGAAGTACGATAGTCGCGGCCCGTTTAAACGCTTAAACGGGCCAAAATAGCTCGTCGCGTTTAATGGGTGCGACGTCGCGGCCATTAGGCGCGACGTCGCGGCTAATACCCGCAAATGACACTATTTTAGTAATATGTGCCGAAAACGCCCTATTTTGAAAATTAATATTTTTTTTTCGATTTATTTTGTTAAAAAAGCCTATTTTCTCTAACAGAAATAGAGATATTCACGTTAAGATCAAACGAAGGAAAATTCTTTATATACTATATGCCCGCAACCCAAGACAGGAAGGAAGCAAAGAACATCGATGGAGAATTGAGAGAAAGATAACCCGCAACCACTTAAGATTGAGGCAGAGAATCACGAAGAAGACACTTCAATTCAAAGCAACCACCTCTCGTTGCCATCAAAGCGAGCATCTCTCGTTGGGGCAGAAAAACACGACGGTGATCACAAGGGACACGACGAGTGATCACGTGGGACACGACGTGATATCGCTTATCACAGTGGGTACTCATAGATACAATGTGAATTCAATTTTCTGAGTACCATTTTGTATAGCTGAGTACCAAATGTGCTGTCACATGGGTACTCAGAGATACAACGGGTACGCAGAGAACTGAGTATCCCTTGTCCTTTCACAACGAGTACTTACAGTTATAAATGGTACCAAAGAGCTGAATACCCTTTGTATTACTGAGAATCCATTGTTCTGTCACAATTGATACTCAGAGAACTGAGGTCTAGCGGAATATCTGTTATAGAGCTGAGAACCCACTTGAATCCTACTTGAAGTAAGTGTTCTCAACATATAAAAAATTGTTGAATAAGAATTTAAACCCGCGACATAATACTCGAATGACTAACAATAATACTCGAATGACTAACAACACAACTACACTACGATCCATCATCCAACCCTTAAACGCGATTTGATTAGTTATAGTTGCTCAATACACATATAAGACATAAATACCCTTAATTAAGGGAATTTGACCAAAAAATTTCGTCAACGTGTCTTTATGAAAAACATTTTTGGTCAAAAGACCGTTTATTAAAAGAACAAGAGTAGCAACTCCGTAGGGTTTTAGAAACTCGTCTGGCTGAGCCTTCCACATTATCTCTGATTTTTCTCACCAAGGATACGTTTTTTTGGTGTTTGGGAGTCTCTTGTCGTGCTGTTAGTCATGTGGGTCCTTCGAAGAGCTTCAATTCAGCTCAGGTAAGTACATTTAGCAATGAAATGGTACCCTTATTTTTCTGTCTTTGGATTTCCGTCTTGCCAATAGTAAACCTTTTTAATGATGCTTTTTATGGGTGTGCGTTTGTTGTCCACCTGCTAGTTGTTTGCATTTTTGTTCGTCGGACGTCTTATGAAGTAACTCAGACAGATGATTTTGTAAATTTCCTTTCATCATATTGTAATAGTTTGTGGACATCATTCTGTGCGTTTTTTTTGACTCGTTATATTGGTCTAATGTTCAATATGAAGCGTTTTCGGCTATATTTTGAGAAGTTGGTTATGACTTATGCTTTGATCTTCGTTCACGGTAACAAAATTGTGAGGACAAGATTATACTAGATCGTGTTATTGCAGCTATCATATGATTCCGTTCATAGTTGCTCATTTGATTAGTGTATAGTATAGGTTATACCGATTAGTATGTATATTTTTTAAGGAATAAGGGGCTAACTTCTGTTATGCTGTGGACGTATTTGTTGACATATATCTCTCTCTAATTACTGCTATTGGAGGTGGAATTTCTTTTCCTCCCTAATCTTAGTATTTCTTCGAAGTCCCTTGTCTCGTAACACCTGATATTTTTTCGTATTTCCTCTCCAGGATTCGAGGGTTAAGTTCTCCTGCCGCTCAAATTCTCTATTTGAACTCCGAGATAGGAAGTGATTTTCCAAAAAATTATGACCTCACCATCATTCGACCACAGGGAAAACCATTAAGTGAAGAAATTTCTTTTTCTTCAAAGTTGCACTCTGGAATTTGTGCTTTCTCTTCTGAAGCTGGTGCTAAGAACGGTGGAGAAGAAGACGATGACTTTGAGGATGCCTTTTCTGAATCTGATGCCTCCGAAAACGAGGATCTCGTGGAGGGCGTGGGGTCTGAGAGAATATATACCAGAGGTGCTAATACTCCAATGACTAAGGCTTTACGTGCTGCTCCCCTACACTCAGTAAGCAAGGTGATGGATAAATGGGTTGAGGAAGGAAATGAGGTGACTCCAGAAGAAGTGATGATATCCATGTCTTATCTTTGGAAGCATCGATTCTTCCAAAAGGCCTTACAGGTTTGAGTTATCAACATCTTTTTCTACTTTCATACCATACCTTAGATTAAAAAAATGGCAACAATGATGAGGCATGTTGGTATATATTTGAGAAGGGAGAAAACCCAAAATGGTCGCCAAGCCAATTTTGTCACAGAAGTTTTGCTTGAACAAATTTAGTCCCCAATGTTTTCGATTTTGGATTAATTTGGTCTTTCCGTCAAACGTCAACTTAGACTTAAAAAAGTCGCACGTGCCCCCCACAATTTAGTCTGGAAATTTTCGTGACGTCGCGTAGATTGGCCTGTGGCATATAAGTGATAATGTGGCAATGACGTTCCCACTATCTTGTAATCGCAGCTATCAGAGTGGTTGGAAGCAAAAAGGAAGACCAATTTCGACGAACGAAGCTACGCATCTCGTGTCGACTTAATAGCCAAAGTACGCAGCCTCTCCAAGGCAGAAGAATACCTCAAGAGCATTCCCGAGTCTTTTAAAGGCGAACTGGCCTACTGTATGCTACTCAACAATTGTGCCGCCGCAACCGATTTAAAGAAATCCGAGGAGGTGTTCAATAAAATGAGGGATTTAGGACATCCCTTGACGTGTGGAGCTTGCAACCAGCTAATACGTCTTTACAAAAAGATCAACAGGAAGAAAATCGCGGGGCTTTTGTCTTTAATGGAAAAAGAAGGCATAAAGCCCAATCTTTACACGTACCAGCTCTTGATCGATGTGAAGGGGACGTCAAAAGATATAACCGGGATGGAGAAAATCGTTGAGGCCATGAAATCAAATGGGGTCGAACCTGACCCTAGCATTCAAATGTCCCTGGTAAGACATTACATTGCATGTGGGCTAAAAGATAAAGCCACGGCGGCATTGAAGGAGATTGAAGGTTGTGACTTGGAAAGAAACCGTTGGGTTTGCAGAATGTTGCTTCCTATTTATTCCTCGCTCGGAAAGGAACAAGAAGTTGCAAGAATCTGGAAAAAATGCGAATCTGAAACAAGATTATTGGATTATGTGGCTGCTATAGATGCCTGGGGACAGCTGGGAAAGGTAGAAAACGCAGAATCAGCTTTCGAAAAACTCCTGCAAAAAGTGAGTGCACCGTCAGCAAAACACTACGCTCCCTTGTTGTACGTGTACGCGAAGCACGGCATGTTGAGCAAAGGCGAAGATCTCATGAAGCGAATGGTGGAGCGCGGCTGCAGAGTTGGGCCGCAAACGTGGGACGCGCTCGTGGCGCTCTACGTGAGAGCTGGGGAAGTTGAGAAAGCACACGCGACGCTTGAGAAAGCCCTGAAAACGAAATACAATTACAAGCCGTTCTTCACTACTTTGTCCACGCTGTTGAATGAGTATGAAAAGAGGGGCGATGTGGGCAATGCTGAGGAGATATTCGTAAAAATGAGACGAGCCGGTTATGTCCCGAGGTTGCAGTCCTACGAGTCGCTTCTTCGTGCGTATGTAAATGCCGGAGCCCCGGCTTACGGGTTCGTTGAGAGGATGAGAGCTGATAAATTGTTTCCGAACAAAGCTATATTGGCTAATGTGCGAGGTTTTCAGAAATTGGAGAAGAATATCAATCTGCTTGAATAAGGCTACCTGCTTTGGATTTTCGCTTGGTTTTCATCTGTTAGAAGATTGCAAGCTCGGGTTGTCTAGCTATAAGGTTCATTCACGTTTTCTGTAATTGTTGTGCAAGGAGTAGTACCAGAGATTTGCTCACTTCATTCGAAGGGATTCACATGGGATTGATGAATTAGTTGACTGTGTTACGTTGAGATATTGAGACAGCCGTTTTTCGAGCTTGAAATCTTTTCTTTTTATGTGACAATAAAAACCTCAAGTTTGTGCTTTTCAAGTTGTTATGCTAAGGAAGTTCATCTGGAAGACGATAATCATGCCTAGCCTTGAAGCAAGTTTTGGGATATGCGGATCTGGATTGGAACGTCATGGCAAGGTTCTGACGAACTCTTGGCTCCGTCCTATACATTCAGAAGGTAACTGGGTAGAGCTAGTTTGAAGATTTCTTCAACCACTGCTGGTCTTTGTGGTAGTTCCGAAATAAATGGGTAATGGAAGGTGATGTTTCATCGGTGTTCCTCGTTGTGCAGCGAGCTATATCACTAAGAAGTCATGACGATCGAATACACAAACCAATACCTAATGCTGCATTGAACAATGAAGGATGGGTATGCCCACCGCTGGCGGTTATAAAGCTGAATTTCGACGAAGCGATTCGCCGTCTACGTCAAGGAGCTTCCGTTGGTGCGTAGCATGTGACTCGAGTTGTATATGTGTTGGGTGGCACTCAAAATTCTTGTTGGGGACCTTTGAACCAGAAACTATGGAAGCCCTAGCGGCCCGGGCAACCATATCATTTGCTCGGAGTAGAGGATGGTTTGATATATAAGTAGAAGGCTATTGCCAGACCGTCATACACAAGCTTGCCTACTCGAGTTGTATAATCTATAGCATTATTTCATCTGTTTAGATCGATCTGGTTTATTAATCAACAATTTAATTGTATTGCTCATTATTTAGCTAAGTCCTAGCCTACCACGGTGAGGGGCGTACAACTCCGACTCAAGCTATGGATACCTTCGATAGACATTAGTAAAAGGACAACTACACATATCCATAGTGACGAAAAAAACAACCTTACTTAACTCCCTCCTAGTGATAAAATTTCAGTTAAGGACCAAGTAGAAACATTTCATACAAATACGGACCAATTGACAAAAACAACCCTCATAACCTGCATTATTACGATTATATGGAATTTTAATTAAAAGAAGAAAAACATAATAATAAGAGTTCAATCGATCGAATGTATAAAACCAACATCCCAAATAAAAAAGTCAATCTCAATCGAACCCCAAATCGAAACACCCGCACCAAATCCCATGAAGAAACTCTCAGGGAGTTACCGTTGCAGTGGGGTCTTGAAATTTCACACGTCCTTATAAATTTCGTTTATTTTTTCGCCAATTTTGTTTTTGTACTGCAAATTTAAGTGTTAATTGCTCGAGTCGAGGTTGTGATCTCGATTTTGATTGGTATGTTTCGATTAATGCTTTATATATGTTCGATTTGTTGTTCTTTTGTTTGAATCCGAAATTCTTAGGTTTAATTTGGGGTTTCTTTTTAGTTCTTTCTCAATTAGGGTTCTTGTGAGTTAGTTTTTTGTTTCGTTTTTTAGTATCAATGAGGGTTGTAATATTTGCATTTATTTGTACGATATATGATGTTTTTGGTACGTTATATGCATATTTTTAGTATCGTCTATGCATTACAATCATTATAAACCGGTACAATATAGATAGAATTATGGTACGATGAACCTCTTTTTTGTATTAGATATCTGATTGTAATTACAATACGTTTTACGCCTTTTTATGATCTCGTACTCTACATGAATAGTTAAATAGCATGGTTGATGTGTATTGCAGATAAAAAACCCCATCTATGATTTTTACGACCCTTACTTTCGGCTTCAAAAGTGCATATTTAATAAGTGCATCTAAACCGTTGACAGAGGATATCATTTATGACCAGACGCACACATTCTTCTTGATCGCTGAATGATGCAACTGTTTCTTTTAAAGTTGACAAAAGATCAAACAAGTGCAAAATATGTTAAAAATATGAGTACAATTCGTACGTGTAGAGAAGCGAATGAGTTTTGTTGGAGTTCCATTCTTTTTGTCATATGTTCCATATAGGTTATGGCTTATTATTTTTGTCATATGTTGCATATATGTTGATTCGTTTGTGAATATTTTGACTACGAGCATTTTTTTGTGTTGTTTTAATGTGGATGTATTCTAGAAATAAATAGTGCTACTGGTAAAATATTATTGTTATGCCTTTAATTTTGGATACATTAACAATATTAAATAAGGTACGATAACTGTGTGTACTAGGTAGGGGTTCAAATGGTTTTTTATTCGGTTTTCGGGTTATTCAGGTTGGATTATTCAGTTTTTTGGCACTTGGGACAACCACCCACAAATCGATCCTGAATAAATTAAAACCAAACCAAACCACCCGGATAAGGTTTCGTGTTATTCGATTCGGTTTGATTAAAACAAATTAACATGCATTCTAGTTTTCTACAAATAGAAATACAGACATTTTCATCCTCCAAATATTACATTGTTAATTTGTCTACAAATAGAAATACAGACATTTTTCATTCTCCCAATATTACATAGTTTTCGTTATCGAGATATTATATTGTATGCCATCGTAACACACACATATATAAATATATATAGTGCACAAAAAATAGGTTGTCTGAATCGTGATCAAGTTGATCAACAATTTTGTAGAACCCGAGATAAAAAAATAACAGTGTTATACATGCATTAAATATTATATATTAATATTCTAAGCTAAATGACAGTTCTATATCTTACAATATTCGTTCTCACCTAATTAAGAACTGTGCGATGCAAGCCCTGTTGATGTTATTTTTATATTATATATGTTAAGTATTATAACTATATAGTATAATTTTATTTTGATATTATATATATCTTTTTTAAGTATAAAATATAACTTGGGACTTATTCGGGTTTCATGTTAGCCTCGAAATTTTTTATCACATTCGAACCATTCCGTATATAATAATTCGATTGACCAAATTAACCACCGTTAACCCGATTAACCGAATCAAATAACCCGAATTTCGAAATGGTTTCAGGTGGGTTAATTGGATATTGACATAATGAACACCCCTGATTAAAAGTAGGTACACTAAACATCAACTAAATGGTACGCTAACGAATTGAAATAGTACACTAATTAATAGCTGTAAAACAAGTGATGAAAAATACATAAAAAATCAGCATTATCAGTATATGACATTTTTAACGGTATACGGAACAAATTCTGCGGCGCAGAAAGTTGTAACACGCCCAGAAAGTTCTAACACGCATAAAAAGTTGCAATATACTTGGTAATGTTTCGACACTTATCTTTGTATAACAAACTATCTTATTGCGGTAATGTCCAATATAAGGGACTATCGCATGCCTCTCTGTGGTATACTACACACGCTATATTTGATACAACTTATTAAGGTAAGAGTTTTTCGTAGCCGTTCGAATGAGTTTTCAGCAAATCTATTTTATTATATGTATATAGATTATATGTTTCACTTTGTATCAAATTTTATGGTTTAACCATTATATGGTTTCACTTTTATATTGTAAGGACATCTTACTATTAAATCTTGAATTTAAACTACAAATCTATGATTTTTAGAGTTAACGTATTCAATGTGATATGGAATGAAAATTATAACATGTGTACGTATACTAAAGTTTTTTTTTTGCATCGGAACTAACGTAAAACGCGACGGAAACACTTTTCCCAATAAGTTTTACCAAACGTAGTGTTTACACTGTACCATTAAGCAATTTGTAAGTATACTTTGTTGTGGACTTATATTGTATCACATATACATATTTTGTCGTACCAAGATAAGTAAGGATATTGTACTAGGTTTTATTGATCTATAAAATATGTAAAACTACGAGTCCACAACGTCCACTATTAAATTTGAAGCCCTGAAACAGTAAATAAATAGAATATTAATAAAAACATCAATAATAAGTTGAAAATTTTAATAAATATCTATACTATGTTGTAGTGAGGTGTTTTAACAATGTTCATCCTCTTATAGTGAAACTTGAGGTTTCGAAATATAGGATCATGAGTGTAGGTGTTACTCCAGCAAATATGATAATTGATAAATGTAAGGAAACATATAACTTGTTGTACCAAATATGACTGTGTAGTCTACCTGTATGAGCCGTTGACTGTACCTTACAGTGAACGTTTACCTTACTCACAACACTATGTCGATGTATCAAGATATGTATTGATATTGTACCTTAGACGTACATTTATGATTTGGACACTTTCCGTGTCAGAATATTAGTTATGAACGTGTCAGAATTGTATGGCTTTTTGTGCACGTTGGAGTATTGTTTTTTTGTGTCATAATTTATCATGCCGAATAGTATTTTTTTTGTACAGTTTTTCGGTTGTATTATTTTTCAACACTCACTTCTACAATTTTTAATATAAATTACAATTTTAATGCATTCATTGTACCATGTAGCATATGTTTGTTGTATCACGGTTACCGTACTTTTTTTTTTAATATTGTTACTGCGCCAACAAGTCCAGGCATAACACTTTTTTTGCCATGACACGGACTGTTACCAGAATAAAGTCAACATTACAGCACGTCAAAAACATAATCTTAATCAAGATATCCATTTACAAATCAACATACATAACACATATGGCCCCAAAAATTTATGCGATAACTTATATGGAACATATGGACAAAAGGATGAAACGGACAACTAAACTTATACAGTTAATATGACCAAAAAATACGTTACCACTATCGGAAGAAAAAACATCAAAATATAGACAATATAGAATAATACACGTATGCTATGTAGATATCGCTCCTCTACACGTACACTATGCAGCAGGAAATGTCGCTTCACCGACATTTTCTGCTCATTGACACCCCAATTAGGCTAATCTTAATAGAATTCGAAAGAGAAATTTTAAGAACTAATGTGATGCGAACGAAAGCGAAGTTTGTTCTTCATCAGCTAACCTGTGAATGCTCTTTAGCTCTAATGCCAGAAACTGTTACAGAACATATAAAGGTACATCATAATAAGCAAATAGGTACCATAACGACAATATATTGGTACACAATATACAAAAAATTGGTACTACATAATAATTATGTAAAACCAGCAACCAAAACTTTACGAAGAATAACAATCCCTAAACAAGCAAGCAAATATTTTCATGAAACCAAATGGTTTTCTATGATATGCAATCAAAGAGTTGCTGAGTAAAGTTTAAACCTTGTTGACTATGACAAGAGTCGCGAATATAAAGAGACTCGTGACTATGGCAGGGCGGTACGCTCTGCTCTCTCGAGACCTACTCGAAGCAAAGGTATTTACATATTAATAAAACGTAGCAGAACATGAAATCCAATCACAACCATGGAACATGGAAGAAGTGATATAGAAAAATGCAGGATTTACATACCCGCAGCAGAACATAAAAGCGCACTCGAAGCTAAAGTTGATGAATCCAATTAGGGAATATGAAAGAAGCAAAATAAATTGCATAAAAATAGAGCACGGTGAGTAGAACCGACAATTTCAATGCAAATCCACGAGCACGACCTATCGAGTAAACCCGCGAATGAATTTGAACGATTTTGATTTTAATATCAACCAACCCATGATAAATTGAAAAGGCCCACGCTGCATTGACCTGAATCGAGATATCTAGCGCATGATTGGACCTTGAAAACGCACAATTTCTTCTCCATTTTTCTTTTTTTTTTTCTTTTCGTTTTCGGTTTTTTCATCTTTTTCCATGAGATTCCCACATCGAACAGAGAAACTTGTGTACAACGCGCTTCTTCTTCTTCTTCTTCTTCTTCTTCTTCTTCTTCTTCTTCTTCTTCTTCTTCTTCTTCTTCTTCTTCTTCTTCTTCTTCTTCTTCTTCTTCTTCTTCTCCTTCTCCTCCTCCTCCTCTCCTCCTCCTCCTCCTCCTCGTCCTCCTTCTTCTTCTTCACGTCATTTCATTGAGAAAGGAAATGAAAATTAAAATCATAAAGGGAAGGTAAAATTGACTTTTCATAGTAGTTGGCCCTTAAGTGTATGAAATGTTTGCAATTGGTCCTTAAATGAAATAAAATCATGACATGGGAGTTATGTGATAGTTTTTTTTGCAACTAGGTTGTTATGTGTAATTCTCCCTTAATAAAACCATTTTCCTTTTGAAAAAAAGCTCTTATTCTAAAATAGAGAATGTACACTTCATAAAATTTCGATGACTCGTACTTGATTATTGAATAAACTCACTAAAATAATATTATCTACTGGTCCCCGACTCAAGGATAGAGTTCTAAAATAATAATTCGCTAAAATTATTACATACGTTTTTTTATAATTACTATAGACTCCATGTAAAATCTAAATTGATAATTCGTTATATATTATATCATGAATGATTTATAACTCAATTGTCTTTTGTTGTTTATTTTAATCAATTTACCTTAAATCTCATCTCTAATTTTCCTAGAAAGTTACTCAACAATTGTGTTGTCTTCAAGAATCTTTAGGAGAGTGCAATAGTTCTTTTAAGTTGCGGTCAATCATTTGATATAAATACAAACGTGGTAAAATAAGGAAGTTAATAATGAATTTTTGTTATCACTTGCACTAGTACATAATATGTTATAGGCGGCTGAACTAGCAGCGACATTTACTAGAACTCGCCTATAATACACGGTCTCTTTTCGGTAATATTGTCAATTTTTTAGTTCACTACACGCGACGGTGGTTATAAGACCCGTTGCTACCACTATGGGCGACGATTGTTATAATAGGCGACGATTGTTATAAGAACCGCTGCTTTACTTAGAACACCCATCGAGGGAACCACAGGGGGATCCGAGGGGTCGACCGAACCCCCGCCGGCCGGTGCTAGAGGGAAAGTAGTGTGGCCATGGTGGCTTGAGAGTTGAGATCGATGACGAAGATGGCCTAAGAAAGCCCTAATTTTTGTTTAATGGGTAGGTACGGTCATCATGGACATGGTCTTACTGGGCCTTAGTTAAATTTCTTAAACCCAATTTGGTTTTTACTGTACTTTAATGCTTTTATAGGTTCCAGTGTACCTAAAGATCAACGATTTCTGAGGTGGAATCGATAAGAAATATTCAAAAACCTTCAAGTGTGTGTTATCTACGTGTTCTTAGCTTGAGAGGTCTTACAGTGGAGGCTCAATTCTCGATAAAGATTCATTTCATTAAGGGTTAGAATTTTAGTATTTATACCATATAATTGGCATTTAATACATCGGCCCTAACATGCTCATTAAGCTAAAAAATAACATTAACCATATAAAAAATTTAATTCACTTAAATTACAAGACGAAGGCATAAAACATTTTGGTCACTATTTAAGATCTGACAATCTCCCCCTTAGTGTCCAATCTTCAATTTTTGTGTTTATGTCTTTGTCTTTCGCTTGAGTTTGGTGGTGGATCCCTTTGGCCAAAGAACGGTTGCTTGAATCGAAGAGCTATCTCACAATGTCTTATGCTATTTTTGAGATCCAGCGGGTCTTGGATTGCTTTTAGGATATTTTAAAGTAGAGGGGCCTCCTTTACCCTTTGATCTTCGGCGAGCGTCCCTGGAGGCAGTGTCTCGAGGCGTTTCCTTAACTTATCTCGTATTAGCTTCAAAGTTCCGTCACAAAACTTTTCTACTTCTAAGACCACGAGTGGAGCTGCGTTTTCTGAGTTGAAAGTAAGTAACTGCAAGCTCTGGGTCAAAGAAGATATAGTTTTCTCCGAGATACTCAATCGCCTCACCGCTGTTGAGTTGCTTTGTTAGGTTGAGTTTCTTCATGTTGTTTTTCAAAGCCATTTGAAAGTCTTCAGCGGCGCAATACTTGATCTGCCTAGCATGCGTCGTTTGAAATCTTCGTACCATGCTCGGCGTTTGAAGGTACTGAGGGTGAACTTACGGTACATGCAGAACATCTGATACACTTCGTCGATGGGAGGTAGGGAAGGTCGGCCTCCGTTAGTTGTTCTCGAGCCTTGGTAGTCCTTTCGATAACGTATATAACACTTGGAAATCTTCCAACTGTGTGGTCTATTTCTACGAGATCAAAGATGGGATCCTTGCTCTTTTGTTGCTCCGTGTATTGCTCTTTAGTTAGATTGCCTGGGATATTTGACATCTCCATGGGCATGTATACATGTTGGAAGCCCTCATCCGTTCTTTTGAGGTGGGACATACCTCGAAGATTGAGTTCATCGACCCTTCTAATCTTGTTCTCCGCTCGCCAGATTTTTTGGTAGTAGTCTTAGAGGTAGGGGGCCTTGGTCATCTTATTGTCCCATGGAGTCTCCACATTCTTTATGCTTCATCGGCCTTCTTTATGCTTGTAGCCCAGGTAAGGCTGATTTAATCATCGTATTCCCATCTCCAATAATATTTTCTTGAAGAGTAGGGACAAGTGCATCGATGATCTATTTGACGGTTCGAGACAATGTATCCTTTGTGCCGAATGACGGAGATAATTTGGAAGCGATTTTTGAAACAGAAGGTTTTCGAAGCAATTTTCGAAAATGTAGGGAAGCGTTGAAATTGTAGGTTTTCGAAGCGATTTTCGACACATAAGGTTTTCGAATCGATTTTAGATATTCATTTCGATTAATCTGAACCCTAACTATCGCGATGCGAAAATCAAACAAAAACTTTACGAAATTTTCCGAAAAATATTAACATAGAACTACATTTAAACACCAACCGAAGCTAAAAAATACGATTAAAAGCAAAATTAGTCCTCAATCGAAAGTTAAAAGAGGGGTAATTTTGCGAAAATTGAGTTCGGGTCAAAACTGACTTTGGATGATGAAAAACTGTAAAATAGGGGTCAATTTCGTGTTAAATGAGTGCGAAAACATAAAAAATGTGACGAAATTGTTGGTAACTACCGTTAATTTGCCGATTAGATGAAGAATTATAAAAGAGATATGTTTTGGCGTCAGGAGGTTTTCACAAGAGGTTTTCAAAATTTGGATTTCGCAGCTGGAAGTTCGAAGTGAGGTATTTTTCGGTACCGTTTACGATATAAGTTAGAGAAAAGTTCAATTTTTCAAAATAAAGCGGTGCGAAAATTTCGGCAACGAAATTTTTTCCATGTATTTGAGTAAAGAGTGGAGAAGTTTTGAAAATAGTATAAAGTGAAAACTAAAATTAAAATTAATTATAGTAAATATTTATATGTTATATATGATATAATAATAATAATAATAATAATTATTTTTTAAAAATTAATTAATTAATTTTGTTTGACTGTTTTCTCTTAGCCTTAAAGATAAAATAATATAAGATAAGAATATTAATTTCTTAATAATATCTCTATTGTCTCTAAAAAATTTAATAAGTGTCCCCCCTCAATCATATAAAGATAGCGCCCCTCAATTGAGTAATTATTAACCGCCCTTAATATTCATATAAATTACTCCCCCCAAATATATGAACCCATGTATTTTTTATGTGAGTCCAATTAGTAAGGGAATAATCGAAATTTCTCCATATGAAGGCTATTTTTTTTAAGTTGACCAATTCAAAAGTCATTTACTTTAATAATCTCTAGTTTTCTCCCAGTTTTACTTCGGTTTTATCCGATTAAACCACTAAACCTTAAACCACTAAATTTTATGATCTGATTCGAAAACCCAGTTTAACAACCATGATGCATATAATAATGCAAACGCGTTTATTGACGTATTAGCGATTAATTGGGCTTCGACTGATCTGTAGTGTATGGTGACGATTAGATGTGCCAGCTACTAGCTGCTGGCACGATGATGTCACTACTATCCTTTTGGTGATGACGTCAGCCCCACGAGCTTCATCCTCTCATTTGAGACTACGTGGACATAGCAATACCAGATATAGTAACCCTATTGTTTTACTAAATCTAGTATCCAAGTCCTTGTCGAACGTAAATTAATCGTTTTATCTAAAGGTAAATTACGGTTCCGATTTTAGCTTATTCATGTACATAGAATGATAATCAAATATAGCCATGTTGGAGTAATTATTTATTTTAACAATTTTAACCACATTCACTAATTTTAAAAGAAAACAAAGGGAGAGAAAAAAATTGTCATAAATTGGGTCGTTGTACTTTTCAGGGTCATACGTACCCTAATTAATTCAGCCTGTCCTTTTCTTTTGCAGTAACTTGTCCTTTTCAGGGTCATACGTACCCTAATTAATTTATGATATATGCATCAAGGTTTCTCTCTTTTGAATTCTTGCACACATTTCTTTGTCATAGCTTCTGCCTTAACTTGAAATGGATAAACGGCCACAATCCAACCAAAAGAGGGAAATCAAGAACCGGAAGAACAAGAAGAAACAGCCACCTAAAGTTGTGTACTTTACAAACCCTATCATGCTCAAGACCGATAGTGCTTCAGAGTTTAGGGCATTGGTTCAAGAATACACGGGACAATATGCAGAGACACCGGAGTCTTCCAACTATGTGGTGGCTGAAGCTATGAAAGGGGCCGCTGAGGATAATAATCTCCGACGAAAAATTATAGGTACTGAAGAGGTTAAAGTCGAGATAAAACGTGATGAGTACTATAACCCTAATTTTCACGATTCGGGGACGAGTGGTCGTCAGGATATGGTGCAGTTAGGAACAGATCCAATGATTTTCGATTCGGTGTTTGAGAACGTTGATGGATTAGAGGCTTCGGGTTTTTGGCAATAGAGCTTCTCATCACTATCATCTACATAAAGAACTACAACTTCTTGATGTATGGGCAAGATCGGATTGAGATTTCTAGGTATGTTTGTGTTTAGGGTTATAGTTGTTCATGTTTGTTGATTCTGCACTTTTTTTTTATCTAACTGTTGATTCTGGACTTCTTTGTTAAGTTTTTGACAAGGTTAATTGAAGACTATTATCTTTTTGCCTATAGGAGTGGCTTTGCACACTAATTGTAACTAAATGTATGTTTAATTTCCTATTGATGCACATATGATATATATACACATAATTGAAGTTAACTTTTTGTAATTTTGAAGTTTCATTGTCTTCCAAATTTAGTTTGCTGACAAATCTTATTCATGAAAGTAGGTAGATTGGTTTGGGTGTGACATTCCTTTGTAGAATTGGTTTGGTTGTGACAATCCTTTGGAAATTATTTGAAGTTGGAAACAAGCAAAACGAGACTTAAATTAGCTTTGGTTAAGATATGCATAAATATATCGCAGATTATATAAAGACTACGCCGTGAGTTCATCTAATTTCATGGACGTTATTGTTTGGTAGGTCTTCCAGTCAGACCTAAAATTGAGGTTGTGAAAGTAATAATAAACTAATAATGTCTTGAGACATAATCGATCATCTGTAAGATGCGTATCATATTCATCGGTAGTTATTGAATGAGGACCTAATAAATAATTATCCTAATAGCAATCGCTATATGTATGTATATATGCACGTTCATATATTCGTGTGTGGTCAAGTCAACTAAAGGCTGTCGAGCTCAGTCTTGAAAAGAGGGTACAGAAGTCCATGTTAATTGCATATTCTGAGAATATAACACACGCGATGTTATATGGCTATTACATATCATCCGTACATACTGATCAAAGGCTGGACTGGCCATTGAAACAAGAATTAATAATGAAGGTGCCAGTGACTTGTCTGCTTATAAAAAGCCTTTCAGTAAAAGTAATATTTACACAAATTTAGAAAGCCAATAAGTTATCAACTATTTGCATCTTGTTAAATACGGTACCACTGCCACGGGTATCTAAAAGTAAATATCCGGCAAATTACCAAATTCAATTCATAAGAAAAACCCATTACAAGAGATTCTTTCAACCAAGCGAGTCTGCAGTGTAATTTGATACTGTGAAGGAGGGCACAAGTGTTATCTATTTTTCGTAGTTCTTTAGATATTTTCTAGTTATCTTGAGCAATGTAAAAAGGAGGGTAGCTCACGGGGAAACGTTTACCAAATGTTTCCCCCGCGTCACAGCCCATCTCACTCCCATCTGCCGTGCAATCGATGAGACCACTGAAATCCAACTTTCCTCTGCACGCACACGGACCAGACATGCTCTAGAGAATGAGAAGTTGAAAAGGAGGTAATGCATGCACTGTCTATACCTCCCCAGCCGCGCACAACATACTTGCAGATTGGCCAATCCACACATTATCTCGTGTTGCTAGTCTTTTCCGAGAAGCAAACCATAGCATAAGCTCATAGGCTCCCCTAGTGACACGGCAAATAGATGTGCTGCGTCTATTGTTAGAATATTGTATATGGCAGTATATTTCTAATTATAGTTTGTCATTAATTCTAATTGTTGTATGTAAAGATATTTTGACATATATAATGCAATACACATAATCAAGGGGACGAGAGTTTCTCCCTATGTCAAACACCTTCTCTTCTCAGTTTCTATCATGGTAGAAGAACTGTGCTGAATCCTCGGCCGGGCCGTAGCTGGGCGCCTCGGCCCAGCTTTGGAGGGGGCCCAATATAAATATATATATATATATATATATATTAACAAGTATGCATAGTATGTCAAAATTATATTATTTTTGTATGGTTGAAAAATAATTATTGGGACAATGAAGATAAAAAGATGAGTGTGAGATTGAGAGGGTGTTTTTTTTTTAATTCTTTTCAATCATATGTTGATCAAACTTCAACGAAAAATTAAATTAAAGAAAACTAAAATTCTCAAAAGTCAACACACGATCCTTTTGCAATTCATTTTTGTTTTTTTAATTTGTTTTTCTCACTTCTCGTCATAAAGCAAAACAATTTATCTTCAATTCAATCTTTTGAAATTTTTCATCAAATGTAAGTGACTTTTTTTATGCAATTTTTATTTCTTTTATATTTCTTTGTATTCTAAAAATGTTATGTGTTTCATGGATTGATTACATAAAACTAAACTAAATATAATTTTTTTTAATCTTTATACTTAATTATTGTTTTCTCACTTCCATTAATATTATATAAAATACTTCATCTTTCCTTCGATGTGATATATTAATTGTGTTGTGCGACGTGTTTCGGATGTTTTCTTGTTTCTCTTTTAGGTTGGTCGAAGATATTTGGGGTTCTGATGGCAATTTTCGATCCCCGTCAATCTCTTTGTCCAAAAGTTGGACTGCGCTGATTGTTAGAGCTAGAGCTTTCATCGAATTTGGAATTGACTTTTTACACTAAATTTTGAGTAAGCTTGAAATTCTATTCTACGCAGCTTGCATAAGGTGAGTCTTGTAATTTGTCACACTATCATTTTATTTTCGTTTATTAAGTATTTGGAAATTTACTTTTCTGTTCAAACTTCAAAGTACCATTTTTGAATATACTATAGTTGTGTTTGAAAAAAAATATTAGTGTGGAACAAAAATAGAAAATTGACTTTCATAAGCTTTCTTTTTCATTTTCCCCACCATTTGATAATATGAAATTTTTTTAAGTTTTAACTACTTAATTAGATTTTCTTTTCTTTTCTGTTCCATGTTTATTGCTTCAACCAACCAAACGTAAGACTAGTTTTCCTTTTTCATTTCATTTTCCTTTCTACTAAATTCCTTTCTTTAAGTTTTAAGTACTTAACTAGATTTTCTTTTCTTTTCTGTTCCATGTTTATTGCTTCAACAAACCAAAAGTACGACTAGTTTTCCTTTTTCATTTTCCCCACCATTTGGTGAAGAAATGAAATTTCTTTAAGTTTTAAGTACTTAACTAGATTTTATTTTCTTTCATGTTCCCTGTTTATTGCTTCAACCAATCAAACGTAAGACTAGTTTTCCTTTTCCATTTCATTTTCGTTTCTACTAAATTCCACATATCAAACACAATCTAAGGGGGGTATTTGTTTGAGGTAATCCGACATCGGTGATACTCACATCACCGTGATGTTAGTATAACCGTGCCGTGATGTGGATCAAGATGATACGCCATCACCGGGTTTGTTTTGGGGTTATTTTTCATTTTGTTTAATCACAGTTACGTGTGAGATGATGTTATTTAGATTTCATTTTTAACCCTATGAATAAATGATATGATTGGTGTTAGTTGTTATATTAATCATATTACACTCCATTCGACGTGCCATTGGTTGAGTTCATCGGCATGCGATGGTATGATTCGACGTGTCATTGGCTGTAGCAACTCCAAGTACAATTTTGTGAATTATGATAAATGGGCTTGTGCTATCGTTTACCTTTGAGGACACAAGAAATTTGGTTTCATCGATGGTCAACCGGCTCCAAATGCGCTAGGATTGTAGGGTACACAGTCGTTGGCTTGTTGATGATGAACACCATTGAAGGCTCCCTTTGTAGCTCGATCTCTTAACAAGATGTTGCTAAAAACTTGTGGAATGATCTTTGCCAACAGTTTTCTTCTGTTGATGGCATTCGTATTTAGCAAGCGTGAATTGGCAGAAGAAAAGGAACAAGGCTCCAACATTGCCACGTAATGTGGCAGGTAGAAATGCATTTGGAAAGAGCTCGCTCATTACAATTGTCCTTTGTCTGCCGCTCTAGCTACTGATTTTCTTTCGGGCCTGCTCTTTTAATCCAAGTAGCTTGTACTAATCTTCCTTTGGCTGCAGCAATGACATTTGGTGGCGGTGTGCCTCCAACATGGCTTAGTCCAAATGAGTGGGAGAGTTTTGTTAACTTATTACAAAAGGCTAAGCTAGGTGTTAATGAAAAATTATCTGGCTAGATCGTTTCACATTCTTGAATTGTGGTGCCACGCATCATATGCGGGGTTCTTCGATAACATGGTTGATATTCATTATATTGATTCTCGTCATGTTCAGCTATTGAATGGTGAATTGACTACAACTACATAGGCGGGCACAGTCATTCTCAGTCAGACTGTCACGTTGCATAATGTGCTATATGTCTCAAATATTGAATTGTAGCTTAATTTCTCGGTTTCACCTGTTGGAAAATTATGGTTTTATTGCTCAGTTTACTGATGCTCATTGCTTTTTCAAGATCGTGTTTAAGGATGTTGATAGAAGCGAGTGAACAAATCGAGCGTTTTACTTCTTTCATGAAATATGGAAGCGACAATACATCAAGCTTATGGCGCTCGTTCCATGATGCTGCACCAATTTTACTAATGATAATGCCATCCATCTTCATCAATTTTACTAACAAATCTCAGTTTACTTACGATCATGTCATCCGTCTTCACCAATTTCGAAAAGTTGGGTAGCCCCGGCTAAAGAATTCATTATTTTAATAAGTGTTTTGCTTGTTTTCGAGCAAGTGCTAGCTTTCCTTTGAGTAAAAATAAAGTTATGTTTGGGCTGTTCATTGCAACTTTTAGGGGAAGTTGTGTTTCATTTGTTTCATTGTGACTTGTGGGGTATATCACTTTCCTGCATTTTGACGAGCTAAATATTTTATTATGATTGTGGATGATAATTAATTTGGTGACTCATCAGTTTACTCGTTTGTTAAGATTTTTCATACTTATAACGGATTAGAGTTTTTGTGTACGCAAGATTTCGCAAAAGTATCTTGCACGAAGCTTTTGCGTTGGTACCCCTCAACAAAATTACCCTCTCGAATGTAAACATCAGGACATTCTCAATTTTGCTAATGCCTTATGTTTTCAGGCTAGTCTGCCTCTGGAGTTTTGGGGTCAATGTATTTTAACGGCTGTTTATCTGATAAATCGCTTTTCATTGTAATTTTGCGTGGTAAATCTCAGTTTTAGTTGTTACAAGATTAAGCTCCTATGCTCGATGATTTTCGTGATTTGGCTGCATTTATTATGCTCACAAGCAGTGTCATGGTTGTGAGACTGGTAATCCTATGCTTTTTGTCGTCATGGAATATGGTTAATCATATCGATTTTGTTTTGGAGATGCAAAATTCTAACACTGCGGAGTTGCATTCTTCGATTACTTCTGTCGCGCCACCTGAGGTTTCTTCGAGCATTTATGGCTAGGTTTTTTCTGAGTTATTGACTCAAGGGCGTTGTGAAAAGGTACATTTGACTAGTTTGCGAGACTACATTCAATATATACAATTTGTTATGATAACCCCGCGATAGTTCGGTCATCGTCCTCAAGTACTTTACCCTTTACATCCCTATATTAGTTGTTCCGCTTTTCCTAAAGATCACTAAGTGTTTTGGCAGTAGTTAACTATTCGGTTGAGCCTCGTACCTTTGTTGAAGCTGTCGGTGATGAACGCTGGCGTTCTCCAATGAAATCATATATCCAAGCGCTAGAGAATACATTACGAGGCGTGTGACATCTCTCCCTTCTCGAAAGAAAGCGAGTAGTTATAAGGCGCGCCTGGTCATATATAAGATTAAATGTAAATCTGATGGTTTTGTTGAGCGTTATAAGGCGCGCCTTGTCATATTAGGAAATAATCAAATTAAAGTTATTGATTATAAAGAAACTTTTCCCTTCTTGTTAAAAATGTTATAGTCCGCCCTTTCTTAGTCGTTGCAGCTGCGAGGAATTGAAAACTATATTAAACGGATGTTCATAATACATTTCTTGACGGTGATCTTTAAGAGAAGTTTGAATGAGGCTGCATCCAGGTTACATTCTAGTTCTTCCGGTCATGTATGTCGGCTTCGACATTCTTCCTATGGTTTGAAACATGCACCCCCGATGTTGGTTTGCTAAGATGGCCTCGGCTTTAAAGCGGTGTGGTTTTACATAGTCTTATTCTGACTATTCTTTGTTCACATTGCAATGCGATAAATTGCAATTGCAACGCATTTGGTATATGTTGATAATCTGATCATTTCGGGTGATGATAGTTCGGTTAACTCCGTTTTGTGATTGTTTCTATATGAAAGATCATGGTGTCCTAAAGAATTTCCTAGAGGTTAATGTTGCTAGAAATGCTTATGTGATTTTTATGTCTCAGAGAAAATATATTTTGGAAATTATTTATGAGGCGGGTTTAATAGGGGCAAAATCGGCTACCTCTCAAGTCTCATACCATGTTGATATGATATTTCTAAATTTTTTGACATTATCCCTTATATTTTAACATTTCTCCCTTATATATACCATTATCCCTATATTTTATTACATACTTATTTATTTAACGCTTACAAAGTATATAATTCTTAAAAAATTAGAAGATTTTATATTGAAAAATTATATAGAAGGCTTCTAATTAACGCTTAAAATAACTAAGATTTGATATTATAAAAATTAACCTTTAAACTAATATCTATTGGGATAAATATGACATTTACACAATGTCACCCTAACATCACGGTGATAAAGGAAAATTAATATTTTAATATCACTTTAATATGCAAAATGAACTATCACCCATTAACAAACACAATGGTCTCATATCAGCTTTATCCAATATTAGCACAATGATGTGAGTATCACCGTAGTTTTTTATTACCTCAAACAAACAACTCTTAATGATTTTACTTTTAATACCCAATATTTTTCTAAGATAAATAAACTTGTCCACTAAAAGAGCTTTGATGAAAATATCGGCCAATCGGTCTCAAGTCTTCAAATGCGTAAGTTGAAATTTTTCATCTTCAACCAACGCATAATCGCCTTATGCCGAAGAATGTGCAGCTCTATCTTACTTACCAGATATCCAACTAAATACTCTGGATCCAAGTGCAAATATATATCCATATATACTCTTCATGTAGTTCATACTATTGGCCAATTACTATCACAATAATGAAAAAAACTTCATTTTATTAATCATTTTTTCATACATAAGGCCAGAATTTTTAATCCGTTGGATGTACTCAACACTTTTTTGGAAACCTCGGAATTTATTTTGCTCGTTCGATGCATAAGCCGAGACAGAAGCGTGCATGATATCGGGACTTTGTTAGGTCTTATATGATCAACTACCGAGAAATCTGCATGAATTCTATATATTCGAGTGTAGATCTATGATTGTTACCTTCGGTCGAACTTCGATGAAGAACACGGGAGAGAGAAGCTTAGTGTGAGAAAGTGTTTTGAGTGTTTCTCTCTCTAGAATGTGAATTGCAAGCCCTTGTGATTTTTTTAATTCTTTTGTATTTATTTCAATAATGTACATGGAAGTTATACCTATATATATGGTATAATTACAAGTAAGTCCTACACTAAAAAATACAAGTTACGCCCCTAATTACAAGGATAACTAATAAATGAGCACACTCTATAAGTCTTCTTCAATCTCCCACTTTATGCTCATTTGCTCATCTGCTCTGTTTATCCTTGTCGGGCGTAAAAATATTTCCTCAATCCCAATGATGTCTTGTAGTGTCGGACATCATCTCTCAGCTCCAATCGTTCCTCACTAGCACTGAGAAGCTCATTTCAGAGCGGGGCTTCTTCTTCTCCAAGGTTCTCAAAGATCGTATCCTCATCGATCTATGTCAATCTCCTTTCTATGTTCTTCGTTATGAGCTTCAACATCCCATCGCATAACTTATGTACCTCAGTCTTCATCATCGCTCTCGTCCTTCCATTTACAGGATTACGATAAGTGATGGCGAGGTCTGGCTTCTTAAATATGTAGTTCTTCGGGAAGTCATTGAGCGGGAAGCCTTTCATGAGCGACGATTCCATGTTGACCTTCTTCATGTTAGTCTCCAAAGCGACCTGAAGGTCATGTGTGGTGTAAAATTTGATCTGCCGCACCATGAATCGTTTTAATCCCTCGGGTCCTTCCTTCTTGATGTACCCAGTAGGTGTCTGGTATTTCTTCTTGTACATATGGAATAGTTGATAAACCTCGTTCAATGGAAGGTAGGGAAGATAGCTTTCGTCTATCTCTTCTCGAGTGTAATTGTTATCCGATCGCTCAATGATGTAGATCGGAGTTGGAAATGGTCTTCTGCCGTTTCTCCCCCTCAGGGCGATCCTGATCGTCAGGATCCTCATGTCTACTTTTTGTTCGAGAGCTTTGTTCTCGGCAGCATGTTTGAGCGGGCGGTTCGGAGTCATCAACTAGCCTACAATAGAGACTCTCCTCGGCAGGGGTCCTTGTCTCGAAGGCTAAAAGGCGAGAAATCAGGATGTCGTGAAGCTGGGTGATGGATATAGTGTATGGGTTGATAAGGGAGGGAGATGAGGTTGGGGTTGTTAGTATGTGTTGGATGGTAGTGTGTATGGTGGTGGTGAGGTAACCGGTTCGGACTGAGCGGCCTCAGAGACTGGCATTTTCTCGGTATCCCGGTGGAAAGTCTCGATGGCATGAATGACTCTTTCCATCATTCGGTCTTCGAAAGTATTGAGAGCAGTGGAAAGAACATCTTGTAGTCTTTGCTCCATCACGAACGGTGACACCTCCGGAGTAGAGCCTAGTAGACGTTCCACTGTCACAACGTTAGAAACTGTTTCTGAAGTGTCGCCTATGATAGGATTTCAAATTCCGGGACGTCTGAAGACACCCGTTGTCAACCCGGAAGTCACCACTTCGGTGGGTTGGCCCCTTGTTACTTCCAAAGATGTCGGTGGACCAACTGGATTTCCATCCAATCCTTGAGATGAAACCTTAGGAATTATCTCTATGGATGTTTTGGCAAGTTCAATGTGAACCTATGTAGACATCAAGATATGAGATGGAGGAGGCAACACTGAAGCTGTTGTAGTTGATCGAATGCAGACGGGACTGGAGATCGTTGTCGGCGAGAGCCCCTTCGATGTAGTATGTAATCTTCGTCCGAGTCAGTGACTTCTGGTGAGATAGCTATTGGAGGTGTGTGCACATGTTATTCAACCTCGGGCTCAATGGACGCTGCCTCAAGCTCCGGAACCTTAGCTTCGGGCTTTTGTGCCTCCAAGCTGGAACGTCATGATGCGGTAGATGAAGGATTAAGGCCAATAGATCCTTTTTGACGATGACGTTTTTCTGGCCAAAGTATGGCTCTGCATACATCCCATAATTGCTGGAGATACACCATCTGTTTATGTCGTATTGTTAGAGCTATCCAAAGTGGAGGCCCTTTAAGGATAGAGATGATGACGTCATCAGGACATCAGAAGGTTGCTACGTCCAACTGATAATTGTTGTCGTGGATTGTTAGCCAAGCCTCGGACGGATAAATGTAGGAATCTTCTTGATGAGCCATTTCTGAAAAAAAAAATGAATAAGGATCATTAGATTATAAAATTCAATTCAAATGAAAATTAGTGCTAAGTAATTCAAATTGTCTCGCACACATCGTTAACTTTGAAAATATTTTGCATTAGCGTAAAGTGTGGTTTGTGTAAAATATGATTTTGACAAAGACTTTGAAAAATTTTCTGAGTGTTGAACGTGTATACTGTTTGTGGGGCGTTTTTATTCGAACGGGACTTTACTCGAACGTTAATTATTGCGATCGAATAAAATCTTATTGAAAACTAAAGTTTACGCCGCTAAGTTTTGCGATCGAATAAAATTTTATCGAAAAACTAAAGTTTTTTGCCGCGTAGTTTTGCGATCGAATAAACTATTATTGAAAACTTAAGTTTTTCGCCGCTAAGTTGTGCGATCGAATAAAATATTATCCAAAAGTTAAGCTTTTCGTCGCTTATTTTTGCGATCGAATAAAATCTTATCGAAAACTTAAGTTTTTCGCCACTTAGTTTTGCGATCGAATAAAATGTTATCGAAACTTAAGTTTTTGGCCGTTGAGTTTTGCGATGAATAAAACCTTAACGAAAACTTCAGTTTTTCGCCGCTAAGTTTTACGATCGAATAAAATATTATCAAAAACTTAAGTTCTTCGACGATACTGTTTAGAAAAACTAAATTTGACCCAAAAACTTTTAGAAATCGAACAATAAAATTTTAAACTGCAAATCGTGATTCTTCGGAAAACATGGGTTAAACTGGACTCGAAATGATCAAAAACCAGTTCCAAATCCAAATAAAATGCAGTTAATCAAAATGGTTGAATCTAAATCAAAGGGAAATTAGATTTTGTAAGCATAAGCAGTCGAAAATCTGAGAGTCGAAAATCGCTGCGAAAATATTTGAAGTTGCAGTTCGTGATTGTCGGACAAAAAAGTTAACCGAATTTGGATATTACCTTCAAGACAGGCGAAATTTTAGTTAAAAGAAGTAGATGTTGGAGGATTTTGAGATTTCGCCGTTTGAACTTTTGAGAGAGTCGAAAATCTTTGCGCTTTGTTTGTTTGCGTGTAAAAAGTTTTTCGATCGGTGTATAAGTACTTTTCGATCGAAAAAGTGTAAAAGAGTTTCGGGCCGAGAAAATCATTATGGGCTTTCGTTTAAATCAGGCATTTTTAGTTTTGCGAAAAAACATTTACTCTTAACAGAACTCCCCCCAAGTTCTGAAATAAATGCAATTAACTCCCTATGTTTGATATCACTTGACTCCTCGGATGAGCTTGAAATTATCTGTAATACTGAGAAAGAAACATGAGAAGTCGTAATTACAAGTACATTAGTTAGGAGATAATAACAAGTATATACACATATAATGTTTGGCAATTAAGCATATATACACATATTCACCACAATTGCATATGAAAATTATAAACAGTATATGACATATGCAAAAATAACGCATTTAATCAATTCAATGTAGATTCATGATCCCCATCATGCATATGAAAATTTGCATTTTCATGTATTTTTGAAAATTTTCACATTTTGACAATTCTGTATCAATGCATGTGCAAATGCATTTAAAAATGTGCGAAAAATATTTTTGGGGTCAGAAAATGTCATTTTGATCATTATCATGCAAACATTTCACATGACACATAGAATAATAATTTGCCATCAAATCATGTCACTAAACGTAGTATCTTAAGATCATAGTATGAATCATTTCGACAACTCTCGCATGGTTCGCTCATAGCGCTCAATTTATTTTTATCATGAGGATAATTAGTATATATATATCACTCATATCAACACGACAAAATTTTATCAATTAACATGTTATCGTGGCACATTTAATCAACTCACCAAGCGAAAGTCCATCAATTTGAATCAAAGGGACTATGAAGCGATTAATATTTTAGGCTCAGACTTAGAAGGGTAGGATTGGAATTCGTGTGATTAAAATTCTTCCATTCCAGGGGCCCTTTTAAAATTTAATTCTGCTCCTTTTTCTTTTCTTTTCTTCTGCACTTGCTCAAGCTGAATTTCTTCTTGTTTACAAGGCTTAAAACATTAGATCTTCTTTTTGTATTTCTCGGGCCGAGATCGTGCTCCTTTTGAAGGTTCACAGTTATGAAATTCGAACATTTTAGGTCCTAAATCATCAACTACCGAGAAATCCAGACATGAATTCTAGATATTCGAGTATAGAATTACGATTTGTTACCTTCGGTCGGATATCTTCTTTGAAGATCACGAGAGAGAAAAGCTTATAGTGAGAAAGTATTTCGTGTGTATTTCTCTCTCTAGAATGTGAATTTCAAGCCCTTGTTAATTTCTGAATTCTTGTATACAGATTTCAATAATGTACATTGTATATATACCTATATACATGGTATATTTACTAGTTAGTCCTACACTACTAAAAATATAAGCTACGCCCATAATTACAAGGATAACTAATAAATGAAGCACAATTTCTAAGTCTTCTTCAATCTCCCCCTTTGTGCTTGTTTGCTCTTCAGCTCCATTTATCCTTGTCGGGCGTAGAAGGACATCCTCAATGCCAATGTTCTCTCGTAGTGTCGAACAACATTACTCAGCTCAAACCATTCGTTGATCGTATTGAGAAGCTCATTTAGGAGCGGGACTTCTTCTTCTCCAAGGTCCTCGAAGATTATTTCTTCATCGATCTCCGCCAACCTCCTTTCGATGTTCTTCCTTATGAGCTTCAACGTCCCGTGGCTCCCAGTGGGTCAACCACTTCTCACTCAGTATGTAGTCATCTACGATTGCATGTGGATCGTAGTTGACTGCTTCAGGTTGATCTTGGAGCACGAAGACTGGATTGGATTTGGACTTTTGGGAGTCTGAGGTATTGTACGTATGTGGGATGTGGTGGTTGTTTGTTGGCGTGTATTGGTGGGTTGTGTGGTTGGTGGGTTAGTTGACGATCCTCCAGCTTCACGTGTTGAAGATGTCTTCTTTCAACTTTGACCATAGTCGCTTTTGGTGGTCTTCTGCCTTTTCTCCCCCTCATGGTGATCCGGATCGTCAGGATCGTCAGGTCTTCACTTTGTTCGGGAGCTTTCTACTTGACAGCGTGTTTGAGCAGGCAGCTCGGGGTCATTTACTAGCCGGCAGTAGAGACTCTCCTCGGCAGGGGTCCTTGTCTCGAGGGCTATCATGCGAGATATGACAATATCATGAAGTTGGGTGATAGGTATGGTGTATGGGTTCATGAGGGAAGGATGTTAGGTCGCAATTCATCAATCAACAAGCAATCTAAGCATGAATTCTCGGTTTTCGAATAAGAAATCTTACGAATTACGTTCGGTCGAATATCCGCGTTGAAGATCTTGAGAGAGGTTGTTAGATTTCCGAGATTCTCGATTGTATTCTCTCTCGTTTAAAATATGAATTCAATACTCGTGATTTACTGAAAATGAACTTGTATTTAATTCTGATAGTGTACATTGCATTTATACCTATTTACATGGTATATTTACTATTTGGTCCCATACTATCAAACTACTAATTACTACGCCCCTAATTACAAGGATAATTAAATTACAAAGCACAACTTTAAATTCTCTTCAATCTCCCCCTTTGTGCTTGTCTTTGTTTCAGCTTCTTTTATCCTTGTCGGGAGTAAAATGATTTTCGCAATCCCAATGCTGTCTCATATCGTCGAACATCATTCCTCAGCTCCAATCTCTCATTTATCGCATCCAGAAGCTCATTCCTCAGCTCCAATCTCTCATTTATCGCATCCAGAAGCTCATTTAAGAGTGAGGCTTCTTCTTCACAAAGATCTTCGAAGATTGTCTCTTCGGTGATCTATCCCAATCTTTTCTGGATGTTCTTCCTCACTAAATTTAGTGTCCTATCACAGAACTTGTGGATTTTGACTTCATCAAAGCCCTCGTCTTTCTAATTACTGGATTCCGATAGGTTATGGCGAGACCAGGTTTCTTGAAGATGTAGTTCTCGGGCAAATTGTTGAGTGGGAAGCCCTTCACGAGCGGAGAGTCCATGTTGACATTCTTCATATTGTTCTCTAAAGCGATTTGAAGGTTATGTGCGGTGTGATACTTGATATGCCGCACCATGAATCTCTTCAGTTCTTTGAGTCCTTCAGTTTTGATATATCTGGAATGCGTATGGTATTTTCTCTTGTACATCTGATACAGATGGTAGACCTCATTCGGTGGAAGGAAAGGGAGATAACTTTTATCTATCTCTTCTCGAGTGTGGTTGTTGTCCGCTCGCTCAATGATGTAGATAGGGGTTGAGTATCTTCCGATTGTAGGCGATACTCCGATGAGTGGGAGAATCGGTGGCTTGTCCGTGAAATTTTTGTTAAGTTGATCAATTGGGATGCCACTCCAATCGGGTCCAAGATAGTTGAGCATGAAGATATGCTTCATTTTCTTCTTGTCTTCCCAGTGTGAGATGCCCCGTAGATTGAGTTCGTTGAGCTTCTTTATTTTGTTTGGAGCCCTCCAGATCTGCTTTCTAACGTCTTCAATAAACGGAACTTCAATTCTGACATTCTCCCACGATGTCTCGACTCTAACTGTCCCTTTTGATAAGCAGGGAGGAGAGTCGACTCTGAGCCTGATCATTTCGGGTAGCTATGGGAGAGTAGAACTGTAGTTCTCGCCTTCTTTGAAGTACTTCTTCTTCAAGCAGCACCAAATCCACCGAAGCTTGTTTTAAGAAGTATATGACGTTGGAGAGTCGAGCTTGAGCAGCTTCCTCTGGTTACCATTGCCTCATCCACTTCTCGTTTAGGATATAGTCATCTACGATCAGATGTGGATCGTAGACAATTGTCTGGTTGGCTTGGGGGGGGGTTGGAGCTCGGGATTGGATTTGTAGGAGAGAGAGGTGGTTAGTGTTTGGGATATGGTGGGGGTTGTGGTTGTTTGTGGCGGGTTGTAGGTGTGTGGTTGGTGGGTTGAGGACGATCTCCAGCTTCGAGTCTTTGTTGTTCTTGACTTACTCCACGACCGCTCGTGTGGTTCGTGTCGTTTCCCCCTCATGACGATCCGAATCATCGGGATCGTCATGTCTACGCTTGGTGCGGGAGCTTTTTCTCAGCACCTTGTTGTGCTGGCGGCTCTGGTTCATCTACCAGCCTTTTGTAGAGACTCTCCTCAGCGGGAGTCATGGTCTGTAAGGCGAGGAGGCGGGGATGAGTATACGTGAAGCTGGGTGATCGGGATGGTAAAGGGGTTTATTAGTGAAGATGATGGAGTTGAGATGGTGTGGATGGGTTGTATTGGGGTGTGGATGGTGGTGGTGAGAGGTGGTGAAGAGACGGGGGTGGTTTGGGTGTCGGTCAGAGCAACTTCGGAGACTGGTGTTTCCCGGTATCTCTTCGGGAAGTCTCTAAGCTTGGAGCATTTGGTCCATCAGACGACCTTGTAGAGAAAATAGAGCTGTGGAAACTGCATCTTGTAATCGTTGCTCCGTCACGAACAGTGGTGGAGTGGGGCCAGGAAGGCGCTCCACTGTCACAACATCGGAATAGATTTCCAATGTTGCCGCGTTGAGCAGGTCTTGAGATTCCGGAACGTCCGAGGACATCCGTTATCAACTCTGAAGTCACCACTTCAATGGGTTGGCCTATTGTTTGCTCCAAAGATATTGGGGGTCCAACAGGGCTTCCACCCAATCCTTGAGATGGTACAATATGTATCACCTCTATAGGTGTTGAGACAGATTCAATTGGAATATATGTGGTTGGCTGATCAGTTGGTGGTGGAGGTGTTTGCACAAAAGCCGGTATGATTGTAGGCGATACAGACGGGACCGAGAGGTGCGGTCGGTGAGAGCCCCTTCTCTGGAGTCTGTATGCTTCATCTGAGTCAGTGGCCTCAGGAGAAACATCTCGAGGAACACCTTCGGGCTCGACGGCCGGTGTCTCAATTTCCTTAGTCGTGGCTTCGGGCTCCGTTGTTTCCACCAGTGAATCCCTTTGAGAAGGTGCCGGAGCTGGACCAGGCTCGTACCATCTCTCCGTGATGGCATGTTTTGACAGTAGTCCGGTACGCCCTTCCGTTGGATGAGCTAGTGGAGCAGCTCCAATGAGATCAGCATTGGTTGGAGCGCTAGGTCGGGTGCCTTGGGTTGTGAAAGAATCGAAGGCGTGGCGGAATGTATTCCCCAACTGGTGGTAGTCTCGGGATCTCTGGATGGATTTTCATGAAGTGTGAGATCATCACCGGGAATTACCGTACATAGGGGAGAAACTTGGCCTTTGACTTGGTCTCCCTTTGACGTATCTGGTCCGCTAGATCATTCAAAATTAGGCGGGCCACGCCATACTTCTTTGAGAAGATCACTCCGTGAAAGATGCGAAGGATGTTCTCGTTCGCCTTGTCGAAGCCGGAGTGTTTTGGGGAGAGGCATTTGTTGATAATGCCGAACAATGTCTTCCACGCTTGAGGAATTCCATTGTTTTGGAAACTCGCCATTTTGGGCACCGGGGGATTTTATCCCATCCGGAGCATGTCCGCTACGATCTCCGCGTCTGTTGGAAGTTGATCATAGGTTTCGTAGTGCGGAAGATCGAGCACCATGACCATCAGATTGCGTTCAAAACGACGTGTCTTCTGTTTGTTTGTGTTGTATATTCCACGTCGCTTCCGACTTCATGGCTCTCCATAAGAGTCCCCAGAATTTTTGAAGGTAGACCATCGGTACGGAGGCCGTCATCGTTAAAGCTGGCCATAGTGGGTGTCCTTTAAAGATGAAGATGATGACTTCATCCGGGCACCGAGATGTCGTAAGATCCAGTTGATAACTGTTGTCATGAACTGGCATAAAGCTTGATGAAAGATATATGTGAGGATAATTTGGAGTTTCCATATCTGTAAAGAATAACATAAAGTTCATTAGTTGATAAATTTTCACATGCGAATAAACGGGATTAAGAATGAATTTAGAGAACATTGTATGTACTAAGGTTTATGTTCGAAAGAATAACATAAAGTTCTTTGAAGCGTGTTTTTATTCGATCGGAAATTTATTCGGAAGTTAATTTTTGCGATCGAAAATTTTCTAACTCTTGAAAATATTTTCTAAGTCTTTTTCAGCGTGTTTTTATTTGAGTAACAATTTATTCGATGGTTAAATTTTGCGATCGAATAAAAATGTGTCGAATAACTCAAGTTTTCGCCGGTGACTTTTACGATCGAATAAAATGTTATCGAAAACTATAGTTTTTCGCTCAGTAAGTTTTCGATCGAATAAAAAATTGTCGAACAACTTATGTTTTTTGCCGCGTAGTTTTGCGATCGAATAAAAGAATACCGAAAAATTTAATGTTTTCGCCGCTGACTTTGGCGATCGAATAAAATATAATCGAAAAATTACGTTTTCGCCGCGTAGTTTTTCGATCGTATTAAAATATATTAAAAGCAAAAGGTTTTCGACGCTGAGTTTTACGATCGAATAAAACTTAACGAAAACTAAAGTTCTTCGACGACACTGTTTGCGATAAAAACCTTTTCGATAATAATTTTTTCAAATCAAACAGTAAACGCGTACTACGTAAATTTCGTTTTCTGGGTAAATCATGAGTTAATATGTGTTCAGAACGTTCAGAAAACAGTTGCGAATCCAAATATCATGATTTTAACCCAAAAGGCCGAGTTTAAACATGTTGATTTGAGAGATTGAAATCGGTTTTAGTCGAAAAATTATGAATATGAAATATCTTCAAATGTTTTCGTGAAACTGCTTGCGAATCGTATGTTTTTGAACGGAAAATGATTCGAAACGTGTTTCTACCTTCAAAATGGGCGAGTTAAGGAAGAAAATCTCAGAGATAAGATGATTTTAGGTGAATGTCGCCGGAGTTCGAAGTGTATTTTCAGAAGTCGAAAGTTTTTCAATGGTAATGAGTTGCGTGTGAGTGAGTTTTTCGATCGTTAAAGTAGTATTAATACTTTACGATCGGGTAAGGTAAAAATACATCGGGCCGTAAAAAAGTTTTGGCTTTTAGTTAAAATTCTGGTCTGATTAAACAAGAATTTAATCTTTTATGGATTAACCCAAAAAATAAATTGCCTACTACTCCCTGTATTTCTGAAAGAGATGAAATTTTCTCCTAATGTTGATGAAATTCAACATGTTACTCCTCGGATGGGCTCTAAATTCTCCGTGATGCTTAGAAAAAAATGTTAGAAGTAATGTTTTATAAGTAAATCATATAGGAGATATTAAAAAATTCTCATATAAAACTCCCCCTCAACAATTGCACAATTTAACTTTTCGGCATTTTAAGCACATATTTAGTACAATTTGGCATATGAAAATTTACTATTTAAGGACAAGTAACGCATTTTAAACAATTTAGCATAAATTCAATAAAATTTTGCGTTTTTCAACGCATTTTATCAACACTGAGCCAACGCATGTATTAAATGTATTTAAAATGTGCGAAAGATATTTTCAAAAGTATTTTTGTTTTGAAGTCGGATGGGACATTTTGAACACTATCACACAAAAATTTCTATGACATATAAAATAATAATTTGCCATAAAATCATGTAACTAGACTTAATATTCTAAGATCATAGTATGAATCACTTCGACAACTCTCGCAAGTTTCGCGCATATCACTCAATTTATTTTTATCAAGGAAATATTTAGTAGATATATCACTCATATCATCACGACAAAGTAATATCAATTAATTTGTTATCGTAGCGTATTTAATCAACCTACTAAGTGAAAAATTATCATTTTGAATCAAAGGGACTTTGAAGGAATTTTATTTAGGCTATGACTAAAGGGGTAGAAAATTTTGGGTTAGTGAGCTAAAAAAAATTCTTCAGTTCCAGGGGCCCTTTTGTGAAATTCTGTGTTGATCCTTTTGCTTTTCTTTTCAGGATGAGTCACGTCTTCTTTTCAAAACTTTGAGAGATTAGAACTTATTTTTGGGTCGACACCATGTTCCTTTCGAAGGTTCCACAATTATGGAATTCGAACCCAAGGTTGTGCTTCTCTTCTCGTTTTCTCTATTTATAAGATCTAAATTATCGTTGGAGAAGTTCACATTTGGAGGTGCTTCTCTTCTAGGAGTATACGAGATTATCTAGGAGAAGTTCACTGTGAGATCCGTGTGTCTCTTCTATAATGATTGAGAAATTCATCATGTGCATCTCTTTTGCTCTCCCCCTCTTTTTCTTCATTGAATAACCTCGAATCTTGTGAATAAGGTTGAAGGCTTAATTGGGTTTGATAAAGAAAAGAATGTCGGAGAAGGTCCAAAGAGGATTTCTAGGGGGAAAATTAAAGGATTTATAATTTGGGCTTAATGAGGAATTTCATAATATGCCCTTATCATTTTCATGGCGAAATAGTCACAAAAGTAAGAATGAAGCTACGAAGTACAAACTAAAGAATAGTCATTTGAAGTGTAACACACTCAAGAAAAAAATTATTGAGGTTCAAATTCTCACATATATGATGTCGCTTTGTGTCTAGTGAAACAAACGAAGCTCTTTGAATAAAAGAATGTGACGTGAATTTTTAGACAAAGAACTAAGCATATATATCGAAGAAATATTTTTGTGAGTAATTCAAAATAGGCAAAATTATCGTCATCCCCCCTTTTTTATTATTATTATATTTATATACTATTAAATGGGATAGAGTCACAAAAGATAATCAAAGAATATCAAGAAGCACATAAAATATCACATAGATGCATAATAGAGCATGTAAAACACTTTTCAAGTAAGATTGAGATTCAACATGCCTAACTTAGCAATAAGGAATTGGAATCGTTTTTCATGCAATGCTTTAGTGAATAAATCGGCAAGTTAAAGCTCCGTTTTTTCAAAATACATATCCATAGTGCCCTTTTCTACATGATCTTTTATAATATGATAACGAATATCTATGTGTTGCTTGAATGATGAACATGATTGCAAGTAATGGCTATAGCACTTTGAGAATCACTGTAAATGGGAATGTATTAAAATCAAACCCGTAATCGTGTAGTTGTGTCCGCATCCATAGAATTTGCGAGCAACAATTGGAAGCCGCGACGTATTCCGCCTCGACCGTCGATGTTGACACACAATTTTGTTTCTTTGAGGACCAACAGACCAACTTTTCGCCTAAAAATTGTGCTCCACCAGATGTGCTTTTTTTGTCCATTCGACAACCTGCATAATCAGCGTCGATATAGCCAATTAATCTAAAATCAGTATTTTTCGGATACCATAGCCCTAAGTTGAGAGCTTCTTTTAGATAGCGTAGAATTTGCTTGACTGCTTGCATGTGGGACTCCTTTGGGTCAGCTTGAAAACGAGCACAGAGACAGGTGGCAAACATGACGTCGGGTCTGCTAGACGTTTAGTAGAGAAGAGATCCGACCGATAGAGTGTGATGTTGACTGCCTTGCCAGACGGATCAACATCCAATTTGCAGTTTGTTGAGATGAGAGTATTCATTGATGTGCTCTTGTCTTGATTAAATCTCTTCAGAATATCTCGGATATATTTGGTTTGACTGATGAAGATTCCTTCTTCGAGTTGCTTTACTTGTAGTCCAAGAAACAATTGGAGTTCTCCCATTAAGCTCATCTCGAATTTAGTCTTCATGAGTTCACCGAATTTCTGACAGAGACGTTCATTTGTCGAGCCCAAGATGATGTCATCAACGTAAACTTGAACGATCATCAGGTCTTTGCCTTGTCTTTTGATGAAGAGGTGTCGTATCGATGGTGCCTCTTATGAAGTTGGACTTGACTAGAAATTCGCGTAGGACATCATACCAAGCACGAGGGGCTTGTTTTAGTCCATAAAGAGCTTTGTCCAATTGATAGATATAATCAGGATGGTTCTCGTGCACGAAGTCATCGGGTTGAGCGACGTAGACTTCTTCTTTTAATACGCCATTGAGAAAGGCGGTTTTAACATTCATTTGATAGACTTTGAAGTCTTTATGAGCCGCGTATGCTAAAAATAGTCGAAGTGCTTCGATACGTGCCACCGGAGCATACATCTCGTCGTAATCAATTCCTTCTTGTTGATTGTATCCCTTGGCTACGAGTCGTGTTTTATTCATGATAACTTCACCGTTTTCGTTCTTCTTATTCTTGAAACCCATTTAGTACCAATTATTGTTTTGCCTTGCGGTCGAGGAACTAACATCCAAACTTGTAGACGCTCGAATTTGTTGAGTTCATCTTGAATTGCGATTACCCAATCCGGGTCTTTAAGAGCTTCAGCTACTTTAATTGGTTCGTTTTGGCTTAAGAAGCATTTGAATAAGTCGCTTTGTGTAGACGTCGTAGTGCGCACTCCACTTGAAGGATCACCGATGATTTGGTTGATAAGATATCCAATACATGAGGAATAGCCGAAGTAGATTCTTCGTTGGTTTGTAGATCGAGACATCTTGAATTGATGGGTTGATCATTCGTAGTTGGGAAATTCAATTCTGAGGTTGAATTGGAATGAATTTCCTCATCTGCATTTGTAGGAGCTGCAGCACTAGTTGAAGATTCAGAAATAGGAGATTCTAGAACATTTGTTGGAGTCAGAGGAGTGAGAGTATCAATTGGATTTTCTTCCGTAGAAGGAGAAGGAGCACTACTTGGTATTGAGTGAGAGGAAGCAAACATTTGAAACTCCTTCCGATAAAAATGTTCAAACAGTGAATCTAAATCTTCCACGTCGGCGGGAAGTTGTCGAAAGTTTTTGACTTTGTGCCAACACGCCTATAAGCTCGGGTTCTGAACTGTTTTGTTCAGAAGTCAAATCCGTCATTTCTTGAAAGGTGACGTTGTAGCTTTCAAGAATTGTACGAGAAGACTTGAGGTACACGCAATATGATTTGGAAGTAAAGGAATATCCGACAAAGATGGCTTCAAAGCCTTTGGGATCGAACTTGCTTCGATGCTCCCGATCATTAGCCACAAAACATTTGCAACCAAATACTTTGAAAAATGAGATATTCGGGATTCGTTTATTAATTATCTCATATGGCGTCTTTTCGAATCGTTTGTGAATAATTGTCCTATTTTGAGTAAAGCATGCCGTACTCACTGCTTCAGCCCATATAAAGTGAGGGAGACCGGAGTATATGAGCATTGTTCTTGCAGCTTCAACTAAAAGTCCGATTATTGCTTTCTACGACACCATTTTGTTGAGGCGTTTTTGCGGCTGAGAATTGTTGAATAATTCCAAGTGGTTGATAAAAGTTGCTGAGACGCTTATTCTTGAATTCAGTCTCGTTGTCCGTTCTGATTACTTGGATTTTCTTTTGCAGGAGATTCTGAGTTGTATTCACAAAGCTTATTATCAAGTCTTCAGTCTCATATTTAGTTTGGAGATATCTTGTCCATGTGTAGCGAGAATAATCGTCGAAAATTACTAACACATATTTACGACCGTTGATACATTGTGTACGCATTGGTCCGCAAAGGTCCATGTGAAATGATTCCAAGGGTCGAGATGTAGAAGCAACTTGCTTGAGTTTGTGTGATGATCGCTTCATTTTTCCCATTTGACAAGCCGAACATTGATGCTCTTGATGAGGAGAGATTGTTGGTAGACCGTTGACCAACTTTTTAACAAAGAGTTTGTGAAGAGCTCTGTGATTTAGATGAGACAAGCGTTGATGCCAAGCTGTTTCTCTTGATTGTAGTTTGTGAGTGAGGCAAACAGCTGTCGAAGGTCGAACTGTTGTCAGATTGATAATGTAGAGATTAGATCTTCGTGATCCTGTTAAAAGTTCTTGTTCTGTCTATTTAAAATTCTGCACTAATCAGCTAGAAATACCACTTGAAATCCTTTGTCGCAGAATTTTTCGATGCTGAACAGGTTGTGTTTAAGACCTTGGACGTAAGAGACACATCTTTAATCGTCAGATTCCGCAGTAGAATGTCTCCAAAGCCGAGTCTTGGAGTTGAATTATTGTTGCCAAATCGGACTTTCCGTTGTAACGGTCTTGGTAGTTGCTCAACAGTTCTTGCTTTCCCGTCATGTGTGTGGAGCAACCAGAATCTAAATACAACACATGATGGATCTGCATAGAAAGAGGTTAGAGAGATTTAGGGACCCACTTTTGAATGGGTCCTTTCGGATTAGCAGATTTGATAAGTAAGGTTTGGTCATCTTTGGTTCCTAAATTATTGGAATGCTTAGGTACCCAAACCAACTTAGAAGTAGTTGATTTAAGTGGTACTTCTGTAGGCAACTTGGCCTTATTGGCTTGTGTTGGCCTAGTTGGTGTTTTAGGAATCGAGTGAGGTTGAACCTTACATGCGAGGTTAATATCAGCACGAGCAAATGTCTTTGTCTTATTGCTTGAGAAAATCTTTTCCCTAGCTAGTCTCCTAAGGTGTTTAGCTGAATGTACGTGAACTGGGTACCTTAGGTGAGGACAAGAATGTATTGAGCTATAAGCTTTCTTAATAGCTAGATCTTGTTTCCTACGAGACTTAAGAGTTGGATTTGTCTTAAAATGATTGTTTGTTTTGAAGTATAGCCAATTTCAAAATTTGTGCTTTCAAAATTAATAGGTTTTAACACATAAGTGGAAGTAATAACATTAAAGTTTGAAACGACTGTCTTCTTGCGAGTGTCCATAGTTTTTGATAAAGAAGAAAATTTTGAAAATAAGACATTTCTATCATTTTTCTTCTGAAATTCTATCCTAGGAACTCTTTTGTTTACATGCTTCACCTCTTTTTCTACTCTACCTGTGGATGGAGTAGAAAAAGAGTTAGAAAGAGTCTTTTTCCTTTTTGAAGCATTTAAGGATTATATTCCTCCCTTTACTATTTTTAAAGAAGATTTATTTTCTTTTAAAATATTTTGAAAATTAATGGAATGTGTTTTCTTAGATGTAATCTTGTCCTTAATTAATGATTTTTCTTTCAAATAAAATAAGGACAAGTTTTTAAAGTAGAGGAAGTTTTGAGATTAGAAATCTCCAGTAAAAGCTCATTTTTTTTAGCTTTGAAATTCTTTCTTTCTGTTTCTAGGGAAGCGTTTAAATCAGCTATTTTCCTAATAATAACTGGAATATAACAGAAAGTGTAATTTTTAAAATGATCAGTATTTTCTTCCTTATTTTTAGGAAAGTCTTCTAGGGGATATAATGAATTATAGTCACTAGACAGGTTGAGACCCCTTGTCTTGTAACTATTATTCAAGACGGTGTAGTCAAAAGGAATGTCAGTCCTATTTGTAACTTTTCGTTTAGATTCTTCTAAGGCGTTTATTTCTGAAGAATTAGTAAAAAGGCCATTAGAGAAGTTAATCCTAATCCAATGTATTTGATATCATATAATTGTTTAACATTGACCTTTTTCAAGTTACAGGGATTGTAAAACCTAAGTCTTCTTTAGGATTATAAAATTCTATATCAAGAGGTTGATTTAGAAAAATAAGTTTGATCCGTTTGACAACCTTTCCGTTAGAAGATCATATAGTTTTAATCCTTGAGTAAAGTTTTTTACGTTCGTCAGATATTTCTTTAAAATTATTTTTAGAAATTTCTAAATCTCTCTGACAATCGATAAGAGTCGTATTAAGGTCATTGACTTTAGTCTGAGAGGTAGCTATTGTTAATTCAAGACTAGATATTTTTTCCTTAGCGTTAGATAAGAGAATTTCTAAATGAATTTTCTTATCTAATTGCTTTTGGAATTGTTTTCATTAAGAGCTAGTCTCTCTTCTAATTCCTTAGTTCTTTTCCGCTCATTTTTCATGTTAGAGTACTTAACTATAATGATTCTAACATGTTTAATAATATGGAATGAGACATTGTTACCTCTTGTGATGAAGAGGATGCTTTATCGTCGTCGTCGTCAGGCCTTCTTGAACAGTTATCGTTTGAGGCGTCTTCGAGGTATGCCATGAGAGCTAGATTTTCATCGTCTGAATCTGTGGTGTCTTCCAGCCAATGCTCTTGTATGGCCATCAGTGCTACTCCAGCCTCTTTTTGTTTAGTGAGTTGGAATTTTTTGGAGTAGTAGTTGGCGTCCTTTTTCTTGGAAAGTTTGCATTCTCTGGCGAAGTGCGCTATCTTACCACAATTATAGCACTTTCGTGGTTCTTTGACGTTCTTAGATTCTGAGGACTCGGCCGGTCTTTCCTTGTGATTGGAGCTTGATGTCCGAAGTGTATTTGCCGAGGAAGATGATTCTTTTTGTAGAACGTTTTGCTCATCATTTTAGAAATGAGAGCCAATTGTTTCTTGAACTCCTTCATATCGGGTTCGGAGTCCGATTCAGATTCGTCTTCATCTTCTGAAGAACTTGGCAACTTGATGCTTTTATCTTTGCGAGATCGACTTGTTTTTCTTTTAGAAACAAGAGCTATAGAATCGTCGATCTGCTTGCCCTTAAGTTCTTTTTGTATCTCACTGATTTTTTTATCTTCCTCGTGTTGGGCGAGATTATCAAAGACGGCGTGGATATACATTTCATCCAAATCCTTATTTTGACGGATTTGCATGGATATTTTCTTCCACTTCGGTGGAAGAGAAGAAAGAAATCGGATGTTGTCCTCCATGTTGGTCTTGAAGATATCTATCTTCCTTATCTCATTAAGAAAAGTTAGATAGCGTTGATAGAGTTCATAAACGGTTCCCTCTGCCTTGTTTTTGAATGAGTCATAAGCGGTTAGAATATTGGCTTTCTTGGCTTTGACTCCAACTTTGGTCCCTTGCATCATCTTGTGGAGCTCGTCCCACATAGCTTTTGCACTAGATAAACTATCTATTTGCGTATAGATGTCGTTAGGAATTCCTTGCATTAGGAAAGTTTGGGCTCCTAAATCTGCTTTTTCTCTTAATCACTCCCCCTCGGTGTATTCACTAGGAATTTTGAGTCTTCGTGAGGCGGGTATGGGAGGATTATTGGTGGCATCGCCTTATTGGATGAGCCAAAATTGAGCGGGACCTTCTTGAAGAGAAGCTATCAAATTTGTAGCTTGCTCTTTTGTTTCCAAGAAGTTCATGAACCGGCTTCTCCATACCATGTATTCGCCTCTTCGTAAAATTGAAGGGCGAACGTCATTTCCGAGCGAGTAAGCATCCATTTGTAGTTGATTGCTTGGATCTTCGTGAAAGTTGGAATTATAATGAAAAGTGCTTCACAACTGACAAACTTCGTTAGTAATGTTTGATTCGTACTTTAAACAATTTCCCTTTCGTACCTATTTTTCGGTTGTTAAAGAGAAATTATTTTGATTTCTAAAAATATTTGATATGAGAATTGATACTTCCAAAAATTTGCTATTTTTGATTTTAAGATAGAAAATTTTGAGTATCGTAGAAGATAATTCGGAGACAAATATTTTTCGTAAGTTTTGAAAATTACGAAATTTGATTTCTTTCAAAATAGTGTAAAATGTGTGTGTGTGTTTGAGCAGTGACCGAAACATTTTTGGAACAATAAAGTTTTCGATTAAAAAAAAATTCGAACCTATGATCGAAAAAGATTTTCGATTGTATAAGTTTTCTGTTGTATTTATCGAAAATTATTTTTCGAATGTAAGAGTTTGCAGAGTAAATTTCCTGTCGAAAAATAGTTTGTCGAATAATTGTTGATCTCAAAAACTTTTATCGAAGAATTTGTAATCGAAATATTAAGAGTAATCGAGAAATTTTGTTAAGTTTGACTCAAAGTTTTTCGAGTGTGAATTATTCGATCGAAATATGTCGCTAAATTTTTACTCGAAAATTTAGATGATCGAAAATCTTGAGATCGAAAACTAGTTTTACTATTACAAGTTTTTCGAGTCAAAATTAGATATTTATTTAGCGAAAACAGTATCCGTCGAAAAAAAAAACGCTTTATTACGCTCGAAAAAGATATTTTATATGAATTGAAAAACTAATTATCGAAATAATGTTTTTCGAGTCTTATATTTGAGTAAAACACACAAGAACAGTGTTTGTCATGGAAAAAATTTTCGGCTGCAAACTTATTCAAAAATTAATTTTCGAGCAAAGTTTTTCGATCGAAAATCCGATCGAAGAACAACAAATTTGAATGTAACAGTGAAATTGTACCGAGATGTTCAAGTTAGGTTGTGAAATTCAGGATAATCACTCGTTTCTTCGTTCTTAGTATGAGCAAACACAAGATTAACCACGTTTTACAGCAAAATATATCAAATATTACGAAAATCAAAAATCGAAATCAAATCGCAAACGCATATGTCGATCTAAATCGAAAATCTGAATTAATATGACGTTCTAAGCTATTGAAATCAGTACGTAAATCATTCCTAACATAAAATCTATCACTTAATCAGCAAGATCTTCAACAAAATTCGCAAACATTAAGCATATTGATCAAAATACAAGTCACGTAAGTTTTTCGATCGAAAAATCTGGAAAATTATTTTGATCTTAAAATCGCTAATTCAATCCAAAATCAATCACGATCTGCTCTGATACCAATTGTTAGGTCCTAATTCATCAATCAACAAGCAATCTGAGCATGAATTCTCGGTATTCGAATAAGAAATCTTACGAATTACGTTCAGTCGAATATCCGCGTTGTAGATCCTGAGAGAGGTTGTTAGATTTATGAGATTCTCGGTTGTATTCTCTCTCGTATAAAATATGAATTCAATACTCGTGATTTGCTGAAAATGAACTTGTATTTAATTTTGATAGTGTACATTGTATTTATACCTATTTACATGGTATATTTACTATTTGGTCTTACACTACCAAAACTACTAATTACGCCCTAATTACAAGGATAATTAAATTACAAAGCACAACTTTAAATTCTCTTCAAAGGAGATTGAGTTGGGCTGGTTAATATGGGTTGGATGGGAGTGTGTATGGTGGTTAAGTGGTGGTGAGGAAATGGGTTGGGAGTGGGTTTTTGATGGAGCGACCTCTACGACTGGTGCTTTCCCGATATCCCGTCGGGAAGTCTCAATGCATGAAGAACTCTTTTCATTAGTCGGTATTCTAGAGGTTGATGGCTGTAGAAAGAACATCACGTAGTCTCTGCTCCGTCACGAAGAGTGGTACTTCCGGAGTGAGGCCAAGAAGGCGCTTCACTGTCACAACGTCAGAGAATAGAACTAACGTGCTTCTTATGAAAGGAATTGTGATTCCAGGACGTCTAAAGACACACATTGACAACCCACAAGTCACCACTTTGGTGGGTTGGCCCGTTGTTATCTTTGAAGATGTCGGCGGACCAACAGGACTTCCATCCAATCATTGAGATGAAACCTGAGGAATCGTCTCTATGGATGTTGGGATAGGTTCAATAGGAACCTGTGTGGTCGTTAAGACCGGTGGTGGTCGTTAGGAACGCTGATTCTGTTGCAGGAGATTCTGAGTTGTATTCACAAAATTTATTATCAATTCTCTAGTCTCATCTTTAGTTCGTAGAAATCTTGTCCAATTGTAGCAAGAATAATAATGGACAATCACTAGCACGTACTTGTGACTGTTGATACTTTGTGTACGCATAGGTCCACAAAGGTCCATGTGTAGTAATTCTAAAGGTCGAGATGTGGAAGCTACATGGTTGCGTCTTCATTTTTCCCATTTGACAAGCCGAACATTGATGCTCTTGGTGAAGTGAAATAGTTGGCAGACCATTGACCAACTTTTTAGTAGAAAGTATACGAAGATCTCTGAGATTTAGATGAGACATTCGTTGATGCCATAAGTTGTTCATCTTAATTGTTATTTGTGAAATGAGACATTCGTACAGTTGTCATTAATGTTGTAGAGATTAAGTCTTCGAGATCCTGTAACAAGTTCTTGATTCGGACTATTTTAAATTCTGCACTTATCAGCTAGAAATCCCAGTTGAAAGCCTTTATTGCAGAATTATCCTATACTAAACAAGTTGTGTTTAAGACCTTGGACGTAAGAGACATCTTTTATTGTCAAATTCTTAAGAATGATATCTTCAAAGCCTAAAATTGGAGCTGAATCGTTGTTGCCGAATCTGACTTTGTCGTTGTATAGATCTTGATAGTTGTTCAACAGGTCTTTATTTCCCGTCATGTGTGTGGAGCAACCCGAATCTAAATACCACACATGATGGATCTGCATAAAAATGTTTAGAGAGATTTAGGTATCCACTTAGAAATGGGTCCTCTCGGATTACCATATATAGTAGTTGAAGTTTGTTCATTTTTGCTTCCTAAACCAATGTTATTCTTAGGTACCCAAACAAACTTAGAAGTAGTTTGTTTAGGTGGTACCTCTTTAGGGAACTGAGCCTTTTTGGCTTGCGTTGGCCTAGATGGTGTTTTGGGAACCCATTGAGGGTGAACCTTACATGGTAGATTAATTTCAGCTCCGACAATGTGTTATCAGTCTTAGTTGATGAGAAAATATTTTCTCTAGCTAGTCTCCGAAGGTGTTTAGCCGAGTGTACTTTGATTAGGTACCTTAGGTGAGGGGCAAAAGTGAATCGAGCTATAAGCTAGCTTAATAGCCGGATTATGTCTCCTATGAGACTTAAGACTCGCATTTGTCCTACAATGATAGTTTTTGTTTTTCGAGGTGGAGCCGATTGCAAAATTTGTGCTTTCAAAATTAATAAATTTTAAAGCATAAGTTGAAGCAACAACATGATAATTAGAAACAACTCTTTATTTTTACGAGTGTCGTTTGTTTTTGATACAAAATAAAATTTAGAAAATAGGTCATTTCTATCATTTTTCTCCTTAAATTCTATACTACACAATCTCTCCTTAGCATGCTTCGTTTATTTAACTACACTACCTGTGGATGGAGTAGAAAAAGAATTAGTAAAAATCTTTTTCGCTTTCGAAGCATATAAAGACTCAAATAATGATTTTTCTTTCAAAATTAAATCAGGACAATATTTTAAAACGTTAGTCAAAACTGATGAATTTTTTAGATTTGAAATCTCTAATAAAAACACATTCTTTGTTTCAAAATTATTTCTTTCTATTTCTATGGAGAAGTTTAAATCAGGTATTTTCTAAATAATAACATGAATATAACAGAAAGTAGAATTTTTAGAATAATCATTATTTTCTTCTTCGACTTTAGGAATATTTTCTATATGATATAATGAATTATAATTACTGGAGGTTTATTTCCCGTGTCTTCTAACTATTATTCAAATCAGTGTAATCAAGGGGATGTCAGTCATAGTTTTGGCTTTTCTTTTGGATTCTTCTATGACATTATTTCTGAAGCGCTAGTGAAAGCCATTAAAGAAGTTAATCCTAAACTCATGTACTTTATATCTATAATTGTTTACATTTACCTTTTTCAAGTTACAATGATTGTTAAAACCTAAGCCTTCAACAAAATTATAAAATTCTATATCATGAGGTTGACATAGAAAAATAGTCTGATCAATTTATCCCATTTTCGTTAGAAGATCGTCTAAAGTCTTAATCCTTGAGTAAAGCTTCTTACGTTCATCAGAGATTTCCTTATAATTATTTCTAGAAATATCTAGCTCTCTCTCACTATTGCTAATAATTTTACTAAGGTCGTTAATCTTACAGAAGTAGCTATCCTAGATTCAAGACAAGTTATGGTTTCCTTAGCACTAGATAAGAGAATTTCTAAGTGAACTGTTTTATCTAATTGCTTTTGGAAATTATTTTCGCTAAGTGCTAGTCTCTCCTCTAACTCTTTTGTACTTTTTCGCTCATTTTTCATGTTAGCATATTTAATTTTTAAAGATTCTAACATGATTAATAATTCAGGTGTAGCTACCTCTTGAGATGGGATTGATGTTTTGTCGCCGTCGGATCTCCTCGTTGAGCTTGCATCTGAGGCATCGTGAAGAAATAACTAGCCGTTGTCAGAATCAGTTGTGTCTTCTAGCTGGTGCTCTTGTTCAGCCATTAGAGCTACTCCGCTTCTTTTTATTTAGTTAATTGAAATATCTTGGAGTAGTAGTTGGCGTCTTTCTTCTTTGGAAGATTTGCATTCTCTAGCTAAGTGCCCTGTTTTACCACAATTGTAGCATTTTTGTGGCTCTTTGGCATTATTGGATTCTGACGACTCAGTTGGTCTTTTCTTGTGCTTAGAGCTTGAGGTCCGAAGTCGATTAGCTGACGACTCGGTTGGTCTTTTTGTAGTACATTTGCTCATCATTTTAGTAATGAGAGCCAATTGTTTCTTGCACTCTTTCATGTCGGGCTCGGAATCCGATTTTGACTCGCCTTCTTCTTCTGTAGAAATCGGTAGTTTGATGCTTTTATCTTTACGAGATCGACTAGTTTTTCTTTCCGAAACTAGAGCTATTGAGTCTTCGATCTGCTTGCCCTTTGTTCTTTCTGTATCTCGCTGATATCTTCCTCGTGTTGAGCAAGATTGTCGAAAACGGCGTTGATATCCATTTCGTCCAAATCATTGTTTTGACAATTTTGCATGGATATTTTCTTCCACTCGGATGAAAAGATGAAAGAAACGAAATCGGATGTTTACCTCCATATTTGTCTTGATATTTCTATTTTCCTCATCTCGTTCAAAAGAGTCAAATAGCATTGATAGAGTTCGTAGAGATCTTCCTTCGTCTTAGCTTTGAAGGAGTCGTAGGTTGTGAGTATGTTTGCTTTCTTAGCCTTTACTCTGACTTCGGTCCTTTACACATTTTGTGGAGCTTGTCCCACATAGCCTTAGTACTTGATAGACTATCTATTTGCATATAGATGTCGTTTGAGATGCCTTGCATCAGGAATGTTTTAGCTCCGAGATCAACTTTAGCTCTTAATCTCTCCCTCTCAGAGTATTCACTAGGTATTTTGAGTCTTCTAGTGGTAGGAATGGGAGGATTATTTGTGGCATCGCCTTCTTGGATAAGTCAGAATTCAGGTGGTCCTTCTTGGAGAGAAGCTATAAAATTTGTAGCTTGATCTTTTGTCTCCATGAAATTCGTAAATCGGCTTCTCCATACGGTGTATTCGCCCCTTCTTAGAATTGGAGGACGGGCATCGCTTCCAAGAGAGTAAGCATCGATTGTCGTAGTTGATTGGTAGGATCTCGTGAAAGTTTGGATTTGAGTTGGTAATGTGCTTCACAAGTGACAAATTTGTTAGTAATATTTGGTTCGCACTTTAAACAATTTCCTTTTCGAAACTATTTTTAGGTTAAAAAAAAAAATTTTGAGTACGAAAAATATTTAACACAAAAATTGAATATTGTGAATGTTTACGCAATGTGAAATATTTTTCGTCAAAAAAATTCAGATCAATCTAAAATGTCTGTGCATTTGAAAGTTCAGTATTTGTCAAAGTTTTTCGAGTATGAAGATTTTCGATTTGAAAAATTTCGAACCTTTTATTCGAAAATTATTTTCGAGTATAATTTTTTCAAAGTATGTTTATCAAAAATTATTTTTCGAGTGATAAAAGTTTTGAAAAGGTATCAAATCGAAAAATGGTTTATCGAAAAAATTTGTCAAACGCAAAAACTTTTACCGAAATATTTGTCATCAAACAATTAAAATGATCTAAAATCTATGTCTTTACAAAAAATTCGATAAGTTTGACGCAATTTGTTGACTAAACTTATTCGAGTGTGAAATATTCGATCGAAATATGTTTTTGCTAAGTTTTGACTCGAGAATTTAGATGATAGAAAAACTTGAGATCGAAAAACTTGTAATCGTAAAACAAGTTTTTCGTGTCAAAAGTAAATATGTATATAACGGAAACAATATTCGTCGAAATAATTTCACGCTTAATTACGCTCGAAAAAGATTTTTAAGTGAGAATCGAAAAACTATTTATCGAAAATAAAGTTTTTCGAGTATATTTATGAGTGAAACCCGCAGAAACAGTGAAAATATAGAAAAAATTTTCCGCCAATATTCGAAAAAGATTTTCGAACCAAGTTTCGATCGAAAAATGGTCAAAAAACACAACACGAGTTCACTGGAATAGTAAATATTAGAATTGAACTGAAAAACTCAAATTAGACACTGGGATTCTGCGTAATCACTTGAATATGAGTAGTGAACATGAACAAACACAAGATCAAACACGTAAAGCAAAATATATCAATTTTGATGAAATTCAAATCGTATTCAAAACTCAATCGCAAACAGTAAAATCGATCGAAATCGAAAATCAGATAAATCCAATGTTCTAAGCTATTGAAATCAGTACACGATTCTTCCTAACAAATAATATATCACTTTTTCATAAGAATCATCAACAAAATTCGCAAAATCTGCTGTAAATTTGTATTTTGAGCGCGTTTTCGATCGAAAAATATGGAAAATAAATTTGATCTAAAATAGCGAAATCAAGCCAAAACAATCACGATCTGCTCTGATACCAATTTTGAGGTCATAAATCATCTACTACCGAGAAATCAAAGCATCGATTCTAGATATTCGAGTATAAAATTACAATTTGTTACCTTCAATCGAATATGTTAGGTCCTAATTAATCAACTAATGAGAGATCTAGGCATGTATTCTAGATATTCGAATATAGATTATCGAATGTTACCTTTGGTCGAATATCTCAGTTGAATATCACGAGAGAGAAAAGCTTAGAGTGAGAAAGTTTTTTTTTTGTGTTTCTCTCTCTAGAATGTGAATTCTCAGCCTTGTGAATTTATGAAATTCTTGTATATTAATTGTTAGTCCTACGCATCCAACTACGTTTAAGATTAAAGACGATTTACCACGATTAAAGCTCGGAAGTATTGATTCGTCGTGGGATGGGCGTGGGAGACTTTGATAGCTTTGGGAATTCTCTTGTAATATGACTAATCTCTTCACTCCCCCACTATGTGTGAGGGTTTTTGGTATTTATACCACAAGTTGGTATATAATACCTTGGGCTTTTGTAAGCCCAGTTACATTTAATAGCTCACTAGCCTCTAATTAAATTAAAGCCTAGTTCGCTAAATTAATTACAAGACTAAGATAAAATAATACATTGAACACAATAAAATAATCCTAACAATCTCCCCCTTTGTGTTCAATTTATAATTAAGCGCTTGGTATCTTGGTCTTGTAAATCTTTTCCTGAGTCCTTGAAGAACACGTATCAAAGTGGCATTAGCGAAAGCGTTAGTGCGTGTGTTCTTCTTTAGTGTTTCTCCTCCTTTGTCTCGTCTTGACCTTCTCTTCTCGGCACCGCATCTTTCATCAAGTCTTCTCTCGAAGCTTGTCTTGGAGATGTCGGGGCTCGAAGAGGCTTGCCGGTGAGTTCAGTCTCTCCCTTTGATAGTGCACAACTCCCCCTACGTTTGTTCAACCTTGTGTTGGGATTGGGGAGTTCTCTTTATATTCGGAGAGGCGAACTTGTGGCTGTAAATTCGAGTTTTGAAGGTCGTGGTTCGCTTGATTTTCTGATGACGCTTGAGATTTGAGCATTTCCGATCAATCTTGCATTTTTCGTTGTGGTACGGCTCCCATTTTCTTTCTTTACTACTAGGTGAAAATAGGTCGTCGATGGCAAGATGTTTGCATCGTCAGGACGAGGAGAAGCAACTCAGGTTGGGCAATAACCTAACGGAGCCACAAAGGCGATCCGTCTTGAAGGTTAACCGGGGTCACAAAGACTTCCCGTTAACATCAATTCTCTTCTTCTTGGCTCCAGGTTCATCTTCTTCGAAGGAAGTTGTCTGGTTCGGCTTCGAGAAAGCTTGTCTGGCTCCGGAAGAAGGTAAGTGTGGGGCTTGATTTAAGTTGTGCCGAGGCTCCTTTGGAATGTACGTTCAAGTGCAGGAGAGCCCGGCTTCAGAGTGGTACGCTCGGCGGAATTTGTTGGGTGGTCCGACCTCTTTGTTTATCCGTGTCCCCTTCTCCCCCTCATGGCGATCGAATTAACGAGATCGGCATGCTTGTTTTGGAAGATAAGGACACAAACGACAGGTCGGCGTGGTAATGAACAGACGGAGCCACTAAGGCAATCCGTCATCACGATTGCCTGTGAGTACAGGGCTTGGTAAACCGGGGCCACATAGGCATCCCGTTTTCATCGTTCTAGAGACTAGCTCGAGACGATGGCCTGATTCCGTTGTTGTTTTGATGTTGCAACGGCAGGACTTCCTTCCGATCATCGAACCATGTCTACGAGTAACATGTCTACGAAAGTTCTAACTTGATCACAAAGACCAGGTGTTATAAGAGTGTATGTGTCCTAGAAAATATTTAAAATATGGGACGTGAGGACACACTAGACTCGATTGTGCACAAGAAAGTGTGGTAGTGGGGCTGAGTACCACTTAATTCAATATCTCCCACTTCCGAGTGAAGCGGTGATAGTAGTCGTGTCTCCCCGTGATTTCTTGAAACACCTGTCTTTTGTGAGACAGACGAGTGGGTGAGGCTCGGTTGTGCATGCGCCGTTGGACCTAATGCGGCGACTTCTACCCGGGAGCTAATAAAATTAGCACCTGTACCTATGGGGGTGTGATCCGAGATATTTGTGAGGTAAGGGAATGTTGTAGTGTTGGTCTTTTCAAAATGGATCAGAAGCATCATCGGAGGCAAGCTTTGCAAGATATTGACTAGTTCTCGGTGATGTTCCGGGGTTAGATTCAGTTGGATTTGCCTGAATCATGAGAACAAATTATCCTTGCGTCCGGTAGGAAGTAGTGAGTGCTGCTTTATTTGTATCAGCAATGCCGGAGCAGGTTGCTTGAAGTGAGCACCGAGTTTGCACTAAAGGCCACCATTGGAAGCTTGAGATTCTTCGTTTAGAAAAGACTTGATATTTGGATGCTCGAAATTCTTCGTTCCAATCCGTCGAATGGTGTCCGAGGGATAATAATTTTTTTTTTTTTTTTTTTTTTGAATCATGCTCCCTAAATAATATTGCTCCCCCTCAAAAGATGCGTAGTCGGATTGAAACAATTTCTCTTCAATCTCTTTCCCTAAATTTACATATCCATGCTCTCTCCCCCCAAAAAAAATGTAATTATTTCTCCCTTTTAAACAATTGTAGAGGTTGCTTCTCTTTTATAAGTAAAAGAGTAGCTCCCCCTCAAATAAGGCTCATTTAAAAATGGTTTTTATCATTTTCGTGCGTAATATGCAACTCGGATCTCAAAATCTCGTAATGTTTTGAAAATGCATATTTAAAATGTACCATTTTAAAAGAAGGTATTTTTCAACGGGATACCAACCATGCTGGGGTTATCTGCAAAACCTTATCGGGACTTTGGTACCCATATTTGTATGGGTCCTCCCTTATTAGCAGAAAATAATTTATGCTTAGCATGTGTCAAATTCGGTCCTAAATCGTCCAACAATAAATTATTGGATAACCACTTAGGGGTAATTTGACACGGAAAAGACGTTTCAGTGCCAGTGAATGTGTCTCTAGGTATTCTAGAGTGAAAGATCTTCTCTTTGGCTAGTCTCATAAGGTGCTTTTCCGAATGGACTTTGACAGGATATTTCAAGTAGGAATACGAAGCTACAACATTGCAGGCATGTATAGCGGGTGAATACCTACGAGAAGACTTCACACAATTCACTCCATAATGATGGTCTTTAGTGGGATTTTGCTTACGAGAATGATAAACATTTTTGTTCGTGTAAGGAAATCCACTTTTCTCATTCTTTAAAGAATGGGAAATTTTGGAAGCTCGAGAAGTTAGCTTGCTTGAGCATGAAACTTCTCTTTGAGGAGCATCCTTTTTAATAGGAATAGGAGAGGAAAAATCAATAACAGTTTCTACTCTAGTTTTCATAGAAGGTGTTGATTTTCCTTTCCTCTTCCTATTTTTCTCCTGTTCCTTGGAAGAATTAAGCTTAGGCTTTTTACTTATCTTTTCTGCTCGGGTCACCGTAGACTTTGAAGTCGTCACGGGTAACTTAGAATGTGTATTTGAAGCTTTCTCAGATTTGAGAACAGAGATGCTTTTAATTTTTGTTGTCTTGACCTGTTTCGAGGATGATGTATCTTTTGAAAAATCATGGAAAACAGGTAAGGACGGGGAATTTTTAAGATTTGAAATCTCCTCTAAGAGTTTTTGCTTTTCTGCTTGAAACACTACTCTTTCCGATTCCAAAGTTGCGTTCAATTCGGAAATTTTACTAGCAATCATAGGAATTTCCAACCACGAGATAGATTTATATAACTTGTTTTCCCCGTCAAGCGCTGAAAAGGAATCTTGGTCGACTAGCTTCGCAATAATTGTCTTTAAAGGGATAGTTCTAGTGTACCATTTATTGCAGATTGCTAGGATAACCTCATATTGTTCTGTGACGACATTCCACTCAGTTGCTTTGAGTTCAAAACGACATCGATTAAATTCCTCAATTTCTTTAGCTTGAGCATCCATAATTAAGTATTAATTTTAAAATTAATTATTTTCTGAAAGAAATGGCTCTTGAAACTTTTGTTCCAAAAAGTTTGGTTTTGTCAAAAGATAGCGTGAAATTTCGAAAAAAAATTAGATTTCGAAAATTTGAGAGTTACCAAAACTTTTTCTAAAATTTGCCAAAAATGTCCTAAATAGATTGTTGGATACGTGATCGTTGACACGTAAAGTGGATTTGCCTTTGGAAAATTAACAAAAGCGTTTTCTATACCTAAAATTTTGGGCCCGAAAAAATTTATTTTTAAAAAAAATTTTCGAAAGTCCTTTTTTTTTTTTTTTTTTTTTTTTTTTTTTTTAAGGGGTGGCCGAAAATTTTAGGTGGTCGAAAATGTTAAGGGTAATTTCAAAGGGTGGGTTATAGTGAAACTCGGATGGAAATATTTCGCTTAGTCTAAATTCGGGTAGAAATTCGATTTCAGTTTCGCCAAATTTCACAAATTCGGGGGACTCAAATTAAATTGGTCACGAAATTATGAAATTCGGGTATTAGTAGAAATTCGTCGAATTTGATTTGAACAGTAGTAATTCGCCGAGTTTTCCACAATTGGGCAAATTTTGTAATTTTGCCCGAAAATTTGCCAAATTCGGGTAGTAGAAGTTCGCCGAAATTGTAAAATTTGATTCAAAATCAGGAATTCAAAATTCGGGTAACTTAATTGAAATTCGGCGAGAATTTTGAAATTGGATTAACCAATTTCGGCGATAGAAATTCAATATCCAAATTCGGCCAGCTATCTAATGAAAATTGTCTCAAATTCTGGCGAATTTCGATCGAAATTCGGCGAGATGAATCAATTTTCGGGCTGATGAACAAACTTCGGGCAGATGAACACTGTTCTAGAATCAAATTTCATGCGCGATTTCTCCCCAAAACTCACTCAAATCAACTGAAAATTGATGGGTAATCACTCAAAAACACTCGAAAAAAAACTAAATGTTGATCTTAATCAAGCAAAATCAGCAACATAGACTGAAAAATCTCAAGACCAAGACCTAAATATTTTCGAGTTTATCACATGAAAAACACCAAAAATTTCAGAAAATTTGATCAAATCCAAACGTGTTTGGCTCTGATACCACTTGTTATTCCTACGCATCCAACTACGTTTAAGATTAAAGACGATTTACCACGATTAAAGCTCGGAAGTATTGATTCGTCGTGGGATGGGCGTGGGAGACTTTGATAGCTTTGGGAATTCTCTTGTAATATGACTAATCTCTTCACTCCCCACTATGTGTGAGGGTTTTTGGTATTTATACCACAAGTTGGTATATAATACCTTGGGCTTTTGTAAGCCCAGTTACATTTAATAGCTCACTAGCCTCTAATTAAATTAAAGCCTAGTTCGCTAAATTAATTACAAGACTAAGATAAAATAATACATTGAACACAATAAAATAATCCTAACATTAATTTCAATAGTGTACATGTATGTATACATATATACATGGCATATTTATTAGTTAGTCCTACACTATTAAAAATTAAGATACGCCCCTGATTACAAGAATAACTAATAACAAAGCACAATTTCTAAGTCTTCTTCAATCTCCCCGGTGCTTGTTTGCTCTTCAGTTCTGTTTATCCTTGTCGTGCGTAGAAGGACTTCCTCAATCCCAATGTTGTCTCGTAGTGTCGAACAACATTCCTCATCTTCAACCGTTCGTTGATGGCATTGAGAAGCTCATTGAGGAGTCGGGCTACTTCTTCGCCCAGGTCCTCGAAGATCGTTTGTTCATCGATATCTACCAACCTCCTTTCGATGTTCTTCCTTATGAGCTTCAACGTCCCGTCACAGAACTTATGAACTTCAGACTTCATCATCACTCTCGACTTTCCAATAAATGGATGCCGTTGCGCAATGGCGAGGCATGGCTTCTTGAAAATATAGTTCTCCGAGAAGTCGTTGAGCCGGAAGCCTTTCATGAGCAGCGATTTCATGTTGACCTTCTTCATGTTATTCTCCACAACAATCTGAAGGTCGTGTGCGGTGTGAAATTTGATCTTCCGCACATGAATCTCTTCAATCCCTCGAGCCCTTCCTTCTTGATGTATCCAGTAGGTGTCCGATATTTTTTCTTGTACATCTGGAACAGACGGAAGACTTTGTTTGGTCGAACGAATGGTAGATAACTTTCGTCTATCTCCTCTCGAGTGTGATTGTCATCCGCTCGCTCTATGATGTAGATCGAGGTTGTATAACTTCCAATCGTGTGTGATACACCCACGAGTTGGAGGATCGGTGGCTTGTCACTGAAGTTTCTTCTGAGTTGATCCTTTGGATGCCACTTCGATCCGAACCTAGGTAAGTCAGCATGAAGATGTGTTCCATCTTCTTTCGTTCTTCCCAATGAGAGATCCCCCGTAGATTTAGCTCGTTCAGCTTCTTAATATGGTTTGGAGCTCTCTAGATCTGCTTCCTTATATCTTCAAGGAGGGGAACTTCAATCCGAACGTTCTCCCATGGCGTCTCGACTCGGACAGTCCCCTTTGAAAGACGAGGAGGGGTGTCCACTCGGTGCCTAATCATCTCTGGCAGCTCCGGGAGTTCGATGTTGTAGTTTTCGCTTCTTGAAGTTCTTCATCTTCAAGCAGAACCAAATCAATCAAAGCTTGTTGTAGGAAGCTTTTTTTCTCGCGTGTTTGAGCATGCGGTTTGGGGTCATCTACTAGCCGTAGAGACTCTCCTCGGCAGGGATCCCTGTCTTGAGGGCTAGCTAACAGGCGAGATATAAGAATATCATGAAGTTGGATGATAGGTATGGTGTATGGGTTGATGAGGGAAGGAGATTGGGTTGGGATGGTTAATATGGGTTGGATGGGAGTGTGTACAGTGGTGGTTAGTGGTGGTGAGGAAATGTGTTGGGAGTTGGAGCGGCCTCCGAGACTGGTGCTTTCCCGGTATCTCGTCGGGAAGTCTCGATGGCATGAACAAGTCTTTTCATTAGCCATAATTCTAGAGAGTTGATGGTTGTAGAAAGAACATCTTGTAGTCTCTGCTCCATCACGAAGAGTGGTACTTCCGGAGTGAGGCCAGGAAGGCGCTCCACTGTCACAGCGTCAGAGAATAGAACTGACGTGCCGCCTATTAACGGATTTGTGATTCCGGGACGTCTAAAGACACACATTGACAACCCAGAAGTCACCACTTCAGTGGGTTGGCCCGTTGTTGTCTCCGAATATGTCGGGGGACCAACGTGGCTTCCATCTAATCCTTGAGATAAAACCAGAGGAATCATCTCTATGAATGTTAGGACATGTTCAATAGGAACCTGTGTGGTCGTCAGGACCGGTTGTGGTGGAGGAGGTAAAACTGAAGTCGTTTGTGTGGAGAGATATGCAGATGGGGCAGAGACTTGATGTCGGTGGGAACCCCTTCGTAGTAATCTGCATTCCTCATTTGAGTCAATGGCTTCAGGAGATGCAGCTGTTAGAGGTGTGGGCACACGGGCTGCACCTTTGGGCTCAATGGCCGATGCTTCATGCTCCTGAGCTACATCTTCAGACTCTTCAACCTCCACCAGTGATTCTTGTCGGATAGGCATCGAAGCCGGATTGACGGACCATACTATGGCCTCTGTGATGGAATTTTTTGGCAATAATCTTGGTAGGCCTCAACGGTGGGTCTGCTCGGCGTATAAGCTCTAACATAATCAACATCGGTTGGAGTGCCAGATCCGATGCCTTTGGATTGTGGAAAAACCGTCAGCCTCTGAGGTGTGTATCCTCCGACAGGTGGTAGGCGATGAATCTCTGGATGTAATTCCATCAAATGGGAGATAATCTCCGGGAACCATCAGACGCAAGACATGAAATTTGCCTTTGATTTTGTTTCCGGTTGACGCATTTGGTCCGCCAGATCATTTCAGATTTGCTGGGCCACGTCATATTTCTTTGAGAAAACGACCCCATGGAAAATCCTGAGAACTTTGCCTTGTCAAATCTTGAGTGCTTGGTGGAGAGACATTTGTTGATAATTCAAAACAATGTCCTCCATGGTTGAGAAATCCCGCTGTTTTGAAAGTTGGCTAGTTTGGTCAGTAGTGGCTTGTCTCTCATACGAAGCATGTCTTCCACTATCACCGCATCTGTGGGTAGGGGTCGTAGACTTCATGATTCGGTAGATCGAGGACTATGGCCAGAAGATTTTTGTCGAAGATGATATGCTTTTGGGTTATCTTGGTTGTGTGGGTCACATCATTATCTACAATGTGGCTCTTCATGCATCCCCAGAATTGCTAGAGATATACCATCTGGACTGACGCAGTCATGGTGAGTACTGCCATAAGGGATGTCCTTTTAATATGAAAATGATGACGTCATCTGGGCATCGGATGGTGGCTAGATCCAACTGATAGTTGTTGTCATGGACAATTAGCCAACCTTCGAAAGGATAAATGTACGAGTATTCTTGATGAGCCATTTCTGAAAAAAAATGAATAAGAATCATTACATTTGTAAGTTTCCAATGCAAATTATAGTAAGCAATTCTTAATGATGAATAATTAAAAGTTTTTTCGAGGCGCAAACGGTGTTTATGTGTATAACGTTTGACTTAAAACAGTTTGAAAATTTTGATAAGTGTTTAAAGTGTATACTGTTTGCGGCGTGTTATTATTCGAACGAAAATTTATTTGAACGCTAAATTTGCGATCGAATAAAAACTTAACAAAAACTCAAGGTTTTCGCTTCTGAGTTTTGCGATCGAATAAAAATATATCTAAAACTAATGTTTTTCACCGTGTAGTTTTGCGATCGAATAAAAATGTATCGAAAACTAAGTTTTTCGCCGCGTAGTTTTGCGATCGAATAAAAGTCTATCGAAAAACTAAAGTTTTCGCCCGTATTCTGCGATCGAATAAAATTTTATCGAAAAACATAAGTTTGCGCCGCTGAGTTTTACGATCGATTAATAACATATCTAAAACATAAGGTTTTCGCCACTGAGTTTTGCGATCGAATAAAAATATATCTAAAACTAATGTTTTTCGCCGTGTAGTTTTGCGATCGACTAAAAATGTATCGAAAACTAAGTTTTTTGCCGCGTAGTTTTGCGATCGAATAAAAGTCTATCGAAAAACTAAAGTTTTCGCCCGTATTTTGCGATCGAATAAAATTTTATCGAAAAACTTAAGTTTGCGCCGCTGAGTTTTATGATCGATTAATAACATATCTAAAACATAAGGTTTTCGCCGCTGAGTTTTGCGATCGAATAAAACTTAACGAAAACTAAAGTTCTTTGACGTTACTATTTGCGATAAGACGATTATCGACCTAAAAATTTAAAATCAAACAATAAATTCTTATAACGCGAATGACGATTTTGGGTGAAACAAGAGTTAATCTGGACTCGAAATGACCAGAAATCAGTTGTGAATCCAAATATCATGCATTTAGTCAAAATGGTCGAATCTAGATAGAAAATTTGATTTCTTAAGAATTTTCACTCGGAAAATCGCGAAGTTGAGAAATATCTTAGAATGATTTTGAAAAAGTGTCGCGATTCGTGATTTTCATAACAAAAAGATAAACCGAATTTGGATTCTACATTCAAACTAGGCGAGTATTTAGCAGAAAATGTGAGGAAGATTGAGATTTTTTTAAATCGCCGTTTTAAGCTTTTTGAGAATGCGAAGAGTTTTTTGATCGTTTTGTTTACGTGAGAGGAGTTTTTCGATCGAAAAATGTATATAAGTACTTTTCGATCTGGAAAAGTTAAAGGGTTTTGGGCCGTGAAAAATCATTTTGGGCTTTCGTTAAAATCAAGTCTGTGTTTAGTTATATAGCGAAAATTTTATTCTTTTTACTTTGACACCCAAAAAAGAAATTTAATAGAGCTCCTTGAACTTCTGAAATAAATGCAGTTAACTCCCAATTTGCGATGAAATTCATCACTGGACTCCTCGAATGAGCCCAAAATTCTCTGTAAACCTAGAATGAGAACATGAGTCGTGATTGCAAGTATATCATTTAGGAGATAATAACAAATATTCATGTATGCTCTCCCTCACAAATGCACATATAATATTTTGGCAATTTAGCACATATTCAGCACAATTATGAATATGAAAATATATGATATAAGCACAAATAACGCATTTAATCAATTCATCGTAGATTCATGATCCCCCTAATCATGTATATGAAAATTTTGCGTTTTCATAAAATTTCGCATTTTGTCAATTCCGGACCAATGCATGTGCTAATGCATTTAAAAATGTGCGAATATATTTTTGTTTTGGGGTCAGATTTTCCATTTTGAATCTTATCACGCCAAAATTTCACATGACATATAGAATAATAATTTGCCGTCAAATCATGTAACTAAACTAATATTCTACGATCATAGTATGGGAATATATAGTAGAGATATCATTCATATGACCACGACAAAATTTATCAATTAACTTGTTATCATAACGCATTTAATCAACTTACCAAGTGAAAGTCCATCAATTTGAATCAAAGGGGCTTTGAAGGGATTATTATTTTTAGGCTCTGACTAAAAAAAGTAGGATAATTTTGGAATTAGTGAGCTTTAAAATTCTTCAAGTCCAGGGGCCCTTTTGGAATTCATTTCTGCTCCTTTTTCTTTTCTTTTCTTCTGCACTTGCTCAAGCTGAGTCAATTCTTCTTTACGAGGCTTGAGAGATGAAATCTTCTTTTGTTCTCGGGCCGAGACCGTGTTTCTTTTAAAAATTCGAACCCAAGGTCGTGCTCCTCTTCTCGTTTTCTCGATATAAGATCTAGTGTTAGGTCCTGATTCATCAATCAACAAGCAATCTAAGCACGAATTCTCGGTATTCGAGTAAGAAATCTTACGGATTATGTTCGGTCGAATATACGCGTTGAAGATCTTGAGAGAGGTTGTTAGCTTTCCGAGTTTCTCGATCGTGTTCTCTCGTTTAACATATGAATTCGATACTTGTATTTTTCTGAATAATAAAACTTCTTTTAACTTTGATAGTGTACATCATATTAATACCTATATCTAAGGTATAATTACTATTAAGTCCTACACTATCAAAACTTTTAATTACGCCCCTATTTACAAGGATAATGAAATAATAAAGCACAATTCTAATAATCTCTTCAATCTCCCCCTTTGTGCTTGTCTTCGTTTTAGCTCCTTTTATCCTTGTCGGGCATAAAAAGACTTCCTCAATCCCAATGCTGTCTCGTAGCGTCGACATCATTCCTCAGCTCCAATCTCTCGTTTATAGCATCTAGAAGCTCATTCAAGAGTGGGGCCTCTTCTTCACAAAGATCTTCGAAGATTGTCTCTTCGGTGATCTCTCTCAATCTCTTATGAATGTTCTTCCTCGCTAGCTTTAGCGTCCCGTCGCAGAACTAATGGACTTCTGACTTCATCATAGCCCTTGTCTTTCCAATGACTGGATTTAGATAGGTTATGGCGAGGCCAGGTGTCTTGAAGATGTAGTTCTCGGGAAAGTTGTTGAGTGGGAAGCCCTTCATGAGCGGAGATTCCATGTTGGCCTTCTTCATGTTGTTCTCTATTGCAATTTGAAGGTCGTGTGCGGTGGGATATTTGATTTGCCGCACCATGAATATTTTCAGCCCCTCGAGTCCTTCAGTCTTGATATATCCAGGATGCGTCTTGTACTTTCTCTTGTATATTTGATATAATTGGTAGACTTCATCCGGTGGAAGGAATGGGAGATAGCTTTCATCTATCTCTTCTCGAGTGCAGTTGTTGTCCGCTCGCTCAATGATATAGATAGGAGATGGATATCTTCCGATCGTATGAGAGACTCCAACAAGTTGGAGAATCGGTGGCTTGTTCTTGAAGTTTTCCTTCAGTTGATCAGTTGGAATGTCACTTCGATCGGGTCCAAGATAATTGAGCATGAAAATATGCTCCATTTTCTTCCTATCTTCCCAGTGTGAGATGACCCTTAGGTTAAGTTCATTGAGCTTCTTGATTTTGTTTGGAGCCCTCCAAATCTTCTTTCTTACGTCTTCAATGAAAGAGACTTCAATTCTGACGTTCTCCCATGGCGTCTCGACTCTAACTGTCCCTTTTGATAGACGGGGAGGAGAGTCGACTATGAGCCTAATCATCGGGTAGCTCTGGGAGGGCAGAACTGTAGCTCTCGCTTTCTTGAAGTTCTTCTTCTTCAAGTAGTACCAAGTCCACTGAAGCTTGTTGTAAGAAGTATCTGACGTTGGAAAGTCGAGCTTGAGCAGCTTCCTCTGGTTCCCATTGCGTCATCCACTTCTTGTTTAGGATGTAGTCATCCTCGATCAGATGTGGATCGTGGGCAACTGCTTCTTGATGGACTTGGGGGAGGTTTGAGGTTGGGATCGGATTTGGATTTGTAGGAGAGAGGGTTAGTGTTTGGGATATGGTGGGAGGTGTGGTTGTTTGTTGGCGGGTTTGAGATTGTGTGGTTGGTGGGTGTGAGGACGATCCTCCAGCTTCTTGAGTCTTTGTCTATGTTTGACTCAATCCACGGCCGCTCCATGTAGTTCGTTGCCGTTTCTCCCCCTCATGACGATCCGGATCATCGGGATCGTCATGTCTACGCTTAGTGCGGGAGCTTTCTTCTCTGCACGTTGTTTGAACTAGCGGTTCTAGTTCATCTGCTAACCTTTTGTAGAGACTCTCCTCAGCGGGAGATCTGGTCTCTAGGGCGAGGAGGCGTGAGATGAGGATATCATGAAGCTGGGTGATTGGGATGGTGTAGGGAATGATAAGTGAGGGTGAGGGAGTTGGGGTGGTGAGGATTGGTTGTAGTGGGGTGTGTAGAGTGGTGGTAGGAAGTGGTGAGGAGACGGGTGTGGTTTGTGTGTCGGTCGGAGCAGCTTCTGAGACTGGTGTTTTTCCGGTGTCTCATCGGAAATCGAGAGCATGGAGCAGACGGTCCATCAGACGATCTTCTAGAGAAGATAGGGCTGAGGAGAGCACTTCTTGTAGTCTGTGCTCCGTCACGAACATTGATGGATCTGGGCCAGGGAGGCGCTCCACTGTCACAACATCGGAGGCGCTCCACCGTGATGGAGTTGTTCTGGCAGTAGTCTTGTATGCCTCTTCAGTTGGATCAGCTAAACGGAGCAGCTCCAATGGGATCAACATTAGTTGGAGTGCTAGATCGGCGGTCTTCGGGTTGTGAAAGAATCGAAGGCGTGGCGGAGTGTAGTCCGCAATTGGTGGTAGTCTCGGAATCTCTGGATAGAGTTCCATGAAGTGCGAGATCAGTACCGGGAACCACCGTACATAAGGAAGAGATCTGGCCTTTGACTTTGTCTCCCTCTGACGCATCTGGTTCGCTAGATCGTTCCATATCAGCTGGGCCCCATCGTATCTTTTGGAGAAGACCACTCCGTGAAAAATGCGAAGGATGTTTCCATTCACCTTGTCAAAGCCGGAGTGTTTTGGGGAGAGGCATCTTTTTATGATGCCGAACAATGTCTTCTAGGGATGGGGAATCCCGCTATTTTGAAAGTTCGCCAGTTTGGTTAGCGGAGGTTTGTATCCCATCCGGAGCATGTCTTCTACGATCTCCGCATCCGTGTTGAACGTATTCGTCGTAGTGCGGGAGATCGAGCACCATGGCCATAAGATTTTTCGTCAGGGCGATATGTCTTGTGTGGAACTTTGTCATATAGTCCATGTTATCGCCGTTGACGAAACTTTGCATACATCCCCAGAATTGTTGGAGATAGACCATTGGTACGGTGGACGTCATGGTCAAGGCTGGCTATAGAGGGTGTCCTTTGAGGATGGATATTATGACGTCATCCGGACACCGAAACGTCGTTAGATCCGTTGGAAGTTGTTGTCTTGGACTGACATATAACTTCTAGAGGAGTATATATGAGGGTAGTTGGGAGTTGACATATCTGCAAAAATAATATAAGGTTCATTAGTGAATAAATTTTCATAAGTGATGAATTGGATTAAGAATGAATTTAGAGGAAAATTTTATGTTCGAAAGACACAGTGAAAATTTTGAAATTTTGTAAAATTTACTAAGTCTTAGAAGTGTGTTTTTATTCGAGTAACAATTTATTCGATCATTAAAATTTGCGATCGAAAAATTTTTCTTATTCTTGAAAAATTTTCCAAGTCGTTTTCAGCGTGTTTTTATTCGAGTAGCAGTTTATTCGATCGATAAATTTGCGATCGAATATAAATGTTTCGAATAACTCAAGTTTTCGCCGATGACTTTTACGATCGAATAAAATGTTATCGAAAACAATAGTTTTTCGCTGAGTGAGTTTTCGATCGAATAAAAAATTGTCGAAAAACTTAAGTTTTTCGCCGCGTAGTTTTGCGATCGAATAAAATAATATCGAAAAAGTTTTCGCCACTGACTTTTGCGATCGATAAAATATAATCGAAAAAATAAGTTTTCGCCGCTTGGTTTTTCGATCGAATTAAAATATCAATACAAAAGGTTTTAGACGCTGAGTTTTGCGATCGAATAAAATTTAAACAAAAACTAAAGTTCTTCGACGACACTGTTTGCGACACAAACTTTTTCGATCAAAACTTTTCAAATCAAACAGTAAATGCGTAAAACATAATCTTCGATTTCTGGGTAAATCATGAGTTTATCTGGGTTCGGAATGTTCATAGAACAGTGGCGAATCCAAATATCATGATTTTAACCCAAAAGGTCGAGTGTAAACACTTTGATTTGTGGGTCGAAAAAACAGTTTTCGTCGAAAGTATGAACATGAACTTTCTTCAGATATTTTTCGTGAAAATGCTTGAGAATCATATGTTTTTGAATAGCAAATGATTCGGAACAAGTTTCTACCTTCGAAATCGGCAAGTTTAATCTAAAAATTTCGAGTATTACGGGATTTGGTTTGAATCGCCGAAGTCGGTTCGAAGAAGTTTTTAGAAGACGAAAAGTTTTTCGATTGGGAATGTGTAGCGTGTGAGATAGTTTTTCGATCGATAAAGTGATATTAATAATTTATGATCGGGTAAAGTAAAAATTCTTTTGGGCCAAAAAAAAATATTCTTGGGCTTTAGATAAATTCAGGTCTGAAAAAATTTTTTATGAAATTAACCCAAAAATAAATTGCTTAGTACTCCCTGTATTTCTGAAAGAGATGATATTATCTCCTAATGTTGATGAAATTCAACATTTGACTCATCGGATGAGCTCTAAATTTTCTGCGAGGCTTAAAAATGTTAGAATTCATGTTTACGAGTGTAGAGGATAATAACAAATTCTCATATATAAACTCCCCCTCAACAGTTTTTCAATACCTACGCATATTATCAATACAAATTTAAATATCAAAATTTCCGATTGAAGTACAATTAACGCATTCTAAGCAATTCAACATAGTTTATGAAAATGTTGTGTTTTTCATGAATAATTTTGCATTTTATCAAATCTGAACCAATGCATGTATTAATGCATTAAAGATGTGAGAATAAAACAAATATTTTTGTTTCGGGGTCAGATTTATTTATTTTGAATATTATCACAAAAAATTTCAAGACATATATATACTATTATTTTGCCATGAAATCATGTAACTAAACTAGTATTCTAAGAGCATAGTATGAATCACTTTGATAACTCTCGCATGTTTCGCTCATCTCACTCAATTTATTTATTTTTATCAAGGAGATTTTTAGTAGATATATCACTCTTATCATCACAACAAAATTATATCAAATAATTTGCTATTATCGTAGTATTTTTAATCAACTTACCAAGTTAGAGTTCGTCATTTTGAATCAAGGGGACTTTTAAGGGATTATTTTAGGCTCTGACTAAGGGGTAGGAATTTTGGGTTAGTGAGCTTAAAAATTCTTCTCTTCCCGGGGTCCTTTTTGTGAGATTCGATTCGGATCCTTTTGCTTTTCCTTTCTATAGTAATTTCTTTTCAGGGCTTTAAGAGATGAGATCTTCTTTGATTTTTGGTCGAGACTGTGTTCCTTTAGAAAGTTTCACAGTTATGGAGTTCGAACCCAAGTCCGTGCTTCTCTTCTCGTTTTCTCTACATAAGATCTAGATTATCATTGGAGAAGATCACTTCAAAGTGCTTCACTTATAGGAGTATACGAGATTTTCTAGGAGAAGTTCACAGTGAGATCAGTGTCTCTCTTCTATAATGATTGAAAAATGCATAATGTGCATCACTTTTGCTCTCCCCTCTTTTTCTTGATTGAGTAACCCCGAATCATTTGAATAATGTTAAGACTTAATCGGGTGTTGATAAGGAAAAAGAATGTCGGAGAAGGCTCCAAGGGGATCTCTAGAGGAAAAAGTTAAGGATTTATAATTTAGGTCTAGTGAGGAATTTCCTAATATGCCCTTATCATTTTCATGACAAACTAAACACAAAAGCGAGATGAAGTTACGAAGTACAAACCAAAAGATAGTCATTTGAAATGTGACACTCAAAAAAATATTGAGGTTCGAATTCTCACAAGTATGATGTGGCTTTGTGTCTAGTGAAACAAACAAAGTTCTTTTGAATAAAAGAATGTCATATGAATTTTTAGGCAAATAAAATCATATATATTGTTATTCCTACGCATCCAACTACGTTTAAGATTAAAGACGATTTACCACGATTAAAGCTCGGAAGTATTGATTCGTCGTGGGATGGGCGTGGGAGACTTTGATAGCTTTGGGAATTCTCTTGTAATATGACTAATCTCTTCACACACACACTATGTGTGAGGGTTTTTGGTATTTATACCACAAGTTGGTATATAATACCTTGGGCTTTTGTAAGCCCAGTTACATTTAATAGCTCACTAGCCTCTAATTAAATTAAAGCCTAGTTCGCTAAATTAATTACAAGACTAAGATAAAATAATACATTGAACACAATAAAATAATCCTAACAATCTCCCCCTTTGTGTTCAATTTATAATTAAGCGCTTGGTATCTTGGTCTTGTAAATCTTTTCCTGAGTCCTTGAAGAACACGTATCAAAGTGGCATTAGCGAAAGCGTTAGTGCGTGTGTTCTTCTTTAGTGTTTCTCCTCCTTTGTCTCGTCTTGACCTTCTCTTCTCGGCACCGCATCTTTCATCAAGTCTTCTCTCGAAGCTTGTCTTGGAGATGTCGGGGCTCGAAGAGGCTTGCCGGTGAGTTCAGTCTCTCCCTTTGATAGTGCACAACTCCCCCTACGTTTGTTCAACCTTGTGTTGGGATTGGGGAGTTCTCTTTATATTCGGAGAGGCGAACTTGTGGCTGTAAATTCGAGTTTTGAAGGTCGTGGTTCGCTTGATTTTCTGATGACGCTTGAGATTTGAGCATTTCCGATCAATCTTGCATTTTTCGTTGTGGTACGGCTCCCATTTTCTTTCTTTACTACTAGGTGAAAATAGGTCGTCGATGGCAAGATGTTTGCATCGTCAGGACGAGGAGAAGCAACTCAGGTTGGGCAATAACCTAACGGAGCCACAAAGGCGATCCGTCTTGAAGGTTAACCGGGGTCACAAAGACTTCCCGTTAACATCAATTCTCTTCTTCTTGGCTCCAGGTTCATCTTCTTCGAAGGAAGTTGTCTGGTTCGGCTTCGAGAAAGCTTGTCTGGCTCCGGAAGAAGGTAAGTGTGGGGCTTGATTTAAGTTGTGCCGAGGCTCCTTTGGAATGTACGTTCAAGTGCAGGAGAGCCCGGCTTCAGAGTGGTACGCTCGGCGGAATTTGTTGGGTGGTCCGACCTCTTTGTTTATCCGTGTCCCCTTCTCCCCCTCATGGCGATCGAATTAACGAGATCGGCATGCTTGTTTTGGAAGATAAGGACACAAACGACAGGTCGGCGTGGTAATGAACAGACGGAGCCACTAAGGCAATCCGTCATCACGATTGCCTGTGAGTACAGGGCTTGGTAAACCGGGGCCACATAGGCATCCCGTTTTCATCGTTCTAGAGACTAGCTCGAGACGATGGCCTGATTCCGTTGTTGTTTTGATGTTGCAACGGCAGGACTTCCTTCCGATCATCGAACCATGTCTACGAGTAACATGTCTACGAAAGTTCTAACTTGATCACAAAGACCAGGTGTTATAAGAGTGTATGTGTCCTAGAAAATATTTAAAATATGGGACGTGAGGACACACTAGACTCGATTGTGCACAAGAAAGTGTGGTAGTGGGGCTGAGTACCACTTAATTCAATATCTCCCACTTCCGAGTGAAGCGGTGATAGTAGTCGTGTCTCCCCGTGATTTCTTGAAACACCTGTCTTTTGTGAGACAGACGAGTGGGTGAGGCTCGGTTGTGCATGCGCCGTTGGACCTAATGCGGCGACTTCTACCCGGGAGCTAATAAAATTAGCACCTGTACCTATGGGGGTGTGATCCGAGATATTTGTGAGGTAAGGGAATGTTGTAGTGTTGGTCTTTTCAAAATGGATCAGAAGCATCATCGGAGGCAAGCTTTGCAAGATATTGACTAGTTCTCGGTGATGTTCCGGGGTTAGATTCAGTTGGATTTGCCTGAATCATGAGAACAAATTATCCTTGCGTCCGGTAGGAAGTAGTGAGTGCTGCTTTATTTGTATCAGCAATGCCGGAGCAGGTTGCTTGAAGTGAGCACCGAGTTTGCACTAAAGGCCACCATTGGAAGCTTGAGATTCTTCGTTTAGAAAAGACTTGATATTTGGATGCTCGAAATTCTTCGTTCCAATCCGTCGAATGGTGTCCGAGGGATAATAATTTTTTTTTGAATCATGCTCCCTAAATAATATTGCTCCCCCTCAAAAGATGCGTAGTCGGATTGAAACAATTTCTCTTCAATCTCTTTCCCTAAATTTACATATCCATGCTCTCTCCCCCCAAAAAAAATGTAATTATTTCTCCCTTTTAAACAATTGTAGAGGTTGCTTCTCTTTTATAAGTAAAAGAGTAGCTCCCCCTCAAATAAGGCTCATTTAAAATGGTTTTTATCATTTCGTGCGTAATATGCAACTCGGATCTCAAAATCTCGTAATGTTTTGAAAATGCATATTTAAAATGTACCATTTTAAAAGAAGGTATTTTTCAACGGGATACCAACCATGCTGGGGTTATCTGCAAAACCTTATCGGGACTTTGGTACCCATATTTGTATGGGTCCTCCCTTATTAGCAGAAAATAATTTATGCTTAGCATGTGTCAAATTCGGTCCTAAATCGTCCAACAATAAATTATTGGATAACCACTTAGGGGTAATTTGACACGGAAAAGACGTTTCAGTGCCAGTGAATGTGTCTCTAGGTATTCTAGAGTGAAAGATCTTCTCTTTGGCTAGTCTCATAAGGTGCTTTTCCGAATGGACTTTGACAGGATATTTCAAGTAGGAATACGAAGCTACAACATTGCAGGCATGTATAGCGGGTGAATACCTACGAGAAGACTTCACACAATTCACTCCATAATGATGGTCTTTAGTGGGATTTTGCTTACGAGAATGATAAACATTTTTGTTCGTGTAAGGAAATCCACTTTTCTCATTCTTTAAAGAATGGGAAATTTTGGAAGCTCGAGAAGTTAGCTTGCTTGAGCATGAAACTTCTCTTTGAGGAGCATCCTTTTTAATAGGAATAGGAGAGGAAAAATCAATAACAGTTTCTACTCTAGTTTTCATAGAAGGTGTTGATTTTCCTTTCCTCTTCCTATTTTTCTCCTGTTCCTTGGAAGAATTAAGCTTAGGCTTTTTACTTATCTTTTCTGCTCGGGTCACCGTAGACTTTGAAGTCGTCACGGGTAACTTAGAATGTGTATTTGAAGCTTTCTCAGATTTGAGAACAGAGATGCTTTTAATTTTTGTTGTCTTGACCTGTTTCGAGGATGATGTATCTTTTGAAAAATCATGGAAAACAGGTAAGGACGGGGAATTTTTAAGATTTGAAATCTCCTCTAAGAGTTTTTGCTTTTCTGCTTGAAACACTACTCTTTCCGATTCCAAAGTTGCGTTCAATTCGGAAATTTTACTAGCAATCATAGGAATTTCCAACCACGAGATAGATTTATATAACTTGTTTTCCCCGTCAAGCGCTGAAAAGGAATCTTGGTCGACTAGCTTCGCAATAATTGTCTTTAAAGGGATAGTTCTAGTGTACCATTTATTGCAGATTGCTAGGATAACCTCATATTGTTCTGTGACGACATTCCACTCAGTTGCTTTGAGTTCAAAACGACATCGATTAAATTCCTCAATTTCTTTAGCTTGAGCATCCATAATTAAGTATTAATTTTAAAATTAATTATTTTCTGAAAGAAATGGCTCTTGAAACTTTTGTTCCAAAAAGTTTGGTTTTGTCAAAAGATAGCGTGAAATTTCGAAAAAAAATTAGATTTCGAAAATTTGAGAGTTACCAAAACTTTTTCTAAAATTTGCCAAAAATGTCCTAAATAGATTGTTGGATACGTGATCGTTGACACGTAAAGTGGATTTGCCTTTGGAAAATTAACAAAAGCGTTTTCTATACCTAAAATTTTGGGCCCGAAAAAATTTATTTTTAAAAAAAATTTTCGAAAGTCCTTTTTTTTTTTTTTTTTTTTTTTTTTAAGGGGTGGCCGAAAATTTTAGGTGGTCGAAAATGTTAAGGGTAATTTCAAAGGGTGGGTTATAGTGAAACTCGGATGGAAATATTTCGCTTAGTCTAAATTCGGGTAGAAATTCGATTTCAGTTTCGCCAAATTTCACAAATTCGGGGGACTCAAATTAAATTGGTCACGAAATTATGAAATTCGGGTATTAGTAGAAATTCGTCGAATTTGATTTGAACAGTAGTAATTCGCCGAGTTTTCCACAATTGGGCAAATTTTGTAATTTTGCCCGAAAATTTGCCAAATTCGGGTAGTAGAAGTTCGCCGAAATTGTAAAATTTGATTCAAAATCAGGAATTCAAAATTCGGGTAACTTAATTGAAATTCGGCGAGAATTTTGAAATTGGATTAACCAATTTCGGCGATAGAAATTCAATATCCAAATTCGGCCAGCTATCTAATGAAAATTGTCTCAAATTCTGGCGAATTTCGATCGAAATTCGGCGAGATGAATCAATTTTCGGGCTGATGAACAAACTTCGGGCAGATGAACACTGTTCTAGAATCAAATTTCATGCGCGATTTCTCCCCAAAACTCACTCAAATCAACTGAAAATTGATGGGTAATCACTCAAAAACACTCGAAAAAAAACTAAATGTTGATCTTAATCAAGCAAAATCAGCAACATAGACTGAAAAATCTCAAGACCAAGACCTAAATATTTTCGAGTTTATCACATGAAAAACACCAAAAATTTCAGAAAATTTGATCAAATCCAAACGTGTTTGGCTCTGATACCACTTGTTATCCTACGCATCCAACTACGTTTAAGATTAAAGACGATTTACCACGATTAAAGCTCGGAAGTATTGATTCGTCGTGGGATGGGCGTGGGAGACTTTGATAGCTTTGGGAATTCTCTTGTAATATGACTAATCTCTTCACTCCCCCACTATGTGTGAGGGTTTTTGGTATTTATACCACAAGTTGGTATATAATACCTTGGGCTTTTGTAAGCCCAGTTACATTTAATAGCTCACTAGCCTCTAATTAAATTAAAGCCTAGTTCGCTAAATTAATTACAAGACTAAGATAAAATAATACATTGAACACAATAAAATAATCCTAACATTAATTTCAATAGTGTACATGTATGTATACATATATACATGGCATATTTACTAGTTAGTCCTACACTATTAAAAATTAAGATACGCCCCTGATTACAAGAATAACTAATAACAAAGCACAATTTCTAAGTCTTCTTCAATCTCCCCGGTGCTTGTTTGCTCTTCAGTTCTGTTTATCCTTGTCGTGCGTAGAAGGACTTCCTCAATCCCAATGTTGTCTCGTAGTGTCGAACAACATTCCTCATCTTCAACCGTTCGTTGATGGCATTGAGAAGCTCATTGAGGAGTCGGGCTACTTCTTCGCCCAGGTCCTCGAAGATCGTTTGTTCATCGATATCTACCAACCTCCTTTCGATGTTCTTCCTTATGAGCTTCAACGTCCCGTCACAGAACTTATGAACTTCAGACTTCATCATCACTCTCGACTTTCCAATAAATGGATGCCGTTGCGCAATGGCGAGGCATGGCTTCTTGAAAATATAGTTCTCCGAGAAGTCGTTGAGCCGGAAGCCTTTCATGAGCAGCGATTTCATGTTGACCTTCTTCATGTTATTCTCCACAACAATCTGAAGGTCGTGTGCGGTGTGAAATTTGATCTTCCGCACATGAATCTCTTCAATCCCTCGAGCCCTTCCTTCTTGATGTATCCAGTAGGTGTCCGATATTTTTTCTTGTACATCTGGAACAGACGGAAGACTTTGTTTGGTCGAACGAATGGTAGATAACTTTCGTCTATCTCCTCTCGAGTGTGATTGTCATCCGCTCGCTCTATGATGTAGATCGAGGTTGTATAACTTCCAATCGTGTGTGATACACCCACGAGTTGGAGGATCGGTGGCTTGTCACTGAAGTTTCTTCTGAGTTGATCCTTTGGATGCCACTTCGATCCGAACCTAGGTAAGTCAGCATGAAGATGTGTTCCATCTTCTTTCGTTCTTCCCAATGAGAGATCCCCCGTAGATTTAGCTCGTTCAGCTTCTTAATATGGTTTGGAGCTCTCTAGATCTGCTTCCTTATATCTTCAAGGAGGGGAACTTCAATCCGAACGTTCTCCCATGGCGTCTCGACTCGGACAGTCCCCTTTGAAAGACGAGGAGGGGTGTCCACTCGGTGCCTAATCATCTCTGGCAGCTCCGGGAGTTCGATGTTGTAGTTTTCGCTTCTTGAAGTTCTTCATCTTCAAGCAGAACCAAATCAATCAAAGCTTGTTGTAGGAAGCTTTTTTTCTCGCGTGTTTGAGCATGCGGTTTGGGGTCATCTACTAGCCGTAGAGACTCTCCTCGGCAGGGATCCCTGTCTTGAGGGCTAGCTAACAGGCGAGATATAAGAATATCATGAAGTTGGATGATAGGTATGGTGTATGGGTTGATGAGGGAAGGAGATTGGGTTGGGATGGTTAATATGGGTTGGATGGGAGTGTGTACAGTGGTGGTTAGTGGTGGTGAGGAAATGTGTTGGGAGTTGGAGCGGCCTCCGAGACTGGTGCTTTCCCGGTATCTCGTCGGGAAGTCTCGATGGCATGAACAAGTCTTTTCATTAGCCATAATTCTAGAGAGTTGATGGTTGTAGAAAGAACATCTTGTAGTCTCTGCTCCATCACGAAGAGTGGTACTTCCGGAGTGAGGCCAGGAAGGCGCTCCACTGTCACAGCGTCAGAGAATAGAACTGACGTGCCGCCTATTAACGGATTTGTGATTCCGGGACGTCTAAAGACACACATTGACAACCCAGAAGTCACCACTTCAGTGGGTTGGCCCGTTGTTGTCTCCGAATATGTCGGGGGACCAACGTGGCTTCCATCTAATCCTTGAGATAAAACCAGAGGAATCATCTCTATGAATGTTAGGACATGTTCAATAGGAACCTGTGTGGTCGTCAGGACCGGTTGTGGTGGAGGAGGTAAAACTGAAGTCGTTTGTGTGGAGAGATATGCAGATGGGGCAGAGACTTGATGTCGGTGGGAACCCCTTCGTAGTAATCTGCATTCCTCATTTGAGTCAATGGCTTCAGGAGATGCAGCTGTTAGAGGTGTGGGCACACGGGCTGCACCTTTGGGCTCAATGGCCGATGCTTCATGCTCCTGAGCTACATCTTCAGACTCTTCAACCTCCACCAGTGATTCTTGTCGGATAGGCATCGAAGCCGGATTGACGGACCATACTATGGCCTCTGTGATGGAATTTTTTGGCAATAATCTTGGTAGGCCTCAACGGTGGGTCTGCTCGGCGTATAAGCTCTAACATAATCAACATCGGTTGGAGTGCCAGATCCGATGCCTTTGGATTGTGGAAAAACCGTCAGCCTCTGAGGTGTGTATCCTCCGACAGGTGGTAGGCGATGAATCTCTGGATGTAATTCCATCAAATGGGAGATAATCTCCGGGAACCATCAGACGCAAGACATGAAATTTGCCTTTGATTTTGTTTCCGGTTGACGCATTTGGTCCGCCAGATCATTTCAGATTTGCTGGGCCACGTCATATTTCTTTGAGAAAACGACCCCATGGAAAATCCTGAGAACTTTGCCTTGTCAAATCTTGAGTGCTTGGTGGAGAGACATTTGTTGATAATTCAAAACAATGTCCTCCATGGTTGAGAAATCCCGCTGTTTTGAAAGTTGGCTAGTTTGGTCAGTAGTGGCTTGTCTCTCATACGAAGCATGTCTTCCACTATCACCGCATCTGTGGGTAGGGGTCGTAGACTTCATGATTCGGTAGATCGAGGACTATGGCCAGAAGATTTTTGTCGAAGATGATATGCTTTTGGGTTATCTTGGTTGTGTGGGTCACATCATTATCTACAATGTGGCTCTTCATGCATCCCCAGAATTGCTAGAGATATACCATCTGGACTGACGCAGTCATGGTGAGTACTGCCATAAGGGATGTCCTTTTAATATGAAAATGATGACGTCATCTGGGCATCGGATGGTGGCTAGATCCAACTGATAGTTGCTGTCATGGACAATTAGCCAACCTTCGAAAGGATAAATGTACGAGTATTCTTGATGAGCCATTTCTGAAAAAAAATGAATAAGAATCATTACATTTGTAAGTTTCCAATGCAAATTATAGTAAGCAATTCTTAATGATGAATAATTAAAAGTTTTTTCGAGGCGCAAACGGTGTTTATGTGTATAACGTTTGACTTAAAACAGTTTGAAAATTTTGATAAGTGTTTAAAGTGTATACTGTTTGCGGCGTGTTATTTGAAGCTTTCTCAGATTTGAGAACAGAGATGCTTTTAATTTTTGTTGTCTTGACCTGTTTCGAGGATGATGTATCTTTTGAAAAATCATGGAAAACAGGTAAGGACGGGGAATTTTTAAGATTTGAAATCTCCTCTAAGAGTTTTTGCTTTTCTGCTTGAAACACTACTCTTTCCGATTCCAAAGTTGCGTTCAATTCGGAAATTTTACTAGCAATCATAGGAATTTCCAACCACGAGATAGATTTATATAACTTGTTTTCCCCGTCAAGCGCTGAAAAGGAATCTTGGTCGACTAGCTTCGCAATAATTGTCTTTAAAGGGATAGTTCTAGTGTACCATTTATTGCAGATTGCTAGGATAACCTCATATTGTTCTGTGACGACATTCCACTCAGTTGCTTTGAGTTCAAAACGACATCGATTAAATTCCTCAATTTCTTTAGCTTGAGCATCCATAATTAAGTATTAATTTTAAAATTAATTATTTTCTGAAAGAAATGGCTCTTGAAACTTTTGTTCCAAAAAGTTTGGTTTTGTCAAAAGATAGCGTGAAATTTCGAAAAAAAATTAGATTTCGAAAATTTGAGAGTTACCAAAACTTTTTCTAAAATTTGCCAAAAATGTCCTAAATAGATTGTTGGATACGTGATCGTTGACACGTAAAGTGGATTTGCCTTTGGAAAATTAACAAAAGCGTTTTCTATACCTAAAATTTTGGGCCCGAAAAAATTTATTTTTAAAAAAAATTTTCGAAAGTCCTTTTTTTTTTTTTTTTTTTTTTTTAAGGGGTGGCCGAAAATTTTAGGTGGTCGAAAATGTTAAGGGTAATTTCAAAGGGTGGGTTATAGTGAAACTCGGATGGAAATATTTCGCTTAGTCTAAATTCGGGTAGAAATTCGATTTCAGTTTCGCCAAATTTCACAAATTCGGGGGACTCAAATTAAATTGGTCACGAAATTATGAAATTCGGGTATTAGTAGAAATTCGTCGAATTTGATTTGAACAGTAGTAATTCGCCGAGTTTTCCACAATTGGGCAAATTTTGTAATTTTGCCCGAAAATTTGCCAAATTCGGGTAGTAGAAGTTCGCCGAAATTGTAAAATTTGATTCAAAATCAGGAATTCAAAATTCGGGTAACTTAATTGAAATTCGGCGAGAATTTTGAAATTGGATTAACCAATTTCGGCGATAGAAATTCAATATCCAAATTCGGCCAGCTATCTAATGAAAATTGTCTCAAATTCTGGCGAATTTCGATCGAAATTCGGCGAGATGAATCAATTTTCGGGCTGATGAACAAACTTCGGGCAGATGAACACTGTTCTAGAATCAAATTTCATGCGCGATTTCTCCCCAAAACTCACTCAAATCAACTGAAAATTGATGGGTAATCACTCAAAAACACTCGAAAAAAAACTAAATGTTGATCTTAATCAAGCAAAATCAGCAACATAGACTGAAAAATCTCAAGACCAAGACCTAAATATTTTCGAGTTTATCACATGAAAAACACCAAAAATTTCAGAAAATTTGATCAAATCCAAACGTGTTTGGCTCTGATACCACTTGTTATTCCTACGCATCCAACTACGTTTAAGATTAAAGACGATTTACCACGATTAAAGCTCGGAAGTATTGATTCGTCGTGGGATGGGCGTGGGAGACTTTGATAGCTTTGGGAATTCTCTTGTAATATGACTAATCTCTTCACACACACACTATGTGTGAGGGTTTTTGGTATTTATACCACAAGTTGGTATATAATACCTTGGGCTTTTGGTTACATTTAATAGCTCACTAGCCTCTAATTAAATTAAAGCCTAGTTCGCTAAATTAATTACAAGACTAAGATAAAATAATACATTGAACACAATAAAATAATCCTAACATATATCGAAGAAATATTTTTGTGAGTAATTTCAAAAATAGTCGAAATTATCGTCTTCCCCCATTTTTTACTTTATTTATACTATTTATATATATATATATTATATATATATATATTTATATATTTTTTATTTTATTTTATTTTTATTTTATTTCTTTTTTTTAATTTTCTTTTTATGTAAAAGAATATTAAAAGATAGAGGCACGCAAAATAATCAATGCATATTAAGAATCTCATAGAATATCAAATTGAAGCATAGTAGAGTATGTAAAGCACATTTCAAGTAAGATTGAGATTCAACATGCCTAACTTGGCAATAAGGAATTGGAATCGTTTTTCATCCAATGCCTTAGTGAATAAGTCGGCAAGTTGAAGCTCCGTTTTAACAAAATACATATCTATCGTGCCTTTTTCTACATGATCTTTTATAAAATGATATCGAATATCAATGTGTTTCGTGCGTGAATGATGAACAGGATTGCAAGTAATGGTTGTAGCACTTTGAGAATCACTATAAATGGGAATGTTATTGAAATCAAACCCGTAATCGCGTAGTTGTGTCCGCATCCATAGAATTTGCGAGCAATATTTGGCAGCCGCAACGTATTCCGCCTCGGCCGTCAATGTTGATACACAATTTGTTTCTTTGAAGACCAGCAGACCAACTTTTCCCCTATAAATTGTGCTCCGCCAGACGTGCTTTTTCTGTCCATTCGACAACCTACATAGTCAGAATCAGTATAGCCAATAAGTCGAAAGTCGGTATTTTTAGAATACCAAAGCCCTAAGTTTGGAGTTCCTTTGAGATATCGTAGAATCCTCTTGACGGCATTTAGGTGCGACTCATTTGGGTCGGCTTGAAAGCGGGCGCATAGGCAAGTTGCAAACATAATGTCGGGTCGGCTGGATGTCAAGTAGAGAAGAGATCCGATAATGCTCCGATAGGTGGTGATATTGACAGCCTTTCCAGACGGATCAGCATCCTGTTTGCAATTTGTAGACATTGGAGTATTCATCAGTGTGCTCTTTTCTTCATTAAATCTCTTCAGAATATCTCGGATATATTTGGTCTGACTAATGAAGATGCCATCATCGAGTTGCTTGACTTGTAATCCAAGAAAGAATTGGAGTTCTCCCATTAAGCTCATCTCGAATTTGGTCTTCATGAGATTATCAAATATCTGACAGAGACGTTCATTCGTCGATCCGAAGATGATGTCATCAACGTAGACTTGAACGATCATCAACTCTTTGCCTTGCTTTTGACGAAGAGATTCGTATCGATTGTTCCTCTGATGAAGTTGGATTTGACCAACAATTCGCTTAGAACGTCATACCAAGCACGAGGGGCTTGTTTTAGTAAATAGAGAACTTTGTCCAATCGATAAACTTGATCAGGAAGGTTCTCGTGCATGAATCCTTCGGGTTGAGCGACGTAGACTTCTTCTTTGAATACGCCGTTGAGAAAGGTAGTTTTGACGTCCATTTGATAGACTTTGAAGTCTGTGTGAGCCGCGTATGCTAGAAATAATCGAATGGCTTCAATACGGGCGACCGGAACATACCTCTCGTCGTAATCAATTCCTTCTTGTTGATTGTATCCCTTAGCAACGAGTCGTGCTTTATTCCTGATTACTTCACCGTTCTCATTTTTCTTGTTCTTGGTCGTGGAACCAATGTCCAAACTTGTAGACGCTCGAACTGGTTGAGTTCATCTTGCATCGCAATTACCCAATCCGAGTCTTTAAGAGCTTCGGCTACCTTATTTGGTTCGTTTTGGCTTAGGAAGCATGCGAATAATCCGCTTTGTGTAGACTTCTTACGTACACCACTCGAAGGATCAGCGATAATCTGAAGTAGGGTGCGCTTGAGTCCATTTGCATTCGTGAGGAATAACTGAAGTAGATTTGTCATTAGATTGGAGATCGAGACATCCTGAATTAATGGGTTGATCATTCATAGTTGGGAAATTCAATTCAGATGGTGAATCGATAGGAATTTCCTCATCTGTATTTGTAGGAGCTGCAACACTTGATGAAGATTCTGAATAAGTAGATTCTCCAACATTTGTCAGGTTTTGAAGAAGATGAGTCTCATTATTAATTTCTTCCATTGAGGGAGATGGGGCACTGCTTGGTGTTCAGTGAGACGAAGCATGCATTTGAGACTTGTTCCGATAAAAATGTTCGAATAGAGAGTCTAAATCTTCATGGTCTGGGGGAATTGCTTCATTGGACGTTGACGTAGAAGTTGCCGAAAGTTGTTGACCTTGTGCCAACATGCCAGTAAGCTCGGGTTCTGAACTGTTTTGTTCAGAAGCCAAATCCGTTATTTCTTAAAAGGTGACGTTGTAGCTTTCAAGAATTGTACGAGAAGACTTGAGGTAGACGCGATATGATTTTAAGGTAGAGGAATATCCGACAAAAATGGCTTCAAAGGCTTTGGGATCGAACTTGCTTCGATGCTCCCGATCGTTGGCCACAAAACACCTGCATCCAAATACTTTGAAGAATGAGATATTGGGATTCTTTGATTAATTAACTCATTTGGCGTCTTCTCGAAGCGTTTGTGAATAATTGTCCTATTTTGAGTAAAACATGATGTACTCGTTGCTTCAGCCCATAGAAAGTGAGGAAGACCGGAGTATATGAGCATAATTCTTGCAGCTTCAACTAAAGTCCGGTTCTTTCTTTCTACAACACCATTTTGTTCAGGCATTTTTGCAGCTGAGAATTGTTGAATAATTCCAAGTGATTGATAAAAGTTGTTGAGACGCTGGTTCTTGAATCCATCCCGTTGTCCGTTCTGATTACTTGGATTTTATTTTGCAGGAGATTCTGAGTTGTATTCACAAAGCTTATTATCAAGTCTCCAGTCTCATCTTTAGTTCGTAGATATCTTGTCCATGTGTAGCGAGAATAATCGTCGACAATTACTAACACATATTTACGACCGTTGACGCTTTGTGTACGCATTGGTCCGCAAAGGTCTATGTGAAGTAACTCGAAGGGTCGAGATGTAGAAGCAACTTGCTTGAGTTTATGTGATGCTCGCTTCATTTTTCCCATTTGACAAGCCGAACAGTGATGCTCTTGGTTAGATGAAATTGTTGGCAGACCGTTTACCAACTTTTTAACACTGAGTTTGTGAAGAGCTTTTAAATTTAGATGAGATAGATGTTGATGCCATAAGTTGTTCCTCTTGATTGTTATCTGAGAGATGAGGCATACAGCTGTCGAAGGTCGAATTGTTGTCAGATTGATTGTGTATAGATTAGATTTTCGTGATCCTGTGAGAAGCTCTTGATTCTAAGTATTCGAAACTCTGCACTGTTCAGCTAGAAATAGTACTTGAAATCCTATGTCACAGAATTGTCCTATGCTGAACAGATTGTGTTGGAGACCTTGGACGTAAGAGACATCTTTAATCGTCAAATTTGGCAATAAAATGTCTCCAAATCCGAGTATGGGAGCTGTGTCATTGTTGCCAAATCGGACTTTGCCATTGTAACGATCTTGGTAGTTGCTCAACAGTTCTTAATTTCCCGTCATGTGTGTGGAGCAACCAGAATCTAAATACCACACATGATGGATCTGCATAGAAAGAAATTAGGGAAAGTTAGGTACCCACTTTTGAATTGGTCCTCTCGGATTAGCAGATTTGATAATTAATGCTTGTTCATCTTTGGTTCCTAACTTATGAGAATGCTTAGGTACCCAAACCAAATTAGAAGTAGTTGGTTTTAGTACCTCTTTAGATTGGCTTGTGTTTGCCTAGGTGGTGATTTAGGAATCCATTGTGGTTGAGCCTTACATGGGAGGTTAATTTCAGCACAAACAAATGTCTTATTTGACTTATTGCTGGAGAAAATTTTTTATGTGGCTAGTCTCCTAAGGTGTTTAGCTGAATCTACATGTACTGGATACCTTAGGTGAGAACAAGAATGTATGGAGCTATAAGCTTTCTTAATAGTTGGATCTTGTTTCTGACGAGACATAAAACTTGCATTTGTTTTAAAAATAATGAAGATTGTTTTTAGAAGTAGAGCCAATTTCAAAGTTTGTGCTTTCAAAAATAATAGGCTTTAACGAATAATTTGAAGTAACAATACTAGAAATGGTTGTCTTCGTACGAGTGTCCATAGTTTTTGACATAGAAGAAATAGATAACAAATCATTTTTCTTCTGAAATTTTATTCAAGACACTCGTTCATTAGCATGTTTCACATCTTTTACTACTCTACTTGTGGATGGAGTAGAAAAGAATTAGTAAAAATCTTTTCCTTTTTGAAGCATTTAAGGATTCGTTTTCTCTCTTTACAATTTCTAAAGAAGATTTATCTTCTTTTGAAATATTTTAAAAAATAATAGAAGAGTTTTTCTAAGTTTTAATCTTGTCCTTCATTAAAGATTTTTCTTTAAAAATAAGATCAGGACAAGTTTTTAAAGTAGATGAAGTTTTGAGATTGGAAATCTCCAGTAAAAGTTCGTTCTTTTCAGCTTTGAAATTCATTCTTTCTGTTTCCAATGAAGCGTTTAAATCAGCTATTTTTCTAATAATAGCTGGAATATAACAAAAATTAGAATTTTGAGAATGAACATTATTATCGTCCTTGTCATTAGAGAAATATTCTAGGGGATATAATGAATTATAATCATTGGACAAGTTGAGATCTCTTGCCTTGTAACTATTATTCAAGTCGGTGTAGTCAAAAGGAATGATAGTCCTATCAGTGGCTTGTCGTTTGGATTCTTCTAAAGTATTTATTTCGGAAGAATTAATGAATGCCATTAGAGAAGTTAAACCTAATCCCAAATACTTAGATATCGATAATTGTCTAACATTGACCTTTTTTTAAGTTATACGGATTGTTAAAACCTAAGCCCTCTTTAGGATTATAAAATTCTGTATCAAGAGGTTGATAGAAATATAGTTTGATCTGTTTGACCCCTTTTTATTAAAAGATCATCTAACGTTTTAATCTTTGAATAAAGTTTCTTATGTTCGTCAGAAATTTCTTTGAAATTATTTTAGAAATTTCTAAGTCTCTCCGACAATCGATAAGAATCGTATTAATGTCAGTAATTTTTTTCTCTGAGGTAGCTATGGTTAATTCAAGACTAGAGATTTTTTCCTTAGCGTTAGATAAGAGAATTTCAAGATGAATTTTCTTATCTAATTGCTTTTGGAAATTGCTTTCACTAAGAGCTAGTTTCTCTTCTAATTCATTTGTTCGTTTCCGCTCAATTTTCATGTTAGTGTACTTAAGTTGTAACGATTCTAAGATGTTTGATAATGTTGAATTAGACAATTGTACCTCTTGTGAAGAAGAGGATGCTTTGTCGTCGTCGTCAGACGTCCTTGATGGGTCATCATTTGAAGCGTCGTCGGGGTATGCCATAAGCGCAAGATTTTCGTCTTCAGAATCTGTGGTGTCTTCCAGCCAATGCGATTGTTCTGCCATCAGTGCTACTCCAGCCTCTTTCTGTTTAGTGAGTTGGAATTTTTTAGAGTAGTAGTTGGCATCCTTTTTCTTGGGTAGTTTGCATTCTCTGGAGAAGTGTCCGATCTTTCCACAATTATAACATTTTTGTGGTTCTTTGACACTTTTTGATTCTGAGGACTCGGCCGGTCTTTCCCTTTGCTTGGAACTAGATGTCCGAAGTCTATTGGCCGAAGACGAGGAATTCTTTTTGTAAAACTTTTTACTCATCATTTTAGAAATGAGAGCGTTAACTGCTTCCTAACTCCTTCATATCATGTTCGGAGTCCGAGTCAGATTCTTCTTCATCTTTTGAAGAACTTGGCAGCTTGATACTTTTATCCTTTCGAGACCGACTTTGCTTTCTTTCAGAGATAGAGTCGTCGATCTTCTTGCCTTTTAGTTCTTTTTGGACTCGCTTATATCTTCTTCATGTTGGGCGAGATTATCAAAGACGGCGTGGATATCCATTTCGTCCAAATCCTTATTTTGTCGGATTTGAATGGATATTTTCTTCCACTCCGGTTGAAGAGAAGAAAGAAATCTGATGTTGACCTCCATGTTGGTCTTGAATATATCTATCTTCCTCATTTCATTGAGAAGAGTTAGATATCTTTGATAAAGTTCATAAACTGATTCCTCTGTCTTGGCTTTGAAAGAGTCATAAGATGTTAGAATATTTGCTTTCTTTGCTTTGACTCCAACTTCATTTCGTTGCATCATCTTGTGGAGCTCGTCCTACATGGCTTTTGCGCTCGATAGACTGTCTATTTGCATGTAGATGTCATTCGGTATTCCTTGCATTAGGAAAGTCTTGGCTCCCAAATCTGCTTTGGCTCTTAAACGATCCCCCTCGCTATATTCACCAGGAACTTTAAGTCTTCTGGTTGCAGGAATAGGAGGATTGTTTGTGGCATCTCCTTCTTGGATGAGCCAGAATTGAGTTGGACCTTCTTGAAGTGACGCGATCAAATTTATGGCTTGATCTTTCGTTTCCAAGAAGTTTATGAACCGGCTTCTCCATACCGTGTATTCGCCTCTTCGAAGAATTGGAGGGCGGACGTCATTTCCAAGTGAGTATGCATCCATTTTTGCTGATGAATAGGATCTTCGTGAAGGTTTGGAATAGTAATGAAAAATGCTTCACAAGTGACAAACTTAGTTAGAAATATTTGATTCGTACTTTAAACAATTTCCTTTTTGAACCTATGATCCGGTCGTGAAAGAGAAATTGTTATGTTTTCGAAGATATTTGGTAATTAAAAATTGATACTTCAAGATTTGTCAAAGAAATTTGAATTATTGATCGAAAATATTGAATATCGAAATTGATAGTTCGGAGACAAATATTTTTCGTAAGTTTTGAAGTTCACAATTTTTTATTTCTTTTAAATGTTGTGGTCGAAATGTTTTTCGAGCAGTAAAGTTTTTTATTTAAAAATATTAAGCTTTTTAATCGAAAAAGTTTTTCGAACGTGTAAGGATTTAGTTATACGTTTATCGAAAAATATTTTTCGGAAAAAAATGTTGAAAAGATGATCTTATCGAAAAATATTGTCGAAAAACTTTGTTGATCACAAAAACTCTTATCGAATAACTTGTGATCGAAAAATTACTAGAGATCGAAAAACTTTGCTTTTAGTTTGACTCAAATTGTTGACTGTAAGATTTTTCGATGGAATCGTAAAATTTATTCGCTCGAAAAATGTATTTATATATGAATCGAAAAACTAATTACTGAAATAATGTTTTTCGAGTCTTAAATTTGAGTAAAACATTCGAAAATAGTGTTTGTCGTCGAAAACTTTCTCAGCTGCAAACTTGGTCGAAAAATAATTTTCGATCCAAGTTTTTAGATCGAAGAACAGTTCAGTTCAATGTAACAGTGAAAATTCCAGATTAGATCGTGATGTTCAATTTAGATGCTGAAATTCTGGAAAATCACTCGTTTAACAATTCTAAAGATGAACAAACACAAAATCAACCACGTTTATTAGCAAAATATGTCGAGATTTAAGAAAATTAGATCGGACTCAAAACTTGATCCCAAACATAAAAATCGATCTAAATCGAAAATCTGAATTAATATGATGTTCTAAGCGATTGTAATCAGTACGTGAGTCAATCCTAACATATAATCTATCAGTTAATCAGCAAAATCAACAATAAAATTCGCACATTAAGCATAGTTTGATAAAAATATAAGTCACGTGAGTTTTTCGACAGAAAAATCTGGAAAATTATTGATTTGAAAATTGCGAATTCTATCCAAAATCAATCACGATTTGCTCTGATACCAATTGTTAGGTCCTGATTCATCAATCAACAAGCAATCTAAGCACGAATTCTCGATATTCGAGTAAGAAATCTTACGGATTATGTTCGGTCGAATATACGCGTTGAAGATCTTGAGAGAGGTTGTTAGCTTTCCGAGTTTCTCGATCGTGTTCTCTCGTTTAACATATGAAATCGATACTTGTATTTTTCTGAATAATAAAACTTCTTTTAACTTTGATAGTGTACATCATGTTAATACCTATATCTAAGGTATAATTACTATTAAGTCCTACACTATCAAAACTTCTAATTACGCCCCTATTTACAAGGATAATGAAATATAAAGCACAATTCTAATAATCTCTTCAATCTCCCCCTTTGTGCTTGTCTTCGTTTTAGCTCCTTTTATCCTTGTCGGGCATAAAAAGACTTCCTCAATCCCAATGCTGTCTCGTAGCGTCGAACATTCATCATGTTTGCCTCCTTTTCTCCCCCTCTTTTTCTTGTTTGAGCAACTCCCGAAACTTATTGATAAGGTTGAAGGTTCTATCGGGTTTCAAAAGAAAAAGAATATTGGAGAAGGCTCAAAGGGGATTACTAGAGGAAGAAGTAAAGGATTGATAATTTGGGCCAATTGAGGAATTTCCTAATTGCCCTTATCATTTTTATGACGACCCAACACAAAGCAAGAATGAGGTCACGAAGTACAAATCAAGAGATAAGCATTTGAAGTGTGACACGCTCAATAATATTGAGGCTCAAATTCTCACATAATGATGTGGGTTTGTGTCCAGTGAAACAAACTAAGCTCTTTGGACAAAAGAATGTCACATGAATTTTTAAGCAAAGAACTAATTCATGTGTCATAGAAATATTTTTGTGAGTAAATCAAAATAGACAAAATTATCGTCGTCCCCCATTTATTTTTATATTATTTTATTATTATTATTATATATATATATTATTATTAATTAACTATATTATTATATTTTTTATTGTTATATATAAAAAAATTTGAGAAATAAAATCACGCAAGATATAGCAAAGAAGAGCAAGAAGCACATCGAATATCATACATAAACATAATAGAGCATGTGAAGCACATTTCAAGCAAGATTAAGATTCAACATGCCTAGCTTAGCAATAAGAAATTGGAATTGTTTTTCATCCAATGCCTAGTGGATAAGTCGGCAAGTTGAAGCTCTGTTTTAACAAAATACATATCTATAGTGCCTTTTTTTACATGATCTTTTATAAAATTGATAACGAATATCTATGTGTTTCGTGCGTGAGTGATGAACAGGATTGGAAGAAATGGCAATAACACTTTGAGAATCACTATAAATGAGAATGCTATTAAATTCAAACCCGTAATCGCGTAGTTGCGTCCGCATCGAGAGCACTTGTGAACAACAAATGGCAGTCGCGACGTACTCCGTCCCGGCCGTCGAAGTTGATACGCAATTTTGCTTCTTTGAGGACCAGCAGACCAACAACCTGCTTAATCGCCTAAAAATTGTGCTCCTCCAGACTTGCTTTTTCTGTCCATTCGACAACCTGCATAATCAGTGTCAGTATAGCCAATTAATCTAAAATCATTGACTTTTGGACAACATAACCCAAAGTTGGGAGTTCCTTTGAGATATCGTAGAATTCGCTTGACCGTGTGCATGTTGGATTCTTTTGGGTCGGCTTGAAATCGAGCACAAAGGCAAGTGACAAACATGATGTCGGGTCGGCTTGACGTTAAGTAGAGAAGAGATCCAATTATGATCCGATAAGTTGTTATGTTGACTGCCTTGCCCGAAGGATCAACATCCAATTTACAGCTTGTTGACATGGGAGTACACATAAGTGAGCTCTTGTCTTGATTAAATCGCTTCATAATATCTCGTATATACTAGGTTTGACTAATGAAGATTCCATCATCGAGTTGATTGATTTGTAATCTAATAAAGAATTGGAGTCGCCCATTAAGCTCATCTCGAATTTCGTCTTCATCATATCAAAAAATTTCTGACGAGTCGTTCATTTGTCGAGCCGAAGATGGTGTCATGAACATAAACTTAAACGATCATCAAGTCATTCCTTTGCTTTTTGATGAAAGGTGTCGAATCGATTGTTCCTCTTATAAAGTTGGAATTGACTATAAATTCGCTCAAAACATCATACCAAGCTCGAGGGGCTTGTTTTAGTCCGTAGAGAGCTTTATCCAATCGATAGACATAATCAGGATGATTTTCGTGCACGAACCCTTCATGTTGAACGACGTAGACTTCTTCTTTTAAAAAACCATTGAGAAAGGAAGTTTTTACATCCGTTTGATAGACCTGAAGTCTTTATGAGCCGCGTATGCCAAAAAGAGTTGAATAGCTTCTATTCGAGCAACAGGAGCATACGCCTCGTCGTAGTCGATGCCTTCCTGTTAGTCGTACCCTTTGGTTAGGAGTCGTGCTTTGTTCCAGATTATTTCACCGTTCTCATTCTTTTTATTTTTGAAGACCCATTTTGTTCCTATAATCGTCTTGCCATGCGGTCGAGGAACTAGTTCCAAACTTGTAGACGCTCGAATTTGTTGAGTTCGTCTTGCATTGCGATCACCCAATCCATGTAAAGGGCTTCAGCTACCTTGATTGGTTCGTTTTCGCTCAAGAAGCACGTGAAAGTCCGCTATCTGTAGATATCCTAGTGCGTACTCCACTTGAAGGATCACCAATTATTTGATTGACAAAGCGAGCTCGTGTCCACTTACGTTCATGAGGAAGAACCGAAGTAGAACCATCGTTGATGAGTAGTTCGAGACATCCTGTATTGATAGACGGATTATCCGTAGGAGGGAAATTCATTTCTGAAGTTGAAGTTGTTGGAATTTCCTCATCGGCATTTGTAGGAGCGGCATCACTTGTTGGTGATTCAGAATCTTGAGAATCTTGAACATTGGTTGGACTTTGAGGGTCGGGAATCTCATTTGTAAATTTCACCATAGAAGGGGAAGGTACGCTGCTTGTTATAGAATGTGAAGAAGCATGCATTTGAGATTCATTCCCATAAAAATGTTCAAAAAGAAAGTCTAGGTTTTCCAAATCAGCGTGAAGTGCTTCTACTAATGGTGAAGCAGAAGTTGTCGGAATTTGTTGACTTTGTGTCAACACGCCTATAAGCTCGGGTTATGAATTGTCTTGTTCGGAAGCCAATTCGGTCACTTCGTGAAAAGTGACGTTGTAACTTTCCAATATTGTACGAGAAGACTTGATGTAGACGCGGTATGCTTTTCAAGTTGATGAATATCCAACAAAGACGGCTTCAAATGCTTTAGGATCGAACTTGCTTCGATGTTCTCGATCGTTCGCCACAAAGCATTTGCACCCGAAGACTTTGAAGAAAAGAGATATTCGGAATCCTGTGATTTATTATCTCGTACGGCATCTTTTCAAAGCGTTTGTGAATAATAGTCCGATTTTGCGTAAATCAAACTGTACTCACTGCTTGAGCCCATAGAAAGTGAGGGAGACCGGAATGAACAAGCATTGTCCTTGCAGCTTCAACCAAAGTCCGGTTCTTTCGTTCTACGATTGAAGCGTTTTAGCGGCTGAAAATTGTTGAATGAGTCCAAGTGACTGATAATAAGTGTTGAGTCACTAATTCTTGAATCAGTCTCATTGTCACTCATGATTACTTGGATCTTCTGTTGCAGGAGATTCTGAGTTGTATTCACAAAGCTTATTATCAAGTCTCCAGTCTCATCTGTAGTTCGTAGAAATCTTGTCCAAGTCTCCAGTCTCCAGTCTCATTGCTACATGCTTGAGCTTCATTTTTCCCATTTGACAAGCCGAACATTGATGCTCTTGGTGAAGGAAAATAGTTGGTAGACCATTGACCAACTTTTTAGTAGAAAGCTTGTGAAGATCTATGAGATTTAGATAGACATTTGTTGATGTCATAAGTTGTTCCTATTGATTGTTGTATGTGAGATGAGGAAAACAACCGTCAAGATCGTACAGTTGTCAGATTAATGGTGTATAGATTAGATCTTCGAGATCCTGTACGAAGATCTTGATTCTGACTATTTAAAATTCTGCACTGATCAGTTAGAAATACTACTTGAACGCAATAACAGAATTGTCATATGCTGAACAAGTTGTGTTTAAGACCTTGGACGTGGAGACACCTTTTATTGTCAGATTCTTCAGAATGATATCTCCAAAACCTAGAATTAGAGTTAAATCGTTGTTGCATAATCTGACTTTGTCGTTGTATCGGTCTTGATAGTTGCTCAATAGTTCTTGATTACCCGTCATGTGTGTGGAGCAACCCGAATCTAGATATTACACATGATGGACCTGCATAAAAAGGTTTAGAGAGACTTAGTTACCAACTTATAAATGAGTCCTCTCGGATTAGCAGATTTAGTAGTTAAATTTTGTTCATTTTTGGTTCCTAAACCAATGTTATTCTTACGTACCCAAACCAACTTAGAAGTAGTTGGTTTAGGTGGTACCTCTTTAGGCAATTGAGCCTTTTCGGCTTGCGTTGGCCTAAATGGTATTTTGGGAACCCACTGAGGGTGAACCTTACGTGGTGGATTAATTTCAGCTCAGATAAATGTCTTATCGGTCTTAGTTGATGAGAAAATCTTTTCTCTAGCCAGTCTGCTAAGGTGTTTAGCCGAATGTACTTGGACTGGGTAACTTAGGTGAGGGCAAGAGTGAACCGAGCTATAAGCTTGCTTAAACCCGGATCTTGTCTCCTACAGGACTTAAGACTCACATTTTTCTTAGAATGGGTATTTTTGTTTTTTGGAAGTGGAAGCCGATTTCAAAATTTGTGCTTTCAAAATTAATATACTTTAAATCATAAGTTGAAGGAACAACATGAAAATTAGAATCGGCTCTCTTTTTACGAGTGTCATTTGTTTTTGATACATAAGAAAATTTTGAAAATGAGTCATTGATAATTTTCTTCTTAATTTCTAGGCTAGGCACTCTCCCTTAGTATGCTTCGTCTCTTTAACTACTCTACTTGTGGATGGAGTAGAAAAAGAATTAGTAGTAATCTTTTTCGCTTTCGAAGCATTTAAAGACTCTTTTTCTCTCTTTACGCTTTTTAAAGAAAAATTTTCTTCTTTTGAAATATTTTGTAAAATACTAGGAGAAATTTTCTTAAATTTGGTCTGTCCTCGATTAATGATTTTTCTTTCAATATTAAATCAGGACAAGATTTTAAAACGTTAGACAAAACCGAGGAATTTTTTAGATTTAAAATCTCCAATAAAAGCGCATTCTTTTTGCTTCAAAATTCTTTCTTTCTGTTTCTAAGGAGGACTTTAAATCTACTATTTTCTTGATAATAGCAGGAATAGAGCATAAAGTATTTTAGGAATATAGCAAGACTATAGCAGGAATTATTAGAATGATCAAAATTTTCTTCCTCGACTTTAGGAATATTTTCTATAGGATATAATGAATTATAGTCAGTAGACATGTTTATTTCTCGTGTCTTGTAACTATTATTCAAATCATTGTAATCAAAGGGGATGTCAGTCCTAGTTTTGGTTTTTCTTTTGGATTCTTCTAAGACATTTATTTCTGAAGCGTTAGTAAAAGCCATTAAAGAAATTAATCCTAAACTCATGTACTTGATATCATATAATTGTTTTATGCATTCCTATTGGTTATACCCTTTCGCTACGAGTCGTGCTTTGTTCCTGATAATTTTACCGTTCTCGTTCTTTTTATTTGTGAAGACCCATTTGGTTCCTATAATTGTCCTGTCATCCGATCGAGGAACTAGTGTCCATACTTGTAGACGCTCGAATTTGTTGAGTTCGTCCTGCATTGCGATCACCCAATCCGTGTCTTTAAGAGCTTCAGGTACCTTGATTGGTTCGTTTTGGCTTAAAAAGCACATGAAAAGTCCGCTATGTAGATGTCCTAGGGTGTACTCAGTTGAAGGATCACCAATTATTTGATCGACGTGATGAGCTCGTGTCCACTTGCGTTCATGAGGTAGAACCGAAGTATAACCATCGTTGACGAGTAGTTCGAGACATCATGTATTGATAGGTTGATTATCAGTATGAGGGAAATTCATTTCTGAAGTTGAATTTGATGGAATTTCTTCATCTGCATTAGTAGGAGCTGCAACACTAGTTGGTGATGCAGAATCTTGAGAATCTACAACATCGGTTTGACTTTGAGGGTCGGGATCTCATTTGGAATTTCCACCGTAGAAGGGGAAGGTGCGCTTCTTGGTATAGATAGTGATGAAGCAGGCGTTTGAGACTTGTTCCGATAAAAAAGTTCAAAAAGAGAGTCCAAGTCTTCAAAATCAGCGGCAAGAGCCTCTACTAACGGTGAGGCATATGTTGTCGAAATTTGTGGAGTTTGTGCCAACCCGCCTATAAGCTCGGGTTTTAAACTGTCTTGTTCAGAAGCAAAATTAGTCACTTGGTGAAAAGTGACGTTATAACTTTCCGTTATTGTACGAGAAGACTTGATATAGACTCGGTATGCTTTAGAAGTTGAAGAATATCCAAAAAAATACGGCTTCAAATGCTTCAGGGTCGAACTTGCTTCGATGCTCGCGATTGTTCGCCACAAAGCATTTGCACCCAAAGACTTTGAAGAAAGAGATATTCGGCATCGTTTGATTTATCTCGTACGGCGTCTTGTCAAAGCGTTTGTGAATAATCGTCTGATTTTGCGTAAAGCAAGTTGTATTCACTGCATCAACCCATAGAAAGTGAGGGAGACTGGAATGTATAAGCATAGTCCGTGCAGCTTCAACTAAAGTTCGGTTCTTGTTAGTCCGATTACGCACTCAAGAGAGGATCAAAGGCTTAAAAATGATAAAGTTCTTAAAACACCTTCAGTGTGTGTTTGTGTGTGTGCCGAAATTAAGAACTTACTTTTAAGAATTATACATTGACCAACCCTAATTAGGGTTAATGGGATGCCTTATATACCACATGAGTTGGTATATTAAGGCTTGGGACTCAAACAATAAAATATTTACAATTTGACCCCAAATACAATAAATTAACTAATATTGACCCAAAACTCAAATACTAACTAAGGACACTACAATTAATTCCTAACATTCTCCCCCTTAGTGTCCTTTCTTCGTCTTTGTCTGTTTCTTTGAGCCTTTGGGTCGTTGTGGGCGTACACGGAGTTCCGTAGTCCAAGCTTGTGCTCGTACGTCCTTATTTCCCTCCGGAACGAAAGCCTTTCTTGTATGTTGTTCAGCATATTCAGTATCTTGGCTTTTGTGTCCGGTCCTTCACCTTCCATCTTATCCAGTATGCTCCTCAACTTCTCTCGTATGATGAGGAGCGTTCCGTCGGAGAATTTTGGTATCTCCGATGTCTTCAATATTCGCTTTTCTCCCTTGTAGTTGATGTAGACCACCGCTGGATCTTCACTTTCGAACACGTGGCCTTCACCATATTCAACTTGTTCAGGGAGCTCGAATGATGGTTTGGTGAGGTTGACCTTTCTGACATTTGACTCCAGTGCTAGCTGCAGGTCGTGCGTCGCTCCGTACTTGATTTGTCGGAGCATGAACCTTTTGATCGTCATGTATCCTAATTTGACGTCCTGGTCCTGCAGCGTTCCCACGTATCGGTAGCTTCCAATCATCTGTGAGATGTCTTCAGCTCTGATGTACGGGAAGTCAGCCTCTGTCAAGGTCTCTCTTGTACCGTCTTCCCTCACTACGTGGTAGACGCTTAGTAGGAAGGTCCCGAGCCGATCTATTCCAACTCTTTCTACGGCTTGTATTCGGGGCCTCTGCTTTTCCTCTCGCCTGAGAGCAGCCAGATCATTTCCTTTCCCTAAGAACATATGAAGACGTCTTAGGGAAAGAAGGTAGAGATTGGCTCTGCGCTCTGACAGGTGCGTCATCCCACGTAGCTCCAGCTCGTTCAATTTGACGAGCTGATCCTCTTTACGCCAGATTCTTTTCCTTATCTCTTCTTGGTATGGAACTAAGATTCTGACGTTTTGCCACGGAAGATCGACCGTTGCCCCGATCTTTGATATGAGAAGTGGAGCATCCTCATTTTGGACTTGATGTTTGAGTAGTTCCGGTAGATCGGGGAGGTCACTTTGCAGATCTTCCAGCTCCTCATCTTCATGGACTTTCACCAGGCTTATCGACGCCTTTTCGAGGAATAGTCTGGCGTTTTCTCGAAATCTGGCTTCGAGCTGGAGGTCCATCGGTTGCTTCAGCCATCCTTCTTCAAATATATATTTCTCTACCACATCATGTGGATTGTAGAGTTGGCTGATTTCTTCCGAGATTTGGAGGTCAATAGATGTGGCTTGAGGTGGACTTTGTCGGTAGAAGGTTCTTGGTGAGCTAAGGCTTATAGTGACTGGAGTGGGTGTCGAAAGGGAAAGTGTATTGGAGATCTCTTGTGTATTTTGTTCGGTTGTGGTTGAGATCTCCATGGTAGGGAATATTATTGTGGTGCTGGAGACTTGTTTTGTTTTGCCTTTTGAGCTTGAGGTATCCAGCGGGTTGGATTCTTGGACTGTTTTGGTTGTTGGCTGCTGCTGGTGAGGGGATTCGACTCCACGCTGTCGGTTCTCCCCCTCGGGACGGTCCTCGTCTTCAGGGTCGTCCCGCGATCCAGATAGGCCCCCGGCTTGTGTTCGGCAGCTGGTGGGGTCAATCAGCCTCTGGATTTCTTTCTCCTTCGGTGTCAGGTGTGGCGCCGACCGGATACGTGCCAAAAGAATGTTGAAGAGTTCTTCAATGGGCACGTCCCACGGTCCTTCTTCTGGTTGTGTGAGTGAAGGAACAGCAGCAGCTGTCTCGTGTGTGACTGGAGTCTTGCCTTTGTCTTGTCTTGATGTTTCGATCATGGCCCGGACTTTTTCCACTAGTTCGTCGCCAAAAGATCGTAGCCGAGACTCCGTCACAAACGGATCGGGAAATAAAACGGAGCCACTGAGGCGTGCCGTTGTCGCGACGTCAGAGTAGATTTCTGACGTGCCGCCCACTGTAGTGGGTCTTCCGGGGCCACCAAGGCACACCGGTGGCAACGGTGCTAAGACAAACTCAGACCGTTGGCCCGAGACGATGGTGGGATGTTGATCGTTTCGGGGCTTCCGCTCAGTCCCTCGGAGATTAACCCCAGAGTGACGTCAAGAGCGTTCTGTCTAAGTCTGGAAGACTTAGAGGTGCGGAAAATAGTGTATGTGTCCTAGAAATGGAAAAATTTTAGTTGGTGCGGACACTAGACCTGTGATCAAGGAGGGCGCAGTCGGAGGAAGTGAACTGCTTAATTCAACATCTATTGCCTCCGAATAAGGCAATGATGGTTGTCGTGGCTCCTCCGGTGCTATTGAGACGGTCGTCTGTTGGGAGACGACCGAATGGGTTGGAAGGGTTATTTGCGTGCTTGGGCCTGATGGCACGACTGCTACTCGGGAGACGATCGTGTCGTCTCCTGTTCCTACGGGTTCGGCCCGGCTTTGTAGTGGGTTAGAGGACTGAGGAGGTCGATCATGTTTTTGTTTGGTGCGACGCTCCTGTATGCGTCTTACGTCTTCCCCTCGTTTTGTTTTTCGTGAGGAACGAGGAGGGGAAGCGGCGCTTCCTAGACCTAACTGAGGCTGGGGTAGGCTAATTCCCGGGGTAGGTTCGACTGGGTTTTGTCGAACCATAGGAGTGTCTTCAAGGGTGATGGATTGGAGGTACCTCGCTACTATTGGGTTGGAAGGATTAGCGATTTGTAGGAGGTGGTCAGGGATCCGCATCGACTCGAGATCAAATTTGGATTTGGAAGAATGGAGGGATGCTAGCTTGGGAATTTGGTATCCCTCCGATCTCGGTCGACGGGTTATCTCGGGGTGTAGGTCTTGAAAGTGGGTTATTATCACTGGAAACCACCGAAGGTAGGGAAGGACTTGTCGGGTTTTATTTTTGGTGGATAAGTCCCTTCGGCGGAGTTGGTCAAGGATATCGGCGCTGGGACCGAGATATTGTCAAAGTCAATGGCCGGTTGTTGGGAATTTTAGTGGCCCATTGACTTTGAGGGAATACTTCGTCAATTTCTCGTAACATTTTTATTCAATCTGCTAAGAAGGAAACACAGAAAATTGTTAGCATAGGCAGAGTAAATAAAGACGTTACTTAGAAAAAAAATTTCGGACTTGAAAAATTTTATATGAAAGTGCCCGAAATTTGCTTAAGTAAATAAGATTATACTTTTGAAATACAAGCGGCGAAGTTCACAAATTCGGCTAAGAGTACATTGAAAAGTTTAATACTCGAAGTTTGATTTGGCCGAATTTGGATTTGAAAGGTTTTGTTCGCCGAATTTGATGAAGTTCGGGTAATGAGGATTTGAAATTTTTGTTCGCCGAATTGTAATGAAGTTCGGGTAAGTAAAAATTAAATCGAATTTGTTATCATCATTCATCAAATTCGGGTGCTTGTCTTTAAAATTGAATTTGCCGAAATTGACAAATTCGGGCGATGGAATTCGACTGTGAGGAGTCGGGGTACAGTAGAAATTCGCCGAATTTCGAGTGAACAGTAGAAATTCGCCGAATTTTGGATTGAAAAGCAGAAATTCGGATGAAAATTTGAATTTTACTCGAATTTCGCCCGAAACCTAAAAATTAAAATAGGTCGATTCCATCGTGATTTGGATGAAATTTTGGCAAATAAATTGCAGATTCGGAATTTTATATTATGTCAAAGAGCTCCCCCTCAATAAAATGATATATACTCCCCCGTAATAAAAATAAGCTCCTCCTTAATAAAATTGAAATATGCTCCCCCTTAATAAATATGAAATATACTCCCCCATAATAAAAATGAAATAAACTCCCCCTTAATAAAAATGAAATAAACTCCTCCTTTCCACCAAATCTCTCTGTGTAGTTGCTCAGCAGTTCTTTTCTTCCAGTCATGTGTGTGGAGCAACCCGAGTCTAAGTACCACACATGACTTATCTGCAAGATAAGTTTAAGCAGTGTTAGAGATCCCGTTTAAGACGGGTCCTCGCATTTGCAGAGGTTAAAGTGCATGCAAGATTGGGTGAATTGTGTACCAGGTTGGCTTGTATCTTTCCTGAGTTTTTCGGTACCCAAATTTTCTTTACCCCTAAAGGAAAACAGAGCTTTGTGCATGCAGCAAGCACTGTTTTAATTACCCAGATTTGTTTGCAATCTTTTCCCTTAGCTTCAGCTCGGGTTTTCGATTGCTCAGGTATTTTTGGGTCTGATTTGGTCACGTTTTTGACCTTTTTCTCTAAAGCTTGAGCTTTAGCTTTTGTTTCAGTGGGAGTTGGCCTTCTGAATGTTCTAGCTACCTTTTCGTCAACTTTTAGGTTGGACGTTTTGGATGGTAGAACCGTTTTCGTGTGTGTTCCTGAAATCATATCTCTACGACGTATAAATTTAGCATTCGTAGCTATACACTTATCGTAGGTAAGATAATCACTGACATTCTTAACAGAACTTGTTGTGGAAGGAATACGGGAATAAGCGGAAGCATAGTTCGAACTACATGAAGAAAGATTTCTAAATGTTTTTGGAAATAATTTTAAATCAGAAACACTAGTCAAATTTTGCTTCGTCTTTTTATCAAAGATTTTGGCATCCTTCTCTTGCGTTCCTGAATTTTTCTTCCCAGCAGTCTCTGTCCGTCTCAGATCTGTCATAGATGGTGAAGGGATGTTAGCTGTTGCTTGAATGAGAATCTTCTTAGTTAGCCTATTCTTCATGGATGAGGAATCTATTGGTGTTATAGTAACAGACTCCGACTTAGAAGATTTAGCGAGATCAGCATATGATTGATTTTCAAGTGAGGAAATTCTCTCAAGGAGTTTCTCCTTTTCAGCTTGAAATGTTTTCCGTTCGAGCTCTATCGTGGATTGAATATTCTTGATCTTTTGAGGAATGTAAATTCGGCAAAGATCTGAGTTCTTTGAGCTAGATGTTTCTGTCATGGGCTGATCAGATTCAGAGGGAGGATGGGGAAACATATGTAGATAGTCATTTGAAAGAGGAATTTCCCTACTTCCATAACTATCGTTGATTTCCTTGTAATCCAAGGATATTTCGGCCTTGCTTTTGTTCTTGCGCTTTTCCTGTTCTAGGTTATCTTCTTCTTCAGATGATCTGAGAAAGGCTAACAAGCTAGGTATTCCTAGTCCTAGGTATGCAGCATTGTAAAGAGCAAGTGGCCGTTTATCAGTGGTTGGTTGGTTTGGCTTAAAACCTAAGCCCTCACGTGGATTGTAAAATCTCGTGTCCTTAGGCTGATTCAAGAAAATCGTTTTGTCGGTTTGTCCCCTTTTCGTAAGGAGGTCCTCCAGACTTTTGATTTTGGAGTAAAGCTTCTTACGTTCCTCCATTAGAAGATTGTATTGATCTGTTTTACCAATACGCTCTTCTTCACTAATTCGCAGGCTAGTGGTTAATTGACTAATATTTGCATTCAGCATATTAGTCTCGGATTCAAGCTTCGAGATTTTCTCAGATGCATTTTCTAAATGACATCTGAGAGTTGCTTTTTCACCTAAGTGTTTGAGCACACATTGATAATTTGTTGCGTTTTTCTTTTCCAGAGCTTCTAGTTTTTGCAAGTGTTCTAATGGAGAATTCTGGATATGCTCAAGCACGGTCAGTTTTGATGTCAGGGAAACTACTTTTTCTTCAGATTTTACTAGATTAGCTTCAGCTAATTCTAGTGATTTTTCTGAAGTAGCTAGTTTATTTTCTAGCTCAGTGACCAAATTTTGTGTTTTGGCCAAGATGATGTCATTCTTGGCCATATCTTTATATGTAGACTCCCCCCTTTTCATTGTTAGAATTGGGGGTCTGTTATCACTTCCGATTGCTATGATATCCATGGATGTAGTTGAGTGCCTTTTAATGATCGTTCACGGTCGTGATCTGCAATCCTAAATGGTCAGTTTCGAGAAATAACGTCAAAGATTAACGTTAAGTTTGAATAAATTTTGGTTGGACAGAAATTGTGTTTAAGTGATCGACTTTTTATTTTAATTTGAAAGAGTAAAATTCGGGCACTTGTAGAGTTGTTGCCGAAATTTGAATTCTGAAATTCGGATGAAAAGACTTTGTCGAGAATTTTGAAATCAAAGGAAATCAAAATTCGGGTGACAAATATAAGTTCGCCGAAGTTCAGGATTAAATTAAGGTAGGAAAAATTTTATCGAAAATTACTTTCAAAATTCGGGTAAACTAAATTCAGTCGAGAATTAAAAAAAATCAAAATTCGGGTGACTTTCTGATAAAAGTTCGCCGAGAATTAAGAAATTCGGGTGACTTAAATCAAAACTTCGCCGAAAATTTTAAGTTGAAATTCGGGCAATCTTAATTTTAAAATTCGACCAAATTCTCCGTGAATTTTAAACAGTAGAAAGCAAATTCGGCGAATAAACTTAGCTTACTCAAATTCGGTCAATTTTCTGATCGAAATTTTCCAATTTCGGCGAATTTCAATTGAAATTCGGCAATATGAGTTAATTTTCGGGTTCAAGAACGAACTTCGAGTGAATAAACACTGTTCTAGAGAAACGCCCGAAATTTTTCCAGCAACTTTAAAACACACCAATTTCAATCGATTTCTCCCCAGAAATTTCTCAAACTTGACGAAAATTAATCTAAACGAGTTCCTAAACAAGCCAAGACTGATAATCAAGCATTTAAAGGTTTAAAAACATCAATAACAGCAAGATCTAACCCAAAATACTTGAAAAAAATCGAAAATAAAATTTGCTTAGTAAACTCTTTCGATCTTGACGAAATCAAACGAAATTGGTATAGATTTGCACAGATCGATCCGTGTCTTGCTCTGATACCACTTGTTAGTCCGATTACGCACTCAAGAGAGGATCAAAGGCTTAAAAATGATAAAGTTCTTAAAACACCTTCAGTGTGTGTTTGTGTGTGTGTGCCGAAATTAAGAACTTACTTTTAAGAATTATACATTGACCAACCCTAATTAGGGTTAATGGGATGCCTTATATACCACATGAGTTGGTATATTAAGGCTTGGGACTCAAACAATAAAATATTTACAATTTGACCCCAAATACAATAAATTAACTAATATTGACCCAAAACTCAAATACTAACTAAGGACACTACAATTAATTCCTAACAGTTCTTCCGTTCTGCGACGCCATTTTGTTGAGGCATTTTGGCGGCTGAATATTGTTGACAAATTCCAAGTGACTGATAGAAAGTACTGAGGTGTTTATTCTTGAATTCAGTCCCATTGTCAGTTCTGATTACTTGGATTTTCTGTTGCATGAGATTCTGAGTTGTTTTCACAAAATTTATTATCAAGTCTTCAGTCTCATCTTTAGTTCAAAGAAACATTGTCCAAGTGTAGCGAGAATAGTCATCGACAATCACGAGCACGTACTTGAGACAGTTGATACTTTGTGTACGCATCAGTCCACATAGGTCCACGTGTGGTAATTCCAAAGGTCGAGATGTGGAAGCTACTTGCTTGAGTTTTTGTGATGCTCGCTTCATTTTTCCCATTTGACAAGCCGAACAATGATGCTCTTTTTGAAGTGAAATAGTTGGCAGACCATTGACCAACTTTTTAGTAGAAAGCTTGTGAAGAGCTTTGAGGTTAAGATGAGACATTTGTTGATGTCATAAGTTCCTCTTGATTGTCTTTTGAGAAATAAGGCAGTCGTCGCAGGTCGTACTGTTGTCATATTTATAGTGTAGAGATTAGATCTTTGAGCTCCTGTAAGAAGTTCCAGATTCTGACTGTTTAGAATTCTGCACTGATTAGATAGAAATAACACTTGAAAGCCTTTATCGCAGAATTGTCCTATGCTGAACATGTTGTGTTTAAAATCTTCTATGTATGAAACACCTTTACTGTCAGATTCTTCAGAATGATATCTTCAAAGCCTAGAATTGGAGCTGAATCGTTGTTGAATCTGACTTTACCGTTGTAACGGTCTTGATAGTTGCTCAACAGTTCTTTATCTCATGTGTGTGGAGCAACTCGAATCTAGATATCACACATGATGGATCTGCTTAAAAAAAGTTTAGAGAGAATTAGGTACCCACTTATAAATGGGTCCTCTCGAATTAGCAGATTTAGTGGTTAAAGTTCGTTCGCTTATGGTTCCTAAATGTATGTTATATATAGGTACCAAAACTAACTTAGAGGTAGTTGGTTTAGGTGTTACCTATTTAGTCAACTCAGCCGTTTTGGCTTGTGTTGGCCTAGATGGTGTTTTAGGAACCCATTTAGGGTGAACCTTATATGGTAGATTAATTTCAGCTCGGACAAATGTATTATCAGTCTTAGTTGAGGAGAATATTTTTTCTCTAGCTAGTCTCCTAAGGTGTATGGCCGAGTGAACTTGGATTGGATACCTTAAGTGAGAGCAAGAGTGAATCGAGTTATAAGCTTGCTATGTGGATCTTGTCTCCTACGAGTCTTAAGACTCGCATTTGTCTTAGAATGATTGTTTTTGTTTTTGGAAGTGGAGCCTATAAAATCTTTGCTTTCAAAATTAATAGATTTTAAAGCATAAGTTGAAGCAACAACATGAAAAGTAGAAACGGTTCTCTTTTTACGAGTGCCTTTGTTTTTGGTACAGAAGAAAATTTTGAAAATGAGTCATTTCTATCCATATTTTTCTTCTTAATTTCCGTACTAGACACTATCTCCTTACCATGCTTCTTCTCTTTAACTACTCTACATGTGGATAGAGTAGAAAAAGAATTAGTATAGACTTTTTTGCTTTTGAAGCAACTAAAGACTCTTTTTCTCCCTTGACGCTTTTTAAAGAAAATGTTTCTTTTGACATATTTGTAAAATAATGGGAGAAGTTTTCTTAAATTTGGTCTCGTCCTCGATTAGTGAGTTTTCTTTTAAAATTAAATCAGGACAAGATTTTGAAAAAACTGAGGAATTTTTTAAATTTGAAATCTCCAATAAAAGCACATTCTTTTCTACTTTTCTTTCTTTCTGATTCTGAGGAATTTAAATCAGCTATTTTCTTAATAATAGCATGAATATAACAGAAAACAGAATTTTTAGAATGATCAGCATTTTCTTCCTCGACTTTAGGGATGTTTTCTATAGGATATAATGAATTATAGTCATTAGACAAATTTATTTCCCGTGTCTTGTAACTATTATTCAAATCAGTCCCATTAAAGAAGTTAATGATAAACCCATGTACTTGATATAATACAATTGTTTTACGTTTACCTTTTTCAAGTTACAGGGATTATTAAAACATAAGCCTTCAATAGGATTATAAAATTATATATCATGTGGCTGATTTAGAAAAATTGTCTGATCCGTTTGTCCCCTTTTTGTCAAAAGATCATCTAAAGTCTAAATCCTAGAGTAAAGCTTCTTACGCCATCATAGATTTCCTTATAATTATTTCTAAAAATGTCTAAATCTCTTTGACTATCGCTAAGAGTTTTACTAAGGTCGTTAATTTTAGTCTCAGAAGTAGTTATCCTAGATTCAAGACTAGCTATAGTTTCTTTAGCATTAGATAAGAGAATTTCTAAGTAAACTTTCTTATCTAATTGCATTTGAAGATTATTTTGCTAACTGCTAGTATCTCCTCTAACTCGTTTGTACTTTTCTGCTCTCTTTCATGTTAGCATATTTAGTTTGTAGATTCTAACATGATTAATAATGTAGAATCAGGTGTAGCTACATCTTGAGACGAAGTTGATACTTTGTCGTCGTCAGACCTCTTCGTTGAGCTTGCGTCTGAGGCATCTTCAAGAAATGTCATGAGAGTTAAGTTGTCCGTTTCAGAATTAGTGGTGTCTTCTAGCCAGTGCTCTTGTTCAGCCATTAGAGCTGCCCCAGCTTTTTTTTGTTTAGTTAATTGAAATTTCTTGGAGTAGTAGTTGGCGTCTATCTTCTTCTTCGGAAGACTGCATTCTCTGGAGAAGTGCCCTATTTTACCACTTGTGGCATTTTTGTGGCTCTTAGCATTCTTGGATTCTGAAGACTCGGCTGACATATCCTTATGTTTAGTACTTGAGGTCCGTCGATTAGCTGAGGAGGATGACTTCTTTTTGTAGAACTTTTTGCTCATCATTTTTGTAATAAGAGCCAATTGCTTCTTGAACTCTTTCATGTAAGGCCCAGTATCCGATTCTGTCTCGTCTTCTTCTTCTGAAAAACTCGGCAATTCGATACTCTTGTCTTTGCGAGATCGACTAGTTTTTCTTTCCGAAGAGTCAATCTATTTGCCTTTCTGTTCCTTCTGAATCTCGTTGATATCTTCTCGTGTTGAGCGAGATTGTCAAAAACGGCGTGGATATCCATTTCGTCCAAATCCTTGTTCTGACGGATTTGCATGGATATTTTCTCCACTCCGGAAAAAGAGCGGATAGAAATCGGATATTTACCTCCATATTGGCCTGAATATTTCTATTTTCCTCGTCTCGTTTAGAACAGTCACAATTGATACTTCAAAATTTTGCTAAAGGATTTTTGAATTTATGATCTTAATCGAAAATTTTGAGTACCGAGAATGATTATGCGAAGCGAAATATTTTTCGTATGTTTTGAAAATGACGATTTTGATTCTTTGATTAAAAAGAATTCAAATCATTGTAAAAATGAGTGCGTTTGAAAGTTCAGTAAATGTAAAAGTTTTTTGAGCAGTAAGATTAATTATTTGAAAAATTTCGATCCTTATAATTGAAAATGATATTCGTAAGTAAAAGTTTTTCGAAATATGTTTATCGAAAATCATTTTTTGACTGATAAAGATTTTTCAAAAGTACCCTGTCGAAAAATGGTTTATCGAAAAAAGAAATTGTCGATTAAAAACAATTCTATCGAAATATTTGCTACCGAAAAATTATTACGATCGAAAATCTATTGCCTTAAAAAAATTTAGATAAGTTTAACTCGGTTGACTAAACTTATTCGAGTGTGAAATATTCGATTTGTTGTCGCTAATTTTTAACTCGAGAATTAAGACGATCGAAAAACTTGAGATTGAAAAACTTTTAGTCAAAAAATAGGTTTTTCGTGTCAAAAGTAAAAATGGATATAGCGAAAATAGTATGAGTCGAAAAATTTTTACGCTTAGTTACACTCGAAAAAGATTTTTGTGTGAGAATCGAAAAACTATTTATCTAACAAAGTTTTTCGAGTCCATTTATGAGTGAAACTCGCGAAGATATTGAAATTGTCGAAAAACTTTTGCGTCAGTGAACTATCCGGAAAATATTTTGAGCCAAATTTTCGATCGAAACACAACACGAGTTCAATGGAAAAGTAAATCACATATTCAACTGATAAACTCCAATTAAACACTGAGATTCTGGGTAATCACTTGAATATGTGTACTGAACAAGAACAAACACAAGATTAAACACGTCTTACAACAAAATATATCAATTTTGATGAAAATCAACTCGTATTCAAAACACAATCGAAAACAGTAAAACCGACACCAAAAATCAAATAAATCTGATGTTCTAAGCGATTGAAATTAGTACGCGATTCATTCCTAACATACTTTTGCATCATAATATCAACAAAATTCGCAGAGTTCACCACATAGATCAAATTTGCATTTTGCGCGCGTTTTCGATTGAAAAAAATATAGAAAACAAATTTGATCTAAAATAGCGAAAATCAATCCAAAACAATCACGATGTGCTTTGATACCAATCGTTAGGTCCTAAAGTATCAACTACACATAAATTTATGCATGAATTCTAGATATTTGAGATAGATCTATGATTGTTACCTTCGGTCGAATATCTTCGATGAAGAACACGAGAGAGAAAAGCTTAGTGTGAGAAAGTGTTTTGAGTGTTTCTCTCTGTAGAATGTGATTGCAAGCCCTTGTGATTTCTTCAATTCTTGTGTACTGATTTCAATAGTGTACATGGTATTTATACCTATATTCATGGTATAATTACAACTAAGCCCACTGTCAAAAATACAATTTACGCCCCTAATTACAAGGATAACTTATAAATGAGCACAATCTATAAGTCTTCTTCAGACTTGTATTTGCAATATAGTACGAACTCTCAATTAAACTCATATACTGTGTCGAATCGCCCTCTCCACCGCCAACCTCTTTCTCGAACTTCTCATTCACAAACAATTGTGGCATAATCGAATTACAATCTTCTATTTTAAACTTTGAAGGCTAAAAATCATAAAAAGCCCCGTGATTTTGAAATTCATCACCAAAAACCTTATGGTTTTAAAATAACATAAAACCCTTTCGTTGTTTAGTTAACTTGTCACTCTCTCCCCAATTTCCACCAGCATAAATTGCGCGTTCGAAGCACTTGTCGGCAGGTTATGCTTATTGGGGGTACGGTGGTATGTTTTCTAAACCATAAGTGAGTGTCATGACGTTTACAAACCATACGTGATTTTCAGTTAACCACAGGGGGCTATAGAGGAGTTTACCCAACTTTGAAAGAATATCTTGGGTATCCTGCTTTTGCGAAATAAAACATCGTCTTCACTTTGATAAGTTTCAATCCCTAAAAAATTGCATAATAGACCAAATTATTCTATCTCATATTTTTCAACATGTCAGTCTTGAATTCATGCATCAACTTCTCATCATTTTTGATAAAATTAAATCATCAAGTCAAAGTCATTCGGACCGGCCACATAGAATTCACTGGATCGATAGTGGTCAATTTATGGCATTCAATCTTATATTGCAAGAAATCTAATATATGGGCTTTCGCTTACTAGTCAAGTGGAGTTGCGGTTATGCCATTGACTGATAAGAGGGGATATTCAAAATCGAGATAGCTGGGTGAGAGCTTTCGGTATACGAAGTGTTAAGGTTTCAATAAAAACTTCGTATCAGCATTTTCTCAGTCAAGAAAATAAAATTTCATAACTATGTCAATAAGAGATTGTTTCATCCATTTGGATTAAGATGCACGTGTGATTGAAGAGAAACAAGAAACATGAAGTTTACCTTGTTTTTGACTTACTTGGACACCTCTTGAACCATTTGTCAGAAAAGTATGCATCAATATTCTTATACAATGCACGTGGTGTTTGCTTCGATCATACTAGACTTTCTTTAATTTGTATACAATGCACGTGGTGTTTGCTTCGATCATACTAGACTTTCTTTAATTTGTATACTTTCGGGTCTTCACATTCTCAACCAAATCCTGGTGGTTGCTCTACATATCCTTCTTCTTTCAAACTGGAATACAAGAAGGCGAGTTCACATCAAGTTGGTATAATTTCCAACATTTTTTTGTGGATATTGCTTAGCTGAGTCGTGTCCTCAAGAATTAGGTCCAATCCGTTTTAAATCTGTAATTTTCTTCCTTTTTGAACCAAATTTTGTTGATCGGGGTCACACTCGTATCAATTATATATCTTATTTGAAATAAAAACTTACTTAAGAAGGATTTAGGGTCTCAATTTCGAGGTTCGCTTCATGTCCCGACTTCTTCAGCTGCGGACATGAGTATATTCTCAAATGGTACTTTGAAGTTTGAACGTAAATTTCCAAAAACTTAACGAAAAAAAATTGATTAGTGGGTAAATTACAAGACTAACCTCGTGCAAGCTGCATGGAATAGAATTTCGAGTTTACTCAAAATTTAGTGTAAAAAGTCAATTCCCAATTCGATGAAAGCTCTTGCTCTGCCAATCAGCGCAGTCCAACTTTCGGACAAAAGAGATTGTCGGGGATCGAAAATTGCTCTTGCGGCCGCCATCAGAACCCCAAATATCTTCGACCAACCTGCAAAATAACTTCAACCAACCTGCCTCCGGAATTGCTAACTATTCTCGGAATTTCCAATCGTGTCGAACTTGTTCTTGATCTCAAAAGGGCTGCAATTTTCTGAGGAGATAAACTATCCGGGGACATCTTTTGATCGCCGCTTATCAAGACGGGTGACGGAAAACCAGGTGAAAAGCTGTTGATTGTAGAGTTCAAATTCAAGAGCTTAACGGTTTATTTCACGTCATGGCCGTGATATGGGGAATGACACTTTGGACGTCAAGAATTATATGGATGGCATTGACTCATTGGGTAATCTCCTGCTTAACTGTTGCTGACGAAATTGCAGGTTCGTTGAGGTCAGGAGATATTGGTCCTTTCCATGTTGGTTGATTTTGATCTCCTCAATTTATAGGTTTTTTTTTCCTTCTACTTGAAAGCTTTGGAAACTTCGCCCAGTGCCTTGTGTAGTGATTGCATTATGTGAATGAACTTTTTACATGTACAAATACGATTGCTAAGCCAAATAACCTGATGTCGATTGTGGTTTTGATGCCATTTCATCAATGCATGTAATTAAATGCTTACAAGTAAGTGGCTAAGGAATTAGCTTATTATTTAAGGGGGAGTTTTTATGTGAAAATCTGTGGTGGTGTGCCAATTGCTGCCAAAATCTTGGGAGCGAGCTTCTTGTATATATGAACGATAATGGCTACGAATAAACAGCATAGTGGGAATGTGATCATATCTAAGCCCTGCTTCGGCAGGGCATATCAATGGTATCCATTGATCTTCGGAATAGCTCAAGGTTTCATACATTCTTCGACGATATTGGGCTCAGTACTATCGGAATTTTATTTCCTAGAAATTAAAGAAGCCTTCAACGGGAGAGGCTTACAACTACAAAATCCAGTTTTTATTAATTAGTCGTTTATATTTTAATTTAAATTAGATTTGGTTAATTGGAGATTTATTAGGTTTAAAGATTTGTTTCAGCCCCTAAATATAGGTATTAAGTTCCACAGAAAGGGGTTCGTCGGATTTGAGGAAAGGTGAGGGCTGGAGTTTCAACTCTCGGTTTGAAGGAAAGCTATTAGTTTGTTTGTCTTGGTTCATTCTTGATTAATAAAAACTGTTTGATTTTGATTCATAATCGGCGCCTTCACAAACATGTGGTCGTTGCTTCTCCTGGTGGAAAAACTGTAGCTGGAGTACACAAACAGGAAAAGGGCAGTTACTTCTCCCGATGAATGCAGTCGTTGCTGCTGCTACTAAAAGAAACCGAAAACTTTCTCCGGGTTATTAAACTGGATTACTTAGAACGGAAGAACTTTCATTTAACCATTTCTTTCGTTGGGTAAAAATGGAGCCGCTCGGTTTAAATAATAGCAGGCTACCATAGGAAAAAATCATGTGATGATTAATGAAGCAAATACTACTACCCTCACACTACACAGAAATCTGATTTATGGTTCTATCATAGGAATGCAAATACTGCTAGAGTTCACAGTTGTTCGATCTACAGCGGTGCTCCTTCTCTTTTTACCATTTGTTAGCCTCTCCATTAAACGAACTCCAAGGCGAAATCCTCAACTTAGTAAGGAGAATCTTGCAAAGAATATGTTTCGAATAGCTTCATACGTTGCCTCGGGGTACTCAGCAATCTAGCCTTGGCCTTGGAAGATTCCGTGGTGGCCATGTACTGAGTAGGAAGAGCAGGAGAATCATGCATAAAGGCACGTTCTTCGATCGATTCGTTCTTCGCATGTGAAAAGGATCTCCTCCTTTGTAGAAGAAATGGAGGGCCCAAGTCCTCCTCTTGTTCTTGTCTTCGACCAGTAGCTCTAAGCCGCCTCAGTTGTGCTAGCCCGCTCGTATCCACTGATATAGTATTCGTGCGAGAGAAACGGTTCAAACGTGTTGATCGTTTTGAGCTATGGTGATCGATTCTGTGATCCTGAGAAATCGAGACAAGGTCACATAAGATACAGGATAAATCTAGTGATAAAGGAATCAAACTTTTACTGAGAAAAAATTAGGTATTAGCAGCAAAACTCATGGTGAGTTAGGTCAAAGATTCGTTTTTATCGGTAGAAAACATCAATTTTTCTTTGTCGTAAAACATAAGTAAAAGTATCAGTGTTTGGATTTGATTTTATCTACCTTTGGTTCCTCATGTTCAAACTCCTGATGTGCAATGATAACATGCCTCTTCTGATCAACGTTGAAAAGTGCAAGTTTCTCTGCCTTAGCATACAAAGGTAACGAGGCTAATGCCCTAATGGCTCCGCGCCTCACTAGTTCTCCTCGGACCATAGCTTGAAATCTTACTATCCCTTTCAGGGCACTGAGTGCTTTCTTTGCCTGTGTTGTCATGTTTAGGTTATCTGGGCAAAATCAAGAACGGGTCTGGAAAAGAAGAACCATAAATGACACTGTAAACTCACGAGATATCCTCTGTAAAAAGATTGGATTTTTATGGCCGCTGAGCGACGGGTTGAACTTTTGCTGACTTGGAACAGTGGATGTGCCAGCCGGACCACCGCTGCCGCAGCATTTGCCGCCGCCACTGCCGCCTCGACCGCGGCAGTAGATGCGACCGCGACCTTCATTGCACGTTTTCTCTGTTCTTCGTTTAGTATTGTTGTCTGTGGCAGCGTTTCGAGTGCTTGGAGATGATTGTGCCTTTTCGGCCTCAGATTCCCGAGCAACCATCTCCATTTCTTTGACGATTTCTGCTTATGTCATGCGTGAAAATTGATTTTTATAATTTCTGTAACGAGTTGAAAAAGGAACACGGATGTTGGTTTCACTTTACCTCCTGAGATCTTGGTTTCGAATCCGAACAATCTCTAGTGAAGAGCCTTCTAATGTAGGAAAACATGGACCGACCTTTTTGCTTTCCCATGTGCAAATGGATATCAAATCTCAGCAGTCGATCAAGTACTTGGATTCGATGCTGCACATAAATACGTTCTTGTCAATTATTATCAATGATTTATATATCCGAGAAAAAAGATGAACATAATAAATGATCATTCATACAAACAAAAAAATATCTTTTGAATGAGTTGAATTGTGCAAAATGACTGAAACACACAGAAAATGCTATATCACATACGTACATGCATATAAATGCTAAAGAATGAGATTGATTTTTTCTTGAGGTTTCGAAAGCATGTCATGTGCTGACGGAAAGTGAGAGAGAAAGAAAGCAACATTGGACAGTAGTTGTTGCGTATGCACACACACACACATCATAAGCTGCAGGACTTGTGGCCAAATGCTATAATTAACAATTGCATGGGCCTATCTATATACCTTTTGCTTTGTTCTCCAATTATCATTTTCGCACGTCTTTACTATTTTAGCGTCCGTTCATAAAAATCTCTTAGTTTGGACCATATATAGAAACAATGAGGGAGCTGAATATAACATAGGATTATATCGACCTTAACGATACGGCATTGGATTTAGGCAGATTTCTGCACAAATTTCTCTTGAGATATCACCTCATTTCTCAGGTTTTTCCCGTAACCGCAAAAAGATGCTCTATATGTCGCATTAAACAAGCTGTGATGGTCCTGAAATAATTGATTATGATACTTTATTGCGACGATGAATCACTTCACCAAAACTGCACAAGAGCACGCCAAACTCTACTAATGTGCTTTGTTTTTTTAACCAGTGAAGACTCAAAATGATAAGACAATGGTAAAACTTTTGGGCTTCTAACCTTTAACTCTTATCATACTAGGTTGTTTCTATTTCTGGGATCAAAGTAAGATCTGAACCCACTCTATGAAATGAATTCATAAATTAATATATGCAAAAGCTTTCCCCTGCTGTCCAAAAATTTCTTGCGAGTTCTTATCACTACTCAAGGTAAATTAAAGTGACACAAAATATGATTTTTCTTTTGCTGTGTAATGGTAGGACCTCGAAATAGAGCATGCTTTGTTGTCCATCATTTGGCTCTTAGCAAATTATCCTTAACACTGAGTAAGTAACCTTGCTGAGGATTGGTAACTTCTGGTTATATTACAGCTTTTTAATCCCACTATATTTTTTTACAATATCTCAACCTATTGCTCACAAGACCACTCTCACGTACAACTTTAATAGGCTGTAGATCTTTCCTACCTCATTCGATGGAGATGCAAGTAAGATTCATTTAACCGATGATCATTCGAGTTTATTCTAAGAAATTGTCCATTAATACGTTGGAAGAGGATGGTCATCCTTTTCCAACATAATTATAATTTTAGATTATTATATGTACGACTATCTATATTTGAGTCACTATACTTATTTAGTAATTGTAAAATTAGGTTAACTATTAATCTCATTTATATGAACAAATTTGAGTTTTGATCCCCTTTCCGATAAAATAAGTTCGAAACCTACTTAACTGGTGACTTAGAATTGCCTTCTTTGTCTCTTGACATTCAAGATTTTTAATTACCGATGTCAGATATTTTGATTTTTATTTCTGCCTTTTTTTATTTCAAACTTCATATATTTAGTCTTATCAATGGAGTAGGGATTGGCCCCGAACGAGGCGGAAAATCCCCGATGGGTATGCTATATCACAGTAATTCTGGCGAATTCTTAGTTCAATTGATGCATTTATTCGAAATTCTGCATATTAAAACTCAGTCATATGCGCAAGGGAGCCGCACATGTGCAAGGTCCCCTGGACATGCACATGGGTCCTCTGTCCATATGCATCGGGTCTCTTGCACGTATGTGCATTGTTTTTATACTAATGTTATGTTTTCTTATGTGAAGTGGTAACTCGTGGGTCACATGGATTATTAATCAGAGCTTTCTATATTACACAAATCAATACAGTCAAATTCACAAGCAAATGAAGTCCAATTCCACAATCCATTGTTCTTTTTTCACAGTCAAGAGACTTAATTACATAAAAAGTTATAAAATGCAGCCACAGTATTATGGCAAAATTACAGACAACAAGGAACGGATGCTGATGTGGAGAATGATTCGCGGTTACTGGCCGGCAAGTGCAAAGTTCAATGTATTATTACATATGTGTGTTTATAAATCATTTAAGTATGGTGTTTTTGTAGAAGGGTAATTGCAAAATTTTTAGGTGGGAAAGTGATGTTGGTGAAGAAGGAATGTGTGTGGAAAGTATTGCAGAAAGAGTGGAACTTTTGCAATAAGAAAATGCAAAAATGGTGGAGAAGATTCATGCATTGAAATTCAAGAAACATAGCTTGGAAGAAAATGTTGTTAATTTGAAGATTAAGGTGGCTAACCAAGAAAATGCACAAAAATCTCTAGTCTTTATTGTAGTAGCATCTTGGATTTTCTTTGGAGTCTTTATTTATATGATGAGTGAGCGAATAAGTAAATCATCGTCAATTAAGTGAGTGAAGTAAAGAGTGAGTAATTTATAGTCAATTAGGTAAGATAGTAAAGTATTGATGATGTTTAGATGTTTGAGTAATATGGAGTCTATCAATCTATTCCATCTACATACTTGATTCCAGTTAAATCTTCATGTCTTCATGTATTATTAGGTCTTCATATCTTCACACACACAGACACACACAAACACATATATATATATATATATATATATATATTATTAAGTTTTATGTGGTTTCGTATAAGTAGCATAGTACGTGTGTGAAAATAGTTACAACAATCAAGTAACTCCCATGAGTACCCTGTCTCTCTCTATATATATATTATATATATGCATTTAAACTAAATTTTCTTCTTAGTCATCGAGAGAACGCATATTTCTTGAGAGAATTACAAAATTAAATAACTTTTTATGACAATTACAAAACTAATCATCATTTTCTAACCCATGCTTATTAGTTTCTTTCCACATATATGAATGAAGCCACTTTGTGTCTTATTATGCTAACATGTATGTAAGTACATAAATATTTACTTTTGGTTAAGTATGTTATATGAGAGTAGTACAAACTACGTACTTGGTTTAAGATTTAGGGTTTAAGATATATGGTTTATGATATATGATTTAGGATTTATGGTATAGGGTTTAGGGTATACGGTTTAAGTTTTAGGGTATAAGGTCTACGATTTTGGATTAGGGTATATGGTTTAAGGTTTGTGATATAGAATTTAGATTTTATGGTTAGAAGTTTGTGCTTTAGTATTAGAATTAAGGCATGGGGAAATTTCGTTATACGTGCACGGGTCCCATGCACATATATGTACGAGTCCCCTGCGCATGTGTGCACGGTTTCCTGCACATATGTGCACTAGTCCATCATGAGGATTCGTGTCGTGCATGGAACTCATGTACATGTGCAAGTGACCCGTGCACACATAGCAGGGGATCCGCTCATATACAAGGGACTCATGCATTGGATTTTTTTATTGGCCGCTCTATTTACACAAAATTTACGAAAAGGGACTCAAGTGCAAAATTTGACAGTGGATTAAAAATTATTAAGAAACAAAAAATGTACACATACACCTATCTTTTTGGGACAATGCATTAAGAAACGAAGAAATTACACATGTGCACTGGGTTTCTTATTTGCTTCGACATCCTATGCCATAAACAATAAACTGCTTTCGAACTCTCGATCTTTATTAGACAACTACGTCCTCAATAAAATTTGACAATTAAATTTACGTAAGCCTATTAGAATCGGGTGCCCTGCGCATATTTTCACAGATCCCCTGAATATTCCTTCTCAACTCACGGGTCCCATGAGCATATGTGCACAGGTCCCCTGAGCATATGCACATCCTTGTCACCTACTCTCCACAACGCTCAGGGAAGCCGTGCACATGGTTCCTTGCGCATACGTGCATTGGTCCCTCGCTAATACGGGAGCATCCCTGCCACCTCATCTCTACAATGCGCAGGGGACCCGTGCATATGGAAGAAGGGGACCCGTGCACACTCCCATTACCTTTTCTTCACAAAGCGTAGGGACTCGCACGAATCCATGCCATCCTCTACAGCCTACACAACATGCATAAGGGGACGGCCATAAACCGACCTTTTTGGGCATCCCTTGCTCGCCATGGAGATTTCAAATTTTGTTGGGCTCTTAAAAACCGAAATGACAAAGAGAAAACCAAATTGCTTGCTCTGCGAAACCCGAATTTCTTGCTCTGAGAAACCCAATTTGCTTGCTTTGAGAAGTCCAAATTGCTTGTTTGAGAGAGAGCCCAATTGAGAAAATTGTAGCGAAGGTTCTTGAGAGAAACCTGAACTATGGAAAGCAAATCTGTGAAAATCAAAAATTAGGGCTCAAAGCGGAAAATGGCGATGGGACAATGAGATGAACAATAATTATAGATGTTAGGTAAAAATCAAGCATTAGACATCATTTAATAAGGGAAATATTGTCTTTTGTGTTATATAAGTAAGGGTATATATATGTATTCTTGGGAGGAACCTATTTTTTAAAAGACCACTTTGAGTAGTCCATTTACCCAATTGATCCCCCTTCCCCGTTAGCATTATAATATTTAAATAATATTTGTTATATCCAATTTATATAAATAATATTAAATATAATTTATATTATTAATATAATCTATAGCTAATATTTATTATGCTAAATTTATATTTTTATAGCATAAACAACTGTCAACATAATTTAGCGAAATTCCATGTGATACCCCTGTATTTTAAACTTTTCTAGATGGTGACCAAACATTTTTTTCGATTCCGCTTGGTACTCCTAAGGTATGAGAAAATTAATCATGTGACCCTAAAAGACTAAAAATGGGATTTTTATTTGTAAGTTCCGTCAGTTGCTAACAGAATGCGAGAAATGACCGAAATAGCCTCATTTCGTTAGCGAGCTCGTTCTTGTATGCAGTTTATCTTAACGATTACGATTGCTTCCACTTCTTCAAACCTTCGAGAACCTTTGTCTCCTATAACAACTAATGTTATCCCGCGTTCGAGGACAACTTTGTCATCAATTCGCTCCCCGCTTTTGCCAAGCACAATGCAGAGGAACCAAATTGTGGTACTGCTCTATGTTTTTCTGAATCACAAGCATTTTTTTTTATCGATTTGTGTCCATTGTCGAAAGCTTCTCCTTCATTTCGCTTCTTACTGCACCAACGAATTCTTCAGTGGGATGGATATTAGATTCCTCTAAAAACTTCCCGTTACTCATTGAGTTTCTTGACCACAGTCCGTGTATTGAAAACTAATTGATTATTGCAGTTCTTGAATTTCACAGACCGGAAACTTAAGGCTGCTAAAGCTGCATACCAGTATCAATTGTGGTATTTCATTCTTTGATATTGCAGAGGTGTATGGTTCAAGGGTGGGGAAATGGTTTGTGATTCAAATGTTTGAATTAATCCCCTCTCGAATAGACAATGTGGGACCCTGAAGTCGCATGTTGCTAATTCTTGCAGATGTCGTTTGGTGCTATCAGCGTCGAGCCCTGCTGGGGAGGTACTGAACATGTTATCTTGGGACCTGTGGGAATCCCCGGCGGGGCGGGGACAGGGACAATTTCATCCTCCTTTATATGATCTCGTCCCGCCCTTGACATCCCTACATATGTTCCATGAAATATACGCAAAATATATATTGTTTTGGTTCAATTAATTTTCTTGAATTACAAATAAATTATGTAAACTTAAAAATATGATGCATTCTATGAAAGTTTAAAAATATGATTGTTAGGATTGGGTCGGTACTATGTAGGGGGGAGGGGGGTTGAATGAATACTACTAAATTTTTTATAAGTACGTCAATTCTAACACCTAGTTGATCACTAGTGACGCGGAAGATATCACTGCCAAGTACCGAAATGAGATAGTGTGAGTTTGAATTTGTTTGTGTTTGACACCGAAATTGTTTATGGAAGTTCGGAGTGTTAGTGAACTCATACGTCTCCCTTTCTTCCCTCGGGAAGGCACCCTTTAGAATTATGGTTTACTTACACGTACAACCTACAACTTCTAAAACTTACAACAACTTTTTAATGTCCGTTGTTTACAAAGTATTTCACTCAAGTACTTGAACACTCGAGAAGTAAGAACTTTTACAACAATATTTCATACAAACTCTCTCTTCGTAGTTCTTACGATTTGTATCTTGTGACTTGAGACCCTTCGGCTATTTATACTTCGCGCTCCAGAAGTAGCCGTTGTGATTTGAATGCCCGAGTCCGCTCTTGTAGCATTAACTTCTTTTTCTCTTTCGGGTACTGCCGCTCTCAAAGTTGACTCTGCGTCTGGGTACCATTTCTGCTACTTTGGGTAAGCCTTCTGCTCAGCTTCAGTACTCATCGCAACTTTGCATTCAATGCTCCACTTTGCCTTCTGCACCTTGTCCTTGATCAGCAGATGCCTCGTCATCACTTCGGTACTAGCTTGCCTCCAGTACTCGACTGCGTCGCGGCTTCAGCTAGTATCCGGTACTCAATTGTGATTTCGGTACCCGTGGATTCAGGTTCTTGTTCAATCACCAAAACTTCAACATCTATCAATTTCCCCCGTTTTGGTGATTGGCAAAACCTCTATCAAGGCCACCCGAGAGCTCTCATTCCGGTTCTCAGCCTCTCTTCTCTTTCTCCTTGGCAATCTTTGCAAGCTCCTTTTGCATGATCGCCTTTGCGTAGAAGACTCTCTTGATATCATGAAGTCGAACGACTTCACTCAATTGATCCTCAGTGAGAGAAGCTGCAATATCCGTAAGCCCATGCGGATGGTAGATGCGCTCAAGCAGTCCTACTTGGGCTTCTAATCTTCCTTGTAGACAAAGGGGCAGGAGCTCTTGATCCGGTATTACCAGGGGATGACTTTGTTTCCTTCTTCACTGTTGTCTGTGAACCTCGCACCTTGGTAGAGTGGAGTTGCAAGAGAAGCACTGGTCCGTGACCTCGTCAGTACCGGAAAAAGATTGGGTACGGTTGACGTAGACACGGGAACCGGAACCAGCACTTGCTCTGATGTGTGCTCTCCGGTACCATCCTTGGAGCTTCCACCATCACGTTTGCCTTTCCCTTCCCCCTTTTTGGTAATCACCGTGCCAGTTTCGCCCTGAGCAGCCAGACGCTCAACGACGACAACGAGCTGTGCGGAGAGGACTTTGATCTCGTCCATAACACTCTCGTGGACTTTGGTGATACCAACCCACAATTCAGCTTGGCTAGCAGTGATCGTATCGAACTTCTGCATCAATTCCTTGGTGGACTTGGCGGATTTGCGGAACTTGTGCTAAATCTTGTTAAGCTCCCGATCGGTGCGCCTTACATTGATAGTCCCTCGCGAGCCGTGCTCACGAATGCCTGGGTGCGGGCGAGACGTTGAGGGAGCTGAGGCGAGAGGTTGTTGAGTTGTTGTCAAACTCCGCTCTACATGTTGAGCTTTCGGTGGCGGAGTGACCTCATCATGCTGGGGTGGAACCGAATTACCGGCCACTTGTGCTCCATGGAGTTCTTCGTGCGTAGTTGGCATCTCTGGAGCAGGGTCAACATCTTCTTCTTGATAAGTGAGAAGGAGTTGAAGCGCTGATGTCGATAGAGGCAGTGATGACGAGGGGGCAGGAGCTTCTACATCAGCCTGTGGTGGACTTTGCTGTTGGAAGCCTCCTGAGCCTGAGGTGGAGATGCGTTCTCCCTGGCCTCGTGCAGAACCGGAGCAGGCTGTTCTGCTTCAATGGCCAAGCCGGGGAAAACCGATGTGGTTTCTCTTGGGGACTTTGGAACCGGAGTTTGGACCCTCTGAGTATGTGAGGGCAGATAATCTTGAGGACTCACATATGGCATCTGAGAGTCCCTACTTTGTCGGTTCCGCAGGTGCTGAGGGTCACAGAGCCGATCGGTCCCCGCATACGCAGCTCTGCACGCACGGCCCCCACACGTGACTGTAGCCCCACAACTTCCGCCCAGAGCTTCTTCAATATCTTCGTCTCGCGACGAGACTCCTTGTGATTTTGATCAAATGTTGCTTCCCGTTGTTGAAGAAGTTGCGTGAGCTCGTGCAGTCGGGTGTGCACCTCAAGCAGTTCTTTGCCTTGGATTAGAGTCATAGGCGACTCTATCCCAAGTCGCTCCAGCAGCCGGTGCTCCATTGCCATAGCGCTGCCAGCAGTGCGCTTAGAGATGTTGGCCAGAGTCATTCCTACGTACACTTCACCATTCTTCAAATTCTTGAAGTGCCAGTTTGAGAGCTTCTTGGATGTGGTCTTCAATGGCGCTCAGAACTGTGGTGGTGTATGATGAGTGGCGAGGACTGAAGCGAGGGATTTTTCCCTTCCCACTTTCGGTTTCGTGACTTGTGCTCTCCTCGGTTTTATGTGCAGGGATGCGCTCAATATCTTCCGCGAGGTTGCGTATGATCTCAGTGAGAACCGGAGAGGTTGGGCGATGATCGGCAGCGACTGGGTCACCACCACCTTTATGGACTTCTTTCTTGGTGGCTGTGGTGGTGGTGAAGATGACACGTCTGCTGCAACCCGAGCCGGTACTGACTGCAATAGCACCGGTTCAGGTACTGGCTGTGGGATGACAGCCAGCAACTTATCCTTAGGTACCACAGCCTTCTTTTTCTTGGGTTGCGGTGCTGGTGCTTTTGAATTGGACATTGCGGGAGCTGCTCTCTTTGTCCGTTTGGCAGAAGAAGGAAGGGTCACCTCCGATACTGAGTGAAGGTCGATCACTCGTTCGTCGGAGAGGTAATTCCTTCGGGCGGTGTTCTCAAATATTTCCCTCGTTATCTTCTGCTTCAAGATGTGGGTGATCTGGGGTCCAAAGTTCTTGATGAGGCGCGACTTAGCCCGAACGGTGGCTTGGAAGACTTTGAAGATGATGGTGCCCCAGTCCACGTCTGTATGGGTGATAATGGCCACCATTGCATCAAGTTTCTCACCTGTGAGCATGTCGAATGCTCCAGCCTTTCCAAGTAGCCCTTTCGCCACTATGTTGTGGAGAAGACAATACACGGGCTTCAGTACCGCCTTCCTGTTGGAGTCTTTGAAAATAGCTATGTCCAAAGACATCTCTGATTTCAGATCTTCGCGCATATCTTCAATCGCCTCGCAAAGATTTGTCGGTCCCGCCGTTGGTAAGTCAAACTCTTTGACGAACCATGCCTTTGTTACCTCAACATCGTGATTCTGAACGCGGCTGAAGATCGTCGTTTCGAAGAGGAAGACAGCATTGTTGATGAAGTCAGGAATGTGATCTGTGAAGATTTCACGTTCGTGGTCCAGAAATGTTGCTAGGCCAGTATCCATGATGCATGACGCCATCTGGTGAATCTCGCCATCGTTGGCGCCCATGAGTTCCGGGACGTCGACCTTGACGGCCATCCTCATGAACTCCATGGGGTTGTAAGTTGATGATGAAAGTAGTGCATAAGCTGTAGATTGAGAAGCCATTGTAGATGTTTTTCTGGAAATTATTTGAAGATTTAAAGGTTTAGGATTCGAGATTGTGAGAGCTTTTGGAGCTTGAAGATGTTACGATTTTGATTGAGAAATGTAAATGGTAAGTGTGACGTTTCATGTGTATAAGTAGAGACAAATGAGCGGGATAAAGTGATGCGACATTGAGATCATGATTCATTTATCGCATAACCTTTGAGTTGATGCTGATCCATAGTATCTGTGAGAAGCAACTTCCAGCGGCTAAGTATTATGCTTCTGCCGTTGAAGTGGCAATGGAGGTCTGTTTCTTTGTGAACTAAGAGATAAGCCTGTCTCGAAGGAATTGACACGTGCCACTGGTACTTTTCCTATCCAACTTACAACTGGCATAGTCGACATCTGTGTACACATACAGTGAAAAAGAGGAGTCCTTGTGGTACGACAGTCATACGTTAGTAGTGTCTTTGAGATACTTTAAGATTCTTTTGGCAACGATATAGTGACTCTGTCTTGGATCCGATTGAAACCGGGCACAGAGGTATACGATGTACATGATGTCAGGTTTGCTTGCCGTAAGATACAACAGGGACTCAATTAATCCCCGATACTTGGTTGTTTTCACTTTGGTACCAGATTCATCCTTGTCGAGTTTGATTGACGAACTCATAGGCGTTAGTTGCGGGCGAACAGTCTTCAAGTCCAAATTTCATAAGGAGACCCAAGGTGTACTTTTCTTGACTTATAAAGATTCCTTGACTCATTTGCTTAACTTGAAGTCTCAAAAAGAAATTTAGTTCCCCCAGCATGCTCATTTCAAACTTATCTTGCAGGAGCTTTGACACCCTTTTGCAGAGTTTTGGATCCGGTGAACTGAATATTATGTCATCCACATAGATTTTCACTAGTATGAAGTGCTCCCCTTTCGTGAATTGGAAAAGGGTATTGTTGACAACTCCTATCGTGAAACCATGATCAATGAAAAAGCCTATCAGGGTCTCGTACCAAGCTATGAACGCTTGTTTTAGACCATGGAGTTCTTGAGATTGTACACATGATCCGATTTTTCATGATCTTCAAAGCCTTGTGGTTGAGAGATGTAGACTTCTTCAGATAATATTCCGTTCAGAAATGCGCTCTTGACATCCATCTGATAAACCTTAAAATCCTTGTAGGTTGCGTATGCTAGAAATATCCTTATCGCTTATGATCTAGCTACCGGTACGAAGGTTCCATCATAGTCGATGCCTTGAGCAACCAAACTTGCCTTATTTCTCATAACTAGGCCATCCTCATTGACCTTATTTTAGAAAACCCACTTTGTACCGATTACTGTTTGTGTGGGTCGAGAGACTAGGGTCCAGACTTCGTTTCTTTCAAATTGATTTAGTTCTTCTTGTATAGCAACAACCCAGCTATCGTCCTTTAACGCCTCCTCAATCTTCGTTGGTTGTGATTGAGGTATGAATGCGTAGCTGAAAAGATTTTTGAGTGATTGTCGAGTCTTCATTGGAGCCTTTGGATCACCCATAATTAGATCTGAGGGATGGTTAAGCTTAGTTCTGTTCCATTTAATGTGTTTCCCCTCACTTGGTTCACCTTCTAAATTGGTGAGATGGGTACCAGACTCTTTCGATACTACGTTTAGTTGCTCACTAGTATTTGATACTGGAGAAGTTTCCAATAACTCTTCGTGATTGAGTACCGGATTTGTTCGGTACTCTGTTCATGCGAATTTTCCACAGTATAGTTTAGTATTTCCGATGGTCTTCGTTGTGCTCACTTCTCGTTGGTGACCTTGATCTTCTTCATCACTGGATTCATCTAAGTATGCCTTTTTCAAGAGTTCACTTAGACGATTGATATTTTTCGGAGAGATGTCTTCCTCGGACACAACGTGAGCAGATTCTTCAATAGATAGAGTCTTGTTGTTGAATACTCTGTAGGCCATGCTCACGGCAGAATACCCTACAAACATTCCTTTGTCCACTCTACTTTCAAATGCAGATAAATGACTCCGGTTTAAGTGTATATAGCATCGGCTGCCGAAAGTCTTGAAGTACGTACTGAAGGAACATTTCATGTCCGAATTTTGTATGGAGTCTTTCCTAAGATTTTGCAAATCATCCAGCGATTCTGGGTGTAACATGCGGTGTTGACTGCTTTTGCCCAGAACTTCTCCGAGATATCATCATCTGCTAGCATAGTCCTAGCTGCTTCCTTTAGTGTGTGGTTCCTACGTTCCGCGACTCCGTTTTGCAGTGGTGTCCTTGGAGTATAACTCTTCGAGATAATCGTTAAGTGTAGAATTTAAGAATTCAGTACCACGATCACTTCTTATAGCGTTGACCTTATAGTTTGCTCATTTTGAACTCTTTTTAGTAGCTTTATCAACATAAAAGGGGTTTGATCCTTAGATCTTAGGAACCGTACCCAAGTGTACCGTGAGTAGTCATCTATGACTATAGGAGTATACTTAGCTCCTCCTAAGCTTGGTACCGGTATCGAACCAAACAGGTCTATGTATAATAGATCGAGACAGCGCTTAGAGGTTGTTTTCCTTTTACTTATGAAAGTAGATCTAAATTTCTTGCCAAGTTGACAGGCAGTGCATGTCTTTTCCTTAAGGTAATGCACATTAGGTAATCCATGTACTAAGTCATTTGAGCTTAGTCTGGAAATTGTTTTTAATTTCAGATGGTTCAATCTTTTGTGCCACAACCAACTCTTAGATTTTTCAGCTATAAGACATGTTGGTTTTGTCACAGATTGTTCTTTCCATCTTACTATATAGGTACCGTTGGTTCTCCAATCAACGAGTACCATTTTTCATGAAGAATCGATGACTTCACATCTATCCTTCTTGAAGTCACAGACAAACTCGGTGTCGCATAGTTGACTTATGCTTATTAAGTTGTAGTGTAAATTCTTCACTAGGCTTATGTTGTCCAGTGTAAAGTTGCCATAGGTAAGCTTACCCTTACCCATGACCTTACCTTTGTCGTTATCTCCAAACGTAACTGTTTGGCATGTGCAGGGTTTTATGTCGGAGAGGAGTTCCTGGTTCCCCGTCATGTACTTGCAGCACCCACTGTCCAAGTACCAGCTAAACTTGCAGACGCCATTAGCATATACCTGCAATAAGTGGGTTTATGGTACCCATCTTTTGTTTGGGTCCATGCGCTAGTAAGTGTTTGAGTATCCACATTTGGATAACTTTGAAGCACCTTCCTGTGCTGGGATCCACAAGAACCCTAGGTAGAGTCTTCCCCCTACCAGGGTGACAAGAGTTATTTGGTTTAGGTCTCTGAAATTTATACAGAGCATCGGAGTTTCTTTGAAACTTGTTCCGGTACCCAGTGTATCTCTGGTGGGTTTTTCTATTGATTCTTTCTTCAGGAGTTCTAGGCATTTGCCTTTTACTCATGGAAGACTCTCGCCTTTTTCTATATTGTGGTGTCGTTTGTGCAGAATTCTGAGGTCTAGGTTTATGACCTAGACCATGTATGCTTTTTACCTTAGTGGGTGGGTATCGGAATTCGACTTTTTTCACCGGTTCTGAGGACTTCACAAACTTGGCAAATTTTGCAGATCGTGGGAATGGAGTTTTGTGGCTCTGGGCTGACCCATTTTGTCGCTAGGGTTCTTTGATAAGCTTTGCAGAGTCTCAAGTTTCCTCGATGAAGCTGACCAAGATTCAGACATTTTGTGGAAGTCTAAAAACATTGGTTTTATCCTTGTAGAGTTTTCTACGAGAGATTCATTTTCAGTTCTCAGAGAGATCACCTCAGCCTTAGCTTTGGTGAGTTCTTCATTTCTAGTACCGGTAATTTTTATTTCCGCTTCCGGTACTACTTTCAGAGTAGCGAGTTTCTGGTACTCCTTTGTCATCTCATGTAGAGCTTGTACCAGATCCTCACGGGTGAATTTAGGTTGAGAGAAATCAAATACCTCACATTCGTCAATGTCTGCCATTAGGCACTCGACCTCGTCATCGCTCGATTCCTCTTCCGACTCTGAGTCGTCGGAGTCCGTCTCTGCCCATTTTGTTATGTCCTCTGTCCATTTTTTTATGTCCTGTGGAACCTTTTCTTGCTTTCTTCCTCACCCGTGTCATTTCTGGGCTTCTTACAGTCGGCAATGAAATGACCTTTCCTGCCATAGTTAAAACATGCGTTATTATTTGATTCATCCTTAGTATTTTTCTTACCCGACTGAGGTGAGTAAGTGGGCTGATTTTGCTTCATGAAACACCCGGATTTCTTGATGAAGAGTGACATCGCCCCTTCACTCATGTCCCCTGTGGACTTTGAAGTGCTTTCAACTGCCGCCAGAGCCTTTTACTGGTGGTACCGACGTAGTTTCTTCCATCCGAGTTTTTAACTCGAATTCATAGGCCTTCAGGTCGGCAAAGAGATCGTGCAGCTGTAGCTTGCTTAAGTCTTTGACCTCCCCCTCATGGCCATCATTTTTACGTCTCAGTCTCTAGGGAGCGCCATCATGACCTTTATAGTCATGTCTCTATTTTTTATTGTCCTCCCAACTGCTGAGAGGTCATTGATGATGGTGGTGATGCGGTTTTCGAACTCCGCCATGGTCTCCCCGGTCTTCATCTTGATCGAACCATATTTTTGAATAGCCTTCACGAGTTTATTTTCTCGGGTCTGCTCATTCCCTTCGCAGATCTGGCAGAGTTTTCGCCAGACCTCCCCTTTTTACACAGCATGACTTCTCTGGAAGTTCTCGTGTCCAAGGTCTTGAACAGTGTTTCCTTGGCCACCTTGTCAAGGTTCATCAGTTTTTTCTCTGCATCGGTCCGTTCGCTTTTGACCTTAACTATCTGTTGAGGTTGTGTAGGGTCAATAGCATGTGCAAGATTGATCTTAAGAAGAGTAGGTGGTCTTTCAGGGCGACGTCCCACATGTCCTCGTTTTGCACCGACAAGTGAGACTACATTCTTATCTTCCATTCAAGGAAGTTTTTTCTCTTGAACATCGACATCTTGCTGTAGGTTCTCATTTTGTGTGATTGAAGTAGACCTGCTCTGATACCACTTGTTAAGATTGGGTCGGTCCTTTGTAGTGTTTAGAGGAGGGGGGTTGAATGAACACTACTTAATTTTTCTAAGTATATGTCACTTAGTACCGGATGGGTTCGGTACTGGATATACTTTTCAGTTCTGTCGATTACCAGTGACGCGGAAGATATCACTGCTGAGTACCGAAAGGTGATAGTGTGAGTTTGTGTTTTTTTGTGTTTGACACCGAAATTGTTTATGGAAGTTCAGAGTGTTAATGAACTCCTACCTCTCCCCTTCTTTCCTAGGGAAAGACCCCTTTAGAAGTATGGTTTACTTACACATACAAACAACATCTAAAACTTACAAGCTTTTTAAAGTTCGTTGTGTATAAAGTATTTCACTCAAAGACATGAACACTCAAGACGTAAGAACTTTTACAACAATTTTTCGTACAAACTCTCTCTTCGTAGTTCGTACGATTCCTATCTTGTGTCTTGAAGTCCTAGCTATTTATACTTCGCGCTCCAGAAGTAGCCATTGTGATTTGAATGCTCGAGACCGCTCTTGCAGCGTTAACTTCTTTTCCTCTTTCGGGTACTGTCGCTCTCAGAGTTAACTCTGCGTCTGGGTACCGCTTTTGCTACTTTGGGTAAGCCTTCTGCTCAGCTTCAATACTCATCACAACTTTGCATTCAATGCTCCACTTTGACTTATGCACCTTGTCCGTGATCAGCAGGTGCCTCGTCATCACTCCGGTACTAGCTTGCTTCCAGTACTCGGCTGCGTCGCGGCTTCAACAAGTATTCGGTACTCAGTTGTGGTTCTGGTATCGGTGGATTCCGTTTTTCGCTCAATCACCAAAACTTCAATATCCATCAATGATTTTTGAGAAATCAGCACGCCGGAGAGGTACGGCGTTGGTGACGAAGGAGTCGGGAGGGACGACGGATGTGAGGTGGCATCGAGAGGAAGAAAAAACAAGAATAGAAACGAAATTTATTGTGGTGGTAGGTGGCTCCATCACAAATCTTTGTATATTATTAATACTTATAAGAGCAAACGGGGGAATGAATAGCAACTTTTCATTGTAATCTACAAAATATCGTAGCGATACCCTATTAAGCTATAATTTATCGTGAGAATATCCTACAATGATTTTCTCCCACTGAAGCTTTTGTATCATCTCTACCAAACACAGGCATACATCTCCACGAAAGGCCCAATCCCTCACCAACCATAAACTCTTCTCACCGACCACTACCCGCCGATGGATCGCGATCGTGCACGCGCCATATCCTGCGAAAGCACCTATTATTTCAACCAACAAACATGCCGCCACATCACCCTAATCCACCCCCACCCCAATTACGTGGTCCCCTGAAACATGGAAATCGATGAAGGCCCTTCAGCTCCCGGAATATCTGGACCAGCCCGAGATCGAATCGGTTGAAGGCTCTCGAGGCCTATCCGGCTGTTGCCGCAGGTGTCTCCTCCTTCTGCGAGGTAACAATGTTGTATTCATATAACTAATACTATGAATATAGAATTATCGTATTTAGTGGAATAAATGATGCTAATTGAGCTATGGAATACACTACTGCAAATAATTTGATGATGATAGGGGTCACAAGGATTCCAATAAATAGTAATTGTTGAATTTTGATATGACAAATGATTTTGCTTGTCTAACCCCAACTTGTTGTAGGAGATGTGTTGCTCTTTGGTTTCGTGGGAGAATCTTCTCCACCTGTCTGTTGAAAATGATCTCCCTTTCTTTTTTTGCAAAAGCTCATACTGCATCGTTCTTACTCCATCGCTAGTAGAAGCTAGAGGCGCTAACCAGGCAAGATTCAACTTCTACTGTATAATATGGTTGTTCTGCATATATGTTCTGGGTTGGTAAAAGAACCAGGTAACGCGACGGTGTACATTAGCTTAGGGTGACTTAAATCCTCATGGCATCAAGGGTACAAATTTGCATACAATGAAATAGGATAATCGTTATTAGATAACATTAACTTGTGGATCAGTCAGTGGTGTTTATCTGAACAAGTTCTTTTTGTTTTAGGTGAATCAAAAGATGGATCCTCAAGAGCTCACTAACACCATTGAATTTTGAATCCAACGAACAAACTCGGAAGAATAAATGTGATTCTATGAATGGGTGCTGAGAATTTTGAGAGTGAAGCTGCCACATTTCATTAGGAAGGTTCGCAGGGTGGGTCACATTTTGACTTGGTTGTGTGATCCTATGCATGAAAAAACTATCAAGGCAACTTGCGGTTCGAGACTCGTGCTTTTGATGATATCTTTGTACAAATGGATCGATTCTCACATCAACATTGGGATCTCGCCCATCTCTTACTGGCGGAGCTTGTTTTCTACGTGTGACGTGATAGCTAAATGCTATAGATGGCTAGTTGGATCGGTCGATGATATTAGAGTATGGCATGATCTGTGGCTTCCCTCGAAGAATCATCACAGGATCATTACACCTCGAGTCCCCGAGCTTTCGCATATTACAGTCCGTGACCTGCGAGATGTTAATACGTGTCATTGGAATGTTCCTTCAGTACATGCTACTTTTTCCCCGATTGATGCGGATACTTTATTGTGTTGTCCTTTGAGTGCACGGGCTTGCCGGACCGCGTTATTTGGAGTTATTCGAAGAACGATACGTTTACGGTGAATTGGCTTATTGGGTGTCTAAGTCGATTGCTCGTGACCCTGGTGAAGCTTCAGCCTCTTCCCTTCTGCCCTTGGAAGTTTATTTGGGAAGCATAAGAATTTTGCATGGAGAGTTGGCCAAAATTCGCTACCGACTTCTGCCAACCTTAACCACCGAGGATGTTTGCATTTTACTTCTTGTGTCTGGTGTGGCTTTTTTCATGAGGATGAACATCATGTGTTTTTAAAGTGCCCTACTTTGAAGGAATTCTGGCGGCTTTCTGGTTTAGATTTCGCTCTGCTCAAGCGTTGGCCTGGCTCCGCTGAAGGATGGTTGTGGCTTTTGTATTTTTCTCTCAGCCCCACCGACTTTTACTTTTTCCTGAGTTGTTGTTGGTCGCTTTGGAAGCTACGAAATAAATTGGTTATGGAGGGTATAGTCACGACCCCCTCATAGCGATCCAACGTGCTTTATTGGTACCTGAACCGATGGCTCCCCTGATGACATGGTGCTGAGAGATGTCATTGAAAGAAAATGGTTTCCTCCACCTCTGGGAGTGGTTAAGTTTAACTTCGCCGGCGCACTTCACAGTGATCGACAAGGCGGCTCAAGTGGGGTGCTAGCGAGGGATTCATCAGGCTCATGTATAATGTGGTGCTCTAAGTTCGATCCAGGGAACTTTGAACTTGAATTTATCGAGACTTTGGCGGCACGGGATGCTCTGAAGTTTCCTCGCTTGCGTGGTTGGCACAATATCATCATTGAAGGAGATTGCAAGGGGGTGATCCAACTTCTAAAATTAGGACGCACTGACTCAGCTGTCGCCGACAACATCCTCGTCGACTGTCTCACTTGGTGTTTAGAGTTTAGTACAATAGACTTTCCTTTGTTAGACGGAATATCAATCAAGTTGTGCATTATCTAGCTAAATCACTAGGCTACATTGGCGACGGGCGAGTTGCCTCGACCCAAGCTTTGGCTTTTATCTTGCACTCGGATGCTTTTTAATTAAATTTTGTTTTCATGAAAAAAAAATCGCCATTCAATATATATATATATATATATGTATATATATATAAGCAAAAACTTAGCCGTCGGAGAAAAATCACTAAAAAAAACCTATTTTATTCTCTTCGCCGACGGCGGTCATAGATCTACTGCCACCATGGTGGCCGGCGTGTCGGATTGGAGCATCCAACATGTGTTCTTTTATGTCTCATTTTCCATGTGTTTCATATATTTTATTCTCTCGTATGAGTGTTGATTTTCTCTCTAATGAGAGTTTTTTTTCTCTCGTATGAAAATTATCGGCTTTTTTAACAAAATAAATCGAAAAAAAAAATTAATTTTCAAAATAGAGCGTTTTTTGCACCTATTACTAAAATAGAGTCATTTGCGGGTATTACCCGCGACGTCGCGCCTAATGGCCGCGACGTCGCACCCATTAAACGCGACGATCCATTTTTCGCCTCGTGGTGGGCCAGTGGTACGGGGCCGGTGTAGTGGGCCAATATTTTTGGCCCAGTACGTAGTCATCGCGGGTAATAGGCGCGACGTCGCGCCTAATGGACGCGACGTCGGGGAAATATAGATCTCAGATCTATTTCTCTCTCCCTCATTCTCTCCCTAACTCTCTCTTTAAAGGTCCTTGGTGATTACTTTTACGATGAACTGTGGACGTACGATATTGAAAGATGGTTCGTTGGAACATTTTCGGCAAAAGCATCTATGGGTGATATCACGAATGAGAATTTGTCCGAATGTCTTCAATTCCTTGCTCAACTATACAATCAACGTTACGGAATTCATTTCACCGTACCTTTTCTAACGGAGAAACTTGGTCATTTGAAGCGTCGCTACCTTTTATGGAGATATTAGTGGTCATTACCCCGCATCGGAATCCACCATCGTAAGCAAACGTCCACTGCTCTTTGTCAATCTTATCTAACCACTTCCAGGCCGGTTCATTGAGAACTTTAATGTGTTCCATAATGCGATTGAACTTCTCCAATGTGTGGGCCATTCCAGCTCTATGGCATAACTGTTTTAGGTCATTGTTCTTGAATTCAGTGTTGAAGTTTGATACGACATGGCGTAGACAAAACCGGTGTACACCATTCGGCGGCCTAAACGCTGCTAATTCGCTTACCGCAGCCAATATTCCTATAACAAATTACGATCAATCGATTAAAAGGGTGTCAAATTAATACATGAATGTATGTAGGAAAATACAAGTACCTCGATGACGATCAGAAATGAGGCATACACCTTGTTCATCCAACACGTGGATGTTAAGTAAGTTCATGAACCAACACCAAGAATGTCTGCTTTCCGTTGAAACAATGGCAAAAGCAAGGGGGAGAATATTTTGATTTGCATCGAGCCCAGATGCAATTAACATTTTATGCTCGTATTTGGAGTATAAGTGTGTACCGTCAAAGCAAACAACTCTACGACAATGCCTAAACCCATCAATACAATGTTTGAAAGCCCAGAAAACATACCCCAATTTCTTCACACCGGGGGCTTCAGTTGGAAGATTCAACCACTTGACGACCGTGTCGGGGTTGTAACGTTTCAAAGCTTTCATGAAGATAGGAAGTTGTTGGACTGAAGTTTCCCAGGTGCCGTAAACATTTTCTTTCGCCCTTTTGAGGTCATGCCATGCTTGAATGTATGATATGTCGTACCCGGTATTGTCCTTCACCAGCTGCTTTACGTTCTTAGAAATTTAGGGTCTGTCTTCACTATTCCAATCAACATTCTCGCAATTGTGTTTCGCGAAATGTTGCGGTGTGTTCTCGTCAACTCGTTCATGTAGCATGTGTGTGGCCCCCCATATATCGTAATCTTCCAAGAACATTTTTTCGGTTTGAAGCATGCTCGTAACCTCCAGTGACAGTCATTGCTATGGTTGCATTTCACGCCCCATACGGTTTTGTTACTTTCTGAGACGTGAAACTCACGTCTAGCCACCCTGTAAGAATAATCGCCAACAGCTTCTTGTAAGTGAGATTTGGTACTAAATGTCATACCGACTCTGAACCTGGGATTGTCCCTACTGTAAAAATCACCGCCGCCCTCGTTGGCTTCTGGAGGCGCCATTTGATATGTTGAATAAAAAGGCACGGGTTGGTAAGGCGCACGAGCATCTTCCACCGGCAATGGAATGTCATTCTCGGGACCATCATTATTTCCATCATCGTCGCTATCGTCGTTATCATCTGCGGGATCCAGAAAATCATCCAATGCACCACCAACGTCATCAGCTTCAGAGTCGCTAGCGGCACTATTTTGCAAGTCTTCGCGCACAGGCTCAGGTTGTGACACATTCGACAAATTAGGAACATCACGACTGCTCGAAGGAATGTCTATATGAGGAGGGTGGAGTGAAAAGTCACTCATTCCTTGAGTAACTGCCGTGAGATCAGGGAACGAGTGGCTGGATGTGATGTTGGTGAACACGTCGGGTTGTGTCTTCATTACAGTCGGGATGAACGTTCTCGCTGGCCTCGACAAACACTTCAATTAAATTAAGTTCCGCATCAACATCCAAGAAGTACGATAGTTCCGCGTCGTTTGAAATTTGAAAGAGCCTCTGATAGAGTCGAGAATGCTGATAGTATTCATTCTTAACATGAACGGTTAAGGAGGAAAAATTGTTGTCGAGGCGAATAACCTCATATAGCATGCCCAGAAATTGAGCAAAGCTAGTGTCGCGACGAATTCGTCTAAGAGAAATGGGTGGGATGCTGTAACGAATGGAGTTTGATTCAGTAATGATTTCGCCACCGTAGTAGATAGAGACTTGAATTTTACGGGATGTCATAATTTGAGGAGAAATTTAAATACTTCAAGTTGTTTTTTTACATATCAATGTATATGGAATTATAGTACTTTATATAGGGAAAATCGTCGCATTAATAGCGACGTCGCCTCTATTGGACGCGACGATTCTTCTGCAAAACGCGTGAACGTTACGTCCACATCAGTTCTGCAAAAAGAAAAAGAAAATTACAGAGAACGCGTGATCAGTTGTCACATCATCGCGCCCAATGGACGCGTCGTCGCGTTTATTAGGCCCAAATACGTTATTGGCCCGTTTAAACGCTTAAACGGGCCAAATTGGATCGCCGCGTTTAATGGGTGCGACTTCGCGGCTAATACCCGCAAATGACTCTCTTTTAGTAATAGGTGCCGAAAACACCCTATTTTGAAAATTAATTTTTTTTCGATTTATTTTGTTAAAAAAGCCAGTTATCTTCTCTCGTATGAGAGTTATCTTCTCTTGTATGAGAGTGCTTTCTCGAATAAGTATTTTCTATGGTCTTACAAGATACATATGAGATATGGAGATCGTACTAGCAGTGTTGATTCAAGCAATGGAGCAATCGATGATACTATTTGAAGGAATGATTGCGATTGGAGATAACTAGTTTATCTTTCTTTTATGTTTTTCTCGTAATCTATAGTAGTTTGTTTATGTGCTCTACTGTAATATTTTGTCCAATTGATATCTATGTGATTAAATTATCATTAAAAAAATGTTGCGTCATTCATTTAAAATTATTAATAAATACAACTCATCAATGCTTTAATTGTACGCATCTGAATGAATTAGTATATAGAATAAAATGTCTCTGTTACAATAAAAACATCATAAATTCATCGTACCATCAAAATTTATTAATTAAAAGAATTATTAATTAATAATTTTTATAATTATTATATATAATAATTTTTTATGAACTCCATACTTTTATGTCTCTGAAAGTTTCATTTAAATAATGTATCATGTGTATATGAAACTTAGGGTTCAAATTGAAATGACCATTCAATCTTCCACCTTATTAAACACATATTCATTATGGAATTGATTTTAACAAGGAATTATAGATCAATCATATAATTGGATGGATTATATAAGGAATTATTATTAATTTATATTTGATTTGTTGAAATAATTAATTATATTTTAGTTTAGCGAATTATTAATTTAGAACCATATTTTCCAGTCGGATCGTCCAAATATATTATCTTAGAGAATTTATTAAGTAATCAAATATTAATTTATCATATTTATTTTGTATTATGCACGTGGAATGACTAAATATTATTGCCAATATATTTGAAATTATTTTATAAATATAACCATACGAACGCTTTCAAGTAATCATACGAACGCTTTCTCTATGTAAATGAACATTACATCAGTCTCTAGAATTCATTGACGATATATAAAGAATTCTAATAGTCTTTGTCCGCCTCATTTTGTTAACATTTAGAGTGTGATATGCTAACTTTATTGTTTTACATTTGTATCGTGTAAGAAATCAAGGTTTGAACTTTTGGCCATAAACGGTGTGCATGTATGGAGATGGATTATTAGAAAAAAAGTAGATGTAATCGAACGATTAAGGATTTTTAAATATTTGTCAATGACGTCGGTTGGCAATTGGCAAACCAACCTGTTGTTTTTTCGGCATTGAAATGTATAGATAAATGATTACATCTAGTCTTGCCCATAATCATTCGGAACCGGCGGTTCCGACCGGCCAATCGCCGGTTCTCAACCGCCGGTTCCGGTTTGTAACCGGAACCGGCCACCAACCGTATCCGGCAACCGCGGGTGGCCGGTTCCGGGCGGTTTGGGATTTTCCCAAACCGCAAACCGCCGGTTGACAACCGGCGGTTGGCCGGTTCAACCGGCGGTTCCGGCTATATATATATATTAATATATTTAATATATAAATAGATATATAATATAAAAAAAATTTTAAAAAAGTAACCGTTAGAAAAAATAAATAAATAAAAAAAAAATTAAAAAAATAGCCGTTGCAACCGGCGGTTGACCGGGAACCGGCGGTTGCAACGGCTAGTCCCTAAAAAAAATTAAAAATAACACCCCACCCCTCTTCAAAAAATCACAACTCAATTCTATCTCTTTCTCTCAATTATTCACTCTCAAAACGCGTAATTCTCAGTCTAGTTGTAGTCCACGAACTAAAAATAAACTAATTAAAATACTAGTCCATCATTCCCCGCTCGGCTTTACTACGCTCATCAATCCCCGCCCGGCTCTACTACACGGCGCTCCGAATTTCACTCGCCTCTTTTTTCGTAAGTTTACACTTTTTTTATCGAACGTTTATTCTAACATTTTATTTTAGATATGGATAGCCGTCGTCGAGGATCGAGTTCGAGATCTAGGGGAAACAGATTGTTGGTAGTTCATCGCAAGATGACTACTACCAATATGACGACTCCCCCGAAATTATGCTCGACCTAAGTGACGTACTCGGCTCGGACATGGATGGAACGCAAAGCAACACGCAACGGGACCAAACGGAAGAAATTCCGATGCCGACGACCGACACCCAAGCACGGGCCGCCGCCGCCGCCCTACGCTCGGATATTTTCGCGGTACACTTCAAGAAGGTACCGACCGAAAATAAAGATATTTTTAGAGTTATATGTAATTATTGTGGTAAGGAGTACCCTTTTAGGAAGGGGGGCGGATATGGCAATTTTACCGGCCATGTCCGCTCAAAACATCCTACTAAGATAGGAATTAGTCAAAGTCAAAGTCAAATGTACGGGGCTACGGGTACGGGTTCGTCCGCTACCGGACAAGGACCCAGTGCGAGTCCGACGTCTTTGTTCATGTACAACGAAGACGTTGCGCGCAAACAACTTGCAAAATTTGTTTGCGCGAAACATCTTCCTTTTCGGTTTGCCGACGATCCGATCTACGAAGATTGGATCAGAAAGTCGTATAACCCCCAAGCGAAGAAAGTTTCACGTAGCACCCTTACGCGAGACATTAGGAAGACCGTACTCGCGTATAAACGCGAGTTAATAGATCAATTAGGAAACTTAGAGTGTAGAGTATCCATTGCCTCCGATGGAGCGATCACTGGCAAGATCATCATTACATGGGCGTTACATGCCATTGGATTGATGACTCTTGGCAAGTACAGAAATGCTTAATTGCGTATAGGGAATTTGACACAGCACACACAGCTCAAAACATCGCACTTAAGCTTAGGAGTATCTTATCGGAATATAGGATACTCGAGAAGATTTTCTCGGTATCCTTTAATAATGCTAGCGCTAATAACGCGAGCATTGAAGATTTGATTAAGTATTGTCGACCGTCATTTGGCGGCCGATTCTTTCATGTCCGGTGCTTCTGCCACATACTTAACCTATGTGTTCAGGACGCACTCACGCATCTAAAGGCACACGTTACGCCGATAGGAACGGCGACTAGTTACATGATGCGCCACTCTTCTGTACTGAAGAAGTGGAAGCGTCATTGTAGAAGATTGGGTGTCATGCCCAAGAAGTTTGCCTTAGATGTACCCAACAGGTGGAATTCCACCTATAAGATGTTGGAGACGTCGTACGAATATCGCCATACCTTGAGCGATTTCTACGACGAAAACCCCGAATTCGGGGTAGCATTACATCCTACGATGTGGGACGGATGCAACGGCATATGTGAAATACTTCAAGTATTTCACGATGCCACGAGGGAGATGTCGGGAATATATTACCCGACATCTATCTTGGCATTAGATCATTGCGTTAAAGTCGCATGCATTCTAAACGGGTTTGTAAATGACGAGATTGCGGGTCCGGCCGTTTTAGCCATGAAAGCTAAATGGCTGAAGTACTTTTGGGATCTACCCGATATCTTCATCATTGCGAAGATATTAGACCCCAGATTACGCGTAGAGGGGACCGATAATTTTCTAGGATTATACTACCAGTCCATAGCGGCTAATTCTAGTGTCCTCCCCGATGGCTACCACATTCAAGTTAGGAATGTAGGGTATGACGCTCTAAAGGCAGTCTTTAGAGCGTATAAGACCGATAGTGGCCAAGACCCAACTCGATCGAGTTCGGGTCAATCCACTAGTAGTAGTAGTGCTAGCGGTAGTGATCGCTTAGCCTCCTACTACAACCTCCTCAACACGAGCAAATGCCAAAGGTCGACGAACCCGTTCATAGAGTTAGAAAACTATTTGTCGACCACTTTTGAGTTCGCCGATTCGGACGACGACGTATTCGACGACACCACCGGTACCGGTTCTAGTGGTGGCGGCGGCAATGGCGGGGACGGGGACGACTAAGAGTAGAGAGAATAGAGAATATCCGAAAATGGCGAAAGATTCAAGCCCGAAAAAAGATAAGTCCTTAATACTGATCTCATTGTATTAATTTTTTATTTTATATTTTTAAATAATTACTTACTCATACAATCTTATTTTTCAGCCAACGTCTCCAAGAAATCGCTCGCGTGACGACATCTAAGCCAACGACAAGTCCGAAAAAGATAAGTCCTTAAAACTAATTTCATTTTTTAATGGCGATTGTACAAAAGAATATTATAATTATTATCTAACTAACTTCTATTGTATATTTTTTTTCAGAAACCGATTATCGACTGGCGTTGGCAAATGGCGAATAAATTTTTTTTTCTTACTTTGTATTTTCGACTTTGTAAATTTTAATTGTAAATGTAACTTTGTTTTTGTAATAAAATTAATTTATTACGATTAAAACTTTTAAATCGAAACCCTTGTTATATACCGAAAAAAAATAATTGTGTCCCGAAAAGTCGAAAACTATCGAAATACACTTACACACTATAAATTAAAAAAAAAAATAAAAAAAAATTAAAAAAAAAATAAAAAAAAAATTGAAAAAAAAGTTAAAAAAAAATTAAAAAATCCGGCGGTTGGTAACCGCCGGACACCCTTTGACCGGCGGTTTGACCAACCGCCGGTTGGTCAACCGGCAACCGGAGACGGCCAACCGGGAACCGTCTCCGGCCGGTTGATGCCGGTTGGTCATTTCGACCAACCGGAACCGGCTGGTCATTTCGACCAACCGGCAACCGCCGGATCCCAACCGCCGGTTAACCGTAACCGGCGGTTGGGCAAGTCTAATTACATCTTTAGTCAACCGTGAAAACGTCAACTTTTATGTGTTTTATTCTCTGCAATATATTATTATTAATATTGGGCCCAGTCTTTTATACTACTTATAATATATAATTTAAAGGCTAAATTAGTGTTGAAGCCCTCTTAAACATATTTTTTTAGAATTCAGCCCCAACATATCTGATATCTTATATATATATATTGCGACACGCGTCTAATTCTATCGTATTTACTAAAAAAATAGTTCTAAAATTCTCCACTACGTTATAAACTACGAACCAAGTTGCCATTTACGGGGACACTGTTGCATGATTGAAAACTGCCGCGTCGTGTTCCTCATCTATTCTTCAGACGCAGATCGTCACAGTGACTCATCCTTTCAATAGTTTAATTTTTGGCTTCAATTTTTTTTAATCTGGATGCTCTAACTTCCTTTAGCAAATACCATATTGTGCTTCTCTAATTTACTTGGGAATCGATTTTATGATTTATAATTTTGTTTCTATTATGCTTTATGCTTTTCCTTGACCGAAAATCGAACACGGGATCAAAGAGATCGTGATTGGTAGAGGGCTCCGACCCGCAACGCTGGCAGAGCGAAAGGTAGAGACGATGGATTAACACCAGATCAACGCCGTGAGAGGTATCTCAATTTTGTTTAATTGCCAAAAAAAAAAAAAAAATCAAAATTCGAGGTTTTGTGTTTATGGCAAGTTTTTCCCCTCCGTTCTTTTTTTTTTTCTTTTTTTGTATTTACCTTATGATACACCGTGTTTAATAATTTGTTTCTTGCTTCTGGGATGATATTTTGCAGGTGTATTCTATTTACACTTTTCAAGAGTTTGCCTTGGTGCGTGCATTATAATAGCTTTCTTCTAATTTGTCTTCACTGGAAACTGAACTTGAAGGGGTGATATTGATATTCGTTTTTCATTTTCTGGATGGGGTTGGTGGAATAAGATATGTATGTTACAGTGGCTGCTGCATATGTAATGATTTGTTATGTTATCTTTGGTAACAGCCCGATGAGTTGCTATCGGCAAACCTACAAAGTTTGTGCCCAATCGGAGCACTAAGGGGCATTTCGACACATCAAGGGCACAAGTTCAGCGGGTAACATGCTCTGCTCTTGTGCATGAGGAATATTTTGGTTTTATAATAATCTTTATAGCAGTGAAAATTGGAATCACTTATGAGCAGAAATATTCAATTGTACAATCATGGCATGGGGCTTTTGTTTAATATCATTTTAGGTTGTTGATGGACTAGATTGATTACTGATGAGGCATTTAATTTCGTACAAGGGATGATTCGTTTTTTCATGTGTACGATCATGGCATGGGGCTTTTGTTTAATATCATTTTAGGTTGTTGATGGACTAGATTGATTACTGATGAGGCATTTAATTTCGTACAAGGGATGATTCGTTTTTTCATGGTTGTCCATCATGCTTGAGAAACTTTTTATAACCTTTTATGTGAGCTCACGTGTTCTCCAAATCATAGCCAAATTATTAACGTTACTTAACGTAGCCAAGGTCATCGTCCAGGTCCGCCGATCACACCTACATCACAATCTTGGCTTTAGTGATGATCTGTATTTTGGGTGTTTCTCTAGGTTGGTGGCAATTTTCCAATGGATGGAAACCCGATAAATTTGGTCAAGGCGTGTTTGCAAAAATGTGAAATTTGGTACGATGAACACTCGAGCCATTGATTACATCGAACATTTTATACATAGTCAAGACGCATGTAACTTTGTGTGCATTAGTTACTTTTTATCCCGTTTTCTTTTTCTATACCTCTAATTTTTTCTCCCTTTCTCCGTTGTTTTTAAGCTGGTCTTTTTCTGTCTTTGATGCTGAGCAGGAGCATCGTGGAAACCTCAAAGATGTCATTAATGCTTATTTCAATGATAATACTAGAAACAGGTGATCTGTATATATTGTCGTTGCTGTCTCTGGTTTTGGCATGATCATTAGCATTTTTTAAATAACTGAAATCTGCTATCTTTTCATTTTCATTTTTTTTATTTTCTTAGAAATGAAGACCCTTTGCTTTTAAGACTATGACACACTCTGTTCTTGCTACAGCCTAGGACAATGATCGATTCTTGGACATGATGGAGAGGTACTTTGAGACAACAGATGAGTTCAAGCGCAGACAAGAACGACGACATCTGCATTATCAGGTGGGTTGATTTTTAGTACTTGCGACTTGTGTGTTTGCTTTGTTGGAAATCTAGATTTTGTGGGATTGGTGATGCTGTTTTGTTTGATTTATGCTGGAAATGCTAATTTTCAATATCGTTTCAAATCGTTCAGACACTCAATTTTGATGTTTATTCTAAGGTTTGAGTTACTCCTGTAGGAGTTATAAAGTACCTCGAGCAGTAGTTGATGAAGAAATACAAGAGAAGCTAAGGTCTGTGCTCCTAGAGTTCAGACCATCTCCTCCATCAGGTCCATACCCGCTTTAAGGTCAACACAGTATAAGTTTTCGCAGATAAAAAATGAGCGACCTTTTGACGAGTTTTTGGTACTAAACAGGAGCTTAAATGTGATCGTATGATACCTGAGGGATTTCTTGGGGATATAAAATGATATTTGCTTTACAACTAAGCATCATAAAAACACACTATGAATTAATAATTGGTTCCGTCCTACCCTTTTATGTCCTACCCTTTTATGTCCTGTAAGTATTTCTCATGCCATTCTATGTCGGGCTGTTGCTGAAATTACAGCTATCGGTGATAACATTTGTTCTTACCAATGTTATTTACCTAATAAAAATTCATCGATACTGTCTCTTTGGTGGGCATGTCCATTTGAATTACTTATGCATTTTTTTTCATATTACGGTGGTTGTCTAATTTTTTATTTTTTTTTAAATTGCTGTAGCTTTATGAAAAAAAAAAAGCTACAGAGTTGTATGACTTTCAAAAATGTATAATTCCTATGTCCCATATATGGCTCTGTTGAACCAGCATTAAATTTTTTCTTTCTCGATGAACCTGTTCATTCAGGTATTTTGTTTTGTTAGTTAAATTGCTTATAGAGCTTGGTAGCTGACCCTTGATAGATAGGCAAAGGTGGATATTTCATTGTTACTGTTTGATTAATTTGATGAAAATACGATAGCACAAATATATGTTTTGATGAATATAATCTTACTTATGAGTTATCACTCAACTCGAATGCGGCGAGGAGATTAACAGGGAGGTGTTTCAGGTTTGGTAGTTTAGTAATACTGACTCATAATGAATCCTAACAAGAACGAAGTACTTAGAGGTCCCACTCTTTGGATAATATTCAATGATATCATTTGTAATGGTTTTCATACATTTTCTGCATGTTAATAGGTGTTTGATACCTTGCAAAGGCTAAAGTGGATTCACAGCGTCATGTTCCTGATATAATGTCTACTCTAAATTATAACTCATGGTAAAACTTTATTTTAGTGTGATATATGGTTAAGTTATTTTATTAAATTATGTTAATTATAAATGGTATATACCCGTGCATTGCAAGGGCAAAAAACTAGCAGTATTATATAGACACTTACACGTTAGCATAAATTATCTTACAAAAATGTTATAATATTATAGGTTTATATTATGAAAAATATATTATAATTTTCTGTAAATAATTACATTATCTTATTAATTTACTTTGATACATAGTTAAAATCCGTGCATTGCACGGGCAAAAAGCTAGTTTTAAAATATAGATAAGTACCCATTTTATTCTTTCATTATAGATAAGGATCAATTTGCGATGAAATTTCTTATATACCCTTATTACTTAAGAAAATAACTTAAAATGTTTTTGTTAATTACCCTTCAAATACACGAATATTACGGGAACATGCCATTGTCATCCTCATGTGATCGATCTTCCATCCGGATCTTCACGTTAATGTTTAAATAAGGAGAATTCGATCTCAATTTGCATATGAGTCTGAGAAATCGAGGAAAACCACGAGACTTATTTTCGACGACGTAAAATCTAAGCTTTGTAATGAATTTTTTCTTTAAATCATGTAGAAAATTGAAATGGGGAAAATCTCGATTTTAATGGCCGAATATGTTGGATTCGACTCAATTTGATCATGGGTCTTACTAATCGAAGGGTATTATTGATGTTAATCATGGTATAACGAAGAATTTTGATGGGACATAAGATTGAGCCGTTTGCTAATTAAAAACGTTTAGCGGGTAACACTTCATGCTTTCTGGGTAACAGTTTGTGCAACAAAAATACCACGTGCCTTGTAGTTTATAACAAATGTTGCCGCAAAACGAACACATAAGTAGAAAAAATTAACGACTCATCACCAGTAAATAACACGTTGTACACAAGTAAAGGCAAAGAGGAATAGATCGGAAACCGCTGGCAACACCCAAAAAACACTGAAACCGCTCGAATCTCTGACACAATTGACATGATAAGGTGAAATCGACGTCAATTTCTCATGTAATCAACGGAAAAATATGAAGCTTATCGTGGAATATTGCGTTAAATACAATTCAAAAATCTCGTTGAAAACAGGTGAAATCTCGAGTTTAATGGCCAAATAAGGTGAATTCGACTCAATTTGATCATGGGTCTTTGAAATCGAAGAAGATTATTAATGTTAATCACGGAATAACGAAGAATTTTGATGAGACCTAAGATTGAAACATTTATCAATTATAAAGCTGGTTGGTAACACTTCATTTATTCTGCATAACAGTTCATGCGTTCTGGATAACATTTCCGGGATAACAAGCAAGAGGCTAAGAGGAATAGAAAAAAAACAACCGACGACACCCAAAAATCAATGAAACTGTTGGAATCTCCGAATTTAGTGAACGAATAAAGTTAAATCGACTTCAATTTCTTTTGGGTCTCATTAGCGACGAAAATTTTTAAATTTGATAATGAAATAATACTTCAAACCAATTCAAAAATCTCGAGGTGAAACCTCAAATTTAGTGGCCGAAAATCGTGAAATCAACCCAACTTGATCACAAGTCTTGATAATGTAAGGAAATTATTGTTGTTAATCATGGAATAATACGAAAATTAGTTTTCCCCAAAATTGAAATATTTTTTAGAGTAATATCACTTTATTCACTGATTAAACACATACACATCAAAAGAAAACGCTTCTGTAAGAACGTTCTAGAATGTTCTAGATTGTCAGAGAATATTAACAGGATAATGACTGACATTACCACATTGACTTCAAATAATACCACATGTCTGATAATAAATAACAATATGAACTCAATTTATAACACAATTGTATATATTGGTACTACATAATATCTTCTCGTTGATTTTTAAGGTTCATGATAAATTTGAGTTGATTTAACATTATCCTGTCAATAATTTCGAGTTTTCCCCCGTTTTTTCAACGGGATTTTAGAATTGAGATTAATGTAATATTCCATTATACATTCCATTATTCTTCCTTGATTATCAAGACCCAAATTGAGGTCGATTTAACCTTATTCGGTCACTAAAGTCGATATGCTAGCAGTTTCAACTTTTTTTTAGTGTTATCAGCGATTTTCGATCTATTCATCTTGCTCGCATGCGTTTTACCCAGGAAGTGTTACACAAACTATAAGAATTGTTACCAGCAGTTTGCAAGAAGTGTTACCTAACAAGCGTGTTAATTCACATTTTTCTGAATAATTTCGAAACTCCGCCCAAACGACGAGCGATGAAGCCAACACGGTGGCACAACGTAATATTCAAACTATGGGTCTCTCGAATTTATACATAGTACCTCCAATTTTGGCCGAAAATATTATTCAATTCACAATTATTTTTCCTTATTCGCGTTAACAAAAAATTCGCATCCCAAATAATACATTCGATGACGTTACGATCAGAAAAAACCGTCGATTGCACATCGAATTTGATTTGTTGTAGGGACGATGCTCATGGGGATGAATATGAAATATACGAAAAATGTCAATCGTCGAAAGTCGATTTTAGTATATTGATATCACTTATTAACCAAACGTAATATTGACATATAGTACACTTCATATATATATATATGTGTGTGTGTGATAATAAAATACCATAAGATAATAACAGAAAAGTGACTTTCGATACCTCTTCTTATAAAGTATTTAGTAAGGGTATTTTGGTCAGTTCGAAGTTTGGGTCCTTTATCCCAAACTTTCAGCGAAATGAGTCTTTAAAAATCATTTTTTCATTGACTGAGTCTGAAATCTATTTTGAAACTGTAATAGGGTCTCAAACTAAATTGCCCCTGATTTAAAACTTGTAAACACTATAGATTAGTCGTTGTCATAATTGTCATCATAACACAAACCAAGTTCTTCAGATCAAATCAATAAAAGTAAATCATTAATTTCTGCTAAACTTGCCATCGAGCCACCTTGTTTTTTACGCGCACCACAGACCTGTTCGAACGTTCTTTTCTACCATTGTACAGTTTTCCTTTTACGATCCCAACACAACACTGAATGTCTTTTTTCTTTACAAGTCCTTTACCAATCGCACTATTTTGGGCTTCTTTCTTTTCCGACTATTCGGTCCGAAACCTCTTTTTCTCATTCATTAATCGTCCAAGAAATTGTAAGAAAGCACCTCCGTATTTTTTCTTGAAATAGTTAGCTTGAGTGAATCTTTGATTAAACTCGAGAACCCTATTTCTATGTCAGCAGTTAGTTCAAAGAATCTAGGAAAAGTCTAAGGCGTCTTTCTCTTTTTGTGCAAGTAGTTTTATTTTCTTCTTCTTCTTTGTGAAGTCTCGAATTTATGTGGACTATTTCCTTTTTCTTGTTTTATAGGTGTTTTTATATTGCCATCATGGACGGTCGAAGAAAGCAGAGGCGGGATAGCTACGGAAGATCACAGAACAGAAGGCCACCGCCTCCCCGTGGTGTGTATCTATATATATAATCATGATTTTATGGGCTGCCTAATTTATTATTTTTTCTCGTCTTTTCATGTTTGATTTGCATTATCTTCTGCTTAAATTCTGAGATGGGCTTCTTCTATTACCATGTATTAGTTGTAGATTGATAGTTTTAGATTGTGAGAGTGGTACTAAAAATCATAGTTAGTTCTATTTGGAGTAGTTTTAACTCTTATATGTTTGACTTAATCTCATCAGTTACTTCAAGTAAATTGCATCTATGATTAGCTAATTTTTTTCGTCTCGAATATCCTGTTATCGAAGGCACTTGGCAGCCTAAGGTACCATCATGGGAGAAGCAGTTCTGCAAGATTATTGGCTCAATGGATTGGGAGACATTGCTGCACATGAAGAAGTTCATCCACTTGTACGATGATGTCATAAAGTGGAACGATTCTGCGGGCGAAGAGGCCTTCTTTAATGCCAAGAAACGTTTCTGGGCCGAAATGAACGGTTTCCCCTGCAATTCATCTCCGCCCGATCCCAATCTCTACATTGATGAGATAAATTGGGATTCACAAATCGATCATAAGAGCCATCTTTTCGAACCCGAAGAACAAGAAGAAGAAGAATCTGCTCGTAAAGGCCAAGACCCAGTTGTTATATTTGGTGATTCGCTCGTTGCGGGCCAAGGGTTTTCGTCCGCGGGATGGGGTGACTACGAAGAGGGCCCAAAAGTACCGGGAGATCATTATGCTTCGAACGATCAAGGTTTCATGTGGGATCAAAGCATTAGTTATGATCAGAAGGCAAATGCATGGATTGGTAGGACTTTTCCCAGTTATATACCGTGTGCAAATGTTTAAGCAATATAGATTGGAGTTATGGGGATAATAACTTCAATTATCCGAGGCCTAATACTTATGATTTTGTGGATCCGGCAACTATTCATGATCACAGATATTTGTCGAATAACCATTATTATTTCGGGGTCCGATGAAAATGGGGGCTGACCAGAGTTCTTTGTAAGAATCGCAGTTCTTGTTCTGCTGTAAAAGGCTGCGCAGAGTGGGAATCGGCGAAAATATGTTTTTCTTGTATATTCTACCGGCAAATATTAGCTTATTTTTCGTTGTATTTTTAATTGCTTATTTTCTTTTTGGGTGGTTTTTTTTTTTTTTTTAACTAAGTTTTGGAAGTGGTAAGATAATTATGTTCCGACTTGATGTATTAAATTTCCTTTGCACATTAATTGCAAATTGCTCTTGGAGTTTCCAATTTTTAGGGGTTGAATCCTCTGCACTGAAAATAGTTATTAATAGATATTATTTAACATCCCTACTATTATATATGTGAAGTCTTATTCCTTAATTATTCTCACGATTCAATGACGTATAGTATTTAAGATCCCTACTAATATATATCTTGTTGGTTCGGTGGTTGGGTCGCGTCTCGTCAGCGGCAACTTGGACGTCAGAAATTCTTCGGACGGTAAGTCGAGGTGTGTATTTAATACACTCTCCGTAAGACGACATCGCCCCGATATTCTCGTGCTCTCGGTTATCGGCAATCGTCCCCAAGATACAACGGCTTCAGAACTCGTTATCGCAGCACAACGATTCGAGTTTTCGGGCGAATCGTACTCGAAACTCGAACTTTTCTTGCCTTGAGAATTAAGGGAAGCTGGGAGTGTGTTATGCGAATTGCTGGTGTTAGATGAATGAAGTTTTCCATCTCGCAGGGGACCTATTTATATGGCATCAAGGAGTTTTAGGGACCGAATCGCAATAAATGCGACTTTTGGGCTTCTTGACTTTTGACCTTTCGGGGTCAGAATGCGAACAGTTGCAACCTCTGGACTGCCCCACATTTTGGAAGCTTCTCGACCCGACCCCTCATATTCTCGGGTCGGGTCGGTCCAACGGTCAGGATCCGTAGTGTCCCACTAACTCAACGGGTCATGCCATCTCAGCACCCAGTCAGCGCTTACGCAGCGCCACCTCATCATAACATGTACGCGTGTCATGCTTGCCACGTCACCCGAACTGCCACATCAACATCTCGCTGCCACGTCATTGCCGGAATTTTTTTGGCTCCAATAGCTCCTAGCGACAATGCGGCGTGCGAAGTGCAAAGTGCGCCTAAAAAGCGTCCATTGCGCACTTGGCACGACTCTGGTCAGTGTCAGACTCGGACTCGGCCTCGGCCGCGGGCTCAGGCTCAGGCTTGGCTATCACTTGGGCCAAAAGGTGATGAATTCTTTAGTGTTTAATTAATGTGGGACAAAGTTCCCTATACCCATTTATTAAACACTTTAATTCTTTTATTTGGCTAACTTAGAAATCAATTTCTCATTTACCAGACATTGGTTTTGAGCAAATCAATATTCGTTAAATTTCCCTCGAAAAGTAGATTATGAATTTGTCATCAATTTCAAGTTTCGATGGACGATGACATCTCGATTTAATTAAAAACCGATCGGATTTGGCTTTTGAGTTAAATGCCCACTTTGGGACCCATAAGCTCAAATCCAACAGTCCCCCACATGAATGGAAATTAATGCAAATGCATGCGGACTCTAGCAAGAAAAGCTCGACGACCATCATTGCATCATGATAGGTAGCTTGTGGCCTTGAACCTTCCCTAGTGAAATGTTGTCGGGTTCACTCGTTGCTCAGTGAACGTGATGTCTTGAACTAACAATTTTTTGTGTAAACCAAGACAACAACATATACGCAATGAAGAATCTAGTTTCTTTCGATTCTCACGTTGTGCCCTTTTCGGCCGTGGACCATATCTCGGATTCATAAGTGTCATTGAACCAGCCTCACTTCGCACTTATATAGGTAAACGACTATTAGGACTTGAATCCTAGAGTATCCCAAAATACTCCACCCTTCTGGGTATAACCATCATTAAAAGCAAAATTGCTTACCCTTTACCACACGTCATCGGGTAATTACTTGGGCAGCTTACGAGAATGAGCTTCTTTAGACATGTTTCCAAGTAAGCTACGAACTGGTCTCAGTTTAGTTGTCTCATTGAACCAAGTTTGTGGGATCTCCACTCATCAAGGTTGAGTTACCACCGAGCCCCTTCTTAGGTGAAAGGGTTTTAGGCCCATTCCCCTTACTGCATCGTAAAGCTGATCTCTAGCAATGCGTTTCGTCAAAAGGGTCTGTTATGTTCTCTTTTGACTTCACATAGTCGATAGAGATTATTCCACTAGAGATCAATTGTCTTACAGTGTTATGTCTCCGACGAATGTGTCGAGACTTACCGTTGTACATGCTACCCTGTGCCCGCCAATTGCAGCCATGCTGTCACAATGTATCATTATTGGCGGCAAAGGTTTACTCCAACACGGAATATCTTCCAAAAATTTCTAAGCCCCTCAGCTTCTGCACCGACTTTATCCAGCGCAATAAACTCTTACTCCATCGTGATCAAGCTATTGCTTGTTTGGAAGATTTCCATGATATTGCTCCTCCAGCGATGGTAAACACGTAACCACTTGTGGATTTGGAGTCTTTGCTATCTGATATTCAATTAGCATCGCAGTATCCTTCAAGAACTGCTAGATATCTCGAGTAGAGTATGCCATGAATCATATTGTGCTTCAGATATTTGACCACCCTTCTCAAGGCTGTCAAATGACTACTCCCGGGATTTAGTAGTAAACATACTAAGTTTACTGATTGAATATACTATATAAAATCGAGTGCAGTTTGATAGATACATCAGACTGCCAATCAGCCGAGCATATTCGAGCTGTGATATAGGTTCTCCTCTGTTTTTGGCTAAGTGCACATTTGGATCTACTGGAGTCTTAACCGGAGGAACATCAAAGGCGTTAAATTTCTTTAACACGCTTTCAACATAATGAGATTGTGTCATCAGAATTCTTTCGAGTGTTCTGGAGACATTTATCCCTAGAATCACGTTAGCCAAACCCATATCCTTCATGTTCAAATGACTTTCAACATGTTCTTTGTGTTCACGATCACTTTCTGATTGCTTCCCATGATTAACATGTCGTCAACATAGAGACATACAATCACGAATTCATCGGGTGTGTCTTTAATGTAAACAAATTTGTCACACTCGTTGATCTTGAACCCATTCGGTAGCATAGTAATATCAAATTTTTCGTGCTACTGTTTCGGTGCTTGCTTAAGCCCATAGAGCGACTTCACGAGTCAGCACACTTTGTTCTCTTGCCCGGGTACGATAAACCCTTCGGGCTGTTTCATGTAGATTTCTTCCTCGAGTTCCCCATTTAAGAATGCCATTTTTACATCCATTTGATGTACCTCGATGTCATACAATGCGGCAATAGCAAAAAGAACCCGTATGGACGTAATCCTTGTTACGGGTGAGTAGGTGTCGAAGAAATCATACCCCTCTTTTTGCTTAAACCCCTTGGCTACTAATCGAGCCTTATATTTCTCAATTGATCCATCATTTTTTCGTTTGCTTTTAAGGATCCACTTGCATCCTAAAATGTTTACACCCTTTTGGGAGATCTACTAACTCTCAAGTGTGGTTCTGCATGATGAATTTAATTTCGATGTTCACAGTTTCTTTCCAGAACGGAGCTTCTGGACTCGACAGAGCTTCTTGCAGTGTTCGAGATTCGTCATCTAACATGTAAGTTAGGAAGTCGGACCCAAATGACTTGGCCACATTCTTTCGCTTGCTTTGCCTCGATTCTTCCTCTTCTTGAGGAGAACTTTCGACGATAAGTTCTTTTCTCAGAACTTATTTCTTTTCTTTCCTTCTTTGGAAATACATCTTCAAAGAATACAACATTCCTTGATTCTATTGTCATCCCAACATTCATGTCAAGGATCTCCTCCTCTGTCACTTCTTATTATTTTAATTTTCGAGTTAAGTTGATTCTCAACTTCACTCTTGTATCTTTTAAAGGCATCAAATGCTTCGTCTTTTCCACTTAAAAGATACACGTGACAATACTCTGTGCAATCGTCGATAAACGTAATAAAATATTTATTTCCAACTCTAGTTTGCGCGAATTTTAGATCGCATATATCGGTATGGATCAGTTCTAGAAGTGAGCTGTTTCTCTTGACAGAGAAGAATGATTCTTTGGCCATTTTTGCCTCAACACAGACTTCGCACTTGTGTTGTGAATCGACTTCCATTTGTGGAAGTAAGTTTAAACTTATTAACTTCTTCAGTTTGTTTAAACTCACGTGTCCTAATCTACTATGCCATAAATTAGAACACTTAACCGAATAAGAAGAACTGACTTTATTATCAGCGAGCTTAATCTCGCGCCTTACAGGCACCACATTCAATGTAAACAGTCCCTTCTCGAGGTAGCCTTTGCCTATAAAGTGACATTTTTTGGTCATTACATAATTGTCAGCTTCAAACACCTGTCTAAATCATGCCTTGCTGAGCAGTAAGCCGAAGACCAAGTTCTTGCGGATGTCTGGGACATACAGCACGTCCCTAAGCGTCAGCTCCTTGTCGGAGGTCATCTTCAGCACCAGTCGTCCCAATCCTACGATGTTGGACGTGGCTGCGTTCCCCATATAGAGCGTCCTACCCGATATCGGTGTGTAGGTGGATAAAATCTCTTTGTCAGAGCAGAGGTGGTGAGTTGCTCCGGTGTCGATGTACCAGGAGTTCGGTTATCCACACGTTCGCATCGTACACGACTGCCGCAAGGTCTAGCTCCGATAGCTCCATCGCCAACTTCTTTTCCTCGGCCAGGTGAACCCGATTCCTACCGCCTTTCTTCTTCTGGAGACAGTCGTGCCCATGTTCGTCGCAGTTGTAGCAGCTGCCCTTAATTCTCTTGAAATTCGGCTTCTGCTTGTTCTGCGTTGACTCCGGCCTCTTTCGTTTGTTGCGGGAGTTCGACTCAACTAAGTTGGCTCTTGCTTCCATTCTTCCCCTTTTGTTCTTGACATCGATATTTCGGTTATCCTCTTCGATCCTTAGCCTCACAATCAGGTCCTCAAGCCCCATTTCCTTACGCTTGTGTTTGAGGTATTTCTTGAAGTCCTTCCATATAGACGATAGCTTCTCGATAATAGCAGCTACCTGGAAGGATTCATTGATCTGCATATTCTCCGCGTGCATATCGGGGATGATTACTTGCAGATCACGGGCCTGATCCAATACTAGTTTGGAATCAGTCATCGTGTAGTCCAAGAAACGGCCGACTATGAACTTTTTCAGTCGAGCATCGTCGGTCTTATATTTCTTGTCCAACGATTCCCACAACTCTTTCGCACTCGTAGCCACTGCATAGACATTTTATAGGGAATCGTCCAGGGCGTTCAGAATATAATTCCGACACATGAAGTCATTGTACTTCCATTAATCTAACGCCACTTTTTCTTGCTCGAATTGAGCATTTATAGCTTGCGCAGCATCATCTGCACCGTCAGCGTTTGCACCCTCAACTGGTGCTGCATTTTCTGTCACAGTCGGAGCAAGCTCCGTCAGAAAACGGACAACGTTAAGGGTGGTCAGATAGAAGGTCATCTATTGCTGCCACCGTTTGAACTTGGTCCCATTCAACTTTGCGGGACGTTCGACGTGGCTCCTCGTAGGGAAGGTTGCTGCATTGGTTGCTATCCGTCAGATACGAACAATATTTTGTCTTACGATTGTTGGTTCGGTGGTTGGGTCGCGTCTGGTCAGCAACAACTTGGACGTCAGAAATTCTTCGGAAGGTAAGTCGAGGCGTCTATTTAATACACTCTCCGTAAGACAAAATCGTCCCGATATTCTCGTGCTCTCGGTTATCGGCGATCGTCCCCAAGATACAACGACTTTGAAACTCGTTATCGCAGCACAACGATTCGAGTATTCGGGCAAATCGTACTCGAAAGTCGAGTTTTTCTTGTCTCGGGAATTAAGGGAAGTTGGGAGTGTGTTATGCGAATTACTGGTGTTGGAATGAATGAATTTTTCCATATCGCAGGGGACCTATTTATAGGGCATCAAGGAGTTTTAGGGACCAAATTGCAATAAATGCGACTTTTGGGCTTCCTGATTTTTGACCTTTCGGGGCCAGAATGCAAAAAGTCGCAACCTCTGACTGCCCCGCATTTTGGAAGCTTCTCGACATGACTCCTCATATTCTCGGGTCGGATCGGTCCAACGGTCAAGATCCATAGTGTCCCACTAACCCAACGGGTCATGCCATCTCAGCTAGCCCAGTTAGCGCTTACAGTGCCACCTCATCATAACTTGTACGCGTATCATGCTTGTCATGTCACCCGAGTTGCCACGTCAACATAGCTCGTAGCGACGATGCGGAGTGCGCCTACAAAGCGCCCATTGCGCACTTAGCACGGCTCGGGCTCGATGGTGCCTCGCACCGGGCTATCACTTGGGCCAAAACCACACCAGCCCATTAAGCTCACTTGAATCCACCCTTTAGGCAAGCCCTTTTGAATTACCTACACAAGACAACCTGTTATAAGGTGATAAATTCTTTAGTGTTTAATCAATGTGGGACAAAGGTTCCCTACACCCATTTATTAAACACATTAGTTCTTTTATTGGGCTAACTTAGAAAATTAATTTCTCATTCACCCGACATCGGTTTTGAGCAAATTAATATTCGTTAAATTTCCCTCGAAACGTATTATGAATCGTTAATCAATTTCAAGTTTCGATAGACGATGACATCTCGATTTAATTAAAAATTGATCGAATTTTTTCTTTTGAGTACGCCCACTTTTGGGCGGGCCTATAAGCCCAAATCCAACATATCTCAAGTCTTATTCCTCAATTATTCCTTACATAACAATTCAATCAGAAGCTAATAGGATACTTAAGCTGTCTATTAGCAAGAAAAACACCCCAATGCTTCTCAAGCTCCGGGCCCTTCTGATTCTCATCGATCAAGTCGAATATGTAAGCTTCAACGGCCTTTCCGGGCCTTCTCAGCGTACCATTCCTCACTTTTGCTATCAAATTGTTGTTATAAATCCTCGCATAGTCCACGCTAGTCTCGAACCCGCCATCACTGGGCCAGCCCGTCTCCGTAACCACCACTTCCAAATTTCCCGCACCAGCTTTCTCAAGAGCCGCATGCACCGAATCGAGCATCGCATCGAACAGGTTCTGATACCGATAAGGCCCGTCGTCCACGACCGCCGAAGGCGAGGTGAACAACGCGTAATCGAGACGAATATCTCTCGGATTATTCGAATAAGCGAAATAAGGGTACATGTTCACGAGAAACGGGCTTTGATTCCTCACGAGGAGCTCAATGATGGGGTTTATGAAGCCCGAAATATCGGCCCGAAAGGCTCCTTCTGAGGGAGGGTAGGACTGTCCGAGGACGGCCATGCTTAGTGCGGTGGAGACTTTGATCCTCCCCTCGAGGCCCGACCCCGAGAGGGCGTTTTGGATATTTTCCATCGCGGGCCCGACGAATGGGCATATGCTGGAGGTGGCGGGGTCTCCCGGGGTTATTTCATTTCCGACCGAGATGTATCTGAAGTTTACGTTTCGGTACCCGAGGATGTTTTTTTGGACCCATGACCTCGCCAGGGCTGGATTTTGGGCTATTCCCGTGATTTCTTCGTTCGGGAGTCCGACGACGACTTGGATCCCGGGGTTGGAATTTAGGGCTTGGAGAATGGAAGGGTTAGGATTGAATATTCGGAGTCTTCTGATGTTGTGTTGGTTGCATAAGGTGATCACTTCGGATGGAGAGGGTAAGTTGTTACCGAGAGTACCGTAGCACACTCCTGTTTGAGCACCTACGTATCGAAATAAATATAATTAAGTGTAATGATTTATTAAAATAACGAGAACGTTAAATCCTCGTAATGCATATATAGTCATGATACATAAGATACATTGGGAAAGAAGAGAAGAGAAACCTGCAATGTGCAAAGAAACAGAAGAAATTGCAATTAGTAGCACATTCATGATTGCTTCATAGTAATAGGAGTTAATGTTTGAGTAGGCCATTGTATTGAGAAATTACGGGGTGTGTTTGTGAAGTTCTGTTGTGTGTCTCGGCTTCTTTATATAGTGTAATAAAAGAATTATTACTATTGAGAAAATAAGATTTATATTTTTCCTTTTTTTATTCTTTAACAATTATCATAATGACAAATGGGATTGGGGCAATAAATTTACATATGGTCAAAATGCTCTCATTTTATTTCTGGAAGGTCATGTCAAATATCATGCAACTTAATGTAAATACAATGAATATACAAATGTGATTTTTTAAAGTCAACTATAACAATTTTCAGATTATTTGTAATTACCTTTGGGACTGTATGCCTTGGGCAAGAACTTGTTTTACATTTTTATCAATTTCAATGCAAAGTTGTGTTATTGCTGCAATATAATTTGCAACATTAATTAATTGGAATAAGAGAATAATATTTAGGATTCGTGAAAAGCAATATCATTTATTCTCGTTACAAAACAAAATAATGATTAGATGTCGATGGGCATTGACTTAGTGGTTAAAGTTGTGGCACTCAAGTCATCTCTTGTGAAAGTCACGAGTTCGAATCTCCATTCTTTTGCCTCTTAGATAATTTTGAGTGAGTTTGTCACACATGGACATGTCGTGACTTAGTTGGTTGACGCGGTTTGTAAGCTAATAGGTCAACCTCCTAGTTTACTTGGTCTAATGGTCAAATTAAATGAATTACTAAAAAAAGATAATGAATAGATTCATAATCGGATCGCTCCCGAGAATTACATTCTTAATAGTTCCCCAAATCCGAAAATATGACTTTCTCATGAATGCATTTCATCTTAGAAACGTACAGAACAAACATAAAATATATGACAACAAGGACGGAAAGGCTTTTGCAGAATTTAGCAAATCGGTGGTAAGACACTTTTACTAACCCTAAACGAATCACAAAATCTTATATTTCGTTTGTTAGATCAATATTTATGATGGACTTCTTTCTCTCTTGCTAGTGTAGAATCCAATTTCTCTCTTGCGAGTGTAGAACCCTATCCTTCATCTTGAAGGCTTTTCAAGCTGGTTATAACCCTAGATCTCGAACCGTCTCACATTAGCAAGAAGCACAACCCATCCATGGAAATCCACCTTCCCACTCAATCCCCCGAGTCCCCATTATACCTATCAATAACCAACATAATGCAAACCGAGTCAAACTATTACATGTCCTTACATATCTTTAACCTTTCCATTTTCTTCTTTGGTGCAGGTCTGTGGGCGGACTGTTCTGGAGCAGAAAATGGATGGCATTCCGAAAGGCACTGATAAGTCATGTATCATTACTCAGATGATGGGAAGATTCAAACTATCGAAATCAGAAACTGAAGGGGTCCTTATTGAAGAAGGAGATATCACTATCAGTACAGAGGAGTGTCGGCGTAGCTTGGTTAGATGTGTGTTCGACGAAAAGAAGGCGAGTTTCCTAGGTATGAAGAGTACCCTGTCTAAAATCTGGCCTATACAAAGGGAGTTTGAGTGGTGGAAATGGGGGCACAATCTGTTTCAATTTATGTTTGAGACTATGAGTGATAAGATGAGGGTTCTAGGCAGTCGACAATCAACCTTCGACCAACAATACATAATACTAAAGGAGTGGTCTTCGAATCTAAATATTACTGAAGAGGAATTCCACTTGGTGGATATATGGGTTCAAGAGTGGAATTTACCCCCACTGAGGGAAACATGTTTCAAAATTGGGAATCTCTTTGTCGGATGCGAGGATGTGCTGGTTCCTGAAACAGGAGGGACACACGACCAACATGTTAAAATCAGGGTGACAGTGGATCTAAACAAACCTCTTCTACGAGGGACAATTATCAAACTTAAAGAACAATCTCAATGGGCCTCCTTTAAATATGAGCTGATGTCCAATTTTTTCTTTTATTGTGGATGCGTGGGTCATGTTGAGAAGACCTGCATCTCCAGGAGCAGAGATTCTAGAGAAAATACACTTAATTTAGACCAGTTTGGGGAATGGATGAGAGCTGAAAATCCAACCAAAGAGGAAGGAATATCCTGAAGTCCACCCGAGAGCCCAAGCCAGGAGTAGAAGAGCAAGAAGTCGCCCCGGAAATGCAAATAACAAGATTGCAGCCAGAGCCTGAGAGCAAGGGAATGCCGGAGCCACTCAGCAAGTCGATGGATGGCCCAAACCAGTCAACCAAGCCATCGGATTCTCCTCAAACCCCCTCGCCGGCTCTAAGTCATATGTAGATTGATTTGCAGGAATCCAAGGAGGCTAGTAGGTGCAATCTGGGGATGAGTTAATGGATTTTTCGGGGACATATGAAGTAGTGCGGGTCCCTCTCAGGGACATCAATGGGAAGCTGCTCAATCCTAAGGTTAAAATCCAAAGGAGGATGCTGGTGGATAGAGCCCCATGCCTCTATGACGAAAAGAACGAGACCTGCACACAAAGTAGGGGATTCCAAATCATCCAAAGAGAACCAGAGATGATAAAGAGAATGCGTATGAAGACGAAGAACAAATATTACACAGCAGGAAAAAACAGAGGAACTAAATGGAGGTGAATAAAAAGGATAAGGTGGAGAGTCCTAGCCAAGGCTGGCCCCACCCGAATCAATGAGAATCTGTATGTGTAATTGTAGAGGGTTGGGCGGGCCATTTACAATTTCACAGTTGAAGGAGTCCATGTGGCTCCACCGCCCCTCACTAGTGTTCCTTAGTGAGACGAAAAAGAAAAGAGAGTTTCAGGTGTTTAATTCCTTTATTAGTTCTATGCAAATGAGAGAGGTGTCCTTTGTGGGTAGAGGGTATACCTGGGCAAACAATAGGGCTGAGGAAGGGTATGTGGAGGAGTGGATTGATAGAAAATTTTGTTCCCCTAATTGGGTTATGAATTTCCAGATTCTCAGGACATACATGAAGAAAGACATAGCTCAAATCATTGAATGATGATGGTGCTGCTTCTGTCTCAGGCGGAGAAAAGGAGGAAAAGAATATTCCAATTCGATGCTCGTTGACTGTCCAAGCCAGGGATCTTGGAAACAGTCGAGCAATCCAAGTCCACTACTTGCGTGGGTTACCCACATTACAAGCTGGTGAGCAAGATTAAAAAGTGCAAAGTTGCATTGCTTAAATGGAAATCCACCTTGAAGACAAATTCTGCAGCCAATATTGAGAAGTTAAATGCTCTCAATACTGAGCTTAAATCTGAGAAGGGTACAAGGGATTGGGATTTGTGGAGGAAACTCCATACTGAACTTGGTCAAGCATACAAGAAGGAGGAAAGATACTGGAAAATGAAATCAAGAGTGCTTTGGCTCAAAGAAGGAGACAAAAATACGAAATTTTTCCATGCTTCGCCTGTGCAAAGGAGGAAGTTTAATTTCTTTGGGAGCCTGCTTAGGGCTGATAGAGGGAGCTATGAGTCACATGATGAGATAGTGAAGGTGGTGTTGGACTTCTACAAGGAGCTCTTTACATCTTCGTGTCCAATTAACTTGGAGGATGCTCCTTATGGGATGCCATGGACCATTTCTGCAGCCATGAACCAAACACTCACAGCCCCTGTTTCAGAGGATGAGATTCAAGTTGCCCTCTTCTCAATGTATCCCACTAAGGCCCCCGGGCCTGATGGTATGGATCCCTTGTTTTTCCAAAAGTTTTGGCACATCATTAAGCATGATCTCTCTCTCTCTCATTTCATAACTTTTTCAAAAATGGCATGATCTTAAAACGTATGAACCATACAGCCATTACCCTCATTCCCAAGATTAAGAACCCTGCACTCATCAGCCACATTAGACATATTAGTTTATGTAACGTCATTTATAAGATCATATCAAAGATTCTTACGGCAAGATTGAAACCATGTCTTGATAAAGTCATCTCACCTAGTCAAGCTGCCTTTATCTGAGGAAAAAACATCTTTGATAATGTATCCATAGCTCATGAGTGTCTCCACCACCTCAATACCCTTAGAAAAGGAAAAACCGACTATGTGGCAATCAGACTTGACCCTTGCCAAAGCCTACGATAGAGTTGAGTGGGCCTTCATTGTTCAAATCATGATGAAAGTTGGATTTAGTCCAGTGTTCACTGATTGGGTCAATTTATATATCTCTTCTGCATCATTTTCTTTTAACATTAATGGGGAATTGAGTGGCTACATCACTCCTTCTCGGGGGATCAGACAAGGTGACTCAATCTCACCATTTCTATTATTGTTAGCTTCTGAAGCATTCTCCAATCTTATTAAGAAAGCAGTGGTCGAAGGAAGGTACAAAGGATTGAAACTATGCAGAAATGGTCCTACTACCTCACACCTTGTCTTTGCAGACGACTCGCTACTCTTCTGTGAGGCTGAGTTGGATCAGGCAGCCATCATTCTGGATACTTTTTGCAAGGCCTCAGACAAATGGTTAATATGGACAAGTCCTCCATTTTTTTTGAGTAAGAACACTAGAGCCGATATCAAGGAAGGGATCCTCAAGATGCTCGGGGGAGTTAAAGAAGAGAAGAAAGCCAAATATCTGGGATTGCCCTTAGTGATTTGTAGGCTAAAAAAGGAAACCTTTCAATATGTTGTCGAGCGGGTGAAGAACAAAGTTTGCAACTGGAAAAATGCAATGCTCAGCCAGGCCGGTAAGGAGACCCTTATTAAAGCTGTGTTGAATACTCTTCCTGTGTATGTATGTTATGTCATGCTTTAAGCTGCCAGTTCACATCTGTAAAGCAATTACCAAGATAGTGTCAGATTTCTAGTGGGGAGATAAAGATCAAGGTGATAGGAAGATTCATCGGACAGCTTGGAAGAATCTATCACTGCTTAAGAATGAAGGGGGACTGGGTTTCCAGCAGATACAATAGTTTAATGATGCTTTGATCGCCAAGCAGTTGTGGAGGACCATTACCCAACCACATCTGCTGTTGTCCAAGATTCCAAAGGCGAAATACTTCCGCAAAGGTGATGTCCTATTCACAACTGTACCTTCCAATGCATCTTGGATGTGGAAATGCTGGTGTCAAGCGAGGTATGCCCTCTTGATGGGTGCTGAGAGAGAGACTGGAGAAGAAGGGGAAATTAAGCTGAGGTGGCTGCCAGTTAAAAATGGAGTGTTCTCTGTACACTCTGCTTATTCCGTCCTCTTGGAAAACTCTCAAGGTATTGCTCATAGATCAGAGGGAGTGATAAAGGTGACAATATGAGACAGCTGTGGAAGACTATTTGGAGAATGAAGATGAAAAACAAAATAAAAAACACATGCCTTCATAACATTCCCCCTACGAAGGAAAATCTACGCAAGAAGGGTGACAAGAATGATATTATTTGCTCTAGATGTGGATTAGAGAAAGAAACATTGGAACATCTTTTTTTTTTTTTATGCATTGAAACCTGCAAAGTTTGGATAACACCATTATCATGGACTCACATGCATGATAATGTTGGTACTTTTCGGGACTGGTGGGGTGTTATCTGTAGAGGTGCCAATTCTAAGAGCATCCAAGAACAGGCTCAACTTTCAGTCTATATTCTTTGGATGCTTTGGAAATCAAGGAACGTATAGATTTTCGAAGGCAAATGGAGAGATGCCAAGACAGTGGTAGATCTGGCTGTGGCTGAGTGGAAAGAGTCTGCTGAAGTTTGATCTGATTGGTTTATGTGGCTGCTCTGTAATGAATACCTCCTTGTTCAGCTGGTTGGTGGTTGCACTTGCTAAACAAGTCTCAGAGGGATTGTTCTATGCCTCAACAATGTTTGAGTCCTTCCCAAGAGTTCTTCCTTTTGGCTCCTGTCTCGGGTGGTTGGTTTTGGCTGAAGGCGTAAGACCTGTATCCCCATTTTTGACTGAGTTTGAGGTTTTTTTTTTTGTTTTTTTCTCTCCACAGTTCAATTCGTTGTCCTTGTTATGCAATTGTTTTGATTGCTTGGTTGGTGCTAGCCATCTGCTGTGGATTGTACACAGATGGCGGTCTCGGTTATTCAACCGAATGTAAATGTTTTTGGCGGTGAAATGAAAACGCGATCGTTTCGAAAAATAAAAAAGATCAATGTTTATAATGGGGTACAGGGTAAAAGGGGATGACATATGAGAGAAGTAGACTAATATAGTCAAATATGTTAGTTATTGAATCATTTCCCAATCTACACTCTCTGCTAATAGAATACGACATTAATAAAGAAAACTCGCAATGCCATAAGAGAAACCCGAGTTCATAAGATGTAATTGAGGACTCGAGTTTGTAAATATGAAGTTCATCTTCAATAGTATTAATTGTAACTCCGATCTTTCTCGTTTTTTATTTTTCGAAAGGCAATGCAATGAAGAGTTTTAATTTCTTCACAAGGCACCCACAAAAGTCTTAGATCAACAAGCCAAAGCCAACTGGATACAACAGAGAGATGGAAATACCAAGGGTTTAAATATTATTTTAGTCTCGTATGTTAAGAGATGTGGCGTTTTAAGGACACCTAACTTTAGGATGACAATTTTAGTCCCGTAACTATAAAAAATGGAGCAATTTTAGTCCCATAAAGCTGAAAATATAATTTATGCCGGAATTTGTACACGTAATTGCCGGAAAAGCTGACGTGGACTGAATTTTTTTCTCAATCGCCACCTAAACGCCACATAATTAATAAGAATATAAATAATAAACTATTCATAACAATATAATTAATAAAAAATTAATATAATATAATTGTCACCCTAAAGTTAAGTGTCCTTAAAACGGCACCCCTCTTAACATACGGGACTAAAATAGTATTTAAACCAAATACCAAGTATTGTTTGCCAAAATAAGACTGTCTGCTTTAGACCTGCGTCAGATGTCTAGAATAAATGGTCCTCACGCAAGCGTGCCTTCATTTTTTGGTTAATCATGCATAGAAGGATGCAACGGGGCCCAATGATACCAGATGGACTATGTCTACTCTGCCAACAAATCGATAAAACATGTGTTCTTCATGTGCTCATAGGTTAGCACATTCTCCCCAACATGTACAAAATAAAGTAAGCCTCCGAATAATAATCGATCTATCTCGTGCGCGAGCGTGAATGTGATCGATGTTCCACAGTAAACGAGCTACCTCGTGAATACGACACCCCAAAATTAGTCAGGAACCTGTAAGAACGACACAAGACGATACCGTAATAGCGAGTCCGGATACAAATAATGCTCAAGAATAATTAAGATCTCGCTCATACTTCTGAAAGAACTAATGATGCATAGATACTTGATTACCTCCCAAGAATAGCTATATTTAAAGTTGTTAGCTTGACTTGGAAACAAATTAGTCGGTGGGTCCATAAGATTTATCGAGATTTTTTCTCCAAAATCCTGATCCTCGTATATTTTAAAATGTTATCCGTTCACTTTAAATGTTTTTTTTTTTCATTTTATGCTGACATGGCTTACGATGGAAATATTTTCTCCACGACACAAGGTCCCGACCATTTAGTCCTGAGTTTTTCTTCGGTACAAATGCAAACATGAGTTAAACAGTAACACTCGACCTCAAATCTTGACTCCTCTCCTTTTAATTCTCTTATCCTGCCCACCTTTTCATTCACTCCTTATAAAGTTTTGCATTTTCATAGTTAAGCATTTTTATCGCCCAATAAGCACGATGCTATACCCCACAAGTAAATGACATGGTTATGCAAAAAGTAATCGAAATGGTTAAGTTCATATAGGTGTCTAAGAAAACGGCCAATCATTCCAATAAGAATTCATTGGCTTCTCTAAAACCTACTTAAGCTTCCTAGTAGAAACTTTTACATGTCCGCTCGTTTGAGGATGATACGAGGGATATGTTATGTTTGAAATCGTATTTACGCAACAAATTAGAAAATAACTAACTACGAAATGAGTGCCACACCATCACTGATTAACGGTCAAGGTGTACCAAAACGCGAAAAGATGTTTTTTAAGGAAACGAATAACTACACTGTCACAATCGTCCTACACGCCTCAACCTCTACCACTTAGACTCATAATCAACTGCAACCAAAATATATCTGTCAAAAGAAGATTTAGAAAAAGGTGGCATGAAATCTATACCTCAAACATATAAAAACTCAACTTCTAATCTATTATCTAAAGGCATCTCATGTTTACTAAAAATAGCACTAATACGGTGATAAGAAAAACAAGAACCGTAAAATTATGCGCAACTTAAATAAAGTAGGCCAAAAAAAAAACCCAATTGAAAATGGGACTTGAATAAACACTCAATTCTCTTTTGCACTCTTCGCGGTCAGCACAACTTAGACTGACTGTCGGTTCTCAATATGAAAGTGAGGCCTAGATGTGAAAGTTATACAGTGCGTAACTGCGGACCGATGTGTGTATGTGTGTGAAGTCCAGTTTGAGAATGTGCACTTTGATTTGTTTCTGAAAGTTATAAGGTTAACTCGTTCTACGTCTCGATTTTTCTGTTGTTTTTATTTTGTAGGAACGGTGAAAAGATTCCAACTGAGGGACGGATGTTTTGGATTCGCAGACTCTCTACTCCTCACTGTTTTTTTTTATTTGCTCACTGTATCTTGCTCTCATACTCGTTCTCTATTTTGGGCTAGTATGAGGAGGAAATATTTATTTTTTTCTTATGTGCATGAGAGGGAGGGAGAATTATCTTTTTCTTTATCACTTATACGATGTAGTACAAACTCTCTCATACATTGGTACCCACATGCATATATATATAGAGTACTCATTAGCTAATAAGGACAAACAAGAATTAAATATATAGATCATGCGTATCAATTTTTTCTTCTCCTTGCACACTTTTTTCTCCAAACTTGACTTTAGTGCTTTGTATTTTTACTTCTTGTGTGTGCTGCAATTTAATGCGTTGTCCCCCATAATTTTTTGTTTTCTTCTTGGAATAATTGAGCTTAGTCAACAAATTCCTCCCTTAAGCTCAATGCCTTCCGATCTTTCATCCCTAGCATTATTTTCAAATTTTCAAACGTACTTGTCGGTAGCGGCTTTGTTAAAATGTCTGCAACTTGATCCAGACTCGCAACATGCACCATCTTCACTTCTCCATTTTTCACGTGCTCTCTAAGAAAGTGAAAACGAGCATCAATATGCTTGCTTCTCTCATGATGGACTGGATTTTTCGCCAACTCGATCGCTGACTTATTGTCTACTCGAATTTCAGTTGGCTCGAGTTGCTGAAGATTTAACTCGAGTAATAAATTTCTCAGCCAGATTGCATGACAGACACACCACGATGCTGCCACATATTCTGCTTCACAGGTTGACAGAGTCACGATTGGTTGCTTCTTCGATAGCCACGTAAATGCAGTGCTCCCGAGAAAAAATACATAGCCGCCCGTGCTTCTTCGATCGTCAATGTCTCCACACCAGTCACTATCTGAATATCCGATCAGTTTGTTGTCACTCGTCTTTGAATAGAATAATCCGAGTGATTGTGTTCCTCGAATGTATCGAAGAATCCTCTTGATAGCTTTGAGATGTGACTGCCTCGGTTCTTCCATGTAACGGCTAACAACTCCAACGCTGTAAGCGATATCGGGTCTCGTACATGTCAAGTATCGCAGACTTCCTACGAGACTTCGATATTCGGTTGAGTTTACTCCTTGTCCTCCCTCAAACTTGGACAATTTTGCTCCGAGCTCCATCGGTGTAGCTATCGGCTTACTTTCCTCCATTTTATTTTTCTTCAATATATCCTTTGCGTACGCTTCTTGTGAGACGAAGATTCCCGTGCTTCTTTGCTCGACTTCGAGATCGAGAAAATATTTCATCAGTCCCAAGTCCGTCATCTCGAATTCCTTCGTCATCGCCTTCTTGAAGTCTGTGATTATCTTCTCACTACTCCCCATGAAAATAAGATCATCAACATAAAGGGCGACGATGATCATTTCCTCTCCTTCTCATTTGACGTAGAGGGCATGTTCGAACGGACATTGCTCGAACTTGTTCCTTTTGAAGTATCCATCGATCCGGGTGTTCCATGCTCGAGGTGCTTGTTTCAGTCCGTAGAGCACTTTCTTCAACTTCAGCACCTTACTTTCTTCTCCTCGTTTCGAATATCCCAGAGGCTGCTCAACGTAGACTTCCTCCTCGAGATCCCCGTTAAGAAAAGCAGACTTCACGTCCATCTGATAGATCGGCCAGCTAAGTTGTGCAGCTTGGGCCAATAGCAAACGAATTGTCTCCATTCTGGCAACATGAGCAAACACTTCATCGTAGTCTATTCCCGCTCGTTGTCGATAGCCCTTCGCGACGAGTCTCGCCTTGTAACGCTCGACTTTTCCTTGAGCATTCATTTTCTTCTTATAAACCCATTTTACTTCGATGGATTTATGACCGTGCGGCAATTCAACAAGCTTCCACGTCTCGTTCTTTTCAATTGCCTTGATCTCCTCGTCCATCGCCGCCTTCCATCTCTTGTCTCTTGCCGCTTCTTCGAAACTGATTTGTTCCGAATCGGCCAACAAGCAGACTAAGTGAACTTCTTCAGTTGATTCGTATAGATCCTGCAAGCTTCGCATCTTAGGCTGCCTTGGTTCGTCGTCATCGTTATTTTCTTGAGATGCCACCGGGATGGGTATTGGTGTCACGTTCAACGGTTCTCCTTGCATTGTATTTTCTTCTTTCCAGTTCCACGAGCTTTCTTCGTCTACACGGACATCTCGACTGACCGTCACCTTTTTATTTTCTGGATCGAACAGCCGGTAAGCCTTCGTCTTCTCATCGTAGCCAATAAAAATAAGCTTTTTGCTTTTGTCATCAAGTTTGGTTCTCTTCTGATCAGGAACATGAGCATACGCCACACTTCCAAATATTTTGAAGTGTGCTACGGTCGGTTTATGGCCACTGCTTCCTGTGGTGTTTGGCTCCCGAGGTTGCTGTGTGGACACCGATTTTGAATATATACAGCGCAATGTACAGCCTCGGCCCAGAACTCTTTTGGCATTTCCTTGCTCTTCAACATTGATCGAACCATGTCGAGTATGGTTCGGTTCTTTCTTTCAGCCACGCCGTTTTGTTGTGGCGAATACGGTGCGGTGAGGAATCTCCTGACGCCTTGTTCCTCGCAGAAAGTAACAAAAGCACCCGACATGTATTCTCCACCTCTGTCTGATCGGAGTGCTTTGATATTTGAGCCTGTCACCTTCTCGACCTTGGTCTTGAATTTTTTAAACGTCTCCAGCGCTTCTGATTTTTCTTTCAAGAAATACACCCATGTTTTTCTCGAATAGTCGTCTGTGAAAGTGATGAAATATCTCTTTCCGTTGAATGATCCCGGTGTGATCGGGCCGCATATATCTGTATGTATGAGCTCGAGCGGTTTGCGTGCCCGATATCCGGCCTGCTTCTGAAACGTCGTTCTTGACTGTTTTCCGATCACGCAGCTCTCGCAAAGCTTCTTTCCTCCCTCAATCTCGGCACTCCGTGCACCATGCCACTTTTGGAGAGCTCCTTCAGTCCCCCGTAGTGTAGATGTCCGAATCGCATATGCCACAGATGACCTTTGTCCTCCAGGTCAAGTACTAAGCATTTTTCTTGAATCATCTTTAGGTTGAGTTTGAACATTCGGTTCCTTTCCATCTCGACCCGTGCGATTATTTTACCATCTTTATTCATTAGCTGTAACGAGCGGTCCTTCATGAACACCGAACACCCCTTTTCAAGCAACTGCCCCATGCTTAAGATGTTCGTCTTCAAGTCCGGTACAAAATAGACGTCCTCGATCGACCCTTGTTTGCCATCGTTTTGAGAGAAACATATTTTCCCCCGACCTTTAACTTCAATTTTGATGCGTCGCCAAAAGACACATGCCCGTCCTCGATCTTCTTCATATCCGTGAAGAGATGTTTGTGCCCGCTCATATGATTGCTGGCACCGGTGTCAAGATACCACACCATGTCGTTGCTCGATTTATTGTCCTCGAGCGCCATCAAGAGAACACCTTCGTCTTTTGGTTCTTCTTGTGCGAGTAAGTTCGCATTTTCTTCCACCTTCTTGTTGGACCAGCAGTCTTTTGCGAAGTGCCCGTACTTCCCGCAATTGTAGCATTCGACGTTCGGTTGATTTGAGCGACCGCCTCGTCCTTGGGCTCGACCTCGTCCCCTCCAATTATGATTGCTACTTTGTCCTTGTTTTTCTTGATTATATCCTCGTCCTCGGCTTGTATTATGGCCGAAACCTCGTCCTCGTTGGCCACGTCCTCTTCCTCGACCGTGTTGTGTATACAACGCCTTCTCTTCTTTAAGTGACAATTTTGTCTGTAGTGCCTCGTCTAGAGACTCCTGCTTCTTCTCTTTCTTTCGTTGCTCATGAGTTTCGAGCGAACCGGAGAGTTCGTCGACCAACATTTTCTCGAGGTCTTTCGATTCTTCAATTGCGCACACCACGTTCTCGTACTCGTTCGTCAGAGAGCGGAGAATTTTCTCGACGACTCGAGCATCTGTTAGGGCCTCGCCGTTTCTCTTCAATTGGTTGGCGATAGTTTGCACTCTCGTTATATATTCTGACACGCATTCGCCTTCCTTCATTTTCGTCATTTCGAATTCGCCACGGAGTGTTTGCAACCGAACTTGTTTTACTCGGTCGGCACCTTTGTATGCTTTCTCCAGCTTATCCCATGCTTCCTTCGAATTTTTCGCCCCGGCTATCTTTTCGAAACCGGCCTCGTTTAGCGATTGGTAGATGATGGCGAGCGCGGCATTGTCTTGTCCGCGGGAGTCTTTCAACGTCTTTTGTTGGGCTTCTGTGTATTCTTTCGTATCTTCGGGTTCGATATACCCGTTTTTAACAATTTCCCATACATCCCGCGAGCCGAGAAACACCTTCATTTGGATGCTCCAGTTGTCGTAGTTGGATTTGGTGAGGCGCGGAACGGGCAGACCACTAGTTGCTCCGACGTACGACATGGCTCTGATACCAATTTGTTGTTTTTATTTTGTAGGAACGGTGAAAAGATTCCAACTGAGGGACGGATGTTTTGGATTCGCAGACTCTCTACTCCTCACTGTTTTTTTTATTTGCTCACTGTATCTTGCTCTCATACTCGTTCTCTATTTTGGGCTAGTATGAGGAGGAAATATTTATTTTTTTCTTATGTGCATGAGAGGGAGGGAGAATTATTTTTTTCTTTATCACTTATACGATGTAGTACAAACTCTCTCATACATTGGTACCCACATGCATATATATATAGAGTACTCATTAGCTAATAAGGACAAACAAGAATTAAATATATAGATCATGCGTATCAATTTTTTCTTCTCCTTGCACACTTTTTTCTCCAAACTTGACTTTAGTGCTTTGTATTTTTACTTCTTGTGTGTGCTGCAATTTAATGCGTTGTCCCCCGTAATTTTTTGTTTTCTTCTTGGAATAATTGAGCTTAGTCAACATTTTCCACCATAGGAAGTACATTAAATAGAGACATTGGTTTAGACAGTGTTCCACAAACATAGATTTAGTTGGTTCTGCGTTTGATCTTCACAACGTGGACTTAGTTGGTCTTCAAACTCCATGCAGAACGACTCATTTTACTACATCTTCATCTCTGGTTGTCAGCATACTTCTCTGTGTTGTTGTCTTGTCTTGTATTTATTTCTTGGTCATTGATCCGATTCGAGTCGTTGAGTCCAATCTTCTTGGATAAAATAGATAATCGGTTATTTTGTCCTTACAACCGATATTTGAAAAAATAAAGTGTATTGAGTAGGTTAGTTCAGTTTCAGTCATGTTCTTGGTGTGATTGCAAATTTCAATCTTCAGTGTTTCGTCCAGTCCTGGTTTCATTGCTTTTTGTCTTTCCTGGCCTCAATTTTTCTGATCATATATTTCCGGTTTCGATTGAGTTTCATTTTCAGTCTCTGTCTCCGGCTTCTTCATATTGGTTGGTCCAATCTTCTGACCAATCTTCATACCAAGGGAGACATGTATCACGTATTGCATATTTATTGATCATGAAAACAATCGCCAATAGGTGCATCAAAATCATGGTCATGTGAAGTGTCTAATCTAGACAAGTGATTAGTGACAATATTATCGACCTTTCTTATCATCCAAGTTAAATTCTTGGAGCCGTAAAATGCAACGAATCAACTTAGACTTAGCGTCTCTCTTAGCAAGTAGGTTCCTAAGTGCAACATGATCAGTAAACACAATTACTTTATTCAGCACAAGATAAGTGTAATATATCAAAAAATACAGTATGTAGTAGTTTTTATCAGTGGTAGCATAATTTCTCTCCGTATTCTTTAGGTTGTGTTTGGAAAGAAAGAAAGTGGTGGAGAAAAGAAAATTGGAGAGAAAATAATTTTCATAAGTTTTTCTTTCATTTTCATCACATTTGTTGAGAAAATGAGTTTTTAGTTTTAAGTATAAACTTAACTAGATTTTCTTTTCTTTATCTATATCTTCAACCAACGAAACATAAAAACTAATTAAAGTCTTACAAGCATTTGCATTGTCCCAAACAACACCTACTGCACTATCGCGAGCATCAGACATCAACTCTAAAAGTAGTGTCTAATTTGTTGTAACCATGACTTCGGCTGTAATAATGAGCTTCTCTTTCAATGTTCAAAAGACATGTAAGCGATAATATCTGATTAAGAAACATCTTTAACAACCAAACTAGATATAAGCTAATGGTCCGTTTAGATTCCCGAATTTCGATATGAAATTTGAAATTCATCAAAATCACATGTTTGGCAGCCGCTCGGATTTGAATTTCAATTTCATCCAAATCCAAGAAGAATTCAAACCCCTATTGTTTGATGATTTTGAAATTCGACCGCAAATGGTCCGTTTTCGAAATCCGAATCCCCTCTGTAATGATTTTCATGAATAATAATAATAATAATAATAATACTAATAATAATAATAATAATAATAATAATAATAATAATAATAATAATAATAATAATAATAACAACAATTATGGGTGAACGATGAGTCGAGCCGGCTCGCGAGCTCGACGAACGACGAGTCGAGCCGGCTCGACAAAAGCTCGGATCGAGCTCGACGAATGATGAGTGGAGCCGGCTTGCGAGCTCAATGAACCGACTCGACAAAAGCTCAGCTCGAGCTCGACGAACGATGAGTCGAGTCGGCTCGGTAAAAGCTCGGCTCGAGTTCATTATTGTCGAGCTCGAGCTCCATTTCGAAATCCGAAATCCGAAATCCTAGCTTTTGCCAAACAATGGATTTGAATTTGAAATTCATATTTCGGAATTCGTAATTTCAAATCACGGAATTCAATTGAAATTCACGAATCCAAACGTGTTCTAAGCTATTTTTGAGAAATCCTTTATAAAACTCCCTTAGAATCCCGCGTGAGTTTAAAACCCATGCTCTGCTAGTCTTTCTAGCTTAAATTGATAAAGGGTGAAAGATGATCCTTACGAGTGACATCGATTAATTTCTTATAGTCTGTACACATACGACATTCCTGTTGGATAATAGGTAAATTCTCTCTCAATACCTTTTGAAGTTTCAACTTTCTGATCAGTACCCCTCCAAGTATTTCTTCCTGTTCAGTACCCATTTGCGAAAAAATGTGTGCTTAATACCACCAAACATTGAAAAGACGAAAATAACTTTTCTTTACAGATTCAGTTATACCAACTGTTCTCATTATTATACCAATCTTCAATTATTATACCAATATCTTCAATTGCTATACCAAGTAAAATATAAGAGTAATATATCACTATATACAAAGTGTTCTCATTATTATACCAATATATTCAATTATTATACCAAATATTATCACTGTAATACCAAAAATAATGTTATTAATATCCGAATTGTTTGGTATATATTCGAACTTATTGGTAGAGTAATCAATTTTATTGATTGAATAATCAATTTTATTGGTTCGGTTTTGCTGGTATAATAATATTGTTTTGTGGTACAATATGCAAAAATTACTTTCGTATAATAAAATTATAATAATATATTTTTGGTATAACTGTGATAACAATTAGTATAATAATTGAATATATTGGTATAATGATGAGAACAATTTGTATAATAGTGAGAACAATTGGTATAATATTATTAAATTTGACATTGTATAAAACTGGAGAGAGTTGGAATAATATCTATGTATGAAACAAGATTATTTTTGTCTTTTTAACGCTTTTAGAGTATCAAAAACACACAATTTTTTACAGATGGATACCTAACAAGAAGAAATAATTCGAGGGATATTTAAGAGGAAGTTGAAACTTCAAAGGGTATTGAAAGGAAATTTACCATAGATAATATCAATGCGTGTCCCACAAGAAGAAAAAATAAAATAAAAGATAAGAAAAATATTGGGAGCAGCCAAACGTGACATGAAGTCGAGAAAAAAACAAAACAAAAGATTGCGCTGATTGAAAAGATTTTTTAATATTTAATTTGAAGTTATCTACAACCAATTATAGAGCAACAACTTTGTACTATAAATATGTATGCATGTATTAGATAATCGATGGAGTGAGCAGAATATATATTTTTGAGAAACCTCCCTTGTCATAAGCGTGAGCATCTGAGAGTTAAATAAGAAAACTATATGTACGAGAGAGTAAGCATATCTTCTAGCAAATATAGTAGAGAAGAGAAAAGCTATAAAAGAGTGTGAGCGAAAGTAAGAAAAGGAGAGCAAAGTTAGAAATTGAAGGGGTGTCCCGTAAAAGATATGAGAAAAACACAAATGTAAACTGGATGTTGCCTTCAATGTTGAGGTATCATCAGTTAAAAACAGTTTTGCACAGCGGAATTAAATAACTTGTAAAAGTAAACTAAGATGAAAGATTTCAAAATTCGCAGCAAGTAAGAATACTTGCTGCGTGCCTTCAGGGCAAAATTCCAATATTACTTGGATTACAAAAACGTGAATAAAAGAAGTCTAGAAAAGAACCTAAACGATTCTACGATCATCAACACAGGAATTCCTATTCCTATGAAGAGTAAAACACTAGACTTAAAGAATAAAGACGATCTACTGAATATGTCGTGACTTTGAAGCTCTGGGTAAATCGTTATCCGTCAATGGGATCTTCGATCTCTTTAAATAGGTCTTGAATGTTTGACCAAGATCAACCCATGATCTCCATGATCTGCAGCGTGGCTCCTCCACTTCTTCCTTTATTTGCTCTGAACGTGCTCTGGAAAGTCGAGTAGTGGAGAGACTTTATCTTCCCTTGAAATCCTATCTTTAGTCATCCTATAATTAGTAAGTTCGGCTCGGTCAAATATGACTTCGTCCAGGCTCAGCCACGTTGCCCTGCATTACCAAAAGACTAGGAGAGAATATAGGAAGGTTAGTTAGTTTGGGAAGGAAAGAGAAAATTAGGAAGACCAAATCAACGCCCAGATGTTGGCTGTGATGTTGAGACAACATCACTGGCAACATTGGTCAAAAGTTGATATTAACAATCTCCCCCTTTTTATCTTTCTTCCCAAAATCGTGCACAGATCACTGAGAGTTTCCTTAACATAACATACGCTGAATAGGAAACGGTTCTGCAAAAACAACCTACGGTTAAGCACACAAAAATAGTTAGGCATGCAGAAACAAACACATCAAAATCAAGCACACAAGAATCCTCAGATTCCTTTATCAGCACCTCCAGCTTCATCAGCACCTCCAGCTTCATCAGCAGCTCCAGCTTCTTCTACTCCCCCTGCACCAACTCCCCCTGAACCAACTCCCCCTGAAGCTTGGCCTCCTACCTCGGCATCTGTATCTGTAGCACTTACTCCCCCTATTTGGGAAGAAATCAGGCCTCGGACCACAACACACTGGGCCGTCAGGTGGGCGATAGAATCCTCGAGCCATTTCAGTTCAGCCTGGAGACGAGCAAGAGTTGATGTTGGAGCCGATGTTGGGGCAACATTGCGTCCAACATCAGGGTCAGCGACCCACGGAAGATCTACCACTCGATTTATCGGTGACAAGTGTAGGGCAGAAATAGCATAAGGGATATTCCCAAGTGCCACAGCATCTTGACGAGAGGGTTTGAATCCTCCTCGTTCCAACATCAGTAAAATGATCGAAGGGAACATAAGCATACCTCGCCCTTCTTTCGTTGCTTGCCCGGCCAGTTGATTTACAATCAATTCTCCCCAGTTGATAGGGAGATTCTTGCCTAGTGCATAAAGAAGCTGCGCCATTTGAGTTGTGACGCGAGTGTCATTCGTCGTTGGGATGAAGTTGTATACGCCGAGCTTAAACAGTACCGAGTAGAGGGAGGTAAGCTGTGCTCCGGCGAGATTGTTGTCCCATTTCGTGACACGCCCGCCAGTGATAAAGGTCACGACTTCATCCAAGTCCGCATCCTCAAACGACGGAACCTCCGGCGTGCCAAGCAACTGATTCACCATCGAACATGAAAACTCATAAATTTTCCCGCGGAAATAAACCTTACCGTACTTCGGTGAGGTAGGCTCATTGAGAGATGGAGAAAGATTGGCGTAGAATTCTTTGGTGACCCGGAGTGACGCTCGTCCAAGACTTGTGACAGCTTTGAGAAGATGTCGGGACTCCAAAAATTGAAGCATTCCTTGCTCACGGAAGCTATTCTTGTTGATAGTCTTCTCAGTGCGGAAATTCCGGAGCAAAAACGAGTCCCAAATAGCGCTGTTCCGAGCGGTGTAAAACGCGAGGGAGTAGCCCGGCAAAACCCACCCAATTTCTTCGTCTATTGGAGTCTCGGCTGGAGATTTTGGCGAAGAAACAGGGGCTGTGGGGCGAGTCGCAGAGGATCTTGTCGTCCGGCGTTTCTTGGGGGGAGGCGCCGGCTCTGACATCGGGCGTTTGCCCGCCTTCTTCTGCATCCTTTCGAGCATTCGCTGCAACGGCAAATCTTCAGGAAATTCATCTTCTTGATTAGGGCTCGGGTTTGGTGAATCGGCGGCGGAATGGTCGGGAGTGGTTTCCGGGACCAATTCGACAGAGGAGTCGGATGATGAGCTCGCCGATTTTTCCTTGGAGGCGTCGAAATCTTCGTCTTGGGAGTTCTCCGATTCCGTGGACGAAGACGAGGAGGGGGACGCGTCAGGAGATGCGGGAGTGACCTCGATCGGGGTTTCTCTGGTTGCCCCTTCCGCCGTGGAAAAATCGAACCCGAATGGTACCATTGTCAAGGTTGGGTTCATTGTTGCGACAACATTGGGAGTACGGCGGGACCTTGTCGACACCATTGCTGAAACAATTCTTGAAGAAAATCGTGAAGCAAGAATTTTTGGTGAAGAATGCGAGAAACCGAGAGAAAGAGAGAAGAAGATATGATGTGATGTTTTGAAAATTTCTCAAGAAGATATTAAATGATATGATATGAGCGCCAAAACATTTTGAAAATATTTTGAAAATTTCGCCTAAATTTTTGGAGGAATTTTCGGAACTGAAACTTGTGAGTACTAGTGTAGTAAAAGATCATGCTTTGCAAAAGTAACTTTCACATACCTTAGTTGATAAACCGAAACCATTGAGCTTGTGACTTGATGATCGATCGAGCTTTCATGGGGAAACTGCTTCTAGATGCATGGCTAATGAATGAAAACTAAAAAAATATGCTAGGATATACATAAAAATCGGACAAAGAATCAGAAAAATAGAAAATGTTAGCACTGTCAAAAATGGTCAGTCCAATGTTGCCTCAACATTTGATCCAACATTTTCCCAAAAAGTTCCCTCAGAATCTGTTCAACCTTCAAAAGCTCAATTTTCTTTCATTTTCTGTTTGAAACCCTTTGACTCGATCTTCTTTCATTTTCTGCCTTTTCTCACCTCAAATATTGATAAAACTTATAATGCACATTGCGCTTTCTCAAACATCAAGGATCAGAATTTATGTACGCAAAGAATACATCGTCACCGCGAATGCCGTGTATCTAAGGAATCTTATTGAATGAACCTATATCTTGAATGAGAAATTGAAAAATGCGCTAGTGAGTAGGTCATTTCAGAACACGGTCATGGTGAATCAAATCATTTCAGAAAACGTCTTTTGTAAGAAAACATCATTTCAGAAACCAAGTGAAAAGCAGTTAGTTCAAAATATCAAAGCTGAAAAAACCAAAGAATTTGACAGATGCTAATGTTGACCCTGATGTTGGGCCAACATTTATGCCAACATGAACAAACCTATAGACTTCTTGAGGTTAGAGAACCTTTCGAAGTCTAATGCTTTCGTAAATATGTCAGCCAACTGATTCTTAGTATCTATATGCTCAATCCTAACAATTTCTTTTTCGACCATGTCTCTTAAAAAATGATGCCTAATGTCGATATGCTTAGTCCTAGAATGTTGTATGGGATTTTTAGAAATATTAATGGCACTCAAATTGTCACAGTACATAAGAACAGAGTCACATCTAATGCCATAATCACCTAGCATGCTTTTCAACCAAATGAGTTGCGTACAACAGTTTCCCGCTGCCACATACTCGGACTCAGCCGTAGACAAAGACACACAGTTCTGTTTCTTACTATACCAAGAGACAAGGTTATTACCTAAAAGAAACAGCCCCCACTTGTGCTTTTTCGATCATCTTCATCACCTGCCCAATCAGCATCACTATATCCAACCAAGTTAGTATTAGTATCTTTTGAAAACCAAAGACCTAAACTAACCGTACCACTCACATATTTCAAAATTCTTTTTACAGAATTTAAATGGGAATTCTTAGGCTGGGATTGATATCTAGCACACACACAAACACTATACATGATATCGGGACGACTAGCAGCAAGATATAGTAAACTGCCTATTATGGATCGATACAATGTTGGGTCAACATCGTCCCCAACATTGTCTTTACTTACCTTCTGCGTCGATCCCATCGGGGTTTTCATTGCCTTTGCAGTGTTTAATCCGAACTTCTTCACTGTGTTCCTCGCATACTTCTCTTGGGACATGAAAATCCCGTCCTCACTTTGCTTTATCTGTAGGCCTAAAAAGAATGTTAGTTCGCCTATCATACTCATTTCAAACGTAGAATTCATAGCATGTACGAACTGATCAGACATAGAATTGGAAGAAGAACCAAACACTATGTCATCTACGTAGATTTGGGCGATCAAAACATCCGTCCCGAGCCGTTTTATGAACAACGTTCGGTCGGCCTCGCCTCTTATGAATCCAAACTCGATCAAGAATGTGGTCAATCTTCCGTACCACGCGCGAGGGGCCTGCTTCAAGCCGTAAAGAGCTTTCTGTAGCTTATAGACATGGTTAGTGTGGATAGGATCTTCAAAACCCTTAGGTTGCTCAACATATACATCTTTATCAATATAGCCATTAAGAAACGCACCCTTCACATCCATTTGAAACAAGGTAATGTTGAGCCAACATGCTATAGCGAGTAATAAACGAATTGATTCCAACCTTGCCACGGGTGCAAAAGTTTCATCGAAATCAATACCCTCAACTTGTGAGTATCCTTGGGCAACAAGTCTCGCTTTATTCCTAATCACACGACCTAACTCATCAGATTTATTCTTAAAAATCCACTTTGTCCCAATGACATTAATGTCCGAGGGTCGTGGAACTAAGGTCCAAACACTATTTGCTCGAATTGCATAAGCTCTTCTTGCATTGCATTGATCCAAAAACTGTCCTTGAGAGCTTCAAGAACATTTTTTGGCTCAATGTCAGAAATATAGCACAAGAAGCGTACCTCATTGTAGACGGAAGTCATACACACACCCTTTACCATAGATTTGTAATCTTTGCGCGGTTTATCCCTTGTCTTTCGTCCTTCATCAAGTCTCCCTATGATTTGATCAGTAGGATGAGTTCTTTGTATTCTGGCAGGAGGATCCCTTCGAACTTCCATGGTGTTGTCATCAATATTCTGTTCAGGGACTGATGTTGGCTCTGATGTTGGGGTAACATCGGACTCAACATCTCCTTCTGCCTGTTCCAGAGGAGGGTTAGCATCCGAAACTTCTACTTGCTGATCCCTGTCTTGACTGCTAAGATTAGAAGCATCATCAAATACCACATTTACGGACTCTTGAATGGATTTTGTCCTTAGATTATAGATTCTATAAGCACGGCTATTGGTCGAATATCCTAAGAATATGCACTTATCACTTTTAGAATCGAACTTTGTTAAGTACTCACGATCATTAAGCATATAACATGAACGACCAAAGACGTGAAAGTATTTCACCGTAGGCTTCTTATCCTTCAAGACTTCATAGGAAGTCTTCTTAGTCCCGGGCCGGAAGAACACTCTATTCGTTATGTGGCAAGCCGTGTTCAACACCTCAGCCCAAAACCTCTTTGAAAGGCCTTTGGACTGTAGAAACACGCGTGCCATCTCCTGGAGAGTTCGGTTCTTCCTTTCGGCGACTCCATTTTGTTGTGGTGTATAAGGCGACGAAAACTCATGGATGATGCCTTTTCTATCACAGAACTCCTTGAATGATTGATTCTCAAATTCCCTGCCATGGTCAGATCTAATACGGAAAATAGGTGCACAAAAATTGTTCTTAACCATTGCACAAAAAATTTTGAAAAATTCAAAAGTTTCCGATTTTTCTTTCAAAAAATAAATCCAAGAGAATCTGGAATAATCATCAACAAGGACATAGGCATATTTCTTACCACCTAGGCTATCTACCTCCATTGGACCCATCAGATCCATGTGTATAAGTTGAAAGCTATGAGCAGTGCCGTGATGTTGGCCCGGATGTTGGCCAACATTATGTCCAACATTGTGTACAGTATGAGTTTGCTTACCTTTTAAGCACTGTTCACACACCACCTTGCTGAAATTTTTGAGTTTTGGGATCCCACGAATGGCCTCATGTCTGATCAATTGCTCCAAGGTGCGGTAGTTCACATGGCCGAGTTTGTGATGCCAAACCACAACTTCATCATCCGTCTTTGAAAGTTGGCACACGTCGTTGTTTTCGGACTTAAGGCCTGCTTGATAGCAATTGTCGGCCGATCTAACTCCTCTGTTCAGTCTAGTGAAAGTATCATCGGCTTTGTTGACTTGAGTTTCTAGCTTCACAAGCATCATGTCCTTCTTGGTCAACAAGGCTTCCATCTTGCCAATTCCTTCAATAAGATTGTTGATCACCTTCTCATTCTGAACATTCTGTTCGGATAGCTCCTGGACAGTTCTCTTTAGTTCATCATTTTGTTTCTTCTCCTTGGAGTACGCAAGTGCAAGAGATCTATAAGATTCTGCAAAGTCATCAGAAGTGACTATTGGTTGCTCAATTTCAGACTCTGCATCATCAATAACACCAGTGACGTCAAAACAATTGGAATCATCATAATCAAAATATACAACTTGTTCAGATGTTGGATCTGATGTTGGTGCAACATCAGACACAACATTTAACCCGATATGATGTTCCTCTTCTTCATCGGCATCTGAGAAGGATTGAGTCTTGGCATGAGTCCACTGGGTCTTTTCCTTGGAAGATTCGCCTTCATCATCAGAGAGGCTAACCCAGTAACCTTTTCCACGCTTACGAAGTGTGTTGGCACATTCATTGGCAAAGTGACCCCATCCTTTGCATGCATGGCATTGGATCGAGTCCAGATCAACCTTCTCCGCCTTAGTTTTCTCAGCAGAATGCCTCCGAGGGATAGGACGACTTGGATTGATGGTTGTCTCACGGGGTTTGTATGTTGTCTGAAATGTTGGGCCAACATTGACTTGCTTCTTGTTCCTCAGTAGTTTTGCAATGTTGCGAGCCAACAAAGACGTATCCTCATCCATCTCCAAGTCATCCTCAGTCAGTTGCACCGAAGGTTGAGTGACCAGAGCCAGACTTTTACCTCTTGATGAACCTTTTTGAACTTCGAGATTAGTCTCGTAGTTCTTCATTATGTTCATCAAGCTGTTAAAGTCCATTGTGGCCAAATATTGGGCTTCTTCGACAGCTGCAACCTTCATATTGAATTTTTCAGTTAAAGAACGAATTGCTTTTGAATTGAGTACCTTATTCGCAATAGGTTCGCCAAGGCTATGACATTCGCTTGAGATGTTGAGCAGCTTCCCGAAATACGTCGTGATGTCCTCGTCCTCACGCATGCGAAGGTTCTCCAATTGGCTATGAAGTAGGCGTAGTTTGGTATCTCTCACGCTCGCATCGCCTTCGCAATATCGTTGAAGCATATCCCAAGCGAGTTGGGCATTGACGCAATTCTGAATTATCTTAAACATGAATATATCTACGCTGGAAAATATTGCATTGAGGGCTTTTTCATTAGCATCAGCCGCGGCCCTCTCTATTTGGGTCCATTCATGAACTGGCTTATCAAACACCTCTGCATCTGCATCAGGCGCAGTCCGAGGAGGGGTGTAGCCATTGATAACGGCATCCCACGCTCTAGTGTCTATAGATTTGATAAATTGACGCACACGAATTTTCCAATAAGCATAGTTTGAGCCATCCAAAATGGGTAATCTTGTAATCGAATTCATGGTATCCATATCTTTAAAGAGGATTGAAAACGCTTAGTACGGTCAAGCGGTGGCTCTGATACCACTTTGAAGGGGTGTCCCATAAAAGATATGAGAAAAACACAAATGTAAACTGGATGTTGCCTTCAATGTTGAGGTATCATCAGTTAAAAACAGTTTTGCACAGCGGAATTAAATAACTTGTAAAAGTAAACTAAGATGAAAGATTTCAAAATTCGCAGCAAGTAAGAATACTTGCTGCGTGCCTTCAGGGCAAAATTCCAATATTACTTGGATTACAAAAACGTGAATAAAAGAAGTCTAGAAAAGAACTTAAACGATTCTACGATCATCAACACAGGAATTCCTATTCCTATGAAGAGTAAAACACTAGACTTAAAGAATAAAGACGATCTACTGAATATGTCGTGACTTTGAAGCTCTGGGTAAATCGTTATCCGTCAATGGGATCTTCGATCTCTTTAAATAGGTCTTGAATGTTTGACCAAGATCAACCCATGATCTCCATGATTGCAGCGTGGCTCCTCCACTTCTTCCTTTATTTGCTCTGAACGTGCTCTGGAAAGTCGAGTAGTGGAGAGACTTTATCTTCCCTTGAAATCCTATCTTTAGTCATCCTATAATTAGTAAGTTCGGCTCGGTCAAATATGACTTCGTCCAGGCTCAGCCACGTTGCCCTGCATTACCAAAAGACTAGGAGAGAATATAGGAAGGTTAGTTAGTTTGGGAAGGAAAGAGAAAATTAGGAAGACCAAATCAACGCCCAGATGTTGGCTGTGATGTTGAGACAACATCACTGGCAACATTGGTCAAAAGTTGATATTAACAGAAATTCGTTCTTTTCATTCATTCCGAGCAAGTAAAGAGCGTTCGAGCAATAAAAATATTATTTTGTGCGTAGTCGAAAACAACAATTCCTTCCTTTTTTTTGGCAAAACTTGTGTGGGACTGACCCAAGTCCTATCATATATATGAAAAATAGTACATGTATCCAAAGGCTCGATTACCTAATTTCTCACTACTTTTGCATTATCAGATAAAATGTCTCCGTGGCAGCATGACCGACTTATAAGCACTCAATTAAATTTTTATGCATGCAAACTGTTGGGCTTTCCATCCAAACACCACAACATCAACTGGCCTTGGGAAAGTCAGGGTTTTTGTTTTTGGTAAATTCACATTGTATCGTACGAGTCAACGACATTATACCCATTAGACCGCTGGAAAAACTTGTCGAATGCTCAATGGACACTAAACTAAAATTCGCCTGTCAAAGCAAGCAATGGTGCTTTGGTTAGGTCATGTCCTCTACTTTCTTTGGTTTATGAACTGACTCCTCAACTGAATTGTTTTCACGTCTTATATCGGGTTCTTCACTCTATCTGCAATCCATCCTACTTGAACCATCAAATTTTGCATTGTTGTTTCTAAAATATGAAAAATCGCGCTGTAGCTGGTTTCCAAGCTTTGGAATCTTTTTCAGTCCTGTAATTCTAAGAAACACGTAACATTGGCTAATTTCTAGATTGTTTCTTCCCACCTGAGTTTTCTTTTTCTTGAGGTGGAACAATGTGTTGTCCAATTTCTTTGTTATATTGTGGTTATTGTTGTAGGTTTTGAATTCTAGGTGGCTTCGCATTTTACGTGTTTGAGTGTGCGTTTGTCAATCTATCCTAAACACGATGAACGACATGCTGAATTTCGGCGATCGTGTGTCTAGTGTACAATGCCTACTTCTTCCGGCTACTTTTCGTATCCACATATTTCCACTTCCGACCTTTTTAATTCGAATTATGTCAAATATAAAATATGCATGTAAACGTAGGATAAACGAGAATATTTGAATAGATAACGACCAATAAAATGTTATTACGCTATATATGCAGCGTAAAATCTTAACTATAACTCATGTTCTTCAAAACAATGGATTTCACCAAATTCGATCATCTGATAGTCTAGTTTGTTAATGTTAACATTGTTGACATTGACAATGTGTACATAGTATCTGAGTTACCATTGTTTGACTCGAACTTGGTCCAACCTTAATTTTGTCTTTCAAACCCAAAAATCGTCCCTACTATTGTGGTTTTATTTACGTGTGTGCAGAAGTTATTTACGAGCTGGACTTCCTCAAAGGAGAGTGGAGTGAAGTAGATACTAAAAATAGGAGCTTACTCAACGAATACAAAGTGCTTACTTAAAATAGGAGTTATAAAGTTCATGGCTGAATAAGTCGAAACACTTTCTCAGTAGTGGAGTCGTGGATATCATGGAGAACGTGAAGAGGATTTGAGTCCAAGCAATCAAGAGTATAAATAGAAGACTCCAATACTGATCACATAAATTGTGGCGAACAAGAAGAAAGAAAACGAGAGAGGTCTCAACATATATACGTCAAACAGTTCATTGCCTAATGTTTTTATCTTAACATAGATCATAGGTTTTCTGTGTAAAGATTAGAAAAATCGATAGATTTTTTGCTAGGCTGTTTTTACTATCTTTTGATTGTTCGTCTTTTTGTAATCCATTCTTAGTAGTGGAATTTTGCCCTGAAGGCGTGTATCAAGTTATTTAACTTGCTGCATATTTTAAATTGTGTCTCCATCATTTTTACTGCTAAGTTTTAAACTTTCCGATGTGCTAAAACTTTCTGATCCCAGTGTTGGTTCAACATTAGGGTCAACATTTCTGGTTTACTTTTAACTTAAGCTATTTCCATATCATTTTACGGGACCTCCCCACCCCTCAATTGGTATCAGAGCAACCGCTTGATACACTAAGTGTTTTTATCCTATTGATATGGATGCATTGAGCTCAAACTATTTTGGCAAAGTCTCCGTCTTAGACCGATCAAACTATGCCTATTGGAAAATACGAATGCAACAATGCATAAAGTCTATTGACTCGCGTGCTTGGGATTCGGTTATACTCCTCCTAAAACACCTCCTGATGCTGATGGAGAAGTGTTTGACAAACCCATTGCCGAATGGACTGCTCTTGAAAGAGCATCAACCGATTTTAATGAAAATGCCTTACATGCCGTTATTTCCTCCGTCGATACTTTTATGTTCGAAATCATTTAAAACTGTACCAATGCAAAACATGCATGGGACATGTTGCAAATGTATTGTGATGGTGATGCGAGCGTGAGAGACACTAAGTTGCGTGTTTTAAATAGCCAATTTGAAAACCTTCGTATGAGGGATGATGAAGACATCACTACTTATTTTGGAAAGCTTTTGAATATTTATAGCGAGTGTCATAGTCTTGGTGAAATAATTTCTAACAAAGTTTTAAATTCTAAGGCTATTAGGTCACTATCTGAGAAGTTCAATGTGAATGTGGCAGCTGTAGAGGAAGCCCACAATTTAGCCACACTAGACTTCAATACCCTCATGAACATTATGAAGAACTACGAGACCAATCTCGAAGTTCAGAGCGTCAAGGGGTAAGAGTCTTGCTCTAGTCTCACAACCATCAGGTGTTGAATCTGAGGTTAATCCTGACGATGATGAGGATATGGCTATGATAGTTAGGAATTTTAAAAGGTTACTGAAAAATAAGAGAGAGTTGAATGGTGGTCAAACATTCAAAAATATTCTCAACGCTAAAGAGTCTTCATCTACGCATAATCGCCCTATCAACAGAAGAAAGTCTGCTGATAAACTTGACAGACTCTGTCCAATGTCATGCTTGTAAAGGCTGGGTTCATTATGGAAATGAATGTGCTAACACTCTTCGCAGGTTTGGAAAAGGATATTGGGTTAGCCTATCTGATGATGAAGAAGACGCGCCAACGAGAAATACGCATCATGTCGTCAAATGGACTAAAGTCCCAAATCCAACCTTCTCTGACAACAAAGATGACGAATATCATACTGGATTTAATGCGGTAACGGATGTTGATCCAACATTGGATTCAACATCTGAACACTATATTCTTTTTTTATTATGATGAACCAAACAATTTTGATGAAAATTTGTTGTTAGATGATTCAGGAGATCTTTTAGAACATGCCAAGGATGGTGAATCACTGGAAGAAACGTACAAACAACTGTACGTAGAGTGGACGAATCAAAGGAAGGAAATCTCAAAATTGAAGTATTCCGTTCAAGTACTGATTGAGGACAATCTTCACAACGAAAAGGTAATCAATGGCTTGTTTGATGGGATGAGCAAGATGGAAGCCTTATTGACCAGAAAGGACAAAGAAATTGACAAGCTGCAAACGCAAGTCAACAAGGTTTCAGATACGTTTTCAAAGATGAATAAAGGCAAGTCAACACTTGACGATGTACTTTCTTTCGTTAATACTTCTAATAATGGTCTAGAATTCAAATCACATCCTAAAAAATATAAGCATTCTGCACCGAAGTCTTGGTCTAGAAGCTTTAAGTGTCTTTTTTGTCTTAAACCTTATTTTTGGAAACTGAATGATGTGATTTCCAAAAAGCAAATGTTGACTGAAAAATCATCCAACATTCGCACCAACATTGAGAAATCAGTGTTGAAGAGAATGTCTGCAGATATTTCAGAGAATCTTAGTTCAAGTTATGTGAATCATAAGAATACAACTTTTTGGAGTCCATCAGTTCAGAAGAAAGTTTGGGTAAGAAAGTCGCCAATTCAATGTAATGTTGTTTACACGTCCTTGAAAGCTAATGTTTCAGAATCTTGGTACTTTGATAGTGGTTGTTCACGCCACATGACAGGTACCAAAGATTACTTGATAGATTATACTCCCTTGAGTAATGGTACGGTTACTTTTGGAGGTGGAGCAAAATGTAAAATTCTCGGACGAGACAAACTCAATGTGATTGGCTTTCCTGCCCTAAGGAATGTCCTCCATTTAATTAACATAAGACAACTATGTGACGACGATCTTGAGGTAATGTTTAATAGAGAATGATGTGAAGTTTTTAATAACAAAAATTTGTGTGTGATGGCAGGTAAAAGGTCGAGTGATAATTGCTACCAAGTTGGTGATAAGGATGCGACAACAAAGGTAAGTAAACTGTCTAAAACCGAATATGATATTGTTCTTTGGCACAATAAATTAGGCCATTTCAATTACCGAAACTTAGAACAATTGATTCGACATGAGGCAATTAGAGGAATTCCCAACCTTAAGGATTGTGGAAAGATTATTTGTGAGCAATGTCTGATAGGCAAGCAGAAGCATGCGAGTCATAATGTTGATCAAAATGTTGGAAAACATTTTAGACCTGCCCACTGCTTTCAGCTACTTCACATGGATCTTATGGGTCCTATGGAAGTAGACAATATAGGCGGTAGAAAATATGTGTATGTCTTAGTTGATGATTTTTCTAGGTTTTCATGGATATTTTTTCTTAGAGAGAAATCTGAAACATTTGTTTTTTTCAAAACGTTTTGTGCCATGATAAAAAATAACTTTTGTGCTCTAATTTTTCGTATTAGATCTGATCATGGTAGAGAATTTGAAAATTAATTTTTCAAAGATTTTTGTGACAAAGGGTATTATCCATGAGTTTTCTTCTCCTAAGACACCTCAACAAAATGTGGTAGTCAAAAGGAATAATAGAACTCTTCGGGAAATGGCTCGTGTAATGCTACAATCCAAGAGTCTTTCTAAAAGGTTTTGGGCTGAAGCATTGAACACGGCTTGTCATATCTCCAATAGAGTTTTCTTTCGTCAAGGGACAAAGAAAACCTCGTATGAGATTTTGAAGGGTACGAAACCTACGGTTAAATATTTTTTCATGTGTTGGGATGTTCCTGGTATATGTTGAATGATCGTGAATATTTGACAAAGTTTGATTCGAAAAGTGACAAATGCATTTTCTTGGGATATGCTACTAACAATCGTGCTTATCGTGTTTACAACCATAGATTGAAAACTATTCAGGAATCAATTAATATTGTTTTTGATCATTCCGCTGACCTTAGCAGAAATACTCCTCAAGTTGACATTGCAAATGTTGTTCCTACGATTGATCCAATAGAGGATGTGGAAGCTAACAATGTTGATTCAACATCCGACTCAACATTAGCTCCTGAACAGGATACTGAAGATGAAACCATAAATGTTCGGAGTGATCTCCGGCTAGAATTCAAAAATCTAATCCCTCTGATCAAATCATTGGCAGATTGGATGCAGGACGGAAAACAAGGGATAAACCATGAAGAGACAACAGAACAATGGTAAAAAATGTATGCATGACTTCCATATACAGCGAGATAAGGTTTAAATGCTTTTTATATGAAATTGAACCGAAAAATGTTATTGAAGCCCTCAAGGACAATTTTGGATCAATGCTATGCAAGAAGAACTTGTTCAATTTGATAAAAATCAGGTTTGTACTTTGGTTCCATGACCAAGCGACGGTAACTTCATTGGTACAAAGTGGATTTTCAAAAACAAATATGATGAGTATGGGAATGTGATTATGAATAAAGCTCGGTTAGTTGCCGAAGGCTATACCCAAGTTGAGGGAATAGACTTTGATGAAACCTTTGCCCCGTTGCAAGGTTAGAATCTATAAGACTCCTTCTTGGTATTGCATGTTGGCTTAACATTACCCTACACCAGATGGATGTTAATGGTGCGTTCATAAATGGTTTTATTAATAAAGAAATTTATGTTGAGCAACCTAAAGGTTTCGAAGATCCTTATCATACTGATCATGTGTTTAAATTGCAAAAAGCTCTTGATGGTTTAAAGCAAGCTCCTCGAGCTTGATATGGTAGACTTACTCCGTTTCTCTTAGACTTTGATTTTGTTAGAGGCGAAGCCGATAGAACTCTTTTCGTAAAAAGAGTTGGTAATGAAGTGTTAATCTCTCAAATTTATGTTGATGATATAGTCTTCGGATCAACATCTCGATCTATGTCGGATGAGTTTACCCAAGCTATGAATTCCACATTTGAGATGAGTATGATCGGTGAACTAGCATTCTTCCTAGGTCTGCAGTTGAAACAAGGCAAAGACGGCATATGTCCCAGGAAAAATACGCGAAGAATACGGTGATGAAATTCGGGTTAGATAATGCCAAGGTAATGAGAACTCCTATGAGATCTACGCATAAGGTAAGTAAAGATAATGTTGTGGAAAATGTTGATCCCACATTATATCGATCAATGATAGGAAGTTTTTTATATCTTTCTGCGATTAGACCAGCCATTATGTATAGTGTTTGTATATGTGCGAGATATCAGGCTGAACAAAAGGTTTCTCATCTTAACGTTGTCAAAAGAATTTTGAAGTATATTAGTGGTACATGTAATCTTGGTTTATGGTTTTCAAAGGATACTAACACTAATCTTGTTGGATTCAGTGATGCCGATTGGGCATGTGATGAAGATGATCGCAAGAAAACAAGTGTTGGCTGCTTCTTCTAAGATAATAATCTAGTGTCTTGGTTTAGTAAAAAGCAAAATTGTGTTTCTCTCTCTACGACGAGTATGTGGCAGCAAGTAGCTGTTGTACACAAGTCATATGACTTAAGAGTATGTTGAGTGATTACGGGTTAGCGAGCGAAACCGTGCTGATGTATGTTAAGTGATAATCTAAGAGTATGTTGAGTGATAATCTAAGTGCCATAAATATTTCGCAAAATCCGATTCAACATTCAAGGACTAAGCATATGGACATTAGACATCATTTTCTGAGAGATATAGTAGAAAAAGAATTAGTGAAAATAGAGCATATAGATACTAACAATCAGTTAGCGGATATTTTCACTAAAGCCTTAGACTTCGAAAGGTTCTCAAGCCTGAAGAAGTCTATAGGTCTCTGTCAGTGTCTGTAAAATGGTCCAGTATTTGGATCAACATTGACATATGTCTCTGTTTTGATATTTGGTCTAACGTTCTCTTTGTTAAATTCCTGAAATGATTTGACTCACCTAGACCATTTTCTGAAATGACCCACTCACTAGCACAAGTATGCTCATGATCCTTTCAAGATACATGTTTAGAATATTAAGAATCCTTATATACACGGCATTCACAGTGACGATGTATTCTTTGCGTGCAAAAAGACTGAACCTTGATGAAATGGAAATCACTTTAGAGCTGTGCACAATATTTTCTATCTATAATAAAGTTGATAAAAGGGTAGAATTGAAAGAAAATTGTGATCTAGGGTGTTGAACATGAAATGAAGGAAATCGTTTTGAGAATGTTGGATCTTATGTTGAGCAACATATGTGACTAGTCATTTTGATCATGCTATATTTTCTTTTTATGCTTTATACTCTATAGATTTTAGGAATATATATATATATATATATATATAATATGTCGTGTCTACTATCTATATCTCTCATTTTGCATTAGTATAAGAACGACTATCCTCACTGTGCATTCATCGGAACACCTCAACGGTTGGTAGCACTTGATATCGACTTAATTATTGTTATGATCATTTTATGCACGATTGTTTTTATATCACACAATTTCACTCTCTACATTTTTCTCAAACCTTAAACGGTTATTGCACGTATTTACTTATTTTAATAAATAAAAAAATTTATTATTTTATTTAAAGCTCTCTAACGGTTTCTTTTCTCTCCCATCATCAAATTTTTTTAACGTTACAGACTTCGTCTCCTATTTACTCGCCTGAATCTCTCTCACATTGCACAAACCCTATTGCATTCTATCTTATCCTCTCTGCAAATTCTAAGATTTCTCAACTCTCAATCACGTTAAAAAATCTCTCTGCTTTAATATTTCTTCTATGGAGAACTCACCCAACTCTGAGACGCAGAATGTTGAATTAACATCAAGCGTCAGTATCATAGAGACAAATCCACTGGCGATGGTGATTTACGGAGTGCCTACTCCGGTTAGAGCCGCGTCTCCTCTTCGAGACGACGTTGTAACCTCAAAAGTTCACCCGCAGGAATTTGCAAAGGATCCGAGCCCAACACCGCCGTCGAGCTCGTGTTCAGATTCAAGTGACGATTCTCAAAGCGCAAACAAGGATTTCATTCCGATTGCGGTGGATTCCTCAACAAGCTCTGAATCTGAGTCGCTGGAGGCTTCTGTTGAAGAAGAAGCCGTCCCCGCTGAAGAATCTTTTCCCGATGACATTCCACTTGGGGTCATCAAGAAAATGCTGCAGAAAAAGAAAGGGAAGAGGAAAGCAGAATCAACATCTCACCCATCCAAAAGGGCGAAAGTGTCTGAAGAGAAGCAACATATTGAGGCCAATGTTGGGTTGAATATTGACCCAACATTCCTCTATGATGACGAAATGTCTTAAGGGTCTAACTGGGAGATTCCTTCAAACCCTCAGAAGTTCTACGCCCAGAAGAACAAAGAGCTCTGGAAGTCATCCTACTCCAGAAATCTGCGTGTAGAAAGAACGGTTGACAAAACAAGCTTCTCTCAGCAAGGTGTCATTCAGTTCTTGGAGTCCAGACACCTCGGGAAGGCTGTGCTCATCTTGGGAGCTCACTGCGACCATGTGGTCCGGGAGGTATACTCTAACCTTTCCAAGATTAATGAGCCTAACTCTAAGAAATTCGGTAAGATTTACTTACGGAATAAGCTTTATGAGTTTACTTCTCATTTGATAAATGAATTTCTTGAGACTTCGGAAGTTGATCAATTTGCTGAGAATGACATGGATGAAGTTACATTCTTCATCACCGGTGGTAGGGTGGTGAAATGGATTCACAACTTCTCTGTCACTCACATCACTTCACTCTATACAGTGCTATTTAAAATAACAATCTATAATTGACTTTCCACAGCCAATGATAGTAGGGTGACCGAACCGATGGCACAACTATTATATGCCTTAGGAAAAAATCGTTCCATTAAGTGGGGAGAATATATCCTTAACCAAATAGCATATCAAGCCGAAATGGCTGGACAATGAATACTTCCTTTTCCATCAATTAAGAGGGGGTTTCGAACCTGCTCAAGCTGATAGTGTGGTACACAAGAAGATCCCTTATACCATTGCGGCAAATCATTTGATGGGGCTACACAAGGTTGTGGATCTGCCCTGTCAAGGAGCTACAATTGTTGAACCAAATGTTGGTTCATCATCCGCTTCAACATCCGTCCTGGCACGACATATCAAGTATCTGGATGATACTATTGCTTCGCTGGTTGCACAAAGGGAGACCCTTCGGGGTCTACTTTCTTCCCAAAAAGGGGGAGATTATGTTGTTGAAGAGGATGTCGGGCGACTGCTGGTGGTGGTGAGGGAAATGAAGCTGGGAGATCAACTGCAGGGGGAGCTAATCAAGAAGCTGCTGGACCTGCTGGAGTTGGAGAAGGAGAAGCTGAAGAATAGGAAGTTGTTGGAGCAGGAACTGGAACAGGAGAAGCTGAAGCTGAAGAAGGAGCTGCATCGGATGACTCTATTCAGAGTCTTAATTTTTAGCTTTCTTATTGCTTTGTCTAATTCATGTTTTTGCGTGCAGACTTCTATGTTTTTGTGTGTGTTTTGCATATGTGCTTAAAGACCTCTAATTGGTTTTGTAATAACGTTTAATATTTTGCACCACTTTTTGTTTTAAGTTACTTGATGCTTTCATGGGGAGTTCTAGGAATTTAGAGTTCTATGGATTTATCTCTACTCTTATTTGGGAAGAAAGAGAAAAAAGGGGGAGATTGTTAATGTTGACATTGTTGACATTGATAACGTGGACAATGTATCTAAGTCAACATCGGTTGACTCGGACGGGTCAACATCGTTTGACTCGGACTTGGTCCAACCATAATTTTTTCGTTCAAACACAAAAACAGTTTTTCCTATTATTGTGGTTTTATTTACGTGTGTGCAGAAGTTATTTACGAGCTGGACTTGTTCAAACGATAGTGGAGTGAAGTGGATACTAAAAATAGGAGCTTACTCAACGGATACAAAGTGCTTACTAAAAAGAGGAGTTATGGAGTTCATGGCTGAATAAGTCGAGACACTTTCTCAGTGTTTACACCTAGTGTTTGTCGAACAAGAAGAAAGAAAACGAGAAAGCTCTCAACATATATTCGTCAAACAGTTCTTTGCCTAATGTTTTTACCTTTACATTAATCATAGTTTTTATGTGTGAAGATTAGAAGAATCGATAGATTCTTTACTAGACTGTTTTTACTATCTTTTGATAGTTCTTTTGTAATCCATTCTTAGTAGTGGAATTTTGCCCTGAAGGGTGTAACAAGTTATTTAACTTGCTGCATATTTTAAACTGTGTCTCCATCATTTTTACTGCTAAGTTTTAAACTTTCCGCTGTGCTAAAACTTTCTGATCCCGAGTGTTGGTTCAACATTAAGGTCAACGTTTCTGGTTTACTTTTAACTTAGCTATTTCCATATCATTTTACGGGACCTCCCCACCCCTCATAGTTGATATATTAACAAACTCATCGTCGACTTCAAAATTTGGAAATGTGATTTATAAGATTGAAATGTGTCGATTGAAGAATATAATATGATGATTTGAATGGGAGAAAAAATTGAAGGGGAGAAAAAATTTCTAAAACGTATAATTTTTTTCATTAAACCAAGGATATTTTTCAATAGGGTTTTCCTGAGGCAACGTTGTATAGAAAAATGTTCTATTTCCTTAGGTTTTTATCGCTCTCGGTTTCATAATAAAGTTTTAACTCGATATTTTACCTAATGATCGATATTTTACCTAATGACCATTTTACTGGATGGCCCACTACAACCTTCATTTTCACCCATCTCATCCCCTTATTGTATTTATTTTTGTTATCTCATGCAACACTACGTGATCGTTTGTACGTTTAAGTTTAATGATAATGATATATAAGATATCAATGTAAAGCTTCCATCTCAAACTGTAACGAAGTGGAATCATTACAGAGAAGATACAGAGATTAAAGCTCGAAGCGATTTGAGACGAACAAAATTAAACGGAATCGATAGCTGAGGGAGGAGAAATAGAGTTAGAACGAAGATGATACTGTTACTGGTTATTAACTTAATTTCAAAAATGTCGATTATACAATATATATATATAAAAAAATATATATATTAATTTATTAGGCCTAAGCAAAAATATTCGGAATCCGGAATCCGATCCGGTATCCGGTTTATAAAATTCGGAAAATCGGATATCCGGTTTTTAAAACCGGATCGAATATCTGAATCCGAATATTTTAATATAAACCGGATACGGATATGCTTGATACTAAAATCCAGATATCCGGTATCCGATTTATTGTTTTAAAAATATAATAAATTAAATAATAGCCAAAAAGAATTGAGCCCCAAAAAGAGAAAAAAGAATGAAAAATAGTCCAATATCATTATTAGACCTAAATAAAATATATTAATTTATATCAGTCGTGAAATAAATGGAGAGTTGAAAACAAAATCGAATACGTTGCAATCATTTTTTTTCAAAAAAATAATTTAGTTGAAATAAAAAATCGGATTTTGGATTCGGATATCCGATTAAAACCGGATCAAATACGATTCTAAGTTTTAGATGTCCGAAAATTTGGATATCCGGATAACCGAAAATCCGGATATCCGGATTTGCTCGCCCCTAATAATAATCAAATACTAATTAAGCTACCAAAAATACTAATCTGCCCAATAAACACGAGTCCAACCCAGTTCAACAAAGCCCAATATGTGACAATACTCCCCTGTCGATGGTGAGTATATTCTCGTCCTCGAGGGTGTAACGACGGGAATTTGACATATCTAAATTATTCATTTACACAGGGGCAGATAAACGACAATATTATAAGATTAGGTCAATAAGTATACATGTTTCGTTTTTAGGTCACTTTGTTTGATAATTGTAAAAGTATATCACTAATTTTGTATGTCAAAACAATTTTGGGTCATGTTTTCAATTTTAAGTCACTATTTTTTTATTTTGGATACTAAGTATACATGTTTCAATTTTCGGTCAATATGCTTACAAAGTTAGTTACCAAATGAGTAATCCAAAATTGAAAAATGTATACTTAGTGACACAAAAACGAATATATACTTAGTAACCTAAAATTGAAAACACGACCCAAAATTATTTCAGCATACAAAGTTAGTGACCTACCTTTGTAATTATAAAAAAAGTGACCCCACAAAGAAAATATGTATACTTGGTTACCTAATCTTATAATTTTCCGGCCGATAAACCATCATTTTCATTCCCCGAAGATAATCGACCATGTCCCAAGCTCTGACTTTCATTCCATTGCTTGAACGATTGTGGTAGTTATTTTTTGAAAATAATTTGTGTGCTAGTTGTTGATTACAATGATTAACAACTGTCACTGGATAGAAATAGCCCATGACAAGATTCTCAATTGTGAGAAAGACACGCGTATCTTGTTGTTTCTCACTATTACGGCTATGGCACATTTTCCTTGATCGAAAGGTCGGTATTTCCGTGTTAGCAGCCTGCATTGCTGCAGATTTTCTACGATCGAGGGGTACATACCAACATCCTCGATCGAACGGTACATTTGATCAGGAAAAACTCATTTATGTTCCTAAAAAATGTCATCGCATTCAGCTAGCAAGTCATGGAACACGTACTTCATCTACTTGTTGTTTATGGCCCATGTAGATAAACTGTCCAATGTGTAAACTGTCACTTCTAACCTCAATGTCATAGGGAGGTAACCTCTGTGCAATCAAGTCATAAACGTTCTCGATACCCCATATCGAACAGGAGAATTTCAGCTGCTGATCTGCTAGAAATTCCTCATCGACCTTACTTTTCACATGTGCAATTTTCGTAAGTAAGACGATCATTACTGCCTTGCTGGATATTGATAGTACCTCACAATTTTTCTGTTTTCGCAGGTAATTGTTTGCATAATCAATCGAACCGAATTGTGAAGCATTATCATGTATGCTAGTCTCCGTATTTCGATTTTTCAATGGCAACTGTAGCGAAGATACACTAACAGATAGAGATTGCTCTCTCATTTGATTCTGCAAAATCCGCTGCGTAGCTTTAATCTGGAAGAACCCTTTCTGAACACTGTGTTCGGCTGCAATCAACATCTAAACCATCTTTGTTTGTTTGTCCTGAGGCTCCTCGAATGGAATATTATCTGCCATAGTTAGGAATTGGGCTCTCATACCAAATTTAACGAAGTGGATACGTAACTGAGAAGATATAGAGACTAGAGAGACTAGAGATTGAAGCGATGATTAGAGATAGAGAATCGATAGCTGAGGGAGGAGAGAACTAAGTTAGAACGAAGATGATACTGTTACTGGTTATTAACTTAATTTGAAAAATGTCGATTATACAATATATATAATAATCAAATACTAATTAAGGTACCAAAAATACTAATTAAACACAAGCATAGCCCAATTTCAGAAAGCCCAATATGGGTCACAAACCTACAAAAAGGGGGATTTAGGAAAGAGGAAAAGCAGGTCACTTAAAATAAAAAAAATTCCGTATACTGAATTATCTGTTAGTAATTATTTTATAACATTTGTTAATAATTTCTGTTGTGCTATAGTTCGTTCCTCTTGTACACATGCTAAATTCAGACAAGAAGTTTAACAATAAGCGCCGGAAAGTTACGAAGAAATCATTTAGTACTTTATTTAGGTAAATGCTACAACTCAACATATGTAACAGAGATCCCACAATATCTCTAATTAATCTTATTCCTTAAAATAAGAACTCAATCAGAAACTAATAGGATACTTAAGCTGTTTATTAGCAAGAAACACACCCCAATGCTTCTCAAGCTCCGGCATCTTCTGATTCTCATCGATCAAGCCAAATATGTAAGCTTCGACGGGCTTCCCGGGCTTCCTCGGCGTACCATTCTTCACTTTAGCTATCAAATTGTTGTTATAAGTCCTCGCATTGTCCACGCTAGTCCCAAACCCGCCCGCACTGGGCCAGCCCGTCTCCGTCACCACCACTTCTAAATTTCCAGCTCCAGCTTTCTCCAGAGCCACATGCACAGAATCGATCTGTGCATCCAACAGGTTCTGATACTGATAAGCCCCATCGGTCACAACTGCCGAAGGAGAAGTGAACAGCGCATAATCCAAACGAATATCTTTTGGATTACCCGAATAAGCGAAATAAGGATAAAGGTTCACGAGAAACGGGCTTTGATTCTTTACGAGCAGCTCAATGATGAGTTTATGAAGCCTGAAATATCTGCCCGAAACGCCCCCGCAGAAGGAGGAAAGGACTGCCCGAGGACGGCCGTGCTTAACACGGTGGAGACTTTGATTCTTGACCTCGAGCCCCTTTTTGGAAGGGCGTTTTGGATATTTTCGATGGCGGGCCCAACGAATGGGCATATGCTGGAGGTGGCGGGGTCCCCCAGGCTTATCTCGTTCCCGACCGAAATGTATCTGAAGTTTATGTATTTGTAATCGAGGATGTTTATTTGGACCCACGATTTCGCCACGGCTGCATTTTGGGCTATGCCTTGGATTTCTTCATTGGGGACGCCTACGATGACTTGGATCTGGCTGTTGGTATTGAGGGCTCCAAGAATGGCTGGGTTCGGATTGAATATTCGGATTCTCTTGATGTTGTTCTGGTTGCATAGAGCGATCACCTCCCGTGGGGACGGCAAGTTGTTTCCGATAGTGCCGTAGTTCACTCCTGTTTGAGCCCTACATATGAAAATTACGTATATATATTATTAGAATAATATGATTTTGTCAAATTAATCAAACGTTAAATCCTTGTAGTGTTTATTTATAGTCGTGGCATATAATGCATGTTGAGAAAGAAGAGAAACCTGCAATGTGCAAGGAGGAAACATATGAAATCACAATTAGCAGCACTTTCACGATTTCTAGTTGATAATAGGAATGAATGTTTGAGTAGGCCATTGTACTGAGAAGTTTGCAATTGTTGAGTGTGCTTGTGAAGTTTTGGTGTTTGCCTCTGCTTTATATAGTGTGTGATATTAGAGTGATAATTAATTGAGGAAATAAGGTTAAGATTTTTCGTTTTTCTCATTGGTCAACAATTATCATAAATGAGGAAGGGGATGCGGGCAGTAAATTTCGATTTGGTCAAAATTGATTTATTTTATTCCTGTCAAAGATTGTGCACTTTATGATTATTCTCAATCATAACATTTTCTAGATTATATGTTATTATATTTCCCTTTCGTTTGCATGCATTGGGCAAGAAATGTGTACTTTCCCTGCAAAAATTATGTGATTACCGCAGCATTAATTAATTGAAAACATAGGGAAAAATACTATTTAGGATTCTTATTTATTGGCGGTAAGGATTCGTAAAATGCAATAAATCAGCATATCATTTATTCTCATTCCAATTGTATTGACCGTAATCAAGGATTGACTCATATTATAAACATTAAGTGTTTGTTTTGGGTGACCCTCCAAAACATCACGGTGATCCGCCATCACCTCCACCGCGTTTGTTTAGCGGAGGTGATGAGTCATCAACGTGACGGAGGATCACCTAGGTGATCAAAACCGAGGTGACATCTCAGCTTTTGGATCACCCCGAAAAAATAGAGTGATCCTCCAGGGTAAGTGATTTTCGAAAATGTTTTAGACTAAATTACCCTTATATTTTAACATTCATTCCTCGTATATGTACTATTATTCACATTTTTAATTACACAACTAACATATTTAAATATTTTATGCTTAAAAAATAAAAGAATTATATTGAAAATTATGTATAATAAACTTATAATTAATACTTAATTTAAGAATATATGTTTAAAGCTTAAATAAAAGAATTATATTGGAGATTATATAAAATACTTATAAATAATCCTTAAAACAATTAATAGTTAATATTGAAACATTAATCATTATCACGTAAAATATCACTTCAAAATGAACATATTAACCCACTTTACATAGACAATTTACATAGGGGTAAATATGACATTTAAACAACATTACCCTACGCATCAACTTGATAAACAAACATAATATTCAAATATCACGTTGATATGAAAAATGAAATATCACCCCAAAACATAGTGATGATATATCACCTTGATCCACATCACCGTGACACTCACATCACCGTAATATATCATCACTGTGCTTGTTTTGCGGTGATATTTCATTTGCATATAAATGTGATATTTGAATATTGTGTTTGTTTATCAAGATGATATGTGGGGTGATGTATAAATGTCATAGTAACCCTATGTAGATTATGTAGGTAAAGTGAGTTTATATGTTCAATTTTTAGGTGGTAGTTTACATGATAATGATTAATGTTTCAAGATGAAGTATTAATATTTTAAGCATTATTTATAGGTTTTTTATATAATTTTTCAATATAAATATGTTATTTTTTAAGCTTTAAACATATATATATTTAAATCAAGTATTTATTATAAGTTTATTATACATAATTATCAATAAGCATAAATTTTTTAATATTTAAATATGTTAGTTGTGTAAGTAAAAATTTGAATAAAGGTATAAGAGGTGTTGGTCCGATTTTCTACCAAACAAGGATCAAAAGATAGCTTTTAAGCTTAGAAATCGAAGAACATCTTGTAGTGTGTGTTTGTGCATGTTTCCTATTTTGAAAGGCACAAGATGGCTTGCTATTAATTTCTTTTGATAAAAACCCAAAACGGGTAAAGGACGCCTTATATACCACATGAGTTGGTATATTAAGGCATATTACCTAATTTATATAATATTTACGTAGCCGCCCAAAACCAACAACAATCTAATTAATTACAAAATAGACCCAAGACTTATAAGAATTAAGAACACTATAAAATATTCTTAACAATATCCCCCTTAGTGTCCTTTTCGCTGTGGCGTCTTCTTTGTCTTCTTGGGTCTCACCAGCTCATAGACGTATCTTATGAGTCCCAGTTTGTGCTCATAAGATCGTATCCATCTACGGTACGAAGCCGTTCAGAGATGATGTCGATCATCTTCTGAAACTTGTGTTGGACCTCGTACTCCTGAACCTCTGTTCCTCTAGAATATTTCTCAGCTTATCTCTATAATCAGGAGGGTTCCATCACAGAACTTGGAGATCTCCGATGTCTTCATAAGCCTTTTCTCGCCCTTGTACTTTATGTAGACCAAGGAGGGATCTTCTCCATTGAAGATGTGGCCTTCACCGTGCTTTCAACTTCGGAGCGATTCAAAATAGGCTTCGTGGGTTCACCTTCTTCAAGTTGCTCTCCAGCGCCATCTGAAGGTCATGAGATATGTTGTACTTGATCCGACAGACATGAACCTCTTTAAGGTTTGGTAGCTCAACTTGACTTCAGGATTTTGAAGAGTTCTAAGCATTTTGTAGCTTCCGACCATCTGATAGATGTCTTCCGCTCTGATGTAGGAGAGGTCCGCCTCACTCAGTTCTTCGGTAGTCCCATCCTCTCATTGAACTCGGTAGATTGGGAAGAAGATTGAGCAAAAGTGGGATGTCCGCACCCCTATTACCGATGAGATCATTGGCCTCTTCTTTTTGTCTCTTCGGAGAGCCTTTATGTCACTTCTTTTTCCATCAAAAATAAGATTTCGACGGAGGCTGATCAGATACAAGCTGACTCTATGCTCAGAGAGATGAGTCATGCCTCGCAGCTCCATCTCGTCGAGCTTCTTGGTATGGCGATCTTGGCATTTTTCCAAGGCAGGTTCAGATTCTCTCAAATGTTTGACTTCAACGCCGGGTCGTAGAGCTCTTCAACGGTCACAAGTGGCTCATCGGTAGTTGGAGAGAGAACTTGTAAGGTAGAGGTTTGAGGAGGTATTAGATGGTCTTTTCGCGATCGTTGGCAATATAACACTTGCATCCGAAGACCCTGAGAAAAGAGACATCTGACACTCTTCAGTTGATAATCTCATACGGATTTCTCATAAATCTTCTGTGAAGAGAGGCACGATAGTGAGTGAAGCACGTTGTATTTAGTGCTTCATCCCACAAGAAGTGTGGCAATCCAGAATGAATCAGGAGAGTTCTGATTGATTCAACTAGGGTCCTGTTCTTGCGTTCGACAACTCCACTCAGTTGGGGTGTCTTTGTAGCTGGGAACTGTTGGGTAATGCCAAGTGATCCATAGAAGTCACTGAGCTTCTGTTCTTGAATTCAGTCCCATTGTCAGTTCTGATTATTTGGACGCTCAGTTGGTAAAGATTATGTGCTGTCTTTACAAATTCGATGATGAGATTTGGTATTTCGTCTTTTGTTTGGAGAAACTTGGTCAATGTGAAGCGCGAGAAATCGTCCACAATTACTAACACGTAGCTTCGCCCATCGATGGTTTGAGTGCGCATACGTCCACACAGATTCATGTGAATGAGCTCGAGATTTTTGGAGGTTGATGCCGTGTGTTTGGCTTTTGAGACGCTTTCCTCATCTTCCCCATTTCGCACGCCGAGCAAAGATGCTCTTTGTGGTATCTAAATGAAGGAAGCCCTATAACCAAGTTTTTCGTTCAGAGCTTGTTTAGGTCCTTGAAGTTGAGATGTGAGAGGTGCTGATGCTAAAGGTTGTCCTGATGTAGAGGCTCAAGAGATGAGGCACGTTGGTCGAGTGGTCTTCATATCAATGGAGTATCGATTCGTCTTTCTGTGGCCAATGTGCAGCTCCGAACCTTTATCATCGATGAAGCTACACTTGTCACATTTTTCTGGAAACTATTGCTATGAGAACGTGGAAGTACATCATAGTTCTCATAACAATGCTTAGTAGAAAATAACGAAACACGGTCTGCGATATTACAAGACGAATTTTTGAAAAGGTAAAGCTATAAAAAACAGGAGTAACACGAGTTGAAGGTAGCTTCTTCTTTTTATGAAAGAGAGCTGCCTCCTTCACTCGATCCAACCTAACTCTCTTCGTCTTTTTAGACCTTAGTCATTGATCTGTAGGCATATGCAATACGAAGTTAGTACAAGACAAAGAGGTTTCTTATCTGTTTTCTTGCATTTACACGAATGTGTTTCGGATACAAAATAAGAGGACGAAGGTTTGTATACATTAGAAGGTTTGAAAAGTATAAATTTTGCTTAAAAGAACAGTTCTGTCTTCCGACGAGATCGCCTATTTGATCGATCACGCTAGGCTCTAATACCACTTGTTGGTCCAATTTTCTACCAAACAAGGATCAAAATATAGCTTTTAGCTTAGAAATCGAAGAACACCTTGTAATGTATGTTTGTGCGTGTTTCCTATTTTGGAAGGTACAAGGTGACTTGCTATCAATTTCTTTTGATAAAACCCTAAAAGGGTAAATGGGGCCATATATACCACATGAGTTGGTATATTAAGGCATATGACATAATTTATAAAATATTTACGTAGCGGCCCAAAACCAACTATAATCAAACTAATTACAAAATTGAGCCAAGACTTATAAGAATTAAAGACACTACAAAATATTCTTAACAAGAAGAATGGATGTTGAAATATAAGGGCTTATTTTGTCCAAAAAGATATTGAAAATATCACCCTGCCACAGTAATGGAGGATCACCCCCTTTTGACCGCCTAGGTGATTTCCATCACGGTGATGGCTCATCACACCCGCTAAAAAATGCGATGATGATGAGGTGATGGCGGGATCACCGTAATGTTTTGGAGGACCACCCCAAAACAAACACCTCCGAAATGGATCGTTAATATTAAATGCAAATTTCCAATCTGACTTGTTTGGAGAGGCATGGGACGTGAATAAACACTTACGCCATGTTTGGTTCATGGGTTTAATAGTTTTAAAGGTGAATTTTAAAATTTTAACGTGTTTGGTTCATGTGTATATACAAACCACGAGTTTATATATAATAGGTTTAAACTCATGTACACGGGTTTAAATAAACACGCCTCTCAGATGGGTTATTATAAACCCACTAACCAAACAAACATATTATGTTATACTCAATAATCTAAACTCTCCTAAATATAAACTGACCAACCAAACAAGCACTTATAGCCCGTTTGGTTGGAGGAATGAGTTTAGATGATATTAGTTTTAGTTGAGTTTATATAACGGGAGGTAGTTATCTTGGGAGTTTGGTTGATGAGATTAAGTAATGATATATGATATGTTTGGTAGATGAGTTTAGATATTAGTAGGTTTAAATAAATTCAAATTCGAATTTATCCTTTTTAATTAAAAAATACGGCCTCGATTTTTTAGAAAATATGCGGTCCGAAGGAAGGGGGTGGGGGATGGCGATATTTTGACAAAGAAAAACAGGACGAGAAAAAGATAAATAAAATTTTATTGAAACAAAAGGATAAGTTTGTAAAAAGAGGATGAGATTAAATAAAAGGGATTGGTGTAGACTCATTTAATTATTAATATCATATAGGGGTATTAGAGGAGTATTAACTAAACCTCACTTTTAAATAAATCCTCCAACCAAAAACTACTCTTAGTTAATCCTAACTTTCATAATTCTCCCAACCAAACACACTATTAGATATGTAGCTTGTCGGTATTTGGTTCGATTCCAGGTCCAGCGGGGGCTTAGACTCTAAAGTTATTTACCTATCGATTATGAACTAACTACTCTCAATTAATTAGGGTTACGACCTATGTAAGGATTCACATTATTGTAATCGATTAATTATTTTGATTAAATATGTAATTCAATGTCGAGACTTGTTATTTATTTATCAAACAACTACTTAATTTTAGACATTCAATCAGAAAAATAAGTAAATAAAACCGAAACAGTGTTGTGTTTAGTCATTCCTTCTGTCAGGCATAGATGGACATCGATGGACTATTATTATCTAGTATTAAATTAGTCCACAATTCTAAATCTCTAGTAGGGTGACAGACTGATAAGTATGACTTGACATGTTGACGTGCCTTCAGTGACTTTGTGTCAGTCATTCTCTTGAGAAGTGGAAGCTCGTGACATTGATAAAAGATGAATCAAGAAGCTATTTGGACTCTGACTCGTAGTCTGACAGGTTGCATATTGGGAAAGTCAATGATCGATCGGATGAATATAGTAGGTTGCATGAACTTTACACTGACGGGAACAATGCAGAATTGACTTCAATATCCTGACTTGTCGCTAGTTTTGTAGCCCCTATTTGCCAAGTGTATGGGTCGGCGGCGAAATGCGGTGTTGACAACGGTTGCAATTGCCGCCTTCAATCGCACCATGTGCGATGAATGCTCAAGAACAAGGAAATGACAAAACATTTGTGTGCTGAGGTAGTACGATGTGCTATTTCTCTAGTGGACTCGAAGTCCATCGTCAAGCTTGAAGAATAACATTGATGCGTTCAGAAATGGCGCCTCCGGAGTACGCGCGGTTCTCCGCCTTGAAGGTGGCTCAAAAATGACAGTGGAGTCCCCGAGTTGATGAGATTACGTGGAACACCTTCCTCTTTAGCGATCCTGAGAAAACAGATAGTAGTGAACTAAGGGTGGACGCCGTTTTGGCGACGCCACCCCGACGTTCAAGTCAGTTCCTCTTTGATGAGGCGGTTAAATTACGCGTATATGAGAAAAGATCAAGAATGTGATGATACCTGAGCCCGGTGGAGTACCTTTCCCATTTATCGGACTGTATCCACGATCATCACGTCGGGCAAATATTACCCAAGTTGTCCTCTCATTTCATCCCACGTTCACTTGGTGATCCCCACGTTCACCTGGCCACTACTTCCTCGACAGTGGGTGACCGTTCCTTCCTCAGCCTCTGATGTCCTCGTTTCGTCCCACGTTCACACGATGATCCCCATGTTCACCCGGCCGCTACCTCCTCGGCGACGGGTGATAGTTCCTTCCTCAACCTCTGATGTCCTCTTTCGCCGGATCCAGAACGACTTTCTTCCCGAGGTTCTTTTATCTTCTCTGAGCTACCCGAGCTTCCCTTCCTGAACCTACTTGAGGTCTCCCGAGGGGGTTCCTCAGGGGTCCGTCTGGTCGATAATTAGTCATTTTAGGAGAATCCACGAGGATCCCGAGCGGGCTTTCCCGAGCTTATCTTCTTCCCTTCACAATGAGATTTTGCGAAGGCGAATTTTCTTGACCGAGCAGGGGCCTCCTCTTTCCCGGTTTTTATGGGTTATTTAAATTGGGCGGGATATTTTCGGTTACCCCAAAACCCAAGGGTAACAGTAGTCCCCTCATTAGATAGTCTAAAAAGAGCTAGACGAGTGTCCTAGCTCTTTTATATTCCCGAGCGAGATGTTTTTTTCCCGCTGCTTCTCCGTAATTATTAAATAATTACTAAAAAGGGGAAATGGATCTTATCCATTTGCGTTGTGGCCTCCTCTGGTTTCAGCACGTGCTCCCTTCCTATCGCGGGAATTTTGCCGCCCAATCTTTGATTCCTGAAATAGGTCTGACACGATTCGACCCTTTGAGCTTCTGACGCTCACGCTTTCATCATGAAGCGTCTCATTGCCTCCCCTTTTCACCCATATATAAAGTGAGCCTGTCTCTTTACTTCTTCCATCCCTTATCTCTACCACGAAATGCTGCCGGAATACTTTTAGCGCATGCATCTCGCCCTTAGCTATTATCTTCGGCCTTCTTTTGTAAGTTTTCCTCTTCTTTTCCTTCTTACCTTCTGTGAAAATGGTCTCTTCTATCAGACAAGGGAGAATTGCGGGAGATCCTGGGTCCGGCTCAGCCGGCACCGTAAGGCCGAATGACGGTGATTCCCTTTCCTACACCTCTCCTTCAGCCGACCCATCCCGTCCTCAACGCCTTCGGATAAAAAAGAAGGCTCTTGATGACTTTTATGAGTTTGAGTCCCACCTCTCTCCTATTTTGGAGGACTTTAACGACGACTCGGCCTTTGAGAAGGCCGATCGGGAATGGGTTTCCACGCTCGGGGCGTACAGGGAGTCGCACGGGCTGCCCTGACATGAGATGATGGTTTCCTCCCTCTCGCACGCCCAAATCCCCATCATCACGGAAAAAGCAGGAATGTCCGAGGAGTATGAAGTCAGGGTTCCTCGGGTCTTGGAGGTGGCAAGTGCCCCTCCGGAGGGATTCCACACTTTTTTCTTGATCAAGTGGACATGGGGCTTCGGTTTCCCATCCCCTTTTTATACTAGATGTGTGTAATTTTTTCCAGATTTCTCCCTCTCAATTGGCTCCCAACTCCTTCAGCTTCTCCTATCTCTGGCTATTCTTCTTAATTTCTATGAGTTTCCTCTATCGGCGCCCTTGATAGCCTTCTTCCTGAAGATCAATCAGAAGGAGCCGGGAAAATTCTTTTTCTCCTCCACCTTTGCCGAGGAGTTCATTGTTGGTAATGGATGAACAAGTTTTTCTATGTTTGTTTCCCGCCCGAGAGTGTGGAGAACAACATGATCTCTGATTGGTCCGACTCTGCTTCTACTAACCGCCCTCCCGCCCCTAAATTTCTTGAAATGGTGGAGAAATTAAAGGATGCCGTGGAGGGTAGAAGCTTCCGTGCTCCCGAGCTTGTCAAAGATGACCTCCTCTGCTATTATGGCTTCTGCCCCAAGGAGGTGCCATTGCTCGGGAGCATAGGTATTTTCATTTTGTAAACCTTTTTTTCTTAAGTGATTTCCCTTATGATCACTGTGTTTATTTCAGAATCCAGAATGAATCTCGCGGCAATCATTGCCCTCCAGAAGAAGAAAACTGGAGCTACTGCTGCCAAAGTTCTTCCTCCGGCATCCTCTCCTCCTACGGTCCCCTCAGGGAACAAAGGCAAGGGAAAAGATCCTTTGCCCTCCTCGGCCAACCGAAAAACTACCTATAGGCGGCGGGTTTCAGCTATGGAGGGTCCCTCCTCCAAGAAATTAAAGACAACTCCCCCGGCCCCAAGCGCAGCTACTGCTAGCGACCCGACCTCCGATTCTTTCCCTCCCGAGCAATCGGCTTTTTTCAGCCGCCCCCGAGCCCGAGACTGCATCGAGTTCTTGCGAGACTTCCCGAACGGACCAAATCGGGAACATGTTCAAAAGATGTCCGTGAAGGAGTTCTGCAACGCCTATGCGCTCAACGCCGTGCAGGTGAGTTTATATCTCCCCGTATGTCTTTTGCTCTTAGTTTTTCCTTTTTCTAATACATTTGTCATTCTCTCAGGGTATTAACTACCATTCGGAAGCCTTGAATCGATTGGTTGAATACCATATGAACCAAGAGGAGTTCCAGAAGACGGAGGGGGATTTGCAGCAGCGCATTGAGGAGTTGGTTAAAGAGGGTACCCAGGCTAAGAGTCGGGAGGACGAGTTGCGGAGGCAGGTGAGGGATCTTCAAGGCAAGCTCAACCAGGAGAGGTTGGCTCTGGCCAAAGAGGTGTATGCCCGCGTTCGGGAGGAGAAGCTCCATCGTGAGCTGCAAGAGAAGCTTTCCCGGGATTACACCCCGAACGAAGGTTACGGGGCCCAGATGATCACCCTCTTTGGCTACGACTTCTGGGGATGTATTGGGCAGCTCAGGGCGGCTGGCTTTAGCCAGGCTGATTTTCCCTTTGAATTCCTCGACGCCGAGAAGGCCCTCAACGAGTGTGATGCCAACAATGGCTACCCTCCTTAGTCCCGCGCTCCTCAGAAGAATCCTCGAGTGACATTTGCCTCCAAGCCCATCGCGATTGACAACCCCAAGGAAGGGGGAGACCCGAGAGGAGGAGATCAAAGCCGAGCCCATCCTGGAGCAGAGTGAGGTTCCAGAGCAGGCGGTCGGTGTTGAGAAGCGAGTTGGAGGGGAGAGTCTCGAGCAGGCGGGTGAGGCTGAAAAGTTCGCCCGAGAAGTCCTTGTGTAGGCCGGTGAGGCCGAAAAAGAAGTGGTGGAGGTGGACCCCAAGCAAGTCAATGAGGCTAGTTAGAGTTTATGTAACTAGGATGTTCTTTGTTTTTGTTTCGGCGCTTGGCTGTAATTGAACGCGCCTCGAGCGCTTAATGAATATAACCTTCATATTTTCTCGCATTTTATCTTCGTTTCTATTTTCGTCTGTAGTGTTCTTAAAATCTATAAACCACAAATCTTCTTGCGCCTCTGCCACAAAGCACTAGAAAAAATATGACTTATTTTCCCTTATTATCATTGATGTTGGTTCCCGAGGGGGATCATAAAGAACCTTTAATCTCTTCACTGCCTCCTATATTATCGTAATAACTGACTTTATCCTTCTTTATCCCTCAGCAAGACACCCAATCAATAGATTTTAAACGAAGGTAACTAAATTTCAAAATCTCATGACTTGTCGGGCACTCTCCTTGACCCGTTCCTCATGTGACTTAGCTCCTCTCAAGAGCTCTATATAAGGGGTCATTTATGCATCACTATGCACCTACTCTAGCTCCTGATTATCCTTCTATATAAAAAGCCACGTCTTCTTCCCGTTGCAGAGGTAACCTTGTTTCCAAAAAACTAGCCCCTGCTTCCTCAGATTCCGATGATGTTCGGGAGGTATTTCCAAACTCATCTTCCCGACGGGTTCATTCCTACTGCTCGGGTCTCACTTCTGATCCCGGGCGTAGCCCCCCGCAACAGTCCGGAATTCTTGACGGTATCCTGTGTTATGAAGAAGAGCTGATATGCGAACAGCAGATATGATACTTCGCCAAAGTGTGACTCTCATGATATCCGCCGATCTGATAATCCCCACGGGTTCTGTCGGCAAGTGAGAGCTTTCTTTACAGAAGAGATTCAAGTTCCATGCAAGCCCCTCCTCGGGCGGATTCCTCCTTTTGCCACTTGGCACCTATCGTAATGATAAACGGCTCGTCTCGTCGTGACCTTATCTTGAATTCTCAAAACTGGTTAGGGGTGAAATGCTACTCGAACCCAGAGCATCCTACCTCCTCTACGTTCTTGACATCCCATCTTTGTCTCAGTAGAGTCTTTAGCCCCTCGAAAACTTGATCCAAATAAACGAATTTTTGTTCTACGTCTCCGAGCTATATATCCGCGTTTAATTCTGGTCATTGAATAAATAAAACTTTCACAAAAGAAGGGAAAGATGATAAAACTTATCGTCGAGATCTAGTTAAATGGGCAGCCGAGATAGAAGACAGCCGTTGTAAACGAGGATTACCCTAGTATCGTACCAAAGTGTCTACTTTGAATCCTTCTTATTACCTGAGTTTCTCGAGAAGGCTTGGATTCCTTCTAATTATGAGGTAAGAATTCCCGGACCCAAGCACGTGGCCTCTTCCGCCTCCCGGCTTTTTGACGTTTTACACGGATCAGATCGATATGGGACTCAGATTCCCTCTACCCCACTTTCTTTTGGATCTCTGCGAAACTTTGCTTATCTCTCCTGGTCAAATACTTCCAAATTCCTGCAGCTTAATTCTCGCCCTAGCGGCCGTTGCTCAATCACTTCATTTTCCTCCTTCGGTGGAGCTAGTTACTAGTTTTTTCCAAAATCAGTGAAAGGGAGGATAGAAAATTTATTTTTACCCCGTCCTTCATTGATATTTTTCATGATAACTTCCCAGCTACTAAAGGTTGGATGAGCCGATTCCTCTTTGTAAAGCCTTCATCTTCTCATCTGGATCCTCAATTTTATTCCCTTGTCTTGGAGAAACCACTACAATGTACCTTCTCAGTCTCCCGTTGTTCTTTATGAATTCTAGGATCTGGTGGGCGAACAGACTTTGTCGATGAAGGATCTGGTGATAGATGACTCCCCTCAAAGTCGTGGCGTGCCCTTCGGGAGTATTCCTTATCGAGGGGGTTTAGGTATATTTCATGATTTTGTTGCTAATCATATATGCCTTCTAATAATTCCCCTAAATCAGGAAAATGAATGGACTTTGAATCGATCGTAGCCTTTCGTACGCGTGCATTTTCTTCAAAATCCTGCGAGGCCATTCCTTCGAAGCTTGCCTTGTCCTCTGCCAAAAGGTCATCGACATAGGGTTTATGGGACTTCTTCTCGAAGAGGGTTAAGGTTCCCCCGTCATCTCAGACTTTGAATCTCGACCCAACGAGCGCTTCTCTTTCTCCCGAGGCTTCTGTACATCATTCCTTCTTTTTGGAGACTGATTGAGCCATGATCGCAGGCGTGTGCTCTTAAATATGGTGTGGAGATTCGTGCATATACGTCAAGTAATAATTAAAACGAATACGTTAAACTAGCACCACACGCGATAGGCAGTGTACCTAGGGGTGGGATCGGGTCGGGGTTCGTCGGGTTCGGGACTGTAGGGTCGGGTACCCGATGTGATCGGATAGTATTTTTTATACCCGATTCCGACCCCGATCACAATCGGGTACCCGCCTGGCGGGTTCGGATTTCATATATTTTTTTTTATTTTTTATTTATTATTTTTTTAACAATTAAATAAGCTTAAATTATGTTCAAAATCATCAAAAGTAAAATAATTTCAGCATCAACAATAAAAAAAACTTACAAATAAATTCTACACCACAATAAAATGAGCTCATAACAACATAATTCAACACCAATAAAATGAGCTCACAATATAAGTTCTTCACCACAATAAAATGAGCTCACAAAATTAGTTCAAACCACAATAAAATGAGCTAAGTTCAAAACCATCTAAGATAAAATGAGCTCAGAAACGATGACAAAATAAGTTCGACACCATCAACAATGAAAATGAGCCCACAATTCACATAATAAATTCAACGCCACATAGTAAAAGTAGCAAAACATCACATTTCACATATCAAATAGCAATCGTGGCCGTCGATGTATCGGCACCCGTGCACTCCAATTCTACAAAAAAAATTGCAATTTTAAACAAAGAAAATGGTATACAAAAAATTTACGTAAAGCTTAAATTAAAATGAAAACATACCTTCTCAATGTTTTCGATTTCACACAACTCCTCGTCAAGATTTATTGGCTTCGAATCGTGACGACTCCAATCTTGGACGCATATTAGAGCTTCAACAATTTTAGAGGACAACGAACTCCTAAAAGCATCAAGCACTCGTCCACCGGTACTAAAAGCGGACTCGGAAGCAACGGTAGAGACCGGAACGGCCAAAATATCACGAGCCATCCTAGAAAGAATCGGAAGGTGATGACAATTCAATCTCCACCACTTAAGCATGTCAAAGCCATCATATGGATCCTCAATATCTTCGCTCAAATATTTATCCAATTCCGACTTCACCCGTTCAATTTGTTCGTCTCTCTTTCTCTTCCTCATTTCATCAAACAAATACGTGGCATTTGTAGCAATAGACGAAGAAGAGGATGAACCACCACTAACTTGTTGTAGTCGTTGTGGACGTGGAGCAATTGGACTATCGGCTAGTCCGTATCTCAATTTGTACACCGTAAATAATTATTGAATGTCATACCTAACTTGCTCTTTCATCGTTGACGCGGTAACGTGATCGGGATTATAACCGATCAAACGAGAAATCAATCATCTCCCACTTGGAACGATCAAGAATCACAGAAAAGAACAAAATCTTGTTCATCTTATAAATTCCCCAATATTTTTCGAACTTAAGCTTCATTCGACGAGGCATGTTTTTGAGTTCTTCATCGTCTTCATCTAACCAACCTCGAAGAAGCAAGTCAACGGTAGTTATATCATGAAAAACTACATTAGACGTGACATATGAAGAACCCAATCATCCGCCGTTGGTAGACCGTAAAATGGCTCCTTCGATAGATCACTAACAAATACCGTATCCACATCATCAAATTTTTTAAACGCTCTAGAAGAATATATAGCCGACCTCTTCGCTCAAGTATGTAGAATTCCACCGAGGCGGTACATCAAGACTCAAGCCCTTGGTCGTCTCTAATTTCACGGTTTTGGCACATTCGAAAAACCATTTTAGTCTACTCGGAGAGTTCATAATGTATCGAACGGTTCCTCTAATACGAGAGATAGCATCATTCTTTTTTCTTTCAACTCATCTTGCACAACAAGATTAATAATATGCGCTATACATATCATATGAATGTACTTCCCCCCCAAAATACTTGTACCGATATCACAACTATTTTTCAAATAAGAAATTGCACAGTCATTTGACGATGCATTATCAACCATAACGGTAAATATCTTATCAATTCCCCATTCAATTAGGCATTGTTCGACACCGTTATCTACTTCCTCACCTTTGTGCCCAATATTGGGCAAAAGTTCAAAATTTTCTTTCTCAAAATCCAATCATCATCAATGAAATGGGCTGTGAGGCACATATAGTTGAATCTTTGAATCGATGTCCACGTATTTGTCGTAATACAAATGGTTTGTGATTGGATTTTTATGAGTGACTTCAATCTATCTCTTTCGCTCACATACATGTTGTAAATGTCCTTAGCTGTAGTTTTCCGTGAAGGAATTCTAAACATAGGACATACAACTGACAAAAAGTGCCTAAAACCCTCATCCTCAACGGTTTTAAAAGGAAGCTCATCAACGGCAATCATGTAACCCAATGCATCAATAGCCTTACCTTGATCAAATCTCCAAGTACCGAATACAACGTCTTGCTCACTCCCACGACCCAGAGATGGTTGTAAAGCAAGACGAGTTTGACTTGTTTGAACTTCTTGCGGCTTCTTCTTACAAGACTTGAAGTGATTCTTTAAAGAATTGGTTCCATGAAGCCTTGGATCGGCTTTAACTTCACCACTACAATACTTGAACCTCGCCTTTTTAACTTTATCGACTTCACAAAAAAAGTTGTTGAAGTGTTCCCAATACTTTGATCTAGACGAAACGACACTTTTTTTTTCCGACCCTTCCGTTGACCTTCTATCTCATCGTTCGAATCCGTATTATCGATGTCGGCACTTTAACTTGGTGGAATATTATTAGCTCCAACATTAGCTTGTTGTTCGTGTTCGATAGCTTGGAATTCTCGATTAGCATCTCCTCCGTCTCCGATAAGAATATCCCTAGTTGAACCTTCACTTGAGACACGAGTATGACTTGCCATCTACAAATAGCAAAAACCAAGAGTAAAAATATATTAAATCCGAGCATAATTTCTACCCGAACCCTTAAAGAATACATGAAATTCGAAATACCAACAACATAAAAAATCGGCCACCCATGGATTCTAACACCTTAGAATGATCTTTTGGAACCTTAGAATCATCTTTTGGAACCAAAAATTGAAAAAAATCATAAATTCCTAAACTAAAAAAATTAGGGTTCTACCTTTTGGGTGTGGGTGTGGGTGGTTGTGGCTGAGGGCGACGAGTACGGCAGCGGCTAGAGGGACGGCGGCGACTAGAGGGCGGAAGCGATTGCGGCGACTGGAGGACGGCAGCGGTCGCGGCGACTGGAGGACGAGGACGAGGGCGGCGCCGACCGTCAATGGCAGGGCAGCAAGCGACCGACAGCAGGAAGGGGGAATGTGGAAGTCAGGCAGGGCAGCGGCGTTCGCGATTGGTATTTGGTTAATACTTAAAATCAGGTAGGGCAGGGGCGCTATTGCGTATTGGGACTAAAGTTGATTTTTTTTTAAATTATAGCTACCCGCATGTACCCGATCGGGTTTAGCGGGTAGCATTATGCTACCCGCTACCCGACCCGATTTAGACAGTCGGGTATTGAGTAAAACCCAATACCCAACATGTAACCCGATTTGCCCACCCCCGATCGGTAAAACCCGATCGGGTCGGGTCAGGTCGGGTACCCGAAACCCGACCCCAAATTCCCACCCCTAAGTGAACCTATCATTTGTAGAATATCTTAGCGAGTATCTGAGTATCGAACACGAGGAATAACATTGATTAATAGTAATTACCTATCAATCCGATATTTAGCCTAACAATTGAACTTACACTTATATATTGAACTAGATCACGAAAACTTAAACTTACATGCTAAGACACGATTGAAGATTTAAGCGTAATTTTTCAAGTAACGAAGAATGTGCTCGGGATTTCTAATCCCGCTAGGTATTGTCGACTAGGCCGTAAACCACCGTTTCCACGCGAACAATGACTTAACCACAATAATTTCTTTTCACTCCCGAATTTGTTGTCGCCCTAAATAGTCGCAGGAATTTATATTGGTTTACCTATAGCGAGGGTCGACTATTTGTTTTCGCCCTATAGTCGACTCCTAACGTTTACGAAGGGACTAACCGTTCTTTAGCTTTCGCCCTCAACGGTCTACCAAACGTCACACCAATACATAGACATATCAAATGTGACTTTTAGAACAACACATAGACATATTGAATCGAAGAAACAATGTCGTAAACGATAAATAAACAATGTCACGTGTTCACGAGTGTTATAACGCCCAAACGACAACTCTACCTAGCGTCATCTCATCCCGAGCACATAAGTTGCTTAGCTACTCATGCTTAAGAGAGATATACGAATCGTATACAAAATAAAGCATAAAGAATACATATGTCTTCACTATTTTACGAGCCCACGCAGATCCAACGTCCTTTATGTTAGATCTTGGATTAAATAAGTTCCGGATCTTCACATTAGCACCTAGGAATCGTTTAGATTGATTCCTATGGGTCTTGAGTCGTCCCTTAGATGTTTTATCTATGGAAGTGAGTTATGTCGATCTAGATCCAGAGCTGGGTTGAGAGGTGCGACTTATATAGTTACTAGTATTCAACACGACTTCTTCCACCGATAGACGCTGAGGTCCCGCATTTGCAGATACTGAATACCAACACGGCCGTGTAGATGGACGCTAGACCGTGCAAAGATGCCGAGGCTACCCTCTTTCACTGATGATCTACACACGGCCATATATAGTGTCGCTCAAGGCCGTGTTAGATTGACGAGGCTAACCTAGATAATTACCAAGACACGACCGTATTGTGGTTATTGTAAGCCGTGGTAACGTGTAACACGGCCGTGTTGTTAATAGTATGAAGTCGTGTTAAGTTGCCGAGACTTCTTATCCCTTTGGGTGATGAAGCACGGCCGTGTGGATGCCTCGTGAAGCCGTGTAGGAATTTCGCTGCTCGTTTTGCTTGGTACCAGTGTACGACACGGCCGTGTGGAACACTTGATGAAGCCGTGTTATTGGTGAACTTGGTCATTTTTGCCCCCATTTTTTCTTGATAGGTCCCGATTGTCATCTTATATTCCTTCAATATCAAAACATATGTAAAATCTTGAATATAAGTACATGAATATTCAAATAAGCCAAGTTACGACCTAAATATGATAGAGATAAACGTATAAAAATACGTTTATCTAGCCACCTCTTACTCTTACATGCAGACTTTTTTATCTTTGGGGGAAAGAAGTTATATAATTAAAGTAGGTAAAGATTTCTGGGATAAGTGAGCCCTTTCACAGAGCCAGGTACCACATCTGTTCTCGTTGTCCCTTGGGAATTTTTTTGGACTAATGGTTTTCTTAACAGGCATATTCATTCTCCTGTGAGGGGGCTAGGCGTTTCAGAGCCATAAGCGAGATGGCGGGTGCGGCTTGTAGCAACCACGTAGAGGTGACTATGAGATTGCTGGAAGGGGCTCAAGAGGCAGGCCGCTTGAAGAAGCAGCTCGACGAGCGTGCGCACGGTCATAATATGGAGGAGCTCTTGTCTCAGGGCCTTGTTCTTGTCGACCGAGTGCCCGAGGCGGCTAACCTGTACTTTGACTACGGGTTCCGAGGATGTCTTGCTCAAATCCGGGCTAATGGTTTTCCGGACTCTAAATATCCCTTCCACTTTCTCGACCAGGATCAAGCTCTTCTAGACGCGACTGCTAACCGTACATTACCAGGTGTCATCCCAAAGCTCCGAGAAGCCTATACTTTCGAGTCGCGGGAAGAGGAAGACGTGCCTGCTGAGGATCAAGAGCCGAGGAGAAATTCCGACTAGTGTTGTATATAGTTGTTTTGTGTTTTGATTGCATTGTTTCCTTTTCCTTGCTGTTTAATTTGTATGTTTGCATTATTTCTTTTGAATATTCTCCGTCTCTTGCTAAGTGTAGCGTCAGTAATATATTTGAATGACTCCCCTTGCAAGTTCCTTGAGGATCGTTTACTTTTCTTCTCCTATCTCACTGATTCCCTCCCAGTTCAATCGGGACGTTTGTGCCCCAATCCCCGGGCTTTCTTCTCAATTCAATCGGGGTGCTCTTGTCTCCATCGGATGGCTTTTCTCCCGATTCAATCGGGGTGCTCGTGTCTCAATCTGAGGGCTTTCTTCCCGATTCAATCGGGGTGTTCATGCCTCAATCCGAGGGCTTTCTTCCCGATTCAATCGGGGTGTTCTCGCCTCGATCCGAGGGTTTTTCTCCCGATTTAATCGGGGTGCTCGTGCCTCAATCCGAGGGCTTTCTTCCCGATTCAATCGGGGTGTTCTCGCCTCCATCTGAGGGCTTTTTCCCGATTCAATCGGGGTGCTCGTGCCTCAATCCGAGGGAGTTCTTGTTTTATAGAATTAGGTGTGTAATTCTTCAATCTTCATTATGTTATCAGGAGATCTTTGTGTGAACAGAAAGCGAAAAATTCATTAATTCCAAAGACATTTGCAAACAACTGAACAAGACTCCTGAAAAACAAAATAAACTAACGACGAAATAACAAATTTAAGGATAATATTTTTTCAAGTGCTAGCGTTGTGAGGTCGATTCAGCCCTTTCCCTTCCAGGTCTTTCTATAGTAAGCCGCCTCTCCCACTTTTCGGACCACCTTGTAAGGTCCTTCGTACTTCGGCTCCAACTTCCCTCGGTTTTCATGTTGCAGTTTCTCTTTCATGACCAGATCTCCCTCTTCGAACCTTCTCAAACAAATCCTCCGATTATACGTTCAGGTAATCCTTCTATAGTACCCAATTATACGCTCAGGTAATCCTTCTATGGTAATCCTTAACGCAACCTTCTCTTGGTTTTCTTCGAATTTGTGTAGTTCATTAGCCCAAAGCTGGTCGTTATCCGAGCACTTTCTTGTCCCAACTCCGTTGGCAGAACGACCTCACTTCCATATACCAAGCTGAAGGGGGTCTCCTTTGTCCCCGACCGTGGAGTCATTCGGTAAGACCAGAGAACGCTCTGCAGTTCATTGAACCATGCCCTCTTTAGTCCGTCCAGTCGGACTTTGAGCGATTGAACTATCATGCATTTTGTCACTTCTACTTGGACGTACTCTGCGGGTATGCCACGGAGGTGAAGGTGAATACTTGTTCAATCCCTAATTCTTCGCAACATTCCTTTAATTTTTGCCTGCTGAACTGCCTTCCATTATCCGAGATGAGTCTCCTCGGGATTCCGAATCTGCACACTATATTCTTCCAAAGGAAGGTCGTGACAACTGCCTCTGTAATGCGTACGAGAGCATCATCTTCCACCCATTTCAAAAAATAGTCGATGGCCACTAACAGAAACTTCTTCTGCGATGGTGAGAGAGGAAGCATGGCCTCAGCCTCTGAGCGGTGACTACTAGTGCTAAAAGTAGCTTCTCTTGGTTGTTGTATCGCATTTCCACTCCTTTGAGGATATTACTCACAAAATAAAAGGGTTCTTGTTCCTTTCCTTCTTCCCTTACGAGGACTGAGCTAACCGCACAGGCTGTGACAGAGAGCTATACAATTAACTCCTCCTCGCATTTTGGTTTGTTTAGTATCGGTAGTTCCTTCAGATATTCCTTCAACTTTTGAAAAGCCTTTTCACATTCAGGGCTCCATTGTAAATCTTTAATCATTCTTAATACCTTGAAAAAGGGTAAACTTCGTTCGGCGAACCTGGCAATGAATCTAGATAGAGCGGATATTCTCCCAGTTAACCTCTGCACTTCATTGAGGTTCTTAGGGGAGGCCGTGCCTATGATAGCCTCAACTTTATCTGGGTTAGCCTCGATTCCTCTCCTAGTTACCATGTACCCGAGAAAATTTCGTGTTCGAACGCCAAAAGTGCACTTCTCATGGTTTAATTTTACGCCATACCTTCTAAGAGTGGAGAAGGTCTCCCGAACGTCCGACAAGAAATATGCATGCTCCCGAGATTTGATGAATATGTCATCCACGTACACTTCCACGTTCCTTCCTATCTGGTGTTCGAATACTTTGTCCATCAAGCGTTGGTATGTAGCGCCATCGTTCATTAAATCGAAGGGCATTACCACATAACAAAAGGTCCATCTCGTCATTACGAAACTTATCTTTGGTTGTTCCTCCTTAGCTAGCCCGATCTGGTGATATCCTTGAAAGTCATCCATGAAACATAATAGCTCGTGTCCCAAAGTTGAGTCCACCAACTGGTCTATTTGAGGAAGGGGGTAACAATCTTTGGGACATCCCTTGTTGAGGTCCCTAAAATCCACACACATGCACCACTTCCCCGACGACTTGGAGACCAATGCAATGTTTGAAAGCCAAGTTGGGAATTATACCTCCCTTATGTGTCCTGCCGCTATGAGTCCTTCTACTTGTTCCTTAACAGCCATATCTTTTGTAAGCCCGAGGTGTCTCCTTTTTTGGAACACCGGTCGGGAATCTCGAGACACGTTCAGCTTGTGTTCCATAATGTTCAGGTTAATCTCCTTTAAATCGCACCCCGACCAGGCAAACACATCTTCATTCTGTCTTAGTAGGTTTATAAGGCCTCTTCTGAATTCTTCAATCAAATGTTGAGCTATTCGCACTGTTCCCGAAGGAGGTCTTATCACCACTTCCTCAGCTCCTTCCTCGGATATTTCAGCCGTTTCCCCGAGGAAACCTTCCTCAGAGGTTACTTCCTTTGATGCCTCTACCATCACCTCTTCCCTCGCGTTTTTGCCTCTGATGGTGTGTATCGCTCGGATGACTTCCCTCTGAGGATGTAAATAACGACCTCCCTTATGGAGCTTTAGAGATTTTATTTCCATCCCGACCTCTTCCACATAGCATTTACGAGCTACACTTCAATCTCCGAGGACCTCTCCCACCTTGTTACCCACGGGAAACTTCATCTTCTTGTGTAAGGCCGAGGCCACAGCTGTGAAGGAGCTGAGGGCAGGCCTCCCGAGTATGACATTGTAGGAAGAAGGCGCTTGTACCACCATAAAGGGGACGATTCGAGTCTTCTTCAGGTTGCCACTCCCTAGTGTTATTGGGAGCTGGATTACGCCCACTGCTTCGATAGCATGCCCAGTGAATCCGAACAAGGCTATTTCCACAGTATCCAAATGATACATCCCGAGCTCCATCTGATCTAGAGCCTCTTTGTATAGGACATTCACCGAACTTTCATTATAGACAAATACTCTTCCCACGTCGTGGTTTGCTATCTCAACCCGTACCACGAAGTCATCCTCGTGAGAATCATTCCCTCCGTGGAATTCTTCTGGCCCAAAGCTAATAAGAGGGCCAGAGAGTTTTGCCACCGCCTTTACCTCATAAATTTGTAGCTTCCTGACCGCCGCTTTCCTAGCTCGATTAGAATTGTCGCAAGCAGGTCGTCCCGATATCATGTTGATCCTCCTTACTGGTGGTATCTGCTTCTCGGGGTCTCTTCTATCCTGATTGGCTCTCGATTTTCTCTACGACCCTCGTGGACCCTTCGTCTAATTCTGTAAGGCGACCTCCCTCTTTGCAAGGGGAGTCTCGCGGGTGGATATGGCCGCCTCTGCTGATAACTTCGTTCTGCATCCTTCCTTTCAAACCTTGGGACCGAGTTTCTCTCGCCTCGACCAACTCACTCCTAGCGTCAAGATTTATTTCTACCAACCTCTCCAACTCATCATTGAGGTGATAGCAATCATCCATGGTGTGACCATATTCCGGATGGAAGCTGCAGTATTCCCCTGAAACCGGGTTTTTAGGCCCCTCCTTACTACGAACTGGCCTTCGGAGGGGTTATCAATCATCGCAGATTTCCAAAGCTCGAATCTTGTTGACCTTCCATCTGGTATTCTTCAGCCTCGGGTTGATGGGGACTTCCCTTTGGAAATTTTCACCTCTAGAAGCTAGAATCTTCTCTCCCTCATGTGACGAATTCACGATTCGCTTCTTTTCGGGCTTCCTATAGCCTTGTGCTTCTTCCACTCGATTTACCAATTCATCCACTGTTACTGGGTATTTTCTCACCAAAGACGTGTATAGCTCACCTTCCTTCAGCCCATTATGAAACGCACCGATTAGTAAGTCTAGTGTGGCCGTTGGGACTTCCATGGTGATACCATTTAATCTCCTGAGATAATCCTGAATGCTCTCCGATCGCCCTGCTTCATGTTCAACAGGTTGACGGCAGAAGATAGTCTCCTTCTGCTGCTCGAGAAATACTTTAAGAAAGAATAAATAAGGCCTTAAAAATTTCTAATTTCCCCTGTGGGTAGCATAGTGAACCACCACTGAGCCCCCCTAGTGAGCGTAGTGACAAACACTTGGCATTTAATCGCATCATCCAGTTGATAAAGAGTCGAGTTTCCCTCAAAGCTCGCCAAATGATCCTCGGGATGCGCCGTGCCATTGTATCGGGCAGAGGAAAAGCGAGTATCTCTGTCGAGAAGGGACATCTTCGGGGGGTCGGCACCGGCACGGGGGGATCGTCAAGTTCTCTCAGTTTCTTTATCTCGGCCCTCATTATTTCTAACTCTGTTGCCTGCGTTTTTACCTGTCGTCGGGCTTGCCTTGCCCGCGCAATGTCTAGTTCTTTTTGCAACATTTTTTCTGGTCCTCCCTCATCTTCTTGCTATTCTACTTTCTAATCAATGTGGTTGGAAGTGCTACCATCATCTCCGAATGCTTGTGATTGGTCTCGGGAGGTGGAAAGTCCTTTCTTCTTTGGTCGTTCGGCCATCAGAGCTTCCACGCCTTTCCTTATCTTCCTGATTTCCTGAAATTTCGGGCGTTGAGAAAACCATGTTCATTGTGTTTGCCATCATTCTAGACATTTCCTTCATAGTCGGAGGCCCATCTCTGGGTAAGGGTGGATCATCTCTGACACTCACCATACGTATAAAATATCACATCCCACAGACGGCGCCAATTTGATGCGTTCAGAAATTGGCCCTCCGGAGTACACACGGTTCTCCGCCTTGAAGGTGGCTAGAAAACCGCGGTAGAGTCCCCGAGTTGATGGGATGACATGGAACGCCTTCCTCTTTAGCGATCCTGAGAAATAGAGAGTAGTGAACTAAGGGTGGACACCGTTTCGACGATGCACTCCAACGCTCAAGTCAGTGCCTCTTCGATGTGGCGGTTAAATTACGCGTATATGAGAAAAGATCAAGAATGCGATACCTGAGCCCGGCGGAGTACCTTTCCCATTCATAGGATTGTATCCACGATCATCACGTTAGACACGTATTACCCATGTTGTCCTCCTCATTTCGTCCCACGTTCACATGGTGATCCCCACTTTCACCCGACCACTACTTCCTCGGTAGTGGGTGACCATTCCTTCCTCAGCCTCTGATGTCTTTGTTTCGTCCCACATTCACACGATGATCCCCACGTTCACCCGGCCGCTACCTCCTCGACGACGAGTGACAATTCCTTCGTGTGTCTCTACCAGGGATTCGCGTCGGGAAGGCATCGAAGCCTGATCGACGAACCGTAATATTGCCTCCGTGATGGAGTTGTTTTGGCAATAGTCTTGGTAGGCCTCGTCGGTGGGATCAGCCAGGCTTAGCAACTCTAAGGATCAGCATCGGTTGGAGCGCCAGATTGGATGCCTTCGGGTTATGGAAGAACCGCAGCCTCGGCGGTTTATAACCTCCAACGGGTGGTAGACGTGGGATCTCCGGATGTACTTCCATCAGGTGGGAGATCAGCACTGGGAACCACCTTACGTAAGGGAGAAACTTCGCCTTCGACTTCCTTTCCCTTTGACGCATTTGGTCCGCTAAGTCGTTCTAAATTAGCTGGGCCACGTCGTATTTCTTCGAAAAGACGATTCCGTGGAAGATTATGAGAATGTTCCCGTTCGCCTTGTCGAATCCAGAGTGCTTCGGTGAGAGACATTTGTTGATGATGCCGAATAATGTTCTCCATGGATGTGGGATCCCGCTGTTCTGGAAGTTGACCAGTTTTGTCAGCGGTGGCTTATATCCATCCAAAGCATGTCTTCCACGATCATCGCATCTGTTGGTAGTGGGTCGTAGACTTCGAGATGCAGTAGATTGAGCACCATGGCTAGAAGGTTTTTGTCGATGATGACGTGCTTTTAGTTTATCTTTGTTGTGATTGCACGTCATCGCCAACGATGTAGCTCTTCCTGCATCCCAGAATTGCTGGAGATAGACCATTTGGACGGAGGCTGTCATGGTTAGAGCTGGCCATAGTGGATGTCCCTTGAGGATAGATATTATTACTTCATCAGGACACCGGAAAGTGGTGAGGTCCAGCTGGTAGTTGTTGTCATGGACCGTCAACCAACTATCTGAAGAGTAGATATAAGAGTACTCTTGATGAACCATTTCTGAAAAGAAGGAATAAAATTCATTAGATTGAAATAATCATATGCAAATTGTTATTAAGTAATTGTGGATAGTGAAAATGCCTTGAAAAAAAATTTGAAATTTTTTTCTAAGTGTTGAAGTGTATTATCGAAAGACTTGGCCAAAAAAATTTGAAAAATTTTCTAAGTCTTTTCAGCATGATTTTATTTGAGCGTTAATTTATTTTATTTGAGCGTGACTTTATTTGAGCGTGAATTTATTTGAACGCTAAGTTTTTTTTTGCAATCGAGTAAAATGTTGTCGAAAAACTTAAGTTTTTCGCCGCGTAGTTTTGCGATCGAATAAAAATGTATCGAAAAACTTAAGGTGAAGAGACTTTAGAATTGAGCTTTGTTATTTTATTATCCTTGTAATTAGGGGCGTAATTAGTAGTTTTGATAGTGTATGATTAAATAGTAAATATACCATGTAAATAGGTATAAATACAATGTACACTATCAAAAATAAAATACAAGTTCATTTTCGGAAAATCACAGGCATTGAATTCACATTCTAAAAGAGAGAAAAGCAATTGAAAGACTCTCTCTCTCAAGATCTTCAAAGAAGATATTCGATCGAAGGTAATTTGTAAGATTTATCATTCGAATATCTAGAATTCATGCTTAGATCGATCGTTAGTTGATATATGAGGACCTAAGAATTTGTATCAGAGCAAATCGTGATCGCTTTTGGATTGTATTCGCGATTATAAGATCAAAATAATTTTCCAGATTTTTCGATCGAAAAACTCACGTGAAATAGATTTTGATCAATGTGCTTAATGTTTGGAATTTTGTTTGATGATCATGCTGATTAACTGATAGATTATATGTTATGAATGATTTACGTACTGATTTCAATCGCTTAGAACGTCATATTAATTCAGATTTTTGATTTAGATCGATATTTGCGTTTGCGATTAAGGTTTGATTCCGATTTTGATTTTCTTCATAATCGATATATTTTGCTGTAAAACGTGGTTAATCTTGTGTTTGTTCATATTTAGAACTAAGAAACGAGTTATTATCCAGAATTCCAGCTCCTTGAACCTTTTGGTTGAATCTGGATTTTTCATTGTTACATTGAACTTGAAGGCTATTCTTCGATCGTTTTTCGATCGAAAAACTTGGCTCGAAAAATATTTTCCGAATAAGTTTGCAGCCGAGAAATATTTCGATGACAAACACTGTTCTCGTGTGTTTTACTCAAATATAAGACTAAACATTATTTTGATAATTAGTTTTTCGATTCACATATTAATATCTTTTTCCAGCGTAATAAAGCGTATTTTTTTTCGACGAATATTGTTTTCGCTAAATAAATATCTAATTTTGACACGAAAAACTTGTAATAGTAAAACATGTTTTTCGATCACAATATTTTCGATCATTTAATTTTCGAGTTAAAATTTAGCGAACACATATTTCGATCGAATAATTTGTTAGGAATTAATTGTAGTGTCCTTAGTTAGTATTTGAGTTTTGGGTCAATATTAGTTAATTTATTGTATTTGGGGTCAAATTGTAAATATTTTATTGTTTGAGTCCCAAGCCTTAATATACCAACTCATGTGGTATATAAGGCATCCCATTAACCCTAATTAGGGTTGGTCAAGCATAATTCTTAAAAAGTAAGTTCTTAATTTCGGCACACACACACAAACACACACTGAAGGTGTTTTAAGAACTTTATCATTTTTAAGCCTTTGAACCTCTCTTGAGTGCGTAATCGGACTAACAAGTGGTATCAGAGCAAGACACGGATCGATCTGTGCAAATCTATACCAATTTCGTTTGATTTCGTCAAGATCGAAAGAGTTTACTAAGCAAATTTTATTTTCGATTTTTTTCAAGTATTTTGGGTTAGATCTTGCTGTTATTGATGTTTTTAAACCTTTAAATGCTTGATTATCAGTCTTGGCTTGTTTAGGAACTCGTTTAGATTAATTTTCGTCAAGTTTGAGAAATTTCTGGGGAGAAATCGATTGAAATTGGTGTGTTTTAAAGTTGCTGGAAAAATTTCGGGCGTTTCTCTGTTTATTCGCTCGAAGTTCGTTCTTGAACCCGAAAATTAACTCATATTGCCGAATTTCAATTGAAATTCGCCGAAATTGAGAAAATTTTCGATCAGAAAATTGACCGAATTTGAGTAAGCTAAGTTTATTCGCCGAATTTGCTTTCTACTGTTTAAAATTAACGGCGAATTTGGTCGAATTTTAAAATTTAGATTGCCCGAATTTCAACTTAAAATTTTCGGCGAAGTTTTGATTTAAGTCACCCGAATTTCTTAATTCTCGGCGAACTTTTATCAGAAAGTCACCCGAATTTTGATTTTTTTAATTCTCGACTGAATTTAGTTTACCCGAATTTTGAAAGTAATTTTCGATAAAATTTTTCCTACCTTAATTTAATCCTGAACTTCGGCGAACTTATATTTGTCACCCGAATTTTGATTTCCTTTGATTTCAAAATTCTCGACAAAGTCTTTTCATCCGAATTTCAGAATTCAAATTTCGGCAACAACTCTACAAGTGCCCGAATTTTACTCTTTCAAATTAAAATAAAAAGTCGATCACTTAAACACAATTTCTATCCAACCAAAATTTATTCAAACTTAACGTTATTCTTAGACGTTATTTTTCGAAACTGACCATTTAGGATTGCAGATCACGACCGTGAACGATCATTAAAAGGCACTCAACTACATCCATGGATATCATAGCAATCGGAAGTGATAACAGACCCCCAATTCTAACAATGAAAAGGGGGGAGTCTACATATAAAGATATGGCCAAGAATGACATCATCTTGGCCAAAACACAAAATTTGGTCACTGAGCTAGAAAATAAACTAGCTACTTCAGAAAAATCACTAGAATTAGCTGAAGCTAATCTAGTAAAATCTGAAGAAAAAGTAGTTTCCCTGACATCAAAACTGACCGTGCTTGAGCATATCCAGAATTCTCCATTAGAACACTTGCAAAAACTAGAAGCTCTGGAAAAGAAAAACGCAACAATTATCAATGTGTGCTCAAACACTTAGGTGAAAAAGCAACTCTCAGATGTCATTTAGAAAATGCATCTGAGAAAATCTCGAAGCTTGAATCCGAGACTAATATGCTGAATGCAAATATTAGTCAATTAACCACTAGCCTGCGAATTAGTGAAGAAGAGCGTATTGGTAAAACAGATCAATACAATCTTCTAATGGAGGAACGTAAGAAGCTTTACTCCAAAATCAAAAGTCTGGAGGACCTCCTTACGAAAAGGGGACAAACCGACAAAACGATTTTCTTGAATCAACCTAAGGACACGAGATTTTACAATCCACGTGAGGGCTTAGGTTTTAAGCCAAACCAACCAACCACTGATAAACGGCAACTTGCTCTTTACAATGCTGCATACCTAGGACTAGGAATACCTAGCTTGTTAGCCTTTCTCAGATCATCTGAAGAAGAAGATAACCTAGAACAGGAAAAGCGCAAGAACAAAAGCAAGGCCGAAATATCCTTGGATTACAAGGAAATCAACGATAGTTATGGAAGTAGGGAAATTCCTCTTTCAAATGACTATCTACATATGTTTCCCCATCCTCCCTCTGAATCTGATCAGCCCATGACAGAAATATCTAGCTCAAAGAACTCAGATCTTTGCAGAATTTACATTCCCCAAAAGATCAAGAATATTCAATCCACGATAGAGCTCGAACGGAAATATTTCAAGCTGAAAAGGAGAAACTCCTTGAGAGAATTTCCTCACTTGAAAATCAATCATATGCTGATCTCGCTAAATCTTCTAAGTCGGAGTCTGTTATTATAACACCAATAGATTCCTCATCCATGAAGAATAGGCTAAATAAGAAGATTATCATTCAAGCAACAGCTAACATCCCTTCACCATCTATGACAGATCTGAGACGGACAGAGACTGCTGGGAAGAAAAATTCAGGAACGCAAGAGAAGGATGCCAAAATCTTTGATAAAAAGACGAAGCAAAATTTAACTAGTGTTTCTGATTTAAAATTATTTCCAAAAACATTTAGAAATCTTTCTTCATGTAGTTCGAACATGCTTCCGCTTATTCCCGTATTCCTTCCACAACAAGTTCTGTTAAGAATGTCAGTGATTATCTTACCTACGATAAGTGTATAGCTACGAATGCTAAATTTATACGTCGTAGAGATATGATTTCAGGAACACACACGAAAACGGTTCTACCATCCAAAACGTCCAACCTAAAAGTTGACGAAAAGGTAGCTAGAACATTCAGAAGGCCAACTCCCACTGAAACAAAAGCTAAAGCTCAAGCTTTAGAGAAAAATGTCAAAAACGTGACCAAATCAGACCCAAAAATACCTGAGCAATCGAAAACCCGAGCTGAAGCTAAGGGAAAAGACTGCAAACAAATCTGGGTAATTAAAACAGTGCTTGCTGCATGCACAAAGCTCTGTTTTCCTTTAGGGGTAAAGAAAATTTGGGTACCGAAAAACTCAGGAAAGATACAAGCCAACCTGGTACACAATTCACCCAATCTTGCATGCACTTTAACCTCTGCAAATGCAAGGACCCGTCTTAAACGGGATCTCTAACACTGCTTAAACTTATCTTGCAGATAAGTCATGTGTGGTACTTAGACTCGGGTTGCTCCACACACATGACTGGAAGAAAAGAACTGCTGAGCAACTACACAGAGAGATTTGGTGGAAAGGAGGAGTTTATTTCATTTTTATTAAGGGGGAGTTCATATTTCATATTTATTAAGGGGGAGCATATTTCATTTTATTAAGGGGGAGCTTATTTTTATTACGGGGAGTATATATCATTTTATTGAGGGGGAGCTCTTTGACATAATATAAAATTTCGGAAGTCCAATTTTGGACTAACAGTGAAGAAATTCGGCCAATTTCAATTTCACTCACCGAATTTCAAATTCGGGGTCACTTTTGGTCAATACTAATTTCGATCGCCGAATTTCATATAATTTTCACTTAATCAGAACGAATTTCGGCGAAACTCAATTTTAACATGCCGAATTTCATTCACCCGAACTTTTGCACAGTAACCCCTATTTATCTCACTACTCGCCCGAATTTCATTATTTACCCTAAATTTACAAGTTAACGCCCGAATTTCAGAAAATTTACTCTCGAATTTAAATTCGCGCAAACACAAAATCTTCAAATCAAATCTCTTCAATTTCGATTTTACTACAGAAGGTAATGGCGACCCCGAATCTGCAATTTATTTGCCAAAATTTCATCCAAATCACGATGGAATCGACCTATTTTAATTTTTAGGTTTCGGGCGAAATTCGGGTAAAATTTAAATTTTCATCCGAATTTCTGCTTTTCAATCCAAAATTCGGCGAATTTCTACTGTTCACTCGAAATTCGGCGAATTTCTACTGTACCCCGACTCCTCACAGTCGAATTCCATCGCCCGAATTTGTCAATTTCGGCAAATTCAATTTTAAAGACAAGCACCCGAATTTGATGAATGATGATAACAAATTCGATTTAATTTTCACTTACCCGAACTTCATTACAATTCGGCGAACAAAAATTTCAAATCCTCATAACCCGAACTTCATCAAATTCGGCGTCTAACAATTTTCTGTGTTTTCTTCTTAGCAGATTACATAAACATGTTGAGACAAATTGACGAAGTCTTTCCTCAAAGTCAATGGGCCACTAAACTACCCAACAACCCGGCCATTGACTTTGACAACATCACGGTCCCCGCACCGATAATACTCGAAATCCTTCGTCACCATCCTCTACACACCGCCCTCACCATTACGGAATCGGCCCCAGAAGTATACGCACAACAGCTATGGGCCAACCTACAACCATCAACTTCAAAAACCCCTCCAACCTCACTTACCTCACAAATAGACCAAACACCCATAATCCTCACCCCATCCATACTACGCCGTATCTTAAACCTACCTCACAGCCTAATATATAACCCACCACCCACGGAGGAAGAATTGAAAACCGACTTCCTCCTAATGGGATATCGCCCAGACATCCATAAATCCCTACACCTACCCGATTTCTGCGCCAAGGACATTCCACAACCTTGGCGCACACTCTTTCTCATAATAAACAAATGCCTATCACCCAAGCACTCAGGCCCAGATCGCTGTAACCGCAACATTATGATCATCTTCCACGGTGTCATCTTTAATAAAAATTATGACATCGTGCAGTTGATCTGGGCCGATATCCTTGACCAACTCCGCCGAAGGGACTTATCCACCAAAAATAAAACCCGACAAGTCCTTCCCTACCTTCGGTGGTTTCCAGTGATAATAACCCACTTTCAAGACCTACACCCCGAGATAACCCGTCGACCGAGATCGGAGGGATACCAAATTCCCAAGCTAGCATCCCTCCATTCTTCCAAATCCAAATTTGATCTCGAGTCGATGCGGATCCCTGACCACCTCCTACAAATCGCTAATCCTTCCAACCCAATAGTAGCGAGGTACCTCCAATCCATCACCCTTGAAGACACTCCTATGGTTCGACAAAACCCAGTCGAACCTACCCCGGGAATTAGCCTACCCCAGCCTCAGTTAGGTCTAGGAAGCGCCGCTTCCCCTCCTCGTTCCTCACGAAAAACAAAACGAGGGGAAGACGTAAGACGCATACAGGAGCGTCGCACCAAACAAAAACATGATCGACCTCCTCAGTCTCTAACCCACTACAAAGCCGGGCCGAACCCGTAGGAACAGGAGACGACACGATCGTCTCCCGAGTAGCAGTCGTGCCATCAGGCCCAAGCACGCAAATAACCCTTCCAACCCATTCGGTCGTCTCCCAACAGACGACCGTCTCAATAGCACCGGAGGAGCCACGACAACCATCATTGCCTTATTCGGAGGCAATAGATGTTGAATTAAGCAGTTCACTTCCTCCGACTGCGCCCTCCTTGATCACAGGTCTAGTGTCCACACCAACTAAAATTTTTTCCATTTCTAGGACACATACACTATTTTCCGCACCTCTAAGTCTTCCAGACTTAGACAGAACGCTCTCTGACGTCACTCTGGGGTTAATCTCCGAGGGACTGAGCGGAAGCCCCGAAACGATCAACATCCCACCAGTCGTCTCGGGCCAACGGTCTGAGTTTGTCTTAGCACCGTTGCCACCGGTGTGCCTTGGTGGCCCCGGAAGACCCACTACAGTGGGCGGCACGTCAGAAATCTACTCTGACGTCGCGACAACGGCACGCCTCAGTGGCTCCGTTTTATTTCCCGATCCGTTTGTGACGGAGTCTCGGCTACGATCTTTTGGCGACGAACTAGTGGAAAAAGTCCGGGCCATGATCGAAACATCAAGACAAGACAAAGGCAAGACTCCAGTCACACACGAGACAGCTGCTGCTGTTCCTTCACTCACACAACCAGAAGAAGGACCGTGGGACGTGCCCATTGAAGAACTCTTCAACATTCTTTTGGCACGTATCCGGTCGGCGCCACACCTGACACCGAAGGAGAAAGAAATCCAGAGGCTGATTGACCCCACCAGCTGCCGAACACAAGCCGGGGGCCTATCTGGATCGCGGGACGACCCTGAAGACGAGGACCGTCCCGAGGGGGAGAACCGACAGCGTGGAGTCGAATCCCCTCACCAGCAGCAGCCAACAACCAAAACAGTCCAAGAATCCAACCCGCTGGATACCTCAAGCTCAAAAGGCAAAACAAAACAAGTCTCCAGCACCACAATAATATTCCCTACCATGGAGATCTCAACCACAACCGAACAAAATACACAAGAGATCTCCAATACACTTTCCCTTTCGACACCCACTCCAGTCACTATAAGCCTTAGCTCACCAAGAACCTTCTACCGACAAAGTCCACCTCAAGCCACATCTATTGACCTCCAAATCTCGGAAGAAATCAGCCAACTCTACAATCCACATGATGTGGTAGAGAAATATATATTTGAAGAAGGATGGCTGAAGCAACCGATGGACCTCCAGCTCGAAGCCAGATTTCGAGAAAACGCCAGACTATTCCTCGAAAAGGCGTCGATAAGCCTGGTGAAAGTCCATGAAGATGAGGAGCTGGAAGATCTGCAAAGTGACCTCCCCGATCTACCGGAACTACTCAAACATCAAGTCCAAAATGAGGATGCTCCACTTCTCATGTCAAAGATCGGGGCAACGGTCGATCTTCCGTGGCAAAACGTCAGAATCTTAGTTCCATACCAAGAAGAGATAAGGAAAAGAATCTGGCGTAAAGAGGATCAGCTCGTCAAATTGAACGAGCTGGAGCTACGTGGGATGACGCACCTGTCAGAGCGCAGAGCCAATCTCTACCTTCTTTCCCTAAGACGTCTTCATATGTTCTTAGGGAAAGGAAATGATCTGGCTGCTCTCAGGCGAGAGGAAAAGCAGAGGCCCCGAATACAAGCCGTAGAAAGAGTTGGAATAGATCGGCTCGGGACCTTCCTACTAAGCGTCTACCACGTAGTGAGGGAAGACGGTACAAGAGAGACCTTGACAGAGGCTGACTTCCCGTACATCAGAGCTGAAGACATCTCACAGATGATTGGAAGCTACCGATACGTGGGAACGCTGCAGGACCAGGACGTCAAATTAGGATACATGACGATCAAAAGGTTCATGCTCCGACAAATCAAGTACGGAGCGACGCACGACCTGCAGCTAGCACTGGAGTCAAATGTCAGAAAGGTCAACCTCACCAAACCATCATTCGAGCTCCCTGAACAAGTTGAATATGGTGAAGGCCACGTGTTCGAAAGTGAAGATCCAGCGGTGGTCTACATCAACTACAAGGGAGAAAAACGAATATTGAAGACATCGGAGATACCAAAATTCTCCGACGGAACGCTCCTCATCATACGAGAGAAGTTGAGGAGCATACTGGATAAGATGGAAGGTGAAGGACCGGACACAAAAGCCAAGATACTGAATATGCTGAACAACATACAAGAAAGGCTTTCGTTCCGGAGGGAAATAAGGACGTACGAGCACAAGCTTGGACTACGGAAATCCGTGTACGCCCAGCAACGACCCAAAGGCTCAAAGAAACAGACAAAGACGAAGAAAGGACACTAAGGGGGAGAATGTTAGGAATTAATTGTAGTGTCCTTAGTTAGTATTTGAGTTTTGGGTCAATATTAGTTAATTTATTGTATTTGGGGTCAAATTGTAAATATTTTATTGTTTGAGTCCCAAGCCTTAATATACCAACTCATGTGGTATATAAGGCATCCCATTAACCCTAATTAGGGTTGGTCAAGCATAATTCTTAAAAAGTAAGTTCTTAATTTCGGCACACACACACAAACACACACTGAAGGTGTTTTAAGAACTTTATCATTTTTAAGCCTTTGATCCTCTCTTGAGTGCGTAATCGGACTAACATAATTCACACTCGAAAAACTTCTAATCAACAATTTGCGTCAAACTTCACGAAATTTTTCGATCACTCTTATTTTTTCGATTACAAATTTTTCGATAAATGTTTTTTGCGATCAACAATTATTCGACAAACTATTTTTCGATAGGATATTTACTTTGCATAACTATTTCGTTTGAAAAATAATTTTCTATAAATACCATGAAAAACTTATACGATCGAAAATCCTTTTCGATTAAAGGTTCGAAAAATTTTTAAATCGAAAACTTTACTGCTCGAAAAGTTTTTCGACCACTGCTCAAACACACACACATTTACACATTTTTGAAAGAAATCAAAATTCGTAATTTTCAAAACATAGGAAAAATATTTGTCTCCGAGTTATCTTCTACGATACTGAAAATTTTCGATCTTAAGTTCAAAATTCTTTAGCAAAATTTTGAAGTATCAATACTCATATCAAATATTTTTCGAAATTAAAACAATTTTTCTTTAAGAAGCGAAAAATAGGTACGAAAGGGAAATTGCTTAAAGTACAAAACAAACATTACTAACGAAGTTTGTCACAGCACTTTTACCATTTGGATTCCAAACACGAAGATCCTACCAATCAACTATAAATGGATGCTTACTCACTCGAAAACGACGTCAGCCCTCCAATTCTACGAAGAGGCGAATACACCGTATGGAGAAGCCGATTCATGAACTTCTTGGAAACCAAAGAGCAAGTTACAAATTTGATAGATTCTCTTCAAGAAGGTCCCGCTCAATTTTGGCTCATCCAAGAAGGCGATGCCACCAATAATCCTCCCATTCCTGCAACTAGAAGACTCAAAATTCCTAGTGAATACACCGAGGGGGAGCGATTAAGAGCAAAAGCGGATTTAGGAGCCAAAACATTTCTAATGCAAGGAATTCCTAACGACATCTATATGCAAATAGATAGTCTATCTAGTGCAAAATCTATGTGGGATGAACTCCACAAAATGATGCAAAGAACCGAAGTTGGAGTCAAAGCCAAGAAAGCCAATATTCTTACGGCCTACGACTCATTCAAAGCAAAGTCGGAGGAAAACGTTTATGAACTCTATCAACGTTATCTAACTCTTCTCAATGAAATGAGGAAGATAAAAATCTTCAAGACCAACATGGAGGTCAACATCCGCTTTCTCTCTTCTCTTCAATCGGAGTGGAAGAAAATATCCATGCAAATCCGTCAAAACAAGGATTTAGACGAAATGGATATCCACGCGGTCTTTGATAATCTCGCTCAACACGAAGAAGATATAAGCGAGATACAAAAAGAAGTTAAGGGCAAGCAGATCGAACACTCTATAGCTTTAGTCTCTGAAAGAAAAATGAGTCGATCTCGCAAGGATAAAAGCATCAAGTTGCCAAGTTCTTCAGAAGATGAAGATGATTCCGAATCGGACTCTGAGCTAGACATGAAGGAGTTCAAGAAACAATTGGCTCTCATTACTAAAATGATGAGCAAAAAGTTCTATCAAAAGAAATCCTCCTCTTCAGCTAATAAACTTCGGACATCAAGTTCTAGGCACAAGGAAAGACCGACCGAGTCATCAGAATCTACAAACGCCAAAGAACCACAAAAGTGCTAAAGTTGTGGTAAGATAGGGCACTTCCCCAGAGAATGCAAACTTCAAAGAAAAAGGACGCCAACTTGTACTCCTAAAAATACCAACTAACTAAACAAAAAGAGGATGGAGTAGCTTTGTTGGCGGAACAAGAGCATTGGCTCGAAGATACCACAGACTCTGAAGACGAAAAGCTTGCTTGAATGGCATACTTTGACGACGCCTCAAACGATAACTCATCAAGGAGGTCAGATGATAAAGAAAAAGCATCCACATCATCACAAGAGGTAACAATGCCTAATTCTACATTATTAAACATGTTAGAATCTTTACAAAGTAAGTACTCTAACATGAAGAATGAGCGGAAGAGCAAAAAGGAATTAGAAGGAAGACTAGCCGTTAGTGAAATAATTTTCAAAAGCAATTAGATAGAAAAATTCACTTAGATATTCTCTTATTTAATGCTAAAGAAACCATAACTAGACTTTAATCTAGGATAGCTACCTCTGAAATAAAAATAAATGACCTTAGTAAGACTCTTAGCGATTGTAAGAGAGACTGAGAATTTTCTAGAAATAATTTTAAGGAAATCTCTGATGAACGTAAGAAGTTTTACTCTAGGATTAAAGACGATCTTCTAGACATCTCTTCAAAAAGGGGGGGGGCAAACGGATCAGACTATATTTCTAACCTCTTCTATATATATAATTTTATAATCCTAAAGAAGGCTTAGGTTTTAACAATCCCTGTAACTTGAAAAAGGTTAATGTCAAACAATTATATGATATCAAGTATATGAGATTAGGATTAACTTCTCTAATGGCCTTTACTAACTCTTCCGAAATAAATGCCTTAGAAGAATCCAAACAAAAAGTCACTAATAGGACTAATATTCCCTTTGACTACACTGAATTGAATAATAGTTACAAGACACGGGAAATTAACCTGTCTAGTGACTATAATTCAATATATCCTTTAGAAGATTTTCCTAAAGTTCAGGAAGAAAATAATGATCATTTTCAAAATTCTACTTTCTCTTATATACCTGCTATTATTAAGAAAATAGCTGATTTAAACGCTTCCTTGGAAACAAAAAGAAAGAATTTCCAAGCTGAAAAGATTGAGCTTTTATTGGAGATTTCAAATCTCAAAACTTCCTCAATTTTAAAATCATGTCCTGATTTTACTTTGAAAGAAAAATCATTAAATAACGACATGATCAAATCTAAGACAACACCTCCCATTATTTTACAAAATATTTTAAAAGACGTTAAATCTTCTTTAAAAAGAATAAAGGGAGGTAAAGGGTCCTTAAATGCTTCAAAAAGGAAAAAGATTTTTTCTAACTCTTTTTCTACTCTCTCCACAGGTAGAGTAGAAAAAGAGGTGAAGCATGCAAAGGAAAGAGTGTCTAGGATAGAATTTCAAAAGAAAAGTGATAGAAAAGATTTATTTTCAAAATTTTCTTTTGTATCAAAAACTATGGACACTCGTAAGAAGACATTCGTTTCTAATATTAATGAGGTTGCTTCCACTTATGCGTTAAAACCTATTAATTTTGAAAGCACAAATTTTGAAATCGGCTCTACTTCTAAAAACTTAATCCATCATTCTAAGACAAATGCAAATTGTAAGTCTAGAGGGAAACAAGATCCGACTATAAAGAAAGCTTATAGCTTGATACATTCTTGTCCTCATTTAAGGTATCCGGTTAAAGTACACTCAGCCAAACACCTTAAGAGACTAGCTAGAGAAATGATGTTCTCATGCACTAAGACAAATAAGACATTTGTTCGCGCTGAAATTAACCTTCCATGTAAGGTTCAACCTCAATGGGATCCCAAGACACCATCTAGGCCAACACAAGCCCAAACGGCCAAGTTGCCTAATAAGGAACATTTTAAACCAACTAATTTCAAGTTGGTTTGGGTACCTAAAAACATAAATAGTTTAGGAACAAAAAATGAACAAACCTTACCTACCAAATCTGCTATTCCAAGATGACCCATTACTAAGTGGGTACCTAAGTCTCTCTAAAATTTTTCTATGCAGATCCATCATGTGTGGTATTTAGATTCTGGTTGCTCCACACACATGACGGGAAATCAAGAACTGTTGAGCAACTATCAAGACCGTTACAACGGAAAAGTCAGATTCGGCAACAATGATTCAGCTCCTATACTGGGCCTTGGAGATATTCTACTGCAGAATCTGACGATCAAAGATGTCTCTTACGTCCAAGGTCTTAAACACAATATGTTAAGCATAGGACAATTCTGCAACAAAGGATTTCAAGTGGTGTTTTTAGCTGATCAGTGCAAAATTTTAAATAGTCAGAATCAAGAACTTCTAACAGGATCACGAAGATCAAATCTATACACCATCAATCTGACAATAGTTCGACCTTCGACAGCTGTTTGCCTCATCTCACAGACTACAATCAAGAGGAACAACTTATGGCATCAACGCTTGTCTCATCTAAACCTCAAAGCTCTTCACAAACTCTCAATCAAAAAGTTGGTACACGGTCTACCAACTATTTCCATACATCAAGAGCATACTTGTTCGGCTTGTCAAATGGGAAAAATGAATCGAACATCACACAAACTCAAGCAAGTTGCTTCTACATCTCGACCATTGGAATTACTTCACATGACCTTTGTGGACCAATGCGTACACAAAGTATCAACGGTCGAAAATATGTGTTAGTAATTGTCGACGATTATTCTCGCTACACATGGACAAGATATCTCCGAACAAAAGATGAGACTGGAGACTTCATAATCAGTTTTGTGAATACGACTCAGAATCTCCTGCAAAAGAAAATCCAAGTAATCCGGACTGATAACGGAACTGAATTCAAGAATCAACGTCTCAATAATTACTATCAATCACTTGGAATTATTCAACAATTTTAAGCCGCTAAAATGCCTCAACAAAATGACATTGTAGAACGGAAGAACCGGACTCTAGTTGAAGCTGCAAGAATAATGCTAATACATTCCGATCTCGCTCATTTTCTTTAAGCTGAAGCAGTGAGTACCGCGTCTTTACACAAAATCGGACAATTATTCACAAACGATTTGAAAAGACGCCGTATGAGATAATTAATCAAAGGATTCCGAATATCTCATTCTTTAAAGTATTCGAGTGCAAATGTTTTGGGGCCAACGATCGGGAGCATCGAAGCAAGTTCGACCCTAAAGCATTTGAAGCCGTCTCTTCCACTTCTAAAGCATAACGCATCTATATCAAGTCTTCGCGTACTATCTTGGAAAGCTAAACCGTCACTTTTGAAGAAGTGACTGAATTGGCTTCTGAACAAAACAGTTCAGATCCCGAGCTTATAGGCGTGTTGGAACAAAGTCAACAACTTTCGACAACTTCTACCTCAAAGTCAAGAGAAACAATTCCCGTTGACCTAGAAGATTTGGACTTTCTCTTTGAACATTTTTATCGGAACGAATCTCAAATGCCTGCTTCGTCTCATTCTATACCAAGCAGTGCTCCTTCTCCCTCAATGGAAGAAATTCAAATTGAGACTCCTAATCCTCAAACTCCGACAAATGTTACGGATTCTCCTAATTCTGAATCTTCAACTAATGCTGCAGCTCCTACAAATGCAGATGAGGAAATTCCTTCCAATTCAACCTCAGAATTGAATTTTCCAACTACGAATGATCAGCCCATCAATTTCGGATGTCTCGATCTACAAACCAATGAAGGATCTACTTCGGTTCTTCCTCATTAACGCAAATGGACTCGAGCTCATCCTAACCAAATCATCGGTGATCCTTCAAGTGGAGTACGCACTAGGACGTCTACACAAAGCGGATTATTAGCATGCTTCTTAAGCCAAAACAAACCAATCAAGGTAGCCGAAGCCCTCAAAACCCGGATTGGGTAATCGCGATGCAAGATGAACTCAACCAATTCGAGTGTCTACAAGTTTGGACAGTAGTTCCTCGACCGCAAGGCAAAACAATAATTGGAACTAAATGGGTTTTCAAGAATAAGAAGAACGAGAACGATGAAGTAATCAAGAATAAAGCATAACTCGTAGCCAAGTGGTACAATCAACAAGAAGGAATTGACTACGACGAGACGTATGCTCCGGTTGCACGTATCGAAGCAATTAGACTATTTCTAGCATATGCGGCTCATAAAGACTTCAAAGTTTATCAAATGGATGTTAAAACCGCCTTTTTCAACGGTGTGTTAAAAGAAGAACTCTACATCGCTCAACCCGACGGGTTCGTGCACGAGAATCATCACGATCATGTCTATCGATTGGACAAAGCTCTCTATGGACTAAAACAAGCCCCTCGTGCTTGGTATGATGTCCTAAGCGAATTCTTAGTCAAGTCCAACTTCCTAAGAGGCACCATCGATACGACACTCTTCATCAAAAGACAAGGCAAAGACCTGATAATCGTTCAAGTTTACGTTGATGACATCATCTTCGGCTCGACGAATGAACGTCTCTGTAAAAAATTTGGTGAACAAATGAAGACAAAATTCGAGATGAGCTTAATGGGAGAACTCCAATTCTTTCTTGGAGTACAAGTAAAGCAACTCGAAGATGGAATCTTCACCAGTCAAACCAAATATATCCGAGATATTCTGAAGAGATTTAATCAAGACAAGAGCACACCGATGAGTACTCCCATATCAACAAACTGCAAATTGGATGCTGATCCGTCTGGCAAGGCAATCAACATCACAACCTATCGGATCATTATCGGATCTCTTCGTTACTTGATGTCCAGCCCACCCGACATCATGTTCGCCACTTGTCTCTGTTCTCGTTATCAAGCTGACCCAAAGTAGTCCCACATGCATGCCATCTAGCGAATTCTACGCTATCTCAAAGGAACTCCCAACTTAGGGCTATGGTATCCTAAAAATACAGAGTTTAGATTAATTGGCTATACTGACGCTGATTATGCAGGTTGTCGAATGGACAGAAAAAGCACGTCTGGCGGAGAACAATTTTTAGGCAAAAAGTTGGTTTGCTGGTCCTCAAAGAAGCAAAATTGCGTGCCAACCTCGACGGCCGAGGCAGAGTACGTCGCGGTTGCCAGCTGTTGTTCGCAAGTTCTATGGATACGGACACAACTACGCGACTACAAGTTTGAATTTAATAACATTCCCATTTACAGTGATTCTCAAAGTGCTATTGCCATTACTTGCAATCCTGTTCACCATTCACGCACGAAACACATAGATATTCGCTATCATTTTATAAAAGATCATGTAGAAAAAGGCACTATAAATATGTATTTTGTAAAAACGGAGCTTCAACTTGCCGACTTATTCACTAAGGCATTGGATGAAAGATGATTCCAATTCCTTATTGCTAAGTTAGGCATGTTGAATCTCAATCTTAATTGAAAAGTGCTTCACGTGCTCTATTATGCTTCTATATGATATTCTATGTGCTTCTTGATATTCTTTGATTATCTTACGTGACTCTATCCTTCAAATTTATTTACAAAGAAAAAATAAAAATAAAATAGTGTATAAATATAATAATAAAATTAAAAAATGGGGATGACGATAATTTTGCCTGTTTTGAAATACTCAGAAAAATATTTCTTTGATATATGATTAAGTACTTTGTCTAAAAATTCACGTGTCTTTCTCTTATTCAAAGAGCCTAGTTTGTTTCACTAGACAAAAAGTCATATCATATATGTGAGAATTTGAGCCTCAATATTTTTATTCTTAAGTGTGTCGCACTTCAAATGACTATCTTCTGGTCTGTACTTCATAACTTCATTCTTACTTTTGTGTTAGTTTGTCATGAAAATGATAAGGGCAACTTAGGAATTCCTCACTATACCCAAATTATAAATCCTTTACTTTTACCTCTAGAAATCCAATTTGAGCCTTCTCCGACGTTCTTTTTCTTATGACACCCGATCAAGCCTTCAACATTATTCCTAAAGTTTTGGGGTTGCTCAATCAAGCAAAAAGAGGGGGAGAAAAAGAGATACAAGTCTCAATCATTAGAGAAGAGAAACACGGATCTCGCTGTGAACTTCTCATAGATAATCTCGTAAACTTCTAGAAGAGAAGTACATCGAAGTGAACTTCTCCAACGATAATCAAGATATTATATATAGAGAAAACGAGAAGAGGAGCACGGCCTTGGGTTCGAATTTCATAATTGTGAACCTTCACAAGGAACACGGTCTCGGTCCAAAAACAAAAGAAGATCTCATCTCTCAAAGCTTTGTAAAGAAGACGAGATTCATCTTGAGCAAGTACAGAAGAAAAGAAAAGCTAAAGGATCAGAAATGAGTTCAAAACGGGCCCCTGGAATTGAAGAATTTTTAAGCTCACTAAATCCCAAAACTATCCTACCCTTTTAGTCAGAACCTAAAAATTATCCCTTTAAAGTCTCTTGGATTCAAAATGATGAACTTTCACTTGGTAAGTTGATTAAATATGCTACGATAACAAATTAATTGATATAATTTTGTCGTGATGATATGAGTGATATATCTACTAAATATTTCCATAATAAAAATAAATTGAGTGGTATGAGCGAAACTTGCAAGAGTTGTCAAAATGATTCATTCTATGACCTTAGAATATTAGTTTAATTACATGATTTGACGACAAAATATTATTTTATATGTCATGAGAAATTTTTGCGTGATAATGTTCAAAATGTCCAATCTGACCCCAAAACAAAATTTTATAATAAAAATATTTTTTATTATTGAAAATATTGTTCGCACATTTTAAATGCATTAATACATGTATTGGTTCAGAATTGATAAAATGCGATTTTTTTTTTGAAAAACGCAAAATTTTAATGAATCTATGCTGAATTGCTTAATAAGTGTTACTTGTACTTAAATAGTAAATTTTCATATGCTAATTGTAATAAATATGTGCTTAGATGCCGAAAAGTTAAAACATGCAATTGTTGAGGGGGAGTTTTATATGAGAACTTGTTATATCGCCTATATGATTTACTTATAAAACATGACTTCTAATATTTTTTTTAAGCATCACAGAAAATTTCGTGCTATCCGAGGAGTCAAGTGTTGAATTTCATCAACATTGGGAGATAATTACATTTCTTTCAGAAATACAGGGAGCATTATGCAATTTACTTTTGGGATAATTCATAAAAGATTAAGTTTTAGTTTAATCAGACCTGAATTTTAATGAAAGCCCAAAATATTTTTTTTACTGCCCAACGTATTTTTAACTTACCCGATCGTAAAGTATTAATACCACTTTATCGATCGAAAAACTCACTCACATGCAACTCATTTCACTCGAAAAACTTTTCGACTTCCAAAAACAAACTTCGAACTCACATCGGCGATTTCAACAAACCTCTCAATCATAAGATATTGTTCATATAACTCGTCGATTTTGAAGGTAGAAACACGTTTCGAATCACTTTCCAGCCAAAAACAAACGATTCGCAAATAGTTTCTCAAAAATATTTGCAGAAATGTCATTTTGATACTTTTTCGACTAAAAACGTTTTTAAACTCTCAAATTAACGTGTTTAAACTCGACTGATTGGGTTAAAATCATGATATTTGGATTCGCAACAATTTTCACAACTTTCCGAACCCAGATTAACTCATGATTTACCCAGAAATCGAAATTTTCGTATTACGCGCTTACTATTCGAAAAAGTTCTTATCGCAAACAGTGTCATCGAAAAACTTTTGTTTTCGTTAAGTTTTATTCGATCGCAAAACTCAGCGTCGAAAACCTTTTGTTTTCAATATATTTTAGTTCAATCGTAAAACTTCCCGGTGATACATAATTTTTCGATTAAATTTTATTTGATCACAAAAATAAGCGGCGAAAACATTAAGTTTTTCGATATTCTTTTATTCGATCGCAAAACTACACGGCAAAAACTTAAGTTTTTCGACAACTTTTTATTCGATCGCAAAATTACTCAGCGAAAAACTATTGTTTTCGATAACATTTTATTCGATCGTAAAAGTCATCGGCGAAAAAAAAAAACTTGAGTTATTCGACACATTTTTATTCGACCGCAAAATTTAACGATCGAACAAATTGTCACTCGAATAAAAGCACGCTGCTGAAAAGGGCTTAGAAATTTTTTCAAGTTTTTCTCCAAGACTTAGAAAATTTTCGATCACAATTAATGTTCGAATAAATTCCCGATCGAATAAAAATACGCTTACGAGACTAAGTTAACTTTCAAAAATTTTTTTCAGCAAGTCTTTTGCAAATAAAGCTTAACACTTCAAAAGTTTTCAATTCCATATATTCGCATATGAAATTTTCCATCTAATGAATTTTATTTCATTCATTACAGAAATGGCAACTCCAAACTACCCAAACATCTACCCTTCTGGAGGTTACATGCCAGTCCACGACAACAACTACCAGCTGGACTTTGCTACATTTCGGTGTCCGGATGAAGTTATTATCTCCATCCTCAAAGGATACCCCCTATGGCCGGCTTTGACCATGACGTCCACCATACGAATGGTCTATCTCCAGCAATTCTGGGGAAGTATGCAGAGTCTTGTCAACGGCGATAGCGTGGAATACATGACGAAGATCAATACAAGACATGTTGCCCTGACCAAAAATCTAATGGCCATGGTGCTCGATCTCCCGCTCTACAACAACTATGATCAACTTCCAACGGACACGGATATCGTGGAAGATATGCTCCGGATGGGATACAAACCCCCGCTGACCAAACTGGCGAATTTTCAAAACAGCGGGATCCCACATCCGTGGAGGACCTTGTTCGGCATAATCAATAAATGCCTCTCCGCAAAACACTCCGGCTTCGACAAAGCGAACGGGAATATCCTTCGCATCTTCCTTGGAGTGGTTTTCTCAAAGAAATATGACGTGGCCCAACTGATATGGAATGATCTAGCGGACCAGATACGTCAAAGGGAGACCAAGTCAAAGGCGAAGTACCTCCCATACGCACGGTGGTTCTCGGTGCTGATCTCACACTTTATGGACGTTTATCCAGAGATCCCGAGACTACCACCGGTTTGAGGATACATCAAACCTCGCCTTTGCTTCTTTCACAACCCGAACGCAGCCGACCTAGCGCTACAACCGATGCTGATCCCATTGGAGCTGCTGAGACTAGCTGATCCAACGGACGAGGCCTACCAAGACTACTGTCAAAATAACTCCATCACGGAGGAGATGGTACGGGCCTTGGATCAAGCTCCGGCGCCTTCTCAAAGGGAATCTCTGGTGGAAATAACCGAGCCCGAAGCCACGGCTCAGGAGAGAGAGACACCGGCCGTCGAGCCCGAAGGTGTTCCTCACGATGTATCTCCTGAGGCCACATAATCGGATTAAGAATACAGACTTCAAAGAAGGGGCTCTCGCCGACAGCAAATCTCGGCCCCGTCTGTGTCCCCTTCAGTACTATCAGCTTCGGTGACAACTCCTCCACCACCAACGGATAAGCCAACCATACAGATTCTACCTGAATCTGTCTCAACACCCATAGAGGTGATACCTACCGTATCATCTCAAGGATTGGATGGAAGCCCAATTGGATCCCCGATATCTTCGGAGCAAACAATAGGCCAACCTATTGAAGTGGTGACTTCAGGGTTGATAACGGATGTCCCCGGACGTTCCGGAATCTCAAGAAAAACTTCAGGGATAAGCCACCGACCTCCACCTTGTGGGGGTTTCGAATTCGATTGGAAGCTTCCCTACCCCAATCTACCAAATTGAGCGAGCGGACAGCAAGCGCACTCGAGAAGAGATAGATGATAGCTATCTTCCCTTTCTTCCACCGTATGAGGTCTACCGTCTATATCAGATATACAAGAGAAAATATCAGACGCCCTCCGGATACATCAAGGATGAAGGACTCGAGGGATTGAAAAGATTCATGGTGCGGCAGATCAAGTATCACACCGCACACGACCTTCAAATTGCTATAGAGAACAATATGAAGAAGGTCAACATGGAGTCTCAGCTCATGAAATGCTTCCCACTCAACGATTTTCCAGAGAACTACATATTCAAGAAACCTGGCCTCGCCATCACTTATCGGAATCCAGTCATTGGAAAGACAAGAGCTATGATGAAGTCAGAAATCCACAAGTTCTGTGACGGGACGTTGAAGCTAGTGAGGAAGAACATCCAGAAGAGATTGGGAGAGATCACTGAAGAGACGGTCTTCGAGGATCTTGGTGAAGAAGAGGCCCCACTATTAAATGAGCTTCTGGATGCTATTAATGAGAGGTTAGAGCTGAGGAATGTTGTTAGACGTTACGAGACAACATTGGATTACGGACATCATTCTACGCCGGACAATGATAAATGTATCTGAAACGAAGACAAGCACAAAGGGGGAGATTGAAGAGACTTTAGAATTGTGCTTTGTTATTTTATTATCCTTGTAATTAGGGGCGTAATTAGTAGGACTAAATAGTAAATATACCATGTAAATAGGTATAAATACAATGTATACTATCAAAAATAAAATACAAGTTCATTTTTGGAAAATCACAGGCATTTAATTCACATTCTAAGAGAGAGAAAAGCAATCGAAAAACTCTCTCTCTCAAGATCTTCAAAGAAGATATTCGATCGAAGGTAATTTGTAAGATTTATCATTCGAATATCTAGAATTCATGCTTAGAGAATCGTTAGTTGATATATGAGGACCTAACATAAGGTTTTCGCCGCTTATTTTTGCGATCGAATAAAATTAATCGAAAACTAAAGTTTTCGCCGCGAAGTTTTTCGATCGAATAAAAACATATCGAAAACATAAGCTTGCCGCTGAGTTTTGCGATCGAGTAAAACTTAACGAAAACTGAAGTTCTTCGATCGAAAAAGTTTGAAATCAAACAGTAAACGCTTAAAAACGAAAATGACGATTTCTGGGTAAATCATGAGTTAATTTGGACTCATAATGATCAAAAATCAGTTGCGAATCGAAATATCATGCTTTTAATCAGAATGGTCGAGTTTAAACACGTTAATTTTGAGTTTTTAAGATGTTTCAGTCGAAAAAGTCGCGAAATTAAAAACTTTCGTCGAATGATTTTGAAAAACTGTCGCGATTCGTGCGTTTCAGAACGGAAAGATGACTCGAAATTGGTTTCTACCTTCAAATTCAGCGAGTTTTGACAAAAAATCGGTGAGGATTTAATAGATTTTTGGAATAGCCGAAGAGTTTTGAGAATCCGAAAAGTTTTGCGATACTATTTGGTTGCGTGAGAATGAGTTTTTCGATCGAAAAAGTTATATTAATACTTTTCGATCAGGTAAGGTTTAAAGGGCTGTGGGCCAAAAAAATATTTTGGGCTTTCGTTAAAAAATCAGGTTTGGTTAATGAAAAAAAAATTTAATCGTTTATTTATACACCCAAAAAAAAATTCATAAAGCTCCCTGTATTTTTACACCCAATTGTGATGAAATTCAACACTTGACTCATCAGATAAGCTCGAAATATTCTGTAGTACTTAAAAAAAAAATTAGAAGTCGTGATTGCAAGTAAATCATTTAGGAAATAAGAACAAATTTTTCATGTAAACTCCCCCTCAACAAATGCACGTTTAATTTTTTTTCGGCAATTTAGCACATAGTTAATACAATTATGCATATGAAAATTTACTATATAAGCACAAGTACCCCAGTTAAGCAATTTAGCATAGATTCATGAATTGCGTTTTTCAAAAATTTTGCATTTTGTAAAGTCTCAACCAATGCATGTATTAATGCATTTAAAATGTGCAAAAATATTTTCAAAAATATTTTTTAAAAATATAATTTTATCATAAAATTTTTTGTTTTGGGGTCAGATTGTCCATTTTGAATATTATCACGCGAAAATTTCTCATGAGATATAAAATAATAATTTGCCGTCAAATCATGTAACTAAACTAATATTCTAAGATCATAGTATGAATCATTTTGACAACTCTCACTAGTTTCGCTCATAGCATTCAATTTATTTTTACCATGGAAATATTTAGTAGACATTATCACTCATATCAACACGACAAAATTATATAAAATTTGTTATCGCAGCGTATTTAATCAACTTACTAAGGTGAAAGTCCATCAATGTGAATCAAAGGGACTTTGAAGGGTTTATTTTTAGGCTCTGACTAAAAAGGGTAGGATATTTTTGGGATTGGTGAACTTAAAAAAAACTTCAATGGGCCCTTTTGAAATTCATTTCTGCTCCTTTTTCGTTTCTTTTCTTCTGCACTTGCTCAAGATGACTCTCTTCTTCTTTACGAAGCTTCGAGAGATGAGATCTTCTTTTATTTTTGGGCCGAGACCATGTTCCTTTTGAAGGTTTCACAGTAATGGAATTCAAACCCAAGGTCTTGCTTCTCTTCTCGTTTTCTGGATAAAAGTTCTAGATTATCGTTGGAGAAGTTCACTTCGAGGTTCTTCTCTTCTAGGAGTATACGAGATTATCTAGTAGAAGTTCACAACGAGATCCGTGTTTCTCTTTTATGATGATTGAGAAGTTCATCATGTGCATCTCTTTTTCTCTCCCCCCTTTTTCTTGATTGAACAACCTCGAAACTTATGAATAAGGTTGAAGGCGAAATCGAGTTTCAAAAGAAAAAGAATGTCGGAGAAGGCTCAAAGGGAATCTCTAGAGAAAATAGTAAATGATTGATAATTTGGGCCAAGTGAGGAATTTCCTAATTTTGCCCTTATCATTTTCATGACAAACTAATACAAAAGCAAGAATGAGGCTACGAAGTTCAAATCAAGAGATATGCATTTGAAGTGTGACCCACTCAAAAAAGATATTGAGGCTCAAATTCTCACATATGTGATGTGTCTTTGTCTCCAGTGAAACAAATGAAGCTCTTTGAATAAAAGAATGTCACATGAATTTTGAAGCAAAGAACTAAACATATATCAAAGAAATATTTTTGTGCGTAATTCAAGATAGGCAAAATTATCGTCATCCGCCATTTATATTTTATTTTATGTTATTATTACTATTTTATTTTTATTTATCTTTTTGTATATATATAAAAAATTTGAAAGATAGAGTCACGCAAGATATATCAAGATAGATCAAGAAGCACATAGAATATCATACAGAAGCATAATAGAGCATGTGAAGCACATTTCAAGTAAGATTGAGATTCAACATCCCTAGCTTAGCAATCAGAAATGAGAATCATTTTTCATCCAATGCCGTGGTGAATAAATCGGCAAGTTGAAGCTCTGTTTTAACAAAATACATATCTATCGTGCCTTTTTCTACATGATCTTTTATAAAGTGATATCGTATGTCTATGTGTTTCGTGCGTGAATGATGAACAGTATTGCAAGTAATGGCTATAACACTTTGACAATCACTATAAATGGGAATGTTATTTAAATCAAACCCGTAATCGCGTAGTTGTGTCCGCATCCATAGAATTTGCGAGCAACAGCTGGCAGCCGCAACGTATTCCGCCTCGGCCGTCGATGTTGACACACAATTTTGTTTCTTTGAAGACCAGCAGACCAACTTTTCGCCTAAAAATTGTGCTCCGCCAGACGTGCTTTTTCTGTCCATTCGAAAACCAGCATAATCAGCATCAGTGTAGCCAATTAATCTAAAATCGGTGTCTTTAGGATACCATAACTCTAAGTTGGGAGATCCTTTGAGATAGTGTAGAATTCGCTTGACCGCGTGTATGTGGGACTCCTTCGGGTCAGCTTGAAAACGAGCACAGAGGCAAGTGGCGAACACGATGTCGGGTCGGCTGGACGTTAAGTAGAGAAGAAATCAAATAATACTCCGATAGGTTGTGATGTTGACTGCCTTGCCAGAAGGATCATCATCCAATTAGCAGTTTGTTGACATGGGAGTATTCATAGGTGTGCTCTTGTCTTGATTAAATCTTTTCAGAATATCTCAGATATACTTGTTTTGACTGATGAATATTCCATCTTCGACTTGCTTGACTTGTAATCCAAGAAAGAATTGGAGTTCGCCCATTAAGCTCATCTCAAATTTGGTCTTCATCAGATCACCAAATTTCTGAAAGAATCGTTCATTTGTTGAGCGGAAGATGATGTCATCAACGTAGACCTGAACGATCATCAAGTCCTTCCCTTTCTTTTTGGTGAAAAGTATCGTATCGTATCGATTGTTCCTCTTATGAAGTTGTACTTGACTAGAAATTCGCTTAGAACATCATACCAAGCACGAGGGGCTTATTTTAGTCCGTATGGAGATTTTTCCAATCGATATACATAATCAGGATGATTCTCGTGCACAAACCTGTCGGGTTGAGCAACGTAGACTTCTTCTTTTAACACGCCGTTGAGAAAGGCGGTTTTGACATCCATTTGATAGACTTTGATGTCTTTATGAGCCGTGTATGCTAGAAATAATCGAATAGCTTCGATACGAGCAACCGGAGCATATGTCTTGTCGTAGTCAATACCTTCCAATTGATTGTACCCTTTGGCTACAAGTGCTTTATTCCTTATAATTTCACCGTTTTCGTTCTTCTTATTTTTGAAAACCCATTTAGTTCCTATAATTGTTTTGCATTGCGGTCGAGGAACTAGTGTCCAAACTTGTAGACGCTCGAATTGGTTGAGTTCATCTTGCATTGCTATCACCTAATCCGTGTCTTTAAGGGCTTCGGCTACCTTAAGTGGTTCGTTTTGGCATAAGAAGCACGTGAATAGTCCGCTTTGTGTAGATGTCCTAGTGCGTACTCCACTTGAAGGATTAACAATTATTTGATCGACAGGATGAGCTCGTGTCCACTTGTGTTCATGAGGAAGAACCGAAGTAGAACCATCGTTGATATGTAGGTCGAGATATCATGAATTGATAGGCGGTTCATTCGTAAAAGGGAAATTCATTTATGAAGTTGGATTTGATGGAATTTCCGCATCGTCATTAGTAGGAGAGATAGTTCCAGTTATATCCAACACGATTAAGTTCGGTGAAGAATTCGATAGAAAATGTAAAACTTACGAAGAACACGTTTGAATTTGGCGCGAAAGCTTGAGAGCGTTCTTCACGTTGTAAAGCTCGGTTTTCTGTTAAAATGAATTGTTAACCCTAATACATCACATTAGAGTTCCTTATATACCAAATAAGTTTGGTATATTTACTAGGTAGTCCTAATCTATGGCTTAATTACAATTAAGCCCAAACTACTACTATATACAAGACTAAGATAACATTTATATTTGAACACAATAAAAATGTCCTAACAATCTCCCCCTTTGTGTTCAATCTTCGCTTGAGCGTAGGTTATCTTGTTTTGGGTTGAAAAGATTCATCGAGTCCTAACTATATCCTTTTTACGAGATTATTTGTATAATCTCTTCCTTTATCTTGTCTTTGTGATCTCTTTCTTCTTTGGAGATCTTCAAGCTCATCATATCTTGTAATACTCTTCTCGACATCGTCATAAATTGTGTAAAGTTGCTTGCCGGATTTGGAGAATCTCCTCTTTTGTGTTCCATCTCTCCCTTTAATAGCGACGAAACTCCCCCTATTTTAGTTCAACCTTGTGTTGGGATCGGGGAATTCGTCTTGAAATTTGGAGAGACATACATGAGCGGCAACTTCGGTCATTGAAGCCCGTGGCGTTTGCATGATTCAACGACACTTTAGTATTTCCGATCAATCTTGCACTTTCGTTGTTGTATTGCTCCCATTTCTTTAGTACTACTCCCCCTCATGATGATCGAGTGGGGAGATCGTCATGGCAATGTATCAAAATGGGGCATCGTCGTTGGCAAGAAGATTGTATCGTCGTGACAAGGAGATGGAGTTTGTAGACTTCGTAGGAAATCAAATTCGGTAATAACCCGACGGAGCCACGAACGCGTTCCGTCGATATAAAACCGGGGCCACAGAGGCTTCCCGTTGACATCATTCTAGGAGCGTTGCTCGTAGAAGATGGCCTAATACCGTTGTTGCTGTGATTTTGCAATGGAAAGACTTCCTTTCGATCATCGAAGCATGTCTGAGAATGACATGTCTACGAAAGTTCTAACTTGATCACTAAGATCAAGTATATAAAAAGTGTATGTGTCCTAGAAAATTATAAAAATTTAGGAAGTGAGGACACACTAGACACGATGTGATCAATGAAAGCGTGGTACGGGGCGGATTACCACTTAGTTTAATATCTCCCACTCCCGAGTGAAGCGGTGATAGTAGTCAAGGCTCCCCGTGAGAAAATTAAACATCGGTCTTTTAAGAGACGATGAGTGGGTAAAGCTCGGATGTGCATGCGCCGTTGGACCTAATGCGGCGTCTTCTATCTGGGAGCTAATAAAATTAGCACCTGTACCTATGGGGATATGGTACGAATTATTTTGTGAGATAAGGGATTTATGTACCTTCAAAAATTTCCAAGTCATCATCGAAGTCATCTTGCTTGTTGTTCGCATGATGTCGGATAGGTGGTAGGTCGAATCGTCTCAAGTGCTCGGATGAGTCGGTTTAGAGTGAAGCATGGGAACTAAAAATCCATGCTTCCGGGATACGAGATGAGTACTGCTTTATTTGAATCAGCAAGCCGGAGCCGGTCGTTGAAAATGAGCATTTGGATCGTCATTAAGATGTCACCTTTGCATTTTTGGAAATATTTGTCCGTTGTAAGCTCGAGATTCTTTCATGAAGTCTGTCGAAAGTTGTCGGAGGAAATATCCATGAAGCTTAATGAAGATGGGAGGAGATTTTCTTTTTCATCATTTATATATATATATATTTAAGTATATTATTATTCTTATATATTTTTATTTTGAAGTATATATGTACTATGTATTAGTATATGATATTATATATATATATATATGTGGTTTGCGGGTGAAAGGTTGTCGGGTCTGAGTCAAGAAGTGAAGCTATCGAGAGAATATTTTTCGGATGAGGTGTATCGAAATACAATTCGAGTGAAGTGTATCGAAAAATATTTTCGAATGAGGTGTATCGAAAATATTTTCGAATAAGGTGTATCGAAAAAAAAATCGGATGAGGTTTGCGATAAAATTTCTCGATATAGTGGAGAAAATTTCTCGATAAAAAATTTGACGATAACGTTCCATGAGAAAAATTTCACGAGAAAGTTGTACGAGAAAAAAAAATTGTTGATAAAGTTTTCGCATTACATCTCGAGAAAGTTTGTTGACAAAAAATGTGTCGAGAAAGTCTTGCGAGAAAATTTCTCGAGAATGTTGGAGAAAATTTATCGGTACACGTTTCGGTAGAATTTTCAAAAATTCAATATTTGAAACTATATCGAGATTTTTTCCCTCTCAAATAATGCTTCCAAAATAAAATTTCTCCCGCTAGAAAGTTGCGTTGTAAGATTTAAAAAAAATATTACGAATCTCTTTCCCTTAATGCATTCGTTTACACTTCTAACTCCCCCTCAAAAATTAAAATTGTTGCTCCCTCTTGAAAGAAATAAGAGTCTCTCCTCTTTAAGATAAAAGAGTAGCTCCCCCTCAAATTAAGCTCATTTAAAATGTTATATTAAAAAAAACTGTATTTATCATTTCCGTGTATAATATGCATTTAGAATTTTAAAATCTCTTAAAGTTTTGAAAATGCATATTTAAAATGTACCATTTTGAAAAATAATAGGTATTTTTCAATGTAGCTCGTATATGTATGCAGATTTTGAAATATTGAAAGTTCGTTCAACATACGCATAATTAGAATGTACCTCGTTGAAGTGTAGTTGTGGTAGCTCACGCCTCTTCCCTTTATCATGTATGTGGAGCCACTACGTCAAATACCATACATGAGAGAATCTCCAAAACATTATGGGGACTTTGGTACCATTGTAAAGTGGGTCCTCCCTTAGTAGCATAAAACGGGTTAAGCATAGATGGAGTCAAATTTAATTTCGGTCCTAAATTAATGTGCGTTTAGGTACCCAAATTTGTGTGGGATTTCCTAACTTAATAATAGACATAGGAACCCATGTAGGAGTGATTTGACAAGGAAAAGAAATTTCGGCTTTGGTGAAAGTGTGTCTCGGAGAAGATTTAAATATTTTCTCCGAAGCCAGTCGCATAAGATGCTTCTTAGAATGAACTTGGACTGGATACTTCATGTAGGAATACGAGCATATAGAATTATAAGCATCACTAGCATATAAGTCGTGTACCTACGTTGAGAATTCACACAATTCACATTAGAATGATGAGAAGAATTAGGAAAATTATTTCCAAATATAGGCTTCTTAAATAGAGAATTATTAAAATCATTTGAAGCACACGATGAAGTTTGTTTGCTAGGACTTGGAGCCTTTTCGTTAAAAATTTTCTTTATAGGAATAGGAGAGGAAAATTTTTGTTCTTTAAATTTCCGTTCCGTAACTTTTGAAAATAATGTAGATTTTCCTTTCTCCTTCTTAAGTTGTATTTGTTCCTTAGAAATTTGAAGTTCTTGGCTCTTACTTTGAATTTCAATTTCAGTCAAAATTGACGTAGAAGTATTTAGTATAAGTCTTTTCGATTTTAGGAACAAAAACATCCGTTTGCGTTGCTTTATCCTGTTTAAGAGAAGATTTTTCTTTAGAAATATCATTTAAAACAGGTAAAGGAGAGGAATTTTTGAGATTTGATATCTCAAATAAAAGCGCATTCTTTTCAGCTTTAAAATTTATTTCTTTATGATTCTAAGGAGGTGTTTAAATCAGCTATTTTCTTAACAATAGCAGGAATATAACAAACAGAAAGTAGAATTTTTAGAATGATCAGAATTTTCTTTCTCAACTTTATGAAGCTCTATAACTGTTTTTTCTAACATTTCAAAGAAACTAGAGTCAGAAGGACTAACCTTGAGATGATCAGTTGAGGAGTTCATTCGTAGATACCGTGCTCTCTGAAGAGCATCCATCAATTAGGTCTTGGTTGTGTTCCATAGAGTAAGTATATGTTTGTGTTGGTTAGGTTGGATATTTGATCGTTGACGCGTTTTTAGATTTTAGAATTTGAATTTTTAATATTCGAAACTTTTGGCTTTTATAAAAAATTCAGTATCTAAATTTTTTTTATTAATGAAGAATAACGTGAGTATTGAAAACTTTTAGGTGTGTAACGAAAAGTTTTAAAGTGATTTTCAGCCCTTCGAAAATTGACCAAAATTTTTCTATAATGTGCCGTAAAATATTAAAGTTTGAAATATTAAAATATTAAGTTTAAAAAAATTTGAAATTGAAACCTTTTGGATCAAAATATTAAAGTTGGAAAAGTTCGGGTCAAAAGGTTAAGTATCGAAAAATATGTGTATCGAGAAAAAAATTTCGCCGAGAAACCTAATTTTGCGATATAGGTTCTCGATAACACTTTTGCGAAAAGTAAACTTTCTCGGGTTGACCATGTTTTTCGGGATGACTAACTTTCCTTGGTAAAAATTTCTTCGATAAAAAATTTAAAGTAAAATACCAAAATTTGCTTATGATTTGCCAAAAAAGATTTTCGATAAACATTGTTAAAAAAATTATTAATCGCGAAAACTTTTTCGTCGAGAAAAACAATTTTGCGATAAGCTTTTTCGTTAAGAAAAAAAATTTCGATTAACTTTTTCGTTCGAAAAAAAAATTCGTATGCGATTGAATCAAACCGAAAACGTAAAACTTCGGACGAAACCGAAAACGAGAGAATGCCGTATGCGATATTCATGAGATTTCGGACAAAAATTCGATCAAAATTTCAGCAAATTGATTCAAATCCTAACGCGTTTTGATCTGATACCAATTGACAGTTCCAGTTATATCCAACATGATTAAGTTCGGTGAAGAATTCGATAGAAAATGTAAAACTTACGAAGAACACGTTTGAATTTGGCGCGGAAGCTTGAGAGAGTGTTCTTCACGTTGTAAAGCTCGATTTTCTATTAAAATGAATTCTTACCGGTAATACATCACATTAGGGTTCCTTATATACCAAATAAGTTTGGTATATTTACTAAGTAGTCCTAATCTATGGCTTAATTACAATTAAGCCCAAACTACTACTATACTACAACAGTAAGATAACATATATATTTGAACACAATAAAAATGTCCTAACAAGGAGCGGCAACACTAGTTGGTGATTCAGAATTTGGAGAATCTAGAATATTTGTTGGAGTTTGAGGGTTGGGAATCTCAATTGTAATTTCCACCGTAGAAGGGGAAGGTGCGTTGTTTGGTATAGAATGTGACGAAGCAGACATTTGAGACTCATTCCGATAAAAATATTCAAAAAGAAAATCCAAGTCTTCCAAATCCGCGGGAATTGCTTCTTTGGACGGCGAGTTAGACGTGGTCGGAATTTGTTGACTTTGTGCCAACATGCCTATGAGCTCGGGTTCTAAACTGTCTTGTTTAGAAGCCAACTCGGTCACCTCGTGAAAAGTGACGTTGTAACTTTCCAATATTCTACGAGAAGACTTGATATAGACGCGATATACTTTTGAAGTTGATGAATATCCAGCTAAGACGGCTTCAAATGCTTTAGGGTCGAACTTGCTTCGATGCTCTCGAAATTGCAACCGAAGACTTTGAAGAAAGAGATATTCGGAATCCTTTGATTTATTATCGTATGTCGTCTTTTCAAAGCGTTTGTGAGTAATTGTCCGATTTTGCGTAAAGCAAGCTGTACTCACTGCGTCAGCCCATAGAAAGTGAGGGAGATCGGAATGTATAAGCATTGTCCTTGCAGCTTCAACCAAAGTCCGGTTCTTTCGTTCTACGATGCCATTTTGTTGAGGCGTTTTAGCAGCTGAAAATTGTTGAATGATTCCAAGTGACTGATAGTAAGTGCTGAGACGCTGATTCTTGAATTCAGTCTCATTGTCAGTCCTGATTACTTGGATCTTCTTTTGTAGGAGATTCTGAGTTGTATTCACAAAGCTTATTATCAAGTCTCCGGTCTCATCTTTAGTTCGGAGATATCTTGTCCAAATGTAGCGAGAATAATCGTCGACAATTACTAGCACATACTTACGACCATTGATACTTTGTGTTCGCATTGGTCCACAAAGGTCCATGTGAAGTAATTCCAAAGGTTGAGATGTGGAAGCTACTTGCTTGAGTTTGTGTGACGCTCGCTTCATTTTTCCCATTTGACAAGCCGAACATTAATGCTCTTGGTGAAGTGAAATAGTTGGTAGATCGTTGACCAACTTTTTGATAAAGAGCTTGTGAAGAGCTTTGAGATTTATATGAGACATTCGTTGATGCCATAAGCTGTTCCTCTTAATTGTTGTATGTGAGATGAGGCAAACAGCCGTCGAAGGAAGTATTGTTGTCAGATTGATGGTGTAGAGATTAGATCTTCGAGATCCTGTCAGAAGTTCTTGATTCTAACTATTTAAATTTATGCACTTATCAGCTAGAAATATCACATGAAAGCCTTTATCGCAGAGTTGTCCTATGTTGAACAGGTTGTGTTTAAGACCTTGGACATAAGAGACATCTTTGCTTGTCAGGTTCTTTAGAAGGATATCTCCAAAACCTAGTATTGGAGCTAAATCGTTGTTACCGAATATGACTTTCCGTTGTAACGGTCTTGATAGTTGCTCAACAGTTCTTGATTTCCTGTCATTGTGTGTTGAGCAACCGGAATCTAGGTACCACACAAGATGGATGCATAGAAAGGTTTAGAGAGACTTAGGTACCCACTTAGTAATGGGTCCTCTCGGATTAGCAGATTTAGTAGGTAAGGTTTGTTCATTTTTGGTTCTTAAACCAATGTTGTTTTTAGGTACCCAAACCACCTTAGAAGTAGTTGGTTTAAGTGGTACCTCTTTAGGGAACTGAGCCTTTTTGGCTTGCGTTGGCCTAGATGGTGTTTTGGGAACCCATTGAGGGTGAACCTTACTTGGTAGATTAATTTCAGCTCGGACAAATGTCTTATCAGTCTTTGTTGAGGATAATAGCTTTTCTCTAGCTAGTCTCCTAAGGTGTTTGGCTGAATGAACTTGGACTGGATACCTTAGGCGAGGGCAAGAGTGAATCGAGCTATAAGGTTGCTTAATAGCCGGATCTTGTCTCCTAGGAGACATAAGACTCGGATTTGTCTTAGAATGAATGTATTTGTTTTTGGAAGTAGAGCCGATTTCAAAATTAGTGCTTCCAAAATTAATAGATTTTATAGTATAAGTTGAAGTAACAACATGAAAATTAGAAAACGGTTGCCTTTTTGCGAGTGTCTTTTGTTTTTGATACAGAAGAAAGTTTAGAAAATAAGTCATTTCTATCAATTTTCTTCTTAAATTCTACGCTAGACACCCTCTCATTTGCATGCTTCATCTATTTAACTACTCTACCTATGGACGAAGTCGAAAAAGAATAAATAAAAATCCTTTTCGCCTTCGAAGCATTTAAGGACTCTTTTCCTCCCTTTACGCTTTTTAAACAGAATTTTTAGTCTATTGAAATATTGTGTAAAATAATGGGAGGGTTTTCTTAAATTTGGTCTTGTCCTCGATTAATGATTTTTCTTTAAAAATTAAATTAGGACAAGATTTTAAAATGTTAGTCAAAATTGAGGAATTTTTCAGATTAGAAATCTCCAGTAAAAGCGCATTCTTTTCTGCTTCGAAATTCTTTCTTTCTGTTTCTAGGTAGGAGTTCAAATAAGTTGTTTTCTTAATAATAACAAGAATATAACAGAAAGTAGAATTTTTAGAATGATCAAAATTTTCTTCCTCGACTTTAGGGACATTTTCTATAGAATATAATGACTTATAGTCACTATACAAGTTTATTTTCCGTGTATTGTAACTATTATTCAAATCAGTGTAATTCAAGGGGATGTCAGTCCTAGTTTTGGCTTTTGTTTTGGATTCTTCTAAGGCATTTATTTATGAAGCGTTAGTAAAAGTCATTAAAGAAGTTAATCCTAAATCTATGTACTTGATATCATATAATTGTTTTACATTTACCTTTTTCAAGTTACAAGGATTAGTAAAACCAAGGATTAGTAAAACATAAGCCTTCAACGAGATTATAAAATTCTATATCATGAGGTTGATTTAGAAAAATATTCTGATAAGTCTGTCCCCTTTTTGTTAGAAGATCGTCTAAAGTCTTAATCCTAGAGTAAACTTCTTACGTTCGTCAGAGATTTCCTTAGAATTATTTCTAGATATTACTAAATCTCTCTGACTATGTGGCGACCCTACTTCCTAATTAAGTTAATTGGCGGATTTCCCCGCAACAGAACACGCGGAAGACCCGATAAAATTTTCTCTTTTTTTATTTTAATTTAAATATCCTACATAGTATTATATCGGGTTTACAAAAATATCTACTATTAATACTTTGGGCCGAAGCCCCAAAATTTCAAACCCAATATCAAACACTATGTCACTCCACAGGTCGCGTCCCACGTACTGCGCCACCCTCAAAAGTCCGTGGAGTCACCGCCGCCAGCTCGCCATGAATCTCAACCCTGACACTAGTCGGTGTCGGGTTCATTCTTACCTACAAACAAAAATAGGATAGAACCCTGAGCTATTGCCCAGTAGGTGATTATAACATGCAATACGTGCGTGCACTCCACCCAATCCCGGTTCCTCACAATATAATATAATGCACACTCGACAAATCTCATCTATCAATTCTCAATTCTCAACAGGGCCCTAGGTCAGACTCGGCACCCACGCGCGCAATGGCAAAGTACACCATCAATCATGCGGTAGCCCACACCGGCCGCGCCGGGTCGCTCCTTCCGCACACAATCTCAACCCGACGGCTTTTTCCCCGAATGTTATACCACAAGTTCGGGTAGACAGGAATCTCACATCTGTCTGCCGTCCCTGAGCCAAATAATATCCGGTGGTTTACACCTCGGTGGCTCAATCCCGAGTAGATGGGTGTCGCAAACCCCCTCTCCCACCAAGTGCATAATCGAGTCTGAACCTGACTGCCAAAATCGGCAACTCTACCCTTCTCACATTCGACACAATATCGTGTCACCGTATCATTACGGTACCTTCACCTCTCTTATGCATGTCGTGAAATGCATATCACATTCGTCACATATATCACGTATTATTTCTTACAAATAATACCCCAAAATACTCTCGTATCTTAAAATAAGGGTTGACCCGAAAATTCTAGTCAAAGTATGAATATACTTTGATTTAAAGATAAAATGAACTTAAAATAATTTTATTTGAATATTTGGGCCTAATTTAAGACAAAAGTCCAAAAATAATTAGACTGGTCGAATCGTGAAGTTCGGACAACTTCAGACTTAAAAGCATATGGTCAACCCGACATTTGGAGTCAAAATTCGGGACTCTTCACAGTGTTAGCGGTATTGCCCGAATTTGGATTTCGCGCGTCATTTGATCGAATTTGCGAAGTCTGATTTAGTTCGCGTGTCACCCGAAATTCACTCACAGGAATCACCCCGCGAAATTCAAGTTGACCCGCGAAACTTTAGTCCGACCCGCTGCTTCTCTCACAGGAATCACCCTGTGGTCGACCCGCGAAATTAATTCTGACCCGCGAAAAACCCATTTACTCACACAATAAAATCCATTTGAGTCCGCGAAGAACTTTTCGCGACCCGAATATAATTCGCGAACTAAACTTCGGCGAACTATCGAAAATCTGCCCGAATTTCAACCTTTCAAATTTGGCGAAATTTAAAATTTGGCCCGCGACCTTCTTTTCTCACTCACATCTTTACAAATCTTTCGGCCCGCGAATTTTATCGCAGCCCGCGATTTTCTTTCCTCTCTCACACTTCACGAACCTTTTTGGCCCGCGAATTCTTTTCAACCCGCGAATTTCTCATGAGCTGAAACTTTCTTCATCTCATCGAAATTCATATTTTCCAGAACTTCATCACATGAATCCGTTCCAGATTTCACATAAACATGTAAGAATTCACAGAACTCATATATTGAGCTCAAACTTAACATCTCAACACAGCAAATACAACACATAATCATTCAAAGCTCCCGAAATTCATGAATTCGGATGACCTTTCATCCAAATTCGTTAAACTAAATAAATCAAACTTAAAAACAGTTTGTAGGGGTTAAAAACCACCTACCTCACTTCCAAGTTAGCCGAAATTGCTTAGTTTTCTCTGCTTTTCTTCGTTTGTTTTCTTTCGTTTGATATTTTCGTTTGTCCTTATCACCTTTTGAGATAAACCTTTAAAAGAAAGTTACGTTTCCTTTCTCTTAAGGAAATCTCTTATTGGGCCTACTTTAAATTAATTTGGGCCCATATCTATTTATTTTACTCAAAGAGTATTTTTCTTATTTTCGGTTCAATTTCCCGAAAATTCGCTTTGTCCGAAAATTAACTTCATAATTTTCCGAAAATTACAGAATAATTTTCACGCTAATTGCGCATTATTCCCGTATTAATTTTACGGGTATTACATCCTCCCCCCCTAAAAGAAATTTCGTCCCCGAAATTTAAGTTGTCTGAAACAACTCAGGGTATTTCTCTCTCATTTCGTCTTCTCGCTCCCAAGTGGCTTCTTCCAATATCTGGTTTCGCCATAAGACCTTCACGAGGGGAATATTCTTATTTCGTAATTGCTTCACCTCATACATTAGAATCTCTACCGGCTTTTCTTCGTAACTCAAGTCCGGCTTCAATTGTTGGTGAAGTCTTTTGTCTCTTAGCACATGATACGGGTCCAACACATACTTTCGCAGTGTAGACACGTGGAATACGTCATGGACTTGTGCTAACGACGTCGGTAATTCTAGCTGATATGCTACTTCACCGACTCTTTTCAAAATTTTGAAAGGTCCTATATATCTCGGACTCAACTTTCCTTTTTGTCCGAACCGTTTGACACCCTTCATAGGTGATACTTTCAAAAATACTTTATCACCTTCTTCAAATTCTAACGACCTTCGTCTCTTGTCTGCATAACTCTTCTGGCGACTTTGGGCCGTTTGCATTTTCTCCCGAATTTTCTTAACAACTTCAGTCATTTCGCGTACCATCTCGGGACCTAATAGCGCCTTCTCGCCGATTTCATCCCAATGAACTGGGGATCGACATTTACGTCCGTATAAGGCTTCGTAAGGCGCCATTCCGATCGTTGCTTGATAGCTGTTGTTATATGAAAATTCTATTAACGGGAGATATTTACTCCAACTCCCTTGAAAATCCAAGACACATGCTCTCAACATGTCTTCGAGTGTCTGGATCGTCCTTTCCGATTGTCCGTCAGTCTGGGGATGATAAGCTGAACTAAATGATAATTTAGTTCCCAGAGCTTTCTGTAAGCTTTTCCAGAACTGGGACAGAAATCTTGAATCTCGATCTGATATGATCGATATCGGAATTCCATGGAGTCTCACTATCTCTTGAATGTAGAGTTCAGCGAACTTCTCCATGGGATAGGTCTGGTGAATAGGCAAGAAATGGGCGGACTTAGTCAGTCTGTCAACAATCACCCAAATTGCATCATAACCTTTCACCGTTCTTGGCAACCCGACGACAAAATCCATTGTTATATGGTCCCACTTCCACTCGGGAATCGTCAAAGGTTGTAACATTCCTGCCGGTCTTTGATGTTCTGCTTTGATCTGCTGACAAGTCAGGCATCTATGTACAAATGCAGCAACATCCTTTTTCATTCCCGGCCACCAATAATTTAGTCGCAAATCACGATACATTTTCGTTGCACCGGGATGCACCGAATATATTGTCGTATGTGCCTCCGTCATTAAAGTTCGACGAATCTCTTCATCTTCCGGCACATATAAGCGACTTTTAAATCGTAAACTCCCGTCTTCTCGGAATTCAAATTCCGATGAGACTTCTTTATCTTGTTCTCTTTGTTTCTTCAAGTACAACTCATCTTTCTTTTGTACTTCAATGATTCGGTCTAATAGTGTTGGCTTAAGTGTCAACACTGCCAACTTTTCTTCAATCTCTCCGAAATTGATTACTTCAACTCCGAATTGGCGTAATTCAGTGTTTACAGTTTTGCGGCTCAATGCATCTGCGACTACGTTCGCTTTTCCTGGATGATAATTTATCACACAGTCGTAGTCTTTGACTAACTCGAGCCATCTTCTTTGCCTCATATTTAACTCCTTCTGGGTGAAGAAGTACTTCAAACTCTTGTGATCCGTGAAGATCTCGCATCTTTCTCCGTAAAGATAGTGTCGCCATGTTTTAAGAGCAAACACTACGGCTGCGAGTTCGAGATCATGAGTGGGGTAATTTTTCTCATATGGCTTTAATTGTCGGGAGGCATAAGCGATCACCTTCCCGTTTTGCATTAAAACACACCCCAACCCATATTTAGAGGCATCACTATAAACAGAAAAATTTCCAGTACCCGAAGGTATTGCTAACACTGGAGCAGTTGTTAGCCTTTTCTTTAATTCCTGGAAACTTTGCTCACATTCATCCGTCCATTTGAACGGAACATTTTTCTTTGTCAAATTGGTGAGCGTCGAGGCGATGCTGGAAAAGTCCTTAATGAACTTTCGATAATACCCAGCTAGCCCGAGAAAACTTCTTATCTCCGTGGGAGTGTTGGTCTTGGCCAATTTTCTATAGCTTCTATCTTGCTGGGATCTACTGAAATTCCGCTTCCCGAAATAACATGCCCCAGAAAGATTACTCGATCCAACCAAAATTCGCACTTTTTAAATTTGGCGAATAATTGTTTCTCCCGAAGAATTCCTAGGACCGCTCTCAAATGTTCCTCATGTTCTTCTTTTGTCTTGGAATAAATGAGAATATCGTCGATAAAGACGATAACACATCGGTCCAGCAATTTTTTTGAATACTCGGTTCATCAAATCCATGAAGGCTGCCGGAGCATTCGTCAATCCGAAAGGCATGACCAAAAATTCATAGTGGCCGTACCTCGTACTGAATGCGGTTTTTGGAATGTCCGCTTCCCGGATCTTCAGCTGATGATAACCGGAGCGCAGGTCGATCTTAGAAAATACTGTTGCTCCTTGGAGTTGATCGAATAAATCGTCAATCCTTGGCAATGGGTATTTATTCTTAATCGTGATCTTGTTGAGTTCACGATAATCGATACACATTCTCATCGACCCGTCCTTTTTCTTCACAAATAAAACGGGGCTCCCCATGGTGAGAAATGGGTTGAATAAAACCCTTCTGCAACAAATCTTCCAATTGCTCCTTCGATTCTCGTAATTCGTTCGGTGCTAACCGATACGGGGATTTAGAGATCGGGGCAGCTCCAGGTACAAGATCGATTGCAAATTTAATCTCCCGATCTGGGGGTAATCCCGGAAGATCCTCGGGAAATACATCGGAATATTCGTTCACTATCGGAACCTCCTCAAGTTTAAGCTGGGAAGATTCCTCAGCATTCACCGCAAAAACTAGGAACGATTCGCAACCCGTATTTACGAGTCGCTGAGCTTTTAAAGCAGAAATCCGAGGGATTGAGTTTCTATTCTTTCTTCCCGAAAATTCAAACTCCTCTCCCTCTGGCGATCGAAACCTAACTACCCTTTTTGAACAATCAATAATGGCTCCGTATTTCGAAAGCCAATCCATCCCGAATATAATATGTAATTATTCATCGGGATTACTATTAGGTTCACATCTAACTCTCTACCCTCAATTCTTACGGGACATTTCTCAACCACCAAATTTGATCGAGTTGGATCCCCATGTGGTAAAGATACCACGAAATCACATAATCATATCAAAGTATTACACTTAACTTACAGGCGAGGCTGGTTCTCCCGGCTTTTGAGTGGCAGTACATGGACAGTCTTCAGAATCTAAAGCCTAAGCTCTGATACCACCTGTGGCGACCCTACTTCCTAATTAAGTTAATTGGCGGATTTCCCCGCAACAGAACACGCGGAAGACCCGATAAAATTTTCTTTTTTTTTTTAATTTAAATATCCTACATAGTATTATATCGGGTTTACAAAAATATCTACTATTAATACTTTGGGCCGAAGCCCCAAAATTTCAAACCCAATATCAAACACTATGTCACTCCACAGGTCGCGTCCCATGTACTGCGCCACCCTCAAAAGTCCGTGGAGTCACCGCCGCCAGCTCGCCATGAATCTCAACCCTGACACTAGTCGGTGTCGGGTTCATTCTTACCTACAAACAAAAATAGGATAGAACCCTGAGCTATTGCCCAGTAGGTGATTATATAACATGCAATACGTGCGTGCACTCCACCCAATCCCGGTTCCTCACAATATAATATAATGCACACTCGACAAATCTCATCTATCAATTCTCAATTCTCAACAGGGCCCTAGGTCAGACTCGGCACCCACGCGCGCAATGGCAAAGTACACCATCAATCATGCGGTAGCCCACACCGGCCGCGCCGGGTCGCTCCTTCCGCACACAATCTCAACCCGACGGCTTTTTCCCCGAATGTTATACCACAAGTTCGGGTAGACAGGAATCTCACATCTGTCTGCCGTCCCTGAGCCAAATAATATCCGGTGGTTTACACCTCGGGTGGCTCAATCCCGAGTAGATGGGTGTCGCAAACCCCCTCTCCCACCAAGTGCATAATCGAGTCTGAACCTGACTGCCAAAATCGGCAACTCTACCCTTCTCACATTCGACACAATATCGTGTCACCGTATCATTACGGTACCTTCACCTCTCTTATGCATGTCGTGAAATGCATATCACATTCGTCACATATATCACGTATTATTTCTTACAAATAATACCCCAAAATACTCTCGTATCTTAAAATAAGGGTTGACCCGAAAATTCTAGTCAAAGTATGAATATACTTTGATTTAAAGATAAAATGAACTTAAAATAATTTTATTTGAATATTTGGGCCTAATTTAAGACAAAAGTCCAAAAATAATTAGACTGGTCGAATCGTGAAGTTCGGACAACTTCAGACTTAAAAGCATATGGTCAACCCGACATTTGGAGTCAAAATTCGGGACTCTTCACAGTGTTAGCGGTATTGCCCGAATTTGGATTTCGCGCGTCATTTGATCGAATTTGCGAAGTCTGATTTAGTTCGCGTGTCACCCGAAATTCACTCACAGGAATCACCCCGCGAAATTCAAGTTGACCCGCGAAACTTTAGTCCGACCCGCTGCTTCTCTCACAGGAATCACCCTGTGGTCGACCCGCGAAATTAATTCTGACCCGCGAAAAACCCATTTACTCACACAATAAAATCCATTTGAGTCCGCGAAGAACTTTTCGCGACCCGAATATAATTCGCGAACTAAACTTCGGCGAACTATCGAAAATCTGCCCGAATTTCAACCTTTCAAATTTGGCGAAATTTAAAATTTGGCCCGCGACCTTCTTTTCTCACTCACATCTTTACAAATCTTTCGGCCCGCGAATTTTATCGCAGCCCGCGATTTTCTTTCCTCTCTCACACTTCACGAACCTTTTTGGCCCGCGAATTCTTTTCAACCCGCGAATTTCTCATGAGCTGAAACTTTCTTCATCTCATCGAAATTCATATTTTCCAGAACTTCATCACATGAATCCGTTCCAGATTTCACATAAACATGTAAGAATTCACAGAACTCATATATTGAGCTCAAACTTAACATCTCAACACAGCAAATACAACACATAATCATTCAAAGCTCCCGAAATTCATGAATTCGGATGACCTTTCATCCAAATTCGTTAAACTAAATAAATCAAACTTAAAAACAGTTTGTAGGGGTTAAAAACCACCTACCTCACTTCCAAGTTAGCCGAAATTGCTTAGTTTTCTCTGCTTTTCTTCGTTTGTTTTCTTTCGTTTGATATTTTCGTTTGTCCTTATCACCTTTTGAGATAAACCTTTAAAAAGAAAGTTACGTTTCCTTTCTCTTAAGGAAATCTCTTATTGGGCCTACTTTAAATTAATTTGGGCCCATATCTATTTATTTTACTCAAAGAGTATTTTTCTTATTTTCGGTTCAATTTCCCGAAAATTCGCTTTGTCCGAAAATTAACTTCATAATTTTCCGAAAATTACAGAATAATTTTCACGCTAATTGCGCATTATTCCCGTATTAATTTTACGGGTATTACAGACTAGCGCTAAGAGTTTTGCTAATGTCGTTAATTTTTCTCTCATAAGTAGCTAACCTTGATTCAAGACTAGTTATAGTTTCCTTAGATTGGATGAGAGAATTTCTAAGTGAACTTTCTTATCTAATTGCATTTGAAAATTTGTTTTGCTAAGTGCTAGTCTCTCTTATAACTCTTTTGTACTTTTCCACTCACATTTCATGTTAGCATATTTAACTTGTAAAGTAACTAACATGATTAATAATGTAAATTCGGGTATAGCTACCTCTTTAGATGAGGTTGATGCTTTGTCGTCCAGACCTCCTCGTTGAGCTTTCGTCTGAGGCATCGTCAAGAAATGCCATGAGCGCTAAATTGTCTTTGTCAGAATCAGTTGTGTCTTCTAGCCAGTGCTCTTGTTCAGCCATTAGAGCTACTCCTGCATCTTTTTGTTTTGTTAATTGAAATTTCTTGGAGTAGTAGTTGGCGTCTTTCTTCTTCGGAAGATTGCATTCTCTGGCGAAGTGCCCTATCTTGCCACAATTGTAACATTTTTGTGGCGGTTTGGCATTTTTGGATTCTGACGACTCGACCGGTTTTTCCATGTGCTTAGAGCTTGAGGTCCAAAGTCGATTAGCTGAGGAGGAGGATTTCTATTTGTAGAACTTTTTGCTCATCATTTTAGTCACGAGAGCCAACTGTTTCTTGAACTCTTTCATATCGGGCTCGAAATCCGATTCTGACTCGTCTTCTTCTTCTGAAGAACTACGCAGTTTGATGCTTTTATCTTTACGAGATCGACTAGTTTTTCTTTCCGAAAGTAGAGCTATCGAGTCTTCGATATGTTTGCCCTTTTGTTCTTTTTGTATATCGCTAAGATCTTCCTCGTGTTGAGCGAGATTGTCGGAAAAAGCGTGGATATCCATTTCGTCCAATCCTAATTTTGACGGATTTGCGTGGATATTTTCTTCCACTCCGGTTGAAGAGATGAAAGAAATCGGATATTTATGTTAGAACATTTTTATTGTGTTCAAATATAAATGTTATCTTAGTCTTGTAGTATAAGTAGTAGTTTGGGCTTAATTATAATTAAGCCATAGGTTATGACTACTTAGGAAATATACCAAACTTATTTGGTATATAAGTATCCCTAATGTGATGTATTCGGGTTAAGAATTCATTTTAATAGAAAACCGAGCTTTACAACGTGAAGAACGCTCCCAAGCTTCCGCGTCAAATTCAAATGTGTTCTTCGTAAGTTTTACATTTTCTATCGAATTCTTCACCGAACTTAATCGTGTTGGATATATTAGGACCTAACAATTTGTATCAGAGCAAAACGTGTTCGGATTTGAGATGAATATCTGAAATTTTCGGTTAATTATTTTAAATTCACGCACCGGTCATCATCGAATTCGGTTTGATTTTCATATTTTGCATTGATTTGCTGTTTTTAGGCTTCGATCGAGTGTTTTAAACATGTCTGGGCTGAATTTTGATCGATCGAACCACTAGATTTCGTGAATTTTGAAAATCGGTCGAAATTTCTCTTTGTGTGTTCTTCGTGAAATTCATCCGATTTCTCAAAAATTCGACATATTTTGCTGTTTTCTGCTTTGATTGAGTGTTAAAAACTGGAATTCTACATGTTTCGATCCATAATCCAAGCTAAATTTGATTAATTTTGTGTTTCGAATCGAAAATTATGTGTGTTCTTCGTTAAAATTGAGTACATTGAAAATTTTCGAACGAAATAGTTAATCGCAAAAATATTTTTTCGAACGAAAAAGTTAATCGAAATTTTTTTTCGAACGAAAGAGTTAATCGCAAAATTTTTTTAAAACGTAAAAGCTTATTGCAAAATTTTTTTTTCGACGAAAAAGTTTATGCGATAAATATTTTTTTTGCGGATAAGCCTACCGACAAATTACTTTCAACTGTGTTTATCGAAAAACTTTCTCGGCACATTATAGAAAAAGTCTTGGTAAATTTTCAAAGTATTGAACACCAATTCAAAACTTTTCAGTACACATCTATAATTTTCAATAGTTTTAGATAATTTTTTTCAACACCAAAACTTTTCGGAACTGAAATTTTAAAGCCAAATTTTTTTTTCAATATTAGAAAATAAAAAGTTTTCGATACTTACACTCTCATTATGAAAAGTTTTTGCTACACACAAAAAATTCGATACTTAAAATTTTCGACTCCAAACTTTTCAAAACTATATTTTTCGATCCAAAAGTTTTTGATATCTACATTTTATCCTAAAAACTTTTCGATACCTACTCTATTTCTCGAAATTTTTATTAAAAGATTTCAAATCCACATAACGCGTCAACGATCAAATATCCAACCTACATTTTGTCCTAACCAAAACAAATGGATACCTACTCTATGGAACACAACCAAGACCTGATTGATGCTCTTCAAAGAGCACGGTATCTACAAATGAACTCATCCACTGATCATCTCAAGGTTAGTCATTCTGACTCTAGTTTATTTGCAAAATTAGATTAAACAGCTATGGAGTTAGAAATAAAAAATAAGGAACTTACCACGCGTCTTAAAAATAGTGAAGCAGCGTGTCGTAATAAGTCACTCCTTTATGATGAATTAGTTGAGGAGCGCGGAAACTTGTACTCTAAAATTAAAAATTTAGAGAACAATCTTGCTGAAAAGGGTCAAAAAGATCAAAGTTCCTCTAAAGCCTTAGCATCTAATTAGGGAAATATTTTACATTCTGATAAACCTACCTCTTGCTGGGAAATTCCGGAGGTTATTCATAAAATAACTGAATTAAACGCAACTCTGGAATTAGAAAGAGTAGGTTTCCACGCGGAAAAGAAAAAGCTTTTAAAGGAGATATCAAATCTCAAAAATTCCCCTCATTTGCATGACACGGAATTTCGTAATCCTGTTGAAGGCTTAGGCTTTACTAATCCTTGTAACTTGAAAAAGATTAACATAAAACAATTATATGATATCAAGTACATGGGTTTAGGATTTACTTCTTTAATGGCCTTTACTAACTCTTCTGAAATAAATGCCTTAGAAGTATCCAAACGAAAGGCCGCAACTAGGACTGGAATTCCCTTGAATACACTGAATTGAACAATAGTTACAAGACATGGGAAATAAACATGTCTAGTGACTATAATTCATTATATCCTATAGAAATATTTCTAAAGTCGAGGAAGAAAATTTTGATCATTCTAAAAATTCTACTTTCTGTTATATTCCGGCTATTATTAAGAAAATAGCTGATTTGAACTCTTTCCTAGAAACAGAAAGAAAGAATTTTGAAATAGAAAAGAATGCGCTTTTATTGGAGATATCAAATCTAAAAAATTCCTCTCCTTTACCTGTTTTACACGATATTTCTAAAGAAAAATCTTCTCTTAAACAGGATAAAGCAACGCAAACGGACGTTTTTATTCCTAAAATCGAAAAGACTTTTACTAATACTTCTACGTCAATTTTGACCGAAATTGAAATTCAAAGTAAAAGGCAAGAACTTCAAATTGCTAAGGAACAAATACAATTTAGGAAAGAGAAAGGAACATATACACTATTTTCCAACGTTACCGAAAGAAAATTTAAAGAACAAAAATTTTCCACTCCTATTCCTATAAAGAAAGTTTTTAACGAAAAGGTTCCAAGTTCTAGCAAACAAACTTCATCATATGCTTCAAATGATTTTAATAATTCTCTATTTAAGAAGCCTAGACTTGGAAATAATTTTACTAATTCTTCTCATAATTCTAATGTGAATTGTTGGAATTCTCAATGTAGGATACACGACTTATATGCTAGTGATGCTTATAATTCTATATGCTCGTATTCCTACATGAAGTATCCTGTCCAAGTTCATTCTAAGAAACATCTTATGCGACTGGCTTCGGAGAAAATATTTAAATCTTCTCCGAAACACACTTTCACCATAACCGAAATTTCTTTTCCTTGTCAAATCACTACTACATGGGTTCCTATGTCTATTATTAAGTTTGGAAATCCCACACAAATTTGGGTACCTAAACACACATTAATGGATGATTTCTGACCGAAATTAAATTTGACTCCATCTATGCTTAACCCGTTTTCTGCTACTAAGGGAGGACCCACTTTACAATGGGTACCAAAGTCCCGATAATGTTTTGCAGATTCCCTCATGTATGGTATTTGACGTGGCTCCACATACATGATAAAGGAAAGAGGCGTGAGCTACTACAACTACACTTCAACGAGGTACATTCTAATTATGCGTCTGTTGAACGAACATTCAAAATTTTAAATTTGCATACGCATATGAGCTACATTGAAAAATACCTATTATTTTTCATCATGGTACATTTTAAATATGCATTTTCAAAACTTTAAGAGATTTTAAAATTCTAAATGCATATTATACACGGAAATGATAAATAACTTTTTTTTTTTCAATATATCATTTATAATGAGCTTAATTTGAGGGGGAGCTACTCATTTATTTTAAAGAGGAACGACTCTTATTTCTTTCAAGAGGGATCAACAATTTTAATTTTTGAGGGGGAGTTAAAACTTTAAACAAAAGAATTAAGGGAAAGAGATTCGTAATATATTTTTTTTAATCTTACTACGCAACTTTCTAGGGGGAGAAACTTTATTTTTGGAAGTATTATTTGCGAGGGAGAAATAAAAATATAGATATAGTTTTCAAATATTGAATTTTTACCGACAAAGTTTACCGATAAATGTTTTACACTTTCTCGAGAAATTTTCTCGCAAGACTTTCTCGACACATTTTTTGTCGACAAACTTTCTCGAGACGTAATACGAAAACTTTATCGATAATTTTTTTTTCGTACAACTTTCTCGTGAAAATTTTTCTCATGGAACGTTATCGTAAAAAAAAAATTTTTTATCGAGAAAATTTCTCCACTATATCGAGAAATTTTATCGCAAACTTCACTCGAAATTTTTTCGATACACCTTATTCGAAAATATTTTTTCGATACACTTTATTCGAAAATATTTTTTTGATGCACCTCACTTGAATCGAGAAATATTTTGAGAAATCTAATCGCAAACCTTCTCCGAATTTTTTTTCGATGCACCTCATTCGAAAATATTTCTCGACACACCTCATCCAAAAAACTTTTTCTCGATAGCTTTACTTTTCGACTCCTGCCCAACAACCTCTCTCCCGCAAACCATATATATATATATATAATATCATATACTAATATATATTACTAATGAATATACATATATACTTAAAAAAATAAAAAAATAAAAAATAAATAAATAAAATAAAAATAAAAAAAAAAACAAAATGATGAAAAAGAAAATCTCCTCACATCTTCATTAAGCTTCATGGATATTTCCTCCGACAACTTTCGACGGACTTCAAGGAAGAATCTCGAGCTTACAACGGACAAATATTTCCAAAAAGGCAAAGGTGACAATCTTCATGACGATCCAAATGCTCATTTTCAACGACTGGCTCCGACTTGGTGATTCAAATAAAGCAGCACTCATCTTGTATCCAGGAAGCATGGATTAGTAGTTCCCATGGTTCAGTCTAAACCGACTTGATCCTATCCCCGGAACGCGTCCGAGCACTTGAGACGACCCGACCTACCACCTATCCGACATCATGCGAACAACAAGCAAGATGACTTCGATGATGACTTTGAAATTTTTGAAGGTACATAAATCCCTTATCTAACAAATATTTCGGACTAACCCCCATAGGTACAGGTGCTAATTTTATTAGCTCCCGGGTAAAAGACGCCGCATTAGGTCCAACGGCGCATGCACATCCGAGCCTTACCCACTCATCGTCTCTTAAAAGACCGATGTTTCATTTTCTCACGGGGAGCCACGTCTACTATCACCACTTCACTCGGAAGTGGGAGATATTGAATTAAATGGTAATCCGCCCCGTACCACGCTTTCATTGATCACATCGGGTCTAGTGTGTCCTCACTTCCTAAATTTTTATAATTTCTAGGACACATACACTTTTTATATACTTGGTCTTTGTGATCAAGTTAGAACTTTGGTAGACATGTCATTCTCAGACACGCTTCTATGATCGAAAGGAAGTCCTACCGTTGCAACATCAAATCAACAACGGTATTAGGCCATCTTCTACGAGCAACGCTCCTAGAACGATGTCAACGGGAAGTCGGGTTATTACCGAACTTGATTTCCTACGAAGTCTACAAACTCCATCTGCGGTTTCAACAACGGTATTAGGCCCCGGTTTCATATCGGCGGAACGCCTTCGTGGCTCCGTCGGGTTATTACCGAACTTGATTTCCTACGAAGTCTACAAACTCCATCTCCTTGTCATGACGATACAATCTTCTTGCCAACAACGATGCCCCATTTTGATACATTGCCATGATGATCTCCCCACTCGATCATCATGAGGGGGAGTAGTACTCAAGAAATGGGAGCAATACAACAACGAAAGTGCAAGATTAATCGGAAATACTTAAGCGTTGTCAAATCAAGCAAACACTACGAGCTTCAATGACCGAAGTTGCCGCTCGTGTACGTCTCTCCAAATTTCAAAACGAATTCCCCGATCCCAACAGAAGGTTGAACTAAAATAGGGGGAGTTTCGTCGCTATCAAAGGGAGAGATGGAACACAAAAGACGAAATTATCCAAAAATCCGGCAATCGACTTCGCACATCTTCCAGCATTTGGAGACGAACTTCAAAAGAACATTAGAAGAAAGATCCGGTGCCGAGAAGAGTATTACAAGATAAGGTGAGCTTGAAGATCTCCAAAGAAGATAGAGATCACAAGACAAGATAAATGAAGAGATTATACAAATAATCTCGTAAAGAGGAGATTGTTAGGACTCGAAAGAATCTTTTCAAAACAAGACAACATAACCTACGCTCAAGCGAAGATTGAACACAAAGGAAGAGATTGTTAGAACATTTTTATTGTGTTCAAATATAAATGTTATCTTAGTCTTGTAGTATAAGTAGTAGTTTGGGTCTAATTGTAGTTAAGCCATAGATTAGGACTACTTAGGAAATATACCAAATTTATTTGGTATATAAGTATCCCTAATGTGATGTATTAGGGTTAAGAATTCATTTTAATAGAAAACCGAGCTTTACAACGTGAAGAACGCTCCCAAGCTTCCGCGTCAAATTCAAACGTGTTCTTCGTAAGTTTTACATTTTCTATCGAATTCTTCACCGAACTTAATCGTGTTGGATATATTAGGACCTAACAATTTACCTCCATATTTGTCTTGAAAATCTCAATTTTCCTCATCTCGTTAAGAAGAGTCAAATAGCGTTGATAGAGTTCGTAGAGATTTTCCTCCGTCTTAGCTTTGAAGGAGTCGTAAGTTGTAAGTATGTTGGCTTTCTTAGCCTTGACTCCTACTTCGGTCATTTGCATCATTTTTTGGAGTTCGTCCCACATAGCTTTGGCAATTGATAGACTATCTATTTGCATATAGATGTCTTTTGGAATTCCTTGCATCAGGAAGGTTTTGGCTCTGGGATCAGCTTTGGCTCTTAATCTCTCCCCCTCAGAATATTCACTAGGAATTTTGAGTCTTCTAGCGGCAGGAATTAGATGATTATTTGTGGCATCGCCTTCTTGGATAAGCCAGAATTGAGTGGGTCATTCTTGGAGAGAAGCTATCAAATTTGTAGCTTGATCTTTTGTCTCCAAGAAGTTCATAAATCGGCTTCTCCATACGGTGTATTCGCCTCTTCTTAGAATTGGAGGACGGGCATCGTTTTCAAGTGAGTAAGCATCCATTGTAGTAGTTGATTGGTAGGATCTCGTGAAAGTTTGGAGTTGAGATGGTAAAAGTGATTCACAAGTGACAAACTATTTAGTAATTTTGGTTCGTACTTTAAGCAATTTCCTTTCCGAACCTATTTTTCGGTTAAAAAAAATTGTTTTTCAGTACGAAAAATATTTAGTATATTTATACTTCAAAATTTTGCTAAAGAATTTTGAAATTAAGATTTTGATCGAAAATTTTGAGTGTCGAAAATGATTATTCGAAGAAAAATATTTTTCGTAAGTTTTGAGAATTACGATTTCGAAAAAAAAAATTCAGATTGGTGTAAAATGTGTGTGTGTTTGAAAGTTCAGTATTTGAAAAAAAATTTCGAGTAGTAAGATTTTCGACTTGAAAAGTTACGATCCTTATAATCGAAAATGATTTTCAATAGTATAAGTTTTGGATGTATGTTTATCGAAAATTATTTTTCGAGTGATAAATGTTTTGCAAAAGTATCCTATTGAAAAATAGTTTATGGAAAAAAATTTGTTAATTGCAAAAACTTTTATCGTAATTTCGTTATCGAAAAATTTAAAATGATCGAAAATCTATGTCTTAAAATTTTTTTTCGATAAGTTTGACTCAAATTGTTGACTAAACTTATTCGAGTGTGAAATATTCGATCGAAATATGTTAAGTTTTAACTCCAAAATTTAGATGATCGAAAAACTTTTAATAGTAAAACAAGTTTTTCGTGTCAAAAGTAGATATGTATCTAGCGAAAACTGTAGTCGTCGAAAAAAAAATTTACGCTTAGTTATGCTCGAAAAAGATATTTATGTGTGAATCAAAAAATTATTTATCGAAAATAAAGTTTTTCGAGTCTTATGTATGAGTGAAACTCGCGAAAACAGTGAAAGTATCGAAAAACTTTTCGCCAGTGAACTTATTCGAAAAAGATATTCGAGCCAAGTTTTTCGATCGAAAAAATGATCGAAGAACACAACTCGAGTTAAATGGAATAGTAAAAACCCAGATTCAACTGAAAAAGTCAAGTTAGACGCTGAGATTATGGGTAATCACTCGAATATGAGTTCTGAATCTGAACAAACACAATATTAACCACATTTTACGCAAAATATATCGATTATGAAGAAAATCAAATCGTATTCAAAACTCAATTGCAAACAGTAAAATCAATCGAAATCGAAAATCAGAAATAATCCGATGTTCTAAGCTATTGAAATCAATACGTAATTCATTTCTAACATATAATCTATCACTTTAGCACCAAGATCATCAACAAAATTCGCAAAATTCAGCACGTAGATCAAATTGCATTTCGCGCGTGTTTTTCGAGCGAAAACTCTGGAAAATAATTTTGATTTAAGAATAGCAAAATCAATCCAAAAACGATCACGATCTACTCTGATACCAATTGTTAGGTCCTAATTAATCAACTATCGAGGGATCTAGGCATGGATTCAAGATTTTCGAATATAGATTATCAAATGTTACATTCGGTCGAATATCTCGGATGAAGATCAACGAGAGAGAAATTGAAGAGAGTATTTAAAGTTGTGCTTTGTAATTTAATTATCCTCGTAATTAGGGAGTAATTAGTAGTTTTGATAGTGTATGACCAAATAGTAAATATACCGTGTAAATAGGTATAAATACAATGTACGCTATCAAAATCATATACAAGTTCATTTTTAGAAAATCGCGAGCATTGAATTCATATTTTAAACGAGAGAGAATACAATCGAGAATCTCGGAAATCCAACAACTTCTCTCAAGATCATCAACGCTGATATTCGACCGAACGTAATTCCTAAGATTTCTTATTCGAATACCGAGAATTCATGCTTAGGTTGCTTGTTGATTGATGAATTAGGACCTAACAATTGGTATCAGAGCAGATCATGGTTGATTTTGGATTGTGTTAGTCCGATTACGCACTCAAGAGAGGATCAAGGGCTTAAAAATGATAAAGTTCTTAAAACACCTTCAGTGTGTGTTTGTGTGTGTGTGCCGAAATTAAAAACTTACCCTTTGTGTTTGCGATTATGTTTTGATTTCGATTTGATTTTCGTAATATTTGATATATTTTGCTGTAAAACGTGGTTAATCTTGTATTTGCTCATATTAAGAACGAAGAAACGAGTGATTATCCAGAATTTCATCACCTAACTTAAACATCTCGGTTGAATCTGGAATTTTCACTGTTACATTGAACTTTGTTGTTCTTCGATCGGATTTTCGATCGAAAAACTTGGCTCGAAAATTAATTTTCGATTAAGTTTGCAGCCGAGAAATTTTTCAATGACAAACACATAATTTCTCGTGTGTTTTACTCAAATATAAGACTCGAAAAACATTATTTCGATAATTAGTTTTTCGATTCATATATAAATATCTTTTTCGAGCGTAATAAAACATATCTTTTTTCGACGGATACTGTTTTCGCTAAATAAATATCTAATTTTGACTCGAAAAACTTGTAATAGTAAAACAAGTTTTCGATCTCAATATTTTCGATCATCTTAATTTTCGAATAAAAATTTAGCGAAAACATATTTCGATCGAATAATTCACACTCGAAAAACTTAGAGTCAAACTTAACAAAATTTTTCGATCACTCTTAATTTTTCGACTACAAATTTTTCGATAAAAGTTTTTGAGATCAACAATTATTCGACAAACTATTTTGCGAAAGGAAATTTACTCTGCAAAACTCTTACGTTCGAAAAATAATTTTCGATAAATACAACGAAAAACTTATACAATCGAAAATATTTTTCGATCATAGGTTCGAATTTTTTTTAATCGAAAACTTTATTGTTCGAAAACCTTTTCGGTCACTGCTCAAACACACACACATTTACACTATTTTGAAAGAAATCAAATTTCGTAATTTTCAAAACTTACGAAAAATATTTGTCTCCGAATTATCTAATACGATACTCAAAATTTTTTATCTTAAAATCAAAATTATTTAGCAAAATTTTGAAGTATCAATTCTCATATCAAATTATTTAGAAATCAAAATAATTTCTCTTTAACAACAAAAAAATAGGTACAAAAGGGAAATTGTTTAAAGTACGAATAAAACATTACTAACAAAGTTTGTCACTTGTGAAGCATTTTTTTACAATTCAAAACTTTCACGAAGATCCAACCAATCAACTACAAATGGATGCTTACTCGCTCGGAAACGACGTCCGCCCTCCAATTCTACGAAGAGGCGAATACACCGTATCGAGAAGTCGATTCATGAACTTCTTGGAAACAAAAGAGGTTACAAATTTGATAGCTTCTCTTCAAGAAAGACCCGCTCAATTTTGGCTCATCCAAGAAGGCGATGCCACCAATAATCCTCCCATACCCGCCTCACGAAGACTCCAAATTCCTAGTGAATACACGGAGGGGGAGCGATTAAGAGCAAAAGCAGATTTATGAGCCAAAACTTTCCTAATGCAAGGAATTTCTAACGACATCTATATGAAAATAGATAGTCTATCTAGTGCAAAAGCTATGTGGGACGAGCTCCACAAGATGTTGCAACGGAGCGAAGTTGGAGTCATAGCCAAGAAAGCAAATATTCTAACCGCTTACGACTCATTCAAAGCCAAGGCAGAGGAAACTGTTTATGAACTCTATCAACGCTATCTAACTCTTCTTAATGAGGTGAGGAAGATAAATATCTTCAATACCAACATGGAGGTCAACATCCGATTTCTTTCTTCTCTTCAACCGGAGTGGAAGAAATATCCATGCAAATCCGTCAAAATAAGGATTTGGACGAAATGGATATCCACGCCGTCTTTGATAATCTCGCCCAACACGAAGAAGATATCAGCGAGATACAAAAAGAACTTAAGGGCAAGCAGATCGACGATTCAATAGCTCTTGTTTCTGAAAGAAAAACAAGTCGATCTCGTAAAGATAAAAGCATCAAGTTTCCAAGTTCTTCAGAAGATGAAGACGAATCTGAATCGGACTCCGAACCCGATATGAAGGAGTTCAAGAAACAGTTGGCTCTCATTTCTAAAATGATGAGCAAAAAGTTATACAAAAAGAAATCCTCTTCCTCGGAAAATAGACTTCGGACATCAAGCTCCAAGCACAAGGAAAGACTGGCCGAGTCATCAGAATCTAAAAACGCCAAAGAACCACAAAAGTGCTATAATTGTGGTAAGATATGGCACTTCGCCAGAGAATGAAAACTTCCCAAGAAAAAGGACGCCAACTACTACTCCAAAAAATTCCAACTCACTAAACAAAAAGAGGCTGGAGTAGCACTGATGGCCGAACTAGAGCATTGGCTGGAAGACACCACAGATTCTGACGATGAAAATCTCGCTCTCATGGCATACCTCGAAGACGTCTCAAATGATAACTCTTCAAGAAGGCCTGACGACGACGAAGATAAAGCATCCTCTTCATCACAAGAGGTAACAATATCTCAATCCACATTATTAAACATGTTAGAATCATTACAGATTAAGTACTCTAACATGAAAAATGAGTGGAAAAGAACTAAGGAATTAGAAGAGAGACTAGCTCTTCGTGAAAACAATTTCCAAAAGCAATTAGATAAGAAAATTCATTTAGAAATTCTCTTATCTAACGCTAAGGAAAAATATATAGTTTTGAATTAACCATAGCTACCTCTGAGACTAAAGTCAAGGACCTTAATACGACTCTTATCGATTGTCAGAGAGATTTAGAAATTTCTAAAAATAATTTCAAAGAAATCTCTGACGAGCGTAAGAAACTTTACTCAAGGATTAAAACTTTAGATGATCTTCTAACGAAAAGGGGTCAAACGGATCAAACTATTTTTCTAAATCAACCTCTTGATATAGAATTTTACAATCCTAAAGAGGGTTAAGTTTTAACAATCCATGTAACTTGAAAAAGGTCAATGATAAATAATTACATGGGATTAGGATTAACTTCTCTACTAGCCTTTACTAACTCTTCAGAAATAAACGCCTTAGAAGAATCTAAAGGAAAAGCCACAAATAGGACTGACATTCCCTTTGACTACATCGACTTGAATAATAGTTACAAGACAAGGGATCTCAACCTGTCTAGTGATTATAATTCATTATATCCTCTAGAAGACTTTTCTAAAAATAAGGAAGAAAATAATGATCATTTTAAAAATTCCACTTACTGTTATATTCCACCTATTATTAGGAAAATAGTTGATTTAAACGCTTCCTTAGAAACAGAAAGAAAGAATTTTCAAAGCTGAAAAGAATGAGCTTTTACTGGAGATTTCTAATCTAAAAACTTCCTCTACTTTAAAAACTTGTCCTGATTTTACTTTAAAAGAAAAATCATTAATTAAGGACAAGATTACATCTAAGAAAACACCTTCCATTGTTTTTCAAAATATTTTAAAAGAAGATAAATCTTCTTTAAAAATAGTAAATGGAGGAAAAGAATCCTTAAATGCTTCAAAAAGGAAAAAGACTCTTTCTAACTCTTTTTCTACTCCATCCACAGGTAGAGTAGAAAAAGAGGTGAAGCATGCAAAGGAAAGAGCGCCTCGGATAGATTTTCAGAAGAAAAATGATAGAAATGTCTTATTTTCAAAATTTTCTTCTGTATCAAAACCTATGGACACTCGCAAGAAGACAACCGTTTCAAACTTTAATGTTGTTGCTTCCACTTATGTGTTAAAACCTATTAATTTTGAAAGCACAAATTTTGAAATCGGCTCTACTTCAAAAATTATAATCAATCATTCTAAGACAAATGCAACTCTTAAGTCTCGTAGGAAACAAGATCCAGCTCTTAAGAAAGCTTACAGCTTCATACATTCTTGTCCTCACGTAAGGTACCCAGTCCACGTACATTCAACTAAACACATTAGGAGACTAGCTAGAGAAAAGATTTTCTCAATCAATAAGACAAATCAGACATTTTCTCGTGCTGAAATTAACCTCTCATGTAAGGTTCAACCTCACTGGGTTCCTAAAACACCGCCTAGGCCAACACAAGCCACTAAGGCCAAGTTTACTAAAGAAGTACCACTTAAATCAACTACTTCTAAGTTGGTTTGGGTACATAAGCATTCCAATAATTTAGGAACCAAAGATGAACAAACCTTACTTATCAAATCTGCTAATCCGAGAGGACCCATTCAAAAGTGGGTACCTAAATCTCTCTAACCTCTTTCTATGCAGATCCATCATGTGTGGTATTTAGATTCTGGTTGCTCCACACACATGACGGGAAAGCAAGAACTGTTGAGCAACTACCAAGACCGTTACAACATAAAAGTCCGATTTGGCAACAATGATCAGCTCCAATACTCGGCTTTGGAGACATTCTACTGTCGAATCTGACGATTAAAGATGTCTCTTACGTCCAAGGTCTTAAACACAACCTATTCAGCATAGGACAATTCTGCGACAAAGGATTTCAAGTGGTATTTCTAGCTGAGCAGTGCAGAATTTTAAATAGTCAGAATCAAGAACTTCTAACAGGATCACGAAGATCAAATCTCTACACTATCAATCGTACAACAGTTCGACCTTCGACAGTTGTTTGCCTCATCTCACAAACTACAATAAAGAGAAACAGCTTATGGCATCAACGCCTGTCTCATCTAAATCACAAAGCTCTTCACAAACTCTTTGTTAAAAATTTGGTCAACGGTCTACCAACAATCACTCCTCATCAAGAGCATCAATGTTCGGCTTGCAAATGGGAAAAATGAAGCGAGCATCACACAAACTCAAGCAAGTTGCTTCTACATCTCGACCCTTGGAATTACTTCACATGGACCTTTGCGGACCAATGCGTACACAAAGTATCAACGGTCGTAAATATGTGTTAGTAAATGTCGACGATTATTCTCGCTACACATGGACAAGATATCTCCGAACTAAAGATGAGACTAGGGACTTGATAATAAGCTTTGTGAATACAACTCAGAATCTCCTGCAAAACAAAATCCAAGTAATCAGAACGGACAACGGGACTTAATTCAAGAATCAGCATCTCAGCAACTTTTATCAATCACTTGGAATTATTCAACAATTCTCAGCCGCAAAAAGGCCTCAACAAAATGGTGTCGTAGAAAGGAAGAACCGGACTTGTTGAAGCTGCAAGAACAATGCTCATATACTCTGGTCTCCCTCACTTTCTATGGGCTGAAGTAGTGAGTACGGCATGTTTTACTCAAAACAGGACAATTATTCACAAACGCTTCGAAAAGACGCCATATGAGATAATTAATCAACGAATCCCGAATATCTCATTTTTCAAAGTATTTGGTTGCAAATGTTTTGTGGCCAACGATCGGGAGCATCGAAGCAAGTTCGATCCCAAAGCCTTTGAAGCCATCTTTGTCGGATATACCTCTACTTCCAACTCATATCGCGTCTACCTCAAGTCTTCTCGTACAATTCTTGAAAGCTACAACGTCACCTTTCAAGAAATGACGGATTTGGCTTCTGAACAAAAAAGTTCAGAACCCGAGCTTTTAGGCGTGTTGGCACAAAGTCAACAACTTTCGACAACTTCTACCTCAAAATCAAGAGAAGAAATTCCCGCCGACTTGGAAGATTTAGATTCACTGTTTGAACATTTTTATCGGAACGAGTTTCAAATGCCTGCTTCCTCTCACTCAATACCAAGCAGTGCTCCTTCTCCTTCTACGGAAGAAATTCCTATTGATACTCTCACTCCTCAGACTCCAACAAATGTTCAAGAAGCTACTAATTCTGAATCTTCAACTAGTGATGCAACTCCTACAAATGCAGATGAGGAAATTCATTCTGATTCAATCTCAGAATTGAATTTCCCAACTACGAATGCTCAACCCATCAATTCAGGATGTCTCGATCTGCTAACCAACGAAGAATCTACTTCAATTATTCCTCGTGAACGCAAATGGACTCGAGCTCATCCTATCAACTAAATCATATGTGATCCTTCAAGTGGAGTACGTACTAGGACGTCCACTCAAAGCAAGGCTTATTCACATGCTTCTTAAGCCAAAACGAACCAATTAAAGTAACCGAAGTTCTTAAAGACCCGGATTGGGTAATCGCAATGCAAGATGAAGTCAACCAATTCGAGCGTCTAGAAGTTTGGACGTTAGTTCCTCGACCGCAAAGCAAAACAATAATTGGTAGTAAATGGGTTTTCAATAATAAGAAGAACGAAAACGGTTAAGTTATCAGGAATAAAGCACGACTCGTAGCCAAGGGATACAATCAACAAGAAGGAATTGATACGACGAGACGTATGCTCCGGTGGTACGTATCGAAGCAATTCGACTATTTTTAGCATACGCGGCTCGTAAAGACTTCAAAGTCTATCAAATGGATGTTAAAACCGCCTTTCTCAATGGCGTATTAAAAGAAGGAGTCTACGTCGCTCAACCCGATGGCTTCGTGCACGAGAACCATCCTGATCATGTCTATCGATTGGACAAAGCTCTTTGTGGACTAAAACAAGCCCCTCGTGCTTGGTATGGTGTACTAAGCGAATTTTTAGTCAAGTCCAACTTCATAAGAGGCACCATCGATACGACACTATTCATCAAAAGACAAGGCAAAGACCTGATGATCGTTCAAGTTTATGTTGATGACATCACCTTCGGCTCGACAAATGAACGTCTCTGTCAGAAATTCGGGGAACTCATGAAGACCAAATTCGAGATGAGCTTAATAGGAGAACTCCAATTCTTTCTGGACTTCAAGTAAGCAACTCGAAGAAGGAATCTTCATCAGTCAAACCAAATATATCCGAGATATTCTGTAGAGATTTAATAAAGACAAGAGCACATCGATGAATACTCCCATCTCGACAAACTGTAAATTGGATGCTGATCCGTCTGACAAGGCAGTCAACATTACACTCTATCGGAGCAATATCGGATCTCTTCTCTACTTAACGTCTAGCCGACCCGACATCATGTTTGCCACTTGTCTCTGTGCTCGTTTTCAAGCTGACCCAAAGGAGTCCCACATGCAAGCAGTTAAGCGAATTCTACGCTATCTAAAAGGAACTCCCAACTTAGGGCTATGGTATCCAAAAAATACTGATTTTAGATTAATTGGCTATACTGACGCTGATTATGCAGGTTGTCGAATGGACAGAAAAAGCACGTCTGGCGGAGCACAATTTTTTGGCGAAAAGTTAGTCTGCTGGTCCTCAAAGAAACAAAATTGTGTGTCAACATCGACGGCCGAGGCGGTATACGTCACGACTACCGGCTGTTGCTCGCAAATTCTATGGATGCGGACACAACTACGCGATTACGGGTTTGATTTTAATAACATTCCCATTTACAGTGATTCTCAAAGTGCTATAGCCATTACTTGCAATCCTGTTCATCATTCACACACGAAACACATAGATATTCGTTACATTTTATAAAAGATCATGTAGAAAAAGGCACTATAGATATGTATTTTGTAAAAACGGAGTTTCATCCTTATTGCTAAGTTAGGCATGTTGAATCTCAATCTTACTTGGAAAAGTGTTTTACATGCTCTATTATGCTTCTATGTAATATTCTATGTGCTTCTTGATATTCTTTGATTATCTTGCATGACTCTTTCATAAATTTTAATAGTATATAAATATAATAATAATAAAAAAATGGGGGATGACGATAATTATGCCTATTTTGAATTACTCACAAAAATATTTCTTAGATATATATGCTTAGTTCTTTGTCTAAAAATTCACGTCACATTCTTTTATTCAAAGAGCTTCGTTTGTTTCACTAGACATAAAGCCACCTCTTAAATGTGAGAATTTGAACCTCAATAACTTTTTCTTGAGTGTGTCACACTTCAAATGACTATTCTTTAATTTGTACTTCGTAGCTTCATTCTTACTTTTGTGACTATCTCATCATGAACATAATAAGGGCATATTAAGAAATTCCTCACTAAACCCAAATTATAAATCCTTTAATTTTTCCCCTAGAAATTCTCTTTGGGCCTTCGCCGAAATTCTTTTTCTTTATCAAACCCAATTAAGCCTTCAACCTTATTCACAAGATTCGGGGTTACTCAATCAAGAAAAAGAGGGGGAGAGCAAAAGAGATGCACATGATGAATTTCTCAATCATTACAGAAGAGACACACGGATCTCACTGTGAACTTCTCCTAGATAATCTCGTATACTCCTATAAGAGAAGCACCTCGAAGTGAACTTCTCCAACGATAATCTAGATCTTATAAATAGAGAAAACGAGAAGAGAAGCACAGCCTTGAGTTCGAATTCCATAATTGTGGAACCTTCGAAAGGAACACGGTCTCGACCCAAAAAGAAGTTCTAATCTCTCAAAGTTTTGTAAAGAAGACGAGACTCATCCTGAAAAGAAAAGCAAAAGGATCAACACAGAATTTCACAAAAGGGCCCCTGGAACTGAAAAATGTTTTTTAGCTCACTAACCAAAAATTTTCTACCCCTTTAGTCAGAGCCTAAATAAAATCCGTTCAAAGTCCCTTTGATTCAAAATGATGATTTTTCACTTAGTAAGTTGATTAAATACACTACGATAACAAATTAATTGATATTACTTTGTCGTGATGATATGAATGATATATCTACTAAATATTTCCTTTATAAAAATAAATTGAGTGATATGAGCGAAGCTTGCGAGAGTTGTCGAAGTGATTCATACTATGATCTTCGAATATTAAGTCTAGTTACATGATTTTATGAGAAATTATTATTTTATATGTCACAAGAAATTTTTGTGTGATAGTGTTCAAAATGTCCCATCCGACCCCAAAACAAAAAAATATTTTTGAAAATAGCTTTCGCACATTTTAAATGCATTTAATACATGCATTGGCTCAGAATTGATAAAATGCGAATATTTCTTTTGAAAAACGCAAAATTTCAATGAATCTATGTTGAATTGTTTAAAATGCGTTACTTATTCTTAAAAAGTAAATTTTCATATGCCAAATTGTACTAAATATGTGCTTAAAATGCCGAAAAGTTGTATCGTGCAATTGTTGAGGGGGAGTTTTATATGAGAATTTTTTATTATCTCCTATATGATTTACTTATAAAACATGACTTCTAACATTTCTTTCTAAGCATCACAGAAAATTTAGAGCTCATCCAACAAGTAAAATGTTGAATTTCAACAAAATTAGGAGAAAATTTCATCTCTTTCAGAAATACAGGGAGTATTATGCAATTTATTTTTTGGGTTAAATCCATAAAAGATTAAATTCTTGTTTAATCAGACCTGAATTTGAACTAAAAGCCCAAATTTTTTTTTTACCTTTCCCGATCGTAAAGTATTAATACCTCTTTATCAATCGAAAAACTCACTCACACGCAACTCATTATCATCGAAAAGCTTTTCGACTTCTGAAAAATACGCTTCGAACTCCGGCGATATTCACCCAAAACATCATCTTATCTCTGAGATTTTCTTCCTTAACTCGCCCATTTCGAAGATATGGAAACTCCAAATTATCCTCACATATATCCTTCATCAAGCTTCATGCCAGTTCATGACAACAATTATCAACTGGATCTTACGACATTCCGGTGCCCGGATGAAGTCATCATCTCAATCCTTAAAGGACACCCACTTGGCCAGCTTTAACGATGTCGGCCTCCGTACCGATGGTCTACCTTCAACAATTCTGGGGACTTATGGAGAGCCATGTAGTCGGAAACGACGTGGAATATACAACACAAATAAACAGAAGACACGTCGTTCTGAACCGCAATCTGATGGCCATGGTGGTCGATCTTCTGCACTACGAAACTTATGATCAACTTCCAACAGACGCGGAGATCGTAGCAAATATGCTCCGGATGGGATACAAGCCCCCACTGCCCAAATTGGCGAGTTTCCAAAACAATGGAATTCCCCATCCGTGGAAGACATTGTTCGGCATTATCAACAAATGCCTCTCCCCAAAACACTCCGGCTTCGACAAGGCGAACGGGAACATCCTTCGCATCTTTCACGAAGTGATCTTCTCAAAGAAGTATGACGTGGCCCGCCTAATTTGGAATGATCTAGCGGACCAGATAATCAAAGGAAGACCAAGTCGAAGGCCAAGTTACTCCCCTATATACGGTGGTTCCCGGTGCTGATCTCACACTTCATGGAAATCCATCCAGAGATCCTGAGACTACCACCAGTTGGGGAATACATTCCACCACGCCTTCGATTCTTTCACAACCCGAAGGCAGCCGACCTAGCGCTCCAACCAATGCTGATCCCATTGGAGCTGCTCCGACTAGCTGATCCAACGGAAGAGGCATACCAAGACTACTGTCAAAACAACTCCATCACGGAGGAGATGGTACGAGCCTTCGATCCAGCTCCGACACCTTCTCAAAGGGAATCACTGGTGGAAACAACGGAGCCCAAGCCACGGCTCAGGAGATTGAGACACCGGCCATCGAACCCGAAGGTGTTCCTCGATATGTTTCTCCTGAGGCCACTGAGTCAGATGAAGCATACAGACTCCAAAGAAGGGGCTCTCGCCGATCGCATCTCTCGGCCCCGTCTGTATCGCCTTCATGTGCAAACACCTCCACCACCAACTAATCAGCCAACCGCACAGATTCCAATTGAATCTGTCTCAACACCCATAGAGGTGATACCTATTGTATCATCTCAAGGATTGGGTGGAAGCCCTGTTGGACCCCCGATATCTTCGGAGCAAACAATGCCAACCCATTGAAGTGGTGACTTCAGGGTTGATAACGGATGCCCTCGGACGTTTCGGAATCTCAAGACCTGCTCAAGGCGGCACATCGGAAATCTATTCCGATGTTGTGACAGTGGAGGGCCTTCCTGGCCCCACTCCACCACTGTTCGTGACGGAGCAACGATTACAAGACGCACTTTCCACAGCTGTATCTTCTCTAGAAGATCGTCTGATGGACCGAATGCTCCAAGCTTTAGAGACTTCCCGAAGAGATACCGGGAAAACACCAGTCTCCGAAGCTGCTCCGACGACACCCAAACCACCCCCGTCTCCTCACCACCACCATCCACACCCCAATACAATCCATCCTCACCACCTCAACTCCATCATCTTCACTAATAAACCCCTATACCATCCCGATCACCCAACTTCACGATATACTCATCTCCTGCCTCCTCGCCTTAGAGACCAAGACTTCCGCTGAGGAGAGTCTCTACAAAAGGCTGATAGATGAACCAGAGCCGCCAGCACAAACAAGGTGCCGAGAAGAAAGCTCCCGCACCAAGCGTAGACATGACGATCCCGATGATCTGGATCGTCATGAGGGGGAGAAACGGCAACGAACCACACGGAGCGGTCGTGGAGTGAGTCAAGAACAAACAAAGACTCATGAAGCTGGAGGATCGTCCTCAAACCCACCAACCACACAACCTACAACCCGCCAACAAACAACCACACCACCCACCATATCCCAAACACTACCTCTTTCTCCTACAAATCCAAATCCAATCCTGACCTCCAACCCCCCCAAACCCACCCAGAAGCAGTTGTGTACGATCCACATCTAATCGTAGATGACTATATCCTAAACGAGAAGTGGATGACGCAACGGGAACTAGAGGAAGCTGCTCAAGCTCGACTCTCCAACGTCAGATACTTCTTACAACAAGCTTCGGAGGACTTGGTGCTGCTTGAAGAAGAAGAACTTCAAGAAGGCGAGAACTACAGTTCTGCTCTCCTAGAGCTACCAGAGATGATTAGGCACATAGTCGACTCTCCTCCCCGCTTATCAAAAGGGACCGTTAGAGTCGAGACACCGTGGGAGAATGTCAAAATTGAAGTTCCGTTTATTGAAGACGTTAGAAAGCAGACTGGAGGGGTCCAAACAAAATAAAGAGGCTCAACGAACTCAATCTACGGGGCATCTGACATTGGGAAGACAAGAAGAAAATGGAGCATATCTTCATGCTCAACTATCTTGGACCCGATTGGAGTGGCATCCCAACTGATCAACTGAAGAAAAATTTCAGGGACAAGCCACCGATTCTCCAACTCATCGGAGTATCGCATACGATCGGAAGATACCCAACCCCTATCTACATCATTGAGCGAGCGGACATCAACCACACTCGAGAGGAGATAGATGAAAGCTATCTCCATTTCCTTCCACCAGAGGAGGTCTACCATTTGTATCAGATGTACAAGAGAAAATACCAGACGCACTCCGGATATATCAAGACTGAAGGACTCGAGGGACTGAAGAGATTCATGGTGCGGCAGATCAAGTATCACACCGCACACGACCTTCAAATCGCTTTAGAGAACAATATGAAGAAGGTCAACATGGAGTCTCCGTTCATGAAGGGCTTCCCACTCAACAATTTCCCCGAGAACTACATCTTTAAGAAACCTGGTCTTGCCATAACCTATCGGAATCCAGTCATTGGAAAGACAAGGGCTATGATGAAGTCAGAGATCCACAAGTTCTGTGATGGGACACTAAAATTAGTGAGAAAGAACATCCAGAAAAGATTGGGAGAGATCACCGAAGAGACAATCTTCGAAGATCTTTGTGAAGAAGAAGCCCCACTCTTAAATGAGCTTCTGGATGCGATAAATAAGAGATTGGAGCTGAAGAATGTTGTTCGACGATACAAGACAACATTGGGATTGCGAAAATCTTTTTACGCCCGACAAGGATAAAAGGAGCTGAAACGAAGACAAGCACGAAGGGGGAGATTGAAGTGAATTTAAAATTGTGCTTTGTAATTTAGTTATCCTCGTAATTAAGGGCTAATTAGTAGTTTTGATAGTGTAGGACCAAATAGTAAATATACCATGTAAATAGGTATAAATACAATGTACACTATCAAAATCATATACAAGTTCATTTTCAGAAAATCACGAGCATTGAATTCATATTTTAAACGAGAGAGAATACGATCGAGAATCTCGTAAATCTAACAACCTCTCTCAAGATCTTCAATGCGGATTAGAAAGAACTCCCACACCAACAGCCCCTAATCGATCGAATGTAATACATAAGATTTCTTATTCGAATACCGAGAATTCATTATTAGATTGCTTGTTGATTAATGAATTAGGACCTAACAGAAATGTCTAGAGTGAGGAAGTTTTCGTTTCAGTTTCTCTCTCTAGAGTGTGAATTCTTAAGCCTTGTGAATTTTCTGAAATTCTTGTATATTGATTTATGTAGTGTACATTGTATATATACCTCTATACATTGTATATTTACTAATTAGTCTACACTAAAAAAATGCAAACTACGCCCATAATTACAATGATAACTAATAAACAAAGCACAATTTCTAATCTTCTTCAGCGTCTACAAGTTTGGACCCTAGTTCCTCGACCGCACGACAAGACAATTATAGGAACCAAATGGGTTCTCGAGAATAAAAAGAACGAGAACAGTGAAATTATCACGAACAAAGCGCGACTTGTAGCCAAAGGCTACAACCAACATGAAGGCATTGACTACGACGTGACATGTGCTCCTTGCTCAAATAGAAACTATCCGACTCTTTTTGGCATACGCGGCTCATAAAGACTTAAAGGTCTATCAAATGGACGTAAAAACCGCCTTTCTTAACGATGTGTTAAAGGTCGAAGTCTATGTCGCTCAACCCGAAGGGTTCGTCAATGAAAAGCACCCTGGTCATGTATATTGGTTAAACAAAGCTCTCTGCAGACTAAAACAAGCCCCTCGAGCTTGGTATGATGTTCAGAGCGAATTTCTAGTCAAGTCAGACTTTATACGAGGAACAATCGATACGACACTGTTCATAAAAAAGCAAGGCAAGGACTTGATGGTCGTCTAAGTCTACGTCGACGACAACGACTATGTAAAAAATTTGGTGATCTAATGAAGACCAAATTCGAGACGAGCTTAATGGGCGAACTTTAATTCTTCCTTGGACTACAAGTCAAGCAGCTCGAATATGGAATTTTCATCAATCAAACCAAGTATATGAGAGATTTTCTAAAGAGATTTACTTAAGACAAGAGCACACCTGTTAGTACTCCCATGTCAACAAGCTGTAAATTGGATGCTGATCCTTTTGGCAAGACAGTCAACATCACGACTTGTCAAAGTATTATTGGCTCTCTTCTCTACCTAACGTCAAGCCGACCCAACATAATGTTCGCCACTTGCCTCTGCGCTCGGTTTCAAGCCGACACAAAGGAGTCTCACATGCACGCGGTCAAGCGAATCCTACGCTATCTCAAAGGGACTCCCACCTTAGGTTATGGTATCCAAAACGCACAAATTTTAAGTTACTTGGCTTTACTGACGCCAACTATGCAGGTTGTCGAATGGACAAGAAATCACGTCAGGCGGAGCACATTATTGGGGATAAGTTGGTCTGTTGGTCCTCAAAGAAGCAAAATTGCGTATCAACTTCGAAGGCCGAGGCGGAGTACGCCGCGGCTGCCAGTTGCTGGGCACAAGTTCTATGGATGCGGACGCAACTGCGCAACTATGGGTTGAATTCAATAACATTCTCATTTATAGTGATTCTCAGAGTGTTATTGCCATTACTTGCAATCTTGTTCATTACTCACGCACGAAACACATAGATATTCGCTATCATTTTATAAAAGATCATGTAGAAAAGGCACTACAAATATGTATTTTGTTAACACGGAGTTTCAACTTGCCGACTTATGCACTAAGATATTGGATGACAAACGATTCCAATTTCTTATCGCTAAGTTAGACATGTTGAATCACAATCTTGCTTGAAATGTGCTTCATGTGCTCTATTATGTTTCCTGTAGTTTTATATGTGCTTCTTGATACTCTTTGTTATATCCTGCATGATTTTATTTTTCAATATCGCATTAAGTTCTAATTAAAAAATAACTAATAATAATAAGAACAATAATAATAATCATAATAATAATAATAACAACAATAATAATAATAATAATAATAATAATAAAGTATAACGGGGAATGTCAATGACTTTGTTCATTTTGATTTACTCACATAAATATTTCTGTGATACATGCTTGGTTAATTGATTAAAATTCAAGTCACATTCTTTTGTCTAAGAGAGCTTAGTATGTTTCACTAGACACAAAGCCACATCATAGATGTGAGAATTTGAGCCTCAATATTCTTTCAAAGGATTTATCCTTGAGTGTGTCACACTTCAAATGCTTGTCCCTTGATTTGTGCTTCGTGGCCTCATTTTCCTCTAGTAATCCCCTTTGATCATTCTCCAATATCCTTTTCACTTGAAACCCGATCAAGCCTTCAACCTTATTCCATTAGTTTCAAGGGCTGCTCAAATAAAGAAAAAAAGGGGGAGAAAAGGAGATAGAAGACGCACACGATGAATGCTCAACGCACAAAGAAGCTCTAGATTATTGTAAAAGAGGAGCATGTATCTTGCTGTGAACTTCTCCTTAGATAATCTCGTATACTCGTCAAAATGGCTAGAAGAGAAGCACCTTGAAGTGAACTTCTCCAACGATAATCTTGATCTTATATCGAGACAACGAGAAGAGGAGCACGACCTTGGGTTCGAATTCCATAACCGTGAACCTCTGAAAAGATAATCTTTAAATCTTTCAAGAGGAGCATGGTCTCGGCCCGAGAAATACATAAGAAGATCTAATCTCTCAAGCCTCGTACAGAAGAGGAGATTCAGCTTGAGCAAGTACAGAAGAAAAGAAAAGAAAAAGGAGTATAAATGAATGTTTAAAAGGCCCATGGAATGGTAGGATTTTACGCTCCCTAATTCCAAATTATTATCCTACCCTCCTAAGTCAGAGCCTAAAATAATAATCCCTTCAAAGTCCCTTTGATTCAAATTGATGGACTTTTGCTTGGTGAGTTGATTAAATGCACCACGATAACAGGGTAATTGATGTAAATTTTGTCGTGTTGATATGAGTGATATATATACTAATAATTCCCATAAATAAATTGAGCGCTATGAACGAATCGTGCGAGAGTTGTCGAAATGACTCATGTTATGATCAGTTTAGTGACGTGATTTGATGGCAACTTATTATTCTATGTGTCATGTGAAATGTTTGCGTGATAATGATCAAAATGACATATTATAACCCCAAAATATTATCCCACATTTTTAAATGCATTAGCACATGCATTGATATGGAATTGTCAAATACAAAATTTTACGAAAATACATGTTAACGCAAATTTTCATATGCATGATTAGAGGATCATGAATGTGTGCTGAATTGATTAAATGCGTTATTCTTGCTTATGTCGTAAAGGAGGAAAAAGACAGAATGTCTTTTCGGCAACCCCTAGGAAAACTCCCTGTTTCACAACGATAATTGGGAAAAGGGGCGCTCGGCCCAATAATTTGCCGATCTATTGGGAGCTCCCTTATCCTTTAGAAATACCCTACATGAAAAACAAATCAATTTTTTTGCTAAATCCCTTATTTCCCTGGGATTGTAGTTCAATTGGTTTCCACAAATAATTGAAATTCGATTTCATGATCTGTATATTCATTTTTTGGAAACTTAGAAAGTTCTTCTGTCAAACCCTGATCAATGAATCTAAAAAATACTTCAAATGGGATCTGATTAAATCCAGGTTAAATTTTCATATGCATATTGTCCTGAATGTGTGTATCCATGCAAAATTGACAAACATTATATGTGCACTTGTTGCGGGGGAGCTTACATGTATATTTGCTATTATCTCCTAAATGATTTACTTGCAATTACGACTTCTAATTTTTTTAAGTGTCACAAAGTATTTCGACCTCATTCGAGAAGTCAAGTGTTGACTTTCATCAAAATTGGGAGTTAATTGCATTCAGAAACTTAGGGGGAGTTCTGTTATAATTTCTTTCAGAATTTAAGGGAGCAAAAGTAAATTTTTTCGGAAAAGTATCAAAAAACTAACAGTCCTGGTATAGCGAAAGCCCAAAATATTTTTCCTCGGCCCAAAACTACTTATAAAATTTTTTCAGTCGAAAAACTCTTTTACACGCAAAACGTAGCGCCGAAAACTTTAGTTTTCGATAAAATTTTATTCGATCGCAATACTTAGCGCCGAAAAACTTTAGTTTTCGATAGAATTTATTCGATCACAAAACTTAGCGCCGAAAAACTTTAGTTTTCGATAAGACTTTATACGCTCGCAAAATGAAGAGACTTTTAGAATTGTGCTTTGTTATTTTATTATCCTTGTAATTAGGGGCTTAATTAGTAGTTTTGATAGTGTAGGACTAATCAGCAAATAGACCATGTAAATAGGTTAAAATACAATGTACACTAAGTTCATTTTTGGGAAAATACAAGCATTGAATTCACATTCTAAAAGAGAGGATAACTATCGAGAAACACTCTATCTCAAGATCTTCAAAGAAGATATTCGACCGAATGTATTTTACAAGATTTATTATTCGAATATCTAGAATTCATGCGTAGATCGATTGGTAGTTGATATATCAGGACCTATCAATTGGTATCAGAGCAGATCGTGATCGCTTTTGGATTGAATTCGCGATTATAAGATCAAAATAATTTTCCAGATTTTTCGATCGAAAAACTCACGTGAAATAGATTTTGATCAATGTGCTTAATGTTTGCGAATTTTGTTGATGATCTTGCTGATTAAGTGATAGATTATATGTTAGGACTTATTTACGTAATGATTTCAATCGCTTAGAACGTCATATTAATTCATATTTTTGATTTAGATCGATATTTGCGTTTGCGAGTAAGTTTTGATTTCGATTTGATTTTCTTCATCATCGATATATTTTGCTGTAAAACGTGGTCAATCTTGTGTTTGTTCATATTCAAAACTAAGAAACGAGTGATTATCCAGAATTTCAGCTCCTAACTTGAACCTTTTGGTTGAATCTGGATTTTTCACTGTTACATTGAACTTGAAGGTTGTTCTTCGATCGTTTTTCGATCGAAAAACGTGGCTCGAAAAATATTTTTCGAATAAGTTTGCAGCCGAGAAATTTTTCGATGACAAATACTTTTCTCGTGTGTTTTACTCAAATATAAGACTCGAAAAACATATCGATAATTAGTTTTTCGATTCATATATAAATAACTCTTTCGAGCGTAATAAGTCGTATTTTTTTCGACGGATACTGTTTTCGCTAAATAAATATCTAATTTTGACACGAAAACTTGTAATAGTAAAACAAGTTTTTCAATCACAAGATTTTCGAGTCAAAATTTAGCGAAAACATATTTCGATCGAATAATTCACACTCGAAAAAGTTTTCATCAACAATTTGAGTCAAACTTCACGAAATTTTTCGATCACTCTTAATTGTTGGGAAAGGTACCCGGTTTGTACCCGAGACGCAACGCCCCGGGATATGGTGCGGAATAAAAATTTTTCCGGGTTCCTTCGCAACTCGGATCGAAAACTCTAATCACGTTGACACGTAATAGGGCGGGTCATACCCGTGAGAGATTACCTTTGAAGCGAGTGGCAGCTCCTCGTCGTCGTCGGCCACGGTCGTGTTGGGTATCGTCTAGATCGTCACGCCGACCTCGCAGTGTACCACGGTTTCGATTCTCCGAAGATGGCTAGAGATAATTGATCCGTCGCTCGGGAGAGTGGTTTGCGTTTGTGTGTTCGTGTTTCGATTCTCGGGTCGAGAAATTTCGCGTCGATTCTCTTCTTTTTTTTATTTTTTTATTTTTTTTTTGACGAGAGTCTCACCCTTATTTATAGTAGGGGAGGACGAAATTTTCAGCCCTAAACAAGGCTAAAATCTCGAAATATTTGTTCCTAAATATGAGAGATATTCTTGCCAAAATATCTCTCCTAATTGAATTCAAAATTCTATTAAATGAACATACTATAAATAGAAAACTAACTAAGATATTAAAATATCTTCAAATATGGTAAATAAATTTCGAAATTTATATAAAATATAAATTCGAATTTTAGTTTTAATAAATAATATTCCAAATATTTTTATTACCATATTTGTAAATTACGAAAATACCCTTTAAGGCATTTTTCGAATTTCTCGGCTTAGGGTTGAATTCCAATTCTTCCCTCAAGTCTTTCTAAGCACTTAGCCAAGCCTAAGACTTAAATTTAGTTTCATATGAAGTCCGACTTCGGTCCACTTAATGATCCCGAGGCCCAATAAGGCGTGGCATAACGACCCGAGGCCCGTTAAGGCCCAAAACACAATCTCTCCTTCTCGGTAAGGGAGGAATCCAAGAGTCCGGTAGGTGCCTAGCCAATCTCGCAGTACCGGACAGATCCCGACTTGAGCACGAATTTCGAACTAGTCTTATTCCATAACCTAACTATAGATTATAGTACTACGTACAAACCCTTCAGCTGTGTCCCGATCGAGTGAGAGCCATGGTATTTGTCAAACTCACTAAACTCGATACTATGATAAAATGACACGAGGCAAATTACCAAACTACCCTCCATGTCTAACATGAGTTAGTTTAATACATTGGCCAAGGATTTTGTAATTTCCCGTCGTCATTCTCATAGGACACTTGTCTCGATTACTTGCGAGACTGTGAATCCGTACTCGGCGGTCTAAGCCCGACAATCACAAATATCCATCAAGACCGCATATGTCCCGCTGACCCATGCAATAGCAAATCGGATCTTGCGAAACCAATGATAGTCAAGACTTCAAAGTCAACTCCGTCAAAGCCCCTTTCGGTCATAGGTTCAAGCAGACTACTATAGTTTTGTCGTCGATCATTGACACTCCTTGAGTAATAAGCTATGTTTGATCGTACGACCTGCGAGTCAGTGTCCATGAAACGATTCAATCCCTTGATTCGACTCGTATCACAAGTCATGACTTCCGCTTCCAAGCGGTATATCGGCACACGGTAAGTCATCTACGAATAAGCCATGATTGGTTTTCCAGCACCCAACTGAAACCTAAGGCTTATGGACATTTTATGTTAGAGGTTAAGAGTCCACTGGTGCCTTCCTCTCTCGTACCCATCGAGAACAGTGACTCAACTCGACACATTTGGATTTATTCATTTATTGCTTTACCCGATGCTAAGTAAATAACTCATATAACCAATAAACGAATAATGCCTTTATTAATACGCAAAACAATGTTTGATTACATTGACAATCGAATGATAAATAAGCTAATGCCCTACACATATCCAATCCTCGTATAGCATTCGAGGGCATATCCCTAACAATCTCCCACTTGCACTCAATGCCATGTGCTGTTGTATCTAATACCCATCTTCTCGAGATGTTTGTTCAGCACTGCCTGAGATAAAGGCTTGGTGAATGGGTCGGCCACGTTGTCCGCAGTCGCAATCTTCTGGACGGCTATGTAGCCACTCTCAACTAATCCACGTAACACGTGGTATTTTCTTTCTATGTGTTTGGATTTACTGTGAGATCTTGGTTCCTTTGCTTGCGCGATTGCACCACTATTGTCGCACCACTGTGGCAGTGGTTTTTCGGCAATCGGAACCACTTGCAGTTCTTCCAAGAACTTTCTCATCCAAACTCCTTCTTTATCTGCCTCTGAGGCGGCTATGTACTCAGCCTCACAGGTGGAATCAGCAGTTGTGCTCTGCTTGGAACTTTTCCAAGATACTGCTCCACCGTTGAGTGTAAAGACGAAACCTGAAGTGGATTTTCGGTCGTCCACGTCTGACGGGAAATCCGAATTCGTATATCCTTCCACTTCTAATTCTCCATTTCCATAGACCAGCATCATATCCTTTGTTCTTCTAAGATACTTGAGGATATTCTTGACTGATGTCCAGTGTTCTTTACCCGGGTTGGCTTGAAATCGACTGACTACGCTCACAGCGTATGCTATGTCCGGTCGCGTGCAAAGCATCGCGTACATCAAGCTACCCACTGCGGATGCATAGGGGATTCCATTCATCTCTTTTCTATCTGCCTCACTTTGAGGACACATAGCTTTGGAGAGATGTATCCCATGCCCCATAGGTAAGAACCCTTTCTTAGAATTGTCCATGTTATATCGTTTCAGGACCTTTTCTAAGTATAGGGCTTGGGAGAGCCCTAACATCTTATTCGTTCTATCCCTATAGACACGAATTCCTAGGATGTAGGTCGCTTCTCCCAAGTCTTTCATGGAGAATTCGGTCGAAAGCCATGCTTTCACCATCGAGAGCATCCCAATATCGTTTCCTATCAAAAGGATGTCATCGACGTACAATACGAGGAACGATATCTTGCTCCCACTGCTTTTTCTGTAGACGCATGGTTCATCTTCGTTCTTTATGAATCTGTAGCTCTTAACTACTTCATCAAACCGAAGATTCCAGCTCCTAGAGGCTTGTTTAAGTCCGTAAATTGACTTATTCAATTTGCATACTTTATGAGCATCCTTTTGTGATGTAAAACCCTTTGGCTGTTCCATATATATTTCCTCCTTGAGGTATCCATTTAGGAACGCGGTTTTCACATCCATCTGCCAGATCTCATAATCGTTATACGCTGCTATCGCAAGTAATATCCGAATGGACTTCATCATCGCAACGGGCGAAAAGGTTTCCTCATAGTCAATTCCTTCTTTTTGACTATAACCTTTCGCTACAAGCCTAGCTTTGTATGTATCCACCAGTCCGTCTGATCCAGATCCACTTACATCCAATGGGTCTAAAACCATCGGGGAGATCAACAAGTGTTCAGACCTGATTTTCGTGCATTGAATCTATTTCGACTTGCATAGCTTCAAACCATCTTACGGAGTCTATATCCGTCATTGCCTGGTCATAGGTAGCGGGGTCGTCCCCGACGTTACCCCCCGTCGCAGCATCCCCGTGCTCGACGTGTACCATTCCATATCTCTCAGGCTGGCGAGATACTCTACCAGACCTGCGCAACTCTGATTGCGTCGGACTGCTCTACGGTGTCTTCTAACACTGGAGTTTGTGAAATCGTTTCTGTCGTTTCTCCAAGAGTTACTTCACGACCCACTCCACCTTCTCGAACGAACTCTTCTTCGAGAAAGTGAGCCTGAAGGGCTACAACGATTTTCTGATCGTCGTGGAAGTAAAATTGGTATCCCATGGAATCCTCAGGATACCCGACAAAACGTCATTTCACAGCTCTCGATTCCAATTTTTCTGTCTTGAGCTTTTTCACAAAAGCGGGGCAACCCCATATTCTTATGTGGTTCAAGCTCGGCTTTCTACCAGTCCATATTTCATAAGGGATTGGTCGACAGAACTAGAAGGGATTCGGTTTAAAACGTGCGTTGCGGTTAATAACGCATGACCCCACAGCGACAGTGGCAGTCTGTGTAACTTAGCATTGATCGAACCTTGTCCAACAGCGTTCGATTTCTGCGTTCGGACACACCATTTAATTGTGGTGTTCCGGCGTGTCATCTGTGAAATGATCCCGTTCTCTTTCAAGAACTCGTCAAACTCGAGACTCATGTACTCGCCACCTCGATCAGATCGAATGGCCTTTATATGATTCCCAGTTTGTTTTTCTACTAAAGCCTTATATTCCTTGAACTTATCAAGGGCTTCAGACTTGTATATCATAAGATATACCTTCCCAAATCTTGAATGATCGTCGGTGAAGGTAATAAAGTAGTGGAATTACCTCGAGCCGCTTCCCCGAATGGCCCACAAAAGTCTGTATGAATCAAAGTGAGAAGTTCTGTGGCTTTTGGAAAGTCCCGGTAAAGGGAGACTTAGTCATCTTTCCAAGGATACAAGATTCGTAAGTCGGATAAGGGTCCGAACCCAACGGCTTAATCATGCCATTTTTCTCCAACTCACGAATTTTTGATCTCCAGCATGACCAAGTCGAAGATGCCACAATTGTCTCATATTGGTCTCTAATTTTCGTTTGTTGGTAATTGTGTTCACAGATTCAGTTTTATCTTTGACATTTAGATAATATAATCCGTTAAGTAAAGTTGCACTTCCGACGCATTTATTTCCAAAATAAATATCGCAAATATTATTACTAAAGCGGAACTCATATCCGTTTCCGCTCAAAACGGGAATAGAAATAATATTCTTAAGCCCTCTGGGCAATACTAAACAATCAGAAAGCAATAACTTATGTCTACTAGATAAAACAAGAGTTCTTGATCCAATGTGGGTCGCCGGCACACTATGTCCGCTTCCTACGTTGATCATGACCTCTCGATCCGCCAACCTCCTACTTCGTTCCAGACCCTGGTTTGAAACACAAATGTGAGCGCTAGCTCCTGAGTCTAGGATCCATGAAGTGGAGTACACAGTCATAGAACAATTAGTTTCTAAAACATAAAGTTCTTTACCTGAGGCGGCTAGCTTCGGGCAATCGCGCTTCCAATGGCGAGCTCATTGCAGTGAAGGCATTTGTCCGTGGGCTTGGCGCCTTTAGACACGTTTTTCTTGGCCTTGCCTTTTGAAACTCCTCCCTTGGGCTTAATGGGCTTGTCCGACTTTTTCTTTCTAATCGACTTCCGAGTCTTATAAGTCGCAACAAGAGCCACTTCCTTTCCCTTTATTTTTTCATCTGAGTTTGGGCCGTTGACAACTGGTTCATCAACTCAGTTAATGTCATCTCGACCCTATTCAGATTATAATTCACAATGAAGGGATTAAGGAAGCCGGCAGTGACTGGAGCACGAGATCGTTTTGGAGCTCATTGTCCATGAGGAAGTCGAGTGCATCGAGTCTCTCGATCAAACCGATCATTTTCAGCACATGTTCCTAACGTCGCTGCCCTCATCCATTTTGCAATGAAACAGTTGCTCTGTCAAAGAGTGAGCACTCCTGGAGTGTTCACCAAAGAGCTCCTTCAAATGAAGCAAAATGGCGCCCACTTCCATTTCCGAGTGCTTCGCTGGAACTCATTGCTCATGGATAGGAGTATATAGCCATTGACCTTTGGCTCGTCTATTTGCCACTTGACATACGCAGCCCGGTCGTCGTCACTCGCATCAGTCCCTGGGACTTGCGGTGTAGGGGAATCGAGGACATAAGTCAAATACTCCATACCTAGAACTATCCTGAGGTTACGGAGCCAGTCCACGTAGTTTGGTCCTACCAAACGGTTCATTTCAAGCAGCATGTTTAAAAGATTCGTCATAGTAACTAGAAAGAAAATAACTCTGCAGAAGATAAATATCACATAGTTAGGTTTATTTTATCATTCATCAAGCGCAAACACGGACTTTTCGTTTCGCTTGACTCCCACTATTTTTCTCGAAAATTCTATTCTCCCGATTTAAGAATTTCGGAAACTTCGTTGAGTAGTTTCATAGTGGAGTTGAGGTCCCGGACTCGATTAGACATGCCTCAGCCTTTAACGCAATATTTGGGTTGCCTAATCGATCGAAGTCTAGTTTCACTCGAACCCATCCTATGAGTATTTCAACGATCTTTGTCTCAGTCAGTGACCCTCACGGCTAACCCTGCATTTTGGGTATAACTGTCTAAGTGCAACCTAATCAACTTATGCTCTAACCGCACATTTGAATTCCGCCTTGCTGCCTTACGCTTCGTGGGGCGGAATATGCTATGGTGAGCGTCGTCAAACGAACCCGAAACGCTAATGTTAGGGCTTGATGTACGGAACAAACCGTACAAACTCCCTAACACCAGACATCTCAAGCATGATAGAAGACAGGAACCCAATTCCTTTTCTCACTTAGTATTTATCAAACGGAAGAAAAAACCTTTTTCACATAAGAGCACATAAAGCATGCATATCATTTCACAAATCGACACGCACGTAAGTAGTAAATAAACCCTAGGAAAATAAACTACAAGGCAACACGAACGGGTTATTTATATTCTAGCCCTATTACGTGAATTATGTGTATGTGGCTTCAAAAAATCATCGGTTCTCCGTATGGGCTTTGAAGTCGACAATCGCCCTTCATCATTCGAACGGCCTCCAAGTCATCGATCGTCCACCAAGTCATCTTCTCCCGGGGAGTCGTCAACCGTCGAACAGCTTCGTGTATTCTAAACTAAGCCTAATCTAATAAAGACTTTGAAGTACAACACGGGGGGATCATCAGTCCCAAACAACCCGTAAAAGACAAATACAACCCGGGGGGACGAGGCCCTTAACAAATAACCCGGAAAACCAAATAGAAATCCTAACCCCGTAAGTGTGCCTTAAATCATAATATAACGAGCACGTTGACAATTTCATGAATTATAACCGAAACCGACAATTTGGGCCTTAAATGGGCCATGCCCGATAAAAAGGCCCGTTAGGGTTTTTGGGCGAAAAACCCTAGGCGGCCGTCCTGTCCTAGAGGCCGCAGTTTCGTGCGGGTACGCGGCTGTCCGCGCGGTTGCGCGGCTGTCTGCGCGCCGCTGGCGCTGCCGTCAGAGGTGGCACCATCATCGGACAGCGGTGGGCCGCTGCCCGAGGCAGCGGCGCGGTGGTTTTGGTCTTCGTTGCCCGAACCCGCGGCAGCTGATATGCCGTCACACGGCACGCTTGCGCGTGCGGCTGTGCGGCTGTCTGCGTGTCGCTGCGTCTCGGCGGTGCTGCCTTTGACCCCGTCAAGCGGTATGGTGGTTGTGGGTTGGCAAGCGACGCATCGAGCAGCCCCACGCGCCTAGTGCGTTGGCTTTTCGATCGTCTCCCACGAGCCTCGTTTCGATTTAATCATGTTATGATTCCGATCACGAGCCCTGGCTCTGATACCACTATTGGGAAAGGTACCCGGTTTGTACCCGAGACGCAACGCCCCGGGATACGGTGCGGAATAAATTTTTTCCGGGTTCCTTCGCAGCTCGGATCGAAAACTCTAATCACGTTGACATGTAATAGGGCGGGTCATACCCGTGAGAGATTACCTTTGAAGCGAGTGGCAGCTCCTCGTCGATTGCGTCGTCGGCCGCGGTCGTGTTGGGTATCGTCTAGATCGTCACGCCGACCTCGCAGTGTACCACGGTTTCGATTCTCCGAAGATGGCTAGAGAGAATTTATCCGTCGCTCGGGAGAGTGGTTTGCGTTTGTGTGTTCGTGTTTCGATTCTCTGGTCGAGAAATTTCGCGTCGATTCTCTTCTTTTTTTTTTTTTTTGCTGGTCTCACCCTTATTTATAGTGGGGGAGGACGAAATTTTGAGCCCTAAACAAGGCTAAAATCTCGAAATATTTGTTCTAAATATGAGAGATATTCTTGCCAAAATGTCTCTCTAATTGAATTCAAAATTCTATTAAAGGAACATACTATAAATAGAAAACTAACTAAGATATTAAAATATCTTCAAATATGGTAAATAAATTTCGAAATTTATATAAAATATAAATTCGAATTTTAGTTTTAATAAATAATATTCCAAATATTTTTATTACCATATTTGTAAATTACGAAAATACCCTTTAAGGCATTTTTCAAATTTCTCGGCTTAGGGTTGAATTCCAGTTCTTCCCTCAAGTCTTTCTAAGCACTTAGCCAAGCCTAAGACTTATAGTTAGTTTCATATGAAGTCCGACTTCGGTCCACTTAATGACCCCGAGGCCCAATAAGGCGTGGCATAACGACCCGAGGCCCGTTAAGGCCCAAAACACAATCTCTCCTTCTCGGTACACATTGATGATCCTTTTTAAGCCCGACTCTCTAGGTTCGACTCAATCGGCAAGGGAGGAATCCAAGAGTCCGGTAGGTGCCTAGCCAATCCCGCAGTACCGGACAGATCCCGACTTGAGCACGAATTTCGAACTATCTTATTCCAGAACCTAACTATAGATTATAGTACTACGTACAAACCCTTCAGCTGTGTCCCGATCGAGTGAGAGCCATGGTATTTGTCAAACTCACTAAACTCGATACTATGATAAAATGACACGAGGCAAATTACCAAACTACCCTCCATGTCTAACATGAGTTAGTTTAATACCTTGGCCAAGGATTTTGTAATTTCCCGTCGTCATTCTCATAGGACACTTTCTCGATTACTTGCAGACTGTGAATCCGTACTCGGCGGTCTAAGCCCGGCAATCACAAATATCCATCAAGACCGCATTTGTCCCGCTGACCCATGCAATAGCAAATCGGATCTAGCGAAACTAGTGATAGTCAAGACTTCAAAGTCAACTCCGTCAAAGCCCCTTTCGGTCTAAGGTTCAAGCAGACTACTATAGTTTTTGTCGTTGATCATTGACACTCCTTGAGTAATAAGCCATGTTTGATCGTACGACCTGCGAGTCAGTGTCTATGAAACGATTCAATCCCTTGATTCGACTCGTATCATAAGTCATGACTTCCGCTTCCAAGCGGTATATCGACACACGATAAGTCATCTACAAATAAGCCATGATTGGTTTTCCAGCACCCAACTGAAACCTAAGGCTTATGGACATTTTATGTTCGAGGTTAAGAGTCCACTGGTGCCTTCCTCTCTCGTACCCATCGAGAACAGTGACTCAACTCGACACATTTGGATTTATTCATTTATTGCTTTACCCGATGCTAAGTAAAGAACTCATATAACCAATAAACGAATAATGCCTTTATTAATAATCAAAACAATGTTTGATTACATTGACAATCGAATTGATAAATAAGCTAATGCCCTATACATATCCAATCCTCGTATAGCATTCGAGGGCATGTCCCTAACATTAATTTGTCGATTAGAAATTTTTCGATAAAGGTTTTTGCGATCAACAATTATTCGACAAACTATTTTTCGATAGGATATTTACTTTGTAAAACTATTACGTTCGAAAAATAATTTTCGTTAAATACCACGGAAAACTTATACGATCGAAAATCCTTTTCGATTAAAGGTTCGAAAATTTTTAAATCGAAAACTTTATTGCTCGAAAAGTTTTTCGAGCACTGCTCAAACAGACACACATTTTACACTATTTTGAAAGAAATCAAAATTCGTAATTTTCAAAACATACGAAAAATATTTGTCTCCGAATTATCTTCTACGATACTCAAAATTTTCTATCCTAAATTGAAAATTCTTTAGCAAAATTTTGAAGTATCAATTCTCATATCAAATATTTTTCGAAAACAAAACAATTTCTCTTTGACAACCGAAAAATAGGTACGAAAGGGAAATTGCTTAAAATACGTAACAAACATTACTAACGAAGTTTGCACTTGTGAAGCACTTTTACCATTTCGATTCCAAACTTTCACAAATATCCTACGAATTAACTACAAATGGATGCTTACTCACTCGGAAACGACGTCCGCCCTCCAATTCTACGAAGAGGCGAATACACCGTATGGAGAAGCCGATTCATGAACTTCTTGGAAACAAAAGAGCAAGCTACAAATTTGATAGCTTCTCTTCAAGAAGGTCCCGCTCAATTTTGGCTCATCCAAGAAGGCGATGCCACCAATAATCCTCCCATTCCCGCAACTAGAAGACTCAAAATACCTAGTGAATACACCGAGGGGGAGCGATTAAGAGCAAAAGCGGATTCAGGAGCCAAAACTTTCCTGATGCAAGGAATTCCTAACGACATCTATATGCCAATAGATAGTCTATCTAGTGCAAAAGCTATGTGGGATGAACTCCACAAAATGATGCAAAGAACCAAAGTTGGAGTCAAAGCCAAGAAAGCCAATACTGTCACGGCCTACGACTCATTCAAAGCAAAGTCGAAGGAAAACGTTTATGAACTCTATCAACGTTATCTAACTCTTCTCAATGAAATGAGGAAGATGGAAATCATCAAGACCAACATGGAGGTCAACATCCGATTTCTCTCTTCTCTTCAACCCGAGTGGAAGAAAATATCCATGCAAATCCGTCAAAACAAGGATTTAGACGAAATGGATATCAACGCCGTCTTTGATAATCTTGCTCAACACGAAGAAGATATAAGCGAGATACAAAAAGAACTTAAGGGCAACTAGATCGAAGACTTTATAGCTCTAGTCTCTGAAAGAAAAACGAGCCGATCTCGCAAGGATAAAAGCATCAAGTTGCCAAGTTCTTCAGAAGATGAAGATGATTCCGAATCGGACTCTGAGCCAGACATGAAGGAGTTCAAGAAACAATTGTCTGTCATTACTAAAATGATGAGAAAAAAATTTTATAAAAAGAAATCCTCCTCTTCGGTTAATAGACTTCGGACATCAAGCTTTAGGCACAAGGAAAGACCAACCGAGTCATCAGAATCTAAAAACACCAAAGAACCACAAAAGTGTTATAATTGTGGTAAGATAGGGCACTTCGCCAGAAAATGAAAACTTCCCAAGAGAAAAGATGCCAACTACTACTCCAAAAAATTCCAACTAACTAAACAAAAAGAGGTTGGAGTAGCTTTGATGGCGGAACAAGAGCATTGGCTCGAAGATATCACAGATTCTGAAGACGAAAATCTTGCTCTAATGGTGTACCTTCGACGCCTCAAACGATAATTCAAGGAGGTCAGACGATGAAGAGAAAGCATCCACATTATCACAAGAGGTAACTATGCCTAATTCTACATTATTAAACATGTTAGAATCTTTACAAATTAAGTATTCTAACATGAAGAATGAGCGGAAGAGCAAAAAAGAATTAGAAGAAAGACTAGCCCTTAGTGAAAATAATTTTCAAAAGCAATTAGATAGAACAATTCACTTAGATATTCTATTTTCTAATGCTAAAGAAACCATAACTAGTCTTGAATCTAGGATAGCTACCTCTGAAATAAAAATAAATGACATTAGTAAGACTCTTAGCGATTGTCAGACTTAGAAATTTCTAGAAATAATTTTAAGGAAATCTCTGATGAACGTAAGAAGCTTTACTCTAGGATTAAAACTTTAGAGGATCTTCTAACAAAAAGGAGGCAAACAGATCAGACTATATTTCTAAATCAACCTCTTGATATAGAATTTTATAATCCTAAAGAAGGCTTAGGTTTTAACAATCCCTGTAACTTAAAAAAGGTCAATGTCAAACAATTATATGATATCAAGTATATGGGATTAGGATTAACTTCTCCAATTACCTTTACTAACTCTTCTGAAAGAAATGCCTTAGAAGAATCCAAATGAAAAGTCACTAATAGGACTGATATCCCCTTTGACTACACCGAATTGAATAATAGTTACAAGACACGGGAAATTAACATGTCTAGTGACTATAATTCAATATATCCTTTAGAAGATTTTCCTAAAGTTCAAGAAGAAAATATTGATCATTTTCAAAATTCTACGTTCTATTATATACCTGCTATTATTAAGCAAATAGCTGATTTAAACGCTTCCTTAGAAACAGAAAGAAAGAATTTCAAAGCTGAAAAGAATGGACTTTTATTGGAGATTTCTAATCTCAAAACTTCCTCAATTTTAAAATCTCGTCTTGATTTTACTTTAAAAGAAAAATCGTTAAACAAGGACATGATCAAATCTAAGAAAACACCTCTCATTATTTTACAAAATATTTTAAAAGAAGATAAATCTTCTTTAAAAAGAGTAAAGGGAGGTAAAGAGTACTTAAATGCTTCAAAAAGGAAAAAATATTTTTTCTAACTCTTTTTCTACTCCATCCACAGGTAAAGTAGAAAAAGAGGTGAAACATGCGAAGGAAAGAGTGCTTAGGATAGATTTCAAAAGAAAAGTGATAGAAAAGATTTATTTTCAAAATTTTCTTCTGTATCAAAAATTATGGACACTCGTAAGAAGACAACCGTTTCTAATTTTAATGTTGTTGCTTCCACATATGCGTTAAAGCCTATTAATTTTGAAAGCACAAATTTTGAAATCGGCTCTACTTCTAAAAACATAATTCATCATTCTAAGACAAATGCAAATCGTAAGTCTCGAAGGAAACAAGATCCGGTTATAAAGAAAGCTTATAGCTCGATACATTCTTGTCCTCATTTAAGATATCCGGTCAAAGTACACTCAGCCAAACACCTTAAGAGACTAGCTAGAGAAAAGATTTTCTCATGCACTAAGACTAATAAGACATTTGTCCGCGCTGAAATTAACCTCCTATGTAAGGTTCAACCTCAATGGGTTCCCAAGACACCATCTAGGCCAACGCAAGCCCAAAAGGCCAAGTTGCCTAATGAGGTACCACTTAAACCAACAAATTCCAAGTTGGTTTGGGTACCTAAAAACATAAATGGTTTAGGAACAAAAAATGAACAAACCTTACCTACCAAATCTGCTAATCTGGAAGACCCATTACTAAGTCGGTACCTAAGTCTCTCTAAAAATTTTCTATGCAGATCCATCATGTGTGGTATTTAGATTCTGGTTGCTCCACACACATGACGGGAAATCAAGAACTGTTGAGAAACTACCAAGACCGTCACAACGGAAAAGTCAGATTCGACAACAACGATTCAGCTTCTATACTAGGATTCGAAGATATTCTACTGCAGAATCTGACGATCAAAGATGTCTCTTACGTCCAAGGTCTTAAACACAATCTGTTTAGCATAGGACAATTCTGCGACAAAGGATTTCAGGCGGTGTTTCTAGCTGATCAGTGCAGAATTTTAAATAGTCAGAATCAAGAACTTCTAACAGGATCACGAAGATCAAATCTATACACCATCAATCTGACAACAGTTCAACCTTCGACAGCTGTTTGCCTCATCTCACAGACTACAATCAAGAGGAACAGCTTATATCAACGCTTGTCTCATCTAATTCTCAAAGCTCTTCACAAACTCTCAATAAACAAGTTGGTACACGGTCTACCAACTATTTCCATACATCAAGAGCATACTTGTTCGGCTTGTGAAATGGGAAAAATGAGGCGAGCATCACACAAACTCAAGCAAGTTGCTTCTACATCTTGACCCTTGGAATTACTTCACATGGACCTTTGTGGACCAATGCGTACACAAAGTATCAACGATCGTAAATATGTGTTAGTAATTGTCGACGATTATTCTCGTTATACATGGACAAGATATCCCCGAACAAAAGATGAGACTGGAGACTTGATAATAAGTTTTGTGAATACGACTCATAATCTCCTGCAAAAGAAAATCCAAGTAATCCGGACTGATAACGGAACTGAATTCAAGAATCACGTCTCAACAATTACTATCAGTCACTTGGAATTATTCAACAATTTTCAGCCGCTAAAACGCCTCAACAGAATGGCGTCGTAGAAAGAAAGAACCGGACTCTTGTTGAAGCTGCAAGAACAATGCTAATACATTCTAGTTTCCCTCATTTTCTTTGGGCTGAAGCACTGAGTACCGCGTGCTTTACGCAAAATCGGAAGATTATTCACAAACGCTTTGAAAAGACGCCTTATGAGATAATTAATCAACGGATTTCGAATATCTCAATCTTTAAAGTATTCGGGTGCAAATGTTTTGTGACCGACAATCAAGAGCATCGAAGCAAGTTCGACCCTAAAACATTTTGAAACCGTCTTCGTTGGATACTCATCCACTTCTAAAGCATACCGCGTCTATATCTAGTCTTCGCGTACTATCTTGGAAAGCTACAACGTCACTTTTCAAGAAGTGATTGATTTGACTTCTGAACAAAATAGTTCAGAACCCGATCTTATAGGCGTGTTGGCACAAAGTCAACAACTTCCGACAACTTCTACCTCAAAGTCAAGAGAGGCAATTCCCGCTGACCTAGAAGATTTGGATTTTATATTCAAACATTTTTATCGGAACGAGTCTCAAATGTCTGCTTCGTCTCATTCTATATCAAACAGTGCTCCTTCTCCCTCTAAGGAAGAAATTCAAAATGAGATTCCTAATCCTCAAAATCCGACAAATGTTACGGAATCTCCTAATTCTGAATTTTCTAATCCGCATTTGAAATGACCCGACATCATGTTCGCCACTTGTCTCTGTGCTCGTTTTCAAGCTGACCCAAAGGAGTCCCACATTCATGCAGTCAAGCGAATTCTACGCTATCTCAAAGGAACTCCCAACTTAGGACTATGGTATCCTAAAGATACTGATTTTAGATTAAGTGGCTATACTGACGCTGATTAGCAGGTTGTCGAATGGACAGAAAAAGCATGTCTGGCGGAGCACAACTTTTAGGCGAAAAGTTGGTCTGCTGGTCCTCAAAGAAGCAAAATTATGTGTCAACCTCGACAGCCGAGGCGGAGTACGTCGCGGCTGCTAGCTGTTGCTCGCAAGTTCTATGGATGCGGACACAACTACGCGATTACGGTTTTGAATTTAATAACATTCCCATTTACAGTGATTCTCAAAGTGCAATTGCCATTACTTGTAATCCTGTTCACCATTCACGCACGAAACATATAGATATTCGCTATCATTTTATAAAAGATCATGTAGAAAAAGGCACTATAGATATGTATTTTGTAAAAAACGGAGCTTAAACTTGTTGACTTATTCACTAAGGCGTTGGATGAAAAACGATTCGAATTCCTTATTGCTAAGTTAGGCATGTTGAATCTCAATCTTACTTGAAAAGTGTTTTACATGCTCTATTATGCTTCTATGTGATATTATGTGCTTCTTGATATTCTTTGATTATCTTGCGTGACTCTATCCTTCAATTTTTTTACAAAGAGAAATAAAAATAAAATAGTATATAAATATAATAATAACAAAATTAAAAAAAAGACGGGGAATGACGATAATTTTGCCTATTTTGAAATACTCACAAAAATATTTCTTTGATATATGGTTAAATATTTTATCAAAAAATTCATGTGACTTTCTCTTATTCAAAGAGCATAGTTTGTTTCACTAGACAAAATGCCACATCATATATGTGAGAATTTGAGCGTCAATATTTTTATTCTTAAGTGTGTTACACTTCGAATGACTACCTTTAAGTTTCTACTTCATAGCTTCATTCTTACTTTTGTGTAGTCTGTCATGAAAATGATAAGGGCAAATTAGGACATTCCTCACCAGGCCCATATTATAAATCCTTTACTTTTTACCTCTAGATATCCCTTTTGAGCCTTCTCCGACATTCTTTTTCTTATAAAACCCAATCAAGCCTTCAACATTATTCCTAAGTTTCGGGGTTGCTCAATAAAAAAAAAAGGAACCTTCGAAAGGAACACGGTCTCGACCCAAAAGAAAATCTAATCTCGTAAAGTTTTGTAAAGAATACGAGACTCATCCTGAGCAAGAAAAGCTAAAGGATCAGAAATGAATTTCAAAAAGGGCCCCTGAAATTTAAGAATTTTTTAGCTCACTTATCCTGAAAATTATCCTACCCTTTTAGTCAGAACCTAAAAATTATCCCTTCAAAGTCCCTTTGATTCAAAATGATGAACTTTCACTTAGTAAGTGGATGAAATATGCTACGATAACAAATTAATTGATATAGTTTTGTCGTGATGATATGAGCGATATATCTACTAAATATTTCCATGATAAAAATAAATTGAGTGCTATGAACAAAACTTGCGAGAGTTGTCAAAATGATTCATACTATGATCTTAGAATATTAGTTTAGTTACATGATTTGACGACAAATTATTATTTTATATGTCAGGAGAAATTTTTGCGTGATAATGTTCAAAATGTCAAATCTGACCCCAAAACAAAATTTTTATAATAAAAATATTTTTTCTTATTGAAAATATTGTTCGCACATTTTAAATGCATTAGTACATGCATTGGTTCAGAATTGATAAAATGCGATTTTTTTTTTTTGAAAAATGCAAAATTTTAATGAATCTATGCTGAATTGCTTAAAATGCGTTACTTGTGCTTAAATAGTAAATTTTTATGTGCCAAATTGTACTAAATATATGCTTAGATGCCGAAAAGTTAAAACATGCAATTGTCGAGGGGCATTTTTACATGAAAATTTGTTCTTTATATGATTTACTTGTAAAACATGACCTCTAATATTTTTTTTAAGCATCACAGAAAATTTGGAGCTCATCCGAGGAGTCAAAAGTTGAATTTCATCAATATTAGGAGATAATTTCATTTCTTTCAGAAATACAGGGAGTATTATGCAATTTATTTTTGGGTTAATCCATAAAAGATTAAATTTTAAGTTTAATCAGACCTAAATTTTAACGAAAGCCCAAAATATTTTTTACGGCCCAAAGTAATTTTTACCTTAACCGATCGTAAAGTATTAATACCACTTTATCGATCGAAAAACTCCCTCACACGCAACTTCTCTCCATCGAAAAACTTTTCGACTTCCAAACACTCTTCGAACTCTCTACGGCGATTTCACCACAACCTCACTTATCTCAGTGATTTTCTTCCTAAACTCGCCAGTTTCGAAGGTAGAAACACGTTTCGAATCACTTTCCGGTCAAAAACACGATTCGCAAAAAGTTTCTCAAAAACATTTGAAGAAATTTCATTTTCATACTTTTTCGACTAAAAACGATTTTAAACTCTAAAATCAACGTGTTTAAACTCGATTGTTTGGGTTCAAATCATGATATTTGGATTCACAACTGTTTTCTGAACGTTCCGAATCCAGATTAACTCATGATTTACCCAGAAATCGAAATTTATGTGTTACGCGTTTAATGTTTTGATTTGAAAATTTTTCGATCGAAAACGTTCTTATCGCAAACAGTGTCATCGAAAAACTTTTGTTTTCGGTAAGTTTTATTTGATCGCAAAACAAAAACCTTTTGTTTTCGATATATTTTAATTATCGTAAAACTTCGCGGCGAAAACTTAATTTATCGATTAAATTTTATTCGATCGCAAAAATATGCGGCGAAAACTTTTAAGTTTTTCGATATTCTTTTATTCGATCGCAAAACTACGCGACGAAAAAACTTATTTTTTCGACAACTTTTTATTCGATCGCAAAATTACTCAGCGTAAAACTATTGTTTTCGACAAACTTTTTATTCGATCGCAAAATTACTCGGCAAAAAACATGAGTTATTCGACACATTTTTATTCGATCGCAAAATTTAACGATCGAATAAATTGTCACTCGAATAGAAACACGCTGAAAAAGACTTAGAATTTTTTTTCAAGTTTTTCTCTAAGACTTATAAAATTTTCGATCGCAGAAATTAACGTTCAAATAAATTCCCGATCGAATAAAAATACGCTTACGAAAACTTAGTCACCTTTAAAAATTTTTCACTCAGTCTTTCGATTATCAACTTTAACACTTAGATAATTTTTAAAAAATTCTCTAAGTAATCTTTGCCATTTACATTTAATTCTATCTATTCGCATTTGAAATTTTCCATCTAATGAATTTTATTTCATTCTTTACAGAAATGGCAACTCCAAATTACCCACACATCTATCCTTCTGGAAGTTACATAACGGTCCATGATAACAACTACCAGTTGGACCTTGCTACATTCCGGTGTCCGGATGAAGTCATCATCTCCATCCTCAAAGGACACCCACTATGGCCAGCTCTGACAATGAACGCCTCCGTAGAGATGGTCTACCTCCAACAATTTTGGGGACGTATGCAGAGCAATGTAGTCAGAGATGACGTGTAATACACGACGCAGATAAATACAAGACACGTCGTCCTGAACAAAATCTGATGACCATGGTGCTCGATCTCCCGCACTACGACAATTACGATCAACTTCCAACGGACGCGGAGATCGTAGAAGATATGCTCCGGATGGGATACAAGCTCCCGCTGACTAAACTGGCGAATTTTCATAACAACGGGATCCCACATCCATGGAGGACCTTGTTCGGCATAATCAACAAATGCCTCTCCCCAAAACACTCCGGCTTCGACAAGGCGAACGGGAATATCCTTCGCATCTTCCATGGAGTGGTTTTCTCAAAGAAATACGACGTGGCTCAGCTGATATGGAATGATCTAGCGGACCAAATACGTCAACGGGAGACCAAGTCGAAGGCGAAGTACCTCCCATACGTGCGGTGGTTCCCGGTTCTGATTTCGCATTTCATGGATGTTCATCCAGAAATCCCGAGACTACCACCGGTTGGAGGATACATCCCACCTCGCCTTCGCTTCTTTCACAACCCGAAGGCAGCCAACCTAGCACTCTAATCGATGTTGATCCCATTGGAGCTGCTCAGATTAGCTGATCCAACGGACGAGGCCTACCAAGACTACTGTCAAAATAAGTCCATCACGGAGAAGATGGTACGGGCCTTGGATCAAGTTACGGCGCCTTCTCAAAGGGAAATAACCGAGCCCGAAGCCACGGGCTCAGGAGACAGAGACACCGGCCGTCGAGCCCGAAGGTGTTCCTCAAGATGTATCTCCTGAGGCCAGTGAATCGGATGAAGAATACAGACTCCAAAAAAGGGGCTCTCGCCGACAGCAACCCTCGGCCCCGTCTATATCTCCTTCAGTACTACCGGCTTTGGTGCAACTCCTGCACCACCAACGGATCAGCCAACCGTACAGATTCAATCTGAGTCTGTTTCAACACCCTTAGAGGTGATACCTACTGTATCATCTCAAGGATTGAGTGGAAGCCCTATTGGATCCCCGATATCTTGGGAGCAAAAAATAGGCCAACCCACTGAAGTGGTGACTTCAGGATTGATAACGAATGTCCTCGGACATTTCTGAATCTCAAGACATGTTCAAGGCGGCACATCGAGAACCTTTTTCGATGTTGTGACAGTGGAGCGCCTCCCTGGCCCCACTCCACCGATGATTGTGACGGAGCAACGCTTACAAGAAGCACTCTCCACAGCCATTTCTTCTCTCGAAGATCGCTTGATGGACAGAATGCTCCAGGCCATTGAGACCTCCCGAAGGGATACCGGGAAAGCACCGGTCTCCGCGGCCGCTCCGTCAGAAGCTCAAACCACCCCCATCTCCTCACCACCTCTTACCACCACCATACACACCCCTATCCAACCCACCCTCACCACCCCAACTCCATCACCTTTACTCATCAAACCATATACCATCTCCCGACTCCTCGCCTTAGAGACCAGGACCCCAGCTGGGGAGAGTCTCTACAAAAGGCTGATAGATGAACCGAGCCGCCCGCTCAAACAAGGTGCCGAGAAGAAAGCTCTCGCACCAAAAGCAGACATGACGATCCCGATGATCCGGATCGTCATGAGGGGGAGAAAAGGCAACGAACCACATGAAGCGGCCGTGGTTTGAGTCGAGAGCAAACAACAAAGACTCAAGAAGCTGGAGGATCATCCTCAAACCCACCAACCACACAACCCACAATCCGCCAACAAACAACTACATCTCCCACCATATCCCACACACTACCTCCCTCTCCTACAAATCCAAATCCAATCCCAACCTCTGACCTCCTCCAAGCCCAACCAGAAGTAGTCGTCTACGATCTACATCTGATCGTAGACGATTATATCTTAAACGAGAAATGGATCACGCAATGGGAACCATAGGAAGCTGCTCAAGTTCGACTCTCCAACGTCAGATATTTCTTACAAGCTTCCGTGGACTTGGTGCTGCTTGAAGATGAAGAACTTCAACAAGGCGAGAACTGCAGTTCTGCTCTCCCAGAACTACCAGAAATGATCAGACACAGAGTCGACTCTCCTCCCCACTTATCAAAAGGGACAGTCAGAGTCGAGATGTCGTGAGAGAACATCAAGATTGAAGTCCCGTTTATTGAAGATATTAGAAAGCATATATGGAGGGATCCTAAGCGGATAAAGAAGCTCAACGAACAAAACTTACGGGGTATCTCACATTGGGAAGATAGGAAGAAAATGAAGCACATCTTCATGCTCAACTATATTAGTCCAGATCGAAGTGGCATCCCAACGGATCAACTGAAGAAAAACTTCAGGGATAAGCCACCGATCCTCCACCTTGTGGGGGTTTCACATTCGATTGGAAGCTTCCCTACCCCAATCTACCAAATTGAGCGAGCAGACAGCAACCGCACTCGAGAAGAGATAGATGAGAGCTATCTCCCCTTTCTTCCACCGGATGAGATCTACCGTCTATATCAGATGTACAAGAGAAAATATCAGACGCCCTCCGGATACATCAAGGATGAAGGACTTGAGGGATTGAAAAGATTCATGGTGCGGCAGATCAAGTATCACACCGCACACGACCTTCAAATTGCTATAGAGAACAATATGAAGAAGGTCAACATGGTGTCTCCGCTCATGAAAGGCTTCTCACTCAACGATTTTCCCGAGAACTACATATTCAAGAAACGTGGCTTTGCCATAGCTTATCGGATTCTAGTCATTGGAAAGACGAGAGCTATGATAAAGTCAGAAATCCTCATGTTCTGTGACAGGACGTTGAAGCTAGTGAGGAAGAACATCCAGAAAAGATTGGGAGAGATCACTGAAGAGATGATCTTCGAGGATCTTGGTGAAGAAGAGGCCCCACTCATAAATGAGCTTCTGGATGCGATTAATGAGAGGTTGGAGCTGAGGAATGTTGTTCGACGTTACGAGACAGCATTTGGATTACGGAAATCATTCTACGTCCGACAAGGATAAATGGATCTGAAACAAAGACAAGCACAAAGGGGCAGATTGAAGAGACTTTAGAATTGTGTTTTGTTATTTTATTATCCTTGTAATTAGGGGCTTAATTAGTAGTTTTGATAGTGTAGGACTAAATAGTAAATATACCATGTAAATAGGTATAAATACAATGTACACTATCAAAATCAATACAAGTTCATTTTTGGAAAAATACAAGCATTGAATTCACATTCTAAAAGAGAGGATAGCTATCGAGAAACACTCTCTCTCAAGATCTTCAAAGAAAATATTCGACCGAATGTATTTTACAAGATTTATCATTCGAATATCTAAAATTCATGCTTAGATCGATCGGTAGTTGATATATGAGGACCTATCACAAAACTTAGCGCCGAAAAACTTAGTTTTCGATAGAATTTTAGTCGATCGCAAAAACTTAGAGCCGAAAACTTTATTTTTCGATAAGATTTCATTCGACTACAAATCTTAGCATCGAAAATTGTTGTCTTAAAAAACTTATTTGATCGAAAAAAATTAAGCGACGAATATAATTTTGACTGAAGTAATCACTTTCAACACTTAGAAAAATTAAGCGACGAATAATAACGCGCAACAAACAGTAATCACTTTCAACACTTAGAAAGTTTCTTAGTCTTTTCACGAACCATACTATGACCAAATGAAAAATATTTTCCAAGTTAAAAATGTTGTGCGCACTATCATTTGAAACACTTTACACAAATCATAATTGCTTATTTTTTACTTTATCTTTATGAACTAAGGATCTTTATTCATTTTTTCAGAGATGACACATCAAGAAATCATCCATCATAGCTCTTGCTACAAGTCCACAACAACAACTATCAATTGGACTTGACGACCTTCCGATGCCCTGACGACATCATCATATCAATCCTCAAAGGGCACTCGCTTTGGCCCGCTCTAACACTGATAACCTCCGTTCAATGGGTGTGTATCTCCAGCAATTCTGGGGATTTATGAGGGCCTTATTGTGGGCGACTGACACAATTTACACAACCAAAGACAACCAAAAAAATGTCGTCGTCAATAAGAAACTACTTGGAATGGTCCTTGATCTCCCACATTATGAATCTACGATCATTTCCCTTCCGATGCAGAGATCATTGCCGATATGCTTCGGATGGGATACAAGCCCCCGCTGGTCAAGCTTGCAAACTTCCAAAATAGCGGAATCCCACATGTTTGGAAGACTTTGTTCGGGATCATCAACAAATGTTTCTCCCCAAAGCATTCGGGATTCGACAACGCGAACGAGAACATCATCAGAATCTTCCATGGGGTCGTTTTCTCCAAGAAATACGACGTGGCACATCTCATCTGGAATGTCTTGGCCGACCAGATGCGTCATCGGGAGACTAAGACGAAGGCCAAATTCATTCCTTACGTCCGATGGTTCCCCTTACTAATTGAGCATCTAATGGAAGTTCATCCGAAAATTCCCCGTCTACCGCTAGTTGGACGATACACACCACCGAGGCTGCACTTCTTTCACAACCCAAAGGCATCGGATTTGGAGCTACAACCGATGCTCATTCCTTTGAACTCCTCCGCCTGGCAGACCCTACAGACGAAGCTTATCAAGACTACTGCCAGAAAAATTCCATCACCGAGGCCATGGTTCGGTCCATCCCCACCGACTCTGCCTCGATGCCTCTCAGACAAGAACCCATCGTGGAGGCACAGAGCCCGAAGTTGAGGCTCAAGAGCTTGCAGTAGCGGTGACGGATCTTGAGGTTGAAGCACGTGTGCCAACACCTCCCATGGCTGCCTCGCCTGAAGAAACATAATCCGATGAGGAATGCAGACTCATTCGAAGGGACTTTAGCCGACGAAGATCACAAGTCCAGTCTGCATCCCCGCCTACTCCAACAGCTGGTACTTTGCCTCCTCAACAACCCGTCGGTACGTCTACATGGTTCACACCGATCCTGTCACAACATCCATAGAGATGATTCCTATGGGTTCATCTCCAAGATTGGATGGAAGTCCCGTTGCTTCACCAACATCATCTGAAGCAACTACGGGCCAACCTACCAAAGTGGTGCCTTCCGGGTTGACAACATGCATATTAAGTCATCCCGATCTCATTAGTCCTTTTATAGGCGGCACAGCAGAAATCTAATCAGACGTTGTGACAGTGGATCACCTACCTGGCTCCACTCTGAAGGTGTCACAATTCGTGACGGAGGCACGCTTACAAGAACCTCTCTCTACCGCACTCACTTCTTTCGAAGATAGGTTGATGGAGAGAGTACGACAAGCCATCGAGACTTCGCGACGAGATATCGAGAAACACCGGTCTCAGAGGCCACTATGACCGAGCCTACACATCACCACCAAAACTACTACCAACACCCCAAACCAACCCATAGTCACCACACCAACCCCATCTCCCAACCATATAAATCTATACACCATCTCAATCACCCAACTTGACGATATCCAAATCTCTCGTCTCTTAGCCATCGAAGAGAAGACCCCTGCTGAGGAGAATCTCTACCGACGACTAGTCGATGACTCCGACATGCCTGCTCGGACGAGCTGCCGTGAACCGAGCTCTCGCACCAAACGGCGACTTGACGATCTTGACGATCAGGATCTCCTTGAGGGGGAGAGGCGGCAGAAGAAAACATAAAGCAGTCGCGGACAAGGACAAGACAAGACTCCATCGACTCGTGAAGCTGGAGGCTCGACAACAAAGCCACCAACATCATCCACACAACCTATTACCCGCTCAGAATCGACCACCACACCACTCACCGACACACCACTTAACCGATCAGACTTGACACTTCCGGCTCCCAAAAGTCTAAACCTAATCCCAACCTCATACACTACGCTCAAAGATTAACCAGAAGCCTTAACTACATCCCAAGCGACTGCAACAGGCTTCAGTTGATCTAGTTCAGCTCGAAGACGAAGAACTTCAAGAAGGTGAGGGCTACAATGCCGAACTCCCAGATCTACCAGAATTTCTAAGACATCGAGCGGACACTCCTCCACGTTTATCAAAGGGGACCGTTCGAGTCGAGACACCATGGGAGAATGTCCGGATCAAAGTACCATTCCTTGAAGATGTACGGAAGCAGATCTGGCGAGCACCGAACATAATTAAGAAGCTGAACGAGCTGAAGCTTCGGGGGATTTCTCATTGAGAAGAGCGGAAGAAGATGGAACACATATTCATGCTCACCCATCTCGGTCCAGAGCGAAGTGGCATCCCAAGAGATTAACTCAGAAGAAACTTTAGGGACAAGCCATCGATCTTCTAACTCGTGGGAGTCTCACACACAATTGGTCCTTTTTTAACTCTGATAAACACAATCGAGCGGGCATATCACACTCGCACTTGAGAAGAGATAGACGATAGTTATCTCCCCGTCCTTCCACCGGACGAGGCTACCGTCTATTCTAGATGTACATGAAAAAGTACCAGACACCTGCAGGGTACATCCAAAAGGAAGGGCTCAAGGGCTTAAAGAGATTCATGGTGCGGCAGATCAAGTATCACACCGCACACGACCTTCAGATTGAATTGGAGAATAATATGAAGAAGGTCAACTTGAAATCTCCGCTCATGAAAGGTTTCCCGCTCAACGACTTCTCGGAGAACTACATCTTCAAGAAGCCAGGCCTCGCCATCACTTATCGCAACCTAGTCATTGGAAAAACGAGCGATGATAAAGTGTGAAGTGCACAAGTTCTGCGATGGGACGTTGAAGCTAATAAAGAAGAATATTGAAAGGAGATTGAAAGAGATCAATGAGACTACCATCTTCGAGGACCTTGCAGAAGAAGCCCAGCTTCTGAATGAGCTTATCAGCGTTATTGAGGAAAGGCTAAAGCTAAGGGATTTTGTACGTCATTACGAGACATCATTGGGATTGCAAAATAGATCCTACGCCCGACAAGGATAAACAGAGTTGAAGAACAAACGAGCACAAATGGGGAGATTGAAGAAGACTTTTTAATTGTGCTCTTTTATTAGTTACCCTTGTAAATAGGGGCGTCATTTGTAAATTCAATAGTGTAAGACTTAATTGTATTATGCTATGTATGTAGGTATAAATACCAATGTACACTATTGAATTCAATAGAGAAAGTTAATAGAAAAAATCCAAAGGGCTTGCGATTTACTTTCTAGAGAGATAAACACACAAACACTTTCTAACACTAAAAGCATTTCTCTCTTGTTCTTCATCCGATGTATTCGACCAAGGTATCAAATCTCAGATTTCCATTCGAATATCTAGAATTCATGCCTAGGATTTAAGATAGTTGATCATCAAGGACCTTACATAGACGATCGATAAATTAACTTTTCCAAGTGAATGACTGACACGGTCACTTTAGAGACATCGACATATCAAGTCATACTAATCAATCTGGTCACCCTACCGGAGATTGAGAGCTGTTGACTAATTCAACACTGGAGGCTAATAGTCCATCGATGTCCTCAATCTGCATAGCAGAATCTATAACTAAACTTCCACAGTATTAGGGTTTATTTATTTAGCTTTCTTATTGAATGCCTTAATAAGAATTTGCGTGATAAATAAATAACTTGGCTTACATCGAATGAAAAACACATAAATTCGATATTTATATATTCAAATTAATAATTCAATTACAATAATACGAATACGAATATTACATAAGCCATAATCCTAATACTTTAATCCTCGAAATGGCATTCCGAATGCACATTCCTAACAGTCTCCCACTTGCACTCAATTCCACGTAGTATGATATTTTAAACCCCATTTTCTCGAGGAGTCTATTGAGCACTGCATGTGGCAAGGTCCCGGTAAAGAATCTTCCACGTTGTCCGCAGATGGGATTTTCTGCACGGCTATCTAGCCCTTCTCGACAAACCCACGCAATGTGGTATTTTCTTTCTATGTTTTTTGGATTTATTGTGAGCTCCAAGCTCCGTGGCTTGTGCGATTGCCCCACTATCGTCGCACCCAATGGCAGCGAGCGATCTACTATGCCAGGGACGACCTGAAGTTCCTCCAAGAACTTTTTAATCCAAATTTCCTTTTTAGTCTCCTCAGAGGCTTCTAGATACTCAACTTATGTGGTGGAGTAAGGAGTCGTGCTCTTCTTGGAACTTTTCCAACAAACCGTGCCAACATTCAGCGTACAAACGAAATCCGAGGTAGACTTTTGGTCATCCACGTATGACTGGAAATCTGTATATCGATCCACTTCAAATTCTATAATTCTTTAAACGAGTACCATATCCTTAGTCCACCTAAGATATTTCGAAATGCTCTTTACATCCATCCAATGTTCCTTTCCCGGGTTTGCCTAGAATATACTCACTATGCTCACAGCGTAGGCTATGTCGGGGTGCGTACAAAGCATCACGTACATCAGGCTACATGTAGGTTCCAAATACCTAACGATCCCGTAAACGAGGTAGAAGCAAAGATAAATATGGAAAAACCTTCAAGTGTGTGTTTAGTGTGTGTTCAGAGGTTTTAACGTTGGAGGCTCAATTCCCAAAGATGATCACTTCATTAATGTTTAGGGTTTTAATATTTGTATCACATTATTACGTATATAATACTTGGGCATTAAAATAACATTACACTCTACAAAATGAAACTAATTAACTTAAATAAAATTACAAGACAATGACATTAAAATACATTGGACACTATTTAAAATCTAACAATCCCCCCTTAGTGTCCAATCTTCAATTCGTGCTATGTTCTCTTTGTCTCGTCTTTTTCTTGGAGGAGGCGGAGGACCGCGTTTGGCGAATAATGATTGGCTCAATCCATGAGCGATCTCGTAGTATCTTAAAATATTTTTGAGATCCAGCCAATGTTGAATTGCTTCGATTATTTTCTCGAGGAGAGGAGCCTCCTTTGCCCTTTGATGTTCGAGAAGCGTCTCTGGAGGAAGTGTCTGGAAGCATTTTCTTAGTTTTCCTCTGACTATCATCAAAGTTTCATCATAGAACTTAGCTACTTCTAACACCATGAGAGCTTGGAGCTGGCACTTTGTGTGTTGGAAGTACGTAACGGAAAGCTCCAGGTCTAAGACGATGTAATTTTCTCCGATTATTGCTAAGGGTTCACTGTTGTTGAGTGGTTTTGTTAGGTTTACTCTCTTCGTGTTTTTCTCCAAATCTAGTTGAAAGTCTACTGCGATGAAGTACTTGTGTTACCTCAACATGTATCATTTGAGTCCTTCGAACCCTGCTCGGCGTTTGAATGTGTCGAGAGTAAAATTCCGGTACATGCAGAACATCTAATACACTTCATCCATTGGGAGATAGGAAAGGTCGGCACCTGTTAGCTTTTCTCGAGATTTATTTGTCCTTTGGATAACATAGATGGCACTTGGAAATCGTTCGGTGGTGTGGTCTATATCTACGATGTTGACGATGGGGTCCTATTTCTTTTGTTGCGCTATATATTGCTCTTTGGAAAGATTTTCGTATTTGGCATCTCCATGAGCATGTAGATGTGTTGAAAGCCTTCATTCGTTCCCTTAACGTGGGACAGACCTCGATGCTGGAGTTCGCCGACCCTACTTATCTTGTTCTGGTCTCACCAGATCCTCGGCTAGTTGTCTTGAAGGTATGGGACCTTGAGTTTCTTATTGTACCAAAGAGTCTCCACCTTCCTTATGCTGACAAACTCTTTCCCGAGAAGTTGGTGGGAGCGCAAGTTTGGGAGTTCCGAAAGGTCCTCTCCATGGTCTAATCCTTCGTCCTCCTCTTCTAGCTCAATGACGCATATGTTCGCCGCCGATTTCCTCATGAAGAATCTGATGTGCTATAAGCGATGGGGGGGCCTCTTCTTCGGTCTTCGTTCATGTCGTCAACTCCTCCTCTGGAATATACTTGCTGATGTAGGATGTTGTTGAAATCCTCGGAGGAGGCTATTTCAGAGTTGTAGTAGTTTGGACTATTTGGGAAGCGGTTTGTGGGGGTGTTTGGGGTTGACTGGTTGTTCGTGTTTGGGTGGCAGGTGTTGGTTGTTGTTTTGATGATGATGTGGTGAGTGGTGGTGTTGAAGAGGTTCATGCCCCGCGTCCTTGGCCCTGTATCTTCCCCCTTCCTCGTCCACGACCGCCCTTTGATGTTGTATGCTGCTTCTCCTCCTCAGGACGATATTGATCGTCAGGATCATCGTGTCAGTGTTTGGAGCGAGAGGTTTCTACTCGATAGGTTGCGATTGGTAGCGAGTCGGAGCCGTCGACGATATGCTCGTATAGCTTTTGTTCGGAGGGGGTTCGATTTTCGATGGCTAGGAAACGATATATTAGGATGCCATGGAGTTGGTGGATAAGCATCATGTATGGGTCAAGTGGGTGGGTTGGTTGGGGCGGGGAAGGTGGTGATGGTGGAGGTGGAGGAGGTGCGTCTGTCACGAGAGTTTTACACTTGCATATAAGGCATTTCCTATCATCATCCGCACTTGTCCAATGAGGTTTTCTTTGAGGGTGGGCAAAAGTGCATCGATGGCCTCTTTGGCGCACCGGGATAAGACCTCCTTTGTGACGTACGGAGGTGATAACCTACCGAAGCCACTCATGCACTCTGTTGTCACGTTGCTGGAGTAGATGACCTTTGCGTGGCCTGCATAGTTTGGCAGGACTTCCAGCTAATCTTTGTGACGCCGTTGTGTGAAGCGTCACTATGAATGTTGGGGCAGGGTCATAGGGACCTCCTGGGTAATCAGCGGACCGGGCCACTTTGGCTTCCCCCTGACATTACGGTCGTGGTGGTTCGCGCGGATGGCCCGTTACCGCCGTTGTGATTGATGGTGCAATGAGGGGACTTCATCAAATCATCGAACAACATCCATAATGGATGCATCTGTGAAAGTTCGAGCTATGTCACCAAGACCTAGGGAGAAAGGTGTTTTTGTCCTAATAAATGGGAAAAATATAAGCATGGTGGACGGAAGACCTAACGTGGTCAAAGAAAGGGCGGTGATCAGGGGCTGTGAACCACCTTGTTCAATATCTCTCGCCTCCGATCGAGGCGGTGATAGTAGATGTGGGTCCTCTTGTGAGTTATTGAAACCTCTACCTGTTGGGAGATAGAAAGTGGTCCGGGAGAGGTTTTGTTTTTGCTGGTTGACTAGATATGGTGTCTTCTACTCGGGAGTCGAACACATTGACTCGTGTACCTACCGGCTCAGTCCGTCTTACAGTAAGTGGGGTGGCACTCGTGGATGACATGGTTGAGGAGGCAACTGGTTCGTCGCTCTTATCCTTTTGTCGTGCCTCTCGTAGTGTGCTGGACACATCGTAAATGTGACAATCGTCATCTTCCGAATCAGTGGTTTCGAAGGATTCCACGGTTGGTGTACGCCCAGGACTCGGACTTTCCCTTGGGCTTGCTCCCAGGTTGGGTTTGGTTGGGTCTGCTTGAGCCGTGAGATTGGGTAGGTTGTTTGCGAGACGGTAGGGGATGAGAGCCAAATTCGTCTGATTAGCGAGCCTTGTCGAAGAATTTAAGCACTGGTCCCAGGTATCTCGTCAAGTTGGGGCATCGCGGATCTTTGGGTTGTCCGTCACGAAGAAATTAATGAGGAGGGGGAACCACTGGAGATAGGGAAGGACCCTGGCTTTCTTTGAATTGTCTCTTGTATGGATTTGGTCCGCATGGTCGTTCCATAGAAGCTGGGCTATATCGACCTCCTTGCTCAAGGCGATGCTATGGAAGATGCGGAGGAAGTTGTTGTTGCATCTATCGAACCCCGTGTGTTTAGGTGACAAGCACTTGTTGACAAGTCCGAACAGTGTCCTGCTGGGATGTGGGATCCCGCGCAGTTGGTAGTTGGAGAGAAAAGTGGGGTTTTGGGCATAGTCTAACCGTCGAAGGTCTCAAATTAGTTCTATGTCGGTAGGCATTGGTTCGTAAGTCTGCCTCATTGGAAGACGTAATTCTTTTCGTAGGAGTGTTGATCTTCATGTTAGTGTTTTGAATTTTGGCTTTCAAGAATATGCATGTGGTCGGGTTTTGCTGCATCATGTTGCCCCAGATTTTTCTAAAGTAGTCTTCTGGGATTTGCGTTGTTATTGTAAAGGTTGGACACAGTGGATGACCACAGAGAATTGAGATGATGACTTCTTCTGGACATTTAAAGGTGGTGAGGTCCAGGCCGAAGTTGTTCTCTTTCACTTGCATCTATTTTTCTTTCGAGTATGTGGTTGTGAATGAGGATGCCATTTGTACTCTAAAATATTTGGCATAGAGGAAATCATTAGTACATGAAAGAATTCAAATGTCAAGTGTGTGTTTATTTGTAGAAGCGAAACTTAGTAATTTGAGGTGTATTCAAAAGAAAAAATTCTAAGTCCGTGTTTATATTGTTTTTGCTTTGTGGTTTTGGTGGAAACATTTCGGTAAGTATCAATGGTGTGTCGATGTTTAGTGAATATTCTATGTTAAGTTCTACTTGATTATCGTTAGCACAAATCGAATCAAATTCGTAAATTTTCTATAAGTGTGGATACGGGCTCACTTCGACAATCGGGATTCGTGAAGTTAACATTTTTTAAGTTGAAAGTTCGTGACGTCTGAGATTGTTTAAGGATGAGTTTTGCAGTCGACCGTTGTTGTGAAAATTTCCGGACAGAGTGCAAAAATTTGAGCTTCAAAGTGTTAGTTGCGAAAAACTAGTTTTGGGAAGTATTAGTGCAAATATCTGAATTTTTGCGAAGTTTGATTGCGAAAATGGAGTTTTTTGGAGTGATAGGAACATAAGCAAGTTTTTGTGAGGTGAAAGTGCGAAAATCAAGTTTTGCGAAGCCAACAATGAAAATTCAGGATTTTTCAAAGTGTGGGTGCGGAAATCTAGAACTTTCGTAGTGAGAAGTGCAAAAAAGGAGTTATGCGAAGTCAAGTGCAAAAGTCTTAAGTTTTCGTAGTGTGAGTACGAAAAACAGCGATTTTTGCAGTTGGACTTTCGAAAACTGGGTTTTTCGGAACGAGACTACGGAAATCGAATATTTTCGCAAGGACACTTGCGAAATTTTATTTTGCGACTTCAGACTGTGATTTTCGCAGTGACAGTGCGAAAAAAATTGTAATTTTCAAAGTTCGTTACGAAATCTGAGATTTTTGCGTTGATTTGCGAAAACTCAAACCTAAACGTGCATCCGAAAATCAAAACTTAACGAAATTTTCTTAACAAATTTTGAGAAAACAGTAACAAAAATAGGATTAAACAAAAACCAAAGCATTATGATGCCATAAAACACAAAATTAGCCCCGATATCGAAAAGTTAGGGAGGGGCAACTTTGCTTAAACGGGGTAAGTGTGAAAATCAACTTTGGTGTTGAAAAACTGAAAATCGAGGTCGAGTTCGTAAGGGTGGAGTACGAAGACGTTGAGAATGCAAACAAATCGATCGTAACTACTTTTGATTTGCCGATTGGATGAGGATTTAGAAAGTTTGGGTTTGGGCTTTGGTTTCGTAGAGTTTTTCGCAAGGGAGGATTTTCGCAAGATTTTCCATAGCTTGAAAATTTTCTAAGTGAGTGCTTCGTAACCACAATTCGATATTGTAAGCGCTGTGAAAATTTTAAAATAACATAAATTTCTTTAAGTATTTTGAGTAAAGAGTAGAAATTGAATAATAATAACAAAAACTAAAAGCTATATCAATAAAAATTGTTACAATATTATATATATTAATTGTTTTTAATCCCCCCTCCCCTATACTAAAGTGAAACAGAATTATTAATTATTTAGTAATATCTCCACTCCCCCTAAAAAATTTGATGCGTGCTCCCCCTCAAACATATAGTGGTAGCTCCCCGTAATATATGCACACTTAACTAAACATTTACGCCCAATGTTTGCCTTATTAATTAATTTAGTCTCCGATGTTTCTATTGGACCAATTTAGTCCCCATGTTTCGAAAATGAACTAATTCGGTCCCAACTTGACGGAAACCATCAATTTCAACAGAAAATTGACATGTGACATCATCACAGTGTGCCACGTGTTTCATTGTTAATGGTTTTCTGTCTAAATTGACGGTTTCTGTCACGTTAGAACCAAATTGGTAATTTTCAAAACATGGGGGACTAAATTAGTCCAATTGAAACATCGGGGACTAAATTGGTCCATAAGGCAAACACCGGGGGACCAAAATGGGTATTATCCCAAAATTCACAATATAAAGGATTCGTGAAGAACAATAGATCAAGATTCGAGATTCGGCACGCCTAACTTATAAACAAAAAAATGGTAGTGTTTTTCATCCAAAGTCTTGGTGAATAAGTCGGCGAGCTGTAGCTTGGTGCACATATTGATCGTCCCTTTTACCACGTGTTCTTTTATAAAGTGATACTTGAGGTCTATGTGCTTTGTGCGTGAATGGTGTAAATGATTACGTGTAATAGCTATTGCACTCTTAGAGTCACTATATATGGGTACGTTATTCATATCAAACTCATAATCTCGGAGTTGCGTTCACATTCATAGGATTTGAGAGCAGCACCTTGCAACAACAAGCTACTTCGATTGGCTCGTTTTGACTCAAAAAGCACGCATATAGGCTCTCATTTGCCGTTAATGATCGTGTGCTTCTTTGATTTGGATCTTTTGATATTTGAGTAGTAAGATGGGCTCGGGTCCACTTTCTCTCATAAGGTAGAGGTTGAGTGGCGTTGTCATCGTGTTGTGGATCCACGAATTCCATCTCATTTGATATGGAAATCTCTATCGGGGGATTACCTCGGTTTCAGCATTTTCTTCTTTTTCTCCATTTATGTTGGTTGCTTAATTTTCTTCATTAGAAGTGACCTCAATGTCTTGATGTGTAGGTAGATCATCAACCACGATTGGTTGTACTACGAGTGGTACCGGTGTATCACTGCAGGAAATGGGTTATGGAAGGTTGTAGCTTGATGGGGACTAAAGTAAAATACTTAGACAGATAGCTCAGGTCCTCATCTTTATCTGCCTCTGAAGTAGTTGACTATTCCATTTCTGTAGAACTATGTTGATCCTTTGTCAACTATCTGGTTAGACCGAGTAATTGACTGATGTGTACAGAAGCGAATGGGTCCATTTCGCTGAACGTGACACTGACACTCTCCATTACCAATCTCCTTTCTTTGAGATAGACTCTATATGCCTTTGATGTAGAGGAATAGCCTATGAAAACAACTTCGAATGCTTTCGGGTCAAATTTCTTGCGCTCTTCTCCAACGTTCATAACAAAGCACTTGCACCCGAAAACTAGGAGGAATCCTATGTTTGGTATCTGTCGATTAATTAGCTCGTAGGGAGTCTTCTCGAAGAATTTGTTGATACTAGTCCTATTTTGGGTGAAGCATGATGTGTTGACTGCTTCTGTCCACAGGTAAGTATGGAAAGCCAGAGTGGATGAGCATCGTACGAACTTCTTCCACGAGAGTTTTGTTCCTTCGCTCTACCACTCCATTTTGTTGTGGAGTCTGAGCAGTAGAAAATTACAGAGAAATTCCAAGAGTTTGATAGAATCCCTGAGTCGTTGATTCTTGAACTCAGGGTCGTTGTGTGTTCGTATAATTTGAATGGTATTCTGCAGCAAGTTATGTGTTGTCTTCATGAATGATATTATCAGGTCGGCGGTCTCATCTTTTGTTCTCAGAAATTTTGTCCAAGTCTATCGTGAGAAGTCTTCCACTATCACGAGAACATACTTCCTTCCGTTGATACTCTGAACCCGCATCGAACCATAGAGGTCCATGTGGAGTAGCTCTAAGGGACAAGACGTAGAAGAAATAGTCTTGTAGGAAGTCCTCTTCATCTTTCCCAATTCACAAGTCGAGCAAAGATGCTCCTTGTTGTATTTCAAGGATTGAAGTCCATGACTATTTTGTTGGAGTGAGACTTGTTTAGATCTTGAAGTTGAGATGAGTTAGGCGCTGATGCTAAATGTTACTCTGTTGAAGAGAAGCCTTCAACCACAGGCATACGGTCAGAAGGTCGAGCAATCTCCAAGTTGATGGTGTAGAGATTTGACTTTATGCATCCTGAAAGGAGTACATGTCCATTCTCATTGCTCACGTTGCACCCTTCAGCTCTGAGTTGACTTGCAGTCCTTTGTCACAAAATTGACCTATGCTGAAGAAGTTGTGGCCGAGACCTTCTATGTACGAGACTGATCGCATTCGTGTGCTCTTAAAATATGGTGTAGAGATTCGTGCATATACGTAAAGTAATAATTAAAACGAATACGTTAAACTAGCACCACACGCGATATGCAGTGTACCTATCGTTTGTAGAATAGCTTGGCGAAAATCCGAGTATCGAACACGAAGAATAACATTGATTACTAGTAATTACCTATCAATTCGAACTAGATCATGATAACTTAAACTAACACGATGAAGGAACTTAAGACACGACTGAAGATTTAAGAGTAACTTTCAAATAAAGAAGAACGTGCTCGGGACTTTGAATCCCGCTAAGTATCGTTGACTAGGCCGTAAACCATCGTTTCTATGCAGACAATGACTAAATCTCAGTAATTTCTTTTCACTCCCGAATTTGTTGTCGCCCTAAATGGCCGCAAGGATTTTTATTGGTTTACCTATAGCCAGGGTCGACTATTTGCTTTCTCCCTATAGTCGACCCAAACGTTTACGAATTGACTAACCGTTCTCTAGCTTTCGCCCTCATCGGTCTACCAAACGTCACAGCAATACATAGACATATCGAATGTAATTTTCAAAACAACACATAGACGTATTAAATCAAAGAAACAATGTCATAAACGATAAATAAATAATGTGACGTGTTCTTGAGTGTTATAACGCCCAAACGACAACTCTACTTAGCGTTCATCTCATCCCGAGCACATAAGAAGCTTATCTACTCATGCTTAAGGGAGATCAATGAATTGTATACAAAATAAAGCTGAGAAAATACATAGATCTTTCCTATTTCATGAGCCCTAGCCGATCTCGCGTCCTTTGTTCAGATCTTGGATGAGATGAGCTTATCTTCACTTTTGCGCCTAGAAATCGTTTTAAATCGATTCCTAGGGGTCTTGAGTCGTCCCTTAGGTGTCTTTTATCTTTGGAAATGAGTTATGTCGATCTAGATCCAAATCTGGGTTGAGAAGTGCGGCTTATATAGAAACTAGTATACAACACGACTTTGGCAAGCGACACCCACGGCCGTGTAACATTGCCGAGGCCCCGCTCTTGCATATATTGAACACAAACACGACTGTGTAAATCCTAGATAGAAGCCATGTAAAATTGCTGAGGCTAACCTCTTTCATTGATGACATAGAGACGACCGTGTATAATGTTGGTTAAGACTGTGTAAGATTGTCGAGGCAAAACTTGGTAACTGATGATATTCCAACGGCCCTGTGTTGGATCGGTTGAAGCCGTGTCAAGTTGCCGAGGCTTACTTATCTTTTTGCTTGATGAATCACAGTCGTGTGATTCCTTGCATGCAGTCGTGCAGGAATTGTAGAGCTCGCTTAGCTTGTACTAAACTGAAGCATGACCGTGTAACATATTTGATGAAGCCGTGTTAGGTGTAAACTTGATTATTTTTGCCCCATTTTCTCTTTATTAGTCCCGATTCTTATCTTATGTTCCTTCAACATCAAAACACATGTAAAATCATGAATATAAGTACAAAATAACTCAAATAAACCAAGTTACGACCTAAATATGATAGAGATTATCATATAAAAATACGTTTATCGAACCTCGCCACACTTAAGCTTTTGCTTGGCCTCAAGCAAATTAGAACTGAGAAATGACACAAAAATGTGATACAACTTCTTTGCAGCTCATCATTTAAGATAGAAAACATGAAATGGAATAATGCAAGAAATACAAAACACTACGCTAATGATTTACTCGTAACACCACGAGTTCCCCTAACAACATTACTCAAGACTCGTACCTCGATGGGATTCACTCAAAACACTCAGTGTATAGGCTAATTGTTGGTGAATTCACTCAATTCATGCAATATCCTAGTCCTTACCAAAAGCTTGCGAGTGGATTGTAAATCTTCTACTCTCGCCTAAGGCGTGAATCAGAAGGACTATTCCGGGTTTTATTTAGGTTCAACTAACACAAGTGAGGAGTAAACTTTTATCGGACAAATTATTGCGGTCGTGTTGGTCTCGTGCCGTTGTACGATAACGTGCTGCATAACATTGTGGTTAGCTATTGCCACCTCGAATTCTTTTATAATAATTTTTCTTTTTCTTTTTCTTTTCTTTCTACTCTTTTCGTATCTAAACTCCTCTTTTCTCGTGCCGCTAAGCTCATCTTCTCTTAGTCCCTTTGCGGGATAGAGATTATCGATGGAGGAGTTTTTAGCGAGAGATGATCCTCAAGGAGGCTCTCTTTTTTCGATGGTTGGGCTACGCTTTTCAAATTGGGCACCGAACTTCCACTTCCACTGTCTCTTAGGTCAATGGTTTATAATTCAGGGTTTTTGCAAATAAAAACCTTAAGCAGTATCAACACAAATTGCACAGGAAAGTTCAAGGTAGAAATAAACTATGCACTACTCGCACAACCAAAGAAGTGAGCAAAAAGCTCATTAGCTTAAAAATCTCACAAAACAGGTCAGTCAAGTCTTTCATAATATCACTAAAGTCATTCGTGTCGAAAGAAATCAAACATTCATGCATGTCCTAATTACACACAAAATTCCTTAACTTGCAATTCATCTATGAGACGAGAAGCTAATAATCATGCCAAGAACTAAAAGAACATGCATTTCTCAACGATCCATGCACACTAAAAAAATTGTTCACGCAAACTTCAAATAAATTCCCCCTCCCCACACTTGAGAAATACGTTGTCCTCGACGTATAAATTAAAAGAACAAATGGAAATATGAATTTATTTAAATGCGTGAACGCCCCTGAATTGGTGTATGCATGACCATGGTGTGTTGTTGGAGTTTGTGTTTGAGTAGCAAGTCCTCCTCCCCACACTTGATGGTTGAGTGAGTTCTTCATTTCACTTCATGTATGTATCGTTTGGACGTTCACTCATGACATTTTCCTGACGGGGAAATTGGAAAGAAATTAAAAGATGTCAAAACAAATATTATCAAAGTGTAATAGTACTAGTAAGTCATAGTAGGCGTCGTGGAGAAATACATCCAAACAATAACAGTTCCCAAAAGAAACAACTTAAAGATAAAATAAAATTAGAGGGTTTCCAGCGAGGACTCATTGGAATCATCGTCGCTTGACGATGATTCATCTCCTTGGTCAACGAGCTAACGAGACTCCGCGAGCAATTTCAAGGTGTCTTGCATTTTCTTCATCGCCTTCTCCTGACAATCCTGCCTCTTTTGGAGCTTTTGCTGCTCCTCCTCATGGCGGCGATGAGCAGTTGCACTCTCTTGCTTGTCCGCATTCCAAGCCTCCTCGTAGTACTGTCAGTTCTGAGCTCGTGCCTCCTCGTGGTACTGTCCATCCTGAGCTCGCTACTGGGCTATATCTTCGACGAAGGCCGTGAAACGTTCGTTGAAGTCTGCAGCTATCATGTAGGGGTCGATGCCTGATGATCCTTCGGGAGCAACTGAAGAAGAGCCGAACGAATGTGAAGGTCCGCCGAATGTGGGATCAATTGGCGTCGGTATCGGACCTTCGATAGCAAAGGGCCGTGGGATGTCAGTGTGGTGGCGATAGTCATCGTCCCATTGATAGTAGTAGTTCTCCTTGACACATCCCGGTGGCTTGGATATCATCATCATCCTACATAACATCGCGGCGTTCAATGACTTCCACCCGCCAACTTTCGTCATTTCCGACGCATTCACCGGCCAATACCCCAAACCTTCCACCACCTTAGTGATGAACAAACATTCGAAAATCTTTCCATTCTCGTGTGCTTCAAACTGCTTCCTAAAGCCGTTGGCCATGGCGATCCCAAGGCGCTTGTGCCCGTTGAAAATTCGAGAAAGGTACAAGAGTTTCCAGAGGGTGACGACGCCGTTGGACTCGCCTCATGAGGTGATAGATGTAGAGAAGAGTCGATGAATGTACAGACCCAGGGCTTGCAATGAGGATGCCTTCGATTGCGTACTCTTATACTCGGACGGAACTTAGTTAGGTCTCCATGGGCATATCATCGCGTGCCAACGCATGCTCCTCTCGTCTTTCTTGTGGAGAACGTGTTTGTAGTGATCTCGGGGATTGGGGTTATTGGCATTCTGTACTCTTGGAACTTCACATCCTAGGGCCTCATAGAGAGAATCGACGTCCATCACCCTCTCCCTATTGAACGCACGAAATTTGATTATGCTTCTTTGGGCGCGTTCGTGAAAGAAGAAGGTGGTAAGGAACTCGAGAGTGAGTTCCTCGTAAGCCTCTTCGTCAATGCTGAAGAGAGCATTCCAACTACTATTCGAGAGGTAGTTATAGACTTGTTGTACGATATGGAGGTGCTCGAGCGTCTCTCGGTGAAGTTGATCGGTGCGCATAAATGTAATGCCCTTCAGCTTCTCGTAACGTTGTTCTTCGGGATCACCGACGAAGTTGGTCATTGCCGCAAGCAAATCTTCGGCCATTTCGATATCCGTTCGTCGCCGATTTCGTGGCGGTGGACTAGCATGCGGGTTACGAGATGCGCTAACACGAGAGGAGTTTCTACGAGACATTGTACCTGCAAAATGCAAAATGAGTCTAGAGAAATAAAAAGACGAACCAGCTCGACTCGACCAAACTTTCGTAAACATTGAACGAGAACGTCCAATTCCCAATGAATATATAAAATCAAAATCATACGAGCATATCAAGCGTTCGTGTGGAATTAGGCAAGTCTAAGTCAAAAATAAGCACCTCTCATGAAATAAAAAATTCTTGAATTAAGCATCAACGTTAAATTTTGGGTAAGACATTTCATCTTACACTTTCAATGCGTATGAGAAGAGACAAAATAAAACCAACACAATCGATGAAATTCGTTAGGCCAAGGTGTTCATGTTCACAACGTAGCTGTTAGGAAAATTTTATAGTGTCCATATTATTTATAAGTCTTGTGTCTATTTTTTAATTAATTAGATTGTAGTTGGTTTTGGACCGCTACGTAATATAATATAATTTAGGTCATACGCCTTAATTTACAAACTCATGTGGTATATAAGGCCCCCTTTACTCTTTTAGAGTTTTTATCAAAAAAAAATCAAAACCAAGCCACCTTGTACCTTCAAAAATAGGAAACACGCATAAACACATACTACAAGGAATTCATCGATCTCTAAACATAAAAGCAATCTTTTGATCCTTGTTTGGTATAAAAACGGACAACAAGTGGTATCAGAGCCTAGCGTGATCGATCAGAACGATTTGAATCTTGTTTCGTTCGATTTCAATATGATTTAAAAGAGTTTTTTGATAAACATCATTTTCAATTTTTTCATGTTCATTTGGGTGTTTTGGAACCGTTTTTGTTGTTTTTATCCCCTTAAGAGCCTGACCGTTTATGAGTGATTTTTTTACTCTTTGCATCGATTTTAGTCAAGTTTGAGTAAGATTTGAGCCAAAATCGAGTATGAAACTCGTCGTTTCTGCCACAGTTTTGATTTTCGGGCAGATGCATGTAACAGTGCCCAGAACTTCAGCTCATCTACCCGAAAATTATTCAACACGTCGAAAATCAGTCTAAGTTAGTTAATTTTCGGGCAACTAAGACCTGATATTCGCCTGATTTTCAAAACACTCGGCGAAATTCAGAATTTGGCTAGGATTACATGAATTTTAAAATTCGACTAGGATTACCCGATTTTTTAAATTTGACTAAGATTACCTGATTTAAAAAATTTCGGCCAGAAATAAGTGATTTTCAAATTTCGGCCAGGAAAACCTGTTTTTCAAAAATTGGACAACCTTACCCGATATTTAAAATTCGCCTAATTTACCCGAATATTTCCGTACCTGAAAATCATTCGAAAATTATAAATTCTCGGACTGATTTGCAAGACAGTGCACGTATTACCCGAATTTCATACTCACCCGATTTTCAACGTGTGTTCAACGAATTTGGACTCAAGTGTTGACCGAAAGTCAACACACGAAATTCACATTCTCGCCGATTAACCAATTTTAATTACTCGTTGCCCAAGAATTATTCAACAATCTTTCAAGAAGACTTAGAAGACTCTTATCTATTTTGGCCAAAGTATCCTACTCAGACTTTTCGATAGTTATAATATAATTGTTCGAAACTAACCTTTCATTTCACAAATCTCTTTCACGTTACGATCATTACCAAACAACATGGACGCATTTGCAATTGGATCTGACACTCGTCCGCCAATGCTAAGATGGGGCGAGTATGACATTTGGAAGAATCGCTTCATCAACTTCATAGAAATCAAGGATGGTGACCTTGCCGATGACATGCTCCCGTCTATCTTCGAAGGGCTCCCTCAATTTGGACTGTCGTTGAAGCTCAGCCTAACGCAGTCCCTCCTATCTTAAAAAGAAGAACGCTCAAGCATCCAAGCCGTTACTCAGATACAGACAAGGCACGAGCTATAGTGGACAAGCTTGCCAGAAATTACGTCCTCCAGTCCCTTCCCAACAACGTATGCATTCAAGTGGACATCATGTCCACTACAAAGAAATTTGGGACGAAGTCTCGAAGATGATGGTTGGGACAGACTTAAGCACCTTGTCCAAGAAATCGAGCACCTTGACTGCCTACGATTCCTTCAGAGCCAAGAAAGGGGAAGATCTTCGAGACACATACCTTCGATTTCTGACAATCGTCAATGAGATGAGAAAGATCAACATCTAACTGTCAAACTTCGAGCACAACATCAAATTTCTCTCCACTCTCCAACCCGAGTGGGGCAGGATTTCTGTTCTGATCAAGCAACAAAACAAAGACTTGGATGCCATGGATATTCATGCCTTGAATGATAACCTTTATCAATACATCGATTACGCCAAAGAAACCAGGAACGAAGGAAAGACCAATGCTTATGGGGAACCCGTTGCTCTTGTGACCAAGAAACCTGCCAGTAAAAGCTCAGAGGCTTCAAAGAAGCAAGTCATCCTATCCGACTCTTCAGACAATGTTAACTCGGATTCTGAATCTGACGAAGAACTCAACAACCTCAAGAAGCAAGTGGCCATGCTCTCTAAGATGATGAATAAGAAATTCTCCAAGAAATCATCTTTCTACAATAGGCAGCGAACCTCAAGCGGTAAGCAAAAAGCCATCGCTCCCGAGGAAACCAAGAACAAGGACTGAAGCTACAAGGAAATGCTTCAACTGTGAAAAACCGGGTCACTTTCCAAGGACTGCTACAGACCTCAGACAAAGGACACCGAGTACTACAAGAAGAAGCTTCAGTTTTTCCAGCACAAAGATGCGGGAATGTTCTAGTAGCTGAAGAAGAGGAGTGGCTTGAGGACACGTCGGAGGAGAGGCAGGAAAAATCTTTTATGGTCAAGAGCAAGGAATATGACTCGGATGAAGAAGAGTTGGGCTCCGGCTCCGACAGAACTAATCGTTCCACATTCGACGTTGAGGTATGCACTCCATCACCTAAGGATTTCATTGAGCTAACAAAAAATAAAAAAGTTGTCCATGCGACGTAGGGATTACACAGAAATTAAAAGAAAATTTGAAATAAATACGCCTTATTAACAAAAAGCAGGAATCTATAAGAAATAATGATTCCTTAAGAAATAATTACGCCTGCTTTTTGTTAGTAAGGCGTAATTATTGTCAAATTTTCTTTTAATTTCTTTTAAATTATTCAAAACTTTCATGATGTATACAAACATTCATCCTCTTATTCTGTTTCTGAAACACTTACTTGTAAATGCAAGAAAACACATAAGAAAACCGTTTCTTTTCGTACTAACTCTGTATTACATATGCCTACAGATCAAAGACTGAGTTCTAAAGAGACGAAGAGAGTTAGGTCGGGTCGAGTGAAGGAAGAACTCTCTTGATAAAAAGAAGAAGCTACCTTCAACTCTTATTACTCCTATTTTTGACCGCTTTACCTTTTCAAAAAATTCGTCTTGTAATATCCAGACCGTGTTTAATTATTTTCTATTAAAGTATCTAAATCTTGTTATGACAACTATGATGTACTTCCACGTTCTCATAACAATCGTTTCCGAAAATTGCTTCCACTTTACAAAGAAGAAAACATTTCTCTTCCCGTATTCCTGATGGTGTATGCAATACAAGCAATTTCAGAAAAAAAGAGAAAGAGATACACCTCACCCGAAAATCAGGACAAAGACAAGCGTAATAAATTGTTAAAACACAGACAAATGTGGGTTTCAAATCCCTACTCCACCTGATAGGCTATAATCGAGTCTGGGCTCCTAAGTCAGCCATTCAACAAGCTGGCTTAGAACTCAATATATCAACAACAAGGGTTAACCACAAACCTACAATTAAAGAAGGACGCGTCCTCATACGAGTACCTAATCTTGCTTAACTTGTTTTGCAGGTTCGTCATGTGTGGTACTTAGACTCAGATTGCTCCACACACATGACGGGAAATAAAGAGTTGTTGAGCAACTTTTCTGAAGGCTATATCGGAAAGGTCTACTTCTAGAACGGTGACTCTGCTCATATGCTACGAACATGCGACCTTAATCATGACAGACTCACCATCAAAAGAATTTCATACGTCGAAGGCCTAAGCTACAACCTATTCAGCATCGGGCTCTTTTGTCACAAGGGCATTAAGGTTCTCTTCGAATCCAACAATTATAGCTTCATCAATGATAAAGGAACGGAGTTGCTCACTGGCCACAGAAACACGAATCTTTACTCCATTGATCTGAAGACTACTCGACCAACATGCCTCATCTCTCGAGCCTCTCTATATCACAACGACCTTCGGCACCAACGCCTCTCACATCTCAGTTTCAAGGATCTAAACAAGCTCCTAACGGCCTCAACCTCCAAAGGGATTCGCTCGTTTAGGTACCACAAAGAGCATCTTTGTTCGGCATGTGAAATGGAGAAGATGAGGAAAGCGTCCCACAACACCAAACACACGGCCTCAACCTCCAAACCTCTTGAGCTTATTCACATGGATCTGTGTGGACCTATGTGCACTCAGACCATCAATGGGCGAAGATACATGTCAGTAATTGTGGACGATTTCTCGCGCTTCACATGGACCAAGTTTCTCCGAACCAAAGACAAAACACCGGATCTCATCATCGAATTCGTCAAGACAACACATAATCTTTACTAGCTGAGCATCCAAATAATCAGAACTGATAATGTGACGGACTTCAAGAACATAAAGCTCAGTGACTTCTATGGATCATTTGGCATTACCCAATAGTTCTCTGCTGCAAAGACACCCCAACAGAATGAAGTTGTCGAACGCCAGAACAAGGCCCTCGTTGAAGCAACCAGGACTCTCCTGATTCATTCTGGACTGCCACACTTCTTATGGGCTGAAACACTAAATACAACATGCTTCACTCAAAATCGTGTCTCTCTTCACATAAAATTTATGAGAACTCCGTACGAGATGATCAACCGAAGAGTGCTATGTGTCTCCTTTCTCAGGGTCTTCGAATGCAAGTGCTATATTTCCAAAGACTGCGAAGATCAGGGCAAACTTGATCCAAAGGCTTTCGAAGGCGTACTTGTAGGATACTCGACAAACACCAAAGCCTATCGAGTATACCTAAAAGATGATTTGTCATGGAAAGCATCAATGTTACATCCGACGAATTAGACCAAGTGGCTTCTGCACAAATCAGTCCAGACCCCGGACTTTTACGAGATTTGACGAAAGATCAACCAAGTACCTCCACAATGGGCACACCTTCAAATATTTCTACTCCAGGCGATGTGGATCTTTATCTACTATCCGAGCAACTCTATCCAAGACCACTGCCGCCCACCGTTTCTACCTCTTTTGCAGACCCAAGCAATGACTTTTCGCCTCCTACGATGGAAAATCTCCACATCGGCGAAGATAACTTACCTCCAACCGACTCTGATGTACCTACAACCGAATCAGATGTCTTTGTAATCTCTGAAGATGACACCACTGACTCTACGTCATAAACATCTTCAACAGAGTCAGAACCCCAACTGGATGAGCGTACGGAATCACATTTCATCCCAAATCAGGAAATTTACGTGGAAATCGATGCCACTAAACCGTCCCACACACATGAAAGAAAGTGGACCCGCGCTCATCCAAACTCACAAATAGTTAGGGATCCCTCCAGTGGTGTTACCGCTCGCGCTTGAGCGATCAATGAAAGTCTTTAATCATGTTTCCTTAGTCGAAAAAAACCGACCAAAGTAGCTGACGCTCTTTCCGATCCAGATTGGATTATTGCCATGAAGGAATAAATTAGCCAATTTGAGAAACTGAACGTCTGAAAACTTGTACCTAGACCAAAAAGGAAAACCATAATTGGCCCTAATTGGATCTTCAAAAACAAGAAGGGCAAACAAGGGGTCGTGATTAGGAATAAAGCTAGACTAGTGGCAAAATGACACAATCAGCAGGAAGGAATCAACTACGACGAGACTTATGCACCTGTTGCCAGAATTGAAGCCATTAGGATCTTCCTAGCTTTTGTTGCCTACAGAAACATCACGGTGTACCAGATGGACGTTAAGACGGCCTTCCTCTACGGAGTATTAAAGGAAGAAGTCTTCGTCTCTCAGATTTTCTCATCTCATCCGATTACACGAAAGGGAAGATTGGCACGATTCTCTTCACCAAAAGAAACGGATCAAATATAATGCTCGTACAAATATATGTCGATGACATCATCTTTGGCTCGACAGACGCAAGACTCTACATGAATTTTGGAGAAACGATGAAGCGGAAATTTGAAATCACTATGATGGGAGAGCTAAGCTTCTTCTTAGGTCTTCAAGTCAAGCAGCCTCATGACGGAATCTTCATGCAAGCTAGATGTGGATCTCAGGAAAATCCGTCCACCAAACCACTTATCGAGGCATGATATGATCATTACTCTAACTCACGTCCAGTCGACCAGACATCATGTTCGCGCCGTGTCTTTGTGCTCACTTTCAAGCCGATCCAAAGGAATTCCATATGCTAGGTATAAAGAGGATTTTCAAGTACCTCAAGGGAACCCCAAACCTCGGTCTATGGTATCCTATGGATTTAGACTTCAGACTCGTTGGATACACGAATGTTGAGTACGCGGGATGTAAGCTAGACATGAAAAGCACATCCGGAGCCGCTCAATTTCTAGGGGATAAACTCTTGAACTAGTCTTCTCGGAAACAAAACTGCGTCTCAACCTCGACAGCGGAGGCAGAATATGTCACCGTTTTGTTGTTAACAGATTTTGTAGATAAGAACCAGCTACGAGATTTTGATTTTTTACTGAGCAATATTCCAACATTGAGCGACTATAGGAGTGCCATAGCGATAACTTGTAATCCCGTGCATCTTTCATGCACAAAACACATAGACATTAGGTATCATTTTATTAAGGAACATGTGGAACAAGGCACCATCAAAATGCATTTCGTTAACTCCGAGCTTCAACTTACCGACCTATTCACTAAGGCATTAGATGAAAAATGATTTCAATTCCTCGTGTCTAAGTTAGGCATGTTGAACCTCAAGACATGATCAAGGGTGTCTCCATCAACCTTATGTCTTACATATTTTTTTCTTTATTCTCTATGTCTTTTTGTGTGCACAAAACGAGGGGGGTTTTACTCTTCTGTATAGGAGGGGTTTTTGAAAGACATGCATAAATTGAGGGGGAGTTCAAAATACTTTACAATTTTACTAGCAAAAGTTTATCAATTCTATACCTTTGAAAATTGTTGAAATTATGATTTTCGGTAAAAATATCTAAATTTCAAAAATTCGGGTACGTGTCAATTTTCGGCTTTTTTTCATCATTATTTTATATTAAAAAATTAAACTCTCGCCGAGATTTGACTTCCCCAAAATCCAATTCACCGAATATCAACATGAACCTCTATATTTACTGCCTTACCCGAATTTCTCAATTCACTTTTTACTATTCAACACTAACCCGAAAATTAAAAAACCTCTTGACTTTCTAGAAAAAAATTTCACTATTTCCTTTTCAAATCAAAACACTTCTTCCATTTCGGCACTTACCATAATCGGTAAGGACGACTTCAAATTTGCCAGTTTTAACTTGTTTTCCGCTGATTTTTCCTGATTTACGCAAATTAGGGTTTAACCATTCGGGCGAATTTCGGATGAAATTTGAATTTCTCCCCGAAAATACATTGTTCACACACTCTGTGTCCACTCGAATTTTGTCCACCCGAAATTAGTCTACCTGAATTCTTCCAAGTCGGCGAATTTTGACTATAACAAACTTTAGTTATTTTACCCGAAAAATCCACCCGACTTTCACCACCCGAATTTTAATCGATGACGACTTTTAATACATGTTGACTCGTTGACCGAAAATTAAACTTCACCCGAATTTTCTTTTTAAAATCGGCGACGACTTTTAATACATGTTAAGTGTTGACCGAACATTACAATTTACCCAATTTTCACTACATGATTGACCGAAATTCGGCCTTTGTATTACCCGAAAAATCAACATCCGAATTTCGTATTACATTACCCGAAATTTTAATAATCGCCCCAAAAGTTTGGACTTATAGTTAACTTGGAAATTTTCTAAGTCCAAAATCTTCGTAGCATAAAATGTAACTAAGGGTTCAAAATTTTCTAAGTCCCGATATCATTCTTTCACTCCAATCACCTTCGCTTAGAAATTATATCGGGACGACTTTATACAACTATATGTTCTATGCATTAACTATGTATTAATATATTTACAGAACCAGCATGGTCGTACTATCGAAGAAAAATTTCCCCGAACAAACTGGGCACAGAGAACACCAAATAATCTCGAACTATACTTCAAGAAAGTCGTATGCCCAGACCCCATAATTCTCCAAATTATACGCAACCACCCACTACACACAACTCGACAAAACCCAAACACCTTAATCGCACAAATCGACCAAACAAGTGTCTTCCTAAACCATTCCATACTACGCTCACTTTTCAACCTACTATCATCCCTAAACTACGATACACATCCCACTAAAGTGGAACTTCAACATGACTTCCTCTTCATGAGCTACAAACCCGATGCCCACAAAACCATACACCTTCCTAACTTCACCGCCAAGGATACTCCTCAACCTTGGCAGAACCTCATGCATATCCCCAAAACATAGCGGGCCCGACAAATGTAACCGCAATAAAATGCTCATCTTCCACGGCATCATCTTTAACAAATAGTACGATGTCATTTAACTCATCTGGTTAGACCTGCTCGATCAATTACGAAGACGAGACCTCCTTTAAACTACGAAGAAAGTCTTATCGTACCTGAGGTGGCTATCATTCCTCGTCAAACACTTCATGGACACCATCCCGGAGATCGAGAGCCGAGATCCATTCGAAGGATATCAACAACCGAAACTCAGCTCTCTCCATTCATCAAAGACCAAATTCGACCGGGAGGCGATGTCAATTCCTGAAGAACTACTAAGACTCGTCGACCCAACCAACCCGGTCGTTCGAGCGTATCTCCGGGAAAACGAGCTCATGGAGGTTCCTATGGTCCAACATATCCTAGTTGGACCTACCTCGGGAACAAACCTACCCACCAACCCAAGTATAGGTCTAGGACGCGCAGAATCTCCCGCTCGCAAACAAAAGAATGAATCAAAAGAGGATGCCGTAAGATGCAAAAAAGAACGGCGCACAATACAACGAAGCGTCCGGAATTCTCCGCCTCTAAGCCCACAAATAGCCCGGACTAAGCCCATAGGTGCAGGAGACGACATTGTCGTTTCCCGAGTAGAAGTCGACATCTGGTCCAACCACACAATTAACCTTACCTAGCCACTCAACCACACATACTGGTTTTTTTGCACCTCTAGATCTTAGTGATTTGGACAAAACACTCTTCAGTGTCTCATGGCTGGAAACTAGCCAGGGACCGAGCGGAAGTTCCACGACAACCAACATCCCTGCAGATGTTGCATTGGGTCATCGAACTGAGTCTGTCTCAGTTTCGATGCCAACAGTGCGCCTAAGTGGCCCCGGTTTCTCATGTCCTGTGCAAACAGGCAGCATGTCAGTTCCTCCTCTAACATCGTGACGACGAAACGCCTTAGTGGCTCCGTTCCGTTATTTTCCCCATTTATGAGAGAGGCCCAACTCGCGAACTTCGCCAAAAAGGTCGAGGACTCCATCATGACGAAGGTCTACACAGCCCTCGAAACATCAACCCGAGACAAAGGCAAGGCCCCTGCCACGGAAACCGCACCTGCTGTGTCTCCTCCATCTGCTCCGCCAACACACACCTCCGAACCAGGACCGTGGGAAGTACCCATTGAAGAACTCCACTATATTCTCATCGTACGAGTACAGTCCACCCTCTCTCTGAATGAGAGGAAGCAAGATGATGAGGGCCATCCCGAGGGGGAGAAGAGATACAGAACAACCTCGGAACCCCAGACGCAGCAGATCTCTCCATCCACCACCACCCAAACTACCCAAAACTACCACCACCAAAACCACTCAACCAGAGGCTTCTTCATCTAAAAAAGAAGTTGCCTCCGTAACCCATACTACCACCCCCTCACCATTTCCGTCACCTCAACCCGTCATCCAAAATCCCTCTGATACCTTCTAAAACCTCTACTTCACAAGTTCCCCCTCTAGCTATCGACGAGCCGCTTGTGACCGTCAAAGAGCTCTTCAACCCACATGATAAGGTGGAGAGCTACATACTCAACGAAGATTGGAAAATGCCCACGTGACTCAACTGGTGATGGAAAATGCCCACATGACTCAACCGGTGACTGCCGAACTAACCAAGGGGTTGATGAAAAGAGTCATATTCTTCCTAAAGAAGGCAGCCATCGACCTGATCCGGATCGTAGAGGAGGAACTCGATGAAGGAAAATATTACGAAGCCGACATCCCAGAACTTCCAGAGTTCCTCCAACACAGAGTCATGGACGAGGACGACCCTCCGTTGAAGTCCACCATAAGAGATGAACTGAAGCTGCCTTGGAAAAAGGCCAAGATCTTGGCGCCATACCAAAAAGAGATTCGAAAGAGAATCTGGAGAAAAGAGGACCACCTCAAGAAGCTCAACGAGTAGGAGCTGCGAGGCATGACTCATCTCTCGGCGCATAGAGCCAACCTCTACCGCTCAGCCTTCGTCGAAAACTTATGTTCGACGGATAAGGAAGAAACGCAAAGGCTCTCTGAAGAGACGAGAAGAAGAGGCCAAGGATCTCAGCGGTAATGGGAGTGCGGACGTCCCACTTCTGCTCAATCTTCTTCCCAATCTACCGAGTTCGAAGAGAGGACGGAACTACCAAACATCTGAGGGAAGCGGATCACTCCTACATCAGAGCAGAAGACATCTATCAAATGGTCGGGAGCGACAGAATGCTTGGCACTCTCAAAATCCTAAGTCAAGTTGGGCTACCAGACCTTAAAGAGGTTCATACTGCACAAAATCAAGTACAACATATCTCACGACCTTTAGATGATGCTGGAGAGCACTTTGAAGATGGTAAACCTCACAAAGCCTACTTTCGATCACCCCAAAGCTGAAGGCTACGGTGAAGGCCACATATTCGATGGAGAAGATCCCTTCATGGTCTACATCAACTACAAGGGCGAGAAAAGGCTTATGAAGACATCGGAGATCTCCAAGTTCTGCGATGGAACCCTCATGATCATACGAGATAAGCTGAGAAACATTCTAGAGGAACTGAGGTTCGAGGAGCACGAGGTCCAAGACAAGTTTCAGAAGATGATCGATATCATCTCTGAATGGCTTTCTTATCTTAGATGGATAAGATCTTATGAGCATAAACTTGGACTCAGAAGATCCGTCTACGAGCTGGTGAGACCTAAGAAAAAGAAGACGCCACATCGAAAATGACACTAAGGGGGAGATTGGTAGGTATATTTCGTAGTGTCCTTAACTCTTATATGTCTTGGGTGTATTTCGTAATTAATTAGATTGTAGTTGGTTTTGGGCCGCTACGTAAATATAATATAATTTAGGTCATATGCCTTAATATACCAACTCATGTGGTATATAAGGCCCTCTTTATCCTTTTAGGGTTTTTATCAAAAGAAATCAAAAGCAAGCCACCTTGTACCTTCCGAAATAGGAAATACGCACAAACACATAGTATAAGATGTTCTTCGATCCCTAAGCATAAAAGCAATCTTTTCATACTTGTTTGGTAGAAAAAGGGACCAACAATAGCATTAACCCAACAATCATTTATCAAGACACAACTTGGGCGAATTTCACGAAATCAGAAATTTAAGGTTCATTAGCGAATCATACCTTTTCCGCTTAGATTTAGGTTGCTCACGAAGTTAGAAGGTGCGTGTACGTTCTTGGTGGTGTCACCGGAGCTAATACACTTGGAATTGGTGATTTTTGTGTGTGTTGTGTGTTGTGTGCGGTTCTGTGTGTCAAATGTGCTCGATCGAGCCAAATTTTTTTTTTATGTTGAATTCGCGTCCCGCACTGTCGTGTAACATACTACAAATGACGTGCTAAAAATGCGCGGCGGTTAAATTTTTTTTTTATATTTTATAAATGTATTTTTATTTTATTATTATTTTTGTAAGATAACACGGTCGTGCTGGCACCTATAGAGGCTGTGTTTATTTTCCGAACGTTGATAACGCCTAAACATGGTCGTGGAAGACGCTGTGTAAAACCGTTGAGGCTTCGATGTACATAACCGACCGACACCCAGGCATGTTTCAACCCTAACGTGGCCGTGTATAATTGTCGAAGCTTGGATGCTCCATTGGGATTTGTTACACGACCGTGCTTGAGTGGGGCTGAGCCGTATGGAAATGGACCCACGGCCGTGTTGTGGTCCGCCGAGACCGTGTAGCTTTGCCGAGGCTAGCATACATCACTGTTAGAAGCACGGCCTTGTAATGGTTTAACTAAGTAGTGTACAATTGTCTTCGCTTGTGACAAGGCCGTGGTATACAAGATAGAGGCCATGTTGTGTGAGATGCTCTAGATTTTAACCGAAAGGTTGTGCCCGAGTTTAATCGTACCGTGCTATATCGATGTTATAATGTTAAGCCAAATTTGACCTAGGTCGAAAGTCGGGCACGTAAATATGATATCAATATAAACGTGAGTGCAACTATTGTTCATAAGGTGTGACATAACGCGGGGGACATCAAAATCTTTCATAGGGATTATGGAATATGACTTCGTAACGAAGACGCCCAATCCGATATTGTTCATAATGGCGACGTATTCTACAAATCAAAAGACGACGTTTTGAAGAAAAAATGGGTTAATGATGTCTTATTGTTTCATTGCACTCATGCCTGTAAATAGGCGGTGCTCGATGCAGGCTTTATTGCACCACAATATAAATCTTCTCCGACTATATCATTTAACTTTCGCAATGTATAATTTTAGAGAAGATGCGGAACGTGAAAACATCCCCCCAGAAACCTTCAGGATGGAAAGTCTAGAAAGGCTCAAGCTTGAGTTGTTCATCCTTTTAGGTTTGTTTGGAGTTGCAATCGCCGTTTTTATGGCTTGGATCCTTACGCATTGTTGTTGCATATAATCACTATGTAATTTTGCCCACTAAAGAAAGAATGTTTATCTTCCAAGCTTTTATGTATCGGGTTGTAACACGATGTCCATCGATGTAATCGTTATGTAACCACGCTCATTTTTCGCATCTCTATCATTCAACTCCCCTTTTATTATTATTATTATTATTATTATTATTATTATTATTATTATTATTATTATTATTATTATTATTATTATTATTATTATTATTATTTTATTATTATTATTATTGTTATTATTGTTATTATTATTATTATTATTATTATATATATATACATATTTTCTTATATTAGCGATAAATAAACGTGAAATGGAACTAATCCTAAGTTATAAATTAAAGTAAACGTCAATGCAAATACCTGGGTTGCATCCCAAGAAGCGCTTCTTTATCGTCGTAAGCCGGACATACCTTTTCACGCTTTACGATAGGTTGAAGTCAAGGTACATGACTTCGTTATCATTTGGTGCCTTCTTGCCTCCCAAATAGTGCTTCAAACGTTGGCCATTAACCTTGAAAGTTCCATGTTCATCATTATAAATCTCGACGGTACCGTAAGGAAAAACACGAGTAATAATTAATGGTTCAGACCAACGCAATCTTAGCTTTCCGGAAAGAGCCTAAGTCGAGAATTAAAGAGGAGGACTTGATCCCCGTCTTGAAATTCTCTCCGTTGCTTAATTTTTCTATCATGATAAGCCTTTGAACGCTTTTTATACATTCTCGCGTTATTGTATGCCGACAAACGCCGCTCATCAAGCTCATTGACATGAAACTTACGTTTTTCACCGGTTCGCAAATCATGATTTACCGACTTAAATTCCCAATAGGCTTTATGTTCTAATTGCACGGGAAGGTGACACGCCTTTATGTAAACTATTCTATACGGTGTAATACATATGGGTGTCTTATACGCCGTTCTATAAGCCCAAAGTGCATGTCAAATTAGTCGCTCATTTTCGTCGGTTCCCATCTATGGTTTTCTCTAGAATGCGTTTCAGTTCACGATTTACAACCTCTACATGGCCACTAACTTTAGGATGATAAGGAGTAGAAAACTATGCTTAACACCATATTTTTCTAAGGTTCGGTCAAATTGGTTCATACAAAAATGAGTACCCCTATCACTAATAATGCATTTAGGTGCCCCTAACCGCGAGAATAATGCTCGTAAAAATCTATTAACGACTCTCGCATCGTTAGTGGGTAAGGTTTGGACCTCGGCCCACTTAGACACGTAATCAACCACAACAATAATGTACCTATTGTGTACGAGCTAGGAAAAGGGCCCAAAAAGTCTATGACCCAAACATCAAATACTTCGCATACTAAAATAAAGTTATGGGGCATTTCGTCGCGTTTTGAAATATTACCTGCTCGTTGACATTGATCACACGTGTCAACGTAACTATGAGCATCCTTAAAGATCGTCGGCCAGTAGAATCCACATTCTAACACCTTCTGAGCAATGTGGTTGGTTGCATAGTGTCCTCCGGCAGGTCCGTTGTGTCAATGCTCAATAATCTTCATTGTTTCAGGGAAAGAAACAAAACGCCGGATCACTTGGTCTACACATCTCCTTAAAAGAAAAGGGTCTTCCCAATGTAGTATTTCAAGTCGGAAAAGAATTTCTTCTTTTTGTTGACTTGTGTACTCTTTTGGTAGGATCCTGGCAACAAGACAGTTAACAAAATTTGCAAACCACGGAATTTCTTCATTTACCACTTTTTTGGTGTATAGATGTTCATCCGGGAACGTGTCGTAGATCATTTTGTTGTCTAGGTTCAGTATTTTGAATTCCTCTAGTCGAGAGTGGTAACCCGCTACCACGTTCTCGACACCCTTTTTGTTGCGGATCTCAATATCAAATTCTTGAAGGAGAAGGATATATCAAAAAGTCGTGGCTTGGTAGCCGACTTCGCTAGCAAGTACTTCAATGCAGAGTGGTCAGTATAAACAATACCTTTAGTCAAAATAAGATATGACTTGAATTTTTCGAAGGCGAATACGACAACGAGAAGCTCCTTTTCGGCGGTGGTGTAGTTGGATTGAGTTGAGTCTATCGTCTTACTCGCATATTAGATTAGTTGAAAATGTTTATCCTTCCGATGTCCCAGTACAACTCTAAATGCGTAGTCACTAGCATCACACATAAGTTCAAAGGGCAACCCCTAACCGGGAGCAACCATAACAGGTGCAGAGATTAGCTTTTGCTTAAGCAAAAATGAAAGCATTAACGCATTCATCGTTAAAGTCAAATGGAGCATCTTTTCCTATCAGCTTAGACATAGGTCGTGCAATTTTTGAAAAGTCTTTAATGAATCTTCGATATAATCATGCATGACCTATAAAACTCCTAACATATTTCATGTTCGAGGGAACAAGTAGCTTTTTATCGTTTCTACCTTAGTCTGATCCACTTCGATTCCTTTAGAAGAAATCTTGTGTCCCAAGACTATACCCTCTCGAACCATGAAATGACATTTTTCTCGATTCAGCGCTAGGTTAGTTTCTTCATAGCGTGCTAACACACATTTAGGCCTTGTTTGATTCATGGGTTTAGACCTTTTAAAAGTTAGTTTAGATCATATTGAAGTGTTTGGTTCATAGGTTTATATAAAGTATGAGTTTACGTATACCAACTTTAAACCCTTGTACAAGGGTTTAAATAAACACATCTCTCATGTGTGTTTATTTAATCCATTAATCAAACACACATTTTATTTTATACCCACTAATTAGTTAAATATCAACTTTACTAATTTAAACCCTCCTAAATATAAACCGACCAACCAAACAAGGCTTTAAGATTAATCAAACAAGCATCGAAAGAAGTACCAAAAAGTAAGAAATTGTCCTTGAACACCTCCATGATTTCGCCACCAATTCGTCGAAGATCGCCATCATGCATTGTTGAAACGTGGTTGGGGCGTTGCAAAGGCCAAATGGCATCCCTCGATAAGCAAACTTACCAAATGGACAGGTGAATGTCGTCTTCTCTTGGTCCTCTGAGCTATTGGAATCTGCAAGTAATCTGACAAGCCATTAAGAAAACTATAAAATTCATGTCCTGATAACTTTTCAAGCATTTGATCAATAAAGGGTAGAGGAAAATGATCCTTTCTCGTGGCATCGTTCAATTTTCTATAGTCGATGAACACACGCCATCCAGTTACGGTCCTCGTCGGAATCAACTCGTGCTTTTCGTTCGAAACGACTGTCATGCCTCCCTTCATTGGAACCGCTTGAACGGGACTCACCATGCACTATCTGAGATCCGATAGATCACTCCGGCATCTAGTAACTTAATGGCCTCCTTCTTCACGACATCATTCGTGTTCGGTTTAGCCTCCTTTTTCATTTGGCGACAGGTTTGAAGTCATCCTTCATGAGAATTTTATGTGTGCAAAAGCTTGGGATAATTCCCCGAATGTCGGATATCTTCAACGCCAAGGCCTTCTTGTACTCTCGCAACACTTCAATAGCTGATCTTTTTTCCCACTGTCGAGGATTGAGGATATAACCACCGGTATCTTTGATTCGCCTTCAAGGAATGTATATTCGAGATGTTCAGATTGATTCAACTCTTTGATCGAGCTCTTTTCTTTGTCCTCCTCTTTACTTTCGTAGATTGTTGTCACAGGCTCGGCATCATCTTCTTCGCACTCGTCGGTGGCCACCATCATGGATGATTGTGTATCGTCTCCGGCAAAAACCTGCGATAGACCTTGCACCGAAAATATAAAATCATGCTAAAAACATCCAAGTTATAACACTTATCGTCTAGTGAGCTCAGACTTTTCATAGAATCTGCCATGTTGAAAGTCACTTTCTCGCCATCAACAGCTAAGGTCAAGGTACCATTTCTAACATCTATCATGGTTTCACCAGTGACTAAGAATGGTCGACCTAAGGTAAGAGGAATATTTTCATCTTCCTCCATATCAAAAATGATGAAATCTGCGGGAGTTATGAACTTGTCTACTTTCACTAGGACATCCTCGATAACACCGCGAGGGTATTTTAAGGATCTATTAGACAATTGGAGACTCATCTTAATGGGTATTGGCTAGCCTAAACCTAGTCTCTTAAACATAGAATATGGCATCAGATTGATACTAGCTCCTAAGTCGGCTAATGCACGTTCAACATTAACACTCCTATAACACAAAGAATAGTAAAACTCCCTGGATCCTTAAGCTTCTTCTGCATCTTGCTTTGTAAAATGGCCGAACACTCTCCTCGTAAGCACACCGTAGAAACGTCTTTGAGCTTCATTCGGTTGGTGAACAAGTTCTTGAGGAACTTCGTGAAACGAGGCATCTGCATAATAGCTTCAACAAGTGGTAAGTTGATATGCATTTGTTTACACATACCCATAAATTTACCAAATTGCTCCTCGTCTCAATCCTTCTTCAACCTAGCCGGATATGGAATCTTCGGTTGATACGACTTCTGTTAGGATTATTTTATTGTGTTTAAATTGATTATGTTATCTTCGTCTTGTAACTTAAATTAAGTTAACTAGAATATGAGATGTGAGCTCTAGTGAGTAATCAGTGGTTGTAATTGGCCAAGTAGGGGCCCAAGGGTTTATACATATTAAAAGGTATAAATAGCTAAACCCTACACTTTAATTAGTGTGAATCAAAAATAGAATTTACCTTGGTATTTGCGTCGTATCCTCTCTCAACCTAGAACCACACTTAACACGCATTCAAGGTAAAACTCACGAATAGCTTTATTTGATTCCCACATTGTTGATCGTTAAGGCTTATGGTAACCTACAAGTGGTATCACAGCCGAGACATGATCGATTGGATTTAAGATTTTGGATTTTCAAGGCTGCTTTTCATTTTCGCAAGTTTTCGTTGTGGTATGCGATACAATATTGTTCTTCAACATTTTGGAGTGAAATCGTGCTTATTTTGCTTAGTTTGAAACTCGTCTAGTGTTATAGGACATTTTCAAGAGTTTCTGTTAAAGAACCCAAAATTTTTCATCAACTTTTGAGTGGTTTTCTAGCAAAATCTGGGTTTCTAAGTTTTCGAAACTCATTTTAGAACTCTCGAAAATTGGTTTCGAAAAACAGTTCGAAAATCGCCTTCGCAAATCTCATTCGAAAATTATTTTTGAAACTATACCTCATTGGAAAATTTTATATTTCGAAAATTATTTTCGCATCCACTAGACGTTCGAAAATTACTTTCGAAACTCCTTAACCTATGAAAATAATTCTCGCAACGAACATTGTCAAAACCATATCGAAAAACACTTCGAAAATTACTTCGAAAAATTTTTCAAACTCACTTCGAAACTCTTGATTTTCGAAACTTAAAAATTTTTGAAAACCATTTGCAACTCGATTTTCCCACACAAAAACTTTTCGAAACCACATTTTCGCTAAACAACTTCGAAAATCCAAAATCTCACCCTAATACATCCACATACACAATCCAATCACACACGTAAAGATCCAAACACCCAAAACAAACAATGGAAACTCTAGCCATGGGAAGTGCGTGCGTCCACCGGTACTGAGACGGGAAGAATTCACCATCTGGAGGAGCAGGTTCCTGAACTTTATCGAAATAAAGGAGACTGGAGATGACATAATCCGCTCCCTAGAAGAAGGACGAGCTCGATTTTGGACCACAATCCCTGGCGATGCACAGGTAACTCCCGCAGTTCTCCCAACAAGAGTACTCAAAACTCCGGCTGAGACAACGACGCTGAAAAGAAACGAGCCATGCCAGACCTCCTTGCAAAGACCTACCTTTTGCAAGCCATGTCAAATGACATCTTCATCCAAGTTGATAGCTTCCAGACTGCAGAAATGTGGGATGAAGTCACGAAAAATGATGTAGGGAACAGAGGTCAGACTGAGAGTGAAGATAGTCAACACCTTTGTTGCTTATGACTCCTTCAAGGCTAAGCCATGAGAATCAATCGGAAAAACTTATCGAAGGTTCATGATCCAAGTGAATGAGATGAGGAAGATCAACGTCACAAGGACAAACATGGAGCTGGATGTCAAATACCTCACTTCACTACGGCCACAATGGATGAAAATTGCCACCAACTTCAGGCATAACAAGGACCTCGATGAGATTGATATCCACAACATCTTTGAGGATCTCGAGTAGCACGGTGATGATATCAAGAAGAAGTTGGCGAACAATGGAGCAAGGCAGTGATAAACCCACTCGCCTTAGTAACAGACAACATCCTCAATGAGCACGAAATCGGGAAAGAACAAGTTTGTGAAGTCTCCCAGCTCGTCAGAAAATGAAGACTCTGGATCAGACTCTGACCCTGAATTCAGTGATTTCGAGAAGCATATGGATCTTATGACAAAGATGATGGGGAAAAGATCCTTTAAGAAGCCATCGTCATCGACAAACAAACATAGAGTCTCATCTAGCTCCGGACAACCACCAAAATCTCCTCAACAGTCGGAAACAAAGAGTGACGTTGACAAGTGCTACAACTGTGGCAAGATTGGGCACTTGGCGAAAGACTGTTTCCCTCCAAAGAAGAACGACGAGGAATATTACAAAAGGAAGGTTCAACACGTGAGGCAAAAGAAAAGTGGTGTAGCACTGATGGCAGAACAAGACCACTGGCTCAAGGACACCTCCGAAAGCAAGCCAGAGAACGTAGCCTTGATGGCTTTGGTGGAAGGAACAGAGTTGGGCGATGAGGATAAAGAGTCAGAGCTCGACGATGGTGAAGGCGAAGCGTCGACATCGGGAAGGGAGGTCGAATCTTTTGACCTTAGAATATTTTTAGAACTTCAAGAAAGATATAAAGTCTTTCGTAAGGAAAGTAAAAATGTAAGGTCAATTGAAAAGAAATTAGCTAAGAGTGAAGCCACCTTAGCTCTAGCCCATAAAACATTAGCAGATTAGAAACTAGTTTATCCACCACTGAGGCTAGTCTAGCTAATTCTGAAACAAAAAATAATGCTTTGACCAATAGCCTCTCTATGTATGAGGAAGCCAAAAGTATCTTTATAGATCACGAAAAGACTATAAAGGACTTGGAAGCTCGTTTAGACAACAATCATAAGTGTTTGCTTATACAATTAAGAGAAAAAGGATATCTACATTGGCAGCTAGAAGTTACGCAATTGAGAGTCGAAAGTCATGACTTACAAATAGAAAAGCTAAAAGCACAAGTTAGCGAGTTGACATCTAGTTTGAAATCGAGTGAAGACGAGCGAATAACCAAGACTAGCGAGTACAACCTTACGAATGGGGAACGTAGGAATAAAAGTCTAGAGGATACTCTTACTAAGAGAGAGCAAACAGATCAAACGATCTTCTTAAACCAGCCTAGGGACACTGGATTCTACAACCCTCGTGAAGGCTTAGTTTTCAAACCAACTTATCAACTAGTTGAAAAGAAGCCCCTACCTCTTTACGAAATTAGATATCTAGGTTTAAACTTACCTCATCTAATGCCCTTCACGAGATCATCAGAAATAGATGACCTCGAGAAGATAAAGAGAGATACAAAGGCAGGGGCCGAAGTATCGTTTGATTATGCTGATTTGAACGGGAGTTATAAGACAAGGGAAATATCTTTGTCTAATGACTATCTACCAATTTGTACACCCTCGTCTGAAGCAACAACTGTCAAAGAAGAATCTACTGACACGGGAAGACCTAGAACTTCCAGTGCATACATACCAGCTATAATCAGAGAAATAACTGATTTGCACGCAACCTTAGAGTCAGAAAGGATCGCTTTTAGGTGGAGAATGAAGTTCTACTAAGTACAATCTCTTCACTTGAAAAGCAAATCGACACAAATGTAGCTTCAACCCCTAGAAATATGTCTTTAGTTGAAACAAAAATAATAACCCCCACTAAGACTGGAACATCAAGGAAGCGGCTTGTTATGAGCAAAAATAACTCAATAACTCATCTTTGCATGTATCCACATGACCAAATCTAAGTAGAAAGTGGAAGGAGAAAGGCATGGAAGACAACCTATCATTAGAAGACGTCGCTCCTTCTTCTAGAAAGAAGGAGCTAGTTTCCTTAGAAGCGTCTATTTCAAAATCTTTTAATAGGCATATTTGATGTCTCAAAACTCGAGTAGCTTCATTTCCATCTCTATTTCCTGATTTTGGGCCTATGAGGACATCTAAGCTTTTAAATTCTGTTTATTGTCATGATGATGCATTTATTTTAAATTCTCGTCATAAAGAGGCAATCACTGACACAGCAAAGAGAAAATTACGTTCTTCTCGCAAGTCACGGCCTAAACCCGACAAAAGGAAAGAACGTACGGTTAAGAAGACAAAGCACCCTAAAACTCAAGCTAAAGCTAAATTCTAGGAATTACGAAAATATGGGTAACCAAACACGAGCTTGCATCCAGCACTAAAAAATGCTATTCATTAGGAATTAAAAAGATTTGGGTAGCTAAGCCCACTAGTAAGACTACAAATACATCGACAATCGACTTAGTATATAAATCTACAAAAAGTGCATGCATAACTCTTACTGCTAATAAGGGATGACCCATACAAAAATAGGTACCAAAGTCCCGATAAGATTTTGCAGATATTCCAACATGGGTAGGTACTTAGAGATAGTTGCTCCACACCCATGACTGGTATGCGACGAGAGCAACTACATCATCCCAGCGTGTATGGTATCTCGAGTTGCTCCACATACACGACCGGTAAGAGATGCGAGCAACCAAACAAACGTACATTATAACTATGCGTATGATAATAGAATTTTCCAAATTAATTGCGTACGCATACGAGCTGAATCGACAAATACCTTTTTCTAAAATGGTACATTTTTAAATATGCATTTTCAAAACCATACGAGATTCTGAAATTCAAACCGCATATTACGCATGGAAATGACAAATACCATTTATCTAAAACGAGCTTAATTTGAGGGAGAGTTACTCTTTAACTTTTAAAAGAGAAGCAACTTTTATAATTAAAGGAAGCAATAATTACATTTTTTAGGGGAGAGCGAACTTTAAATGTGTGAACTTAGGGAAAGAGATTCGTAAATTTTTCTTCGATACGACTACGCAACTTTTGAGGGGGAGCAATATTATTCTAGATAGCATGATTTGAGGGGAAGGAACAAAAACAAATATATATATATATACATATATATAATATAATATAATATAATATAATATAATATAATATATAATTATATTATGCTATTACTAATACAATAAATATATATTACTAATACAATAAATATAATTATATTATGCTACAATATATATATATAAGAAAAAGTGAGAAAATAAAAAAAATAGAAAAAGAGAGAAAAATACAAAAAACTTTTGATGAAGAAAATCCCTTCCCACTACTAAGCTTCATCGACATCTCCTCCTACATCAAAAGACGCACTTCAATGAAGAATCTCGAGCTCACAATTTCAAGAACTTCTATACGGAAAATGTGGCTCACTTACACTACATCGGTGTTCACTTCAACCGACCCGCTCCGAATTGCTGATACAAACGAAGCAGCACTCATCAAGTTCTAACCGGATGCACGGAATTTCAGTTTCTGATGATTGAGTCAAACCCAACTGAACCTAACCCCGGAACATCACGCTGCCGAGCTTAAACGTATAGCAACATATCCTACACAATCCGAACACCACGATAGATGATTAAGAAATTGTTGAAGATACATATTCCGTTATCTCACAAATTACTCGGACCAAACCCCCATAGGTACAGGTGTTAATTTTATTAGCACCCGGGTAGAAGTCGCCACATTAGGTCCAACAGTGCATGCACATCCGAGCCTTACCCGCTCGTCTGTCTCACAAAAGACAGGTGTTTCAAGAAATCACGGGGAGCCACGTCTACTATCACCGCTTCACTCGGAAGCGGGCGATATTGAATTAAGTGGTACTCAGCCCCACTAACACACTTTCTTGAGCACGATAGAGTCTAGTGTGTCGTCACTTCCCATAATTTTAATATTTTATAGGACACATACACTTTTATAACACCTGATCTTTGTAATCAAGTTAAAACTTCCGTAGACATTCTTCGAGGATCGGAATGATGTCATGCCGTTGCAACATGAAAACAACAACGGTTTAAGGCCATCGTCTACGAGCAGCTCCTAGATCGATGTTAACGGGAAGTCTTCGCGACACCGGTTTCTTACACGATGGATCGCCTTTGTGGCTCCGTCAGGTTATTCCAATCTGAGTCCTTATGATCTCCATCTTCTTGTCACGACGACGCGAACATCTTGCCAAACTATCGCCTCATTTTCACCCACTTCCATGATGTTCTCCCCAATTCGATCATCATGAGGGGGAGTAGTAGTAAAGAAAATGGGAGCCGTACCACAACGAAAAGTGCAAGATTGATCGTAAACGCCAAATCCTGAAGCGTCGATAAATCAAGCGAACATCGCCGACCTTCAAAAACCGAAGTTTCCACCACAGTACGCCTCTCCAAATTTAAAGAGAACTCCTCAATCCAACACAAGGTTGAACAAACGTATGGGTAGTTGTGCAACTATCGAAGGGAGAGATCGAACACAAAAAGAGATGATTCGGCAAGCAACTTCAAATTTCTTCCGGCATCTCCGAGACTAGCTTAAAGAGAAGACTTGAAAGAGATCTGAGGCTGAGAAGAGATTAAGAAATGGTGCGCTTGAAGATCTCCTAAAGAAGAGATCACAAGACAAGAGAAAGGAGGAGATAATTGAAGAAGAACACACAATCGCACGCTTCCGCCGACGCTTGCCCTGATACGTGTTCTTCGATGATTCAGGACGACATTTTTACAAGACCAAGATAACCAACTCTGAATTAAAAATTGAACACAAATGGGGAGATTGTTAGGATTATTTTATTATGTTCAAACTGATTATGTTATCTTAGTCTTGTAACTTAATTAAGTGAACTAGAGTCCGGGATGTGGGCTCTAGTGAGTAATTAGTGGTTGTAATGGGCCAAGTAGGGGCCAAAGGGTTTATACCTATTCAAATGTATAAATACCTAAACTATACACTTTAATTAGTGTTAATCAAAAATAGAATTTACCTTGGTATTTGCGTTGTATTCTCTCTCACCCTATAACACGCACTTAACACGCATTCAAGGTAAAACTCACGAATAGCTTTATTTGATTGCCCCATTGTTGATCGTTAAGGTGTATGGTAACCTACAGTTTCATAGGTGGTCGACTGATCTCCTTCTCCATTCTCTTTGCAGCTTCAGCTTTTTCGAGTTTTTCTCCTTCGATTTTCTCAACTTATTCCTCTTCGTGGACCTCGATATCAACCTTTTCTGTGGGTTGCTTCATCGCGGGTTACTCCCGCTCCTGAAATTCCTTCTCACTCCTCAAGGTGGCAGCCTTGCAATGTTCCCTTGGATTCGTCTTAGTATAGCTCGAGAGAACCTTGAGGTAGTTCCGCCAATTGTTTTTCTATTTGGCCCACTTGTTGCTCCAATTTCCGTAATCCGTGTTTTGAGCTCGTAGATCGGTGATTTGGAAATATTCTTCCATCTTCGTTAATCGTCTCTCATGGGCTTGAGTGGTCTTGTTGAAGTTTGAGAGGAGAATCTCCATCCATTCATCTCCTTCATGACATTCGATCATGACCCTTGAGCTGAATTTTGATAATGATTGCTCGATCCTCCATATTGAAATCCCGATCGTGGCCCTTGCTGGAAACCCGATTGTCTCTGCATCAGTTGGCCTTGATTGCCGTAGGACATGTTCGGGTGTGCTCAAGGTTGAAAACTCCTCTGGCCTTGATAATTGTCCACGTAGTCAACATGCTCTACAGGTGCTATGGATTGACATTTCGATGTTTCATGAGCCGCACCACAATTACCGCAGTGAAGCCATCGGTGTTATCACTGTGTTGACGACTTGCGGTTGAGCGACCTTCGGTAAAAGAGCATTTAACACCATCTGAAGTTGAGTTTGCATCGTGGCCACTTGCTGTTGCATCAAACTTAGCATTCATCATTGTATCGTTGCTCACTTCGAACATTCCAGGCACTCTCATTCTTGTGTTGCCTCACATGAAGCTATTTCTCATATATTCTTCGATTAGATTCCACGCTTCAGTGGCACTAAGCTTCACAAGTCCTCTGTTTGCGGCACTGTCTAGCATATGAGCCGTTTGATCGTTGAGTGCCTCGTGGAATCTATTGATGATTGTTGCCTTTGTCATTCCATGCTGCGGGCATTTCTTCAACAAAGCTTTGTACCTCTCTCATACTTCGTAAAGATTCTCCGTGTCCTTATGATGAAAGAGCGAAATCTCCTTCTTCAACAAACCTTGGAACCTTCGATTGTGGGAAAAAGTAGCCTAGAAAAGCCCCAAGCAGCTCGTCCCAAGTAGTGATAGATTTAGGCGGTAAGAGCTCCAACAACTCATTCGCCTTATCCTTGAGAGAATGGGACAACATAAGCTTGATTGCGTCATTCGGCACCCCATTGATTTTGATGATGTCGTAATCACCATGAATGATTTGATGTGTTTGTACGGATCATCTTCAGAATTCCCTTCGAATTGAGCAGTCTGGAATATCATTTGAAGCCACGAGTTCTTCAGCTCAAGTTGTTGATCGCAATGGGTCGTATGACAATTACCGACTCCGTACCACCAAGTGTATCGTTATTGAGCAAATCTTCCAATGATTGTTCCTTGTTGTTAGCTTTTTTATCTCAAATCTCCTTCAGTTTTCCCGAACTATCGACTGACGTCTCTGCGTGAGATGTGCTTGCGGTGTCCTAAGGTAATCAACTAGCTGAAGTGATTCGTCAGATGAAGGACTCTCGGAAGTTTCTTGTCTCAACCTTCGTCGCAATGTATGCTAAAAATTTGGATGTCCTTCAACAAGTGGATACGATGGATGGACACGGGTCATTCACCGTATAAGTGCACCTGAAAAAGTCAACGAACCATGTTAGCTAGGTAATAGACCACAAACCGAAAATAGTTGCAGATAAGAAAAGTTGATAAAGTATAATTAAATAACAAATACGTAAATGGCTATAATCAACGAATTGTAGACAAAATAAAGCTGTGAAAATACATAGATCTTCCATATTTCATGATCCCACGCAGATCTCGCGTCCTTTGTTCAGATCTTGGATGAGATGAGCTTCGGATCATCACTTTATCGCCTAGAAATTGTTTTAGATCGATTCATAGGGGTCTTGAGTTGTCCTTATGTGTCTTTTATCTTTGCAAATGAGTTATATCGATCTAGATCCGTATCTGGATTGAGAAGTGCGGCTTATATAGAAATTAGTATACAACACGGCTTTTGCAACCGACACCGACGATCGTGTAACATTGTCGAGGCCCCACTCTTGCATATACGGAACACAAATAAAGCCGTGTAAATCCTAGCTAAAAGTGGTATAAAATTATCGAGGCTAACCTCTTTCCCTGATGATATGGACACGACCATGTATAATGTTGCTTAAGACCGTTTAAGATTGCCGAGGAAAAATTTGGTCAATGATCATATTCCCACGGTCGTTTGTTAGATCGGTTGAAGCCGTACCGTGTCAAGTTGTCGAGGCTTACTTATCTTTTTGCTTGATGAAGCACGGTTGTGTGAGTCCTTGCATGAAGTGGTTTAGGAATTGCGGAGCTCGCTTAGCTTGTACTAGTTTGAAGCACTGTCATGTAACATATTTGATGAAGCCGTTAGGTGTAAACTTGGTCATTTTTGCCCCATTTTATCTTTATTAGTCCTGATTCTAATTTTATCTTCCTTCAACATCAAATCATCTATAAAATCATGAATATAAGTACAAGATAACTCAAATAAATAAGGTTATGACCTAAATATGATATAGATAAACATATAAAAATTTGTTTATCAGTGACCTCCTTTATTGTGAAATTTTCATGGATGATGTCGCAATATCAAAGAATTGGAGCCGATTGATTGTTTCCGAAGCGGGCATTTCCACTGAATCTCTCATGCAGTTACTCAACAGATTTTTTCTCCCAGTCATGTGCGTGGAGAAATCAAAATCTAGGTATCACACTTGATGGATCTGCTAAACAAATAAGAGAGACTTAGATACCCTTTTAAGGATGGGTCCAACCTTATTTGTAGTATATGTTTCGCCAGCCCTAGTTTCTGAATGGTGTTCTAGGTTGGACTTAGGCAAATTACTTTGCTCGTTTTCCGACTTAGAAACCCAAATCGTTTTCATTCCTGGGGGGAAACAAGTCTTAGTGCTATCGTTTAATTCAGCCTCAGATACACTAGAGCTTCATTTGGAGGAGAGCAGAATGGTAAATAGTCAGAAGACGGGGAATGTTTCTCGTCTTATAGCTATCGTTTAATTCCGCGTAATCAAACAAAATTTCACCTCGGGTTTTCTTTTCTCGCTTTTTGTCTCCAAGAGCATCAATTTCTGATGCACTTGTGAAAACCATAAGCTTCGTTAATTCTAATTCCATGTACTTGATGTCATAAAGTTTACGCGAGGTCACCTTTTTGAAGTTGCAAGGGTTTTGGAATCCTATGCCTTCTTTAAGTTTTCCATTGACATTTCTAGGCTAGTGATCATTTCGGTTGTGTAGCTAATGACGTTGTGAGCATAGACTCACTTCACAAGTGCTTTCTAGGAACGGCTTCGTTATTAGCTACATATCCTCAAGTTTTTTAACAGTCTTTCGTTCACTACGGAGTATAACAAACTGTTGTTGTAGCTCTAAAAACTATTAAAGTTAGGGGATTGTACCTCAGTTTTGAATGATATTGCGGCCCAGAGTCGTTGTTTTCTCGTTCCAATCGATCGTCATCCGAAGTGGCTTCCTCCACGTCCGCCATCAGAGCCAAGTTATCAGGCTCGCTCTTCGAGGTATCCTCGAGCCAGTGATCCTACTCAGCCATTAGAGCCACTCATGCTTCCTTCTGGTTTGACAGTTGAAGCTTCTTGTTGTAGTAGCTGGCATCTTTCTTCTTTGACAGGTAACACTCTCTAGACATGTGCTCGGGCTTCCCACAATTGTAACATTTCAATGGTGTAGCATTCCGGGACTCGGGTTGCTCGGAAAACTTTGGTGCCTGATGGGAGCTTGGGGTTCTTTGCTTATTAGCAGACGACGATGACTTCTTCTTGAAAATTTGTGTCATCATCTTCGTTACCAGTGTCATCTGCTTCTTAAATTCCTTCATATCGGAATTGGAGACGGAATTTGAATCGCTTTTCATTGACGAGCTAGAGAGCTTTACTAACTTGTCCTTGTGAGACATAGAGCTTCGTTTGTCGCTGCCTAGGGCGAGTGGGTCTATGCCCTTTCCCTTTGAAAGGTCCTCAACCTTGAACGCATCCTCAATGTGTTGAGCGAGATTGTCGAAGACGCTGTGGATATCCAATTCATCAAGGTCCTTGTTCTGCCTTATTTGGGTGGCTTTGAATCGGTAAGTTGTTTGTGTTGTCTCCGGCAACCGTAGTCCAGAACTGAGTTGGACCCTCAGTAAGGGAGGCAAGAATATCAACACCTTATTCTTTGCTCTCAAAGAAGTTGAGGAATCGGTTCCTCCACACCGTGTATTCTGTCCTTCTCATGACGAGGGGGACGAACATCATTTTCCAATGAAAGAGCGTTCATGGTTTGTTGAAGGTTAGGCTTCGATCGTTTCACGTAAGGTGATTGAACTTTGAGTATGTGAAATGAGTGGTGTTTGATTCTCGAAGTTTGAGTGTTTATAAACAATTTTGACTAATTCGAAAATCGGGTTTCGAAAATTCATTGCGGAAAACGTTTTTGCGAAAATGGGGTATTCGAAAATCGTTTTTGGAAAAATCGGGTTTGCGAAAGTCGTTTTGGGCTTCGAAAATTTGATGCGAAAAGTTTTAGTTGCGAAAATCGGTTTTGTGGACTATTTCAACAGTGGAGGTTAATAGTCCATCGGTGCCCCCTCTCTGCCTAGCAGAATCGATGACTAACTTTCACAGTGTTATTTATCGTTCTTATTCAATGCCTTAATAGGAAGTTGCATGATAAATAAATAACTTGGCTTACTTCGAATGAAAAACACATAAATCCGATATTTATTCATTCAAAATAATAATTCGATTACAATAATACGAATCCGAATATTACATAGGTCGTAACCCTAATTTCTCTAATCCTCGGAATGACATTCTAATGGCACATTCCTATAGTGTGAACCGAAAGTGCTTATTTCTTTGCATGATGATTTACAGAAGCTAAACAACTCACTCTTGTACTCGAATAATATATGCTTGAGACACCTGGCGATATCATAAACTTCTTACATGAGTATAAAATTAAATGTGTGTTTGGTTAGTGAGTTTATAATAATTCACCTTAAAAGTGTGTATATATAGACCCGTATACATGGGTTTATAGTTGTTCTACATAAACACATGTTTTATATAAACATGCCTATCGAGCATATCAACTCGTCATAGACCTATATTTAAAATTATTAAACCCACAAATCAAACGACAACTTAGGAATGTACATTTAGTTGAAAACATATATTACAACTTGATCTGTGTCAATCAATTATGGGATAGTGGTTACGACGTTACTTTTCAAAAATAAAAATGTTTCGTGAAAGACTGAACTAGTAAGACCATACTAGTTGGATGTCGAACTGTGGCACTTGCATAGTACGTTAGACTGATCAAATAGTACTTGATTATATAGTCCGCCACTTGATTATCAGACACTCACTAAACTACATAAAGATACGAACATTGATGGTAATAAGGCGGCTTGACTCGTTATAAAGAAACGATAATTGAAGAATATTATCGTTGAACGAAAGACCGGTTGTTGGTCTTTTGTTTGAGGGAAGGATTGTTGGGATGTCAAATCCATCCCATACTAGATAGATAAAATAATCAATTGATCTTATAGTAGAACTCACATGTGCTTCTATATGCTCATGGGTTTGGGTTATAGGAGATTTTGAGTCCCTGCGCGCCGACTCCAAGGGTTTACCTGGTCCAAACCTCAGGCAATGGCTCTTGGTGTCCAAAAAAATTAGTGATCGCTCACGTTCATAATGGTGAAATTATAAATCATAATTGAAAACATGTCTATCTTCATAGTATGAAGTGATCAGGAGCATTGAAACAATAGTTGGTCCAAAACACTAGTACAAAAGATGTAATAGATTACGGCACTATGGCCGACGCTTTCTTAGAAAGCGTCGCCCATAGTGCAGCGCGAGATTATCTTTTATTTTATTTTTTTTTAGGTGATTATGGGCGTCGGTTGTTGGCGAAAACCGACACTGGGATTTTCCCGTAAACTATGGCGTCGATTTTTCTAAACCAACGCCCATGATTTAAGTAATTATTTTTTTTTTATTTTTTATAAGAATGGGCGTCGGTTGTCGCAACAACCGACGCCCATTCGTCAGTCGAGCCCCATTTCTTCCTCACTTCGCGATTTTTTTTCTAACTCACCGTCCCGGAGATTTTCGAAGCTCCTAAGGTGCGATTCAAGTAAATAGATTGGTCTACCCAACATTGAGACGGCGAAGGAGCGAAGAATCAGAGTACTCCGGCGCAATTATAGGTAGATTTCGTTTTTTTCTTCGACTTTTACGCAAATTTCTAACACGAACGGTTTGAATCGAAGCTCCCATGGTGGATTCCGGTGAGGCTGAGGCGTCTCCACCCAACAGCGAGTGTTCCTCGGCGAATTAGCATCAAATAAATTATTTTCGACAAAATTGCGGATGCGAAATTTTTTCCGAATTTTTCCGTTTTTTTCAATTTTTCCGAATGTTTGGTGAATTAATACGAATTGACATGGGCATTTGGTTGAATTTGTTCTATTAATATCGAATTTGGTGTTAATTTAAGGTCTCGTCTTTGATTTTGCGTTTTTCTTATTTGAAAATTAGGTTTGAATTGGGGGTTTCGTGCGTGGGCTGCTACGTTGGGACTGGTTGACTATATTTTTTAGGATTAAGGTAAATCGTGTTACCTCGTATGCTTTAGTTGCTTTTTTCTATGTGGCTATGTGTTTATTTGTTGTAATTTGTGTTTTTTTTTCTTTTATTAACTTATATACCCGTTCAAAATTTGCTCATTAGGAGCAAATTTTGAATGGTCCCCATTTTGGGACCATTTTTAGACGTTCACTATCGCTTAGGATGTAAATGCGTGTTTTTTAGCATTGATATTGATGAAAAGTTTGGAGAGCTGTGGGGAAATGCTGCCGAATTCTTCGGCAATATCGAGGTTCATACACGCATTTGCTAGTGATAGTGGAAGTTTAAGATGGGTTAGGTTGGAGCGATAAGGACCCCAAAGCCTTCCAATTTGTTACGTGAACTAAGTTAGCTTCTAGATTATTCGTTTAAATTTACTTGCTATAGTTTAGGTGATTAAAATGGATCGGAGTTGGATGCGTAGTGTCCGAAAAACGGCTGAGTATTTGACTAGCGTTCAGGAATTTATGGAAATTGCGGAGCAGAATAGGAGAAAAAAGAGGCAATCTAAGATTGTTTGTCCTTGTCGTAATTGTAGTAATCTTAGGCGGTGGAATAGTAACATAGTTCGGGAACATTTTATCATCACCGGTTTTAAATCTGGATATTGGATATGGCACGGTGAGGCGGTCGTTACTGAAGCTATTAATGCGGGGGAAGGAACTAGCACAAATGATGATGATGAAGTTGACAATTCATTTGACGCCAATGATCATATTGAGGACATGTTGCGTGATGTTCAAGGATATTTTGAAGAACGACCTCATATATTTGATAGTCTAGTTAGAGACAACAATATTATGTTGTACAACGGGTGCTCAAAATACACAAAGTTATCTGCCGTGTTCAAGTTGTTGAATGTTAAAGCTAAATTCGGGATTTCAGATAAGTGTTTCTCGACGCTTTTAGAAACATTCGCGAGATGCTTCCTGATGGAAATGAGCTTTCGAGGTCGACTTACGAGGCAAAGAAGATAATGTGCCCATTGAATTTAGAATACAAAAGAGAACATGCGTGTCCCAACGATTGCATACATTATAGGGGCGAGTATGAATCTGCCGATAAGTTTCCGACTTGTGACACTTGGCGTTATAAGCAAAAAGACGAAGTTGGCGGTGCTCCTGCTAAAGTTTTGTGGTACCTACCAATAGTCCCCAGATTAAAACGCATGTTCTCCAATCCTGAAGACGCTAAATTGTTTAGATGGCATGATGAGGGGATGGAAAATTGAGACATCAGGTAAATGCACCTCAATGCAGTAATATTGATGCGTTTTATCCTGTTTTTGGAATCGAGGCACGAAATCTTAGACTATGTCTTTGTACTGATGGGATAAACTCACACGACAACATGAGCAGTCGTCACAGTAATTGGCCGGTATTGCTTTGTATATACAATCTCCCTCCATGGCTTTGTATGAAAAGAAAATACATCATGTTGTCGCTATTAACAACCCGATAACGACATTGATGTCTACTTAGCTCCATTGATTGATGATCTAAAAAGCCTATGGTACAACGGCGTTGAAGTGTACGACGCGTACATTAGATAAAAATTTATGCTACGCGCCATGATATTTTGTACCATCAATGATTTTCCGGCATACGGGAATTTGTCTGGATATAGTGTGAAAGGCAAGAAAGCTTGTCCAATTTGTGGAGATAATACAGATAGTCGGTGGTTGAACGATTGTAGGAAACACATCTACATGGGTCATCGAAAGTTCCTGTCACGTTTCCACGAATATTGAACAAAGAAAAAGCTGATACCCCTAGTCAACGGGAAGAGTGAGACTTCTAGGGCTACATTTCCATTGAAAGGCACCGAAGTGAGGGACATCGTCGACAATATCAATGCCCAGTTCGGTAAAAAAAACAAATCGGCAAAGGACAATGTCTGGCAAAAGCGGTCTATATCTTGGGATCTCCCATATTGGAAGCACCTAGATGTGAGACACTGCATCGATGTGATGCACTTTGAGAAAAATGTGTGTGACAGCATAGTGGGAACTCTTTTAAATATGCCCGGTAAGACAAAAGATAGACTTAAATTAAGATTAGACATGGTCGAACTTGGCATGAGGTCGGAACTTGCACCGATAGAAAGGGGACGAAAGACATTCCGTCCCCCGGCTTATTTTACGCTAAGCAGGGCTGATAAGTTAAGCTTTTGCGAATGCCTTAAAGGTATTAAACTCCCACCTGGATATGCTAGTAACATTAAGAGATATGTCTCGTTGAAGGACCTGAAACTCGTCGGATACAAGTCACATGACTGTCATACACTGATGCAACATTTATTACCTACGCTATTCGTGGTATTTTGCTGAAGCATGTGAGTCAGTGCATTTCAAAACTCTGTTTTTTTCAATGCAATATGCAGTAAAGTTCTTGATCCCGAAGTGCTAGAGAAATCAAGTCGTGTGGTCATGTGTACATGAGATACATGTATCCTTTTGAACGATATATGAAGATTCTAAAATGATATGTAAGAAATTGTTTTCGGCCAGAGGGCAGCATTGTCGAAGGTTACACAACCGAAGAATGTGTTGAGTTTTGTTCTGCATATTTGGCAAATGTAAAGGAGATACGTGTGCCTGCTTCTCGCCATGATGGACGTTTCGGAGGAAAACCTTTGACGAAGCCAGTTTTCAAGACGTTATCTCGAGAACAATGGGAGGCATCACAGTTCTTTGTATTGCGGCATGTTCCAGAAGTTCATCCGTTCTTGGAGGAACATATGGCGATCTTAAGACGCGAAAATCCAACGAAAACCGAGCTGTGGTTCATAAAAGAGCATAACCGATCATTTTTAGGTTGGTTCAAAACAAGGGCTCTCAATTACTGCAGTGAAATGATCAAGTGGCTTGCTTGGGGACCTGAATGGAATGTCGCGACATATGAAGGGTACGATATTAATGGCTACACTTTCTATACAAAGGGAGAGACGATAGAAGCGCGTCGCCAAACAGTGGGGTTACATTAGTTGCATTGTCCAGAGAAGTGTCTCGTGGAAAAGACGCTCAAGTTACGAGTAATGAAAGTTCGTACTATGGGTTTATCGAAGAAATATGGGAACTAGCCTACAAAAACGATGCTAAATTTATTTTACTTCGATGTCAATGGGTAGATAATCGACGAGGCGTTCGGATTGATCCTGAGTTGGGCTTTACGATGATTGACTTGGAAAAGGTGGGCTATGTCGACGACCGTTTCATTCTCGCTATCCAAGCCAAACAAGTATTCTATGTTCAAGTTCCAGATAATAGCGGATGGCATATTGTTCTTCAAGGAAAAAAAGGTGTTATGGAATAGATGAGGTGGAAGATGAAGAAGAATATGAGAAAAAAGTGTTTGAAGAATAGATGAGGTGGACGATGTAGAAGACGACACATGTCGTAGGTACATCATCCCAAATCACAATGAAGGACTATATTGTTGACAATAGGCGGTGAACAAGTTCAAATTTGTAAGTGTTATTTTATCTATTTTTTATGACATTAATATCTTTTTAATTTGTTCGTTATAATATAATATCTTTTTAATTTGCTCGTTATCTCATTAATTATTGTATGTTTCAGGTACATATATTCTTAATATGTCTTCAGAGAAGCCGAATTCTAGTGGTACGGAATCCACGAGGCGTACGAGAGGCCCGTACAAGGCGAACTCATTAAGGAGACGCTTAGAGTTTCAGCCATCGGAGGGATGTACACTACAGTTCGACAAGGTAGGCCAATGTATTGGCCCCGATAAGGCTTCTAGGACGTCATTCAGTAATTATACAGGCCAGGTGACACGAGCACAATGTGGCTGACTTCATCACGGATTGGCGGCATATCGATAGCGGATTGAAGAATACGTTGTGGGACGACGTCAAGGTATTAGTTAATTTTATAGTTATTTTAAGTATTCGGTGTATTATTTGAATCACACGTATATTATATACTTGCAGCGTACATGGCATCTACCGAATAATCCTGCCATTAAGGCCAGGGTGCTGAAAAAAGTCGGGAAGGAAAAATTGGAAGAATAAATTCAATCAAAGGGAAAAGGTGATGGGGCCAAGTTTGATCGATGATTACGAACACATCGATCATTAGGGATTGATTTCATGGAGGGAATATAGGTCGACTACCGAGTTTCATGTATAATTTTATATTGTTTATCTAATATTTAGCTATAATTTGTATATAATATTTATATTATATTTGTCTAGTATTTAGTTAGAATTTATATATCAAATTTATATTATATTTATCTGATATTTATAGTTCTAATTTTTGCAGGAAATTAGCGAGAAGGCTAGATAAAGCCAGACTCGCAACATTTATCCACACCACCTCGGCACGGCATGGTACAGAGGCAGGATGCCTGAGTGGGCGATAGAGGACCCATTACAGAATATTGTTCATTTTCCCGAGAATTTGGTACCTATGTTGTCCACCGGAAATGAAAGAACAAAAACATTCATCCGAGCCAGGACCACGAAAACAGATGACGGAAGGTATGTCATCGATGGTGGTGTCACCCGGGATTTAGTCGAGAAAGTTGTAAGTGTTACCTACTTTATTAGTTTTGTTAAATAAATAAGTTGTTACTTATTTAACATGTTTGACAGGCATGGATGCACGAACAACAAAGTCAAGGAGAATTTGTCCATGTGCGGCACCACGACGCGTTGTCCAATGCTATCGGAAAACCCGATCACACCGGGAGGGTTAGAGGTGTTGGAATGTACGGAACGATAAGGAGCGTGTTCGGAAACCCTTCCGAAGGATCGAGAGGCTATTCGTCTAACATCTCAATGGATCAGATGAAAGCCGAGGTGGCAGCTCAGGTGAGGGAGGAGGTGAGGACCGACATGAGGAACGAGATGACGGCCAAGATGAGGGTCGAGATGAGGGGCGAGATTAGGGCTATGTTCGCTTCGATGGGACTTCCGGTTCCTAACACCGAGGAAGAAGTGAACATGGGCAACACTGCTTCCGACGAGCCCCACACGATACGGAGTTCTCGTAGTTTGGCCTTTGACCCGTTTCCCCAATCGATGGGCGTGTCGGTATGACTTAATTTGTTAATGTTTTATTTTTAACTTATATCTTGCGTACAATTGATATTAATTATTCATTCTTTTGAAATCGTTTAGTATCCAAAAGTACGATTGATTCAGAAGCACCGAAATGCTTCAGAGGTTGCTCTTGGGACGATGTCGGGGGTGTGAGTACATTTATGGCGTCCCAATTGCATCAAACAACGTCCTCGTCTCCGTCGACATCATTGCTTCGGGAAAGGAACAAACCCCCCTTCCTGTACCAACCACCGAGTTGGTATACTTGGAGATGCATAGAGTAGTTACGTACAATGGCCTAGAGAACTGGTACTATCGTCGAATGCGGTAAGAAAAATTAACATATTTGAAAAAACATTTCTTTAATATGTACAAAATTTTAACTTAATTTATTTTTCATATATAGTTGCTTCTCTCTCCATTAAAGACTTACTCACTGAAAGGAAAGTTGCCGTTGAAGTCCTCCGATGTCTCGAAAAGCCAAAGTGATGACATCGGACGCTTGGACCAAGGACTGGTGGGTAATCTTGGAGAGCATTGCCGTTATCTGTTCGAGGCTCTTTCGACCAGCAAGGATCGAAGACATGCATATTTCTCATTCAATATGAGAGATGCATATTATAATCCAAGATTCGAGGATTATCAGGTATTAATCGACATCAAAGATATATTGGAAATGTCTGAACTCGTTAGTTTGGATACTAGCGTGATTCAATTTTTCATGAGGTATATATCTTTACATTTATCAATCTAGATATTACATGTTACTTTAATTTATAATTTTATTGATTTATCACAATTGTAGGTATCCTCATCAAGACTCGTCGGGGTTCAAGTGTTTCAACCCGAGTCGTCTGAGTTTGATGTAAATGATGAGAATGTCGATAGTGAAATTGAGCACATGGCTGCGGCTCTAAGAGATTCTTAGGATTCAAGCAATTACTTTTTCGCTTTGTACTGTGACGGGTAATAATTAACATATTTTCTTTCATATATTATTAGTTTATGTTATATATAACAATTTCTATTTTATTTAGGGAACATTGGATTCTATTGGTCATCGAGTTTGTCGCGAACACCGTATTTGTGTTCGATCCTTTATCTCCAAACATCGGTGTTAGGAAAATAGGGCTCCGCGAACGACTAGACACGTAAGTTTTATAAACTAATACTTCATATTCGTAATTTATTGTATAAAATCATCTTTAAACAAACTTTTAAATTTCAGGGCAATAAAAACGGCGATATTCAGGGGTGCAATTCAAACTAAGAAGAAAGCATCCGTTGTTAGTTGGAAAAGATGTAAGATTCGTATTTTTTATTTTACAAGATAATTTGTATTTTTGTAATCGTTGATATTGAATTATCATGTTAATTCTTTCTAAAATTAGTGCCCACGACAACCCTCCGAGAGTGAATTGTGTGGCTATTATGTAATGCGATATGTGTACGATATTATCAGACGTATCGAAAGTGGGACTTGCAATTTGCAGATGTTATGAAAATAAAACCAATTCTTCAAACTTAGAATTGTTTTAATATCTTTTGATTGTATTATATTTTTCCGTTATTATAGATATTAGAAGACGTGTCGTACGATGAGGCATCGATTAATGAAGTGCGGGAGATATGGGCCGAGCACTGTAATAGCGTTTGTCTTGCGGAGTGAGTTTAGAACATTACTTTTATTGTTGAATGTTAGTTTTGAACATTTTGTTGATGTTGTTTATTGTTAACTTGCATTGATTTTATATTGGTTTTGCATTGATGTATTGGTTTTTGTTAGTTTATTGTTGATTTTGTGTTGGTTTTGAGTGTTGGGGAAGTAGAAAAATTAAAAAATATATTTTAAAAAAATAAAAACGAAGGGACGGTTGTTACGATAACCAACGCCCATAGTGTCCCATTAATCTTGTGTGGTATTAACAATCGACGCACAATACGGGTCTTTTGGGCGTCGGGGCTGGCGACGCCACGAAACCGTCGCCCATGTGTCGTAACAACCGACGCCCATGATCTATTTTGTACTAGTGAAAGGGACTTTTTTTTTATAAGTCAATGATTACGATTATTACAATAATAATTAAGGGCAAAGATTTTGAAATAAAATATTCAATTATGTAAATTTGGGTTTCGTAATTTTTTTGAAGTGATGAAAGCATTTAAAAGCAAATTCAGTTTTCCACAGCACTGTTTCTCGTCATTTTTTCTTGAATGGAGATGCATGAGCTAACAATTTTGGATGAGCAATATCTTTCATTTCTTAGAATTTTATTTTCCGATTAAGTTTAACGTTATGGCGAGTAAATTTAGTTTATAGCGAAGTCATTTGTTGAATGACCGCGTTTTTTTTATCAAATAACCTTTATTTTAATCAAGCAAGGTCATAATACAGAATATCAGCTAAAGCTTGAGTCGGCGGGGAGCGACCCTTACTATTATATCCTAAAGATTTGGCTATATAGTGGGCGGCTCTGTTACAATGCCGCTTCACAAAAGAAAAACGAATGGAAATAAAAGAACGATAAAGGCAAACACAGTCTTCTAGGATAGCTCCGATAGTAGACGAATATGTGTTCCTCTTATGCAACTTATTGATCAACGTTTGACAATATGATAACGCGCTGCCATTTGTGTTGTACTGGAAGGCGAATGCCATGATGAACAGCGAGAGCTTCGATGACTTCCGGCGAAAAGGCTCCTTCGAAGAAGTTAGCATTCCATTCAACGCACAACCCCTGAAGAAACATAGAAGTTGTGCTTTATTAATTAGTTATCCTCGTAATTAGGGCGTAACTCGTAAATATACCATGTAAATAGGTATAAATACAATGTACACTATCAAAATAAAAAAACTTTTCAGAAAATTCACAAGTGAATTCACATTGTAGAGAGAGAAAGGCCACCGAAAACTTCCACTCTCTAATCGTTTCTCTCTCCCGATCTTCAAACTCGATATTCGACCGAAGGTAATTCTCGAGATTTCTCATTCGAATATCTAGAATTCATGCTTAGATTGATTGATAGTTGATGAAATAGGACCTAACAATTGGTATCATAGTATAACGTGTTAGGATTTGAATCAATTTGCTGAAATTTTGATCGAATTTTTGTCCGAAATCTCATGAATATCGCATACCGCATTTCCTCGTTTTCGGTTCAAATTTCACATTGATTTGCTGTTTTTAGGCTCGATTGAGTGTTATAAACATCAATGTGCTGAAATTTGATCAATCGAACGTCAATTTTTGCGGAATTTTGAAGATCCGATAAATGTGTTCTTCGTGAAATTTATCCGATTTCTCAAAATTTCGGCCTATTTTGCTGTTTTTAGGTTTAATTGAGTGTTTTTTCTTGAAGATATAAGTGTTTTGATCCATAACCCGGACTAAATTGAACAATTTTGTGTTTCGGATGGAAAACTATGTGTTTTTCGTTAAATTGAGTACGTTGATGTTTTTCGTAAGAGATTCTCGACAATTTTTTCGCAAAATATTGTATTCGCAAAACTTTTCCATTATACATATCGAGAATCTCGCACCTTTTACGAATCTATCGCAAACTTGTTTCTGATTGGACCCAACCAAAGAATATGGCAAACAATTCTCCATATACAACCATTCCCAAAGTTCTAGTACTTGTAATCATTAGTATCATTAGTTATTCGCTAAGAATTGTTCTCTGCACAAAACTTTCTCGATATATTTGTCGACAAAGTTTCTCGCACAGTGGGACACATTTCCTCTATCGCAAAGTACTACTATAAGGTTTGCGATAATATTTTAACAGCTTTGCAGTACTAATAAGATTAGCTTTGCGAAAGTTTCTCGACAAAGTTTCTCGACAAAGTTTCTCGGCAAAATTTCTCGACAATGGTACACACACTTTATCAACAAATTTTCTCGGTACACATATTTTTCAAAACTTAACCTTTTGACTTGAATTTTTCAGATTTTAATATTTTGATCCAAAAGGTTTCAATTTCAAAAACTTTCCAGAAAATTAAAAGATTTCAAACCTTTTTCAATATTTTCTGGGAACATTATAGAAAAGTTTTGGTAAATTTTTGAAGTATTGAACACCAATTTAAAACTTTTTAGTACACACCTAAAACTTTCGATACTTTTAGATATATTTTTTAAAACACCAAAACTTTTCGGAACTGAAATTTTAAAGCCAAATATTTTTTATATTAGAAAAAAAAAAGTTTCGATACTTACACTCTCATTATCAAAAGTTTTCGGTACACACAAAATTTTCGATACTTAAACTTTTCGACTCCAAACTTTTCAAAACTATACTTTTCGGTCCAAAAGTTTTTGATATCTACATTTTATCCCAAAAACTTTTCGATACCTACTCTATTCTTCGAAACTTTTATTAAAAGATCTCAAATCCACATAACGCGTCAACGATCAAATATCCAACCTAACCAACACAAACGTATACCTACTCTATGGAACACAACCAAGACCTAATGGATGCTCTTCAGAGAACACGGTATCTACTAGTGAACTCTTCTACTGACCATCTCAAGGCTAGTCCTTCTGACTCTAGTTTATTTGAAAAGTTAGAAAAAACAGTTATAGAGTTAGAAGCAAAAAACAAGTAGCTTACCACGCGTCTTAAAAATAGTGAAGAAACGTGTTGTAATAAGTCTCTCCTTTATGATGAATAGTTGAGGAACTCGGAAAATTGTACTCTAAAATTAAAACTTTAGAGCACAATCTTGCGGAAAATGCTCAAAAAGATCAAGGTTCCTCTAAAGCCTTAGCATCTAATTGCGAAAATAATTTACACTCTCATAAACATATCTCTTGTTGGGAAATTCCAGAGGTTATTCATAAAATAACCGAATTAAATGCAACTCTGGAATTAGAAAGAGTAGGTTTCCGAGCGGAAAAGAAAAAGCTTTTAGAAGAGATATCAAATCTCAAAAATTCCCCTCATTTACATGACATAGAATTTTATAATCCTGTTAAAGGCTTAGGCTTTACTAATCCTTGTAACTTGAAAAGGATTAACGTAAAACAATTATATGATATCAAGTACATGGGTTTCGGATTTACTTCTTTAATGGCTTTTACTAACGCTTCTGAAACAAATGCCTTAGAAGAATCCAAAAGAAAAGCCACAACTAGGACTCAAATCCACTTTGATTACACTGATTTGAATAATAGTTACAAGACGAGGGACATAAACATGTCTAGTGACTATAATTCATTATATCCTTTAGAAACTATCCCTAAAGTCGAGGAAGAAAATCCTGATCATTCTAAAAATTCTACTTTCTGCTATATTCCTTCTATTGTTAAGAAAATAGCTGATTTAAACTCCTTAGAATCAAAAAGAAAGAATTTTGAAGAAGAATAGAATGCACTTCTATTGGAGATATCAAATCTAAAAAATTCCTCTCCTTTACCTATTTTAAACGATATTTCTAAAGAAAAATCTTCTCTTAAACAGGATAAAACAACGCAAACGGACGTTTTTGTTCCTAAAATCGAAAAGACTTTTACTAATACTTCTATGTCAATTTTGACCTAAACGGAAATTCAAAGTAAAAGCCAAGAACTTGAAATTGCTAAGGAACAAATACAACTTAGGAAGGAGAAAGGAAAATCTACATTATTTTCAAAAATTACGGAACGGAGATTTAAAGAACAAAAATTTTCCTCTCCTATTCCTATAAAGAAAATTTTTAACGAAAAGGCTCCACATTCTAGCAAACAAACTTTATCGTGTGCTTCAAATGATTTTCATAATTCTCTATTAAGAAGCCTAGACTTGAAAATAATTTTCTTAATTCTTCTCATCATTCTAATGTGAATTGTGTGAATTCTCAACGTCGGATACACGACTTATATACTAGTGTTGCTTATAATTATATATGCTTGTATTCCTACATGAAGTATCCTGTCCAAGTTCATTCTAAGAAGCATCGTATGCGACTGGCTTCGGAGAAAATATTTAAATCTTCTCCCTGACAGATTTTCACCCGAGTTGAAATTTCTTTTCCATGTCAAATCACACCTACATGGGTTCCTATGTCTACTATTAAGTTAGGAAGTCCCACACAAATTTGGGTACCTAAACGCACATTAATGGATGATTTAGGACCGAAATTAAATTTGACTCCATCTACTAAGGGAGAACCCACATTACATTGGGTACCAAAGTCCCAATAATGTTTTGCAGGTTTCCTCATGTATGTCATTTGACGTAGTGGCTCCACATACATGATAAAGAGAAAGAGGCGTGATCTACTACAACTACACTTCAACGAGGTACATTCTAATTATGCGTATGTTGAACTAACTTTCAATATTTTGAATTTGCATACGCATACGAGCTACATTGAAAAATACCTATTATTTTTCAAAATGGTACATTTTAAATATGCATTTCAAAACTTTAAGTGATTTTAAATTCTAAATGCATATTGCACACGGAAATGATAAATATCATTTTTTTTAATATAACATTTTTAAATGAGATTAATTTGAGGGGGAGCTACTCTTTTATTTTAAAGAGGAGCGACTCTTATTTCTTTCAAGAGGGAGCAACAATTTTAATTTTTGCAAGGAAGTTAAAACTTTAAATGAATGCATTAAGGAAAAGAGATTCGTAAATTTTTCGATATTACTACGCAACTTTCAAGGGGGAGAAACATTATTTTCGAACGCATTATATTGAGGGGGAGAAATAAAAAAAAAAATTAACTGGTATATAAACCGAGTATATCGCGAAATATTTTTTTTGATAAAGGTTTATTATCCAGAAAACTTAAACTATTGGGTTTTTCGATAACGGCATATGCACTGAGAAATTTTTTCGCAGACCTCATCCGAAATTTTTTTTCGATACATCTCATCCGAATAAGTTTCTCGATACATCTCATCCGAAAAATATTCTCGCTACATCTCATTCCGATAAATTTTTTTCGATATACCTCATTCGAAAATTTTTCTCGATAGCTCCACTTCTCGACTCTAACCCGACAACCTCTCTCCCGCAAACCACACACACATATATATATATATATAGATATATAATGCCATATACTACTATATATTACTAATAAATATATATATATATCTCTAAAAAAAATAAAAAAAAAAGAAAATAAAAAAAAATAAGAAAATAAAAAAAAGAAGAAAATTAAAAAAGGAGACAAAAAAAGTGAAAAAGAAAATCTCCTCCCATCTTCATTAAGTTTCATGGATATTTCCTCCGACAACTTTCGACGGACTTCAAGGAAGAATCTCGAGTTTCCAACGAACAAATATTTCCAAAAGGCAAAGGTGACAATATTCATGACGATCCAAATGCTCATTTTCACCGATCGGCTCCGGCTTGCTGATTCAAATAAAGCACTCATCTCGTATCCCGGAAGCATGAATTTCTCGTTTCCATGGTTCAGTCTAAACCGACTTGATCCTAACCCCGGAACGCGTCCGAGCATTTGAGACGATCCGACCTACCACCTAACCTACATCATGCGAACAACAAGCAAGATGACGATGATGACTTGGAAATTTTTTAAGTACATAAATCTCTTATCTCACAAAGACCATATCTCCATAGGTAGAGGTGCTAATTTTATTAGCTCCCAGGTAGAAGACGCCGCATTAGGTCCAATGGCGCATGCACAACCAAGCCTTACCCACTCATCATTTCCTAAAAGACCGATGTTTCATTTTCTCACGGGGAGCCTCGTCTACTATCATCACTTCACTCGGAAGTGGGAGATATTGAACTAAGTGGTAATCCGCCCCGTACCACACTTTCATTGATCACATCGTGTCTAGTATGTCCTCACTTCCTAAATTTTTATATAATTTTCTAGGACACATACACTTTTCATATACTTCGTCTCTGTGATCAAGTTAGAACTTTCGTAGACATGTCATTCTTAGACATGCTTCGATGATCGAAAGGAAGTCCTGCCATTACAACATCACAGCAAAAACGGTATTAGGCCATCTTCTACAAGCAACGCTCCTAGAATGATGTCAACGGGAAGCCTATGTGGCCCCGGTTTCATATCGTCGGAATGCCTTCGTTGCTCCGTCGGTTATTACCGAATTTGATTTCCTACAAAGTCTACAAACTACATCTCCTTGTCACGAAGATACAATCTTCTTGCCAACGACGGTGTCCCATTTTGTTTCATCACCATGACGATCGCCCCACTCGATCATCATGAGGGGGAGTAGTACTAACAAAAATGGGAGCAATACAACAACGAAAGTGCAAGATTGATCGGAAATACTAAATTCTTAAACGTCGTTGAATCAACCAAACACCCGAGCTTTAATGACCGAAGTTGCCGCTCGTGTACGTCTTTCCAAATTTCAAATGCAATTCCCCGATCCCAACACAAGGTTGAACTAAAATAGGGGGAGTTTCGTCGCTATCAAAGGGAGAGATGGAACATAAAAGAGGAAATTCTCCAAAAATCCGGCAAACGACTTCACACACCTTCCAGCATTTGGAGACGAACTTCAATAGAAAATTAGAAGAAAGATCCGGTGCCGAGAAGAGAATTACAAGATAAAGTTAGATTGAAGATCTCCAAAGAAGAAAGAGACCACAAGACAAGATAAAGGAAGAGATTACACAAATAATCTCATAAAGGGGAGATTGTTAGGACTCGAGGAATCTTTTCCAAAACAAGACAAGATAACCAACGCTCAAGAGAAGTTTGAACACAAAGGGGGAGATTGTTAGGACATTTTTATTGTGTTCAAATTTGTATGTTATCTTAGTCTTGTAGTATAAGTAGCAGTTTGGGCTTAATTGTAATTAAGCCATAGATTAGGACTACTTAGCAAATATACCAAACTTGTTTGGTATATAAGGACTCTAATGTGATGTATAAGGTTAAGAATTCATTTTAATAGAAAACCGAGCTTTACAACGTGAAGAACGCTCACAAGCTTCTGCGCCAAAATTCAAACGTGTTCTTCGTAAGTTTTACATTTTCTATCGAATTCTTCACCGAACTTAATCGTGTTGAATAGAATATGGCATAACAACCCCTGATGATCTCTAGCTAGGACTCCTATGGCAGTCCCATGACGTTGTGCGTGTATGCCCCCGTCAAAATTGACCTTAATGTAATTGTCTGGAGGGCATAACCATCGTTCCATATACGGGGAAGGGGTGAGATCAGGTGTGAGCGAGGTTGCCACGGTAATAACTTGGACATCAACAGCTTTAACAAGAACCGTTTGCGAGGTGGTTAGTTTGTCCGTCATCACCAAATTATTCTGGGAATCCCAGATAGCCCACATGAGATTGAGTATGTTAGCAAAGTCATCAAGGCCGAGGAGTTCATGCATATTCCGAAGCCACTGTTCTGCTGAGATAGTCCAGAAACGGCCGGGGTGTACAATGTTTGCCAAGCTCCATATCGCTTGTGTCATTGGACAATCAACGAAGGCATGACGAGTGTCCTCACAAGCCGCGTCGTGATAGATCAGGAGTGGGAGGCATCTTCCTTTGAATAGATTTTCCGCTGTCGGGAGAGCATTACGACACAATCGCCAAGAAAAAACTCGAACTCGCCGAATAACAGGGGCAGACCAGATAAACTTCCAAGTTGACGAAGAACTCGTACCTGCAGAAGAAAGAGTTTCTCGTTGGCGAGCAAGGTGGTACGTTGATGGAACAGTAAGCTTTCCATTAGGAGAAAAATGCCATATCAATTTGTCTGGGGCGTGGCTCGAGCGTAGCGGAATGCTCAGAATTAGTTCTGCATCGACCTGTGCAAATAACGATTTTACTAGCGTTGCGTTACACAAGGAGGTTCCACCCATTCGAAGGTCGCTAATAGTAACACCGTTATGTTCTGGCCTGTGGGGAGAAATGACTCGAAAAGTCGACGGCCGAGGAAGCCATGGATCTCGCCATACATTGATATTTTCCCCTGAGTGTACTTGCCATCTAACACCTGATAAAAGGAGTGGTCTGGTAGCGATCATGCCTCGCCACGTCATGGATGGATGCGAACCTAGTGGAGCGTCTTCGAATGATCGAGAAGGGAAGTATTTAGCTTTAAGAACTCTTCCCAACAAAGAACCTGGTTGAGTGATCAAGCGGCAAGCTTGCTTCGCGAGTAAAGCAATGTCAAAAGATGTCAGATCCCTGAAGCCGATACCACCATCATTTTTCGTATTCGTCAGTTTGTGCCAAGCTAACCAATGTCTTTTGTATTTGTTAGACGAACTCCACCAAAACCTCGCCGTTCTCCTCTGGATCTCGTCGGGGACCTGCATAGGTAATAAAAAGCAACTCATAGCGTACGTGGGAAATCATGGATTACCGATTTTGTGAGAGTTTCGCGCCACGCCTGAGATAGCAATTTTTCGGACCATCCCTTCACTTTAGCCCAGACTCGATCGGTGATATAAGAGAAGACTTCTTTCTTGTTCGGCCTACAATGGATAGGAGCCCCAAATACAGACTATGACGGGCTGACTTTGATAACCCGAGGATCCGATAGCATGCTCTCGGTCTTAGGAGCCCACATTCGGTGAGAACGTGGCTGAAGACTTGTCTAGGTTTATTTGTTGTCCTGATGCTTCCTTGTACTCCTCAAGGATTATACTAAGTGTAAGCATCGAGGATTGGTTGGCTTGACAGAAAATAATTTTATCGTCAGCAAAGAGGAGGTGCGAGATCGCCGGTGCTCCTCGACGAATGGCAAAACCGCGTAGTGAGCTAGATCGCTCAGCATCCTGTAACAAACTGCATAGGGACTCCGTACATAGCAAAAAAAGGTAAGGTGACAGAGGGTCCCCCTGTCGTAGGCCACGAGATGGATTAAGCTTCCCAAAACAATGACCGTTTAGCATAAAATCATATGTAACCGAAGTAACGCAACGCATAACTAGAGAAATGAATTGTTAATGAAAACCAAGCTTACGCATTACCCCAGCGAGGAAAGGCCATTCAACTCGGTCAAACACCTTGCTCATATCCAGCTTAAGGGAACAATAACCCGCTTTACCTCGACGTCTCTGCTTAAGCTCATGATTAATCTCAAAGGCAAGAAGGACGTTATCTGTAATCAATCGATTATGAATAAAAGCAGATTGCGTCTGTGAAATAATATCATCCATGAAGGGCTTTAGCCTAGTCGTAATACATTTTGAAGCAATACGATAAATGACATTGCAAAGGCTAATCGGTCGAAAATGAGCAAGAGTTTCAGGGTCCTTTTTCTTTGGGATTAAAACGATATGGATAGCATGGAATATTGGGGATGACACGTCGTGGTTAAGGAAATCAAGGAAGCATTGAGTCGTGTCATCGCCTACGATATCCAAATATTTTTTAAAGAAAATAGGAGAAAACCCATCCGGCCCTGGGGACTTATATGCGAACATACCTGACACAGCTACCTTTACCTCTTCTCTGGTATATGGTCGGAGAAGCGACTCGTTCATATCCTCCGTGACTTTTGGTGCAATGGCTCGAATCGCGTTGTCTATCATGTATGCCGATGGGACGCTGGAGTTGAACAGAGAGGAGAAGTATGAGCTGACCGCATATTCGATATCACGCGGATTCTCACACCAACCACCGTCGTTGCCCCTAATTTTGGTAATGGTATTGTGAGCCTTCCTAATTGACGCCGTTCGGTGGAAGTAGCGGGTATTACGGTCCCCCTCTTTGAGTTATTCCGATTTGCTTTGTTGCATCCAATATAATTCATCTTGCTGCAAATGCTCATTGAGCTTTCGACGTAGCTCTTTCTCTTCGTCTCTAGATTCAACTGTCACCCTACGAGAAGCTGATGAGGCCAAAGCTGTGACAAGTAGATCCTTCTCTTCACGTGACTTATGAGAGCGAATACGGTCCCACTTCCGAAGATCATGCTGACAGTTTTGTAATTTTTCAGTGACGTCATGATAGTTCACTGCTGTAGAATGCGAGTTCCAATAATTGCAAACCACTTCTGTTAAAGTTGCAAAAATTGCAAATTTCGATAACACGAACTTAGTGATATATATTTATAATTATTAAATATACAATCAAAAATCGAAATCTAACTCAAGTAGTGACCGAAATTTGGAATGTTTCGTCTCCAATAACATTCACGAATCAACGACACAATCGGCTTACAATAAAAATGACGGAAAGTACAGTTAAACAAAAGATTTATCCTAGATAAACAAAACTACGAAATAGTCAACGTAAAATGTATTTTAATATACATATTATGTATTAGTTCAAAAAAATATACATATAATATATATAAATATATATTTTTTTTAATGTCGTTTTCATTTGATATTAGGTCACCGAATCTAATTACTTTCTATTCACAGGTCCATGATTCTTTTTTATTCTATATTGTTAAAATATGCATGCAGTACAGCATTTAAATAATTAAAACTTATCTGGTTACAAATTCAACAATCTGCATTTAATACATTATAAGCTAGGCACGCTTGAACAAATATATTTTTATCAAGCCTGCTGGCTCTCAAGCATTGCTTTTCCATTAGAAGCTAACATCCGATCCCTCCAACTTTTTAAGGGTAAAAACGAAATAATTAGTGGTAATTAAATAATATATAGTAGCTGTCGGCATTATTTACATACATGGTTTTGCAATCGTATCGTACCTAAAATTATAAATCTGGGTTACTAATTTTTTTTAATTTAAGCTTTTGGGTCACTATATTTGATAATACAGAAAATAAGATCACCTATATGGGTCTCCGATCCTTCAATCGATAAATAAGTTGGAAATATTACTTGGATATAATTCAACTCAAGCGCCAAATCGTTAGAAAATATTCCAAATCATCCGTCAGTCAAGTGGAATTTCCGATTTATTTTTTCGGAAAAATGAATAGATACTCAAATTTGTTTCAATATATAAAATTAGTGAATTATTTTTGCAATTATCAAATATAACGATACACTTTGAAATTGGTATAATTTCCCAAATCTTTTTATGAAACAATATATATATATATATATTGCAAGAAATATGCATCACTAATGGTGAAAGTCACTATTTCAATAAACATGCAATTTTCATTTAAGGAAATTTTGCGAAGTTATTCATTGTCGCCATTTTATTAATGAACACCCAAACTATGGTTGATATTATGTACTCGGATATTAACTAAGCAATTTTCCAAAAGGTGTAAATATTCCAATTTATATATATATATATATATACTGATCATTTACCTAATCCAAATCATGTCAACGTACTGTTTAATGTTTGTTACACAAAGTTTATTTCGAAGGAGGGAGGTCGAAGTGGGGCTAGGAAAAAAGAAAAATTATTAATCCTCAGCGGTTAACAAAATTTGGCAAAAATCTAAATTGCGACACCAAATAACATTTCAATTTGGATGCGATAGTTTATAATTACATAAATATGTCATCAATGTCATACGTCAGAATCAATTTGATCTTCGATCAGTTTTTCGACAAAATAATTTGATTTTTATTATATAACATCGTATTCCAATTCAGCAGAAAAGTCGGCGGAATCAAAGCTAGCAGGTAACTATAATTTCCGACTTATCACTTAAAAAAGAATCAAAGACCGAAATTGCTCTGACATATGAAGTTTGGGACCTTTATAATTATTAAACTGATCAAAAGTCGAAAACCAATATACCTAGTGGACCCAAGTTTAAAAGTATGCCAACGTTACTTTTTTCTGTAAGTAGTTTATGAATATAATCTAATCACTTCCAATAACTGGTCTCTAAGTTATTTACAAATTAAATTCAGCTAATACTGTATGCGACCTATAAGGTAATGGCTATATATATAGTTCGATCTTAATTCATATCTATCAACTTATTAACCGCATGTCAACTTAGAACAAGACTAATTAGGCAAGGGCAAAGGAGAAAGTCCACAAGCTGCAACTGATTAAATTGTAAAATGATTGAAATAAAGAAATAATTTTCTCGATGCCTGACTTTAAATTAAACTATTTCGAATTATATATTTTGAGGAATTCTCATTCTCTGTGCATAGTACATGCAACTGTACTAGTGTATATAAATCGAGTAAATAAAAAGCCAAAAATAAACATTCACACAGCTTCCTTATCTCCGAGATCCCACAACAAAGTAAATAAATAAATAAAAAGAAGAGAGATAAATAAAAGGTGAGAAGAAAAACAGCGCTTCTGTTTCTGATATTTTTTTCTTACATAAAAGTCGTCTGTTTCTGCAGAAAAATGAAACAGCCTTAAAATAGACTTTGTATTTTTGCCCTCCTTTGCATTCAATAGTCTCATTTGCACCCATCTTGCGTTGTCTTCTGATCTACAGAGACAGTCAATTACTCCATATAACCGACTCATATGTGATGTGATGAAATGAAACCCTCTCTCTCTCTCTCTCTCAGCTTTAATTTCAGTTTTGTACGTATCTTGGACATATTAATTACGATGATGTAGGATTTTCTTTTTATGTCAATATATATGGGCTCAATCCGTCGAGTCTATAAGTATTAAAACTTAGCTGTAGTTTTTTTTTTCTTTTCCATGGCTAACCATAATAAAGCCAGCAGCAGCAGTAATCACCATCATCATCAAGGGATCATGTTTCAGCAAGAGAATCATCATCAGAATCCAATTCATCATCAGAATAATCATATTTCATTTGGTGGGTTGATGATGCAACCATCAGGGTCATCAGTCAATCCAGCAACCTTCAACGTGTAAGAATTTTAACTTTGCAACCTTAATTAATGTTTTTTTCCTCTTCTTCTTTCTCATCTTTCGCGCAAAGTAAATTTTTGTTCGAAGATCCTACTATGCAATATCTGTTTCTGAAGTGAAACCTGTATATTGCTTATGATCTCTCTCTCTCTCTCTTGTGTGTGTGCAGAAGCAAAGATGGTGGTGCTTATGACTTGGGAGAATTGGACCAAGCACTTTTCCTCTATCTTGATGGTCAAGAACAGTCTGCTCAAGATCAAAGACGTATATATATATATATATACTTATATAATACACACACAACGAAACTTATATATATATATATATATGCGTGTGTGTTTATTTACAGATTAAATATCCAAATGGTTTTCTGTGAAGTCTGTTGAGATTCCCCTTAGTCACGATGATAGTATGTTGGAGGGAGGGTACAGATTGGAAAGCTCAGTGATCTTTTATCGTACTTTCTTTGACCAGATCCTCTATTAGGAGATAAAAACAGTTCACCTTTAAATTAAAGGGAGAAAAAAAGAAGATATTTTTCTTCAACTCCTTTTGATTTTTCAAGAACTCCTTGTGTACAATTTCTGAAACTAATCTTGAAAGGCACAGCTAGTACACTTTCAAAGCAAGAAACTCTTGGTTTGTACAAAGAGAGAAATCGCTTAGAATCATAATCTTCATTTATATTTTCTTTTTCGGATACTTCACTAAGAATTTATTGTCTTGAATGCAGAGATTAATCCAGGGATGAGGCCACACACTTTGAACATCTTCCCTTCGCAGCCGATGCATGCAGCACAGGAGCCATCAGAACCAGCGCCTCTAAATGTAAGAGTATATAACTTGGCAATTTACCGTTAAAGGCTTCTCATTTTCTGGACTTAAAAGTTGTTGAAGGTTCTTTTTCCAATAATTGATGGAAAATATATTTGAATAAGAATGATGAATCTTGTGTTTGGTAGGCAAGTAATATTGGATTGGCATCACCATCATCGGCTAGCGGTTCCAAGAGATCATCTGAGCCGTCCACTGAGCTTTTATCAAACCCTGGAAACGATATTTGTCACGTTGCTTCTGCTTCTGAACCATCCAAAGTAGTTAAGGTTAGTACATAAAATATTGCTTGGACATGTATCTGCCTATTAACATATTGTAAGACTCTTTCTAAGTGATATTTTTTTAATATTCATTTTTTCGTGCAAATTAAGTTGCAGCGTGAAGGAAACCGCAAAGGGCCTACCTCAAATAGAGATCAAGATGGTCCAAAAACTCCAGACCCGAAGGTATTATTTTTATTTAATTTCACATACATTTTTTTTAATGTTCTAATGATAAAAACATGCGTTTCAGACTCTGAGGAGGCTTGCTCAGAACAGAGAAGCAGCAAGGAAAAGCAGGCTTAGGAAAAAGGCAAGTCCAAGATATTTTTCGAGAGACATCTAGTACATAAATAGATATTCAATTAATTGAAGTAAAAAAACATATTCAGAATCTTGATTATATGATTCATTTGTTAATTCCACGCAGGCTTATGTTCAGCAGTTAGAGACTAGCAGAATGAGGCTCACTCAGATAGAACAAGAGATACAACGAGCAAGAACCCAGGTACTTTGATCTTATTTATATAGCACCATTATATTTCATCCATGTCAAATAATAAATTTTGCTATTTTACATTTTCTTTCAATATAAGTAGGGTTTTCGCCTTGGACTGGGAGGAGACCAACAAGCACTTTCCGTCCCGATGGGCAACATAAATTCAGGTGCAGATATGAAATGAAAAAGCATTTTCCAGAAAAATAAAATTAATTTAATGCAACTTAATATTTAATTTCCTATTTATTCTTCCGAATATGTATATCGAGAAGATGCTGCATTGTTCGACATGGAATATGCTCGTTGGCTGGAGGAGCACCACCGCCTAATGGTGGAGCTTCGAAATGGGGTTCAAGAACACTTGCCAGAAAACGAACTTAGGGTTTATGTGGAGAATAGTTTGGCTCATTATGATCAGTTAATGACCCTCAAGGGCATGCTAGTAAAATCCGACGTCTTTCATATCTTCTCCGGCATGTGGAAAACTCCGGCCGAGAGGTGTTTTATTTGGATGGGTTGCTTTAGGCCATCGGAGATCATTAAGGTACAACCATTAAATTCCGATTTACTAATATGCATATAATATAAATAAAAAGCAAAAAAGACGTATACCGGAAGATCTTTACCATATATATGTAGACTGCACTACATCACGTCTTGGATATGATAATGCATATGCGTCTATATACGTCTAAAATCATTTAAAATTGAATATGGCATGATGATGATATTTCTAATCCTGGTTATTTGTTGCGTTTCGAAAACATTCCCTTAAAGCCCATATCTTCTACTATGCATTTTCAGTGCGTGTTATGATTCTTGTGCGCCTTATTTCGATTCTCGTGCATCTAATGATGGTCTGGCTAGATGTTTTTCTACTATCATGTTTCCTTCATTTAGATAAGATACAAAATTAAACCTATATACCTAGCTACATGATGAGTTCATACTCTAATTATTAGATTTGTTCTATAAACACTAATTTATTAAATGTAACTGCTAATATTAATTAATCAATTTTCTTGAATCCCAACAGATAATCTTGAGCCAAATAGAACCACTGAGCGAGCAGCAACTAGTAGGGATTTGTGGGCTGCAACAATCTACTCAAGAAGCTGAGGAGGCGCTCTCGCGGGGTTTGGAGGCATTGAATCAATCGCTTAACCAAACTATCGTCTCCGAGCCACTCCATGTGCCACCTAACATGAACACCTACATGGGACAAATGGCCTTAGCCATCAACAAGCTATCGACTCTCGAAGGGTTTGTTCGCGAGGTAAGTAAATATAGATTTGCATGCGATGCGTGTCTTTGATTTCAACATCTCATGCATTAATTATTACACGATAGTAGTGGTCGAAGTAATAGCTAATTTCTTCTTTGTGTACATTTTTTGGTCGGGAATTGTTAAGGGGGTGGGGATGGGATGGGACATCGAAATAGATGATGAAGATATTAAAGCCCATACCCTAATAACATCAAAAACACGACCTGCACCCCACTATGCCTCTATATATAAGACCATTATCTAGGATTATAATGTACATGTAGCCTTTATGGTATGTTGGTAGGACAAAGTATTATTTGAAACACAAAATTAGTATGAATACATTAAAGCTGCTTCGTCATGAACCTTTTTCTTTCCCCTTCTTGCAAATTTTAGCGTAAAGTTCGGAAAGGATCAAGTAAGTAGATTTGTTTTTCACGAAAACTATTAAACCCTTCGGTGTTGAACTTTCTTTCGCATGTTAGACGCGTGTCGGGGGATGCAAGCAGTAGTGTACGTCGTCTAAACCGAGTCACATTATATCTCTAGGGGTTAGCTCTTCGCATGCCAGACGCGTGTCGAAGGATGGGTTACTAGTAACGCACGTGGATTGAATCGTGTTCGAAATCTAATTTACGCTACTTTTTACATTTCCTATGCATTTATGTGTTTCTAGAAGCATAACGTTGGGACACTTTGAAAAAACTTTGCACATTATATGCACACACAATATAGTTCTTTTGCATGCGTCACAATGTCTAAGTAAGCATGCAATACCTGGTCAGGGGTATACATACCCAAGTCAAAGATTCAGGTGGGCTCTTTCCTACTTTTGTATCTGGCCTTTTTAGTTAGTATTCAGCCTTATCTTCTTTCATTTCTTTTCTTACATATATCCATTAAATTTCTTGGCTAAGCCCAATTATGGTCATGATGAATAAGTCTATTTAGTGTATTTCTTGATGATGATGATGATGATGATGATATGATATAAGATGACAAGAAAATTCAAATGAATTACAGGCGGATAATTTGAGGCACCAAACCCTTCACAGGCTGAATCAAATCCTCACTACTCGCCAAACAGCACGTTGTCTGCTAGCCATGGCTGAGTATTTCCACCGCCTTCGCGCACTCAGCTCCCTGTGGCTGGGTCGTCCTCGTCAGGAATAATTAAATCACAGAAAGAAGAAACAAGAAAATGTAGTTATTAGCAACTAGTTCTAGCGTTGATCTTAAAAATATACTTTTCGTAGTATAGTAGTCATTTTTGGATTTCTTGTGCTTTTAGGAATATGTTTATATGAACCAAAGAGTTTATGATCATTCAGATGGATATTAGTAATTATGTTTGTGTTGTTTACTCTTAAGTTTGATCATTGAGCGGAATAACTAGTCTTGGCACTCGATTACTGCGAATTGATGATCATATATTGGAAATAGATAAAGAATGGTACCTATTTCTATCGTTGTCAGGTGAATTTGTAACATATTCATATGGCCCCGCTGATAAGTCCCACCACTCGAGTGTGTGCGCCCATTCTGTCAGGTCTGTGTGGCGGAAGCCCACGCCGGTATTTAGGGGCTAGCTCATAGCCAGGTCGAATGGGATACATCGAGACAAAAAAAATTCCAAATTCTTTCTCATAAGATCATCAGAAAAAGCATTAAATTAGTTGATAGATGACATAGTTATATAATATTAAGGATGTACTTATAAATGTTGGTATCAAGAATATATAGATGACAAATTTCCGAGGCTTGTGTGAAAGACAATTTCCTTAAAATATTTGATAGAGGTTTGATGAACATATGCTGTCCGGAATACTTCGAAGCATGTGATGTTCGCTTTGCACTATAACGACACCACTACCGAAGTTAGAACAAATCAATTGTATGGAAAGAACTCTAAACCACTTTCGAGGTTTTCGTATTTAATGTTTTCTGTGTTGAGTCATATTATTTACTAAGACCATCTTCAAGCGAAAAACTCATTCTCAAACTCAAACTCATTCTCAAACTCAAAATGCAGCAATTCTTCTCCAACCATTAAACTCATTCTCAAACTCAAAAGATTATTTCTGTAATATTCACTTCTACATCAACTTTTACAACTTTCAATACTACCCACATATTTTACAACTTTACAGAAATAAAATACAAAAATAAATAAATTTGAGGAATAATGAAATTTCTATTTACATATTTTAATATTTAATTTTTTTATAATACATTTAAATTCAGAAAATATCTAATAAATTTCTGTAGGTGTTGTCGAAATATTATTTACCTATTATGTAACATATAAATAAAATATTAAAAAATAAATATGATATATAAAACATTATTGCTAAAAATAAAATCTTAGTTTATTTTGACAATTTTATAATCATAGTTATTAATTGTAAGTACGTATGTTTTCTTTTTATTTATTTATTGTTTTTTATTTGGGTGATTTAGCATTTAAATATAATAAAGGGTCTTTATTGAAATTTGCAAAGTACAAACCCATTTTTCGGGTACAAACGCATATTTGAATTTATGTTAAGAGAGAGAAAGTGAAACCCATTTTGGGTTTGAGTTTTGGGTACGGTTGGGACATTTGTACCTCATTTTTTAGGTTCTTAGTGTACGGTTGGAGATGGTCTAAGACTAATCCCGAATCACAAAATCCTTCAGGGCTAGGAATATAACTCTTAGAAAATCTTGTCTCGAACATTCTGTGACTTTTAGAACGATCGTATTTGAAATTCCGTTCGCATTTTAATTTAGTTCTAATTCGATGAGAATTCAAATTCAGTTCAACCTTAATTAGAAAGATTCAATTAGAATTCGATTACAGTTCAACAAGAATTCGAATTCAAATTGAATTTACCGAAAGGTGCGAATTAATTTAAATTTATTGAAAAGTTCGAATCCAATCCAATTTACTGGAGATTTTTGAAATTAAATGATAACTAAGCAAAAGATGGATTGTCAGCCCCGCTAGTTTTTTATCCAACCTCCATACCCGCATGACGCGCCGACGCTCGAGTCATCCTTAATTTGACCCCTAGTGTGCACATGTGAGCGACACACAAGTAGTATAATATTCTCTAACACTTTTAAACTAACAAAAACTACATCAATATGTTAGGGTTATGCCCTCAGAATGCCATGCGTGGATTAGAATAAGCATTGGACGAATACTTTTCGTACTGTCCGAACTAAACAACTGAAATGATATGTAGAATGCTTGCGTTCTGTCTAGGCGCTGCTGTGAGTTTATCAATAAGTTTACTAGGCATCCGGTAATGTGATAAACAAAACACATATACCGCGAGCCAGATCCTTGATACTCATGCGTCGAGTGAGGAACGACACCAAGAGACTAGTCTCGCGCATAGAAAATGTTTCGTAAGTCTCGTGACTTTGGTAGCGCGCTGGGGTCCAATCATGACTTATCTGCCGACAAATTCTATCTGATTGTGGCAAATGCTCAATTGGAAAGTGAGAGTTCGTGATATGAATACACTCGGATCGGGGATCCATGTACTCGAACACGATTCGAAGTCGTTTGATCACATGGCTAATTACTCGGGAAGTGTCACGACTAACTATAGTAGTTTACATGAGTCTTAGCTCAAAATAGATCACTGACGGAGTTTTCTACGGAGTCTTGGTTTGTCATTAGCTTATTTAGACCAAGTACGTCCTGATAAGTAGGGGTGAGCTTGGGGCGGTTAGGGCGGGGTTTTTTTTTCAAATTTTTACCCGACCTGATGTATTGCGGTTTTTAATAATGTACCCCAAACCCGATCATAAAACTTTCAACCCGATACTCCGCGGTTTGCTTGGGTTCGGTTGTGTTGGGGCTTTTTTTAATCATAACGATAATCTAATATTATTAAGTATAGATAGTGTAAAAATAAAATTCAAGAATAAAAAGTTAATAAACTTTTACGAGTAATAAAAAATACAGGTAAAATAGAAAAAAGTTTACAAAATTAGTGTACACTGGTTTATTAAAATTTTGATAGAAAAAATTTAATAAACAATAGTAACAATAAAAAAATTTAGTGAAAAGATAAAAAATAACAAGGATATGAACTTATGATAAAATTTGTTAACTAAGACCATCTCCAACCGAAAAACTCATTCTCAAACTCAAACTCAAAATGCAGCAATTCTTCTCCAACCATTAAACTCATTCTCAAACTCAAAAGATTATTTCTGTAATATTCACTTCCACATCAACTTTTACAACTTTCAATACTACCCACATATTTTACAACTTTGTAGAAATAAAATACAAAAATAAATAAATTTGAGGAATAATTAAATTTATATTTACATATTTTAATATTTAATTTTTTTATAATACATTTAAATTCAGAAAATATTTAATAAATTTATGTTGGTGTGGTCGAAATATTATTTAAATATTATGTAACATATAATAAAATAATAAAAATAAATATGACATATAAAAAATTATTGCTAAAAATAAAAAGTTAGTTTATTTTGACAATTTTATAATCATAGTTATTAATTGTATGTACGCATGTTTTCTTTTTTATTTATTTATTGTTTGGGTGATTTAGCAATTAAAAATAATAAAGGGTCTTTATTGAAATTTGCAAAGTACAAACCCATTTTTGGGTACAAATGCATATTTGAGTTTATATTAAGAGAGAGAAATTGAAAACCCATTTTGGGTTTGAGTTTTGGGTACGGTTGGAACATTTGTACCATATTTTTTAGGTTTTTAGTGTACGGTTGGAGATGGTCTAAACAGTCATTTAAAGTAACAAGTAATACGTCGAATCAAATCAAAAGTTACAAAAAAAAAGTTAACATGAATATGAACTTGTATCAAGAAAAAAAAATATAAAATATTTGAGAATCGAATTATCATAAGAAAATAAACCATTAATTTATAATTTAGTGCATACTAGTATTTTCATCTAATCAAGCCTTCCCAATTCATATTATTACATTGTGGTTTATAGTCTTTCAGCTTCCTAACTACGACTGGTATCTATTAATTTATGAACTATCAAATAAAACATAATAAACATATAATAATATTAAATGCGGTTGAGTGCGTTTTTTTTTTTTTTTTTGCAGTTTTAAATATACAAAACTAAACCTGATTGTAAAATGTGCGGTATTATTTTTTAAACCCCAAACCAGCCCATCAAGTCATCAACCCGATACTTGCGATCTGGGTTGGGTTGGATCGATTGGGTGGGGCGGTCCGACGAGTTAAATGCTCACCCCTACTGATAAGGACAAGGGTTAACGACAACATGTGACCTTTATAAGGGAGGTGATTGTCGGGATCTGATTGTCGAGAGGGATTCACAGCCTCGATAGTAATGTACATGTTCTATGAGAACGTGGTCACAATTATAAAGTCCATGGCCAAAGCATTTACACCGGCTCGTATGTGACATGGAGTTCTGTTCGGCAACCAATCCGTCACGGTTCGATCATAGCGTCGCTTTAGTGAGCTTGACATTAACCATGACTCTCACTCGACCAGAATATAATTAAGGATTTTATACGCATAGACCACGATCTATAAACGGTTCGTAGAAGTGACAGGATCATGTTCGTTTTCAAAGGGGATCGATCAGGTACCACAAGATTGGTTAGGTGACTACCGGACTCTCGGATTCCTTCTGGAGCAGGTTGCAACAAACTTAGAGATTCAGGGTAAAAAGAATCAATCAAACCATGCTCAACGGATTGTGTATGGTGGCTGAATTGATGGAGAGTGACACTAAGTGTTATACCTTAGTATTGGACCAAATCGATTTTGACTTTAGTCACCTCAAGGTCCACATAATAGGTTAGGGGTTAAGGTTGGGCAAAGACAAAGATGACCTTACCACATGTGGGTTGAACCATATGTCGAGGACGCGCCTCGACGCATGCGCCTTGATAGATGCTAGCGACGAGGGCGCCCATCCTTCTACATGCGCCTATACAACATCTTTCGAGGTGGCACATGGACCTTTTAGAAGGCTTAGGTGGCACATGATGTGGTATCTAAGATGGAATCCCACATTGGATATGTCCACCACATGGCACCCCACACACTTCAATAGATAGGGGTGCCCCTTGTTGAAGATCGGCAAGAGGATTCCAAGAACGTGTTCAATGGTAACGTGCATAGTTTAAAATATTCAGTGACCCGGTTCACTCGGATAGCTCGGATGTGCACAAACAAAGAAAACATGTTAAAGAGCCTAAAACCACAAAGTTAGGGACCAAGCCATTACTGGAAGATGGCTAGCGAAACCTTCCGGTGCAACAATGTTTCGCGCGTGAGTGATAGAAGAAAAGAGGTGTCACACCGACCCATCGGTGTGTCCAGTTCGAAGTCTCCCTTGGATGGCTAGAGAGAGAGAGAGAGAGAGAGAGAGAGAGATCCGAGCTTGGTGTGTGTTTTTCGAAAATCACAAGTGTGCTTAGGGTTGATTACGAAAATCCATAGATAGGGTATTTATAGTTTTCAAAATCCTAAGGCACGAGGGCCATTAGGTGGATGAGATATAATCTCCTTGAGATATATCTCCAAAATCAAATCTTGTTTGAAATCTTTCGAAAAATCAAATCTATACAAGATAATATATTTTCAAAATATTATAATATAACTTTCGAAATATATAACATATCTAATATTTATATTTCAAAAATATATTAAGGTAAATTAACTCACCCCTCAAAGTAAATATTGACACAATACTAATTTTACCCTTGCAATATTTAAATTTGTTATCTAATAATAAAATAATTTTTCTTTCACCAAAATAATTAATTTCGGCCGAAGCTCAAATTAATTTATTAATTCCGGCAAAGCGTCAAATTAATTTATTATTTTTTCTTTCAACCGAAGTGGACCCTAAGTCTGATTTCTCTTTTAATCGTCACTATCTTGTTGATCTTTTTAAGTCTGCCCTCTTAGTTCGTCTCAAATTGCACCTGGAGAAATTCAATGATCCTATAAACGCCTAGAAAATCCTGTAGTACCGAATCGATCCCCAGTTGAGTACATATTAGATCTAATCTTTAAATAAACGAACGGACTGTAGATTATCGCATCTATCTATAATTATTCATTGAATGTTCCGGTCGCGACTGGTGAAGTTATCAAACTACCCTTCATGTTCCGGCGTAGGTTAATTTAATTCTCCGTCCGAAGACTTTGTAATTTCCCATCTCCGAAATTCTCATAGGACATATCCGGTTTAGTGTGAATCCCACTCGGCGGTTCAAGTCGGCAATCTCACTGAGTTGTCAAGATCGCATTTTGCCGTCTATCCATGCACTTAGCGAATCGAGCCTAGCAAACTAGTGACATGTCAAGACCCCGAAGCCAACTCTGCGTTAAGGTTCACACAACCTTTATTATCATTCGATCGATCAATTGACTTTCCAAACATGCAATCGATCAAGACTACGAGTCAGAGTAAAAATACAGACAATCTCCCAATGCAATCTATATTAATGTCACGAGCTCACACTTCCCAAGTGAATGACCAAGACAGTAACTTAACAAACGTCGACATGTTAAGTCGTACTTATCAATCCGATCACCCTACCGAAGATTTAAACTTGTGGACTAACTCAACACTCGGGGTAATAGTCCATCGGTGTCCCCTCTCTGCCTAGCAGAATTAATGATTAAACTTACACAGTGTTTGTATTTTATTTATTTATCTTTTTTATTGCGCTTAGACTGAGATTTAGAGTTTTTTCATACACCGAGTGTCTCTCGGGACAAACATTTACGTACGAGAACGCCTTCAAGTTTTTCGCGCGATTTGACCGAACCCCGAGCGTAATCCAACACAATGTATAAGGAGCTTCATTTCACTTTAACTTTCAATGTGGGATTTCCACTCATATTTCCGGTAAACATATTTCTCATTCACCAAGCCCAATTTATGTAGCCCAACTATAAATTTCCAACAATTGCCCACGTGAATGAGATTTGTTTCTTGTTTGTAGTTCATGTTCAATTTTTATCACTTAATGGAGGATATTATGAGCCACATGTTAAAGATCTTGAATTAAACCTATTTTGGATTATAGTTTCGGTGATTGAATAGACAAAACCCAATAAGAGTGAATATAAGGATCAAAGACACAATAACAAAATTGAAATATGAACTAAACTTAACTAAAACCGGTATTCGGACTCATAACTGAATCTGAGACAGAAGATGAAGACTTATACTGGAATTTAGACGAAGATCGAAAACTAGACCAAGACAGATGGGTTAGGGAAGAAACCGAAACCGAATAAAGGGGCTCAAAAAAAGTAAACTTATCAACATGCAAACTGCATCATATCAGCGGTCAAATAGTGTCTCGAGTCAGAGTAGCTTCTCTCCCATTTCAAATAATCTGGTGCGAAGAACGGCAAATACAGCTGCGAAATTCAAAAGTTTTGTAAAAAACTTGAAATCAACTTTTTCCAAATGTTGAAAATAATCTCAGTTTCATCCTTTTCATCCATAGTACAATTTGAAAAGAACCAAACTTGGCAGAAAATAAGTACTTGAACCACTATAAGAGTTACAGAGCTCCTAAATGCATTTAAGACCCTTCCACTTGTACTAAAAATAGATTCATAAGCAACTGTAGATATTGTAATCACCAAAACATCTCGAGCCAAAAAAAATAAACAGGAGACCTAGTACTATTAGCCTTCCACCATTCCCAATATATCGAAACCATCAGAATCTTCCTCAAGTTCCGCTTTTAAATAACATCCTATTCAGTTTTGATTCCATTATACCAGTCTCTTCTTTTCTCCTTTTCATTTCCATCCTAAAACTTATCTTTCAAAGGTTTTGATGTCTGCATAACTACCGGCAAATTCTACTTCCAAATGATGCGGGTAAAGACATAGTAGAGAAAGATATCAACAGTGGTAGGGCATAACTTCTCACATAATCATCAAATATCTCATAAACAACATCTTTAAGTAATGTAAGCATGGTCGAGCCCTCTACTTCTCCATAAACATCACCAAATATAATCTCTATATGTAAACTTATTCCTCGGATCAAACAAAGAAGCAACAAAGACAAGCATATTAAATTCTCAATCTTTCCATAATACTTGGCGAACTTACCCTTCATCAATTTAACCGTGCCAACAAGAATCACTTTAATTAAGACACTTCTTCTAAAAAACTTCAATACAAATAATATCATCAAAGAAAGAATGAGCTGTCACATATTTTTTTCCTGAAACTTTCAAAGTAAACTCATAAAATTGAGAAATCTTCTCACCTTTTCCCAATCAGTCACACTCAACATCCATATCAACTCTGAATCATCCATATCATATATGTTGAATGTCATTACATACATCTGAGTTGTTCCCAATATCAAATAGGTGGAGTTCCATGTTGTAGGGACATCTAGACTAGATTCTTGGTGCTAGAAAACTTTTCAATCTCATCTTATTGTTAAAATTTTTTAATTTGCTGTGAAGTTTGTTAAACAGACTTAACAACAAAATGTTTAACAAATGCACTAATAGAACTTAAACCATCTTGAACAATCGGATTTTAGATATGCGCAACATGACGAATATGTAACCATTTTCCTCTCAAGATACACTTATCATAACGCTAAAATTGTGATCTTAAATAGGCAACAACAACATCATTAGCACTAGCCATTTTCCGTAGTAAAGTAAAGACATTATCAATTCCCCATTCAACCGAACACAACTCAATTTACTTGCCAATGTCATTTCCTACTCGATATACGCTTAAAATTCAGCACCTTCTTTTGTAACTTCCAATTGATGTCCATATAATGAGCGATAGGACACATATAGTTATTTTTTGTATAAAATTCCTAAGTGTCCATGGTTAAACAAACTCTATTAATATTTCCTAGAATTTGAGCCACCACTTATTTCTTCTCTTCCAAATAAACTGTAAACATCCCTAGCCACAGTAAAGCTAGAGGGAATTTGAAATGAAGGTTGCCAAGCAATAACAAAAGGCTTAAAAAATATTCCGTCCACCATGATCATTGCTTTCCTTAATTGGTTATTAGCTAGCCTATCTTTTAATTCTTTAATGGTTACGGTCTTTATGAAGTGATGCAACTTTTTTTTATTTTAGTTCTAGTAAACCATTAAAAGCCAAAATGAACTACCTCTGTTTTAGATAATGAGGCGTTTGAATCGTGTCAGCAGTCTCCGTGCAATCGTCCCTAGTTCACTCCTTCTACGTCAGCCATCAGTGTTAGATTTTAGGTTAACTTATTTCTGTTCAAACCACTGGTCAAGTTCTTCGATCAAAGCTACTCCAACTTCATTTTATTTGGACAATTGAAGCTTCTTCTTGTAGTAGATTGCAACCTTCTTCTTGGGCAGAAAAAGGTCTCTAGCCCTGTTCCCGAGCTTGCCATAGTTGTAGCATTTCATCGGTGGCTTACAACCTTTTCTTTGTGTGATGAGCTTCCCCTGAGCTTCTTGTCAATTACTAGTGCCAATGGATCTGCCAGTTCTTTCCGTTTTGAGTCACCCTCAATCTTGCTGACGTCATCGATGTGTTGTGAGTTGTCGAAGACACTATGAATGTCCATCTCATCGAGACCTTATTATGCCGGATTTGTGAAGAAATGTTTGCAATGATGTTATCTTTAGCTCTCAGCTTTTCAGGATCTGTGTATTCTCCAGGTGTCTTTAGCACTTATGCGTCAAGTATTGGTGGGTTGTTCGTTGGATAACCGCGAATAGTCTTCTAGAATTTAGCTGGCCCATTGTTGATGGAGGATAGCATGTCAATTGCGCTCTTTTGTTTCCAAGAAATTTAGGAATCTGTTCTTCCAGACCATATACTCGCCACGTCGGAGATCGTGGTCCAATATGGTTACCCATAGAAAATCAGCGAAGGTTTGATTTGATCGATTAACGTGTTTGTATTGATCTTAGTGAATTTTGTCAAGTGTACGGGATTCTGGATCACCGAAGTTTGAGTGTTATCGAAAAGTTTTGGTCTCGAAAAGTTTTGATATCGAAAAGAGTTTGTACGAAAAGTGGATATGTCGAAAACTTTTGGTATCAAAAACCTTTTATCAAAAACTTGCGCGTCGAAAAGTCGAAAGTAAGTTATCTGATGTTTATCTAAAAGCATATATCGAAAAGTTTGAAATACCGAAAATAATGTTTATCTCAAACATTCAGTGTTGATACCAGAAAGTTGTATGCCGAAAAACTGTAAGTACAGAAAAAGTAAACCTTCTACCGAAAACTATACTTGGCGATATACTTTTTCATATTTCTATCGAAAATTATATCGAAAAGTTCTTAAACAAAGATTTCGCACTAAAATCACTAAATCTTCATGAAAAATTTGGGTAATCACAGAGAGATTGACGAAAATGATTTCTAATACCCTCGAAAAATAAGCAAAGTAGGCTCAACATCTTGAAAATGTGAAGAAAAACTTTGTCGCTTGAAAATTGTTGTAGAAATACTCAAAAACTTTATTGGATTCAGTAAACTTTGTTCAATCGACCACGCTAGGCTCTGATACCAATTGTAGGTTTCAAATATCCTAGCGAACGACGATTATTGATGAATACCTTGATATTTATGGTAAAAACCGTAAAGTGTGTGATGTGCCCTAAATCCCAAGAGTTTAGGATAATGAATTCACACAACAAAAGTATAAGAGTTTAGTATATTATACTAAAGCCCTAAATCGCCCAAGTTACATTTACACACTATAAAATAAGATCTAATCAATTAAATACAATTACAAAGAAAAGATTAATTATTGAACACAATAATGATCTGACACTTTTTTTTCCTCAACACTCTCATTCGTAAATGAACCAAAATGGTCCAAACTTTTGATCTCTTCCTAGAAGCATTTATTTTTCTATTTATCCAAGTCTATGTCATTATCCACAACCTCCACAATTTCGGGTTTAGACATCCTAGAGGGAGCAGGAAGCACGGCACGACAATAGTGAACATAAATCAAAATCAAACAAAAATCAAACAGAAGGTAAAACGATAACAAAAAAAAAATCAAACAGATTGAAGAACAGAAAGCAAGTCAATGTTGTAACGAACATAAATCAAACAGAACATAAATCAAAATCTTGAAAGAAGGATATAATCACAAAAGAGCAACCGTCACGGGGAGGTAGTGATGTGGGTCGTAGCTTTTTCAAACAACAAATGGTTCATGTTGAGGGCAAGGTGAGAAATTTGGTTTTGCTAGGGCAAAGTGAGGGAAATGGGCTTCAAGGTGGAAAACGAAATGGATAAGACAAGAGACTTTATATTCCAATATATTGTTACGTATAATAACACGAAATTAAATAATTGGTGTTCTGTGCGGGCCTGGATATTTGACCATGTCCAATCCCCAAAGCATTTCTCCACTTAAGTAAGGTCCCTGAATAAAGTGTTCGTTACTCGGTAAACCCGAATAACCTAGAGTCAAAAGGGTTTGAGCAGGTTAATTGGGTTACCCAGATAATGCATACCCCTACCTTCAAGTGTCTACAAGTCCACTTCACTGTTTGTTAGTAGTCTTTTCCTGGAATAACCATATACATGTTAACAATACCAGCAACTTGTGAATATCAGGACGTATACAAATCATTGCATACATAATACCGTCGACTGCACTCGGGTAAAGAAGTCTTGCCATATATGGTGGGAGATTGAGCAGCAGATAGCCTAAAAGGGCTAGCAAGAAGAGTACTTACTAGTTTGGTGTTTTGCATGCCAAAGATTTCTTCAAAAACCTTCTTGAGGTAACTTTTTGATTCAGATTTAACTTTATCATGTCTAATCTCTATATCAAGAATCTTCTTAGTTGCTTCATTCTTTATCTCAAATTCACCATTCAATAAGGCCTTCAACTTGTGAATTTTTACAAGACTCGTAGACATAATGAGCAAGTCGTCAACATATAATAACTGATAAATGAATGAACTCTCATTCAACTTCCTGAAGTAAACAAAACTATGCTCTTGGAGAAACAATGACCCAACATAAAAGTATAAATAATTTATACCATTGTCTTGGAGACTACTTTAATACATACAAGGATTTCTTCTGCAAAAAAACTAGTTCACTTTCCTTCAATCACGAAACCTTCGTGTTACTTTAAATCGCCATGTAAGAATGCTATTTAACGTTAGGCTGTTTTAACCCCAAATCAAAGATAGCAACGAATGTAAGTAATAAACAAAGAGAGCTATGTCTAACAACACGAATACATCGATAAAGTCAGCAACTTGTATCGGAATATAGCCTCTTGCATAATCATGCCTTATAGCTTGCATTGTCAAACAAGACGAACATTCTTTCTTCTTGGCTATCCACTTACATCTGACTATTTTCTTTGTCTTCGGCGATGGCACAAAAATTCAAGTATCATTCTTATACAGAGACTCCATTTCTTCATTCACAGCCTCCACACGTTTCTTGTGCTACTGATAAAGTATATGAAACTAAATTCACGTGCCGTTGTAGTAGTCGAATCTCTAGTCTCTATTTGTCTATGGCTATATAATTTCTTGGTCGATGCTTTCATCTTCAACGAGATCTGAATCATGTTTTGGTTCTAGCTCATCATCTTGATCTGTTGAACTCGTAGAAGAGTTATATGAAGAATCTTTAGTGTTGATCTCGAGCTCCATCTCATTCTGTACAATATCCTTCTTTTCTTAGATTTCATGGATCGGACTAATTACGAGTTTGGGTAACTTGGGATCATATTTATATAATCTCTAACATTTCACCATAAAGCATAACCTAAAAATATACACTTTGTAGCTCTATGGTCTAACTTTTCTTCGTTTGCGTGCATATAAGCGGAGCTTCATATATTAAAGTAATTGATCATACCTCCTCATGTGTAATTGATAGGAGAACATGGTTATCAGTTAATAATATAACATGATACGACAATACTTTTAGCACAAAAATCATTAACCAATTATTAGAAATCATACATCGAGTTATTTCCAATAGAGTTCGGTTCATGCGCTCGGCAAAGCCATTTTGTTGAGGCGTCGTTCGAACAATGTGATGTCGAGTTATTCCTTCAATCTTGCAAAATTCCTTAAACTCGCTTCCGAAAAATTCTAACCTTATATGTCGCAACCGCTTGATTTGTTTTATGTCTGCTTTTCGGTCAAAGCTATTCATTGTTTAAATGTTAGATAAACATCACTATGCTTAAGAAATAGACACTTTCCTTAAAAAGTGGTCAATGAAAGTCAACATATATCTGATACCATATTTCGATGGACACGAGAAGGACCCCATAAATCAGAATGAATATAGTCCAACCGTCCCGTTATGGATGGCTGAAAAATTGAAGCTGACTCATTTCTGTTTTCCAAAAACACAGTGTTCACAAAAGCATATCTTACCAAGTGACTGCAGAGTAGGCCTCGCTTGCTCAACATCGTCAAGCCATTTTATCCCATGTGTTCAAGCCTCTTATGTCATAATCTCACGATATCAACCTGTAACAGTAGTTCCCATCAAAATGTATAAATTTTTTACTGTATGATAACACATAAAAAATATACGCCTACAAGAGCGCATTAACGATTGTAGAGATGTAAGATTTAGAACTTATAAGTAATTTTCGAGGCTTGTATTGGACACAAATTCCTTAAAATATGTTTGCTCTCTCTATGTAAGTGCAGAGTTTGTTTGAACGTCTATTTCTCAGGATAAACTGAAATCGTGATTAGAGATTGCACTAAACCAAAACCACACATCGTACATATGTGGAAGTTATGCTAAATGACTTGTGATGAGTGACTTGTTTTGTTCGAGTCTCATTCTAGAGAATATATTGTGAACACTGTCATGCTAAATGACTAAATGACTTGTTTCATACGTGGTTTTAATCCCACGGCTTAATGTCATTTAGTCCTACAATTATTGTCATTTTAAAGATTGTAACTTTTGAGGCTTATGCAACTTCTGATATTGAAAATGTGCCAGATTTATCCATTATTGTCACTCCACTAAATATTCCTAACAAGTGGTGGGTAATAATACTTATGTATGTATGTAATGTGAAAGAACTAACAGCATATGAGAAAATAACCACTGCGGTCTTATTCAATAATTTTAAATTGCCTCGCACTATTACAACATATTCTTTATATATATGGTAGCTGCTTTGCTATAGGGCATTGTGTGTGTGTGAACTCAATCAACTGCAAGCTGCTAACGGCGAATCAAACAAGCACTTGTTATTATCATACGAACTAGCATCGAAGCTCTGCAGCTGACCCCCTCTAGGAATCTGACCACACAGACTGTTATAACTCACATTCAAGTACTGCAGACTCAAGTGATGAGTCAATCCCCGAGGCAAACTCCCAGTAATCTTGTTATGGCTCAGGTCCAGAGAAGTCAAACTATCTGGAAACTCAACGTTCGTAAGATCGAAAGCCAACGTTTCCTCGAGAAATTAACAATCTGCAGGGTCTTGTTTGTCCCGAACAAGAACGAAAGATCCCCGTGAAGTTTGTTCCCGGAGAAATCCAGCACGGTGAAGTTATATCCGCCCAGCGACCTCGGGACCGTGCCCGTGAGCTGGTTTCTGGATAGGTAAAGATCCGGGACCTGACCCATGAAGGCGAAGATGGGGATATTACCGGTGAGCTTGTTGCCTTCCAAGTGGAGGGCGCCCAAGTTTTGGAACTGAGAGAAGGAAGGGGATCGAGCCGGTGAGGTCGTTGTGGGACAAGTCGAGGAAAGTGAGGCTCGTCAGCTGTGTGAGAAACGTAGGTATGGGGCCGGTTAAGTTGGTATAGCTCAGCCTTAAGAGCTGGAGATTTGTTAGCTTGGAGATGGCTTGGGGGATCGTTCCGGTGAGATTTGTGAGCTTGCGGAAGACAAGGAGCTGGAGGTAAGGGAAACGGAGGTCGCCGATGGCCGCTGAAATCTGGCCGGAGATGTTGGCTGAGAAGAGGTTGAACTGGACGATCGGTTGTTGTTGGGATCGCACTCGACGACGTACCAGTCGCAGCAGTCTGTGATTGGTTCCCACGAGGCCAGCTGGTAGGTTTAGGTCTTTCTTGATTTGTAGGAGGGCTTTTTTGTCATTTGGATTGCATCTCTCCGTCGCCGAGAGACAAGGGCCTGGTTGGGAGAGAGAGATGATGGCAAGGATGAAAAGGGTCGTCTTGAGTATAGATTTTGAGCCCATTGTTATGGGATTTTCTGGTTTTGCTTGCTATTAAAAGGAAAGGGGGTTTATTTATTTAATTAACTATATTTTAAATTTCTGATGTTTTTAGGTTTTGTTGCAAGGTTAAGTATATATAGAGGTTCTAACACAAATCCTTAGCAATAAATTTGAAACGCCCCCTATTTTGACTAAGTCCGGTCGATATTGTTGGGTTCAGCCAATTTAGTGATGGGATCCAGCGTATTAATAACGGGACCAGTTTATTAATTATATGATATTTTAATTTATTGTTATAATAAAATAATATGTGGCTATGGAGAGTGCAAAACGGCGAGTTCGTATCCATGAGATTCGAGTGGCTCAGAATCGCTGGAGGCAACTGTAAATAGCATCGAAGATCTTCATCATTTTCATCACAAACTCATCAGAGAATTACAAAGCGATGTATGTTCCGGGAGAGAGTTGTGAGGCTGCTGGCCCGGGTGAGCCGGTAGGCTATCAGTTCAAGTAGAAACTGATAGGGTTCCACGCCCACATAGATGTGTGAGATAAAATACGAGTGGTAAACTTGTAAGAAATTGAGTGTTGTAATTTGTTACTATAGTGAAAGTTTTACCGACTCGACCGTGGTTTTTCCCTCTTCGTTAACAGAGGGTTTCCACGTAAAAATTCAGGTGTTCTTACTTTGCTGTAATTTTATTTTTACCGCGATAATTCATGTGTGGCCCACATCCGACCTCATGGGGTCCATGTATCTCGGTCGTTGTTATAAGCTTTTCTGAGGGAGAATTCTGTTGCGGGCCCCACGGTCCGATCTGGGGCCCACACCCTTTCCAATCAGTGGAAGTAGATTATGGGAGAATTTTGTACGGAAGTCAAAATTTCCCAATATCTATTAGATGGACGAGAAATGTAATAATTAAACGTATAAGGTGATTTTCAATCGGTTAACAACGGGCATGTTAGGTTCTGTCTTGGCTAATTAGGTTGGACACGCTAAATCAATTATTGATTCACTCATTCAATTAAAAGTCTGAACGGGCAACGGTTTGGGATTTGGAGGTTGCGGCTTGCTTCGATTTATACTATTGTATTGATAAATGTTTGATATTGTCTGTCCCACGTGGACAATTAAATCAACCTAATGTCTACAACACATCTTTTGCCATAGAGGACTTCTTTCAATAATTATTAAATTATGGATAATTTTTTTTCAGTTTTGCATTGGTGTATTTGTTGATTATCCAAATATGTTACTAATTTCATATATGGCATTCCAATAAGTCTTCAGACAAAAGTCAGAAATCATATTATCTAAAGGATATGGAACGTAGCCTCCTAATATTTTCTACTTATTTTATCGACAAAAGATTCGAAGAAAAAGGATATATTTTTCAATTATTAAATATAATGAGAAAAAAATTACCAACAGTGTTAGTTCAAGTAGTAAGCGGCTTCATGTCTCGGGTTTGAAACCTTGTGAATGCAGTATCTCCTTTGTGAGCCGCACAACCCATGCAGGTGCGCGACGGGGGCAAGACGAAGACCCGCGATCATCCGAAAAATATAATAAGAAAAAAGTTATAATTTGGCGGAACATAAATCTAAACTTATGCATGCATCCATTTTTTTTCAGAACTCTTGAGGATATAATTTGATTGATGTGTACCTTATTGTGGATTGCTTAATGACATAGCAGAGCAGGTCCACATACATCTCGTCATTATATTAAAGTACAGTTCGGTAACAACGTCGTTAATATGGACACCGTTAGTCCGTCCTAAATATTTGACTATGATAGTTTGTCAAAAAAATATGCGGAGCCGGCCGCAGATATAAATTAGTTTTTCTCATACCAAGTCCAACTTAAAAGGCATAACATAGATAACACCTTAACCACGTGAAGCAAATACGGATGTGGTTTTGTTTTTCAATCTTAGGATGCTTTTATCTCTCTACCGTTAATAAAACGACCTTCTATTTATTAAGAAACAACCTAAGAATGAAAATGATTCCACGCTTTTCTTTCTTTGTGGTCAATAGAACTTTTTATCCCCGTCTCAATGTTGCTGTTGCAATGGAAATGGCATGCAACACCTGTCGACATTTTTCTAGTGCACGACTATTTTGATAGGACCAACTTTAAGACATTTTGCCTCAGCTACTGAGTTTTCTTTTGATGACTGAGGGATGAACAAACAGTCTATTAAAGAGATTATTATTTTATTTAAAAATAAAATTCTATCATATAGATAATCACGTCTTTCGTATTTGTTTTTTTCATTAGACAGCTATAGAAGAAATTGTTCAAATCAAATAAAGGTGAATATATGAGGGATGGCTGGTTAGTCTTAGAACTAGCTAGTTAAAGATCTATCTGTATCCATCATAATTCACTACATATAGGAGGAAAAAGAGAGGTAATAATGTAGATGATAGGCATGACCGGCTTTTGGGTAAAACAGGTGAAGTAAGGGCTTTAGGCCCCAAACTTTCTAGGGCCTCCAGTTTAGTAATATTATTATCATATATATAATATAAATATACATATAATTTATTTAATTAATTAAAATGCCCAATATCTTGAGACCCTAAATTTAGTAATGCTATTATATAAATTAAATTTTAGTTATAAAGGCCCAATATTTGAGGTCCACAATTTAGTAATGCTATTACATAAATAAAATTTTAGTTAAAAAGGTCCTTTTTAGGCCCTCAATATAGTAATGCTATTATATAAATAAAATTTTGTTAGTTGAAAAAGACACAATATCTTGAGACCATCTATTTAGTAATGCTATTATATAATAAAATTTAGTTAGTTAGTTAAAAGAATCAATATCTTGAGGCCCACAATTTAGTAATGTTGTTATATAAATAAAATTTAGTTAGTTAGTTAAAAAGGGTTAGGCCCTCAATTTAGTAACGCTATTTTATAAATAAAATATAATCAATTAAAAAGGCCCAAATTTAACCTAAATCAATAGCTATACTCCATTGATATATAGAATTATGTTGATGATTCTCATGACTGTTGGTTCCGCGGAAATAAGTTTTTCCAAATTAAATTATAAAAAACTAGTTAAGTTCTGCAATGAAATAAATTATCTATTTTTTATCAATAGAAAATGATTTGGTTGAAAAGATTGATTACAAAAAATTTATAAAAGAATTTCCGTCAAAAAATACTAGAAGAGTAAATCTCATGTTCAAAAATGTCTTTGTTTTGAAAATTTTCGACTAGACGAAAAAATTCTTTTTTTTTTGTTTTTTTTAAGTAGTATAATTTCCGGGTTGCAAGTCCGGATAAAAGAGAAGGCTTGTACTAGGTTGGCACGCAAAAAGGTCCTGTTTTAATGTTCGCTTTAGACACCATATTAGGATCAGCCGCCCTTGATGATAGGTGATGCTGTTCGCGGAACAGTGTTTAAAATTGTAGCATCAACCAATTCTATGACTTATATCTCACATAACTGACATTCATTCTCATGCAATCATCATCAGACGGACGAACAAAGACACAAATATGAGGTAATATAATAAACATATAAGAGGGGAACGTATTTTGAAGTTGCTATAATTTTAACAACCCTGTTATGATCGGTGACTGGCGACCGGCGACCGGTGTTTATAAGACTTCGAGTTGCTGTTATTTTAAAGCTATGATTTCCTATGTTTGAAACACTTGAGAAATACTTGAGTTGCAATAACCCGGGTTCTTGAAAATAATTTATCACCGAGATATTAAGTGAGTTTGGGTTTTAAAACAAGCGGAAGATACTCGAACTATTCCTCTTAAAATCGGTTTTATGGGCTTCTTAAAATACTCCAAAATCTATTTAAGTTAAAAATCGGTTTTGGTTGAAGCATTTTATCGAAAACTTAAAATTATTCAACTATGCATGCTACAATATAAATTAATGCAATGCGGTGAACACGTAATTTATTTATGGAAATTCGGAGTTCAATCTCATACGTCTCCCCTTCTTCCCGCTATGAAGGTAGCACTAGAAGACTCGGTTTACACACTACGATGTACAACCTCCTTAGCTAGACTTACTCAATATAACCCTCTAAGTTATACTCCGCTAACTAAACTCGTAGCACACACTTCGGTTACCCCTCAAGGTCAATCGACTTTGATAGCTTTTTAAAGTCCATCGCTACTATGATTGGAGGCCGCAACCTCACAATGGGCACATATCTTTTACGTCTTAGTGCGAATACTACCAGCACTTGTTTTACGTCTTTGTGCGAAGAATACAAACACATAGTTTTATGTCTTTGTGTAAAGAATCTCATGCAACTAATCAATTTCGCTCATCTATGTATTGTGTGAGTGAAGAATGTGAGTTTGGACATTGTAGCTCTCTCTTTCTTTTGTAACCCACACACAAAGAGGAAACACTATCTTCATTTTCTTCTTTACTCTTGTTCTTTTCTCTTGGATCTCTCTTAGAGTATCTTCATGTTGTCTCTAGTATCCACTATGTTATTTGTTGTTCACCTTGTGTATTTATAGCCTCCAATCTTGATATGGTCGTTAGACACGTTAAAATAGCCATTGGAACCTTTTTGTCTTGACTTGCTTAATGTTGTCAGCATTACTGGCTTATATATACTGCTTGCTGTAAATGTTTGTACATTAGTCCTGGTACTGGATGACCAGTCTCGTACTTAGTTGACAAGTATTGTCCTACCCATTACTTACTTGACCAGTACTGTCATATCCATTACTTAGTTGTACTGTCCCATCCAGTACGTAGTTGACCAGTATTGTTTGAATAGGACTTGTTTACATGAGTACTTGTTTGAATTGTTCAAACAAGTACTCGTGTAAACAAGTCCTGGTTCAAACAAGTACTCGTGCAGCGCATTTACCAACCAAGGTTTTTTCAAACTACCCGTGTAAACAAGTCTTGGTTCAAACAAGTACTCGTGTAAACATGTCCTGGTTCAAAGAAGTACCCTTGTAAATAAGTCATGTCTCAAACAAGTACCCGTGCAGCGCATTGACCAACTCAGTTTTTCGCACTTATCTCATATTTATTATCTGTTTTTCGAAATGAGCATCTGCACACATGAGTAAGTTTCTTGTTAATCAAATCGGATTGCTAGATATTTAAATCCAACAAACCCTATGTTATGTGCATCATTGGATGCAACAGAGATCATCAAACTGTAAATAGAAGGCCAAACGCATAAACCAGCAAGTACTATACTAGTCCACCTAGGCTTAAAATTAACAATGGGGTGGAGGCCTAGTCTTCATGGAGACCTCCACCTCTGCAGAAATCGCGGTCTCCATGTGTTTTTGAGTGTCTGCATGTGTTTTTGAGTATGTAATCTGTTTTTGGCTTTCTCCTGAAGAGTCTCGCCTACTCATGCTAAGGAAAATACAGCGTTTCGATATTAATAGGATATTTTAGTGTCTCGGGTCCCATGCGGAACATGGCTGGTATACCCAAGGGACGGGGCGTCTGATCCCCATCCCCTCTCCGTCTCCACCAACACGGAAGGGAGAAACTTTCTCCCGTCTCCGCCCCGCGGGGAGAAAAGATGGGGTCCCCCCAACCCGATCTGGGCAGAGCCCAATAGGAAAACGGGAATCCTTGCCCCAAGGCTAACTGCACCGGTGTATTATCGCATGTCGTCTCACACCCACACCAAGCATTTTCCACGAGTTACCAGTTCAAATTCGCATTCTATGATGAATCTATATCCAAAACAGATTAACAAGCAATCCAATTAGTTTAAGAAGATCAATCAATCAATCAATTCATAAGGCATGATCAAGAACCAAGTAAGCTTAACAAATAAAAAAAAAGAGTCGATAATTCCTATCCGATCCAAACTTAGATTACATCTTATTTTTAATCCATCAGCACATGGCAAATTTTCCATCCCAGTGATCACGCGTTAAATTACGTAAAGAAGATATAGCGTGATACGTAGGAGAAAAGGAAAAAAAGGACCAATCTACTCTCATTACTCGGATTCAACGTTCTCTACCGGCGACGATTCAAACTGGAGCCGCTCGAGAGCCTTTTGGTGGGCCCATGTCTCGATCGTCAGATCAGGCTTGGCATTGAGGCCCACGCCTAAGATCACGATCGCAAGGAAGCTGGTGAGGTAACACGGAAGCTCCCAATCCTCCCAATTGCGCGACTCCCCTGGCGGTGGTGGGGTGCGGATGAAGGCGAATCCCTTTGGCCGCTCTTCGTGCCCTGGGCTCCACCACCTGCTCGGACCATCGTGTCCGCCACCACGCGTGCGGATCGATGGGCTCAGGCGAGCTCGCAGGGTGGTTAGAGGGGCAGTGAAGTGTTTGAGAGACGGCATCTTGGGTTGGGACACAAATGACCGAGAGAGTGTGGGCTGATTTTCGTGCACGGCGATCGATCGAGGCTTTATTCCGTTGAAGTTTGGTACTTGGAGTTTAAGCAAATTGCAATTAGTACAGTTTGGGGAGGGAAAGGGGATATTTTGATAAAAGGGATCGAAACATATTTTATTTAAGCTGGAGGGATTGTATGGAAAAAGTCAAAAATATCATCGAGTAAAAAGTCATTAATACTAGTTTAGTCACTTAAATGAATTCGTCGTTTCAGTTAAGTCTTATTCGAATTCGAATAAGCTTTATTCGGGTTCGAATAAGATATATTCGATTTCGAATAACCCTTATTCGAGTTCGAATAATCTGGGTTATTTGAACCCGAATAAGAGTTATTCGAGTTCGAATAAGGTTATTCGAGTTCGAATAAAGGTTATTCGAGTTCGAATACGCTTATTCGAACTCGAATAACCCTTATTCGGATCCGAATAACCTTATTTGAACCCGAATATGGCTTATTTGAACCCGAATAGGGCTTATTCGAACCCGAATAAGGCTTAATTGAATGGTGAAATCTTTAAAAACTAATATTTGAATTCGCTCTTCGTATTTTGCTCTCACTTCTCTCTAAACTCTTATCAAGAAAATGACTAATTAAAGTTACACTTATTTGAATGTCTTAGTTGAATTCATATAAGCTTATTTGTATTCGAATATTACAAATTTCAAGAATTAATCAGTTATGGTAAAAATAATCAATTTTAACTCAAGATAAAGATTAAACTCGATTCAAGATGAACATTATACGAAGAAGATTATGAAAGTTTTGTGTATCACAATATAATTAATAAACATTATTCAATAAGTTCATCGAAGTTTGTATATCACATTGACACAACTCATTTAGTTGCCATCATGTAGAGCACATGTTTAGATATCATATTATAGTAATTCACTTAAATACAAGTTGTAACATTATAGCAACTCACACAAAACTCATTTAAATTTTCATTACATTTACCCAACTCATTAGACATCTTCATTAAACATTGTCATAACTAATTATAGTATTTCATTGACTATTATTTGATATTAATGACTTGATATTATTATCATAAAATTACAAGTATTAATTATACTCTTATTTGAATTCGAATCATGGTCTTTTGGGTTCTAATAACGCTTATCCGAGTTCAAATGGACTTATTCGAGTTCTAATAAGGTTTATTTGAACTCGAATAGGGTTATTTGAACTCGAATAGGGTTATTTGAACTCGAATAGGACTTATTCGAACTCGAATAGGGTTATTTGAACTCGAATAGGACTTATTCGAACTCGAATATGACTTATTCGAACTCGAATACGGCGTATTCGAATCCGAATAGGCCTTATTTGAACTCGAATAAGACTTATTCGAATTCGAATAAGTCTTTCAATCTTATTCGATTTCGAGTGTATCTTTAATATTTTCAATTATTTCGCCTAAATCTACCTTTAATCATAACGAATTTGATTTTAAGAGAAATGACGAAGAAAAAACGACGAAATCTGCATTCTAAAACCTAAAAAACGAAAATATAATTTTAAACTATTATAATATTGTTAATTAAATAGATATATTGATTAATTACTTATTTAAGTAAGTGAATCCCTCTTATCTAAAAAAAGAAAAGTCGCTCCCTTTTTTTTTAATTTTATAGGAAATTAATCCCTTTTGTTAAATTAGCCCGAGGGAAAGTTGAATTTGAGTCCCTATCACCAGTTTTCCTTTTTCTTGTTCTGCAAAAATCCAATTAAAAATAGAGGTGAAAGTTTGGGCGGGCGGGCCTCTAAAATAGCGGGTCATCCAAAATATTAGGGGCGGGGCCGGGCCTAATTCAAAATCTCATGTAAAAAAAATTATAAATCTCACCTAATATTATATAAAATATTATAAATGAAAAAAAAATATATCCTTATACATGGAAAAATATATTTTTTTTCCTTTATAGAAAGTTTTTGAATTTTTTAAAATATAATACATAAAAAATTAAAAGAAAATAAGACAAAAATCGGGCTAATTGGCCCGCGGTCCACCAGGCTTTCTGGCCCGCTAGCCCATCTGGGCCGGGCCAAATGACCCGCTGACATTTCGGGCTGTAAAAAATAAGGTCCAAACATGATTTTTTCCTGGCAGATGGGCCGGCCCATGAGTTCAGGCTCAGACTTTCAACTCAAGTTACAAAGATAATGAAGCATGGGCTCATGCCAGTGAACATTAATCATGAGGTGCACATAAGTTCTCTTTTTATTTTCAAGCTTAGATAATAATCATTGAGAAAACTAAAAACCAACAAAACACATTTATTCTTTTGAAGCATTAATTAATGGGCTTTCAATACTTAAATACTAAAAAACGAATCAGTGTCCTGTCAATATAGCTAGGTACCCACCTGAAACTTATTTTACTGATAGGTACCTAACTGACGAATTTACCCTTAAAAAACCTATTTGTTACATTTTTTACCTAGGTTTCTCATTTACCTTTCAAAAAGGGTGATAAATAGAAAATAAAAAAAGCCATACACACTCACGCGCAACCAACCTTTTCTTCCCCAGATCCAGCACACTTTTTCTTCTCCAAATGAACACACTTCTCCAGAAATCAAACGAGATCAAAGCGAATCTCGTCGCGACCGACCATAATTTCTTGAAGAACGCTTGCACACTAGTCGAACCCGTCTCTCGTCGAAGTGAAATGCGATGGTTTTTTTTCTTAAAGTTTTCGCACATTATCGGCTAATCGTTGGGTTCGTGTATCTTATGGGTTGTGTTAGGTGTTTCGATAAATGGTTGTAATGATTTTTGGTCGATTTGGGTTTTTTCGAATGCGTCGATTAGGATTTGCAGTTTCAATTTGATTTCGGTTAGGTTTCCAATTGATATTGATTTGATAAGGTATATGAGTATGCTGCAAATAGGTCCTCAGTTAATCTTCGATTTTGGTACTAAATTTGTTGATTCTTTGTACTATATATGCATTGTATTTGGTAAAATTTGTTTCAGCATCTTGGTACTCGGTATATGAAGAAAATGGTATTGTATCTTCATTATATGATTTATCAGATTTGGTTTGCAGAAAATGGCACCAAAGGCAAAGACACCGCGGAATAGATATGATTTTTCTTCCAGGTGTCATCCTTTTTTATTACGATCTAAGGTAAGCGGAATGAGTATCGTGCTTCAATGGTTGTCGCATTTTACGCGACGAGCACAATTGTATGCTAGTCCTCTTTGGATGATTTGTCTTAGATAATTGTGAGACTCTGTGTGGATGACTGGGACTTGATATTTGTGTTTTGTGTTTGTGTTTGTGTTTGTGTGTGTGATTGTTTTTGTGTTTGTGAGACTTGTTTGGATAGCGTACCAAAAATGTATCGAAAACATACCTTGCATTGCCTATATGATGTAGCACAATTTAAATATATGTCATATCATATCTTATATAAATGGTATGCCATAAGTCAAATATATTTCGTACCATTTGGTAAACAATTGAAAATAAATAGATTCTTATGCAAATAATGTATGACTGCGTGATGTTAATCAAACATAACGATAATTAAATGATTTATTACAAACTATTTTGTAAGATGTTCTTTCCAGTATCCTTATATTTTAGGATGGTTTTGCATGAAAAACTAATTCTAACGGCCTCGAAAAACACTTACCCTAATATGGCGTATCAAAGATGTAACGGATACCGTATCATATGCAACCACATAGTTGTACCTTATATGCTTACTACGGGGTACCTATTTCAGTTTGGTTGCAAAACCTTGTGTAAATCATCGAAAATAAATAAACTCTTACGCAAATAATGTATGGTTGCGTGATGTTAATCAAACATTACGATAATTAAATGATTTATTACAAAAAAAATATCACATTTCGTAGTCACCACATTTCCAAACTATGTTGTAAGATGTTCTTCCTATTATCCGTATATTCTAATGAAACTTGGAGTTTGAGGGATTAATTCATGTCTGTAAGGGTTTATCCACCTAATTTGATAACAAAGGTAGCCTATGCTATATAGAAGTATTTTAGAATGGTTTCACATGAATAACTAATTGGAACAGCCTCAAAAAACACTTACACTGATACGACGTATCAAAGATATAATGGTTACCGTATCATATGTAACTACGTAGTTGTACCTTATATGCTTATTATGTGGTACCTCTTTAAGTTTGGTTGTAGTACCCAAAAATTACATATGATATCAAATATCTTCTGAAAGTGTCCGACATGTCAGACGAGCTGTCTTTTCGTGAACATATTACCTCGTATGTCAGAAACCTGTCTTATCGTGTCAGAAACTGTATCCAACAAAATCAAACCTCTTTTTCTTACATATTAACCTTTATTTTATTACGAAGTTTCTCCCCAGGTATGTGATAAACGTATTTTTATACGTTTATCTCTATCATATTTAGGTCGTAACTTGGTTTATTTGAGTTATCTTGTACTTATATTAAAGATTATACCTATGTTTTGATATTGAAGGAGCATATGATAACAATCGGGACCAATCGAGAGAATATGGGGCAAAAATGACCAAGTTTACCAGACACACGGCCTCACTGTGTACCAACACGACCGTGTTTACTCGAAGAAAAATGATTTTAAGCCTCGGCGAACCAACACGGCTCCGACCAACCCAACAACACGGCCATGTTCATAAGCAACATGGTCACGGCAAGAATAAACACGACCGTGCTTAATCGAAGGAAAATGATATGAAGCCTCGGCAATTTCACACGGCCTGGAGCGACACGTTACACGGCCGTGTGTGGTTCATCAGTGAGAGAGGAAGCCTCGGCATGCTAACACGGTTTGGTACTTTGGTAAACACGGCCGTGTCCGTCGGTGTAGCATCGCGGACGCGGGGCCTCAGGCTTGGTACACGGCCGTGTGTGTCGGTGGGATAAGCCGTGTTGATTATTACTTTCTATATAATCCGCACTTCTTAACCCAGATCTGAATCTAGATCGACATAACTCACTTCCAAAAGATAAAATACACCTAAGGGACGTCTCAAGACCCATAAGAATCAATCAAAACGATTCCTAGGTGCTAAAGTAAAGATTCGAAGCTCATTTTATCCAAGATCTAGCACAAAGGACGCTAGATCTGCGTGGGCTCGTAAAATAGGGAAGATCTATGTATTCTCTGTGCTCTATTTTGTATACGATTCGTAGATCTCTCTTAAGCATGAGTAGCTAAGCTTCTTATGTGCTCGGGATGAGATGAACGCTGGGTAGAGTTGTCGTTTGGGCGTTATAACACTTGTGAACACGTGACATTGTTTATTTATCGTTTACGACATTGTTTCTTCGATTCAATATGTCTATGTGTTGTTTTGAAGGTCACATTGATATGTCTATGTATTGGTGTGACGTTTGGTATACCGTTGAGGGCGAAAGCTAAAGAACGGTTAGTCCTTTCGTAAACGTTAGGAGTCGACTATAGGGCGAAAGCAAATAGTCGACCCTCGCTATAGGTAAACCAATATAAATCCTCGCGACCGTTTAGGGCGACAACAAATTTGGGAGTGAAAAGAAATTACTGCGATTTAGTCATTATCCGCGTGGATACGGTGGTTTACGGCCTAGTCGACAATACCTAACGGGATTCAAAATCCCGAGCACATTCTTCTCAACTTGAAAAGTTACTTTTAAATCTTCAGTCGTGTCTTAAGTTCTTTCATCGTATTAGTTGAGTTGTCGTGATCTAGTTCAAACATAAAAAAATCACAAACTATTTGTTAGGCTAAATATCGAATTGATAGGTAATTACTAGTAATCAATGTTATTCCTCGTGTTCGATACTCGGATACTCGCTAAGCTATTCTACAAACGATAGGTACACTGCCTATCGCGCGTGGTGCTAGTTTAACGTATTCGTTTTAATTATTACTTGACGTATATGCACGAATCTCTATACCATATTTAAGAGCACACGCCATCGCGATCAAGTTTTTGGCGCCATTGCCGGGGACTAGATTGATATTAGGAAAACCCGAGTTCGGTAATTTAGCCATTTACTTATTTGTTATTTAATTCTAGTTAATCAACGTTTCTTATCTGCAACTGTCTTTTGGTTTGTGTTTCGGTACCTAGCTAACGTGGTTCGTTGACTTTTTCAGGTACACTTATACGGTGAATGACCCGAAGCCATCCATCATATCCACTTGTTGAAGGATCTCCAAATTTTGAGCGTACATTGCGACGAAGTCTGAGACCAGAAACTTCCGAAAGTCATTCGTCCGACGAATCAATTCAGCTAGTTGATTACTCTCAGGACACCGCAAGCACCTCTCACCCAGAGACGTCAGTCGATAGTTCTGGAACACCGAAGGAGATGGCAGATCAAGAAGCTAATAACGAGGAGCAATCACTGTAAGATTTGCTCAAGAACGATACACTCGGTGGAACGGATTCGGCAATTGTCATACCACCGATAGCAATCAACAATTTTGAGCTGAAGAACTCATGGCTTCAAATGATATTCCAGACGGCTCAATTTGAGGGCAACTCTGAAGATGATCCGTACAAACACATCAAAGCATTCTTGGCGATTACGGACATCATCAAAATCAATGGGGTGTCGAATGATGCAATCAAGCTTATGTTGTTTCCATTCTCTCTCAAAGATAAGGCAAAGGAGTGGTTGGAGCTATTACCACCAAAATCTATCACTACTTGGGATGAGCTGCGCGGGGCTTTTCTTGGCTACTTTTTCCCGCAGTCGAAGGTTCTCAGGTTAAAGACTGAAATTTCACTCTTTCATCAGAAAGACACGGAGAATCTTTACGAAGTATGGGAGAGGTACAAAGCGTTGTTGAAGAAATGCCCGCAGCAAGGAATGACGAAGGCAGCAATCATCAATAGATTCCACGAGGCACTCAACGATCAAACGGCTCATATGCTAGACGGTGCCGCAAACGGAGGACTTGTGAAGCTTAGTGCCACTGAAGCCTGGAATTTAATTGAAGAATATACGAGAAATAGCTTCATGCGAGGCAACACAAGAATGAGGGCACCTGGAATGTTCGAAGTGAGCAACGATACAGCGATGAATGCTAAGTTTGATGCTCTTCAACAGCAAATGGCCACGACGCAAACTCAACTTCAGACGGTGTTAAATGCTCTTATACCAAAGCTTGCTCAACCGCAAGCCGTCAATGCTGTGATAACCCCGATGGCCGCAGCACCACCTCAACAAATACCATACATACCTCACTGCGGTAATTGTGGTGCAGCTCACGAGACTTCGGAATGTCAAGCCATACCACCCTTAGAGCATGTTGACTACATGGGCAATTACCAAGGTTAGAGGAGTTTTCAACCTCGAGCACACCCTAACATGTCCTACGGTAATCAAGGCCAGCAGATGCAGAGGCAGTCCGGATTCCAACAAGGGCCACCACCGGGATTTCAATCTGGAGGATCGAGCAACCATTATCAAAATACAGCTCAAGGGTCGGGACCTAATGACATGAACGATATGAAGGGTATGATGGAGATTCTCCTCTCAAACTTCAACAAGACCACTCAAGCCCATGAGAGCCGATTAACGAAGATGGAAGAACATTTCCAAACCATCGATCTACGAGCTCAGTACGGAAATTGGAGCAACAGTCGGCCAGCGAAACAATTGGCGGAACGACTCAAGGTTCGCTCGAGCTAAATTGAGACGAATCCAAGGGAACATTGCAAGGCCGCCACTAAGGAATGGGAAGGAATTGCAGGAACGAGAGCAACCCACGATGAAGCAACCCACAGAACAGGTTGATATCGAGGTCCACAAAGAGCAAGACGTTGAGAAAATCGAAGATGAGAAACTCGAAAAGGCTGAAGCTGAAAGAGGAACGAAGAAGGAGACCCCTCGACCACCGGTGAAGCCATATCAACCAAAGATCCCATATCCGGATAGGTTAAAGAAGGATAGAGACGAGGAGCAATTTGGAAAATTTATGGGTATGTGTAAACAAATGCATATAAACTTACCGTTGTTGAAGCTAGTACGCAGATGCCTCGTTCACGAAGTTCCTCAAGGACTTGCTCACCAACCGAAGGAAGCTCGAAGACGTTTCTACTGTGTGCCTACGAGGAGAGTGTCAGCCATTTACAAAGTAAAAATGCCGAAGAAGCTTAAGGATCCAAGGAGTTTTACTATTCCTTGTCTTATAGGAGATGTTGTTGTTGAACGTGCATTAGCCGACCTAGGAGCTAGTATAATTGATGTCTTTTCTATGTTTAAGAGAGTAGGTTTAGGGAGACAAAAACCCACTAGGATGAGCCTCCAATTGGCTGATAGATCCTTAAATATCCTCGCGGTGTATCGAGGATGTCCTAGTGAAGTGGACAAGTTCATAATTCCCGCCGATTTCGTCATTTTGGATATGGAGGAAGATGAAAATATTCCTCTTATCTTAGGTCGACCATTCTTGCCACTGGTGAAACCATGATAGATGTTAGAAATGGTACTTTGACCTTGACGGTTGATGGCGCGAAAGTGACTTTCAACATGGCAGATTCTAGAAAAGTCCTAGCTCATTGACGATAGTGTTTTACTTGGATATCTTGAACATGATTTATCTTGTTCTGTGCAAGGTCTGTCGAAGGTTTTTGGCAGGGGCGATACACAATCATCCATGATGGTGGCCACCGATGAGTGCGAAGTAGATTTATGACGAGCTTGTGACGGAAGTCCACGAAAGTAAAGAGGAGGACAAAGAAAAGAGCTCGATCGAAGAGCCACCTGTCCTAGAGTTGAAACAATTGCCCGAACATCTCGAACAATTGCCTGTCATAGCTCAACGCCTCTAAGCACCTAGAGGCGATTTTCCACCGTCTCAAGTCATTCATCGCCTAAGACCATACATATAAGAAAACATTACTAAAGTAATGGGTTTTCCAGAAGTAAATTCTAAAACTACACTTCATACACCAATTATTGAAGCACTTGACTCGTTGCCCGTATGTAAAACACACTCATATTCAACTAGTCGAAAATCTTTAAACCAACATCGATCTCTACATGCATGAGTTGTGACATCCAAGTCAATCCACCACGCTTCATCGTCATCTTGCACATAAAATGCCTCAAAACTGAAAGATACATAATGTATCAGAATTAAAACAAAACGTTAAATCCTTACCTTGTTTATGTTTAGGGTTTTTAGGCCCTTCACCCGAGGTGCTTGCTTCGTTGGTATTCTTTGTTTAACCAGCACCTTTTCCAACCCGATAATCCTTTTTGAAATGACCAGGTTTTCCATATTTCCAACAAGTCGCTTTAGGCTTTTTGTTGGAACCTCGATGGTTATCACCATGTCCCTTGCGTTTCTTGTTGAAATCTTTTCATGATAGTGACAACTTTCAATTATACTCGAACAGATATTGCCTCATCCATCACCAAGTTGGTGTTGAGCAAATTGGCCAAGAATACGAAGTATTCATTGTATTGCTCCATCACCGGTCTCGCATCGATCATTTTATAATTATTAAAACTGCTAACCGGGAATTTCTTGCTTGAAGCGTCTTTTGTCATGTATTTCGCTTCGACGTCGTCCCATAAGTCTTTTGCAGATTCAAAATTATGATAAATATCGAATAATGAATCTGACATCCCGTTCAGAATATGACCCCAACAAATGTAGTCATCGGCCTCCCATTTGTTCCTCCTTCGGGCAGCCTCCAGTGTTTCTTTTTCTACGATCTCAGGCATGGGCGTACTCAACACGTATACCACCTAGAGGGTTGTCAAGAGAAAGTACATCTTCTTTTGACAGCGACGAAAATCTACGCCTGCGAACTTGTCAAGTTTGCAGATTTTTGTTGTCATCTCTCCCATCGTTTCAGCCATTAAAATCAGCAGGGTATTGTCTTTGATTGTTGGTATTTTGTCTGATTAGTATGGACGGATATTCTCTAGAATAGTATTTTGAAATCACTTTCCAAAGTCAATATTCGGACCCTTTACGAGTTTCATCAAATGTGTCCCGGGATAGGACCACAGAGATTTTTCAGAAGCGTTTGTAATTTCAATATATTTATGTTGTATGTCTCGTCACGTATTTATAATTCAAGATTTGACAAGTTGTGTCCATTCGTGAGCGGACACAACACTTTTAAGGTTGATTTCTGTTTACCAACATATACCACCTTTTCGACATCTCACACTCTTTCGGGTTTCTGCACACCCTTTCGAGTGCATACAGTTTCGGGTGGGTGCATGCACACCCTTTCGGGTGATGCTGTTAAGGTGGTGCCTCTTCAGACAGTGGCGCTGCCCCTAGGGCCCCGTTGCCCCTAGGACCCCGCAACGGGGCGCAGCCCACTGGTTTTAGGGTCCGAAATAAACGTTTTCCGAGCGTGCACTCCACACCTCCTAACTCGTATACGTTTTATTCCCAATTACCCTAAAATATATAACAAATTATACCATTACTACGTTTAATATAGAAAAATATAAATTATAAATAATTTTTAGACATAATTTAAATTTTATGGTTTTGGTTTTATAAATAATTTATAATAACAATAAGTATGCATTTGTATGAAATATCTTTTTTTAGAGTAAAAATAGAGTTTTTGTGTTGGAATAAAAATTAGTGTAGAAAATAAAGTTAATGAGTTGGAGTAAAAGCACTATAATAATTGTATTTTTTCATAAATTCAACTGTATTTTTGTATTGTGGGTTGGAAATAAACATAAAGTAAAGAACTACCTCTGCTGTCTAAACTTCTTTTTTTTTTCAACACTATCTTAACCTTTGAAATAACAAAGACGTAACTCGATTAATAAACCAATCAATTGAATATGAGGAAGCTTCAAAAATAAAGACGAAGATGCAAGCTATGAGGCAATATGGTTTCGACTGAGTGACCATCTTTGGTACGGTTATTGTGGTTTCCAACGTTTGTAAGTCTGTCTTGTTTTTTTAGATCAAATTTAAATGTGATTCATACTTCACAATTATTTTATGTGTCTATTAAATTCAATGTAATTTATATATCCTAATAATTTTAAGTAATGTACTTAAATTTTTCTGTAATAATATTAATGAGTTTTTAAGATGACTAGAGATTACTTTTGTGTTTGGTGCAGAACTTATACTAAAATAATGCAAAATTTGCATTAAAACGAAGATATGAGTTGCGAATGAGCCTATACATAGAGACTCGGACATTATGTCTCACTTTTTGTGCCAATTTACAAAAATATCATTACACTTTGGCCAGATCATTGTTAATACCCGTAAATAGCTTTACACCATAAATACGATCATACCGAGTGCTTAAACACACAAAAAATCAATTTTGTGCATTTCCCTATCATGCTAATCAATATTATATATATTTTTCTCTGTTATACTTTTCAATATTATATATAGTTTTTTTCGTGTTTACGCACTCGGCTTAATAGTATTTAGGGTGTAATGCTATTTGCGAATGTTTTAATACTGGTCAAATGTATAATGATATTTTTGTAAAGTAGCACAAAAAGTGTGATACAATAATGTGACAGAAGATCTGGACCCATACTTTAAAACAATATTTTTTTAACTGGAAAAAAATGCAAAAAGACAAGTCTTATTCTGCTTTTCATGTTCACATTCACAAAGCGACGGGTCAGTTACATTGTATTTAAAGTGAGACGTAATAGCCGAAAGGTGTTGGTCAAAGACTTCAAATACCCAGAGAAATATGAACCACACTTTAATTACGTTATTAATTAAGTTATATGTAGGGCGTCGTAGGTAATACGTAAACCTCAAACAATTCGTGTCCATTCCAAATATCATAATCCCTCAATTCTCCATCGAATTGAATTAACGGGGACCCCAAGAGAAAAACTCCACATACTATTAATCTTGATTATGACGATACCGATATTACGTAGAGCAACAAATGACGCCACGCCCTTAGCATCTCCAACGTGTACTCTATTTTAGTGTATAAAATAAAGTACATATCTTCCCCAACGTGTACTCTATTTTAACAGGTACTCTATTTTAATATTATTATAGAGTTCGCAGACAGAGATACTCTATATTTAGAGTAACTCTATTTCTCAACTTTAAAATAGAGTTTTTTAATTTTTATTTTTATTTTCTTTTACATATAAATTTTTTAGTTATGTTTTAACTATTTATATCATTAAAATAATAAAATTAAATTCTATTAATATCTTTAATATTCTATATGTTTTGTTTTTTTATGAAATAAAAATAAATATTTTATTTTCACATAGAAAATATGAGTATATTTGCTTTTAAATTAACATGTCAATTATCCAATTAATACGTTATATATAAATATATATATATATATATATAAATTATTATTTACGTTTTGAAAATATAAATAAAAAATAAATTTTCAGGCATAATTTAAATTTAATATATATAATGTTTTCGTTCTTATAAATAAATTATTATAACAATATGTAAGAATATGAATGGAATATTATTTTTAGTGTAGAAAATAGAGTTGGTGAATTGGAGTAAAAACACTGTAGCAATTGTATTTTTGTGTTTAGAACTGTATTTTTGTGTTGTGGGTTGGAGATGGCTTTATAGAGTTTGCAGACCGTGATACTCTATATTTAGAGTAACTCTATTCGTCAATTCTAAAATAGAGTTATAACTAAATTTTATTTTTATTTTCTTTTAAATATAAATTTATTGAATCATCTCTAAAATATTTTATATCATTAAAATAATAAAATTAAATTCTATAAACGTCTTTTAATATTCTATATGTTTCATTTTTATTTATGAAATAAAAATAATTATTTTATTTTCACATAGAAAATATGAGTTTATTTGCTTTTGTCAATTATATAATTAATACGTTTTATATATAAAAATTATTATTTACTTATTGAAAATAGAAATAAAAAAATAATTTTCCAGGCATAATTTAAATTTAATTTATATAATGTTTTCGTTTTTTAAATAAATTATAATAACATTTATGAAATATTATTTTTAGTGTAGAAAATAGAGTTAATGTGTTGGAGTAAAAATTTGTAGAAATAGAGTTAGTGGGTTAGAGTAAAAACATTGTAACAGCTGTTTTTTTTTTTTTTATGTAAAGTTAGCTGTATTTTTGTGTTGTGGGTTGGAGATGACCTAATAATAAGTTCATGTCGGAGTAATGAGTAAGAATTATAGAAGAATGCCGACAAGATTACGGCACGTACGATTTTCATTCGGAGTTTTGCATTTCGTAAAATCTTCTAAAATAGTTGTACTGTGTTCATTCGTTTTCAACGAAATTAACTAAAAAATGAAGTAATAATCATCTCTCAAATATTTGAATTAATTAAGTGGCAATGAGGCGTGGATCTAATATCATCCCCGTCCAACACTTATGGTGAATCTCCTCAACCCCAAAGGTATCTCTTGTCCGGCCATATATTCCTGTCCTCGTGTTTTTCAGTGTGTAATAGCTCTTGAGTTTTTAAATAAAGGGAGATGAAATGCGTAATATTTATGGTGAGAAACCATAAAAATAAGTTATGGTTTCAATATTAATAATATATTTTGATAATTTAATATATTGGTCCCTAGTAAGAAGACTACGTGAATCAACAACAGAGGAATATGATTCATGTTTCAACCAACAGAGAAAAAATGTTCCTCGTCTCTGCCAGAAATGGAGATTCGCCATTGGGTGCCAAACGGGGAAATTTCCGCCTCCTTGATAGGGATAATATACTTAAATACTGATGTCTCGGTTGCTGCCTTTTTTGGTGAGTCTTTCATACCGATCATCATGGCAATGGCAACAATATTTGATAAAAGCGCGTGCAACATTTCATCATCATGGAAACTTTTTTTCTTCTTCTTTAATATTCACGACTAATCGAGTTTCTATATCGGTTTTTTAATACAAAGATTCTCTATTGTCGAAAGGTCTAGAACTGAGTCATAGATAAGGGTAAATTCCCTTTCAGTATCCTTTGAAGTTTCAACTTCCTGATCAGTATCCCTCCAAGTATTTTTTTCTGTTCAGTGCCCATTTGCGAAAAATTGTGTACCACCAAACATTGAAAAGACGAAAATAACCCTTCTTTACAGATTCAATTATACCAACTGGTCTCATTATTATACCAATATATTCAATTATTATACCAACTGTTATCACTGCTATACCAAGTCAAATTTAAGAGTATTATATCACCATTATACCAAGTGTTCTCATTATTATACCAATATATTCAATTATTATACCAAATGTTATCACTGTAATATCAAAAGTAATGTTATTATAATATCCGAATTGTTTGGTATACATTCAAATTTATTGGTAGAATAATCAAATTTATTGGTAGAATAATCAATTTTATTCAAAGCGGTTTTGTTGGTATAATAACCGTGTTTTGTAGCGTAAAAATCACTTTCATATAATACGCAAAAAACATTGTTTTTGGTATAAAAGTGATAACGATTAGTATAATAATTGAATATATTGGTATAATAACGAGAATAATTGGTATAATAGTGATAACAGTTGGGATAAATGTGATGACAGTTAGTATAATATTCTTAAATTTGACTTGATATAAAACTGGAGATAATTGAAATAATATTTATGTATGAAGAAGGGTTATTTTTGTCTTTTTAACGCTTTTCAGGTACCTAACACACAATTTTTTTCAGATGGGTACCTAAAAGGAAGAAAAAATTCGAGGGGTATTTAAGAGGAAGTTGAAACTTTAAAGGGTATTGAATAGGAATTTACCCGATAGATAAGTATATTTGAAATTTAATTTTATCAATATTCGGATTTGAAATTTAATTTTCGGCAAATGAGACTTAAATACCTAATGGAATAAAAAAAAAGCCACAGTCCCCTGTCAGAAAAGTTTTGTATATATGTACCTAATGGAATAAAATTGTTACAGATAGATACCCATTCCACTAAGATTACCATTTTGCCCTCATTTAATGAATTACAATTTCATTTATCATTTTTTCTGCATCGAATTTCCCTAGACCCTAACGCCATTGACGGAAAAAAAATCTGGGTGACAACGATTGTCGGCCGCCGTCCGCCGTCCACTCGTGCCGGTGCCGGAAAAGGTGCGATGTTACCCATTCCAGGGTGGGTTTCTCGATCCAGTTACTCGATTTTGGATGAGCTTTTATTTTGCTTTGTGTTTGGTTAATCGAAATATACTCGTGTGCTCTAGCTTGAGCAAAATCCGGTGACTTGAATAGCAATCAACGACGAGATGTAAGAGTGGGAGGTTAATATTTGGTAGTAATTGAGGCTAATCTGTCGGAATTCGTAATTTTTATATAATTGTTAGTACGTACCATTTTTATGTTTATTACGTACCATTTTACGTTTTGTTCTCGTACCTAAATATGTTATATGATGTACCTTTACCTGCATTGCGTGAGTATAAAAAGGAGACATTCTTACGACTGATCAATGAAGCGACGACGTTTATCGATATATACGTATCCCTCCAAAAAAGGTGGTCGAATATCGATTCACGGCATGACTCAATAAAGTATCAAGTTTCGTTCGAAAATTTGTACTCAAACTTTGAAAGAAAATTCAGATGTGTGGAAATTCAGATTTTCAATGATCCCGATGAAAGTGGAACGTGAAAAATTAGGATGCGTGGAATATGGTCACTGCACATTTTTTTTGCAGATGTATGTTGCTGAAGTTATGTCTTGATGAATAACTGGTGATGTATGTTCGTGCTAGTATTTAACATGTGGTATGCCATACGCATTAAAATGGTATTGCACGTTGTCTAAATAGAATACTATAACTTATCTAAAAAATGTACGACAACATACTACCATATGATACTGTTATTTAACACTACGCACTCACATATGGTACGCCATAAGTAAATAAAAAGGAACTATGTATATTGAAGTATGAGTACAATATCATACGTGTGCTAGGTACAGTTTAAATTGTGGTAAGAGTACGGTAACATACATGAGGAGATACTTCGTAATAAACTAAATGCTAATATGTAAGGAAAAGAGGTCTGATTTTGTTGGAGATAGTTTCTGACACGATAAGATAGGTTTCTGACATACGAGGTAATCTGTTCATGAAAAGACAACTCGTCTAACATGTCGGAGACTTTTAGAAGATGTTTGATGTCATATAAAAATTTTGGGTACTGCAACCAAACTTAAATAGGTACCCCATAATAATCATATAGATACAACCACATGTTTACATATGATACGGTATCGCTTTCATCTTTGATACATCAGAGTAAATGTTTTTCGAGGCCGTTTGAATTAGTTTTTCATGTGAAACCATCCTAAAATACTTATAAATAGCATATGGTACCTTTGTTATCAAATTGAGTGCATTAACTCTCACACGCATGAATTAATCCCTCAAACCCTTAGTTTCACTAGAATATAAGTATACTAGCAAGAACATCTTACAACATAGTTTGGAAATATGGTGACTACGAAATGTGCAAATTTTTTGTAATAAATCATTTAATTATCTTTATGTTTGATTAACATCACACAACCATACATTATTTGCGTAAGAATTTATTTATTTTCGATGATTTACACAAGGTACTGCAACCAAACTGAAATATGTACCCCTTAATAAGCATTTAAGGTACAACTACTTGGTTGTATATGATACGGTACCCGTTACATCTTTGATACGTCATATTAGAGTAAGTGTTTTTCGAGGCCGTTCGAATTAGTTTTTAATGCGAAACCGTCCTAAAATACTTATATATTATATGTTACATTTATTATCAATTGAGTGTATTAACCCTTACACACATGAATTAATCCCTCAAACCCCTAGTTTCATTATAATATAGGGATACTAGCAAGCACATCTTACAACATAGCTTATGTGATGACTACAAAATGTGAAATTTTTTTTTTTAATGAATCATTTAATTGTCGTTATGTTTGATTAACATTACGCAACCATACGTGATTTGCGTAATAATTTATATTTTTGATGATTTAACAAAGGATACTGCAATCCAACTTAAATAGGTACCCCGTAATAAGCATATAAGATACAACTATGTGGTTACATATGATACGGTATCCCTTATATCTTTGATACGTCATACTAGGATACGTGTTTTTCGAGGCCGTTCCAATTAGTTTTTCATACGCAACCATCCTAAAGTATAAGGATACTAGCAAGAATATCTTACAACGTAGTTTGTATAAATCATTTAATTATCGTTATGTTTGATTAATATCACGGAGTCATCGTTATTTACGTAAGAATCTATTTGTTTTCGATTGTTTACCAAATGGTATGATATATATTTGACTTCTGGCATACCATTTATATAAGATCTGATATGACATATATTTAAATTGTGGTATATCATAGGCTGTGCAAGGTACGTTTTCCATACATTTTGGGTACGTTATCCAAACAAGTCTCACAAACACAAACACAATCACAAAACACAAAACACAAACACAAAACACAAATATCAATTCTCAGCCATCCACACAGAGTCTCACAACCATCTAAGACAAATCATCCAAAGAGGTCTAGCATACAATTGTGCTCGTCGTGTAAAATGCGACAACCATTGAAGCACGATACTCATTTCGCTTACCTTAGATCGTAATAAAAAAAGGATGATACCTGGAAGGAAAATCATATCTATTCCGCGGTGTTTTTGCCTTTGTTGCATTTCTGCAAAAAACCAAATCTGATAAATCATATAATGAAGATACAATATCATTTTCTTCATACACCGAGTACCAATATGCTGGAATAAATATTACCAAATACAATGCATATATAGTACAAAGAATCAACAAATTTAGTACCAAAATCGAAGCTTAACCGATGACTTAATTGCGGCATACTCAGATACCTTATCAAGTCAATATCAATTGGAAACCCAATCGAAATCAAATTGAAACTGCAAATCCTAATCGCCGCATTCGAAAAAACCCAAATCGACCAAAAATCATTACAACCATTTATCGAAACACCTAACCCAACCCATAAGATACACGAACCCAACGATTAGACGATAATGTGCGAAAACTTTTAGAAAAAAACCAGCGCACTTCACTTCGACGAGCTTGCAAGCGTTCTTCAAGAAATTATGGTCGATCGCGACGAGATTCGCTTTGATCTCATTTGATTTATGGAGAGGTGTTTTCATTTGGAGAAGAAAAAGTGTGTTGGATCTGAGGAAGAAAATGCTGGTTGCGCGTGAGTGTGTATGACTTTTTTTATTTTCTATTTATCACCCCGTTTAAAAGGTAAATGAGAAACCTAGGTAAAAAATGTAATAAATAGGTTTTTAAGGGAAAATTCGTCAGTTATGTACCTATCAGTAAAATAAGTTTCAGCTGAGTACCTAGCCAAAAAATATTTCTGACAGGGGACTTGTTTTTTATTTATTCATCTAGGTATTTAAGTGTTCACAACCCTCTAATTTTTAATTAAGCACGGTTTTTTTATCCACGACGACCGTAGAGCCTACAATAAAATGGAATATTAGGCTTTTATTTTCCTATTTTATGTAATGATGCCTATTAATAATATTTCGAGACATCGAACCTTCCACTATTGCGACATATATAAACCGTGCGTCTTTTCTATCTTTCGAAGCTGTGTCTGCTTCTTGCCAAAATATCACGGAGGTCGCGCACGCACGAACGCACGCGTACACACACACACACTTCTGCTGTAGCTTTGTCCGGGTGCTGTCATAAGTTTGCGTAATAACTTTGAATAGCATCAATTTTATGAGAGTGTCAGAGATTTTGTCGTAAATACAAAGTTACCAAGCTTCGAATGTCTTCAGCTTGAAGCTGTTCTGTTTGTCGAAGAACACTAAAATCGAGATCTCACGTTTCATAGAAGCCAAGGTTCAAATCTAAACAATTTGCTGCTGGTGGGTGAGTTGAAGGACTGACTAATTTTGTTTAAAGATGCGGTCTTTAGTAGATTTTTTTGTCGGTCCGTATTGGAATTTCGTTTTCATCTTCTTTTGGATCTATTTTTTTTTTTCAATAAAGGTTTTGATGGAGACAAGTAACGCTGAGTCAAATCCGAAGATGGAAGATTATGAAGTGTTGGAACAGATTGGGAGAGGTGTTTTTGGAACTGCATTTCTGGTGCTTCACAAAACCGACAATCGAAAGTAAGCTTTCTTCTCTTTTAGGTTTTTTTTTCTTCTAAGATCTGTTCTACTCTTCTGTCAATGGATGCTGCCTTCGTTGACATTTGATTTCATGATTCTCAATTTCCTGTTGTGGTTAATTTTGGTCTCCCTCCCTTCTCTCTGGGAGAGAGAGAGAGGGGATAGAGAGAGAAAGAGAGTATTACTCAATTTTGTGTTCTTGAGTAGAATAATATGAACTAATCTAGGAAATAGCTATGAGGGTACGTAACAAGAAATTGATGCAATAACACCAAGCAGAAACGACACTGTTTTCACGAATTGAGAAGAGTGAAAATTTGGAATTTGGCTGACTCTGTTTGCAAGAATTGTGATACTTTGCTCCTTACTACATAATATCATCTCATTCGTTTCGTTCCTATCCGAAAGATGTTAACTGGTTTCGAATATTCTCAGGTACGTTCTGAAGAAAATCCGTCTCTCTAAACAAACTGAGAAGTTCAAGAAAACAGCTCAACAGGAGGTTTCGCTTAATCACTGTTGTTGTCACTTTGTAATAGAATGCCAACGCCTTTAACCGTTTTTTTTCTTTTTGTTTTAGTTAGAAACTAGAATAGAATCTGAGAATATCGATCTGCTTAAGCCTGTGCAGTGTTAAAACATCCTTCCAATATCAAAGCTTAAAATGGATTTATGACATCTTTCAACCGCATTTGTTTTCTAACTTTGATTTCAACTCTTTCTTTGTTTCAGATGAGCGTAATTGCGCAACTGCACCATCCATATATAGTTGAATTCAAAGATGCTTGGGTTGAAAAGGTATCATTCAAGTTCTTCTTCATCTTAGTAACTAATTAAGTGATTGTTGACTCTAAAGAATTTTCTGCCTTTCGATTCTCGACTACAGGGAATCTACATATGCATTGTAACGAATTACTGCGAGAATGGGGACATGTAAGTAAAGTAAATCTCCTAAATTGTTGCATACGCATCGTCGTGAATTATTCAAACCTATTTCATGCCTTATGAGGAATATAAGCAAACCGTATTTTCCTGGTCTCTTTTTAAATCGTATTGCGAATTTCTACATGCAGCTCTCAGATTGTACGGAAGGCAAGAGGAGCGTATTTTCCCGAGGAGGTTCGTAATAAAAAATTAACTTCGTTCTTATTTCTTAGCCTAATCAATTAGCTTGTTCCATTTGTTTATTTCTTCTTTTTTTTTTTTTCATTTCCAGAAAATCTGCAAGTGGCTGACTCAGCTGCTATTGGCCATAGACTATCTTCATTCCAATCGTGTTCTTCATAGGGATCTCAAGGTTCTACGATCTTACGTCGATTCAACACCCGAGATAAGCAGTTTGTTGCTTACAGTGGAAGCATTTTTCATCTGTAATAAGTTTTCTTTTTTTCATTTTGCCAGTTGTCCAACATATTTGTCACCAAGGAAAATGACATACGTTTGGGTAAGAAGTCGTCGGCAAACTCTTAGAAATGCCTTTTGCTTTATGCAGTTCTTCAGAAAATGTCTTCTTTTTGTGTTCAATATTGTACATGAGTTTTTTCTTTACTATTGCATATTGAATTCCCCCCAAACAAACATTTGCAGGTGATTTTGGGCTAGCAAAACTTCTCGATGAGGAAAGCCTTGCCTCGACGGTGAGAATATTGCGGTCTTATAATTTCTCTCTTCTTGAATGAGAAGCTCTTCTGAAGATGCTCTAGTTGTTACTTTATTACCAGAAAAATTTGATGATTGGCATATTTGTTCTTTGAATCAGGTTGTTGGGACTCCTAACTATATGTGCCCAGAGCTTCTTCTAAACATACCTTACGGCTATAAATCAGACATATGGTCACTAGGTAGTAATATTTTTAAAGTCAAAAAGTACACATATTTTCCATTTATACATATATTACAGTTGAACCAACGTTGTGTAATTCCAGGTTGTTGCATGTTTGAGATTGCTGCACACCACCAAGCATTTCGAGCCCCGGTAAGATATACGTACACTATTTTTTTTCTTTTATGGCCTCCAGATGATTTATAGCTCATGCATAAAAACTAACATAATTCCTAAATGCAATATATTTAGTGGTGATTCTTGAATTTAATACATGAAATTAGGATATGGCTGGACTCATCAACAAAATCAACAAAAACCTGATATCTCCATTTCCGATAGTTTACTCTCCTAACCTGTAAGTCTTTCTCATATTCACAATGCTGCTGTGGTAATAATAATCCGATATATGTTTGACTTCTTGCGGATATTTTGTCATCTCAGGAAACAGATCATCAAGACCATGCTTAGGACAAGTCCCGAGAAAAGGCCCACAGTGAACTCACTTTCATCTTTTCTTTTCTTTTTCTGTCAGCAGAAACGTAATGTTCTAAAGTATCATTTCGACGCAGGCTGCTGAGCTCTTAAGACACCCATATCTGCAACCGTTTCTCCTTCAATGTAAGAACCTGTCCGCCGTTTTCCTCCCCGTGAAGTCTCCGTCTCCCAACAGCACCAAGGAGAAAATCAAGAAACCGTCCCCTACAAGTGGTGGTCCCGAAAAATCCCGTACAGGAAGAAATAAAGAGAAGACACCGAAGCAAAAAAAGGAGCTCCTTCCTTTATTCGAGGAGAGCACCAAGACCCACTATCCAAATCTACGCGATCTCGACGAATCTTTGATAGAAGACAAGCCCGTGACGAAGAGGGTGGACCCCACGAGCTATTCTGGGATAATTTCGAACGGCAGCGAGGATTCAAAAAGCGGGCGAACGAGCTGCGAGATGTTTCCTTCCGAGGCTTCTTCCCCTGAAAAGAACATCGAGGCCAAGGACAACATCACACGCACGCTAGCAATGGAGAGGGAAGCAGAGGTTGCCGAGTCTGATAACTTTTGCTACAAATCATCTCCTATTGAAGGAAAACATCTGACCGAAAGCAGCTTAAGAACTGTTGAGGATTCGATTGATGATGCTAAAACTGAGGTTGATACAGATGAATTGGAAATGAAAGCGAACGTGGCAAGCGAAGAAGCTGTTGAGATTGTGAAGAATGTTTCTGGTAAGTTGATGTCCCCCCATGCATTAGCAGCAGCAGAAGCAAGTGCTTCTTCTTCTTCTACTGCTGCTGTGGGGCTACAGAGGGCTGATGCTTTGGAGTCATTGCTCGAGCTGTGCGCGCGCCTCATCAAGGAGGATAAAGTCGACGAGCTCTGTGCGGTGCTGAAGCCGTTCGGCGAGGAAGCTGTCTCGTCGAGGGAGACGGCGATATGGCTCACGAAAAGCCTCATCAGCACACAAAAGTTGGCTAAGGAGTCCTGCTAGCCCCACCCTTTTTTTTTTCTTATGAATTGGAGAATCCTTGGACATTAAAACTTTTACTTCTTCTTAAGTATTTTTTTTCTTTAGAAAACTGGCTGAGTGTTGGATTGATACTTTTGGTAGGATTGTGTATCTTGAATTTTAATTTTCCTGCCATAATTTGAGTAACCTTTTCAGTTTATTGCTCGAGACCTGATTTAGTGAGTTTTTAGGAGACCACGTGTGGGATACGTGAATGATTCCCGTTAAAATTGGCGTTAAAAAGATCAAATTTGTTCAAAATCGACAATATCATGGAGTAAATTAGCTTAGGCGAAGACAAGAACGAAATTTGCTGAGGCAAAATATTGAGGAATAAATTGGTCCACCGGATAAATGCTGGGATCATTTGGGTGGTTCTTCATGCAAAGTAACTTAAAAAAAAGGTGATTATATTTTTCGTTATATATACTCTTTTTATTACTTCGCATGATATTAAATTGACTGTATCGTTAATTGTAAGAAAGCAGATTGTTGCATTGCATCTACTGCTTCTATTACAGCAGATTAATCCCATAAAATCAGTGACAGAGTTTCATAAGCTTGGCTTGTACAAAGAAAGATAAGGAGATCATCCAACTTCAAGTAAACAAGTTTATAATAGTCAGAATCTCCACACCAAAACAAGCCAAGGAAAATTTGGAAACAAGTAACGGTAATGAACAAATTTCTTTATCATTTATTACATGAATGTAAAAAAACAGAACACATGGGCTTGGTAAGTTTAAGAGAGCAATCAATCTATAACTTGGCGAATTTTCTGATGTTTTTGGCAGCATCCGTTACAGCTTCTTGCTCGGGCAAGTTAAAAAGGGTAACTCGTGATGAAGCGATTTGTATTCTAACCTCCGATTTCGAAGGGTCACTTTTCCAGAAATTTACGTCCCACACCTGCTCGATAAACAAACATCTCTTCGTGAGATATGCCTTGTAGTACATGATCAAGTTTTCAGACACATGAACGCATTACACATTTCAGTTTTTCTTCTAACAAATTCGTAAACGTTCTTAAAACGTCATGTTTTACTAGATTGGTTCTTGTGTTCCCATCACGTGTTCCATTCACCAGGCGTTGACACGTGTCCACTTATTTAATCACGGGGGTAGATGGAATCATGGGATGTACACGCATCAACACCTGGTGGATTGAACACGTGATGGGAACACAAAATGAGCACATAGGATCTCATACCTTACCTGCATGCTTTTCCCGACATTGACGGGCGTGGCCTCTGCAAACACTAATTCGCCAAGTGTCGCACTTTTCAGATGATTGATGCTGAGCTGTACGCCGGCCACTCGGCGAAATCCCGAGGCAACGTGGCCTCCCATGCTTGCCAATGCCTCCGCTATTAAAGCGGAGATGCCTCCGTGCAACACCTTAAATGGCTGCCCGGATATCATTTTTATAAATTGAAAAACATTGATCCGTTAGAAGATGCATTTAGATTCGAATATGTTGCATAAAACATATAGAGATGGGATTTATTTTTACCTGACAACACTTTTCCGTTAAGAGGACGTGGCCAGAGACCTTTCGAGCAGAAAGTTCGTCGACTTGGAAGCCAATGTTGTGAAGCGGAGCATCCATAACCGTTATTGTTTTAGATGACAATGATGCCCCTCCTTTGTCGTCGCTCATCTTCTTGATCCTTTGATGATCGATTAACTATTAATCTGTGAAGGAGCTGACATTTCAGTTGTTGATTATATAACAGATTCTAATAATCTTTCTTATTCTTCTGCCTAGGAGGGACACTAAATAAACAGTAATACTGATTATATTTGAAGCTCTTTATGCCAAGTGGCATTTAATCGAGCAGGTGATGATCAAATCAAACTACTGGTGTCAGGTCTTTCGCCACAGAAAAAACAACAACCGATAAGTAGCGTGAAACAAAGAAGTAAACAGCAAACCTTTAAGATTCCAAAAGACATCAACAAACTCATCAGATTAACTAATTAATAATAATCGAAAATAATAAATAATTCGCCAGAAATCATTAACTGTCAATCACAGAGACGATCAGTAGAAAACCAATGTTGATCACTCACTCACCCAAACGAAAACGCCGAAACATCCGGCGAAAGATGACAACAACACAGACAGTCTACCCAAAAATCTCATACAAACAGAAGAAGATGCCCCAATTCAATTTCGCATTTGTTTCTTGAAATAGAACTCAAAAGATAGAGAACTTACCCACGTTTCTCTGGAGCCGTGCCGTGGTAGTAGGTGGGATTATCTATTCATAGCATCGAGCCATATATAAGGAGAGGGAGAGAGAGAGATAAGCAAAAATATGATTGTTGTAATATAGCTGAACTTAGTCAAACTGGAACGCCGGTGAGGTCAGAAATAACCTTCGTACATATAATTTTATTTAAAATTATAATTTCATTAGTATCATTTTATTTTGTTTTTGTTTTTTTTGTCCACAAGTATCCCACCCGATCTGACTATGAGCTAACCCATAAATACCAACGTGGGATTTGCGCCACACAGACATGACGGAAGTTAATTGCGCCACACACTCCAGAAGTGAGACTAATCCCCGGGGCAGATGAATACGTCAAATCCATCTGACAGCGATAGTCACAGGCAATAAAGCCCATATAGACTACTTAGAGAAATTGTGGGAGGGGGGATTAGATCCGACGACCTAACCCACAAAATCCTTAGAACTTCCTCATTGACCACTAGACCAATGCCCATTAGCAATTTCAATCGTATCATCAATCGAACAAAATTTTACAATGGAATAATAAGCAAAATTTATGAAGAATACGAAGAAACGATACAAAGATATAATTCACTAATTGCAATTATTTCGTCAAGCACTTTTGAAATATCTCCATTGCGTGAATCACCAATGCCATCACGATGTCCATTCCTCATATCTATGTATAAGATCGTAACAACTCTTATTCAAAGAGAGAAATACTCTTAAATGAGGGAAGAAAACTCTCAAACGAGAAAAGAAAACTCTCATACGAGGGAAAATACATAACTCTCAAACCAAAATATTAAACTGAAAATAAAGAAATTAAATAAGAGAATAAAATGGATGATGGGTGCTTCAACTCAATCCACCGACGTCCATGGAGTGGTATATCTATGACCACCGATCGAAAAGTAGAATTTTGGAGATTTTTTCTTAAAGACGGCTCTTACGATTTTTTTATGGGTGGGGTTGAAAAAAAGTTTATCATAGTTTACTTTCACACATGCTATTGTTTGAAAGGGGGCTGTGCTCTACTATAGTTTAATTTAATTTATATATGTTTCGACAATAATAGTCGCCCTTTGATTTTTCTTTTCAAGTTAGCAATTACAAATATAACAGTTGATTCCGTAGGCTCCGCCGAACTTTGCTGACCAATAATGCTGAGCTTCAGTTATTTGTTATAGAGGTGATGAATGTTTATTCTCATCGGTCAATTTCGTTCGACCGAGAGAAAAGAACACTAAGGCTGTGATTTTGCGTGCCTTTCGCCTTGTGGTCCCCTCTCTGCTAGGTAGTGTTAAAGTTTCAACATCGGGCCCGCGCTCTTGCGCCGAAAGGGTGATCGTAAACTTGAGGTTCCTTCCTAAACCAATTGATGATATGCGGAGTGATCCATCAAACTTATATACCATCAAATTTTTTCGTCGTAATCAACGTGTCACATTTGACCCTTGATATTCTTCACAGGTAGCTTCAATGAATAACATTAAATTTAAATAAAATTGTTATTAAACATTCGTATATATGATGCATGATGCATCTGAAAAAATCCACTCCCGTGTTTGAGCTATCCACCTTAGTCAGAATGGCGCACGAATCAACCATTGTCTAAGTCGCCGCCCTCCGACGCTCAACTCGTCGTCGTTGTCATCATCATCATCATCATCATCAGTTTTCATTCTTTCATTCATGTGTATTAGAGTCATTGAGAGAGCATATCTTTAACGAGAGAAATGTCGGGATATTTATAGTTGAGCTTCCTCGTCGTGGATTCACTTAGTCCCGTACATCATGGTATAAGTGAGTTACTTTCACGATGTTAGTAGGTTTCTTAATCTGAAAATGCCGGGTACGTGTAATATAAGTCGGTTAGTGAGTAGTTTTATTTTGGATATTTTACCTCGAAAAATCACGGGATTTATGACCGAGTAGACTTTAAACGTTCACACTCATACTTCCTTCGTCGGGCTATATTCCTATGAGCATTCTTCGTTTGGTATTTTCACGGGAGATATTCTTGAGGAAAAACACCATTTCCGCTCTTAGACTCGACGTCATTACTTTCAAGGATAAAACCTATTTTGGTCCCCCAATATTTGCCTTATGAACCAATTTAGTCATCGATGTTTCAATTGGACCAATTTAGTCCCACATGTTACGAAAATGAACCAATTTGGTCCCAACTTGACGGAAACCGTCAATTTCCACAGAAAATTGACATGTGGCATCATCACAGCGTGCCACGTGTCTCACAGTTAATGATTTTTCGTCTAAATTGACGGTTTCTGACACGTTAGCTACAAATTGGTTCGTTCCCAAAATATGGAGGACTAAATTGGTCCAATTGAAACATCGGGGACTAAATTGGTTCATAAGGCAAACATTGGGGACCAAAATAGGTTTTATCCTTGAAAGTAATGACGTCGAGTCTAAGAGCGGAAATGATGTTTTTCCTCAAGAATATCTCCCGTGAAAATACCAAACGAAGAATGCTCATAGGAATATAGCCCGACGAAGGAAGTACGAGTGTGAACGTACAAGTCTCGGCATAAGTCAGACTTCCTACAACCAAAAGCATAAGAAATTTCCTTCATTTGTTTCTTGTCCCATTAATTTCTTAGGGCATTGATCAAGACTGAACTTGTCACTTTTATCAATTGACTGCATTAAGTGAACATTTTTTCATTCTGAACCTTTCAGAACTTTATTTATATAAGCGTTTCTGATATAAACCTAAAATTCCTTGTGATCTATCGCGGAATATTTCAATTCCAAGAACATAAAAGGCTTTTCTTGTATCTTTCATCTAAAAGTTTTCAACGAGATCCCAAACTTCATTATGAGCCATTGAATATAAAACTGGGTCATCAAATTATTCAAATTCACCTTCAACTTCTTGTAAATAAACAAGATAATCATTGGAAATGGATGATGTTATTGGCCTTTCAGACCTTCTTAACAGCATTTGAGGTTCTTCTCCTCTTGATTCCAGAACAACTTCATTAGTTGGAGGTGGTATATTCTCTTCATTACGATGTGTTTGTTTTGTCAGGTCAGAATTTCTCAAATTGACTAACATAACAACAACCTCATCAGGATTGACAACATTTTTCAACTCAGTGATTTTCACATTTCGTGAAAAACTCAGACGAATATCATTACGTTATATTAATCTTTTGTTTCCACCTCCAACAGTTCTAGTAGTATGTTTAGGACAATAAAATCTATACCCTTTGGAATTTTCTGGATAGCCAATAAACAATCCACTTGTTGTTCATGAGTCCAACTTTCCTTCATGTGGATTATACAAGCGAAATTAAACCAGACGACCCCAACCATGAAGATGTCTCATACTAGGCTTTTTCCCAAACCATTCCAAGGGCGGTTTCTCAACTACCTTACTTGGAACTCTATTTGACAGGCAGTTCTTAAGGCATGCATCCATAAAGATAACGATAGTGATGGAGAACTCATCATACTTATAACCATACCCATTAGAGTTTGATTTCTTCCTTCGGCAACACCATTTTGATAAGGTGTTCCAGACATGGTGTAATGAGCAATAATTCCGCGCACTGCAAGGAATTTAGCAAATGGGCCTTTACGTTGACCTTCTTATGTGAATCTTCATAATACTAACCTACCCTGTCGGATTTCACTTTTTAACTTTCTTCTTTAGATGCCTTTCAACTTCGGTTATAAAAATCTCAAGAGCATCACTGATTGAGACTTTTCTTTAACAATTAGTAATATCCGTACCGTGAATAATCATCAATAAAGATGATAAAATAATTTTCACCACCAAAAGAAGGTACATCAAAAGGTCCACATATATCTCTGGGAGCTTCTTATGGCTGTTTTCTTATTTTTTTTGCCTGGTAAACTTTCCTCTGCTACAATCAACACATAATTCGAAATCATTAAAAATCAAAGTTTGGAAGACATCATTTCTCATCAATCTTTGAATTCTTTCTTCGGATATATGACCGAGTCTTTTATGCCACCAAAAGGCGGAACTATATTTAACCTCACCATGATTCATTCCGAAAAAAGGATTCAACAAAGTCATTATTGAGCTTATGTTTATAAAGATCATCAGAGCGTGTCCCTGAACCGAACAACTTTTTATTCAAAGATAGAGTAAAACGGTTAAAGTGCAATTACAGTGGACCAATCTTTTCGGCATTGAAATTTTTAAAAGCCAATTTTTTGTATTATAAAATCCCTATGGCGCAATATAGACAAAGTTTTTGGTAACATTTTCGAAGCTTTCGACATCAAATTTTCGGTATTTTAAATTTACGAAACTTCACGACATTTCTTGAAAACTAAAATTTTTCGGCTCTGAATTTTAAAAGCCAAAAATGTCTCAAATCTACACAACGCGTTAACGATCGCGTATCCAACTAAAATTAAGAAAATTTAGAAAACTTATGGACACAAATGCAACGACTTCTGCCTCTGCACAAAAACAAAGATCCTCTATAGATCACAAAACGACTATAAAGGACTTAGAAGTTAGGTTATAAAGTAATCATCAAGGCTTATTTAGAAACCTAAGAGAAAAAGACAGCCTCGTGTGTCAGCTAGAAGCTACACAAGATAAAGTTACAAGTCCTGATGCTTAGATTAAAAAATCCAAAGTACAACTTCACGAACTCACAACTAGCTTGAAGGCTTGTGGACTTGAGCGCAATACAAATATGAGTAAATATAGTTTTCTTTTCTGATGAACGAATAAAATTGTACTCTAAAATTAAATTTTTAGAGCACAACCTTGCGGAAAAGGGTCAAAGAGACCAAAGTTCCTCTATCGCGTCCAAAGGGGAAAATGCTTTACATTCTAATAAACATCTGTCTTGTTGGGAAATTTCGGAGGTTGCTAGTAAAATAGCGGAATTGAACGCAACCCTGGAATTGGAAAGAGTAGGTTTCTGAGCGGAAAAGCAAAATCTATTAAAGGATAACTAATAAAGGAGCACAATTTCTAGGTCTTCTTCAATCTCCCCCTTTGTGCTCGTTTGCTCTTCAGCTTTGTTCATCATTGTCGGGCGTAGAAGGACTTCTTCAATCCTAATGTTGTCTCGTAGTGTCAGACATCATTCCTCAGCTCCAACCGTTCGTTAATCTCGCTGAGAAGCTCATTCAGGAGTGGGGCTTCTTCTTCTCCAAGGTCCTCAAAGATCGTGTCTTCATCGATCTCCGCCACCTCCTTTCGATGTTCTTCCTTATAAGCTCCAACGTCCCGTCGCAGAACTTATGTACCTCAGACTTCATCATCGATCCCGTCTTTCCAATGACTGGATTCCGATAAGTGATGGCGAGGCCTGACTTTTTGAATATGTAGTTCTCCGGGAAGTCGTTGATCGGGAAACCTTTCATGAGCGTAGATTACATGTTGACCTTCTTCATGTTATTCTCCACAGCGATCTGAAGGTCGTGTGCGGTGTGAAATTTAATCTACCGCACCATGAATCTTTTCAATCCCTTGAGCCGTTCCTTCTTGATGTACCCAACATGTGTCTGATATTTCTTCTTGTACATTTGGAACAGACGGTAAACTTCGTCTAGTGGAAGGAATGGTAGATAACTTTCGTCTATCTTCTCGAGTGTGATTCGCATCCGCTCGTTCAATGATGTAAATTGGACTTGGATATGGTCCAATCGTGTGTGATACACCGACGAGTTGGAAGATCGGTGGCTTGTCCCTGAAGTTTCTTCTGGTTGATCTGTTTGGATGCCATTTCGATCGGGACCAAGATAAGTTAGCATGAAGATGTGTTTCATCTTCTTCCGCTCCTCCCAATGAGAATCCCGCGTAGATTTAGCTCGTTCACCTTCTTGATACAGTTTGATGCTCACCAGATCTGCTTCCTTATGTCTTCAAGGAAGGGCACTTCAATATGAATGTTCTCGCATGGCGTCTCGACTCGGACGGTCCCTTTGAATGACATGGAGGGATGTCCGTTCGATGTCTTATCATCTCTGGCAACTCCGGGAGTTCGGTATTGTAGTCTATGCCTTCTTGACGTTTTTCGTCTTGAAGCCAAATTCGATCAACCGAGGCTTGTTGTAAGAAGTATCTGACGTTGGAGAGGCGAGCTTGAGCTGCTTCCTTTGGTTTCCAGTGCGTCAGCCACTTCTTGCTCAGGATGTAGTCGTCTACGATGGCGTGGGGATCGTAGTTAACTGTTGCTTCAGGTCGATCTTGGAGCGCGGAGGTTGGGATCGGGTTTGGACTTTCTGGATCCAGAGGTGTTGTGTGGGTGTGGGATGTGGTGGTTGTTTGTTGGCGGGTATTGGGTTGTGTAATTGGTGGGTTGGTTGACGATCCACCAGCTTCATGTGTTGAGGATGTCTTTTCTCGTCCTTGACCACAAACGCTTTTGGTGGTCTTCTGCCTTTTCTCCCCCTCAGGGCGATCCTGATCGTTAGGATCGTCATGCCTTCTTTTTGTTCGGGAGCTTATTTCTTGGCAGCGTGTTTAAGCGGGCAGCTCAGGGTCATCAATTAGCAGACAATAGAGACTCTCCTTGGCAGGGGTCCTTTTCTCGAGGGCTAGAAGGAGAGAAATTAGGTTATCGTGAAGCTGGGTAATTGGTATGGTGTATGAGTTGATAAGAGAGGGAGATTGAGTTGGGGTGGTTAGTATGGTTGTATGGGAGTGTGTATGGTGATGGTTAGTGGTGGTGAGGAAATGGGTTTAGACGGAGCGGCTTCAGAGACTGGTGCTTTCCTGTATCCCGTCGGGAAGTCTCGATGGCGCGGAGGACCCTTTCCATCAGCCGGTCTTCGAGAGTGTTGACAGCGGTGGAAAGAGCAGCTTGTAAAGTTGCTCCGTCACAAATTGTGGTACCTCCGGAGTGAGGCCAGGGAGGCGCTCCACTGTCACAACGTCAGAAAATATTTCTGACGTGCCGCCTGAGAGAGGACTTAAGAGTCCGGCATGTCTAAAGACATCCGTTGTCAACCCAGAAGTCACCACTTATGTGGTTTGGCCCGTTGTTGTCTCCGAAGATATCGGTGGACCAACATGACTTCAATCTAATCATTGAGATGAAACGAAGGAATCATCTTTATGGATGTTGGGACAAATTTGATGTGAACCTGTCTAGTCGTCAAGACTGGTGGTGGTGGAGGAGGCAAATCCGAAGCTGTTGTAGTGGAGGGAGATGCAGACGGGGCGGGAGATCTTTGTCGGCGAGAACCCCTTCGTAATAATGTGCAATCCTCGTCTGAGTGGGTGGCTTTAGGAGAGACAACTATTGGAGCTGTGGGCACATGGGCTGCACCCTCGGGCTCAATGGCCACTGCCTCATGCTCCCGAACCTCAGCTTCGGGCTCTTGTGCCTCCAAAGGTGGTTGTTGACGGATAGGCATCGGACCAGGGCCGGTAGACCGAACCATGGCCTCCGTGATAGAATTATTCTAGCAATAACCTTGATATACTGCATCGGTAGGGTCTGCCAGACGTAGAAGCTCCAACGGAATCAACATGGGTTGGAGTGCCAGATCCGATGCCTTCGAATTGTGGAAGAACCGCAGCCTTGGCGAGGTGTATCCTTTGACAGGTGGTAGGCGGAGAATCTCCGGATGGACTCCCATTAAGTGAGAAACCAACACCGGTGAGGTCCTATTTAATCAACTAACAATCAATCTAAGCATGAATTCTAGACATTCGAATAAGAAATCTCGAGAATTACCTTTGGTCGAATATCGAATTTTGAAGATCGGGAGAGAGAAACGATTAGAGAGTGGAAGTTTCGATTGAATTTCTCTCTCTAGAATGTGAATTCAATACTTTGTGATTTTTCTGAAATTCTTGTGTATTGATTTTTGTTGTGTACACGGTATATACAAACTAGTCCTACACTAACAAAAAGACAAGCTACGCCCCTAATTACAAGGATAATTTAACAAAGCACAATTTCTATGTTTCTTCAATCTCCCCCTTGGTGCTTGTTTTCTCTTCAGCTCCGTTTATCCTAGTCGGGCGTAGAACGATCTCATCAATCCCAATGCTGTCTCGTAGTGTCGGACATCATTCCTCAGCTTCAGTTTTTCGTTTATAGCATCCACAAGCTCATTTAGAGCGCAGCCTCTTCTTCTCCAAGGTCCTCGAAGATCGTTTCTTCAGTGATCTCCGCCAACCTCTTCTTGATGTTCTTCCTCACGAGCTGCAACGTCCCATTACAGAATTTGTGAACTTCAGACTTCATCATCGCTCTCGTCTTTCCAATAATTGGATTTCAATATGTGATCGAAGCCTGGCTTCTTGAAGATGTAGTTCTCTGGGAAGTCGTTGAGCAGAAAGCCTTTCATGAGCGGAAACTCCATGTTGACCTTCTTCATATTGTTTTCTACGGCAATTTGAAGGTCGTGTGCGGTGTGGAACTTGATCTGCCGCACCATGAATCTCTTTAACCCTTCGAGTCCTTCCTTCTTGATATAACTAGTGGGTGTCTGGTATTTTCTCTTGTACACCTGAAACAGACAATACACTTCGCATGGTGGAAGGAACGACATATAGCTTTCATCGATCTCCTCTCGAGTATGGTCATTGTCCACTCGCTCGATGTGGTATATCGGGGTTGGATAGCTTCCAATCGTGTGCATACGCCCACGAGTTGGAGGATCGGTGACTTGTCCTTGAAATTTCTTCTAAGCTGATCCATTGGGACGACACTTCAATCCGGACCGAGGTAGGTCAGCATGAAGATGTGCTCCATCTTCTCTTCCCAATGGGAGATACCCCATAAATTTAGCTCATCTAGCTTCTTGATGCGATTTGGAGCCCTCCAAGTCTGCTTCCTTATGTCTTCAATAAACGAAACTTCAATATGTACATTTTCCCAAGGCTCTAGATTCTGACAGTCCCCTTTGATAAGCGATGAGGGGAGTCGACTCGATGCCTGGTAGTTCAGGGAGTGCAGAGTTGTAGTTCTCGCCTTTTTGAAGTTATTCAACTTCAAGCAGCACCAAATCTACCGAAGCTTGTTGTAGGAAGTATTTTACATTGGAAAGCCTGGCTTGAGTAGCTTTCTATGGTTCCCATTGCGTCAGCCACTTCTCATTTAAGATGTAATCATCTACGATCGCATGTGGATCGTAGATGACTGCTTCTGGTTGATTTTGGAGGAGGTTGGAACGGGATTGGATTTGGACTTTTGGGAGTTAGAGGTAGTGTTTCTGTGTGGGATGTGGTGGATGTAGTGGTTGTTTGTTGGCGGGTAGTGGGTTGTGTGGTTGGTGGGTTGGTGGGTTGGTGGAGTTAGAGGTAGTGTTTCAATGTTTGCTTTTCTCGACTCTGACCACGGCCGCTTCCGGATCATCGTGATCGCCATGTCTTCGCTTTTGTGCGGGAGCTTTCTTCACGGAAAAGCGTTTGGGCGGGCGGCTCGAGTTCATCTACTAGTCTTCGGTAGAGACTCTCCTCATGAGGGGTCCATGTCTCAAGAGCTAGTAGGCGAGAGATAATAATATTATCAAGTTGGGTGATAGGGATGGTGTATGGGTTGATGAGGGAAGGTGATTGGGTAGGAGTGGTTAAGATGGGTTGTATGGGGGTGTGTATGGTGGTGGTTAGTCATGGTGAGGATAAGGGTGGGGTGTGCGCTTCGGACGGAGATGCTACTGAGACTAGTGCTTTCCCGGTATCCCGTCGGGAAGTCTCAATGGCATGTAACATCCTTTCCATCAGCCGGTCTTCAAGAGAATTTAGCTGTGGAGAGGGCTTCTTGTAGTCGTTGCTCCGTCACGATGATGGGTGGTGTCGGAGTGGGGCCAGGGAGGCGTTCCATTGTCACAACGTCGGAGAAGATCCCCGACGCGCCGCCTGGGATAGGACTTGTGATTCCAGAACATCTAAGGACATCCGTTAACAACCTAAAAGTCACCACTTTGGTGGGTTGGCCCATTGTCGGGGGTCCAACGGGGCTTTCATCCATCCTTGAGATGATACTGAATGTATCATCTCTATGGATGTTGGAACAGGTTCAATGTAAACCTATGTGGTTGTTTGTACCGATGATGGTGGAGGAGATGTCATCGAAGCCATTTGTGTAGAAGGAGATGCAGAAGGGGCAGAGATTTGTTGTCTACGTGAGCCCCTTCGTTGTATTCTGCATTCCTCATCAGATTCGGTGGCCACAGGAGATTCGGCTTGTTGAGGGACACCTTCGGGCTCAATAGCCAGTGTCTTGGTCTTCTGAGCTGCGAGTTCGGGCTCGTGTGTCTGCACCAGGGATTCTCGTTGGGAAGGCATCAGAGCCTGATCGACGGACCGTACCATTGCCTCTGTGATGGAGTTGTTTTGGCAATAGTCTTGGTAGGCCTCGTCGGTGGGATCTGAGACTTAGCAACTCCAATGGGATCAACATCGGTTGGAGCGCTAGATCGGATGCCTTCGGGTTATGGAAGAATCGCAACTTCGGCGGTATATAACCTCCAACGGGTGACAGACGTGGGATCTCCGGATGTACTTCTATCAGGTGGGAGATCAGCACCGGGAACCACCGTACATAAGGGAGAAACTTCGCCTTTGACTTTGTTTCCCTTTGACGCATTTGGTCCGCCAAGTCGTTCCAAATTAGCCGGACCACGTCATATTTCTTCAAGAAGATGACTCCGTGGAATATTCTGAGAATGTTCCCGTTCACCTTGTCGAATCCAGAGTACTTAGGTGAGAGACATTTGTTGACGATGTCGAACAATGTTCTCCATGGATGAGAGATCCCTCTGTTCTGGAAGTTGGTCAATTTTGTCAGCGGTGGCTTATATCCCATCCGAAGCATGTCCTCCACGATCACCGCATCTGTTGGTAGTGGGTCGTAGACTTCGTGATGCGGTAGATCGAGCACCATGGCCAGAAGGTACTTGTCAATAATGACGTGTTTTTGGTTTATCTTTGTTGTGTATTGCACGTCATCGCCGCCGATGTAGCTCTTCATGCATCCCCAGAACTGTTGGAGATAGACCATTTGGACGGAGGCTGTCATGGTCAGAGCTGGCCATAGTGGATGTCCCTTGAGGATGGATATTATTACTTCATCCGGACACCGGAAAGTGGCGAGGTCCAATTGGTTGTTGTTTTCGTCAACCGTCAGCCAACTATCTGAAGAGTAGATATGAGAGTACTCTTGATGAGCCATTTCTGAAAAGAAAAAATGACATTCATTAGATTGAAATAATCATATGCAACTTTTACTAAGTAATTTTGGATGGCGAAAATGACTTAGAAAAGTTTTGAGAAATTTTTCTAAGTGTTAGAGTGTATTATCGAAAGACTAAGGCAAAACAAATTTGAATAATTTTTCTAAGTTTTTTAGCGTGTTTTTATTCGAGCGTGAATTTATTCGAACGCTAAGTTTTGCGATTGAATTAAAACTTATCGAAAAATTCAAGATTTTCGCTGTTGATTTTTACGAACGAATAAAAATTTATCGAAAACTAAAGTTTTTCGCTGAGTAATTTTGCGATCGAATAAAATGTTGTCGAAAAACTTAAGTTTTCGCCACGTAGTTTTACGATCGAATAAAAATGTATCGAAAAACTTAAGGTTTTTGGCGCTTATTTTTGAGATCGAATAAAATTTAATCGAAAACTAAAGTTTTCGCCGCGAAGTTTTACGATCGAATAAAAACATATCGAAAAGATAAGGTTTTCGCCGCTGAGTTTTGCGATTGAGTAAAACTTAACGAAAACTAAAGTTCTTCGATGACACTGTTTGCGATAAGTACATTTTCGATCGAAAAAGTTTGAAATCAAGCAGTAAACGCTTAAAAACGCAAATGACAATTTCTGGGTAAATCATGAGTTAATCTGGACTTGTAATAATCATAAATCAGTTGCGAATCCAAATATCATGTTTTTAATCAGAATGATTGAGTTTAAACACGTTAATTTTGAGTTTTTAAGACGTTTTAGTCGAAAAAGTCGCGAAGTTAAAAATTTTCGTCGAATGATTTTGAAAAACTGTCGCAATTCGTGCGTTCCTGAACGGAAGGATTACCCAAAACTGGTTTCTACCTTCAAATTCGGCGAGTTTTGACAGAAAATTGATGAGGATTGAAGAGATATTTGAAATCGCAGAAGAGTTTTGAGAATCCGAAAGTTTTTCGATTGTATTTGGTTGCGTGACAATGAGTTTTTCGATCGAAAAAGTTATATTAATATTTTTCGATCAGTTAAGGTTTAAAGGGCCGTGGGTCGAAAAAATATTTTGGGCTTTCGTTAAAAATAGGTCTGATTTAATGAAAAATAAATTTAATCTTTTACTTGTGCACCCGAAAAGAAAATTCATAAAGCTCCCTGTATTTCTGAAATGCAATTATCTCCTGATTGTGATGAAATTCAACACTTGACTCCTCGGAGGAGCTCGAAATATTCTGTGATACTTAAAAAAAATTAGTAGAAGTCGTGATTGCAAGCAAATCATTTAGGAGATAAGAATAAATTTTCATGTAAACTCCCCCTCAACAAATGCACGTTTATCATAAAAATTTTTGTTTTGGGGTCACATTGTCCATTTTGAACATTATCACGCAGAAATTTCTCATGGCATATAAAATAATAATTTGCCGTCAAATCATGTAACTAAACTAATATTCTAAGATCATAGTATTAATCATTTTGAGAACTCTCACTAATTTCGCTCATAGCACTCAATTTCTTTATTTTTTTATCATGGAAATATTTAGTAGATATATCACTCATATCAACAATACAAAATAACATCAATTAATTTTTTATCGTAGCATATTTAATCAACTTACCAAGTGAATATCAATTTGAATCAAAGGGACTTTGAAGGGATTATTTTTAGGCTCTGACTTAAAAGGGTAGGAAAATTTTTGTTAGTGAGCTTAAAAAAATTCTTCAATTCCAAGGGCCCTTTTGAAATTCATTTCTGCTCCTTTTTCTTTTCTTTTCTTCTGCACTTGCTCAAGATGAGTCTCTTCTTCTTTACAAAGCTTTGAGAGATGAGATCTTCTTTTGTTTTTGGGCTGAGACCGTGTTCCTTTTGAAGGTTTCACAGTTATGGAATTCGAACCCAAGGCCGTGCTCCTCTTCTCGTTTTCTCGATATAAGATCTAGATTATGGTTGGAGAACTTCACTTCGAGGTGCTTCTCTTCTAGGAGTATATAAGATTATCTAGGAGAAGTTCACAGCGAGATCCGTGTTTCTCTTTTATAATGATTGAGAAGTTCATCATGTGCATCTCTTTTTCTCCCCCACCCCCCCCCCCTCTTTTTCTTGATTGAGCAACCTCGAAACTTATGAATAAGGTTGAAGGCTAAATCGGGTTTCAAGAGAAAAAGAATGTCGGAGAAGGCTTAAAGGGGATCTCTAGAGAAAATAGTAAATGATTTATAAATGAGCTAAGTGAGGAATTTCCTAATTTTGCCCTTATCATTTTCATGACAAACTAACACAAAAGCAAGAATGAGGCTATGAAGTACAAATCAAGAGACAGGCTTTTGAAGTGTGACACACTCAAGAATAAAAAAATATTGAGGCTGAAATTCTCACATATATGATGTCGTTTTGTGTCTAGTGAGACAAACGAGGTTCTTTGAATAAAAGAATATTACATGAATTTTTAAGCAAAGAACTAGACATATGTCAAAGAAATATTTTTGTGAATTAATCAAAATAGATAAAAGTATCGTCATCCCCCATTTTTATGTTATGTTATTATTGTTATGATATATATATACTGTTTTATTTATTTTTATATATCTTTTTGTATATATATATATAAAAAATTGACAGATAGTATCACGGAAGATGTAACAACAGATATCAAGAAGCACATAGAATATCATATGTAAACATAATAGAACATGTGACGCACATTTCAAGTAAGAATGCGATTCAACATCCCTAGCTTAGCAATAAGGAATTGAAATCGTTTTTCATCCAATGCCTTAGTTAATATGTCGGCAAGTTGAAGCTCTGTTTTAACAAAATACATATCTATAGTGCCTTTTTCAACATGATCTTTTATAAAATGATAGTGAATATCGATGTATTTCGATCGTGAATGATGAACATGATTGAAAGTAATGACAATAGCACTTTGAGAATCACTATAAATGGGAATGTTATTAAATTCAAACCCGTAGTCGCGTAGTTGCGTCCGCATCCATAGAACTTGCGAGCAACAGTTGGCAGCCGCGACGTACTCTGCCTCGGTCGTCGATGTTGACACGCAATTCTGTTTCTTTGAGGACCAACAGACCAACTTATCGCCTAGAAATTGTGCTCCGCCTGGCGTGTTTTTTCTGTCCATTCGGCAACCTGCATAATCAGTGTCAGTATAGCCAATTAATCTAATATCAGTATCTTTAGGATACCATAACCCTAAGTTGGGAGTTCCTTTGAGATAGCGTAGAATTTGCTTGACCGCGTGCATGTGGAGCTCCTTTGGGTCAGCTTGAAAACGAGCACAGAGGCAAGTGGCGAACATGATGTCGGGTCGGCTTGACGTTAAGTAGAGAAGAATCCGATAATACTCCAATAGGTTGTGATGTTGACTGCCTTGCCAGAAGGATCATCATCCAATTTACAGTTTGTTGACATGAGAGCATTAATAGGTGTACTCTTGTCTTGATTAAATCTCTTTAGAATATCTCGGATATACTTGGTTTGACTGATGAATATTCCATCTTCGAGTTGCTTGACTTGTAATCCAAGAAAGAATTGGAGTTCGCCCATTAAGCTCATCTCGAATTTGGTCTTCATCATATCACCAAATTTCTGACAGAGTCGTTCATTTTTCGAGCCGAAGATGATGTCATCAACATAGACTTGAACGATCATCAAGTCCTTTCCTTGCTTTTTGATGAAAAGTGTCGTATCGATTGTTCCTCTTATAAAGTTGGACTTGACTAGAAATTTGGTCAGAACATCATATCAAGCACGAGGGGCTTGTTTTAGTCTGAAGAGAGTTTTTTCCAATCGATAGACATAATCAGAATGATTCTCATGCACAAACCGTTTGGGTTGAGCGACGTAGACTTCTTCTTTTAACACGCCATTGAGAAAGGCGTTTTTTACGTCCATTTTATAGACTTTGAAGTCTTTATGAGCCGCGTATGCCAGAAATAATCGAATAACTTCGATACGAGCAACCGAAGCATACGTCTCGTCATAGTCAATACCTTCTTGTTGATTGTACCCATGGGCTACGAGTCATGCTTTATTCCTGATAATTTCACAGTTCTCATTCTTCTTATTTTTGAAAACCCGTTTAGTTCCTATAATTGTTTTGCCTTGCGGTCGAGGAACTATTGTCCAAACTCGTAGACGCTCGAATTGGTTGAGTTCATCTTGCATTGCGATCACCCAATCCGTGTCTTTAAGGGCTTTGACTACCTTAAGTGGTTCGTTTTGGCTTAAGAAGCACGTGAATAGTCCGCTTTGTGTAGATGTCCTAGTGCATACTCCACTTGAAGGATCACCAATTATTTGGTCGATAGGATGAGCTCGAGTTCACTTACGTTCATGAGGAAGAATCGAAGTAGATCCATCGTTAATTTGAATTGGAAGGTATTTCTGCATCGACATTAAGAGGAGCTGCAACACTAGTTGATTATTCAGACTTTGGAGAATTTGGAACATTTGTTGGAGTCTGAGGGTTGGGAATCTCAATTGTAATTTCCATCGTAGAGGAGGAAGGTGCGCTGCTTGGTATAGAATGAGACGAAGCAGGCATTTGAGACTCGATCCGATAAAAATGTTCAAATTGAAAATCCAAATCTTCCAAATCGGCGGGAATCGCTTCTTCTGACTTTGAGGTAGTTGTTGTCGGAATTTGTTGACTTTGTGCCAACACGCCTATAAGCCTGGGTTCTAAACTGTTTTGTTCAGAAGCCAAATCGGTCACTTCTTGAAAAGTGATGTTGTAGCTTTAGAAGTGGATGAATATCCAACAAAGACGGCTTCAAACGCTTTAGGGTCAAACTTGCTTCGATGCTCTCGATCGTTGGTCATAAAGCATTTTTACCCGAAGACTTTGAAGAAAGAGATATTCGGAATCCTTTGATTTATTATCGCATATGGCGTCTTTTCAAAGCTTTTGTGAATAATCGTCCGATTTTGCCTAAAACATGATGTACTCACTGCTTCAGTCCATAGAAAGTGAGGGAGACATGAGTGTATTAGCATTGTTCTTGCAGCTTCAACTGAAGTCCGATTTTTCCGTTCTACGACACCATTTTGTTGAGGCATTTTAGTGGCTGAAAATTGTTGAATACTTCCAAGTGAGTGATAATAAGTGCTGAGACGCTGATTATTGAATTCAGTCCCATTGTCAGTCCTGATTACTTGGATCTACTTTTGCAGGAGCTTCTGAGTTGTATTCACAAAGCTTATTATAAAGTCTCCAGTCTCATCTTTAGTTCGGAGATATCTTGTCCAAGTGTAGCGAGAATAATCGTCTACAATTACTAGCACATACTTACGACCATTAATACTTTGTGTTCGCATTGGTCCACAATGGTCCATGTGTAGTAATTCTAAAGGTCGAGATGTATAAGCTACTTGTTTAAGACCTTGGACATAAGAGACATCTTTGATTGTCAGATTCTTTAGAAGGATATCTCCAAAGCCTAGTATTGGAGCTGAATCGTTTGACTTTTCCGTTGTAACGGTCTTGATAGTTGCTCAACAGTTCTTAATTACTCGTCATGTGTCTGGAGCAACCGGAATCTAGGTACCACACATGATGAATCTGCATAGAAAGGTTTAGAGAGACTTAGGTATCCACTTATTAATGGGTCCTCTCGGATTAGCAGATTTAGTAGGTAAGGTTTGTTCATTTTTGGTTCATAAACTATTGGTGTTCTTAGGTACCCAAACCAACTTAGAAGTAGTTGGTTTAAGTGGTACCTCTTTAGGCAACTTGGCCTTGTTGGCTTGCGTTGGCCTAGATGGTGTCTTGGGAACCCATTGAGGTTGAACCTTACATGAGAGATTAATTTCAGCGCGGACAAATGTCTTATTAGTCTTAGTACATGAGAAAATCTTTTCTTTAGCTAGTCTCCTACGATGTTTAGCCGAGTGTACTTGGACAGGGTACCTTAAATGAGGGCAAGAGTGTATCGAGCTATAAGCTTGCTTAATAGCCGGATCTTGTCTCATACGAGACTTAAGACTTGCATTTATCTTAGAATGATGGTTTTTGTTTTTAGAAGTAGGAGCCGTCTTCAAAATTTGTGCTTTCAAAATTAATAGTCTTTAAAGCATAAGTTGAAGCAACAACATGAAAATTAGAAACGACTGTCTTCTTACGAGTGTCCGTAGTTTTTGATACAGAAGAAAGTTTAGAAAATAAGTCATTTCAATCATTTTCATTCTTAAGTTATATGCTAGTCACTCTCTCCTTTGCATGCTTCAACTCTTTTACTACTCTACCTGTGGATGGAGTAGAAAAAGAATTAGTAAAATCTTTTTTCGTCTTTGAAGCATTTAAGGACTCTTTTCCTCCCTCTACACTTTTTAATGAAAATTTTTCTTTCAAAATATTTTGTAAAATAATGTGAGGTGTTTTCTTAAATTTGGTTTTGTCCTTAATTAATGATTTTTCTTTCAAAATAAAATCAGGACAAGATTTTAAAACTGAGGAAATTTTTAGATTTGAAATCTCCAATAAAAGCGCATTCTTTCTGCTTCAAAATTCTTTCTTTCTGTTCCCAGGGAATATTTCAAATCAGCTATTTTCTTAATAATAGCGGGAATATAACAGAAAGTAGAATATTTAGAAGGATCAACATTTTCTTCCTCAACTTTATGAAGATTTTCTAAAGGTTATAATGAATTATAGTCACTAGACACGTTTATTTCCCATGTCTTTTAACTATTATTCAATTCAGTGTAATCAAAGGGGATTTCAGTTCAAGTTGTGGATTTTCGTTTAGATTCTTCTAATGCATTTATTTCAGAAGAATTAGTAAAAGCCATTAAAGAAGTTAATCCTAAACTCATGTACTTGATATCATATAACTGTTTGACATTTACCTTTTTCAAGTTACAGGGATTGTTAAAACCTAAGCCTTCTATAGGATTATAAAATTCATATCATGAGGTTGATTTAGAAAGATAGTCTGATCTGTTTCCCTCTTTTCGTTAGAAGATCGTCTAAAGTCTTAATCCTAGAGTAAAGCTTCCTACGTTCGTCAGAGATTTCCTTAAAATTATTTCTAGAAATTTCTAAATCTCTTTGACAATAGCTAAGAGTCTTACTAAGGTCGTTAATTTTTGTCTTGGAAGTAGCTAACCTTGATTCAAGGCTAGTTATTGTTTCCTTAGCATTAGATAAAGAGAATTTCTAGGTGAACTTTCTTATCTAGTTGCTTTTGGAAATTATTTTCACTAAAAGCTAGTCTCTCTTCTAATTCTTTTGTACTTTTCCGCTCATTTTTCATGTTAGTATATTTAGTTTGTAAAGATTGTAACATGATTAATAATTGTTTGTAAGCAGAAGTTCTAGGTTTCAATTCAACTTGGGCAACTAGAATTTTATGTATTTTGTCCTTTCATCGTATACGCCGATTTGATTTCTAATAATAATATTCTATATTATTTCATTAAGCTTTAGTTGGTATTTATTTTACGTTTATTTTCAGTTGAGGTCTTTTGTAATCATTTGAATTAATTTTGAACTTTCGAATGGTAATTCAAGTTTATTTATTTAACTTCTTTTACAGTTAACTTTATTCGTAATTATCTAACCATAATAAGAATAAAATAAATCAGCATATATAGTATTTTAATAGATCCCAAAAATATATACAATAATCTGTAGTCATGTAAAATATATACATTATTGAAAACATGTTAAAATTTGGGTACTTTTGTAATTTAAAATCGTATTATATAAAAGTTCGTTATATAAGAAATTTTATTGATTTTATGAAGGAAACATTTCTTATTATTTTAGTTTCAATATTTTTCGACCCCCTTGTATAAAATTCCCGGTTCCATCACTGTCAAGTCGTGTGGCATAGAATTTTAGTTTATGATTTTCCAAGTTTTCTACATCATGTGGGTTGGAAAATGAAAAAATAAATCAATAACTAAGTTTATTGACGATTGGTTTCCGATGATACTCATCATATCGACATAAACGTGCGGATAATATTTGTGTTACCGTCGCAATTGAACTCCCCTTAACCATTTTATTTCTTACTTTCTTGTTTTTACCTTTCTATTTCTTTTAGTAGCTTTACAAGGTTAATGCTGTGTCTATGAACGCTCATGATTTTTCCATGTCCAACGTACGTAATCTTTCTATTGATTCCAAGAAAACGATCTTCAAAAGGGACAGGATTGTATCAAGCAAATAAACGAACTAGAAAATATTTTAATACAAACCAAGTACTGCCTCCCGTCCCGCAAATACTCATCATTGCTTCTTATACGAACCATGGACTTGTCAAACTATAATGCAAACTAGTTGATTGAGGTTTCTTTTATTGTTCTCCGAGTAGCGAGCGTATTGTTGAAAGAACATCAGATTTTGCCTCAAGGCTCACCCACTGGTTCTCGATCCACTTCTTTGAGATTCTGAGGTCATTTCGATCTACGTCCATGGTTATGTTCTCCCCTGTTCAGTTATATATATATTAAGATTGTGTATATACGCCTAAGAAGAATGGAGGAGAATTAAAGACCATATATACCGGGAAGGTAAATTTTGAATTTGGAATTTGTTTGCCCGATCATAAAGCCTCCCACCAACCACACACCACCACATATCAATTGGTTTCCCGGCGTCAAATACGATTTCAGAAGAATATTGCTGTGGCCAAGGCCTTATTGTTGGCCGTGTTGGAAAATATTCGAGTAACGAGGCGAACGAATATATTTGTAAGGAAATTCCGAGCTTGTGCGAGCACAATTTCCTTAAGACAGATTCCTCGTATAGGTCTATCTCCCAGGATACGTCGGAAGCGTGACTTCGTCGTGCACTGAAGAAATCACCGGCGAACTTTGAACGAGAATATTTCGAACTTTTTCTGAGCGGAAACGTTTATAACTTGAGAGCTTTTCTTAATTATATTTGCTACTGCGTTTAGGGTTTATTTATAGGCAGCAGATACCCATTCGAAGAAGTGGTACAGCCCTTTGGTCAACCCCCTTCTGTCCGAACGGAGGCGTCCGCTAGAACAGACACCTCTTCGAACAGAGGTGTACGTCTGTTCGAACACACTGTTTCGGACAGTAGCCGTTGGCTTCGAAAATTTAAATAAAATTTAAATTTTCCTGGGAAAAATTAATAATTAAAATTCGTTGGAGAAAAAATATAAAACGGGACCAAAATGCGGGTTGATCAGGCCCGCCCTTTTCCGGTCCGGCATTCGTGTGCTCGCACACAAGTCGGCCGGATTTGCACCCCCCCTGCGTGCGCACGCGAGCGCCATAATTTATGTATAATATTGCCTAACTATTTTAGACTAATAAAATACAACACCATATATAAGGTGCTCAACATTTCTTTTTCCAACCAATGTGGGATACTTACTCTCCCTTTATTTATTTATTCCCATGCCAAGCCCAAATCTCATTCAAGCCCATTCTTAATTTATTATTAAGTCCAACAATCCCCCACATGAATGAGAGTTGTTTTTCATTTCGGAGCTCATGTTCGTTTTCTGATCTCTGCATAGAGGATAGTATGTGTTACCATTTGAACTTCCTCCTTGTAAAGTACGTTTAATTTACTAGCCGTCCAGTAGACGCGATGTCCTTGAACTGTCCTGCTTTTTTGTGTAAATGAACCCACGTACATACACAGAAACCATTTCTCTTTGTTCAGTTCTCATGGTTTTGCTCGTTTTGGCCATGAGCACGTCCTGATTCTGCGAAGGTTTCTAAAGAACTAAGCCTTTCAGTTCTCCTTTGAAGCGGCCCCACTTCTCCTTAACATAGGTGACTTCTCACGTCACGAGTATTTTATTAACACTCTATGACAGTCATTAAAGCATCCACATATGCTAGCCTTCTCCTTTTGTCACTGTTTTTCGACAGGAATGAGCGGGGTTACTCCCCCCCACAGTGATCCTAGGTCCTAAAATTAGGTTGTCCCTTTGAACCTAGATCTTGGGATCTCCAGTCAAATAGGTTGGGTTTTCCTTCTTAGAACTTTTATACTTTAAGGCTTTTTAAGCCCATTCCTTTTGTCAGTCTACAAACTGCATCTCGATTTAACCCTTTGGTTAGCGGATCCGCAATGTTATCTTTTGATTTCACATAATCAATTGTGATAACCCCAGTTGATAGCAGTTGTCTTATGGTACTATGTTGACGACGTATGTGTCTCGACTTACCATTATACATGGTACTCTCTGCCCTTCCAATCGCAGATTGACTATCGCAATGTATGCATATAGGTGGTACGGGTCTTTTCCATTTTGGAATATCCTCTAGGAAATGGCGTAGCCATTCAGCTTCTTCTCCACACTTATCCAAGGCAATGAACTCGGATTCCATAGTGGATCTCGCTATAACAGTTTGTTTTGAGGATTTCCACGACACAGCGGCTCCTGCTAAAGTGAATACATAGCCGCTTGTGCATTTTGAGTCTTTTATGTCAGATATCCAATTTGCGTCTGTGTAGCCTTCTAACACAGCAGGATATCTTCCATAGTGCAATCCGTAATCGCGAGTATACCTTATGTATCTCAATACTCTAATTATTGCAGTCCAATGTTCTGCACTCGGATTGCTCGTGTATGAACTTAACTTGCTTACTGCATAAGCAAGGTCTGGCCTAGTACAACTCATTAGATACATTAGGCTTCCGATAATTCGTGAGTATTCTACTTGAGAAACTCCCTCACCGCGATTTTTAGATAAATGAACGCTTTTATCTAATGGCGTTCTAGCAATACCGGTATCAACTTTCCCGGTATCATCTTTCCCGAACTTGTCAAGAATTTTGTCTATGTAATGAGCTTGACTCAAAACTAGACCTTCATTTGTTCGTATGATTTTAATTCCTAAAATCACATCAGCAAGTCCAAGATCTTTCATGTCAAATTTCGAATTTAACATGTTCTTGGTAGATTTTACTATTTTGTCATTACTACCAACAATGAGTATATCGTCTACATATAGACATAAAATGATATAGCCATCATCTGTTTCTTTAGAGTAGACACATTTATCGCACTCATTGATTTTGAAGCCGTTTGTCATCATAGCATGATCAAACTTTTCATGCCACTTCTTTGGAGCTTGTTTCAAACCATACAATGATTTAATTAATTTGCAGACTTTCTTTTCATTTCCCGGAGCACGGAATCCCTCGGGTTGCTCCATATATATTTCTTCATCTAGATCACCATTTAAGAAAGCTGTCTTGACATCCATTTGATGTATTTCTAAGTTTCTTAAGGATGCAATAGCTAGTATCATCCTTATTGAATTTATTCTCGTCACAGAAGAATAAGTATCGAAATAATCTAAGCCTTCTTGTTGCTTGTATCCTTTAATAACAAGTCTGGCTTTATACTTTTCGATCGTACCATCGGGTTTCATTTTCCTTTTAAAAATCCATTTGGATCCTAAAGGTTTACATCCTTTCGGGAGATCAACTAATTCCCACGTATGATTCTGCAAAATAGAATCGATTTCACTGTTTATGGCTTCTTTCCATAAAGGTCCTTCGGTTGAGCTCACTGCTTGGTTGTAAGTCAGTGGTTCCTTTTCGAGTAGATATGAGACAAAATCATTACCAAATGTTTTCTCTATTCTTGCTCGTTTGCTTCGTCGTGGTTCATCGTCAAGAACCGCGCTTGGATCTTCAGTTTCTTTGTTAGTTCGTTTAGAAGAACTTGATCCATTATTTGACTTGCATGGAAATACATCTTCAAAGAAATATGCATTTCTTGATTCCATTACCGTGTTCTTGTGTATATCCGGAATTTTCGAATCATATACAAGAAAGCGATATGCCGTACTATTGTGTGCATATCCTATAAAAATGCAATCGACTGTTTTAGGGCCGATTTTTATTATCTTAGGTGTCGGTACGACTACCTTTGCTAGACACCCCCACATTCGCAAATATTGATAGGATGACGTCTTTCCTTTCCATAATTCATATGGAGTTTTATTTCCTTTCTTTCGAGGTATTCTATTTAAAAGATAATTACTCGACAAGATAGCTTCGCCCCACATGTTGGGCGGTAGGCCTGAACTTAATAACATCGCATTCATCAATTCTTTTAATGTGCGATTTTTCCGTTCGGCAACTCCATTTGATTGAGGAGAATAGGGTGCAGTCACTTCATGAATAATACCATGTTCTGCACAGAAGTTCCCGTTCGGAGCTTCGTATTCACCACCTCTATCACTTCTTAATCTCTTTATTTTTCTAGCGAGTTGGTTCTCAACTTCGGTTTTGTAGAGAACAAATTTCTCTAACGCTTCATCTTTGCTCTTAAGCAAAAATACATAGCAATATTTCGTGCTATCGTCAATAAATGTTATAAAATATTTATTGCCACCTCGTGTTTGAACGTATTTCAAATCACAAACATCACTATGAACTAGTTCAAGTGGTTCGGTATTTCTTTCGACTGTTGGGAACGATGACCTTGTCAGTTTCGCTTCAACACATATTTCGCATTTATGTTTTGAGTTGATTTCGAATTTAGGAATGTGGTTCAAGTTAATTAATCGACGTATCGATTCAAAATTAACGTGACCTAATCTACCGTGCCATAAATTAAAACATTCAAGCAAGTAAACTGAATTGTTCTTTTTACTCATATCGTTGCCAATATGCATTACATTCAGTTTAAACAAGCCTTCAGTAGCATATCCCTTTCCTACGTACATTCCCGACTTAGACAAGATAACTTTATCCGCCTCTATTACTATGCGAAACCCGTGCTTGTTCAGCAGAGAGCCCGAGACAAGATTTTTACGAATCTCTGGCACGTACAACACGTCTTTCAGCGTCACCGATTTGCCAGATGTCATCTTGAGGAGCACATCACCCTTTCCCTCGATGGATGCAGCATCTGAATTTCCCATGTAGATCTTCTCCCCTTGATCTGGTTCAAACGTTGAGAAGTGGTTTCGGTTCGTACACACATGCCTTGTGGCTCCGGTATCGATTCACCATTCTCTAGGGTTTGACCCGACCATGTTGATCTCCGAAACCATCGCGGCGAGGCTCATTTCTTCAACGTCTTGAGTGATGTCTTTCACCATATTGGCCTCGAGCTTCTTCTTAGGAAGTCGGCATTCGGACGATTTATGACCCGTTTTGTTGCAGTTGAAGCACTTCCCTTTGAATTTGTACTTCGGCTTTGAGACACCACCAGTTGGCCCGAACTTCTTTTTGCCCTTTTCAGCAAGCTTGTTTTTCGAGCCGTGTCCTTGACCGTGTTCCATCATATTAATTTTGGCTTCGTCGGACCTCGAGAGCTTTCTTTCCGAATTTCTGTTGTCTTCTTCAATTCGAAGTCTAACGATGAGGTCTTCTAAGGACATCTCCTTGCGTTTATGCTTGAGATAGTTCTTAAAGTCCTTCCATCCGGGAGGCAACTTCTCGATGACCGCTGCCACTTGAAAAGATTCGCTCAACGTCATCTTTTCGGCATGGATCTCGTGCAGGATCAACTGAAGTTCTTGCACTTGACTGATAACAGTCTTCGAATCAACCATTTTATAATCGAGGAACCGTCCGACCACAAATTTCTTTGAGCCGGCATCCTCTGATTTATACTTATGGTCCAAAGATTCCCATAATTCCTTAGCCGTACTCACACCAGAATATACATTATATAATGTATCGTGAATCGCATTAAGAATGTAATTACGGCATAAGAAATCAGCATGCCTCCATGCGTCAACCGCAGACTGAGTTTCGACGTTAACATCACCTTCGGGAATTTTCGGCGCAGCTTCAGTGAGGAACCTCGTGAGGTTGAGCGTCGTCAGGTAGAAAAGCATCTTTTGCTGCCAGCGTTTGAACGTCGATGCTGTCCCGGCAAATTTCTCCGGCTTCTCCATGTGGCTGGCAGGAGGCATGGCAATCGGTTGAGCGGGGGCTGTCACGAGAGGCGTCTTCGAGACAGGAACTGTGACAGTTTTCTGTTGGTCATGCGGAGCAGAGGTGACAGAGTTTTCAGCGTTACCCTCGGTGTTCACCATCGTCAAAAGAAATGTTGATCTGTCTTAAGATTGTTGGAAAATATTCGAGTAACGAGGCGAACGAATATATTTGTAAGGAAATTCCGAGCTTGTGCGAGCACAATTTCCTTAAGACAGATTCCTCGTATAGGTCTATCTCCCAGGATACGTTGGAAGCGTGACTTCGTCGTGCGCTGAAGAAATCACCGGCGAACTTTGAACGAGAATATTTCGAACTTTTTCTGAGCGGAAACGTTTATAACTTGAGAGCTTTTCTTAATTATATTTGCTACTGCGTTTAGGGTTTATTTATAGGCAGCAGATACCCATTCGAAGAAGTGGTACAGCCCTTTGGTCAACCCTCTTCTGTCCGAACGGAGGCGTCCGCTGGAACAGACACCTCTTCGAACAGAGGTGTACGTCTGTTCGAACACACTGTTTCGGACAGTAGCCGTTGGCTTCGAAAATTTAAATAAAATTTAAATTTTCCTGGGAAAAATTAATAATTAAAATTCGTTGGAGAAAAAAATATAAAACGGGACCAAAATGCGGGTTGATCAGGCCCGCCCTTTTCCGGTCCGGCATTCGTGTGCTCGCACACAAGTCGGCCGGATTTGCACCCCCCCTGCGTGCGCACGCGAGCGCCATAATTTATGTATAATATTGCCTAACTATTTTAGACTAATAAAATACAACACCATATATAAGGTGCTCAACATTTCTTTTTCCAACCAATGTGGGATACTTACTCTCCCTTTATTTATTTATTCCCATGCCAAGCCCAAATCTCATTCAAGCCCATTCTTAATTTATTATTAAGTCCAACTCCGTTCAGTCTCATCCCCAGCCTATGATCCGGATTAGCAACACCAATGGGAACTCGTTCCTGTAGTATTATCATAGCTTCTTGATCAATCACTAAGTGTTACATCCATATAAATGTGTTTTTTAGTGGGATAAGTTGTAAGCTTCAAATATGATTGTGAAGCTTTGATTAAAGAATATATAAAAATATATACAACCATGAGAAAAGTCTATGCTGTACCTCCAATTTGTTGGGGCCATCGCAGTATAGGACATCATAATGCTGAACTTTAAGATACTTGCCTAACGGATACACATCCAGTACCTTGCACCTGAACCAACACCCTCTTATGCCACTCACTATCTTGGCACAAAACTTCAACGTTATCGGAGGTCCTAATAGTACACATTCTGCTTAAATGAAAACATATTTAATCTGTGACCGCTGTTACGCAAAAGCATGCATTTATATAACAGTGAATAAGACAGGCCTGTGATTCAAACTGAAATTCGAAATAGAAGCTACAAATTGACTGGATAGATTACAAAAAAAATGACCCGGGTTGAATCTTCTTCAACGGGAAAAAAGTTGTCTAAATATTCTTGAACTGGGACTATAAAGAAACTAATTATTTCGCAATATTACAAAGGGTTAATGTCCTTATACGGAATCCAAGTTAAATGAATAAGTTCATTCAATGCTATAGAAGATCAGGAACTTCAGCCAAACAAAGATTCACATGAATTTGCAAGCATACATAAACCAAACTCAGCATGCCTTGAAAATCATACATATATACCTGCAGTTTTTATCGTATGTCGAGAATCGTTTTGCAAAAATAGAACGAGCTGAGAAAACACGCAGGTGTTGTAACAATTTTCAAGAAATATAACGTTATGAGCCAAATTAATAGCAGGCTTCACCTAACAAATGAAAAAACAAAAAGTGAGTCGGATGTGACCTGTTAGATTTCAATTTCTATGAGTAAACTGACTCGTAAGTGGAGACGTTAGAAGGTAGTATATAAATATGAATGAGAAAATAATGATAAAAGATAAAAGAAATAATTAAGACAAATAAATAGTTTTATTCTTGCAAGTCACAATAAATATCTTTTTCCTAGTCAAAACATATCATAAAAATAATTAACGCAACCTTGTTTTAGAAAAAATAAATAATAAATTTTATATCGTTTGATTATAGTAGTATTTGTCAAACGTAATATTGCAATAAGATTTTGTGATAATTTTCCAATGAAAAAGTCATCGATTTGGAATAAATAAAAATAGAACAGACAGTAAGCTAGTATTTTAAGTTGACCACCAATTATCTAGTTATGTTGATTGTAATTTTGTTCTTAATACCTGGCGCAGATTCGTTTATTTTAATCACTATCAATAGTATCGGTGGCTTCTAACTGTAAATTTTAAACCATGCATGCACATATTCAATGTAATTCAATGTTACATACATCTGATTACTTTCAAAGAAATTAACATACTTTTTATGATAATTTAGGAACTGTATTGAAATAAATGAAGATTGAAGAAAAATTCTATGAATACTTGGAGTTGGGAGCTTTTGTTGCTGTTTTTATATTTCTACTAATGTTTATTGTCTGAAGTGCTATTGTTGTGCGAGCGAGACTGTGATGAGTAATAGCGCATAAGTGTGTTTTATGATAAGTGGGCCTAATACTTATTGAATTATTAGTGAGCTCAAATTAGAAGATGTATAAATAGGGAAATTAGGTTTATGTCGAAGAAGGTATTCATTTTATCAATTAACGCGCATTCAAAGTAATGTAAAGAAAAAGAAAATTCATCAATGAAATCGAAAGTGTTCCTTTACATCTGAAAATTTCTATAATTTCGTCATGGTATTAGAGCGAGGATCTGTTTAAATTCACCTGAGTAATGACGGAAGAACAAAATTCTTCAGGTGTTGGACCGACGAAGACGAAGGATACTCTAGATTACAATGATCCGATGTACATCCATTAGTCCGATACACCAAATCTCGATTTAACGATGGGTATGTGGAAAGGATCTGATAATTAGAAAATCTTCACCATGAGAATGATGATTTCACTTGAAGCCAAAAATAAAATCGGGTTTATTGATGGAAACTGCAAATGTCTTGGTAAAGATTCTCCTTTCTTGTCACAGTGGAAGAGGTGTGATGCGTTAGTGAAAACCTGGATACATCGCTCGATTTCGAAGGAATTAATTTCAGGAATCGTGTACCATCAGAGTGCATATGAATTTGGATAGATCTAAAGCAAAGATTCGACAAGATTAATGGAGCAAGAATGTATGTGATGTTTTCACAAGGTGCCTCTACAGTCTCAGAGTACTACAACAGGCTTAAGCCACTTTGGGATGAATATGACTCGTTAATTCCTTCTCATGCGGCAGTTTCGAATGAATATCACGACTTCTGTAGCTGGCAGAAGATGATGCAATTTTTGATCGGGCTAAACGATTGCTATCAGAACATTAGATCTCAAATCTTGCCGAAGAGAATATTAGAATTGTGCTTTATTATTTCATTATCCTTGTAATTAGGGGCGTAATTAGAAGTTTTGATAGTGTAGGACTTAATAGTAATTATACCTTAGATATATGTATAAATATGATGTACACTATCAAAATTAATACAAGTTTTATTATTCAAAAAAATACAAGTATCGAATTCATATTTTAAACGAGAGAACACGTTTGAGAAACTCGGAAAAGCTAACAACATCTCTCAAGATCTTCAACGCGGATATTCGATCGAACGTAATTCATAAGATTTCTTACTCGAATACCGAGAATTTGTGCTTAGATTGCTTGTTGATTGATGAATCAGGACCTAACAATTGGTATCAGAGCAAATTGTGATTGATTTTGGATAGAATTCGCAATTTTCATATCAAAATATTTTTCCAGATTTTTCGATCGAAAAACTCACGTGACTTATATTTTGATCAATATGCTTAATTGTGCGAATTTTGCTGTTGATTTTGCTGATTAAGTGATAGATTATATGTAAGGATTGATTTACGTACTGATTTCAATCGCTTAGAACATCATATTAATTTAGATTTTCGATTTAGATCGATTTTTGTGTTTGCGATCAAGTTTTGAGTCCGATCTGATCTTCTTACATCTCGATATATTTTTCTATTAAACGTGGTTGATTATGGGTTTGTTCATATTAGAACTGTTAAACGAGCCAGAATTTCAGCACCTAAATTGAACATCTCGATTAAATCTGGAATTTTCACTGTTACATTGAACTTAGCTGTTCTTCGATCATTTCTTCGATCGAAAAACATGGATCGAAAAATATTTTTCGACCAATTTTGCAGCCGAGAAATTTTTCGACGACAAACACTATTTTCGGGTGTTTTATTCAAATTTAAGACTCGAAAAACATTATTTCAATAATTAGTTTTTCGGTTCATATATAAATATCTTTTTCGAGCGAATAAATTTTTCGATCCAAAAATTGGCTAAATATATTTTCGATCGAAAAATATTCCATCGAAAAATTTTACAGTCAACAATTTGAGTCAAACTAAAAACAAAGTTTTTCGATCACTAGTAAATTTTCGATCACAAGTTATTTGATAAGAGTTTTTGTGATCAACATAGTTTTTCGACAAGATCATCTTTTCAACATTTTTTTTGAAAAATATTTTTCGATAAACATATAACTAAATCCTTTAACGTTCGAAAATTTTTTTCAATTAAAAAGTTTAACATTTTTAAATTGAAAAACTTTACTGCTCGAAAAACATTTCGACCACATCATTTAAAAGAAATAAAAAATTGTGAACTTCAAAACTTACGAAAATTTTGTCTCCGAACTATCAATTTTGATACTCAATATTTTCGATCAATAATTCAAATTTCTTTAACGAATCTTGAAGTATCAATTTTTAATTACAAAATATTTTGAAAAACATAACAATTTCTCTTTCACGAACAGATCATAGGTTCAAAAAGGAAATTGTTTAAGTACGAATCAAATATTTCTAACTAAGTTTGTCACTTGTGAAACATTTTTCATTATGATTCCAAACTTTCACGAAGATCCTACCAATCAAAAAAAAATGGATACATACTCACTTGGAAATGACGTCCACCCTCCAATTCTTCGAAGAGGCGAATACATGGTATGAAGAAGCCGGTTCATGAACTTCTTGGAAACGAAAGATCAAGCCATAAATTTGATCGCGTCACTTCAAAAAGGTCCAGCTCAATTCTGGCTCATCCAAGAAGGAGATGCCACAAACAATCCTCCTATTCCTGCAACCAGAAGACTTAAAGTTCCTGGTGAATACACCGAGGGGGAGTGTTTAAGAGCCAAAGCAGACTTGAGAGCCAAGACTTTCCTAATGCAAGGAATACCGAATGACATCTATATGCAAATAGATAGTCTATCGAGCGCAAAAGCCATGTGGGACGAGCTCCACAAGATGATGCAACGAACCAAAGTTGGAGTCAAAGCAAAGAAAGCAAATATTCTAACAGCTTACGACTCTTTCAAAGCCAAGACAGAGAAATCAGTTTATGACTCTATCAAAGATATCTAACTCTTCTTAATGAAATGAGGAAGATGGATATATTCAAGACCAACATGGAGGTCAACATCAGATTTCTTTCTTCTCTTCAACCGGAGTGGAAGAAAATATCCATTCAAATCCGACAAAATAAGGATTTGGACGAAATGGATATCCACGCCGTCTTTGATAATCTCGCCCAACATGAAGAAGATATAAGCGAGATCCAAAAAGAACTAAAGGGCACGCAGATCGGCGATTCTATAGCACTTGTCTCTAAAAGAAAGCAAAGTCGATCTCGAAAGGATAAAAGTATCAAGCTGCCAAGTTCTTCAGAAGATGAAGGAGAATCTGACTCGGACTCCGAACCTGATATGAAGGAGTTCAAGAAACAGTTAGCTCTCATTTCTAAAATGATGAGTAAAAAGTTTTACAAAAAGAAATCCTCGTCTTCGGCCAATAGACTTCGGACATCTAGCTCCAAGCAAAGGGAAAGACCGACCGAGTCCTCAGAATCAAAAAGTGTCAAAGAACCACAAAAATGTTATAATTATGGAAAGATCGGACACTTCTCCAGGGATTGCAAACTACCCAAGAAAAAGGACGCCAACTACTACTCCAAAAAATTCCAACTCACTAAACAGAAAGAGGCTGGAGTAGCACTGATGGCAGAACAAGAGCATTGGCTGGAAGACACCACAGATTCTGAACACGAAAATCTTGCACTTATGGCATTACTAGACCTGACATATCATATGCAGTTCAGGTCATAAGCCAATATATGTCTGAACCAAGGCAGATGTAGATGCTGCATATAGATTATTGAGATATCTTAAAGGGAAACCAGGATTAGGTTTATTTTTCTCCGCTGACAGTCATTTGAAACTTAATGTGTTTTGTGATGCGGATTGGGCTGCTTGTCCCAATACCAGGAGATCTTTAAGAGGTTATTTTATAAAGCTTCGAGATTCTATTTTATCATGAAAATCAAAGAAACAAACAATGGTTGCAAGAAGTTATGCTGAGGCAGAACATAGATCAATGGCTGCAACCACGGCAGACACGGTATGGTTGCTGGGATTGTTCAAGGATCTTAAAGTGACTAATTTATGTCATGTGGAAGTGTGGCCAAATAGCAAATATGTTATTGAGTTAGTTGCAAATTCGGTCTTCCGTGAGAGGAGTAAACATATTGAAGTTGATTGTCATTTCATCTGAGACAAGATTGAGGCAACTTATCTTTCAAGTTCAGAGCAACATGCTGATCTTTTAACTAAATCTTTGGCCAAGGATCATTTTGAGTATTTGTTGAGCAAGTATGGTGTGATTAATCTTTATGAACACCACACTTGAGGGGGAGTACTGAAATAAATGAAGATTGAAGATACATTGTATGTCTTGGAGTTGGGAGCTGTTGTTGCTGTTTTTATATTCCTGCCGATGTTTCTTGTCTGAAGTGCTATTGCAATGTGAGCGAGACTGTGACGAGTAATAGCGCAACACGTTTCTTTAGTTATAAGTGCAATTTATGATAAGTGAGCCTAATATTTATTGAATTATTAGTGAGCCCAAATTAGATTTATAAATAGGGAAATTAGGTTTATGTCAAAGAAGTTATTCATTTTATCAATTAACGCGCACTCAAAGTAATGTAAAGAACAAGAAAATTCATCAAGAAATCGAAAGTTTTCCTTTAAATCTGAAAATTTCTACAATTTCTTCAAACTGAAATCAACTTTTACATTGAAAATTGATTCTTACTTTGAAAGAAAATGTATGTGCACTGCATGGAAAAAAAATTATTTTTTCACTTCTACATTATTGTTCATAAATTTTTAACAATTTGGTAATAAATATTTTTATTAAAAAAATATTCAATACAAAACACAAAATCCAATCACCAATTACAATATATATATATATATATATATATATATAGATGGGGGAGGCTGCATATAGTATATGAAAAAAATTCATGTAAGTTTTTCGACTTTTTTGTCAGGAAAAGATAGCACACAAATATTTTGCTACGACATATAAAATATTTTGGCAATTATCAAATATAACTATACAAATTCCAAATTTATTATACATAGTGACTCACATTTACATATTTCCTCGAAACAGCACAAGACTGAACTTAAAAATTGGATATACACCACTTTCATATTTCAATTTTATACCATATTGTCTTTTCCCATGAATTGTTGTGTTTGTTTTTTTGGCTTTCTTGTTTAGATAATCACCGTACCTTTTCTTTCATTTTACATTTTTCGCTTTAGTGATTTCTGTGTAATCACCATCAAATAATAGCAAGGTTATGATGGTTGATTATGTTGTTTGAGGCGGTGAGTCGCGTCTGGTCGGCGGCAAAGCTTCGGTTGTACGGTAAGTCGAGGCACATACGAGTATGCTTTCCGTAAGACAATATCGCCCCAAATATCAGTGCTATCGGTTGACGGCGATTGTCCCCAAGATACAACGACTTTATGAATCTCGTATCGCAGCACTACGAACGGGATTTTCCGGCTAATCTACTGGAAATTCGAGCTTTTTCTTGCTTCGGAAACTGGGAGTTGGGAGTGACTTATGCTAGATTGCAGGACTCGAATGAATAATTTTTCCATCTCGCAGGGGACCTATTTATAGGCACGAAGGAGTTCTTGGGACCGAATAGCAATAAATGCGACTTTTGGGATTCCTGTCTTTTGACCTTTCGAGGCCAGAATGTGAAAGGTCACAACTTTTGGACTGCCCCGCAAATGGAAGCTTCTCAACGCCCCCTCGTATTCTCGGGTCGGGTCGGTCCATTCGGTAGTCCGTTCTTGTGCGGCCCAACGACCCAACGGGTCATGCCATCAGTTGGCCCAGTCAGCACTTACGCAGTGCCACCTCATCATCATATGTACGCGTGTCATGCTTGCCACGTCGACATCGAGCTGCCACATCACCATCTTGCCGCCACATCATCGCCAACCAAAATCTTTGGCTCCAATAGCTCCTAGCAACGATGCGGCGTGCGAAGTGCAAAGTGCGCCTACAAACCACCCATTACGCATTTGGCATGGCTCGGGTCGGTGTCGGACTCGGCCTCGACCTCGGCCTCGGACGCGGGCACGGCCCGGGCACGGGTGCGGACTCGGCGGTGCGGCACCACCGAGCACCGGACTATCACTTGGGCCAAAACCACACTAGTCCATTAAGCCCACTTGAGTCCACCCTTTAGGAAAATCCATTTGAATTACCTACACAAAGTAATCCTTTACAAGGTGATGAAACCTTTAGTGTCTGACCAATGTGGGACAAAGTTCCCTTCATTTATTTATAAGTCATTTAAACACATTTATTGGGATAACTTTAAAAAATTAATTTCTCATTCACCCGACATCGGTTTTGAGCAAATCAATATTCGTTACATTCCCCTCGAAACTTATGAATCTTTCATCAATTTCAAGTTTCGACGGACGATGACATCCCTATTTAATTAAAAACCGATATGATTTGGCGTTTGAGTTTAATGCCCACATCTCGGCCCATAAGCCCAAATCCAACAATCGCCCACATGAATGGAAATTAGTGCAAATGCATGTTGACTCTAGCAAGAAAAGCTCGACGACCTATCATTGCATCAGAATAGGTAGCTTGTGGCTTTGAACCTTTCCTAGTGAAATGTTGTCGGGTTCACTCGATGCTCATTGAACATGATGTCTTGAACTGACAGCTTTTTGTGTAAACCAAGACACACACAATGATGAATCTAATTTCTTTCGATTATCACGTTGTGTCCTTTTTTGTCGTGGACCATATCTCGAATTCATAAGTGTTATCATTGAAGCGGCTTCACTTCGCACTTATATAGGTAATCGACTATTAGGACTTTAATCGTGGAGTATCCCAAAATACTTCACCCTTCTGGGTATAACCATTATTAAAAGCAAAATTGCTTATCCTTTACCACACGTCATCGAGTAATTAGCTGGGCAGCTCACCAGAATGAGCTTCTTAGACATGTTTCCAAGTAAGCTACGAACCGATCTCAGTTTAATTGTCTCATTGAACTAAGTTTGTGGGATCTCCACTCATCAAGGTTGAGTTACCACCGAGCCCCTACTTGGGTGTGTGGGTTTTAGCCCCATTCCCCTTACTGCATCAAGAGCTGATCTCTAGCAATGCTTTTCGTCAAAGGGTCTGTTATGTTCTCTTTTGACATCACATAGTCGATAGAGATTATTCCACTAGAGATCAGTTGTTTTACCGTGTTATATCTCGACGTATGTGTCGAAACTTACCGTTGTAAATGATACTCCGTGCCCTGCCAATTGCGGCCATGATGTCGCAGTGTATCATTATTGGTGGCACAGGTTTATTCCAACAGGGAATATCGTCTAAAAAATTTCTAAGCCACTCAGCTTCTTCGTCGACTTAATCCAGTGCAATAAACTCCGATTCCGTCGTGGATCGAACTATGCAAGTTTGTTTGGAAGATTTCCATGGTATTGCTCCTCCAGCGATGGTAAACACATAACCACTCGTGGATTTGGAGTCTTTGCTATCTGATATCCAGTTAGCATCGCAATATCCTTCAAGAACTGCTGGATATCTCGAGTAGAGTATGCCATGATTCATAGTGTGCTTCAGATATCTGAGCACCCTTCTCAAGGCTGACCAATGACTACTCCCGGGATTACTCGTAAACATACTAAGTTTACTTATTGAATATGCTATGTCAGGTCAAGTGCAGTTCGATAAATACATCAGACTGCCAATCACCCGAGTATATTCGTGTTGTGATATGGGTTCTCCTCTATTTTTGGCTAAGTGAAAATTTTGGATCTACCGAAGTCTTAGCCTGAGGATCATCAAAGGCGTTAAATTTCTTTAACACGCTCTCAACATAATAAGATTGTGTCATCAGAATTCCTTTGGGTGTTCTAGAGAAATTTATCCCTAGAATGACAAACTCATATCCTTCATGTTGAAATGAATTTTCAACATGTTCTTTGTGTTCACGATCACTATCTAATTGCTTCCCATGATTAACATATCGTCCACAGAGAAACAGACAATCACAAATTCATCGAGTGTGTCTTTAATGTAAACACATTTGTTACATTCGTTAATCTTGAACCCATTCGATAACATAGTCATATCGAAATTTTGGTGCCACTGCTTCGGTGCTTGTTTAAGCCCGTATATCGACTTCACGAGTCGGCACACTTTGTTCTCTTGCCCGGGTTTGATAAACCCTTTGGGCTGTTTCATGTAGATTTCTTCCTCGAGTTCCCCATTGAGGAAGGTCGTTTTTACATTCATTTGATGTACCTCGAGGTCATACAATGCAACAATAGCAAAAATAATCCGTAAGGACGTAATTCTTGTTACGGGTGAGTAGGCATCGAAGAAATCGTACCCCTCTTTTTGCGTAAACCCCTTGGCTACTAATCGAGCCTTATATTTCTCAATTGATCCATCAATTTTATGTTTCTTTTTAAGGACCCACTTGCATACTAAAGGTTTACACCCTTTTGGGAGATCTACCAACTCCCAATTATGGTTCTGCATGATGGATTCAATTTCGCTGTTCACATCTTCTTTCCAAAACGGAGCTTCTGGACTCGACAGAGCTTCTTGCAATGTTCGAGGTTCGTCGTCAAACATATAAGTTAGGAAGTCGGGCCCGAATGACTTGGCTACCTTCTTTCGCTTGCTTTGCGTTGGTTCTTCCTCTTCTTGAGGAGAACTTTCGACGGCATCGTAAGTTCTTTTTTCAGAACTTATTTCTTTTCTTTCATTCTATGGAAAGACATCTTCAAACAATACAACATTACTTGATTCGATTGTCATCCCAGCATTCATGTCAGGGATCTCCGGTGTATGCACCAGAAATCTGTATGTAGTACTGTTGTTTGCATATCCGATGAAAATGCAGTCAACAATTTTGGGTCCTATTTTAACCTGGTTAGGTTTAGGCACTTCAACCTTTAATAGGCACCCCCACACTTTCAGGTAACCATATGATGATTTTCGATTTTTCCACGGCTCATACGATGTTTTGTCCCTCTCTTTGTGTGCGAATACATTTAGAATGCGATTTGCTGATAAAACCCCCCACAAGTTCTGGGGTGGCCCTGAGCTGATCAACATTGCATTCATCATCTCTTTAAGAGTTCTGTTTTTGCGTTCGGCAACGTCGTCCGATTGGGGTGAATACGGTGCCGTTGTTTGATGAATAATGCCATGCTTTCGGAAAAAATCCTCAAACGGTGCCACGTATTCTCCTCCTCTGTCACTTCGTATTATTTTGATTTTCGAGTTAAGTTGATTCTCAACTTCACTCTTGTATCTTTTAAAGGAATCAAACGCTTCGTCTTTTCCACTTAAAAGATACACGTGATAGTACTTCGTGCAATCGTCGATAAACATAATAAAATATTTCTTTCCACCTCTAGTATGCACGAATTTAAGATCACATATATCGGTATGGATCAGTTCTAGAGGCGAGCTGTTTCTCTCGACGGAGAAGAATGGTGCTTTTGCCATTTTTGCCTCAACACACACTTCACACTTATGTTGTGAATCGACTTCCATTTGAGGAAGTAAGTTTAAACTTATTGACTTCTTCAATTTATTTAAACTCAGGGGTCCTAATTTACCATGCCATAAATTAGAACACTCAACCCAATAAGAACTAACTTTATTATGAGCGAGCTTAATCTCGCGCTTTACATGCACTACATTCAATTTAAACAACCCCTTCTCGAGGTAGCCCTCACCTAAGTATGGTTTTATCACTTAGTAGTTTATCGGAAAAATTATAAAATTAGGTCACTAAGTATACATGTTTTCGTTTATGGATCACTATGTTTGATAATTGCAAAAGTAAGTCACTAACTTTGTTTGCCAAAATAATTCTGGCTCATGTTTTCAATTTTATGTCACTAAGTATATATTATTTGATTTTGGGTCACTTAGTATACATTTTTTTTTTAATTTTGGGTCACTCATTTAGTAACTAACTTTGGAATCATAGTGACTCAAAATTTAAACATGTATACAGTTAGTGATCCAACATCGAAAAATATATACTTAGTGACATAAAATTGAAAACATGACCCAATATTGTTTTGACATACAAAGTTAGTGATCTACTTTTGTAATTATCAAATATAGTGACTCAAAAATGAAAAACATGTATACTTATTGACCTAATTTTATAATTTTGCCTTAGTTTTATCTCATTGTCGTAATTCTCATTTCCTTCACAATATTTTTTTTTCTCTTTAACCAATTTTTATCATAGCTTAATTGAGGCCTATTGAAGAAAAAACATGATAAACAAAAGCAATTTCTTATTAGGAATCGAAGTTCGGAAATTCGTGGGAGAGAATTAAAACATTTAATTATAAAGATAAATACTATCTTCAAGCAATTCTCGTGATGTGGGCGACGAAAGAATCCATTTCGACCTTAGATTCACCACCCTCCTCAGTCGCTCGCCTCAAATTCGAACCAATCTCTTGAGCCCTCTTTCTTATCCCCATCCCTTCTTCCGAATCTATCAATCTTCTCACAACCTCGGCAATAACCGATGCTTTCATCAGTTCTCTCCTCTGCGTCCACTCTCTTACAACGATCCCGGACTTCAAAATCTCGGTAACAAGGTAAGCGTTTCTTGGCTGATCTGCATGCATGGGCCACGTAGCCAGAGGCACGCCCAACGCAAGACTCTCCAAGCACGAATTCCAACCGCAGTGGCTCATAAATCCACCCGTCGAAGGGTGGGCTAATATTTCGAGCTGTGGCGCCCAATCTCTTACTACCAATCCAACTGCCTCGTTTCTCTCCTCAAACCCTAGCGGAAGCTCGATTCTTCTAACGTCTCCATCGAACACGTTTCCCTTATCAGCATCTCTCAGTATCCAAAGAAATTTTGCCCCACTCTCCTCCAATCCAAGTGCTAGCTCTCTAATCTGTTCGTCCGACACAGAAGTCGTAGTCCCGAAGCAGACATAAGTTACAGACCCCGGATCGCGTTCGTCGAGCCACTTCAAGCACTTGTCTCTGCTTCTCCTGTTTTCTTGACCCCATAAAGGTAATTTTATAGGGAGCATAGGCCCAATGGCCCATGTATTTCTGCCCTCGGAAAACTCTTCTTTCGCAAGTAAATCCAAGAAAAGGGCTTCGATAGATCGAACGGTGTTGAAGAGATCCCCAGATCTGTACTTCTTCGGTTCCATCATCGTACCAGTGGATTCCAAGACTTCACCAGGCACGCAATCTTCCAAAGACGGCAGCTTATCCGAATATTCTAATGGAAGGGGTCTACCTTGCCATTCGTATAAAAAGGAAGCCAATGAAAAAGCAGAGATGGGATTGAAAACATAAGATTCAGCGTTATCGATTGAAATAACGTCTTGCACCACGTAAGATATCCCTAAATCATGAATTACAACGACCCTTCTGTACTTAGAGCACATACCGCGCAGATAATCTGCAAAGGGCTCCCTCATACTCATGGCAGCTTGCCACAAAGGAAGGAGCTGCACCGGATACTTGTTGTGAGAGTTGGGATTCGGCGGAGGAGACTCGAATTCTGCCATAGGCAGCTCGTAAAATTGAATCTTTGCGAGGTCGAGGCCGTGGGCACGGGTTTGGGCTTGTTTGATATGGATCGAGGAGCTAACGTAGTGGACGGGTATCGAATGGTAAGATGATGTGATGAGACAAGAGAGCTGCAGAAGCTGATTGAGGTGGCTATGTGCTAGAAATGGAACCATGATCACAGCTACTTGTTCGCATTCTGATTCTTGCAGGTGTAGTGACATCTCTTGATTGCCGCTTTGGGGAATTTGGATGCTCTCCGTTTTCTTGTAAAGCGAAATAAAAAAGATGAGAAGCTTATCGATCGATTGAGGGCATTAAAGTTATATTACTAGCCGGCAAATCAAAATCACATCAAGTGTTTGGCTGTAGACAATGCTAAGGTACAAACAAAACCGTCTTCTGTTGACAGTTACGACCAATCAAAAACAAAAAGACAATACGTCGAGAGCATTCGTATCAGCACTAAAACCGGTAAGATAAAGACAATACGTATGGACTGTTTGGCCTGCTGCTTTGATCGTGGAGAGTGTTTCCTTGTGTGAAAATTCAAAGGATGTGTCCATTTTCTGAGTTTTAATCCGGACAAAAGTTTTGTCCATCATGGACCAATGTTCTCTTGTTTAGATTTGTTGGGATAAATCTTCTTACTCCATACCCAAGAAGTCCAACATATTAGCTAATATATATTGCTGGTTACATTCCAAAATCACTTGGTCAGTGACGGACGCAATCTGATGGTCGGGGGCTCAAAGTTAACTGTGTCATCTAACAATCCATTTATCGTCCAAATTGATAAATTAGGTCACTAATTATGTTTCTTGTGTTTTTTTGTTAATAAGTTTCATAATTGCAAACTTAGGTCACTAAGCAACGTGTCTGATTTTTTTTGGACCGTCGATGAATTTTTACGGCAAAAATCGCCGGAAATCCGACGTGGTCAATAACATGTCAGCAGACACGTCATCGGCCACGTCGGATTTTCGGTGATTTTCGCCGGAAAAATCACCAGTGACCCAAAAGAAATCAGATATGTTACTTACTGACCTAAGTTTGCGATTATGAAACTTAGTAAACCAAAAAACACGAGAGTCATAGTTAATGACCTAATTTAATAATTTGGCCCCATTTATCCATATCCTTCCTATACAACAAATAATACTCCCGATCAAATAATTAGGCGTGCAATCAAAATTTTATTTAAAAAATATTAAATAAAAGATTATCTGCTTGTGTATTGTTCTTGCGTGAGGTGACTCATGGTTAAAGGCTGTTATTAACATACTTACAAAACAAAAGTCCATTCTTTTAAAGGAACACACGTCCGTTCGCTTAGGACGGGATTTTCGTTTTTTTTTTTATTTCTAATGTGTTTGCCACATGAATGAAACTAACTTAATTTAGTATTTTGGGCTACAAATGTGAGCCTTTTATTACAGAAAAACAGCACCAATCCCAGATAAGTCTTCTTTCCTCCTCGGCGAATAATTGCAGGAAATTTGAAAACCCGCCATGGCAAAATTGAGGGGTCAGCTGCGACCCCCGCTTTACGCCCGTCCGTGGTTCGACATCTTCTACCGTTTTGATTCTTATTAGAGTCCGGAGCACTTGACGAAGATCTATCATTAATCGGTGTTGGGCCCTTTTGTGATCTAACAATACATTTATCCATATTGCTTCATATACACGACTAATAGTTCCGATATCAATGTTTCAAAAAATCATGCGCGCTTGAATTTTTTATTTAAAAGTATTAAATAAAAGATTACTTTCTTGTGTGTGGTTCATGCGTTTGTTGACTCGTGGCTAAAGGAAGAAAAAACAGTTGTTAACATAAAAAATCAACAAGGGTTTTAATTGATTACAAAATAAAAGACTATTTTATTAAAAGATAACACTTCTATTTAATTAGGATGTGATTTTCGTTTACTTTGGGATAGGATGTTGGTTAACTTTTATTTTTTTAATTTGATATTGCTAATGGGCCTGCCATATGAATGAAACTCAAAAGTTAATTAACTCAAATATCATCCTTTGATTAAATTAAATATAACCCATACCCCAAGTTTATAGAATGAGCAGCTTAATCTTATATGCATGTCACAATTTTTATAATTAGCTGACGTGAGATTGTGTTTCAAACCCCAACAAACTTCTCAAACATAAGACAACAAAAATGGTCTCCATCAACGTTTATAACCTCGCACTACCATTTCTGTTCCAACGGGACTGGCTATCCGATCATCATTAATGGCATGAATTTCGGCAAAAGGCACTAACTCGGATCGGCATGTTGTCTATAGAGCAATCCACCTACAAAATCATTGCAAGAATAAAAAATTACGTTATAATTGAACTGTAATGTGCAAAATAGAATGATAACTTTGTTCTTTTCCATTAAATGTTTAGGTGCACGTTCGAGCATTCATAAATGCAATGTGAAGGTACATGTTTCTATATATAATCGTTGGTCTTGATCAAGCTAAGTGAATATCTTAATTTATTGCTTTGGATGATTTCTTTGGTGATTGATGCTAGCTTGATCTTGTTGATATGCTAAGGTTGTGTCTTAATTTGGTAAGAGGAGATCTCTCCCTTATCATCCCATTTGGCCGAGATTTGCTCTCGATCAAGGGTGAGTTTCCTATTCTGAGATCGAAAAGATTTGGGAACTATAATTTGTTCCATTTTTTTTGTTTCTTCGACACACTATCCTAAAGTTATTTCCAAATAAATTAGTGAGACCATCTTGCTAGAGATATCCTCAAAATTTCTTCGGGATCGAGCTTTTGTGAATATGTCCTACAATTGTTTTTCACTCTTTACATAAGGGTGCCTCTATGATCCCTTCTTGAACCTTCTGTCTGGTGAAATAACAATCAAAGTCGTTGTGTTTTGTTATTTCATGGAAGAATGGATTCATGACAATGTGTTGTATTGCCTAATTATCACAGAATAGTTGGATTTGTCTCTTATGGTCCATATGTAAGTCATTGAATAGTTGTTTAACACAACTCGTTTGATGTCGATTCAACGGCTTGATTTTATGCTTTTTCATTTGAGATAACCACCACACTATGTTTTCTCTCTCTTAGTAACGACGTTCCCGCTACAACATGCAGTAGCCATTCTTCGATCTGCGATCAAAGCAACCTACCGTGTTTGTGTAAGGATACCATTGAAAAATTCTTCTTATTCATATTCCTTGGCCTAATGTTTTCTTCAAATATTTCTGGATTCGGTCTATTGCTTCAAAGATCGTCGATCTACGAGCCGTAACTACTGACTTACAACTCCAACAGAAAATGATATGTCAGCCCAAGTGTAACGCTTAGGACTGACGAGGGCGGGGAGTGATCATCGGTGCCAGAGAGGTACACGGAGAAGAAGCGTCTCCTTGCAGGCTTCTAGACAAAGGGGTACATGAAGAAACGAGTTCCACACACTCGAAAGGGAGGGATTCCAAAACTGGACAATGTAAAGTCAAGGAATGGTATAAAAGTTTGATTGCGCCGTCATATCACCAAAGGCACTTCCTTTTCGTGAGTCCATCCATAAGAACTTGAAGTTAAACATGTTTAACTTGATGTAGCACGGGAATGAGTGCATAGAAGTTTGCTCAATGTGCGTGCAAGTGAGGAAAAAGCATACTTGAAAGGCTAATGGTGGTACAACGAGAACATATTTCAGTTGGAGTGCGGTGGGTATAACTCAACATGTCCCGGTACGCAAACAACCACTCGACCACCAACTCACCACAAACCACTACCCAAACATACGAAACCACCACCACTTCCAAGCAGCCCTCCACCGGGTATTTACACCCCCACCCTTACATCGACAAATACATATTGGAGGAGGAGTGGCCGAACAAAACAGAGACAGGAAGAGATCTGTCTACGCTTAGAACACATAATGTTCTACCTATAAAAGATCACGACGGACACTTTTTCAATTCCGCTAGAAGAAGAAGTGGAAGGAGAAGATCACCAGAGGAAAATGCCTGAGCTTACTCAACCTACGAGTCAACGAGCCACCGAACCTGAGCAAAGGCACAGTGATTGAGACTCCTTGGGAGAACAAGTGGATCACAACTCCTTTCCTCGAAGACTACTATCCCAATATCCGGAGGCATCCTGACAAAATCAAGCCTATCAACGAGCTACCCATCAGAGGCCTCATGCACTTGTAGAATACGTTAACCACTTTATCATGCTCTCACTGTTAACCACCAGAAGGGGGCTAACTCTAGAGCAGCTGAAGAAGAAAAGGCAAAGCCCCATATCGCTGACATCAAAGGGAGTATACCTACGATAGATTCCCACTCATGTCTACTTCTTTGTCAGAGGGAATGGCTCGAAGGTCCAGAGTCTAGAGGCTGAACTCCCCAACCTTCCTCCAGATAAAATCAGCAACATGTACAACATGTATAGGAAGTTTATGATGAGGAGCCAAAAGTATCGTGAGGGGTTCTATGCGTTGAAGCAGTACATGCTGAGGCAGATCAACTATCACTCCACTAAAGACTTTCAGTCTCCTTAGAAAGAAATATGAAGAAAGTCAACATGGAACGAGATCAGACATACACAAGAGATGGAGAACTACCCCGAGAACCACATCTGCACTCACCCTGAGCTGGGAATCACTTACTACCATCCTAGGGAGAAGATGACGCATGTGTTGGTGCTATCAGAGATATCCAAGTTATCGGACGATACTCACAAGATAATTAGACAAAAGCTTCAAACGCTCCGTGCCTCGCTAGGACACGGGAATTACTCCATGGACCTTAGAGTAGAAGAAGACCCTATACTTGACACTATCATAGAGAAGATCAACGACCGACTGGACCTACGGAGTAACATCAGAAAATATGAGGTCACTCTAGGACTACGTCCGTCTTTCTTCGCCCAGAAAGAAAAGCGAAAGAAGACAAGATGAAAACCACAACGCACGAATTGAAGATTGGACACTAATGGAGATATTGTTAGATCTAAATAGTGTCCAATGTAATTTATATCTTTGTCTTGTAATTTATTTATTAAGTGAACTAGATTCTAGTTAGTAATGTTAAGTATTTTATAAGTTGTAATGGGCTTTTTAGGGCCCCAAGTATCCTATACTTAATTTTGGGTATAAATACTAAAACCTTACATTTTTACAAATGAGAATCATTATCAATAAAAGAGTAACTACAATGAACACTTGAGAGAAAAACACACACAAAACACACATTCAAGGTTTATAGCAAAATCTCACTTGATTCCCCACCATTTTTGTTGATCGTTAGGTGTTTTTGAGACCTATATCTTTATAAGAAGTTGCCCTCGGGTTTACACACTAATGCTTCTACCAAGGTATGTCACCTTTGTTGATTCTTTATGGATCGAAACAAGCCCCTCGATGTTGATTCATCAAACTTGTTGGTTAATATGCCTTTCAGCAATCCTACTTGGATTATTCACTGTTCATTCTTCATCGAGATCATGTTCAATTTAACATATTGGTTAATGTTGATGAACTAATTGTTTTTGATAATGATAGAGCTGTTATTTTGGATTTTTCAAGAATTATTTGAGTAGTTATTTTCACATGAAAGATCTTGGTTCTCTCAAGTATATTTTGGGCATTGATGTTGCTCAGAATTCTTCGGGTATATTCCTTTTTTCACAGAAATATACTGTGGATATTATTTCATAGGCTGGTTTATTAGGGGCCAAGCTTGTTGGCTTTCCTATGGAGCAGAATCATCATTTTCAGCTGGTTCAAGGCACTACTTTAGTGGATCTTGAGCGCTATTGACGCCCAATGGTTGTTTGATCTATTAGGTTGTCAGTAGACCACGAACTTTCATATTCTATTCATATACTTGCTTACTTTATGCAGTGTCCATTGCAAGACCATTGGGATCCCGCTCTCCGTGTGGTTCAATACTTGAAAGGAAATCCCGGTCAAGGCAGTTTTCTTCGTACTGATTGTGACTTGCAATTGAGTGGGTGGTGTGACTCTGATTGGGCAACTTGCCCATCACTCTCGATCTCTTACGGGCTGGTTTATTTAGCTTGGACACTCTCCTATTTCCTGGCGTACGAAGAAACAACATATTGTCACTCGGTCTTCCATTGACGCTGAATATCGAGCTACGACAACCGCTACTTGTGAATTGAAGTGGGTGAAGGGTCTCTTGCACAGTCTTGGTGTGTCTCTTTTTCAACCTATGCATTGCATTGTGATAGTCAAGCAGCCTTACATATTGCTGGCAATCCCGTCTTTCATGAGCGCACTAAGCATAATGAGGTGGATTGTCATTTTCTTTGGGATGCTTTGGTTTCCCCTCATCACGTTACTCCTCACAATCAGCTTGCTCACATCTTCACCAAAACGTTTGGGCAGCGCCAGTTTGACTCATTTCTTCGAAGGTTGGACATTCGGAATTGGCACGCCCCAACTTGAGGGTGACATAAGATATTTTTAAGTATAGTAAATATTATATTAACTTAAATAGTGCACGATAATTTGGGGTAGAAATTTATTTTTCTTGATTGTGTTTGTATTATATATGTAACACATGATTGAATGAAGTAGATACATGGTTCTTCATATGCTACCCTTGAGTTTGTAATTTCATGGCGTTTGCCGTGACTCCCCATGTTCTAGGGTGGCGACCACTTTTTCAAACGAGTAAAGGGTTGAGACGAGTAGAATATGGCTTCGTGCGTGTTCACAGGTGGGCTCGAGATTTGCTAAGAGATGGAAGGTGTTACGTTCTTGCTCCCTTAGTTATGCTAGTTTGGTCGGGTCTGCAGTTTTTGTGTGTATAGAAAATGAGTTCGTTGAACTTTTTGCTTTCATGGTCACGTTAGCACACAGTGAGGGAAACGACTTACATGCTTCATTTGAGTGATTCCTATTTCAGTTGAAAGATGTGAGCTAGATTGTTTTGCTTACCGAATGTTCGTATGATCTCATCCCGTATTTCTTTAGCCATGTTTCCATAAATTAATAATTCTCTTAGTCCAAGCTTCATTGAATTTAAGAGGCATGAGAGGACGAAGGCATCGTCGATTTTCCATTCGTTGGAATAGGTTGTTGACTTTGGCTTATTGCCTGAGACATGCCCGTGTTCGCCCTTCGCCGTTACTGAAAAAGTCATTGTCTAGCTCATGGATGATAATTTTGGTCATTCCACATCGATGTTGTAAGTTGATATGATTGATATGTGGCATTTTTTCTCGGCCATGTTGGCTTCAAGTCAATTTTCATTTTGAGTATGTTTAGATCTAGTGTTCAAATACCACATTGAAGTGTAATGTACAAAATAGAATGATATCTTGCTTCTCTTTCATTGATAATTTAGGTACACGTTCGAGCCTCTATATATGCAATAAGATGGTACAATATTTGGGATTATAGCCGGTGGAAGATTTACTGTAGGACCGAGGGTATCTTGCTTCTTTTTTAGTATTATACGCAAAATAGAATGATATCTTACTTCCTTGTATTTCAACGTTTTAACACGTATAAATAACTTTGTGTATTGTATTGTAATTAATAGATATGTGTGGTCTAGTGCTTGGGGTTTAATAATTTATTAGATTGCTTGGGTTCGAATCATTTTGCTTGCTTTATTTTGGATTTTTAAATTTTTTTATGCTGGGCTGATGAGGTTGACATGGAGATTTTTAAAAAACTTTTATGCTGGGCTGTGGGCTGTTGGGCTGGGCTGCTGGCTCAATTATATATGTATACATATATATATATATGTGTGTGTGGGATTTGTAGCTAACCAAACCAAATGTTAATTAAAAAAAAACTCGTCTTGACCCGTAGAGGAAGAAAAGCACGCTCGTGAAGTCTCATAGCCAGATCGCTCTCCTTATCTGTCGAGTAGATTCTAGCCTCTCCATTTTTCAGTCACGGAGCTCTCAACTCAGGCGAAAGACGATCGTTCTCGCCTCTCAGAGCGCAGAGAATTTGCATAAATTGGTGAGTATAAGTCTCTTTAACAACAAGGAACAAGAAAATCTCATCGCTTTCCCGGTTTATCATACTTATCGGAACAAACTCGCTTAGATATTCAAGATATTGTTGTATTTAATTGTCTTTAATCTTCATTGTCTTTTAATATTGATAGTTTATTCTTCGATTTTACTGAATTTATAATTATTTTATGATCTTAGATCTCACATAAATAGAAAAAACGATTAATATCGATAGATTTTCAAAGGAAAAGGGCATATGAAGATATATCTTCCCCGATGCCGACGTCAATATCAAATGAAGATACTCCATCCCAAGTTCCTCTTAAAAGATTCAAAAATACAGAAATCGAAGATATTAATCTCAAGTCTTTGGAGCCCGATCCGGGGATACATTGGCAAATTTGGGAATGTACTCCTAACCAGCAAGAGGAGGTTCGTCGAGCTTATATGAATCTAAAGGCATATCAACCAATTCTTCAGGAGTATCCGCTTAATAAAAAAAAGCACCCTCGAAGATTTCAATCCATATGGTACAAACAATATCCTTGGTAGGGTATTCACCGGCTAAAGATAAAGTGTATTGCTTCCCATGTTTTATCTTTAACAAGCCATCAGCATGCTTAAATCAGACTGCCTTTACTGTTGATGGGTTTGATAATTGAAAGAAAGTTAAAAATGGAAAAACTTGTGTTTTTCTAAACCACATAAGAAAGGATAATGTTTCTTCACTACATCGTAATGCTGAAAAGGCGTGCGAGGATTTGATGAACCAACCACAACATATCGGAAGGAGGTTTGACAATCTTGATGCTCACCGAATTGCAATTAATCAGAGACGATTAAAGGTTCATATAGATGTTCGATTTCTTGCACATGAATTGCATTTAGAGGTCATGATGAGAGATCTAACTCATCAAATCGTGGTAATTTTCTTGAATTATTGGACTTCGTAACTAGATATAAGATGAACTTTCGAAGGCGATTGCGAAAGAACGTCAGATTCCTTTTAGTTAGACATTTTTGTTTTTAAAATTCATAGTCATTTTATTTCAAATACTATTTTAAATTCAATTATCCCATTTTTTATTTATGTATTATTATTATTATTATTATTATTATTATTATTATTATTATTATTATTATTATTATTACGGCCCCTGGGAAGAATATTTCTGTATCCGCCCTGGTTAAAGCCATTGGTTTTTATCTAAGCTAAGTGAATTTCTTCCTTCATTAGCTTGGATGATTTTTTTTTGTGATTGATGCGCACTTGATCTTGTTGCCATGTTTAGGTTGCATCTTGATTTGATCGGAGGAGATTTGTGCCTCATCTTCCCATTTCATCGAATTTTGGTCCCGATAAATGATGAGTTACATATTCTTAGACTGGGCGATTTGAAAAAAGTGTTACTGTTTTTTCTTTTTACTCGTTTTTTACGTTGCATTGGGATTAGAACCTCGCTCTCATAAGTATTATTAGGAATAACATCCCGTTCGTCCACACTGGTTTTGGTACCCGCAACATTTCTGAAAGTGATTTGAGTCCTACGGAATTGTGATGTTGGATCATATATAATTAACTATGCCGCGAAATGTATATACGTGTGCTTGAGCTTGAAGACCTCTGCAGTTTTATATGGTAAACAACACAACAGCAACTTCCTCGACAATCATTCGATGATTGGCGAAACAAATTGAATCATTTTGACCAACTGAATGAGGAATACGGTCCCTTGATCACAACCCTACGTCTAACACCATCTCATATCAAGTTACTATAATCAAGAGAGGTACGTTATTAAAGTGATTCTTCCATAAAGCAACAATAATTTGTACATCTGGAATGCTTTTGTGTGGATACATCAAACAAGACATGGCTGAATCATCTGCAAATGTGCTGAATGAAAGAATCCATCTCGGAGCTTTCCTTGAAACAATTCTTAACAGCACGTGCTAACTCTTTCGCTCTCCTTCTCAGCTCATTTCCGTCGTTCGAAGCCATCAGTCTTCTGACAACCTCTTCAATCTTAGCAGAGGACACATCTTCATCCCAGCGATTCCAATCCTTCAACGCCAAGCCAGTTTTCAGCAATTTAGTCACAAGCACGGAGTTCCGAGGCTGATCCGAGTGCATGGGCCAAGTAGCCATGGGCACGCCCATGCTTATGCTCTCTATGCACGAATTCCAACCGCAGTGGCTTAAAAACCCTCCCGTTGACGCATGTCCCAAAATCTCCAGCTGAGGGGCCCATCCTCTTACGATTAATCCTCTCCCCTCGATTCTCTCTTCGTACCCTTGCGGTAGTAACAAATCTCTCCCCCTAGCTTCTCCGTCGAACACGTTTCCTCTGTCTGCGTCTCTCAGAACCCATATGAACTTCTGCCCGCTCCTTTCCAGCCCCTGAGCCAGCTGGTTGATCTCTTGGTCCGATAGAGAAGTGGTCGAACCGAAGGACACGAAGATGACCGAGCCTGGCTCCTGTTCGTCGAGCCACTCCAAGCACGGGGACCGTTTTTCCGATTCTTCTTCCTTCCTTGGTGGTAATGAAAGCGGATGAAAGGGGCCGATGGCCCATATTATGTCCGTTCCAGTTACCTTATGCTTAGCAAGCAAGTCGAGGTAGAGGCCTTCGATTGCCCTTGATGTGTTGTAGATGTCTCCATAGTTTACCTTGGGAGCTCCTCGTATCAAGCTTGAGATCTGTTCGAACTCGGGAACAAAGCAGCCTTCCATGGACGGAACTTCCTTAACCACCTCTGCATCGGGAGACAGCAGCGAATTTGGTTTCCCTGCGATTTCCCAACAAAAAGAAAACAGGGAAAACGCTGAGATGCTATGGAAACAGTAGGCCTCTGCGTTAGATACGGTGGGAACGTCTTGGACGGTGTAAGCCATGGATGAGTCGTACACGACGACTAGTCTCTCGCAAGATGGCGAGAGCTTCTGCAGGAGGGAGCACACGGGCTCTCGCAAGTGGGTGATGGAGGCCTTCATAGATGGAATCAGCTGAGATGGGAACTTCACCTTGGAATGGGGGTCCGGCTCGGGGTTGCTTCCTCGGGGCATTTCGAACCCGTGGAAGTGAACGTTGGAGATGGATGATGGGTTCCAGCCATGGACACGGGTTGTGGCCTGTCGAACGTGTGTCTCCGTGCTTACGAAATGAACTGGTATGGTGTCGTGCGACGACGAGACGAGGTGGGCGAAGTGAAGGAGCTGATTGAGGTGGCCTTGTGCCGTGAGAGGCACAACGACAACTGCTACTTTGGCTTTCTCCATGAGATTGGGATGTGTTTGAAGAACGTGTTTTCAAGAAAGTGGGGAATTTTATAAAGAAGATGACTGAGCTATCGCGTCTATGTAGGACGACACAACAATGTGGTTGTGGCCAGCCTTTCTTTACAAGGAAGGGTGGTGATTGCTTTGTCGTTTTCTTGGTCAATTCAAAGCTTTCGTTTTCATCCATATTTCTATGCTTTTCTTTGATTTTTACAGTTTTATCCTAATTATTTGTCTGTAAATCTAGTGTGAATGGATCGGGTGACCCACACACAGGCTAGGACCCTAAAAGATTTTGTTTCAATCGCTCCATATGTATCAAGTTGATATCACATCATGTGTTTGTAATGTTTTAGAAGTTGGAATAATTGTACACATATTAGGGATGAAATGTTAGTAGTAAGGGATGATTCCGTCCAAAAAATTCGGAAACATCATCTCATTATAGTGATGGAGAATGATCACTTTAATTTTATTTTTTTTATCCAAAGCTTGAATTATCACATCATGTTCATATCCTTGATTTCGGTGATGTCTAGGCTAATTATCTAAGCTAAACAAACACGGTTATTAAAAGTGAATAAACGATCACGATGATATTTTGGATGATATTTCTTGTGTCCACGTTTTCTGTTTCTCCGTTAGTTTGGTTTCTCGTTCTTGGTTAGTCCGTTGGTTTTCGTATTCTCGTTTTTTATTTAATTGTAATCCTTTGATTGTTATTTGGGTTGTGTTGGCTTGTGTGGATTATGTTTGCTTTTTCTGCGGATTGTGTTCATTTGCTTGGGAGCTTGTTTTCGTTCGTTTGTGTTGGGATTTGACCCAAACTGCATCGGGCTTATGGGTTTTTTGTTTTGGTCCTAACTTAGTCTTAATATCATTATAATATGTATGAGACGTAAGAATTGTTGTAGCTTATCATTCCAAAAGCAAAAAAGGATTTTATTGCTCTTTATCCTACAACGGCCGCCAAGCTTATCACTACAAGAGGTGTTATCGGAGAAAACCGCTAAGGAATTGTGGAAAAAATTCCTTACTTTTAGCTCTCAAAAGAATCACTACATATTTACATGAAGAAGTCTCTAACTAACTTATTACGGTTGAAGTTGCGTCTCTATACTCTCCGTATGGACGAAGGTGCATCTCTTCCAGTCCATATTGCGGGTTGTACCTCAATTTTTAATTACTTGAGTATTTTGAATTACTTGAGTGAATTGTGGGGTGAATGTAGAAGACGAGGTCCAAGCCCTCTTGTTATTGTGTTCATTACCCGGTTCTTTTCAGACCTGATGTATAATAGAGACAAGATTACACTTGAGGATGTGAAGAGCAACTTGCAAGCGAAGTTTAATCTTGAGAATGAGATGACCAATGTTGAGAAGGGAATATAGGGGGACGGTTTGCTTGTTGATCGAGGTAGACTTAAAGAGAGAACCTCGAATATTTCAAAATCCCGTCAAAAATCTAGACACCCGGACATCATTTGTCGCTATTGCAACAAGAAGGGCCACATTAAGCCTAATTGCTACAAGTACAAGAAGCAACAAAAGAAGGAGAAGGGTGCTTGTGCAGAGGCTAATGTAGTTGATGATGGTGATATGGTTGACACTCCTTGAAAAACACTCAACTATAATTGCTTTATTCGGGTCAGTTATTTACATGTTGTTTTGCTCAATAAGAGTTCGCTCATACCTAGCATTTAAGCTCTTCGCTTCAAGTGGTTTTCGTTGTATCTCCGTGTTTCTCACGCCTAACCTCTTGAACTCCTCGGCTTTTTCTAGTCTTCACTTCGGAAGTAGCCGTTGCAATTTGAACGTTTGAATTTATCTACAGCTGCATTGAATTCGTTTCTCTTTTGGGGACTGTTGACACCAGTACTCTTTTAGTCGTCAGAGTACTGCTTTTACAACTTCGTGTAATTGGCTCTGGTCAACGTCTGCGTTTGCTGCAGCTTTGCATTTAATGCTCCAGTCCTGATCCTTTCCTCGGTCATAGAACTTTGCTCTTCAGTACTCGTCATCAATCTCCTGCGTACTTGCAACGTCAGCTCCGATCTTCATCACGTCCGGTACTGTGCTCAATCACCAAAACTATTTAGTACTCAACGGTAGCTAACAATTTCCCTGTTTTTGGTGATTGGGAAAACTTTGCCAGAAGGCACGTCATGTTGACATTTTCGTTCACCGGAGGTTTTTGTAGACTTCCTGACATACTCCTTTGCAAGGACCTTAGTAGGAACTGGTCTCTTGGCGAACTTTCGTTGGTGCAGCCCGCAGTAGGCATGTTGAACACGATCGAAAGGTGATGGGTAGAAAGGTTGGTGTTTGGACGTGCGACTTCTTGGAGACCCCATAACTTCCCCCTTTTTGACAATCAGAGTTGGTGAACTATCAGTCGCTGGTCTTACCTCTAGTAGCGGGGCGTGGAGAGGGTAACTGTAATGTCGAAGAACATGTCGAAGTTGCCTCTACCGATTGTGCTCCGTCTAGTGCGAGAGAGACTGCCATTTGATTTCATCACGATAGGCAGTACCGACTACTCTCTCGCTACGGGAATGACGACGTCATCATATGAGCAGGCTGCGCCCTGTCGTTTTGACTTGGCCAAGGACTTACGTACCTGAAAGCATTGGCATCAGCAAATGAGTAGGTCTGAGTATCGGGCCCTAACTCAGTGATGCAACGCTTTTCCACGTCGTCGTTTTCTGTGACATCCTCCATGAGCTTTCACGGTATTTGCAAGAGTGAAATCGGGGGATAATATCTCGTGCTCTTGAATATTCTGTGGTAGATATAGAATGAAGAGAATATTAGAATTGTGCTTTATTATTTCATTATCCTTGTAATTAGAGGCGTAATTAGAAGTTTTGATAGTGTAGGACTTAAGAGTAATTATACCTAAGAATTAGGTTTAAATATGATGTACACTATCAAAGTTAATAAGAGTTTTATTATTAAGAAAACACAAGTATTGAATTCATATTTTAAACGAGAGATCACGCTGGAGAAACTCGAAAAAAGCTAACAACCTCTCAAGATCTTCAACGCGGATATTCGACCGATCGTATATCGTAAGATTTCTTACTCGAATACCGAGAATTCATACTTAGATTGCTTATTGATTAATGAATCAGGACCTAACAATTGGTATCAGAGCAGATCGTGATTAATTTTGGACAGAATTCGCAATTTTCAGATCAAAATAATTTTCCAGATTTTTCGATCGAAAAACTCACGTGACTTATATTTTGATCCAAATGCTAATTTTTGTGGTTGATTTTGCTGATTAAGTGATAGATTATATGTTAGGATTGATTTACGTACTGATTTCAAATTTTTGATTTAGATCGATTTTTGCGTTTGCGATCAAGTTTTGAGTCCAATATGATTTTCTTAAATCTCGATATATTTTGCTATTAAACGTGGTTAATATTGTGTTTGATCATATTTAGAACTGCTATACGAGTGATTATCCAGAATTTCCGCGTCTAAATTGAACATCTCGATTGAATCTGGAATTTTCACTGTTACATTGAACTTAACTGTTCTTCGATCAAGTTCTTCGATCGAAAAACTTGAATCGATAAATATTTTTCGACCAAGTTTGCAGCCGAGAAATATTTCAACGACAAACACTATTTTCCAGCGTTTTACTCAAAATTAAGACTCGAAAAATATTATTTCAATAATTAGTTTTTTGATTCATATATAAATACGTTTTTCGAGCGAATAAATTTTTCGACCCAAAATCAGGTAAAACATATTTTCGATCAAAAAATATTCCATCGAAAGGTGGAATTACCAAATATTTTCGATCATCAAAAAAATTGCATCGACTCAATATTTTCGATCATTAATTCAAATTTGTTTAACAAATCTTGAAGTATCAATTTTTAATTACCAAATATTTTCGAAAACATAACAATTTCTCTTTCACGACCGGATCATAGGTTTAAAAGGAAATAGTTTGAAGTACGAATAAAATATTTCTAACTAAGTTTGTCACTTGTGAAGCATTTTTCATTACTATTCCAAACCTTCACGAAGATCCTATCAATCAACAAAAATGGATGCTTACTCACTTGGAAATGACGTCCGCCCTCCAATTCTTCGAAGAGGCGAATACACGTTATGGAGGCGAAAAAACGAATCCTTAAATGCTTCAAAAAGGAAAAAGATTTTTACTAACTCTTTTTCTACTCCATGCACAGGTAGAGTAGTAAAAGAGGTGAAGCATGCTAAGGAAAGAGTGCCTAGAATAAATTTTCAGAAGAAAAATGATTTGTTATCTATTTCTTCTATGTGAAAAACTATGGACACTCGTACGAAGACAGCTATTTTTAGTATTGTTAATTCAAATTATGCGTTAAGCCTATTATTTTTGAAAGCACAAACTTTGAAATTGGCTCTACTTCTAAAAATTATCATCATTCTAAAACAAATGCAAGTCTTAAGTCTCGTCAGAAACAAGAATCATCTATTAAGACAGCATATAGCTCCATCCTTTCTTGTTCTCACCTAAGGGATCCAGTACACGTACATTCTGCTAAACACCTTAGGAGACTAGCCAGAGAAAAGATTTTCTCCAGCAATAAGACAAATGAGACATTTGTTCGTGCTGAAATTAACCTTCCATGTAAGGTTCAACCACAATGGATTCCGAAGTCACCGCCTAGGCAAACGCAAGCCAATAAGGCTAAATTGCCTAAAGAGGTACTACTTAAACCAACTACTTCTAAGTTGGTTTGGGTACCTAAGCATTCTCATAAGTTAGGACCCAACGATGAGCAAACCTTACTTATCAAATCTGCTAATCCGAGAGGACCCATTCAAAAGTGGGTACCTAAGACTCCCTAATTTCTTTCTATGCAGATCCATCATGTGTGGTATTTAGATTCTGGTTGCTCCATACACATGACGGGAAAACAAGAACTGTTGAGCAACTACCAAGATCGTTACAATGGCAAAGTCCGATTAGGCAACAATGACTCAGCTCCCATACTCGGCTATGGAGACATTTTACTGCCAAATTTGACGATTAAAGATGTCTCTTACGTCCAAGGTCTCCAGCACAATCTGTTCAACATGGGACAATTATGTGACAAAGGATTTCAAGTAGTATTTCTAGCTGAACAGTGCAGAGTTTTGAATAGTCAAAATCAAGAGCTTCTAACAGGATCACGAAGATCAAATCTATACACAATCAATCTGACAACAGTTCGACCTTCGACAGATGTATGCCTCATCTCTCAGACAACAATCAAGAGGAACAACTTATGTCATCAACGTTTGTCTCATCTAAATTTAAAAGCTCTTCACAAACTCAGTGTTAAAAAGTTGGTCAACGGTCTACCAACAATTTCATCTAACCAAGAGCATTACTGTTCGGCTTGTCAAATGGGTAAAATGAAGCGAGCGTTACACAAACTCAAGCAAGTTGCTTCTACATCTCGACCCTTGGAATTACTTAACATGAATCTTTGCATACCCAAAGCATCAACGGTTGAAAATATGTGTTAGTAATTGTCGATGATTATTCTCGCTACACATTATTAGGTCCTAATATATCCAACACAATTAAGTTCGGTGAATAATTTGATAGAAAAAGTAAAACTTACGAAGAACACGTTTGAATTTGGCGCGGAAGCTTGAGAGCGTTCTTCACGTTGTAAAGCTCGGTTTTCTATTTAAATGAATTCTAAACCCTAATACATCACATTAGGGTTCTTTATATACCAAATAATTTTGGTATATTTACTAAGTAGTCCTAATATATTGCTTAATTACAATTAAGCCAAACTACTACTTATACTACAAGACTAAGATAACATATACATTTGAACACAATTAAAATGTCCTAACAATCTCCCCCTTTGTGTTCAATCTTCACTTGAGTGTAGGTTATCTTGTCTTGTTTTGAAAAGATTCCTCGAGTCCTAACAATCTCCTCTTTACAAGATTATTTGTATAATCTCTTCCTTTATCTTGTCTTGTGATCTCTATCTTCTTTGGAGATCTTCAAGCTCACCTTATCTTGTAATACTCTTCTTGGCACCGGATTTTTCTTCTAATTTTCTTTTGAAGTTCGTCTCCAAATGTCAGAAGGTGTGTGAAGTTGCTTGCCGGATTCTTGAAGAATTTCTTGAAGAATTTCTTCTTTTGTGTTTTATCTCTCCCTTTGATAAAACTCCCCCTATTTAGTTCAACCTTGTGTTGGGATTTGGGGAATTCGATTTGAAATTTGGAGAGACGTACACGAGAGGCAACTTCGGTCATTAAAGCTCGTGGTGTTTGCTTGATTCGGCGACACTTAAGAATTTAGTATTTCCGATCAATCTTGCACTTTCGTTGTTGTATTGCTCCCATTTCTTTGGTACTACTCCCCCTCATGATGATCGAGTAGGGAGATCGTCATGGCAATGTATCAAAATGGGGCATCATCGTTTGGCAAGAATATTGTATCGTCGTGACAAGGAGATGGAGTTTGTAGACACTGTAGGAAATAAAATTCGGTAATAACCCGACGGAGACACGAAGACGGTCCGTCGATATAAAACCGGGGCCACATGGGCTTCCCGGCTTCCCGTTGACATCGTTCTAGGAGGGTTGCTCGTAGAAGATGGCCTAATACCGTTGTTGGTTTGATGTTGCAACGGTAGGACTTCCTTTCGATCATCGAAGCATGTCTGAGAATGACGTCTACGAAAGTTCTAACTTAATCACAAAGACTAAGTATATAAAAAGTGTATGTGTCCTAGAACCTATAAAAATTTAGGAAGTGAGGACACACTAGACACGATGTGACCAATGAAAGCGTGGTATGGGGCGGATTACCACTTAGTTCAATATCTCCCACTTCCGAGTGAAGTGGTGATAGTAGACGTGGCTCCCCGTGAGAAAATGAAACATCGGTCTTTTGGAAGACGATGAGTGGGTAAGGCTCGAATGTGCATGCGCCATTGGACCTAATGCGGCGTCTTCTACCCGGGAGCTAATAAAATTAGCACCTGTACATATGGGGATTAGTCCGAAATATTTGTGAGATAAGGGATTTATGTACCTTCAAAATTTTCCAAGTCATCATCGAAGTCATCTTGCTTATTGTTCGGATGATGTAGGATGGGTGGTAGGTTGTATCGTCACAAATGCTCGAACGCGTTCCGGGATTAGGATCAAGTCGGTTTAGACTGAACCATAGGAACTAAAATCCATGCTTCCGGGATACGAGATGAGTGCTGCTTTATATGAATCAGCAAGCCGGAGCCGGTCGTTGAAAATGAGCATTTGGATCATCATGAAAATTTTCACCTTTGCCTTTTTGGAAATATTTGTCCGTTGTAAAACTCGAGATTCTTCCTTGAAGTCCGTCGAAAGTTGTCGGAGGAAATATTCATGAAGCTTTTATGAAGATGAGAGGAGATATTTTTTTTATGTATATTTATTAGTAATATATATTAGTATATGATATTATAATATATATATAGATATATATGGTTTGCGGGAGAGAGGTTGTCGGGTCGGAGTCGAAAAGTGGAGCTATCGAGAAAAAAAATTTTCGAATGAGGTGTATCGAGAAATATTTTTAAATGAGGTGCATCGAAAAAGAATTTCGGATGAGGTTTGCGATAAGATTTCTCAAAAAAATTTCTCGATTCGAATGAGGTGCATCGAAAAAATATTTCGAATAAGGTGTATCGGAAAAAAAAAAATTTCGAGTGAAGTGTATCGGACAAAATTTTCGAATGAGGTGTATCGAAAAATATTTCGAGGGAGGTTTGCGATAAAAATTTCTTTATATAGTGGAGAAAATTTCACGATAAAAAATTTATGATAACGTTCCATGAGAAAAATTTCACGAGAAAGTTGTATGAAAAAAAATCAATATTAGAAAACTTTATCTATATTTTTATTTCTCCCTCTCAAATAATGCTTTAGAATGAAGTTTCTCCCCTTAGAAAGTTGCGTAGTAAGATTAAAAAAAATATTACGAATCTCTTTCCCTTAATGCATTCGTTTAAAGTTTTAACTCCCCCTCAAAATTAAAATTGTTGCTCCCTCTTGAAAGAGATAAGAGTTGTTTAAAATAAAAGAGTAGCCCCTCTCAAATTAAGCTCATTTAAAAATGTTATATAAAAAAAACGGTATTTATCATTTCCGTGTATAATATGCATTTAGAATTTTAAAATCTCTTAAAGTTTTAAAAATGCATATTTAAAATGTACCATGTTGAAAAATAATAGGCATTTTTCAATGTAGCTCGTATGCGTATGCAAATTAAAAATTTTGAAAGTTCGTTCAACATACGCATAATTAGAATGTACCTCGTTGAAGTGTAGTTGTAGTAGCTCACGCCTCGTCCCTTTATCATGTATGTGGAGCCACTCCGTCAAATACCATACACGAGGGAATCTGCAAAAAAAATTATCGGGACTTTGGTACCCCTTGTAAAGTGTGTCCTCCCTTAGTAGCAGAAAACGGGTTTAGCATAGATGGAGTCAAATTTAATTTCGGTCCTAAATCATCCATTAATGTGCGTTTTGGTACCCAAATTTGTGTGGGATTTCCTAACTTAATAGTCGACACAGGAACCCATGTATGAGTGATTTGACATGGAGAAGAAATTTCAGCTTTGGTGAAAGTATGTCTCGGAGAAGATTTAAATATGTTCTCTGAAGCCAGTCGCATAAGATGCTTCTTAGAATGAACTTGGACTGGATACTTCATGTAGGAATACGAGCATATAGAATTATAAGCATTACTAGCATATAAGTCGTGTATCCTACGTTGAGAATTCACACAATTCACATTAGAATGATGAGAAGAATTAGAAAAATTATTACCAAGTCTAGGCTTCTTAAATGGAGAATTATTAAAATCATTTGAAGCACACGATGAGGTTTGTTTGCTAGAACTTGGAGCCTTTTCGTTAAAAAATTTCTTTATAGGAATAGGAGAGGAAAATTTTTGTTCTTTAAATTTCCGTTCCGTAACGTTTGAAAATAATGTAAATTTTCCTTTCTCCTTCCTAAATTGTATTTGTTCCTTAGCAATTTGAAGTTCTTGACTTTTACTTTGAATTTCAATTTCGGTCAAAATTGACGTAGAAGTATTAGTAAAAGTCTTTACGATTTTAGGAACAAAAACGCCCGTTTGCGTTGCTTTATTATGTTTAAGAGAATGTTTTTCTTGAGAAATATTGTTTAAAACAGGTAAAGGAGATGAATTTTTGAGATTTGATATCTCCAATAAAAGTGCATTCTTTTCTATTTCAAAATTCTTTCTTTCTGTTTCTAGGGAAGAGTTCAAATCAGCTATTTTCTTAATAATAGCGGGAATATAACAGAAAGTAGAATATTTAGAATGATCAAAATTTTCTTCCTCGACTTTAGAAAGATTTTCTAAAGGATATAATGAATTATAGTTACTAGACAGATTTATCTCTCGTGTCTTGTAACTATTGTTCAATTCAGTGTATTCAAAGGGAATTTCAATCCTAGTTGCGGTCTTTCGTTTGGATACTTCTAAGGCATTTATTTCGGAAGAGTTAGTAAAGGCCATTAAAGAAGTAAATCCTAAATCCATGTACTTGATATCATATAATTGTTTTACGTTAATCTTTTTCAAGTTACAAGGATTAGTAAAGCCTAAGCCTTCAACATGATTATAAAATTCCATGTTATGTAAATGAGGAAAATTTTTGAGATTTGATATTTCATCGAAATGCTTTTTCTTTTCCGCTCGGAAACCTACTCTTTCTAATTCCAGAGTGTTGTTTAATTCGGTTATTTTATGAATAACCTCCGGAATTTCCCAACAAGAAGTAGGTTTATCAGAATGTAAAATATTTCCCCAACTAGATGCTAAGGCTTTAGAGGAAGTACAGTTTTTGAAAAGTTTGGAGTCGAAAAGTTTAATATCGAAAATTTTGTGTGTACCAAAAACTTTTGATAATGAGAGTGTAAGTATCGAAAACTTTTTTATTTTAAAAAAATTTTTTGAAAATGAAACCTTTTGGATCAAAATATTAAAGTTTGAAAAATTCGGGTCTAAAGGTTAAGTATCGAAAATATGTGTATCGAGAAATTTATCGTACAGAGAAAGTTTTGCGATAAGATGAAATTTCGTAGTTAAAACTCATATGTAGTTAAAACTTCGTATCGTTTCATAGTTAAAATTTACTTCATCATTAGTTTGCGAGAACTAATAAGATTAAATTTGCGAGAACTAATGATTTGCGATAAGAGAACTAATAAGAAGTTTTGCGAGAACTAATGATTTGCGATAAGAGAACTAATAAGAAGTTTTGTGAGAACTAATGATTTGCGACAAGAGAACTAATAAGAAGTTTTGCGAGAACTGTTTGCGATGATTAAATTTGAAAAGTCAAAGTATTATTTTTATATTTTGTGTTTGTTTAATTGAGGTTTGCGATAGGATGAATTTATTATTATTTTTTATTTGATAGGCCAATGGTTTCTATCGCAAAAGAGTTTCTCGATAGACTATCGAGAAATTTTATTTTATTTTATTTTTTTTCGATAAGATGCCGAGAAATAAAAGGCCGCAAAGCTTATCCCATGTATCTCAAGGGAAGAACACGAACAGTAGCGAATATTTTCAAACAAAGATCATATGATTTTCGATCCAAAACACAAAATTAATCAAATTGGGCTTGGGTTGTTGATCGAAACACTTATACCTTCAAGAAAAAACACTCAATTAAACATGAAAACAGCAAAATAGGACGAATTTTTTATAAATCGGATGAATTTCACGAAGAACAATATTTATCGGATCTTCAAAATTCCGCGAGAATTGACGTTCGATCGATCAAATTTCAGTACAGACATGTTAAAAAGACTCGATCAAAGTCTAAAAACATCAAATCAATGCGAAATTTGAAGAATCGAATCGAAATTCAAAAATTGACGCGTGCGATATTTTTTTTATTTAAAAAATCAGTCCGGAAATTCGACAATTTCGATCAAATCCAAACACGTTTTGCTCTGATACCAATTATTAGGTCCTAATATATCCAACACGATTAAGTTCGGTGAAAAATTCGATAGAAAAAGTAAAACTTACGAAGAACATGTTTCAATTTGGCGCGGAAGCTTGATAGCGTTCTTCACGTTGTAAAGCTCGGTTTTCTATTAAAATGAATTCTTAACCCCAATACATCACATTATGGTTCTTTATATACCAAATAAGTTTTGTATATTTACTAAGTAGTCATAATCTATTGCTTAATTACAATTAAGCCCAAACTACTACTTATACTACAAGACTAAGATAACATATACATTTGAACACAATTAAAATGTCCTAACACACATGGACAAGATATCTCCGAACTAAAGATGAGACTGGAGACTTGATAATAAGCTTTGTGAATACAACTCAAAATCTCCTGCAAAAGAAAATCTAAGTAATCAGAACGGACAACGGGACTGAATTCAAGAACCAGCGTCTTGGGTTCGAACTCTATAACTGTGAAACTTTCTAAAGGAACACAGTCTCGACCCAAAATCAAAGAAGATCTTATCACTCAAAGCCCTGAAAAGTTAATTGCACTTAAATCGGAAATTTTCATAAGTACCGAAAATATGTGTATGTACTGAAAAGTTTATTCATGCAATTGTTGAGGGGGAGTTTTTATCTGAGAATTTGTTATTATCTTCTACATTCGTAGAAACTTGAATTCTAACATTTTTCAGCCTCGCAGAAAATTTAGAGCTCATCCGAGGAGTCAAATGTTGATTTTCATCAACATCAGGAGCTAATTTCATCTCTTTCAGAAATACAGGGAGTATTATGCAAATTATTTTGGGGTTAATTAATAAAATTTTTCTTCAGACCTGAATTTATCTAAAAGCCCAAGAATATTTTTTTTACGGCCCAAAAGAATTTTTACTTTACCCGATCGTAAAGTATTAATATCACTTTATCAATCGAAAAACTCTCTCACACGTTAGAAATTCCCAATCGAAAAACTTTTCATCTTCTAAGAACATCTTCGAACCGACTTCGGCATTTCAATCCAAATTCCTCATTACTCAGAATTTTTAGATTAAACGTGCTGATTTCGAAGGTAGAAACTTGTTCCGATTCATTTACTGTTCAAAAACATCCGATTCTCAAGCATTTTCACGAAAAATATTTGACGAAAGTTCATGTTTATATTTTCGACGAAAACTGATTTTTCGAGCCTCAAATCAAAGTGTTTAAACTCAATAATTAGTTTTTCGAGTCATATATAAAAACGTTTTTCGAGTGAATAAATTTTTCGATCCAAAATCTGGCAAAACATATTTTCGATCGAAAAATATTCCATCGAAAAATTTTACAGTCAACAATTTGAGTCAAACTAAAAACAAAGTTTTTGGATCACTAGTAATTTTTCAATCACAAGTTATTCGATAGGAGTTTTTGTGATCAACATAGTTTTTCGACAAAATATTTTTTCGATAAGATCATTCTTTCAACATTTTTCGAAAAATATTTTTCTATAAACATATAACTAAATCCTTAAATGCTCGAAAAAATTTTTGGATTAAAAAGTTTAATATTTTTAAATCGAAAAACTTTATTGCTCAAAATACATTTCGACCACATCATTTAAAAGAAAATAAAAAATTGTGAACTTAAAAACATACGAAAAATATTTGTCTTCGAACTATCAATTTTGATACTCCATATTTTCGATCAATAATTCAAATTTCCTTAACAAATCTTTAAGTATCAACTTTTCATTATCAAATATTTTCGAAAACATAACAATTTCTCTTTCACGACCGGACCATAGGTTCAAAAAGGAAATTGTTTAAGTACGAATCAAATATTTCTAACTAAGTTTGTCACTTGTGAAGCATTTTTCATTAGTATTCCAAACCTTCACGAAGATCCTATCAATCAACAAAAATGGATGCTTACTCACTTGGAAATGACGTCCGCCCTCCAATTCTTCGAAGAGGCGAATACACGGTATGGAGAAGCCGGTTCTTGAACTTCTTGGAAACGAAAGATCAAGCCAAAAATTTGATCGCGTCACTTCAAGAAGGTCCAATGCAATTCTGACTCATCCAAGAAGGAGATGCCACAAACAATCCTCCTATTCCTGCAACCAGAAGACTTAAAGTGCCTGGTGAATATACTGAGGGGGAGCATTTAAGAGCCAAAACGTTCCTAATGCAAGGAATACCGAATGACATCTATATGCAAATAGATAGTCTATCGAGTGCAAAAGCTATGTGGGACGAGCTCCACAAGATGATGCAACGAACTGAAGTTGGAGTCAAAGCAAAGAAAGCAAATATCCTAACAGCTTATGACTCTTTCAAAGCCAAGACAAAGGAATCAGTTTATGAACTCTATCAAAGATATCTAACTCTTCTCAATGAAATGAGGAAGATAGATATATTCAAGACCAACATGGAGGTTAACATCAGATTTCTTTCTTCTCTTCAACCGGAGTGGAAGAAAATATCCATTCAAATCCGACAAAAAAAGGATTTGGACGAAATGGATATCCACGCCGTCTTCGATAATCGCGCCCAACATGAAGAAGATATAAGCGAGATCCAAAAAGAACTAAAGGGCAAGCAGATCGACGACTCTATAGCACTTATCTCTGAAAGAAAGCAAAGTCGATCTTGAAAGGATAAAAGTATTAAACTGCCAAGTTCTTCAGAAGATGAAGAAGAATCTGTTCAGACTCCGAACCTGATATGAAGGAGTTCAAGAAACAGTTAGCTCTCATTTCTAAAATGATGAGTAAAAAGTTTTACAAAAAGAAATCCTCGTCTTCGGCCAATAGACTTCGGACATCTAGCTCCAAGCAAAGGGAAAGACCGGCCGAGTCCTCAGAATCAAAAAGTGTCAAAGAACCACAAAAATGCTATAATTGTGGAAAGGTAGGACACTTCTCCAGAGAATGCAAACTACGCAAGAAAAAGGATGCCAACTACTACTCCAAAAAATTCCAACTCACTAAACAGAAAGAGGCTGGAGTAGCACTGATGGCAGAACAAGAGCATTGGCTGGAAGATACCACATATTCTGAAGACGAAAATCTTGCACTTATGGCATACCTCAATGACGCTTCAAAATGATGACCAATCCAGGAGGCCTGACGACGACGACGACAAAGCATCCTCTTCGTCACAAGAGGGACAATTGTCTAATTACACATTATCAAACATGTTAGAATCGTTACAGCTAAAGTACACTAACTTGAAAATTGAGCGGAAACGAACAAAGGAATTAGAAGAGAAACTAGCTCTTAGCGAAAGCAATTTCCAAAAGCAATTAGATAACAAAATTCATCTCGAAATTCTCTTATCTAACGCTAAGGAAAAAATCTCTAGTCTTGAATTAACCATAGCTACCTCTGAGACAAAAATTACTAACCTTAATACGATTCTTATCGATTGTCAGAGAGATTTAGAACTTTCTAAAAATAATTTCAAAGAAATTTCTGACGAACGTAGGAAACTTTATTCAAGGATTACAACGTTAGATGATCTTCTAATAAAAAGGGGTCAAACGGATCAAACTATATTTCTAAATCAACCTCTTGATGCAGAATTTTATAATCCTAAAGAGGGCTTAGGTGTTAACAATCCCTGTAACTTGAAAAAGGTCAATGTTAGACAATTATACGATATCAAGTATATGGGATTAGGTTTAACTTCACTAATGGCATTTACTAATTCTTCCGAAATAAATGTTTTAGAAGAATCTAAACGACAAGCCACGGATAGGACTAACATTCCTTTTAACTACACCGCCTTGAATAATAGTTACAAGACAAGAAATCTCAACTTGTCTAGTGATTATACTTCATTATATCCCCTAGAAGATTTTTCTAAAAATAAGGAAAAAAATTCTGACTATTCTCAAAATTCTAATTTCTCTTATATTCCAGCTATTATTAGAAAAATAGCTGATTTAAACGCTTCCTTGGAAACAGAAGGAAAGAATTTCAGAGCTGAAAAGAACGAACTTTTTTTGGAGATTTCCAATCTCAAAACTTCCTCTATTTTAAAAACTTGTCCTGATCTTATTTTGAAAGAAAAATCTTTAATGAAGGACCAGATTAAAACTAAGCAAAACTCTCCTATTATTTTTCAAAATATTTCAAAAGAAGATAAATCTTCTTTAGAAATTGTAAAGAGAGAGAACGAATCCTTAAATGCTTCAAAAAGGAAAAGATTTTTACTAACTCTTTTTCTACTCCATCCACAGGTAGAGTAGTAAAAGAGGTGAAGCATGCTAAGGAAAGAGTGCACAGAATAAAATTTCAGAAGAAAAATGATTTGTTATCTATTTCTTCTATGTCAAAAACAATGGGCACTCGTACGAAGACAGCTATTTCTAGTATTGTTACTTCAAAATATGCGTTAAAGCCTATTATTTTTGAAAGGACAAACTTTGAAATTGGCTCTACTTCTAAAAACAATCATCATTCTAAAACAAATGCAAGTCTTAAGTCTCATAGAAAACAAGACCCAGCCATTAAGAAAGCTTATAGCTCATTACACTCTTGTTCTCACCTTAGGTATCCAGTCCACGTACATTCAACTAAACACCTTAGGAGACTAGCCAAAGAAAAGATTTTCTCCAGAAATAAGACAAATCAGACATTTGTTCGTACTGAAATTAACCTCCCATGTAAGGTTCAACCACAATGGATTCCTAAGTCATCACCTAGGCAAACTCAAGCCAATAAGGCTAAATTTTCTACAGAGGTACTACTTAAACCAACTACTTTTAAGTTGGTTTGGGTACCTAAGCATTCTCCTAAGTTAGGAACCAAAGATAAACAAACCTTACTTATCAAATCTGCTAATTGAGAGGACCCATTCAAAAGTGGGTACCTAAGTCTCCCTAATTTCTTTCTATGCAGATCCATCATGTGTGGTATTTAGATTCTGGTTGCTCCACACACATGACGAGAAAACAAGAACTGTTGAGCAACTACCAAGATCGTTACAATGGCAAAGTCCGATTTGGCAACAATGACTCAGCTCCCATACTCGGATTTGGAGACATTTTACTGCCAAATTTGACGATTAAAGATTTCTCTTACATCCAAGGTTTCCAGCACAATCTTTTCAGCAAATGCCAATTCTGTGACAAAGGATTTCAAGTAGTATTTCTAGCTGAACAGTGCAAAGTTTTGAATAGTCAGAATCAAGAACTTCTCACAGGATCACAAAGATCTAACCTATACACAATCAATCTGATATCAGTTCGACCTTCGACAGCTGTATGCCTCATCTCTGACACAACAATCAAGAGGAACAACTTATGACATCAACGTGTGTCTCATCTCAATTTAAAGCTCTTCACAAACTCAGTGTTAAAAAGTTGGTCAACGGTGTACCAACAATTTCATCTAACCAGGAGCATCACTGTTCGGCTTGTCAAATTGGAAAATGAAGCGAGCATCACACAGAGTCAAGCAAGTTGCTTCTACATCTCGACGCTTAGAATTACTTCACATGGATCTTTGCGGACAAATGCGTACACAAAGCATCAACGGTCGTAAATATGTTATAGTAATTGTCGACGATTATTCTCACTACTCATGGACAAGATATCTCCGAAGTAAAGATGATACTGGAGACTTGATAATAAACTTTGTGAATACAACTCAAAATCTCCTGCAAAAGAAAATCTAAGTAATCAGAACGGACAACGGGTCTGAATTCAAGAATTAGTGTCTCAGCAACTTTTATCAATCACATGGAATTATTCAACAATTCTCAGCCGCAAAAACTCCTCAACAAAATGGTGTCGTAGAAAGAAAGAACCGGACTTTAGTTGAAGCTGCAAGAACAATGCTCATATACTCCGGTTTCCCTCACTTTCTATGGGCTGAAGCAGTGAGTACGGCATGTTTTACTCAAAATAGGACAATTATTCACAAACGCTTCGAAAAAACGCCATATGAGATAATTAATCAAAGAATCCCGAATATCTCATTCTTCAAAGTATTTGTTGCAAGTGTTTTGTGGCCAACGATCGGGAGCATCGAAGCAAGTTCGATCCCAAAGCCTTTGAAGCCATTTTTGTCGGATATTCCTCTACTTCAAAATCATATCGCGTCTACCTCAAGTCTTCTCGTACAATTCTTGAAAGCTACAACGTCACCTTTGAAGAAATGACGGAATTGGCTTCTGAAACAAAACAGTTCAGAACCCGAGCTTATTGGCGTGTTGGCACAAGGTCAACAACTCTCGGCAACGTCTACATCAACATCAAATGAAGCAATTCCAGCTGACCATGAAGATTTAGATTCTCAATTCGAACACTTTTATCGGAACAAGTCTCAAATGCCTGCTTCGTCTCACTCAACACCAAGCAGTGCTCCATCTTCGATATATATGATTGAATTCTTTGCCTAAAAAATTCATATGACATTCTTTTATTCAAAAGAACATTGTTTGTCTCACACGACACAAAGCCATATCATACATGTGAGAATTTAACCTCAATTTTTTTTTTAGTGTCACACTTCAAATGACTATTTTTTAGTTTGTCCTTCGTAGCTTCATCTCGCTTTTGTGTTTAGTTTGTCATGAAAATGATAAGGGCATACTAGGAAATTCCTGACTTGGCCTAAATTATAAATCCTTTACTTTTTCCTCTAGAGATCCCCTTTGAGCCTTCTCCGACATCCCTTTTCTTCATCAAACACCCGATTAAGCCTTCAACATTATTCAAATGATTCGGGGTTACTCAATCAAGAAAAGGAGGGGGAGAGCTAAAGTGATGTACATTACACATTTCTCAATCATTATAGAAGAGAAACACTGATCTCACTGTGAACTTCTCCTAGATAATCTCGTATACTCCTAGAAGTGAAGCACCTCGAAGTGAACTTCTCCAATGATAATCTAGATCTTATGTAGGGAAAACGAGAAGAGAAGCACAGTCTTGGGTTCGAACTCCATAACTGTGAAACTTTCTAAAGGAACACAGTCTCGACCCAAAATCAAAGAAGATCTTATCTCTCAAAGCCCTGAAAAGAAAATACTATAGAAAGGAAAAGCAAAAGGATCAGAATAGAATCTCACAAAAAGGGCCCCTGGAAGAGAAGAATTTTTAAGCTCACTAACCCAAAATTTCTACCCCTTAGTCAGAGCCTAAAAATAATCCCTTAAAAGTCCATTTGATTCAAAATGACGAACTCTCACTTGGTAAGTTGATTAAAAATACTGCGATAACAAATTAATTGATATAATTTTGTTGTGATGATAAGAGTGATATATCTACTAAAAATCATTGATAAAAATAAATTGAGTGATATGAGCGAAACTTGCGAGAGTTGTCAAAGTGATTCATACTATGCTCTTAGAATACTAGTTTAGTCACCTGATTTTATGGCAAATTATTGTTATATATATCTTGGAAATTTTTTTGTGATCAAAATTTAAAATAAATATATCTGACCCCGAAACAAAAATATTTTTTATTTTTCATTTTTTCGCACATTTTAAATGCATTAATATATGCATTGGTACAGAATTGCTAAAATGCGATTAACTATTTTGTAAAATGCAAAATTTTAAAAGAAACTATGCTGAATTGTTTAAAATGCGTTAATTGCACTTAAATCGGAAATTTTCATATGTACCGAAAATATGTGTATGTACTGAAAAGTTTATTCATGCAATTGTTGAGGGGGAGTTTTTATCTGAGAATTTGTTATTATCTTCTACATTCGTAGAAACTTGAATTCTAACATTTTTAAGCCTTACAGAAAATTTAGAGCTCACCCGAGGAGTTAAATGTTGAATTTCATCAACATCAGGAGATAATTTCATCTCTTTCAGAAATACAGGGAGTATTATGTAAATTATTTTGGGGTTAATTCATAAAATTTTTCTTAAGACCTGAATTTATCTAAAAGCCCAAGAATATTTTTTTTACGGCCTAAAAGAATTTTTACTTTAACCGATCGTAAAGTATTAATATCACTTTATCACTCGAAAAACTCTCTCACACGCTACAAATTCCCAATCGAAAAACTTTTCATCTTCTAAGAACATCTTCGAACCGACCTCGGCATTTCAATCCAAATTCTTCATTACTCAGAATTTTTAGATTAAACGTGCTGATTTTGAAGGTAGAAACTTGTTCCGATTCATTTTGTGTTAAAAAACATTCGTTTTCAAGCATTTTCATGACAAATATTTGAAGAAAATTCATGTTTATATTTTCGACGAAAACTAATTTTTCGAGCCTCAAATCAAAGTGTTTAAACTCAATCTTTTGGGTTAAAATCATGATATTTGGATTCGCCACTGTTCTCTGAACATTCCGAACCCAGATAAACTCATGATTTACCCAGAAATCGAAGATTATATTTTACGTATTTACTGTTTGATTTGAAAATTTTCGATCGAAAAAGTTTATGTCGCAAACAGTGTCGTCGAAGAACTTTAGTTTGCGTTAAAATTTTATTCGATCGCAAAACTCAGCGTCGACAACCTTTTGTTTTCGACATATTTTTATTCGATCGCAAAACTACGCGGCGAAAAACTTATTTTTTCGATTATATTTTATTTGATCGCAAAAGTCAGCAGCGAAAACTTTAAATTTTTTGATATTCTTTTATTCGATCGCAAAACTACGCGGCGAAAAACTTAAGTTTTTCGACAATTTTTATTCGATCGAAAACTTATTCAGCGAAAAACTATTTTTTTCGATAACATTTTATTCGATCGTAAAAGTCATCCGCGAAAACTTGAGTTATTCGACACATTTTTATTCGATTGCAAATTTTAAAGATCGAATAAATTGTTACTCGAATAGAAACACGCTTCTAAGAGTTAGTTAATTCTACAAATTTCTTAATTCTACGCTACATTCATTCTTAATCAAATTCATTCATTCATGAAACTTTATCGACTAATGAACCTAATATTATATTTGCAGATATGGCAACTCCCAGCTACCCTCATATTTACTCTTCTGGTAGTTATATGACAGTCCAAGACAACAACTTCCAATTGGACTTAACAACGTTTCGGTGTCCGGATGATGTCATAATATCCATCCTCAAAGGACACCCTTTATGGCCAGCTCTGACCATGACGGCCACCGTACCAATGGTCTATCTCCAGCAATTCTGGGATGCATGTAGAGCTTCGTCAACGGCGACAGCGTGGATTATATGACAAAGATCAATACAAAACACATCGCCCTGACAAAAAATCTAATGGCCATGTGCTCGATCTCCCGCACTACGATGAATACGACCGACTACCAACGGATGCGGAGATCGTAGAAGACATGCTCTGGATGGGATACAAACCGCCGCTAACTAAACTGGCCAACTTTCAAAATAGCGGAATTCCTCATCCGTGGAAGACATTGTTCGGCATCATCAACAAATGCCTCTCCCCAAAACACTCCGACTTTGACAAGACGAATGGAAACATTCTTCGCATTTTTCACGGAGTGGTCTTCTGCAAACGATATGACGCGGCTCACCTGATTTGGAACGATCTCGCCGACCAGATGCGTCAGAGGGAGACAAAGTCGAAGGTCAGATCTCTTCCGTATGTCCGGTGGTTCCTGGTAATGATCTCGCATTTCATGGAAGTCCATCCAGAGATCCCGAAACTACCACCGATTGCGGATTACACCCCGCCACGCCTTCGATTCTTCCACAACCCGAAGGCCGCCGATCTAGCACTCCAATCAATTCTGATCTCATTGGAGCTGCTCCGTTTAGCTGATCTAACTCCATCATGGAGGCGATGGTACGTGCCATGGATCCAGCCCCGATACCTTCTCAAAAGGAACAATTGGTGACATCAACAGAGCCCGAAGTCACGCCTCAGGAGATTGAACCCGAAGGTGTCCCACATGATATCTCTCATGAGGCAACCGACTCCGATGAAGCACACAGATTCCAACGAAGGGGCCCTCGCCGATAACAAATCTCGGCCCCGTCTGCAGTGCCTTCACCCATACAAGCTTCGGAGCCAACTTATCCATCACCAAGTGATCAACCCACTAACAGATTCAAATTGAATCTTTCTCAACACCCATAGAGGTGATACCTGTCATATCATCTCAAGGATTGGGTGGAAGCTCTATTGGACCCCCGATATCTTCGGAGCCAACAATAGGCCAACCCTCTGACGTGGTGACTTCAGGGTTGATAACGGATGTCCTTAGACGTACCAGACCCTCAAGACCTACAATAGGCGGCACATCGGAAATATACTCCGATGTTGTGACAGTGGAGCGCCTCCCTGGCCCCACTCCACCGATGTTCGTGACGGAGCACAGACTACAAGAAGCACTCTCCTCAGCCCTATCTTCACTAGAAGATCGTCTGATGGACCGAATGCTCCATGCTCTCGAGACTTCCCGAAGAGACACCGGGTAAACACCAGTCTCAGAAGCTGCTCCCACCGACACACAAACCACACCCGTCTCCTCACCACTTCCTACCACCACTCTACACACCCCACTACAACCAATCCTCACCACCCCAACTCCCTCACCCTCACTTATTAACCCATACATCATTCCGATCACTCAGCTTCACGATATCCTCATCTCGCGCCTTCTCACACTAGAGACAAGAACTCCCGCAGAAGAAAGTCTCTACAAAAGTTCATCTATTAATATAGATGAACTAGAGCCGCCAGCACAAACAACGTGCCGAGAAGAAAGCTCCCGCCCCAAACGTAGACATGACGATCCCGATGATCCGGATTGTCATGAGGGGGAGAAACGGTAACGAACAACAAGGAGCGGCCGTGGATTGAGTCAGACAAAGACTCAAGAAGCTGGAGGATCGTCCTCACACCCACCAACCACACAACCTCAAACCGCCAACAAACAACCACACCTCCCACCATATCCCAAACACTAACCCTCTCTCCTACAAATCCAAATCCTATCCCAACCTCAAACCTTCCCCAAGTTCATCAAGAAGCAGTTGCCTACGATCCACATCTGATCCTAGATGACTACATACTAAACGAGAAGTGGACGACGGAATGGGAACCAGAGGAAGCTGCTCAAGCTCGACTCTCCAACGTCAGATACTTCCTACAACAAGCTTCAGTGGTACTGCTTGAAGAAGAAGAACTTCAAGAAGGTGAGAACTACAGCTCTGCCCTCCCAGAGCTACTCGAAATGATAAGGCTTAGAGTTGACTCTCCTCCCCGTCTATCAAAAGGGACAGTTAGAGTTGAGACGCCATGGGAGAATGTCAGAATTGAAGTCCCCTTCATTGAAGACATAAGAAAGCAGATTTGGAGGGCTCCAAACAAGATCAAGAAGCTCAACGAACTTAATTTGAGGGGCATCTCACACTGGGAAGATAGAAAGAAAATGGAGCATATCTTCATGCTCAACTATCTCGGACCCGATCGCAGTGGCATTCCAGCTGATCAACTGAAGGAAAACTTCAAGAACAAGCCACCGATTCTCCAACTCGTCGGAGTCTCTCATACGATCGGAAGATACCCAACTCCTACATAATTGCGCTAGCGGACAACAACCGCACTCGAGACGAGATAGATGAAAGCTATCTCCCATTTCTTCCACCGGATGTAGTCTACCAAATATATCAAATGTACAAGAGAAAGTACAAGACACATCCTGAATATATCAAGACTGAAGGCCTCGAGGGGCTGAAAAGATTCATGGTGCGGCAGATCAAATATCACACCGCACACGACCTTCAAATTGCAATAGAGAACAACATGAAGAAGGTCAACATGGAATCTCCGCTCATGAAGGGCTTCCCACTCAACAACTTTCCCGAGAACTACATTTTCAAGACCCATGGCCTCGCCATAACCTATCTAAATCCAGTCATTGGAAAGACAAGGGCTATGATGAAGTCATAAGTTCATAAATTCTGCGACGGGACGCTTAAGTTAGTGAGGAAGAACATTCAGAAGAGATTGGGAGAGATCACCGAAGAGACAATCTTCGAAGATCTTTGTGAAGAAGAGGCTCCACTCCTGAACGAGCTTCTAGATGCTATAAATGAAAGATTGGAGTTGAGGAAAGCTGTTCGACGCTACGAGACAGCATTGGGACTGAGGAAGTCTTTTTACGCCTGACAAGGATAAAAGGAGCTGAAATGAAGACAAGCACAAAGGGGGAGATTGAAGAGTATATTAGAATTGTGCTTTATTATTTCATTATCCTCGTAATTAGGGGCGTAATTAGAAGTTTTGATAGTGTAGGACTTAAGAGTAATTATACCTTAGATATAAGTATAAATATGATGTACACTATCAAAGTTAATACGAGTTTTATTATTCAGAAAAACACAAGTATCGAATTCATATTTTAAACGAGAGATCACACTCCAGAAACTCGGAAAAGCTAACAACCTCTCTCAAGATCTTCAACACGGATATTCGACCGATCGTATATCGTAATATTTCTTACTCGAATACCGAGAATTCGTACTTAGATTGCTTGTTGATTGATGAATCAGGACCTAACAATGGAGTCTTCATCCTCTTCTATTTGTTGAAGTTCTATTCAATGAAACCTGAGCTGATAGAACACATCTTTATCAGTTTGTGAATGATAAGGACGTGCTCTAATACCACTTGTTAGAGTTGGTGTAAATGTCTAGAGGGGTGAATAAAATGCTGAGAACTTGTGAAGCTTTTTTTTTGTCTAAGATGGTAACTTAGTTCGGTTTTAGCTAGCTATCGATTCTCAATCAAACAATGAGGCATGGCGCGGGAATACCTAGGCTCAACTGTGATCAGACTTGTGTGCGTGTGTGAATCGTTTGGTATCAGATATAAGATTTGTTTATGAAAGATAATTCCTCTTACGTCTCCCCTTCTTCCCCACAAGAAAGATATTACTACAAGACTTGTCGCTGTATAACCCACCTCTACTAGTCAGTTCTAAATCGAGTCCTAGTAGGCTTGTCAATGGGGCTAGGATTCCCCATCCCTGCACGGATCCTGAACGTGGCGAAGAATCTCCAATACTTTATCCCCGCGGTGCGGGGAGGGATCCCTTCCCCGTTCCCTGTTAGAATTATAATATTAAAATAATATTTATTAGATCCAATTTATATAAATATATTAAAATTTAATAAATATTATTAATTTAATTTATACAATCCTATTTATTATTATAATAACTTTATATTATTTAGCTTAAATAATATACTTTATTTAATATATGGGATAACTGGAGATAAATACCCGTTCGTATAAAAAACTTATGAATCAGTCCCATGTCAAAGATGTTTTATTCTGAACTCCCCATTGAAGCTTGTTTTTCCTCTGAGGTACCTTGATTGGTTCGTTTTGGCTTAAAAATCACGTGAAAATTTCGCTTTGAGAAGATGTCCTAGTTTTTAGAGTGATGAAGTTTTTGTTTCAGTTTCTCTCTCTAGAATGTGAATTCTTAGCCTTGTAAATTTTCTGAAATTCTTGTATATTGATTTCTGTAGTGTACATTGTATATATACCTCTACACACGTTATATTTATTAATTAGTCCTACATTAACAAAAATGCAAGCTACGCCTCTAATTAGAAGGACAACTAATAAACAAAGCACAATTTCTAATCTTCTTCAATCTCCCCCTTTGTGCTTGTTTGCTCTTCAGCTCCGTTTATCCTTGTCGGGCGTAGAAGGACTTCCTCAATCCCAATACTGTCTCGTAGTGTCGGACATCATTCCGTAGCTCCAATCTTTCGTTGATGGCTTGAGAAGCCCATTTAGGAGCGGGGCCTCTTCTTCTTCAAGGTCCTCAAAGATCGTTTCTTCATCAATCTCCGCCGACCTCTTTTCGATGTTCTTTCTTATGAGCTTCAATGTCCCGTCACAGAACTTGTGAAGTTCAGACTTCATCATCGCTCTCGTCTTTCCAATGATTGGATTCCGATATGTGATGGCGAGGCCTGACTTCTTGAAAATATTATCCTCTGTGAAGTCATCTTTCATGAGCGGCGATTCCATGTTGACCTTCTTCATGTTGTTTTCCACTGGAATTTGAAGGTCGTGTGCGGTATGAAACTTAATCTGCCGCACCATGAATCTCTTCAATCCCTCGAGTCCTTCCTTCTTGATGTATCCAGTAAGTGTCTGGTATTTTTTCTTGTACATCTGGAACAGACGATAGACTTCGTCTGGTGGAAGGAACGGTAGATAGCTTTCGTCTATCTCATCTCGAGTGTGATTGGCATATGCTTGCTCTATAAGGTAGATCGGGGTTGGATAACTTCCAATCGTGTGTGATACACTCACGAGTTGGAGGATCGATGGCTTATCCCTGAAATTTCTTCTAAGTTGATCCGTTGGGATGCCACTTCGATCCGGACCGAGGTAGGTCAGCATGAAGATGTGCTCCATCTTCTTTCTTTCTTCCCAATGAGAGATGCCCCGTATATTTAGCCCGTCTAGCATCTTGATACGATTTAGAGCTCTCCATATCTACTTCCTTATATGTTCAAGGAAAGGCACTTCAATCTGAACATTCTCCCATGGCGTCTCGATTCAGACAGTCCCTTTTGATAAGCGAGGAGGGGTGTCGACTCGGTGCCTAATCATCTCTGGCAGTTTCGGGAGTTCAATGTTGTAGTTCTCGCCTTCTTGAAGTTCTTCATCCTCAAGCAGTACCAAACCAACTGAAGCTTGTTGTAGGAAGTATCTAACGTTAGAGAGTCGAGCTTGAGCAGCTTCCTCAGGTTCCCAATGTGTCAGCCACTTCTCGTTCAGAATATAGTCATCTACGATTGCATGTGGATCGTAGATGATTGCTTCAGGTTGATTTTGGAGGACGGAGTACGGGATTGGATTTGGACTTTTGGGAGATGGAGGTATTGTTTGTGTGTGGGATGTGTTGGTTGTTTGTTGGCGGCTATTGGTGGGTTGTGTTGTTGGTGGGTTAGAAGATGATCCTCCAGCTTTACGCGTTGAGGATGTTTTCTCTCGACTCTGACCACGGCTGCTTTTGGTGGTAGAGACTCTCCTCGGCAGGGGTCTTTGCTTCGAGTGCTAGTAGGCGAGATATAATAATATCATGAAGCTGGGTTATCGGGATGGTGTATGGATTGATGAGGGAAGGAGATTGGGTTGGGGTGGTTAATATAGGTTGATGAGAGTGTGTATGGTAGTGGTTAATGGTGGTGAGGAGATGGGTTGAGAGTGGGTTTCGGAGGGAGCTGCCTCGGAGACTGGTGCTTTTCCGGTATCCCGTCGAGAAGTCTCTATGGCGTGTAGAACTCTTTCAATTAGCCTATCTTCAAGAGAGTTGATGGTTGTGGAGAGTACTTCTTGTAGTCTTTGAGTGCTACCTCCGGAGTGGGGCTAGGAAGGCACTCAATTGTCACGACATCAGATACTATAGCTGACGTGCCGCCTATGAAAGGACTTGTGATTTTGGGATGTCCAAGGACACCCGTTGACAATCTAGAAGTCACCACTTCGGTGGGTTGGCCCGTTGTTGTCTTCGAAGATATCGAGGGACCAACAGGACTTCCGTCCAAACCTTGAGATGAGACAGAAGGTATTATCTCTATGGATGTTGGAATAGGTTCAATGGGAACCTGTGTGGTCGTCAGTACCGTTGGTGGTGGAGGAGGTAACAATGAAGCCGTTGTTGTGGATGGAGATGCAGATGGGGCAGAGATTCGTTGTCTTCGGGAGCCCCTTCGTTGTAATATGCACTCCTCATCTGATTCGGTGGCTTCGGGAGATTCGGTTGTTGGAGGTGTGGGTTCACGACCGACACCTTTGGGCTCAATGGCCGGTGTTTCAGTCTCCTGAGCAGCAACTTCGGGCTCGATATCTCCACCGGGGATTCGTGTCGGGTAGGCATCGGAGCCGGATCGACTGACCATACCATGACCTCCATGATTGAGTTGTTTTGGAAATAATCTTGGTAGGCCACATCGGTGGGATCTGCTAGGCGTAGAAGCTCCAACAGGATCAACATCGGTTGGAGCGCCAAATCCGATGCCTTCAGATTGTGGAAAACCGCAGCCTCGGCGGTGTATATCCTCCGACAGGCGGTAGATGACGGATCTCTGGATCTACTTCCATCAGGTGAGAGATCAGCACTGGAACCATCGCACGTAAGAATGAACTTTGCCTTGGATTTTGTTTCCCGTTGACGCATTTGGTCCGCTAGATCATTCCAGATTAGCCTCCATGGAAGATTCTGAAATTCTGAGTGCTTCGGGGAGAGACATTTGTTGATAATTTCAAATAATGTCCTCCATGGGTGAGGGATCCAATGTTCTGAAAGTTTGCCATTTTGGTCAGCGGTGGCTTGTATCCCTTCCAAAGCATGTATTCTACTATCTTCGCATCTGTCGGTAGAGGGTCGTAGACTTCATGATGCGGTAGATCGAGGACCATGGCCAGAAGATTTTTGACGATGATGACGTGTTTCTGGTTTATCTTGGTTGTGTAGGTCACGTCATCACCTACAATGTGGCTCTTCATGCATCCCCAGAACTGATGAAGATATACCATCTGGACTGTTGCAGTCATGGTGAGTGCTGGACATAAGGGGTGTCCTTTGAGTATGGAAATGATGACTTTATCGGGACATCGGAAGGTGGCCAGATCCAATTGATAGTTGTTGTCGTAGACGGTTAGCCAACCTTCGGAAGGATAGATGTATGAGTATCTTGATGAGCCATTTCTGAAAAAAATGAATAAGATTCATCAGATTGGAATCATCAAATGCAAATTATATTAAGCAATTGTGAATGTTGAAAAATTTAAATTTTTGTCGAGGCGCAAACAGTGTTTAAAGTGTATACCGTTTGCGGCGTGGTTTTATTCGAGCGAAAATTTATTCGAACGCTAAGTTTTGCGATTGATAAAACCTTAACGGAAACTCAAGGTAAATTTTTTCGCTGAGTAATTTTGCGATCGAATAAAATGTTGTCAAAAAACTTAAGTTTTTCGCCGCGTAGTTTTTCGATCGAATAAAATTTTATCAAAAAACTTGAAGTTTTTGCCGCGTATTTATTGCAATTGAATAAAATTCTATCGAAAAACTTAAGTTTTTGCCGCTAAGATTTAAGATCGAATAAAAACATAAGGTTTTCGCCGCTGAGTTTTGCGATCGAATAAAACTGAACGAAAACTAAAGTTCTTCGATGGTACTGTTTCCGATAAGACGATTCTCGACCTAAAAAATTTGAAATCAAACAGTAAATGCTTAAAACGTGAATTACGATTCTGGGTAAATCATGAGGTAACCTGAACTCGAAATGACCAGAAATCAGTTGCGAATCCAAATATCATGCATTTAGTCAAAATGGTCGAATCTAAACATAGAAAATTTGATTTCATAGAATTTTTTAGTCGAAAAATCGCGAAGCTGAGAAATATCGTCGAATGATTTTGAAAAACTGTCGCGATTCGTGATTTTTGGAACAAAAGGATGACCCGAAACTGGATTCTACCTTCAAATTAGGCGAGTTTTTGACAGAAAATCCGAGAAGATTAAGATTTTTCGAAATAGCTGTTTAAAGCTTTTGAGAATGCGAAGAGTTTTTCGATCGTTTTAGTTTGCGTGAGAAAGAGTTTTGCGATTGTTTTAGTTTGCGTGAGAAAGAGTTTTTCGATCAGGTAAAGTTAAAGAGTTTTGGGCCGTGAAAAATTATTTTGGGCTTTCGTTAAAATCAAGTATGTTTAACGAAAATTTAAATCTTTTTACATTTGCACCCAAAAAGAAATTTCATAGAGCTCCCTGAAGTTCTGAAATAAATGCAATTATCTCCCAATTTGCGATGAAATTTATCACTGGACTCCTCGATTGAGCTCAAAATTTTCTGTAAAACTTAGAATGCAAACATGAGAAGTCGTGATTGCAAGTAAATCATTTAGGAGATAATAGCAAATATTTATGTAAGCTCCCCCTCAACGAATGCACATATAATGTGTTGGCAATTTAGCACATATTCAACACAAATGCATATGAAAATATACAATATAATCAAATGTAACGCATTTAATCAATTAAACGTAGATTCATGATCCGCTAATCATGTATAAGAAAATTTTGCATTTTTCATGAAATTTTGCGTTTTATCAAATCTGAACCAATGCATGTATTAATGCATTTAAAATGTGCGAAAATATTTTTGTTTTGGGGTCAGATTTTCTATTTTGAGTATTATCACGTAAAAATTTCACATGACACATAGAATAATAATTTTCCATCAAATCATGTAATTAAACTAATATTCTAAGATCATAGTTTCAATCATTTCGACAACCCACGCATGGTTCGCTCATAACACTCAATTTATTTTTATCATGGGAATAATTAGTAGATATATCACTCATATCAACATGACAAAGTTTTATCTTTTAAATTGTTATCGTAGCGCATTTAATCAATCTTACCAAGTGAAAGTCCATCAATTTGAATCAAAGGGACTTTGAAGGGATTTTTATTTTTAGGCTCTGACTAAAAGGGTAGGATATTTTTGGGATTAGTGAGCTTAAAAATTCTTCAATTACAAGGGCCCTTTTGAAATTCATTTATGCTTCTTTTTCTTTTTTTTTCTTCTGCACTTGCTCAAGATGAGCCTCTTCTTCTTTACGAGGCTTGAGAGAGGAAATCTTCTTTTGTTCTCGGGCCGAGACCGTGTTCCTTTTGAAGGTTCACAATTATGGAATTCAAACCCAAGGCCGTGCTCCTCTTCTCGTTTTCTCGATATAAGATCTAGATTATCGTTGGAGAAGTTCACTTCGAGGTGTTTCTCTTCTAGGAGTATACGAGATTATCTAGGAGAAATTCACAGCGAGATCCATGTTTCTCTTTTTAAAATGATCGGGAGAAGTTCATCATGTGCATTTCCTTTTCTCCCCCTCTTTTTCTTGTTTGAGCAACCCCGAAACTTAGGAATAAGGTTGAAGGCTTGATCAGATTTCAAAAGAAAAAGAATATTGGAGAAGGCTCAAAGGGGATTACTAGAGGAAAAAGTAAAGGATTGATAATTCGTCCAAGTGAGAATTTCCTAATTGCCCTTATCATTTTCATGATGAACTAACACAAAGCAAGAATGAGGCTACGAAGTACAAATCAAGAAACAAGCATTTGAAATGTGATACACTCAAAGATTAATCCTTAATAGATATTGAGGCTCAAATTATCACATATATGATGTGACTTTGTGTCTAGTGAAACAAACGAAGCTCTTTGGATAAAAAAATGTCACATGAGTTTTTAAACAAAGAACTAGGCACATATCATAGAAATATTTTTGTGAGTAAATAAAAATAGATAAAATTATCGGCATCCCCCATTTTTATTTTATTTTATGTTATTATTATTTATATATATATACTATATTAAATAAATTGCGAAATAAAATCACGCAAGATATAGCAAAGAAGCTCAAGAAGCACATAAAATATCATACGTAAACATAATAGAGCATGTGAAGCACATTTCAAGCAATATTGGGATTCAACATGCCTAGCTTAGCAATAAGGAATTTGAATCGTTGTTCATCCAATGCCTTAGTGAATAAGTCGGCAAGTTAAAGCTCCATTTTAACAAAATACATATCTATAGTGCCTTTTTCTACATAATCTTTTATAAAATGATAGCGAATATCTAATTGTTTCGTGCGTGAATGATGAAACAAGATTGCAAGTAATGGCCATAGCACTTTGAGAATCACTATAAATGGGAATATTATTAAATTCAAACCCGTAGTCGCGTAGTTGCGTCCTTATCCACATAATTTGAGAGCAACAACTGGCAACCGCAACGTACTCCGCATCGACCGTTGAAGTTGATACGCAATTTTGCTTCTTTGAGGACCAGCAGACCAACTTATCGCCCAAAAATTATGCTCCGCCAGACGTGCTTTTTCTGTCCATTCGACAACCTGCATTGTTAGATCTTATTTAATCAACAATAAATCTAAGCATGAATTCTAGATATTCGAATAAGAAATCTCGAGAATTACCTTAGGTCGAATATCGAGTTTGAAGATCGGGAGAGAGAAACGATTAGAGAGTGGATGTTTTCGATTGTATTTATCTCTCTAGAATGTGAATTAAATACTTTGTGAATTTTCTGAAAAATCTTGTATATGGATTTTTGTTGTGTACATGGTATATATACCTCTATACATGGTTTATTTACAAACTAGTCCTATACTAACAAAAATACGAGCTACGCCCCTAATTACAAGGATAACTAATTAAAAAAAAAAACAATTTCTATGTTTCATCAATCTCCCCCTTTGTGTTTGTTTTCTCTTCAGCTCCGTTTATCCTTGTCGTGCGTAAAACGATCTCCTCAATCTCAATGTTGTCTCGTAGTGTCGGACATCATTCCTCAACTCCAGTCTTTCGTTTATAACATCCAGAAGCTCATTTAGGAGCGGGGCCTCTTCTTCTCCAAGGTCCTCGAAGATCGTTTCTTCAGTGATCTCCGTCAACCTCTTCTCGATATTCTTCCTCACGAGCTTCAACGTCCCGTCACGGAATTTGTCAACTTCAGACTTCATCATCGCTCTCGTCTTTCCAATAATTGGATTCTGATATGTGATGGCGACGCCTGGCTTCTTGAAGATGTAATTCTCTGGGAAGTCGTTGAGCGGGAAGCCTTTCATAAGCGGAGACTCCATGTTGACCTTCTTTATATTGTTTTCTACATCAATTTGAAGGTCGTGTGCGGTGTGGAACTTGATCTGCCGCACCATGAATCTCTTCAACCCCTCGAGTCCTTCCTTCTTGATATTACCAGTGGGTGTCTGGTATTTTCTCTTGTACATCTGCAACAGACGATACACTTCGTCTGGTGGAAGGAACGACATATAGCTTTCGTCTATCTCCTCTCGAGTGTGGTCGTTGTGCCCTCGCTCGATGTGGTAGGTTGGGGTTGAAAAGCTTCCAATCGTGTGCCATACGCCCACGAGTTGGAGGATCGGTGGCTCGTCCCTGAAATTTCTTCTAAGCTGATCCATTGGGACGCCACTTCGATCCGGACCGAGGTAGGTCAGCATGAAGATGTGCTCCATCTTCTTCCTTTCTTCTCAGTGGGAGATGCCCCATAAATTTAGCTCATCTAGCTTCTTGATACGATTTGGAACCCTCCATATCTGCTTCTTTATGTCTTCAATAAACGAAACTTCAATCCGTACGTTCTCCCAATGCGTCTCGATTCTGACAGTCCCCTTTGATAAGCAAGGAGGGGAGTCTACTCTATGCCTGATCATCTCTGGTAGTTCAGGGAGTGCGGAGTTGTAGTTCTTGCCTTCGTGAAGTTCTTCGTCTTCAAGCAGCACCAAATCTACCGAAGCTTGTTGTAGGAGGTATCTGACGTTGGAAAGCCTGGCTTGCACAGCTTCCTCTGGTTCCCATTGTATCAGCCACTTCTCATTTAAGATGTAATCATCTACGATCGCATGTGATCATAGATGACTGCTTCTGGTTGATTTTGGAGGAGGTTGGAGGTCGGGATTTGATTTGGAATTTTGGGAGTGGGAGGTAGTGTTTGTGTGTGGTATGTAGTGGATGTCGTGGTTGTTTGTTGGTGGGTAGAGGGTTGTGTGGTTGATGGGTTGGTGGATGAACCTCCAGCTTCACGAGTCGATGTTTGCTTTTCTCGACTCTGACCACGGTAGCTTCTTGTGGTCCTTTGCCATTTCTCCCCCTCATGACGATCCGGATCATCGGGATCGTCATGTCTTCGCTTTTGCGGGAACTTTCTTCACGTCAACGTGTTTGAGCGGGCGGCTTGGGTTCATCTACTAGCCTTCGGTAGACTCCCCTCAGCAGGGGTTCTCGTCTCAAGAGCTAGTAGGCGAGAAATAAGAATATCGTGAAGTTGGGTTATAGAGATTGTGTGATTGATGAGGGAAGGTGATTGGATTGGAGTGGTTATGATGGATTTTGGGGGTGTGTATGGAGGGGTTAGTGGTGGTAAGGATAAGGGTGGGGTGTGGGTTTCGGACGGAGCTGCTTCTGAGACTGGTGCTTTCCCGGTATCCCGCCGGAAGTCTCAATGTCGTGTACATTCCTTTCATCAGCCGGTCTTCAAGAGAGTTGATGCCTATGGAAAGGGCTTCTTGTAATCGTTGCTCCGTCATGAGGATCGATGTCGTCGGAGTGGGGCCAGGGAGGCGCTCCACTGTTACAACATCGAAGAAGATCCCCGACGTGCCGCCTGGGAGAGGACTGGTGATGCCGGAACGTCAAAGGACATCTTTTAACAACACAGAAGTCACCTTCGGTGGGTTGGCCCGTTGTTGGCTCCGAAGATGTCGGGGGTCCAACGGGGCTTCCATCCAATCCTTGAGATGATACTGAATGTATCATCTCTATGGATGTTGGAACATGTTCAATGTGAACCTGTGTGGTCGTCTATACCGATGATGGTAGAGGAGATGTCATCATAGCCATTGGTGTAGAGCGATATGCACAGAAGGGGCAGAGGTCCGTTGTCTGCGTGAGCCCCTTCGTTGTAGTCTGCAATCCTCATCAGATTCGGTGGCATCAGGAGATTCAACTTGAGGTGTTGATTGTTAAGGGACACCTTCAGGCTCAATAGCCGGTGTTTCCGTCTCCTGAGCCGCGGCTTTGGGCTCAGCCTCTGATGTCCTCTTTCGCCGGATCTAAAACGACTTTCTTCCCGAGGTTCTTTTATCTTCTCTGAGCTACCCGAGCTTCCCTTCCTGAACCTACTTGAGGTCTCCCGAGGGGGTTCCTAGGGGGTCCGTTTGGGCGATAATTAGTCATTTTAGGGGAACCCACGAGGATCCGAGCGGGCTTCCCCGAGCTTATCTTCTTTTCCTCATAATGAGATTTCCCGAGGGCTAATTTTCTTGACCGAGCAGGGGCCTCCTCTTTCCCGGTTTTTATAGGTTATTTAAATTGGGCGGGATATTTTTCGGTTACCCCAAAAACCAAAGGGTAACAAACATGAAGCCGCGACAAGCGTGGTGTGACATTAAACCAACTGTTGAACAGTTGAGGATTTTTTGTAGCACGGCTTATCCGCGGTACCTGATGAAAAGTAATATAAGTTAGACGAAAAAGGCGCAAAAATTATCATTATCAGATATAATTAACGCTCGAGTGTTTTATTTGCTTACCGAAAAGATACAATGTGTCGAGATGTAAAGATGGATGAATACAGTAGCTGATATTGGAAACCCAGGGAAGGTAACAGCATGACCGTGGTACTACTAGGGAGGAAAAAATAATATTCACTTAACAAGATACGGGATCAAAATATGTCAGCATAAAAGTTTGATGAGGAGCCAAGACGAACTTGAAGCTTAGACTTGTATCAATGAACAAATGAGATGCACCTTCTGTGCGTAATGGTAGATTCTTAAAATTAACTTATAATAACCAGGCAAATCCAGAAATATTCTTCCGCGGGCACCGTAACATAAATGAATAAATGAATTAATAATAAGAACAATAATGATAATAATAATACACAAATAAAAAATGGGATAATCGAATTTAAAATAGTATTTGAAATAAAATGACTATGAATTTTAAAAAAAATTGTCTAACTAAAAGGAATTCGACGCTCTTTCAGATTTTCAAAGTCTTCAATGATGGTTTCAGTACTCACTCTTGTGACAAATTCTCTCTCAATATATACCATTAACGCATCAGAGAGAAAGTCTTCCTCCATTTTACTTCGAAGTCTAGTCTTCAAGAAATTCATTGCCAAAAATGAACGCTATGTAGTAGCAGTAAAAATTGGAAGAGTAAGCACAAGTACAATCAATCGAAAAATGAGATTGTATGTCACCGACTTGTTAGTCTTCACCAACCATTGGCATAATTCTGAAATACTTGAAATTCCTTTAGGATGCGTTTGGATTCGTGTAATTGAATTGAATTCGTGATTTCAAATTATGAATTTCAAATCCAAATCCATCGTTCGGCAAACGTTAGGATTACGGAATCCGGATTGCAAAAATGGAGCAGGAGCTCGAGCTCCAACTCATGAAGCTCGTCGAGCTCGACCTCAAACTTTTTATTAAAAAATACAAAAAAATAAAATAAAAATAATAAATGATAAAATAAAATAAGCTCGCGAGCTTTCGATCATTCGTTGTCGTTCGTCGAGCTCGAGTCGAGCTTTTGTCGAGCAGGCTCATCAAGCTCACGAGTCGGCTCGAGTCATCGTTCGTCGAGCTTGAGCCGAGCTTTTACGAACCGGCTTGACTCGTTGTTCGCCGAGCTCAGGCTGCCACATCGAGCTCGCGAGCCATCGTCCGTCGAGCTCGAGCCGCCTCATCGAGCTCGCGAGTCGGCTCGACTCATCGTTCACCCATAATTGTTATTATTATTATTATTATTATTATTATTATTTACGAAAATCATTACGACGGGTTTTTGGATTTCGAAAACGGACCACTTGTTATCGAATTTAAAATTCATCAAACAACAAAGGGTTTGAATTCTCCTCGGATTTGGAAGAAATCGAAATCCAAATCCGAGCGGTTGCCAAACGGGTGAATTGGAGGAAATATGTAATTCAAATCAAATCACGGAATCCAAACGGACCATTATAGTCATCGTATTGACTATATTGTACTCATAGTGCTTCAATTGTATCTGCAATTGCTCTATCTCATCTTTTGTAAAATCTTGCATGTACTACTTTTCATCTAATTTACATATATCTTCAACTTTTAAAACCTCCGTCGCATTTTGAGGATTTAAAGCATTGCTTAGAATGAGTCATTCCGTAGCATCTTTAACCGACCATTAATTTTTTCTGAGAGTTGATGGCATCATAAAGGAGGTTTACGTGATAATGATGCTCAATGGTGATACTATCTGAATGATTACGGACCCGACCTCGCCATCTTCTATCAATACGAGCACCAAAATCGGGAATACCAATATTTTGAGCTTCACAAAAAGATTTTACCTTTACTAGCATATCATCCCAATTGTTATCCCTCATCTATTGGAGTAAATTCTTGGTAGACAATACAAGCTCCCTTGCATTGAAAGCTTGACAAAGGACATATGTGATCTCCATTACATCTTTCATAAGATGTAAGATAAATATAAAATCAAAAGAAGTAATTTCATCATAAACTGATGTATCCTATGCTCATTGGGAAGGAAGTCCATCATCCATAATCTTAAGAAATATTGTACATTAGGCCGATCAATGATCTCAAACGAAACTCCAACGTGTATCAGCAGGTCGTTGTAAACTACAAATCTGATTAAGTCCACTCCCCGTCTCTAGTTCACCGATGGCAATCAAATGCGCAATATCATCCGCATGAGCTTGCTTTAATTCATCGTTACACTTACACGAAGAACCAAGAAATTTTACCGTGGTCACCTCAACTTATGCGAGCACCTGTTATGTGACACTAATTGATGACACATCAACATAAGAGGTGTCAATCAATGGCACATAGAAGCTGTTAATCAATGCCACATCATCTCTTAATATGTTGATGTGCAATGTTGAAGTGCCACATAAGTTGAAGGTGAACACCATAAAATTTCTCTAAGGATGTATTTTAGTATTAATTGTAAAATAGTTGAAATTCCTTTAGGAAGCGTTTGGATTCGTGTAATTGAATTGAATTCCGTGATTTCAAATTATGAATTTCAAATCCAAACCCATCGTTTGACAAACATTAGGATTTCGGAATCCGGATTGCAAAAATGGAGCTGGAGCTCGAGCTCCAACTCATGAAGCTCGCCGAGCTCGACCTCGAACTTTTTATTAAAAATACAATAAAATAATAAATAATAAAATAAAATAAGCTCGTGAGCTTTCGATCATTCGTTCGTCGTTCTTCGAGCTTGAGCCGAGCTTTTTACGAACCGGCTCTACTCGTCGTTCGTCGAGCTCCGGCCGCCACATCGAGCTCGCAAGCCATCGTCCGTCGAGCTCGTGCCGCCTCATCGAGCTTGCGAGTCGGTTCGACTCATCGTTCACCCATAACTGTTATTATTGTTATTATTATTATTATTATTATTATTATTATTATTCTTATTATTATTATTTACGAAAATCATTACGATGGGTTTTTGGATTTCGAAACGGACCCCTTATGCTCGATTTCAAATTCATCAAACAACAAATGGTTTGAATTCTCCTCGGATATGGAAGAAATCAAAATCCAAATCCGAGCGGTTGCCAAAGGGGTGAATTGGAGGAAATACGGAAATCGAAATCCCGAAATCCAAACTGACCATTATAGTCATCGCATTTGACTATATTGTACTGAGTGCTTCGACTGTATCTGTAATTGCTCTATCTCATCCTTTGTAAAATCGTGCATATAATACTTTCAGCTAATTTACATATATCTTCAACTTTTAAAACCTCTGTCGCATTTTGAGGTAAAGCATTGCTTAGCATCTTCAAGCGACCATTAATTTCTTCTAACTGAGACTCTATGGCAGCATAAAGGAAGTTTACGTAATAATGATGCTCAATGGTGATATTATCTGAATGATTACGGACCTGACCTCGCCATCTTCTATCAATACGAGCACCAAAATTGGGAATAACAATATTTTGAGCTTCACAAAAAGATTTCACCTTTACTAGCAGATCATCCCAATTGTTATCCCTCATCTTTTGGAGTAAATTCTTGGTAGACAATACAAGCTCCCTTGCATTTACTATATCTTGAGACTTGCATTGTAAAGCTTGACAAAGGACATCCGTGATCTCCATTACATCTTTCATGAGATATAAGATAAATATAAAATCAAAAGAAGTAATTTCATCATAAAATGATGTATCCTCTGCTCGTTGGGAAGGAAGTCCATCATCCATAATCTTAAGCAATATTGTACATTAGGCCGATCAATGATCTCAAATGAGAACTCCAACGTGTATCAGCAGGTCGTTGTAAACTACAAATCAGATTAAGTCCACTCTCTGTCTCTAGTTCACCGATGGCAATCAAATGTGCAATATCATCTGCATGAACTTGCTTTAATTAATCGTTACGCTTACACGAAGAACCAACAATATTAACTATATTAGTTAATCTATCAAAAAATTGATAAGTAGGTGTCACATGTTTTGTTGTCGAAACTAAAGTCAATTGCAACCGGTAAACAAAGCAATGAATATAATAAGCACTTCTGCAATCTTTTGTGATCAAAGCTTGCAATCCATTAAATTCGCCCCTCATGTTACTAGCTCCATCATATCCTTGGCCTCTAATATTTTGAATCTACAAGCTATAGTGAGATAAAGCAGAATATATAACACCTTTTAAGGTCAAAGAAGTTGTATCAGATACCTGAAAGGCCCAAAAAAACGTCCAAGTTATTGTGAGATAAAAAAAAAAGAATATTTATATAACACCTTTAAGAAGTCGTATGAAATACCTAAAAAAGCCCAAAGAAATGTTCCTGAATGAGTCCTTTAGGTATCCACAAACCTTAAAACAGTAGACATTTGCTCTCTCTTTGACTCATCACAGGCTTCATCTAGCAATACTTTGCAACCCCAAGTTCTTCACGAATTGCATTCTTCACCCTCACAGAAAGCACTTGGAGTATCTGCTTCTGAATATCGTGACTCGTATACTTGACATTTTTGGATCTTTTGCAATCGCCTTCGAAAGTTCGTCATTATATGCAGTTACGAAATCCAATAATTCAAGAAAATTACCACAATTTGATGAGCTAGATCTCTCATCATAACCTCTAAATGCAATTCGTGTGCAAGAAATCGTACAACATCTATATGAGCTTTTAATCGGAGATGATTAATTGCAATTTGGTGAGCATAAAAATTGTTAAACCTCCTTGCTTTATGTTGTGGTTGGTTCATGAAACCCTCGCACGCCTTTTCAGCATTACGATGTAGTAAAGAAACATTCTCCTTTCCTATGTGGTTTAGAAAAGCACAAGCTTATCCATTTTTAACTTTCTTCCAATTGCCAAACCCATCAACAGTAAAGGCCGTTTGATTTGAGCACGCCGATAGGTTGTTAAAGATAAAACATGGAAAATAATACGCTTTATCTTTAACCGGTGAATACTCCAACCAAGGATATTGTTTGTACCATGTGGATTGAAATCTTTGAGGGTGCTTATTTTTATTAAGCGGATACTCCTGAAAAATTGGTTGATATGCCTTTAGATTCATATAAGCTCGACGACTCTTCTCTTGCTTAGGATTATATTCTCAAATTTGCCGACGTATCCCCGGATGACGCTCCAAAGAATTGAGATCAACATCTTCGATTTCTGTATTTTAAAATCTTTTAAGAGGAACTTGGGATGAAGTATTATATTCATTTCATATTGGCGTCGGCATCAGCGATGCGGGCATCGGGGAAGATATATCTTCATTTGCCCTCTTCCTTTGAAAAAATATATCCATAGTGCTCGCTTTTCCAATTGATGTGAGATCTACGATCATAAATAATTACAAATTTAGTACAATCGAAGAATAAACTATCAATATTAAAAAGATAATTTGAATATCTATGCGAGTTTATTCCAATAAATATGATAAACCAGGAAAGCGATGAGATTTTCTGGTTCCTAATTGTTAAAAAGACTTAAAATCACGTATTTATGCAAATTGTCATCGCTCCGAGGTTTCGCCTCAGTCCAGAGCTCCGTGACTGGAAACGGAGAGGTTAGAATATACTGACAGATAAGGAGAGCGATCTGGCTATGAGACTTCACGAGCGAGCTTTTCTTCCTCTGCAGGTCACGATGAGTGTTTTTTTTAATTAACATTTGGTATGGTTAGCTTGAAATCCCATATATATATTATATATATATATATAATTGAGCCAGTGGCCCAGCCCGACAGCCCACAACCCACAACACATCATTAAAAGTTTTAAAAATCTCCATGCCAGACCAGCCCATCAGCCCAGATAATTTTTTAAAAAAAGCAGGCAAAAGGAAAAAAGCAATGGAAATAAACTATTAGACCCCAACTACTAGGCCACACACATCTATTAATTATAATACAAGACGCAAAGTTATTTATACGTGTTAAAACCTTTCAATACAATATAATACTAAATATTTCGCAAAGTTATTTATACGCATCTATTTCGAAAAACTGCGAACTTGACCGCAATAAAAATGTGACTGCTTTGAACAATTTGTGGGGTAGTTTTCAATCTTCTATCTGAGGCCGCTGTAAATTGTGCTCTAAAGTTAAAAATTTAGAGGACATTATTGCGAAGCAAGGTCAAACGGATTAAAAGTCCTTAAAGAGTTAGCACACAACGGGGAAGAAAATAGTCTACATTCTGAAAAACTTACTTCTTGTTGGGAAGTTCCTGATGTTATTAATAAAATAGCCCAAATAAGTGCATATATGGAATCAGAAAGAGTATGTTTACGAGCGGAAATGGGAAAACTTCTTGATGAGCTTTCAAATCTAAAAAAACCCCACCTTTACCTGTTTAAACAATCTCACTAAAGAAATATATTCTGTTAAATAGGTTAAGAGAACACAAAACGCTAGAGCTGAAGTGAAAAGGCTCTAGAGCTGAAAAGGCTTTTACTAAAAATTCTATATCACCTTTTACTAGGGCTGAAGTGATAAGTAAAATCAAAGCTTAAAGTGTTAAGAAACAAAAGAAAATAAGTAAGGAGAAAGGAAATGTACATTATTTTAGAAAACAAGGACGAAATTGTTAATGATTTTCATTCTCCTACTTCTATTAAACAAGAAGCTTGTAAAGAAAAAGTTCTAAGCTCAAGCAAGCTAACTTCGCAAGCTTCACATAATATTTCTCATTTGTTTAAGGATGATAGAGATGGAATTGCTTACACATTCAGAAAAGTTCCATGTTAGTAAGCCAAATTCAACGAAAAATCATCATTCTAAAGTGAATTGTGTGAAGTCTTCTCGTAGAAAATCATCAGCTATACATGCTTACAATGCTATAGCCTCGTATTCCTACATAAAATATCCGGTCAAGGAGAAGATCTTTTCATCTAGTAAACCTAGATAAACATTCACGCGCTGAAACGTATTTTTCGTGTCAAATCGATCCTAAATGGGTTCCTAAGTGAACGATTAAGTTAGGTAATCTCAAATATAGTCGGGTACCTAAAAGTACGTTAATGCATGATTTAGGACAAAAATGTAATTTGACACCTTTTATGCCTAAATTGTTTTCTGCTAATAAGAGAGGACACACATTACACTGGGTACCAAAGTCCTGATAACGTTTTGCAGATATTCCGGCATGGGTAGGTATTTCGAGTAGTTGTTCCACATCCATGAGTGGTATGCAACGTAAACAACTACACCATCCCAGCATGTATGGTATCTCGGGTTGCTCCACATACATGACTGGTAAACGATGCGAGCAACTACACCCGTCCCTCATGTATGAAACATCGACGTAGTGGCTCCACATACATGATAAAGGGAAAAGCCGCGAGCTATAACAACATACACTTTACAGACGGTACATTCTAATTATGCGTATGTTAAAAGAATTTTCAATATTTTAAATTGCATGCGCATACGAGCTGAACTGAAAATATCTATTTTTCAAAATGGTACATTTTAAATATGCGTTTTGAACACTTCAAGAGATTTAAAATCAAAATGACATTATGTACGGAATGATCAATATCATTTATTTATTTTTATTTTTAAATGAGCTTAATTTGAGGGGATACTCTTTTAGTTTAAAAGAGAAGAAACTCTTATATTGTTTGAAAAGGGAGTAATAAACAAAATTTTGAGGGCGAGCAAACTTTAAATGCGTGAATTAAAGAAAAGAGATTCGAAAGATTTTTTCGATCCTACTACGAATCTTTTGAGGGGGAGCAATTTTAGTTTAAGAAGTATGATTTGCGGGAGAGGAATAAAGAAAGATATAGTTATATTTTTTGTATTCCTTTTATATATATATAATCTTATATATATATATATGTATAAATAAAACTCCATTTACAAACCTTCCGCTATCGCACATCCTCATCCCGCAACCCAGCTTCCCAATACTCACCCGAAAACCTCCTCACCGCAACCTTATATATATATAATATATATTGTATTATTCTATAACTAATACAATATATATATATATATAAATATATATGTATAGGAGAAAAGGGAGAATATATATATATATATAGAGAGAGAGAGAGTGAGAGAGAGAGAAAGAAAGAAAGAGAGAAAAAAAACTCATTTCTCATCATCAAGCTTCAAGGATATCTCATCCGACATCTTAAAACGAACTTCATGGAAATTCGGTAAACACTTTAACCAACTTACTCCGGCTTGATGATACAAATAGAGTAGCACTCACTACTTCCTACCGGAAGCATGGGTACCTCGTTCCCTTGATTCAGTCAAATCCAACTAAATCTAACCCCAGAACATCACCGAGAGCCAGTAAAATCGTGAAGAAATAATCACGTCTACTGGAACCTTTTGCAAAGACCAACGCTACACAAATTACGTATCTCACAAATTATTCGGACCAACCCCCATACCATAAGTACAAGTGTTAATTATATTAGCTCCCGGGTAGAAGAGGCCGCATTATGTCCAACGGCGAGTGCATATTTGAGCCTTACCCACTCGTCTGTCTCACAAAAGACTGGTGTTTCAGAAATCACGGGGAACCACGTCTACTATCACCGCTTAACTCGGAAGCAGGAGATATTGACTTAAGTGGTACTCAACCCCACGACCACATTTCCTTGCGCACAATCGAGTTTAGTGTGCCCTCATTTCCCATATTTTTAATATTTTCTAGGTCACATGCACTTTTAAAACACCTGATCTTTGTGATCATGTTAGAACTTCTGCAGACATGTCATTTTTAGACATACTTCGAGGATCGGAAGGAAGTCATGTCGTTGCAACATCTAAACAATAATCGTTCTAGGCCATCTTCTCCGAGCAAAACTCCTATAACGTGTTAACGGAAAGTCTTCGTGACCCCCATTTTCTTACACGATGGATCACCTTTGTGACACCGTCGGGTTATTACCAAAGCTGAGTTCCTACGATGCATACCAACTCCATCTACTTGTAACGACGACGCGGTCTTCTTGCAAAAGACAAAGCCCATTTTGATCCATTGCGCTGATGATCTCCCCAACTCAATCTTCATGAGGGGGATTAGAAACATTAAATCCTCAAGCGTCGTCGAAGAATCAAGCACACCATGACTTTCACAAAGTTGCCGCCTCCTGTGCGCCTCTCCAAATTTCACATCGAACTCCCAAATCCCAACACAAGGTTGAACAAAAGTTGGGGATTTTCGCCGCTATCGAAGGGATAAATGAAACAGACAAAAAGAGGAGATTCTCCAAAAAAAGGAAAATACTCCAAGATCCGGCAAGCAACTTAAAATACATTCCGGATTTTACGAGACGAGTTTCAAGAGAAGATCCAGAAGATCCGGTGCCGAGAAGAGAAGATCAAGACACGGTAAGCTTGAAGATTTCTAAAGGAAGAGATCAAAAGACAAGATAAAAGAAAAGATTATCAGGACTCAAGAAGACACACTAAGCCCCACAAAGATAATACATGCTAAATTGAAGAGTGAATGAAGAGAATATTAAAATTGTGCTTTATTATTTCATTATCCTTTTAATTAGGGGCGTAATTAGAAGTTTTGATAGTGTAGGACTTAAGAGTAATTATACCTTAAATATAGGTATAAATATGATGAACACTATCAAAGTTAAATTTTTTTTTCATTATTAAGATAATAATAAGTTTCGAATTCATATTTTAAACGAGAGATCACGCTCGAGAAACTCGGAAACATCTAACAACCTCTCAAGATCTTCAAAGCGGATATTCGCCCGATCGTATATCGTAAGATTTCTTACTCGAATACCGAGAATTCATGATTAGATTGTTTGTTGATTGATGAATCATGACCTAACAATTGGTATCAGAGCAAATCGTGATTGATTTTGGACAGCATTCGCAATTTTCAGATCAAAATAATTTTCCAGATTTTTCGATCGAAAAACTCACGTGACTTATATTTTGATCAATATGCCTAATGTGCGAATTTTGTTATTGATTTTGCTGATTAAGTGATAGATTATATGTTAGGATTGATTTACGTACTGATTTCAATCGCTTAGAACGTAATAATAATTCAGATTTTTTATCTAGATTGATATTTGCGTTTGCTATCAAGTTTTGAGTCCAATCTGATTTTCTTTAATCTCGATATATTTTGCTATTAAACGTGGTTGATTATGTGTTTGTTCATATTTAGAACTGTTAAACGAGTGATTATCCAGAATTTCAGCGTCTAAATTGAACATCTCGTTTGAATCTGGATTTTCACTGTTACATTGAACTTAACTGTTCTTCGATCAGTTCTTCGATAAAAAACTTGAATCGAAAAATATTTTTCGACCAAGTTTGCAGCCGAGAAATATTTCGACGACAAACACTATTTTCGAGCGTTTTACTCAAAATTAAGACTCGAAAAACATTATTTCAATAATTAGTTTTTCGATTCATATATAAATATGTTTTCCGAGCGAATAAATTTTTCGATCCAATATAAGGCAAAACATATTTTCGATCGAAAAATATTCCATCGAAAAATTTTACAGTCAACAATTTTAGTCAAACTAAAATAAAGTTTTTCGATCACCAGTAACTTTTCGATCAAGTTATTCGATAGGAGTTTTTGTGATCAACATAGTTTTTCGACAAAATATTTTTCGATAAGATCATCTTTTCAACATTTTTTTGAAAAATATTTTTCGATAAACATATAACTAAATCTTTAAACGTTCCAAAAACTCTTTCGATTAAAAAGCTTAATATTTTTAAATCGAAAAACTTTACTGCTCGAAAAACAATTTCGACCACATCATTTAAAAGAAATAAAAAATTGTGAACTTCAAAACTTACGAAAATTTTTTGTCTCCGAACTATCAATTTTGATACTCAATATTTTCGATCAATAATTCAAATTTCTTTAACGAATCTTGAAGTATCAATTTTTAATTACAAAATATTTTGAAAAACATAACAATTTCTCTTTCACGAACAGATCATAGGTTCAAAAAGGAAATTGTTTAAGTACGAATCAAATATTTCTAACTAAGTTTGTCACTTGCGAAACATTTTTCATTACTATTCCAAACCTTCACGAAGATCCTATCAATCGACAAAAATGGATGCTTATTCACTTGGAAATGACGTCCGCCCTCCAATTCTTCGAAGACGGAGGAATCAGTTTATGAACTCTATCAAAGATATCTAACTCTTCTCAATGAAATGAGGAAGATAGATATATTCAAGACCAACATGAGGGTCAACATCAGATTTCTTTCTTCTCTTCAACCGGAGTGGAAGAAAATATCCATGCAAATTCGTCAAAACAAGGATTTGGACGAAATGGATATCCACGCCGTCTTTGATAATCTCGCCCAACATGAAGAAGATATAAGCGAGATCCAAATAGAATTAAAGGGCAAGCAGATCGACGACTCTATCGCACTTATCTCCGAAAGAAAGCAAAGTCGATCTCGAAAGGATAAAAGTATCAAGCTGCCAAGTTCTTCAGAAGGTGAAGAAGAATCTGACACGGACTCCGAACCTGATATGAAGGAGTTCAAGAAACAGTTAGCTCTCATTTCTAAAATGATGAGTAAAAATTTTTACAAAAATAAATCCTCATCTTCGGCCAATAGACTTCGGACATCTAGCACCAAGCAAAGGGAAAGACCGGCCGAGTCCTCAGAATCTAAAAATGTCAAAGAACCACAAAAATGCTATAATTGTGGAAAGGTAGGACACTTCTCCAGAAAATGCAAACTACCCAAGAAAAAGGATGCCAACTACTACTCCAAAAAATTCCAACTCACTAAACAAAAAGAGGTTGGAGTAGCACTGATGGCAGAACAAGAGCATTGGCTGAAAGATACCACAGATTCTGAAGACGAAAATCTTGCACTTATCGCAATACCTTGACGACGCTTCAAATGATGACCCATCCAGGAGGCCTGACGACGACGACAAAGCATCCTCTTCGTCACAAGAGGTACATTTGTCTAATTCCACATTATCAAACATGTTAGAATTGTTACAGCTTAAGTACACTAACTTGAAAATTGAGCGGAAACGAACAAAGGATTTAGAAGAGAAACTAGCTCTTAGCGAAATCAATTTCCAAAAGCAATTGGATAAGAAAATTCATCTCGAAATTCTCTTATCTAACGCTAAGGAAAAAATCTCTAGTCTTGAATTAATCAGAGCTACCTCTGAGAAAAAAATTACTGACCTTAATATGATTCTTATCGATTGTCAGAGAGATTAAGAAATTTCTAAAAATAATTTCAAAGAAATTTCTGACGAACGTAAGAAACTTTATTCAAGGATTAAAACGTTAGATTATCTTCTAATAAAAAGGGGTCAAATGGATCAAACTATAGTTCTAAATCAACCTCTTGATACAGAATTTTGTAATCTTAAAGAGGGCTTAGGTTTTAACAATCCCTAAAACTTGAAAAAGGTCAATGTTAGACAATTATACGATATTAAGTATATGAGATTAGGTTTAACTTCTCTAACGGCATTTACTAATTCTTCGGAAATAAATGCTTTAGAAGAATCTAAACGACAAGCCAATGATAGGACTAACATTCCTTTTGACTACACCGACTTGAATAATAGTTACAAGACACGAGATTTCAACTTGTCTAGTGATTATACTTCATTATATCCCCTAGAAGATTTTTCTAAAAATAAGGAAGAAAATATTGATCATTTAATTCCAATTCTGTTATATTCCAGTTATTATTAGAAAAATAGCTGATTTAAAAGCTTCATTGGAAACAGAAAGAAAGAATTTCAAAGTTGAAAAGAACGAACTTTTACTGGAGATTTCCAATCTCAAAACTTCCTCTATTTTAAATACTTGTCCTGATCTTATTTTGAAAGAAAAATCTTTAATGAAGGACAACATTAAAACTAAGAATAACTCTCCTATTATATTTCAAAATATTTCAAAAGAAGATAAATCTTCTTTAGAAATTGTAAAGAGAGAAAACGAATCCTTAAATGCTTCAAAAAGGAAAAAGATTTTTATTAACTCTTTTTCTACTCCATCCACAGGTAGAGTAGTAAAAGAGGTGAAGCATGCTAAGAAAAAAGTGCCTAGAATAAATTTTCAGAAGAAAAATGATTTGTTATCTATTTCTTCTATGTCAAAAACTATGGACACTCATACGAAGACATCTATTTCTAGTATTGTAAATTAAAATTATGCGTTAAAGCCTATTATTTTTGAAAGCACAAACTTTGAAACTGGCTCTACTTCTTAAAACTATCATCATTCTAAAACAAATGCAAGTCTTAAGTCTCGTGAAAAACAAGAACCATCTATTAAGACAGCTTATAGCTCCATATATTCTTGTTCTCACCTAAGGTATCCAGTACACGTACATTCAGCTAAACACCTTAGGAGACTAGCCAGAGAAAAGATTTTTTCCAGCAATAAGACAAATAAGACATTTGTTCGTACTGAAATTAACCTCCCATGTAAGGTTCAATCCCAATGGATTCCTAAGTCATCACCTAGGCAAACTCAAGCCAATAAGGCTAAATTGTCTAAAGAGGTACTACTTAAACCAACTACTTCTAAGTTGGTTTGGGTACCTAAGCATTCTCATAAGTTAGGAACCAAAGATGAACAAACCTTACTTATCAAATCTGCTAATCCGAGAGGACCCATTTGTATACCTAAGTCTCCCTAATTTCTGTCTATGCAGATCCATCATGTGTGGTATTTAGATTCTGGTTGCTCCACACACATGATGGAAAAACAAGAACTGTTGAGCAACTACCAAGACCGCTACAATGGCAAAGTACGATTTGGCAACAATGACTCAGCTCCCATACTCGGATTTGGAGACATTTTACTGTCAAATTTGACGATTAAAGATGTCTCTTACGTCCAAGGTCTCCAGCACAATCTGTTCATCATAGGCCAATTCTGTGACAAAGGATTTCAAGTAGTATTTCTAGCTGAATAGTGCAAAGTTTTGAATAGTCAGAATCAAGAACTTCTCACAGGATCACGAAGATCTAACCTATACACAATCAATATGACATCAGTTCGACCTTCGACAGCTGTATGCCTCATCTCTCAGACAACAATCAAGAGGAACAACTTATGCCATCAACGTCTGTCTCATCTGAATTTAAAAGCTCTTCACAAACTCAATGTTAAAAAGTTGGTCAACGGTCTGCCAACAATTTCATCTAACCAAGAGCATCACTGTTCGACTTGTCAAATGGGAAAAATGAAGCGGGCATCACACAAAGTCAAGCAAGTTGCTTCTACATCTCGACCCTTAGAGTTACTTCACATGGATCTTTGCGGACCAATGCGTACACAAAGCATCAATGGTCGTAAATATGTGTTAGTAATAGTCGACGATTATTCTCGCTACACATGGACAAGATATCTCCGAACTAAGGATGAGACTGGAAACTTGATAATAAGCTTTGTGAATATAACTCAGAATCTCCTGCAAAAGAAAATCCAAGTAATCAGAACGGACAACGGGACAGAATTCAAGAATCAGCGTCTCAACAACTTTTATCAATCACTTGGAATTATTCAACAATTCTTAGCCGCAAAAACGCCACAACAAAATGGTGTCGTAGAAAGAAAGAACCGGACTCTAGTTGAAGCTGCAAGAACTGTGCTCATTTACTCCGGTCTTCCTCACTTTCTATGGGCTGAAGCAGTGACTACAACATGTTTTACTGAAAATAGGACAATTATTCACAAACGCTTCGAGAAAACGCCATATGAGCTAATTAAAACAAGAATTCCGAATATCTCATTCTTCAAAGTATTTGGTTGCAAGTGTTTTGTGGCCAACAATCGGGAGCATCGAAGCAAGTTTGATCCCAAAGCCTTTGAAGCCATTTTTGTCGGATATTCCTCTACTTCAAAATCATATCGCGTCTACCTCAAGTCTTCTCGTACAATTCTTGAAAGCTACAACGTCACCTTTCAAGAAATGACGGAATTGGCTTCTGAACAAAACAGTTCAGAACCCGAGCTTATTGGCGTGTTGGCACAAGGTCAACAACTCTCGGCAACGTCTACATCAACATCAAATGAAGCAATTCCAGCTGACCATGAAGATTTAGATTCTCAATTCGAACACTTTTATCGGAACAAGTCTCAAATGCCTGCTTCGTCTCACTCAACACCAAGCAGTGCTCCATCTCCCTCAATGGAAGAAATTAATAATGAGACTCTTCTTCCAAATCCGACAAATGTTGGAGAATCTACTTATACAGAATCTTCATCTAGTACTGCAGTTCCTACAAATACAAATGAGGAAATTCCTATCGACTCAACATCTGAATTGAATTTTCCAACTTCAATGATCAACCAATTAATTCGGGATATCTCGATCTCCAATCCAATGACGAATCTACTTCAGTTATTCCTCACGAACGCAAATGGACTCGAGCTCACCCTACTGATCAGATTATCGGTGATCCTTCAAGTGGTGTACGTACTAAGACGTCTACACAAAGCGATTTATTCACATGCTTCCTAAGCCAAAACGAACCAAATAAGGTAGCCGAAGCTCTTAAAGACTCGGTTGGGTAAATGCGATGCAAGATTAACTCAACCACTTCGAGCGTCTACAAGTTTGGACATTGGTTCCTCGACCACAAGGCAAAACCATAATTGGAACAAAATGGGTTTTCAAAAACAAGAAAAATGATAACGGTGAAGTAATCAGGAATAAAGCACGACTCATTGCTAAGGGATACAATCAACAAGAAGGAATTGATTACGACGGAACGTATGCTCCGGTTGCACGTACTGAACCTATTCGATTGTTTCTAGCATACGCGGCTCACAAAGACTTCAAAGTCTATCAAATGGACGTCAAAACTGTCTTTCTCAACGGCGTATTAAAAGAAGAAGTCTACGTCGCTCAACCCGAAGGATTCATGCACGAGAACCTTCCTGATCAAGTCTATCGATTGGATAAAGTTCTCTATTTACTAAAACAAGCCCCTCGTGCTTGGTATGACGTTCTAAGCGAATTGTTGATCAAATCCAACTTCATCAGAGGAACAATCGATACGAATCTCTTCGTCAAAAGCAAGGCAAAGAGTTGATGATCGTTAAAGTCTACGTTGATGACATCATCTTCGGATCGACGAATGAACGTCTCTGTCAGATATTTGATAATCTCATGAAGACCAAATTCGAGATGAGCTTAATGGGAGAACTCCAATTCTTTCTTGGATTACAAGTCAAGCAACTCGATGATGCAATCTTCATCAGCCAGACCAAATATATCCGAGATATTCTGAAGAGATTTAATCAAGACAAGAGCACACCGATGAATACTAATTGCAAACTGGATGATGATCCGTCTGGAAAGACTGTCAACATCACCACCTATCGGAGCATTATCGGATCTCTTCTTTACTTGACATCCAGCCGACGCGACATTATGTTTGCAACTTGCCTTTGCGCCCGCTTTCAAGCCGACCCAAAGGAGTCCCACATGAATGCCGTCAAGAGAATTCTACGATATCTCAAAGGAACTCCAAACATAGGGCTTTGGTATCTTAAAAATATTGACTTTCGACTTATTGGTTATACTGATGCTGATTATGCAGGTTGTCGAATGGACAGAAAAAGCATGTCGGCGGAGCACAATTTTTAGGCGAAAAGTTGGTTTGCTGGTCTTCAAAGAAACAAAATTGTGTGTCAACATCGACGGCCGAGGCGGAATACGTTGCGGCTGCCAGCTGTTGCTCGCAAATTCTATGGATGCGGACACAACTACGCGATTACGGGTTTGATTTCAATAACATTCCCATTTATAGTGATTCTCAAAGTGCTATAGCCATTACTTGCAATCCTGTTCATCATTCACGCACGAAATACATAGACATACAATATCACTTTATAAAAGATCATGTAGAAAAAGGCACGATGGATAGGTATTTTGTTAAAACGGAGCTTCAACTTGCTGACTTATTCACTAAGGCATTGGATGAAAAACGATTTCAATTCCTTATTGCTAAGTTAGGCATGTTGAATCTCAATTTTACTTGAAATGTGCTTTACATGCTCTACTATGCTTCAATTTGATATTCTATGTGCTTCTTAATATTTCTTGATTATTCTGCGTGACTCTATCTTTTTTAAGATTTTTTTCTAAAATAAAAAAAAATATATATAAATATATTTTATTCTTACATAAAATAAATATATATAATAATACATATATATAAATAGTATAAATAAAAAAAATGGGGGATGACGATAATTTTTGACTATTTTTGAAATTACTCACAAAAATTTTTCTTCGATATATATGATTAAATTCTTTACCTAAAAATTCATATGACATTCTTTTATTCAAAAGAACATTATTTCATTCACTAGACACAAAGCCACATCATACATGTGAGAATTTGAACCTCAATATTTTTTTGAGTGTCACACTTCAAATGACTATTATTTGGTTTGTCCTTCGTAGCTTCAATCTTGCTTTTGTGTTTAGTTTGTCATGAAAAAGATAAGGGCATATTAGGAAATTCTTCACTTGGCCTAAATTATAAATCCTTTACTTTTTCCTCTAGAGATCCCCTTTGAGCCTTCTTCGACATTTTTTTTCTTTATCAACACCCGATTAAGCCTTCAACATTATTCAAATTATTCGGGGTTACTCAATCACGAAAAAGAGGGGGAGAGCTGAAGTGATGCACATTACGCATTTCTCAATCATTATTGAAGAGAAACACTGATCTCACTGAGAACTTCTCATAGATAATCTCGTATACTCCTAGAAGTGAAGCACCTCGAAGTGAACTTCTCCAATGATAATCTAGATCTTATGTAGAGAAAACGAGAAGAGAAGCACAGTCTTGGGTTCGAACTTCATAACTGTGAAACTTTCTAAAGGAACACAATCTCGACCCAAAATCAAAGAAGATCTCATCTCTCAAAGCCCTGAAAAGAAATTACTATAGAAAGGAAAAGCAAAAGGATCAGAATCGAATCTCACAAAAAGGACCCCGGGAAGAGAAGAATTTTTAAGCTCACTAACCCAAAATTTCTACCCTTTAGTCAGAGCCTAAAATAATCCCTTAAAAGTCGCTTTGATTCAAAATGACGAACTCTTACTTGGTAAGTTGATTAAAAATACTACGATAACAAATTAACTGATATAATTTTGTTGTGATGATAAGAGTGATATATCTACTAAAAATCTCCATCATAAAAAAAAATAATAAATTGAGTGATATGAGCGAAACTTGCGAGAGTTGTCAAAGTGATTCATACTATGCTCTTAGAATACTAGTTTAGTTATATGATTTTATGGCAAATTAATATAATATATATATGTCTTGAAATTTTTTTGTGATAATATTCAAAATAAATAAATCTAACCCCGAAACGAAAATATTTTTTTTATTCGCACATCTTAAATGCATTAATACATGCATTGGTTCAGATTTGATAAAATGCGAAATTATTCTTGAAAAACGCAACATTTTCATAAACTATTTTGAATTGCTTAGAATGCGTTAATTGTACTTCAATCGGAAATTTTCATATGTACCGAAAATATGTGTAGGTACGGAAAAGTTTATTCATGAAATTGTTGAGGGGGAGTTTTTATATGAGAATTTGTTATTATCTTCTACATTCGTAGAAACTTGAAATCTAACAATTTATTAAGCCTCGCAGATAATTTAGAGCTCATCCGAGGAGTCAAATGTTGAATTTCATCAACATCAGGATATAATTTCCTCTGTTGCGGAAATACAGGGAGTATTACACAAATTATTTTTGGGTTAATTCATAAATTTTATTTCCGACCTGATTTTATCTAAAGCCCAAGAATATTTTTTTTCGCCCCAAAAGAATTTTTACTTTACCCGATCGTAAAGTATTAATATCACTTTATCACTCGAAAAACTCTCTCACACGCTACAAATTCCCAATCGAAAACTTTTCATCTTCTAAGAACATCTTCGAACCGACTTCGGCATTTCAATCCGAATTCCTCATTTCTCAGAATTTTTAGATTAAACGTGCGGATTTCGAAGGTAGAAATGTGTTCCGATTCATTTTCTGTTCAAAAACATCCGATTATCAAGCATTTTCACGAATCTTTTTTGAAGAAAGTTCATGTTTATTTTTTCGACGAAAACTGATTTTTCGAGCTTCAAATCAAAGTGTTTACACTCAATCTTTTGGGTTAAAATCATGATATTCGGATTCGTCACTGTTTTCAGAACATTTCGAACCCAGATAAACCCATGATTTACCCGGAAATCCAAGATTATGTTTTACGTATTTACTGTTTGATTTGAAAATTTTCGATCGAAAAAGTTTGTGTCGCAAACAGTGTCATCGAAGAACTTTAGTTTTCGTTTATTCGATCGCAAAACTCAGCGTCGAAATTTTTTTGTTTTTGACATATTTTTAATCGATCGCAAAACTACGCGGCGAAAAACTTATTTTTTCGATTTTATTTTATTTGATCGCAAAACTAAGCGGCGAAAAAATTAAGTTTTTCAACAATTTTTTATTCGATCGAAAACTTAATCAGCGCAAAACTATTGTTTTCGATAACATTTTATTCGATCGTAAAAGTCATCAACGAAAACTTGAATTATTCGACACATTTTTATTCGATCGCAAAACTTATCAATCGAATAAATCTTTACTCAAATAAAAACACACTGCAAAAGACTTAGAAAAATTTTCGATCGCAAATGTTAAAAATCGAATAAATTGTTACTCGAATAAAAACACGCTTCTAAGACTTAGTTAATTCTACAAATTTCTCAAATTTTCACTACGTCTTCCGCGATAAATCTTTAAATATACAATTCTACTCTACATTCATTCTTAATCAAATTCATTCATTCATGAAACTTTATCGACTAATGAACCTAATATTATTTTTTGCAGATATGACAACTCCCAACTACCCTCATATTTACTCCTCTAGAAGTTATATGACAGTCCAAGACAACAACTTCCAACTGGATTTAACAACGTTTCGGTGTCCGGATGACATCATAATATCCATCCCCAAAGGCACTCTTTACTCTTTATGGCCAGCTCTGACCATGACGGCCACCGTACCAATGGTTTATCTCCAGCAATTATGGGGATGCATGCAGAGCTTCGTCAACGGCTACAGCGTGGATTATATGACAAAGCTCAATACAAGACACATCGCCATGACGAAAAATCTAATGGCCATGGTGCTCGATCTCCCGCACTACGATTAATACGACCGACTACCAACGGATGCGGAGATCATAGAAGACATGCTCCGGATGGGATACAAACCGCCGCTAACTAAACTGGCCAACTTTCAAAATAGCGGGATTCCTCATCCGTGGAAGACATTGTTCGGCATCATCAACAAATGTCTCTCCCCAAAACACTCCGGCTTCGACAAGGCGAATGGAAACATTCTTCGCATTTTTCACGGAGTGGTCTTCTCCAAAAGATATGACGTGGCCCAACTTATCTGGAACGATCTCGCGGACCAGATGCGTCAGAGGGAGACAAAGTCGAAGGCCAGATCTCTTCCGTATGTCCGGTGGTTCCCGGTAATGATCTCGCATTTCATGAAAGTCCATCCAGAGATCCAAAAACTACCACCGATTGCGGACTACACCCAGCCACGCCTTCGATTCTTCCACAACCCGAAGACCGCCGATCTAGCACTCCAATCAATGCTGATCCCATTGGAGCTGCTCCGTTTAGCTGATCCAACTGAAGAGGCCTACCAAGATTACTGCCAGAACAACTCCATCACGGAGGCGATGATACGTGCCATGGATCCAGCCCCGGCACCTTCTCAAAGGGAACAATTGGTGACATCAACAGAGCCCAAAGTCACGTCTCAGGAGATTGAACCCGAAGGTGTCCCACAAGATATCTCTCCTGAGGCAACCAACTCCGATTAAGCACACAGACTCCAACGAAAGGGCCCTCGCCGACAACAAATCTCGGCCCCGTCTGCAGTGCCTTCACCCATACAAGCGTCGAAGCGAACACTTCCATCACCGGGTGATCATCCCACTGAACAGATTCAAATTGAATCTGTCTCAACACCCATAGAGGTGATACCTATCGTATCATCTCAAGGATTGGGTGGAAGCCCTATTGGACCCCCGATATCTTCGGAGCCAATAATAGGCCAACCCTTTGAAGTGGTGACTTCAGGATTGATAACGGATGTCCTTGGACGTACCGGACCCTCAAGACCTACTATAGGCGGCACATCGGAAATCTACTCCGATGTTGTGACAGTGGAGCACCTCCCTGGCCCCACTCCACCGATGTTCGTGACGGAGCACAGACTACAAGAAGCACTCTCCTCAGCCCTATCTTCACTAGAAGATCGTCTGATATACCGAATGCTCCATGCTCTCGAGACTTCCCGAAGAGACACCGGGAAAACACCAGTCTCCGAAGCTGCTCCCACCGACACACAAACCACACCCGTCTCCTCACCACTTTCTACCACCACTCTACACACCCCACTACAATTAATCTTCACCACCCCAACTCCCTCACCCTCACTTATCAACCCATACATCATTCCGATCACTCAGCTTCACGATATCCTCATCTCGCGCCTTCTCGCACTAGAGACAAGAACTCCCACAGAAGAAAGTCTCTACAAAAGATTAATAGATGAACCAGAGCCGCCAGCACAAACAACGTGCCGTGAAGAAAGCTCTCGCCCCAAACGTAGACATGACGATCCCGATGATCCGGATCGTCATGAGGGGGAGAAACGGCAACGAACAACAAGGAGCGGCCGTGGATTGAGTTAGACAAAGACTCAAGAAGCTGGAGGATCGTCCTCACACCCACCAACCACACGACCTAAAACCCGCCAACAAACAACCACACCTCCCACCATATCCCAAACACTAACCCTCTCTCCTACAAATCCAAATCCTATCCCAACCTCAAAACTTCCCCAAGTTCATCAAGAAGCAGTTGCCTACGATCCACATCTGATCGTAGATGACTCCATACTAAACGAGAAGTGGACGACGGAATGGGAACCAGAGGAAGCTGCTCAAGCTCGACTCTCCAACGTCAGATACTTCCTACAACAAGCTTAAGTGGACTTGGTACTGCTTGAAGAAGAAGAACTTCAAGAAGGTGAGAACTACCGTTCTGCCCTCCCAGAGCTACCCGAAATGATAAGGCTCAGAGTCGACTCCCCTCCCCGTCTATCAAAAGGGACAGTTAGAGTTGAGACGCCATGGGAGAATGTCAGAATTGAAGTCCCCTCCATTGAAGACATAAGAAAGCAGATTTGGAGGGCTCCAAACAAGATCAAGAAGCTCAACGAACTTAATTTGAGGGGCATCTCACACTGGGAAGATAGGAAGAAAATGGAGCATATCTTCATGCTTAACTATCTCGGACCTGATTGTAGTGGCATTCCAGTTGATCAACTGAAGGAAAACTTCAAGAACAAGCCACCGATTCTCCAACTCATCGGAGTCTCTCATACGGTCGGAAGATACCCAACTCCTATCTACATAATTGAGCGAGCGGACAACAACCGCACTCGAGAAGAGAGAGATGAAAGCTATCTCCCATTCCCATGAAGTCTACCACAAATGTACAAGAGAAAGTACAAGACAGAATCAAGACTGAAGGGCTCGAACTGAAAAGATTCATGGTGCGGCAGATCAAATGTACAAGAGAAAGTACAAGACACAAATCCTGAATATATCAAGACTGAAGGGCTCGAGGGACTGAAAAGATTCATGGTGCGGCAGATCAAATACCACACCGCACACGACCTTCAAATTGCAATAGAAAATAACATGAAGAAGGTCAACATGGAATCTCTGCTTATGAAGGGCTTCCCACTAAATTACTTTCCCGAGAACTACATTTTCAAGACCCCTGGCCTCGCCATAACCTATCTAAATCCAGTCATTGAAAAGACAAGGGCTATGATGAAGTTAGAAGTTCATAAATTCTGGGACGGGACGCTTAAGTTGGTGAGGAAGAACATTCAGAAGAGATTGAGAGAGATCACCGAAGAGACAATCTTCGAAGATCTTTGTGAAGAAGAGGTCCCACTCCTGAACGAGTTTCTAGATGCCATAAATGAAAGATTGGAGTTGAGGAATTCCGTTCGAGGCTAGGAGACAACATTGAGATTGAAGAAGTCTTTTTACGCCCGACAAGGATAAAAGGAGCTGAAACGAAGACAAGCACAAAGGGGGAGATTGAAGAGAATATTAGAATTGTGCTTTATTATTTCATTATCCTTTAGGGGCGCAATTAGAAGTTTTGATTGTGTAGGACTTAAGAGTAATTATACCTTAAATATAGGTATAAAGATGATGTACACTATCAAAGTTAAAAAGTTTTTTTCATTATTCAGAAAATAATATGTTTCGAATTCATATTTTAAACGAGAGATCACGCTCGAGAAACTCGAAAACATCTAACAACCTCTCAAGATCTTCAAAGCGGATATTCGACCGATCGTATATCGTAAGATTTCTTACTCGAATACCGAGAATTTGTGCTTAGATTATTTGTTGATTGATGAATGAGGACCTAACAGTGAACAAAAAGGGGGAGATTGTTAGATATATTTTATTGTGTTGAACAATTATTAATATCTTTGTATTTATTTATAAAGATTCTTTTTTATAAGAGACTTTAGTGTAATTGGGCTTGTTATGACCCAAATATTATATACCAACATATGTAATATAAATACTAAAATTGTGTTGTGTGTGAAACATAATATATAAATATATTTTAGAGAGAGGCGCCGCCAAACGCTGCTCAAGAACACACACTATGCACGGAGCTATTCTTCGATCTTTCGTGGTTCCTTTAGTCTATTAGATGGATATCATTAATCTGGTTCTAGCGAACGCAATGGAAGAGCTAAGGCCGATCACAAGAAATGACACTTGGGAGTTGTGCACACCTACCAAAGAGGCAAAGCTGAGTAAACAGGGCCTAAAACAGAAGCTGTATTATAAAAGTGACGTCGAGAGTTTTAAAGCCACATTTGTTGTGAAAGGTTACAAACAAAAAGCCGGGGTAAAATGTGTAGAAATGTAGTGATGGCAAGAATGGAAACTATATGCTTGCTTCTTAGAGTGGTAGCTCACAATCGCTGGAAAATTTATCTAATGAATGTAAAGGTTTTTTTTTTTAAGTGGGACAGTAGAAGAGGATGTATAATTTGAGTTACACTAGTTTTCACGAGTGTGGCATGAAGCTGTCAATACATGACATTTTTTCATAGGTCAATGAACTTATTTTCAGGAGTGCGGTTGGATATCTTCGACATCGAACAAACACTAGACCCGACATTACTTACGATTCGGGTTAGTAAGGAGATATATTTGTAGAATCCATATACCACGCACATGAAAGCTGTAAAAAATTCATCAGACACGTGGAATCACATTAATTAAATGTTTGTTTTATCCATATGGAGCCGATCTTACTTTTTTCATGATGCTCGGATAGTGACTTTAGCAGGCGATCAAAAAATCACAACCGATTTCTCTTTCTTCTTATTATGTAAGACATTTGTTTTGGGGTCAAAAAATAAAACGACGCTATTAACTTGCGAAGCAGGGTATGTGGCAGCGTCTTCATGTGTCTGTCACGCTCTTTGGATACGAAAGCTATTGAGAAATATTTTACATCATGCCTTAACAAGTCGACAATCCAACTATTGAAAAATATTGTAGAAGCCCAACAAACATATTGACTTGAAGTTTCACTCAATGCCAGAGCATGTAAAGAACATAGAAGTGCAATCGTTGCATATAACTGGGAGCATATCGCAGACATATTTACAAACCACCGGCACTAATTTGTTTGGGAGTTCAGCTAGATATTTTTAATAGTGTCCAAGGTATTTTATTTAAGTCTTAGTCTTGTTGATTAAAATTTACGTGAACTATCTCTAAATTGTAGAGATTAGTGATTTACTTGTTGTAATGAGCTTTTAGGGCTCCAAGTATCTTATACCCTAATCCAAGGGTATAAATACTTAAACGCTCCACTTTATTAAGTAAGATCAATTTTCTCGAAATACACGCCGCTAAAGTACCTCACACACACATAAGGTTTTCAGCGAGTTCTTCATCGATTCTTCACCAATCTTGTTGTTAGCCAGGTAATTTGAGACCTACAAGTGGTATCAGAGCCTAGCGTGACAGATTGAAACCCGTTTTCTTGTTTGGATATGAGAAAATTTGCTGGGTTTATCGCGTTATTCAAGTTCGTAGGTTCTTCAAAGTGCTCTTCAACATTTTCGTGTGATTCTAAGCCTTTTCGGTTACATTTTGACCTCGTTTAGTGTTATAGGACATTTTGGAGAATCTATGTGGAAAAACCTAGAAATTATCATCAACTTTGAGTAGTTTTTCAGCGATTTTAACTTCAGAAAATTTTTGCAAAAGTTTTTGCACTCAGTGTGAAAACCATTGCGAAAACTATCAATGGCAAAATCGCATTTACGTTGCACGCTCGTATATTACGTTTTGAAAACCTCAGTTTTCGCAAAGGTCGACAGTTACGAAAACCGAGTTTCGCACCAACACTAACTCACGTTTCGAAAATGTCAGTTTTCGTAATTTACGTTCTGAAAACCTCAGCTTTCGCACCTCACTATGAAAACCAGTTTTTCCAACAACGTAAATAGTCAAGGGCATTTCTGTAATTTCTCACTGTTTTCGCAACACATTTTTACAACAGACTTCGTAACAAGTTTTCGCAAACACACTACGAAACTCTAATTTTCGAGTAAGAAATTTTCGCAACCCGTTTTTCACAAAAATGATTTTCGCATTAAAAGTATTTCGAAATCAAACTCTTGATTAATTCTCAAACTTCTGAAAATCCATACTCTTCTCTTTCCAACCATTCTAGTTTCAACCACTTCACGTTTACACGATTACCATCTATCTCTCGACAAGATGGACACCAGAGCTATGGGTAGCGACCTTAGGCCACCCGTGCTTCGACACGGTGAATATTCTTTATGGCAAAACAGATTCCTAAACTTCATCCAGACCAAGGATCTCGGGGAAGACATGCTTGCCTCACTCAAGGTAGGACCCCGCTTAGTTCTGGACGACCAGTTCGCGTAATGCTACCGCCGACACTCCAGTACTTCCAAACCGAGTGCTCAAGACACCATCCGAGTACACAATGCTGAGGAGAAAAGAGCAAAAACAGATTGTCACGCTGTGAACTATCTTCTGCAAGACATCGCTAATGACATCTAGTCTCAGTTCGATGCTCTTTCCACATGAAAGAAAAGTGGGATGTGATCCACAAGATGATGCAAGGCACGGAGGTTGGAGCATTGGCCAAGATGAGAAACACTATCGCAACCTATGACACGTTCAAGGCTAAGCATGGGAAAGAGCTCAAAGACAGGTATCGGAGGTTCGTCACTCAAGTGAACGAATTGAAGAAAATAAACGTTTGGAGACCAAACATGGAAGTGAACATCTGATTCCTCACATCATTGCTCCCCAAGTGGAAGAGGATTGCTACCTTGATCCGACAAAACAAGGAGATCCACATGCTTGATATCCACAGTGTCTACGCTAGTCTCTCACAACATGCTGACGACATCAGCAAAATTGAGAGCAGTATGAAGGGAAAGGAAGTGGCAAACCCACTTGCCATAGTAACCGACAACATAACGAAGAGGAGCACCAAATTCCCCAAAGGCAAGTCGGTGAAGCTCCATAGCTCTTCGGATGACGATGGCTTCGGCTCAGACTCTAATCCTGAATTCAGAGACTTTTAGAAGGTGATGACCCTCATGACTAAGCTTATGACAAATAAATTCTTCCAAAAGAAGTCGCATCATCTGCAAACAAGGGACCTTCTCAAATTCCAGACAACTACAAGAAGCTCCTCAACACACCGAGCCCAAGAATGCCACCTAACCCACAAAGTGCTACAAATGTGGCAAGATAGGGCATTGGGCAAGGGATTGCTACTTCCCAAAGAAGAGGGATGAGGAATACTACGCCAAGAAGCTACAACTGGTGAGACAAAAGAAGGTTGGCGTAGTCCTAATGGTTGAGTATGACCACTGGCTCGAGGACACCTCAGACAGTGAGCCCGAGAATGTAACCCTGATGGCGTTCGTTGAGGAAGCTGAGGAAAAGGCGCCCAAAGTCTCGGATAACGAAGAAGGATCATCCGCTCGGAAGGAGGTAGAATTTATTAACGTTAGAGTATTTTTAGATTTAAAAAGAAATATAAATCGTTCCGTAACGAACGTAAATGCTTTAAGTTATTAGAGAGTAGATTGGCTAACCACATTAACTACTGCTCAAGAAAAGCTCACTACCTTAGAAGATAGTTACCTAAATATGAGGTTATGGTCCGTGCTTTGAGCAAACGGGTCAACGAATCTGAGCAAGTTAAGAAAAACTCTATAAATCACAAAAAGACTATAGAGGAACTAGAAGCAAGATTAGAAAACAATCACCAAAGCTTGGTACGAAACATAAAAGAGAAACACACTCTTAGTTGTCAGCCAGAAGCTGGACAAGAAAGAGTATCAAGTCGTGATACTTAAATAGAGAAGCTCAAAGCTCAAGTTCTCGAACTTACCACTAGTTTGAAAACTTGTGAAAGCTAGCGAAAAACCAAAACTAGCGAGTACAACCTTGCATATGAAGAAAGTATGCAATTATATTAAAAGCTTAGAGGATATTCTTACGAAGATAGGACAAACATGTCAAACCATTTTCCTGAACAAGCCTAAGGACACGAGATTTTATTATCCACGATAAGGCCTAGGCTCCATCCGACCAATTGGTTGAGATGAAGCCCCTACCTCTTTACGACATTAAATACTTAGGCCTAAACATACCTAATCTAATGCCTTTCAAGATAGCATTAGATGTAGATGCTCTCGAGGAAGAAAAAGAGAAACGTGAAGCTAAAGTAAGGGCTGAAATTCCGTTGATTATGCTAGATTGAATTATAGTTACAAAGCAAGGGAAATCCCTTTGTCTTCGGACTATCTACCAATTTGCTCCCGAAGTTACGTCTTTTGAAGAGAATTCTGAATCTAGCATCACAAGTGCCTACATTCCAGCGATAATCCACACACATGACTTAATCTGTTTTGCATATCTATCATGTGTGGTACCTTGACTCTGGTTGCTCCACACGCATGACTTGGAGGCGAGAGCTGCTGAGCAACTACACTTAACATTTCGATGGATAAGTGCGTTTCAGAATTAGTCACTCTGCACCCATTCTAGGGCATGACAATCTCACAATAAAGGATGTCTCCTACGTTGACGGCCTCGCCACAACCTTTTCAGCATTGGGAAATTCTGCGATAGAAGACTAAAAATTAATTTCCATGATGAACGATGCAATATTAGTGATGAGAACGGAAAGGAGCCTCTCACCGGATCACGAGCATCCAATCTCTACACTATCAACATGAGGGTCGTCCGACCTTCGACTGCAATCTTCATGTTATCAAAGGCTTCTCTACTTCAGAGAAACATTTGGCATCAACGGTTATCCCACCTCAACTTCAAAATGCTAAATCAACTACACTCAGACAAGTTAATCACATGACTACCAACGTCGAAGTATCACAAGGAGCATATATGTTCTGCATGTGAACTGGGGAAGATGAAGAAGTCATCACACAAACCAAAAGATGTCGCCTTAACCTCTCGGCCACTAGAACTACTACACATGGATCTATGTGGACCAATGAGAATTGCAAGCATTAGTAGACATAAGTATGTCATCGTGATCGTGGATGACTTGTCACACTAAACGTGGACAAGATTCATACGCACGTAGGACGAGACACCTGATTTCATCATTGTTTTTGTGAAGACAACTCAGAATATGTAGAGTTACAACATGCAAGTTATCCGCACAGACAACGACACCGAGTTCAAGAATAAGATGCTCAGTGAAATCTACCAAAAACTCAGGATTTCCCAATCATTCTCAGTTGCTAAGACTCCAGAACAAAATAGAGTAGTGAAAAGAAGGAATATGACTTTACTGGGAGCAGCCCCCACGATGCAAAACTTCCGAACTTCATTCGGGCCGAAGTAGTCAACACAGCCTGTTACACCCAAAACAGGACAGCATTCACAATAGATTTTGGAAAACTCCTTAAGAATTTATCAACAAACGAATACCAAACATAGAGTACCTTCAGGTCTACGGATGCAAGTGCTTGGTTGCAAATGATAGCGAAGATCGAAACTAATTCGACCCTAAAGCACACGAAGCAGTATCATAGGGTATTCCACAACATCCAAAGCATACAAAGTCTACTTAAAAAATGAAATTGTCATGGAGAATACCAACGTCACTTTCGGTGAAACGCCAACAATAGCTTCTGTACAAATCAGTTTAGAACTCGGACTTATTAGAGTTTTGACAGAAGATCAACAGAGTTCTACACCCGTGGAAGGGACATCCACAGTGAGAGACGAGGATCTGGACATGTTAATCATACGCTTCTACATCACTCCTTGCCAACATACAATCCATCCACGAACCTTTCCCGGTAGTGATACATCGGCACCACAAGTAGAACAACCAACCGTGGCCGATGAAACTCCTCCAACTCAAGAACCAGACATCATTTCAAATGCCAAAAATGAAATATACATCGGGAAGAAGTGGACGAAAATAATAAGGAAGAATCAGAAAATCCCCCGATAGAGATCTCCACTTCGAAGGAGATGGAGTTCATAGATGCACAAAATGAAGACAATGTCGTTAACCTCTCCCCATGAGAGAAAGTGGACTCGAGCTCATCCTACAACTCAGATTATCGGAGATTCAAATCAAGGAGTAACCACACGATCTTCAAAAACTCATGAAGGGCTATTTACATGTTTTCTAAGTCAGAACGAACCAAGGAAAGTAGCCGAGGCATTGGGCGATCCCGAGTAGATAATGGAAATGCAAGAGGAAATCAACGAATTCGATAGACTAAAAGTTTGGAGATTAGTCCCAAAAAAGGAAGACAATTATCTGTACCAAATGGGTATTCGTAGATGCACAAAATAAGACTCGATTAATGGCTTAGGGTTACGACCCACATGAAGGTATCGACTACGACGACACATTTGCCCATGGTGCCCGAATTGAAGCTATTATACTACTTCTTGCCTATGCGTCCAAAACAATTTCACCGTTTATCAAGTGGACGTCAACACAATGTTTTTCAGCGGAGTCTTAAAAGAAGAAGTCTAAGTGGCTCAGCCTGAAGGGTTCCTGACTGAATCTCACCCTGACTATGTCTACTACCTAGACAAGGCACTCTACGGACTAAAACAAAATCCTCGAGCTTGGTACGATGTCCTATCTGACTTCATTGTCAAGTCAGGCTTTGCAAAAAGGAAGATAGACATCACTCTATTCATCAAATGTAAAAGGACAAATATTATCCTAATTCAAGTCTATGTTGATGATATCATCTTCGGGTCTACAAATCCAAGGCTGTGCGAGCAATTTGGAGACCTCATGAAGACTAAGTTCGAGATGAGCATGATGGAAGAGCTTAACTTCTTTCTTGGATTACAAGTCAAGCAACTCTCGAATGGAATATTTATTAGTTAATCCAAATACATCCACGACATATTCAAAAATTATGAAATGGAGAACTGCACGACGAAGACCACGCCGATGTCCACTACGTGACACCTTGACTTAGACCCTTCCGAAAAACTAGTTAATCCAACCACAAATCGGGGAATCATCGGCTCACTACTCTAGTTCGATGCTAGTAGGCCCGACATCATGTTCTCCATGTGCCTGTGTGTCTTCTTTCAAGTAATTCCTAATAAAATATCTCAAAGGGACACCAAAATCTCGGACTGTGGTACCCTAAAAACTCTAGCTTCAATCTAATTGGTTATTCTGACGCTGACTATGCAGGGTGCAAGATGGACAGGAAAAGCACCTCGTGTGGAGCGCAATTCTTGGATGCCAAACTAATAAGTTGCTCATCCAAGAAACAAAAAAGAGTATCAACGTCCACTGCCGAGGCGGAGTATGTTACCGCCGCTAGTTGTTGTGTTAGATATTTGATAGTGCCCAAATGAATTTTATTTGATGTCTTAGTCTTGTAGTTTAATTTGCGTGAACTAATCTCCAAGATGTGGAGATTAGTGATTTACTTGTTGTAACGGGCTTTTAGGGGCTCAAGTATCTTATACCCTAATCCAAGGGTATAAATACTAAAATCTTACTCTTTTATCATTAAGAATCATTTTATCGAACTTAAACCGCTACAGTACCTTAAACGTGATCGAAACGCATACTAACACACACTTAAGGTTTTAGTGTGTTATCCATTGATTCTTCACCAATCTCGTTGCTCGTTCGGTGTTGAGACCTACAGGTGGTATCAGAGCCTAGCGTGACAGATTGAACATGTTTTCACGTTTGGATTTGAGAATTTTTGCAGGGTTTATCGAGTTAAGTTCTTCAAACTATTCTTCAACATTTTCGAGCGATTAGCCCGTTTGGTTATTTTTTGATCTCCTTTAGTGTTATAGGACTTCTCCGAGAATCTCTGTAAAAAAACCCAGAAATTTTCATCAAGTTTGAGTAGTTTTTGAGCGATTTTATGTTCAGAAAGTTTTCGCAAAAGTTTTAGTACTCACTGCGATAAACTGCGAAAACCGGTTCGAAAACCTGTTTTCGCAACTGTTAGTGGCAAAATCGTAATTCACGCTGCGAAAACCCATATTTTTGCTATGCACGTTTATTACGCTACGAAAACCTATCGCAATGATTGTTACTCTCCAAAAACCCGGGTTTTCGCATATCACTACGAAAATCGATTTTCGCACCTTCAGTAACTCACGTTCCGAAAACCTCAGTTTTCGCACCTCACTGCGGAAACCGGTTTTCGCAACAACGTAAGTAGTCAAAGACATTTCTGTAATATCACACCTTTTTCATAACACGTTTTTGTAACGGACTTTCATAACAAGTTTTTGTAAACACATTACGAAAATTTGATTTTTGCATGAGTGATTCTCGCAACAAGTTTCTCGCAAAAACGGTTTTCGCGTTAAAAGTCTTTCGAAATCAAACTTTAGATAAACTCTCAAGCTTTCAAAAATCCAAACTTCTCTCATTTCAACTCCTCTAATTTCAATCACTTCATGTCTACACGATCACCACCTATCTCTTGACAAGATGGACATCATAGCCATGGGTAGTGACCTTAGGCCACCCGTATGGTCAGCACAGCCTGCTGCACCCAAAACAGGACAAGCATTCACAAAAGATTCGGGAAGACTCCTTACGAATTGATCAACAAACGAATATCCAACATAGGGTATCTTCAAGTCTTCGGATGCAAGTGCTTCGTTGCAAATAATAGAGAAGACCGAAGCAAGTTTGACCCTAAAGCACACGAAGCGGTGTTCGTAGGATATTACACAACCTCTAAAGCGTATAGAGTCTACCTCAAACTCAAAAGAATTGTCATGGAAAGCACCAACATCACTTTCGATGAAACGCCAACAATGGCTTCTGTACAAATAAGTCTAGAACCCGAACTTATAAGAGTGTTAACTGAAGATCAACACAGTTCTACACCCGTGGAAGCGACATCCTTATCAAAGCCACTGAGAGACGAGGATTCAGACGCATTATTTGAACACTTCTACATCACTCCTCGCCAGCGTGTAGTCCCTCCACAAACCATTTCCATCAGTGATGCATCGGAACCACAAGTAGAACTACCGAGCGTGGCCAGTGACACACCAAAAACTCAACCACTAGACAATCAAATATACGATGAGAATTAAGAAAACGACAATCATGAGGAAGAATCAGAAGACCCCCTTATAGAGATCTCCACTTCACATGAAATGGAGTTCGTAGATCCACAACACGGAGATTATTCCGTACAACCTCTCCCACACGAGAGAGAGTGGACTTGAGATCATCCTACAACTTAGATTATTGCAGACCCAAACCAAGGAGTGAGCACACGATCTTCAAATTCCCATGAAGATCTATTTACATGCTTTTCTATGTCAGAATGAACAAAGGAAAATGGTCGAGGCACTGTCCGATCTCAACTGGATAACGACAATACAAGAGGATCAATCAGTTCGAGAGACTTAAAAGTTTGGAGATTAGTCCCAAGGAAAATAGGGAAGATCATTATCGGCACCAAATGGGTCTTCAAAAATAAAAAGAATGAAGTGGGTGTTATTATTAGAAATAAGGCTCGATTGGCCAGGGTTACAACCAACAGGAAGACATCGACAACAATGACACCTTTTTCCCTATTACACGGATCAAAGCTATAAGACTCTTTCTTGCCTATGCTGCCCACAAAAACTTCACCGTTTATCGAATGGATGTCAAGACAACGTTTCTCAACGGAGTCTTGAAGGAAGAAGTTTACGTGTCCCAGCCTAAATGGTTTGTGACTGAATCTCACCCCGACCACGTCTATTACCTAGACAAAGCTCTTTATGGACTAAAACAGGCTCCTTGAGCATGGTACGATGTCCTATCGTACTTTTTGGTCAAGTCAGATTTCGCAGAAGGAAAGATCGACACCACACTCTTCATCCGACAAAAGGATAAAACATTCTCCTAGTTCCAGTCTACCTTGATGATATTAACTTCGGGTCTGCCAAGCCAAAGTTATGCAAGCAATTTGAAGACATCATGAAGACTAAGTTCGAGATGATCATGATGGGAGAGCTCAACTTCTTCCTCGGATTACAAGTCAAACAACTCTCTGACAAAATTATCATCAGTCAGTCCAAATATATCCACAACATCTTAAAAAAGTATGAAATGGAAAATTGCACAACAAAAAGCATGTCGATGTACACCACGTGTCACCTTGACTCAGATCCTTCTGGGAAACCAGTCAACCAAACCACGTATCCGGGAATTATTGGCTCCCTACTATATCTTACAGCACGTCAGCCCAATATCATGTTCTCCAGGTGTTTGTGTGCTCGCTTTCAAGCAAATCCTAAGGAGTCATACATGCTTGCTGTGAAGAGAATCATGAAGTATCGCAAAGGAACACCAAATCTCCGACTGTGGTATCCTAAAAACTCTTTCTTCAATTTAATTGGATATTCTGAGGCTGACTATGCAGGGTGCAAAATGGATTGGAAAAGCACCTTGGGTGGAGCGCAATTCTTGGGTGACAAGCTAGTAAGTTGGTCATCCAAGAAACAAAATTGCGTATCAACCTCCACTGCCGAGGTGGAGTACGTCGTCGGCGCTAGCTGCTGCTCTCAAATCATGTGGATGTGCACGCACCTATGGGCTTATGGGTTTAATCTAAATAATGTTCCTATTCATAGTGACTCTAAAAGTGCAATAGCTATAACTTGTAATCTGTACACCATTCACCACCAAGCACATAGACCTTAGATACTACTTAATAAAAGACCACGTTGAAAAAGGCACAATAAATATATACTTCATTAGTACCGAGCTTCAGCTAGCCGACTTATTTACCAAGGCTTTGGATGAGAAACGAGTTCATTTCCTTGTTTCTAAACAGGAACTGCTGAATCTCAATAATTGATCGATTGTGCTTCACAGGCTTTTTATATTGTCAATATTAAATATGTGCATTTTCATTAAGGATGTATTCATTACTCATAAAAAAATAAGGGGGAGAAATAGTTACTTAATGAAGGGGGAGATTTTTGTTGAAATTTGAGGGGGAGTTTTCTGTTGAAATTTCGAGGATGAGAAGAAACATTATCTGAATATTCATAAGTATTTTAAAATTTTCTTTAACAAAAATTATTATTAAAATGATTATATATATAATATTTTCCTCTCATAAAAATTATTTGAAAAACTTTCCATGTGCACGTTTTCGCATTGGTAGACCTTTCCGCTTAATGGGCTGTTTTTGCAAAACCTTACTTAAATATGCGTTCCAAAAACCAGACCACTACGAAAACTTTCAAATCGCGAAAACATAATGCGAAAACTATCACGAATGCTGAAACTCTTCTTTTAGAAATCGTCACGTTTCGGTTTAACCAAAGGTAGTTCTTCCACAAAATCCTATTATTTTTATGATTCCGCCCTACCAGCACATGGAATCAACCCATATTTCGCAAAAATTCATCTCCAAAATTGATTTCTCAAAACTCAAAGATTTTTAAAAAATTGCTCGATTTAATTTTCCGATTTCAGGTTTAAAACGGTGATTATTCGCTTAATTAAGCTTGGGTTTGAATGTTTCTCAAAGAATTTTTCGTTGATTAAGGGTAATTTATGAATTTTGGAAAAATAAGGTTTCGGTGTTTTGCAAAATTGCCTTTACGAAAACTCGCTGCGAAAACCTCGTTTTCGCAAGGCACTGCGAAAACCTCATATTTTCGCAGGTCGCTGCGAAACCTTGTTTGTCACAACCTATTGCGAAAAATGCGTTTTCGTAATTCGTTGGGAAAACCTCAACTACGCAAACGGAGTTTTCGCATCAACACATAGGAAAATTTTCAACTACGCTAAAAATGTATCCGCACAAACACTTTGGATATTTTCCAACTACACAGACGAACGTTTTTGCATCAACGCTTAGAAAAATTTTAAACTACGCTAACAACATTTTCGCACAAAGACTTTGAAAATTTTCAAACTACGCAAACAAACGTTTTCACATCCACACTTAGGAAAATTTTCAACTACGCTGACAACGTTTCGCACAAACACTTTGGAAATTTTCCAACTACGCAAACAAACGTTTTCGCATCAACACTTTGGAAAATTTTCAACTACGCTAACAATGTTTTCGCACAAACACTTTGAAAATTTTCAAATTACGCAAACGAACGTTTTCGCATCCACACTTAAGAAAATTTTCGATTACGCAGACAACGTTTTCGCTCAAACACATTGAAAATTTTCCAAATACGCAAATGAACATTTTCGTATCCACACGAAAATTTTTCAACTACGCTGACAACGTTTTCGCATAAACACTTTGAAAAGTTTCCAACTACGCAAACGAACGCTTTTGCATCAACATTTAAGAAAGTTTTCAACTACGCTAACGACGTTTTCGCACAAAGACTTTGAAAAATTTCCAACTACGCAAACGAACGTTTTTGCATCAATACTTGAGAAAATTTTCAACTACGATAACAAAATTTTCGCATAAACAATATGAACATTTTCCAATACGCAAAAGACGTTTTCGCACCAATACTTCAAATTTTTTTTTCAACTATGGAAACGATGTTTCCGCATTAAAACTGCAAACTAAACATTCAAACCTGGGACTTAGGAAATATTTAATACGAACGAACTCCAAACATCTAAGTCCTAGATCTACATTTTATCGAACAAACCCACAAAATTGAACAGTTATTTTTTGTTATTGGACTAGTCTTTTTTTCCTTGTCCATATTTCAGAACGATCGCCTCTTCATCAAATTTAATATACCCTCAAGACCAATGGATCCAAATCAAAGAAAATAACGTTGCCCTCGACCTTGTAACATTCCAATGCAAGGAAACGGTCGTGGTGGCCATCCTGAAAGGGCACCCGCTCTGGCCGGCCTCCTCCCTTACAACACAAGTCCTCGAGGTTTACCTAAAACAATTATTTGGGACATTGAGGCAAACCATTACACAGAACTCTATGAAGTTGAAGGCCACAATCAACACAACAACAGTGGTACTCACAAATACTATTCTTAGAAGAGTTCTCGGGCTGTCCATGAGGAAAAAGTACGAGCCTTCACCACTGACGCCGAATTAATACAAGACTTCAAGCACGTCGGCTACGTCACTGAGCTAAAAATGCTCTCCCACTACCAACTTGGTGCATCCCTCACCCATGGAGTTCGACAAAAGGAATGTTTACGTTGCGCATCTATCATGGGATAGTTTTCAGCCGCAATGTTGACTATGCTCAGCTCATATGGAATGACCTTCTTGACCAGATTCAAGTGCGAGATAATCTGAAGAAGGTCCAAGTTGTTCCTTATCTCCGGTGGCTTCCATTGGTTATCAACTACTTCCGTAGAAGCCATTCGGTGATACCACCACTGCAAGACGCACAGAGCTATCCACCGCCAATACTCAACTACTTCGAAAAGGTGAAGGCGACCTCACGAGAGCCTCTCTACTCATCGATGCTGATACCAGAGGCTCTGTTGCGTCACGCAAATCCGACGGAGTCCGCCATCATTGCCTATCGTCGGGCCTACAATATTACTGCAACGGATCTGGCAGACCCAGCCGAGCCCAACCTTGGAGTACCCCCGAGTGCAAGCGAGGGTCTTGAGCGTTCCTCGACCGTGGAATCCTCTGAAGCCACATAATCACCAACTCCCACTCACAAACATTCAGCGAGAGATAAACGATCAAATCCACGAATCACCAGCTTCATCGCTAATGCCCTCCATGGCTGACCCAATACCCACTAGAAGTCGGACTAGCCCAATTGGATCATGAGTCGATGTGTTCGACTCCCGAGCAGAAGTCGCCACATCCAGTCCAATGGCGCACTCACTAACCATACCCGGACCATTCATTCGTCTCCCAACAGTTGGATGTCTCACTTCATACATAAGGGGACCCAAATATGCTATCACCACCTCATTTGGAGGTGGGAGATATTGAAACAGGTGGTTCTCAGCCCCTGACCACCGCCCTCTCCTTGTTTACATTTGGTCATGTGCCTACTTTACCTATATATTTCCCACCCTTTAAGACACATACACCTATCAGATTGGTCTTTGTGACCTAACTGGAACCTCCATATACGCATCCATTATGGATGTTGTTCGACGATTAGAGGGAAGTCCTACCGCTGCAACATCAACTCCAACACCAGTAACGGGCCATCCGCTGGAACCTCATGCGAGCGAGATGTCAACGGAAAGCCTAAGTGGCTCCGTTACGGTGAGTACCTCCGCAGGTCTATGTGAACCTGCTACAACAACCGTAGTGACACGTCCCCTAATAGTGTCACTAGGATCGGTTGGAAGTCCTGCCAAAGTAAGTGCATGCCACATATAGATAACTTATTACGATGTTGTGACAACGGAACGCCTTAGTGGCTCCAGTAGGTTATCCCTGTTGTACGTCACGAAGGGCACCTTGTCCCAAACCGTCCAAGAGACGGTCAAGAAGTCCATTGACGCAATTGTCCATTCTCTTGAAGAGAGCCTTTTGGGACAAATGCGCTTGATGATCGAATATGCCTTAGAGGACAAGGGCAAAGCTCGTATACATCGAAAAATACATCCTGGAGAAGAAGTGGATGAACCGAACGGAGATGAAAGAAGAAACCCGTCGATGCCTTAACCACATCAGATACTTCCTACAAAGGCTAACGGGGGAAGACCACCAATGAGTTATGCCTGAGTTCCCAAACCTACTCAACGGACTCAAGGAAACACCAAACATGTCAAAGGGGACGGTGTTAGTCGAGACGCTCTGGGAGATCAAGAGGATCACTGCCCCCTTTCTCGAAGACTACTATCCCAACATCTGGAGGCGCACCGAGAAGATAAAGCCTACCGACGAGCTGACCCTCCGAGGCCTTACTTACCTAAAGAACACGAAGCGAGGGCACAACCATCTCTTCATGCTCTCACAACTAACAACAAGAAGGAGACTCTCAATGGCGCCGCTGAAAGCAAGAGAAAATGAGAAGGCTCCCATTATTGAACTCGTAGAAGTGTAGTACACTTACGATAGGTTCCCTCCTCCTGTCTTCTTCGTGGTCATAGTGGATGGCTTGAAGGACCAGATTATTGAGGCAGAACTCCCCAACCTTCTTCCGAACAAAGTAACCAACCTATTTGGAATGTACAGAAAATTCGTCCTAAGGGACCAAAGATATCAGGAGGGATTCAACGCTTTGAAGTGCTACATGCTGTGGTAGATAAACTACTACATCGCAGAAGACTTTCATATTGCTTGGAAATCAATATGAAGAAAGTAAATATGACGGTGCCTCAGACGTGTGGACAAGAGATACAGGGTTACCCAAAGAGCCACATGTTTACATACCCGGAGCTGGGAGTCACCTACTACTAATCGAAGGAGAAGAAGACTAACGTGATGGTGGTCTCCCAAATCTCCAAGTTCTCTGACGGGACAGTGATGATCATAAGAGAAAAGCTTCAATAGTGACTTGCCTCGGCGGTGCTCAGGAAATACTCCAACGACCTTGGACTCGAAGAAGGACCTAAAATCGAAACGATTGTAGAGAAAATCAATGACAGACTGGAGCTGAGAAAGAGCATCAGAAAATAAGAACTTGCTCTAGGATTTCGAAAGTCTTTCGTCCGGAATGAAAAACGCTTCCATTTCCTTGTTTATAAGTTGGGAATGCTAAATCTCGACACACTTGATCGGTTGTGTTATATCTTCAAATGCAATGCAAGGACGAGGTCATTGTCGCCGTACTACTAGGGCATCCCTTATGGTCGGCTTTCTCCTTCATGGCTCAAGTCTCTGAAGTATATCTTCAACAATTCTTGGGGCAATGAGGCATGCCAAGAAAAAGAATTCGCTCAAGTTGAAGGCAACAATAAACACGACAACGGTTATATTCACCAAGACCATCCTTTAACGAGCAATGCGCTTGCCTATGAGTCAGAGTTACGAGCCCCTGCCCACCGATGCGGAATGCCTCCAAGATCTCAGACGTGTCGGCTACAGAATAGAAAAAAAGATGCTCTCCCACTTATCAACTGGGAGGAATCCGTCACTCGTGGAGAACTTTCTTTCGGCTTGTCAACAAGTGTCTGTCACCCAAGCACCCCGTGTTTGACAGAGGGAACGACAATATTGTGCGCATCTACCACGGGATCATCTTCATCCGCAACATTGACTACACCCAATTAATCTGCAATGACCTCCTGGACCAGATCCAACTACGAGACAAGCGAAAGAAGGTCCACGTCGTCCCATATCTCCGGTGGGTACCACTCTTCATCAACTACTTCCTTACAACCAACCTGGAGATCCCGACACTGTCAAATGCACAAAGTTACCCACCGCCAATCCTCGAGTACTTCCAAAAGGCCAAGGATAACTCCCGAGAGCCACTCTACCCATCAATGACAATATCAGAGGCTCTCCTTCGCTTGCCAACCGTCAGGCACACAACATCTATGCTCCCACGGTTTCGACAGACCCAGCCAAGCCCAACCTCGGAGCACCCCCGAGTGAAAGTGAGGGTCTCGAGAGATCGCCAGTTGTGGAGTCCTCCGAAGTAATTGAATCGAAGGATGACCAACGTCATCTCACAGACGCCATGGGCATCTGACGCGAGCAATGACATAAGCAAACAGATGAACCACCTGATTCCTCGTTAATGCCCTCCACAGTTGACCTCGAACCCACTATAAGCTGAACTAGCCCCGTAGGATCAAGAGTCGAACACATTGACTCCCGAGTAAAAGTTGCCACATCGAGTCCAATGGCACACTCCTAACCTTTACCCAGCCTTTCATCCGTCATTGAACATACGAATGTTTCATCATCCACACAAGGGGACCTGCATCTACTATCACGACTTCGCCCGGAGGTGAGAGATATTGAAATAGGTGGTTCACAGCGACGGACCACCGTCCTGCCCTTGTTCACGATAGATCATCAGTTCACTCTGCCTATATTCTCCCCATCATTTAGGACACATACACCTATCACCTTAGGTCTTCGTGACCTTATAGGAACTTCCATAGACGCATCCATTGTGGATGTCGTTCAAGAATTGGAAGGAAGTCCTGTCGTTGCAACGTCAATTCCAACAGCGGTAACGGGCCATCCGCTCGACCCTCTTACGAGCGAGATGTCAACGGGAAGCCTATGTGGCCCCGGTCCGGTGATTGTAACCGCATGTCTAAGTAAACATGCTACAACAACCATAGTGACACTTCCCCCAATTGTGTAGGCCACACATCTCTAACTTATTCTGATGTCGTGACAACGGAACGCCTTCGTGGCTCCGGACGGTTATCTCCCCCCTACGTCACTATGGACACATTGTCCCAAACCGTCCAAGAGACGGTCCAGAAGGAGATCAATGCAATTGCCCCTTCTCTCGAAGAAAACCACTTGAGGGAAATGCGATCGATGATCGAAATTGCCTTAAGAGACAAGGGAAAAGCTCCTATAATGGACGCATCCCCACCACCACCTCCGCCACCAACACCACCACGTCTGCCATCCTCACAACCACCTCCATCGTCTTCCGCACCACCATCATCCTTCATCCCACCTTCATCATCCCAACCTCAACCGGACACCGCCCTCATCAACCCTTTCATAGTGTCCATCGACTATCTCCGCAATGTCCTTCTCTCTTAACTCTTTGAACTCCCTAACCGCACCCCCGTCGAACAACGACTATTCGAGCGCCTCGTCGACTGCCCGGAAGATCTACCACCTGCAACATGCTGCGAAGAATTTTCACCTCCAAACGAAGACGTGATGATCCTGACGATTAGGATCGCCCTGAGGGGGAGAAACAACACAAGACAACGAGGGGCGGTCGTGGAAGAGGAAAGGGGAAGACACCATCGAGTGGAGCGGGATCTTCATCGCATTATGCACCTGAAAACTACGAGGCGAGGGTTCGACCATCGTTTTATGAGCTCACGACTGACAACCAGAAGAGAACTATCATTGAAGCAACTGAACGAAAGAGCAAAGGCGAAGGCTCCCATTTTTGAACTCGAAGAAATAGAGTACACTTACGACAGGTTCCATACTACTATCTTCTCTGTTGTAAGAGTGGATGGCTCGAAGGAGCAGATTTTGGAGGTCGAACTCGTCAACCTTTCTCCGAAAAAAGTCACCAACCTGTTCGGAATATATTGTAAATTCGTCTCGAGGAGCCATAAATATTGGGAGGGATTCGATGCTTCAAGCGCTATATGCTGAGGCAAATCAATTTTCATACCGCTGAAGACCTTTAGATTTCCATAAAAAGCAATATGAAGAAAGTTAACATGACGATTCCTCAGACGTGCTATAAAGATGTTCAATACTATCCCGAGAACCACATATTCACCCACCCGGAGTTGGGAGTTACCTACTACCACCCAAAAGAAAAGAGAACACATGTGATGGTGGTCTCCTAAATCTCAAAGTTATCGGATAGGACTTTGAAGACAATCTGACAGAGTATTCAATCACGTCTAGCCTCGTTGGGACCCGGAAATTACTCCAAGGATGTTGGACTCGAAGATGACCAATACTTGAAACTATAATAAATAAGACCAATGATCGAATCGAGCTAAGGAACAACGTCCGAATGTACGAGCTCGCTCTAGGATTTTGCAAGTCCTTCGCCCGGAAAGAAAGAAAAATAAAAAAGTCAAGAGGAGGACCCTAGAGCACGACATGAAGTTTGGACATTAAGGGGGAGATTGCTAATAGTGTCCAATGTATTTTATTTAAGTCTTAGTCTTGTACGTTAAAATTTACGTGAGTTAATCTCTAACTTGTAGAGATTAGTAATTTACTTGTTGTAATGGGTTTTTAGGGTCCCAAGTACCTTATACCATAGTCCAAGGATATAAATACTACAACCCTACCCTTTATTAAGTAAGAATCATTTTTATCGAAATACACGCCACTACAGTACCTTAAAGTTATCGAAACACACACTCACACACACTTAAAGCTTTTAACGCGTTCTTCTAGGTGATTTGAGACCTACAAGTTCAAGAAAAACATTGGCATGGTGAGAATAAGAAGTTCATGAGCTTAGAGAATGATGTTGGATTAACATGGTCAATTCACGAGTCAAGATATATATGGAGACATATGTGGACTGAGCCTGATGATGAAGAATTTTTTAGACTTGTGTTGAATACAAATTCCTTAAACATATTCGCTCTCTTGACGTTAGTGCAAGAGATTTTCTTGAGCGTCTATTTCCCATGATACAACGAAAATGTGATTATAGGTTGCATTAAACCTTTATGACACGGCGAACTTTGAACTTGAGAAGTGACTAGGAAGACTTGTTGAGTGTAGTTCATATGAAATTGTGTGTTTATCGCGTCTCAATTAGGAGTGTAGATAAAGAGTTTTGAAAACTTTGAGTCCTGCGAAAACCTTCAGCCTTCTCTCAATGGACTTAATTCCACAATTTAATCTACGCTTAACTCCATGTCATAAACGAATTTAAGTTATTTCCAAATGTCATGTGACCATTCATGTGCAACCTTTGACATTCCCAAGGTGCTTGAATTATCCACTTATTAAAATAAATTCAGTATTGAAATAATAGGGTCCAAAAGTGCTGGTTGATCAGGCCCGCGAATGTGTAATCGTGCGCCACGAGCCCACACACACCTTGACCCTATTTACATTTCAATCCAAATTTCAATTCACCCCACCTATATTCCAACAATCCCCCACAAGCCCACAACAGTTGTTCATCGTCTGATCTCCGCATAGAGGTAAATACGTTTTACCATTTGAACTTCCTCCCTGTGAAGTACGCTTAGTTTACTAGCAGTCCAGTAGACGTGATGTCCTTGAGCTGTCCCGCTTTTTTGTGTAAACGAGCCCACGTACAATACACATGAATCATTTCTATTTGTTCGTTCTAATAGTTTTGTTCATTTGGTCATGAAAACGTTTTGATTCTGCGAGGGTTTCTAAGGAACTAAGCTTTTCAATTCTCCTTTGAAGCGGGCCCACTTATCTCTAACATAGGTGACTTATCGCGTCGCGAGCATTTTCTATCAATACTTTATACTAGTTATTAAAGCATCATAATGTTAGCCTTTTCTGTCATCATTGTTTCTTGACAGGAGTGTGCGGGGTTATCCCCCACAGTGATACCAAGTTCTAAGATTATGTTATACATTTGAACCTATATTTTGGGATCTCCAGTTAACTATATAAGGTTTTCCTCCTAAACACTTTTATAATTTAAGGATTTAAGCCCATTTCTTTTGTCAACCTTAATCGCATCTCTATTTAACTCTTTGGTTAGCAGATCCACAATGTTATCCGTTGATTTCACATAATCAATCGGGATAACCCCACTTGAAAGCAGTTGTCTAACAGTATTATGACGACAACATATGTGTCTCGACTTACCATTTTACATAGTACTATGTGCCCGTCGAATCGCTGATTGGCTATCGCAGTGTATGCATATTGGCGACATAGGTTTTTCCCAAAAATATTCTCCAAGAAATGGCATGGTCATTCAACTTTTTCTCCAAATTTATGCAACGCAATGAACTAACATTCCATAGTGGATCTCGCTATAACAGTTTGTTTCGAGGATTTCCACGACATAACAACTCCAGCTAGTGTAAACACCTAGCCAACCCGTTATCTCGAGTAAACCTTAGGTATCTCAGAACTCTTACGATAGCGGTCCAATGTTCCGCACTCGGATTGCTCGTATATGAACTCAATTTGCTTATAGCGAAAGCAAGAACTGGCCTAGTACCACTCATTAGATACATCAAACTTCCGATAATTCGGGAGTATTCCACTTGGAAAACCGCCTCACTGCAGTTTTTTGATATATGCACCTTTGATCTAATGGCGTTCTAGCAACACCATAATCATCCTTGGAGAATTTGTCAAGAATTTTGCCTAGGTAATGAGCTTGGCTCATAAAAAGACCATTACTCGTTCTCGTGATTTTAATTCATAAAATCACATCCGCAAATTCCATATCTTTCACATCAAATTTCGAATTCAACATACTCTTGGTAGACTTGGCAATTTAGTCACTACTACCCAAAATGAATATGTCATTTATATTTAGGCATAAATTTACCGCCTGTTTTCTTGTAGTAGACACATTTATCGCACTCATTGATTTCAAAACCACTGGTGATCATTGCATGATCAAACTTATTGGGCCGCTTCTTTGGGTCTTGTTTCAAACCATACAATAATTTGATAAGTCTGCAAACTTTCCTTCCATTTTCTAGAGCACGAAAACCCTCGGGTTTATCCATATAGATTTCTTCACCTAAATCACGTTTAAGAAAGTTGTCTTAACATCCATTTGATGTACCTCCAAATTTCTTAACGATGCGATAACAAGTATGATCCTTATCGAATTTATTCTCGTCACAGGAGAATAAGAATCAAAGTAATCTAAGCCTTTTTGTTGCTTGTATCCTTTGATAACAAGTATGACTTTATACATATCAACCGAACAATCAGGTTTTATTTTCTTTTAAAGATCCATTTCGATCCTAAAGATTTACATCATCTTGGGAGATCAACCAACTCGGAAGTATGATTCTGTAAAATAGAATCAATTCTTTCCATAAAGGCCCTTTCGAGGAGCTCACTGCTTCATCACAAGTCAGTGGTTCCTTCTCAAAAGTAAAGAAGTCATCGTCGGATAATTTCTCAATTCGGGCTCGTTTGCTCTGTCGCAGTTCATCCTCGTGACATATGCTAAAATCCTTGGTTTCTTCATTATCTCGTCTAGATGAAACAGATACATCATTGAACTTATAAGGAAATACGATTTCGAAGAAACATGCATAATTCCATTACCGTGTTCTTGTGCATCTCCGCAATTTTTGAATCATAAACAAGAAACCAATATGTCATGTTGTTATGCGCATATCTTATGAAAACACAGTCCATCGTTTTAGGATAGGCATCGGTACAACTACCTTCGCCAGAAACCCCCACAGTCGCGAAAGTTGATAAGATGACGTCTTTCCTTTCCATAAGCTATATGGCATCTTATTTTCTTTCTTCGAGGTACCCTATTCAAGAGGTAATTACTCGACAAGATAGCTTCCCCCACATGGTTGGTGGTAAGCCCGAATCTAACATCGGATTCATCATTTCTTTCAAGCGCGCTTTTTCTGTTCAGCAACCCCGTTTGACTGAGGTGAGTACGGAGAGCTCACTTAATGGATTATACCATGTTCCGCGTAGAAGTTTTTTATGGGCACTTTGTATTCGCCGCCTCTGTCATTTCTCAATCTATTTATCTTCTTACCAAGTTGGTTCTCAACTTCGGTATTCTAGAGAACAAATTTCTCTAACACTTCATCTTTGCTCTTACGCAAATACTCATACCAATATTTTGTGCCACATCATGTTTCAAATTGCATGCATCGCTATGAATCAATTCATGTGGTTTGGTTCTTCGTTCTACCTTTTGGAATGAAGACCTTGTCAGTTTTGCTTCATCGCAAGCTTAGCATTTGTGTTTCAAATTGATTTCGAATATCGGAATATGATTCATGTTAATTAATTGACTTATAGAATCGAAATAAACGTGACCAAGTCTGCCATGTCAAAGTTGGAAGATTCAAGCAAGTAAGCAGAAGAATTATTTTCATTCATATGATTGAGCATTATCATTACATTCAACTAGAATAAATCGTAGCATAACACCTTCCAACAAACATTTTTTGATAACATCAATTTGTTGGATTAAATAAAAATGCAAAAACCGTGCTTGTTCAATAAGAATCCCGATACAAGGTTCTTATGAACTTCTTGCACATACAACACATCTTTCAGCGTTACTATTTTCTCGGAAGTTATCTTGAGTAGCAGGTTTCCATTTCCTTCAACGGTCGCAGCCGCCAAGTTGCCCTCTATATCTTTTCTCCATCAATACTCAAAGGTTGAGAAAATACATGAGTTTGCGCACACATGCCTCATAGCACCGATATCGATCCACCACTCTTTTGGATTCGACTCCACCAAGTTCACTTTCGAGACCACCGCGACGAGGCTCAGGTCTTCAACGTCGTTGGTGATGTCTCTCACCATATTGGCCTCGTGGTTCTTCTTCGGAAGACGGTTGTACGACGACTTGTGGCCCAGTTTGCCACAATTGAAGCACTTTCCCTTGAACTTGTACTTCGGCTTTGAGACACCTCCAGTCATCCCAAGCTTCGCTTTAGCTTTTTCAGCATTCTTGCCTTTTTTAGAGACATGCTCCACCATATTCACCTTTGGTTAGATGAGTTCGAGACTCTCCGTTTGGACCGTTTGTTCTCTTCTTCGATTTGAAGTCTAACAATCAGGTCCTCCAAACATATCTCTTTGAGTTTATGCTTAAAATAATTTAAAGTCTTTCCAACTCGGAGGCAACTTTTCCATGATAGCCGCCAGTTGGAACGATTCACTCAGAACCATTCGTTCTGCATGGATCTTGTGCAAGATCAATTAAATCTCTTGCACCTAACGGATTACAGTCTTGAAATCGACCATCATATAATCAAGGAACCGTCCGACATCATATTTCTTTGTGTAGGCATCCTAAGTTTTATATTTCTGGTCAAACGATTCCCACGACTCCTTTATCGTTTTGACTCAACAATATACCTTGTATAAAGTATCGTTTATCGCGTTCAAGATGTAGTTACGACATAGAAAATCGAAATACTTCCATGTGTTAACAGTGTTTAGAGTTTAAGTTACTCACCTTTCACCACCGTACGCTTGGCCTCTTTCAAGTACGTCGCCAGGTTGGGCATGGTGAGGTAGAATAACATCTCCTGTTGCTACCTTTTAGATGTCGAGGCTGCTCGTGCAAACTTTTTCGGTTTCTCCTAGTGGTTTGTGGGCACGTTCGGTCTCATCATGTTCAGTACGACAGGGACAACGTCGTTGGTGTTCTCTTCGTTGATTGGAGAATCGGCGTGGTCTGACATTGTATCAAGAACTTGGTTTTAAGATTTTTTGGAAAGTACCGTATGACGACAATCTATCAGACCACGGGACAACAAAGACTGCTCAATCAACTCGTAAGACTGAAACCGTAAGAGTGCAGAATCCGTCGACTACTAGTTTGCACGAGTGGGAGGCTACATGGCTTCAAGGAACTCCAGATGTCGCATGACAGTGAAGCTGTACGACTGCACGACTGTTGACACTCCACACCAGCATGACTACAAGACTGCGAGCTTGTATGACTGCAATGGCTTCAGCAACACGTAAGACTGCTCACAAAAACGTAAGACTGCGAGCTGTATGACTTCATAAATGTTTTAAGGAATTTCGAAGCTTGTGTTGCATACAAATTCCTTAAAACAGATATGCTCTCTCTATTTCCCAGGATATAACGAAAAAGTGATAATAGGTTGCACTAAAACTTCATCACACGACAAACTTTGAAGTTGAAAAGTGAGAGGAAAACTTGTTGTGTGTTGTTCGTATGAAATCGTGTGGTCCTTACGTCTCAATCAGGAATGTAGATATAGCTTTTTGAATACTCTTGGATTTCTGCGGAAGCCTTTGGCTTTCTCTGAGTGGATTTAATTCACCAATTGAATCAATACTTAATTCCATGGATCAAAGGAATTGAAGTTGATTTTCCAAAGGTCATGTGAACACACCTTTGACATTCAAAGGTGCTGGAGTTATCCACTTATTAAAATAAATTCGGTATTGAAATAATATGATCCAAACGTAGGGGTTGATTAGGTCCGGACTGTGTAACCGTGGCTCACGAGCCCACACACACCGTAGCCAATTTTATATTTCAATCCAAATGTTCATTCCCTCCACTTAATATTCGAAAAAATACTGCACGGAATGGTCTTCCAGGGTTGGCAACATTATTTTTTGTTTGTTGGGAGTACTCTAAAAACGTTCGTGTCATTCCAGTCAACGTTCGTAGTTTCTCCTTTGTTGCTCTAGCCAAAGTTGATAGCCTAATCAAGTGTTGTTGGATCAGGAAGAAGAAGCTTTGCCCGAATAACCTTCTGTAGACAGTTGAGGAAGAACCATAGATATTGATCGTGTGGGCAGTTAGTCTGGTCAACCAGTCTATTAAACTCATCGACGATATATATTGTCTTAGTTTGCATAAATGTTCGGTCAAAGTCTTCTTATATCCATAGTTGTACCTTACGAATAACTCGTTGCACATCCTCGCCAACCGAGACGTGGATCTTTCTTTTGCAAGTACTGCATCCAATCTAAGGTTGTGCCTTCCATTCCAACCAACGTGCAAGCCACTTTCTCGTGTTTGGAAATTTATCGGATTGCAAAGTATTGTTCAACGCATACTATCCATCGTATCGGATCTTTTCCATTGAATATAGCGATATTGATTTGTTTCATCATCGTTGGAACTTGACGATTTTATGCTTGCTTATCCGTACCAGATTTTTTACCTTTTTGTGCAACTGTGTCCTTCTTCTTCGATGATATCGTTTTCGCTCCCAAATGAGTTCAAGAATTCCCGAAGTTCTCGTTTTCGTTTCCAAATGAGTTTAGCTTCAATTCGATGAATTCTGTCAGGAATTTCCGACGCTGATTAGCTTTTTCTCATCTCCTTTTAAGGCCTCCAACACCTTCTCTTATCCTTCGACGCGTTGCTCCAACTGAAATCGAGTTACGGTCATTCACCGATCCAAGTTGCAGTCTTAGTGTATGGCGTTCTCTGTTGTGACGTGGGTTAAAGGTTCTCGAGTGAACCTGGTCCGTTTGGATGTTCTGTGATGGTTTTCTGGTCGTGTAGGCGGTTCTGCCCATGAGGGTCTGACATTAATGTTGTCTTGGGTTGCATGTGAGATTTGGGTGAGGTGAATCTGTTAGGTCCTGATTCATCAATCAACAAGCAATCTAAGCACGAATTCTCGGTATTCGAGTAAGAAATCTTACGATATACGATCGGTCGAATATCCACGTTGAAGATCTTGAGATAGGTTGTTGGCTTTTTCCGAGTTTCTCGAGCGTGATCTCTCATTTAAAAAATGAATTCGATACTTGTGTTTTCTGAATAATAAAACTTATTAAACTTTGATAGTGTACATCATATTTATACCTATATTTAAGGTATAATTACTCTGAAGTCCTACACTATCAAAACTTCTAATTACGCCCCTAATTACTAGGATAATGAAATAATAAAGCACAATTCTAATATTCTCTTCATTCACTCTTCAATTTAGCATGTATTATCTTTGTGGGGCTTAGTGTGTCTTCTTGAGTCCTGATAATCTTTTCTTTTATCTTGTCTTTTGATCTCTTCCTTTAGAAATCTTCAAGCTTACCGTGTCTTGATCTTCTCTTCTCGGCACCGGATCTTCTGGATCTTCTCTTGAAACTCGTCTCGTAAAATCCGGAATGTATTTTAAGTTGCTTGCCGGATCTTGGAGTATTTTCCTTTTTTGGAGAATCTCCTCTTTTTGTCTGTTTCATTTATCCCTTCGATAGCGGCGAAAATCCCCAACTTTTGTTCAACCTTGTGTTGGGATTTGGGAGTTCGATGTGAAATTTGGAGAGGCGCACAGGAGGCGGCAACTTTGTGAAAGTCATGGTGTGCTTGATTCTTCGACGACGCTTGAGGATTTAATGTTTCTAATCCCCCTCATGAAGATTGAGTTGGGGAGATCATCAGCGCAATGGATCAAAATGGGCTTTGTCTTTTGCAAGAAGACCGCGTCGTCGTTACAAGTAGATGGAGTTGGTATGCATCGTAGGAACTCAGCTTTGGTAATAACCCGACGGTGTCACAAAGGTGATCCATCGTGTAAGAAAATGGGGGTCACGAAGACTTTCCGTTAACACGTTATAGGAGTTTTGCTCGGAGAAGATGGCCTAGAACGATTATTGTTTAGATGTTGCAACGACATGACTTCCTTCCGATCCTCGAAGTATGTCTAAAAATGACATGTCTGCAGAAGTTCTAACATGATCACAAAGATCAGGTGTTTTAAAAGTGCATGTGACCTAGAAAATATTAAAAATATGGGAAATGAGGGCACACTAAACTCGATTGTGCGCAAGGAAATGTGGTCGTGGGGTTGAGTATCACTTAAGTCAATATCTCCTGCTTCCGAGTTAAGCGGTGATAGTAGACGTGGTTCCCCGTGATTTCTGAAACACCAGTCTTTTGTGAGACAGACGAGTGGGTAAGGCTCAAATATGCACTCGCCGTTGGACATAATGCGGCCTCTTCTACCCGGGAGCTAATATAATTAACACTTGTACTTATGGTATGGGGGTTGGTCCGAATAATTTGTGAGATACGTAATTTGTGTAGCGTTGGTCTTTGCAAAAGGTTCCAGTAGACGTGATTATTTCTTCACGATTTTACTGGCTCTCGGTGATGTTCTGGGGTTAGATTTAGTTGGATTTGACTGAATCAAGGGAACGAGGTACCCATGCTTCCGGTAGGAAGTAGTGAGTGCTACTCTATTTGTATCATCAAGCCGGAGTAAGTTGGTTAAAGTGTTTACCGAATTTCCATGAAGTTCGTTTTAAGATGTCGGATGAGATATCCTTGAAGCTTGATGATGAGAAATGAGTTTTTTTTCTCTCTTTCTTTCTTTCTCTCTCTCTCACTCTCTCTCTCTCTATATATATATATATATTCTCCCTTTTCTCCTATACATATATATTTTATATATATATATATTGTATTAGTTATAGAATAATACAATATATATTATATTATATATATAAGGTTGCGGTGAGGAGGTTTTCGGGTGAGTATTGGGAAGCTGGGTTGCGGGATGAGGATGTGCGATAGCGGAAGGTTTGTAAATGGAGTTTTATTTATACATATATATATATATATATAAGATTATATATATATAAAAGGAATACAAAAAATATAACTATATCTTTCTTTATTCCTCTCCCGCAAATCATACTTCTTAAACTAAAATTGCTCCCCCTCAAAAGATTCGTAGTAGGATCGAAAAAATCTTTCGAATCTCTTTTCTTTAATTCACGCATTTAAAGTTTGCTCGCCCTCAAAATTTTGTTTATTACTCCCTTTTCAAACAATATAAGAGTTTCTTCTCTTTTAAACTAAAAGAGTATCCCCTCAAATTAAGCTCATTTAAAAATAAAAATAAATAAATGATATTGATCATTCCGTACATAATGTCATTTTGATTTTAAATCTCTTGAAGTGTTCAAAACGCATATTTAAAATGTACCATTTTGAAAAATAGATATTTTCAGTTCAGCTCGTATGCGCATGCAATTTAAAATATTGAAAATTCTTTTAACATACGCATAATTAGAATGTACCGTCTGTAAAGTGTATGTTGTTATAGCTCGCGGCTTTTCCCTTTATCATGTATGTGGAGCCACTACGTCGATGTTTCATACATGAGGGACGGGTGTAGTTGCTCGCATCGTTTACCAGTCATGTATGTGGAGCAACCCGAGATACCATACATGCTGGGATGGTGTAGTTGTTTACGTTGCATACCACTCATGGATGTGGAACAACTACTCGAAATACCTACCCATGCCGGAATATCTGCAAAACGTTATCAGGACTTTGGTACCCAGTGTAATGTGTGTCCTCTCTTATTAGCAGAAAACAATTTAGGCATAAAAGGTGTCAAATTACATTTTTGTCCTAAATCATGCATTAACGTACTTTTAGGTACCCGACTATATTTGAGATTACCTAACTTAATCGTTCACTTAGGAACCCATTTAGGATCGATTTGACACGAAAAATACGTTTCAGCGCGTGAATGTTTATCTAGGTTTACTAGATGAAAAGATCTTCTCCTTGACCGGATATTTTATGTAGGAATACGAGGCTATAGCATTGTAAGCATGTATAGCTGATGATTTTCTACGAGAAGACTTCACACAATTCACTTTAGAATGATGATTTTTCGTTGAATTTGGCTTACTAACATGGAACTTTTCTGAATGTGTAAGCAATTCCATCTCTATCATCCTTAAACAAATGAGAAATATTATGTGAAGCTTGCGAAGTTAGCTTGCTTGAGCTTAGAACTTTTTCTTTACAAGCTTCTTTTTTAATAGAAGTAGGAGAATGAAAATCATTAACAATTTCGTCCTTGTTTTCTAAAATAATGTACATTTCCTTTCTCCTTACTTATTTTCTTTTGTTTCTTAACACTTTAAGCTTTGATTTTACTTATCACTTCAGCTCTAGTAAAAGGTGATATAGAATTTTTAGTAAAAGCCTTTTCAGCTCTAGAGCCTTTTCACTTCAGCTCTAGCGTTTTGTGTTCTCTTAACCTATTTAACAGAATATATTTCTTTAGTGAGATTGTTTAAACAGGTAAAGGTGGGGTTTTTTTAGATTTGAAAGCTCATCAAGAAGTTTTCCCATTTCCGCTCGTAAACATACTCTTTCTGATTCCATAAATGCACTTATTTGGGCTATTTTATTAATAACATCAGGAACTTCCCAACAAGAAGTAAGTTTTTCAGAATGTAGACTATTTTCTTCCCCGTTGTGTGCTAACTCTTTAAGGACTTTTAATCCGTTTGACCTTGCTTCGCAATAATGTCCTCTAAATTTTTAACTTTAGAGCACAATTTACAGCGGCCTCAGATAGAAGATTGAAAACTACCCCACAAATTGTTCAAAGCAGTCACATTTTTATTGCGGTCAAGTTCGCAGTTTTTCGAAATAGATGCGTATAAATAACTTTGCGAAATATTTAGTATTATATTGTATTGAAAGGTTTTAACACGTATAAATAACTTTGCGTCTTGTATTATAATTAATAGATGTGTGTGGCCTAGTAGTTGGGGTCTAATAGTTTATTTCCATTGCTTTTTTCCTTTTGCCTGCTTTTTTTAAAAAATTATCTGGGCTGATGGGCTGGTCTGGCATGGAGATTTTTAAAACTTTTAATGATGTGTTGTGGGTTGTGGGCTGTCGGGCTGGGCCACTGGCTCAATTATATATATATATATAATATATATATGGGATTTCAAGCTAACCATACCAAATGTTAATTAAAAAAACACTCATCGTGACCTGCAGAGGAAGAAAAGCTCGCTCGTGAAGTCTCATAGCCAGATCGCTCTCCTTATCTGTCAGTATATTCTAACCTCTCCGTTTCCAGTCACGGAGCTCTGGACTGAGGCGAAAACTCGGAGCGATGACAATTTGCATAAATACGTGATTTTAAGTCTTTTTAACAATTAGGAACCAGAAAATCTCATCGCTTTCCTGGTTTATCATATTTATTGGAATAAACTCGCATAGATATTCAAATTATCTTTTTAATATTGATAGTTTATTCTTCGATTGTACTAAATTTGTAATTATTTATGATCGTAGATCTCACATCAATTGGAAAAGCGAGCACTATGGATATATTTTTTCAAAGGAAGAGGGCAAATGAAGATATATCTTCCCCGATGCCCGCATCGCTGATGCCGACACCAATATGAAATGAATATAATACTTCATCCCAAGTTCCTCTTAAAAGATTTTAAAATACAGAAATCGAAGATGTTGATCTCAATTCTTTGGAGCGTCATCCGGGGATACGTCGGCAAATTTGAGAATATAATCCTAAGCAAGAGAAGAGTCGTCGAGCTTATATGAATCTAAAGGCATATCAACCAATTTTTCAGGAGTATCCGCTTAATAAAAATAAGCGCCCTCAAAGATTTCAATCCACATGGTACAAACAATATCCTTGGTTGGAGTATTCACCGGTTAAAGATAAAGCGTATTATTTTCCATGTTTTATCTTTAACAAGCTATCGGCGTGCTCAAATCAAACGGCCTTTACTGTTGATGGGTTTGGCAATTGGAAGAAAGTTAAAAATGGATAAGCTTGTGCTTTTCTAAACCACATAGGAAAGGAGAATGTTTCTTTACTACATCGTAATGCTGAAAAGGCGTGCGAGGGTTTCATGAACCAACCACAACATAAAGCAAGGAGGTTTAACAATTTTTATGCTCACCAAATTGCAATTAATCATCTCCGATTAAAAGCTCATATAGATGTTGTACGATTTCTTGCACACGAATTGCATTTAGAGGTTATGATGAGAGATCTAGCTCATCAAATTGTGGTAATTTTCTTGAATTATTGGATTTCGTAACTGCATATAATGACGAACTTTCGAAGGCGATTGCAAAAGATCCAAAAATGTCAAGTATACGAGTCACGATATTCAGAAGCAGATACTCCAAGTGCTTTCTGTGAGGGTGAAGAATGCAATTCGTGAAGAACTTGGGGTTGCAAAGTATTGCTAGATGAAGCCTGTGATGAGTCAAAGAGAGAGCAAATGTCTACTGTTTTAAGGTTTGTGGATACCTAAAGGACTCATTCAGGAACATTTCTTTGGGCTGTTTTAGGTATTTCATACGACTTCTTAAAGGTGTTATATAAATATTCTTTTTTTTATCTCACAATAACTTGGACGTTTTTTTGGGCCTTTTAGGTATCTGATACAACTTCTTTGACCTTAAAAGGTGTTATATATTCTGCTTTATCTCACTATAGCTTGTAGATTCAAAATATTAGAGGCCAAGGATATGATGGAGCTAGTAATATGAGGGGCGAATTTAATGGATTGCAAGCTTTGATCACAAAAGATTGCAGAAGTGCTTATTATATTCATTGCTTTGTTTACCGGTTGCAATTGACTTTAGTTTCGACAACAAAACATGTGACACCTACGTATCAATTTTTTGATAGATTAACTAATATAGTTAATATTGTTGGTTCTTCGTGTAAGCGTAACGATTAATTAAAGCAAGTTCATGCAGATGATATTGCACATTTGATTGCCATCGGTGAACTAGAGACAGAGAGTGGACTTAATCTGATTTGTAGTTTACAACGACCTGCTGATACACGTTGGAGTTCTCATTTGAGATCATTGATCGGCCTAATGTACAATATTGCTTAAGATTATGGATGATGGACTTCCTTCCCAACGAGCAGAGGATACATCATTTTATGATGAAATTACTTCTTTTGATTTTATATTTATCTTATATCTCATGAAAGATGTAATGGAGATCACGGATGTCCTTTGTCAAGCTTTACAATGCAAGTCTCAAGATATAGTAAATGCAAGGGAGCTTGTATTGTCTACCAAGAATTTACTCCAAAAGATGAGGGATAACAATTGGGATGATCTGCTAGTAAAGGTGAAATCTTTTTGTGAAGCTCAAAATATTGTTATTCCCAATTTTGGTGCTCGTATTGATAGAAGATGGCTAGGTCAGGTCCGTAATCATTCAGATAATATCACCATTGAGCATCATTATCACGTAAACCTCCTTTATGCTGCCATAGAGTCTCAGTTAGAAGAAATTAATGGTCGCTTGAAGATGCTAAGCAATGCTTTACCTCAAAATGCGACAGAGGTTTTAAAAGTTGAAGATATATGTAAATTAGCTGAAAGTATTATATGCACGATTTTACAAAGGATGAGATAGAGCAATTACAGATACAGTTGAAGCACTGAGTACAATATAGTCAAATGCGATGACTATAATGGTCAGTTTGGATTTCGGGATTTCGATTTCCGTATTTCCTCCAATTCACCCCTTTGGCAACCGCTCGGATTTGGATTTCGATTTCTTCCATATCCGAGGAGAATTCAAACCATTTGTTGTTTGATGAATTTGAAATCGAGCATAAGGGGTCCGTTTTCGAAATCCAAAAACCCATCGTAATGATTTTCGTAAATAATAATAATAAGAATAATAATAATAAGAATAATAATAATAATAATAATAATAACAATAATAACAGTTATGGGTGAACGATGAGTCGAACCGACTCGCAAGCTCGATGAGGCGGCACGAGCTCGACGGACGATGGCTTGCGAGCTCGATGTGGCGGCCGGAGCTCGACGAACGACGAGTAGAGCCGGTTCGTAAAAAGCTCGGCTCAAGCTCGAAGAACGACGAACGAATGATCGAAAGCTCACGAGCTTATTTTATTTTATTATTTATTATTTTTATTGTATTTTTAATAAAAAGTTCGAGGTCGAGCTCGGCGAGCTTCATGAGTTGGAGCTCGAGCTCCAGCTCCATTTTTGCAATCCGGATTCCGAAATCCTAATGTTTGTCAAACGATGGGTTTGGATTTGAAATTCATAATTTGAAATCACGGAATTCAATTCAATTACACGAATCCAAACGCATCCTAAAGGAATTTCAACTATTTTACAATTAATACTAAAATACATCCTTAGAGAAATTTTATGGTGTTCACCTTCAACTTATGTGGCACTTCAACATTGCACATCAACATATTAAGAGATGATGTGGCATTGATTAACAGCTTCTATGTGCCATTGATTGACACCTCTTATGTTGATGTGTCATCAATTAGTGTCACATAACAGGTGCTCGCATAAGTTGAGGTGACCACGGTAAAATTTCTTGGTTCTTCGTGTAAGTGTAACGATGAATTAAAGCAAGCTCATGCGGATGATATTGCGCATTTGATTGCCATCGGTGAACTAGAGACGGGGAGTGGACTTAATCAGATTTGTAGTTTACAACGACCTGCTGATACACGTTGGAGTTTTCGTTTGAGATCATTGATCGGCCTAATGTACAATATTTCTTAAGATTATGGATGATGGACTTCCTTCCCAATGAGCATAGGATACATCAGTTTATGATGAAATTACTTCTTTTGATTTTATATTTATCTTACATCTTATGAAAGATGTAATGGAGATCACATATGTCCTTTGTCAAGCTTTCAATGCAAGGGAGCTTGTATTGTCTACCAAGAATTTACTCCAATAGATGAGGGATAACAATTGGGATGATATGCTAGTAAAGGTAAAATCTTTTTGTGAAGCTCAAAATATTGGTATTCCCGATTTTGGTGCTCGTATTGATAGAAGATGGCGAGGTCGGGTCCGTAATCATTCAGATAGTATCACCATTGAGCATCATTATCACGTAAACCTCCTTTATGATGCCATCAACTCTCAGAAAAAATTAATGGTCGGTTAAAGATGCTACGGAATGACTCATTCTAAGCAATGCTTTAAATCCTCAAAATGCGACGGAGGTTTTAAAAGTTGAAGATATATGTAAATTAGATGAAAAGTATTACATGCAAGATTTTACAAAAGATGAGATAGAGCAATTGCAGATACAATTGAAGCACTATGAGTACAATATAGTCAATACGATGACTATAATGGTCCGTTTGGATTCCGTGATTTCGATTTGAATTACATATTTCCTCCAATTCACCCGTTTGGCAACCGCTCGGATTTGGATTTCGATTTCTTCCAAATCCGAGGAGAATTCAAACCCTTTGTTGTTTGATGAATTTTAAATTCGATAACAAGTGGTCCGTTTTCGAAATCCAAAAACCCGTCGTAATGATTTTCGTAAATAATAATAATAATAATAATAATAATAATAACAATTATGGGTGAACGATGAGTCGAGCCGACTCGCGAGCTCGATGAGGCGGCTCGAGCTCGACGGACGATGGCTCGCGAGCTCGATGTGGCAGCCTGAGCTCGGCGAACAACGAGTCAAGCCGGTTCGTAAAAGCTCGGCTCAAGCTCGACGAACGATGACTCGAGCCGACTCGTGAGCTTGATGAGCCTGCTCGACAAAAGCTCGACTCGAGCTCGACGAACGACAACGAATGATCGAAAGCTCGCGAGCTTATTTTATTTTATCATTTATTATTTTTATTTTATTTTTTTGTATTTTTTAATAAAAAGTTTGAGGTCGAGCTCGACGAGCTTCATGAGTTGGAGCTCGAGCTCCTGCTCCATTTTTGCAATCCGGATTCCGTAATCCTAACGTTTGCCGAACGATGGATTTGGATTTGAAATTCATAATTTGAAATCACGAAATTCAATTCAATTACACGAATCCAAACGCATCCTAAAGGAATTTCAAGTATTTCAGAATTATGCCAATGGTTGGTGAAGACTAACAAGTCGGTGACATACAATCTCATTTTTCGATTGATTGTACTTGTGCTTACTCTTCCAATTTTTACTGCTACTACATAGCGTTCATTTTTGGCAATGAATTTCTTGAAGACTAGACTTCGAAGTAAAATGGAGGAAGACTTTCTCTCTGATGCGTTAATGGTATATATTGAGAGAGAATTTGTCACAAGAGTGAGTACTGAAACCATCATTGAAGACTTTGAAAATCTGAAAGAGCGTCGAATTCCTTTTAGTTAGACAATTTTTTTAAAATTCATAGTCATTTTATTTCAAATACTATTTTAAATTCGATTATCCCATTTTTTATTTGTGTATTATTATTATCATTATTGTTCTTATTATTAATTCATTTATTCATTTATGTTACGGTGCCCGCGGAAGAATATTTCTGGATTTGCCTGGTTATTATAAGTTAATTTTAAGAATCTACCATTACGCACAGAAGGTGCATCTCATTTGTTCATTGATACAAGTCTAAGCTTCAAGTTCGTCTTGGCTCCTCATCAAACTTTTATGCTGACATATTTTGATCCCGTATCTTGTTAAGTGAATATTATTTTTTCCTCCCTAGTAGTACCACGGTCATGCTGTTACCTTCCCTGGGTTTCCAATATCAGCTACTGTATTCATCCATCTTTACATCTCGACACATTGTATCTTTTCGGTAAGCAAATAAAACACTCGAGCGTTAATTATATCTGATAATGATAATTTTTGCGCCTTTTTCGTCTAACTTATATTACTTTTCATCAGGTACCGCGGATAAGCCGTGCTACAAAAAATCCTCAACTGTTCAACAGTTGGTTTAATGTCCACACCACGCTTGTCCCGGCTTCATGTTTGTTACCCTTTGGTTTTTGGGGTAACCGAAAAATATCCCGCCCAATTTAAATAACCCATAAAAACCGGGAAAGAGGAGGCCCCTGCTTGGTCAAGAAAATTAGCCCTCGGGAAATCTCATTATGAGGAAAAGAAGATAAGCTCGGGGAAGCCCGCTCGGATCCTCGTGTGTGCCCCTAAAATGACTAATTATCGCCCAAACGGACCCCTAGGAACCCCCTCGGGAGACCTCAAGTAGGTTCAGGAAGGGAAGCTCGGGTAGCTCAGAGAAGATAAAAGAACCTCGGGAAGAAAGTCGTTTTAGATCCGGCGAAAGAGGACATCAGAGGCTGAGCCCAAAGCCGCGGCTCAGGAGACGGAAACACCGGCTATTGAGCCTGAAGGTGTCCCTTAACAATCAACACCTCAAGTTGAATCTCCTGATGCCACCGAATCTGATGAGGATTGCATACTACAACGAAGGGGCTCACGCAGACAACGGACCTCTGCCCCTTCTGTGCATATCGCTCTACACCAATGGCTATGATGACATCTCCTCTACCATCATAGGTATAGACGACCACACAGGTTCACATTGAACATGTTCCAACATCCATAGAGATGATACATTCAGTATCATCTCAAGGATTGGATGGAAGCCCCGTTGGACCCCCGACATCTTCGGAGCCAACAACGGGCCAACCCACCGAAGGTGACTTCTGTGTTGTTAAAAGATGTCCTTTGACGTTCCGGCATCACCAGTCCTCTCCCAGGCGGCACGTCGGGGATCTTCTTCGATGTTGTAACAGTGGAGCGCCTCCCTGGCCCCACTCCGACGACATCGATCCTCATGACGGAGCAACGATTACAAGAAGCCCTTTCCATAGGCATCAACTCTCTTGAAGACCGGCTGATGGAAAGGAATGTACACGACATTGAGACTTCCGGCGGGATACCGGGAAAGCACCAGTCTCAGAAGCAGCTCCGTCCGAAACCCACACCCCACCCTTATCCTTACCACCACTAACCCCTCCATACACACCCCCAAAATCCATCATAACCACTCCAATCCAATCACCTTCCCTCATCAATCACACAATCTCTATAACCCAACTTCACGATATTCTTATTTCTCGCCTACTAGCTCTTGAGACGAGAACCCCTGCTGAGGGGAGTCTACCGAAGGCTAGTAGATGAACCCAAGCCGCCCGCTCAAACACGTTGACGTGAAGAAAGTTCCCGCAAAAGCGAAGACATGACGATCCCGATGATCCGGATCGTCATGAGGGGGAGAAATGGCAAAGGACCACAAGAAGCTACCGTGGTCAGAGTCGAGAAAAGCAAACATCGACTCGTGAAGCTGGAGGTTCATCCACCAACCCATCAACCACACAACCCACTACCCACCAACAAACAACCACGACATCCACTACATACCACACACAAACACTACCTCCCACTCCCAAAATTCCAAATCAAATCCCGACCTCCAACCTCCTCCAAAATCAACCAGAAGCAGTCATCTATGATCACATGCGATCGTAGATGATTACATCTTAAATGAGAAGTGGCTGATACAATGGGAACCAGAGGAAGCTGTGCAAGCCAGGCTTTCCAACGTCAGATACCTCCTACAACAAGCTTCGGTAGATTTGGTGCTGCTTGAAGACGAAGAACTTCACGAAGGCAAGAACTACAACTCCGCACTCCCTGAACTACCAGAGATGATCAGGCATAGAGTAGACTCCCCTCCTTGCTTATCAAAGGGGACTGTCAGAATCGAGACGCATTGGGAGAACGTACGGATTGAAGTTTCGTTTATTGAAGACATAAAGAAGCAGATATGGAGGGTTCCAAATCGTATCAAGAAGCTAGATGAGCTAAATTTATGGGGCATCTCCCACTGAGAAGAAAGGAAGAAGATGGAGCACATCTTCATGCTGACCTACCTCGGTCCGGATCGAAGTGGCGTCCCAATGGATCAGCTTAGAAGAAATTTCAGGGACGAGCCACCGATCCTCCAACTCGTGGGCGTATGGCACACGATTGGAAGCTTTTCAACCCCAACCTACCACATCGAGCGAGGGCACAACGACCACACTCGAGAGGAGATAGACGAAAGCTATATGTCGTTCCTTCCACCAGACGAAGTGTATCGTCTGTTGCAGATGTACAAGAGAAAATACCAGACACCCACTGGTAATATCAAGAAGGAAGGACTCGAGGGGTTGAAGAGATTCATGGTGCGGCAGATCAAGTTCCACACCGCACACGACCTTCAAATTGATGTAGAAAACAATATAAAGAAGGTCAACATGGAGTCTCCGCTTATGAAAGGCTTCCCGCTCAACGACTTCCCAGAGAATTACATCTTCAAGAAGCCAGGCGTCGCCATCACATATCAGAATCCAATTATTGGAAAGACGAGAGCGATGATGAAGTCTGAAGTTGACAAATTCCGTGACGGGACGTTGAAGCTCGTGAGGAAGAATATCGAGAAGAGGTTGACGGAGATCACTGAAGAAACGATCTTCGAGGACCTTGGAGAAGAAGAGGCCCCGCTCCTAAATGAGCTTCTGGATGTTATAAACGAAAGACTGGAGTTGAGGAATGATGTCCGACACTACGAGACAACATTGAGATTGAGGAGATCGTTTTACGCACGACAAGGATAAACGGAGCTGAAGAGAAAACAAACACAAAGGGGGAGATTGATGAAACATAGAAATTGTTTTTTTTTTAATTAGTTATCCTTGTAATTAGGGGCGTAGCTCGTATTTTTGTTAGTATAGGACTAGTTTGTAAATAAACCATGTATAGAGGTATATATACCATGTACACAACAAAAATCCATATACAAGATTTTTCAGAAAATTCACAAAGTATTTAATTCACATTCTAGAGAGATAAATACAATCGAAAACATCCACTCTCTAATCGTTTCTCTCTCCCGATCTTCAAACTCGATATTCGACCTAAGGTAATTCTCGAGATTTCTTATTCGAATATCTAGAATTCATGCTTAGATTTATTGTTGATTAAATAAGATCTAACAATGCAGGTTGTCGAATGGACAGAAAAAGCACGTCTGGCGGAGCATAATTTTTGGGCGATAAGTTGGTCTGCTGGTCCTCAAAGAAGCAAAATTGCGTATCAACTTCAACGGTCGATGCGGAGTACGTTGCGGTTGCCAGTTGTTGCTCTCAAATTATGTGGATAAGGACGCAACTACGCGACTACGGGTTTGAATTTAATAATATTCCCATTTATAGTGATTCTCAAAGTGCTATGGCCATTACTTGCAATCTTGTTTCATCATTCACGCACGAAACAATTAGATATTCGCTATCATTTTATAAAAGATTATGTAGAAAAAGGCACTATAGATATGTATTTTGTTAAAATGGAGCTTTAACTTGCCGACTTATTCACTAAGGCATTGGATGAACAACGATTCAAATTCCTTATTGCTAAGCTAGGCATGTTGAATCCCAATATTGCTTGATATTATGTTTACGTATGATATTTTATGTGCTTCTTGAGCTTCTTTGCTATATCTTGCGTGATTTTATTTCGCAATTTATTTAATATAGTATATATATATAATAATAATAACATAAAATAAAATAAAAATGGGGGATGCCGATAATTTTATCTATTTTATTTACTCACAAAAATATTTCTATGATATGTGCCTAGTTCTTTGTTTAAAAACTCATGTGACATTTTTTTATCCAAAGAGCTTCGTTTGTTTCACTAGACACAAAGTCACATCATATATGTGATAATTTGAGCCTCAATATCTATTAAGGATTAATCTTTGAGTGTATCACATTTCAAATGCTTGTTTCTTGATTTGTACTTCGTAGCCTCATTCTTGCTTTGTGTTAGTTCATCATGAAAATGATAAGGGCAATTAGGAAATTCATCACTTGGACGAATTATCAATCCTTTACTTTTTCCTCTAGTAATCCCCTTTGAGCCTTCTCCAATATTCTTTTTCTTTTGAAATCTGATCAAGCCTTCAACCTTATTCCTAAGTTTCGGGGTTGCTCAAACAAAAAAAAGAGGGGGAGAAAAGGAAATGCACATGATGAACTTCTCCCGATCATTTTAAAAAGAGAAACATGGATCTCGCTGTGAATTTCTCCTAGATAATCTCATATACTCCTAGAAGAGAAACACCTCGAAGTGAACTTCTCCAACGATAATCTAGATCTTATATCGAGAAAACGAGAAGAGGAGCACGGCCTTGGGTTTGAATTCCATAATTGTGAACCTTCAAAAGGAACACGATCTCGGCCTCGTAAAGAAGAAGAGGCTCATCTTGAGCAAGTGCAGAAGAAAAGAAAAGAAAAAGAAGCATAAATGAATTTCAAAAGGGCCCTTGTAATTGAAGAATTTTTAAGCTCACTAATCCCAAAAATATCCTACCCTTTTAGTCAGAGCCTAAAAATAAAAATCCCTTCAAAGTCCCTTTGATTCAAATTGATGGACTTTCACTTGGTAAGATTGATTAAATGCGCTACGATAACAATTTAAAAGATAAAACTTTGTCATGTTGATATGAGTGATATATCTACTAATTATTCCCATGATAAAAATAAATTGAGTGTTATGAGCGAACCATGCGTGGGTTGTCGAAATGATTGAAACTATGATCTTAGAATATTAGTTTAATTACATGATTTGATGGAAAATTATTATTCTATGTGTCATGTGAAATTTTTACGTGATAATACTCAAAATAGAAAATCTGACCCCAAAACAAAAATATTTTCGCACATTTTAAATGCATTAATACATGCATTGGTTCAGATTTGATAAAACGCAAAATTTCATGAAAAATGCAAAATTTTCTTATACATGATTAGCGGATCATGAATCTACGTTTAATTGATTAAATGCGTTACATTTGATTATATTGTATATTTTCATATGCATTTGTGTTGAATATGTGCTAAATTGCCAACACATTATATGTGCATTCGTTGAGGGGGAGCTTACATAAATATTTGCTATTATCTCCTAAATGATTTACTTGCAATCACGACTTCTCATGTTTGCATTCTAAGTTTTACAGAAAATTTTGAGCTCAATCGAGGAGTCCAGTGATAAATTTCATCGCAAATTGGGAGATAATTGCATTTATTTCAGAACTTCAGGGAGCTCTATGAAATTTCTTTTTGGGTGCAAATGTAAAAAGATTTAAATTTTCGTTAAACATACTTGATTTTAACGAAAGCCCAAAATAATTTTTCACGGCCCAAAACTCTTTAACTTTACCTGATCGAAAAACTCTTTCTCACGCAAACTAAAACAATCGCAAAACTCTTTCTCACGCAAACTAAAACGATCGAAAAACTCTTCGCATTCTCAAAAGCTTTAAACAGCTATTTCGAAAAATCTTAATCTTCTCGGATTTTCTGTCAAAAACTCGCCTAATTTGAAGGTAGAATCCAGTTTCGGGTCATCCTTTTGTTCCAAAAATCACGAATCGCGACAGTTTTTCAAAATCATGCGACGATATTTCTCAGCTTCGCGATTTTTCGACTAAAAAATTCTATGAAATCAAATTTTCTATGTTTAGATTCGACCATTTTGACTAAATGCATGATATTTGGATTCGCAACTGATTTCTGGTCATTTCGAGTTCAGGTTACCTCATGATTTACCCAGAATCGTAATTCACGTTTTAAGCATTTACTGTTTGATTTCAAATTTTTTAGGTCGAGAATCGTCTTATCGGAAACAGTACCATCGAAGAACTTTAGTTTTCGTTCAGTTTTATTCGATCGCAAAACTCAGCGGCGAAAACCTTATGTTTTTATTCGATCTTAAATCTTAGCGGCGAAAACTTAAGTTTTTCGATAGAATTTTATTCAATTGCAATAAATACGCGGCAAAAACTTCAAGTTTTTTGATAAAATTTTATTCGATCGAAAAACTACGCGGCGAAAAACTTAAGTTTTTTGACAACATTTTATTCGATCGCAAAATTACTCAGCGAAAAAATTTACCTTGAGTTTCCGTTAAGGTTTTATCAATCGCAAAACTTAGCGTTCGAATAAATTTTCGCTCGAATAAAACCACGCCGCAAACGGTATACACTTTAAACACTGTTTGCGCCTCGACAAAAATTTAAATTTTTCAACATTCACAATTGCTTAATATAATTTGCATTTGATGATTCCAATCTGATGAATCTTATTCATTTTTTTCAGAAATGGCTCATCAAGATACTCATACATCTATCCTTCCGAAGGTTGGCTAACCGTCCACGACAACAACTATCTATTGGATCTGGCCACCTTCCGATGTCCCGATAAAGTCATCATTTCCATACTCAAAGGACACCCCTTATGTCCAGCACTCACCATGACTGCAACAGTCCAGATGGTATATCTTCATCAGTTCTGGGGATGCATGAAGAGCCACATTGTAGGTGATGACGTGACCTACACAACCAAGATAAACCAGAAACACGTCATCATCGTCAAAAATCTTCTGGCCATGGTCCTCGATCTACCGCATCATGAAGTCTACAACCCTCTACCGACAGATGCGGAGATAGTAGAATACATGCTTCGGAAGGGATACAAGCCACCGCTGACCAAAATGGCAAACTTTCAGAACATTGGATCCCTCACCCATGGAGGACATTATTTGGAATTATCAACAAATGTCTCTCCCCGAAGCACTCAGAATTTCAGAATCTTCCATGGAGGCTAATCTGGAATGATCTAGCGGACCAAATGCGTCAACGGGAAACAAAATCCAAGGCAAAGTTCATTCCTTACGTGCGATGGTTCCCAGTGCTGATCTCTCACCTGATGGAAGTAGATCCAGAGATCCGTCGTCTACCGCCTGTCGGAGGATATACACCGCCGAGGCTGCGGTTTTCCACAATCTGAAGGCATCGGATTTGGCGCTCCAACCGATGTTGATCCTGTTGGAGCTTCTACGCCTAGCAGATCCCACCGATGTGGCCTACCAAGATTATTTCCAAAACAACTCAATCATGGAGGTCATGGTATGGTCAGTCGATCCGGCTCCGATGCCTACCCGACACGAATCCCCGGTGGAGATATCGAGCCCGAAGTTGCTGCTCAGGAGACTGAAACACCGGCCATTGAGCCCAAAGGTGTCGGTCGTGAACCCACACCTCCAACAACCGAATCTCCCGAAGCCACCGAATCAGATGAGGAGTGCATATTACAACGAAGGGGCTCCCGAAGACAACGAATCTCTGCCCCATCTGCATCTCCATCCACAACAACGGCTTCATTGTTACCTCCTCCACCACCAACGGTCCTGACGACCACACAGGTTCCCATTGAACCTATTCCAACATCCATAGAGATAATACCTTCTGTCTCATCTCAAGGTTTGGACGGAAGTCCTGTTGGTCCCTCGATATCTTCGAAGACAACAACGGGCCAACCCACCGAAGTGGTGACTTCTAGATTGTCAACGGGTGTCCTTGGACATCCCAAAATCACAAGTCCTTTCATAGGCGGCACGTCAGCTATAGTATCTGATGTCGTGACAATTGAGTGCCTTCCTAGCCCCACTCCGGAGGTAGCACTCAAAGACTACAAGAAGTACTCTCCACAACCATCAACTCTCTTGAAGATAGGCTAATTGAAAGAGTTCTACACGCCATAGAGACTTCTCGACGGGATACCGGAAAAGCACCAGTCTCCGAGGCAGCTCCCTCCGAAACCCACTCCCAACCCATCTCCTCACCACCATTAACCACTACCATACACACTCTCATCAACCTATATTAACCACCCCAACCCAATCTCCTTCCCTCATCAATCCATACACCATCCCGATAACCCAGCTTCATGATATTATTATATCTCGCCTACTAGCACTCGAAGCAAAGACCCCTGCCGAGGAGAGTCTCTACCACCAAAAGCAGCCGTGGTCAGAGTCGAGAGAAAACATCCTCAACGCGTAAAGCTGGAGGATCATCTTCTAACCCACCAACAACACAACCCACCAATAGCCGCCAACAAACATCCAACACATCCCACACACAAACAATACCTCCATCTCCCAAAAGTCCAAATCCAATCCCGTACTCCGTCCTCCAAAATCAACCTGAAGCAATCATCTACGATCCACATGCAATCGTAGATGACTATATTCTGAACGAGAAGTGGCTGACACATTGGGAACCTGAGGAAGCTGCTCAAGCTCGACTCTCTAACGTTAGATACTTCCTACAACAAGCTTCAGTTGGTTTGGTACTGCTTGAGGATGAAGAACTTCAAGAAGGCGAGAACTACAACATTGAACTCCCGAAACTGCCAGAGATGATTAGGCACCGAGTCGACACCCCTCCTCGCTTATCAAAAGGGACTGTCTGAATCGAGACGCCATGGGAGAATGTTCAGATTGAAGTGCCTTTCCTTGAACATATAAGGAAGTAGATATGGAGAGCTCTAAATCGTATCAAGATGCTAGACGGGCTAAATATACGGGGCATCTCTCATTGGGAAGAAAGAAAGAAGATGGAGCACATCTTCATGCTGACCTACCTCGGTCCGGATCGAAGTGGCATCCCAACGGATCAACTTAGAAGAAATTTCAGGGATAAGCCATCGATCCTCCAACTCGTGAGTGTATCACACACGATTGGAAGTTATCCAACCCCGATCTACCTTATAGAGCAAGCATATGCCAATCACACTCGAGATGAGATAGACGAAAGCTATCTACCGTTCCTTCCACCAGACGAAGTCTATCGTCTGTTCCAGATGTACAAGAAAAAATACCAGACACTTACTGGATACATCAAGAAGGAAGGACTCGAGGGATTGAAGAGATTCATGGTGCGGCAGATTAAGTTTCATACCGCACACGACCTTCAAATTCCAGTGGAAAACAACATGAAGAAGGTCAACATGGAATCGCCGCTCATGAAAGATGACTTCACAGAGGATAATATTTTCAAGAAGTCAGGCCTCGCCATCACATATCGGAATCCAATCATTGGAAAGACGAGAGCGATGATGAAGTCTGAACTTCACAAGTTCTGTGACGGGACATTGAAGCTCATAAGAAAGAACATCGAAAAGAGGTCGGCGGAGATTGATGAAGAAACGATCTTTGAGGACCTTGAAGAAGAAGAGGCCCCGCTCCTAAATGGGCTTCTCAAGCCATCAACGAAAGATTGGAGCTACGGAATGATGTCCGACACTACGAGACAGTATTGGGATTGAGGAAGTCCTTCTACGCCCGACAAGGATAAACGGAGCTGAAGAGCAAACAAGCACAAAGGGGGAGATTGAAGAAGATTAGAAATTGTGCTTTGTTTATTAGTTGTCCTTCTAATTAGAGGCGTAGCTTGCATTTTTGTTAATGTAGGACTAATTAATAAATATAACGTGTGTAGAGGTATATATACAATGTACACTACAGAAATCAATATACAAGAATTTCAGAAAATTTACAAGGCTAAGAATTCACATTCTAGAGAGAGAAACTGAAACAAAAACTTCATCACTCTAAAACTTTCTCTCTCGTGATCTTCAACCGAGATATTCGACCGAAGGTAACATTTTATAATCTATATTCAAATATCTAGAATTCATGCCTAATCTCTCGTTAGTTGATTAATTAGGACCTGACAGATGCTCGAATTGGTTGAGTTCGTCTTGCATTGCGATCACTCAATCCGTGTCTTTAAGGGCTTCAGCTACCTTGATTGGTTCGTTTTGGCTTAAAAATCACGTGAAAATTTCGCTTTGAGAAGATGTCCTAGTTTGAAATCCGCTCAAAGGATCACCACTTAGTTGATCGATAGGATGAGCTCATATCCACTTGCGCTTATGAGGTTGAGCCGATGCAGAACCATCGTCGGTAAGCAGTTAGAGACATCCTGAATTGAGAGGTTGAGTATCTGTCGGAGGGAAATTCATTTCTGAAGTTGACTTTGATGGACTTTCCTCCTCTGCATTCGTATGAGCTGCAGCACTGGTTGGTGATTCAGAATCCTGAGACTCTAGAACATCGGTTGATCCTTGGTGGTCGGGAATCTCATTTGAGAGTTCTACCGTAGAAGGGGAAGGTGCGCTATTTGGAAGAGATTGTGATTAAATAGGTGATTGAGACTTGTTCTGACAAAAATGTTCAAAGAGAGAGTTCAAGTCCTCCAAATCAGCGGGAAGAGCTTCTCCTGACGGTGAGGCCGACGTTGTCGAAATTTGTTGACTTTGTACAAACACGCCTATAAGCCCGGGTTCTGAACAACCAATTTTGTCACTTTGGGAAAAGTGACGTTGTAACTTTCCATTATTATGTGAGAAGACTTGATATAAGCGTGGTATGCTTTAGAAGTTGAAGAGTATCCAATAAAGACGGCTTCAAATGCTTAAGGATCGAACTTGCTTCGGTGCTCTCGATCGTTCGCCACAAAGCACTTGCACCCGAAGACCTTGAAGAATGAGATATTCGAAATCCTTTTATTTATTATCTCGTACGGCGTCTTCTCCAAACGCTTGTGAATAATCGTCCGATTTTGCGTAAAGCTAGTTGTACCCACTGCTTCAGCCCATAGAAAGTGAGGGAGACTGGAATGTATAAGCATAGTCCGTGCAGCTTCAACCAGAGTCCAGTTTTTTCGTTCTACGATGTCATTTCGTTGAGGCGTCTAAGCGGCTGAGAATTGTTGATAGATGCCAGATGGAAAGTATTGAGCCGCTGATTCTTGAACTCAGTCCCGTTGTCAGTCTTGATTACTTGGATGTTCTGTTGCACGAGATTCTGAGTTGTATTCACAAAATTTATTATCAAGTCTCCAGTCTCATCTTTAGTTCGTAGAAACCTTGTCAAAGCGTAGCGAGAGTAGTCGTCGACAATAACTAGCACATACTTACGATCGTTGATACTCTGTGTTCGCATCAGTCCACAGAGGTCCATGTCTAGTAATTTTTAAGGTCGAGATGTGGAAGCTACTTGCTTGAGTTTATGCGACGCTCGCTTCATTTTGCCCATTTGACAAACCGAACAATGATGCTCTTGTTGAGGAGATGGTTGGCAGACCATTGACAAATTTTTTAGCAGAAATCTTGTGAAGAGCCTTGAGATTAAGATGAGACATACGTTGATGCCATAAGTTTCTCCTCTTAACTGTCGTCTGAGAGATGAGGCAAACAACTATTGAAGGTCGTATTGTTGTCAGATTTATTGTGTAGAGATTAGTTCTTCGAGCTCCTGTAAGAAGTTCCTGATTCTGACTGTTTAGGATTCTGCACTGATGAGGTAGAAATACCACTTGAAAGCCTTTATCGCATTATTGTCCTATGATGAACATGATGTGTTTGAGACCTTTGACGTATGAGACATCTTTTATTGTCATATTCTTCAGAATCATATCTCCAAGGCCTATGGAGGTGAATCGTTATTGTCAAATCGGACTTTACCATTGTTGCGGTCTTGATAGTTGCTCAATATTTCTTGATTTCACGTTAGGTGTGTGGAGCAACCCGAATATAGATACCACACATGGTGGATCTGCATAGAAAAGTTTTGAGAGACTTAACTACCCACTTATAAATGGGTCCTCTCGGATTAACAGATTTAGTTGTCAAAGTTTGTTCACTTATGGTTCCTAAACCATTGTCAGAAGTAGTTTTAGGTACCCAAACCAACTTAGAGATAGTTGGTTTCGGTATTACCTCTTTGGGCAACTGAGCCTTTTTGGCTTATGTTGGCATAGATAGTGTTTTAGGAACCCATTGCGGGTGAACCTTACATGGTAAATTAATTTCAATCGGGCAAATGTCATGTCAGTCTTAGTCGAAGAGAATATCTTCTCTATAGCTAGTCTCCTAAGGTGTTTGGCTAAGTGAATTTGGACTGGATATCTTAGGTGAGAGCAGGAGTGAATCGAGTTATAAGGTTGCTTAATAGCTGGATCTTGTCTCGTACAAGACTTAAGACTCACATTTGTATTAGAATGATTGTTTTTATGTTTGGAAGTGGAGCCGATTTCAGAGTTTGTGCTTTTAAAATTAATAGATTTTAAAGCATAAGTTGAAGCGACAACAAGAAAGGTAAAAACGGCTCTCTTTTTAAGACGTGTCTCTTTATTTTTAGGTACGAGAGAAAATTTTGAAAACGAGTCATTTCCATCAATATTTTTCTTCTTTATTTCTAAGCTAGACACACACTCCTTAGCATGCTTCGTCTCTTTAACTATTATACATGTGGATGTAGTAGGAAAAGTATTACTAATAGACTTTTTTGCTTATGAAATATTTAAAGACTCTTTTTCTCCCTCGACGCTTTTTAGAGAAGTTTTTTCTTTTGAAATATTTTGTAAAACAGAGGGAGAATTATTCTTAAATTTGGGCTTCGTCCTCGATTAATGATTTTTCTTTTAAAATTAAATAATGACAGGGTTTTGAAACGTTAGTTAAAACTGAGGAATTTTTTAGATTGTAAATTTCCAATAAAACAGCATTCTTTTCTGCTTCAAAATTCTTTCTTTCTGATTCTAAGGAGGAGTTTAAATCAGCTATTTTCTTAACAATAGTAGGAATATAACAGAAAGTGGAATTTTTAGAATGATCAAAATTTTCTTCCTCGACATTAGGGATATTTTCTAAAGGATATAATGAATTGTACTCACTAGATAGGTGTATTTCTCGTGTTTTGTAACTATTATTCAAATCAGTGTAATCAAAGGGGATATTAGTCCTAGTTTTGGCTTTTCTTTTGGATTCTTCTAAGGCATTTATTTCTGAGGCGTTGGTAAAAGCCATTAAGGAAGTTAGTCATATACCCATGTACTTGATATCATATAATTGTTTTACGTTAACCTTTTTCAAGTTAAAAGGATTAGCAAAACCTAAGCCTTCAACGGGATTATAAAATTCTATATCATGTGGGTGATTTAGAAAAATCGTCTGATCGGTCTGTCCCCTTTTTGTCAGAAGATCATCTAAAGTCTTAATCCTAGAGTAAAGCTTCTTACGTTCATCAGAGATTTCTTTATAATTGTTTCTAGAAATTTCTAAATCTCTCTGACTATTGCTAAGAGTTTTACTAAGGTCGTTAATCTTAGTCTCAGACGTAGTTATCCTAGATTCAAGACTAGTTATAGTTTCTTTAGCATTAGATACGAGAATTTATTAGTGAGCTTTCTTATTTAATTGTATTTGGAAGTTCTTTTTGCTAAGTGCTAGTCGCTCCTCTAACTCTATTGAACTTTTCCGCTCGCTTTTCATGTTAGCATATTTAATTTGTAAAGATTCTAACATGCTTAATAATGTAGATTTAGGTGTGGCTACCTCATGAGACGAGGTTAATGCTTAGTCATCGTTAGTCCGCTTTGTCGTACTAGCTTCTGAGATATCTTCAAGACTTGCCATGAGAGTTGAGTTGTCCGTTTCAGAATCTGCGGTGTCTTTCAGCCAGTGGTTATTAGAGCCACTCTAGTTTCCTTTTGTTTAGTCAATTGAAACTTCTTGGAGTAGTAGTTCGCGTCTTTCTTCTTTGGCAAACTACATTCCTGACGAAGTGCCCTGTTTTGCCACAATTGAAGCATTTATGTGGGTCTTTGGCAGCTTAATCTTTAGTTTCCAAGAAATTCATAAAGTGGCTTCTCCAAACGGTATATTCGCCTCTTCTGAATTGGGGGACAGACATCGTTTTAAAGAGTGTAAGCATCCATAATCGTAGTTGATTGGTAGGATCTCGTGAAGGTTTGGATTTGATTTGGTAAGAGTTCTTCACAAGTGACAAATTTGTTAGTAATGTTTCGTTCGTACTTAAAGCAATTTCCTTTTAGGGCCTATCTCTAATTTTTACGTCCTAAAAATTGTGTTTGAGTAAGAAAAATATTTAGCACAAGAATTGATACTTCAAATTTTTGCTAAAGGATTTTGAATTTATGATTTTAATCAAAAAGTTAGAGTATCAAATATGATTATACGAAGAGAAATATTTTCTCAAAAGTTTTGAAAATGAAGATTCTGATTCTGGATTTGAAAAAATAAATTTCAAATCAGTATGGAAAATGTTTGCGTTTGAACAGTAAGTATAAAAGTTTTTCGAGCTGTAAGTTTTTTTATTTTAAAATTTTAGATGCTTAAAATTGAATGATTTTCGTAAGTATAGGTTTGTCGAATGATGTGTATCGAAAATTATTTTCGGCTGGTAAAAGTTTTGCGAGAGTATTTTTCGAAAGTAGATGATTTTCAATAGTGTTTATAGAAAATGTTTTAGTAAAACCTGTCGAAAAATGGTTTATCGAAAAAATTTGTTGATCGCAAAATTCTATCGAAATATTTATTATAGAAAACATTAGAATGATCGAAAATCCGAGATTTTTTTATTTAAATTTCGATGAGTTTGACTCTATTATTTGACTAAACTTATTCGAGTGTGAAATATTCGATGGTGAAAAACTTTTTCGCTAAGTTTGGATTCGGGAATTAAGACATCAAAAAACTTGTAATCGAAAAACATGTTTTTCGTGTTAAAAGTGAATTTTGATATAGCTAAAATAGTATTAGTCGAAAACTTTTATGCTTAGTTACACTCGAAAAAGATTATTCTTTAAGGATCAAAAAACTAATAATCGAAAATAAATATTCCGCGTCAATATAGGAGTGAACTAATCGTTTTCAAATTGCAATCGCAAACCGTAAAATCGAGCATAATCAAAAATAAAATAAGTTCGATGTTCTAAACGATTGAAATCAGTACACGGTTCATTCCTAACATGTAATCCATCACTTTGGCATCAATATCAACAACAAATTTCGCAGAAATCAGCACAGAGATCAAATTTCCAGTTGCGTGCATTTTTTATAGAAAAAAAGTCAGAACAGAATTTTATCTGAAAACAGCGAAATTCAATCCAAAACAATTCCGATCTGCCCTGATACCAATTGTTAGGTCCTCGATTTTCAACTACCGTAAATCCTAGGTATAAATTTTAGATATTCAAATGGAAATCTGAGATTTGATACCTCGATCGAATACCTCCGACGAAGAACACGAGAGAAATGCTTATAGTGGGAGAAAGTGTGGTGTGTTTATCTCTCTAGAAAGTAAATTGCAAGCCCTTTGATTTTTTCTATTAACTTTCTTTATTGAATTCAATAGTGTACATTGGTATTTATACCTACACACATGGCATAATACAGTTAAGTCATATAATATTGAATATACAAATGATGCCCCTACTTACAAGGATAACTAATAAAAGAGCACAATTAAAAAGTCTTCTTCAGTTTGTATATCGACGTGTCTACAGGGGATTGTCCGTATTTGGGCCCTGACTCATAGTCTTGATCGATCGCGTGCTTGGAATGTAAATTGATCGATCGACTGACTATAGTAGGTTGTGTGAACCTTAGATCGAGTCAACGGATAGTTGACTTTGGGGTCCTGACTTGTCACTAGTTTTCTAGGCCAGATTTGGGAATGCATTGGTCAACGGCGAAACGCGGTCTTGACAACGAAGTGCAATTGACGACTTGAACTGCCGAGCGGGATTCATAGCTTTGAGTAAATCGAAGTATATGTCCTATGAGAATTGCAGGGACGGAAAATTACAAAGTCTTCGGTTGGAGCATTAAACTAACTCATGTTGGGACGTGGAGGGTGGTTTAGTAATTTTGCAAGTCGCGAATTATCATAGCGTCGTGTTTAATAAGTTTGACATGGCATGTCTCTCACTGATCGGGACATCCAGTGAAATGTTTATATGTAGATGCGATAATCTATAGTCCGTTCATGAATTAAAGATTAAATCTGAAATTCGTACACAACTCGGGAAACGGTTCGGCTAGGCTTACCGAACCCTTGGATTCCTCCCACTGCTGAGTGACATGAACCAAGATGGTCAGGCTTACAAAGGATCACCATGATAGTTTCAATTAAATGAGAGAATGGATTTAGAAGTCCGTTTCGGTCAGAACCGAAAATAATGAAATTAGGCTTGGTCGAAATTCATAAATTAAGTCGGGCTTGGTCGAAATTAATAATTTAGGTGGAAGAATATTTATTTTATTATTAGATAATAAGTATAAATGGTTCGGATGGTAAAATTGGTAATGTACCTATAAAGGTAAAATTGTAATTTACCTTATAAGTTTCGAAATATTAATATTACATATACTAAATAATTTTCAATATATATATACGATTTTCAAAAAATATATATTTTGAAAAATTATGCCTTTTTGAAAAAGATTTCCCTTGGAGAGAATATCTCAAGGAGATAATATCTCAACCATCTAACGAGCCTCGGGCTTTTCAAAAATCTAAAAATACCCACGTAGGAATTTCGGAAAATAATATATCATCTGTTGAGTAAAAATTGAAAAATACAAAGCTCGGGATTCTGTCGTCGGTCGAACACACCACAGGATCGGCGTGATCATCTTGCCATCCATAACTAGCCGAGGAGGAAGTTAGCAAGCCATCAACCGTTGGTAGGTATCATAGCTTATACCCTACCCCATTGTGGTTTAAGGTTGTTTTTATCTTTGTATATGTTGGTGCACATCCGAGCGATCCTAGGGACAGGGTCGTCGGAAAATTTTTAAATTCCGCACAGCGGGGAATTCGGATTCCTGGAATCCTCCGGCCAATCTTCTAACACCCGCGGTTACTTGAGGGCATCTGGGGTTATACCTTTGGGGATCCAAAGTTAGATGATCCTTACGGTTCTTCTGTTTAATTGATCTATAAGATAGCTAGTGCACTCAAGGCTTCTGACCGGTCTTGGGCCGATGGTTTTTATTGGATATTTAATATTTTGTAATTGATATATTTGATAACAGTGGAGAAGACAAGTACTAGAGCAGACTTTTGTTATTTGCAAGTGTCTCTTTTTCTCTCAAAGGAATAATCACAATACCTTAGAAATATATATAGCCCAACACAGAAATATTTAGACTACTTTGGAAAGACACAATCCAATAACTCATAACAGAAAAACTAGGGCCCCGTCTTCAGGGCGTTGAATGTCTCTTCATTATCAAGTGTGGACTGTCTCTTAATATTTCTTGGCTCGTGATTTGAGCTTATAATTATAACATACTCCCCTAAGCTCAACTTCCGATTTTTTTTTAACTTCTCGAACAATTCCAACGGCAGTGGTTTCGTAAGTATGTCCGCGATCTGCTGTCGTCTTGCTACATGCAGTAGCTCAACTTCTTTGTTCTTTACATGCTCTCGTATTAAATGGAAGCGAATGTCAATATGTTTGCTCCGTTCATGGTGTACAGGATTCTTCGTTAGTTCGATTGCCGATTTCTTACGACCCAGATTGTCGTCGGCTTCGACTGCGCCAGTCCAAGCTCTTTCAGCAGCTTTCGTATCCAAATACCGTGACAGACACATGACGACGCTGCCACATACTCTGCTTCGCAGGTTGATAGCGCGACAATAGGTTTCTTCTTCGACACCCCCAAGCAAATGCAGTGTTTCCTATGAAGAAGGCAAAACCGGTTGTGCTCTTTCTGTCGTCTACATCGCCGCTCCAGTCACTGTCTGAGCATCCTGAAAAAAATAAGATCAGCTTCATATGGATAGAACAGACCATCTATCATTGTGCCTCACGTATCTGATAATTCTTTTAACTGCTTTCCGACCCGACGCCGTAAACAATGCCGGGTCTAGTGTTGGTAAGATATCGAAGACATCCCACCGCATTTCTGAACATAAGTTCATCGACCTCAGCAGTATTATCATGTCTTGACAGCTTCGTGCCACATTCCACCCGCGTTCTCGCTGGACTGCAATCACTCATCCCGAACCTTTCAAGAATCCCCTTCGCATAAGTTCCTTGAGACACATAAATTCCAGCCTTGTCTTGTCTTATTTCCAACCCGAGAAAGTATGCCATCTCGCCCAAATTCGTCATTTCAAATTCCTTCGCCATCTCGCGCTTGAATTCTTCTATGAGAGTTCTGCTATTCCCTGGGAAGACCAAATCGTCAACATACAGCGCCACATATAAAATTTCATCATGTCGAACTTTTATGTATAGAGAATGCTCATAAGGGCACTGCACAAATCCACACTTCTTGAAGTATGAAGGGATACGAGTGTTCCACGCTCTTGGCGCTTGTTTCAAGCCGTAAAGAGCCTTTTTTAATTTCAGAACTTCGCCGTTTGTTCTATCGCTTCTGAAGCCTGGTGGAAACTCGATATACACATCCTCTTCTATCGTCCCATTCAAGAAAGCGGATTTCACGTCCATTTGATAAATTTTCCACCGATTATGAGCTACCACTCCAAGAAGCAAACGTGACTTCTTCGTAGTCGATGCCAGCCTTCTCTTTGTACCCCTTCCCGACAAGTCTGGCCTTAAACCTTTCAACCTCAACTCTAGCATTGAGCTTCTTTTTTTAGACCCATTTGACGCTGATTCGTCGTTGGCCTTTCCGTAATGTGCACAGCTCCCAAGTGTCGTTCCTTTTGATCGACTTTAATTCTTCTTCCATTGCATTTCTCCATCTCTCGTCTTTTACAGCATCATCGTACGTAATATTTTCAGTGTCTTCCATCAAGCACAGAAGGTTCATTTCATTCGTTGATTGATATATATCCTCCAAGCTTCGAGTTCGTCTCGGCTCTTCATCCTCGTCGAGCTGCTCCGCTGCAACGTTTCGATCACCTTCGTCTAGGTCTGCATCTTGCTGCGTGAAAATCATTCTTTCACCTTCACCAATTTCATGGCGTCTGATGTTATCTTCCTTCACTTTCCAATCCCAGCTACTGTTTTCGTCGACCTGTACATCTCGAGACACAAATATTTTTTCGGTAAGTGGATTAAACAGATTATAGGCCTTTGAGCGTTCATCATATCCTTTAAAAATCATCTGTCATCCAGCTTCTTTCGCTTCTCTTCGGGTACTCGAGCATAAGCAATGCTACCAAAAATTCTCAAGTGTCCAACAGCTGGTTTGACGCCACACCACGCTTCTTGTGGGGTCATGTTATCCTTCAAGCTTGACGATGGGCTGCGGTTCTGAAGATAAGTTGCACATCGTACCGCCTCTGCCCAGAAGCGTTTTGGCATTCCCTTGTTCTTAGAGCATACATCGCACCATGTTCAGCAGCGTTTTATTTTTTCTCTCCGCAACCCCATTTTATTGCGGCGAGTAAGGTGTTGGAAAAAACTCACGCGAACACAGTGAACACGATCTTCTTTTGGTGCAACTAAAATCGACCACCTTTTCTGTAGTCCTTTTACTGCTTAAATAGAAGTTTACATGGAAACTAATAAATGCCTATAATCAGGCCACTAATTTAGCCTAAACTAATAAGGAAAACACAATCACCTCCTAAGTTACGTACATTCTCCTAAACTAAGCCTAAACTAATTAAGGAAAGTGAATCACAAGGATTATTCCTACAATCTCCTCCTAAGCCTTGTGTCCACCGTTGATGTCGATTAGGCCGATCTTACCCCGTAGCTCATGAAACTTGGTCCTTCCAAGCGGCTTCGTCAGAATGTCGCCCAGCTGATCCTCGCTTCTGATGAACTCTACATCAATCAAGCCTTCTTCTGCAGCCTCCCGGACGAAGTGATATTTCACTCGAATGTGCTTACTCTGTCCATGGAGTACTGGATTCTTGATCAAAGCAATGGCGGACTTATTGTCCACCCTCAGCATTGGTGCTCTTGCTGCTGTTCCATGCACCTCAGACAACACACGAGCGAGCCACAATGCTTGACAAGCAGCGTTAGCAGCTGCTATATACTTTGCCTCACAGCTGGACTGAACCACCACCTTCTGCTTCATGGATTGCCAGGTGATCAGGCTGCCACTGAGGAAGAAAATCACGCCAGTTGTGCTTTTACTTGCATCAACATCCCCGGCGTAATCACTGTCGCTGAAGCCTGTCAGATAGGGCTCCTCCTTCTCCCTCCTGCCGAACCAGAGTCCCCAATCTTGGGTCCCGGACACATAGCGCAGGATGCGCTTCACAGCTGCGAGGTGATCCTCGCGTGAATCTTCCAGAAACCGACTCACATAGCCAACCGCAAATGCTAGATTAGGGCGAGTGTTGACCAAATACCTCAAGCTCCCAACGACGCTCCTGTACTCTGTCGCATCGACCGGCGGTTTTGTGCTGAGCTTGCTCAACTTCAAGCGCGGTTCCATAGGTACGTGACAGGGGTTACACCCTGCTATGCCGCTCTTCTCTAGGATCTTGCCGGCGTAGGTGCCCTGGCTCAGCGAGATCCCCCTCGCGCCCTGCTTCACTTCAATGCCAAGGTAGTAGTGAAGCAGGCCGAGGTCACTCATCTTGAACGCGGCTGCCATCTCCTCCTTGAATGACTTGATATCGCCGCCGTTCGAGCCAGTGATCACGAGGTCATCAACATAGACCCCGATCACCATCTGCTTGCCATCGTTCTGCCTGATGTAGATGGCGTGTTCCGACGGGCTCTTCCTGAAGCCGAACGACAACAGCGTGCTGTCCAGCTTCGCGTTCCATGCGCGCGGCGCTTGATGCAGCCCGTACAGGGCTTTTCGGAGCTTGAGCACCTTGTGCTCCTTGCCGGTGATGACAAACCTCCTCCTCCTTGACGTAAACCTCCTCCTCCAGGTCTCCGTTCAAGAACGCCGACCTGACGTCCATGTGGTGCACTTCCCACCCCTCGTGCGCCGCGAGGGCGATGATCAGGCGCACCGAGTCCAGCCGCGCCACCGGCGCGAACACTTCGTCGTAGTCGATGCCGTGCCGATGTGCGTAACCCTTCACCACAAGGCGCACCTTATGCTTGGACACCGCCCCGTGCTCGTCCCTCTTCACCTTGAAGACCCACTTCAAGCCGATCGCCCAGCGGCCAGGCGGAAGGTCGGCGAGGGACCACGTCCGGTTGTCCTCAATCGAGTCCATCTCCTCCATCATCACCTTCCTCCAGCTGGGGCTGCGTTCCGCCTCGGCGAAAGTCGCATGTTCGTCGGAGCTCATGGCATGGAGCTCCTCCGCCACCAGTGCCCGCGGTGCGAAGCCACGCGGCGAAGCTGGCCCGATGATGTTGTCGATCCTCCGAAACCGGAGGGGAGCGTCGTCGTCGTGGTCGGCGTCCAGGTGCTCGCCTGCCTCGCTCGGCGGTGAGGCGAACTCCACCTCATGTGACTCGCCGGATCCCGCTGGTATAGCGCCTCCGCCACCACGAGGCGATGCCGGCGGCGTCCGCTCGCCCTCCTGAGTTGCACTTCCAGGTGCCTCCTCGGTGCCCTCGGCCACTGGAGGTCCCTGGTTCGCGATGGAGTACTCCACCGTGAACACGTCGTCGTCGCCGTTCGGCTCGCCATCGACCTCTACAGAGCCCCAGACCCACTGGGCTCCCTCGTCGAACACCACGTCGTGGGTCACGTGGACACACTTCGTGACAGGATCGTATGCACGGTACGCCTTGGAGCCGCGCTCGTAGCCGATGAAGATCATCTTGCAGCCACGATCCTCGAGCTTCTTCAGATGCGGCGTCGTGTTCCGGACGTAGACGATGCAGCCGAATGTCCTCAGGTGATGCACTGCCGGCTTCTTCCCATGCCACGCTTCGAACGGCGTCATGCCGTCCACGCTCTTCGTTGGGCATCGGTTGAGGATGTATATCGCGGTGGTCACGGCCTCGCCCCAGAACCACCCCGGCAGCCCTTTCGCCTTGAGCATACTCCTTGCTGTCGCCACCACCGTCCCATTCCTTCGCTCGACCACGCCGTTCTGTTGTGGGCTGTACGGTGCGGTGTGCTGGCGATGTATCCCTTCTCCCGCGCAGTACTCCGCGAACTCGATCGAGGTGAATTCGCCACCACGATCGGTCCGGAGCACCCCCAGTTTCAGCCTGAACTCCCCCTCTGCCCGTGCTTGGAGTTCATTGATGGCAGCCGCGGCACGATCCTTTGAAGGGATTGTGGCTACCCACATGTATCGGCTGAGGTCGTCGACGAGCAACAAGAAGTACTTGTTTCCGCTTGGGGTCGCTGGCGTGATTGGCCCGCACAGATCGCCGTGCACAAGCTCAAGGCGCTGCTTTGCGCGGTACTCTGCTTTCGCCGGAAATGGGGTGCGCCTCTGCTTCCCAGCTAGGCATGCGTCGCACAGCTGGTCACCTGCCCGATCTCCGGCAGGCCGCGCACCAGCTCCTCCCGAGCTAGCTTCCGGAGCGCCGCCATGTTGACATGACAGAAGCGATCATGCCAGCGCCACGCCACCTCGTCGCCGCGCCCCCGCACCGCTAAGCACGTCGGCTGTGCTATCTTGATCCGGAGCAGGTACAGGAGGTTCGCCTCGCGCGTCACCCTTGCCAACAGTTGACCGCCGAGCTCCCGAATCCGCATCACGCCAGCATCGATGTCGATCTTGAAGCGGACCTCGTCGAGCTGGCCCAGGCTCACGATGTTCGTCGTCAGCTGGGGAATGAAGTAGACCCCGGCGAACGACCGGAGCTCCCCGTTTTTGCACACGAAGACGATGGTGCCCCGTCCTTCAATCTGCGCCACCAAGTCGTCGCCAAAGCGCACGGTGCCGCGCACCGCCATGTCGAGTTTCGAGAAGGCGGCCCTGGCCCCAGACATGTGATTGGTTGCCCCCGAGTCCAGGACCCACGTCTCCGCCTCGCGTTCCTCTTCTTCCCCGAGCTGTGCGAACACCTTCTCTTCGCGGATCTCGATCTGGGCCACGGACGACGCCAGATCAGCCCTGGTGAGCGGCTCGAATAAGGGCGGCGCCGACGAAGTTGTCGTCGATTGCGGCATCAGTGGGGCGAGAGTGGGGGAGCACCTTGCGAGACAGAGTGAGGCCTCCTCCTCATCCTGGACTGCATGGGCCTGCTCCTTCTTGGGCCTCGTCCGGCACTCCCGGGCCCAATGGCCCAGCTTCCCGCACCGGCGGCACTCGTCGCCCGTGTGATCTGGCCCACTAGACGACCCGCCAGCAAGCCCACAGCCGCGTCCGCGTCGACCGCCTCCCCTGTTAGAGCCGCCGCCGCGGGAGTGGTCTCCGCCTCCCGCTTCTTCCGCCGCGCATCCCACTCCTCCTCAGTGAGATACAGCTTGCCCTCATGCTGTAGTGACGCCGGCGGTCCATCCAGCTCTTCCTCCGCCTCTTGCAATCGCCCGGTGAGATCGGCGACCGTCATGGTGGATGGATCGAGCAGCGTCTTGATCGCAATCGCGATCTGCTTGAAGCGGGGAGGCAGATTCCGTAGCATCTTGGCTACGATTTCCTTGTCCTTCACCTCATCCCCCAGTGTGGTGAGGTGCGCCGCCATGCCATTGAGGCGCAGCGCGAACTCCTCGACGGTCTCGCCGTCGTTGAACGTGGCGAGGTCGAATTTGCGACGCAGTTGCTGCGTCGTTGCCTTCTTCACACGATCGTCCCCGATCCGCATGGTGGCGATCGCGTCCCAGGCCTCCTTGGCCGTCTCCCTGGAGCTGATCGTCGACACCATTTCGGGCGGGACCGCGCTCACCAGCGCATCGAGCGCCATCATGTCTTCCTGCTCATCGGCAGTGCCCTTCTCGATGGTGTTCCATAGTGCTCTCGCCTTCAATTTCACCTTCATCATGAGCGCCCAGTCAGAGTAATTGGTCTTGGTGAGAACGGGGTAGCTATTCCCGCCGCCCACCTCACGAATCACTCGCTGGATCACGGCGCCAGAGGCATCGGCTTTCTTGCTTCCATCGCCCATGGTCCCTGGATGAACTCGTTCTAATACCAGTTGTTGGAAAAAACTCACGCGAACACAGTGAACACGATCTTGTTTTAGTGCAACTAAAATCGACCACCTTTTCTGTAGTCCTTTTACTGCTTAAATAGAAGTTTACATGGAAACTAATAAATGTCTATAATCAGGCCACTAATTTAGCCTAAACTAATAAGGAAAACACAATCACCTCCTAAGTTAAGTATATTCTCCTAAACTAAGCCTAAACTAATTAAGGAAAGTGAATCACAAGGATTATTCCTACATAAGGTGCCGTCAAGTTTTGCTTGATTCCATTATCTTCGCAGAATCTTATAAACTCTTTAGGCGTGTACTCTCCTCCACGGTCAGACCTCAAAATCTGAATGCGGTCTCCACTTACATTTTCAACAAGTGCTTTGAATTTTTTGAAAACGGTCAGTGCTTCGGACTTCTCCTTCAAGAAATACACCCATGTTCTTCTCGAAAAATCATCTATAAATGTTATAAAGTATAGATGTTTACCGATCGAACCAGGAGAAATTGGTCCGCAAATGTCTGTGTGGACGAGCTCCAAAATCTTCCTTGCCCGAAAAACAGCAACTTTTGGAAACGGATTTCTCGTAGCCTTTCCAAGAATGCAGCTTTCGCAGATCCCATCACCTAGTCCAATCATCGGTAATCCATCACCATTCTTTTGGTTGCAAGTTGCTTCAAGCTGCCAAAGTTCAAATGCCCATATCTCATGTGCCAAAGTTTTGACTCATCAACGTTGGTGGTCTTCAAGCAATTTGCTTCAATATGTTCAAGTTTCAGCTTGAACATTCTGTTGCTGGTCATGTCGACATGAGCAATCACTTGGCCTCTTTGGTCTTTCATCTCGAGCTGCTTGTTTTGCATGGTTATCACATATCCACGATTTACCAATTGACCCAGACTGAGTATGTTCGCCTTCATGTTAGGAACATATTACATGTTCGATATAAGTTTCTGTTGGCCATTCTTGCATCATATCAAAATTTTTCCACAAGCCTTCGACCTTCACCTTTGATGCATCACCGAAAGTTACCTCACCTCCGCAGGTTTTCACTATCTCGGCGAACATGTGCTTGTTCCCACTCATATGGTTGCTCGTTCCCGTATCGTGGTACCATTCTTGATCTTGGTCTCAGTGATTTTCTTTACATGCTAGAAGCAGTATCTCGTCGTTCCTTCTTCTTCCGTATTATTCTTACTGTTATTTTCGTTGAAATAGCACTCTGCTGCTTTATGGGAATATTTTTTGCAGTTGTAACACTGAATTCCACTTCTCCTTGATCTTACTGTTATTTTCCGATGATCGATTTCTGTCACTGTAATTTTCAGCGGCTGGTTGTGATCGACCCCTGCCACGACCTCGTCCACGACCTCTTCCACGACCATGGGAAGCCACGCGTTCCTTTGAAGTGGCTTCTTCATCTTTCGATGGATTATGTTTCAACTTCAGTTTGGCCTAAAGTGCTTCCTCCAGTATGGCTTGTTGTTTCCTCGTCCTTCGTTGCTCGTGTGCATCGAGCGAACTTGGTAGTTCGTTTACAGTCATTTTTTCCAGATCGCGAGACTCCTCAATTGTGCACACGATGCTATCGAAATCAGCAGTCAGAGATCGTAAGATTTTCTTGACAATTCTGTTTTCTGTTATGTCTTCCCCATTTCTTCGGATTTGATTTGCTACTGCTTCCACCTTCGTAATGAAGTCTGATACGCTCTCAGTTTCTCTCATCCAAAGAATCTCAAACTCCCTTCGCAAAGTTTGTAATCGTATCTGTTTTACTCGGTCGGCTCCCTTATACGCACTTTGCAGCCTTTCCCAGGCTTCCTTGGAGTTTTCTGCGTCTGCAATTTTTTCGAACCCCCAATCGTCCACTGACTGATAGATCAGATAAAGGGCTGCTTTGTCCTTTTTTCGCAGCTGTTTTAGTTCTTGCAACTGAACAGCAGAGAGGTTTGCAGTTGTTGCATGTTCGGTGTAGCCATGTTCAACCACGTCCCAGGCGTCTTGAGACCCGAGCAGAGCACGCATGTGGACGACCATTTTTCATAGTTTGTCTTGGTCAATGATGGGCATGACATCGTTCCGATAGGAGTCAGTTGTTGTATTACCGTTCACGATCGAGCTCTGATACCAATCGTTGGATATTTAATATTTTGTAATTGATATATTTGATAACAGTGGAGAAGACGAGCACTAGAGCAGACCTTTGTTATTCCCAAGTGTCTCTTTTTCTCTGAGAGGAACAATCACAATACCTTAGAAATATATAGCCCAACACAGAAATATTTAGACTACTTTGGAAAGACACAATCCAATAACTCATAACAGAAAAACTAGGGCCTCGTCTTCAGGGCGTTGAATGTCTCTTCATTATCAAGTGTTGACTGTCTCTTAATATTTCTTGGCTCGTGATTTAAGCTTATTATTATAACAGTTTTCTCGTCCATTCTGTAAGGTGCCGATTGATCTTAGATGATTAGTGTTTTGGTTTTACTTTCTATCTATCAATCTTACCGTGTAGCCAACTATCCTTGGAATTGTATCGAAGTCCAATCCGACATCTGTTTTCTTCCGGAACTGGAGCATGTACTTCGGACACTTCAGGAGGTAGACGACTTCATGAGCCTATTTTCCTTAGGGCCTATCAGTCAAGCTTATTTCGGAGCTTGACCCATCTCGTAGTACGAATTGATCTTTGAAATCGAGACCATTTCAGTCACCGGGTCTTTACAAGCTTCCTTGACGAATGAGTCTAAGCTCTTATGACCTCATTCAGTCTTGAATTTTCGGTCATCTTCTCTTTGGTGCCTCCGTAGTTCTTTGTTTTCAGTTATCACCCTAAGTATTCCAGATGTCATTTCAGCAACTCACCGGACTGATTCAAACCCATTTCGTCGACTTTGACTGTGTACTTTAACCTTCGGCCTTTGCTTCAGTTAACTTGGCTGAGAATTTTTGGTACTCGTTTTCAATTTCATACAGAGCATGTACCCGTTCATAACGAGAAAAGTCGGGTGAAAAGAAATCAAGTAACTCATCATCTAGAAGATCGCCATCACGCATACAATTTCCTCTTAACTTTCCCTCCGCTGGTTGACTCCACTGAATAAGACTCATGTGAGCCTATTTTTGCTCAGTTCGGTTTTAAGTCATTCGTCGTAAGTACTTAAGACTACCTTTTCTATCGAGTGAACTCTCTTTTAGTACCTCTGACCCTTGGTATTTTCTCGAATTAGTGCAGTCAACAATAAAGTTGTCTTTTCTGCCTTAGGTATAACACAGGAGGTCAGTTTTATCTTTTTCTTTATCATTGAAACTTTTACTAAATCTAAGGTTGGAAGCTGCATTGACTTCTCCTCATGAATCCGTCAAACTTCTTAATAAACAATGACATTGCTCATTGCTCATCTCCTCAGACAATTTCAATGTTTCTTCAGGAAGTTGAGGTCAGCTTTTTCCAGACGAGTTTGAAGTTTGAAATCATATGCCTTGAGATCGACAGATAAGTCATGTAACAATATCATGTTGAGGTCTTTTGCTTCTCTCATGGTCATAGTCTTTACATCCATTTCTCTTAGTATAGCCTTCGTAGCTTTAGAAGCCAGCTTTCTATCTCCAACCTTTCTCTCAGAGGTTGTATTTTCATTGATAATGTTATAAATCGTTCTTTCAAACTCGGTTATCGTCTCTTTTGGTTTCATCTTTATTGTGTCATACTGTTGCTACATGAGTTTATTTTAGTTACCTTTACAAATTTCATATACATTTGTCCAAATATTGCATACGGTGTCACACATTATGTCTTGATTGAATTTTCCCCAATAGAGTCTTAAACCTTCGCACAAGGCTCATTTTATTCTTTATCTAAGCTGATCACTAGTCTTTGGCTTTGATACTTGTTGAGGTGTGGCTTCATCCCGAATATACAATTTGTTTTGATAAGCTCTGAGAATCATACGAGTCTTCATCCTCTTTTATTTGTTGAAGTTTTATCTGTCGAACCGAGAATCTTGCTGAAATAACTCATCTTTATCAGTTTGTGATTAATCATGAGGTGCTCTAATACCATGTTTAGATGGGGTTAGTAAACGGTAAGTGCATTGTGAAGCTTTGTTGTCTAAGATGGTAACTTACTTCGGTTTTAGCTAGTTACTAATTCTCAATCAAACAGTGAGGCAAGGTGCGGAATTACCATATGCCCTCAACTGTGAATGGACTTTTAAGTGTGTGTATGTGTGTGTGTGAATCGTTTGTATCACTTCCTCTACGCCTTTCTTTCTTCTCTGCAAGAAAATTACCACTACAAGACTTACCGTTGTATAACCCATCTACTAGTCACTTCTAAGTAGACTCTTGGGAACTCCATCAACTTCTTACTAAAGTTAGTTGAGCTTCTTAAAGTCTGATGCAATATCTCAACATTAACTTGTAACACTTAGGTTTTTTATAGCTTTTCAGTTCTTTAACGATGAACTTCTCAACTTTATGATGTTTTGGCAGCTTCTCACTTTTTTGCTTCACGAATATTCTTTATGAGGACTGCGGAAAGTCTTTAGTATGATTCCTCGTGTATTTATACTTGAGGATCTGAAGATCACCGTTGCTTGGATGAAGACAAAAATCTTCAAGCCGACTTCATCTCGAATCTATAGTTATTTTCATTAGCTATAGGAATTTCTGTTATGATATCACATGTCTTCATCTTATGGTGACAAAGGAGTCTTGAAGAGACTATTAGAATTGTGCTTTATTATTTCATTATCCTTGTAATTAGGGGCATAATTAGAAGTTTTGATAGTGTAGGACTTAAGAGTAATTATACCTTAGATAAAGGTATAAATATGATGTACACTATGAAAGTTAATACGAGTTTTATTATTCAGAAAAACACGAGTATCGAATTCAAATTTTAAACGAGAGATCACGCTCGAGAAAATCGGAAAAGCTAACAACCTCTCTCAAGATCTTCAACGCGGATATTCGACCGATCGTATATCGTAAGATTTCTTACTCGAATACCGAGAGTTCGTGCTTAGATTGCTTGTTGATTGATGAATCAGGACCTAATAATTGGTATCAGAGCAAACCGTGATTGATTTTGGACAGAATTCGCAATTTTCAGATCAAAATAATTTTCTAGATTTTTCGATCGAAAAACTCATGTGACTTATATTTTGATCAATATACTTAATTGTGCGAATTTTGTTGTTGATTTTGCTAATTAAGTGATAGATTGTATGTTAGGATTAATTTACGTACTGATTTCAATCGCTTAGAACGTAATAATAATCAGATTTTCGATTTAGATCGATTTTTGCGTTTGCGATCAAGTTTTGAGTCCAATCTAATTTTCTTAAATCTCGATATATTTTGCTATTAAACGTGGTTGATTCTGTGTTTGTTCATATTTAGAACTTGTTAAACGAGTGATTATCCAGAATTTCAGAGTTTAAATTGAACATCTCGATTGAATCTGGAATTTTCACTTACATTGAACTTAGTTGTTCTTCGATCAGTTCTTCGATCGAAAAACTTGAATCGAAAAATATTTTTCGACCAAGTTTGTAGTCGAGAAATATTTCGACGACGAACACTATTTTACTCAAAATTAAGACTCGAAAAAAATTATTTCAATAATTAGTTTTTCGATTCATATATAAATATGTTTTTTCGAGCGAATAAATTTTTCGATCCAAAATCAGGGAAAATATATTTTCGATCGAAAAATATTCCATCGAAAAATTTTACAGTCAACAATTTGAGTCAAACTAAAAACAATGTTTTTCGATCACTAGTAATTTTTCGATCACAAGTTATTCGATAAGAGTTTTTGTGATCAACATAGTTTTTCGACAAAATATTTTTCGATAAGATAATCTTTTCAACATTTTTTCCCGAAAAAATATTTTTCGATAAACATATAACTAATCCTTAAACATTCGAAAAACTTTTTCGATTAAAAAGCTCAATACTTTGAAATCAAAAAACTTTACTACTCGAAAAATATTTCGATCACAGCATTTAAAGGAAATAAAAAATTGTGAACTTCAAAACTTACGAAAAATATTTGTCTCCAAACTATCAATTTTGATACTCAATATTTTCGATCAATAATTCAAATTTCTTTAAACAAATCGTGAAGTATCAATTTTTCATTACCAGATATTTTCGAAACATAACAATTTCTCTTTCACGACCGGATCATAGGTTCAAAAGGGAAATTGTTTAAGTACGAATCAAATATTTCTAACTAAGTTTGTCACTTGTGAAGCATTTTTCATTACTATTCCAAACCTTCACGAAGATCCTATCAATAAAAAAAAATGGATGCTTACTCACTTGGAAATGACGTCCGCCCTCCAATTCTTCGAAGAGGCGAATACACGGTATGGAGAAGCCGGTTCTTGAACTTCTTGGAAACGAAAGATCAAGCCACAAATTTGATCGCGTCACTTCAAGAAGGTCCAGCTCAATTCTGACTCATCCAAGAAGGAGATGCCACAAAAAATCCTCTTATTCCTGCAACCAGAAGACTTAAAGTTCCTGGTGAATATACCGAGGGGGAGCGTTTAAGAGCCAAAGAAGACTTGGGAGCCAAGACTTTCCTAATGCAAGGAATACCGAATGACATCTATATGCAAATAGATAGTCTATCGAGTGCAAAAGCCATGTGGGACGAGCTCCACAAGATGATGCAACGAACTGAAGTTGGAGTCAAAGCAAAGAAAGCAAATATCGTAACAGCTTATGACTCCTTCAAAGCCAAGACAGAGGAATCAGTTTATGAACTCTATCAAAGATATCTAACTCTTCTCAATGAAATGAGGAAGATAGATATATTCAAGACCAACATGGGGTTCAACATCAGATTTCTTTCTTCTCTTCAACCGGAGGGAAGAAAATATCCATTCAAATCCGACAAAATAAGGATTTGGACGAAATGGATATCCACGCCGTCTTTGATAATCTCGCCCAACATGAAGAAGATATAAGCGAGATTCAAAAAGAACTAAAGGGCAAGCAGATCGACGACTCTAGCACTTATCTCTGAAAGAAAGCAAAGTCGATCTCGAAAGGATAAAAGTCTTTAGGTGCCAAGTTCTTCAGAAGATGAAGAAGAATCTGACTCAGACTCTGAACCTGATATGAAGGAGTTCAAGATACAGTTAGCTCTCATTTCTAAAATGATGAGTAAAAAGTTTTACAAAAAGAAATCCTCGTCTTCGGCCAATAGACTTCGGATATCTAGCTCCAAGCAAAGGTAAAGACCGGCCGAGTCCTCAGAATCAAAAAGTGACGAAGAACCACAAAAATGTTATAATTGTGGAAAGGTATGACACTTCTCCAGCGAATGCAAAATACCTAAGAGAAAGGATGCCAACTACTACTCCAAAAAATTTCAACTCACTAAACAGAAAGAGGCTGGAGTAGCACTGATGGCAGAACAAGAGCATTTATGGCATACCTCGACGACGCTTCAAATGATGACCCATCCAGGAGGCCTGACGACGACGACGACAAAGCATCCTCTTCGTCACAAGAGGTACAATTGACTAATTCCACATTATCAAACATGTTAGAATCGTTACAGCTTAAGTACACTAACATGAAAATTGAGCGGAAACGAACAAAAGAATTAGAAGAGAAACTAGCTCTTAGCGAAAGAAATTTCCAAAAGCAATTAGATAAGAAAATTCATCTCGAAATTCTCTTATCTAACGCTAAGGAAAAAATCTCTAGTCTTGAATTAACCATAGCTACCTCTGAGACAAAAATTACTGACCTTAATACGGTTCTTATCGATTGTCATAGAGACTTAGAAATCTCTAAAAATAATTTCAAAGAAATTTCTGACGAACGTAAGAAACTTTATTCAAGGATTAAAATGTTAGATGATCTTCTAATAAAAAGGGGTCAAACGGATCAAACTATATTTCTAAGTCAACCTCTTGATACATAATTTTATAATCCTAAAGAGGGCTTAGGTTTTAACAATCCCTGTAACTTGAAAAAGGTCAATGTTAGACAATTATATGATATCAAGTATATGGGATTATAATTAACTTCTTTAATGGCATTTACTAATTCTTCCGAAATAAATGCTTTAGAAGAATCTAAACGACAAGCCACTGATAGGACTAACATTCCTTTTGACTACACCAACTTGAATAATAGTTACAAGACAATAGATCTCAATTTGTCTAGTGATTATACTTCATTATATCCCCTAGAAGATTTTTCTAAAAATAAGGAAGAAAATACTGATCATTCTCAAAATTCTAATTTCTGTTATATTACAGCTATTATTAGAAAATAGCTGATTTGAACGCTTCCTTGGAAACAGAACGAAAGAATTTCAAAGCTGAAAAGAATGAACTTTTATTGGAGATTTCCAATCTCAAAACTTCCTCGACTTTAAAAACTTGTCCTGATCTTATTTTGAAAGAAAAATCTTTAATGAAGGACAAAATTAAAACTAAGAAAATCTCTCCTATTATTTTTCAAAATATTTCAAAAGAAGATAATCTTCTTTAGAAATTGTAAAGAGAGAAAACGAATCCTTAAATGCTTCACAAAGGAAAAAGATTTTTACTAACTCTTTTTCTACTCCATCCACAGGTAGAGTAGTAAAAGAGGTGAAGCATGCTAAGGAAAGAGTGCCTAAAATAAAATTTCAGAAGAAAAATGATTTGTTATCTATTTCTTCTATGTCAAAAACTATGGACACTCGTACGAAGACAACTATTTCTAGTATTGTTACTTCAAATTATGCGTTAAAGCCTATTATTTTTTAAAGAACAAACTTTGAAATTGGCTCTACCTCTAAACACAATCATCATTCTAAAACAAATACAAGTCTTAAGTCTCGTCAGAAACAAGAATCATCTATTAAGATAGCTTATAGCTCTCCATTCTTGTTCTCACCTAAGGTATCCAGTACACGTGCATTCAGTTAAACACCTTAGGAGACTAGCCAGAGAAAAGATTTTCTCCATCAATAAGACAAATCAGACATTTGCACGTACTGAAATTAACCTCCCATGTAAGGTTCAACCACAATGGATTCCTAAGTCATCACCTAGGAAAACTCAAGCCAATAAGGCTAAATTATCTAAAGAGGTACTACTTAAACCAACTACTTCTAAGTTGGTTTGGGTACCTAAGCATTCTCATAAGTTAGGAACCAAAGATGAACAAACCTTACTTATCAAATCTGCTAATCCGAGAGGACCCATTCAAAAGTGGGTACCTAAGTCTCCCTAATTTCTTTCTATGCAGATCAATCATGTGTGGTATTTAGATTCTGGTTGCTCCACACACATGACGGGAAAACAAGAACTGTTGAGCAACTACCAAGATCGTTACGATGGCAAAGTCCGATTTGGCAACAATGACTCAGCTCCCATACTCGGATTTGGAGACATTTTACTGCCAAGTTTGACGATTAAAGATGTCTCTTACGTCGAAGGTCTCCAGCACAATCTGTTCAGCATAGGCCAATTCTGTGACAAAGGATTTCAAGTAGTATTTCTAGCTGAACTGTGCAGAGTTTTGAATAGTCAGAATCAAAGAACTTCTCACATGATCACGAAGATCTAACCAACACACAATCAATCTGACATCAGTTGGACCTTCGAAAGTTGTATGCCTCATATCTCATACAACAATCAAGAGGAACAACTTATGGCATCAACGTGTGTCTCATCTCAATTTAAAAGCTCTTCACAAACTCAGTGTTAAAAAGTTGGTCAACGGTCTGCCAATAATTTCATCTAACCAAGAGCATCACTGTTCGGCTTGTCAAATGGGAAAAACGAAGCGAGCATCACACAAAGTCAAGAAAGTTGCTTCTACATCTCGACCATTAGAGTTACTTCACATGGATCTTTGCGGACCAATGCGTACACAAAGCATCAACGGTCGTAAATATGTGTTAGTAATTGACGACGATTATTCTCGCTACACATGGACAATATATCTCCAAACTAAGGATGAGACTGGAGACCTGATAATAAGCTTTGTGAATACAACTCAGAATCTCCTGCAAAAGAAAATCCAAGTAATCAGAACGGACAACGAGACAGAATTCAAGAATCAGCGTCTCAGCAACTTTTATCAATCACTTGGAATTATTCAACAATTCTCAGCATCAAAAACACCACAACAAAATGGTGTCGTAGAAAGAAAGAACCGGACTTTAGTTGAAGTTGCAAGAACTATGCTCATACACTCCGGTCTTCCTCACTTTCTATGGGCTGAAGCAGTGAGTACAATATTTTTACTCAAAATAGGACAATTATTCACAAACGCTTCGAAAAGACGCCATATGAGATAATTAATCAAAGAATTCCGAATATCTCATTCTTCAAAGTATTTGGTTGCAAGTGTTTTGTGGCCAATGATCGGGAGCATCGAAGCAAGTTCGATCCCAAAGCCTTTGAAGCTATGTTGTCGGATATTCCTCTACTTCAAAATCATATCGCGTCTACCTCAAGTCTTCTCGTACAATTCTTGAAAGCTATAACGTCACCTTTCAAGAAATGACGGATTTGGCTTCTGAACAAAACAGTTCAGAACCCGAGCTTACTTGCATGTTGGCACAAGGTCAACTACTTTCGACAACTTCTACATCAACGTCAAATGAAGCAATTCCCGCTGACCATGAAGATTTAGATTCTCTATTTGAACACTTTCATCGGAACAAGTCTCAAATGCCTGCTTCGTCTCACTCAACACCAAGCAGTGCCCCATCTCCCTCAATGGAAGAAATTAATAATGAGACTCCTCTTCTTCAAAATCCGACAGATGTTGGAGAACCGACTTATTCAGAATCTTCATCTAGTACTGCAGTTCCTACAAATACAAATGAGGAAATTCCTATCAACTCAACATCTGAATTGAATTTCCCAACTCTGAATGATCAACCCATTAATTCAGGATATCTCGATCTCCAATCAAATGACGAATCTACTTCACTTATTCCTCACGAACGCAAATATACTCGAGCTCACCTTACTGATCAGATTATCGGTGATCCTTCAAGTGGTGTACGTACTAGGACGTCTACACAAAGCGGTTTATTCACATGCTAAGCCAAAACGAACCAAATCAGGTAGCCGAAGCTCTTAAAGACCCGGATTGGGTAATTGCGATGCAAGATGAACTCAACCAGTTCGAGCGTCTACAAATTTGGACATTGGTTCCTCGACCACAAGGCAAAACCATAATTGGAACAAAATGGGTTTTCAAGAACAAGAAAAATGAGAACGGTGAAGTAATCTGGAATAAAGCACGACTCGTTGCTAAGGGATACAATAAACAAGAAGGAATTGATTACGACGAGACGTATGCTCCGGTTGTACGTATTGAAGCTATTCGCTTATTTCTAGCATACGCGGCTCACAAAGACTTCAAAGTCTATCAAATGGACGTCAAAATGCCTTTCTCAACGGCGTCTTAAAAGAAGAAGTCTACGTCGCTCAACCCGAAGGGTTCATGCACGAGAACCATCCTGATCATGTCTATCGATTGGACAAAGCTCTCTATGGACTAAAACAAGCCCCTCGTGCTTGGTATGATGTTCTGAGCAAATTTTGGTCAAATCCAACTTCATCAGAGCAACAATCGATACGACTCTCTTCATCAAAAGGCAAGGCAAAGACCTGATGATCGTTCAAGTTTACGTTGACGACATCATTTTCGAATCAACGAATGAAAGTCTCTGTCAGAAATTTGGTAATCTCATGAAGACCAAATTCGAGATGAGCTTAATGGGAGAACTCCAATTCTTTCTTGGACTACAAGTAAAGCAACTCGAAGAAAGAATCTTCATCAGTCAAACCAAATATATGCAAGATATTCTGATGAGATTTAATCAAGACAAGAGCACACCGATGAATACTCCTATGTCTACTAATTGCAAACTGGATGTTGATCTGTCTGGAAAGGCTGTCAACATCACCACCTATCGGAGCATTATCGAATCTCTTTTCTACTTGACATCCAGCCGACCCGACATTATGATTGCAACTTGCCTATGCGCCCGTTTTCAAGCCGACCCAAAGGAGTCCCACATAAATGCCGTCAAGAGGATTCTACGATATCTCAAAGGAACTTCAAATTTAGGGCTTTGGTATCCTAAAAATACTGACTTTAGACTTATTGGCTATACTGATGGTGACTATGCAGGTTGTCGAATGGACAGAAAAAGCACGTCTGGCGGAGCACATATTTAGGCGAAAAGTTGGTCTGATGGTCTTCAAACAAACAAAATTGTGTGTCAACATCGACGGCCGAGGCAAAATACGTTGCGGCTGCCAACTGTTGCTCGCAAATTCTATGGATGCGGACACAACTACACGATTACGGGTTTGATTTCAATAACATTCCCATTTATAGTGATTCTCAAAGTGCTATAGCCATTACTTGCAATCCTGTTCATCATTCACGCACGAAACACATAGACATACGATATCATTTTATAAAAGATCATGTAGAAAAAGGCACGATAGATATGTAAAACGGAGCTTCAACTTGCCAACTTATTCACTAAGGCATTGGATGAAAAACGATTTCAATTCCTTATTGCTAAATTAGGCATGTTAAATCTTAATTTTACTTGAAATGTGCTTTACATGCTCTACTATGCTTCAATTTGATATTCTATGTGATTCTTAATATTTCTTGATTATTTTGCGCGACTCTATCTTTTAAGATTTTTTAAATTAAAATTAAAAATAAAAAATATATATATATATAAATATTTTATTTTTACATAAAATAAATATATATAATAATACATATATATAAATAGTATAAATAAAAAAATGGGGGATGACGATGATTTCGACCATTTTTGAAATTACTCACAAAAATATTTGTTCGAAATATATGATTAATTTCTTTGCCTAAAAATTCATGTGACATTCTTTTATTCAAAGAACTTTGTTTGATTCACTAGACACAAAGCCACATCATACATGTGAGAATTTGAACCTCAATTTTTGTTGTTGTTTTGAGTGTCACACTTCAAATAACTATCTTTTGGTTTGTACTTCGTAGCTTCATCTCGCTTTTGTGTTTAGTTTGTCATGAAAATGATAAAGGCATACTAGGAAACTCCTCACTTGGCCTAAATTATAAATCATTTACTTTTTCCTCTAGAGATCCCCTTTGAGCCTTCTCCGACATTCTTTTTCTTTATCAACAACCCGATTAAGCCTTCAACATTATTCATATGATTCGGGGTTACTCAATCAAGAAAAGAGGGGGAGAGCTAAAGTCATGCACATTACGCATTTCTCAATCATAATAGAAGAGAAACACTGATCTCACTGTGAACTTCTCTTAGATAATCTCGTATACTCCTAGAAGTGAAGCACCTCGAAGTGAACATCTCCAATTTAGATCTTATGTAGAGAAAACGAGAAGAGAAGCACAGTCTTGGATTCGAACTCCATACCTGTGAAACTTTCTAAAGGAACACAGTTTCGACCCAAAATCAACGAAGATCTTATCTCTCAAAGCCCTGAAAAGAAACTACTATAGAAAGGAAAAGCAAAAGGATCAGAATAGAATCTCACCAAAAGGGTCCCTAGAAGAAAAGAATTTTTAAGCTCACTAACCCAAAATTCTTACCCCTTAGTCAGAGCCTAAAAATAATCCCTTAAAAGTCCATTTGATTCAAAATGACGAACTCTCACTTCGTAAGTTGATTAAAAATACTACGATAACAAATTAATTGATATAATTTTGTTGTGATGGTAAGAGTGATATATCTACTAAAAATCTCTTTGTAAAAATAATTTGAGTGATACGAGCGAAACTTGCGAGAGTTGTCGAAGTGATTCAAACTATGCTCTTAGAATACTAGTTAGTTACCTGATTTTATGGCAAATTAACGTGATATATGTCTTGGAAATTTTTGTGTGATAAAATTCAAAATAAATAAATTTGACCCCGAAACAAAAATATTTTTATATTTCGCACATTTTAAATGCATTAATATATGCATTAGTTCATAATTGCTTAAAATGCGTTAACTGTACTTAAATCAGAAATTTTCATATGTACCGAAAATATGTGCAGGTACTGAAAAGTTTACTCATGCAATTGTTGTGGGAGACTTTTTATATGAGAATGTGTTATTATCCTCTACACTCGTAAATCATGAATTCTTACATTCTTTAAGCCTCGCAGAAAATTTAGAGCTCATCCGATGAGTCAAATGTTGAATTTCATCAACATTAGGAGATAATTTCATCTCTCTCATAAATACAGGGAGTATTATGCAAATTATTTTTGGGTTAATTCATAAAATTTTTTTTCAGACCTGAAATTATCTAAAGCCCAAGACTATTTTTTTTTTCGGTCCAAAAAGAATTTTTACTTTACCAGATCGTAAAGTATTAATATCATTTTATTAATCGAAAAACTCTCTCACACGCTACACATTCCCAATCGAAAACTTCTTCGAACCGACTTCGGCATTTCAATCCAAATCCCTCATTACTCAGAATTTTTAGATTAAACGTGCTGATTTCGAAGGTAGAATCTTGTTCCGATTCATTTTCTGTTCAAAAACATCCGATTCTCAAGCATTTTCATGAAAAATATTTGAAAAAAGTTTATGTTTATATTTTCGACGAAAACTGGTTTTTCAAGCCTCAAATCAAAGTGTTTAAACTCAATCTTTTGGGTTAAAATCCTGATATTTGGATTCGCCACTGTTCTCTGAACATTCCGAACCCAGATAAACTCATGATTTACTCAGAAATCGAAGATTATGTTTTACGTATTTACTATTTGATTTGAAAATTTTCGATCGAAAAAGTTTGTGTCGCAAACAGTGTCGAAGAACTTTAGTTTTCGTTAAAATTTTATTCGATCGCAAAACTCAGCGTCGAAAACCTTTTGTTTTCGACATATTTTTATTCGATCGCAAAACTACGCGGCGAAAAACTTATTTTTTTCGATTATATTTTATTCGATCGCAGAAGTCAACGGCGAAAACTTTATGTTTTTCGATATTCTTTTATTCGATCGCAAAAGTACGCGGCGAAAAACTTAAGTTTTTCGACAATTTTTTATTCAATCGAAAACTTACTCAGCGAAAAACTATTGTTTTCGATAACATTTTATTCGATCGTAAAAGTCATCGGCAAAAACTTGAGTTATTCGACACATTTTTATTCGATCGCAAAATTTATCAATCGAATAAACTGTTACTCGAATAAAAATACGCTGAAAAAGGCTTAGAAAATTTTTCAAGACAGAAAAATTTTCGATCGCAAATTTTAAAGATCGAATAAATTGTTACTCGAATAAAAACACGCTTCCAAGACTTAGTCAATTTTACAAAAAATTTCAAAATTTTCACTAAGTCTTCCGCGATAAATCTTTAAACATTCAATTTTCCTCTAAATTCATTCTTAATCCAATTTATTCACTTACCAAAATTTATCGACTAATGAACTTATAATATTTTTGCAGATATGGCAACTCCCAACTACCCTCATATTTACTCATTTGGAAGTTATATGTCAGTCCAAGACAACAACTTCCAACTGGATCTAACGACGTTTCGGTGTCCGGATGACGTCATAATATGCATCCTCAAAGGACACCCTTTATGGCCAGCCTTGACCATGACGGCCACCGTACCAATGGTCTATCTTCAGCAATGCTGGGGATGCATGCAGAGTTTCGTCAACGGCGACAGCGTGGACTATATGACAACGCTCAACACAAGACATATCGCCCTGACGAAAAATCTAATGGCCATGGTACTCGATCTCCCGCACTACGATGAATACGACCAACTTCCAACGGATGCGGAGATCGTAGAAGACATGCTCCGGATGGGATACAAACCTCCGCTAACTAAACTGGCCAACTTTCAAAATAGCGGGATTCCTCATCCGTGGAAGACACTGTTCAGCATCATCAACAAATGCCTCTCCCCAAAACACTCCGGCTTCGAAAGGGCGAATGGAAACATCCTTCGCATTTTTCACGGAGTGGTTTCTCCAAACATATGATGTCGCCAAACTGATTTGGAACGATCTAGCGGACCAGATGCGTCAGAGGGAGACAAAATAGAAGGCCAGATCTCTTCCATATGTACGGTGGTTCCCGGTAATGATCTCGCATTTCATGGAAGTCCATCCAGAGATTCTGAGACTACCACCAATTGCGGACTACACTCCGCCATGCCTTCGATTCTTCCACAACCCGAAGGCCGCCGATCTAGCACTCCAATCAATGTTGATCCCATTGGAGCTGCTCCGTTTAGCTGATCCAACTGAAGAGGCATACCAAGATTACTGCCAGAACAACTCCATCACAGAGGCGATGGTACGTGCCATGGATCCAGCCCCGGCGCCTTCTCAAAGGGAATCCTTGGTGACAACAACGCGCCCGAAGTCACGCCTCAAGAGATTGAACCCGAAGGCGTCCCACAAGATATCTCTCCTGAGGCAACCGATTCTGATGAAGCATACAGACTCCAACGAAGGAGCTCTCGCCGACAACAACTCTCGACCCCGTCTGCAGTGCCTTCACTCATACCAACTTCGGAGCCAACTCATCCACCACCAAGTGATCAGCCTACTGAGTAAATTCAAATTGAATCTGTCTTAACACCCATAGAGGTGATACCTATCGTATAATCTCAAGGATTGGGTGGAAGCCCTATTGGACCCCCGATATCTTCGGTGCCAACAATAGGCCAACCCTCTGAAGTGGTGACTTCAGGGTTGATAACAGATGTCATTGGACGTTCCGGACCCTCAAGACCTACTCTAGGCGGCACATCGGAAATCTACTCCGATGTTGTGACAGTGGAGCGCCTCCCTGTCCCCACTCCACCGATGTTTGTGATGGAGAACAGATTACAAGAAGCGCTCTCCTCAGCCCTATCTTCTCTAGAAGATCGTCTGATGGACCGAATGCTCCATGCTCTCGAGACTTCCCGAAGAGACACCGGGAAAACACCAGTCTTAGAAGCTGCTCCCACCGACACACAAACTACACCCGTCTCCTCACCACTTCCTACCACCACTCTACACACCCCACTACAACCAATCCTCACCACCTTAACTACCTCACCATCACTTATCAATCCATACACCATCCCGATCACCCAGCTTCATGATATCCTCATCTCACGCCTTCTTGCCCTAGAGACAAGATCTCCCGCAGAGGAAAGTCTCTACAAAAGATTAATAGATGAACCAGAGCCGTCAGCACAAACAACGTGCCGAGAAGAAAGCTCCCGCACTAAACATAGAAATGACGATCCCGATGATCCGGGTCGTCATGAGGGGGAGAAACGGCAACGAACAACAAAGAGCGGCTGTGGATTGAGTTAGACAAAGACTCAAGAAGCTGGAGGATCGTCCTCACACCCACCAACCACACAATCTCAAACCCGCCAACAAACAACCACACCTCCCACCATATCCCAAACAATAACCCTCTCTCCTACAAATCCAAATCCGATCCCAACCTCAAACCTCCCCCAAGTCCATCAAGAAGCAGTTGTCTAGGATCCATATCTCATCTTAGATTACTACATCCTAAACGAGAAGTGGACGACGGAATGGGAACCAGAGGAAGCTGCTCAAGCTCGACTCTCCAACGTCAGATACTTCCTACAACAAGCTTTAGTGGACTTTGTACTGCTTGAAAAAAGAAGAACTTCAAAAAGGCGAGAACTACAATTCAGAGCTACCCGAAATGATAAGGCTCAGAGTCGACTCTCCTCCCCATCTATCAAAAGGGACAGTTAGAGTCGAGACGCCATGGGAGAACGTCAGAATTGAAGTCTCTTTCATTGAAGACATAAGAAAGCAGATTTGGAGGGCTCCAAACAAGATCAAGAAGCTCAATGAACTTAATTTGAGGGGCATCTAACACTGGGAAGATAGGAAGAAAATGGAGCATATCTTCATGCTCAATTATCTCGAACCCGATCGTAGTGACATTCCAACTGATCAACTGAAGGAAAACTTCAAGAACAAGCCACCGATTCTCCAACTTGTCGGAGTCTCTCATACTATCGGAAGATATCCAACTCCTATCTATATCATTGAGCGAGCGGACAGCAACCGCACTCGAGAAGAGATAGATGAAAGATAGCTCCCATTCCTTCCACCAGATGAAGTCTACCAATTATATCAATTGTACAAATGAAAGTACAAGACACATCCTGGATATATCAAGACTGAAGGACTCGATGGGCTGAAAAGATTCATGGTGCGGCAGATCAAATATCACACCGCACACGACCTTCAAATTGCAATATAGAACAACATGAAGAAGGTCAACATGGAATCTCCGCTCATGAAAGGCTTCCCACTCAACAACTTTCCCGAGAAGTACATCTTCAAGACCCATGGCCTCGCCATAACCTATCTAAATCCAATCATTGGAAAGACAAGGGCTATGATAAAGTCAGAAGTCCATAAGTTCTGCGACGGGACGCTTAAGTTAGTGAGGAAGAACATTCAGAAGAGATTGGGAGATATCACCGAAGAGACAATCTTTGAGGATCTTAGTGAAGAAGAGGCTCCACTCCTGAACGAACTTCTGGATGCCATAAATGAGAGATTGGAGTTGAGGAATGTTGTTCGATGCTACGAGACAACAATGGGATTGAGGAAGTCTTTTTACGCCCGACAAGGATAAAAGGAGCTGAAACGAAGACAAGCACAAAGGGGGAGATTGAAGAGAATATTAGAATTGTGCTTTATTATTTCATTATCCTCGTAATTAGGGGCGTAATTAGAAGTTTTGATAGTGTAGGACTTAAGAGTAATTATACCTTAGATATAGGTATAAATATGATGTACACTATCAAAGTTAATACGAGTTTTATTATTCAGAAAAACACAAGTATCGAATTCATATTTTAAACGAGAGATCACACTCCAGAAACTCGGAAAAGCTAACAACCTCTCTCAAGATCTTCAACACGGATATTCGACCGATCGTATATCGTAATATTTCTTACTCGAATACCGAGAATTCGTACTTAGATTGCTTGTTGATTGATGAATCAGGACCTAACAATGGAGTCTTCATCCTCTTCTATTTGTTGAAGTTCTATTCAATGAAACCTGAGCTGATAGAACACATCTTTATCAGTTTGTGAATGATAAGGACGTGCTCTAATACCACTTGTTAGAGTTGGTGTAAATGTCTAGAGGGGTGAATAAAATGCTGAGAACTTGTGAAGCTTTTTTTTTGTCTAAGATGGTAACTTAGTTCGGTTTTAGCTAGCTATCGATTCTCAATCAAACAATGAGGCATGGCGCGGGAATACCTAGGCTCAACTGTGATCAGACTTGTGTGCGTGTGTGAATCGTTTGGTATCAGATATAAGATTTGTTTATGGAAAGATAATTCCTCTTACGTCTCCCCTTCTTCCCCACAAGAAAGATATTACTACAAGACTTGTCGCTGTATAACCCACCTCTACTAGTCAGTTCTAAATCGAGTCCTAGTAGGCTTGTCAATGGGGCTAGGATTCCCCATCCCTGCACGGATCCTGAACGTGGCGAAGAATCTCCAATACTTTATCCCCGCGGTGCGGGGAGGGATCCCTTCCCCGTTCCCTGTTAGAATTATAATATTAAAATAATATTTATTAGATCCAATTTATATAAAATATATTAAAATTTAATAAATATTATTAATTTAATTTATACAATCCTATTTATTATTATAATAACTTTATATTATTTAGCTTAAATAATATACTTTATTTAATATATGGGATAACTGGAGATAAATACCCGTTCGTATAAAAAACTTATGAATCAGTCCCATGTCAAAGATGTTTTATTCTGAACTCCCCATTGAAGCTTGTTTTTCCTCTGAGGTACCTGATATACAAAAGAGAATAAATTGCCCTTACTTTTAGTTATTATGTATTTCTTCGAGTTTTCAACTCTCTCTCTCTCTCTCTCTCTCTTGCTGAATAAGCACAACAAACGCATACAAAATAAAGCTTTCTCTCGCTAAAAGATCCAACATCAACCGTCATCGATCTCCTCAACCCAATGTGTTGCTGAAAAAGAGTCGGGAATGTTTTTTTTTTCAGAAAGTTATTTTATTGGGGAATTTCGACATTTGAAATATATGCGATTTCATCTCTCGTTTATGTGAGTAAAAATCTCAATAATCCTGTTTGTTGTTGATGTGGTTTCCCTCGATCAAGGTTAGTACAAGTTTTATGCCTAAACCATCATTTTGGGAATAAATTCTACCTCATAATGATTTAAGTGGCTAAGAAAAGTAAAAAAAATCATTGAGTTTAATGAAAGGGGGATTCAAGCTTAACATGATTGTAGGAGTAGATGTATCGAAATATTTTGTGTTCGACCTTTTACGTTGATAAAGCTAACAAGGTTTCGAACTTCAGCATCTGTAAGCGTGACACAAATGTTTTAAGCGTGATACATATGTTTTTGGTTGTAAATGAGACTAATTTATCGGAAATCCTAATTATTTACCTATTTGTAACGTGGTACCAATTTTAATTATAGTGTATAAGGCGTGATGTTGTGGTACTAAATTGTTTCAATATATGGTACTCTATATGGGTTATAAAAGTATCATTTTTAATGAAGTTGGCGTAACGTTTTTCGGGAGAGAAAAAACTAGTCTATTTATAAATGTAGTCTGCATGGTAGGTTGTTTGACTTGTGTGCTCATAAAAGAATGTGCACATACTGTTTTGGACTGTTTTTTTTTTCTTTTGTACAGTCCCATTTGAGAAATTAAGAAGAATATAAAGATTGATTGTTGTAGATTCTTTGTTTGGATTGTTTCTTGATCGGGCCGAAGATGTGTAAGAAAGGAACATGTAAGATTAAATGTCAATTATCCGGTGCTGGTTCGATGAGTTGGCTTTAAGATGTGTAGGTTGACGATTAGATTCGATTCTAATTCTTTATTTGATATGTTGGAATTTGTTTTCGATTGATGATTGTCAATGTTTATACAATTTATATGTATTTTGGGTTCTAATAGATTTTTGGAATTATTATCACATATGTTTTGGCAGATACATCTGGTATTTTTCGGTTTGAAGTGAGGTACTGCATCCAGCCATTAAGTACCACAACATATCTATGATGAGTACTGTAACCCCATAAAATGGTACTGCAAACACAGTTAAATTGATACTGCAAATGCATAAAAAATGATACGACAAATTTAGAAGCTCAAAAAAATAATATGAGAATATATGTGGTGTGACAGAGAATTTTTGACATTTCAGAGAATGGTCAACATGTCAAGAAAATGCCAGAGAATTTCAGATATTGGATGCTGTAATTATTTGCTACTACAAACTTCCTGCAGGTGGTACTATGTGACACCGTCATAAGGTACTTCCACCAAGTAATATACGGTACCATATCCTTAACAAATTTGGTATTGCATATTAGGTTAAGCATTTTTCGTCATACTTTGCATTAGATTTGATCAAAATCATTTTATATCATATTGAACGGGTTACTCCTCAAACGCATGGGTTTGAAGTTTACAACTCAATTCTAATATAAGAGAGGGTTTCCTATAAACATAGTAAGAACATTTCACTGCATAGTTTGGAAATTCGAAGCTTTTAACTTATATTTTTTGAATAAGATGTTAAAAATATATTTTTAGGGATCTTGTGTTTAACATTTATCAATTTAAGGTAATGAACGATTATTTATAGATCGAAAATGGAATTACAATATAAGGTACTACCTACTTTGTCATTTTGGTACTACATTGTGGCATGTTAAGGTGTTGTTTCATAGTCTATTATGGTACTATATCGTTCATAAATTTGGTACTATAGGATAAGTTTTTTTCGTCGCATTTCGCATTAATTTTGATGCATAACTACTTTAGTATGCGTAAATATTTTAGATGTTTCGTTTCATATCATATTTGGCGAATTAATCATCAGAATCATGATTTTTTAGTTTAAAACTCAAGTTCAAATACAAGAGAGGATTCCTTGATACCAAGTGAAACGAATAATATATATATATATATGTATAATAAAATAGTTTTGCATAAAAAAAATTGCACGGAGACAAACAAAACGCTTACCCCTAATATGTCGTACCAAATTTGTGAATGACAAAGTACTATATATATCCAGGTTGAAGTACCGTATACGTTACTAAGGGGTACCACTTGTATGTTGATTGTAGTACCAAATATTTACATTGTGTCGAACAATCTCCGACATTTCTGACACTTTCTCTAACATGTGAGAATCTCATACGTGTCATATACAGTCTTTATACCTTATTTATATGGGTTTTATTTTATCATGCCTCTTAATTGTTGTGCATTACCATTTTTGTGTTATTACAGTACCATTTTTATTTTGTTGCAGTACCTAATGTCAGTATATTTATGTACCACATTCAGCGATGTTGTTGTATCATACGAGAAAAGAAATAAACTATAACCATGCAAAATCATTCGCTAATCAATATGCATTAATCAACACCATTTGCAGCTGACAATTGTTTGTAATCAAAATTAGTTCGTAATCAATTGGCTCAACCTGTCGTTTAATATCCTAAATGATATGTAGTTTAACATTTGTCATTTTATGTTATTGGAAAAGTAATTTTCGATATTATATGGGCCCATATTGTTAGGTACTACAATTAGTAATATCGTGGTATATGTTGTTCTACATCTTAGTACTACATCGAAGCTTATCTAGGTACCACATTGTTATATCTATTGACACTCCATCTCTCGTAATTTTGGTCCTACATAATATATAAATAGACAACATAACAAAACATAAATTTTTATTGCTAGCACGTTAAAAGACTAGTCTGCGAGCAAGTTCATATATTATTGATAACAACCAAAAAAATAAAATTGTTTCAAAACAAATAAACAACACATCCAACTCAAATCATATATAACGTAGCATTTTCATCCTTCTTTCCTTCAAACATATAAAATCTGTCGTCTCTTAACACTTTTCGGGCCTCAGCAGCAAACGCATCATGCCAATCTGCAGTAACCTTAATACATTTATCGTGCAGCCCATACATGTTAAATACCCATTAGCATAAAAAAAACTCTCGTTCAATACCTTGTCAGAAAATTTTATTCTGAGGTGTACCTATTTGAGCTCTAACCTGCAAGAAACAAGATTACTTATTGTAAGAAACATCGTATTGGGATCGGACACATACATCACGAGCGAGCAACATGGATAAAACTTTACACTAATAGATGAAAAGAATTTTGACTCATATAATGACAACAAAAAGGATTTAAAAATCTCGCACATACCTTTTTTATGAGTTTGTTGTACCATTTTAGTTGGATTACAGTACCTAATGTACATATATTGTGGTACCTAATGTTGATATGTTCTAATACCACTTTAATGTGGTTGTAGTACCTAATGTAGTTGTGTCATTCTAAAACCGAAAAGTATCATTCATATCAACGTAAATTCATTGACTATCTTTCTTCAATAATAATCCTCAACCATCCAAGTAAACTATGAGAGATTCAAAATACATTATATGAATATGTAATTGTAATTGGTCATATGGTACCAAAAAAAGGACATTTATCGTACCTTAATTGTGTATATATCATAACAATTTATATTGTCATGACGTACCCAAATAAAAAAATATATTAATTGAACCAATTAACACGGACTGCAATCGAGATCCACAAAGACTTAATTTACACCAGAAAAAAGCCATAAGCGAACAAAGCTGAAAAAAGCTTACCTGAAAAGCCTAATCAAGCACAACCTAAAAAAAAGGTATCAATTCAAACATAAAGAGCCCCAATCGATTCATAAAAAATAATCAAAGCATTTAAAGAACTCCGATAAAAATTATATTGATGAACGAACGACGCTACAATCGATCAAGCGACACAACGATAACATTAATTCAAAAAATTAATTGATAAAAACTAGAGAAAAAGAAAACAAAAATCATACCAGAAAACGGACCAACGGTCGGAAAATTCGGTACTTTCGGATATAAAACCTTTTGGGTTCGATAATTTGGCCCATTTGAATGGTTAATTCAAGGAAAAATTCCCTTAATCGGTAGTGTGAGTGGTTGTTCCCTTTTTCTCGGAGATCAAATCGAAAATCAGCATAGAAAATCTTTACCATAGATTTGGAGATGCTTCAAATGTTTGTACAGCTCTAACCTTAAGCTCGGACGATCATGCGGAGATAGTTTTGAGCAAGAGAGTTTTTTTCTTTCTTAGCTTCTAGAACGATCGTTTGTAATGAGTTTCTCTCTTCTTTTAATTATATAAGGTGTCATACATGTAAAAATTGTAATATCATGTGTTTTTAGGGTTATTTTTTGTCCATTAAGTACTCAACTGCGAGAAAATTTTCAAGTAGGTACTTCAGACAAAAACTGACAGGTTACTGACATGTAAATGTTTTATGCCTATAGGTATTTACCTGCACTTATTTGTTAATATATTATAGTAATATTTTTTTAAAAAAAATAAAGTGGGTGGGGGGGTAGGGAATCCCTGCTGGGGTCGGGATCTCCGGCAGGGCGGGGACGGGGACGATTTCATTCCCGTTTATGTTACGGGACAGAGGATGGGGATTAGATCCCTGCTCCGCCCCGCCCAATTTGACATCCCTAACTCCTAGGAACTCACTCAAGTTCTTATGAAGTCAATTGCTTCATCAGCTTGTTAAAGTCTTATGCAATATCTCAACATTAACTTGTAACACTTTGGATTTTTTTCCTCTTAGTTCTTTAACAATGAACTTCTAAACTTTATGAGCTTTAGGCGGCTTCTCACTTTTGTTCTTCACAAATGTTCTTTATTAAGAGCGTGGAAAGTTGTTAGTATGATTCCTCATGTATTTATACTTGAGGATCTAAAGATGATTGTTACTCTAATGAAAACAAAAAATTTTCAAGTTGGCTTTTAAACGCATATTAATTGTGGTTACTTGAAATGGGCACGGTTGACTTTCTTGCGTTTGAGCTCCAATTATTTCTATACCCATAACATGATAAACTTTAAGCTGAACGACTCCTTAGAATGTAGCTTTTCTAATTATCTTTAACTTATGCCGTTTGTATTTGTCTTGATTCAAATTCAAACTATAGTTGTTTGATTAAGTTCTGATTTCTTTGAATCGAATTTGACTGATGTATGATCGGTTCTACTAGCTAGTCGATATGCCTTCAGTTCCGATCTTTCTCCAGTCGGTCGTTTGTTTGATCTTTATAAATTAACTTCTTTTTTGAACTCATGTTCCAGCTTAATCACCTTATGTCTTGGTACCTTTGATCAATTTCAGTGTTAACCCTTGATCATCTTCGGTCTTGATGCATTTGATCAACCTCGACCATGATACCCTTCATCGGTCTTGGTTAACATCTGTCTTGGTACCTTTCATCAAGGTATTGACACCCTTGATCAACTTCGATTTTTGATCAACTTTGATTTTTAATCAAATTTGATCTTATTAACTTTGATCAACTTCGGTCGTGTTAACTTCGGTCATCAACTTCGCTTATGTTGATTCCAGTCTTGATATTTTTGAAGTGTCCAGAGGCCAGAATCAGAGACTACTTATTAATTACGGAAACTATTATTAATTGGAATTAATAAGTTTTAATTCTTGAACTTTAACAATTGTGTGTTATATACTTAATTTCCTATTCTTCTGGCTATCACTAGAATACATAATTTATAAGGAGATTTTTGTCCTTCCCTTTTTTTTTTTCGTACTTGTAATCCTCAACAAAGATATCCCATTAAATATTTGCTCTCCTTAACTTTATTTGTCGAGTGTAATCTTAATTAAAGATGATCATGTGCACACACACATATATATATATAGATATAGATATAGATAGATATAGATAGATATAGATATATATAGATATAGTTAATAATATTTTTTTTATCATTTTTGTGTCTTTGCAGTATATTATTCGTATAATAATAATGTGGTTCATGGTTAAAGTAGATGGAAAATTTATAAAAAAAATAATATCATGTATAAAATTCTAAGAATCGTAATGTCTCTTCGGTTCAAAATTATGATGGCATCAAAAATGGATGGTCATTAGTATTATTTTTGGAGATATAAATTATAAACGCTCGAATGTTTTTCTTTTTAGTAAATGATCTCTCTACAGTGTAACCGAGTGTAGCTCGACTCATTTTCGATGTTCGAATACAAAATATTATATATATATATATATATATATATATATATATATATATACTACTGAATGAATTAAAGTCGTCGGATACAAGGGTTAAGTTTACATAATAAAATTCTGGTTCGAAGAATTCCATCGGTAACAGCCTTCGCCCTCAAACGCCTTTCATTGCGGCAACACGGGCTAGCCAAACGCCGATATAGAATTAATCGTAATTCAGAATTTATTATAACCTTTATCCATGACTCAATTCTATCAATCGATTCTTCACCATAAAATAATATAAAACCATGTTTTTAGGGTATTAAGACATCTTGGTGTAGTTTAACGGTGGAATTAGCCCATCATTGGGGCTCGGTGAGAAGTAAGCTTATAAAAAAAATTAAAAACTTACTTGTATGGAGTAGTCGAACTTCAACTTTATTTCTTCGAGAGAGTTACAAGGGAGTTACAAGAGAGAAGAGGGAGAGAGTATTGAAGAGCATAAGAAAAAGCACACCCTAAACATTTGGGTTTCAATGCTATAAATAGAAATACAAAAATTAAAGAAGAAAAATTTTTTCTTCGTAGCCATTCCACTTGTTGAGGGAATCTTGCCAGCTGTAATAAAAATGGCAAGAAAGTCTTCATTCTTGACTTTAGCTTTATTAAAGATAGTTGTGGAAAATTTTTCACCGTTGATGTCCCAATCAACCTTTAATTGTTTTGTCCACTTTGAGTGCTCCCTTGTGAACGTCATGATCAATCTTTAATCATTCTTGTCCATATTGAGTACTCCTTTGGCTTTAAGCCCTTCACGGGACTTGGTAATTTGCGCCACCTTGTCCTTAATTATTGCTATTTCTTGTGTGATGCGGTCATGAGCATCATCAACATCTTCAATAAAAATGTCTTCTGAATTTTCTGGACTTTGTCCTTCTCCAGCAAGGCAAATTTCGTCATCTTTTGATGACGTGTCCATTGAAATGTCCGAAATGTCCATTCCAAAATTTTTTGCAATATCTTTTTTCATTTCTTCAAGATATGCGTCAATAATTTCGTTGGTCTTCATTTTACCCTTTTGAAGATTAAGTCTTCGAGAAATTGTTTCAAAGGGACTAGGGGCTTCCCTTTGTTGATGATTATTAATCGCAGTTTTATAAAGAGAAATTTTCTCTTCGATTTTATCAATCGTTTGCTGACTTTCGTATTCGCCAGTCTGATTTTTCCTAATCATTTTTTTCCAGAATTTTGTATAAAAATTCCTTTGAAGACAAGGAAGTTTTTGTTGGGTATAACCCACTTCGGGAGTCCATCTCCAAATCCATGGAATGGAAAATTCAATATAAAAGTGTAAAGAAGCCATTCCTTCAATACATTGTTTATTATGTTCCGCCTCTATTAGAAACGGAGAAACTTTGACCCATTCTTGGTAAAGACCAAAGAAAGGTTCCTTTAAAATTTCAACGGATGCGCCATATGATAGCCACCATTGATAAAACCAATTTGGAATATCCTTTTTATAAACATCTGAGCAGATTTTAATCCACCAAGAATGTTTTTTATTATCATTTTGATATAAAAATACCTTATTAAAGGCATCGATATAATCATAATAATTAAATTTGATCAAAATTTTTGATTCGGGATGGAGATATTCTCTATCCTTTAAGGGATGAAGTGCCCAATTTTCAGCAGTAATTATCTGCTTAAAAATAATTTTGCTAAAGGTATAACCTTTTCGTTGAGCAATTTGGGTATTACCCGCATTAAAATGCTCAAAATCAGCCGTACCAGTGGCTTTTAAAATATTCTCGTAATTGTCACGAGATTTATAAAAAGGAGCAGCATATGATGCTCTCTCCAAATACCTTGACATAATTGTCCAAGGTTCATCAGACCATTTTAGATCTTTGAATTCTAACAGAAGTATTACCTCTGTATGATTCTTTCTTTCATAGTCGACGTCTTCGTCGTCGTCTGCAATAATTTTTGCATAGGAAGTACCTTCCTTTTCTTGCGATTGCGCTTTTTGTTTCTTGTATTCAAGAAACTCCTTGTATGTTGGATCTTCTTTACTCCAAGTATTACTTGAAGATGCAGAAAATTGTGAAAGATTTTCTTTCACAAGTTTCTTATTACCCATTTGGGCAATAACGTGACCACGACCACCACGTCCACCTCTATTAGAGGCGAAACCTCTCCCATATTGGGACATTGCTGCAATTTGCATAAAACTCATGTTAGATATTCACGAGTAAGATAATCCGGAAGACTATTATCACTTCCCTTTTTGTAAATTATTTCAAAATCGAAAGGGGCTAAATGTGCCTGCCATCTCGCAAACATTTGTTTGGAGACATTATGTTTAAAATCCTTATTAAACATAAATTTTGCTGCTTGACAATCTGTTTTTATTAAAAACTTTTGATTGTAAAGATCATCCTGGAATTTTAAAACACATTTAACTATAGCGAGAACTTCTCTGGCTATAGTAGCATAATTTTTCTGAGCATTATTCCATTTTCCTGAATGGAATCTAACAAGATGCTCGAATTTATCTTCTGGAGAAACTTGTTTTAATATTCCTCCGAAGCCAATATCAGACGCATCTGTCTCAATAATTTTTTGCCAGGAGGGATTAGCAAGCATGAGACAAGGAAGATGCGTTACTTTACTTTTAATTTTTTTAATTGCTTCAGTGTGACTATTTGTCCACTGACAAGGTATCTTTTTTAATCTATCATATAAAATAGATGTATCAATTGCAAGATTTTTATAATAGGGAGAAATATAATTTAAACTTCCTAGAAATCTTTGTAATTGTGTCTTATCAAAAATTTGGTCAGGAAATTTTGACGCAAATTCAATACTTCTATTAATTGGAGTAATACTACCCTTTTCAATAGTATGACCCAAAAATCTAATTTTAGTTTGAAATAAAATCATTTTTGGACTAGATATAACTAATCCGTTTTGGATAATTATCTTTTTAAACATATCGAGATGTTTGAAATGTGTTTCGATATCTTTAGAAAATACTAAAATATCATCAATATAAACGATGATAAAATTACTATAAGGAATGAAAATATCATTCATAATGTTTTGAAATTCGGAAGGAGCGTTTTTTAAACCAAAGGGCATAACGTTCCATTCAAATTGTCCAATTGGGACAGTAAATGCGGTTTTATACCGATCTTTTTCTTCAACTTGGATTTGCCAAAATCCAGATTTTAAATCAAATTTTGAAAACAAGATTGCATTATGCAATCGATCAAGCAAATCCTTTTTATTAGGAATAGGATACCTGATCCATTTCAAAACTTTATTCAAAGGTTTGTAATTAATTACTAATCTGGGTGCTCCTCTTTCCTTTTCTGCTGCATTATTAACATAAAAGGCGGTACAAGACCAGGGAGATTTCGAAGGTTTTATTAAACCTTTCTGTAAGAGAGAATTTATTTCTTTCTTACACAATTCTAATAATTCAGCATTCATTTGACAGGGACGAGCTTTAGTGGGAATGTTTTTCTCACTAAAATCTTCCTCGTAGGGTAAAGAAACAATATGCTTCTTCCTATTCCAGAATGCGTTTGGAAGATCATTGCATATTTGCAATGTAAATTCATTATGAGTTAGTTTAATTTTTTGTTGTAACTTAGGATTTTGGATTTTATCCTCAATCGTAAGTATACTGATTTCTTGTTTCAAATAATTTATTTGATTTTCTTTTGCTCTAATTAGAATAGAATCTTTTATTTCACTAAGAATTCGTGAAATTGGTTCAGTAATGAACTTAAAGTATACTTCTTTATTTTCGAAGTTTCCTTTAAATCCATGTTCATCAATTTTGGTAATAGGAAATATTTTCCTAAGGAATGGTGTACCAAGAATTACTTGGTTCGTGATATTTTTGACTAGCAAGAATGATGTAGGAATACAGACCTTATTTTTACAAATATAGGCCTTTGGGATTTTATAATTAATTTGCAACTTTTCTCCGCTAGCAGAGCTGAGAGAATGAGTTGTCTTATAAAAATATTGGGTAGGTATTAAACCCTCTTGGATGCAGTTTAAATCTGCACCACTATCAATAAGAGCAATAAGATCTTTTTGATAATTTTTCTCGATTAGTAATGATATTTTTACTAGCCATTTTTGAGAAGTAATAACTTCTAAAGTAGAAAGAAAATTATCATTTTCAATCGTACTGGTAAATTCTTCAAGGGATCTTGAAGATGATTCATCAAGGATTTCTTTTCCCTTTTCAAGTTTAGAAAGTCTTCTTTCTAAATTATTGTTACTTAATTTTAATTCTTTAACTTCCGTTTTAAGAATTGAAATTTCAACAGTTAAATCTTTAATATTAACTGGGGATTCGTATGTATTTTTATTTCGAAGTAATTTCATTACTTCTGACATTTTATAGGGTTCGGATTTTTGAATAACTTCTTTAGAAGTTTCTTCATTTTGAATAATTCTTTTGATGATTAGATTTTTTAAATCTGGATCATCAGTTTCTTTAAGCATTTCTAAGAGATTATTGTCAAGAACATTAACCTCTTGAAATTGGGAAATAATTTGATACAAATTATCATTTTCTAATTCAGATTCTGATTTATCTGAATCTTTGGAGCAAGGTTGTCCTATTTGACAGTTACGGCATTCATCAGATTCTGATGAAATATCTTCAATAATGTTATTTTCATTATTTGAAGAGTATTCTGAATCACTATCAGAATTAAGAAGGATTTTTGATAGTGTTTCTTTTAATTCACTATCAATTTCAAGATTATTAATCTTCTTTTTGGTCCAGCAAGTACTTGCTTTATGACCAATTTTTCCGCACTTTCGGCAGACAATAGGAGGAAATTTATTCCTGTATTGAAAATTATTTTCCTTAGAGAATTTTTGCTCTCTTCTTTTAGATTTTCTAAATTTTCTTTTTTCGTATTGCTTAGGAGAATATTTTTTAGTTTTATGTTCTTTACGAGTTTTACTCGTAGAGGGATTTTCCATGCCAAATTGGCCACAGAATTCTCCTAATTGTTTCTTTTCATCTAAAGAATGTCTTTTGACTTGTTTATTTAATTTAATTTCATTGCATAAGGCTAAACCTTCTTGTATGCAAGTTCCAATAAGTTTACCATAAGTATAGGAGTTATAATCGATACTCGATTCTCCTTTTCTAAGATTATTCCTTACTCTTTCTGCGAAAAGAGAAGGAAGACCATCTATAAATTTAGATTTCCAGTGAGTACTATTTGACTCAGGGAGTTCCATAACTCGGCTAAGGAAGGTATCTTTGTACCATCTAAAGGATGTAAGAGTTTTACACCTAAGATTTTGAAGAAGAGTTCTGATATTTTCAGAATTATCAGACCATCGGCCTGTAAAGTGTTCAATGATGTTTACACAAAGTGTATAGACAACATTATCCACTTGTTGACCATCTTCTTCTTTCATGGTCAGATAAATATCATCTTTTTCGCGTTGAGATAAGTAATTATCCCACCATCCTTTTAACTGACCAGTAAAGCCAGCGACGATCATTTTTGCAACAGCTCTATCATTATTTTGATTAGCTTTGCAAATCGTGCTATACATAAGCATTCTATGTATCATATTATAAATTTGTCTTTCGGTATAACCATCAAGATTCCATTCGTATATGCATCTACCATTATACGAATTGTTGAGCATGAATTCTTGTTCTTCGAACAAGATATCTTGGGGAGTAGGCCTAGGATAGTAATATTTACTTTGGGTTGGCCTATCAGCATATTTTGTATGCTTAAGTTTATTAATTTCTTGATTAAATGTATGTTGAAGATTATCTGAATTTTCTAAACGATCTTCAAATTCTTCGCTTAATGTATTAAGCTTAAGATGTTGAAATTTTTCTTCAAGAAGTTTCTCAATATGAGAAATAGATTTTAATTTAAAATCTGTAACTTCAGGAGGAGGTTGAATACTGGGAGACGCAATATCTACCAGTTCAATCTTATTTTTTTCTTTTAATAAAAAATTTTTTATGTCTTTTACTGAGGACGAAATTTCCTCAATATTTTTCTTTAATAAAGAAATTTGTTCTCCTAAAACAATAACATACATATTAGTATAATTTTGTTGCTTTAAAAGACTATTAATATGATTAATAGTAATGGAAAGTGTATCGTTTTCAAATAATTTTTGAAAAGCATTAAAAAACCTAATTTCATTTTCTTTTTCCATTTGGAAACTAGTTTGAGGAGGAAAGACTGAAATAAGATTTTTTCCAGTTGAAAGCTTATAATTTCTTTCAAGAACAGAAATCATATTTTTAAAATATTTTGATAAAAACCATGGAACAAAAGGTAATTTTTCATTCCGTTTTTCAAGGTCTTTATAAAATTTTTCTTGGATAATATTTTTATCCTCTTTATTAAAATTTTCAAAAAACCATTTTCGAAAAGGTTCCCATTTGGGTTGAAAGAATTCTTGTTGAATTTTCTTTCTTGCCGGTGATCCCGGGCTAAAATCAATTTTCGATTTAAAATCCATTAAACACGAAAATCCATTTCTGACTCGGTTATTTCCTCGTCTTGATTTTTAAAAACACCGTGAACAATATTATCAGAATTAATTCTTAATTCTTCGACTTTGTTTGATAGGTAATCGTTAGAGATTGATTCTCTAACTTGTGAGGTCGAGGCTCTAGAAGGAGACCTTATCATATAATCACATGGTGATATATGATAACGTGAAGATATTGACCTAGTATTTCTAGATCTTGGAGTTTTAATATCGATAGATCTTCTATTTTGCTCAAATTGTATTTGAACAGATCCATCTGTTGTTTGTATTATTTGAGTTGGTTTATTCTCGATTTTGGGCTGAAGAGGCGTAGCTCGTTCAATAACCCAATTTTCTGGGAATTGAATTTCTTCCCATTTAATAGATCTACGAGTTGTAATATTAGATCTACTAAAATTGGTCTCTATAAGAACAGTTTCGTTGATAGGTTTATCAACGATTTTGCACTGAGGATTCAGTGTATAAAGAGGCTTATAATAAATCCTATAACAGATACAAATTACTTCCGATCCTGGAGCGTAATTATATCCGTGAGTTTTGACATTTAATGTTAGAGCGTCAAATATATTGACATCAGTTAACGATAATTGGAGATTTGGGTATACATTAAAGTATACTGGGCCATGGGCGAGACTAGACTGAATTATTCCCATAAGGGATTGTTTCCAGTCGAGATTTCGACCATCTCTAAGAGCTGCTATAAAGCTCTCAGGTAAACCTTCTAAAGTTAAAGGCTTAAAAGCAACTTGTACTAATCCAATATGAATAAACTTATGGTTTATTCTATATTTTTCCAAGTCTCTATTGCTTAGAAGTCTAATCACCATCTCCTCGTTGTTGAGAGAGATAGTTTCTTCGGTAGTTTTGACTACCTGTTTCAAACCTAATTTTTCGAAGGTTCCTAATTCATAGATTACTTTGTAATCTATCTTAGGAATTGTCCATCGATTCAATTGATCTAAATTTTGAGGAATATCATACTCCTCTTCAATACTGTTTTTAACAGTATCTTTTCTTCTCATCAAATTCATAAGAATAAGACGTTAAACTACACCTTGACTTCTTAACACCCCCACCATGGCTCTGATACCATCTGACGGATCGGATCTACTGAATGAATTAAAGTCGTCGGATACAAGGGTTAAGTTTACATAATAAAATTCTGGTTCGAAGAATTCCATCGGTAACAGCCTTCGCCCTCAAACGCCTTTCATTGCGGCAACACGGGCTAGCCAAACGCCGATATAGAATTAATCGTAATTCAGAATTTATTATAACCTTTATCCATGAGTCTTAAACCCAAAGAAACTGTTTGATGCCTCGAGCTCGATGATAAATAATGTTCGATTAGGAATCGTGATCTCATTTTTACTAGACGAACTGAACTCGAATCAAACTTCAAACTCAAAATATCTAAATGCAGCTACACTCAAGCTCTACATACCTATAACTTTACAATATTATAAAATTAAAAAATTATTACTTGTAACTCAAGCTCTACATACCAGTATTCAATCTAGTGTATAGAGTGACTTGTAAACAGTAATCGATGGAAATTTAGCTGAGAGAAACTTAAAGAGTTGGAGTGGAATTGTAATACTTGTAATCTCAATCTTGCTCTGTTCAAAGCTTCTGGCAATTTCTGCTATAGCATAACATGGGTAAATTCTCTTTCAATATCCTTTTAAGTTTCAACTTCCTCTTAAATACCTCTCGAATTATTTCTTCCTGTTAGGTACCCATTTGAAAAAAATTGTGTGTTAGGTACCTAAAAAGCGTTAAAAAGACAAAAATAACCTTTCTTCATACATAAATATTATTTCAATTTTCTCCACTTTTATATCAAGTCAAATTTAAGAATATTGTACCAACTGTTATCACTTTTATACCAACTGTTATCACTATTATACCAATTGTTCTCATTATTATACCAACATATTCAGTTATTATACCAACCGTTATCACTGTTATACCAAAAAAAATGTTTTTTGCGTATTATATGAAAATAATTTTTGCGTATTATACCACAAAACACGATTATTATACCAACAAAATCGCTTATTATACCAATAAAATTGATTATTCTACCAATAAATTCGAATGTATACCAAACAATTTGGATATTATAATAACATTACTTTTGGTATTACAGTGATAACATTTGGTATAATAATTGAATATATTGGTATTATAATGGAAACACTTGGTATAATAGTGATATACTCTTAACTTTGACTTGGTACAACAGGGATAACAGTTGGTATAATAATTGAATATATTGGTATAATAATGGGAACACTTGGTATAATAGTGATATAAGACTCTTAAATTTGACTTGGTATAGCAATGATAACAGTTGATATAATAATTAAATATAGTGATACAATACATAGACCAGTTGGTATAACTGAATCTGTAAAGCAGAGTTATTTTCGTCTTTTCAATGTTTGATGGAATTAAACACACAATTTTTCACAAATGAGTACTGAACAGGAAGAAATACTTAAAAAGGTACTGATCAGGAAGTTGAAACTTGAAAGGGTACTGAAAGGGAATTTCGCCTAACATAATTGTTATGATATTTATAGCATACTCAGTGCTTGGATAATCGAGGCAGAGACAAGCAAATGACAAGATTCGAACAGCAGAATCAAAATGTCTCTCAAACAAGAAGAATCAAATTGTCCCCATCAGGAAAAAAAAAGGAGAAGATGAAGAAGATCCACATGGATTGTCAATTTTGCATTGCAATCAAAATTAGAACTTTATTAATTCGACGACCAAAAGATGGCATCTCTCTTTCTCTCCCTCTCTCAACTTTTCTGGGCCCTTGGAATATCGAGATCTCGGAAGACAGGGCTATCGACTCCAACTCCCATCGCGTTGAGGCCATTGTCGACGTAAAGGACAGTCCCCGTTATAGCAGAGGCCAACGAAGATGAGAGAAAAGCAGCAGCATTCCCAACCTCATCTGTTGCATTTTTCATTTCTCAGATTTCGTAGTATTATTTATTCAGACAATTAAAATCAATTATTGGGTGGCTGTCTACCACTTGATGATGATCAATAAAAATTAGAATAAGGGCTGTTACGCTACAGGCAATGAGGTAAAAAAAAAAACTCACCAGCAGTGAGTTCTTTCTGCAAGGGAGCGTTCTCCAGTGAGTAGTCAATCATCATGTCGATGAAACCGATAGCCTTTGCAGCACGACTTCTCAACGGGCCTGAAGAATGTGGACACACACCGCTGTAGTGACGACTAAGTGGATATTATTTGTAAGAAGCAGCAGGATATGCTTCGAAAAAATAAAAATACCAGCAGATATGGTGTTGACTCTGATGTTGCTTTTCCTTCCAGCTTCAAAAGCAAGGACCTAAAAAGACCATATATGTATTGATCGATTGTCACGTGTAAGAATGTGGGCGATGAGGATATTAAAAAATGATGATCACCTTTGTGTCACTCTCAAGAGCGGCTTTGGCTGAGCTCATACCACCGCCGTATCTGCGAAAGGACAAGGTAAAGCTATTACATAAGGGAAGGTCTCGTAAGGAAAACGCGGGTTATGTCCTTACCCTGGAATTATCTTTTCAGATGCAATATATGTCAGTGAAATTGTTGCACCACCTGCGAGTAAGAGAAGCAATGACGTGGTGTTTGTGATACTCGTGTATCATGATGATGAGGATATGAATAGGCCATTAATAAGGAAAATTAAGTGGCACATATAATTATATATACATAGATGTATATATATGTGTACCGGGATTCATGATGGGAAGAAAATGCTTGAGAAGAGAGACGAAAGAATAGCTCGAGGCAGAGACAGCTGCAAGATAACCATATCTGGATGTCTCGAGAAGAGGTTTACTCACCTGATATTATTATGTCCACAAGCATTTCAAGGTTAAAGATCCATCATGAGACAAAAGAATATACTTTAAAGTTCATATATGTGAAAGACTAAATCTCTAAAAGAGATGACAAAAAAGAAAAAAAGAGAAAAAACAGAGACAAAGTGAAAAACACCTCGGGACCGTTGGCAAGTGAATGCACAAGAATATCAATTGTGCCGAAATCCTCTTTGACCGTTTCAGCAACTTCCTGGCAAAAAAGAAAGAAAAAAAAACCAATATTATTACCAGTGTTTTACACCATTATCAATTTCCCATAAGAAAATTGTGCGGGGAGAAAATGAAAGAAGGGCATAGACCTTCACAGTCCATTTCGTCGACCCCGCATAGCGTTTATTTGCTTTCACCTGCATCGTGATGATAAAATTAACAGATTAAGGCCCATATTCGATAAAAACTTTTGCGAAATTTCAGAAATATTACATCTTCGGGAACATCTTCTGGAGAGTCATAAACTGCATCCAAAGGATAAACTTTCGTAATCTCCATCAAGGAACCATCAGGCAACCTACAAAAACAGTAAAGGATATCCATAAAATGGAGCTATTATTATTATTACTAGAACATCCCTGCAATGCACTGGCAAAGACGAGATAAATAAAGTTCTTACACCCGTGATTCATCAAACTTCCCACGCTTTAAGCTGGTCTCAAAGATATTCAGTGCCTAAAAAAGAAAGACTTGTGTTACACGTGAAAATATATCTCACTACCACAAAAGAAAGAATAAAGTTGGTATACAATACATACAGGAACCCAAGTGCCAACGAGAATCTCCGCACCAGCAGCTGCAAGAGATTTCGCAATTGCCCAACCATAGCCATTATCATCAGCTATACCAGCAATGAATGCCCTCTTCCCTGTAATTGATTCAGCGTATGTTAATAAAAAAAAATCCACTTTAAAAAGTTTTAAGGAAAAATAAAAAACATATGAGGGTTATTCGACCTCTTAGATCAACGGGCAACCCCGGCAAAGGTTGCTTCTCGCTTGCTACCGAAGCAGCTGCTTTAATGGCAAGCCTATCGTGTTTCAATTGGTTAAAGGTGTTACTCGTTGAAAAGAGACGGGTAGCTGATGTAGTGTGAGACGAGCTGCGAAGCATGGTCCGAGGCTTGCATTTTGTTTCCTCAGCAAAACGTGCGATTCTTGGCTTGGAAGTTGCGGGAGATGCTGAGGTGTAAGGCCTTTGGGCGACGATGATGCGTGCGTTTGGAGTTGTAGTAGTAGCCATGTCTGATTTTTGTTGGGGAATAACAACATAGCACATTAGCTTCGATAATACAAGTGACGAGGCGAAAGCACAAAAAAGAATGTTTGCCTTCAGCTGAGGCAGTTAAACATATTCCGTGCTTGCAAATCAATATAATATTATAATCCGACCATAACTGCTTAACAAAGATAAATCTCCATCATATGAAACTGTAAAATCTTCCTCTTACCCAGAAACACGCCATTTACTCAATGGATTTATGCATATACATATATATTCAGAAGAATCATTTTCGTCCTTTTTTTTTAAAAAAATTCTCCAACTGCCTGACGAACAATAGCACAAGAGAAATGAAAAAGAAAACACGGAAACAGGAAAGGAAAAACACGGCTCAACACAAATTGGATGCTGCATAACAAAAACTATTTCGCATTTGCAATGCTCCTTCAATTATTACAAACAGAGAACTCTGAGATCAAGACCTCACCTTTCTTGACGATGTCTTCGGTGAGGATACGCTAGACAAGGGTTTTTGTTCTATGAAATGTGGGTTGTTTACGAGGACAATGCGCCTGAAAATAGCGTAGGGGGTTCGATAAAAACGATGTTGTGAGGTTTGTTGTTCGTAGTTAGATGTTAGAGTAATTAGATGTTAGAGTAAGACTGGTGAGCTGCTTTGAATGTGCTGGCTGCTGAGTACTTGATGCAGGCCAGGCTTTTGAATTACGGATGTGCCCTTGTTTTTTTGGGCGTTTCATTTTTCCGATCCATATTGTTATTTCGTGCATAGTTATATGGGCCTTGTCCGGCATCTTGCCAAGCAAAGGCCCACGACAATCTATAATTACAGTAGCACCTCCACAGAAAACATATAATATTAATTGACCCCTTGAACCTGATCGATAATAAGAAATTGTTTTCCTCAGTGATTTCCTTTTTTCTTTCCAACGAAAATTTGCTTTCTCATTGGAAGAAAAATACTTACAATGGCTAATTAACCCGAGGGTTCCTCCGGTGACATCGAAACAAAGCCAGTAGAGACAAAGGCTCACCCGAGGAGCAGCACAAAAACAACAAACACGTAACAAGATTGAGCCAAACACTGAAAACCGAAAACATTAAACTATTCAACCAAGTGATGTGATCTTCTCGAAGTCATATAAAATAATAAAATGATCCAACACAATCGAAATCTTGAATTCTGGGCTCTTGAATTCGTTGTCTAAACATTTCGGGACGAGGCTGACGGAATTTACAAGCACGCATCATCAAGCTCTAGCGACTCATCGGTTTCGGCAGGCCACCTAGCAGTCCGGGTGTGGGCCTGTTATGATCGGTGATGTGTACAGAGAGGGGTGAATAAACACTCTCTGCTTTCCTCAGTCTTTGTTCAGTCTTGATGGTTTCTCGTTCGTTTAAACTCGATATCAGTTTTCACTCTTCATTTATGCAGTGTTGCGCAATAATGGTTGCTTATATTGTGAGTTGTTGCAACGATGTGTGGGTGTATGTTTTCCTTTTGAATACAAGACTTATTTTTTAAGTTCGGATTTCAATCTCTTACGTCTTCTCCTCATCCCCACAAGGAAGACATTCAGTAGAAGACTTTTGCAAGACGATGTATAATTCACTTCACTCTCAGGACTTGGACACTGCCTGAAGCCTAACTCCTGTATCTTCAGTTACCCCACAAGGTCAACTGACTACGACAGCTTTTTACAGTCCATCGGCATCTTTTAGTTTACAAAAACGTCTCTCTACCACCATCATTTTACAGTCCACCGATAGTGTTACACACCCCGAAAATGCTTCCAAAAGGTTCAAAGTTTTAACTTATATTCTCTACGAAAAATGGATACACGTCAAAAAACACCCTCCACCCTTTATGAGTTTGGCCTGTTTATGTACAAGTCAAAAGTTGATAAACGTACTACGCAAGGGACTAGCCAAAAATGCGTTCGATGATTAATATATACACACGCTACGCATAAACTCGAACTTTTCAAAAACAAAAGTCCTAAAGTATCCATTAGTCGGTCACAGGTCGTCCCTCACATGCGCCGCCATAGCCCTGTCATAATCGTCCCATCCGCTAAGTATTTCCTCCCGAAGGAGGATCTGAAAAAAAATTATAATAACAGGGTGTGAGTCAACAGACTCAGTAAGTACAATAGAACATGCATATATACACCTCAAATACGTAATTATGCAAACAAGAATAATCGAACACAAATCAATGACTCCCACATAAAATCGAACACAACTCTTAAGCAACAGCACTCTTACCGGTCACACACACACTCCGACCCATCGGCCACACACACACTCCGACCCAGAGCTGCTGTACTTAATCGTTCGGCCCACATTGGCCCCAAAACATACACTATCACAGTCAACGGCCCACATTGGCCCCTAAGTCAGCACTACAGAGTCACATGCTAACATACGGTGACTCCATCAGCCAAACACATAAGTTCCAAGCACACCGAATAATCCACCCACTCACATCACACAAGTAATTCATCATTTGCTAAAGCGATGCATACGATAGACAATCCATTACGTAATGAGAGTAAAAACCCATAATATTCTCGAGTTAAATTCCATTACAACTCGTAAGCCGTTAAACAGCTCAAGATCGAGTCGATACTTCAACATAATATGCATTTGAATTATATATATACAAGTACTACTCCCTCATACTTACCTCGGCAAAAGCTTAACGTTCGTTCTTCCAACCCCTAAAGAAAGTCGACCTCCTTATTGCTTCGTCTTATTGCTCGAACTTTGCCTCGTTCCGTAACTACCAATATCATAGCGCAATCCATCAAGAAGTGCCTTAAGATTGCATGCCACTCTCATGGACATTTAAACAAACACTTGGCGAGCAAAATACTACCCATAAGCCTTAGAACCTCATTAATTCAATTCTTCCCCAATTATCAAGCTTCTCACGAAATTAAGCATATACCTATTCCTAACATACTCCAAGAATGCTCACTAACCCTTCAACATCATCATATTAACGCACAATCACATGAAGCCCAACAAATTCGCAACCCTAATTTGTCACATCTTACTTCCTTCCACAAAAGCTTAACCACAAAGAGTAGATACACGAAAGGGGTTTATTTACCTATTATGAAGCTCTTGATCTCAAAAATCTTCCACAACCCTTCACTCCATAGCTTTCACCTTATCTCCTTCCTTTCCATAGCCAAAATGACGTGAAAGGGTCGAATGAGGGGTGAGGGATGATAAAATAAAATGTTTTTATTTAATAGTATGTCCTCTTTCCCTTTTCCATTTATATTTCCACCCTACTTACTTAATTTAGACAATTTAGTCCTTATATTTTATTTCTTCCACTACCCCTAATTTTCTATATTTTCAATTCCACCTTAAGATTAATAAAAATTATTTTATTAATTTAGGTGGGGATGTTACATTTTCCTCCCCCCTTATAAAAATTTCGTCCTCGAAATTTAAATTAGAGCTTACAGAATAATTCAGGGTATTGGTGTCGCATGTCATCTTCCTTCTCCCATGTCGCTTCTTCGACTTTGTGGTTGCTCCAAAGGACCTTCACCAGTGGAATCATCCTAGTGCGCAGTTCTCTTACTCCTCGATCAAGAATTTGTACCGGTCTTTCATCATAGGTCATATCATCTCGAAGCTCAACCGTGTCATAGCTCAAAATATGTGAGGAATCTGGTATGTATTTCCTCAACATGGATATGTGGAATACATCATGGACTCCATGTAATGCTGGAGGTAAGGCCAACCTGTACGCCATCTGTCCAACCCGTTCGATTATTGGAAACGGACCTATATACCTCGGGTTTAACTTACCTCGTTTACCAAATCTTACTACGCCCTTTGTAGGTATCGCCCGAAGTAATACCATATCACCAACTTGAAATTCTAATTCACGACGTCGAGTATCTGCATAACCCTTCTGTCGATCTTGGGCTGCTTTCATTCTTTGCCTGATCAACTCAATCGTTTGATTAGTTTCCTGAATTAACTCAGGGCCAATTACCATCCTTTCCACCCTCTGTTCTCTCAGTTCATCCCAATGTATTGGCGAACGACATTTGCGTCCATACAATGCCTCATATGGTGCCATCCTAATGCTCGAATGATAACTGTTATTATACGAGAATTCAATCAAAGCAAGATAGGAATGCCACGCTCCTTTGAAATCCAAAACACACGCCCGTAACATATCCTCCAAAGTCTGAATGGTACGCTCCGTTTGCCCATCAGTCTGAGGGTGATAAGCTGTACTAAAAGCCAATTTAGTACCTAGCGCCTCATGCACTTTCTTCCAGTATTGGGATGTAAACTTTGGATCGCGATCTGAAACGATTGTCCGAGGTATACCATGAAGCCTCACAATCTCCTCAATATATAATTCCGTCAATTTCTCCATGCTATAAGTTATTTGGATATGTATGAAATGAGCAGATTTCGTTAGTCTATCCACAATAACCCAAATAGCATCATGTCCTTTCTTTGATCTCGGCAATCCAACAACGAAGTCCATAGATACGTCATCCCATTTCCACTCGGGAATATGCAAAGGATGTAACTTTCCCGCAGGGTGTTGATGCTCTGCTTTGACTTGCTGACAAATAAGACAACAGTTGACATGTCGCACGATGTCGTTTTTCATTTCATGCCACCAAAATTGCGCTCTCAAGTCATGATACATCTTGGTGGTACCTGGATGAACGGAATACGGGCTACTGTGAGCCTCAGTAAGTATCAATTTCCTTATATCTCCAACGTCAGGCACACATAGTCGGCCTTGGAATTTGAGAATTTCATCAGGTGTAATCTCGAAGCCTTGAGCCACACTTTTTTCGACTCTTTTTCTGAACTCCATTAGTGTCGGATCGAGGAGTTGTCCGTCCTTAATTTGTTGTAGTAGCGTGGGCTGTAGCACTAAAGTGTGTAGACTATCCCCAGTATTTCGGGGAACAATGCTCAATTCCAGCTTTTGAACGTCTCTCAACAGAGGGGTCTGAATTACCACCATGGGGTTTGCTTCACCCACCACTTTCCTGCTCAAAGCATCAGCTACTCGATTAGCCTTGCGCGGGTGATAGTGAATGGTAATATCATAATCTTTCATTAGCTCAAGCCATCTCCTCTGTCGCATATTTAATTCCTTTTGCGTGAAGACGTATCTCAAACTTTTATGATTGGTGTATATTTCGCATTTCTCTCCGTATAGATAGTGCCTCCAAATTTTCAGCGCAAAGATCACTGCTGCGAATTCCAAATCATGAGTCGGATAATTCCTTTCGTAGTCTTTCAACTGACGAGAAGCATAAGCAATGACCTTGCCATGCTGCATCAAAACACATCCCAATCCCACCTTCGAGGCATCACTATAGATAACAAAGTTCCCTCTGTCATCGGGGAGTGCTAGAATGGGTGTTGAAGTTAAACGCTTCTTCAACTCTAAGAAACTCCGCTTACATATGTCATCCCATTCAAACTTAACTCCTTTCTTTGTTAGTCTGGTCAAGGGGGCAGCAATAGAGGAGAAACCTTCCACAAATCTCCGATAATACCCAGCTAAGACCAAGAAACTACGGATTTCAGTCACCGTCTTGGGCCTCTGCCAATTCTCCACCGCTTCAATCTTGGAGGGGTCTACCGCGATCCCATCTTGAGATACAACATGTCCCAAGAATGCTACTTTATGAAGCCAAAATTCACACTTAGAGAATTTGGCATAAAGTTGGTGAGCTCTCAATGTGGCTAATACCGTCCTCAAGTGACCCACATGCTCCTCTTTTGTTCGTGAATAAATTAAGATGTCGTCGATGAAGACAATCACGAACCGATCTAAGAAATCCTTAAATACCCTATTCATCAAATCCATAAAAGCTGCTGGGGCATTAGTCAAGCCAAATGGCATGACTAAGAATTCATAATGTCCATATCGAGTTCTGAAGGCTGTCTTCGGTATGTCACACTCTCGAATCCTCAATTGATGGTAGCTTGTCCGCAGATCAATCTTAGAAAATACCGAAGCTCCTTTCAATTGATCGAATAGATCGTCGATCCGAGGTAATGGATACTTGTTCTTGATAGTCACCTTATTTAGAGCTCGATAGTCGATACAAAGTCGCATAGTGCCATCCTTTTTCTTTACAAAAAGGACTGGTGCTCCCCAAGGTGAGAAACTCGGTCTGATGAATCCCTTATTTAGAAGTTCTTGTATTTGTTCTCTCAATTCTTTCATCTCGACAGGAGCCATGCGATACGGTGCCATTGAGATTGGTGTCGTACCAGGTAGAAGTTCAATACTGAACTCAACTTCGCGAGATGGGGGTAAGCCTGTAATATCAGATGGAAAAACATCCTGAAACTCACAAACAATTGGCACTTGTTCCGGCCCATCTGACGACACACAACTAGTCTCACCGATGTGAGCTAGGAACCCTTCATGAATATGATGAATAGAACTAGCCTCCAATATTGTAAGCAGAGGCCTTTCATTAGATCTAGTATCTCCATAGAATGCAAATTCTTCTAGATGGGGTGGACGAAAAGTAATAACCTTCTTTGCACAATCAATAGAGGCAAAATGTCTTGATAGCCAATCCATCCCGATAATTACATCAAATCCATGGATATCGATCACGATTAAGTCCGCTAACAAGTCCTGGCCTGCAAGAGATACACCAATATCCCACAAAACCACATTTGAACTTAGGACGTTACTCGATGGTAGAAGAACATCATACTCAACCTCAGAGGTCTCGGGTTGTAATCCTAATCGACTAAGAAATGCAAGGGATGCAAATGAATGAGTAGCACCCGAGTCAAATAGGACATGAACAGGTAAGGAGGCAATAACTACATAACCTGATACGACCGTGGGGTCCGCGTCACTAGCTCCCCGTATCATGGTGAACACCCTAGCCGGTCCTCTAGTGGTCGACGTTTGTCGTTGCGACTGAAGCGGATACTGTCTTTGAGGACAACTTCGACTTATGTGCCCCGATTGACCGCAAGTATAGCAAAAGGGAGGGCCAGACTCCCGAGGTAGGGGGCAGCTGCGAACCATATGACCCGTCTTCCCGCATCTATAGCAAGCACGCCAATTAGAATCCCCTGCTGAAGTATCAGGTATAGTCCCTCCTTGGGTAGCAACTCCTTGACTAGCAGATGCAGTATGATCTTTGCCTCGACCACCAGATTGCCCTCGACCCTTCTTTCCTTGATTTCGACGAGGGGCAAGACTTTGCCAATGTGACGAATGAGATATAGGTTGTTGAGGCTGTGGCCGATGCTGTTGAGATGGTATTCTATCGTCAGAGCGCTGAGCGGCTCTTTCAACTCGTTGGGCCTGTTGACAAAGATCACTAAAGGTAGTGATAGGGAAAGCACTGACAATGCAAGAAATCCCTTTTCTTAGGCCTTGCACGTATCTGTCCGCCCTCAACTCTTCTGTCGCCACAAGGTGTGGTGCAAATCGGGCCAGCTCCTCGAAACGACAAGTATACTCAGCCACTGAACTTCCTTCTTGCTTGAGTTGTTCAAATTCGGTCGCTTTAGCGGCTCTCACAGTGTACGGGAGATATTTGTCGAAGAATACTACCCGAAATTCGGCCCAAGACATGCCCTCAGTCTCTCCCATGGCCTCCAGTGATTGCCACCAATAGGCAGCATCGCGTCTGAGGTTGTATGTGGCACAAATAACTCTATCTGGATCTCCTACACTGGTGTACCTAAAGATCGCTTCAATAGCCCGAATCCACTCCTCGGCAAGTAGCGGATTTATACCACCCTCAAAGAATGAGGGGTCCATATGCCGGAATCTCTCACCGACGGTGCGATTAGGAGTAGAATTTGCGGGCTGTGGTGGTGTCTCCGGGATAACGTTCCTCGCTAGCTGGGCCAACCTCGAAATGAAGTGTTGCTCCTCAGTTTGAGTAGGTTGTCCTGCTAGTGGAATAGTACGCCTATTGCGTACAGTCCTTGAAGCTCTACCAGGTGGAGGAACAACTTCTTCCCTCCTTATTTCCTCATTGGCCCTACTAGTTGAGGCCCTCGTTCCTCCTCCTCTTAGCGGAACTCCCCTTCGGCCCTTGCCTCTTGTTCGAGGAGCCATAATGTCGCAATCAATGCGCCCTTATGTACAAAATACCAATTTCTAACACGTTAGATTATTATATTATTTGCATAATATAGTAACACAAATAATATTACTTGGGAACGATGTCTGACTGGCCATGGTCGGGTTGCATGTGAGGAGTCTGCAGAAACGAACTCGCTCTGATACCATCTTAATGTCACACACCCCGAAAATGCTTCCAAAAGGTTCAAAGTTTTAACTTATATTATCTACGAAAAATGGATACACGTCAAAAACACCCTCCACCCTTTATGAGTTTGGCATGTTTATGTACAAGTCAAAAGTTGATAAACGTACTACGCAAGGGACTAGCCAAAAATGCGTTCGATGATTAATATATACACACGCTACGCATAAACTCGAACTTTTCAAAAACAAAAGTCCTAAAGTATCCATTAGTCGGTCACAGGTCGTCCCTCACATGCGCCGCCATAGCCCTGTCATAATCGTCCCATCCGCTAAGTATTTCCTCCCGAAGGAGGATCTGAAAAAAATTATAATAACAGGGTGTGAGTCAACAGACTCAGTAAGTACAAAAGAACATGCATATATACCCCCCAAATACGTAATTATGCAAACAAGAATAATCGAACACAAATCAATGACTCCCACATAAAATCGAACACAACTCTTAAGCAACAGCACTCTTACCGGCCACACACACACTCCGACCCATCGGCCACATACACACTCCGACCCAGAGCTGTTGTACTTAATCGTTCGGCCCACATTGGCCCCAAAACATACACTATCACAGTCAACGGCCCACATTGGCCCCTAAGTCAGCACTACAGAGTCACACGCTAACATACGGTGACTCCATCAGCCAAACACATAAGTTCTAAGCACACCGAATAATCCACCCACTCACATCACACAAGTAATTAATCATTTGCTAAAGCGATGCATAAGATAGATAATCCATTACGTAATGAGAGTAAAAACCCATAATATTCTCGAGTTAAATTCCATTACAACTCGTAAGCCGTTAAACAGCTCAAGATCGAGTCGATACTTCAACATAATATGCATTTGAATTATATATATACAAGTACTACTCCCTCGTACTTACCTCGGCAAAAGCTTAACGTTCGTTCTTCCAACCCCTAAAGAAAGTCGACCTCCTTATTGCTTCGTCTTATTGCTCAAACTTTGCCTCGTTCCGTAACTACCAATATCATAGCGCAATCAATCCAGAAGTGCCTTAAGATTGCATGCCACTCTCATGGACATTTAAACAAACACTTGGCGAGCAAAATACTACTCATAAGCCTTAGAACCTCATTAATTCAATTCTTCCCCAATTATCAAGCTTCTCACGAAATTAAGCATATACCTATTCCTAACATACTCCAAGAATGCTCATTAACCCTTCAACATCATCATATTAACGCACAATCACATGAAGCCCAACAAATTCGCAACCCTAATTTGTCACATATTACTTCCTTCCACAAAAGCTTAACCACAAAGAGTAGATACACGAAAGGGGTTTATTTACTTATTACGAAGCTCTTGATCTCAAAAATCTTCCACAACCCTTCACTCCATAGCTTTCACCTTATCTCCTTCCTTTCCATAGCCAAAATGACGTGAAGGGGTCGAATGAGGGGTAAGGGATGATAAAATAAAATGTTTTTATTTAATAGTAAGTCCTCTTTCCCTTTTCCATTTATAGTTCCACCCTAGTTACTTAATTTAGACAATTTAGTCCTTATATTTTATTTCTTCCACTACCCCTAATTTTCTATATTTTCAATTCCACCTTAAGATTAATAAAAATTATTGTATTAATTTAGGTGGGGATGTTACAGATAGAGTCGTGACGTAACAATTGCAAGCTGTTAATGTTGACACCGTTGACATTGACAATATGGACTCAACATTCTAGTCAACATCGATTGACTCGGAGTTGGTCCAACCTTAATTTTGTCTTTCAATCCCAAAAATTGTTTTCCCTATTATTGCGGAATTATTTAAATGTGTGCAAAGGCTACTTACGAGATGGACTTGTTCAAACGAGAGTAGAGTGGAGTGGATACTAAAAATATGATGCTTATTCAACCGCTACAATGTGTTTACTAAAAATAGGAGAAGTGGAGCTCGTGGCTGAATAAGTCGAAGCATTATGTAAGACGTGAAGTTATGGAGAACGTGGGGAGGACTGGAGTCGAAGCTATGAAGAGTATAAAATGAAGACTCCAATGCCGACCACGAAAAAGAACGACGAGCGACGAAAGAGGAGTAAGACTGGTGAGCTGCTTTGAATGTGCCGCTGGCTGCTGAGTACTTGATGTAGGCCATGCTTTTGAATTACTGATGTGCCCTTGTTTCTTTGGGCGTTTCATTTTTCCGATCCATATTGTTATTTCGTGCATAGTTATATGGGCCTTGTCCGTCATCTTGCCAAGCAAAGGCCCACGACAATCTATAATTACAGTAGCACCACCACAGTTAAAAACATATAATATTAATTGACCCCTTGAACCTGATCGATAATAGGAAATTGTTTTCCTCAGTGATTTCCTTTTTTCTTTCCAACGAAAATTTGCTTTCTCATTGGAAGAAATATACTTACAATGGCTAAGCAACCCGAGGGTTCCTCCGGTGACATCGAAACAAAGCCAGTAGAGACAAAGGCTCACCCGAGGAGCAGCACAAAAACAACAAACACGTAACAAGATTGAGCCAAACACTGAAAACCGAAAACATTAAACTATTCAACCAAGTGATGTAATCTTCTCGAAGTCATATAAAATAATAAAATGATCCAACACAATCGAAATCTTGAATTCTGGGCTCTTGAATTCGTTGACTAAACATTTCGGGACGAGGCTGACAGAATTTACAAGCACGCATCATCAAGCTCTAGCGACTCATCGGTTTCGGCAGGCCACCTAGCAGTCCGGGTGTGGGCCTGTTATGATCGGTGATGTGTATAGAGAGGGGTGAATAAACACTCTCTGCTTTCCTCAGTCTTTGTTCAGTCTTGATGGTTTCTCGTTCGTTTAAACTCAATATCAGATTTCACTCTTCAATTATGCAGTGTTGAGAAATAATGGTTGCTTATATTGTGAGTTGTTGCAACGATGTGTGGGTGTATGTTTTCCTTTTGAATACAAGACTTATTTTTTAAGTTCGGATTTCAATCTCTTACGTCTTCTCCTCATCCCCACAAGGAAGACATTCAGTAGAAGACTTTGGCAAGACGATGTATAATTCACTTCACTCTCAGGACTTGGACACTGCCTGAAGCCTAACTCCTGTATCATCTACTTCAGTTACCCCACAAGGTCAACTGACTACGACAGCTTTTTACAGTCCATCGACATCTTTTAGTTTACCAAAACGTCTCTCTACCACCATCATTTTACAGTCCACCGATAGAGTCGTGACGTAACAATTGCAAGCTGTTAATGTTGAGACCGTTGACATTGACAATATGGACTCAACATTCTAGTCAACATCGATTGACTCGGAGTTGGTCCAACCTTAATTTTGTCTTTCAAACCCAAAAATTGTTTTCCCTATTATTGCGGAATTATTTAAATGTGCGCAAAGGCTACTTACGAGATGGACTTGTTCAAACGAGAGTAGAGTGGAGTGGATACTAAAAATATGATGCTTATTCAACCGCTACAATGTGTTTACTAAAAATAGGAGAAGTGGAGCTTGTGGCTGAATAAGTCGAAGCATTATGTAAGACGTGAAGTTATGGAGATCATGGAGAACGTGGGGAGGACTGGAGTCGAAGCTATGAAGAGTATAAAATGAAGACTCCGATTCCGACCACGAAAAAGAACGACGAGCGACGAAAGAGGAGTAAGACTGGTGAGCTGCTTTGAATGTGCCGCTGGCTGCTGAGTACTTGACGTAGGCCATGCTTTTGAATTACGGATGTGCCCCTATTTTTTTGGGCCTTTCATTTTTCCGATCCATATTGTTATTTCGTGCATAGTTATATGGGCCTTGTCCGTCATCTTGCCAAGCAAAGGCCCACGACAATCTATAATTACAGTAGCACCCCCACAGAAAACATATAATATTAATTGACCCCTTGAACCTGATCGATAATAGGAAATTGTTTTCCTCAGTGATTTCCTTTTTTCTTTCCAACGAAAATTTGCTTTCTCATTGGAATAAATATACTTACAATGGCTAAGCAACCCAAGGGTTCCTCCGGTGACATCGAAACAAAGCCAGTAGAGACAAAGGCTCACCCGAGGAGCAGCACAAAAACAACAAACACGTAACAAGATTGAGCCAAACACTGAAAACCGAAAACATTAAACTATTCAACCAAGTGATGTCATCTTCTCGAAGTCATATAAAATAATAAAATGATCCAACACAATCGAAATCTTGAATTCTGGGCTCTTGAATTCGTTGTCTAAACATTTCGGGACGAGGCTGACGGAATTTACAAGCACGCATCATCAAGCTCTAGCGACTCAGCGGTTTCGGCAGGCCACCTAGCAGTCCGGGTGGGGGCCTGTTATGATCGGTGATGTGTATAGAGAGGGGTGAATAAACACTCTCTGCTTTCCTCAGTCTTTGTTCAGTCTTGATGGTTTCTCGTTCGTTTAAACTCAATATCAGTTTTCACTCTTCAATTATGCAGTGTTGAGAAATAATGGTTGCTTATATTGTGAGTTGTTGCAATGATGTGTGGGTGTATGTTTTCCTTTTGAATACAAGACTTATTTTTTAAGTTCGGAATTCAATCTCTTACGTCTTCTCCTCATCCCCACAAGGAAGACATTCAGTAGAAGACTTTGGCAAGACGATGTATAATTCACTTCACTCTCAGGACTTGGACACTGCCTGAAGCCTAACTCCTGTATCATCTACTTCAGTTACCCCACAAGGTCAACCGACTACGACAGCTTTTTACAGTCCATCGACATCTTTTAGTTTACCAAAACGTCTCTCTACCACCATCATTTTACAGTCCACCGATAGAGTCGTCTCTCTGCACTGGTTTTGGGAAAAAGGACAAAAAGGGGGAGATTGTTAATGTTAACACCGTTGACATTGACAATATGGACTCAACATTATAGTCAACATCGATTGACTCGGGCTTGGTCCAACCTTAATTTTGTCTTTCAAACCCAAAAATTGTTTTCCCTATTATTGCGGAATTATTTAAATGTGTGCAGAGGTTACTTACAAGATGGACTTCTTCAAACGAGAGTGGAGTGGAGTGGATACTAAAAATATGATGCTTATTCAACCGCTACAATGTGTTTACTAAAAATAAGAGAAGTAGAGCTCGTGGCTGAATAAGTCAAAGCCTTATCTCAGACGTGAAGTTATGGAGATCATGGAGAACGTGGGGAGGACTGGAGTCGAAGCTATGAAGAGTATAAAATGAAGACTCCGATGCCGACCACGAAAAAGAACGACGAGCGACGAAAGAGGAGAAAACGAAAACGAGAGAGCTCTCACCATATATTCGTCTAACAATTTTCCTAGTGTTTTACCTTTGCATAGATCATAGGTATCTGTGTTAAGATTAGAAGAGTCGTCAGATTCTTTACTAGGTTGTTTTTACTATCTTTCGATAGTTCTACTTTTTGTAATCCATTCTTTTTAGTGGAATTTTGCCCTGAAGGCGTGGAGCAAGTTATTTAACTTGCTGCATATTTTAAATTGTGTCTCCGTCGTTTTTAACTGTTAAGTTTTGAAACTTTCCGTTGTGCTAAGACTTTATGATCCTAATGTTGGTTCAACATTAGGGACAACATTTCTGGTTTATTTTTAACATAGCTATTTCCATATCTTTTACGGGACCGTGCCTCTTGATTGGTATTAGAGCAACTACTTGATACACTAAGCGTTTTTTTCCTTGATATGGATGCCTTGAGCTCAAACTATTTTGGCAAAGTCCCCGTCTTAGACGGATCAAACTATGTGTATTGGAAAATCCAAATGCGACAATGCATAAAGTCGACTGACTCGCGTGCTTGGGATTCAGTTCTTAACGGTTATACCCCTCCTAAAACACCTCCAGATGCTGATGAAGAAGTGTTTGACAAACCCATTACCGAATGGACTGTTCTTGAAAGAGCAGCAGCCGATTTTAACGAAAAAGCTTTACATGCCGTTTTTTCCTCCGTCGATATTTTTATGTTCAAAATCATCCAAAACTATACTAATGCGAAACATGCATGGGACATGTTGCAAAGGTACTGTGAGGGTGATGCGAGCGTAAGAGACACAAAGTTGCGTCTTTTAAATAGCCAATTTGAAAACCTTCGTATGAGGGACGATGAAGACATCACTACTTATTTTGGGAAACTTTTGAATATTTCTAGCGAGTGTCATAGTCTAGGTGAACCTATTTCTAACAAATTTTAAATTCTAAGGCTATTAGGTCACTATCCGAGAAGTTCAACGTGAAGCTGGCAGCTGTAGAGGAAGCCCACAATCCAGCCACACTCGACTTTAATACCCTCATGAGCATTACGAAGAACTACGAGACCAATCTCGAAGTTCAGAAAAATGCGTCAAGGGGTAAAAGTCTCGCTCTAGTCTCACAACCATCAGGTGTTGAATCTGATGTTGATCCAGGCGATGATGAGGATATGACTAAGATTGTTAGGAAATTCAAAAGGTTAGTGTTAAATAAAAGAGAGTTGAATGTTAATCCAACATTCAAGAATGTTCTCAACGCTCAAGAGTCTTTATCTGCTCCGAATCGCTCTATCAACAAAAGAAACTCTGTTGATAAAGCGAAAGCTGACAAACTTGACAGGGACTCCGTCCAATGTCATGCTTGTAAAGGCTGGGGTCATTTTGCAAATGAATGTGCTAACACTCTTCGCAGGTCTGGAAAAGGATATTGGGTCAACCTATCTGATGACGAAGATGAAGTGCCAGCAAGGAATACGCATCAGGTTGGCCAAAGGACTAAAGTTCCAATTCCAATCTTCTCTGACAACGAGGATGAGGAACATCATACTGGGTTTAATGCGGTAACGGATGTTGATCCAACACTGGATTCAACATCTGAACATTATATTCTCTTTGATTACGATGAATCAAATAATTTTGATGAATCTTTATGGTTAGATGATTCAGGAGATTGTTTAGAACATGCTGAGGATGGTGAGTCACTGGAAGAAACGTACAAATACTTGTACGTAGAGTGGACGAATCAATGGAAGGAGATCTCGAAATTGAAGGACTCCGTTCAAGTGCTAACTAAGGAAAATGTGAACAATGAAAAGGTAATCAATGGCTTGCTTAAGGGATGAGCAAGATGGAAGCCTTACTGACCAGAAAGGACAAAGAAATTGACAAGCTTCAAACGCAAGTCAACAAGGCTTCAGATACCTTCTCAAAGATGAATAAAGGCAAGTCCACACTTGACGATGTACTTTCTTTCGCTAATACTTCTAATCATGGTCTAGGATTCAAATCACATCCTAAAAAATCTAAGCATTTTGCATCGAAGTCCAGGTCTAGAAGTTTAAGTGCCATTTTTGTCTTAAACGTGGACATATTAAACCTTATTCCTGGAAACTGAACGATGTGATATCCAAAAAGCAAATGTTGACTGAAAAATCATCTAACATTTGCTCCAACATTGAGAAATCATGCTGAAGAAAATGTCTGGAGGTAGTTCAGACAACATTAGTTCTGGTTCTGTGAATTACATGAATACAACTTTTTGGAGTCCATCAGTTCAGAAGAAAGCTTGGGTACGAAAATCACCAATTCTATGTAATGTTGTTTACACGTCCTTGAAAGCTAACGTTTCAGGATCTTGGTACTTCGATAGTGGCTGTTCACAACACATAACAGGCACCAAAGACTACTTGATAGACTACACTCCCTTAAGTAACGGTACGGTTACTTTTAGAGGTAGGGCGAAAGGTAAAATTCTCGGACGAGGTAAACTTAATGTGGTTGGTTTTCCTGCCCTAAGGGATGTCCTCCATGTTGACGGATTGGTTGCTAACCTTATTAGCATAAGTCAACTATGTGACGACGATCTTGAGGTAAGGTTTAATAGAGAATGTTGTGAAGTTTTTAATGACAAAAACTTGTGTGTGATGCCAGGTAGATAGTCTAGTGATAATATCTATCAAGTTGGTGATAAGGATAAAAGAAAAGATGTATGTAAGCTCCAAAACCGAAGATGATATTGTTCTTTGGCATCATAAATTGGGCATGTCAATTATCGAGCCTTAGAACAATTGATTCGGCATGAGGCAATCAGAGGTATTCCCAATCTTAAGGATTGTGGAAAGATTATTTGTGAGCAATGTCTTAAAGGCAAGCAGAAGCATGCCAGTCATAATGTTGATCCAAATGTTGGTCAACATTTTAGAATTGTCCACTGCTTTCAGCCACTTCACATGGATCTAATGGGTCCTATGGAAGTAGACAACATAGGTGGTAGAAAATATGCGTATGTCTTAGTTGATGACTTTTCTAGGTTTTCATGGATATTTTTTCTTAGAGAGAAATCTGAAACTTTTGATTTTTTCTAACCTTTTGTACCATGATCAAAAATAACATTTGTGCTCCCATTTTTCGAATTAGGTCCGATCATGGTAGAGAGTTTGAAAATCAATTTTTCAAAGATTTTTGTGACAAAAAGGGTATTATCCATGCATTTTCTTCTCCTAAGACACCTCAACAAATGGGGTAGTCGAAAGGAAGAATAGAACTCTTCAGGAAATGGCCCGTGTAATGCTACAATCCAAGAGTCTTTCTAAAAGATTCTGGGCGGAAGCATTGAACATGGCTTGTCATATCTCCAATAGAGTTTTCTTTAGTCTAGGGACAAAGAAAACCTCTTACGAGATATTGACGGAGCCTACAAGCAAGTATTTTCACGTGTTTGGATGTACTTGTTATATGTTGAATGATCGTGAGTATTTGACAAAGTTTGATTCAAAAAGTGACAAATTCATATTCTTGGGATATTCTACTAAATAGTAGTGCTTATCGTGTTTACAATCTTAGATTGAAAACTATTCAGGAATCATTTAATATTGTGTTTGACGATTCCGCTGACATTAGCAGAAATACTCCTCAAGTTGACATTGCAGATATTGTTCCGACGGTTGGTCCAGTAGAGGATCTGGAAGCTAACAATGTTGAGTCAACATCCGACTCAACATTAGCTCCTGAACAGGATACTGAAGATGAAACCTTAAATGTTCAGAGAGATCCCCCTGCTAGGATTCAGAAATCTCACCCCTCTGATCAGATCATTGGCAGACTGGATGAAGGAAGGAAGACCAGAGATAAACCACGAAGAGATTATAGATCTATGGTAAAAAATGTATGCATGACTTCCGTATACAACGAGGTAAGGTTTAATTGTTTTGTATCTGAAATTGAACCGAAAAACGTTATTGAAGCCCTCAAGGACAGTTTGGGATCAATGATATGCAAGAAGAGCTTGTTCAATTTGATAAAAATTAGGTTTGGCTTTGGTTCGCGGCCAAGCGACGGTAACGTCATTGGTACAAAGTGGATTTTCAAAAACAATCTAATGAGTACGGAAATGTTATTAGGAATAAAGCTCGGTTAGTGGCCCAAGGCTATACCCAAGTTGAGGGTATAGACTTTGATGAAACCTTTGCCCCCGTAGCAAGGTTATAATCTATAAGACTCTTACTTGCTATTGCATGTTGGCTCAACATTACCCTCCACCAGATGGATGTTAAGGGTGCGTTCTTAAATAGCTTTATTGATAAAGAAATTTATGTTGAGCAACCGAAAGGTTTCGAAGATCCTTACCATACTGATCATGTGTATAAGTTACAAAAAGCTCTTTATGGTTTAAAGCAAGCTCCTCGAGCTTGGTATGGTAGGCTAACTTCGTTTCTCTTAGATTTTGAATTTGTTAGAGGCGAATCCGATAGAACTCTTTTCGTAAAAAGAGTTGGTAATGAAGTGTTAATCTCTCAAATCTACGTGGATGATATAGTCTTCGGATCAACATCTCGATCTATGTCAGCTGAGTTTATCCAAGCTATGAATTCCACATTTGAGATTAATATGATCAGTGAACTAACATTCTTCCTAGGTCTACAAGTGAAACAAAGCAAGGATGGCATATTTATGTCTCAAGAAAAATACGCGAAGAATATTGTAAAGAAGTTCGACTTAGATAATGCCAAGGTAATGAGAACTCCTATGGGATCTACGCAGAAGGTAAGTAAAGATAATGTTGGGGAGAATGTTAACATTATATCGTTCTATGATAGGTAGCTTTATCTTTCTGCGAGTAGACCAGACATTATGTATAGTGTTTGTGTGTGTGCGAGATATCATGCTGAACCAAAGGTTTCTCACCTTAACGCTGTCAAAAGAATTTTGAAGTACGTTAGTGGTACATGTAACCTTGGTTTATGGTTTTCAAAAGATACTAACACTAATTTGGTTGGTTTCAGTGACGCCGATTGGGCAGGTGATGAAGATGATCGTAAGAGCATAAGTAGAGGTTGCTTCTTCTTAGGTAATAATCCAGTGTCTTGGTTTAGTAAGAAGAAAAATTGTGTTTCTCTCTCTACGGCCGAATCTGAGTATGTGGCAGCAGGAGCTGTTGTACACAACTCATATGGCTTAAGAGTATGTTGAGTAATTATGAGTTAGACAGCGAAACCGTGTTGATGTATTGTGATAATCTTAGTGCCATAAACATTTCGAAAAATCCGATACAGCATTCTAGGACTAAGCATATAGACATTAGACATCATTTTTTGAGAGATATAGTTGAGAAAGAGTTAGTGAAAATAGAGCATATAGATACTAAGAATCAACTAGTTGATATTTTCACTAAAGCGTTAGACTTCTAAAGGTTCTCAAGCCTAAAAAAGTCAATAGGTCTGTATAAGAGTCAGTAAATGTTGGTCCAATAGTTGAATCAACATTGGCATATGCCAAATATGACTATTACTGTTTTGATATTTGGCCTAACGTTCTCTTTGTTAAATTCCTGAAATGATTTGACTCACCTAAACCATTTTCTGAAATGACCCACTCCCTAGCACTAGTATGCTCATGAACCTTTTCAAGATACAGGTTCAGAATATTAAGATCCTTAGATACACGGCATTCGCGGTGACGATGTATTCTATGTGTGCAAGAATGGCTGAACCTTGATGAAATGGAACTCATTATAGAGCAGTGCACCACAATATTCTCTATCAATAACAAAGGTGAGCTAAGGGCAGAAAATGAAAGAAAATTGTGATCTAGGGTGTTGAACAGAAAATGAAGGAAATCGTTTTGAGAATGTTGGGTTAAATGTTGAGCAACATTTGTGACTAGTCATTTTGATCATGCCATATTTCTGTTCATGTTCTTTGTTTTATAGATTTTAGGTATACATATAAATAATATGCCGTGTCTAGTATCTATATCTTTCATTTTGCATTAAAAGAAGAACGGCAATCCTCACTTGGTTCATGCGTTTATCGGAACACCTAGACGGTTAGTGCACTCGATCTCGACTTAATTTTTGTTATGATTATTTTTGCACGATATTTTTAAATGTCATACGTTATCCACTCTCCACATTTTTTTCAACCATCAACGGTTAGTGCACGTGCTTTACTCGTTTTAATAAATAAATAAAAAATATTATTTTAATCAAGCACTCTAACGGTTACTTTTTACTCTCTCTCATCATCACACGAGTTTTACCGTTACACTTCACCTCTATTTACTCGGCCTGCATCATCTCTCACATCACACGAAACCTATTTGCTCTCTCTCTGTTATTTTCTCTCTGTGTTTCTCTCTGCAATTTTCGTATTTCCAGTTCTCAAATCGAGTTCATCTATTTTCTCTCTACTTCAATTTCTTCTATGGCAAATTCACCTAACCATGAGTTGCAGAATGTTGATTCAACATCTAGCACGAGTTTAATCGAGACAAATCCTTTGGCTATGGTGATTTACAGTGTGTCGATGCCTCTCGGAGCCGCATCGCCTTTGCGAGACGATGCTAACACCGCTGAAGCCCAACCGCAGGAAGATACGACGAATTCAACACCTCTTGTGAGTCCATCATCTGACTCGCTTGTCAATGAGCACACGTTTTCCAGCGACGATTCAGAAAGCTCGGACGAAGATTTCGTCCCTATCGCGGTGGAGTCTTCAACCAGTTCAGAAGAAGAAGAAGAAAAGGCAAAAGAAGAAGAAGAAGAAGGAGATCAAGACAATTTCCCCGATTCAGTTCCGTTGAGTAAAATATTCAATAAACTGAAGAAGAAAGTGGGAAAGAGGCCGTTGAGTTCTGACCCTCGACCCACGAAGAAGGCTAGAGTTGCAGATCCTACACCACAAGAGGATCCTGCTAATGTTGAGGTCGATGCTGAGACGACTCCAACTTCAACATTTCCGGCAGACGACGAGCTGCCCGAAGGCTCAGACTGGGAGATCACTCAAACTCCCAGGAAATTCTATTCCAAGAAACACGAAGACCTCTGGTCCTCCTTCAGCTCGAGAACTCTTCGAGTTGAAAGGATCGTTGATGTCAACAGCTTCACGAAGTACGGGGTGCTTCAATTCCTTGAATCCCGGCATTTGGGGAAGGCAGTTATGAGTATGAGGACCTATTCCGACATAGTGGTCCGTGAGGTATACGCTAATCTCTCTCCTTCCTTGAATGAGCTCAATTCTAGGAAATTTGGTATGATTTTCTTGCACAATTCTCTGAATGTTCTTCCCGACTTAATATGAACTCTTAGAAACCCCAAAAGTAGACCAATTTAATGAGAGTGACATAGATGAGGTTGTCTCTTTCATTATGGGGGGTAGGATTACTAAGTGGGAGAAAAAAATTTCTTTCACTTACTTGACCTCACTCTACTCCGTGCTTTTTAAAATTGCGATATTTAATTGGTTGCCTACGGAAAACGATAGTAGAGTGACGGAATCACTGGCGCAACTCTTGTATGCTTTGGGTCATAACCTCCACATCAATTGGGGAGAGTATATTATCAATCAGATATCCTATTAAGCAGAAAGAGTTGGAAGAGGCATTCTTCCTTTCCCCTCCGTCATCTGGTCGGTGCTGATTCATGGAGGGTTCAAGCCGCTGAGAAGAGACTACGTGAAGCACAAGAAAATGCCTTTTCACCATCTCAGTCAACCATGTTACGAGGCACAACAAAGTGATCGTTCTGCCTTGGATTGGAGCTCAAAATGTTGAACCTAATATTGGTTCAACATCATCCTCAACATCCAACCTGGAGAAGGAGATCAAGTGTCCGGACGACACTATTACCTTTCTGATCGCTCAGAGAGAAGTTCTTCGGGGTTTGCTCTCTTCCCAAAAAGGGGGAGATGGAGCTGGTGCAGAGGAGGGAGCTGACCATGGAGTAGCTGACATGGATGCTGGAGCTGGTGGATCGAATTCAGGGGGAGCTGGAGCTGCTGAGGAAGATGTTGGTGCTGGTGAAGAGGAAGCTGGTGCAACACGAAACGGAGATGGAACGGACATGGAAGCTGAAGCTGAGAAGGATGCTGCTTCAGATGACTCTATAATGAGTCTTCAGTTTTAATTTTTTTTCATTTTTTGCTTGATTGATTTCCCATTTTTGCATGCAGACTTCTATGTTTTGTGTGTATTTTTTTGTTTTGCAGATGTGACCAAGAACCTCTAAAATGGCTATGTATTAATGTTTCCTATTTTAATCCATTTTTGCTCTAAGTTACTTGATGCTTTCAGAGGGAGTTCTATGGATTTTAAGTTCTCTAGATTGGAACTTCTTTGGATTTAGCTCTGCACTGGTTTTGGGAAAAAGGGAGAGATTGTTAATGTTGACACCATTGACATTGACAATATGGACTCAACATTATAGTCAACATCGATTGACTCGGGCTTGGTCCAACCTTAATTTTGTCTTTCAAACCCAAAAATTGTTTTCCCTATTATTGCGGAATTATTTAAATGTGTGCAGAGGTTACTTACAAGATGGACTTCTTCAAACGAGAGTGGAGTGGAGTGGATACTAAAAATATGATGCTTATTCAACCGCTACAATGTGTTTACTAAAAATAAGAGAAGTAGAGCTCGTGGCTGAATAAGTCAAAGCCTTATCTCAGACGTGAAGTTATGGAGATCATGGAGAACGTGGGGAGGACTGGAGTCGAAGCTATGAAGAGTATAAAATGAAGACTCCGATGCCGACCACGAAAAAGAACGACGAGCGACGAAAGAGGAGAAAACGAAAACGAGAGAGCTCTCACCATATATTCGTCTAACAATTTTCCTAGTGTTTTACCTTTGCATAGATCATAGGTATCTGTGTTAAGATTAGAAGAGTCGTCAGATTCTTTACTAGGTTGTTTTTACTATCTTTCGATAGTTCTACTTTTTGTAATCCATTCTTTTTAGTGGAATTTTGCCCTGAAGGCGTGTAGCAAGTTATTTAACTTGCTGCATATTTTAAATTGTGTCTCCGTCGTTTTTAACTGTTAAGTTTTGAAACTTTCCGTTGTGCTAAGACTTTATGATCCTAATGTTGGTTCCACATTAGGGACAACATTTCTGGTTTATTTTTAACTTCAGCTATTTCCATATCTTTTACGGGACCGTGCCTCTTACACAAGCTGCAACCTCACAATCGGTAGTAATGTTTTTCTGTTTCTAGGCAAAGTCTACATGCACTTTATTGACGTCTGCATGCTCAGACTACATGCACTATTATAAGTCTGTGTGCTTAGACTCTCACTTAATTAATATGACCTTCAATCTTCTTCTTGACCTTGAGTTTTTGTTTTCATGTATTCGGGTGGTTGTTGATATCTCAAGATTCATCTTATGGACAGGTCAAGTTCTTTGATCTTTAACTGTCTTTGAGTAATCCGTCATCCAAAGTTAGTCTTCCGGCTAGCTTCAGTATTTATACTAAAAAGGACTTCAACTTGCCTATGTGTGATGCTGACAAGTATTCTCTTCCTTTGTTCACCGAGACCGACAATTGTGAGGTGCATTAAATGTCATTTCCCGTAATAGGTCTGTCGTCATTGGTATTGCGGTCCTTGAGCTTGTTTTATCCACAAGTGGCATTTAAAATTGTCTTGAACCTTTTTTATTTGAAACTTGAACTTCTGCTTATCTTCAATTTCCTATTGTTTTGTCTTGACTTAGATTCAACATTGTATTTGTTGAAGGCTAGATCCAAGTCTTCGATCTGAGCTTTGTTGAGTGGTCTGGATATTCATCATGCGATATGCGTACCGATGTTGGTCTTACGTGTTGATCGGTCGAACTTTTTCAGCTTAGTCTTCATCCAGTTGTACAGTTAGCGATTCTTGATCTTCAATTCTTTTGATATCTCTGTCGGTCAGTATCTTGATTGTGATGATCGGGTTCAGCGTGTCTTCATCTTGAGCATGTCAGATCTTCTTTGTCTTTTGGAATCAAGAGAGCATGGTTATTATGTTAGTCCTCTCGGGTTCTTCTTGCAGGATGGTCGAATTCTTTTGGTCTTCAGCCGTCCTTGATCATCCTTAGTTAATGCATCTGTATTCAGTCTTCTGTTTGCCCTTTCGGCTCCTTGATGCAATCTTCCTTTTGATCGAGCCAGAGCTTGGTCTTCTGTCATGATCCGGGCTTCATAGCTAACATTTGGTCAGCTCTTGATCCAATTCGGTTAACAGTCTTATATATCTGTTCTTCATACTAGTAACAAATGTTTACACTGGTTTGTCCTTACCAGTCTTTGGCTTAAAGATTGGTTCGTTTGCCATGAGCTCAACTTTTTTTATAGCATTTAATTGAATCTGTACTCAGCACAATCATATTACCTTTCTCAATCTTCATATGATATATTTTAAGGCATTCAACGTTCTTCGAAATGAAGAATCTTGAACTCGCGTTCACCCCATAAGATCCCTAAGCCAAGAACAACAAGGCATCATAGTAAAAGTATCGGTCAAGGAATGGGCACGCCTCCAAATCATTCCAGAAAATCAATAAGAAAGCTCGTATTGATTGGCAAAGAAGTAAGTAGTTCATTATATATGTTTCATTGTTTTCTTGTGGGTTGAATTATATTATTTATTGTTTCAATCGAACTAATGGAATTTTTTGGGTAAATGGAATATAACCCACATGTTTAAAAATAAGCATCCTATGTCTTTTTTATTGCGCGAAACCCCCTTGTGTTGTCTAAAAACAGCATCGTACCCCCGGTGTTGTTTAAACCTTACATCGTAACCCCTCTGTTAATTGAAATTTAGCACCGTACCCGCCCTTTTATCTAAAACTTAGCATTGTACCCCCTCCCCCTCCCCCTCCCAATTTAGTGGTGAAAACAACAAGGAGGGGACTTTATGTTATTTCCATACGATAGGAGTTTTTATGCTTATTTTTCAAAACTCGGGTGGGTTATATGCTATTTAACCAAATTTTTTTCGTGTTCAACTATTGTAGGGTACACAGATCAATGGAATTATTTTCTCAAATGCATTGGAATACTTTGGCAACAATTAGATTTTGCATAAGGCATATGTTATATAAAATCCATTTGTTAAGGCTTTAAACAGTAGAGCAGCAAATTTAGGATTTTGCGCGAGCTGCTCGAGAATTTACGGGTCCAGTTGGGCTCATTTATTGTGGGCCAACGATATCTAGGCCCTAGCCCATTGTTCGGTGAGCCGGGCCAGCTGGGCCTGAGCACATAACGCCTGGATTTTAACCTTTAGATTTAATTATTTAAATTTGCTTAAACTATTCATTATTACTTATAATTTCTACCTAGTATTATAAAAAAATAGCACAAATACATAATTTTGAAAAAAAAAAAAACATCTCCATATACACATAAAATAGCACAAATAGATAATTTTGAGGTCGATGTCTCATTTATCTTCATCTTCATCAACGTAAATGTCTCCTTCATCAACGATAATTTTCCCAATGTAGTCGTATATGTCTCCATTATTTTCATAATGTACAATCATGGTCGATCTCTGATCAATCCTAGTCCTCAATTATTCAAGTAAACTACGAGAAATTTATAATAAATTATATGAATCCGTAATTATAATCACACATATTGTACCAAAAAATAAAATATCGTACAAATTTATGCTACAACGGCGTGCAAAATACGAAAGCATCCAAATCCCCACAAATAATATTTTCAAAAATGTCAGCAAACCCTAATCGAATGATGCAAAGCCCCAATCGACGAAATAAAAAAAAACATGCCAACTACACTAGTATCAAATAAATTGGTAAAAGAAAAAAAACATAATTGACATTACAAAGACAACATCGAATAATACAGAGCTTAATAGACGAAATAAATAAAAAAGTAACAAACAAACTATACCACAATAAAATAAATTGGTGAAACATGGATGCAGCAAAATGAATATGTGAAGAAGTCGGAAACGATCACTTTCGCAATTGTTTTGGATAACATACCAAAGAATACATATCAAACAATGCATACTCAAAAAACATACATTCCGGGGAATGGATAAATGGGTTCGACGACTGAGCGATGGGGATTGTCGAAAAACATACATTCCGGGGAATGGATAAATGGATAAAGGTACTCTAATAAGGTAAAATAAGGGACTACACTGTTTAAAAATATGGTACTACATATAAGGGTAATCATTTTTTTGTCGCATTTCGCATTGCTTCGATGCAAAACCACTTTATAATATGTAAATTTTTTATATATTTTATTTCGTATCATATTTATCGAGTTAACCCGCATAATCATGAATTTGTAGTTTAATACCCAAGTTTCAATATAGTAGAGGGATCCTTAAAAGAACATTTCACTACATGGTTCGGACGTTCAACTTATATTTTTCGAAATAAGAACATCATATCTATAAGTACCTTCAACTATACAATTGGAATATATGGTCCTGCATATTAGGGTAAGCATTTTTCTTCGCAATTCGTGTTACTTTTGATGCGATATCACTTTAGTATTTGTAAATCTTTTAGAAGTTTCATTTTATACCATATTTAGCGGTTAACCATCAAAATCATGGATTTGTAGATTAAAACCCAAGCTCTAATATAAGAGTGTGCTCCTTGTAGGAACATTTCACTATGTTCTTATGAAATTCGATATATTCAACTTATATTTTTCGAATAAGATGCTCATAGCTTAATATTCTATTTAATTATTGATCTTTAAATTGACATTAATTGGTTTAAGGTACTGAATAACTATTTTAAGATCGTAAACGAACCAACAATATATGATATTGCATTCTTTGTAGTTTTGGTACTATATACAAGCTTAATAAGGTACTCTAACAGAATTAAATAGGGTACCATCTCATTTACAAATTTGGTACTACATATTAGGCTAAGCGTTTTTTACCCGCAGACTATGAGTTTGTAGTATAAAATCAATTAATGTAAAATCCAAGCTCTGAGTTTGTAGTATAAAATCCAAGCTTCAATATTAAGATATTTTTACAATAATCATTCTCTTATATGAAACTTGGGGGTTAGAATACAAATCATGCGTATAAGTGTTAAACCATCAAAGTGAAGCATATAATATACATAAATATAGTAAATAGTTTCGGATGAAAAACTAATTCGAACGATGAAAAGCATTTACCTGATAAGTTGTACCATGTTTATAGGATGCCATATATTACCTTGTTAATGTACATTATTGTTGTGTAACACTCTACCATTTATAAGTAGTTTGTAATACAAAAATATTTAATGACAGAAGCTGACATATATCGTAGCATGTTAAGGTACATCGTTTTATATTATGGTACTACATCCTTCAAGCTTTGGTACTATATAATAAGTAAATGGATAACGTAACGACATATAGTTTAGTACTGCGAACTACTAATAAGACGGGTCAAGTGACAACGTTCAATCCAGAAGTTAAAAGCAAAGTATAAGAACAATATCTAACCCAGTAATTATAGTCTTGCAACAATAATCAATAGATAAAATCACAAATGAAGTCTAAAAACATCAAACAACCAAGCCAACACATTTGATCTACACTTGTGCGCCAAAGGCGATGCCCCCCGGAGACCACATCTAAAAATACAGACGTATTAAAACGGTAATTTCAGGCCGATGTCTCATTTATCTTCATCTTCATCAACGTAAATGTCTCCTTCATCAACGATAATTTTCCCAATGTAGTCGTATATGTCTCCATTATTTTCATAATGTACAATCGTGGTCGATCTCTGATCAATCCTAGTCCTCAATCATTCAAGTAAACTACGAGAAATTTATAATAAATTTTATGAGTCCTTAATTAATCACACATATGGTACCAAAAAAATTAAATATCGTACAAATTTATGCTACAACGGCGTGCAAAATACGAAAGCATCCAAATCCCCACAAGTCCTATTTTCAAAAATGTCGGCAAACCCTTATCGAATGATGCAAAGCCCCCATCGACGAAATAAAAAAAACCATGCCAACTACGCTAGTATCAAATAAATTGGTAAAAGAAAAAAACATTTGACATTACAAAGACAACATCGAATAATACAGAGCTTAATAGACGAAATAAATAAATAAGTAAAACAAACTATACCACAATAAAATAAATTGGTGAAACATGGATGCATCGAAATGAATATGTGAAGAAGTCGGAAACGATCACTTTCGCAATTGTTTTGGATAACATACCAAAGAATACATATCAAACAATGCATACTCAAAAAACATATATTCCGGGGAATGGATAAATGGGTTCGACGACTGAGCGATGGGGATTGTCGTCGTGATAGAAGGGAATTTGCATTTGAATGTAAATATGAGTTGTTTGAGGGTTATTTTCGTCTATTATGTAGTTAAGTAAATGAAAAGTTTTAAATAGGTATCCAAGGAAAAAAAATATGACAGGTACGAACTAGTAGAATTTTTATATCGATTGGGTTATCTATTTTACATAACATTGTATATAAAAATAAAATAACAAAATAAATGGCGAGCCTAATTTGGTCTACGACCTGCCGGGCTTTTTGGCCCACAGCCCGCTGGCCTGGTGGGCCGGGCAAGAAAGCCTACTCTTGTTTCGGGCTGGGAATATTAAGGCCCAAGTCATATTTTAAATTCTAGGTCATGTTTTCAATTTCAGGTCACTAAGCATATATTTTTCGATTTTGCGTCACTAAGTATACATTTTTCAATTTTTGGTCACTCATTTTGTAACTAACTTTGTAAACATAGTGACCCGAAATTGAAACATGTATACTTAGTGACCGAAAATCGAAAAATATATACTTAGAGACCTAATTGAGAATATGGCCCAAATTTGTTTGGACATACAATGTTAGTGACATAATTTTACAATATCAAATATAGTGACCAAAAAACGTAAACACGTATACATTGACGTAATCTTATAATTTTGTCATAAAAAAAAAACATAACCTTTTGTTCGGCTTCTGCAAAAGCCGGCGAGAAACAGATTTGTATCCTAACCGCATAAAAGGCAATGGGAGCCACCTTTGAAACAGTCCTCGAAGGTCCACTTGGCACCATAATTGATTGATCTCGTATTATATGCAATAAATAAATAAATATCACTAGATTAGAGAGGTTAATAAAATAGTAAATCAACAAAAAACTAGACAGAAAATACTCAACTTAAATTTGAGTGATTGGTGGGGACTTATGTGGGCCGCCGGCCCAGACGGCACACATGAAGAAAGCGTGTTAAGAGAGCTGACGTCATTAATATCCATTTTGGGCCTATCGACTGGCCTGGCTCGTGATACGCATCTCCGACTCTCAGATATATCCACGTGCACATCCAACGGTCGGGATCTTCTTATTATAGGCAATTGCCCCCACGCTTGCCATAAATTTAAAGTAAATATATGTATATAAAAATATATTGATAATTATAAAAAAGATTAAAATAAAATATAATTGTTAAAACGGCAATATTAAGGTTGTCGTAGACTCGTAACGACAATATTAAGGTTGTCGTTCTCGTGCAAATTAATACAAATATCATCATCGTAAAAGATATATTAAGACGATGAAATAATTATTATGCAGAAGAAAACTGACAGGCACTAAAATTTAATACGTCTTAAAATAAATAAACCATTAATTCAGTTCGATGATATATATATATATATATATTATGGATATTGTAATAATGCCGTCTGATTTTGCGGAACATTTGAAACAACTAAAAGGACAGACAAATCTTCACTGTCAATTGTAGCTAGTAAATAATATCAAATAAAATAACATAAAACGGTGTCAACATGGACTAGATATAGTTCGGCTAGAAAGAAAGGGGAGTTATATTAGTTTGTTTTGTAAGAAAAATGTAATGGACTTGTGTCATTGAGTAATATTATATGTGTGTGTCTATAAATTGCAATTAATCCACTTGTTTATTTTGCAATTAACTTCTCTAATATAATATCCATCGACCATCGTGTAGATAAATATTCATTATTCGTTCCTTTTGCTTTTATTTTGTACGTGTGTCCTTATAAGCAATAGCAAATAAAGGTAATAAATAATATTTTCTCATCCCCACCTATATATACTATACGCACACATATGATATGAGCATATCCTCCCATATTCTCCTCTTCTCTTCTCAAAGAAATCACTTCATCATTCAAACTCCCTTTATATAATCGCTGTCGCCGTCTGTTCGTGCTTGTTATAATGATGACAATGGAAACAAGCACCACTTGCGTGCGAAAGAACACTCCACCGTCACTATCAATGCACAAGAAATCACAGATTATAATATCAAAAGCAAAGCCAAAAATCCGAATAATCCACATATTCGCTCCTGAGATCATCAAGACAGACGTCGACAACTTCAGGGAGTTAGTGCAGAGACTCACCGGCAAGCCCGTGGAAGATGCTCACAACAAAGAAGATCAAAACGATTCTAAGGATATTATTCTAAGGAAGAAAGAGCAGCCGAGAAAATTAGTGTACTCATCATCTTCTTCTCCTTCGAACGACGACCTGAAGGTGGAAATGGCCGTGAGAGCTGGACTGCAATTTAGAGAAAGAATAGGGGGTGAAGACGAAATATGGAAATTTGCGAACTCGGGCGGTGGCTTCTTGAGTGGCTTCGGAGATCATCATCATCAGTTCGACGGATTGTTCATGGAAGAGATTTATGATGTTAGCCAGTTTCCTCTTATGATGGAATGTACAACAGCTACAACACAATGTACTGCTCGTGATCATGTGGGAGATGGCCGGGTATCTGTCTATGAAGAGGCTTGTTTAAATGATTGATTAATTATTGTTTGACGTTTCTTAGTGTATTTTCGTTTGATGTTTATAGCTAATTTCATGATGTTAAGTTTTGTTATGCTGTGTGGATACTTAGAACTAATTAATCACGTTCTGTAAGTTCAACTCTTTATTATTTTTATTATTATTATTTCTATAATCTAAGCGGGTCGGTTTTGTTTTTCATATGATGCCTTTGGCTTGTATTAATCTTAAGTCAGACTTATTTCACATTTGCTTTATTTATTACATATCATTAATAACACTGGATTTTTGTTTATGGTCCGTCGTTTGAATACCCGGATTTCTAAAATCCGAATTTCCTCCATATCATTCGTTTCAGAAACGTATGGATTTGGATTTCGATTCCATCCAAATCAGAGAGGAATTTAAAAGCTTGTTATTTAATATTTTTGAAATTCGACCATAAATGGTCTGTTTTCGAAATCCAAATCATCGCGATAATGATTTTCATAATAATAACAATAATAATTATTAAAGGTCAATGACGAGTCGAGCGAGCTCGATAAAAAGACACGCCGAGCCGGCTCGAGCTCGACAAATGGTGAGTTGAGCCGGCTCGACAAAAGCTTGACTTAAGCTCGACGAACAATGAGTCGAGCCGGCTCGCAAGCTCGATGAGCTGTCTCGACAAAAACTCAGCTCAAGCTCATTATTGTCGAGCTCGAGCTCACTGTGGGTGCTCGAAAGCTCGCGAGTTGTCATTTTATTTTTTATTTTAGTTTTTTGTATAATTTAATTTTTATAATAAAAAATTCGAGGTCGAGTTCGACGAACTTCACGAGTTGGAGCTCGAGCTCGAGCTCGAGCTCTATTTAGAAATACGAATTCCTAAATCTTAACGTTTACCAACCAATAGATTTGAATTTGAAATTAAGATTGAAATCATAATTTAGAAAATTACAGAATTCAATCCCAATACACTAATTCAAACCATACTTAGTGTAATCACGATCTATTTCAAGTAGGCATGAATGACATATCATGAATACGCGGAATTGATCATGTTGACTTGGACATATAAGAAAGATTATCACAAAGAGAATGTTATTGAAGAGATTATAAAAAAAAGACTTGGAAACATGAAAGTCTACGTCAAAGTAAAATACATTATTTTTTCTGCAAGCCGCTTAAACAAGTATCGGATTTTGATCAAAGATAAAGAGAGACATAAGTCACGGTCCACGGATAACTTTTGATTTTAGGCAGAAATTACTAATTATCCGATGAATAATAATAATAATAATAATAATAATAATAATAATAATAATTTTATTTCTCACCAAATCTAAGTAAGAAAACCCTTCCCGGTTTCATTTTCCAAACAATTTTTCCCCAATATTTTTGTAATGAGGCTGATAATGTCATCCTCAGGCTTAAACCACTTGCTAGCCGCGTGAACTACTCCACAAATTGAGTTAGATTTCAATCTTTTTTAATATTAAATTATAATCTATTGAGGCCAAGTGAAAGTTGTTTCACACGCCGTCCCACAAGTTGGATATTTCAAAGTTCAGAAATATATAGATAGATAGATATACAGATGTGAATATATTTACTTATTTATTTTCCATTTTTCCAGAAACTAACGTGAACAAGAAAAGGCTTGTAAATACCAACTCTGACAACTACCCTTTTACTTGTGGTCATGGTTTTGAAATCGTATTTTCGAATCGGATCGGAAATTTTAGTGGTTTAAGGTTTAGTAGTTTAATTGGTATCGGAATAAAATCGGAATAAAACCGGTACCTTTAAAAATAATCAAAATATATTGAAATTAATGCAATAATTAGTTTGAAATTATAAAAGCCTCACAATTCATAAATTGATAATCTAACACAACAAAATAAATTTTACAATCGTGAAATATCATCGAGAAAATAGAAGCCATTGATGATTGTTATTCTACAACTATGAAACCATATGTTACAAAACATATTGGTGTGGCATCAGGGGTAGGGATGCCAACGAGTCATAATTGGGTCCTTAATGGACGTATATTTGAGTTAGGTCCATTCAGACCCATTGGGTATAATGCTTAAATCCAGATGCGTTAAGGACCCAACTAGGACCCGTTGGCATCCCTAATCAGGGGAATAAAGACATATCAACGAGAGCCACATGAGCAAACCAATGGTATTTACAGTTCCAAAATAATCAAAAGGCATGCTGGCAATATGAAATTCTTGCCAAAACCCTTCTTCCCTTCGATTTCCATTTTTATGGAGAACTATTTTTATGGAGAAGTATTAATGTTCATTGCTCGATCGAAATGAATTTTATTTTTTAGTTGTTAAAACATTTTTTTATTTGGGCTAAATTTAATGTCAAAGGCCCAATAAGAAACAAGCAAGCCGAGCAGTGGGCTGACATTTTACATTGAGTTTTTTTTATTCAGATAGTGAACCGACCCAGTATCGGACCGGATTTTGGCCCGGTTCGCGGTTTTTCGGCCCGAACCGGCCGGTCCGGTTCGATTTTAAAAACCATGCTCGTGCTTACCCATATCAACAACCTCAGTAAAGATTAACTTGCATTACCTAAACCAGAAAAAGGAAAATATGGACAAGATTTACTCAATCTTTTAGATCGATGAGCAGACATGAATCCCTTCGTTTACGACTTGATCGAGTTTACCACATTAATGCGCATACACCTAAATAATGAAATATTTTATCGCAGTAGCTAGGGGCGATCTAGTATAGTGTTGGGCTGTCGCCAGTCATGTCCAATTATAACCGGAACCGACGGTTCCGACCGGGCACCAACCGCAACCATGAGCCGTGGTTGGCTGGTTCCGCGCGGTTTGGGACAAACCGCAAACCGCCGGTTATAATATAAAAATAAATATTTAATAAATAAAATACAACCGTTGAAAAAAAATAAAAAAATTCTGACGTGTTGGGCTCGGGTGTCAGTAGCCGTTGGACTGAAAAAAATTAAAATAAAATTATAGCAGTTAGATTTAAAAATAAAAAAAATTAAAATAGCCGTTGCAACCGGCGGTTGACCGGGAACCGTCGGTTGCAACGGCTAGAAACCCTAAAAAATCTATAAATACCCCTACACGCTTCTTAAAAAATCACAACTCAATTCAATCTCTCTCTCAATTATTCACTCTCAAGTCTCAATCCTCAATCTCTCTAGTCCACGAATTAAAAATAAACTAATTAAAATACTACTCCCTCAATCCTCGTCCCTCGCCTCGGCTCTACTACACTCATCAATCCCCGCCCGACTCCACTACACGGCGCTCAAAATTTTACACACCTCGTTTCTCGTAAGTTTACACACTTTTTATCTAACGTTTTTTTCATGATATTTTATTTTAGGAATGGATAGCCGTCGTCGAGGATCGAGTTCGAGATCGAGGGGAAAACAGATTGTTGGTAGTCATCGCAAGATAACTACCAATATGATGACTCTCCCGAAATTTTGCTCGATCTTAGTGACATCATCGGCTCGGACATGGATGGAATGGAGAGCAAGACGCAACAGGACCAGGAGCATGAGGTTCCGAGGCCGACACCGACCGAGAACCAAGCACGCGCCGCAACAGCTGCGCTACGCTCGGATATTTTCGCGGTACACTTCAAGAAGGTACCGACCGAAAATAAAGATTTTTTTCTAGTATATGTAATTATTGTGGTAAAGAGTACCCTTTTAAGAAGGTTGACGGATATGGCAATTTCACCGGCCATATCCGGTCAAAATATCCAAGTAAGATATGAATTAGTCAAAGTCAAAGTCAAAGTCTATGCACGGGGCTATGGGTACGGGTTCGTCCGCTACCGGACAAGGACCCAGTGCGAGTCCGACGTCTTTGTTCATGTACAACAAAGATGTCGCGCGCAAACAACTTGCAAAATTTGTTTGTGCGAAACATCTCCCCTTTCGGTTTGTCGATGAACCAGTCTACTAAGAGTGGATCAGAAGGTCGTATAACCCTCAAGCGAAGAAAGCTAGCACCCTTACGCGAGACATTAAGAAGACGGTACTCGCGTATAAACGCGAGTTAATAGATCAATTAAGAAATTTAGAGTGTAAAGTGTCCATTGCCTCCTATATATGGAGTGATCACTGGCAAGATCATTATTACATTGGCGTTACATGCCATTGGATTGATGAATCTTGGACAGTAAAAAACGTTTAATTGCCTATAGAGAATTTGACTCTTGGACAGTACAAAAACGCTTAATCTCATTGTATTAATTTTTTATTTTATAATTTTAAATAATTGCTAACTAATTACAATCTTATTTTTCAGCCAATGTAAGCAACCTCTTGCGTGACATCCAAGCCGACGACAAAAAAAGATAAGTCATTAAGACTAATTTCATATGTTTCAACATAAATTATTCCAATTTTTTTTAAAGAAAATACTAAGTTATGTTTGTTGGCGATTGTTCCCGGGGTGTCCCTCGGACGTGCGGAATTTAAAATTTTTCCCGGGATCCCCGTAAACCCCAGATCGCTCGGATACACATAGAAACATATTGATACACATAATAATGTAGCCTTAAACCCCAATCACACGTAACGTAAAAGAGTTTCAGTCACTTTACCCTCGAAAAGAAGAATTGCTAGCTTTCGCTGATCCCCCGGTTTGAAACCGCACCTTGGTTGAAAGCAAACGCAAAAGAGGAGTCACGCCGACCCCGATGGGTATCAAGAACCGAACTACTCCTCGTATGGCTAGATGTAGTTCGGTCTTTGAATTCAAGAGAGAGCACACAAGGTTGTTTCTTTTATTCACACGTTGATGACGAACTTTCTTGCTTAGGGTTTTTTCGTTTTCTCGTTCGTTCGTTTTTTATAAACTTAGCATCATTGGCCTTATTTATAGTGGCCGAATTTGAGACATACTCCAAGAGAAAATTTCGAAATTTCCTTGCTTACTCCAACCAAAAATTTCGAATAGTTTGTTGCTTAGTCCAAGTTTGTTCCAAACAAATTAAACGTGTGTGTATTCTCAAAGTTAGTTCAACTCATAAATTTCGAATTTTAATTCAAAATTTAAATCAAAACTTTTATTTAATTATCGAAAATATTAATATCTAATATTATATTAATTTCGAAAATTAAGTACATAGTACCTTTACTATTAAGTCTAGGTAAAATACCATATTTAATCTTATATTTCAAGTTAGGCTAAATAATTAAATTAAGCTTATTATCAAGTAATAACTTAATATAATTATATATTTATATCTATAAATTTCGGCCATGCCTTTAACCTAAGCTTAAAATAATTTCGAGCACTTATACTATCAGTCAAGTCTCGATAAGCTTAGTCAATGTCTAACATTCGTAAACCGTCAATCTTAACGACACTACGCCCGTTAGGTATTTGTTTAAGTCTCTCTTTAATAGATACTATCTCGGTGGTCCTTTTTAAGCCCGACCCTCTTGGTTCGTCTCAATCGGCACTGGGAGGAATCCATGAGTTCGGTATTGACCTAGCCAATCCCGTGGTACCGAATCGATTCCGAGTTGAGTACGAAAGTGTTTAAATCATAATTCACGAACCGACTATAGATTTTGGTCCTACGTTTAAACCCTTCACATATGTCCCGGTCGAGTGAGAGTCATGGAACTTTCAAACTCACTAACTCGGCTCTATGATAAATTCGTGACTGACGAAATTACTAAACTGCCCTCAACGTTCCATGTGAGTCAGTTTATAGGTCTGGCCAGAGACTTAGTAATTTCCCGTCCCCAAATATGCATAGGACATATATCTCAATTACTTATGAGACAATGAATCGCTTTTTGGTGGTTAAAGCCCGACAGTCACCCTCCGTTGTCAAGACCGCATTTCGCCGCCGACCCATGCACTCGGCAATACGGGCCTAGCAAAGCTAGTGACAAGTCGTGACCCCGAAGTCAACACCGTCAGTGACCTCTTCTGTCTAAGGTTCACGTAGACTACTATAATCAATCGATCGATCATTGAAACTCCTCGAGTAATAAGACCTGTGATCGTTCGATTACGAGTCAGCGTCCAAATACAAGTTAATCACCTGATTCAACTCGTACCAATGTCACGACCTCCCACTTCCCAAGTGAATGATTGACACAATCACGTAAGAGTCATTACAAAAAAGTCGTGATCGGTGATTTCAGCACCCTACTGGAGCCTAAGGCTTATGGACGTATTTAATGTTTGAGGATAATAGCTCACCGGTGCCCCCTCTCTCATCTGACGAGAATCAGTGACTAAACTCCAAACATTTGAGTTTTATTTTTTCGCCATCTTACCGGATGCCAAGTAAGAAATATTGGACCAATAAATAATATGCCTTACGAATAAAATAAATAAAATTTTATTCCATAAATAAAATATCTGAATACATCGCTCAAATATAAAAAAAGCAAATAATACATTGTTCGTCTATGCCCTATTTCATTTCATCATCGAACGGCATTCCGAGGGCATATCCCTAACAATGTGTTGTTATTTTCAGCATCTAATCTAAAAAATTTCAAGTCCGATTCCGACGACGAAGCCCGTAAAAGATAAGTATTCAATTTTGTCAACTTAATTTATTGATTAATTTTGTTGCAAGAAAATATATAACTTGTAATGTACGTTTTTTCTCAGAAACCGAGTACCGACTGGCGTTGGCGATTCAACGACTCAACATCACAACAAATAATTTTTTTTCCTTACTTTGTATTTTGTAATTTGTAAATGATAGCTAATTTTTTGTATTGAAATTTATGTTGAATAAAATTTTTAAACCGAAAACCCTTATTATATACCGAAAAGTATCATCAAAACCCTAATTGTGTACCGAAAACTATCAAAAAATACACCAAAAATTAAATAAAAAAATTAAAAAAAAATAAAAAAACACTGCGGTTAAGTCAACCGCCGGTTGGTCAATCGGCAATCGGAGACGGCCAACCGGCATCCGTCCCCGGCTGGTCGTGGACGGTTTGTCAGTTTGACCAACCGCCCAACCGCCGGTTATCCGAAACCGGCGGTTGGGCATGACTAGCTGTCGTGGCTCCCAAACTTTTCAAACAATTTTAGTATCGTATATATGTTCTTAGGTGCTTATATATGTGGTGCACTGTTTAAGGACTTATCTTTTACGTTCAAGCTATAGTGTTCAATTTCAAAGCTCCATGTGCAGTTTTTTTAGAAATAACTAGTTTCAGTCTATTTGTTGTATCAGTTAGACCACCTCCAACCCAAAAACTCATTCTCGAACTGAAAATGCAGTATTAAATGTCCTATCAAACAGTAATTTTTCTTCTACCATAAAACTCATTCTCAAACTCAAAAGAGTATTCTCAAAATATTCATTTTCTCACCTAATTTTACGACTTTTCAATATTATCACATATTTTATGACAGAAACTAGACCGCAATTTATTTTAAGTTCGACCGGAACAAAATTTCGTAGAAAATTTTCAAATATTAATTAATATTAATTTAACATCTAGTTAAACAAAATCATTGAAAATTATGTTTAAATAATAAAAATAACCAAAATAATAATAAATTATTTCAGTGCAATATATTAAATTCTAATTCACCGTGTCTAGCCGCAATGCGACGATAAACCAAATCACTGTCACAATTGCTTTCTTCATTCTCGACAATTTCCATTTTTATTTTTTATTTGATCGAATCTCTTTCGTTTTTAGTCGAATTCCTTTCGCCTCAAGTGTGAGTATGTGTGGCTCCTCATCCATATGTGAATTCCTTCCACAGTATCTGAAAAAGAGTGGTCCCTTAAAGATATGGAAATAGCTAAGTTAAAAATATACCAGAAATGTTGTCCTTAATGTTGAACCAACATTTAGGAAGAAAAAGTTTTAGCACAACAGAAGGTTTCAAAACTTAGCAGTTAAAAATGATGGAGACACAGTTTAAAATATGCAGCAAGTTAAATAACTTTCTACACGCCTTCAGGGCAAAATTCCACTTCAAAGAATGGATTACAAAAAGTAGAACTATCAAAAGATAGTAAAAACAACCTAGTAAAGAATCTAACGACTCTTCTAATCTTAACACAGATACCTACGATCTATGAAAAGGTAAAACACTAGATAAAGATCAGAAAGACGAGTATATGGTGAGAGCTCTCACTTTTTCGTTTTCTTCTCTTTCGTCGCTCGTCGTATATTATTTCCGTTATCGTTGGTCGGCATCGGAGTCTTCTATTTATAATCTTCATAGCTTCGACTCCAGTCCTCCCCACGATCTCCATGATCTCCATGACTTCACGTCTGAGATAATGCTTCGACTTATTCAGCCACGTGCTCCACTTCTCCTATTTTTAGTAAGCATCTTGAAGCGGTTGAATAAACATCCTATTTTTAGTATCCACTCCACTCCACTCTTGTTTGAACAAGTCCATCTCGTAAGTAACCTCTGCGCACATTTAAATAACTCCGCAATAATAAGGAAAATAGTTTTTGGGTTTGAATGACAAAATCAAGGTTGGACCAAGTCCGAGTCAATCGATGTTGACTGGAATGTTGGATTGCCAATGTCAACATCGCAACTGTTAACTCAAATGTTGAGTCCACATTGTCAATGTCAACATTAACAGTATCAATTCTCCCGTCATCGTTCATCCACCGTCCATGTATTCTGAATGGGAATATGAAGACAGTTGGGCCATAAATATGATTTCGATAAAATTTGGGAAGGTGAACAGTGGTAACGCATATTTGCGTTTTTGGGAGAGAAAATTTCATCAAACCCATTTTAGTTTGCGTTTGCAGCTCTGTTTGAGGAAAATTTGGAATATGCGTTTGGATTTTGGAACCGATTGACGATTTGAAATATGCGAGATAACAAAAATAATAATAATCCACCTTTTTCTGGTTGGTTGCTTTCTTTCCGGCCCGAGATAAACACACAACCCGCTAAAATATTACGGGCCTCATCATAATTAGTCCGATTGAACATACAAATCTTATGCATGAATAAAAAGTTGGTCATTTACGAAATTACCTTCCTATCTTATATATGCATTTAAATATGGAATCTCTACATGGATGTCACGTGTCCTAAAAAAGAAACAAATTCACTACTCCCGTCCATGTTCATCTTGAAAATAAATAGTGATAATGTTAATTTAAATGAAATCACCGGATAAAGATATAATACAATTGAATTTGAAAAAACAATAATTACTCCACTATCCAAAGTTCACTTTTCGATTTGAAGCAAAAAAACAGCCCAATCCATCGTCAATTTGGAAATAAAAATAACATTCCACGACTGCAAACCTCCATCCAGCATCTACGTGTTTGCGCGCTTTAAATTTCAAATTCATGAATACAAGCAAGTTTTACTCAACTCTCATCGTTCAAATAGTTCAATTTCTGACATTCTATTGTGTTACATATTTCTTTCCTAACATATCAAATAACTTTATTTGTCAAATTCCTGTCATATATCAAGGTAGTTTTGACAATTCATGTTCTGTTCCTGCAAAAGAGCTGATTTTTATATTTTATATATTTTTTACGACTATTAATAGAGCGTACCATTTAACTGGTGTTTGGTGTACCTTGTAGTCGCAGTTACCGTATCTTTTTAACCATTGTTACCGTACCAAAAGTTTCATGCATGACAAACATCATTCTATCCATAACATTGTATGTTATCTTAAGACATCTACATAATTACACAACCACACAAATATGCTCGTAATTAAACAAATTCAATAAGTCCACAAGTGAATCATCCTATATGTAACATATAACCCAAAATATCAACAAATGAATCAAACTATATCGGTCTCCTAATCTATCATACCCGATGTATCCTAATTGAACGACGATCATAGGTTGTATGCTAGCATGATCTCGGGATGAACCGAAGCGTGTGGTGCAAAGGGTGACCATCGTATCTAGTAAGGATTTTGGAGAAATTAACGTCGATTATTACAAAAATAAATCACTCATATTTATAGTGATATGTCTAGTTAGTTTACCTGTGTGGACGTCGAAAAAACACATGGATTGATCCGGATCGAGGAAACCCACATTGAATTAAAAAGATACCAATACAACATTTATAAAAGTACTACAAACCATGTAAAGGTACGCCCTAATAAGTGAATAGGTACCATAAAAACATGTAAATTGGTACAAAATGTACAAAAGCTTAGTACAACATAACCAATATGTAAAACCATCAGATGATCATTAAAAATGAAAAACTCTGAAGAAAGTGCATACCATGGAATGAAGAGATGTTAGATACATGAAACCGAACAATTCTTTTTGATATGTATCAAAGAAATATAACTATAAAGAAAATCAATTGGACTTGTAAGAGTATAAATTGTTCAACAAAAGGAAAGGACAACATACTAATAAAAACTCAGCACACACCATAGCCAAACAACCACTTAGGACGGACCTACATCGATTTATATTTCGGCAAACGCATAATTTTGATTTCAAGCAAAACCGTACCTTCAAGTTGAACTACATCGATTTCAACCAAACCCGCGTTTCCGAGCAAACTCGAACATACATCAATTTATGCAAACCCGCAATTTCACTGGACTACATCAATTGCAAGAAAATTCATAATTTCGAGCAAACCCAAGTTTTTGGCTAACCTATATCGATTTCAAGCAAAGAAATAATTTTGATTTAAGTTGCATCAACTCAAGTCCGCTTACTTGGATTGATTAAACCTACGCAGGACTAGACAAACCTAGCTTTTTTCTTCCTGCTCTCAGTTTTTCCTTCTACTTCATCTTATTCTTCTATTTTTCTTCTTGCTTGTTGAGAAAGCCGCAAAATGATCGAGAACCCTCGAGCTCAACTGTTAGTCTTCTTCTTCTTCTCCTTCTCCGAACTAGTTCTTCTGTGACTCGCAGCCTCATCCTTCGTCCAACAGTATCTTTTCGATTCAAGAGCCGAATGATAAAAAAAGCTTAAGATCTCAATTTTTTGTTCTTTTTTTTTGCTTTTTATTTCTACTTTTTCTGTTTTAGCGTTTATACTTTGATTAGAAAAGAAAAAGTCAAATAAAAATAAAAACCAACGGTAAATTTGTCTTTTCGACAGAATTGGTCCTTGAGTGAAAGCCCATTTTTCCCGTTGGTTCTTATGTGAAACTTTTTCTGACGGAGTTTTATGTGGTATAAGTTTTTGTGCTTAGGGAGTTAAGTGTAGTTGTCCTTAATTTTAAGGGTCAATTTCGTTTCAGGTCCTATTATAGTTTTAAAATAGGATTCAGACCCTGTCAGAGAAAAAATAAATGTTAAAGACCCATTTCGCTGAAACTTTAGGATAAAGGACCCAAACTTCGAACTGACCAAAATACCCTTACAAAATATTTTATAAGAAGTGGTATCGAAAGCCACTTTTATGTTATTATCTTACGCTATTTTGTTATCACACACACACATACATATATATATATATATACTATATACATATGTATGGGATAAGTTTATATATATATATATACTATATACTATTTGAACAGATGGATCTGTTCAAATACAATTTGAACAAAATAGAAGATCTATCGATATTAAAACTCCAAGATCTAGAAATACTAGGTCAATATCTTCACGTTATCATATATCACCATGTGATTATATGGTAAGATCTCCTTCTAGAGCTTCGACCTCTCAAGTTAGGGAATCAATCCCTAGCGATTACCTATCAAATAAAGTCGAAGAATTAAGAATTAATTCTGATAATATTGTTCACGGTATTTTTAAAAATCAAGACGAGGAAATAACCGAGTCAGAAATGGATTTTCGTGTTTAATGGATTTTAAATCAAAAATTGATTTTAGCCCGGGATCACCGGCAAGAAAGAAAATTCAACAAGAATTCAACCCAAATGGGAACCTTTTCGAAAATGGTTTTTTGAAAATTTTAATAAAGAGGATAAAAATATTATCCAAGAAAAATTTTATAAAAACCTTGAAAAACGGAATGAAAAATTACCTTTTGTTCCATGGTTTCTATCAAAATATTTTAAAAATATGATTTCTGTTCTTGAAAGAAATTATAAGCTTTCAACGGGAAAAAATCTTATTTCAGTTTTTCCTCCTCAAACTAGTTTTCAAATGGAAAAGGAAAATGAAATTAGGTTTTTTAATGCTTTTCAATTATTTGAAAACGATACACTTTCTATTACTATTAATCATATTAATAGTCTTTTAAAGCAACAAAATTATACTAATATGTATGTTATTGTTTTAGGAGAACAAATTTCTTTATTAAAGAAAAATATTGAGGAAATTTCGTCCTCAGTAAAAGACATAAAAAATTTTTTATTAAAAGAAAAAAATAAGATTGAACTAGTTGATATTGCGTCTCCCAGTATTCAACCTCCTCCTGAAGTTACAGATTTTAAATTAAAATCTATTTCTCATATTGAGAAACTTCTTGAAGAAAAATTTCAACATCTTAAGCTTAATACATTAAGCGAAGAATTTGAAGATCGTTTAGAAAATTCAGATAATCTTCAACATACATTTAATCAAGAAATTAATAAACTTAAGCATACAAAATATGCTGATAGGCCAACCCAAAGTAAATATTACTATCCTAGGCCTACTCCCCAAGATATCTTGTTCGAAGAACAAGAATTCATGCTCAACAATTCGTATAATGGTAGATGCATATACGAATGGAATCTTGATGGTTATACCGAAAGACAAATTTATAATATGATACATAGAATGCTTATGTATAGCACGATTTGCAAAGCTAATCAAAATAATGATAGAGCTGTTGCAAAAATGATCGTCGCTGGCTTTACTGGTCAGTTAAAAGGATGGTGGGATAATTACTTATCTCAACGCGAAAAAGACGATATTTATCTGACCATGAAAGAAGAAGATGGTCAACAAGTGGATAATGTTGTCTACACACTTTGTGTAAACATCATTGAACACTTTACAGGCCGATGGTCTGATAATTCTGAAAATATCAGAACTCTTCTTCAAAATCTTAGGTGTAAAACTCTTACATCCTTTAGATGGTACAAAGATACCTTCCTTAGCCGAGTTATGGAACTCCCTGAGTCAAATAGTACTCACTGGAAATCTAAATTTATAGATGGTCTTCCTTCTCTTTTCGCAGAAAGAGTAAGGAATAATCTTAGAAAAGGAGAATCGAGTATCGATTATAACTCCTATACTTATGGTAAACTTATTGGCACTTGCATACAAGAAGGCTTAGCCTTATGCAATGAAATTAAATTAAATAAACAAGTCAAAAGACATTCTTTAGATGAAAAGAAACAATTAGGAGAATTCTGTGGCCAATTTGGCATGGAAAATCCATCTACGAGTAAAACTCGTAAAGAACATAAAACTAAAAAATATTCTCCTAAGCAATACGAAAAAAGAAAATTTAAAAAATCTAAAAGAATAGAGCAAAAATTCTCTAAGGAAAATAATTTTCAATACAGAAATAAATTCCCTCCTATTGTCTGCCGAAAATGCGGAAAAATTGGTCATAAAGCAAGTACTTGCTGGACTAAAAAGAAAATTAATAATCTTGAAATTGATAGTGAATTAAAAGAAACACTATCAAAAATCCTCCTTAATTCTGATAGTGATTCAGAATACTCTTCAAATGATGAAAATAACATTATTGAAGATATTTCATCAGAATCTGATGAATGCCCTAACTGTCAAATAGGACAACCTTGCTCCAAAGATTCAGATAAATCAGAATCTGAAAATGATAATTTGTATCAAATTATTTCCCAATTTCAAGAGGTTAATGTTCTTGACAATAATCTCTTAGAAATGCTTAAAGAAACTAATGATCCAGATTTAAAAAATCTAATCATCAAAAGAATTATTCAAAATGAAGAAACTTCTAAAGAAGTTATTCAAAAATCCAAACCCTATAAAATGTCAGAAGTAATGAAATTACTTCGAAATAAAAATACATACGAATCCCTAGTTAATATTAAAGATTTAACTGTTGAAATTTCAATTCTTAAAACGGAAGTTAAAGAATTAAAATTAAGTAACAATAATCTAGAAAGAAGACTTTCAAAACTTAAAAAGGGAAAAGAAATCCTTGATGCATTGATTTGAAGAAACTGCATCTTCTCAAGAGGGTCTTAATACCTGCATCCAAGAGGGTTTAATACCTAATATTTTTATAAGACAACTCATTCTCTTAGCTCTGCTAGCGGAGAAAAGTTGCAAATTAATTATAAAATCCCAAAGGCCTATATTTGTAAAAATAAGGTCTGTATTCCTACATCATTCTTGCTAGTCAAAAATATCACAAACCAAGTAATTCTTGGTACACCATTCCTTAGGAAAATATTTCCTATCACCAAAATTGATGAACATGGATTTAAAGGAAACTTCGAAAATAAAGAAGTGTACTTTAAGTTCATTACTGAACCAATTTCACGAATTCTTAGTGAAATAAAAGATTCTATTCTTATTAGAGCAAAAGAAAATCAAATAAATTATTTGAAACAAAAATCAGTATACTTACGATTGAGGATAGAATCCAAAATCCTAAGTTACAAGAAAAAATTAAACTAATTCATAATGAATTTATGTTACAAATATGCAATGATCTTCCAAACGCATTCTGGAATAGGAAGAAACATATTGTTTCTTTACCCTACGAGGAAGATTTTAGTGAGAAAAATATTCCCACTAAGCTCGTCCCTGTCAAATGAATGCTGAATTATTAGAATTATGTAAGAAAGAAATAAATTCTCTCTTACAGAAAGGTTTAATAAAACCTTCGAAATCTCCCTGGTCTTGTACCGCCTTTTATGTTAATAATGCAGCAGAAAAGGAAAGAGGAGCACCCAGGTTAGTAATTAGTTACAAACCTTTGAATAAAGTTTTGAAATGGATCAGGTATCCTATTCCTAATAAAAAGGATTTGCTTGATCGATTGCATAATGCAATTTATTTTCAAAATTTGATTTAAAATCTGGTTTTTGGCAAATCCAGGTTGATGAAAAGGATCGGTATAAAACCGCCTTTACTGTCCCAATTGGACAATTTGAATGGAACGTTATGCCCTTTGGTTTAAAAAACGCTGCTTCCGAATTTCAAAACATTATGAATGATATTTTCATTCCTTATAGTAATTTTATTATCGTTTATATTGATGATATTTTAGTATTTTCTAAAGATATCGAAACACATTTCAAACATCTCGATATGTTTAAAAAGATAATTATCCAAAACGGATTAGTTATATCTAGTCCAAAAATGATTTTATTTCAAACTAAAATTAGATTTTTGGGTCATACTATTGAAAAGGGTAGTATTACTCCAATTAATAGAAGTAATTAATTTGCGTCAAAATTTCCTGACCAAATTTTTGATAAAACACAATTACAAAGATTTTTAGGAAGTTTAAATTATATTTCTCCCTATTATAAAAATCTTGCAATTGATACATCTATTTTATATGATAGATTAAGAAAGATACCTTGTCAGTGGACAAATAGTCACACTGAAGCAATTAAAAAAATTAAAAGTAAAGTAACGCATCTTCCTTGTCTCATGCTTGCTAATCCCTCTTGGCAAAAAATTATTGAGACAGATGCGTCTGACATTGGCTTCGGAGGAATATTAAAACAAGTTTCTCCAGAAGATAAATTCGAGCATCTTGTTAGATTCCATTCAGGAAAATGGAATAATGCTCAGAAAAATTATGCTACTACAGCCAGAGAAGTTCTCGCTATAGTTAAATGTGTTTTAAAATTCCAGGATGATCTTTACAATCAAAAGTTTTTAATAAAAACAGATTGTCAAGCAGCAAAATTTATGTTTAATAAAGATTTTAAACATAATGTCTCCAAACAAATGTTTGCGAGATGGCAGGCACATTTAGCCCCTTTCGATTTTGAAATAATTTATAAAAAGCGAAGTGATAATAGTCTTCCAGATTATCTTACTCGTGAATATCTAACATGAGTGTTATGCAAATTGCAGCAATGTCCCAATATGGGAGAGGTTTCGCCTCTAATAGAGGTGGACGAGGTGGTCGTGGACATATTATTGCCCAAATGGGTAACAAGAAATTGGTGAAAGAAAATCTTTCACAATTTTCGGCGTCTTCAAGTAATACTTGGAATAAAGACGATCCGACATACAAGGAGTTTCTTGAATACAAGAAACAAAAAGCGCAATCGCAAGAAAAGGAAGGTACTTCCTATGCAAAAATTATTGCAGACGACGACGAAGACGTCGACTATGAAAGAAAGAACCATACAGAGGTAATACTTCTGTTAGAATTCAAAGACCTAAAATGGTCTGATGAACCTTGGACAATAATGTCGAGGTATTTGGAGAAAGCATCATATGCTGCTCCTTTCTATAAATCTCGAGATAATTACGAGAATATTTTAAAGGCCACTGGAACGGCTGATTTTGAGCATTTTAATGCGGGTAATACCCAAACTGCTCAAAGAAAAGGTTATACCTTTAGCAAAATTATTATTAAGCAGATAATTACTGCTGAAAATTGGGCAATTCATCCCTTAAAGGATAGAGAATATCTCCATCCCGAATCAAAAATTTTGATTAAATTTAATTACTATGATTATATTGATGCCTTTAATAAGGTATTCTTATATCAAAATGATTCTAAAAAAACATTCTTGGTGGATAAAAATCTGCTCAGATGTTTATAAGAAAGATATTCCAAATTGGTTTTATCAATGGTGGCTATTATATGGCGCATCAATTGAAATTCTAAAAGAACCCTTCTTTGGCCTTTACCAAGAATGGGTTAAAGTCTCTCCATTTCTAATAGAAGCGGAGCATAATAAACAATGTATAGAAGGAATGGCTTCTTTACATTTCTATATTGAATTTTCTATCCCATGGATTTGGAGATGGACTCCTGAAGTTGGTCATACCCAACAAAAACTTCCTTGTCTCCAGAGGAATTTTTATATTAAATTTTGGAAGAAAATGATTAGAAAAACTCAAACTGGCGAATATGAAAGTCAGCAAACGATTGATAAAATCGAAGAAAAAATTTCTCTATATAAAGATGCGATTAATAATCGCCAACAAAGGGAAGCCCCTAGTCCTTTTGAAACCATCTCTAGAAGAATTAATCTTCAGAAGGGAAAAATGAAGCCCAACGAGATAATTGATGTTTATCTCGAAGAGATGAAAAAGGATATTGCAAAAAATTTTGGAATGGACATTTCGGACATCTCAATGGAGACTTCATCAAAAGATGAAGAAATTTGCCTTGCTGGTGAAGGACAAAGTCCGGAAAATCCGGATGATATCTTTATTGAAGATATCGATGACACTCATGATCGCATTGAACAAGAAATATCAATTATTAAAGACAAGGTCGCACAAATTGCCAAGTCTCGTGAAGACTCTGAAAGGCTTAAAGCCAAAGGATCACTCAAAGTGGACAAGGCTAATAAAAGTTGATCGTGACATCCACGGTGAAGAAATTAAAGTTGATCGTGACATCCACGATGAAGAATTTAAAGTTGATCGTGACATTCACGAAGACAAAGCTCACAGCTGTCAAGATTCCCTCAACAAGTGGGGCAGCTACGAAAGAAAATTTCTTTCCCTCAATTATTGTACTTCTATTTATTACCTTCAAACCCAAATGTTTAGGGTGTGCTTTCTTGTGTACTCTTAGACTCTCTCTACACTCTCTCCTTGTAACTCTCCTCTCTTGTAAAAACAATTAAGAAATAAAGTTGAAGTTCGACTACTCTCTACAAGTAAGTTTTTATTTTATAAAAATTTATATTTCTCACCGAGCCCTAATGATGGGCTAATTCTACCGTTAAACTACACCAAGATGCCTTAATACCCTAAAAACATGGTTTTATATTATTTTATGGTGAAAAATCGATTGAAAGAATTAAGTCATGGATAAAGGTTATAATGAATTCTGAATTACGATTAATTCTATATCGGCGTTTGGCTAGCCCGTGTTGCCGCAATGAAAGGCGTTTGAGGGCGAAGGCTGTTACCGATGGAATTCATCGAACCAGAATTTTATTATGCAAACTTATCCCTTGTATCCGACGATTTTAATTCATTCAGTACCATCTTTCGGATCGGATCTACTGAATGAATTAAAATCGTCGGATACAAGGGATAAGTTTGCATAATAAAATTCTGGTTCGATGAATTCCATCGGTAACAGCCTTCGCCCTCAAACGCCTTTCATTGCGGCAACACGGGCTAGCCAAACGCCGATATAGAATTAATCGTAATTCAGAATTCATTATAACCTTTATCCATGACTTAATTCTTTCAATCGATTTTTCACCATAAAATAATATAAAACCATGTTTTTAGGGTATTAAGGCATCTTGGTGTAGTTTAACGGTAGAATTAGCCCATCATTAGGGCTCGGTGAGAAATATAAATTTTTATAAAATAAAAACTTACTTGTAGAGAGTAGTCGAACTTCAACTTTATTTCTTAATTGTTTTTACAAGAGAGGAGAGTTACAAGGAGAGAGTGTAGAGAGAGTCTAAGAGTACACAAGAAAGCACACCCTAAACATTTGGGTTTGAAGGTAATAAATAGAAGTACAATAATTGAGGGAAAGAAATTTTCTTTCGTAGCTGCCCCACTTGTTGAGGGAATCTTGACAGCTGTGAGCTTTGTCTTCGTGAATGTCACGATCAACTTTAAATTCTTCATCGTGGATGTCATGATCAACTTTAATTTCTTCACCGTGGATGTCACGATCAACTTTTATTAGCCTTGTCCACTTTGAGTGATCCTTTGGCTTTAAGCCTTTCAGAGTCTTCACGAGACTTGGCAATTTGTGCGACCTTGTCTTTAATAATTGATATTTCTTGTTCAATGCGATCATGAGTGTCATCGATATCTTCAATAAAGATATCATCCGGATTTTCCGGACTTTGTCCTTCACCAGCAAGGCAAATTTCTTCATCTTTTGATGAAGTCTCCATTGAGATGTCCGAAATGTCCATTCCAAAATTTTTTGCAATATCCTTTTTCATCTCTTCGAGATAAACATCAATTATCTCGTTGGGATTCATTTTTCCCTTCTGAAGATTAATTCTTCTAGAGATGGTTTCAAAAGGACTAGGGGCTTCCCTTTGTTGGCGATTATTAATCGCATCTTTATATAGAGAAATTTTTTCTTCGATTTTATCAATCGTTTGCTGACTTTCATATTCGCCAGTTTGAGTTTTTCTAATCATTTTCTTCCAAAATTTAATATAAAAATTCCTCTGGAGACAAGGAAGTTTTTGTTGGGTATGACCAACTTCAGGAGTCCATCTCCAAATCCATGGGATAGAAAATTCAATATAGAAATGTAAAGAAGCCATTCCTTCTATACATTGTTTATTATGCTCCGCTTCTATTAGAAATGGAGAGACTTTAACCCATTCTTGGTAAAGGCCAAAGAAGGGTTCTTTTAGAATTTCAATTGATGCGCCATATAATAGCCACCATTGATAAAACCAATTTGGAATATCTTTCTTATAAACATCTGAGCAGATTTTATCCACCAAGAATGTTTTTTTAGAATCATTTTGATATAAGAATACCTTATTAAAGGCATCAATATAATCATAGTAATTAAATTTAATCAAAATTTTTGATTCGGGATGGAGATATTCTCTATCCTTTAAGGGATGAATTGCCCAATTTTCAGCAGTAATTATCTGCTTAATAATAATTTTGCTAAAGGTATAACCTTTTCTTTGAGCAGTTTGGGTATTACCCGCATTAAAATGCTCAAAATCAGCCGTTCCAGTGGCCTTTAAAATATTCTCGTAATTATCTCGAGATTTATAGAAAGGAGCAGCATATGATGCTTTCTCCAAATACCTCGACATTATTGTCCAAGGTTCATCAGACCATTTTAGGTCTTTGAATTCTAACAGAAGTATTACCTCTGTATGGTTCTTTCTTTCATAGTCGACGTCTTCGTCGTCGTCTGCAATAATTTTTGCATAGGAAGTACCTTCCTTTTCTTGCGATTGCGCTTTTTGTTTCTTGTATTCAAGAAACTCCTTGTATGTCGGATCGTCTTTATTCCAAGTATTACTTGAAGACGCCGAAAATTGTGAAAGATTTTCTTTCACCAATTTCTTGTTACCCATTTGGGCAATAATATGTCCACGACCACCTCGTCCACCTCTATTAGAGGCGAAACCTCTCCCATATTGGGACATTGCTGCAATTTGCATAACACTCATGTTAGATATTCACGAGTAAGATAATCTGGAAGACTATTATCACTTCGCTTTTTATAAATTATTTCAAAATCGAAAGGGGCTAAATGTGCCTGCCATCTCGCAAACATTTGTTTGGAGACATTATGTTTAAAATCTTTATTAAACATAAATTTTGCTGCTTGACAATCTGTTTTTATTAAAAACTTTTGATTGTAAAGATCATCCTGGAATTTTAAAACACATTTAACTATAGCGAGAACTTCTCTGGCTATAGTAGCATAATTTTTCTGAGCATTATTCCATTTTCCTGAATGGAATCTAACAAGATGCTCGAATTTATCTTCTGGAGAAACTTGTTTTAATATTCCTCCGAAGCCAATGTCAGACGCATCTGTCTCAATAATTTTTTGCCAAGAGGGATTAGCAAGCATGAGACAAGGAAGATGCGTTACTTTACTTTTAATTTTTTTAATTGCTTCAGTGTGACTATTTGTCCACTGACAAGGTATCTTTTTTAATCTATCATATAAAATAGATGTATCAATTGCAAGATTTTTATAATAGGGAGAAATATAATTTAAACTTCCTAAAAATCTTTGTAATTGTGTTTTATCAAAAATTTGGTCAGGAAATTTTGACGCAAATTAATTACTTCTATTAATTGGAGTAATACTACCCTTTTCAATAGTATGACCCAAAAATCTAATTTTAGTTTGAAATAAAATCATTTTTGGACTAGATATAACTAATCCGTTTTGGATAATTATCTTTTTAAACATATCGAGATGTTTGAAATGTGTTTCGATATCTTTAGAAAATACTAAAATATCATCAATATAAACGATAATAAAATTACTATAAGGAATGAAAATATCATTCATAATGTTTTGAAATTCGGAAGCAGCGTTTTTTAAACCAAAGGGCATAACGTTCCATTCAAATTGTCCAATTGGGACAGTAAAGGCGGTTTTATACCGATCCTTTTCATCAACCTGGATTTGCCAAAAACCAGATTTTAAATCAAATTTTGAAAATAAAATTGCATTATGCAATCGATCAAGCAAATCCTTTTTATTAGGAATAGGATACCTGATCCATTTCAAAACTTTATTCAAAGGTTTGTAATTAATTACTAACCTGGGTGCTCCTCTTTCCTTTTCTGCTGCATTATTAACATAAAAGGCGGTACAAGACCAGGGAGATTTCGAAGGTTTTATTAAACCTTTCTGTAAGAGAGAATTTATTTCTTTCTTACATAATTCTAATAATTCAGCATTCATTTGACAGGGACGAGCTTTAGTGGGAATATTTTTCTCACTAAAATCTTCCTCGTAGGGTAAAGAAACAATATGTTTCTTCCTATTCCAGAATGCGTTTGGAAGATCATTGCATATTTGTAACATAAATTCATTATGAATTAGTTTAATTTTTTCTTGTAACTTAGGATTTTGGATTCTATCCTCAATCGTAAGTATACTGATTTCTTGTTTCAAATAATTTATTTGATTTTCTTTTGCTCTAATAAGAATAGAATCTTTTATTTCACTAAGAATTCGTGAAATTGGTTCAGTAATGAACTTAAAGTACACTTCTTTATTTTCGAAGTTTCCTTTAAATCCATGTTCATCAATTTTGGTGATAGGAAATATTTTCCTAAGGAATGGTGTACCAAGAATTACTTGGTTTGTGATATTTTTGACTAGCAAGAATGATGTAGGAATACAGACCTTATTTTTACAAATATAGGCCTTTGGGATTTTATAATTAATTTGCAACTTTTCTCCGCTAGCAGAGCTAAGAGAATGAGTTGTCTTATAAAAATATTGGGTAGGTATTAAACCCTCTTGGATGCAGTTTAAATCTGCACCACTATCAATAAATTGGTACTAGTAATGGATTAAGCGTTACCAGTAGGTGTTTAATTGTTATACGGATGGATGATCTGTTACAAATTGCAATTTATGTGCCAGGGTTTCTAGGTTTACTTTTGGGTTTAGGGTTTAGGGTTTTGGGGTTAAGATTAAGGATTTACGACACAAAATTTGGTAATATTATGTACAACTTGTTATTTATAAAATGCAACAATAAAATTTTTTCGGGTTTCGGGTTTCGGGTTTCGGATTTAGGGTTTAGGGTTCGGGGTCCAGGGTTTAGGGTTCGGAGCTTAGGATTTAGGAAATATGGTCTATCAAATGTTATTCATGATTTAATGTTGAAATTTGAACGAGTTTGTGATGAAATTCGTAAAGTTATGTTCATTTAGATTGATATAGTCTGTGTTTTGGAATGAAAGAGTATATGTTTACATAACTAATGACTTCAACATTGTACTTTCTGCATCAACATTCACATAACGTGATTTGTAAAGGAATTTGGTGGTTTAACTTCATCATATCATCTATTTCCATGAATGTCAATCTTATAGATCCGAAAAAAAGTGCATTGATGAACAAAATTAATCGAATTAGTAATGTGGTACTGAGTACATATTATTTAGTACCAATATCTACAATTGTGTTATAAATTGAGTTCCTATTGTTATTTATTGTCAGACATGTGGTATATTTTGAAGGCAACGTGGTAATATCAGTCATTATCCTGACAATCTAGAACCTTCTAGAACGTTCTTACTGAAGCGTTTTCTTTTGATGTGTATGTGTTATAATCAGTGCATAAAGTGTTATTACGCTCGAATATATTTCAGTTTTGTGGAAAACTAATTTTCCCAATAATTTCCTTACATTATTAAGACTTGTAATCAAGTCGAGTTGATTTCATGATTTTCGACCATTATTGATGTTTCACCTCGAGATTTTTGAATTGGTTTGAAGTATTATTTCATTATCAAATTTAAAAATTTTCGTCGATAATGAAGACCCATGAGAAATTGAGGTCGATTTAACTTTATTCGTTTACTAAATTCGGAGATCCCAACGGTTTCATTGATTTTTGGGTGTCGTCGGTTGTTTTTATCTATTCCTCTTAGTCTCTTGCATGTTATCCAGGAAAGGTTACTCAGAATGCCTGAACTATTACGCAGAAAAAATGAAGTGTTACCAACGAGCTTTATAATTAATAAACGTTTGAATCTTAGGTCTCATCAAAATTCTTCGATATTCCATGATTATTATTAATAATCTCCTTCGATTACAGAGACTCATGATCAAATTGAGTTGAATATGCAAATTGAGATCGAATTGATTTCCTCGGTTACTAAGTTCCATATGCAAATTGAGATCGAATTCTCCTTATTTAATCATCAAAGTGAAGATGAAATTCTTGGTTTTGATCGCTTGATAATGATATGGCATACTCTCGTAATATTCGTGTATATGAATGGTAATTTACAATGGCATTTTAAGTAATTTTCTGAAGTACTAAGGGTATATTAGACATTTCTAGTGAAAGTTTAAACTGGGTCATTCACTATATTTTAAAACATTGTGGGGTCTGATTTCTAAAGAAACTTTCTTAAGTAGGCCTGAACCCTAATTTGGCCTAATTTTAATTGCTGACATATATTAGATTCATCGAACCAACTTGTCTTGCCCAACCGTCGGTTTCGGTTAACCGGCGGTTGCCGGTTGGTCGAAAAGACCAACCGTCCACAACCGGCCGGAGACGGATGCCAGTTGTCCGTCTCCGGTTGCCGGTTGACCAACCGACGGTTAAGTCAACCGCCTGTTAAGGTTGAATCGACGGTTAAAACCGCCGGATTTTTTATTTTTTTTAATTTTTTTAATTTTTGGTGTATATTTCGATAGTTTTCGGTACAAAATTATGGTTTTTTCAGTATAAAACAAGGGTTTTCGGTTTAAAAATTTTAATCAACATAAATTTCATTACAAAAATGAAGTTACAATTAACACTTACAAATTAAAAAATACAAAGTAAGGAAAAAATATAAATTATTCGTTGTTCGTGAATTGTTATGTTGTGTCGTTGAGTTGCCATTCGCCAACGCCAGTCGTTCGGTTTCTGAGAAAAAAAATGTAAAATAGAAGTTAGATATTTTTTTGGAACATAAAAAAATTAATCAATAAATAACAAATGAAATTAGTATTAAAGACTTATCTTTTTCGGGCTTTGTCGTCAGCTTGGATGTCACGCGAGCAATTGCTTAGAGACGTTGGCTGAAAAATAAGATTGTATTAGTAAGTAATTATTTAAAAGTATAAAATAAAAAATTAATACAAGGAGATTGAGTGGTACTTATCTTTTTTTGGGTTTGAATCTTTCGTCGTTTTCGGAGATTTTTTACTCTCCCTACTCGTAGCCGCCATTGCCGCCACCACTAGTCTCTGTGCCGGTGGTGTCGTCGAACACATCGTCGTCCGAATCGGTATTCGGGAAATCTTGTGTTCGATGTTTGGCTCTCATCCAATCATCGAGAAGACATTGGTATTCGACGTTTTTTACCATCAACCTCGAACGCCTTTCACTTAAAGTTAATGCTAAAAACATGTTCAACCGCGACGGTTGAAATTGGGACGACAAAGACTTCCCGAGCGATCTTCGCAAACGTTGGATACGTTGGCGACATCTTCGACCACCATCTTAGGACGTTGAGCTGATCCTCGTCCTCGGCGAACTCAAACGGGTTCGTCGACCTTTCGCGTTTGCTCGTGTTGATGAGGTTGTAGTAGGAGGCTAAATGATCACTCCCACTACCAGTACTACTACTACTAGAAGTAGTAGTGGATTGACCCGAACTCGATCGAGTTGGGTCTTGACCAATATCACTCTTATACGCTGTAAATATTGCCTTTAGAGCGTCATACCCTATATTCCTAACTTGAATATGGTAGTTCTTGGGGAGAGCACTAGAATCAGCCACAATGGACTCGTAATATAGTGCCAGAAAACTATATGTCCCCTCTAAGCGCATTCCGGGGTCCAATATCTTCGCAATGATGAAAATATCGGGTAGTTCCCAAAAGTATTTCCGCCATTTAGCCTTCATGGCCAAAAAGACCGCGCCCGCAAACTCGTCCTCCACAAAAGCCGTTAGAACGCATGCGACGCAACGATCTAAGGCTAAGATTGATGTCGGGTAATATGTTCCCGATATCTCCTTCGTGGCATCGTGAAATACTTGAAGTATTTCACATATGCCGTTGCATCCGTCCCACATTGTAGGATGTATCGTTATGCCGAATTCGGCGTTTTCGTCGTAGAAATGGTACAAGGCGTGGCGATATTCGTACGACGTACTCAACATCTTGTAGGTGGAATTCCACCTGTTGGGCAAACTTCTTGGGCGTGATTGCCATAATTCTACAATGACGCTTCCACGTCTTCAGTACAGAAGAGTGTCGCATCATGTAACTTATTGCCGTTCGTATGGGCATAACGTGTGCCTTTAGATGTGTGAGTACATCCTGAACACATAGGTTAAGTATGTGACAGAAGCATCGGACATGGAGGAATCGATCGCCAAATGACGATCGGCAATACTTAATCAAATCTTCAATGCTCGCGGTATTAGCGCTAGCATTGTCAAAGGATACCGAGGAAATCTTCTCCTAAATTCCGATAAGATACTCCTAATCTTGGATGCGACGTTTTGAGCTATGTGTGTTGTATCAAATTTCCTATATGCAATTAAGCGTTTCTGTACTATCCAATAGTCATCAATCCAATGGCATGTAACACCCATGTAATGATGATCGTGCCAGTGATCGCTCCATATATCGGAGGCAATTGACACTTTACACTCTATATTTCCTAATTGATCTGTTAACTCGCGTTTATACGCGAGTACCGTCTTTCTAATGTCTCGCGTAAGGGTGCTACGTGAAATTTTCTTCGCTTGAGGGTTATACGACTTTCTGATCCACTATTCGTAGACCGGATTATCGGCAAATCGAAAGGGAAGATGTTTCGCACAAACAAATTTTGCAAGTTTTTGCACACGACGTCTTCGTTGTACATGAACAAAGACACCGGACTCGCACTGGATCCTTGTCCGGTAGCAGACAAACCCGTACCCGTAGCCCCGTGCATTTGGGTTTGACTTTGACTAATTCCTATCTTAGTTGGATGTTTTGATCGGATATGGCCGGTGAAATTGCCATATCCGCCACCCTTCTTAAAAGGGTACTCCTTACAACAATAATTACATATAACTTAAAAAATCTTTATTTTTGGTCAGTACCTTCTTGAAGTGTACCGCAAAAATATCCGAGCGTAGCGCAGCTGCTGCGGCGCGTGCTTGGCTCACGGTCGACGGCGGCAGTGGCCTCAGAATCTCTTCCGGTTGGTTCGGTTGCGTGTTGCTCTCCGTTCCATCCATGTCCGAGCCGAGGACGTCTCTAAGATCGATCATAATTTCGGAGGAGTCATCATATTGGTTGTCATCTTGCGATGAACTACCAACAATCTATTTCCCCCTCGATCTCGAACTCGATCCTCGACGACGGCTATCAGTTCCTAAAATAAAATATCAGAAAAAACATTAGATAAAATGTGTGTAAACTTACGAGAAAAGAGGTGTGCAAAATTCGGAGCACCGTGTAGTAGATAGAGTGGGCGGGGATTGATGAGTGTAGTAGAGAGCCGAGGCGAGGCGAGGGCCGATGATTGATGGATTAATATTTTAATTAGTTTATTTTAATTCGTGGACTAGAACGAGTTTGAGGAATAAAACTCGAGAGTGAATAATTGAGAGAAAAAGATAGAATTGAGTTGTGATTTTTTGAAGAGAGGTGTAGGGACATTTATAATGTTTTTAGGCTTTCTAGCCGTTGCATCAACCGCCGGTTCCCGATCAACCGCCGGTTTCCGGTCAACCGTCGGTTCCCAGTCAACCGCCGGTTGCCACGGCTAAATGGGCATGACTAGAACCAACCTCGGTGGAATTTGTTTTTTTTTTTTATAGTATTGTCTTATGATACGGTTTTGCGGTCTAAATCGGCGCCCGACTCTAGAGCTAATTACAGATTCCCAAATCATTATCCAGATATGCCATTTCTTTCCATTTCCCGTATAATTTAATATTTATTCTCGCTGTTATTAATCTATATTTATTTATTTTCGGTAAATTCAACCGTACGATGTGTTTTTTTTAGTGGGATTTTGTTTAGGGTCCCAATCCGTTTGATGAATTTGCCAATGTTTTTGTTCGATGATGCTAATTATATTAAATATTCTTTATTTGATATGAGTGTTTGGTTAACGTGATTATTGTAGCTCTCGTGTAGTGATTGTACCTCGCATGTGTTCTATTTACGATATAAACTCTATAAATTAATATGTTTGGGACCACCAACATTTATTAATTAAAAAAGTTATTAATTAATCGATAAATTAATATTTTATTAATTTATAATGAAAAGTTCAATTTTCAAATATCTTTCACACTTTTATTTAATTATCATAACATGTGCACATATCAAATGAATGGCTCGATTTGACAAATGCATTCAATACCTTACATTATTAGAGACGAGATTCAAAGTTAAATTTATTTTAAACAAAAATAAAAGACAATTGAGTATTTTTCAAGAAATCTTAAAAAAATATGAAAAATTCGGTATGTAACCCAGCATTTAAGGCTTTTCCAACTGGTGTTCAAACAATTTTTCAGTTTCAGTAGTACCTCATGCGTTTATAGCTTATCCAATTGGTGTCAAACTATTTTTCAGTTCGATAGTTACCCCATTGTTTAAATCTTTTTCATTTAAGGTCCAAATAAATTTAGCAGTTACTATGTGGTGGTCACGCTTTATATATAGTATAATTGTGGTACAAAAGTTATCATCCGTCATTGTTAATCGTTATATAAAACATGAGCAACACATAGTAAATGCTCAATTTATTTGGTCACCAACTGGAAAAGCCTTAAACACATGTGTAACTACTGCAATTGAAATAGTTTGGCAGCAATTGGAAAAGCCTTAAACACATGAGTGCCTACCTAGAAAAAAATAGTTTGAGCATTAACTGTAAAAGCCTTAAATACAAAGTTATCAGCCGTAATTTTTCTAAATATATTGTGTAGTATATAGCGAAATATTAATTTTATCTTTTTATGGGACCTATAGAAATTATCAAAAATGTATTATCTTATAATTTTAGCGAGTTCATTAATTTAGCATGTTATTTCCGAGTCGGGACCGGGCAAAATTATTATCTTAAAGAGTTTATTAAATAATCGAGTATCATTTTTATCGAGTTTCTACTGTATTTAGGTCTCAACTTAAGTGCTTGCCTTTCGTTCAAAGTATTATTTTATTTTTCTCATAATTATAGTTTTCAATATCCAAATAGTTGATATGAATTATGTAATTTGCTGAAACTTTCATTTAGGCTTTTAATATTCGGTATCTGATGCAATTTCACTGTTTTATTTGCTATCCACGACCTACGAAGTTTGCGTAACAAAATGCATGTTATTTTATACCACCCAATTACTAATATTTCATATCAATTATTTTATTTTATTCTGCATCTTTTACTTGAATACACCGTGATTTTTATATACCCACCTAAATAGGTATATCAAATTTACACTTATATTAGAACCTTTATTTTAATTTTATAATCTTATTTTTTCCAATGTTTTACTTATTCGGTGTGATAAGAAATTTTTTGCATAATATTATTTTTACATTGGTGTTAATTAGTATAACGAATGTTAGTAAAATATTTTTTTTGGCTTTGGTATGTAGTTTTTGCAAAAAATAATCTCCGAAATAATAAATGGTTATTATTACAAATGCAATCGAAAGCAACACAATTATTGTTTGATAAATATCAAGTTATTCTTGGTGTATAACTTTAGCTGATAAAAACACAAAAAAGGAAATTAAATGATATTAAATTATTTACCAAGTCATTAATTGGTTAACAAGGAATTCGATGTGACAAGCAAGACATTCAAGTTGAGCAACAAGGTATTCGACTTGGTCAACAACGCATTTGATTTGTTCACACATGCATTTAACTTGTTCAACAAGACATTCTACTTGTTTAAAGAGGCATTACTTGTTCAATAAGACATTAATTGTTCGACTTGCCAACAAGGCTTTTGACTTGTTCAACAAGAAATTTGACTTGGTAAACAATAATTTTATAATAATATTAGTTTAATTTTTGCTGTAAGTAATTAAAACTTTGTTTAAAATTTTTCACATTACAATTTATGATACTATTAATAATCTCAGCTAATTTTTTTTGTAAAAATTAATCTTACTTATATATCATATTTTCTTTTACGATCGATTTTCTCGTTCATATACTACCACACACATTTTTCAAAAGCAAATAAGAATAATATACATTTGGCATAGTATACTAACGTAAAATTGGCTTAGTGGTTTATGCATTGATTGGTTATATAATAATTTAATCATTATTATTTTATTTTATTCATATAATGTTGATTTATTATTTGGCATAAATTTATTAATATGCTATGTGAATATACTTTTCAAATTCATGATCGTAACATAAGTATCCATGCTAGATTCATCATGTTTTTTATATATCTTAGGTTTTTTTCATCACTTTGTTGCGCACCCTATATCTTTTAATAATGTAACTCATATATTATTTTACTTTTTATGTCATTTATATATATATTTTTTAAAAATAACTGTTATTTAAATATGCAGGTTTTCAAAAACAACTAGGACGATCTATATATTTAAAGTGCCCAACTTTCAAAAGTACTCCTGTAATCAAGATGACACAACGCTCTGATGATCTTTTATACATTAAAGCATGATATACATATATATACGCTTCGTCCAATTAGCATATCATACACCTGGTCTTTTTATTACTTCTTGCTGGTGATGTAATAGATATAGATGTTAATAAATTAATAATCTTAATAAACCATGTTATTTTAGGTATCATACATCGTCAATCACTATAAAACAACTATGGAATCACATCATGACCGATCTAGTATTCCTTCAACGCATAATATGCAAACAAAAAAATGCGTCAATTGTCATTACAACGAGAAGCTCGAGCTGCGAGGATGACAAATGTCCAAGTAATAATTCGAGAATAACTACGAATAGTCAGCCTATTAGATCTCACAATCAAGCTATTAATATTTTTTTTTTAAAATTTGTACATATTTTTTAATCTCAAAACATGTCAATGTCAAATCCTTGATTAAAAATTTTGTAGAAACATCTACTACAAATAGAAGATCTCATTTCTCGGATCGTTTAGATATTGGAGAGAGATGAACAAATTGCCCCAGTTGTAATGCCATCATGTGAATCTCTGAAAAAGTTCGAGATAGTAGCTTGAGATATTCAAGATTTCAATTATGTTGTGAAAACAGTCAAGCTCGACAACTAAATATTCCAGTATCACTACGATTTCTTCAGTCACGGCTAACACAGTCAATCTTCAAAGACAAAATCCGAGCGTACAATTCATTATTGGTTTTCACTTCAATGGGAGGGTGAATTGACAACAATGTCAATGATGGTAAGGGACATTATGTTTTTCGCATTGTTGATAGCAATTACCATCGAATTGAGTCATTAATCCCCGAACCGGGTAATGGACCTAACTTTAAGCAATTGTATATTTATGACAGGGAAAATGAGGGGTACAATCATTTGAATGCCATTAGATCATCGAGTAATTCAGAAATAAACGGTGATATGTTTCATGTTGTGGCCTCCAAAACATATTTGATCATGTAAGCCCTTACGTTGCAGTTTTTCGTAGTGCTCGAGATTGCTGTTCGATCAACAAAACAGTGTAAATCTGCGTATACGTCTCATTCAATCCAGAGAAGGTAGACAATATACCCGTCCAACGTCGAGTGAAGTTGCTGCTTTATTGGTAGGTGATTTTACAGAAGAGTTGGGACACCGGGACGTTATTTTACAAACAAGGAGTGATAACTTACAAAGGATAAATGAGACTCATCCGGATTATGTCCGATTTCCTTATGGAACGGATGGTTGGTCAGTCGACATACCAATAAGCTCTTCAAGTACATCGAGGAATAGAGTTACGATGAAGCAATTTTATGCCATCAGAATCCAAGACAGGGAAGAGGATGGTAATTGTTTGGTCAGAGGTGGACGCTTATACCAACAATTTATTGTCGACATATATTGTGCTATTGAGAAAAACCGTGTTCTGTATATCTAATGTAATCAAGGCCGATTGCGCAATGTGTTAGATATTAAATAGTGTTCAATATAATTTATTTAAGTGTTTGTCTTGTATTTAAATTTACGTGAACTCGGCTTTTTATTTTATAGATGTTACCCGCGGTATTCTCGAATCGCGGTAAAATATCCCTCGAATAGTTTGGCCAAGCACGATATAGATAAGAGGTACCCTGGAAATCGCCTTCGGCGAGATAAGAGTATCCGAGGAAAGTTATTCCGGTCGAAGTAAGGAAGGTCTCTCCTGGGGGTGTTTGGGAAGAATCATTTGGAGAAGTTCCGAGGGATTTATCTCGGGTCGTTCAGGAATGCATGTTTCAGAACCTTCTCGAAAGCTCCTTTTTGGAGATAATGTACGGAGGAAGTTATCCCTCTTCGCATCAGCAAAGACGTGGAGGGATGGTGGGAAGGTGGGACGAATAGGAGGTCCTAGTGGGAGACAGGATAACCGAGCATGGTCAAGGAGTCGTGGAGTCGTGGGAGAAGACTAGGTTTCTGGTCCGATATGCTATAAATCTAAACATCAGATACATATGTAGAGGTACATGATTTTCCTAAGGCAAATAATTTTCCCGCATACTACAAACAAACTCTCGTTAAAAAAGAGTCTACCCTTATAGGTGAGGGAGAAAGGGTTCATAACCTTCCTCATCTCTTCATCTAGGACATCACAAGAATCGTGAAATGATAAGGGCATGTCGCTAAGGAAGGCAACTCATCATCCCATGGCAGATCGACGAAATTCAACCGCATGACACCGTCTATGGGAAGAGCTCTTCCCTAAAAAAAATATAATTATGGTGTTCATCGGAACCAATCAACCCCCACCCAAGGGTGGTGTTGACCATAGAAAATCTATCCCAAATGATGAAAGCCTATATAGATGAGACCTTCACCACATGACCGGAATTGCGAGAAATACAGAAGATAGGGGCGGATGTGGTTGCGTTGATGTCCGAACGCCCCAAAGGAAAGGGACCTGTCGATCCTAATGAAAAACGACGAGGGTCGAGTGAAGATCATAATTCGTTCGATATGCGTAGAGAAGAGTGAGCAGAAGAATCAAGGATCGACAAGCCCCCTTGTCCACCAAGGGAGAGGACATTGAGGGAGGAGTTGCACATTATCTGGAGGACTCGCCGAGAACATATGGAAAAGCAAGCAGCAGAACTAGAATTACTGAGGGAAGAAATAAGAGTATTGAAGGATACAACGAGTCCTTCAACGGAACCACCACTTGCCCCTCAGGGATCACCCCTCTCGGCAGAGGTAATGTCAGTCCCTTTACCAAGCCACTTTCAACTTCCTGAGGCAGGCAAGTATGATGGTACAACCCATCCGAAAGATCATCTGGCGACGTTAGAAGGAAATGCAGTGCTATACCAACTCGATGATGCCATCAAATGTCGAGTGTTTGCAACTACTTTAGTCCGAGGAGCTCAGCGGTGGTTTACCCTCTTGCCACCCGGGAAGATTCAGTGCTTCCAAGACTTTACTAAGGCATTCTTTCTGCAGTTCTCTAGTAATCGTAGGCGCCCTTACTCTGCAGCTAAACTATTGCACATTAAACAAGGAGAACGAGAAAAACCTAAGAGATTACTTAAGGCGATTTAACTAGGCATCGATGTAGGCTCCTAATATCATAGAAGCCTTTCAGCATGGTTTGAAGGATGGTGATTTATATCAATCCCTGGCCAAAAAATATCTCATCACCCTGGAGGAGTTAACCCTCTGAGTTGAGAAATACGTCCGAGTGGAAGAGGACCAAGGGTGCCGGCAAGAAGAGAAGAAGCGTACTAGGGATATGCTCCAAGAGGAACGAGAAGGGCGACTGGAGGCGCTCATTTTCCTGCACCCGCACCGATGGCTCCCCGGCCAACATCCGTTGGAAGGTCAACAAGATTATGGCATTGGAAATTTGTGATGAGCATAACTTGATCAAGAGGCCCTTCTCGACAAACCGAGGGCCCCAGAACCCCATATCTAATATGTATTGCTGATATCATCATGAGTACGGCCATATCACATATGAATGTTTCACTTTAAGTCTGGAGTTGGGACGCTTGGTCCTAGAAAATCCTGGAGCCCGTGCCAGATTAACCGAGGCCACAAACATAGCTTCGAGAGGAATGGGAGGAAGGGGCATTCCCAATGGTAGAGGATGGAGCGACATCCCCCGAACGCTAGACCGGGAAGAGGAGACATGAAAGAAGGAAGAGACCAGAGAAGAGGACACGATCTTCAACAATCCCTCGAAGGACGTGTCGCACCTGCGCGAGTGATTAATTATTTCAGGAAGGTATGGGCTCGCAGACTCGAGAACTATGAAGTCAGCAGAGGAAAAAAGCATTTCGGTCCTACCATTTGTTTTGGACCCGATGATTTCCTCGTGGAAGAGGACGCTCAGAAGACGCTTTGGTCATCCGAGATGAAATAGCTAACCACAATGTGGGTAGGATATTTGTGGATAATGGGAGCTCGACCATTATCATGTACCAAGAAGCCATAAACCAAATGGATCTGGGAAAGTACCAGATGGATCCCCTGGAAACCGCACTCTTTGGATTCACGGGGCATGCCATAAAAGCACACGAGATGATCCATTTACCCCTCACTCTCGGGTAAGGGCAGATGAAGAAAATGCGGATCGTCCCCTTCTTGGTGGTGGATGCGCCCAACTCCTATAACGTTATCTTGGGAAGACATGCCTTATGCTCCTTTTCCGCAGTGGCTTCAACCTTACATCAAAAGGGAGAAGTCTTAGGTGATCAGAAGGTAGCATAGAAATGTTATGTAGAAGAAGTAAGGGTAGAGTTGAAGTCACTCCCGATGGGACGGGACGATCACCCTAGGGAACATATGGGAGAGAAATTGTACTGCATAAGTACCCAAGATGTAAAATCCCCCCAGAATGAAGACGATAGGGATTCAGGAGAAGCTGATCAAACCACCTACAGGAAACTATAAAGATTGCTCGAGACCTTCCAGGAAGGTTAAAGGAAGGGCTAATCCAACTTCTGAGAGACAATGTGGATGTGTTCGCTTGGTCGGTAAAAGATTTGGGAGGGATTCATCGAGTAGTAATGGAACATAAGTTGAATGTGTCTCGGGAAATGCGCCCGGTGTTTCAGAAGAAAATGCACATGAGACTTGAGAAGGATGCCATAATTCAGAACGAAGTAGAAGGACTTCTCGAAGTAGGCCACATAAGAGAAGTCCAATTCCCTATGTGGCTCTCTAATGTGGTACTTGTACCCAAATCCTCGGGAAAATGGCGCATGGTTGTGGATTTTCGAGACCTTAATAAAGCTTGCCGGAAGGACTGCTATCCCCTCCCTCGGATCGATCAGTTGGTAGATTCCACATTTGGGTACGAGCTATTAAGTTTCATAGATGTTTTCCAAGGCTACAATCAAATAAAGTTGGATGTGGAAGACGGGAGAGGGTTAGTTTCGTTACATCTGATGGCATATTTTGTTATAACGTTATTCCTTTTGGGTTGAAGAATGTTGGGGCTACTTATCAGTGGTTAATGGATAAAGTATTTAAGAACCTAATAGGTCGAAATGTGGAAGTGGATGTGGATGACATCTTAATCAAGTCCAGAGAGCAGAACTATTTCTTATCAGATATCCGGGAGACTTTTGCCACTGCTCGAAGGTACCATTTGAAGATGAATCCAGCCAAGTGCACGTTTGGGGTGCACTCGGGAAAGTTTTCGGGGTATATGGTCACTCAACGGCGTATCGAAGCCAACCCCAACAAAGTCAAAGCTATAGCGGACATGGCATCCCCCAGGGAACCTTAATGAAGCTCAAAGATTAACGGGGAGAATAGCGACATTATCCCGATTCATAGCTCGGTTGGCTGAAAGGAGCCTTCCATTCTTTACGGTTCTCCAAAAGGCAAAGAGTTTTAATGTCATAGTGATTGCGAGAAGGCTTTCCAGGAGCTGAAGAATTACCTTAAGGAGCTTCCCGTGTTGAACAAACCAACAACGGGTGAGAAATTAATTGTGTACCTCTCGGATGTAGTTTCATATTGGTTGGAAGAAGGAAAGACACATAAGCCGGTGTATTTCGTTAGCCATGCTTTGAAGGGAGCCAATGTAAAGTACTCTAATTATGAAAAATTACTACTAGCTTTAGTAATCACCGCTCGCAGGCTGCACCCATATTGACTAATAGCTTGATCAGTAGGATAGTTACGAAACCGAATGTTTCGGGGAGAGCGATCAAATGGGCGATTGAATCGTATAGTACGACATTAATTTCCACCCTTGGCGATAAATGCGCATGCTCTGTCATATTTCATTGTAGAGACCACCGGGGTAGGCTCAGATGTGATATGGAATATGTTTGTGGATGGATTGCCGTGCCAAACGGGGAGACGAGTAGGGTTCTTACTAATTTCTGGGGAGAAGAGACCTGACTAAACATAAAGTTGAACTTTCGGGCATCCAATAACGAATCGAAATACGAAGCGCTCCTGGTGGGATTAAGAGCGGACCGAAGCATGGGGATTTCCAAGCCGAGCATTCGGACTCCATATGGGAAGGGAGCTTTGCAACCCGAGAGGAAAGTATGGAGAAATATGAAAGGGCTCTTGAAAAGATTAAGGAAAGTTTTGAGGAACTCAAACTGGTCCTAATATCTAGGTCAGAAAATGAGGAGGCGGATCGGATAGCCAAATGGATTAGCTCGAAGATGCCTCCGAGACAGACTTGAGAATTGAGCTCATTTCACAAATAGATCATCTCAACAGGCCAGGAGAAAAGATTCCCAAAGAAGATTGGAGGTACGATTTTTATCAATATTTCAAGGAGCTTCTACCCGAAGACATGGCTTTGAGCAAAACTGTGTAACGACGATCTCTTAGAGTTTTAATAGTGGACGAGAGGCTGTTTAAAAGATCATATCCAGGACCTCTCTTAAGGTGCTTACCAACAGAGGAAGGAGAAAAAGTCATGCGGGATATCCATGAGGAGATGTGCGAAGGGCATCTTGGAAGTCGGGCCATCGTCAGAAAAGCCCACCGGGCTGGATTCTTTTGGCCTACCATGAGAGGGTACTCGGTGAAGGTGGTACAAGGATGCTTAAACTGCCAGAAGCACACGAACTTACAAAGAGCACCTGCCGAGTTGATGAAAGCCGTTGTGGCCGCGTGTCCCTTTGACTAATGGGGTCTTGATATAGTAGAGCCTTTTGTAGGGGGGAGCTCCCAAAAGATGGTCGCGGTGGATTATTTCTTGAACTGGGTGGAGGCGGAACCTTTAGTACGAATCACCGAAGCGGCTGTTGTATCCTTTATGTGAAAAAAAATCTTATGCCGCTTGAAAATTCCGAGGAAGTTGATCGCCGACAATGGACGATGGCTTAGTGGGAAGAACCTTAAGGAATGGTGCGAGCAATATGGGATCAAACACGTCTTCCCATAATTAGCTTGTCCCCAGAGTAATGGGCAAGTTGAGGTCATGAATAGGACCATAGTGCAGGGTCTGAATGCCAGATTGGAAAGCCTGAGAAAGGCGTGGTTTCGTGAACTTCAAAGTGTCATGTGGTATTATCTATAAGAGTTTCTTATTTTCTTTCCTAGTTATGCATCGAGTCTGTCTTTTCATTTCACCACAGTATATGTTTTCTAGAATTACCTTTGGTTATTTATCGAAACCGTTTCTTGAGAACGGGAAGAACTCCACATCCCGACGTGGCCACAACGTAATCCCACAGCTCGGGAAAAATTCAAACCCCGACGTGGCCATAGCGTAAGCCCACGGCTGGGAAGGAACTCCACACCCCGAAGTGGCCATAACGTAAGCCCACGGCTCGAAAAGAACTCCACATCCTGACGCGGCCACAATATAAGCCCACGGCTCGAGAAAAATGCCAACTCCGACGTGGCCACAACGTAAGCCCACGGCTCGGAAAAAGTCCAACTCCGATGTGGCCATAACGTAAGCCCACCGCTCGAAAAGAACTCCAACTCCGAGGTGGCCATGCGTAAGCCCAGGCTCGGAAAGAACTCCAGACCAACATGGCCACAACGTAAACCCATGCTCGGGAAAAAACTCAACTCCGACGTGGCCATAACATAAACTCACGGTCGGGAAAAATTGCAACTCCGACGTGGCCCTAGCGTAAGCCCACGGCTCGAAAAGAACTCAACGTCCCGACGTGGCCACGACGTAAGCCAACGGCTCGGGAAAAACTCCAACTTGGACGTGGCCATAACGTAAGCCCACGACTCAAAAAGAACTCCACGCTCCGACGTGGCCACGACGTAAGCCCACGGTTAGGAAAAAAATTCAACTTCGACGTGGCCATAGAGTAAGCCGACGTCTCAGGAAGAAAAGAAACCGGGAGAAGTTACGAACATCTAAACAAAGGAATAGGAGAAGACGAGGGAAAAGACCGTCAAAAAATTTCTATTAGCAAAAGACCCTAAGGGGGAACCCCCTCGGTAAGCCCTAGGGCGGATACATCCTAAAAAAAAACTTAACTACTACCAACACCACCGCCCTAATTCGAAGCACTTCCCCTAGCTTGAGTGAGATTAGAACCCCCTTCACCCCCACGGTCCGAGCTTTCCCACTTCCCCTTGGCCTTATTTCTTTGCCCCATCCTCATGGCCACAATCGAAAGATACATCAAGGAGGGCTTGCTCCATGTCGAGGAAAAAAAATGGATACTCCTCTTCGGAAATCAGTGGGATCGGTTTTGAGCAACGCAGCCTTGGAAGCCATGGTTGAAATAGAGGTTGGTTGCTGCGGAAATCTGCTCGGCAGGAACGTTGCTCTTGAGGAACTTTTCTTCCGCCCTTGAACGATTCTTCCGCCCTTGAACGATTCTTCCGCTCGGACATGAGTTCTTCTTCCACCTCCTTATTGCGAGCCTCATATTTTACTAGGGACTCTTTCAAGCGTCGGAGCTCCTGGTTAGAAGCCTCCAGTGAAAGCTCCAGCTTCGTGTGGTGTGAGTGAACGGAGTTCGTTATGTCTCGTTGCAGGCGATGCCGTCGGAGCACTTCACTGGACAGAGAGAGCGTCTGGGGAATCAAGAGAAGGAGAGATGCTCTGAAAGAAAGTGTGATGGGAAGAGGAAGGGAACACGAATTGATATACACCTGACCCAAGGAGGAGGCCCAACGATCCCAAAAGTCTTTATCGGGGAGCTTTCGGAGGAAGTCCTTATCATCCTGGGTCGGAAAATTTTGCACGAAGGCCTACGAGGAACCCTCTCCCAACTAGGAAGGAAGGCTGAGTCGAAGGGGACGTGGGAGGTTGGTGCCCGAGAAGATCGATACATCCATTAGGCTCCATTGAGTCGGCTTTAGCTTTCTTGGAGGCATTACCCTCGACAAAGGAGGCTGAAGGTCATTTTTGTAAAGGAGAGCTGAAGGCAGGCTTTTGCAAGGAAAGCTCGGGTTCCTTCCCTTTGGAAGAAGACCCCCTTGTGCGATACACAATGACGGATGCGATATCCATCCCTGTACATGTATAAAGTTCTCTATGTGAATTATTCAGTATAAAAAACAGAAATTAACTGGATAAATACCTAAGTTCGCCCGAGGGGGAAGGAACGAAATGATCGGGGAGGATAAACCTTACAACACTAATTCCTAGACGGAGAATTGTTTCTTGCCGACCAGTTTCATAAACTCCTCTAAAACAATTGAGGACTCGGGATGGGTTTGACAATGTTTTTCCCAGCGGAGGAAAGAGAAGCGAGGATCTTGATGGGACAAAGAAGGGTGAACAAAGAAGAACTTGCTCATCCACCCCTTGGTAGCCGCAAAGTTGTCCCGAAAGATATCGGCGAGGAGGGGGGAGTGAATGAAAACTTCCCTTCCTCCCTCTACATGATTTTAAAAAAGCTAGTGACCAAATCCACCGATGGGGAAAACCAAAGCCGCTGAGCGACAATCAATAGAGCCAAAATCAGGCTTTAAGAGTTTGGGGACTATCTGGTCGGGAGGAAAGCCTAGTTTTTTTATAAAGGTCAAGAAGGAGTGGAGGAAGGGGAAATCGTAGACCCATGTCTACTTGGTCATAATAAAATGTAAGAAAACCAGTAGGGGGAGATGAAGCGACCTCCATAGGATCTGGAAGCTTCACGGTGTAATCCCCAGGAATTTCAGCCTTTGGAATGAAATAGGGGAGAGATGATTGGTTTAGTATCGACGCTTTAGCGAGATACCACTGGAGGCCAGCTTTGGCACGAGTTTCTTCTTTTTTCGGTTGGGAGGGGGGATTTCTGGTTTAACCAGAACAAGATCTGCACCCTCGAGGCGGGAGGCACCAGGGACGAGGCTGGGGACATCTCCCCAGCATTTGGACCTCATCCGAACCCCCTCGAAACTGGCCTGAAGTCGGTTCCTCTCTTCACCAATATCGCATGCACCAAAAAATATATTGAGTTGAAGGAAAAAGAAAATAATTGGGATAAAAGTGGGTTGAGAGATAGAGACATGAGAGCGAATCGATGGGCATGCTTGGCTATTTATACGAAAATTGAGGGTGATTGGATAAGGCTCCAATCGATGGCAAGGGAGAGGCCACGCCATGAAGCACATGGATTGTCCTTTTCCACCCGGATCGACCATTTCCCACGTAAGGCTAATAAAGGAAGCGTGATGGGATGGGGCGTGATGTAACGGTTCACTATCCTGTCAGGCGAAAATATTTTCAATAAGGGCAGGAGAAGAACTTCTTGTGGATTTGACTTCCCGAAGGAATCTCTCTGTTTTGAGATTGAAGTTATTTTCAAGAAACAGAGGGGGAAATTCACTCGGATGGAGACATGTTGGAAGATACTTGAACGAATAAAATGAATAAAAATATCATCTAGAAAGTAGTAGCATGCGTAGAAAGCTAAAATATTAGAGCCTATCCTCGGGAGGTACCCTAATCTTCTACGGCTTCACCCTCATCCTTTGACTCCGAGGGCGCCTTCCGGATAAGTATTGGTTCTGTTGCCTTGTTCGAGGAGGAATGGCGGGAGGCGGCTTCCATAAGTCCGTCTCTATATCAAAAAAGTCAAAGGGGTATTCAGCTTCGGAAAACCCGTTGGCCTGTATCTGTGAGATACAACTCTGAAACTCGATGTTGAAATACGTATTCACCGCCCTAGGTACTCGATCCATCGGAACAAGATTCTCAGTGGGCCTCGTTTCTCGGATCATGACGGTAAGCTTCTCGGATTGGAGATCGACTCGGGACTTCTGAACTTCAGCTCGTAGGTCATTGAATTGCTCCATAAAACAGGCTACTTTATGAGTTTCCTCCAAAAATCTCATCGTCATATCAACATCACTCATCTAGGAGTGATGGGCCGATTGGCTTTTCAATGCATGACGTTGAACGTCCTCGGAGGCTAGTGAAAAATCCTGAAAAGGAACATGCAGAAATATAACTTTGGGGAATCAAACAACGGCCGAGCCTAAAGGAATGTGGAAGGTACCTGAGCTTGATGTAACACGAAGGTTCACCAGAACTCCTCCCCCGATAGGTCACTTGCTTGTTCCCTCTCCTCTCTAGTAAGGAAGTTTTCATCAAGGAATAAGCGGAAGCCCCCTCAGATGCCATCAGGAAGGAAGGCCGAGTTTGAGGACTCAAGGGAGCCAAGGATTCTTCCCGAATAGGAAGATCGGAAACTTGCTGAGGAACCCTAGCCCGCTAATAATACGGACGACGGGGAATGCGCAAAGAGGTCCTCATCATAAAAAACCGCCAAGAATTTAAGAACACCAATTTCTCGGGTATTTACGATTCGATTCCCGTCGACAAAAAGATATCACCGAAGCAAAGTCCATTCCGTTCTCGGAGAGAGGGAAAGGATAAAAGGTTAGCATTCCAAATTTAGTAGGTAAAAGTATAAACGTCAGTTTACCTAGTGATGGAGGTGGGGATCCACCTTCCGTAAGGAGGATCTCTGCTAGAATTTCTCGGATAGAGAAGGTTCATCCCTCAACATGATCGAGGAATTCATGTAAAACATCAGGGGAATCAGATAACGCTCCGCAATGATCTCGCTAGGGAGAAAGGAATAACGCGGGTCGCAATGAATGGATGAGGGCTTGACGAAGAAATAGTGATTAGACCAATCCTTCGGAGTTGAGAAATTGTCGTAGAAAAGAGTGGAAGAAGCCATAGGTATAAACGTGAACTGTTAGATATCTCTCTCTTAAGTTTTGAAGAAGCTTGTGATCAAACCTACAGAAGGAGATAAACCGGAGTTTGAAAGCCACTATCGCAAGGGCAAGAATCAAACTACAGGAAGTAGGGAAAATCTTGCCGGGAGAGATATTCAGGGCTTCGCACAACTTCAAGAGGAAAGGGGGAGAGGGAACCTGAATCCCATGTTTATTTGATCCCTATAAAAGGTAAGGTAACTAGGAGGTAGAGTTGGCTACTTGAGTAAGTTTGGGAATTCTTATCTCGTAATCTGGGGGAAGGTTAGCCGCCTCCAGGTGATCTAAGAGAAGGGGGATGCGTATGCTTGATACTTTCACCTGATACCCAGGGAAAGAGGGCTTCCTTCTGTAGTTTCTCTGCCTCGGTGGCCCACTTGAAGAACGCCACTCTGTTATCCGACCCATCTCCGGGAGGAAGATCCACAAGATGGATCACCGAGTCTATATCATCAAGAGCGCCAAACTTCCTTGTATTCAAATGACCTCCTCCTCGGCATGAATCACCTCGGAAAGCATCTTTAAAGTAAAGAGGACATGGTATACTAACTAAGGAGAATTAAGGATGTAGATGGAAGAAAAGAATGACGGCTTGTATGTATAGAGTTTTGAAGAACAGATTGAGAGGAAACTTGGGCGGAAATAGATTTGAAAAAGTCGTTTGACTCAGCCAAACAAATGCAGTTGCCCCTGACGGAATAATCAAAGGGATGAGCAAGTTGTAGAAAACAATCAAAGGAAAACCAGTTCTTAAGGGCGAGTTTGTTGGCGAAATATTCAATTCTTATAGAAGCATCAACAAGGATTGAGACAGAAACATATGGACAGTTTGTACAACAGAAAGGGGCATGTGCCTTACATAGAGTTCATACAAAATATGCCCTATCTAAAAATTAAACATCATCTACTCGTCTGAATCGAGTATTTCTTCACCACATCCCTCCTGTTCTTGCTCGGTCCCCTCCATCGAATTCGCTCCTCCCTCGAGACACTCTTGTGATGCCCCCTCAGCCGACTCTGGTCCCTCCAGAACATTCTCTTTAGGATCCGCGCTCGCCAAGATCGTTTGCTCAATCAGAATCCCCGATCTCCTCTCCTCGAACCTCGATTACACTTTCAGGGATCACCGCCCCGATTGGCTGCTCCCCAACTTTCTGCAACAGGGCCACTAGTTCTGGAGTGGAGGAGCTGGGAACATCCCTTGGACTCTTTTGATTTTGTCGCAGCTCGAGAAGGTAGCCACCCTCCACGGGGCATTCTTTAAGGGCTCGGGAGGTGTTCAATAAATGAAAGGGAATTCCGAGCAAGGGAAACTACCCGCTCGTATCTGGCAGAGGCATCCATAAAAATCGTACTTAAAGGAAGTGATAATTTGGGCCCCAAATTCCGTCCTCAGGAGGTATTCCCGAGAAAGGTTCTTCTCCATCTCCCGAAGAAGCTTCTTCCCATGGACGCGGGGCGACTTCTCTCGATCCAACTCCCTTGAAGTAAACTTAGCCGCTGAGAAAGGCTCTCCTCTCGGGCCTTTGCCTGCTTAACATCTTTAGCGTATTCTTGCACGTTCTTTTGGAGGTCCTTACTGTTCCGAGCAGCACCCTCGGACTCCGCTTGGAACTCCATCATGCGGTTTAAGGCCTCTGAAGCATACACCAAACCCTGGTATCAGAGAATCGTAAGATATCTTTGGATGACAAAAAAACTAAAACAAAGAAACGAACGGAGATATTCACCACCTACTTAATGTTGAGCGCCATGGAAGTGTAGAAAGTCTTGGAGGACATCTTGTGCACATGAGTTCGGTTGGTGTCACTTGGAAGTTTCTGAAGAAACTCCACACACCTCAAAGCACATGACCTCTGGAAGAAAGCCGGCTGATGAATCAGCATGGGGAAAGAAGATTTATCTTCAGCGACTATCTCAGGACATTCGAGACTCTGCGTAATAAAAAGAATTATTAGGGAAATTATCCTCAAAGGAAAGCCTATGCAGAGGGACTCTTGCGAGTCATACCTAGTCTTCCAGTTACAGGGATTCCTTTTGAAGAGAGGCCTTAAAAACATAAGAGATTATCTTTGACGAGCTCGGGAGCGTTAAAACGTTTATCCCCTAACTTTTCTGAAACCCTCCATTTGCTCAGGCAGTACTGAAAGGGACTTATCGAAAGAGGCGTGATTGGGCCAATTGTTTAGCATGTCATTTTCTGGACTCTCTGGTGGGGAGCACACAAAAGAATTTATTCATCCATCCCTTATGAGAGGTAGGATTTCCTAGGATAAACTCCTCAGAGGTAGTAGAAGAAAGGAAGAACTTCCCCCTTTCCTTACGGTTGAGTTTGAGGAAGGAAGTGATCAAGGAAAGAGAGGGATAAAATCCAAAGAAGCGTAACAAAATGATCAGTGAGAGGAAGAGACTGAATGAGTTTGGAGCCAATTGACTCGGGGAAAAGCTGAAGTGGTTACAAGATCCAACTAAAAGAAAGGGCAAGGGAAACCGTAACCCCATATACAACTGGTCGAGAACGTAAGTATGAACGCCGTCCGACGGGAGGGCTAGCTACGTCAAACAATTTGGGGATTCGTACATCGAAATAAGGGCTTATCCCGAATTTTGTGGTAATTTCAAGGATTTGGGTTCTGACAATAAGGAAAAGTAGAGAATGTGCCAAGGAACCTTCCTTTTCCTATGATAGGCCTCCATCTGTATATCCCCCTGCGGAGGGCTTTGTTAAAATATATTTCATGTTCGAAACCCTCCGCGGAAGGAGGATTATAGGTCATAATTATCCTCCAAAGGAGAACCGATTTCGTGTGTATACAAATCTGCTTCATTATCCTTTCCTTCTGACGAAACATCCATGGGAAAAATCTATGTTAGAGGGAAGAGAACTTACACGATGAAGACATGAGCGATAAAGACGAGCATAGAGCGGCGGGGCAAGCGTTGATGAAAATGGATTGAAGTTGCGATAAGTTGCACAAAGGTAAAATAGAAAGTGAAAGAAAAGTTTTTGCATTCCCCTTTTGGCGATTATAGGAGAATAATAAAAGGAGATAGCGGAGGGTCATATCATGTCAGAGAGGACATGACGTTTGAGTAAGGGGTGACAAAAAGCCCGCCTAAATCCCAAATGACACGCCTCCCGATTAGATTATTCCCGAGAGACGGGAGAGAGGAGTACCCCCGAGGGAAATAAAGGAAACAAACTCTCGCATACTACAAACAAACTCTCGTTAAAAAAGAATCTACCCTTCTGACTAAGGCAGAAGGGTCCATAACCTTCCTCATCTCTTCATCTAGGACATTACTGGAATCATGAAACGATCAAGGCAGGTCGCTAAGGAAGGGCAACTCATCATTGTGGCAGATCGGCTAAATTCGACCGCATCAGTAGAGTCTACTGATATCTTTATGTTATGGGCTTTTAGGGGCCCAAGTATCTTATACCCTAATTCAAGTGTATAAATACTAAAACCCTACACTTTATCAAACAAGAATAATTCTTGAGATAATCGCCCCTACAGTACCTTAAAAGTGAACGAAACACACACTTAAGGTATTTCTTGTGTTCATCATCGATTCTTCACCAATCTTGTTGTTAGCAAGGAGTTATGAGACCTACAAGTTGTTAGGTCCTATTTTATCAACTAATGATCGATCTAAGCATGAATTCTAGATATTCGATTAATAAATCTCGAGAATTACCTTCGGTAATATATCGAGTTTGAAGATCGGGACAGAGAAGTGATTAGAGAGTGTAAGTTTTTCGATTGTCTTTATTTCTGTGGAATGTAATTCAATACTTGTGATTTTTCTGAATGACTTGTGTATTAATTTCGATAGTGTACATTGTATTTATACCTATTTACATGGTATATTTACTATTAAGTCATACACTATCAAAACTATGAGTTCCGCCCTTAATTACAAGGATAACTAATTAAGAAAGCACAATTATATGTTTCTTCAATCTCCCCCTTTGTGCTTGTTTTCATTTCAGCTCCGTTTGTCCTTGTCAGGCGTAGAATGAACTCCTCAATCCCAATGTTGTCTCGTAGTGTCTGAGAGCATTCCTCAGCTCCAGTCTTTCATTTATTGCATCCAAAAGCTCATTTAGGAGCGGGGCCTCTTCTTCTCCAATGTCCTCAAAGATTGTTTCTTCAGTGATCTTCGCCAACCTCTTCTCGATGTTCTTCCTCACAAGCTTCAACATCCCGTCACAGAATTTGTGGATTTTAGACTTGAATCCAATAATTGGATTCCGATAAGTTATGGCGAGACCTGGTTTCTTGAATATGTAATTCTCGGGGAAGTCGTTGAGTGGGAAGCCTTTCATGAGCGGAGACTCCATGTTGACTTTCTTCATATTGTTCTCTACAACAATATGAAGGTCGTGTGTGGTGTGATACTTGATCTGCCGTACCATGGAATCTCTTCTTCGAGTCCTTCCATCTTGATCTAACCAGAGGGCGTCTGATATTTTCTCTTTAACATTTGAAATAGACGATAAACTTGTCTGGTGGAAGGAATGGCAGATAACTTTCATCTATGCTCACGAGTATGGTTGTTGTTCGCTCGCTCGATGTGATAGATTGGGGTTGGATAACGTCCAATCGAGTGCGATACGCCCACGAGTTGGAGGATCGGTGACTTGTCCTTGAAATTTTTTCTGAGTTGATCCGTTGGGATGCCACTTCGATCTGGACCATGGTAGTTAAGCATGATTATGTGCTCCATCTTCTTCCTATCTTCCCAATGGGAGATAACCCGTAGATTCAGCTCATTAAGCTTCTTGATGCGATTAGGAGCCCTCCATAGTTGCTTCCTTATATCTTCAATAAATGGAACTTCAATTCGTATATTCTCCCAAAGCGTCTCGACTCTGACGGTCCTCTTTGATAAGCGGGGAGGGGAGTCGACTCGATGCCTGATCATCTCTGGTAGTTCAGGGAGTGCAAAGTTGTAGTTTTCACCTTCTTGAAGTTCTTCGTCTTCAAGCAGCACCAAGTCTATATAAGCTTGTTGTAGGAAATATCTGACGTTGGAGAGTCTGGCTTGAACAGCTTCCTCTGGTTCCCATTGCGTCAACCACTTTTCGTTTAAGATGTAATCATCTACGATCGCATGTGGATCATCGACGACTGCTTCTGGTTAATTTTTGAGGAGGTTAGTGGTCAGGATTGGATTTGGATTTGTGGGAGTGGGAGGTAGTGTTTGTGTGTGGGATGTGGTGGGAGTTGTGGTTGTTTGTTGGCTAGTAGTGGGTTGTGTGGTTGGTGGGTTGGTGGATAATCCTCCAGCTTCTCGAGTTGTTGTTTGTTTCTCTCGACTCTGACCACGGCCGCTTCGTGTGGTCCTTTTTTGTTTCTCCCCCTCATGACGATCCAGATCATCGGGATCATCATGTCTTCTCTTTGTGCGGGAGTTTTCTTCATGGCACCGTGTTTGGACGCGCGGCTCAGGTTTATCTACTAGCCGTTTGTAGAGACTCTCCTCAGCTGGGGTCCTGGTCTCTAGGGCTAGTAGTCGAGAAATGAGGATATCATGAAGCTGGGTGATAGGAATGGTGTATGGGTTGGTGAGGGAAGGTGATTGAGTTGGGGTGGTGAGGGTGGGTTGTATGGGGGTGTGTATGCGGTGGTTAGTGGTGGTGAGGATACGGGTGTGGTGTGGGCTTCAGACGGAACGGCCTCTGAGACTGGTGCTTTCCCGATATCCCATCGGGAAGTCTCAATAGCTTGGAGCATCCTATCCATCAGTCGGTCTTCAAGAGAAGAGATGGTTGTGGAGAGGTCCTCTTGCAGTCTTTGCTCCGTCACGACCATGGGTGGAGTGGGGCCAGGGAGGCGCGCCACTGTCACAACATCGAAAAAGATTTCCGATGTGCCGCCTGGGAGAGGACTTGAAATACCGAAACGTCCAAGGACATCCGTTAACAACCCAGAAGTCACCACTTCAGTGGGTTGGCCCATTGTTTGCTCCGAAGATGTCGGGGGTCCAACGGGGCTTCCACCCCATCTTTAGATGATACAGTATGTATCACCTCTATGGGTGTTGAAACAGATTCAATGTGAATCTGTGTGGTTGTCACCGAAGCTATTTGCGTAGTAGGAGATATAGAAGGGGCAGAGATATGCTGTCGACGTGAGCCCCTTTGTTGTAGTCTGCATTCCTCATCAGACTCGGTGGCCTCAGGAGATTCGACTTGTTGAGGGACACCTTCGGGCTCAACAGCCGGTGTTTCTGTCTCATGAGCCGCGATTTCGGACTCGGTTGTTTCCACTAGGGGTTCTTGTTGAGAAGGCACTGGTGCTTGATCCACGGACGTACCATTTCCTCCGTGATGGAATTATTTTTGCAATAATCCTGGTAGGCCTCGTCGGTTGGATCAGCTAGGCTGAGCAACTCCAATGGGATCAGCATTGGTTGGAGTGCTAGATCGGCTGCCTTCGGATTATGAAAGAACCGTTGTCGAGGCTTGATATATCCTCCAACTGGTGGTAGGCGCGGGATCTCCGGATGTACGTCCATGAAATGAGAGATCAGCACCGGGAACCACCGGACATATGGAAGGAACTTCGCCTTCGATTTCGTCTCCCTCTGACGCATCTGGTCCGCTAAGTCATTCCATATTAGGTGGGCCACATCATATTTCTTCGAGAAAATTACTCCATGGAAGATGCAAAGGATGTTTCCGTTTGCCTTGTCAAAACCGGAGTGCTTTGGGGAGAGGCATTTATTGATGATACCGAACAGTGTCCGCCACGTGTGTGGGATCCCGCTGTTTTGGAAATTTGCCAATTTAGTCAGCGATGACTTATATCCCATCCGTGCATGTCTTTAACGATCACTGCATCGGTAGGTAGTTGGTCGTATTCTTCGTGATACGGTAGATCGAGCACCATGGCCGGTAAATTCTTGTCCAAGATAACGTGTCTTGTATTGATCTTTGTTGTATATTGCACTTCATCGCCAACGATGTGACTCGTCATACATTTCCAGAATTGCAGGAGGTAGACCATTTGTACGGAGGCGGCATTGTCAGAGCTGACCATAGTGGATGTCCCTTTAGGATGGAGACTATCACTTCATCTGGACATCGGAATATGGCGAGGTCCAATTGATAGTTGTTGTCGTGGACCGGCAACCAACTATCAGGGGCATATATGAGAGTACTCTTGATGTGTCATTTCTGCAAATGATGAAATAAAATTCATTAGATGGAAATTTTTATATACAAATTTTACTAAGTAAATGTGCATGGCGAAAAAGACTTAGAAAAATTTGTAAGTGTTAGTGTTTATTATCGAAAGACTTAGAGAAAAAATTTGAAAAAATTTTCAGCGTGCTTTTATTCGAGCGTGAATTTATACGATCTTTAAGTTTTGCGATCGAATAAAAATGTATTGAATAAGTCGAGATTTTCGATGATGACTTTTACGATCGAAGAAAAATTTGTCGAAAACAAAAGTTTTTGCTGAGTAATTTTGCTATCGAATAAAATGTTGTCGAATAACTTAAGTTTTTCGCCGCGTAGTTTTTGCGACCGAATAAAAGTATATCGAAAAATTTAAAGTTTTCGCTGCTTATTTTTGCGATCGAATAAAATTTAATCTAAAACTAAAGTTTTCGCCGCGAAGTTTTTCGATCGAATAAAAAACATATCGAAAACATAAGGTTTTTGCCGCTAAGTTTTGCGATCAAATAAAACTTAACGAAAACTAAAGTTCTTCAACGACACTGTTTGCGATAAAAACTTTTTTGATCGAAAAAGTTTGAAATCAGACAGTAAACACTTAAAAAAATAAATGTCGATTTCGGGGTAAATCATGAGTGAATCTGGACTCGTAACGATCAGAAATCAGTTGCGAATCCAAATATCATGATTTTAATCCAAATGGTCGAGTTTAAACACGTTAATTTTGAGAGTTTAAGACGTTTCAGTCGAAAAAATTTCAAAGTAAAATTTTTGTCAAATGATTTTAAGAAATTGTTGCGAATCGTGGGTTTTTGAACGGAAAGTGATCCGAAACGGGTTTCTACCTTCGAATTCAGCGAGTTTAGACAGAAAGTTACTGAAGATCGAGTAGTTTTGATGAAATCGCCAAAGAGAGTTTTGGAAGTCGAAAAGTTTTTCGATTGATAGATGTTGCGTGAGAGTGAGTTTTTCGATCGAAAAAGTGATATTAATACTTTACGATCGGGTAAGGTAAAAATAACTTTGGACCGTAAAAAATGTTTTGGGCTTTCGTTAAAATTCAGGTCTGTCTCAACGAAATATTTAATCTTTTACTTATGAACCCAAAAATAAATTGCATAATGCTCCCTGTATTTCTGAAATAAATGCAATTATCTCTCAATGTTGATGAAATTCAACACTTGACTCCTTGGATGAGCTCGGAATATTCTGTGATACTTAAATAAAATATTAGAAGTCGTGTTTGCAAGTAAATCATTTAGGAGAGAAGAACAAATTCTTATGTAAAACTCCCCCTCAACAAAATGCATGTTTTAACTTTTCGGCAATTCAGCACATAATTAATACAATTTTGCATATGAAAATTTACTATATAAGCACTAGTAACGCATTTAATCAATTCAGCATAGATTCACGAAAATTTTGCGTTTTTCAAGAAAAGTTTCGCATTTTATCAAGTCTGAACCAACACATGTATTAATTAATATAAAATGTGCGAAAATATATTTTTTTTAAAAAAAACTTTTTATTTATAAAAAAAATTTTGGGGTCAGATTGTCCATTTTGAACATTATCACGCAAAAACTTCTCAAGACATATAAAATAATAATTTGCCGTCAAATCATGTAACTAAACTACTATTCTAAGATCATAGTATGAATCATTTCGACAACTCTCGCAAGATTCGCTCATAGTACTCAATTTATATTTATCATGGAGATTTGTAGTAGATATATCACTTATATCAACACGACAAAATTTTATCAATTAATTTGTTATCGTAGCATATTTAATCAACTTATCAAGTGAAAGTCCATCAATTTGAAAATAAAGGACTTTGAAGGGATTTTTAGGCTCTGACTAAAAGGCTATGATAGTTTTGAGGATTAGTGAGCTTAATAATTCTTCAATTCCAGGGGCCCTTTTGAAATTTATTTCTGATCATTTTGCTTTTCTTTTCTTCTGTACTTGTTCAAGATGAGTATCTTCTGTTGTACTATGCTTTGAGAGATGAGATCTTCTTTTTGGGCCGAGACCGTGTTTCTTTCGAAGGTTCCACAGTTATGGAATTCGAACCCAAGGTCGTGCTCCTCTTCTCGTTTATCTATATATGATCTAGATTATCATTGGAGAAGTTCACTACGAGGTGCTTCTCTTCTAGGAGTATACGAGATTATCTAGGAGAAGTTCACAGTGAGATCGTGTTGTTCTTTTATAAAGATTTTGACTTTCAACATGTGCATCTCTTTCTCCCCCTCTTTTTTTCATTGAGCAACCCCGAAACTTATGAATAAGGTTGAAGGCTTAAACGAGTTTCAAAAGAAAAAGAATGTTGGAGAAGGCTCAAATGGGATTTCTAGAGATAAAAGTAAAGGATTAATAATCTGGGCCAAGTGAGAAATTTCCTAATATTGCCCTTATCATTTTCATGACAAACTAACACAAAAGCAAGAATGAGGCTACAAAGTACAAATCAAGAGATAGGCTTTTGAAGTGTGACACACTAAAAAAAAAATATTGAGGTTCAAATTCTCACGTATATGATGTGGCTTTGTGTCTAGTGATACAAACGAAGCTCTTTGAATAAAAGAATGTCACATGAATTTTTAGGCAAAGAACTTAAATATATCAAAGAAATATTTTTGTGAGTAAATCGAAATAGATAAAATTATCGTCATTCCCCATTTTTTTAATTATTATTATTATATATATACTATTTCATTTTTATTTTTCTTTTTGTATATATATAAAAACATTTGAAAGATAGAGTCACGCAAGATAGTCAAGGAATATCAAGAAGCACATAGAATATCATATAAAACCATAGTAGAGCATGTAAAGCATATCTCAAGTAAGATTGAGATTCAACATGCCTAACTTAGCAATAAGGAATTGAAATCATTTTTCATCTAATGCCTTAGTGAATAAGTCGGCAAGTTGAAGCTCCATTTTAATTAATTATATATCTATAGTGCCTTTTTCTACATGATCTTTTATAAAATGATAGCGAATATCGATGTGTTTCGTGCATGAATAATGCATGATTGCAAGTAATGGCAATAGCACTTTGAGAATCACTGTAAATGGGAATGTTATTATATTCAAATCCGTAGTTGCGTCCGCATCCATAGAACTTGCGAGCAACAGCTGGAAGCCGCGACGTACTCCGCCTCGGTCGTCGAGGTTGACACGCAATTCTGCTTCTTTGAGGACCAGCAGACCAACTTATCGCCTAAAAATTGTGCTCCGCCAGACGTGCTTTTTCTGTCCATTCGACAACCTGCATAATCAGCGTCAGTATAGCCAATTAATCTAAAACTAGTATATTTAGGATACCATAGCCCTAAGTTAGGAGTTCCTTTGACATAGCGTAGAATTCGCTTGACTGCATGCATGTGGGACTCCTTCGGGTCAGCTTGAAAACGAGCACAGAGGCAAGTGGCGAACATGATGTCGGGTCAGCTAGACGTCAAGTAGAGAAGAGATCCGATAATACTCCGATAGGTTGTGATGTTGACTGCCTTTCCAGACGAATCATCATCCAATTTGCAGTTTGTTGACATGGGAGTATTCATCGGTGTGCTCTTGTCTTGATTAAATCTCTTTAGAATATCTCGGATATACTTGGTTTGATTGATGAATATTCCATCTTCGAGTTGCTTGACTTGTAATCCAAGAAAGAATTGGAGTTCTTCCATTAAGCTCATCTCGAATTTGGTCTTCATTAGATCACCAAATTTCTGACAGAGGTGTTCATTTGTCGAGCCGAAGATGATGTCATCAACGTAAACTTGAACGATCATCAAGTCTTTGTCTAGCTTTTTGATGAAGAGTGTTGTATCAATTGTTCCTCTTATGAAGTTGGATTTGACTAAAAATACGCTTAGAACATCATACCAAGGACGAGGGGCTTGTTTTAGTCCATAGAGAGCTTTTTCCAATCGATAGACATAATCAGGATGATTCTCGTGCACGAACCCGTCGGCTTGAACGACGTAGACTTTTTCTTTTAACACGCCGTTGAGAAAGACGGTTTTAACATCCATTTGATAAACTTTGAAGTCTTTATGAGCTGCGTATGCTAGAAGTAGTCGAATTGCTTCAATGCGAGCAACTGGAGCATACGTCTCATCGTAGTCAATACCTTCTTGTTGATTGTACCCCTTGGCTACTAGTCGTGCTTTATTCCTGATAATTTCACCGTTCTCGTTCCTCTTATTTTTGAAGACCCATTTAGTTCCAATAATTGTTTTTCCATGCGGTCTAGGAACTAGTATCCAAACTCGTAGACGCTCGAATTGGTTGAGTTCATCTTGCATTACGATCACCCAATCCGTGTCTTTGAGGGCTTTGGCTACCTTAATCGGTTCGTTTTGGCTTAAAAAGCACTGCTTTGTGTAGACGTCCTAGTTCGTACTCCACTTGAAGGATCACCGATTATTTGGTCGATAGGATGAGCTCGAGTCCACTTACGTTCATGAGGAATGACCGTAGTCGATTCATCGTTGATTTGTAGGTCGAGACATCCTGAATTGTTAGGCTGATCATTCGTAATTGGGAAATTCAATTCTGAACTTGAATTTGTAGGAATTTCCGTATCAGCATTAGTAGGAGCTACAACACTAGTGGAAGATTCAGAAGTTGGAGAATCGGGAACATTTTTTGGAGATTGAGGGTTGGGAGTCTCAATTGGAATTTCTACCATAGAGGGACAAGGAGCACTGCTTGGTATAAAATGAGACGAAGCAGGGATTTGAGACTCATTCCGGCAAAAATGTTCAAATAGAAAATCCAATTCTTCCAAATCGGCGAGATTGCTTCTTCTGACTTTGAGGTAGAAGTTCGGAATTTGTTGACATTATGCCAACACGCTTATAACCCCGGGTTATGAACTATTTTGTTCAAAAGAGAAATCAGTCATTTCTTGAAAAGTGACGTTGTAGCTTTCGAAAATAGTACCATAATACTTGATATAGACACGGTATGCTTTAGAAGTGGATGAATATCCGACAAAGACAGCTTCAAATGCTATTAAAGACAGTATTTAGGGTCGAACATGCTTCAATGCCCCCGATCGTTGGCCATAAAGCATTTGCACCCGAATACTTTTTAGATGAGATATTTGGAATCATTTGATTTATTATCTCATACGGCATCTTTTCAAAGCGTTTGTGAATAATCGTCCAATTTTGCGTAAAACACGCTGTACTTACTGCTTCAACCCATAGAAAATGAGGGAAACCGGAATGTATTAGCATTGTTCTTATAGCTTCAACTAGAGTCCGGTTCTTCCATTCTACAACGCCATTTTGTTGAGGCGTTTTAGTGGCTGAAAATTGTTGAATAATTCCAAATGACTGATAGTAATTGCTGAGACGCTAATTCTTGAATTCAGTCCCGTTGTCAGTCCGAATTGTTTGGATTTTCTTTTGCAGGAGATTCTGAGTTGTATTCACAAAGCTTATTATCAAGTCTCCAGTCTCATCTTTAGTTCGGAGATATCTTGTCCAGGTGTAGCGAGAATAATCGTCGACAATTACTAACACATATGTACGACCGTTGATACTTTGTGTACGCATTGGTCCACAAAGGTCCATGTGAAGTAATTCCAAGGGTCGAGATGTGGAAGCAACTTGCTTGAGTTTGTGTGATGCTCGCTTCATTTTTCCCATTTGACAAGCCGAACAATTATGCTCTTTGTGAAGGGAAATCGTTGGTAGACCGTTTACCAACTTTTTGATAAAGAGTTTGTGAAGAGCTTTGAGATTTAGATGAGACAGTTGTTGATGCCATAAGTTGTTCCTCTTGATTGTAGTCTGTGAGATGAGGCAAACAGCCGCGAAGGTCATATTGTTGTCAGATTGATGGTGTATAGATTAGATCTTAGAGATCCTGTAAGAAGTTCTTGATTCTGACTATTTAAGATTCTGCACTGATCAGCTAGAAACACCACTTGAAATCCTCTATCGTAGAATTGTCCTATGCTGAACAGGTTGTGTTTAAGACCTTGGACGTAAGAGACATCTTTGATTGTCAGATTGTGCAATAGAATATCTCCAAAGCCTAGTATTGGAGCTGAATAATTGTTGCCAAATCTAACTTTTCCGTTGTAACGGTCTTGGTAGTTGCTCAACAATTCTTGATTTCCCGTCATGTGTGTGGAGCAACCGGAATCTAAATACCACACATGATGGATCTGCATAGAAAAATTTTAGAAAGACTTAGGTACCCACTTAGTAATGAGTCCTCTCGGATGATCAGATTTTGTAGGTAAGATTTGTTCATTTTTGGTTCCTAAACCATTGATGCTCTTAGGTACCCAAACCAACTTAGAAGTAGTTGGTTTAAGTGGTACCTCTTTAGGCAAGTTTGCCTTGTTGGCTTGCGTTGGCCTAGATGGTGTCTTGAGAACCCATTGATGTTGAACCTTACATGGGATGTTAATTTCAGCGTGGAAAAATGTCTAGTCTCCTAAGGTGTTTAGTCGAGTGTACTTGGACTGGGTACATTAGATGAGGACAAGAATGTATCGAGGTATAAGCTTTCTTAATAGCCGGATCTTGTTTCCTACGAGACTTAAGATTTGCATTTGTCTTAGAATGATGGTTTATGTTTTTAGAAGTAGAGCCGATTTCAAAATTTGTGCTTTCAAAATTAATAGGCTTTAACGCATAAGTTGAAGCAACAACATTAAAATTAGAAATGGATGTCTTCTTACGAGTGTCCTTAGTTTTAGATAGAGAAGAAAGTTTTGAAAATGAGTCATTTTCTATCATTTTTCTTCTGAAATTCTATCCTAGGCACTCTTTCCTTTGCATGCGGATGGAGTAGAAAAAGAGTTAGTAAAAATCTTTTTCCCTTTTGAAGAATTTAAGGACTCTTTTCCTCCATTTACGCTTTTTAAAGAAGATTTATCTTCTTTTAAAATTTTTTGTAAAATAATGGGAGGTGTTTTCTTAGATTTGATCTTGTCCGTAGTTAAAGATTTTTCTTTCAATGTAAAATCAGGACATGATTTTAAAATTGAGGAATTTTTTAGATTAAAAATCTTCAATATAAGCTTATTCTTTTCTGCTTTGAAATTCTTTCTTTCTGTTTCTAGGAAATCAGCTATTTTCTTAATAATAGCAAGAATATACAGAAAGTAGAATTTTAAAAATTATCAGAATTTTCTTCCTTAACTTTAGGAAGATCTTCTAAATGATATAACGAATTATAATCACTAGATAGGTTGATTTCCCGTGTCTTGTAACTATTATTTAAATTGGTATAGTTAAAGGGATGTCATTCCTATTTGTGGATTTTCGTTTAGATTATTTTAAGGCATCTATTTCGGAAGAATTAGTAAAGGCCATTAGAGAAGCTAATCCTAATCCCATATACTTGATATCATATAACTATTTAACATTGACCCTTTTCAAGTTACAGGGATTGTTAAAACCTAAGCATTCTTTAGGATTATAAAATTCTATATCAGAAAGATGGTTTGATCCGTTTGCCTTCTTTTCGTTAGAAGATCGTCTAAAGTTTTAATCATAGAGTAAAGCTTCTTACGTTCGTCAGAGATTTCCTTAAAATTATTTCTAGAAATTTCTAAATCTCTCTGACAATCGCTAAGAGCCTTACTAAGGTCATTGATTTTTATCTCAGAAGTAACTAACCAAGATTCAAGACTAGTTATTGTTTCCTTCGCATTAGATAAGAGAATTTCTAGGTGAACTTTCTTATCTAGATGTTTTTGGAAATTATCTTCACTAAGGGCTAGTCTCTCCTCTAATTCTTTTGTACTTTTCCGCTCATTTTTCATGTTAGTATACTTAACTTGTAAAGATTCTAACATGTTTAATAATGTAGAAATAGGCGTAGCTACCTCATGAGGCCAGGTTGATGCTTTGTCATCGTCAGACCGCTTCGGCCTACTTTAATCTAAGGTATCTTCAAGAAGTGCCATGAGAGCTAAGTTGTCCATTTCAGAATCTATGGTGTCTTCTAGCCAATGCTCTTGTTCGGCCATCGGAGCTACTCCAGCTTCCTTTTGTTTAGTTAGTTGGAATTTCTTGGAGTAGTAATTGACATCTTTCTTCTTAGGAAGATTGCATTCTCTGGCGAAGTGCCCTATCTTTCCACAATTGTAGCATTTTTGTGGTTCTTTGATGTTTTAGATTCTGATGACTCGGCCGGTCTTTCCTTGTGCTTAGAGCTTGAGGTCCGAAGTCTATTAGTCGAAGAGGAGGACTTCTTTTTGTAGAACTTTTTGCTCATCATTTTAGTAATGAGAGCCAATTGTTTATTGAACTCATTCATATCAGGTTCGGAATTCGATTCTGATTCGTCTTCATCTTCTGAAGAACTTGGCTACTTAATGCTTTTTTCTTTGCGAGATCGACTAGTTTTTCCTTCAGAAACTAGAGCTATGGAGTCTTCGATCTGTTGCCCTTAAGTTCTTTTTGTATCTCGCTTATGTCTTCCTCGTGTTGAGCGAGATTATCAAAGACGGCGTGGATATCCATCTCGTCCAAATCCTTGTTTTGACGAATTTGCATGGATATTTCTTCCACTCCGGTTGAAGAGAAGAGAGAAACCGGACGTTGACCTCTATGTTGGTCTTGAAAATTTCTATTTTCCTCATCTCATTAAGAAGAGTTAAAAAGCGTTGATAGATCGTAAATGTTTTCCTCCGTCTTTGCTTTGAATGAGTCGTAAGCGGTGAGAATGTTTGCTTTCTTGGCTTTGACTCCGACTTCAGTTCGTTGCATCATTTTGTGGAGCTCGTCCCACATAGCTTTTGCACTCGATAGACTATCTATTTGCATATAGATGTCATTTGGAATTCCTTGCATTAGGAAAGTTTTGGCTCCTAAATCTGCTTTGGCTCTTAATCGCTCCCCGTCGGTGTATCACTAGGAATTTTGAGTCTTCTAGTGGTGGGAATGGGAGGATTATTAGTGGCATCGCCTTCTTGGATAAGCCAAAATTGAGCAGGACCTTCTTGAAGAGAAGCTATCAAATTTGTAGCTTGATCTTTTGTTTCCAAGAAGTTCATGAATCGGCTTCTCCATACGGTGTATTCACCTCTTCGAAGAATTGGAGGGCGGACGTCGTTTCCGAGTGAGTAAGCATCCATTTGTAATTGATTTGCTAGGATCTTCGTGAAAGTTTGGCATTGAAATGGTAAAAGTGCTTCACAAGTGACAAACTTCGTTAGTAAGGTCTGATTGGTACTTTAAGCAATTTCCTTTTCGAACCTATTTTTCGGTTGTTAAGGATAAATTGTTATGATTGCGAAAAATATTTCTTTAAAAAATTGATACTTCAAAAGTTTGCTAAAGAATTTTGAATTTATGGTCGAAATTTTGAGTATCGAAGAAGATAATTCGGAAAAAAATATTTTTCGTAATTTCTGAAAATTACGAATTTTGATTTCTCTCAAATCACTGTAAAATGTGTATGTGTTTGAAAGTTCAGGGGTCGAAAAATTTTTCGAGCAGTAAAGTTTTCGGTTTAAAAATTTTTGAACTTTTAATCGAAAAAGATTTTCGATCGTATAAGTTTTTCGTAGTATATTTATCGAAAATTATTTTTCGAACGTCAGAATATTGCAAAGGAAATATTCTATCGAAAAATAGTTTGTCGAAAAATTCTGTTAATCGCAAAAACTTTTATCGAAAATTTGTAATCGAAAAATTAAGAGTGATCGAAAAATTTCGTTAAGTTTGACTCAAATTGTTGACGAATGTTTTTCAAGTGTGAATTATTCGATCGAAAATATGTTTTGCTAAATTTTGACTCAAAAATTTAGATGATCGAAAATCTTGAGATCGAAAAACTTGTAATCGTTAAACAAGTTTTTCGTGTCAAAATTTGATATTTATTTAGCGAAAACATTATCCGTCGAAAAAAATATACGCTTTGTTGCGCTCGAAAAAGATATTTATATATCAATCGAAAAACTAATTATCGAAATAATGTTTTTCGAGTCTTATATTTGAGTGAGACACCCGAAAACAGTGTTTGTTATCGAGAAACCTTTCGGCTGTAAACTTATTCGAAAAATATTTTTCGAGCTAAGTTTTTCGATCGAAGAACAACCTTCAAGTTCAATGGAACAATGAAAATCCAGATTCAACCAAAACGTTCAAGTCATGTGATGAGATTCTTGATAATCACTCGATTCTAAGTTCTTAATATGAACAAACACAAGATTAACCACGTTTTACAGTAAAATATATCGATTATGAAGAAAATCAAATCGTATTCAAAACTCAATCGCAAACACAAATACTGATCGAAATAAAAAAATATGAAATAATCTGATGTTCTAAGCGATTGAAATCAGTACGTAATTCAATACAAACATATAATCTATCACTTAATCAGCAAAATCGTCAACAAAATTCGCAAAAGTTAAGCACATTGATCGAAACACATTTCACGTAAGTTTTTCGATCAAAAAATCTGGAAAATTATTTTGATCTTAGAATAGCGAAATCAATCTAAAAGCGATCATGATCCGCTCTGATACCAATTGTTAGGTCCTATTTTATCAACTAACGTTCGATCTAAGCATGAATTCTAGATATTCAACTAATAAATCTCGAGAATTACATTCGGTCGAATATCGAGTTTGAAGATTGGGAGAGAGAAGTGATTAGATAGTGGAAGTTTTTCGATTTCCTTTCTCTCTCTAGAATATGAATTCAATACTTGTGATTATTCTGAAATGACTTATGTATTGATTTCGATATTGTTGTATTTAGACCTATTTACATGGTATATTTACTATTAACTCCTACACTATCAAAACTATGAGTTACGCCCCTAATTACAAGGATAACTAATTAACAAAGCACAATTCTATTCACAAGTGGTATCAGAGCATAGCGTGATAGATTGAAGCCTCTTTTTACGTTTTGATTTGAAAATTTTAGCTGGGTATATCGCCATTTTTAAGTTCGTGGGTTCATCAAAGTGTTCTTCAATATTTTTGAGTGATTTTAGCATATTTTGGTTATTTTTGAGCACCTTAGGTGTTATAAGACCTTTTCGAGAATCTCGACGGAAAAATCCAAAAAATTTGATCAAGTTTGGTAGGTTTTTGAGCAATTTTGCGTTTAGGAATATTTCGCAAAAGTCTTCACAATCACTGCGTTTTCGCAACTGCTAGTGGCAGAATCGTAATTTACACTCCGAAAACCTCAGTTTTTGCATTGCTCGTAAATTACGTACCGAAACCGCAATTTTCGCAATGTTCGTAAGTTACGTTCCGAAAACCTCAATTTTCGCAAGTTACGTTTCGAAAACTGATTTTCGCAATGACTAGACTTTCAAGGGCACTTCTGTAATTTCAGTGAGATTTTCGCAACACGATATTCATAACACTTTCTGCAAACACGGCTTCGAAAACATAACGTTTCGTAACCTGATTTTCGCATAAGTGATTTTCGCAACCCGATTTTCAAAAAAAACGATTTTCGCATTTAAAGTCTTTCGAAATCAAATTCACGATTAACTCTCGAACTTCTGAACATACAAACTCTTCTCATTTCAACCACCTTTGTTTCAATCACTTCACGTCTAAACGACTATCTAACTCTCAACAAGATGGACACCTTAGCTATGTGAAGCGACCTTAGGCCACCCGTGCTTCGACACGGTGAATTTTCAATGTTGCGGAACATGTTCCTAAACTTCATTCAATCCAAGGCCTCCGACAAGATATTCGTACCTCCATAAAAAAACGACCCGCTCAGTTCTAGACGACCGTCCCTTGCGATTCTACTGCCGACCCTCCGATTCTTCCAATCGAGTACTCAAGACACCATCGGAGTACACAGATGTTGAAGAGCTCAGAGTTAAAGCATATCTACAAGCTGTGAAGTACTTGCTTCAAGCCATCCAGGACGACATCTATGCCAAATTCGATGCGCTTTCCACTGGAAAAGACGTGTGGCATGAGATCTACAAAATGATGTAGGGCAAGGAGGTCGGAGCCATACTCGCAACCTATGATACTTTCAAGGCTAAGCTCAGGGAAGAGCTCATGACACATATCGGGGATTCTCACTCAAGTAAACGAATTGAAGAAGATAAACGTCCAGAGACAAACATGTAGGTGAATATCTTATTCCTCACATCCTTGTTGCCCGAGTGGAAGAGAGTAGCTACCCTGATCTGACAGAACAAGAAGATCCACATACTCGATATCCACAAATCTACGAGAGACTCTCACAACTCCCTGACGACATCGGCGAGATCGAGAGCAGCTTGAAGGAAAAGGAAGTGGCAGATACACTTGTCTTAGCCACCGACATCAGATCGAAAGTAGCACGAGATCCTCCAAAGGCAACTCGGTGAAGCTCCCTAGCTCCTCGGATGACGATGACTCTTGATCTGACTCTGATCCTGAATTCAGAGACTTTGAGAAGCAGATGGCTCTCATGACGAAGCTGATGAAAAAGAAATATTTCAAAAATAAGTCGTCGTCATCTACAAACAAGAAAAGGATATCTTCCAGCTCCCAACAACCACAACTAGCTCTTAAATATGCTGATCATGTAAACTGCAAATTTTGCAAGCCATTGCATTGGGCCAGGGACTGCTACATGCCAAAGAATAGGGATGAAGACTACTACCGAGGAAGCTGCAGCTAGCAAGGAAAAAAAGGCAGGCGTAGTCCTGATGGCCGAGCATGACCACTGGCTCGAGGATACCTCAGAAAGTGAGCCCGAGAACGTAGCCCTGATGGTGTTCGTTGAAGAAGCAGATCTAAAAGCTTAGTGTATGGAGCCCGAAGGCTCGGACAAGGAAGAGGGATTGTCCACTGGGAAGGAGGTAGAATCTATTGAACTTAGCGTATTCATAGAACTTAAAAAGAAATATAAAGAGTTCCTGAAAGAACGTAAATGCGTTAAGTCGTTAGAAAGCATTTTAGCTACTGCATAAGAAACGATCACAACCTTGGAATCTAGCTTAGCTAAATCTGAGGCTAAGGTAAATGCTTTGACCAAACGGATCAATGTCTCTGAGCAGGTTAAATGTGAATCTATAGATCACAAAATGACTATAGCGGACCTAGAAACAAGTTATGAAAATAATCAACAAAGCTTACTAAGAAACGTAAGAGATAAACACACTCTTAATTGTCAGCTAGAAGCTGCACAAGAAAAGTGTCAAGTCGTGATACACAAATTGAAAAGCTCAAAGCTCAAGTTCTCAAACTTACTACATATCTGAAAACTTGTTAAGATAAGTTAATAACCAAGACTTGCGAGTACAACTTCATGAGTAAGGAACATATGCAACTATACTATAAGATTAAGAGTCAAGAGGATATTCTTATGAAAAGAGGAGAAATGGGCCATCTTTTTTTGAACAAGCCTAAGGATACGAGATTTTATAATCCACGAGAAGGCCTATGCATTAAACAATCTGGCCAATTGGTTGAGAAGAAGCCCCTACCTCTTTACGACATTAGATACTTAGGCTTAAACTTGCTCAATCTAATGTCTTTCAAGGGAGCATAAGATGTAGATGTCCTCGGGGAAGAGGAAGAAGTGGGAAACAAAAGTGAGGGCTAAAATTTTGTTAGAATACGCGGAATTGAATAATAGTTACAAGATAAGGGAAATCCCTTTGTTTACGGACTATCTACCAATTTGCTCACCCTCTAACGAAGCAACGCCCGTCAGAGAGTCTTCTTACACGAAAAAACCCAGCATTACGAGTGCATACATTCCAACGATAATCCAAAAATTAACGGATATGCGTCGAACCCTAGAGTCAGAACGAAAGGACTTTCAAGCCGAAAGGGAGAAACTACTAAGTAAAATCTCTTTGAAAAGATTCCCAACGCGAACAAAGCTTCGACCTCGCATTCTGTGCCTCTAGCTAAATTTTCAAAGGGATCCACCCACTCAAGCTAGAATGCCAGAAAAGAAAGTGGTGACTCGCAAAAGCGACTTGACGAACCCATCTTTACGTGTGCCCACAAGCAGAACTTAAGCAGAAAGGGGGAGAGGGAAGCCAAGGACTCAAAGGAGGAGGATGATCTCTTTTCTAAAAGGAAGAAGCTTTCATTATCTTGTGTTCCTGTTTTTACGTCTATTTCGAAATCATATAGAAGGACTTCTTTGTGTATTTCAGACAGTGTTGTTGTTTTCTATTCACTATTTTCTAAATTTGGACATGTAAATATTGTGAAGCATTCTAATTCCTATGATCAATGATTTGATTCGAATTTTGCCAATTCTAGTTCGAAACTTGACAAAAAGGGCTGACGTACTTCAAAAGTGTCAAAGGACACTAAAACTAAGGCTAAAGCTAAAGTTTTAGTAGACAAATATGGATGACCAAAAATGAGCTTGCATAAAGCATTAAGCTTTTCTATCCTCTAGGAATTAAAAAGTTATGAGTTCTTATGTCCAAACTTGAGTCAAGCAATACGTCTGAAAATGACTTAGAACCCAAATCACCAAAGAGTGTATGCAAAGCACCTTCTGCAAACAAAGGAGGACCCATCCTTAACAGGGTAACTAAATCTCCTTAATTTATTTGCAGATCCATCATGTGTGGTACCTTGATTCTGGTTGCTCCACACGCATGCTGGAAGAAGAGAGCTGTTGAGCAACTACACCGAACGATTCGGTGGACAGCGTTTCGGGAATAGTCATTCCGCTCCTATTCTCGGACAATCTTATCCATAATAATCTCATAATCAAGGACGTTTCTTTCGTTGACGGTCTAAGCATTGGGAAATTCTGCGATAAAAGACTAAATGTCAATTTTCATGCCGTAGGAATTAGTGATGAGAACGGAAATGAGCTTCTCACCGGATCACGAGAGTCAAATCTCTACACTATCAACTAGACGACCGTCCGACCTTCGACTGCAACATGCCTGTTATCAAGGGCTTCTCTACTTCACAGTAACCTTTGGCATCAAGGCTTATCTCACCTCAATTTCAAAACGATGAATCAACTACACTCAGATAAGTTAGTCAAAGGATACCAACGTTGAAGTATCACAAGGAGCATCTATGATCTGTGTGAAATGGGGAAGATGAAGTCATCCCACAAGCCTAAAAAAGTCGCCTCGACCTCCCGGCCACTAGAACTACTACACATGGATCTATGTGGACCGATTGAAAGTGAGAGCACCGATGGACGTAAATATGTCATCGTAATTGTGGATGACTTCTCACGCTATATGTGGACAAGATTCTTACGCACGAAGGCCAAGACACCTGATTTCATCTTAGCTTTTGTGGAGACGACTCAGAATATGTTGGGTTGCAACATATGAGTGATTTGCACGGACAACGACACTGAGTTCAAGAATAAGATGCTTCAGTGAATTCTACCAAAAACTCGAGATTTCCCAACAATTCTCGGCAGCTAAGACTCCCAAACAAAATGGAGTAGTGAAGAGAAGGAAAAAGACTTTAGTGGAAGCAGCTCGTACGATGCTAATCCACGCGAAACCTCTCCAGTTCCTTTGGGCTGAAGCCATCAACACAACCTGCTAAATCCAAAACAAGACAAGCATTCGCATAAGATTTGGGAAGACTCCTTATGAATTAACCAAAAAATGAATACCAAACATAGGGTCCCTTCGAATTTTCGGGTGCAAGTGCTTAGTTGCAAATGATAGAGAAGACCAAAGCAAATTCAACCCTAAAGCGTTTTAAACGATATTCATAGGGTATTCTACAACATTTAAGGCGTACATAGTCTATTGCAAACATAGGAGAACTGTCATGGAGAGCACCAGCGTCACGTTCGACGAAACGCCGACTATGGCTTCTATACAAATCAATCAAAAACCCGGACTAGAGTGTTGACAATAGATCAACACAATTCTACACCCATGGACGGGACATTCACATCAGAGACAGAAAAAGACAAGGATATGGACATCTTATTCGAGAACTTCCATATCAATCCTCGCCAACATACAATCTCTCCACCAACCTTTCCCGACAGTGATGCATCGCTACCACAAGTAGAACAAAAAATCGTGGCTGATAAAGCTCCTCCATCTCAAGAACTTGAAGTCACTGCTAATGAAGAAACTGGCATACACATCTCGAATGAAGTTAGCGAAGATAATTTTTTAATTTCGCAAAATTAGGTGTCGGCGTTATTAAAAATTGCAGTTGCGAAAGTCGCTGTGAAAACCTTGTTGTTGCAAGTCACTGCGAAAAACCTCGCTTTCGCAAGTTAGTGCGAAAAATTAGGTTTTCGCACGACACTGCGAAAACTCCGATTTTCAAAGCATGACCTTTTCGCAACCAATACTTAGAAAATTTTCAAACTTCAAAAACCTCGAGACTCATTATTTTCGGTCCAACAATTAGAAAATTTTCTAACCTCCTCAATTCCAAAAACTCGATTTTTGCACTTAGCACTTTGAAAATTTTTCAAATGCGAAAACGTTCAAACCCATTTTGTGAAACCAATACTTAGAAAATTTTCAAACCATATCTTATTTCGAAAATCGATCCTCATCATAAAAAACGTCTCTTCGAAAACTTCAAAATCATATTATCTCACACATATAACATAACAAAAATCGAAAGCAACACATAAAATCCCAGGACTTAGTAATTTTTCTATGAATAAATCTTCAATACCTAAGTTCTGAATCACGTTAAAAACACGAAATTAGACAATTATTCTCGCTCGTTGACCAATCATCTTCATTTTTTTGACATTTCAGAAACATTGCTTCTTCTTCAAACAACATTTACCAAGCCGAGTCCAACCCCGGAGCACCCCCGAGTGAAAGTGAGGGTCCAGAGAAGTCGACAACTGTGGAGTCCTCTGAAGCAACTAAATTGGAGGATGACATACATCCCATAACAGACGTATCGGGTACTTGCTGCAAGCGAAGAGAGAAGCAAATCACACTAACTACATGCTTCCTCGTCGGTGCCCTCCACGGTTTCCCCAGAACTCACCATAGCCCAGACTAGCCCCATAGGTTCAGGAGTCGATGTGTTTGACTCTCGAGTAGAAGTCGCCACATCGAGTCCAATGGTGCACTCCACGCCCATTCCTACTCATTCATCCGTCTTTCAACAGACGAATGTCTTAATATCAACACAAGGGGAACCACATCTACTACCATCCCCCTTTCGTTGAACAAGGTGGTTCACAACCCCTGACCACCGCCCTTTCGTTGTTCATGTTAGGTCATGTGCCCACTTCGCCTTTATTCTTCCCACCCATTAGGACACAAACACCTCTCATCTAAGGTCTCAGTGACCTAACAGGAACTTCCATAGTCGTATCCATTATGGATGTTGTTCGAGGATTGAAAGGAAGTCCCCAACTACGTCAAATCCAAAAGCGATAACGGACCATCCACTTCAGCCCATCTCAAGTGTAATGTCAACGGGATCGGTGATTATCCAAGCAGGTCTCAGTGAATTTGCCACAGCGACCATAGTGACACTTCCCCCAATAGTGTCATTAGGACCGGTCGGAAGTCCTGTCAGAATAAGTGCAGCCGAGCCACGCGTCAGTCACCTACTCGGACATTGTGACAACGAAACGCCTTAGTTGCTACGGTAGGTTATCACCCCCGTACGTCATAAAAGAGTCCGTGTCCCAAACCGTCCAAGAGACAGTCAAGAAGGCCATCGACGTACTTGTCCCTTCTCTCGAATAGAATATTTTGGTACAAATACATTCTATGATCGATGGAAAAGCACCAATGACGGACGAACCACCACCACCACCTTTGCCCTCGCCGCCACCCCCGCCAACATCTTCCACACCACCATAATTTCTAATCTTAGCCCGACACCGCAGTCATCAACCATTTTACCGTCCCCATCGACTACCTACACAACGTCCTCCTATCATGACTCCTTGAAATCCCAAACAGAACCCCCTTTGAGCAATGAGTGTTGGAACGCCTTGTCGGCCACCCATAAGACCTACCTCCTCCGACTTGTCGCGACGACTCCTCCCGCTCCAAAAGACGACACGACGACCCTGCCGATCAGGATCATCCTGAGGGGAAGAAGCGGCAGAAGATACAAAGGGCGGCTGAGGAAGAGAAAAGGGGAAAACACCGAGCCGATGAGCGATATCATCATCCTCACAACCACCACCAACATCATCATCCTCACAACCACCACCAACCTCATCATCCAAACAACCACCACCCACACAAAAAGCCACCCAAATCCCACAAACACCAACTCAAACCACTACCCAAAAAGTCAAAACGGTCACTACCTCTGACCAGCCCTCCTCCATCAACAATCCCCAAGTGTACATAGACAAGTACATCTTGGAGGATGAGTGGCTGCATCGAACGGAGACTGGAGAACAAGTTCGCCTACATCATCAGATTCCTCCTACAATGGCAGACGACAGACTCCTTCTCTTTTGAGCCAGAATAAGAAGAGCAAGTAGAAGATTATCAAAGAGAGATCCCCGAGCTTTCAGAACTGCTCAACCTAGGAGTCGAAGAAACGTCGAACCTTACCAAATGAACGGTGTCGATAGAGACTCCTTGAGAAAATAAAAGGATCTATGCTCTATTCATGGAGGACTATTGTCCCAACATCAATAGAAACCCTGAAAAGATCAAGCCTGCCGACGAGTTGACCATCCGAGGCCTCACGCACCTGAAAAAGACGAGTCGGGGTGTTCAACCATCGCCTTATGCTCTCACAGTTGACAACCAGAAGGGGACTTTCGCTGGAGCAGCTAAAGACAGAGAAAGGCGAAGGCTCCCATTGCGGTTTTTGAAGAAGTGGAGTACACCTACGATCTGACTCTTGTCTACTTTGTGTCAAAGTAGATGGCTCGAAGGACCAAATGTTGGAGGCTGAACTCCCCAATCTTCTTCCGAACGAAATCACCAACTTATTCGGAATGTATAGGAAGTTCTTCATGAGGAACCAAAGATATCGAGAGGGATTAAATGCCTTAAAGCGCTATATGCTGAGGCAAATCGATTACCACACCGCTGAAGACTTTCAGATTGCCCTGAAAAGCAATATGAAGAAAGTCAACATGACGTTGCCTCAGACTTGCTCTAAAGAGGGTCAAGACTATCCCGAGAACCATATTTTCACCCACCCAGAGGTGGGATCCACCTACTACCACCCAAAAGAAAAGAGAACACATGTGATGGTGGTCTCTCGAATCTCCAAGTTTTCGAATGGAACTCTGAAGATCATTAGACAGAAGTTTTAAGCACGTCGTGTCTAGTTGAGACCCGGGAACTACTCCAAGGATCTTGGAGTTGAACAAGGACCAATACATAAAACAATAATAGAGAAGATCAATGGTCGACTTGATAGGAACGCCATCAGAAAGAATGAGGTCTCTGTAGGATTTCGCAAGTCTTTTCTTCGCCCGGGAAGAAAGGAGAAAAAGAAAGACACAAAAACCAAGGAGCACAACTTGAAGATTGGACACTAAGGGGGAGATCGTTAGCTATTAAATAGTGTCCAATGTAATTTATTTAAGTCTTTGTCTTGTATTTAAATATACGTGAACTAGGCTTTACTTTGTGTAGTCTAGTGATATCTTTATGTAATGGGCTTTTAGGGGCCCATGTATCTTATACCCTAATCCAAGGGTATAAATACTAAAACCCTACACTTTATTGAACAAGAATCATTCTCGAGATAATCATGTTGCGTTCATCATCGATTCTTTACCAATCATGTTGTTAGTTATGTGTTTTGAGATCTACGCAATGAATTGTATATAGGGCTTCAGGATGCTGACTTAAGCGGAGATGTTAATGCAAATTATGTTGCCATCATCACTTACTGGTGGACCACGCAACATGATCAGGGCAGTCTCAATATGTCATACGATAGGTCCTCCTGATTTTTTCTACTTTTACTTGTAATCCAAACTTGCCAGAAATAACTAGGGGGTTACTTCAATATGAATGAGTCGAAGATCGTCCATAGATTGTGACTCAAGTTTTCAAGCTAAAAATGAAAGAATTGATACGGGGTTTGAAGGACATATGGATGCTTGGAGGGGTCATTGCCTGTAACTTCCACTATTGATAATATTTTAATTTTTAAACTCATTATTATGTTTAACTAATACCAGCTAAAACATTATGCAAAGTTGTATGTTATTGAATTCAAAAAACGTGGACTTCCACATGCACATATACTTCTTATCGTTACTCCGAATGATAAGCCTACATGTACGAAGGATGTTAACATATTCATCAGTGCAGAGATTTCTGATAAAGACAATGATCCCTTGCATATGAAACAGTCACTAACTTTATGATTCACGGACCATGTTGTCTATACTTAGTTGATGGAAAGTGCTCAAAGTGTTATCCAAAAAATTTTTGCGGCGAGAGTGTTATTGATGATCGAATTTTGTGCAATACATGCGTAGAAGACAATTGCGACAACTTTAGCTAATGGTCGGGAAATTGATAACATATGATATACCCTTAAATAGAGATCTATGTGTCAAATATAATGCCCACATAAATGTTGAACGCGTAGCAGTCCGAAGCGTGGTTAAGTACCTATACAAGTACATACATAAAGGTCATGATCGAGCTACATTTGGATATTGAACCTCAAAATATTATAGATGAGGCACAAGCGCATCGTGTGGATGAGATAAAATAATATTTAGACTGTCATTATGTGTCTGTCATTGATGCAAGTTGGAGGTTTTTTTATTTTGCCCTACAACATCAATACCCGTCTGTTAAGAGAATGCAATTTCATTTGTCATGCGATCAAAGCATTATCTTTCATTACAATGATAATCTGTATGATGTAATCAATCAACCACAAAACACCATGTTGACAATGTGGTTAGACGCTAACCGACGGCATCAGGAAGCTCAATCTTTGACGTATTCGGATTTTCCAACCGAGTAGTTATGGAACCGAAAAACTAAAGTTTGGAGAAAATGTCAACAACGAGTTTCAATTGGAAGACCACCATACGCATCCTAATGTTGGTGAAAGATACTATCTCAGGATGCTCCTTACAAAGGTTCATGGCGCAATGTTAAATAAGGATATAGGAATGGTGATGGAAGTAGTTCAACCTATATTTCAGGCAGCTTGTCTTGAATTGTGATTGCTTGACGACAGTAATGAATGGCATTATTCTTTAAGAGAATCGTCTACTATGAGTTCTGGTTCACAACTAATAAATATGCTTTGCTCCGTACTAATGGTTGGGGTGGAGATGATTAGCCGTTCTTAGTACAATATTATATCAATAGTCGTGTAATGTCATAATTCATTTTTATCCTGCGAGCGCCCATCACATACGATGACGAAATTAAGGTTTCGTATATTTTTAGAGTCGACGTGGAGGAAGAATATAATTATTATAACTTCAGACGACATCGGAGGAAGAATATAATTATTATAACTTCCTACGACATCATATGCGATGTAAGTAATTTTATAACCTCCGATCATATATATGTGACATATTAATTTTCCTTATATAATTTATAATGTTTTTATTTTCGATATGTTATATTTTACATTATAAAATATCTCCTGACGCGTACAAAGTTTCATCCGTATATTTTAAACAAATCAACAACGAATATAGTTACATATTCATCATTATAAAAGAATATTATTTGTTCTTAGCAATTATGTTATCTTAATTATCTCATATTATATACATTGTTAAGACATATGCATGGCACGGGCAAAAAACTAGTGTAGATATATAATTCAATCCAACTGCTATAAAATAACGATACGGATGAAAAGGAAGATGCCTGCGCCGATTGTTCGTTGAACACTACATGATGCCAGAACTTTTATAATATCAAGCTATATGTGCGTTGAAGCGCTGGCATTGAAAATGGAGTTTTTCGAAATAACGGTTTTCGTATAAGAGTTATCTCAAAGTTCAAGAATAACCATGTTTACTATCGAAAGTCTTGATTTTCGAAGTGTTGAATTTCGGAAGAAGCGGTATCAAAAATTGTTTGGTACCAATCGTGTTTTCAAAATGGTTGTGTACGGAAATTTTCTTAACTATTTTAGTACCGAAAATCGAGTTTTTGAAAGAGATGCGTGAACGTGATGTTTTCGGCACAGATTTTTCGAGATCGTGCGTGCGAAAATTGATTTTTGAGTATGTGGGTGCGCAAATTATTTTTTGGTATGGGATGTGGCGAAAATGGTTTGTTGTTTTGTATCCTTCTCGAAACACGCTGACCCGTTCATTGTTCATTCGTGGAATTGCTATAGAAATTTCCATATAATGTTATTAATTCATGTTTCATGGTCGTGGAAGTAGAGAAAGTTCTAAACTATTCTAGTCTATTATAATGCACGTAATCAATTTCTTTTATTATTTTTCAGAATTATTTAAATGTATCTAAAAAAATTTCCCTAACTTTTAAAGCAGTTCACCTACAACAATTGAACGAATATAAAATATTTTCCTGTTTTCGGTATAAAAGTTTGTTCCGAGTTACGCATATTGAAAAAGAATCTTCTGGCTATCCTAATAAATAGACAAGAAATTAATTCACACACTCTTAATCTTAAGAATTCATTTTAATAGAAAATCGAGTTTTACGACGTGAAGAACGCTTTCAAGCTTCCGCGCCAAAATTCAAACGTGCTCTTCGTAAGTTTTACATTTTCTATCGAATTCTTCACCGAACTTAATCGTGTTGGATATAAATGGAACTTCAATTGGTATCAGAGATAATGTGTTAGGATTCGATCAAATTTTGGCATTTTTCAGTTCCAATTTCGTTGAAGAACTCGCACGTAAATTTTCGAATTTCAGTTTGATTCTTCAAGTTTCGATATGATTTGCAGTTTCTAGGCTTCGATTGGGTGTTATAAACATCTCTGTGCTGAAATTTGATTGATCGAACATCAATTTTCGCGGAATTTTAAAGATCCGGTAAATCGTGTTCTTCGTGAAATTCATCCAATTTCTCAAAAATTCGACATATTTTGCTGTTTTCTGATTTAATTGTGTGTTAAAAAACGGGAATTCTGCATGTTTCGATCCATAACCCAAGCTAAATTTGATTATTTTTGTGTTTCAGATCGAAAACTATGTGTGTTCTTCGTTAAATTGAGAACTTTGTTTTTTTTGTAAGAGATTATCGAACGAAAAAGTTTATCACAATTTTTTTTTTTTACGAATAAAATTTTATCGCAAAATTGTTCTTCGACGAAAAAGTTTATCGCAAATTTTTTTTTGAAAAAGTTTACCGCAAAATTTTTTACAAAAGTTTATCGCAAATTTTTTTTTCGACGAAAAAAATTTATCGCAAAATTATAGAAAATGTTTTGGTAAATTTTTGAAGTATTGAACACCAGTTTAAAACTTTTCAGTACACAACTAAAATTTTCAATACTTTAGATAATTGTTTTTCAACACCAAAACTTTTCGGAACTGAAATTTTAAAGCCAAATTTTTTTTCCGATATTAGAAAATAAAACGTTTTCGATACTTACACTCTCATTATCAAAAGTTTTCGGTACACACAAAATTTTCGATACTTAAACTTTTCGACTCTAAACTTTTCAAAACTATACTTTTCGGTCCAAAAGTTTTCGATATCCACATTTTATCCTAAAAACTTTTCGATATCTACTCTATTCTTCGAAACTTTTATTAAAAGATCTCAAATCCACATAACGCGTCAACGATCAAATATCCAACCTAACCAAAACACGGATACCTGCTCTTTGGAACACAACCAAGACCTAATTGATGCTCTTCAGAGAGCACGATATCTACGAATGAACTCTTCAACTGACCATATCAAGGTTGGTCCTTCTGACTCTAGTTTATTTGAAAAATTAGAAAAAACAGTTAAAGGGTTAGAAGCAAAAAACAAGGAACTTACCACGCGTCTGAAAAATAGTGAAGCAGCGTGTTGTAATAAGTCACTCTTTTATGATGAATTAGTTGAGGAACGCGGAAAATTGTACTCTAAAATTAAAATTTTAGAAGACAATCTCGCGGCAAAGGGTCAAAAAGACCAAAGTTCCTCTAAAGCCTTAGCATCTAATTGGGAAAATAATTTACATTCTGATAAACCTACTTCTTGTTGGGAACGGAGGTTATTCATAAAATAACCAAATTAAACGCAACTCTGGAATTAGATAGAGTAGGTCTCCGAGCGGAAAAGAAAAAGCTTTTAGATGAGATATCAAATCTCAAAAATTCCCCTCATTTACATGACATGGAATTTCGAAATCATGTTGAAAGCTTAGGCTTTACTAATCCTTGTAACTTGAAAAAGATTAACGTAAAACAATTATATGATATCAAGTACATGGGTTTAAGATTTACTTCTTTAATGGATTTTACTAACTCTTCCGAAATAAGTGCCTTAGAAGAATCCAAACGAAAGGCCGCAACTAGGACTGAAATTCCCATTGAATACACTATTGAACAATAGTTACAATACACTGAGGAATAAAATTATGATCATTCTAAAAATTCTACTTTCTTTTATATTCCTGCTATTATTAAGAAAATAGCTGATTTGAACTCCTCCCTAGAAAAAGAAAGAAAGAATTTTGAAGCTGAAGAGAATGCGCTTTTATTGGAGATATCAAATCTAAAAAATTCCTCTCCTTTACCTGTTTTACAGGATATTTCTAAAGAAAAATCTTCTCTTAAACAGGATAAAGCAACGCAAGCGGACGTTTTTGTTCCTAAAATCGAAAAGACTTTTACTAATACTTCTACGTCAATTTTGACCGAAATTGAAATTCAAGTAAAAGGCAAGAACTTCAAATTGCTAAGGAACAAATACAACTTAGGAAAGAGAAAGGAAAATCTACATTATTTTCCAATGTTACGGAACGGAAATTTAAAGAACAAAAATTTTCCTCTCCTATTCCTATAAAAAAAAAACAATTTTAACGAAAATGCTCCAAGTTCTCTAGCAAACAAACTTCATTGTGTGCTTCAAATGATTTTAATAATTCTCTATTTAAGAAGCCTAGACTTGGAAATAATTTTACTAATTCTTCTCATCATTCTAATGTGATTTGTGTGAATTCTCAACGTAGGTACACGACTTATATGCTAGCGATGCTTATAATTCTATATGCTCGTATTCCTACATGAAGTATCTAGTCCAATTTCATTCTAAGCAGCATCTTATGTGACTGGCTTCGGAGAAAATATTTAAATTTTCTCTGAAACACACTTTCACCCGAGCTGAAATTTCTTTTCCATGTCAAATCACTCCTACATGGGTTCCTATGTCTACTATTAAGTTAGGAATTCCCACACAAATTTGGGTACCTAAACGCACATTAATGGATGACTTAGGACCGAAATTAAATTTGACTCCATATATGCTTAACCCGTTTTCTGCTACTAAGGGAGGACCCACTTTACAGATTCCCTCATGTATGGCATTTGACGTAGTGGCTCCACTGAAGAGTATATTAGAATTGTGCTTTATTATTTCATTATCCTTGTAATTAGGGGCATAATTAGAGGTTTTGATAGTGTAGGACTTAAGAGTAATTATACTTTAAATATATGTATAAATATGATGTACACTATCAAAGTTAAATAGAGTTTTTATAATTCAGAAAATAATAAGTTTCGAATTCATACTTTAAAGAGAGATCACGCTCGAAAACTCGGAAAAAGCTAACAACCTCTCAAGATCTTCAACGCGGATATTCGACCGATCGTATATTGTAAGATTTCTTACTCGAATACCGAGAATTCGTGCTTAGACTGCCTGTTGATTGTTGAATCAAGACCTAACAATTGGTATAAGAGCAAATCGTTATTGATTTTGGACAGAATTCGCAATTTTCAGATCAAAATAATTTTCCAGATTTTTCGATCGAAAAACTCACGTGACTTATATTTTGATCATTATGCCTAATGTGCGAATTTTGTTATTGATTTTGCTGATTAAGTGATAGACTCTATGTTAGGATTGATTTACGTACTGATTTCAATCGCTTAGAACGTAATAATAATTCAGATTTTTTATCTAGATTGATTTTTGCGTTTGCGATCAAGTTTTGAGTCCAATCTGATTTTCTTATATCTCGATATATTTTGCTATTAAACGTGGTTGATTCTGTGTTTGATCATATATTTAGAACTGTTAAACGAGTGTTTATCCAGAATTTCCCCTTCTAAATTGAACATCTCGATTGAATCTGGAATTTTCACTGTTACATTGAGCTTAACTGTTCTTCGATCAAGTTCTTCGATCGAAAAACTTGAATCGAAAAATATTTTTCGACAAAGTTTGCAGCCGAGAAATTTTTCGACGGAAAAACACTATTTTCGAGTGTTTTACTCAAATTTAAGACTCGAAAAACATTATTTCGATAACTAGTTTTTCGGTTCATATATAAATACATTTTTCGAGCGAATAAATTTTTCGATAAAAAATTAGCTAAAAGATATTTTGAATTGAAAAATATTCCATCGAAAACTTTTACAGTCAACAATTTGAGTCAAACTAAAAACAAAGTTTTTCGATCACTAGTAATTTTTCGATAACAATTTATTCGATAAGAGTTTTGTGATTAACATAGTTTTTCGACCAAATATTTTTCGATAAGATCATCTTTTCAACATTTTTTCCGAAAAATATTTTTCGATAAACATATAACTAAATCCTTAAACGTTCGAAAAACTTTTTCGATTAAAAAGCTTAATATTTTTAAATCGAAAAACTTTACTGCTCGAAAAACATTTCGACCACATATTTAAAAGAAATAAAAAATTGTGAAGTTCAAAACTTACGAAAAATATTTGTCTCCGAACTATCAATTTTGACACTCAATATTCTCGATCAATAATTCAAATTTCGTTAACGAATCTTGAAGTATCAATTTTTAATTACCAAATATTTTCAAAAACATAACAATTTCACTTTCACGACCGGATCATAGGTTCAAAAAGGAAATTGTTTAAGTACGAATCAAATATTTCTAACTAAGTTTGTCACTTGTGAAGCATTTTTCATTACTATTCCAAACCTTTACGAAGATCCTATCAATCAACAAAAATGGATGCTTACTCACATGGAAATGACGTCCGCCCTCCAATTCTTCGAAGAGGCGAATACACGGTATGGAGAAGCCGGTTCTTGAACTTCTTGCAAATGAAAGATCAAGCCTCAAATTTGATCGCTTCACTTCAAGAAGGTCCAGCTCAATTCTGACACATCCAAGAAGGAGATGCCACAAACAATCCTCATATTCCTGCAACCAGAAGACTTAAAGTTTCTGGTGAATATACCGAGGGGGAGCGTTTAAGAGCCAAAGCAGACTTGGGAGCCAAAACTTTTCTAATGCAAATAGAATACCGAATGGCATCTATATGCAAATAGATAGTCTATCGAGTGCAAAAGCCATGTGGGACGAGCTCCACAAGATGATGCAACGAACTGAAGTTTGAGTCAAAGTAAATACTTAACGGCTTATGACTCTTTCAAAGCCAAGACGGAGGAATCAGTTTATGAACTCTATCAAAGATATCTAACTCTTCTCAATGAAATGAGGAAGATAGATATATTCAAGACCAAAATGGAGGTCAACATCAGATTTCTTTCTTCTCTTCAACCAGAATGGAAGAAAATATCCATTCAAATCCGACAAAATAAGGATTTGGACGAAATGGATATCCACGCCATCTTTGATAATCTCGCCCAACATGAAGAAGATATAAGCGAGATCCAAAAAGAACTAAAGGGCAATGAGATCGACGACTCTATAGCACTTATCTCTGAAAGAAAGCAAAGTCGATCTCGAAAGGATAAAAATATCAAGCTGCCAAGTTCTTCAGAAGGTGAAGAAGAATCTGACTCGGACTCCGAACCTGATATGAAGGAGTTCAAGAAACAGTTAGCTCTCATTTCTAAAATGATGAGTAAAACTTTTTACAAAAAGAAATCCTCGTCTTCGGCCAATAGACTTCGGACATCTAGCTCCAAGCAAAAGGAAATACCGGCCGAGTCCTCATAATCTAAAAGTGTCAAAGAACCACAAAAATGCTATAATTGTGGTAAGGTAGGACACTTCTCCAGAGAATGCAAACTACCCAAGAAAAAGGATGCCAACTACTACTCCAAAAAATTCCAACTCACTAAATAGAAAGAGGCTGGATTAGAACTGATGGCAGAACAAGAGCATTGGCTGGAAGATACCATAAGTTCTGAAGACGAAAATCTTGCACTTATGGCATACCTCGACGACGCTTCAAATGATGACCCATCCAGGAGACATGACGACGACGACAAAGCATCCTCTTCGTCACAAGAGGTACAATTATCTAATTTCACATTATTAAACATGTTAGAATCGTTACAGGTTAAATATTCTAACATGAAAAATGAGCGGAAAGGATCAAAGGAATTAGAAGAGAGACTAGCTCTTAACGAAAGCAATTTCCAAAAGAAATTAGATAAGAAATTCATCTAGAAATTCTCTTATCTAACGCTAAGGAAAAGATATTTAGTCTTGAATTAACCATAGCTACCACTGAGACAAAATTCAATGAACATAATACGATTCTTATCGATTGTCAGAGAGACTTAGAAATTTCTAAAAATAATTTCAAAAAATCTCTGACGAACGTAAGAAACTTTACTCAAGGATTAAAACGTTAGATGATCTTCTAATAAAAATGGGTCAAACGGATCAAACTATATTTCTAAATCAACCTCTTGATACATAATTTTATAATCCTAAAGAGGGCTTAGGTTTTAACAATCCCTGTAACTTGAAAAAGGTCAATGTTAGACAATTATACGATATCAAGTATATGGGATTAGGATTAACTTCTTTAATGGCATTTACTAATTCTTCCGAAATAAATGCTTTAGAAGATTCTAAACGACAAGCCACTGATAGGACTAACATTCCTTTTGACTACACCGACTTGAATAATAGTTACAAGACAAGAGATCTCAACTTGTCTAGTGATTATACTTCATTATATCCCCTAGAAGATTATTAAGGAAGAAAATATTGATCATTCTCAAAATTCAAATTTCTGTTATATTCCAGCTATTATTAGAAAACTAGCTGATTTAAACGCTTCCTTGGAAACAGAAAGAAAGAATTTCAAAGCGGAAAAGAACGAACTTTTATTTGAGATTTCCAATCTCAAAACTTCCTCTATTTTAAAAACTTGTCCTGATCTTATTTTGAAAGAAAAATCTTTAATGAAGGACAAGATTAAAACTAAGAAAAACTCTCCTATTATTTTTCAAAATATTTCAAAAGAAGATAAATCTTCTTTAGAAATTGTAAAGAGAAACGAATCCTTAAATGCTTCAAAAAGGAAAAAGATTTTTACTAACTCTTTTTCTACTCCATCCTCATGTAGAGTAGTAAAAGAGGTGAAGCATGCTAAGGAAAGAGTGACTAGAATAAATTTTCAGAAGAAAACTGATTTGTTATCTATTTCTTCTATGTCAAAAACTATGGACACTCGTACGAAGACAGCTATTTCTAGTATTGTTAATTCAAATTATGCGTTAAAGCCTATTATTTTTGAAAGCACAAACTTTGAAATTGGCTCTACTTCTAAAAACTATCATCATTCTGAAACAAATGCAAGTCTTAAGTCTCGTCAGAAACAAGAATCATCTATTAAGACAGCTTATAGCTCCATCCATTCTTGTTCTCACCTAAAGTATCCAGTACACGTACATTCAGCTAAACACCTTAAGAGACTAGCCAGAGAAAAGATTTTCTCCAGCAATAAGACAAATCAGACATTTGCTCGTACTGAAATTAATCTCCCATGTAAGGTTCAATCACAATGGACTCCTAAATCACCACCTAGGCAAACACAAGCCAATAAGGTTAAACTGTCTACAGAGGTACTACTTAAACCAACTACTTCTAAGTTGGTTTGGGTACCTAAGCATTCTCATAAGTTAGGAACAAAGATAAACAAACCTTACTTATCAAATCTGCTAATCCGAGAGGACCCATTCAAAAGTGGGTACCTAAGTCTCCGTAATTTCTTTCTATGCAGATCCATCATGTGTGGTATTTAGATTCTGGTTGCTCCACACACATGACGGGAAAACAAGAACTGTTGAGCAACTACCAAGATCGTTACAATGGCAAAGTCCGATTTGGCAACAATGACTCAGCTCCCATACTCGGATTTGGAGCCATTTTACTTCCAAATTTGACGATTAAAGATGTCTCTTACGTCCAAGGTCTCCAGCACAATCTGTTCAGCATAGGACAATTCTGTGACAAAGGATTTCAAGTAGTATTTCTAGCTGAACTGTGCAGAGTCTTGAATAGTCAGAATAAAGAGCTTCTCACATGATCACGAAGATCTAACCAACACACAATCAATCTGACATCAGTTCGACCTTCGAAAGTTGTATGCCTCATATCTCATACAACAATCAAGAGGAACAACTTATGGCATCAACGTGTGTCTCATCTCAATTTAAAAGCTCTTCACAAACTCAGTGTTAAAAAGTTGGTCAACGGTCTGCCAATAATTTCATCTAACCAAGAGTATCACTGTTCGGCTTGTCAAATGGGAAAAACGAAGCGAGCATCACACAAAGTCAAGAAAGTTGCTTCTACATCTCGACCATTAGAGTTACTTCACATGGATCTTTGCGGACCAATGCGTACACAAAGCATCAACGGTCGTAAATATGTGTTAGTAATTGACGACGATTATTCTCGCTACACATGGACAATATATCTCCGAACTAAGGATGAGACTGGAGACCTGATAATAAGCTTTGTGAATACAACTCAGAATCTCCTGCAAAAGAAAATCCAAGTAATCAAAACGGACAACGGGAAAGAATTCAAGAATCAGCGTCTCAGCAACTTTTATCAATCACTTGGAATTATTCAACAATTCTCAGCCGCAAAAACGCCACAACAAAATGGTGTCGTAGAAAGAAAGAACCGGACTTTAGTTGAAGCTGCAAGAACTATGCTCATCTACTCCGGTCTTCCTCACTTTCTATGGGCTGAAGCAGTGAGTATAGCATGTTTTACTCAAAATAGGACAATTATTCGCAAACACTTCGAGAAAACGCCATATGAGCTAATTAATACAAGAATTCCGAATATCTCATTCTTCAAAGTATTTGGTTGCAAGTGTTTTGTGGCCAACGATCGGGAGCATCGAAGCAAGTTCGATCCCAAAGCCTTTGAAGCTATGTTGTCGGATATTCCTCTACTTCAAAATCATATCGCGTCTACCTCAAGTCTTCTCGTACAATTCTTGAAAGCTATAACGTCACCTTTCAAGAAATGACGGATTTGGCTTCTGAACAAAACAGTTCAGAACCCGAGCTTACTTGCATGTTGGCACAAGGTCAACTACTTTCGACAACTTCTACATCAACGTCAAATGAAGCAATTCCCGCTGACCATGAAGATTTAGATTCTCTATTTGAACACTTTCATCGGAACAAGTCTCAAATGCCTGCTTCGTCTCACTCAACACCAAGCAGTGCCCCATCTCCCTCAATGGAAGAAATTAATAATGAGACTCCTCTTCTTCAAAATCCGACAAATGTTGGAGAATCTACTTATTCAGAAACTTCATCTAGTAATGCAGTTCCTACAAATAAAAATGAGGAAATTACTATCGACTCAACATCTGAATTGAATTTTCCAACTCTGAATGATCAACCAATTAATTTGGGATATCTCGATCTCCAATCCAATGACGAATCTACTTCAGTTATTCCTCAGGAACGCAAATGGACTCGAGCTCACCCTACTGATCAGAATATCGGTGATCCTTCAAGTGGTGTACGTACTAGGACGTCTACACAAAGCGGTTTATTCACATGCATCCTAAGCCAAAACGAACCAAATAAGGTAGCCGAAGCTCTTAAAGACCCGGATTGGGTAATTGCGATGCAAGATGAACTCAACCAGTTCGAGCGTCTACAAGTTTGGACATTGGTTCCTCGACCACAAGGCAAAACCATAATTTGAACAAAATGGGTTTTCAAGAACAAGAAAAATGAGAACGGTGAAGTAATCAGGAATAAAGCACGACTCGTTGCTAAGGGATACAATCAACAAGAAGGAATTGATTACGACGAGACGTTGTAAGCACGTATTGAAGCTATTCGCTTATTTCTAGCATACGCGGCTCACAAAGACTTCAAAGTCTATCAAATAGACGTCAAAACTGTCTTTCTCAATGGCGTATTAAAAGAAGAAGTCTACGTCGCTCAACCCAAATGGTTCATGCACGAGAACCATCCTGATCATGTCTGTCGATTGGACAAAGCTCTCTATGGACTAAAACAAGCCCCTCGTGCTTGGTATGATGTTCTGAGCGAATTTTTGGTCACATCCAACTTCATCAGAGGAACAATCGATACGACCCTCTTCATCAAAAGGCAAGGAAAAGACTTGATGATCGTTCAAGTTTACGTTGACGACACCATTTTCGGATCGACGAATGAACGTCTCTATCAGTAATTTGGTAATCTCATGAAGACCAAATTCGAGATGAGCTTAATGGGAGAATTCCAATTCTTTCTTGGATTACAAGTCAAGCAACTCGATGATGGAATCTTCATCAGTCAGACCAAATATATCCGAGATATTCTGAAGAGATTTAATCAAGACAAGAGCACACCAATGAATACTCCAATGTCTACTAATTGCAAACTGGATGCTGATCCGTCTGGAAAGGCTGTCAACATCACCACATATCGGAGCATTATCGGATCTCTTCTCTACTTGACATCCAGCCGACCCGACATACTGTTTGCAACTTGCCTTTGCGCCCGCTTTCAAGCCGACCCAAAGGAGTCCCACATGAATGCCGTCAAGAGAATTCTACGATATCTCAAAGGAATTCCTAACTTAGGGCTTTGGTATCCTAAAAATACTGACTTTTGACTTATTGGTTATACTAATGCTGACTATGCAGGTTGTCGAATGGAAAGAAAAAACACTTCTGGCGGAGCACAATTTTTAGGCGAAAAGTTAGTCTGCTGGTCTTCAAAGAAACAAAATTGTGTGTCAACATCGACGGCCGAGGCGGAATACGTTGCGGCTGCCAGCTGTTGCTCGCAAATTCTATGGATGCGGACACAACTACGCGATTACGGGTTTGATTTTAATAACATTTCCATTTATAGTGATTCTCAAAGTGTTATAGCCATTACATGCAATCATGTTCATCATTCACGCACGAAACACATAGACATATGATATCACTTTATAAATGATCATATAGAAAAAGGCACGATAGATATGTATTTTGTTAAAACGGAGCTTCAACTTGCCGACTTATTCACTAAGGCATTGGATGAAAAACGATTTCAATTCCTTATTGCTAAGTTAGACATGTTGAATCTCAATTTTACTTGAAATGTGCTTTACATGCTCTACTATGCTTCAATTTGATATTATATGTGCTTCTTAATATTTCTTGATTATTTTGCGTGACTCTATCTTTTAAGATTTTTTTTCTAAAATAAAATTAAAAAAATATATATATAAATATATTTTATTTTTACATAAAATAAATATATATAATAATACATATATATAAATAGTATAAATAAAAAAATGAGGGATAAGATGGAAGGTGAAGGACCGGACACAAAAGCCAAGATACTGAATATGCTGAACAACATACAAGAAAGGCTTTCGTTCCGGAGGGAAATAAGGACGTACGAGCACAAGCTTGGACTACGGAACTCCGTGTACGCCCAGCAACGACCCAAAGGCTCAAAGAAACAGACAAAGACGAAGAAAGGACACTAAGGGGGAGAATGTTAGGAATTAATTGTAGTGTCCTTAGTTAGTATTTGAGTTTTGGGTCAATATTAGTTAATTTATTGTATTTGGGGTCAAATTGTAAATATTTTATTGTTTGAGTCCCAAGCCTTAATATACCAACTCATGTGGTATATAAGGCATCCCATTAACCCTAATTAGGGTTGGTCAATGTATAATTCTTAAAAGTAAGTTCTTAATTTCGGCACACACACACAAACACACACTGAAGGTGTTTTAAGAACTTTATCATTTTTAAGCCTTTGATCCTCTCTTGAGTGCGTAATCGGACTAACAAGTGGTATCAGAGCAAGACACGGATCGATCTGTGCAAATCTATACCAATTTCGTTTGATTTCGTCAAGATCGAAAGAGTTTACTAAGCAAATTTTATTTTCGATTTTTTTTCAAGTATTTTGGGTTAGATCTTGCTGTTATTGATGTTTTTAAACCTTTAAATGCTTGATTATCAGTCTTGGCTTGTTTAGGAACTCGTTTAGATTAATTTTCGTCAAGTTTGAGAAATTTCTGGGGAGAAATCGATTGAAATTGGTGTGTTTTAAAGTTGCTGGAAAAATTTCGGGCGTTTCTCTAGAACAGTGTTTATTCACTCGAAGTTCGTTCTTGAACCCGAAAATTAACTCATATTGCCGAATTTCAATTGAAATTCGCCGAAATTGAGAAAATTTTCGATCAGAAAATTGACCGAATTTGAGTAAGCTAAGTTTATTCGCCGAATTTGCTTTCTACTGTTTAAAATTCACGGCGAATTTGGTCGAATTTTAAAATTAAGATTGCCCGAATTTCAACTTAAAATTTTCGGCGAAGTTTTGATTTAAGTCACCCGAATTTCTTAATTCTCGGCGAACTTTTATCAGAAAGTCACCCGAATTTTGATTTTTTTTAATTCTCGACTGAATTTAGTTTACCCGAATTTTGAAAGTAATTTTCGATAAAATTTTTCCTACCTTAATTTAATCCTGAACTTCGGCGAACTTATATTTGTCACCCGAATTTTGATTTCCTTTGATTTCAAAATTCTCGACAAAGTCTTTTCATCCGAATTTCAGAATTCAAATTTCGGCAACAACTCTACAAGTGCCCGAATTTTACTCTTTCAAATTAAAATAAAAAGTCGATCACTTAAACACAATTTCTATCCAACCAAAATTTATTCAAACTTAACGTTAATCTTTGACGTTATTTCTCGAAACTGACCATTTAGGATTGCAGATCACGACCGTGAACGATCATTAAAAGGCACTCAACTACATCCATGGATATCATAGCAATCGGAAGTGATAACAGACCCCCAATTCTAACAATGAAAAGGGGGGAGTCTACATATAAAGATATGGCCAAGAATGACATCATCTTGGCCAAAACACAAAATTTGGTCACTGAGCTAGAAAATAAACTAGCTACTTCAGAAAAATCACTAGAATTAGCTGAAGCTAATCTAGTAAAATCTGAAGAAAAAGTAGTTTCCCTGACATCAAAACTGACCGTGCTTGAGCGTATCCAGAATTCTCCATTAGAACACTTGCAAAAACTAGAAGCTCTGGAAAAGAAAAACGCAACAAATTATCAATGTGTGCTCAAACACTTAGGTGAAAAAGCAACTCTCAGATGTCATTTAGAAAATGCATCTGAGAAAATCTCGAAGCTTGAATCCGAGACTAATATGCTGAATGCAAATATTAGTCAATTAACCACTAGCCTGCGAATTAGTGAAGAAGAGCGTATTGGTAAAACAGATCAATACAATCTTCTAATGGAGGAACGTAAGAAGCTTTACTCCAAAATCAAAAGTCTGGAGGACCTCCTTACGAAAAGGGGACAAACCGACAAAACGATTTTCTTGAATCAGCCTAAGGACACGAGATTTTACAATCCACGTGAGGGCTTAGGTTTTAAGCCAAACCAACCAACCACTGATAAACGGCCACTTGCTCTTTACAATGCTGCATACCTAGGACTAGGAATACCTAGCTTGTTAGCCTTTCTCAGATCATCTGAAGAAGAAGATAACCTAGAACAGGAAAAGCGCAAGAACAAAAGCAAGGCCGAAATATCCTTGGATTACAAGGAAATCAACGATAGTTATGGAAGTAGGGAAATTCCTCTTTCAAATGACTATCTACATATGTTTCCCCATCCTCCCTCTGAATCTGATCAGCCCATGACAGAAACATCTAGCTCAAAGAACTCAGATCTTTGCCGAATTTACATTCCTCAAAAGATCAAGAATATTCAATCCACGATAGAGCTCGAACGGAAAACATTTCAAGCTGAAAAGGAGAAACTCCTTGAGAGAATTTCCTCACTTGAAAATCAATCATATGCTGATCTCGCTAAATCTTCTAAGTCGGAGTCTGTTACTATAACACCAATAGATTCCTCATCCATGAAGAATAGGCTAACTAAGAAGATTCTCATTCAAGCAACAGCTAACATCCCTTCACCATCTATGACAGATCTGAGACGGACAGAGACTGCTGGGAAGAAAAATTCAGGAACGCAAGAGAAGGATGCCAAAATCTTTGATAAAAAGACGAAGCAAAATTTGACTAGTGTTTCTGATTTAAAATTATTTCCAAAAACATTTAGAAATCTTTCTTCATGTAGTTCGAACTATGCTTCCGCTTATTCCCGTATTCCTTCCACAACAAGTTCTGTTAAGAATGTCAGTGATTATCTTACCTACGATAAGTGTATAGCTACGAATGCTAAATTTATACGTCGTAGAGATATGATTTCAGGAACACACACGAAAACGGTTCTACCATCCAAAACGTCCAACCTAAAAGTTGACGAAAAGGTAGCTAGAACATTCAGAAGGCCAACTCCCACTGAAACAAAAGCTAAAGCTCAAGCTTTAGAGAAAAAGGTCAAAAACGTGACCAAATCAGACCCAAAAATACCTGAGCAATCGAAAACCCGAGCTGAAGCTAAGGGAAAAGATTGCAAACAAATCTGGGTAATTAAAACAGTGCTTGCTGCATGCACAAAGCTCTGTTTTCCTTTAGGGGTAAAGAAAATTTGGGTACCGAAAAACTCAGGAAAGATACAAGCCAACCTGGTACACAATTCATCCAATCTTGCATGCACTTTAACCTCTGCAAATGCGAGGACCCGTCTTAAACGGGATCTCTAACACTGCTTAAACTTATCTTGCAGATAAGTCATGTGTGGTACTTAGACTCGGGTTGCTCCACACACATGACTGGAAGAAAAGAACTGCTGAGCAACTACACAGAGAGATTTGGTGGAAAGGAGGAGTTTATTTCATTTTTATTAAGGGGGAGTTTATTTCATTTTTATTATGGGGGAGTATATTTCATATTTATTAAGGGGGAGCATATTTCAATTTTATTAAGGAGGAGCTTATTTTTATTACGGGGGAGTATATATCATTTTATTGAGGGGGAGCTCTTTGACATAATATAAAATTCCGAATCTGCAATTTATTTGCCAAAATTTCATCCAAATCACGATGGAATCGACCTATTTTAATTTTTAGGTTTCGGGCGAAATTCGAGTAAAATTCAAATTTTCATCCGAATTTCTGCTTTTCAATCCAAAATTCGGCGAATTTCTACTGTTCACTCGAAATTCGGCGAATTTCTACTGTACCCCGACTCCTCACAGTCGAATTCCATCGCCCGAATTTGTCAATTTCGGCAAATTCAATTTTAAAGACAAGCACCCGAATTTGATGAATGATGATAACAAATTCGATTTAATTTTTACTTACCCGAACTTCATCAAATTCGGCGAACAAAACCTTTCAAATCCAAATTCGGCCAAATCAAACTTCGAGTATTAAACTTTTCAATGTACTCTTAGCCGAATTTGTGAACTTCGCCGCTTGTATTTCAAAAGTATAATCTTATTTACTTAAGCAAATTTCGGGCACTTTCATATAAAATTTTTCAAGTCCGAAATTTTTTTTCTAAGTAACGTCTTTAGTTACTCTGCCTATGCTAACAATTTTCTGTGTTTCCTTCTTAGCAGATTGAATAAAAATGTTACGAGAAATTGACGAAGTATTCCCTCAAAGTCAATGGGCCACTAAAATTCCCAACAACCCGGCCATTGACTTTGACAATATCTCGGTCCCAGCGCCGATATCCTTGACCAACTCCGCCGAAGGGACTTATCCACCAAAAATAAAACCCGACAAGTCCTTCCCTACCTTCGGTGGTTTCCAGTGATAATAACCCACTTTCAAGACCTACACCCCGAGATAACCCGTCGACCGAGATCGGAGGGATACCAAATTCCCAAGCTAGCATCCCTCCATTCTTCCAAATCCAAATTTGATCTCGAGTCGATGCGGATCCCTGACCACCTCCTACAAATCGCTAATCCTTCCAACCCAATAGTAGCGAGGTACCTCCAATCCATCACCCTTGAAGACACTCCTATGGTTCGACAAAACCCAGTCGAACCTACCCCGGGAATTAGCCTACCCCAGCCTCAGTTAGGTCTAGGAAGCGCCGCTTCCCCTCCTCGTTCCTCACGAAAAACAAAACGAGGGGAAGACGTAAGACGCATACAGGAGCGTCGCACCAAACAAAAACATGATCGACCTCCTCAGTCCTCTAACCCACTACAAAGCCGGGCCGAACCCGTAGGAACAGGAGACGACACGATCGTCTCCCGAGTAGCAGTCGTGCCATCAGGCCCAAGCACGCAAATAACCCTTCCAACCCATTCGGTCGTCTCCCAACAGACGACCGTCTCAATAGCACCGGAGGAGCCACGACAACCATCATTGCCTTATTCGGAGGCAATAGATGTTGAATTAAGCAGTTCACTTCCTCCGACTGCGCCCTCCTTGATCACAGGTCTAGTGTCCGCACCAACTAAAATTTTTTCCATTTCTAGGACACATACACTATTTTCCGCACCTCTAAGTCTTCCAGACTTAGACAGAACGCTCTCTGACGTCACTCTGGGGTTAATCTCCGAGGGACTGAGCGGAAGCCCCGAAACGATCAACATCCCACCAGTCGTCTCGGGCCAACGGTCTGAGTTTGTCTTAGCACCGTTGCCACCGGTGTGCCTTGGTGGCCCCGGAAGACCCACTACAGTGGGCGGCACGTCAGAAATCTACTCTGACGTCGCGACAACGGCACGCCTCAGTGGCTCCGTTTTATTTCCCGATCCGTTTGTGACGGAGTCTCGGCTACGATCTTTTGGCGACGAACTAGTGGAAAAAGTCCGGGCCATGATCGAAACATCAAGACAAGACAAAGGCAAGACTCCAGTCACACACGAGACAGCTGCTGCTGTTCCTTCACTCACACAACCAGAAGAAGGACCGTGGGACGTGCCCATTGAAGAACTCTTCAACATTCTTTTGGCACGTATCCGGTCGGCGCCACACCTGACACCGAAGGAGAAAGAAATCCAGAGGCTGATTGACCCCACCAGCTGCCGAACACAAGCCGGGGGCCTATCTGGATCGCGGGACGACCCTGAAGACGAGGACCGTCCCGAGGGGGAGAACCGACAGCGTGGAGTCGAATCCCCTCACCAGCAGCAGCCAACAACCAAAACAGTCCAAGAATCCAACCCGCTGGATACCTCAAGCTCAAAAGGCAAAACAAAACAAGTCTCCAGCACCACAATAATATTCCCTACCATGGAGATCTCAACCACAACCGAACAAAATACACAAGAGATCTCCAATACACTTTCCCTTTCGACACCCACTCCAGTCACTATAAGCCTTAGCTCACCAAGAACCTTCTACCGACAAAGTCCACCTCAAGCCACATCTATTGACCTCCAAATCTCGGAAGAAATCAGCCAACTCTACAATCCACATGATGTGGTAGAGAAATATATATTTGAAGAAGGATGGCTGAAGCAACCGATGGACCTCCAGCTCGAAGCCAGATTTCGAGAAAACGCCAGACTATTCCTCGAAAAGGCGTCGATAAGCCTGGTGAAAGTCCATGAAGATGAGGAGCTGGAAGATCTGCAAAGTGACCTCCCCGATCTACCGGAACTACTCAAACATCAAGTCCAAAATGAGGATGCTCCACTTCTCATGTCAAAGATCGGGGCAACGGTTGATCTTCCGTGGCAAAACGTCAGAATCTTAGTTCCATACCAAGAAGAGATAAGGAAAAGAATCTGGCGTAAAGAGGATCAGCTCGTCAAATTGAACGAGCTGGAGCTACGTGGGATGACGCACCTGTCAGAGCGCAGAGCCAATCTCTACCTTCTTTCCCTAAGACGTCTTCATATGTTCTTAGGGAAAGGAAATGATCTGGCTGCTCTCAGGCGAGAGGAAAAGCAGAGGCCCCGAATACAAGCCGTAGAAAGAGTTGGAATAGATCGGCTCGGGACCTTCCTACTAAGCGTCTACCACGTAGTGAGGGAAGACGGTACAAGAGAGACCTTGACAGAGGCTGACTTCCCGTACATCAGAGCTGAAGACATCTCACAGATGATTGGAAGCTACCGATACGTGGGAACGCTGCAGGACCAGGACGTCAAATTAGGATACATGACGATCAAAAGGTTCATGCTCCGACAAATCAAGTACGGAGCGACGCACGACCTGCAGCTAGCACTGGAGTCAAATGTCAGAAAGGTCAACCTCACCAAACCATCATTCGAGCTCCCTGAACAAGTTGAATATGGTGAAGGCCACGTGTTCGAAAGTGAAGATCCAGCGGTGGTCTACATCAACTACAAGGGAGAAAAGCGAATATTGAAGACATCGGAGATACCAAAATTCTCCGACGGAACGCTCCTCATCATACGAGAGAAGTTGAGGAGCATACTGGATAAGATGGAAGGTGAAGGACCGGACACAAAAGCCAAGATACTGAATATGCTGAACAACATACAAGAAAGGCTTTCGTTCCGGAGGGAAATAAGGACGTACGAGCACAAGCTTGGACTACGGAACTCCGTGTACGCCCAGCAACGACCCAAAGGCTCAAAGAAACAGACAAAGACGAAGAAAGGACACTAAGGGGGAGAATGTTAGGAATTAATTGTAGTGTCCTTAGTTAGTATTTGAGTTTTGGGTCAATATTAGTTAATTTATTGTATTTGGGGTCAAATTGTAAATATTTTATTGTTTGAGTCCCAAGCCTTAATATACCAACTCATGTGGTATATAAGGCATCCCATTAACCCTAATTAGGGTTGGTCAATGTATAATTCTTAAAAGTAAGTTCTTAATTTCGGCACACACACACAAACACACACTGAAGGTGTTTTAAGAACTTTATCATTTTTAAGCCTTTGATCCTCTCTTGAGTGCGTAATCGGACTAACAATGATTCATACTATGCTCTTAGAATACTAGTTTAGTTACATGATTTTATGGCAAATTAATGTTATATATATGTCTTGGAAATTTGTTTTGTCATAATATTCAAAATAAATAAATCTGACCCCGAAACAAAAATATTTTTTTTCTCTTCGCACATTTTAAATGCATTAATACATGCATTGGTTCAGACTTGATAAAATGCGAAATTATTCTTGAAAACGCAACATTTTCATAAACTATGCTGAATTGCTTAGAATGCGTTAATTGTACTTCAATCGGAAATTTTCATATGTACCGAAAATATGTGTAGGTGCTGAAAAGTTTATTCATGCAATTGTTGAGGGGGAGTTTTATATGAGAATTTGTTATTATCTTCTACATTCTTAGAAACTTGAATTCTAACAATTTATTAAGCCTCGCAGAAAATTTAGAGCTCATCCGAGGAGTCAAATGTTGAATTTCATCAACATCAGGAGATAATTTCCTCTCTTGCGGAAATACATGGAATATTACACAAATTATTTTTGGTTAATTCATAAATTTTATTTCCGACCTGATTTTATCTAAAGCCCAAGAATATTTTTTTTTTACGGCCCAAAATAATTTTTACTTTACCCGATCGTAAAGTATTAATATTACTTTATCACTCGAAAAACTTTCTCACACGCTACAAATTCCCAATCGAAAAAACTTTTCATCTTCTAAGAACATCTTCGAACCGACTTCGGCATTTCAATCCGAATTCCTCATTTCTCAGAATTTTTAGATTAAACGTGCGGATTTCGAAGGTAGAAACGTGTTCCGATTCATTTTCTGTTCTAACACATCCGACTATCAAGCATTTTCACGAAAATTTTTTGAAGAAAGTTCATCTTTATTTTTTCGACGAAAACTGATTTTTCGAGCTTCAAATCAAAGTGTTTACACTCAATCTTTTGGGTTAAAATCATGATATTCGGTTTCGCCACTGTTCTCTGAACATTTCGAACCCAGATAAACCCATGATTTACCCAGAAATCGAAGATTATGTTTTACGTATTTACTATTTGATTTGAAAATTTTTGATCGAAAAAGTTCGTGTCGCAAACAGTGTCATCGAAGAACTTTAGTTTTCGTTAAAATTTTATTCGATCGCAAAACTCAGCGTCGAAAACCTTTTTTTTACATATTTTTAATCGATCGCAAAACTACGCGGGGAAACTTATTTTTTTTCGATTTTATTTTATTCGATCGCAAAAACTAAGCGGCGAAAAACTTGTTTTTCGACAATTTTTTATTCGATCGAAAACTTAATCAACGAAAAACTACTGTTTTGGATAACATTTTATTTGATCGTATAAGTCATCAACGAAAACTTGAGTTATTCGACACATTTTTATTCGATCGCAAAACGCCACAATCGAATAAATTTTTACTCGAATAAAAACACGCTGCAAAAGACTTAGAAAATTTTTCATGACTTATAAGAATTTTCGATCGCAAATTTTAAAAAACGAATAAATTGTTACTCGAATAAAAACACGCTTCTAAGACTTAGTTAATTCTACAAATTTCTCAAATTTTCACTAAGTCTTCCGCAATAAGTCTTTAAATATACAATTCTACTCTACATCCATTCTTAATCAAATTCATTCATTCATGAAACTTTATCGACTAATGAACCTAATATTATTTTTGCAGATATGGCAACTCCCAACTAACCTCATATTTACTCCTCTGGAAGTTATATGACAGTCCAAGACAACAACTTCCAACTGGATTTAACAATGTTTCGGTGTCCGAATGACGTCATACTATCCATCCACAAAGGACACCCTTTATGGCCAGCTCTGACCATGACGGCCACCGTACCAATGGTCTATCTCCAACAATTCTGGGGATGCATGCAGAGCTTCGTCAACGGCGACATCGTGGATTATATGACAAAGCTCAATACAAGACACATCGCCCTGACGAAAAATCTAATGGCCATGGTGCTCGATCTCCCGCACTATGATGAATACGACCGACTACCAACGGATGCGAAGATCGTAGAAGACATGCTCCGGATGGAATACAAACCGCCGCTAACTAAACTGGCCAACTTTCAAAATAGCGGGATTCCTCATCCGTGGAAGACACTGTTCGGCATCATCAACAAATGCCACTCCCCAAAACACTCCGGCTTCGACAAGGCGAATGGAGACATTCTTTACATTTTTCACGGAGTGGTCTTCTCCAAAAGACATGACGTGGCCCAGCTGATCTGGAACGATCTCGCCGACCAGATGCATCAGAGGGAGACAAAGTCGAAGGCCAGATCTCTTCCGTATGTCCGGTGGTTCCCGGTAATGATCTCGCATTTCATTGAAGTCTATCCAGAAATCCCGAAACTACCACGGATTGCGGACTACACCCCACCACGCTTTTGATTCTTCCACAACCCGAAGGCCACCGATCTAGCACTCCAATCGATGTTGATCCCATTGGAGCTGCTCCGTTTAGCTGATCCAACTAAAGAGGCCTACCAAGATTACTGCCAGAACAACTCCATCACGGAGGCGATGGTACGTGCCATGGATCCAGCCCCGGCACCCTCTCAAAAGGAACAATTGGTGACATCAACAGAGCCCGAAGTCACGCCTCAGGAGATTGGACCCGAAGGTGTCCCACAAGATATCTCTCCTGAGGCAACCGACTCCGATGAAGCACACAGACTCCAACGAAGGGGCCCTTGCCGACAACAAATCTCGGCCCCATCTGCAGTGCATTCACCCATACAAGCTTCGGAGCCAACACTTCCATCACCAGGTGATCAGCCCACTGAACAGATTCAAATTGAATCTGTCTCAACACCCATAAAGGTGATACCTATCGTATCATCTCAAGGATTGGGTGGAAGCCCTATTGGACCTCCGATATCTTCGGAACCAACAATAGGCCAACCCTCTGAAGTGGTGACTTCAGGGTTGATAACGGATGTCCTTGGACGTACCGGACCCTCAAGACCTACTATAGGCGGTACATCGAAAATCTACTCCGATGTTGTGACAGTGGAGCGCCTCCTTGGCCCCACTCCAACGATGTTCGTGACGGAGCACGGGTACAAGAAGCACTCTCATCAGCCCTATCTTCACTAGAAGATCGTCTGATGGACCGAATGCTCCATGCTCTCGAGACTTCCCGAAGGACACCGGGAAAACACCAGTCTCAGAAGCTGCTCCCACCGACACACAAACCACACCCGTCTCCTCACCACTTCCTACCACCACTCTACACACCCCACTACAACCAATCCTCACCACCCCAACTCCCTCACTCTCACTTATCAACCCATACACCATTTCGATCACTCAGCTTCACGATATCCTCATCTCGCGCCTTCTCGCACTAGAGACAAGAACTCCCGCAGAAGAAAGTCTCTACAAAAGATTAATAGATGAACCAGAGCTGCCAGCACAAACAACGTGCCATGAAGAAAGCTCCCGCCCCAAACGTAGACATGACGATCCCGATGAAAATGGCAACAAACAACAAGGAGCGGACGTGGATTGAGTCAGACAAAGACTCAAGAAGCTGGAGGATCATCCTCACACCCACCAACCACACAACCTCAAACCTTCCCCAAGTTCATCAAGAAGCAGTTGCCTACGATCCACATCTGATCGTAGATGACTACATACCAAACGAGAAGTGGACGACGGAATGGGAACCAGAGGAAGCTGCTCAATGCTCGACTCTCCAACGTCAGATACTTCCTACAACAAGCTTCAGTGGACTTGGTACTGCTTGAAGAAGAACTTCAAGAAGGTGAGAACTACAGTTCTGTCCTCCCAGAGCTACCCGAAATGATAAGGCTCAGAGTCGACTCTCCTCCCCGTTTATCAAAAGGGACAGTTAGAGTTGAGACGCCATGGGAGAATGTCAGAATTGAAGTCCCCTTCATTGAAGACATAAGAAAGCATATTTGGAGGGCTCCAAACAAGATCTAGAATCTCAACGAACTTAATGTGAGGGGCATCTCACACTGGGAAGATAGGAAGAAAATGGAGCATATCTTCATGCTCAACTATCTTGGACCCGATTGTAGTGGCATTCCAGCTGATCAACTGAAGGAAAACTTCAAGAACAAGCCACCGGTTCTCCAACTCGTCGGAGTCTCTCATACGATCGGAAGATATCCAACTCCTATCTACATAATTGAGCGAGCGGACAGCAACCGCACTCGAGAAGAGATAGATGAAAGCTACCTCCCATTCCTTCCACCGGATGAAGTCTACCAAATATATCAAATGTACAAGAGAAAGTACAAGACACATCCGGGATATATCAAGACTGAAGGACTCGAGGGGCTGAAAAGATTCATGGTACGGCAGATCAAATATCACACCGCACACAACCTTCAAATTGCAATAGAGAATAACATGAAGAAGGTCAACATGAAATCTCCGCTCATGAAGGGCTTCTCACTCAACAACTTTCCCGAGAACTACATTTTCAAGACCCCTGGCCTCGCCATAACCTATCTAAATCCAGTCATTGGAAAGACAATGGCTATGATGAAGTCAGAAGTTCATAAATTCTGCGACGGGACGCTTAAGTTAGTGAGGAAGAACATTCAGAAGAGATTAGGAGAGATCACTGAAGAGACAATCTTCGAAGATCTTTGTCAAGAAGAGGCCCCACTCCTGAACGAGCTTCTAGATGCATAAATGAAGTATTGGAGTTGAGGAATGCTGTTCGACGTTACGAGACAACATTGGGATTGAGGAAGTCTTTTTACGCCCGACAAGGATAAAAGGAGCTGAAACGAAGACAAGCACAAAGGGGGAGATAGAAGAGTATATTAGAATTGTGCTTTATTATTTCATTATCCTTGTAATTAGGGGCGTAATTAGAGGTTTTGATAGTGTAGGACTTAGGAGTAATTATACCTTAAATATAGGTATAAATATGATGTACACTATCAAAGTTAATTAGAGTTTTTATAATTCAGAAAATAATAAGTTTCGAATTCATACTTTAAACGAGAGATCAAGCTCGAGAAACTCGGAAAAAGCTAACAACCTCTCAAGATCTTAAACGCAGATATTCGACCGATCGTATATCGTAAGATTTCTTACTCTAATACCGAGAATTCGTGCTTAGATTGCCTGTTGATTGTTGAATCAGGACCTAACATCCACATACATGATAAAGGAAACAGACGTGAGCTACTACAACTACACTTCAACGAGGTACATTTTAAATATGCATTTTCAAAACTTTAAGAGATTTTAAATTCTAAATGTATATTACACACGGAAATGATAAATACCATTTTTTTCAATATAACATTTTTAAATGAGCTTAATTTGAGGGGAAGCTACTCTTTTATTTTAAAGAGCAGCGACTCTTATTTCTTTCAAGAGGGAGCAAAAAATTTTAATTTTTGAGGGGGAGTTAAAACTTTAAGCGAATGCAATAAGGGTAAGAGATTCGAAATATTTTTTAATCTTACTACGCAACTTTCTAGGGGGAGAAACTTTATTTCGGAAGCATTATTTGCGAGGGAGAAATAAAAATATACATATAGTTTTCAATATTAAATTTTTTAAAATTCTACCGACAAAGTTTACCGATAATTTTTCTACAATTTCTCGAGAAATTTTCTCGCAAGACTTTCTCGACATATTTTTTATCGACAAACTTTCTCGAGACGTAATGCGAAAACTTTATCGACATTGTTTTATCGTACAATTTTCTCGTGAAATTTTTCTCATGGAACATTATCGTAAAAAATTTTATCGAGAAATTTTGTCGCAAACCGCATCCGAATTTTTTTCGATACACCTTATTCGAAAGTATTTTTCGATAGACCTCATTTGGAAAAAAAATTTCGATACACCTTACTCGAAATTTTTTCTCGACACACCTCATCCGAATTTTTTTTCCTCGATATCTCCATTTCTCAACTCCGACCCGACAACCTCTCACCGGCAAACCACATATATATCTATATCTATCTAATATCATATACTAATACATATTACATATATACTTCAAAAACAAATGTAAAAAAAAGAAAAGTAAAAAAAAAAGTGAAAAAGAAAATCTCCCCCCATCTTCATTAAGCTTCATGGATATTTCCTCTGACAACTGTCAACGGACTTCAATGAAAAATATCGAGCTTACAACGGACAAATATTTTCCAATGGCAAAGGTGACAAACTTCATGACGATACAAATGGTCATCTTCAACGACTTGCTCCGGCTTGCTGATTCAAATTAAGCAGCACTTATCACGTATCCCGGAAGCATGGATTCTAGTTCTATGGTTCAGTCTAAACCGACTTGATCCAAACCCCGGAACATGTTCGAGCATTTGTGACGATACAACCTACCATCTATCCTACATCATCCGAACAACAAGCAAGATGACTTCGATGATGACTTGAAAATTCTTGAAGGTACATAAATCCCTTATCTCACAAAATAATTCGGACCATATCCCCATAGGTATAGGTGCTAATTTTATTAGCTCCGGGGAGACGCCGCATTAGGTCCAACGGCGCATGCACAACCAAGCCTTACCCACTCATCGTCTCTTTAAAGACCGATCTTTCATTTCTCACGGGGAGCCACGTCTGCTATCACCACTTCACTCAGAAGTGGGAGATATTGAACTAAGTAGTAATCCGCCATGTACCACACTTTCATTGATCACATCGTGTCTAGTGTGTCCTCACTTCCTAAATTTTTATAATTTCTAGGACACATACACTTTTTATATACTTAGTCTTTGTGATCAAGTTAGAACTTTCGTAGACATATCATTCTCAGACATGCTTCGATGATCGAAAGGAAGTCCTACTGTTGCAACATCAAACCAACAACGATATTAGGCCATCTTCTACTAACAACGCTCCTAGAACGATGTCAACGAGAAGCCTATGTGGCCCCGGTTTTATATCGATGGAACGCCTTCGTAGCTCCATCGGGTTATTACCGAATTTGATTTCTTACGAAGTCTACAAACTCCATCTCCTTGTCACGACGATGCCCCATTTTGATACATCACCATGACGATCTCCCCACTCGATCTTCATGAGGGGGAGTAGTACTAAAGAAATGGGAGCAATACAACAACGAAAGTGCAAGATTGATCGGAAATATTAAATTCTTAAGCGTCGTCGAATCAAGCAAACACCACGAGCTTCAATGACCAAAGTTGTCGCTCGTGTACGTCTCTCCAAATTTCAAATCGAATTCCCCGATCCCAACACAAGGTTGAACTAAAATAGGAGGAGTTTTGTCGTTATCAAAGGGAGAGATGGAACACAAAAGAGGAAATTCTCCAAAAATCCGGCAAGCAACTTCACACACCTTCCGATACTTGGAGACGAACTTCAAAAGAAAATTAGAAGAAAGATCCGGTGCCGAGAAGAGTATTACAAGACATGGTGAGCTTGAAGATCTCCAAAGAATGAAGAGACCACAAGACAAGATAAAGGAAGAGATTACACAAATAATCTCATACAAGGGGAGATTGTTAGGACTCAAGGAATCTTTTCAAAACAAGACAAGATAACCTACGCTCAAACGAATATTGAACACAAAGAGGGAGATTGTTAGGACATTTTTATTGTGCTCAAATATAAATGTTATCTTAATCTTGTAGTGTAAATAGTAGTTGGGCTTAATTGTAATTAAGCCATAGATTAGGACTACTTAGCAAATATACCAAACTTGTTTGGTATATAAGGAACCCAAATGTGATGTATTAGGGTTAAGAATTCATTTTAAAAGAAAACCGAGCTTTACAACGTGAAGAACGCTCTCAAGCTTCCGCGCCAAAATTCAAACGTGTTCCTCGTAAGTTTTACATTTTCTATCGAATTCTTCACCGAACTTAATCGTGTTGGATATAACTGGAACTATCAGTTTAGATGCAAAAACTATTTTCGAAGTTCAGAGTGCGCAAATAAATTTTCGAAGTCTCAGTACGAAAAACTGACGAGTGCGAAATCCTAGATTTTCGGTACGACAATTTTCCAAGAGTAATTTTCTATATAATGGATTTTCTTAGCGATTTTTTATACTCACTTCAACTAACCAAAAACCGTGAAAACACGATTAAGCGCAGAATTGGATCCTATTAAAAGTTACGTGAAGGGCGATGATGAGGGGCCTGAAAATCAAATTTAGACAATGAAAAATTATACAATCGGGGTCGTTTTCGTGTGTAATGAGAGTGCGAAAACCGTTGAATACGAAACAAAATCAGTTGTAACTCCCTTAGTTTAGCCGATTTGATGAGGATTATAAAAAAATGAGGCGTCGGGGGAGTTTTCCGCAACGAGTTTTCACAGTTGAGTTCACAGCGAAGTAATATTCGAAGTGAGGGTTTTCGGTGTCCTTTTGATGTAAAGGACAACGAAAATTCATTTTTGCGAAAATAAGGAAGTGCGAAAATTTCGATACGAAAATGTTTCTAACTGTATGAGTGAAGAGTAGGAAAATTATTAAATAAAATAGAATAAAATGAATATAAAGAAAAGATTAGTTATAATAAATATTTAAATTATATATACTAATAAAATTTCTTTTTTTAAAAAAAAAAATCTTTTAGTCTTAAAATAAAAAGTATAAGATCAAATATTAATTACTTAGTAATATTCCTACTCCTCCACAAAAATTCAATAAGTGGTCCCCTTAAACATATAAAGATAGCACCCCCTCAATTTTCATAAAAATTACTCCCCCTAAATATACGCACACATCTATAAAATTTACAATATAAAAAAATCGTGAGACATAATCGATCAGGATTCGAGGTTCAGCATGCCTAACTTAGAAACAAGGAAATGGGAGCTTATTTCATCCAAAGCCTTTGTAATAGGTCGGCGAACTGTAACTCGGTGCAAATAAAATACATATCGATTGTGCCTTTTTCCACGTGATCTTTTATAAAGGGGTACCTGAGGTCTATGTGCTTCTTGCATCAATGGGGTACAAGATTACATGTAATATATATTGCACTCTTAGAGTCACTATATCTGGGTCCGTTATTTAGATCAAACTCATAATCCCGGAGTTGCGTTCGCATCCACATGATTTGAGAGCAGCATCTAGCATCAGCGACATACTCCGCCTTGGCGGTGGAGGTTGACACGCGATTTTGTTTCTTGGATGACCAACTTACCAGTTTGTCACCTAAGAACTACGCGCCACCGGAGGTGCTTTTCCTGTCATTGTACACCCTGTATAATTTGCGTCAGTGTAACCAATTAAGTTATAGACATAGGATACCATAGTCCAAGAGTTGGTGTCCCTTTGAGATATTTCATGATTCTCTTCACGGTTAGCATGTATGTTCATTTGGATTGGCTTGAAAGCGGGCACACAAGCACATGGAGAACATGATGTCGGGCCTACTTGCGGTGAGATAGAGCGCGAGGCAATGATTTCTCTATTTGTAGTTGGGTTGACTGGCTTCCCGATGGGATCCGAGTCAAGGTTGCAAGTAGTAGACATCGGAGTGCTCTTCGGTGTGCAATTATACATGTCGCATTTTTTCAAAATATCATGGATATAATTGGAGAGGCTTACGAAGATTTCATTCGAAAGTTGCTTGACTTGTAATCTGAGGAACAAATTAAGCCCCATTATGCTCATTTCAAACTTAGTCTTCATGATAAACCCGAACAGCTTGCACAACTTTGGATTTGTAGACCCGAAGATAATATCATCGACGTAGACTTGGATCATCAGAATGTCTGACCCATGTTGTTTGATGAAGAGAGTGGTGTATATCTTCCCTTTTATGAAGCCTGACTTAACCAAAAAATCTGATAGGAACCGTACCAATCTCGAGGAGCTTCATTTAGTCCGTAGAGTGCCTTGTCCAAATAGTAGACATAGTCAGGGTGAGTTTCACTCACGAATCCTTCATGCTGAACCACATAGACTTCTTCTTTCAAGATGGTGTCTAAGAAGCCCGTCTTGACATCCATTTGGTATACTGTGAAGTTCTTGTGGGCAGCATAGGCAAGGAAGAGTCTGATGGCCTCGATTCGGCCAAAAATCTCGTCGTAGTCGATGTCTTCCTGTTGGTTGTAACTCTTTCGCCACCAATCGAGCCTTGTTTCTGATGATCCTCTTCAACCTTCTTGTTTTTCAAGACCCATTAAGTATCGATAATAATTTTTCCCTTGGGTCTTGCGACTAGTCTCCACACCTTCACTTGTTCGAACAGATGGATTTCTTCATGCATTGCCTAACGCCTCAACAACTTTGGTTGGATCATTCTGACTCAGAAAGCACGGGACCAGACTCTTGTCGGCCGTTGATGAGAGTGTCCTAACACCTTGGTTTGGATCTCCGATATACGTAGGATGGGCTCGTGTCTACTTTCTCTCATGTGGTAGAGTTTGTACGACATTGTTGTCATTGTGCGGATCCACGTAATCCATATTAGTGGAGGTGGAGATCTCGGCAGTAGTGGATCAGGTTGGTTTATTTCAATATCGAGTATCTCAATCGAGGGATTTACATCCGTTCCTTCATATTGTTTGTTTCTCACATTCCCGTTGTTTACTTCATTTTCTTCATTCGTGGTGACTTAAATATTTTGAATTGGGAATGCTTCATTGGCCATTGTTGGTTGTTCTACATCTGGTTTCGATGTGTCACTGCAGGGAACGTGTTATGGAAGGGTTGTTGGTTTACGAGGACTAGAGTAGAAGTACTCGAACAGATATTCCAGATCTTCGTCTTTTTCTATCTCTGAAGTTGATATCCCTTCCACGTGTGTAGAACTATGTTGATCTTTTGTCAACGCTCTGATTAGTCCGGGTTCTAGACTGATGTGTTCAGAAGCCATGATGGAGTTCCACTGAACCTGACGTTTACGTTTTCCATAAGAGTTTTCATTTCCTTAAGGTAATCTCGATATGTCTTTGATGTCATAGAGTACCCTATAAATACGACTTCGAACGCTTTAAGGTCGAACTTGCTTCGGTCTTTTCTATTGTTTGCAACAAAGCACTTGCATCTGAAGATACGAAGGAACCCTATATTAGGTACCCGTTAGTTAATCAGTTTGTATGGAGTCTTCCTGAAGCGCTTGTGAATGCTTTCACTGTTCTGGGTGAAGCAAGTTGTGTAAACGGCTTCAGCCCAAAGGAAGTGGGGAAGGCTTGAGTGAATCAGCTTCGTACGAGCTGCTTCTACTAGAGTCATGTTCCTTCCTTCCACAACTCCATTTTGTTGTGGAGTCTTAGCAGCAGAGAATTGTTGAGATATCCCAAGTTATTGATAGAAGTAACTGAGTCCATGATTTTGAACATAATTTCATTGTCTGTGCGGATCACTTGAGTATTGCATCTCAACAGATTCTGAGTTGTCTTCACAAACGTGATGATCAGTTCAGATATATCATATTTCGTTCGCATGAATCTTGTCCACGTGTAGTGAGAGAAGTCGTCCACGATCACAAGGACGTACTTACGCCCATTGATGCTCTGAACTCTCATTTCCAATAGAGATTCATGTGTAGAAAGAAGCTCAAGTGGCCTAGAGGTTGAGGCTATTTTCTTTGTTTGGTGGGACGCTCTCTTCATCTTCCCCATTTCATAAGCAGATGTGCTCCTTGTGATATTTCAACGCTGGTAGTCTGGTGACTAACTTTTCTGAGTGAAATATAATCAATGTCTTTAAGTTGAGGTGGGACAATCGATGATGCCAGAGATTATTCTGTTGCAAAGAGGCCTTTGACAACAGGCCTGTGCCGTCGAAGGTTGGACGGTCTTCAGATTGATGGTGTAGAGATTGGACTTCCTAGTTCCAGTGAGGAGTTCATTTCTATTCTCGTCACTCATGCTGCATCCTTCAGCATGAAAGTTGACTTTGAGTCTTCTATCACAGAACTGCTCGATACTAAAAATATTGTGACTGAGACCGTCGACGTTAGAGACATCTTTGATCGTTAGGTTGTCATGGATTACACCGTCATGCTCTAGAATGAGAGCATATTGGTTGTTCCTGAAACGCATGTTGCCACTGAATCTCTCGGTGTACCTGCTCAACGGTTTTTTTCTTCCTGCCATGTGTGTTGAGCAAACAAAATCCATGTACCACACATGATGCATATGCAAAACATATTAAGGAGATTTAGATATCCATTTAAGGAAGGGTCCTCCCTTTTTTTGCAGAAGGTGTTTTGCACGCATTGTTTGAAGATTTGGGTTCTAAGTCGGTTTTTGAGTATCTCTGGGAAGATTTTTCCAGAACTGCAGCGGTCCTTCGTTTAGGGAGATTAGCATTTCGGCTCCTTGATCTTTAGTCTCCAAGAAGTTGAGGAATTTGTTCCTCCATACGGTGTATTCTCCGCGTCAAAGCACGGGTGGACGAATGTCGCTTTCCATTGAGATGGTGTCCATTTTTTTGTTGAAGGTTAGGCTTTGATCGATTTAGGTGGGTGACTGAACTAGAGTGTATATGAAGTGAGAGTAGTTTTAATTCCCGAAGTTTGAGTGTTAATCGAAAATTTTGGTTTCGAAAAAAAAAATTGATATCGAAAATTTTAAGTTTCGAAAATCTGATATCGAAAACCTTACCTTGAAAAAATCTTAGTGCGAATATTGGGTTGTTTGCGAAAAAATGGGTTCGAAAAATTTGATGCAAATCGGCTACGAAATATTTGATGCAAAAATTTGGGGTACAAAAAATAGGTTGCGAAAATCCGGCTTCAAAAATTTGTTTGCGAAAATCTCGCACTTAAAAAAACTCGATGCAAAACTTTCGATTCGAAAATTTTAGTTCCAAAAATTACGAAAATGCCACCCAAAATGCTAATAGTTAGCACCGAACATCGATTTTCGAAACATTTTTCGGTAGGGTTTTCGAAGTGATATCGACAATAATACTGAAAACTTTTTAAACACAAATCTCGCTCTAAAAACATAAACTTTATGAAAAAATCTGGGTTCTTTCACAGAAACATACGAAAATGTTTAATAACACTAAACGAGTGGAAGAATAACCAAAATATGCTCAAAATCACTCGAAAAATATGAAGAACACTTTGAAGACTTTTACAAACTCAAAAACTGGATAAAACCCAAAATAATCTTTTTGAATCCAAACGAAAGCAGGTTCAATCGGTCATGCTAGGCTTTGATACCAATTGTAGGTTCCATTTCACCTAACTATCAACTATTTTTAATGGTGGAATCGATCTAGAAAATCCAAATACCTTTGAGTGTGTGTTCGTGTGTGTATTACTCGCTTAAGGCTTTTATTGTGGAGGTTCTTTTCCCAATGATGATTCACCTTGATTAAGGGTTAGAGTTTTAGTATTTATACCACATAATTTGGTATATAATACTTGGGCCCTAACAAGCCCAACAAGTCTCACTTATACATTAGATCCTATAAAATAGAATCTAATTAACTTAAAGACGAGACAAAGACTAAATACATATTAGGCACTATTTTAGATCATACATGGACCACATGCTCAAGGGAGTTAAATACATATGTCTGCTGAGATAATTTATTGATCAATACTACCATATTTTTTTATCTTTTTTGTCATGGCTTGTTTATGTTGGTCAACAAAATGTGATCAACCTTAATGTAGTTGTTGGCTCAACTATCCTGTCATGGATTATATTATTAAGCTTCATTGCGTGGATGACGGTGTTTATAAACTTGATTTTGGGCTCAACTATTTTGTACGTAAGACAATATGTAATTTGGCTATGCAATGTTAGGATGTCAACGGGACGCGGGCAGGGGCGGGGATCTAATCCACGTCCTCGGCGATGCCACATAAATGGGGACCAAATCGTCATCATCCCCACCAGGAACTTTTTCTTTAAAAATATAATAGTTATACTATAATATTAAATAAATTATATTTTAATAATATTTATATTAGAATAATATAAATTGGGTATAATAAATATTATTATATAAATTATATTAATAATATAATTTATATCTTAATATTATTTATGTAAACTGGATATAATTAAATATTATAATGCTGACGGGAAACAGAGCGGGAACCCCCTGGGGATAAAATATAGGGGATTCCCCACCTCGTCGGAGCGGATCCCCATGGCGCCGGAGAATCCCCGCCCCTTGGCAAGCATATGCAATTAGTTCGATGTGGAAAACACACTGCTCCTTATTGTGTTCTGCTTAATTTGACTAACAGTAAACAAGATTTACTTGATCTTGCATTATACGTCGTAAAATATAGGCTAAGGTCTTGTTTGGTTCATGAGTTTAGACCTTTTAAAAGTTAGTTTAGACGATATTGAAGTGTTTGGTTCATAGGTTTATATATAGTATGGGTTTACATATACCAACTTTAAACCCTTGTACAAGGGTTTAAATAAACACACCTCCGGGTGTGTTTATTTAAACTCATTAACCAAAGACACATTTTATTTTATATCCACCAATTAGTTTTATATAAATTTTACTACTTTAAACCCTCCTAAATATAAACCGACCAACCAAACAAGGCCTAAATATTACAAAACACCCCGTGGTTTTGAAACTCATCACAAAAAATATATGGTTTTAAAATAACATAAAACCTCCTCGTGATTTAGTTAACTTTTCACATTCTCATCATTTTCGACGGGTACAATGATATGTTTTCTAAATCATAAGGAGTATTATGATATGTTTTCTAAACCATAAGAGAGTGTCGTGACGTTTACAAATCGCAAAGTCATAACGTGATTTTCAGTTTAAACACATGGTGGATGAGTTTACCCTAAAATATATACCAGCACTTCTATCCTAAAACATATCCCAAATCTATTCTCTTCTGCACCATGTCTTGTTTTAAAGTGTGATATATACAATATAGTCTAAAAATAAACTCTAACAACACATAAGTTTTCCAAGGAGAAAATATTATAATTATATAGATTAGATCCATACATAAGACACACAACATAAGCTAACAGAAATACATAAGACACATACAACATAGCCTGTTAAAACACAACCAAGTCTTTGATGCCAACCTACAAAATACTACAAAACACCATACAAAATACTAGATAACAGCCTCAAAAAGGATTTTATTTCTTATGGCTAATTGTTGGGTTATATGATGCCGTGAAACTTTTTTCCCTATGACTGAGTTCCTTAAGAGGGGAGCCAAACACATCACGAAGCAAAGTCGGAGGTGGCATAGAACTGTAAAAAGGATTATTGGACACGTATTCTTTGTAGAAGGCTTCAAAACTCTCAACCTTTTGAAATCCGTTGTTGCTTTGTTCGACGGACCTTCATTCTCGAAATTATGTTTTTCACCACATGAAATTTCTTTAGTGCTATAATTGGGTCAGTTGATGATGCCTCGGAATAATGTCCATCCAAGTCATCTCTCTTTTGTTTGCCAGACACTATTAGTTGAGTTTTGGAATCACCAGCACTAGATATCTCGATGGCTTCTTTTGAATTCGGCAATGCAGGATTGATCTCATAAAAAAAGTGTTGAGATTCTAATTAAGTGGGTGTTGTCCCACATCGAACAAATCAAGCTCTCAAATCCACTATATATATAAAGAGGCAACTCCACCTATCATCAATTAGAAATCGAGGTCTCCAACCTAAAACCAATTCGTGATAGGTGGAGTTGCCTCTTTTTTATATATATAGTAGATTTGAGAGCTTGATTTGTTCAATGTGGGACAACACCCACTTAATCAGAATCTCAACAAAAAGTGTACATATTTAGACCATTGTGTTTCTCCTTCAATGAAGTAAGCTCTTGTCAGCGGATCATCCTATATCAACGAAAATGATGCAAGAGCTTTAAAATAAGAGGAAAAAAACATAGAGTCAGTGGATTGTTCATGACCTTGATTCACGATGTCCATGTTTAACAAGAGAATCGATGAAATTGTACTCCTTTTACCATATGGCATTTGACTCCTCTAACATTATTCTGTATCTGCGCTTGAGCAACTTAGTCCCATCATAATGTTTATGAAAGTGCTCTCCGATTGGATGGCGAACGCGCTACAAGGATATACCCTCAAATGCAAAGTTTCATATGATGAAAAAGTGACAAGCCGGTCAATAAAAAATACTTCGGTCCAATTCTTATCATATAGATACTCGCCCATGTCAGAAATTGTCCAAGATCCATACATGTTTCCTGGTTCACATAGAAATTACAAAGTGAAACTAATTCAGAAAAATATAGAGAAAAATTAATTTGTAAAATATACATGTTTTTAAATTTTGGAGAAGCACGCTTGTTTCGGAGAATATGAACTTGCTACTTATTTATAAAAAATAGGTAACCATGGACATTAATCTTCAGTGAAGACATCACAGTAAGCATTTCATTATTGTAACTGAATGAAGTTTGCTAGATGAGACTCTTTCGTGATTTTCCTCTAGATTTTCTGCCTTCTTATCACATCTCACCAATAAATGAAGATAACATCTTTCAAGATTTTCAAAAAAAATTTAATGAATAATCTTACAACCGGCCAACTACAACTCTTAAAAACAATGCATGATACAACTGAACCTGATTTTAACACAAATAGGGGTGTTTGACAGGTAAAAGCGAATCAAACACGTACCTGAAACGAACTGAAAACAGTGAAAGATAATTTACTCCAGGGGTTTCTTTCTCTTGGAATTGATCTATTTTTTGTTGTAAATAATCTCTATGGACTGGTTTATCCTTTAAGAATATGAGGACAATTATGTCTTTAACGTGAAAATTGTACCTAAAACGACCTAATAATCCACGCCAACGGAAACAATTTATCATTAGGATTGTACCCAATTTATGTTGACCCAGTTTGAATAATTTAATAGGCTTAAATATTATTTTAGTCCTGTATGTTAAGAGGGGTGACGTTTTAGGGACACTTAACTTTAGGGTGGCAATTTTAGTCCCGTAACTATAAAAATGGAGCAATTTTAGTCCCATAAAGCTGGAAACCTAATTTATGCCGGAATTTGTACACGTGGCTGCTGGAAAAGCTGACGTGGACTGAATTTTTTTCTCAATCGCCACCTAAACGCCACATAATTAATAAGAATATAAATGATAAACTAATTCATAACAAGATAATTAATAAAAAAATAATATAATAAATGATGAATCAAGTTTGCACTCAAAAGTTTGCCCCAAATCGATTTTCTCTTCAAGAACTCATATGATAATCGAAGAAGCAGTTGATTTCAACAAACATGCTGCTTCTTCGATTGTCATATGGGTTCTTGAAGAGAAAATCAATTTGGGGCAAACTTTTGAGTGCAAACTTGATTCATCGTTTATTATATTATTTTTTTATTAATTATCTTGTTATGAATTAGTTTAGTATTTATATTCTTATTAATTATGTGGCGTTTAGGTGGCGATTGAGAAAAAAATTCAGTCCACGTCAGCTTTTCCGGCAGGCACGTGTACAAATTCCGGCATAAATTAGGTTTCCAGCTTTATGGGACTAAAATTGCTCCATTTTTTATAGTTACGGGACTAAAATTGTCACTCTAAAGTTAAGTGTCCTTAAAACGTCACCCCTCTTAACCTACGAGACTAAAATAATATTTAAGCCAATTTAATATTGGGCCCTCACGTGTGATTTATAACCAAACATGCACTTTTAGCGATAGGCCCATTTAGTGTGATGCGGTTGTGCCTTAAGATTTAAAGAAAGTGTAGGTTTTAATAGCTCGTTGGACTCAGCTGAAATTCTTTTCTAGGTTTCTCCAATTTATACATGGTCAAATCACATTGTAATATCTTCTTAGCACAAAGTAGTGTCCTAACCGCGCATGAACATACCCAATTACATTGTAGTGTGTTCTTTTCAAGCACAAAGGTACTACCATAGTAAAATTTGCTACGTGGTAGTCAGAGTTTTGAGGACGCTGGCGCCTAGAATGCATAACGGTTACTAGACAAAAGTTAGACGGTTTACCTTTTTGTTACTTTTACTTTTCATATATCAAATATGTTAATATTGTACCAAAAGTGAAGGTGCATTATATTTTTTTAACATTCTAAATAAATAATATCAATTCCAACAACGCAACATTAGTAAGTACAAGCATTGATCTTTCTATTTATATTTTTTTCCAAAATAAATGATCGAGTCGCCGATTATTTCGTTGCCTGGTTGATGTTTGCCACGGAGGGGCATAACCTAGCGTCTAGTCGTCGCCTAGGCCAATTTTTTTCAACAAACGGTACTATAGGATCTTAACAACACACATTTTGAAGAACATACGAGTAGTTCTTTTGTAGCAGTTATTTCATATATGTCACTAGGCTTCGAAGGAAAATGGAGGATGATTTTCGGTATGATTAATTGATATAGTGTATATTGAGAGGGGATTTTGTTAGGATGAGCATCATCATTGAAGACCTCAAAAATCTGAAAAAACGATGTATTCCTTTTAGCTAAAAAATTCTAAATTATTAATAAAAAAACTATAAGGATTGGGGTTCCTGAGCCGGTACCCCTAGGGTGAGAACCGAAACCGGTGAAACCAGCCAAAAACCAGAAATGAGTGGCCTACTATCCACCTCCTCGCTTGGACTATTGCTTGCCACTAGGTTAGAAAATAAATCGAACTTTGTTGGTTCGATTCGATATTCGAATTCGAAATATCAAAATATCAAATCCGAATAAGAATATTTTTCTCGATTCGAATAATTTTAGAATATAGATACAAATATCGCAATATTCGATTCAAATATTCGATCCGAATAATCTGTAAAAATTAAAATATAAAATATTATTATTCAATATATCTTTAAATGTAATATATTACAATTGGCAAAATTGTAAAATTGGGTCACTAAGTATACATGATTTCGTTTAGATCACTTTGTTTGATAATTGCAAAAATAGGTCACTAACTTCGTTTGGAAACAAAAAAATAGGTCACTAGCAAAAATAGGTCATTAGCTTCGAAGTTAGTGGCCTATTTTTGTTTCAAGATACGAATTTAGTACCTATTTTTACTTTGACATACAAAGTTAACGACCTATTTTTTGTTCGACATACAAAGTTAGTGACCTATTTTTGTAATTATCAAACATGGTGACCCAAAAACGAAAACTGATATACTTAGTGACCCATTTTTATAATTTTTCCTATTACAATTAAATATATATATTAAATAAAACATATTATAATTCAACATATATTTAAATATAAGATACTATAATTCAATATATATATATATATATTACATATAATATTATTTTTATTTTATAAAATATAAATTTTAATTACAATATTCAAGTATTCGATTTGATAGTCGAATATTCGATTTGATATTCGAATGTCATAATCAAATCGAATTCAAATGATTTTAGTATTTGAATAGTATTCGAATTCCATGAAATTTGATAATAAAATAATGAATAGAATATCATGAAATTCGACTTGATTCGATTCGTTTGTACCCCTACTTGCCACTCACCCATAAAAATTTACTCTAATAGTCCTGAGAAATGGGTTAAATTTTAAAACAAGCTTTAAATTTCAAAATTCTAACAACGGGTAAAAATAGCTCGTGGAATACGCTTGAGTTTAATGTAAAAGAGATTAATGCTTGTAATATTAATTACATATATAATATTTGCTTGAAGAAAGAAAATATGTGGTGTTGAAAACTTAGAAAAAGAGCGTCATGAAGAATAAAATCTATTTGACATGTGAACGCGAAGCAAATTCATCATAAAAAAAATAAAATATGTATATTTTTGTGGATGAAAAGCAATATATACTACTTAAGAATACGTACAAATAACACTTAAATTGCAAGGCACCAAAACGTAAAAGAAAAAAACAATCCATCAAAATGTGACCCCCTCAAAAACCTTCAAAAGTTCAAACCACCACGAGGACGTCTCAAAAGCGAGGGCCAAAGTCGTCCATCTCCAAAAGACGTGCCAGCTAAATCCTACGATCGGTATGATGATGCTCTGGGGACGGCCGAGATTAAGTGTAAATTTCTTATTATATTTTACGTTATTTTGAGGCTCAATTGCATCTTCGCCCCACCTTTATATTTCTTTCTACTTAAAGAGAGAGAGAGGTATAGCAATCTAAACCTAGAACGAGAAAACAGAGAGACCTAGTCTTCGCCAGTGCCTCCAAGGTACAATTGACCTTTACTTAGGCTCTGATGATGTTTGAGATTTGATTTTTGTCTCTCGTGGAACAATCCGAACTATTTCTTATGTGTTCTGATGAATATTCTGAAAGATGTGGTGGAACGTGGACATATGTTGCACCGGTTTCTGATTTCCCTGATCTGTGGAGATTTCTTGTTGTAAATCTGAATGGTTTTGCTTGTCATGAATATTGATTCGTAGATCTGTAATTGAGTATCTGTTATAAATACGAGTTTTCTTTGCGGATAATATCTCATCTTTTGATTATTTTTAATCTGGACAGCTGCTGATGTTATTATTTTGACAAAGCCCTCGCTAACTTTTTCCTCTCTAGGCTTTCGCTTGAATGAATTTACAGATCGTTTTCTGATTTGAGACGTCATTTGAATCTCAATTTCTATATCCTTGACCAAATTGCTCTATTATGTAGCCACTATTGTCTGAAGAAATTCCTTTCTGCGGTGTGTTAATCAATTTGCTTCATCTTTATTTTCTGGATCGATCTTGAACTTGGATTCACAGGGCAATGTTCCATCTGTAAAGTGATTGCACTTTTTTTCTCTTCTGCCTTTTCGTTACTTCTTGATAAATATTAGTATGCTTTCGAAATTGACCTACCACCAAGACTAACAATTGTTCTTTTCCAGATTCCATTAAGCTATGGCAGATGCCGAGGATATTCAACCCCTTGTTTGTGACAATGGAACTGGAATGGTCAAGGTATTTTATAAACGATATCAATTTAGTTTTTTCGAAATAGAAATATCCACCAATTGTGAAAAAACTAATTCTTTATCGCTTGCCAAAAATTCTCAGGCTGGTTTTGCTGGCGACGATGCTCCGAGAGCCGTATTTCCCAGCATCGTGGGCCGCCCTCGCCACACCGGCGTGATGGTTGGAATGGGCCAAAAGGACGCTTACGTAGGCGACGAGGCCCAATCCAAGAGAGGTATCTTGACGTTAAAGTACCCAATCGAGCACGGGATCGTCAGCAACTGGGACGACATGGAGAAGATTTGGCACCACACGTTCTACAATGAGCTCCGCGTGGCCCCTGAAGAACACCCGATCCTCCTGACCGAGGCCCCACTCAATCCCAAGGCCAACCGCGAAAAAATGACCCAAATCATGTTCGAGACCTTCAACGCCCCCGCCATGTACGTCGCCATTCAAGCTGTCCTCTCCCTCTACGCCAGTGGACGCACAACCGGTATGAAAACTTCTTTACCACGCAACTTTCTCGGTTAAAATTCGATAAATCCCCGATGATGTCATGGCCTAGCGGTCGAGGATGAGGTCTTCAGGTCCCAGGATTGATTCCTCCTTGTAATTTCCTTGAGTGAGCCTGTCACACATGGACCTTGACTAGTGTGGTTGAACCCACGTGGTTTACCTGGTCCCGGGGTCACCTACAAAAAATAATCTACAAAGCATGTTTTTTTTACGCATTTCTAACGCGGAACATAACCTTCTTGGTAGGTATTGTTCTCGACTCTGGAGACGGTGTGAGCCACACGGTTCCCATCTATGAGGGCTACGCCCTCCCGCACGCTATCCTCCGCCTCGACCTTGCGGGGCGGGACCTCACGGACCACCTCATGAAGATCCTCACGGAGAGGGGCTACTCATTCACCACCACCGCGGAGCGGGAAATCGTGAGGGACATCAAGGAGAAGCTTGCCTACATCGCCCTCGACTACGAGCAGGAGCTCGAGACCGCCAAGTCGAGCTCCTCCGTGGAGAAGAACTACGAGCTGCCCGACGGGCAGGTGATCACCATCGGGGCCGAGAGATTCAGGTGCCCGGAAGTCCTTTTCCAGCCTTCGATGATTGGAATGGAGGCTGCGGGCATCCACGAGACGACGTACAATTCGATAATGAAGTGCGATGTGGATATCAGAAAGGATTTGTATGGGAACATTGTACTTAGTGGCGGGTCTACTATGTTCCCTGGTATTGCTGATAGGATGAGCAAGGAGATCACTGCTTTGGCTCCGAGCAGTATGAAGATTAAGGTCGTGGCTCCTCCCGAGAGGAAGTACAGCGTGTGGATTGGTGGTTCGATTTTGGCTTCTCTCAGCACGTTCCAGCAGGTACGTACAAGAGTTAGCACCGCTTAATGGGGAAATGTGGGCTTTGGTTTTATGTGGGATTAATTGGTGTGTTGAGTTCTTTTGTTTTTGTTGTTGCAGATGTGGATAGCAAAGGCGGAGTATGATGAGTCTGGGCCATCCATTGTTCATAGGAAGTGCTTCTGAGACGAGAGTTTCTTCTATATGCAGAGATAAGAAAATGTTGTAAGATTTTCACCTGAGAGTGGTGTTTGATGATTTGCATGATGGATTTGCCTTTTCTTTTGTTGCTATATTGTTTGTTTGTTCTTGTTGCTTCGCATGTGTTATATTACGGTTCTTTTTTTTAGTTTTGGACTACGGAGATTGAAGAAGTTTATTATCCTTTTGTGCCAACACATTGTTATATATTATACATTTTGATCATTATGGTTTGAGTTTTGGGTGATTATATCGTTATTTCGATATATACATATATTTACTATCAGAATTAGACAACCTTTAGAATTTGTATTTTGTTTCATGAGTAAGTTCCACTGGAAAGGTTATTCAAAAACATGTAAATCAGGGTTTACTTGGTCCATGGTTAAGCAAAATGACATTTGATTTGAATAAATTTTTCTAATTGGGGCCACAATATCTATCTATTACTTCTACAAACGAGGCAATCTACAGTTTCAGTCAGTTTTTAATGGGTAGCAGATACTTGTACAGTTTAAAAAATTTACTACCGATAAATATCAACATTCCCCATACATTGTCCACTTACTAACAATAACTCTCCTATTAGTCTAAAAAGCGGTGGTACTTCTACATTTTAAATTGGGATAACACCATTTTTGGTCCTCGATGTTTGCCCGTTGAGCAATTTCGGTCCCCGATGTTTTCACTTGCAACATTTAGTCCCCGATGTTGTCTGATTGGGAACAACTTTGGTCCCTCGATTAATATTTCGTTAATTTGGAGGGAATTGATTGATCTGAACGTGCCAAGTGTCGCAAAGTGAGTGGACTTCTTTTTTTTTTTTGATAAACCACTTTTGGTCCACCAAAGTTTGTCCTTTGGAAATTTTGGTCCCCAAAATTTGTATGTTCCTGAAATATTCCGTCTAAATTGACGGAAATACAACCGAGGGACCTAAATTGTCCCGAATCAGACAACATCGGGGACTAAATGTGGCAAGCAAAAACATTGGGGACCAAAATTGCCTAACGAACGGGACCAAAAGTGGTTTTATCCCTATTAAATTAGTACTTTTCCATCTTTGTACCACAACTCGTTCAACAACTCTTTCCCACAAGAAAAATTCAGGTACTTTTTTCATAACTCGTTCAGGGTTTTCCTGCTATGTTTGTACTCTATGTTTTCATATCTGTCTTGCTTGTGGCTTGTTGTTTTTGTCCATGGTTTTCTTTAGTTTTTACTATAACGCATGACCCTTACATATGGCATGTAATAAGCCAACGATGGGCCACATCTTAAGCTGATTATGAACCAAAAAGGTTCAATTGACACATCAAACAGATCAATACTCACAGACACATCCTACAAACGAATACTCACAGCTTTAGTGAATACTCAAAGATTGTGGATGTTCGACGGGAGATGATGGAGGAGACTAGACTCCAAAGCTGTGACAAGCAGCCCGACGCCGCAACTCAAGTGGGGAAAGCTCATTGACATACCAGAGAGGATGTTGAGGTCGTCCTCGCATGGGTCCGCATCCAACTTGGTCGGTCTCACTGTCTCGGTTCATGAGGTCGAGGTATGGACGCCCGCTGTAATACTCCGCCTATATTCGGATTGACGTCGTTGGCTCTGTGGTAACATGACAAGACGTCAACCGGCGAGGGAGCCATCCCGACGACTGTGCCCCCCTAACTTTGTAGTTGAGCCCGCATTACTATTCTGAATCTTTTCATTTCTTCAACCTCCATGATATTCTTCAACACCCTACGAGGCAGACCACTACCTCTACAGCACAGTCCTTGCAGATCTTCGGCATAAATGTCACTTTACCATGGCCAGAAATAGACTAGACATCAAATTTTTAATTGAGTCAATTGGGTTTACATGTGTATTTTATCATTTTTCATTTCGCGCCGCCTATTCTATGTGTTGGGGAAAATTTGCTATGAAGCAAACTGCGAGTTTTGCAACGCAAGACGAATATATTTAGAACCTCGTACATTTTGTTGTTCATTAGAATAATATGTTTGCAAATTCACATCATTAGGAGTATACATTATGACAAAACTTTAGCAAAAAGAAATAATGGCGTCTATGCATTCCAAGTGCAAGGTCAACTGTACCATTTTATGGATCAATTAATTCCATCTACTGGTCAAAATCCAAAATCCCCCCAACTATATTTCTTTGATACTGACCACAAAATTTCGAATGTCGTGTATATCCATCCAAATTTCAAGGAAAGTGTTATTAAAAAATTACTCAACGTTATGGAAGTTAATCCATATGGTAAATTTTTAAAAAAATCTCAGCAATATTCATGATTTGAATGAATATAAGATTTCCTTACAAGTTGATCTTGTAGATGAACGTATTTTCAATAAACCGATTGCTCACAAGTTGCTGAAATATGGTTACAATCTAACAAAAACAATGAAAGTACAACACCACACATTCAAGTATATCCGAAAAATAGCAAATCTCAAATTATGCAGCACTATTTTGGTTGCTACGATCCTCTTCAATATCCACACATATTCCGTAACGACGACCCTGGATGGCACAAAAGAGTTGAGCAATTCCATTGTGGTTGAATACTCGGGAAGACCATGCCATAGTGAAAGCACTTACAATATTGAAAATTTCAACAATACGAATGACTTTTCACTAGTCGAAAATGAAGGTAGTTTCATTTCATCTTTCAGAATATCATGATAACAGTTTTGACACGAAAACATTGGCGTAACTATCTTGGTGGTGTAGGTGCTATGTAGAAACCGTTGCGAGGACAACTGTACCATGTCGCGAGTACTATTGTTATATGTTACAAGTACGAGAAAATGGCCAATCTTTTTTGTTAAGTGTTGGTAGACTTGTACAAAAATATGTAATAGACATGTACATTAAATTAGAAACATCAAGATTGTACTTCTTCAAAATAGAAGAAATGCAAAGTCGTTAGCGAAAGGAAGTTTATAAAGGTGTACTAGATGGTGTATCCAAGGGTCTAAGAATTGGTACTACTGTTGGTACACAAATATTATTGATGCATCATTTACTCAAGGCCATAGAGATATGCGTAAACGATATATGGATGCTATAGCTTTAGCGCAGCATTATGGGAAACCATATATTTTCATAACGATAACAACGAACCCAAATTGGCAATAAATAAAAGAAATGTGTTTACCTTCATATGAGATATAAAACAAACCATATATAGTAGCCATAGTATTTCGTGCAAAAGCTGAAGTTCTGAAAGATAGAACTATTTAAATGGATAATTTTTTGCGACAGTATTGCATATACTTATGTTGTAGGAGGTGTTTATCACATACTCTGTTTTTACTTATTATTAAAACATCAAAGATATATGCGCCCGGGTCGTTTGATAGAAATGTATGTGCTGAATTACCAAAACCATTTCCCTATCGATATATTTTCCAATTAGTAACGAAACACATGATGCATGGCCCTTGCGGAAACCTTGATCCTACATGTCCTTGCCTGAAGAAAAAAAGGTTAAGGTTGTAAGTTTAGATATCCGAAAGATTTTTCGAAACCTACCAAGTATGTAAACAATTCTTACCCAGTTTACCGTCCTAGAAACAATAATCGTTCTGTTAATATAGAAATTCACGACTTGATAATCGTTGGGTTATACCATATAATTCGTACCTACTCGCCAAATTTAGTTTCATATTAACGTCGAAATTTGTTCTACCATGATGTTGTAAAATATATCTACAAATACATCTACAGAGGACATGAAAAAATCTTGTACACATTACTTGCAAATGAAAATGAACCAATACACGATGATGTAAAATCTCTTCAGCGAGCACGATGGATTTCGCCACCTGAAGCAGTGTGGCGAATTTTAAAATTCGATCTTAATCATATGCAACCTTCTGCGATATCGTTACCTGTCCATTTAGAAAATGAGCAATCAATAACTTTTTCGAGTAATGAATTATTAAGTAATGTTGTCAACAAGTCCACATCAAAAAATACCATGTTAACACAATTTTTCCACATGAATAGACCGACGAGTACGCTAAGAGCGAAAATTGCTTATATGTTGAATTTTCCCAATTTTTTACTTGGAATAATAATTCGAAAGAATGGAAAAGATGTAAACAATGAAATGTAATTGGTCTTATATTGGATTGTCATCCAACTGAAGGCGAAATATTTCACTTGAGATTATTACTACTACATGTCAGGAGACCAACTTCCTTCCACTACATAAGAACAATCAACGGACATTCTTTTAAAACATTTAGAGAAACGGCACAAATGATGGATCAGATGAAAATGATAATACATGTGAAATGTGTCTTCAAAAAGTTGCAGCTTAGATGATGTTCATAGCCTTGCGACAATTATTCTTGACAATGCTCGTTTATTATTCTCCGCGATTTGTGGTTAAAATTTCAAAATCATCTTTCAGAAGATTTTAATCAAGACAAAATTCTAAATTAAAACTTAGTTAAAGACAAAGTATAGAAGATATTACTTTCCATGTTTACTCAATGGGTAAATTTTCCTTTTAACTAAAGAGTTACAAAATGAGCTCAATATAGTGATAGATGACGCTTATGTTTTAGCCTTAGCAAGTTGAATCAAGCACGAAGATATGCTTACAATAGGATATTGTACCATGTCAATAATAGCATGCCTGATGTATTCTTCTTAAACGGACCTTGAGCTACAGGCAAACCTTTTCTATACAAAGTTATTCTTGCTACAATCGTATCAGCCAATGAAATCGCTTTAGCAACGGTCACCTCAGGGGTAACCGCATGTTTGCTCCCTGCTGGACGTACGTCACATTCAATCAAAATTCCGTTAGATGTAAATGATTCTAAAACTTATAATATAATTAAAGAGCATGTTGGCTTACTCGTTGAAAAATAGCAAAATTAATTATCTTGGATATAGCTTATATGGTAGAATGCAGTAACATTGAAAAGTTCGACGAAATGTTAAGAGACATAATGAAGTCTAAAGCTAAAATTCGGAGGTAACATTATTGTTTTCGGTGGTGATTGCCCCCAAACATTACCCGTCGTCACGAAAGGGACACAAGATGATATCATAAATGCTTCTAGAGTAATGTCATATTTGTGGGATTCGTTTGAGAAACGTTAACTTCAACAAAACATGCGTGTATTACATGATCTTGAGTTCTCTTCTTCTTTATTAGAAGTTGGTAATTGAACTGAGGACACAAACATTCGGTGAAATTCAGATATCATCTTAAGTAAACATTGATTTTGAAAATGAAGACACGTCATTGAATAAACTAATTGACGCAGTATTTCCTAATATCACTGTTGAGTTCGATGCTTCAACATTTCTCAATAGAGTCATATTGACTACAATAAATGAATTTGTTCGCGATGTCAATCACATTTTGATTAATAAATTTCCCGGAGACGAAGTTGTATTTTTAAGCCACGATGAAAATTTTAGCGTGCGTATATAATCCCAGAACAATAAGAAATAATTCACTCTTTGAACCCCCAAGGGCTTCCCCTACATAAATTAGTATTAAAGAAACATGCGCTTATAATACTAAAAAATCTCAATCTGGTTGAGGGGCTATGCAATGACACATGCCTTATATGCGAAAATTCTAATAGCAATATTATTTATGCAGCGATTTTGGTCGGCACTTTTGCTGGCAAAGATGTACTTATTCCACGTATAATGTTGGAGTCTCCATAAAACACTTCTCATTTATTCCTTTTAAAAGAAAACAATTCCAATGTATTTATGTTTTGCAATGACGATTAACAAAGCACAAGGACAAACTCTAGATTTTGTTGCTAATTTAACCTTACCGTGTACACAAGAAAGTTATAATCGTACAAAACAGCGTACCACGAAGGTTTGGAAGCCGCTAATGTCAACTAAATTTGACCTTCGTTGCATGAAAATATTAACGTATATTTGTGCAATTCTTACATCTTACTTTCACATAATACTTCAGCCATTATTTTTCGCACCTTTCCCAGCAAATGATTTACTATACTAATTATTTTTTTAGACTTCTTTTTTATATAATATGTTTGAACATTCTTTCTAACTACGTTTACCAAGAAGATGTCTATTACACGTATAATTTTCTCTTTTCAGGATCATGGAGAACAAGTAACACCACTCAAACGGTTGTCCGCTCAGAGTCACCTGTGGTGAAAAAACACCAATCTGGAAAAAGTTGGGAAGTCGACATAAAAAATTTGTGCCGATCAAAAGGTAAAAAATAATTTACCTTATATATTTGAGTTTTGAAGACGTCTTTTTTGAAACTTACCTACTTACTAATGTCTTGGCAGAATACAAAGATGCAATGTACAGTTTATGAAAAGATGTTGAGCAACTTGACACATCACTCCATCTTTACCATATGTACTACGTCGGTGGTGGTAGAATTAGGGAAACAAGCACAAGCTTCCCCAATGGTAAATGCAGAATACCAAATGATATTGTCGATGAACATTGATTTCCGTCGTGAAGGAGCACGAATTACCATTGCAAGTCATGTATGAATTAACTCTATTTGTCCGATGATCTCAACGATCGCATCAGTAAGTAATTTTAAATAGCTTGTCATATTTAGGATTAATAATAACTTAGTAATTGCTTTTTTACCTACAACGCAAGCATCAGTAAGTAATTTTAGATATCTTATCTTATTTAACATTTATAATAAGTTAGTAATTACTTTCTTACGTGCAATGCAAACATCAGTATGAGGCAACTCTATTTATACTTGTTAGAACATTATTTTTAGAGACACAAACCAGAGATTTGATTCACTTTCTAGCTCCTTACCATCTTTTGTTAGTACGACTTACGTACCATACATTACCCTCACCTTTACTATACATTCCCAGTATTTAATTCATAAACATTATTCATCATACATTGTCAAAATAAGGACTTCAATTACAAAAGTTGCTACGAATAAATAATTCTATTATTGCATATTTGTTTAAGATAACACTTTTTAAACACATGTTTACTACATCTTTGTCATACATTTCAGACATCTTATGCGCGGTAATACACGTGTTCCCACCACGTTCGACTCCAAAGGCTGGGGAAAACTTTGCAAGAATTTGTCGACGTTAATGAAGAGTGAGCTATCCGTTTCTGTTTAAGTTCATATCACATTGAATTTAACATATTATAACTTCCTTTCATACAGGCGCATGCCAACAATCCTGACTTTGTGGGAAGATTTTGTTGAAGCTGAGTCACCAAAGTTGACCGAAAATGTCCACAAAAGGCCTATAATAGTGTGCATGAAGGTAAATGTCAACACGTACCATGATACATCTTACTCTCACTAACATTGTATAATGCCTTACTTTGGGTTTTTATTCCAAATTACAACAATTATTACATATTTCCTAACCTATATGATATGCACCACTTGCAGCTAACTCAAATATTCTTCGCTACAGGCCTATCACTTTGCACAACAACAAACATTGTGATTCTCTTCGAACCCCAACCGCTGAAGCCAAACATATACAACAAAGGTACAAAACTTTGGTTAAAATACCGCAATTAAATCATTCATATTATATTTACTTTTCCTGTAACTGGAAGCATTTCAAAGATTATAAACATATGTACATACATATTTATATATAATATGTCAGGATAAAAGTGGAGGACGAATACCTTGACGAAGCTATCTCGAAAGAACTTAACAAAAAGGAAAAGCCATTGAACGACCAACTAGCTCTCATATTAGGAAAATTAGCCAAATCACAAGTCTGCATGAACCGATAACATATATTATTTGATTCGATTTTTTTCTAAATGTAACATAAACCCAAATAACTTTCTATTTTTGTGTACATATTCAAGTTAAACTATTTTGGGTTAAAGTCCAGCTGAAAATATTGAAGCGTGAACAAAGCTTCTACTTCATGGCGTGTCCAAATTGTATAAGACCTTGCGGAGCGATATATGGTACTCAATATGGTACTAGCTATTGCTGTTGGGATGAATCAACACAGGTCCTTCAGGCCGTCCATGTCTTCATTGCAATCAAACTTCCCGAAAGCCCAAAACCCCTTTAAGTTATGTGAGCATCACTTGTAAATGAAGCATGTTTTCATATTTGCAATCTTACGAGTATTATAAGTTATCCATGTTATGTTTCGAGGTAGAGTTATCCGATGTGAGTGGGAGTATGACTGCTACTATAGAACATAATGACGCTGGAACTTTGCTTGGAATATCTGCAGAAAACATTATTTTAACGGAAGAAATGTATGTTTACAGCTACTGAAATTTAATAAAATTGATTTTCCATAAACCATTAATGCTTGCTTTATATAGGGAGGAGCTTTTGACGTAACACCTGTCAATGAAAAAATAACGAATGTTCAGTCCGTGTACCACCTTTCGCACTTACAACTATATTGTGAGAGGACAGACAATTACCCGCTATGTAATAATTGCGTTCCTTCGTGATTCATCGACATCGTCACCAGGTCACTCTAGAGAAGACAACCTCGAACTTGCAACAACTGAGGTGAAGGGTAGCGTAAGTCCATCGGGTAAGAAATCCTTCCTTCTGTCACTGGTAAAAGAAAGGTAGAATCATCGGTATCAGTTGTGGATACAACACCTAAGCACGCCAAGCAGGCATAACTTACTATAGTTGATTTTTTTTTTTTTTTGCATAGTCAGTATTTCTGCTGCAACTTTCTGTACATAACAATTGCAGCTGATTTTGGAGGATGGTACACGTTTAGCAATGTAGATATGTTATGTTTACTACTGGCCAAATGCACCTTCACTGTATATTAGGACCTACGCTGACTAAATTATGAACATGGGTTGTTCTTATTGCACAACTAGCTTGTTTCCTTTTTATACAACTCTATAGCATAATTTGGAACTTCTGTGGTTGTAACATTTTCCAGAAAAGACAACTCCCTGGCTTATGCACAAATAAAAAACAGGGAAATGGGGTTTATTAGTGAAGACATTACTAAAGTTTATCTAATATATTTCATTTCGGTGGCTTTATAAATCATTGAACGTTGAATGATCTTGCATTACATGTTCCCTTTATGATGTCTAACTGGGATATTGGCCTTTCCTTTTTCCAAAAAAAAAAAATAGTGAATGAAATTTCAGCATTTATGACTTGCAACAATCCCTTTATACATTCACCAGTAAAATTGTGTTCACATCTCTTATACCTATCGCTTATATTGCTCCACTTATTGTGCGATTCCTTGTTCGGGTTATAGTCTCCTCATGGCTAGTGTTGCCCAACCGCCGGTTACGGTTAACCGGCGGTTGGGATCCGGCGGTTGCCGGTTGGTCGAAATGACCAACCGGCGTCAACCGGCCGGAGACGGTTCCCGGTTGGCCGTCTCCGGTTGCCGGTTGACCAACCGGCGGTTGGTCAAACCGCCGGTCAAAGGTAACCGCCGGATTTTTTAATTTTTTTTTTAATTTTTTTTAATTTTTTTTTTAATTTTTTTTTAATATTTTTTTTTTTAATTTTTTATTTCAATTTATAGTGTGTATTTCGATAGTTTTCGACTTTTCGGGACACAATTATTTTTTTCGGTATATAACAAGGGTTTCGATTTAAAAGTTTTAATCGTAATAAATTAATTTTATTACAAAAACAAAGTTACATTTACAATTAAAATTTACAAAGTCGAAAATACAAAGTAAGAAAAAAAATTTATTCGCCATTTGCCAACGCCAGTCGATAATCGGTTTCTGAAAAAAATATACAATAGAAGTTAGTTAGATAATAATTATAATATTCTTTTGTACAATCGCCATTAAAAAATGAAATTAGTTTTAAGGACTTATCTTTTTTCGGACTTGTCGTTGGCTTAGATGTCGTCACGCGAGCGATTTCTTGGAGACGTTGGCTGAAAAATAAGATTGTATGAGTAAGTAATTATTTAAAAATATAAAATAAAAAATTAATACAATGATATTAGTATTAAGGACTTATCTTTTTTCGGGCTTGAATCTTTCGCCATTTTCGGATATTCTCTACTCTCTACTCTTAGTCGTCCCCGTCCCCGCCATTGCCGCCGCCACCACTAGAACCGGTACCGGTGGTGTCGTCGAATACGTCGTCGTCCGAATCGGTATTCGTGGCGTCTTGTGTCCGATGTTCGGCTCTCGTCCAATCATCAAGAAGGCATTGGTATTCGACGTTTTCTACCGTCAACCTCGAACGCCTTTCACTTAACGTTAAGCCGCCCATGCTAAAAGCTTGTTCAACCGCGACGGTTGAAATTGGGACGGCAAAGATTTCCCTAGCGATCTTCGCCAACGTTGGATACGTTGGCGACATCTTCGACCACCATCGGAGGACGTTGAACTGATCTTCATCCTCGCCGAACTCAAAAGTGGTCGACAAGTAGTTTTCTAACTCTATGAACGGGTTCGTCGACCTTTGGCGTTTGCTCGTGTTGAGGAGGTTGTAGTAGGAGGCTAAGCGATCACTACCGCTAGCACTACTACTACTAGTGGATTGACCCGAACTCGATCGAGTTGGGTCTTGGCCACTATCGGTCTTATACGCTCTAAAGACTGCCTTTAGAGCGTCATACCCTACATTCCTAACTTGAATGTGATAGCCATCGGGGAGGACACTAGAATTAGCCGCTATGGACTGGTAGTATAATCCTAGAAAATTATCGGTCCCCTCTACGCGTAATCTGGGGTCTAATATCTTCGCAATGATGAAGATATCGGGTAGATCCCAAAAGTACTTCAGCCATTTAGCTTTCATGGCTAAAACGGCCGGACCCGCAATCTCGTCATTTACAAACCCGTTTAGAATGCATGCGAGTTTAACGCAATGATCTAATGCCAAGATAGATGTCGGGTAATATATTCCCGACATCTCCCTCGTGGCATCGTGAAATACTTGAAGTATTTCACATATGCCGTTGCATCCGTCCCACATCGTAGGATGTAATGCTACCCCGAATTCGGGGTTTTCGTCGTAGAAATCGCTCAAGGTATGGCGATATTCGTACGACGTCTCCAACATCTTATAGGTGGAATTCCACCTGTTGGGTACATCTAAGGCAAACTTCTTGGGCATGACACCCAAACTTCTACAATGACGCTTCCACTTCTTCAGTACAGAAGAGTGGCGCATCATGTAACTAATCGCCGTTCGTATCGGCGTAACGTGTGCCTTTAGATGCGTCAGTGCGTCCTGAACACATAGGTTAAGTATGTGGCAGAAGCACCGGACATGAAAGAATCGGCCGCCAAATGACGGTCGACAATACTTAATCAAATCTTCAATGCTCGCGTTATTAGCGCTAGCATTATCAAAGGATACCGAGAAAATCTTCTCGAGTATCCTATATTCCGATAAGATATTCCTAAGCTTAAGTGCGATGTTTTGAGCTGTGTGTGCTGTGTCAAATTCCCTATACGCAATTAAGCGTTTCTGTACTTGCCAAGAGTCATCAATCCAATGGCATGTAACGCCCATGTAATGATGATCTTGCCAGTGATCACTCCATATATCGGAGGCAATGGATACTCTACACTCTAAGTTTCCTAATTGATCTATTAACTCGCGTTTATACGCGAGTACGGTCTTCCTAATGTCTCGCGTAAGGGTGCTACGTGAAACTTTCTTCGCTTGGGGGTTATACGACTTTCTGATCCAATCTTCGTAGATCGGATCGTCGGCAAACCGAAAAGGAAGATGTTTCGCGCAAACAAATTTTGCAAGTTGTTTGCGCGCAACGTCTTCGTTGTACATGAACAAAGACGTCGGACTCGCACTGGGTCCTTGTCCGGTAGCGGACGACCCCGTACCCGTAGCCCCGTGCATTTGACTTTGACTTTGACTAATTCCTATCTTAGTAGGATGTTTTGAGCGGACATGGCCGGTAAAATTGCCATATCCGCCCCCTTCCTAAAAGGGTACTCCTTACCACAATAATTACATATAACTCTAAAAATATCTTTATTTTCGGTCGGTACCTTCTTGAAGTGTAGCGCGAAAATATCCGAGCGTAGGGCGGCGGCGGCGGCCCGTGCTTGGGTATCGGTCATCGGCATCGGAATTTCTTCCGTTTGGTCCCGTTGCGTGTTGTTTTGCGTTCCATCCATGTCCGAGCCGAGTACGTCACTTAGGTCGAGCATAATTTCGGGGGAGTCGTCATATTGGTAGTAGTCATCTTGCGATGAACTACCGACAATCTGTTTCCCCCTAGATCTCGAACTCGATCCTCGACGACGGCTATCCATATCTAAAATAAAAGGTTAGAATAAACGTTCGATAAAAAAAATGTGTAAACTTACGAAAAACGAGGCGAGTGAAATTCGGAGCGCCGTGTAGTAGAGCCGGGCGGGGATTGATGAGCGTAGTAAAGCCGAGCGGGGAATGGTGGACTAGTATTTTAATTAGTTTATTTTTAGTTCGTGGACTACAACTAGACTGAGAATTACGCGTTTTGAGAGTGAATAATTGAGAGAAAGAGATAGAATTGAGTTGTGATTTTTTGAAGAGGGGTGGGGGGGTATTTATAATTTTTTTTTTGGACTAGCCGTTGCAACCGCCGGTTCCCGGTCAACCGCCGGTTGCAACGGCTATTTTTTAATTTTTTTTTTTTTTTTCTAACTAACGGTTACTTTTTTTATATTATATATCTATTTATATATAATTAAATATATTAAAAAAATTAAAAAAAAAAACGCCGGAACCGCCGGTTGAACCGGCCAACCGTCGGTTGACAACCGGCGGTTTGCGGGTTGGGAAAATCCCAAACCGCCCGGAACCGGCCACCCGCGGTTGCCGGATACGGTTGGTGGCCGGTTCCGGTTACAAACCGGAACCGGCGGTTGGGAACCGGCGGTTGGCCGGTCGGAACCGCCGATTCCGGTTGTTTTTGGGCAAGTCTACTCATGGCCGCACAACGTGCAATGACTCTCATCTACTATGTATACATAACGTTTGTTCTTGGAATAGAGAAATAGGTAAAAGATGAATCTTGCGGTGATTGATCACCTCCATGGCAGAAAAGAAGAAGACCACAACACAGGGCATGCTACCGAAAGCTCCAGTGGCGATGTCGAGCACCACACCCCACATCACACACATAGTACATCACAAGCCCCAACCTTGAAAATTTTACAAACCTAATCGAGATGTACATCAACGACAATGCGCAATCGAACAAAATGACTTAAGCAATACGACCAATCCAACATATGATGGACTTCTTGAAAGCGCATGACACTAAGGGACTCAAGGAGATTGAACAATGAAAGGAAGGAGAACTACCAACTGATGCCCAATTGATTTGGGAAAATTTTGATATATCGAAATTACGGAATGCAATTGGAAGTTGTGGCACATGAAGAATCTACTGGGCACAAGTACATATTGAGGAGGAAGACACCACGGAGCAAAAAACCTATTGGAGTTTGGCTTTGGTCTGTTATGTCTTATGAGGCAACCCCTCGTATGCGGTAATGGCTAGTTACTTAAATAAAATGTGGAGAAAATGTGGACAATTGAAGGTGGTTCAAGTCATTGTTAAAAAAGGCCTGTACATAGTGAGATTCACCTCATAGGAGGTGCGGAACCAGGTCTTCCAGACATAAGTAATCCAATTCGATAAAAAAACTAGTCATATTGGCCCCTTGGATAGTTGTTACGCAACTTAGTAAGATATAGGTGTAGAGAAGGTACCCATATGGGTCCAATTCCTAGCCCTAGACTAAAAATAGTATTATAGAAATAAAACCCAACGTAAGTTATCTAGCCTTGTAGGCATTTTGATCATGGCAGACACGGACATGAGCAAAGAGTGAATTCAATGTGCTCGAGTTCTCATCGAAGTCCACCTCAAAAAGGAGTTGAGGGACAAGATCAACTTTGTGAATGAAATTGGGCAGTTAACAGAGCAGGTGTTATCTATGAATGGAGACCGAACAAAAGTGCAAACTATGAACAATACGGACACACGACTCAACTATGTAAGCATGAGGTAGCACGGAAAGAATGGCGAGTAAAAGAAGTCCATGCTCCGCCTACTGCTGAAATGACACAAGGAAATCAAAAGGAAAAAGTTGTGCTGGAATCGCAGTTGCTAAGAAAGCAAATGAAGAGGGTTTAGAAATGCAAACAGAAGCAGCTCAAAAAACTAGTAATATAGTAGAGCTAAGTTCAGAGCAGGGAAAGGGACAAAGAACGCTTGAGTAATGGTCTAATGTGGAATATGAGCTAAGTTCGAATCAGTCTACTGCGTAAAATGTTCCAAGTGCATGTCGTCTGCCTTTTAGAGACAAAATAAAGAAAAATAACATAGAGATGGACGTCATGTGAATGGCCGTAAAGTACTTTTATGGAAGGAAAATATTATGGGAAATGTCATCAAAACTACTGATCAACTGCTTAATGTCATATAAGAAAACAACAACATGTATTCCATATGACATGTATCTAACATGATCCTCAGCAGATAGTGGCAATGTGGCAGGACCTTAAGACAATGAAGGGCACAATATTGAATTTGATCATCCCGACAATCTAGAAAGCCTTCAGTTGAAGCTAAACGAAGACCCCAATAATGCTGAATTAATGTGGGTGGATGCAGAAAGCCTGATGCGATACCAGTTTCTAAGAAAGGCATCCACAAACTTTATAGCTCAAAAAGCCAAAGCAGAGTGACTAATATTGTGTGCTTTGAAAATCAAATATTTCCACTCGCTGATGAAATAAAAAACATACGTGAATCGTATTACATCTATTCTGGGAGAAGATGGGATGGGAATAAATAACCAAATGACATAACCGAACACTTTGGAAACTACTACAAAGGAATATCGGGGCTATAAAGAGTCATGTGGGCATTTATGATAGAATAATTGTACAAGGTAATACCTTGTCTATCGAGGATCATTGGCACTTAATCCAACCGTTTGAATTTAAAGAGGTGAAAGAAGTTATCCACATAGTACATAGGGATAAAGCCCCTAGCCCTGACAGATACAATATCTAGCTTTTCCAAATGACATGGGATGTTGTAGGAGAAGAAGTCATTGAGGTCGTGTTTGATTTCTTTGACAAGGGGGAATCACACTACCTTGGTGTTAATTCCCAATGCAGCTCAGCCTTCTACAACCCAAGACTATCGGCTGATTGCTTGTTGCAACACATTATACAAGTGCATATTCAAGTTGTCTATAAACGCATCAAATTTGTCCTTCCCAATTTGGTTCAAGAAAATCAAGGCGCATTTGTTAAAGGAAGATCTATTGTGCATAATGTTTTAATTAGACAAGAACTTGAACGGCTGAATAAACGAGGGAAAGTGTCTTTGAGATGTCTTATGAAGATTGATATCTGCAAAGCATTAGGCCTTTCACGATAAGCCTATTATGCAAGCTAAAGTTTCCTAAAAATAATGGTGAAGTGGACTGAAGAATCCATCACATCGATTACATACACGATAAATGAGAACCAAGGGTATATAAAAGGTGTTAGGGCATTGAAAGGATTCGATGTCGCCTTTGCTCTTTGGCTTCGACATGAAACACCTTCCTCAAACCTTGCAAAGAACAACCACAAATGAAGGGTTCAGATTCCACCTGATGTGTAAAAATCTGAAAGTGGTCAACCTATGTGTCGCTAATGACTTAATGATGGTATGTAGAGTGCATCAACGATTGGTACAAGTGATGAAAGACGAACTGGAGCATTTCAGTGTCGTATATGGCCTTATATCAGATAAGCTGAAGTCGAGCATATACATGGCCGCCATATCAAGACGAGAAAAACAAGGCATGCTGGAAACAATGGATTTCGTAGAGGGGACATACCCAATACGATACCCCGGGGTTTCAATCTTGCAACCCAAATGGAATAGAGTAGACTACCTAACAGTTGTTGAAAATATGTTAAATGAATCATTTGTTGGACCTCTCGAAACTTATCGTATGCGGGCGTTGTTGTCTAATAAAATTCAATCACATTATTAATGCATAGCTACTGTAGTGTTGTCAAATTTTGGCCATGGAGGCGCCATGGCAGTATTACTTCAATCCGCCATGCCAAGGCCGCCTTGTGGCGGGGATGATATGGCGGCGCAATTACGGCCGCCATTCCCATGGCGGCATATCGGACATGACGGCTGTTGCGGAAGATGGCATTCTGCCAAGGATATTGGGCATGTTAGTCTTTGAGCTACTTATTTATTGAGTTGGCCCAGTGAGATAATATAAAAAGAACATGTGGGCTGGCCCAATTAGGCTCCAATTTAGGTAATTAAATAAAACAAATTAAAGAAAGTATACGATCAGATTGAAACTAAAACCCTATTGTGCGACTGAGCGACCTTCCAACGGACAACCTCTCTCCACTAGCGATCCTTCTTGCGGCGTCCTTTCAACCGGCGACCCACCGCCGGCGACCATCCCTCCCTGACATCGACATTGTTTCTACTTTCTTGATTGTAAGTTCTCACGAGTCTATCTCTATGGAAGACGGGACATCTCCAAGGGCGAGTTCTAAGGCAAGCAATAAAAACGACATTGGATGAAGATTTCCCACGCACCGAAGAAACAGATACAAACACCGTTGTTTTTAATTATTGTCAGAAAACTATGGAAGGGGTAATAAATAGAGCTAAGAACCATTTGATGGAAAAACAGGGCAATGTTGCAGCATGTTTAAAGTGTGCAAAAGAAGTTCGAGAAGAACTTTGGGCACACGCAAAGGGGAAAACAAACACGGGGACAAGCAATAGCGATGTATAATATTGCGAAAGTGATGAAGATGATATTTGCTTCCCAATACCATCTTGTGGTGCTTCTGGGAGAAACAAAGTCGAGATGAAAGGTCCAATGGATTTATATTGTCGGAATCCCAAGATTGCCATTAGCAAGAGAAAGAGGGAGAAGCTAAAACAAGCTAGCATACGAGAGGCTTGTAACAAAGAAGCAACCGCTCGAGTCCATTAATTTATTGCTCGCTTTTGGTATCAAGCCAGTTTATCGTTCAATCTCATCAAATAGTCGAGTTTTAAAGTCATGGTTGATGTCATCAATTTATTTGGGCCAAATTTACAAATTCCGAGCTACCACAAGATTAAAGTTCTACTCTTGAACAAGGAGTTGGAATATACGAAAAACATGATGAAAGATCATGAGGCGCAACGGAAGTTGCTAGTTGCTCCATTATGTCTGATGCTTGGACGGGTATGAAGCAAAGGTGCATTATCAATTTTGTAGTGAATTCGTCGGCGGGGACTATGTTTGTGAAGTCTATTGATGCTTCCAACTTCGTAAAGACAGGCCAAATTTGAATTTCTTGATTCTTTTGTGGAGCTGATTGGAGAGGAAAATGTTGTCCAAGTTATCACAGACAATGGGAGCAATTATGTGGCACCGGCAGGTTGTTGGAGGAAAAAAGACCACATCTCTTTTGGACTCCGTGTGCGTCCCATTGCATTGATCTAATGCTTGAAGACATCGGAAAGCTCCCTTTGGTAAAGCAAACCATTAAATGAGGGATAACGTTGTTGGATTTATCTATGCTCATTCGAGTACCTTGAGTTTGTTGAGACATTTCACAAACAAAAAGGAGTTGGTGAAGCACGCCGTGAGCCGTTTTGCTACATCCTTTCTCTCTTTAGAGGAATTCATCAAGAGAAGACAAATCTTAGAAGGATGTTTACTTCTGAGGAGTGGAGCAACAACAAATTATCGAAGGATCCTAAGGCAAAGGAGGTGACCAAAGTGGTGCTTATGCCTTGTTTTTGAAACAACCTAGTTCACACCCTTAAAGTTATGGCTCCTCTCGTTCGAGTGTCGTTCCCCTTACGGATAGTGAAAAAAGGCCGGCAATGGGTTAAATTTACGAAGCAATGGGTAAAGCAAAGGAAGCGATCATGAAGTCTTTCAAAAACAATGAAAGCAAATACAAAGATGTATTTGAGATCATTGATAAAAGACGGAATAACCAGTTTCATCGACCAATGCAATGCGGTCACAAACTTTTGAATCCGCAATTCGTCCACAGTAATCCCGAAATGGAGTTCGAATATGAGATTCAAAGTGGGTTTATGGAATGCATTAAGAAGTTGGTGTGGGACAATCAGGCCCAATTGAAGATTATGAGCGAGTCACTACTTTATAAGTCCGCTAGTGGTCTCTTCGGTGAGCATTTTGCGAAAGACACCGACGACCCTTGCTCCAGGTGCGAAAAAAATATTTATTTTAGTGTATGGTTCACAATTCTTGATAGTGCATGAATTCAAACTTTTATTGGAGATAATTGGAGCGTCTTTGAGCATGTAATTGTTATATACTTGTATCTTTTGGTGGAGTTTGGATTTCGATGAAATAAGTTAGTTCTTAGTTTTGCTTCGTAATCATTTTATAATTATTTTATGATAGATTCATTAGAAGAAGAGAAATAGGCTCGAACATAAGAGGATGCACGATTTTGTCTTTGTCAAGTACAATCAACAATTAAAAAAGAGATTTGATGTTAGAGATGTACTTGATCTAATTTCACTTGATGAGTGTAATGAGTGGCTAGTTGGAGAAATGGACGATGGTAGTGATGATGCCGGACGGGAGTTGGAATACCACATTGAATTGGAAAACCGTGTATGAGGCTTCGGGGGTTGGAGAGCCAATAAGGTCTACTAGGCGAAATGTCACAAAAAGAATGGAGCAACCGGTCGGTGGTTCGAGTACGTCGAAGAAACGAGCCTTGAAAAGGAAAGGAAAAGAAAAAAATGGTTGTCGATGACAATGAAGTGGAGTTTGAAGATCGAGATGAAGACTCCCTTGATGAGGAATAGTTTGTTGATTTGGAGGAATCCGAAGGAGAAGAGGAAGAGGGATATGCTCTCTTAGATGATAATTTGGAAAATGATTATGTTGAATTCGAAGAGGAGGATGATGATTCGACATTTGATTTGTGTTTGCGTTTACTTATTATTGCTTTATATATGTTTAAGTATTTTGAGTAGTAAACTTGTTCAATGGTTGGATTGTTGTGGAACTTGTTCTTGAAAGCTTTTTCTTTTATCAATGTGCGATGATGGGATTTTGTGGAGTTTGTCGTTTTAGTCACATGGAATAAGAATAAGAATAAAGCTCCTGTTTTAAAAGTATATGATATATATATATATAACATACATATGTATTTTTGTGTCCACAATGGCTACCGCCATTTTCCGTCACGCCATCCGCCATGGATTTATGGTGGTTTTTTGGCTTCCCGCCATGTCCTGCCATTCGCTATCGATAACACTGAGCTACTGGGGGATGTCTGTCTCTATTGCCCATAAGCGTCATTAAAAGACAGATGAACGATGTCGAGAATTCCTATGGGGCAAAGGAGCAAGCGGATTAACAAAGGAACGGGGCTGCGGGGAGTAGAATGCGTGGAAAGAAATCTCAGGGCGGACTAAATATTAGAGACTTCCAGACGTGGAATATCGCTTGCATCGGGAAGCAATATGGGACTTTGGCTCGGAAAGCATATTTCTTACGGATAAAATGACTAAACAACATACATCTTAAAGGAAGTGGATTCTGGTCATACTCTGCACCTGCCAACTGTGGATTGGCAGAAACTGAACAGAAATCATAAGATGCATCGAGGGGACGAGCCGAAGGAGGACCAGATAGTCCAGCAGATCAAAAGGGAGTTGCGAATCAGAGTAATGTGGGGAGGTCTCACAAGAATGACACTGAAAGAGAAGTTATATGTACAGTACTACTTTATGGGGCGGATGATCAGTATTGCTGGTCTTGAGATACTGTAAACACAAACTGATGGCCCGGAAATATTTTGTTTAGTGGGGACAGTTAGTTATCGGAGAGGCGAATTCAGTAATGTGGAAAAGACAATTTATCATTGTCCGAGCAGAAAAGAGGAACAAATCGTCGTCGTCGTCGTCATCATCAGTATCCGAAAGGGAGAGAAATGCAGGTCCCTTCCACAACGAAGAACTTGCAAATCTGTTAATGGTTCTTGAGACTTTATTTCATCCCAATTTACAGCGTAATTTAATACCAACGTTAACAAACCATTATTACAATGCTACTACTTTTCTGGGATTTGGCTCCTCACGAACTCCAGAACAGAATTACGCTGCAACAGCACAAATCCGAGTTTATAATATCCATCATAGTATTAATATAAACAGGTGGAATAAGAGTAAGAATGCATGCATCATACCCTTTGTTCAAGCCCGGTGGCTTCTTCGCCACTAATTTTCAAGGATTCCAATAAACTTATGGCCTCTCGAAAACCAGTAAGTGCCGTATCCTCACTACCAAGGTTTCTGTCCACGTCAGCAACTTTCGCAAGAGATGTCGCCACATCTATAATCTGCAATCGATATATCATATTATATATTCATGTGTTTTTTGGGTAGGTTTCTCTACATGCTTATATATATATATATATGTAGATATATATATGTATATATATATATGTGCAGAATCACGGAATCCAACATTCTCGCTTGTTCGTTCACCTGAGAGGAAGAAACTTGATTTTGGTTTATTGCACCACGACGAACATCGAGAGCCTGAGAATAGTAAGATCTCGCAGCTTGAAGATCTCCTTCGTAATATTGGAGATCTCCAATCTTATTCAAGGAAACGGAGAGCGTATGCGTTATCTGCATATAAAAAAAATTAGGAATTTTACGTCAGCACAACTAAGAAAGACAAAATTTCAGGCAGATGATGAAAAGGCACCTCAGTATCATCTTTGGGCACTTCTTTAAGGAAATTGATGCTCTCTTCGAAATACGATATAGCAGAACTAGCATCTCCAGTAGCTCGACTGAAATATTAAATATGTCACACTTAGAAATTTTCAGAATTGAACAAATTAACTTACAAGTCTCATCATAAAAAATTACTCCAATAAATAATAGAAAGAATTAGGACACACCAGCAGTCGCCAAGCATTCCTAAGACAGCACCCAGCTGCGAGAACAGCTCGGGAGTATTTCCCGCTTTCTCCAGCTGTTCTCTTATGTCTTCCGCGCACATACTTAGCCTCGATTTCGCACTTTCCATGTTATTCGCACGAAGTGCCTTTATGAAAAAACATATATGAAATAAACAGTGAGAAAAAAAAAGATATTCTGGAGGCATCAATAATTATATTTAATAATAGGAAATGGAGGTTGAATACGAGAGAAGTTAAAAGAAAAGACTCACCCTCATGGCCTGCTGCATCAAGAAGGAACCGCGCTCGAGCGACACATCTTCGTAGATCACATGTTTATCTTCTTCACTTTTTTCTTCTTCCTCTTCAGTACCCACTTGAGACGACCTCTTGATCCTCGCATGACCTTCGATGAAGCGATCGACGGTGCTCTGAAGATTCGGATCGTCTTCGATCTTTTCAATATCGGCACCACACAAAGGACAATCCCTAAACTTCGATATGCATGCTCTGGGGTAACAAAAAATAGCCATCAGTAACATTCGTACGCCAAGATTCTGCATTGTTTCAGGGGAAATTTTGACCCCAAGAGCCATTTAATGTTTCTCATACGATAAATGGATGAAAAAAAATACAGGGCTTACTTGCAATAGACGTGGGAACAAGGGTGACATTTGCTGCACTGAAAGAGAAGTGCTTGGCATATTACACAGCTCAGGGGGCCTATCTTGAATGTCTGAGAATCGTATCCGAAGGGGCACTTGGGGGATATAATTGCCTTATCATCGTTGGGAGGCTTGTTGTCATTCACCGATTGCTGCTTGTTTTGGTTTTCGCTAGATTTCTTTGAACTGCCATCATCTGGACGAGAAGCCTTGGTAAAAGGACAAACAGGCGTCATTTTTGCGTACACCTGCAAGAGGAAAGAAAACAATCCACGTTATTATCAACATTTGAGCCAAGATCTTTTCAATGGCTGAAAATTTGCAGCGAATAATGCTGGTAATAATATGCATATTAGCAAATAAATTTGATTGAAGAACAACAATTCCACTGGTGATATTTTTCAAAAAGAAAAAACGAACACCAAACTTCTGAAAGCTACGGCTCTTGATGAGTCCTTGAAAAGAGAAACATAAAGAACCACACAAAAAACAAACTGGGCGGTCATTATCTATCATCCCATTTCAGCACTAGAAAGATCAGAAAACAGGTCAACGGTTTTTCTAAGCTTATGATGTAATTCTAAGCTAAAACAACACTAGGAATGACCTTATCATGCATCTTGCTTGGAGACGAGTTAAGGGCAACGATAGCACAAATATCAGAAACTGAAACTACTATTTAACCTAACACCCTAAATATATCCCCAAAATGTTCATATTAAATCTGTACTTCAGAATAAGATTATGCTAAAAATTGCCCTCCATAACAAGCACTCATGTCTACATTTGTCCATTAATTAATCATAATTTCTGATTAACTTCAGCTCAAAGATACTAAACAAACGAAATAGGCTACGCCATTTACGAACACCCGATGCGAGTATCGTCATAATAGAAGCTGCTGTTCAATGTATTGGACCGACAATTTCCTACCACAACCGGAATCAAAAAGCCCAGCTCAAACAACCAAATATTTGTTTCCGCTCTATCAAATCGCGGTTATGCAAAAGGGAATACATAACATAAGATGAGCACCTACGGTGAAATTAACAGAGACCGAATCTTTATTACCATGGTGGTTGACCCGAGATGAAATCCTATGAAATAAGAATTGGGTTCGAAAAATCAAAATTTAAGAGATGGATATCTGATACATACCTCAGATCTTCACCGTTTTTTTCACTTTTTCGAGGTGGTTTCTTTTCGTTCACGAGTTCTGCGTATCGGATAAAAATGAATTCAGTTTTGACGCCTCCTCTTTCTAATTTGCCCTGCTTTGTAATCGTAGTTTGTGGCATTAATTTATTATTCGATTTTCCGTTTGGAAAAAGATAAATTGGAAAATTTTGCTACTACATCTATCTAGGGTGAAAGATGAGGTGATGCGGTTCATAAAATCTATGAGCCGGCTTGAGCTCGTAAAAATTCAGTCGACTCGCGAGCTTGGCAACTCGATAGCATTTTTTTTATTTTTACGTAAACGAGCCTGGAAGCTCACATTCGAGCTCGACGAGTTTTCTGAGCTCGAGTTCGAGCTCGAAATTATGAGCTGAAGCTCAAACCCAATAAAATGATCCAAGCTCTACTTATTTACACCCTTACATCTATCTATTTTATAATCGATGCTATAGATAAAATAATCGTCGACCATCCAATGATATGTCAATTTCCTCATAATAAGAAAACCATACAAGAAAAATTAATATTAGTAAATCTATTCTAGCTATATTATAATTACAAATGAGTTATATATCACGTCATTAATAATTGTAATGATTGCAAACGAATTGAATCAAATTGGGTTATCAAATAGCACCATATTTTTTTCGTATTCGGTTCACTTACTACTCGAACCGATTCGAATTCGATTCGAATAATTCGAATATTATTATTTTTTTATATTTTTCGTAAAATCCATTTAATAAAATAATATAAATAATATCATATTTAAATGTATATCGGATTATAATATATCATATTTAATAATGAAATATTTATATATGTTGAATTATAATATATTGTATTTAAATAAATTCGTGATACTTGTATTCTCATATTTGAATATTATTCGAGTCAGAAAAATTGTCTTTATTTTATTTCAATATTTCGAATTCGAATCAAATATGGAATCGAACAAAAAATTAGATTCATTTGCATTTCTGCTATCGACTATTGAACAAAGCAACTATAGATTTTCGTTGGGGACTACTCCCTTGACCCTGAGGTCCGTAATTTCATTCTCAAATATACATAAACAGGAGAGAATAACATAAATAGTTGAGTTTTAAAACTTCAATTACAAAACTAGTCAACTTTTTAACACTATTACAAAACTAATTAACTTTTTAAATTTTAATTATTGTTATTTTCTTTTGTCACCACAAAACTGTTTAAAATTCCATTTTTTACCATTATTATCTTACATTAGTATACAAATTATTAATAAGTATATTTTAATCCCAAATTCATTTATAAAAATTTCAAGGCCTCAAAATATGCAAGTGCAGGTAGGCGTGTTTAATCAGTTCCAATTCCCGATATGAAATGCCGGTTTCCGTTGAACCAAAACCTCGAACCATAACTGAACAGTGGTAACCCCAGTTGTGATTACGATTAAATCGGCCGAGTCGATTTTGGTCCTGGCAGAACCGCCGGTTGCAGTTCCAAACAATTTTTTTGTTGAATTTTATTTATTATTCATTTCTAATTGAAAATTAATAAAGGAAATTGAATTAATTTAATAATGTAAAAAAAAAACTTTCTTTAAAACATAGAAATTTGACGGAGATTCGATAGAGATGGGATATAGATTCGAGAGAGATTTGGGAGCAAAACAAAGTTTGGAAAAATCAAAATAAATTCCCGATATTTACAGGCAAAAAAAAAACATAAAACAACCATATGTAGATCAATGTTGCGGGAATTCCAGGTCCCCGTTGGTCCGCCCCGAACGAGGCAAGGAGTACCCGATATTTTATCCCCACATGTAGCGAGGACGGGGAGACATCTCGCCCCGCAGGGATCCCCGCCCCTTCCCCGTTAGCATTATAATATTTATTATATCCCATTTATATAAATAATAATAAAATATGACCGTTGAATAAAAAATATAATCTTAGATATGTTAATATTTGGATAAAAATAATTAAAAATGACTCGAGGATAAAAATATAATTATTCATAATTTATATGCTAATGTAAGATAATAATGGTAAAAATTGTAATTTTAAATAGTTTTGTGGTGACAAAAAAAATAATAATAATTAAAATTTAAAGAGTTAATTAATTTTGTAATAATTTTAAAAAGTTAAATAATTTTCTAATTGAAATTTTAAAACTCTGTAATTCTCTCACATAAACAACAATAACTAATGAACAAGTGAATTAATCATGTAGTTCTCAAGCCTCAATTTCTAATCTTCATTGATGATGTGGCACTCAAGTGGTCCCCACCAGGCACCGAATTGCGGTCCAGCTGGCACCAAAGGGATGAATATCTCCTTTTCTCCCTCTGGTTTTGGGGGTTCTATTTAGGGCTAATTTAACAAAAGAGATTAATTTCCTATAAAATTAAAAAAAAGGGAGCGACTTTTCTTTTTTTAGATAAGAGAGATTCACTTACTTAAATAAGTAATTAATCAATATATCTATTTAATTAACAATATTATAATAGTTTAAAATTATATTTTCGTTTTTAGGTTTTAGAATGCAGATTTCGTCGCTTTTTCTTCGTCATTTCTCTTAAAATCATCTTCAAATTAGCACATATCTTACCCGATTTTCTGAAAAATTAATACAAATTCGCATGGGTCTTGAGTTTTCGTTATGATTAAAGGTAGATTTAGGCGAAATAATTGAAAATATTAAAGATACACTCGAAATCGAATAAGATTGACAGACCTATTCGAACTCGAATAAGTCTTATTCGAGTTCAAATAAGGCTTATTCGGATTCGAATACGCCGTATTCGAGTTCGAATAAGTCCTATTCGAGTTCGAATAAGTCCTATTCGAGTTCGAATAAGTCCTATTCAAGTTCAAATAACCCTATTCGAGTTCAAATAACCCTATTCGAGTTTAAATAAACCTTATTAGAACTCGAATAAGTTCATTTGAACTCGGATAAGCGTTATTAGAACCCAAAAGACCATGATTCGAATTCAAATAAGAGTATAATTAATACTTGTAATTTTATGATAATAATATCAAGTCATTAATATCAAATAATAGTCAATGAAATACTATAATTAGTTATGACAATGTTTAATGAAGATGTCTAATGAGTTGGGTAAATGTAATGAAAATTTAAATGAGTTTTGTGTGAGTTGCTATAATGTTACAACTTGTATTTAAGTGAATTACTATAATATGATATCTAAACATGTGCTCTACATGATGGCAACTAAAATGAGTTGTGTCAATGTGATATACAAACTTCGATGAACTTATTGAATAATGTTTATTAATTATATTGTGATACACAAAACTTTCATAAGCTTCTTCGTATAATGTTCATCTTGAATCGAGTTTAATCTTTATCTTGAGTTAAAATTGATTATTCGGGTTCGGGTTCCAATAAGCCCTATTCGGGTTCAAATAAGGTTATTCGGATCCGAATAAGGGTTATTCGAGTTCGAATAAGCGTATTCGAACTCGAATAAGCCCTATTCGGGTTCAAATAAGCCTTATTCGGGTTCAAATAAGGTTATTCGGATCCGAATAACAAACTTCGATGAACTTATTGAATAATGTTTATTAATTATATTGTGATACACAAAACTTTCATAAGCTTCTTCGTATAATGTTCATCTTTCGAGTTTAATCTTTATCTTGAGTTAAAATTGATTATTCGGGTTCGGGTTCAAATAAGCCCTATTCGGGTTCAAATAAGGTTATTCGGATCCGAATAAGGGTTATTCGAGTTCGAATAAGCGTATTCGAACTCGAATAACTCTTATTCGGGTTCAAATAACCCAGATTATTCGAACTCGAATAAGGGTTATTCGAAATCGAATATATCTTATTCGAACCCGAATAAAGCTTATTCGAATTCGAATAAGACTTAACTGAAACGACGAATTCATTTAAGTGCCTAAACTAATATTAATGACTTTTTACTCGAGGGTATTTTTGACTTTTCCATACAATCCTCCAACTTAAATAAAATATGTTTCGATCACTTTTATCAAAAAATCCCGTTCTATTTATCCCAAACCCCTTGGGATAAATACAGATCCATAATCAGTCCTCTTACAATGAAGTAGGATTAGGTTAACTAATCGAAGATCCGAATTTTTGGTCAATGATTGGCTTCAGTCGATCGTATTCCTGCTAGGTCAGTAATTTCAGCTGTCTTCAAGGTGACGACTACTCTCTTTCCTTTTCTGTTTTAAATTCCGTTACGCCTGGTCTTAGCTCGTGTGACGTCTTCTTAGCTCAATGTTTGAATTGGCTGTTGTCGAAGTGATGATGATTGGTTGACGAATTTCGGATTTTTTTTGTGGTATTTTTTTCGTACGTTTTCTCCTGTTGTGGAAATAGAGATGCTCTGATTACATTCCTGCTTAACCGAATTGGTTTTTGAAGCTCACCCGTAGGGATGTTGTTGGATTTTAGCTGTCCCTTTTGTTTGCTCCAATTTTGATTGATATGTTCTTGTTTTAATATAACAGTAGAGGTTTGCGTTCCTATCAGAATCTGCAATATTGACCTGTGCACTTCTATATACAGGAGAGCAAAGGGGGATATAATTTGTCTGAAACACAATTTTGTTATCTGACTTCAGCCACCTTCTTCTGGATTTCGTGAGCTCTCTCTCGATGGCAGACGATGACCCCATTCCAGTGAACCTTGATCTCAATCTGGGACTCCTCGATAATACGAATGGTAATAACGAGCCAGCCCTTGTTTCTTATCCTACCGTGATTATGAACTTGGAGGATTGGTTTCACGATCCCGCTCGTAGAGTTAGGGAAGTTTCCCGACAAAGAAACCAAAGGTTGCGGCGGTCTCTTTGGAGACAACTCCCCATTCCTCTGGAAACACAAAGCATCGCAAGGGAATCAGCCGGCGAGGCTCCAACTGGTGAGGGCAGTGTCATACCCGAGCAAAGGATTCAAGAGGTGGCTGCTAAAGTCTGTGAAAACGACACAAAACATTTGAAAGACGAAGACCGAAATAAGAGCAAAGACAATGGGAAGAGCAACATTGATGGGGGAAGTTACTTCGATTGCAATATATGCTTGGATTTAGCCAAAGAACCTGTAGTCACTTGCTGTGGCCACTTATTCTGCTGGCCTTGTCTGTACCGGTGGCTGCACCACCACTCCGATGCCAAAGAATGCCCGGTTTGCAAAGGAGAAGTCGAAGCAAAGAGCGTAACCCCTATTTATGGACGCGGCAGTAATAATAACACCCGTGAACCCCATTTGCATAGCATGAAGATCCCTCTTAGGCCCCAAGTCCACAGAGTTGAAAGCTTGAGGCAAGCTTTTCAAAGGACTCCCTCCTTTACTGTTCCCGTGGAGGAGATGATAAGGCGCCTAGGGTCTTCGTTCGATTTGCCTCGAGAACTAGCCCAGTCACAGCCATATAACAGTGAATCACCAGCGATAACAACACACTCTGTACTAAACCGTCTCTTGTTGACTTCTGGAGGAGTACAAAGCGACACGAATCCAATCATTACAGCAGGTGATATATTTGACTTAATGTCCGAGACAAGACCCCCAAACTTGGAGGCAAGGGAGACCAGTAATAATCTCCGTATTTCATCGAGAGCGAACCCTCACCAGGCTTCGAATCCTTCTAATCTTGCTGCTTCTGCAATGAACTTATCTGCTGAGAGGTCTCATTTTGATGGTGACAGAAGAAACCTGGATTTGATGACTCTACCGGTGGTTTTTGATGATAGGGACTCGGTGTCGAGCATAGCAGCTGTTATTCACTCAGAGGGCCAAACGGTGGATAATGCCGTTGAGATTGATTCGACGGTTGCGCGCTCTACTCTGTCGTCGAGGAGGAGAAACAACGATGCTTCGAGAATCTCAGACGTGGATAGCGGAGATTCTCGTGCGATTAGGAGGAGGAGGTTGAACTGATACAAAGTACCCTTTGTTGTATCATAATTCTTGAATTACTACCACAAGAAATTAGGGGTTATGTGTTTGTTTGTGCAAAAGTTATAGGTAAAAATGGTTAGTTATGTCGGGTTTGTTGCTCTGCTAATGTTCTTTCCTAGTTGGTATTTGTGTCCTCTTCATTTCTCCATGACTGAATGTGTTGTGGTTCTCATATGATATCTTCAATCAAATGTTTTAATCAGATGTTTATCTAGTTTTGTTTGGCGGTGGTTTATGCTAGCTGTTTTTATCAATCAAGATTTACTTAATCTAATCAACCATTAGATGCTCTACAAAATTCCAGTTGTATACATAATGTTGTATTTTTATTTTTTTTGGAGAAAGATCACTATTATATATACATAAATTGTACAACGACTGTACATGGAAGAGGGCTGGCTCACCACAGGCGGTGACCGATGCCAGTGAAGCCCAATAAATAACTCAACTCAATGCATAAAAATAAAAATAAAATAAAAACTACGGCCAAGCAATACGTCAAATCCGACGAAGCCCGCTCAGCTGCAAATGCTAACGATCCTCCAAGGTCCCCATCCGTGCTATCACCATGTACATAGCGTCCCTTGCTACTATTTCTACAGTTCGACTCGCGCCCGTATGCCAACGATGGTTCCGTTCCCTCCAAATGTGATAAACCAACGAGGCCAGAAGCTGGCGATAAGCATAGTGAAGAAGATGCTTCCATCGCAACTTCGCCACAACCCATAAGATCCCCCGTCGTCAGTCTCGAAAAGGCCAGACAAATCTCGTGGCAGACCGAACACACCTCAAGTAGTGTGCCGAGAAAGGGCACTCGAAAAAAAAATAAAGGGACTGTCTCGGTGGCCCCAATCTCACACAACAAGCACCCATTAGAAGCGACAATCATGGCAATGATCCAAGGTTTGTCCCTCGTAGAGAGACGGTCTCGAATCGCCAGCCAAAGGATGAACTCCAACTTAGGTATATTAACCGGTCCCCCATGGTACATGTGGCCGTCGTGTGCGAATCGCCTCCCACGCCGAATGCCGCGAGAACCGCCCATCAGGCGAACCGTGCCACAATATTGCGTCTGTCTCGGCCGGGTAAACATGAGGGATGTGAGGATGAATCTGTTGGTACTCCATCCTCGAGGTCGTTGGCCAATGCCAGCCCTCCATAGTGATAACTGACGCAAGCTTGGTGTCTCGTGATAGCCCTATGACACGAGGGCCCCGCGGGATCATAACCTCTAACGGCGTGTCAAGTAACCACGGGTCCCGCCAAAGAGATATCGATTGACCATTGCCAATGCGAAATCGCACCAGCGCCAAGAGCTTTGGTCTGAACTTCAAGATCTGTTTCCAACTCCACGAAGAGATCATCACACGGCCGACGCACCACACCGTTTGCTGTTGAAGTCGAGTCGAATAGAGCCACGCTACCCAAACAGAGGATGGGTCCCTCGTGACGACTCGCCATAGGAGAATAAGCATCAGGGCTTGATTGACCTCCAACATCGATCTGATGCCTAGCCCCCCTTCAGCCACATGTAGACAGACGTCACTCCAAGCTTAACCAGCTGTGTCTCAATTACCCCGCCCAAAGAAATCTACTGATCAGTGTCTCAATTACCCGGACAACACCCTTGAGCAACAAAAATACCCCTAACCAATAGACGTGAAGCGATCTCACTTAACCAGCTGCACCCTACCCGCATAGGATAGCGTAAGATGCAACCAGGAGCCGAGGTGCGCCTCCACACGTTGCTGAAGCGGTACACAGTCGCTGATAGATAGCTTCGACGTAATAAGAGGTACGCCAAGATACCGCACCGGCAAAGCTCCCACGCCACATCCCAAAATACCCTGAAAGATCACTGCCTGCCCCTCAGCCTGCATAGAAAGGAACATATCATTCTTGGATGTATTATCTCGCAGACCTGACAACTCCGCAAACTCGTCCAAGGCCGCTTTAAGAACCGCGACCGACCCCACATCAGCGTTACATCACAGTAGCAGATCATCCGCAAATGCCAGCATGGTCAGCCGTAACTCAGCGCATCGCCAATGATACTGAAAAGCGGGGCCCTCCGCAAATGCCAGAATGTCATGCAGCACCTGTATGACAAGTGTGAAAATATAGGAAGATATGGGGTCCCCTTGCCGCAGCCCTCGTCGTCCCGCAAAGAATACCTTTAGTCGACCATTAATATTAATGGAAAAGCACGACGTAGTAAGACATCAGCGCACCCACCACGTGAATCTGCTATCAAACCCCAACGCCTCCAAGGTGAGAAAGATAAAATCCCACTCAACTTTGTCATACGAGATCCAGTTTCAGCGCCAATCGGCCCGACAGGTCAGCCTTACGATATCCGGCGCATATTTCCTGGGAGGATGTTATCTGTAATACGCCACCCCGGAACAAACGTCGTCTGGGTCGAATGGAGCAGCTGCGCAAGGACCCCCCGCATCCGATTCGCCAGCACCTTGGAGATAACCTTGTGCAACACATTGCAGCTAGAGCGGTCAAAACGGGCCTACGGGCCTGGCCCGCCCGTAGCCCGTCATCTGGCGGGGCGGCGGGCCGAGCGGGTTGGCCCGCCCAATTTAAAAAAAAAATTAAAATTGACGCAAAATTTAAAAAAATGAAAAAAAAAATGAAAAAAAAAATGAAAAAAAAAATGAAAAAAAAAAGTGTACTTGGGGTTCGAACCCAACAACTTTACGTATAAGGTTATGCACTTTTACCACTAAACTAAAGACATATTTATGTAATTGTTTACATATATATTAAATTTATTAATAAAAAATATATATATTTATTTTTTGAAAAATAAGCGGGTAGCCCGCGGCCCGCGCGGGCTTTGCCCACTTAGGCCCGTTCCTCGGCGGGCATAAAAAATTCAGGCCCGTCCGCGGGCTTTGGGCTTTTTTGACAGCTCTAATTGCAGCATGATATCGGCCAAAAATCCGATGCTCGTCGTGGCGACGCAATCTTTTGTATCAAAGTGATAAGCGTTGAGTTCAACCCTTTATGCAAATGCTCCGTGCAAAAGAACTCTTGTACCGACGATGTAACATTCGGTCCCACTATCGGCCACACCGCCTTGAAAAATGCCGAGATATCTATCCGTCCTGGCGCCTTATCATCATGTATCGCAAAGAGGGCCGCCTTGATCTCACTGTCGCTGACCGTACAAGCCATTGCCTGGGCATCCGAAGGACTCAATGCTGCCGTGACGAACGGATGCACTGCATCGACCGAAAGAGGCAGTGTCCGCGCTGACGTCCCTAATAGCGTCGTATAGAACCACTACTATACCACTTTCACGCCTCGGAAGAAAAAAATATTAAAGAAATAAATAAAAACTAGAAAATACCGGCACAAACCAACCGAAAAGTTTGGACATAAAAAATAACAACCCACTTTTGTGGCTTTTTTAACAAAATAATTCGAAAAAAATTATTAATTTTCAAAATATGGCGTTTTTCGCACCTATTACTAAAATAGAGCCATTTGCGGGTATTAGGCGCGACGTCGCGGCCATTAGGTGCGACGTCGCACCCATTAGTCGCGATATTATATTTTCGCAAAAATGTGGGCCATGGTACGGGGCTGTTGTACTGGGCCAATAATTTTTTGGCCCAGTACGGAACGTCGCGCATAATAGGCGCGACGTCGGGGAAATATAGATCTCAGATCTATTTCCCTGACCCTCACTCTCTCCCTCACTCTCTCTCTCTAAAACCTAACCCTAACCCTCTCCGCCGCCTCCGTCCGCCGCTCCGCCGCCTTGTTCATCCCGCGCAGCCCGACCGCCCGCCCGACCGCTCTCTCTCTCTCTCTTGGTGTCTCTTCGCCACCGGCGCCGCCGCCTCCGGCCGCCGCTCAGCCCGCCGAGGTCACCACGCGCAGGTCGCCCGCCCGCCCGCCCGGCCGCCCGCCCCTCTCTCTCTCTCTCTCTCGGTTTCTCTTCACCACCGCCTCCGTCCGCCGTGTTCATCCCGTGCAGCCCGCCCGCCCGCCCGGCTGCCCTCTCTCTCTCTCTCTCTCTTTCTCACTCTCTCTCTCTCTATCTCTCTCTCTCTCTCCGCCCCGTCCACCACCCCGCCGCCCCGCTCCGCTGTCGTGTCCAACGCCGTCGCCGCCTCCGTCGCCGTCGCCGTCGCCACCTCCTCCGCCCCTCCGTACGTTTTATTAGGTATTTAGTTTGATTATAGTTAAATTGAGTTATTCGTTGTTTGGTTATAACATTAGACGGATTCGTATAGTCATTAGTCGGATCTGTATTGTTTGATTGGTTATAAAATTTTTTTGTTCGATTTAGGATGGACACGAACGAATTCTACGGTCCGATCAATCGTTCGCTGTTGATATTTCAGGATAGTCATCGTTGTAACGATGTGCTATCCAACACGGATGGTGCTATTGATACCCCGTTGATGGTGAGGGGGTTAGAAAACGTAGTATGGGGTAAAATTTCACGACCGGTGCAATTACACGGTCGTGTTTTGGAGAAGTTACATACTATGTCGCTGTATGGCGTCTATAGTTGTGGATCTCAGAAAATAGATCCACACTTGATTACCGCTCTCGTCGAACGGTGGAGAAAGGAGACACACACGTTTCACCTACCGGTGGGGGAGGCGACTGTCACATTAGAGGACGTAGGGTTGCTGTGGGCACTCCCCGTGGACGGTATTTCCGTCAGCGGTGTGATCCCACGTAAGACGCAGGAGCAGTGGCTCGAATATTACGAGGAGTTGACTGGGTACAGACCTCCCGAAGGAGCGTACCACGGGACCAAGTTGTCTCTCCGCAAGTTTGCGGTCTGGTTAGAAGAAAATCCAATCAACGACATGACCGACGATCTAATTGTCTATCAACACGCGCGTGCCTACGCATTGCTGCTGTTCGGGTCGCTGACCGTTTCCCGACTCCAGTGGAAGTCACACGTCGATGACCTACCTTACGCTGCTCGAGGACATCGACGAAATCCATCATTATAGCTGGGGCAGCGCCGTGTTAGCATTCCTCTACAGAGAGCTCTGCACATCATGTTAGTCGAGGAAGATGAACATAGGTGGAGCTTTACGGTTGCTGCAGGTACGAAAGATAGTTTAATGAAACAACTTGTAAAGCGTAAACGATACTTATGTATATAAATAATTAAAATATAGGTTTGGGCATGGATGCGTATATTACAAGTCCAGCCGATTATCGCCCACCCTCGAGTGGTGATGCAGCCTATTGTAGTCGATGGCATTCAGTTACCCATTCCACCGCATGCGGCGAGGTAATTGCTCTTCTAATTATTCGAACTTTCAAATAAAAAATTTTCAGCCTAATGAATATTTATTCATTTAGATGGAATGCATTGTTTGACCATACGACCTCCGCAAATTCAAATTTGCGTGCGATACGAGAGTCCATCGATAGTATGTCGATGGAACAATTTGTATGGACCCCGTACAACTATCACTATCTCGGTCGTCGTGCCCGCTGATATGTTACAACATCATCGAGTGGCACTATCCAGATCGCGTGATGCGACAGTTCGGATTGATTCAGTCGGTGCCACAACCACCGGCATATCTTACTGTAGATCTCCACCATTTTAGCACTCGGAATGTCCCCGGAAAAGATTGGAGATCGCAGCACGAACCGCACGAGGCGTATTGGAGTCAAAGGCACTCGAGGGTTGTGAATGGACTGGAGATAGGATCAGGACAGCAGTGCACCAGTGACTATTATGACTGGTACCGGTCCGTGACCCGTCGATATATCTCTCCGTCGTCTATTCACATGTCGCGAGGCTTTCAGATGGGAGATGGAGCATTCATCGACGTGATGGTTAGTTTATATATTAATTTTATTTATTATATTTAATTTCGATTTATTCGCGGCCAAATAATATTTGACTATGCTAAATAACAGGTACAGCATCTCGATGACGTGGAGACAAGACTACGTCGTCTGAAGTGGACGGAGGATTAGACGTTGTACATCGTATGCAGCGTCTAATCATCGATAGGCGTCAGCGACGTGATACCCAGTTCACCGACGTTCCTCCTACGCAAGATCGTGGGGCATCATCCTCGCATCATGTCACTCAAGGTGCTGGGCCATCGTCATCGCGTATTCCGATGGATTTATACGGCGATGGTGGATATGGGACGTCGATGCCATCGGGGTACACTACGCCGATGCAGTACACTTACGAGGACGAGGACGACGACGACACGCCACCTTAACGTTCATCTTCCCATCGTCGTCCATCCGAGCGTGAGGCCCCAGTTGACCGTCGTCATCTGCGTAGAGAGCAGCGTCCTCGAAGATGCGCTACCGGAGGGCATTATATGCCATAGTTTTTTTATTTAGACGATGTTTTTTTGTTCAGACGATGTTTTTTATTGTATTTATTCAGACGATGTTTTTTTGTTATATGTTATTACGACTTACGTTTTTATTTTCGCGATGTTATTATCTTATTATGCGTATCTTTATGGTGGATAATTATAAAATACGAGTTATATAATTAGTAGAGCCGTAAAAAAGGCCGGAAGCCCGCGGGCCGCCCCGCCCAGGCCCTCCAAATGGATTTTTTTAGGTTGTCGGGGAGTGGGCCTAAGCGGGCCGCGGGCTACAGGCGGGGCGGGGCGGGCTACCCGTCTATTTTTAAAAAAATAAATATAATATATTTTATTAATAAATATAATATATATGTATTAAATTATGTAAATGTACTAAAAGTATTAAATTAAATATAATATATCTACTAAAAGTACTTAAAAATTAAAATAGATCAACGTTAATATATTTTTAAAAATAAATATAATATTTTTATTAATAAATATATATGTATTAAATTATGTAAATGTACTAAAAATATTAATTAAATATAATATATGTACTAAAAGTACTTAAAAATTAAAATAGATCAACGTTAATATATTTTTAAAAAAATAAATATAATATATTTTTATAATAATTATAATATATATGTATTAAATTATGTAAATGTACTAAAAATATTAAATATAATATGTACTAAAAGTACTTAAAAATTAAAATAGATCAACATTAATATAGTTTTAAAAATAGAACAACTTTTATCATCCGCGTGCAGCTTTAATCAACGCTACCTGCAACTTCAACAACTTTTATCATCTGCGTGCAGCTTTAATCAACGCTAGCTGCAACTTCAGCAACTTTTATCATCCGTATGCAGCTTTAATCAACGTTACCTGCAACTTCAGCAACTTTTATCATCCGCGTGCAGCTTTAATCAAAGCTATCTGTAATCTATCTTCAATCTAACTGTACACAACAATATTGACATTAAAAAAAATGATCCAGAACATCTATAAAAATCACACAAATTAAGAAAATAACATACAACATTTGAGATACGATGCACCCGTTTGGTAGAGACCCGCGTCTTAATCGCTTCAATGGAAAAAAGATGAATGAGGGTCATCCGATATTCGGAAATTTAAAGGTCCTTGGTGATTACTTTTACGACGAACTGTGGACGTACGATATTGAAAGATGGTTCGTTGGAACATTTTTGGCAAAAGCATCTATGGGTGATATCACGAATGAGACATTGTCCGAATGTCTTCAATTCCTTGCGCAACTATACAATCAACGTTACGGAATTCATTTCACCGTACCTTTTCTAACGGAGAAACTTGGTCATTTGAAGCGTCGCTACCTTTTATGGACAAAACTACGCGCCGAAATGGGAGATTGGGGAGAGTATGACAGAGGATGGATTCATGCAGATACCGAGCAATGGCTTAAGTGGTTTAAGGTGGTTATTTTACTCAACGTTTTATTCGGATGTAATAAAATTTTTTAATTATGCAATTTGTCATATTCTTGCAGGAGGATCCTCTTTCAACAATTTATTTCTATGAGCCCGAGCCACATGAATATTATCTGTATAAAATTTTCGGTAGCTATATCAACCCAGACATTGTTCCAGACATTGACTTGCTTGCAATTCCTAACAACGAATGTCCAATAGTTCATACTCAGGCGGAAGAATCATCCAAAAGACAGTCGGTAAAACATGTCAGCTCGAGTTCGAGAGTCAAAGACGATACGGGTAACGACGACTTCGTCGACACGCCACCGAAAGAAAACCGATACAATATGTCGAGTAAGATCGGCAACGCTGGCAAAAACCAAGGCGATGATGACTTCGTCAACCCACCTCCGAAAGGAAAGAAAAAAGGTATGAATAGAAAGACGCACAACAAAGACAAACATCATGCAATGTCGAGTTCCAGAGTTGAAGAAGATAATAGTGACGATGACTTCGTTGACCCGCCCCCGAAGGGTTGGAGAAAAACTTTTCCAAAGTGATTGTTTGTAACTTCAGTAACCTTTGTCATGCGTGTTTGCAACTAATATGAGGTAAATTCGGACGTAACTGAAAAATTGTAATAATTTACTTAAAGATTTAGTACAACATATGAATACTAAAACTATTTAAAGATTACAATAAATCAACGTTGACCACCGCCTCCGCCTCTTCGACCTTGTCTCTGCCTTGAACCACCACGATCCATTTCATTCTTATACGAGTTGTACGGATTCTCCCCGGCCCTCTTCGGGTACGCAGAGCGTCGTTATGTATAAGAGAGAATTCAGAGCGTCGTTATGTATAAGAGAAAAAACCCCTCGTATGTTTTACGGTACGCTTGTTTGTTATAGAAATGAGCAATATGATGCATGCTATGAACTCCCCACATACGGCAAGCTGCTTGGGCATGAAAACATGGGATGAATACGTGTCCCATTTTCCGCACGTGCACGTCTTTCCTAAGATGTTTACCACGTGCTTCCTTTGATTCACGGCCGAAGTATAAACTTCAGCTGTTTGCAAACGTGGGTCAAAATTAAATACGATGTGACTCCAAGAACGACTTGTCCAGTCGTTGAACTTATTCCACGCATACGGAGACCAATCGCTTTCGGTGTTAGCCATCGCTGCAGAGCACTCCGTAAATCGATTGCGAAAGTATTCAACGCATCGATGAAAGCTAAAGTCCACTATTGCTTTCGGAGGCAAACACCTCGCCTCTTTGAAAACTCCGTTAAGGGCCTCGGAGATATTAGTGGTCATCACCCCGCATCGGAATCCACCATCGTAAGCAAACGTCCACTGCTCTTTGTCAATCTTATCTAACCACTTCCAGGCCGGTTCATTGAGAACTTTAATGTGTTCCATAATGCGATTGAACTTCTCCAACGTGTGGGCCATTCCAGCTCTATGGCATAACTGTTTTAGGTCATTGTTCTTGAATTCAGTGTTGAAGTTTGATACGACATGACGTAGACAAAACCGATGTACACCATTCGGCGGCCTAAACGCTGCTAATTCGCTTACTGCCTCCAATATTCCTATAACAAATTACGATCAATCGATTAAAAGAGTGTCAAATTAATACAAGAATGTATGTAGGAAAATAAAAGTACCTCGATGACGATCAGAAATGAGGCATACACCTTGTTCACCCAACACGTGGATGTTAAGTAAGTTCAGGAACCAACTCCAAGAGTCTGCTTTCTGTTGAAACAATGGCAAAAGCAAGGGGGAGAATATTTTGATTTACATCGAGCCTAGATGCAATTAACATTTTATGCTCGTATTTGGAGTATAAGTGCGTACCGTCAACGCAAACAACTCTACGACAATGCCTAAACCCATCAATACAAGGTTTGAAAGCCCAGAAAACATACCCCAATTTCTTCACACTGGGTGCTTCAGTTGGAAGATTCAACCACTTGACGACCGTGTCGGAGATGTAACGTTTCAGAGCTTTCATTAAGATAGGAAGTTGTTGGACTGAAGTTTCCCAGGTACCGTAAACATTTTCTTTCGCCCTTTTGAGGCCATGCCATGCTTGAATGTATGAGATGTCGTACCCGGTATTGTCCTTCACCAGCTGCTTTACGTTCTTTGGTAGAAATTGAGGGTCTGTCTTCACTATTCCAATCAACATTCTCGCAATTGTGTTTCGCAAAATGTTGCGGCGTGTTCTCGCCAACTCGTTCATGTAGCATGTGTGTGGCCCCCCATATATCGTAATCTTCCAATAACATTTTTTCGGTTTGAAGCATGCTCGTAACCTCCAGTGACAGTCATGGCTATGGTTGCATTTCACGCCCCATACGGTTTTGTTACTTTCTGAGACGTGAAACTCACGTCTAGCCACCCTGTAAGAATAATCGCCAACGGGATCTTGTAAGTGAGCTTTGGTACTAAATGTCATACCGACTCTGAACCTGGGATTGTCCCTACTGTAAAAATCACCGCCGCCTTCGTTGGCTTCTGGAGGCGCCATTTGATATGTTGAATAAAAAGGCACGGGTTGGTAAGGCGCACGAGCATCATCCGCCGGCAATGGAATGTCATTCTCGGGACCATCATTGTTTCCATCATCGTCGCTATCGTCGTTATCATCTGCGGGATCCGGGAAATCGTCCAGTGCACCACCAACGTCATCAGCTTCAGAGTCGCTAGCGTCACTATTTTGCAAGTCTTCGAGCACAGGCTCAGGTTGTGACACATTCGACATATTAGGAACATCACGACTGCTCAAAGGAATGTCTGTATGAGGATGGTGGAGTGAAAAATTCACTCCTTGAGTAACTGCCGTGAGATCAGGGAACGAGTGGCTGGAGGTGATGTTGGTGAACACGTCGGGTGCCTCTTGAACGTTCTCGCTGGCCTCGACATACACTTCAATTAAATTAAGTTCCGCATCAGCATCCAAGAAGTACGATAGTTCCGCGTCGTTTGAAATTTGAAAGAGCCGCTGATAGAGTCGAGAATGCTGATAGTATTCACTCTTAACATGAATGGTTAAGGAGGAAAAATTGTTGTCGAGGCGAATAACCTCATATAGCATGCCCAGAAATTGAGCAAAACTAGTGTCGCGACGAATTCGTCTAAGAGAAATGGGTGGGATGCTGTAACGGATGGAGTTTGATTCAGTAATAATTTCGCCACCGTAGTAGATAGAGACTTGAATTTTGCGAGATGTCATAATTTGAGGAGAAATTGAAATACTTCAAGTTGTTTTTTTATATATCCATGTATACGAAATTATAGTACTTTATATAGGGAAAATCGTCGCATTTAATGGACGCGACGTCGCATCTATTGGACGCGTCGATTCTTCTGCAAAACTCGTGAACGTTACGTCCACATCAGTTCTGCAAAAAGAAAAAGAAAATTACAGACAACGCGTGATCGATTTGTCACATCATCGCGCCCAATGGACGCGTCGTCGCATCCATTAAACGCGACGACGGGCCCAGATACGTTATCGGCCCGTTTAAGGGCCCGTTTAAACGCTTAAACGGGCCATAACGAACGTCGCATGTAATGGGTGCGACGTCGCGGCCATTAGGCGCGACGTCGCGGGTAATGCCCGCAAATGGCTCTATTTTAGTAATAGGTGCAAAAGACGCCCTATTTTGAAAATTAATCTTTTTTTTCGATTTATTTTGTTAAAAAAGCCACAAAAGTGGATTGTTATTTTTTATGTCCAAACTTTTCGGTTGGTTTGTGCCGGTATTTTCTAGTTTTTATTAATTTCTTTAATATTTTTTTCTTCCGAGGCGTGAAAGTGGTATAGTAGTGGTTCTATACGACGCTATTAGGGACGTCAACGCGGACACTGCCTCTTTCGGTCGATGCAGTGCATCCGTTCGTCACGGCAGCATTGAGTCCTTCGGATGCCCAGGCAATGGCTTGTACGGTCAGCGACAGTGAGATCAAGCCATTGCCTGGGCATCCGAAGGACTCAATGCTGCCGTGACGAACGGATGCACTGCATCGACCGAAAGAGGCAGTGTCCGCGTTGACGTCCCTAATAGCGTCGTATAGAACCACTACTATACCACATTCACGCCTCGGAGTTGAAGAAAAAATTATTAAAGAAATAAATAAAAACTAGAAAATACCGGCACAAACCAACCGAAAAGTTTGGACATAAAAAATAACAACCCACTTTTGTGTCACTTCCATCCACCATGTTGTATTTTTATTTGATTATGATGGTTATCTTCCGTTTAGTTCATTTCATCTTTCCTTTAACTGAACAATCGCTACGTTATTATTCTGTCATAAATATTATAAGAGGTATGTGGTCAATAAATCTTTGTATTTATGTCTGCGCCATGTAATGATTGAGTTAGCAAAGATGTTTTCATATTTAGAGCGCTGTCAAAATGGACCAGCGGGGAGGGGCGGACATGCGTTTTTGGCGGGCCAGCGGCAGACCAGCCCGACCAATTTTAAAAAATTATAAAAAAAGTAAAAAAAGTTAATAAAAAGTGTACGTGGGTTTTGAAACCCAGCACCTTCAATGCAGAGTATTAATTTTTTACTACTAGATTAATGATATATTTATATTATTTTCTACCTATATGATAAATTTATGAATAAAAACATATTTATTTATTTGTTTAAAAATAAGCGGGCAGTCCATGAGCTAGCCCGCCCCGCCCCGCCAAAGCCCGCGGCTCGCGCGGGCTTGCCTGCTTAGGCCCATTCCCTGACGGGCCTAAAATATCTATGCATGCCCCGGCCCTTGGGCCGCATGCTTTTTTGACAGCTCTTGTCAACGATCCTCCCTCAACCCATTCCAATCAATGACGCATCGGAACCACACGTAGGACAACCATGGACGATGAAGGATCTTCTCTTCAAAATATGGAAGTCACTGTAGATGAAGAAAATGAAATCAATAATGGGAATGAGGACAAAGTAACACCCCCGATAGAAATGCTTAAGTTTATTATTCTAGTTATTTATTGTTTTTAAATATTTTTATTTACGCTTAATCGGTTTTCTTTTGAGGAACCCTTCACTGCCATTAGTTCAAGATGACTCTGAGATTGAAAGGACCTTTCGATGTAACTTGAGGGAGAACGGTAGGCGAGTCGAAACAAAAACGGAAATGGCATAGCAACATCAAAACGAGATGCCTTTGATTGCGAGAGAACCCCCGATGAGGGAGTTATGGAGAAGCAACGCCGTAGGGACGGTTGGCTCTGCGATAGTCCTTCCTCAAGTCCCTAACAACTTCGAGCTGAAACATCATTGGCTTCAAATGCTTCAGGCGACATCTCAATATGATGGACTCTCCGAGGAAGATGCTTATCGACACATCCGAGATTTCCTATCCGTCGCCGACGCAATACGAGTACAAGGCGTAAGCACGGACGCCATCTGACTCTACTTATTTCTATTCTCATTGCGAGGCAATGCAAAGGAATTGTTTAATTTACTTCCCGAGAGATCTATCATCACTTGGGACCAGATGCATGCCACCTTCATCAATCATTTCTTTCCACCGTCGAAGACTCTCAAGTTAAAATTGGACCTCACCGCGTTTAAGCAAAAGGAGGACGAAATTATATACGATGTATGGACCAGATTTAAGGCGCTCTTGAACCGATTTCCTCAACACGGGATGACAAATAGCGAGCAAATTCAGCATTCCATGAATCGTTGAACGATCACACCGTGCAATTATTAGACTGAGCGTGCAACGGAGGACTTGTAATCTCAGCACGACGGAGGGCTGGAATCTTATCGAGGACTATAATGCAAATAGTTTTCGACGAGGGTGCTCAAGCACTCGAGGTAAATCATCGGGGATGTACGACGTCGACAACACCACTACAATAAATGCCAAGTTCGACGCCCTACAACAACAAATTTTAGCGAACGGCCTTCAAATGCAAACGAATGCGCTCCTTCCCACTCTAGCAGCAAAGACGAATGTTAATGCTTTTCAAACGCAACCTGCCCCAAGGAACCCCGTAGCTGCTGCACCTTCTCATTCATATCCGACGTTTACATGCGGTGGAAGCCACGATGCGGCTCATTGTTCATCTACTATTCTAACGGAGCAAGTCGAATACATGGGAAACTACCACGGCCAGCGAAATTTTTTCCTGAACCGAATTCATCCGAACTTAGCCTACAGAAATTAACAACAAGCTCCGATGAGATTTAAAAAATCAGAGAATGCAAGGATACCATGACGGAAATTCTGAGGCTGCCCCTAAAACTCACGTAGACAAGCTCGAGGGGATGTTTGCTAAGCTAATGAGAAAGCTCGACTCTCGCTGGATAGTCAAGAAGTGCGGTTGCAAAACACCAAGTCTTCGCTACGGGCCTTAGAGAAGCAAGTTGGGCGGATAGCTGAATCGATCCAACAACGTACTTCCGGTTCCTTGCCGAGTTACACTGAAACTAATCCAAAAGATCACCGCGTAAAGGCGGTAATGCTTTGCAACGGGAGGGAACTCGAGGAAGTGCAGAAACCAAAGAAGAACGTTGAATCCAAGGAAGCATGCAACGAGACGGACAAGGAGGAAGAAGTCGTATCTAAGCCAGCTGTCAGGAGGTATCAACCAAAGATCACATATCCAATGAGACTTAAGAGGGAAATAGTTGACGACTAGTTTGGTAAATTTATTGCAATTTTTAAACAATTACATATTAATTTACCACTTGTCAAAGCTCTTGCGCAGATCCCCTGCTGGGAAAAAATCTTGAAGGACCTCATCACGAATAAATGCAAGCTGGAAGACGTGTCCACAGTCGAACTACGAGGGGAATGCTCTGCCATCTTACAAAGCAAAATCCCGAAAAGCTAAAAGACCCAGGGAGTTTTACTATACCTTGTTTAATAGGCGATCTAGTAGTACATAAGGCATTGGCCGACTTAGGTGCAAGTATAAATTTAATGCCTTGTTCGATGTTTAAAAAACTTACCGAAACCCACTATGATGAGTACCCAATTAGCGGATAGATAAGTTAAATATCTTAGAGGTATTATTGAAGATGTTGTGGTTAAACTTGATAAATTTATAATTCCTGCAGATTTTGTTATTCTAGACATGGAGGAAGATGAAAATATTCCTCTAATTTTAGGAAGACCATTCCTCGCTACCGGAGGGACTATGGTCGATGTTCGTAACGAAACATTGATATTAACTATAGATGGCGAGAAAGTGACGTTCGATATGTCCGAGTCCATGAACAATGCCGAGAAATTAGACGACAAGTGCTTTTATATCGATGCATGGAATGACTTTTTATTCTTGCAGGGACTCTCACAACCCGATTCTTTCGCCTCAAAGTAAGAAATAGAGGAAAACGAGGAGCTCCAAAAGTAAGAGCTGAATTATGAACTACACCTCGACGTTGCCCAAGTAGACATAGATGACGATGTCAAGGAGGAACACACGATCAAGGTGCATATGAGCATCGAAGAAAAATGCGAAAAATGCTTAATCGATGAACTGCCAATGCTCGAACTCAAGCAACTGTCGGATCACTTGGAATATGCATTTCTCGCGGAAAATTTAAAGCTTCCCGTGATCATAGCATCAAACCTGGAGAGGGAGCATAAATATATGCTCTTAGACACGCTACGGGAACACAAGAAGGCGCTCGCATGGAAAATATAAGATATTTGAGGAATTAGCCCGACCTTCCGCATGCATAAGATTCTCATGGAAGACGAGTTCAAGCCGGTGGTACAACACCAAAGGCATCTAAACCCCAACATGAAGGAGGTAGTTAAGGCTGAGGTTATCAAGCTACTCGATGGGGGCGTTATATACCCGATATCGGACAGTGCATGGGTGAGCCCAGTTCATGTAGTGCCGAAAAAAAGGAGGAATGATGGTCGTACCCAACAAGAAGAACGAACTCATTCCAACGAGGACTGTCACGGGGTGGCGCGTATGCATCGACTATTGGAAAGTAAACGAAGCAACACGAAAAGACCATTTTCCTCTCCCTTTTATTGATCAAATGCTTGAACGTTTATCTGGTCATAAATCCTATTGTTTTCTCGATGGACTTTCAGGTTATTTGCATATTCCTATTGCACCCGAGGATCAAGAGAAAACAACGTTCACGTGCCCGTTCGGAACATTTGTGTATCGACGTATGTCCTTTGGACTGTGCAACTCTCCGGCCACCTTTCAACGTTGCATGGTGGCCATTTTTTATAAATTGATCGGAGAAGGAATGGAGGTATTCATGGATGAATTTTTTATTTTTGGTGATTCATTTGATGTATGTCTATTTAATTGCGAACCTTGTGCTAAATTGAGAGAAATGTCATTTCATGGTAAGAGAGGGTATTGTTTTAGGTCATAAAATACTGTCTAGAGGTATCGAGATAGATAGAGCTAAGATTGAAACCATTGAGCGATTGCCTCCATCCTCGTCGGTAAAAGCAATTAGAAGTTTCCTAGGTCATGCGGGTTTTTATGGTAGATTTATTAAAAATTTTCTAAAATTGCTAGACCTTTGACTCGCTTTCTTGAAAAAGACATGCCTTACGAGTTTACGCCCGAATGCGTGAATGCTTTTACCATACTAAGGATAAGTTCATTAATGCCCCTAATATGGTGGCCCCCGATTGGAAGCTACCCTTCGAACTAATGTGCGATGCGAGTGATTTTGCAGTAGGTGCAGTTATGGGGCAGCGACGGGAAAAGCACTTCCAACCGATACACTATACAAGCAAGATTCTAAATGAGGCGTAGGTGAATTACACTACCACGGAGAAGGAGTTGCTCACACTCGTGTTCACCATCGACAAGTTCCGTCCCTATGTTATCCTCTCGAAGGTCATCATTTACACCGATCATTTGGCCCTCAAACATCTCTTTGCGAAGCCAGACGCGAAGTCGAGGTTATTACGATGGATCCTTCTACTTCAATAGTTCGACGTGGAGTTTCGCGACTAAAAAGGCACAGAGAATTGTGCGGCCGATCACTTGTCGGGACTAGAGGAAACACCTCGCGAAGATACAAATAAAAATACCATCCGAGACTATTTTCCCGACGAGCATTTGTATGCTATAGATGAGGTATTCGATGAAACTCCATGGTATGCTGATATTGCTAACTATCTTGTATCTATGATCATCCCAAAGTGATACACAAGTCACCAGAAGAAGAAATTTTTCTTGGATTTGAAGTATTATTTTTGGGATGATCCATATTTGTTTAGGATTTGTGCGGATAAGATAATCCGACGATGCGTATCTTTTCCCGAGACAGTCAAAATATTGAATCATTGTCATACCGGACCAGCGGAGGGCATTACGAAGGTATAGAACTGCACAAAAGGTACTGGAATGCAATTTTTATTGGCCTACAATTTTTAAAGATGCTCAAAAGTATGTTGAGGAATGTGACAGGTGCCAATGAACCGGTAATATTTATAAACGTAATGAGATGCCTCGAAATTTTATTCTTGTATGTGAAATATTTGACGTTTGTGGCATTGATTTTATGGGTCTGTTCCCTACATCTTTTAATAATCGTTATATCCTAGTAGCGGTCGATTACGTGTCAAAATGGGTGAAAGTGCAAGCGCTGCCCACTAATGATGCTAGGGTAGTCGTAAGATTTTTGAAAGCATTATTTTCACGATTTGGTTCACCTCGTTGTATAATTAGCTATAAAAATACACACTTGTGTAACACTCAATTTGCAAGGACGCTCGAAAAATACGGCATTAAACACAGCGTTACTCTTGCATATTATCCTCAAGCGAGCGGCCATGTGGAAGTCGTAACCAGGGAGCTTAAGCGTATACTCGAGACGACCGTAAAACACCATAGGCGGGATTGGCCAAATAAGTTGATGATGCTTTATGGGCATACCGGCCCGCATACAAGACGCCTATCGGATCCACGCCATATAGACTTCTTTACGGAAAATCTTGTCATTTACCCGTCGAGCTAGAACATAAGGCATATTGAGGTTTAAAGAAGCTAAACTTTGATTTGAATCTTGCAGGTGAAAAACAAAACCTGCAAATCAACGAGCTCGATGAGTGGCGTCAGATGGCTTATGAGAATACCCGCCTCTACAAGGAGCGTACGAAGCTATATCATGATCGAAAAATCATGAAGCGGGAATTCCAAGAAGGTGACCAAGTCTTGATGTACAACTCGCGACTACGATTATTCCTGTGAAGCTAAAATCAAGATGGTCTGGCCCATTTAAAGTGACCCGAGTATTTCCGAACGGAACCGTCGAGATCACACACCCAGAAAAAGGAACCTTCAAGGTGAACGGACACCGTCTCAAGCATTACTATGGCGGTGACATCGAGGCGCTCGAAAAAGAAACGATGCACCTCATCGACACCACCCAGAGCTGCAATTCAACCAAATCATGTCTAGCCAAAAGATGTTAAAGAAAGCGCTAATTAGGAGGCAACCCAAGCCTGATCCTTTTATTCATGGAGACCAAAATTATAAATTGCCGACCCGAATAAGCCTTCAGAAATAAACCCATCGGAGCGACAATGGAAGTGGAGGTTGAATTCCGAAATCAAGAAGCGCGGCTCGGACCAAATCCCGATGAACACTGAGTTGGGTGTCAAAAAGAAAAAGAAAAAAAAGGAAAAAAAGGAAAAAAAAAAGAAAAGAAAAAAAAATGTTTGACTAAGAACCGTTCCCCGATAATCTTTCCCTCTCAAAAGCATATAACTTATTTCCTAGATCGAGAGGTTGAAAGAAGAAGGGTTTAGTGTGAAAAAGAAAAAAAGAAGAAGACGAATACGGAAGAAGGAAAACAGTGAAAAAAAAAAAGAAGGTGAATTCTTGGCGCGTTCGAGATGATGGCATGATACCGACACGACTACATCTCTTATCCTTTTACGCTTATTCTTTACATATTTTAAATATTTTAGCCGTCATTATAACCCGATAAAAACCTTTCGATTCACTCCTTATCACCGAGAGTAGTGGATTTATGAATTTCTTGCAAACTTATGGTAGAGATTAGATTAGTGCATGAGCAGATAGAATTCACCGACATATTGACCTATACACTGAGTGGTTTGAGTGAACCCTTGTGAGGTACGTATCTCGACTGGTATTGCTAAGGAAGTCTTGTAGTTAGTTGATGACCTTGAATATGTTTTCTGACTTCACTTGCATTATCTCTATACATGTTTTAATTCTTGATTGAAAGTTGCATAATTTGATCAATTTATTATTTCTTTGCTTGAGGACAAGCAAATGTTGAAGTGTGGGATATTTGATAAACGTATTTTCTTACGTTTACTATTATATTTAAGTAAATTATTTTCGAGCTAAATGAATATGTTTTGCATAAGTTTTATTGTTATTGTTTATTTTCATGATATGTAGAGCTTCAAGACGGCAATAAGAACAAACCGAACGAAAACAAGGAAAAAAATGCGAGAAACAACATTTAACATAACATGCAGCTTAAACCAGGAAGCCATGCAACATGAAACAACATTTGACATGGCCATACAGCTTAAGCCAGGAAACCATGCAACCTGATACATCATTTAACATGGCCATGCAACCTCTGAAGAACAAGCCGTGCAAGCTCTGAACATAGCCGTGTTGATGATATGATGAGGCCATACAAGACTTGAACATGGCCGTGTCTGCTGTATTCCGAGGCCGTGTTAAGCTGCCGAGCAAGGAAATGAGAACCCAATTTTAACACAGCCATGCTTACCACACCATGAGGCCGTGCTATCATCAACTTGGGCATGTTGGCCATCATCTGAGGCCGTGTTGAAGTGCCGAGGCTTCGGAAATGAGGATCCGGGTTGAACACGGCCATGCAACTTAAGCCACAAAGCCGTGCAACCCTTGCGAAGAGAAGAGAGGCCACTTTCGAGTCCAACACGGCCGTGCTAAACGATACCTCAAGCCGTGTGTCAGAAGTCAATAAACGAGCAAGCAATGGTGGTCCATAAAGATAAGCTCTTGGACTTATAAAACGTAAAAAGATCTCATTTTTCTTCCTTAGGACATCCATATAAAGCTTCCAACCCCATATTTCAAAGATATATAACACAAGAGACAAAGGAAATCTTCTTTTGGGTTGCTCAAGATCTTTCAAGCATGGATTCACTACGCCTCCTTGGTTTTTACGTTGAAAGAGGAGCAGAAGAAGAGGATGAAGAGGTCTATATAAGGCATGCCCAAAAGACGAGCAAGGATGAGGAGAGGAACATAAAAGAAAGGAAGAAGAAAGGTAAGAGCTGAACTACATATATTTACACCAAAATTTTGTTGCCTCTCTAGACCCCAAGAACACTTACTTAGCCGCTCACCACGTGTTCGACCAAAGTAATCATTGAAGAACGAAGATTGATCATGGAGCTAATATCAGGGAAGAATCATATTTTTTCTCATTGTTGATTTCGTTCTTCGTTGCGAACATTATGATTAGCTAAATATTTTGTATTTGAGATGAGATGAACCCTAGGGAGATCGATCGTATGTTTAAGAGTATTTGATGTTTTACTATTATTATGACTCGTTTATGAATCATATGATTTCGATTATGTCTATGTAATTAGAATTATCAAGTTATCTTCATCATGTCTACGGGGCTTTAGGATAGTTTAGACCGAAAAATCGTAAGCTACTCGAGAGAGGGGCGAACGATTAGACCACTCGTAAATGAGCGGAATAAACTCATCGCTAGAGATGGTTGAACTACCCGCCGGATTAGAGTCAAATCTAATTGCGGGATTCATCATACCTTAATGCATTCTTCGGTTAAGTAGTTAGGGAAGCTTGCCCGGCTACTTAATTCGTTGATTAGTTGTTTGCGAATTTTGTGTGGTAAGATGCGGTTTCGTCAGCCATACGGATTCGTACGCATGTTATAGGAATCCTCACGGTCTATTAGTAGCTGAAAGTCTTCTTTATACTTGGTGTTCGTCCCAGTCGAGCTAGGGGGATTCGAAATCACAAATACGTTTGTTTTCATAAGGTCTTCCCGTTCTTGCTATTTTATCAAACCTTTATTTTTAGGTGTTTATTGTTCTTTACGTGTTCGACAAATCAAACATTTTTATTAGGATATTTAAACAAGAGTTTTTCTAAAGTTCATATTTCCTTTGGGATTCGATTAGGGGTGGGCGCGGAACGGGTATTTGACGGGTTCGGGTAATTTGGGTCAGGTACCCGACTAGGGCGGGTAGTGATTTTCCTACCCGATCCCGACCCGATGTAGTCGGGTACCCGACGATCGGTTACCCGATTTTGTCGGGTACACGTCGGGTCGGGTATCGGGTATCCGATTTAAAATTTAATTATTTTTTTATTAATATTTTAGTACGATTTATAATATTTATGATATTTTTATATTTTTTTTCTCTTTGAAATTTTGTAATATGAGGAGAAAGTATTAATTTTATATCATTCTTAATTATTTTATGACTAATAGAAATTAATTATACTATTTTTTCATAATTTTTTTAATTTTTAATACATTGTCGGGTACCCGATCGGGTAATTCGGGTAGCATTTTGCTACCCGATACCCGACCCTATTTTTTAATATCGGGTATCGCGTACTACCCGATAGTCGATAATTTTTCGGGTACCCGACCCGATCGGGTCGGGTCGGGTACCCGATACCTGATACCCGTTGCCCACCCCTAGATTCGATACTCGAATACTTGCTAGTTCTATGCTATTCCGATAGGTACACTTGCCTGTGGAGCGTGAAAAGTTCGTTAGTGTTCGTTTATTTTTATAACTCGATCCGCTCGATCAACACACCCCCTCCACCACTTCCTCCACCACCACCTTCCCGACCTCGACCTACACACCCACTTGAACTATATACGATGCCCCTCCTCCAACTTCATGACATTAATATCCCGACTCCTATGCATTGAAAACAGAACCCCAACATAACAGAAGCTCTACAAGTGACTAGTTGATGACCCAGACTCGCCCCAACCACAACATGCCAAGAAGAAAGCTCCCACTCCGAAGGCGGTCGAAGAAAACCAAAGGCGATCGTGGATGAGGCAAAGGGAAGCCACCAAGTCGTGGAGCGCTCACGTCATCCTCAATTCCACCACCACCTACCACGTCATCATCACAACCACCACACACCACCGCCTCCAATTCCACCCAACCTCTACCCAAAAAACCAACCACTTCCACCAAAACTCACCCAGAAACATCACCACAAACCGCTGCCCAAACAGTCCAAACTACCATCGTTCCGGAACAACCCTCAACCGTACATCGACAAATACATTTTGGAGGAGGAATGGCTGAAAAGAACGGAAACCGAGGAAGAGGTCCATCTTCGCTTAGAACACATCGAATTTTTCTTAAAGAAGGCTATGATGGACTCCTTCATCGAACCTGAAGAAGAAGAAGAGGAAGGGGAAGACCACTAGAGGGAAATTCATGAGCTCCCAGAACTACTCAACCTATGAGTTAACGAGCCAGCGAAGCTGAGCAAAGGTACGATACTAGTGGGGACTCACTGCGAGAACAAAAGGATAACAACACCCTTCCTCGAAGACTACTATCGCAAGATCTGGAGGCACCCTGACAAAGTCAAGCCTACAGACGAGCTACCCATCAGAGGCCTAACGCACTTGAAGAATACAAGACTGGGCTTCGATCGTCTATTCATGATCCCTCACTTTACCACCAGAAAGGGGCTAACTCTTGAGCAGTTGAAGACTAAAGAAAAAGTGAAGCCCCATATCTCAGACATTGAAGAAGTAAGGTATTGTTCCGGAAGATTCGCAACTCCAATCTACTACGTCGTTTGGGCAGATGGCCTGATGGACCAAATCTTAGAGGGTGAACTCCCCAATCTTCCTCCTGATGAAATCACCACGGCATGTACACGAAGTTCATCCTGAGGAACCAAAGATATCGTGAGGGGATCAACGCGTTGAAACGCTACATGTTGAGGCAAATCAACTACCAGTTCGCTGAAGACTTTTAGATTGCCTTGGAGAGCAATATGAAGAAAGTCAATATGACACGTCCTGTGACATGCAAAAAAGAGATGGAGATATTCCCGAGAACCACATGTTCATTCATCCTGAGCTGAGAGTCATGTAATACCATCCAAAGGAGAAGAGGACGCATGTGGTGCTTTCGGAAATCACTAAGTTCTCGGACGGTACTATCAAGATAATCAGAGTATAAGAACTCCAAAGACCCGGAAATTACTCCTGGGACCCATGAATTACTCCAAAGACCTCGGAGTAGAAGGACACATACTTGACGAAATCCTAAGGAACTGCATCAGAAAATACGAGGTCATTCTAGGACTTCCTTCTTCGTCCGGAAAGAAAAGAGAAAGAGAAAAAGGCAAACTCATCAGCGCACGAATTGGAGATTGGACACTAAGGGGGAGATTGTTAGATCTTATATAGTGTCCAATGTATTTTTAATGTCTTTGTCTTGTATTTTATTTAAGTGAATTATATTCATTTCTAGAGTCTAATGTCATTATAATTTAATGGGCTTATTAGGGGCTCAAGTATTATATACCTAATATTGTGGTGTAAATACTAAAACCCTAAACATTAATGAATTGAATCAACATTGGGAAAAGATCATGCACGTTAAATCTTTCAAGCTAAAAAACATGCGCAAACACACGCTTGAAGGTATTTTGAGATTTCTCAATCGTTCCCACCTCTATAATCGTTGTTAGTTAGGTATTTGGAACCTACAAGAACACTCTTGGCAGACCCAAATCGCTAAAATTACCTTCTTGTCTTAAAGATTAGGAATGCGATATATTTTTAAATGTCCAACTATCTCTTGCATGGATTCGTTGATTGTTCGGTTATGAGCATGATGATCTGGTTTATGTGAGTAATCGTTATAGTACTAGATGCTAACCACTTTTTTTATGTTCGTTTTCATCAGCATGTCTTCAGATATGCTCTGAAATCAATTGTAGGTTCCAATTTATATCCAAACGTATTAGATGAAATCAAGTTAATAGACGATTAGATGAAGAATTCACCACATGACTCATTCATCTAAGAAATTACCACTTACAAAACATGCCTAGCAACAAGAAAATCATACTTACTGATGGATCATTTGCTACTGTAGCTGGTCAAGGAGATGTCCTGATAAACATCACCCTTTGAAACGTACTACATGTTCCTAAGCTATTTGTCAACCTTACAATTGTTGATAAAATCACAAAAGACTCTAATTGAAAGGTTGTCTCAATACTCATGTGAGTTTCACGAACATGACACGAAGAAGAAGATTGAACTTGCTAAGTGAAGAGGTGGCTTGTCCTTGAGGAGCTGGATGGACAGGCAGGCCTAGAAAATTTTAAGCCCTCATTACTAACGGTTGAGAGTTCAAACCCTGAGAGTATACAAATTTGGAACTATCATCTTATATGAGGAAACCGATCCTTTTGGACTCTTAGAGTTATGTTTCCATCTCTTTTCAAAAATATTTCATTAAATGATTTTCATTGTGAAGTTTGTGAGTTCGCCAAACACAAAAGAGTCTCATTCTCATTCAGTAACAAAAGATCACAGTCCCCATTCTCACTAATTCATAGTGATGTATGAAGATCCTAAGAAATATCCAATATATCTAGCTCTAGGTGGTATGTGACTTTCATTGACGATTGCACTAGAACCACCAGGCTTTATTAGATGAAAAGCAAGACTGAAGTAGGCACTATTTATTTTAAAATTTTTACAATATTATAAAAAATAAGTTTAACATTTCAATCAAGAGACATCGTCTTGACAATGCTAGAGATTACATCATGCAATCCTTATCATTCTTTGATAAGGTTGGAATAATACATGAGTCTTCATGTATTTATACACACTAACAAAATTGGGTGGCTGAGAGAAAAAAATGTCACTTATTGTCAGTAACCAGGGCAATTTTACTGCAAAATAATGTTCCAAACATTATTGGAGGAAGCTGTCTTGACAACAACTTACCTCATAAGCCGACTTCCATCTCAGAGTCTTCAATTTAAGATTCCAGTTCAGTTACTCAAAGCATTCTTCCCTGATCATAACATGTCTAGTGGTCTTGCCCCTAGGATATTTGGATGCATTGCATTTGTGCATATTCATAAGGAACATCGAAATAAACTTGATCCTAGAGCTGTGAAGTGTGTGTTTTTAGGATATTCTTCTACTTAAACCGAGTACAAGTGTTGTCATCCTCCTACTAGGAAGTTTTATAACTGTTGATGTTTCATGAGGCTGATGATAGGTTTGTCCTAGAGTATCCTAAACCTTAGGTACTCAATATGGAACAAACCTCAGAGACCACCCAACCAGAAATAAGGAGGGAGAAATCTTCAAGGCTTGATGAACCATTACAAGTTTACTCAAGGAGGCAAAGGTCAACTCTAACAGTGCAAGCTCATATATCTGAATTTAGTCCTGAACCTGGAAATTCTACTCCACTACCAGAACCGGAACCAGCCAGTGTTGCAGAATCCACCACAAAACCAAGTTGCCATGACCTTTCACTTCTATTGCGCTTAGAAAAGGTAAAATAACTTGTACTAACCATCCATTGTATCTCTTTCTAAGCTATGACAGATTATCCACCAACCATAAAGCCTTCCTATCCACATACCAAAAGATCTTTCTAAAGCTATGAGTAATAAGTACTGGAGAGATGCTATGAGTGTTGAATTGCAGGCACTTGAGAAGAACCAGACTTGAGAGCGTACAATGTTATTAGAAGGAAAGAAAACTGTGGAGTGCAAATGGGTGTTCAAGGTCAAATAAAACTCAGATGGAAGTCTTGAGAGATATAAGGCAAGGTTAGTTGCTAAAGCATATACACAAGAACATGTAGTGGATTACTTGGAGTCTTTTGCCTCCGTGGAAAAAATGAACACCGTAAGGATTCACTGTCACTAGCTGCGAATCTAAACTAGAAATTACATCAATTTGATGTCAATAATGTTTTTTTTACATGGAGATTTAGAGGAAGAAATATACATGGAGGCTCCACCCGGAATGGAACAACAAGCAGGATCCAATAGGGTCTGTAAACTCAAGAAACCGTTGTATGACTTGAAACAATCGCCTAGAGCTTGGTTTGGAAGGTTCAAAAATGTTATGTTGAGCATGGAATATAAACAGAGCCAAGGTGATCACTCTTTTTTCATCAGGCACTCGGATAATGGGAAGGTCACTGCATGGATAGTGAATGTAGATGACATTATTGTTACTGGAGATGATGAAGGTGAAGTTGAGAAGTTGAAGGGATGCCTTAGACAAGAATTTGAGATTAAGGAACTTAGGAGGCTAAATACTTTCTGGGAATAGAAGTACCCACTGCAAAGCAGGAATATTCATTTCACAGCAGAAATTTATCCCGGACCTATTAAAGTATGCAGGAAAATTGGGCAGCAAAGTGGCAGAAACTCCCATCGAGTTGAACCATAAACTTGTAGAAGCAACAGTAGATGTAGCAGTTGATAAAAGAACGTATCAGAGATTGGTTGGGAGATTGATATACCTGTCACATACTAGACCGGACATAACATAATAACTGAGTCTGGTTAGCCAGTTTATGCACAATCCCAATGAAGTTCATATGAATGCAATTCATTGGATTTTAAGATACCTGATGGGAACTCCATGCAAGGAATATTGTTCAAAAGAGGGGCAAAAATGACACTTGAGGCTTTTACAGGTGCTGATTATGCATGGAGTATTACTGGTAGAAGATCAACAACTGGTACTGTACATTTCTGGCTGGAGATCTAGTGACCTAGAGAAGTAAAAAGCAGCATGTGGTAGCTCAATCAAGTGCTGAGGCACAATTCAGATCAATGGCATTAGGAATTCGTGAGCTGCTGCGGTTAAAGATCATATTGGATGACTTAGGAGTTAGTGGAAATTCCATATGAAACTCTATTGTGACAATAAATATGCTATAATCACTGCTGACAACCCTGTACAACACGATCGAACTAAATAAGAAGAGGTTGACAGACATTCTATTAAGGAAAAGATTGACAGGGTTAATTTATACGCCCTTCATACCTACAAGTAATCAACTAGTTAATTTACTAACCAAAGGTCTATCCAGTCAAGTGCATCACAGACTAATCAGCCAGCTGAGAATGGAAGATATCAACTCACAGCTTGAGAGGGTGTCAAAATATGCAGAATACAGGAGAAAGTTAGCTCCTATTTGTTAGTTGTTCGAGATTATGAATTTAGATACAAGTTTTAATAGTTCCTATTTCTTAAGAGATAAAATCTCTTGTATAGTTAGAACGAAAGTTGTATAAGTAATCGGTTGTTTAGCTATTATAAAAAATAAGTTTTACTTGCAAGTTCTCTCACTTTCATAAAGTGTATATAGTTTTAGTCATGTTATTACAATGATATAAAAATATTGTAGATATAATTAAATAAGATTACAAAATTAAAACAAAAATAAAAACTATAATGTTATTTTTAGCACTGACGGATAGTGTTACACTAAAAATAGAGTAACTATTCATCAATACAATATGATGTTAGATTTACAGTTCCATTGGAAAAAAGTTGTACTATATTTGTGTTTTGCACAAAATATGCTCTAAATATTGTTTCAAACAATATGTTCTCTCCATCTCAGACAATATTTTGTTGACCAAAACCTAAGAGACGGCCTTCTTTAGTATGGATGGTCGGTGTTGTTAGCTCACTTTCGTTTAGGCTTGAGAACATAAACCCAAACATCCCAACAAACTGATTGAGGTCATTTTGAATATCTGTTATTGTTAACGGATAATCCCTAGTTATATAGTTGTGAAGAAAAACAATACAAAGTTTGTAATTTGGAATAGCAATGAAGAGAGCTCAGTAGTTCTTTAATTTTGGTATGCATTGTAACGTGCATACATATACAAAATACGACCCAGATTGATTCGACAATTCATAATGAGGTCTGAAGTGAATACACAATCACTCTCATCTGCAGATCTCACATAAATCGAATGGTTGTCAGATGCATATGTCAAGTCTGTCGGTTTGTCAAGAACAATCCACTCCATTAAGACAATCATCTTTTTTATAAAACATCATAACAATGGGATTCATTTCATCACGTGATAGCTGTCTGAGACGTTCCAGATTCACTTCAATACATCCAATTGCAACTTGTGACAACCAAAAAGTCAATCGGATTTGTATAAAACCGAAGGCGTGCATCTGCAAGTCGATTTCTTGTGAGGCTATGAAGTATTTGTAGGAATTACTTTCTTTTGCCCGTTCTCGAGCCTCCAAACATAAAGCTGGAAGAAGAATAAAATAATCATAATAAAATAATAATAACAACTAAAATTAAGGCAATATGGTTTCCTCATGACACTTCAATTTCGTGTATCCTACAATGAGGACACAATGAAGAAGTTGTATAAGATGCGTATTGCGACATTTTGATACTTGCGTCACATAGATTTTTCATGCATCGCCTCTAAATTATTACCATATACGTCAACTAAGCTGAAGTATTTTATTCTGATGTCAACCATCTTGTGCGGCACTTCGAGGCAGTTGATACATGCAACAAATGTTCATTTTGACACGTGTCATTTTGATACTTGCAGTTTTGACGATCATTGCTTCTAAATATATAAATCATGTATGTCATCAAGCTGAAAACTTTAATTATGATGCTAGTCATCTTGTGTTGCACTTTCAGGAGGCTAACATATGCAACAAATATGCATGATACAAGTATCAAGATGCAACAAGAGCGCATCTTATGCAACTTGGTCACTGTGTCATGTAATACACAAAACTAAATTGTCATTGGCAAGAACAAACATTTCTACTATTCATAGTAGTTACAGAGTTGGGTATGACTTTACAGGATTATGTTTTTCTCCCGCCAATGAGGGTGACTTCACTTTTTCATAAAGGCCGAAGAAGATTCCCAATCTCCCCCGAGATATTTCGCCGTTGAATTATTCGGCGTCAATTTGATTTATTTATTTTTTGAACTGGCGAACAAGTTAATTAAAACAATAGTGGTAGAGTGACGCATACAGCTAACTGGAAAAGTGCCTCACGAGTTGAAATGAAACAATATTAATTAGTAAGAGAAAGCACCCGAAAATTATTTGTAGGGTTACAATAACGAGACCTCACCATAACATAAAAGTCTTCTTGAGTCCCCTTGAAACGAAGGTGGGGAGATTCTGATTTGACACACCACGAGATTGGCGTGATCCTTGTTGTTGCCGTCATTTTCATAGCCATTGCTCGCCATTGGATAAGGTAAAATGGTTATAACAATCGTTATATGTGTTCTATGTGCACCCGAGCGGTCCTAGGGAACTTAGGATCTTCGGAAAGTTTCAAAATTCCACACTTTTTCGAGGAACACGGATTCTGAGAATACACCGACCGATCTCCATTCGCAATAATTGCTGACGACGCTTCCATAACACAACACGAAATGAACGTAATTTGTACGAAAATGAAAAAATTAAATAAAAGAGAAAAACTACTCACTCATAAACTCATTTAGGGTTTATCGAGACGCCCTTGTCGAGCCATTTTGATGTTTCCTGTCCTTCGAGACCTCCAATGAGCGTACCGAACTCCACCTCACTACCATATGTTCAAAAGACTTATTAGACAAGATGTTCACAGAGAGAGAGAAGTTGATGTGTCCTAGAAGTAGCGAAAATCTCAACTTTGATCGTGGGATCAATGAGTTTGGTCTGGTAATTCGATGGGGAAATGTCTCGTTGAGGATATTGGGAATCTTCTTCCAACTCCGTGAAAAATGTGAAGTCGTCGTCATTGGAGGGGCAAAACAGAATCTTGTAAAACCAAAACTCAAATCCGTAACTATCTTCAGATCATAAGAAATGTTCCTTTTTTCTCTACGACATTTCAGATTCGTGTATCCTACAATGAGGACACAACAAGTTGCATAAGATGTGTTCTTACAACAATTTGATACTTGGGTCATGTACATTTATTGTATGTGTCAGATGTCTGAAAGAGACGATTAGCAGCATAATGAAATATTTTAGCATAGATGGAATATATGCTAAAATATCGCACAACATGACCCCGAGTATCAAAATGTTGCAAGAGCACATCTTATGCAACTTGGTTATTGTGTCCCCATCGTAAGATACACGGAATTGAATACAGGGGATTAAACGAACATTTCTTATTATACAGAATAGTTACATTGTTGGTTTTGGATTCATTGAATTTTGTTTGATCCCGGTGACTTTCCTTTTTCAAGAAAGTATTGATTGGCGAATGGCATTTATGAGACGAAAAAATTGTTTCTAGATTGGCCAATCGATAAAGGCGATTTGCTTAATTTTATTGGCAGGTGGTAAATTGACACAAGGGCGGATCGCATAGGTCGTTGTAAGCAAGTGGATTATTATAAACGTGGTGAGATCGATTCCCGTTAGGAACTTCATTTATTTTTTACGCTTGTATTTTACTTATTATTCTTTTTCGCTGCTACAGTCTATATTTTCACGCTAGCATCTATATTTTAATTATTTTTATATCATCTTTATTTAATAATTAATTTAATATTTCTAATCCTTTTCGTATCTATTTGACTTAATTTCTATTCCTAGATCACATTTATTTGTTTTTCGTTTTTTAATTATGTAATATGAGTTAATAATAATAAAATAAATCAATATATAAATTTGCAGTTTATCTCCATGACATGTGAATTGTGTTATTTCCTCCTCTATTTTCATTATATCACATTATTATTACTTAAGTGTTATTCCTCCTCACATTATTATCTTGTTGTGCAACATTAATATCGCGATGTGTTATCATTGTTCGTATTTCGTTAAGGTTATCATTGATTTCTCTTTTTTCTACCGTTATTTATTTGTATTAGGTATAGTAAATTCATGTTTTTTGTATGATCATAGATTTAATGTTATTCAATGGAAAAATCTATTCCAATTGATAACTTTTTCAACGAAATGGGAAAAATGAAATCTATTTTCTACGTTGACCTCATCGCCAATATCAATATACATATAATATGGTCTCATTCGATAAATCTTGGATCTCCCCGGCGGCTAGTAAATGATATGGAGATTTGAATGAGCAGGGAAATATTTAATCCGACGATACCTTTATCATACATTTTTTTCCTTTTGGAGATAATTGTCCTTCATGTAACTATTGAACTATTTCAGAATGTAATGATGCTAATGAGCAACTATTTTCTCACACCTAAAATCTCTTACAGTTTTTCATCGAGTTTGTCATAAAGATCATGGCAATCAATTTATACACTGACAAATCACGGACTCGATTGAGAATATAATGGTTCATCAGAGGCTACTATTCGTCCCATAGTCCCATTTGACGTAATTTCGCAATATTTTAGGTTTTAGGGGGAAAGAAGAAAAAGAGTAATAGTTTTTAAGAATTTTTTTTTCGGAGAAGAAAGGGGGCTACGCCCAAACTACGAGAAATGACGTGGGGGGTTAAGGCAGTCCCTGATATGTCCTCTAAAAGTAAGGGACCAAGTCCACTAGGAACCTAATGAAAGATATGAACTCCCATTGGCTTATAAGCTGATTCCCTATCTAACCAATCGACGATGCATTACCTTCACGGTAAGTATGTCGTATAGAGATCAACCATTCTCTGGAAAGAAGCTCGTCGATGATGGCCACCATAGGTTGTAGGATTAGCGAGCATGACACCTTTCGAGAGAGAATGTCATGAATAAGCAAGGAGTCAACTTCTGCGATTAGGGATCTGCAGCCATAATCCCAATCCATGCGAAGCCCTGCGAGTATGCCGCATAACTCAGCAACGATTGCGGTGCAATGTCCATTGTTATGCATAAAACCCATGATCTAGCTCCCTATACCATCAATATGACAACAGTACGATATTCGGCAGCTGTTTGCCTCATATCACAGACTACAATCAAGAGGAAAATCTTATGGCATCCACGTCTATCTCATCTAAATCTCAAAGCTGGTCAACGGTCTACCAACTATTTCCCTTCATCAAGAGCATCACTGTTCGGCTTGTCAAATGGGAAAAATGAAGCGAGCGTCACACAAACTCAAGCAAGTAGCTTCCACATCTCGACCTTTGGAATTAGTACATGGACCTTTGTGAACCAATGAGAACACAAAGTATCAACGGTCGTAAGTATATGCTAGTAATTGTAGACGATTATTCTTGCTACACTTGCACAAGATATCTCCGAACTAAAGATGAGACTGGAGACTTGATAATAAGCTTTGAATACGACTCAGAATCTGCTGCAAAAGAAGATCCAAGTAATCAGGACTTACAATGGGACTGAATTCAAGAATCAGCGTCTCAACAACTACTATCAGTCACTTGGAATTATTCAACAATTTTCAGCCGCTAAAACGCCTCAACACAATGGCGTCGTAGAACGCAAAAATTGGACTTTAGTTGAAGCTGCAAGAACAATGCTAATACATTCTGGTCTTCCTCACTTTCTATGGCTGAAGCAGTGAGTACAGCGTGCTTTACGCAAAATCGGACGATTATTCACAAACGCTTTGAAAAGACGCCTTACGAAATAATAAATCAAAGGATTCTGAATATCTCTTTCTTCAAAGTCTTCGGGTGCAAATGCTTTGTAGCTAACGATCGAGAACATCGAAGCAAGTTCGACCCTAAAGCATTTGAAGTCGTCTTTTGTTTGATATTTATCCACTTCTAAAGCATAACGTGTCTATATCAAGTCTTCTCGTACTATTTTAGAAAGCTACAACGTCACTTTTCAAGAAGTGAACGAATTGGCTTCTGAAAAAAACAGTTCAGAACCCGGGCTTATAGGCGTGTTGGCACAAAGTCAACAAATTTCGAGAACATCTACCTTAAAGTCAGAAGAAGCAATTCCCGCCGATTTGGAAGATTTGGACTTTCTATTTGAACATTTTTATAGATAACGAGTCTCAAATGCCTGCTTCGTCTCATTCTATACCAAGCAGCGCACCTTCTCCTTCTACGGCTGAAATTACTATTGAGATTCCAAACCCTCAAACTCCAACAAATGTTCCAGAGTCTTCAAATTCTGAATCTTCAACTAGTGCTGCAGCTCCTACTAATGACGATGTGGAAATTTCCTGCAATTCAACTTCAGAATTGAATTTTCCTATTACGAATGATCAACCTACCAATTCAAGATGTCTCGATCTACAAATCAACGATGAATCTACTTCGGTTCTTCCTCATGAACGGAAGTGGACTCGAGCTCATCCTATCGACCAAATAATCGGTGATCCTTCAAGTGGAGTACGCACTAGGACATCTACACAAAGCGGACTATTCACGTGCTTCCTAAGCCAAAACGAACCACTTAAGGTAGCCAAAGCCCTTAAAGACACGGACTGGGTGATCGCAATGCAAGATGAACTCAATCAATTCTAGCGTCTACGCATTTGGATACTAGTTCCTCGACCGCATGGCAAAACAATTATAGGAACTAAATGGGTTTTCAAAAATAAGAAGAACGAGAACGGTGAAATTATCAGGAACAAAGCATGACTCGTAGCCAAGGGGTACAATCAACAAGAAGGTATTGACTGCGACGAGACGTATGCTCCGGTTGCTCGTATCGAAGCTATTCGGTTATTTATAGCATACGCGGCTCATAAAGACTTCAAAATCTATCAAATGGTCAAAACCGCCTTTCTCAATGGTGTGTTAAAAGAAGAAGTCTACGTTGCTCAACCCGAACACTTCGTGCAGGAAAATCATCCTGATTATGTCCATCGATTGGATAAAGCTCTCTACGGACTAAAACAAGCCCCTCGTGCTTGATATGATGTTCTGAATGAATTTCCAGTAAAGTCCAACTTTATAAGAGGAACAATCGATACGACACTTTCATCAAAAAGCAAGGCAAGGACTTGATGATTATTCAAGTATACGTCGATGACATCATCTTCGGCTCGACAAATGAACGACTCTGTTCGAAATTTGGTGATCTAATGAAGACCGAATTCGAAATGAGGTTAATGGGAGAACGCCAATTCTTTCTTGGATTACAAGTCAAGCAACTCGAAGATGGAATATTCATCAGTCAAACCAAGTATATCCGAGATATTCTGAAGTGATTTAATCAAGACAAGAGCACACCTTTGAATACTCTTGTGTCAACAAACTGCAAATTGGATGCTGATCCTTCTGGCAAGGTTGTCAACATCACAACCTATCGGAGTATTATCGGATATCTTCTCTACTTAACGTCAAGCCGACCCGACATCATGTTTGCCACTTGCCTCTGTACTCATTTTCAAGTTGACCCGAAGGAGTATCACATGCACGCAGTCAAGCGAATTCTACGCTATCCTAAAGATACTAATTTTAAATTAATTGGCTATACTGATGCTGATTATGCAGGTTGTCGAATGGACAGAAAAAGCACGTCTGGCGGAGCACAAGTTTTAGACGATAAGTTGGTCTGTTGGTATTCAAAGAAACAGAACTGCGTGTCAACATCGACGGCCGAGGCGGAGTACGTCGCGGCTACCAGCTGTTGCTCACAAGTTCTATGGATGCGCACACAACTGCGTGACTACGGGTTTGAATTTAATAACATTCCCATTTATAGTGATTCTCAAAGTGCTATTGTCATTACTTGCAATCATGTTCATCATTCACGAACGAAACACATAGATATTCGCTATCATTTTATAAAAGATCATGTAGAAAAATGCACTATAGATATGTATTTTGTTAAACCAGAGCTTCAACTTGCCGACTTATTCACTAAAGCATTGAATGAAAAACGATTCCAATTCCTTATTGCTAAGTTAGGCATGTTGAATCTCAATCTTAATTGAGATGTGCTTTACATGTTCTATTATGCTTCTATATGATATTCTATGTGCTTCTTGATAGTTCTTGCTATATCTTGCGTGACTCTATCTTTCAAATTTTTTATATATGCAAAAAGATAAAATAAAAATAAAAAAATGGGGGATGACGATATTTCTGCCTATTTTGAAATTACTCGCAAAAATATTTCATTGATATATGTTTAGTTCTTTGCTTAAAAATTCATGTAACATTCTTTTATTCAAAGAGCTTCGTTTGTTTCACTAGACACAAAGCCACATCGTATATGTGAAAATTTGAGCCTCAATATTTTTTTTTGAGGGGTCACACTTCAAAAGCCTATCTCTTGATTTGTACTTCGTAGCCTCATTCTTGCTTTTGTGTTAGATTGTCATGAAAATGATAAGGGCGAAATTAAGAAATTTCTCACTTGGCCCAAATTATCAAATCTTTATTTTTTCCTCTAGTAATCCCCTTTGAGCCTTCTCCGACATTTTTTTCAAAACCCGACAAGCCTTCAACCTTATTCCTACGTTTTGGGGTTGCTCAATCAAGAAAAAGAGGGGGAGAAAAAGAGATGCATATGATGAATTTCTCAATCTTTATAAAAGAGAAACACGGATCTCGCCGTGAACTTCTCCTAGATAATCTCGTATACTCCTAGAAGAGAATCACCTAGAAGTGAGCTTCTCCAAAGATAATCTAGATCTTATATAGAGAAAACGAGAAGAGGAGCACGGCCTTTGGTTCAAATTCCATAACTGTGAAACCTTCGAAAGGAACACGGTCTCGGCCCGAAAACAAAAGAAGATCTCATCCCTCAAAGCTTCGTAAAGAAGAAGATACTCATATTGAGCAAGTGCAGAAGAAAAGAAAAGAAAAAGGAGCAGAAATGAATTTCACAAGGGCCCTTGGAGTTGAACAATTTTTAAGCTCACTAATCCCAAAATTATCTTACCCTTTTAGTCAAAGCCTAAAAATAATCCCTTCAAAGTCCCTTTGATTCAAATTAATTGACTTTCACTTGGTAAGATTGATTAAATGCGCCGGTAACCATCTGTATAGTAGCTGGTTTGATCTCAAACTAGTTATGTGGTCCCGCGGGAATGACAATCGGGTCATTGTCATCAAAGAGTCCCGGAAGTGCTCGGCTTAGTAGAGTGGGTCGTGGAGGAACCTCCTCCTGATTCTCATGTTCTTGATTCTCCATCCTTTGTCTGCGGTTTCGATTATTGTGTCGGCACGTAGCTTCAATTTCTACGTCGAATAGTAGTGGTTCGCTCCTTGAGTTCCGTGTCATGCACCAACAAGAATTTCTGTCAAAGATGAAGAATCAACGTAACCTGATAGTGTAAAATATATAAAATTATAGTAAAAGAATGAAAGAAAATAAAATAAAATAAAATATCTAAATTAACTCAGAATAAATCTCAAAATTAATAATACCGCTATCCCCGGCAACGGCGCCAAAAACTTGACACGCTCAAATACTAGCAAGTGTACTAGGTCGTGTAAGTAGTATAAAACAGACGTGAGTCCGAGTATCGAATCCACAGAGATAGCTCGATTAATTCTAAAATATTATTCCTAAATTCAATTTAGACTAAATTTTTTTTTTTTTGAATGATTTGATAAAAGAGATAAAAACGCAAATAATGATAAAAACAAATAAAATAAAGATAGTGGAATCAAATAACGACAAGCGTGATTAAAGCACATAATCGACACAGATTAATCCTACGTCTTCATGTAATCGACTTTACCTAATCAATATAAATCTAGTTAAGGTAGAAATTCCAAACATACGTGCTACCCGTTATCCACGTATCTAGCAACCCTATGCGAGAGTGAACCAATCAACTATATTCCTATATGACTGTAGTTACTCCGCACGCATTTGGCTTTATGAATTTCCCCGAGTTTAGACGCTTTCGGCGCCTAAGGTCTCGGAAACCACACATACGAAACCGAATTCCATCTCTGGTCGGTTTTACGTCGTGGTATTCCTTGTTTATTATTCTAACCGGTCTAATCACTTATACAGTCTCATAAACCTATCAAGAATCAAACATATGGTGATCAAGCATACGCAGGCATTAAACGCAAACAAGAAATACGTAACTCAACTCATACGATTAGGTAAAATACGAATAACATTAATACGAATTCATAATCCGGCCTAATATGGCCTCAATCACAAAAGAAATTAAGCTAGCATGATCTTAAACGAAAACAACGACGAAATCATAGAAAACATTGTTGAAACGTCTAAATAAAAATATAAACTTCGTCCCTCACGGTGTTCGGGTTGTCATGCCGTGTTCCCTCGGAATCTCCCGTTGTTGCCCGTGTATGCGTCCCTTCGTGAGATGCCTGCTTCGGGTTTTGGGGCTGCGCTGGCGAGAAGGATGAGAGCTGCCTGGTGTGAGCAGCTGCTTGGTTGTGTGCGGTCGTGGGTCGTGCAAAGAAGCAGAGAGCTCCTTGCTTCCCTCTTTTGTTTAGGGTTGCGGCGCGTATCTCCTCTGCCCTTTTTCCTCTTTTTTTTTTATACTTCAGCCGTCCATCTCTTCTTAGCCCTAGGTCCCTTTTTATAGGAGGTGAAATCCTCAACCACTTGGAGCTAAAAGGCCGCAATAAGATATGGGCCGTATTTTACCAAGTCATCGGATATGTCCAAGAAAATCTCAAAATTCCTCTTTTGATTTGTTTTGCTCCGATATCTATCAAATGAAAATATAAACTTAAATATATGATATCCGAGTACATTTGGATAAATAATAATCGAAAACACACTTTTATGGGGAATAAAAATAACGTAAAATCATAACTTATCAATCTCGTATACTCCTAGAAGAGAATCACCTAGAAGTGAGCTTCTCTAAAGATAATCTAGATCTTATATAGAGAAAACGAGAAGAGGAGCACGGCCTTGGGTTCAAATTCCATAACTGTGAAACCTTCGAAAGGAACACGGTCTCGGCCCGAAAACAAAAGAAGATCTCATCCCTCAAAGCTTCGTAAAGAAGAAGATACTCATATTGAGCAAGTGCAGAAGAAAAGAAAAGAAAAAGGAGCAGAAATGAATTTCACAAGGGCCCTTGGAGTTGAACAATTTTTAAGCTCACTAATCCCAAAATTATCTTACCCTTTTACTCAAAGCCTAAAAATAATCCCTTCAAAGTCCCTTTGATTCAAATTAATTGACTTTCACTTGGTAAGTTGATTAAAACGCTACGATAACAAATTAATTGATACAACTTTGTCGTGTTGATATGAGTGATATATCTACTAAATATTTCCATGATAAAAATAAATTGAATGCTATGAGCGAAACTAGTGAGAGTTGTCAAAATGATTCATACTATGATCTTTGCATATTAGTTTCGTTACATGATTTGACAGCAAATTATTATTTTATATGTCATGAAAAAATTTTGCGTGATAATGCTCAAAATGGACAATATGACCCCAAAATTAAAATTTTTATGATAAAAATATTTATTTTTTGAAAATATTTTTGAAATATTTTCGCACATTTTAAATGCATTAAATACATGCATTGGTTCAGACTTGATAAAATGCGATTTTTTTTAAAAAACGCAAAATTTTCATGAATCTATGCTGAATTGATTAAATGCGTTACTTATGCTTATATAGTAACTTTTTATATGCAAAATTATTTTAACTATGTGCAAAAATGCCGAAAAAGTCAAATGTGAATTTGTTGAAGGGGAGTTTACATGAAAATTTGCTCTTATCTCCTAAATGAATTACTTGCAAACACTACTTCTAATATTTTTTTTTAAGTATCACAGAATATTTCGAGCTCATCCGAGGAGTCAAGTGTTGAATTTCATCACAATTGGGAGATAATCGCATTTATTTCAGAAATGCATGGAACCTTTTCACTTTCCTTTTGGGTTTTACAAGTAAAAGATTAAATTTTTTTCATTAAATTAGACCTGATTTTTAACGAAAGTCCAAAATATTCTTTTTTTGGCCCAAAGCCCTTTAAAACTTACCTGATCGAAAAGTATTAATATTACTTTTTCGATCGAAAAACTCATTCTCACGCAACATATTACAGTCAAAAAAATTTCGGATTCTCGGCAATTTCATAAAAACTCATCAATCTTCATCGATTTTCTGTCAAAACTCGCCGAATTTGAAGGTAGAAACCTTTTCGGATCATTTTTCCGTTCAGAAACACAGAATCGCGACAGTTTCTCAAAATCATTTGACGAAATTTTTTACTTCGCAACCTTTTCGACTGAAACGACTCAAAAACTCAAAATTAACGTGTTTAAACTCGACCATTCTGATTAGTAATCATGATATTTGGATTTGCAACTGATTTCTGATCGCTCCGAGTCCAGATAAAGTCATGATTTACCCAGAAATCGTCATTTAAGTTTTTAACCGTTTACTGTTTGATTTCAAACTTTTTCGATCGAAAATGTTCTTATCGCAAACAGTGTCATCGAAGAACTTTAGTTTTCGTTAAGTTTTGTTCGATCTCAAAACTCAGCGGCGAAAACCTTATGTTTTCGATATGTTTTTTATTCGATCGAAAAACTTCACAGAACTTTAGTTTTCGATTAAATTTTATTCGATCGCAAAACTACGCGGCGAAAAAAACTTTAGTTTTCGATTAAATTTTATTCGATCGCAAAACTACGCGGCGAAAAACTTAAGTTTTTTGACAACATTTTATCCGATCGCAAAATTACTAAGCGGAAAACTTTTCTTTTCGACAAATTTTTATTCGATAGCAAAAATCAGCGGCGAAAATCTTGAATTTTTCGTATTTTTATTCGATCGCAAAACTTAGCGTTCGAATAAATTCACACTCGAATAAAAGCACGATGAAAAGACTTAGCAAAATTTTTCCAATCTTTTTTTGCCCAAGTCTTTCGATAATAAACTCTAACACTTAAAAAATTTTGAAATTTTTGTAAGTCATTTTCATCATCCACATTTACTTCGAACAATTCACAGATGAAAATTTCAATCTAATAAAGTTTATGTCATCTTTTCAGAAATGGCACATCAAGAGTACTCCCACATCTACTCTTCTGCCGAATGGCTGACGGTCCACGACAACAACTACCAATTGGTCTTCGCCACCTTCCGGTGTCCGGATGAAGTGATAATCTCCATCCTCAAAAGGACACCCTCTATGGCCAGCCCTAACGATGACAACTTCTGTACAAATGGTCTACCTCCAGCAATTCTGGGGATGTACGAAGAGCTACACCGTCGGGGATGACGTGCAATACACAACGAAGATCAATAAAAAACATGTCATCCTTGACAATAATCTATTGACCATGGTGCTCGATCTACCGCATCACGAAGACTACGACCAACTACCAACAGATGGAGTGATCGTCAATGGATATGTTACGGATGGGATATAAGCCACCGCTGACAAAATTGGCTAATTTCCAAAACAGCGGGATCCCACATCCATGGAGGACACTATTCGGCATCATCTACAAATGTCTCTCCCCAAAGCACTCCGGTTTCAACAAATGCCTCTCCCCAAAGAACGGGAACATCCTCCGCATCTTTCATGGAGTCGTCTTCTCGAAAAAATACGACGTGGCCCAACTCATATGGAACGACTTAGCGGACCAAATGCGTCAGAGGGAGACAAAATCGAAGGCGAAGTTCCTCCCATATATCTGATGGTTCCCGGTGCTGATCTCCCACTTCATGGCCGTACATTCGGAGATCCCATGTCTGCCACCCATTGGAGGTTATATACCGCCGAGGCTTCGGTTCTTTCATAACGAAGGCAGTCGATCTAGCACTCCAACCGATGTTGAACCCACTGGAGTTGCTCAGCTTGGCTGATCCTACCGACGAGGCCTACCAGGATTATTGCCAAAATAATTCCATCACGGAGGCAATGGTACGGTCAGTGGATCAGGCTCCGGTGCCTTCCCAACGAGAAACCTTGGTGATAACACACGAGCCAGAAGCTGAGGCTCGGGAGATAGAAACACCGGTTGTTGAGCCCGAAGGTGTCCAACAAGCCGAAACTCCTGAGACCACCGAGTCTGATGTGGAATGCAGACTACAACAGAGGAGCTCACGCCGACAGCAGATCTCTGCCCCTTCTGCATCTCCTTCTACACAAATAGCTTCGGTGTCATCTCCTCCACCACCATCGGTTCAGACAACCACACAGATTCACATTGAATCTGTCAACACCCATAGAGATGATACATTCCGTATCATCTCAAGGATTGGGTGGAAGCCCCGGACCCCCGATATCTTCGGAGCAAACAATGGGCCAACCCACCGAAGTGCTGACTTCTGGGTTCTTAACGGATGTCCTTGGACGTTCCGGTATTACAAGTCATCTCCCAGGCGGCACGTCGGAAATCTTCTCCGATGTTGTGACAGTGGACCGCCTCTCTGGCCCCACTCTACCCATGATCGTGACGGAGCAAGGACTGCAAGAAGCTCTCTCCACAGTCATCTCTTCTCTTGAAGACCGACTGATGGACAGGATGCTACAAGCTATTGAGACTTCCCGACGGGATACCGGGAAAGCACCAGTCTCAGAGGCAGTTCCGTCCGAAGCCCACACCACCACTAACCACCACCATACAAACCCCCATACAACCCACCCTAACCACTCCAACCCAATCACCTTCCCTCGTCAACCCATACACCATCCCTATCACCCAACTTCACGACATCCTCATCTCTTGACTACTAGCCCTAGAGACCAGGACTCCAGCTGAGGAGAGTCTCTACAAACGGCTAGTAGATGAACTCGAGCCGCCCGCTCAAACACGTTGCCGTGAAGAAAGCTCCCGCACGAATCGAAGACATGACGATCCCGATGATCCGTATCATCATGGGGGGGAGAAACGGCAAAGGACCAATTGAAGCGGTCGTGGTCAGAGTCGAGAAAAGCAAACAACGACTCGTGAAGCCGGAGGATCATCCACCAACCCACCACCACACAACCCACTACCCGCCAACAAACAACCACTACATCCACCACATGCCAAACACAAACACTACCTCCCACTCCCATAAGTCCAAATCTAATCTCGATCTCCAACCTCCTCCAAAATCAACTGGAAGCAGTCTCTACGATCCACATGCAATCGTAGATGATTACATCTTAAACGAGTGGCTGACGCAATGGGAACCAGAGGAAGCTGTTCAAGCCAGACTTTCCAACGTCAGATACTTCTTACAACAAGCTTCGGTAGATTTGGTGCTGCTTGAAGACGAAGAACTTCAAGAGGGCGACAACTACAACTCCACACTCCCCGAACTACCAGAGATGATCAGGCATCGAGTAGACTCCCCTTCTCGCTTATCAAAGGGGACTGTCAGAGTCGAGACGCCTTGGGAGAATGTACGGATTGAAGTCCCGTTCCTTGAAGACATAAGGAAGCAGATTTGGAGGGCTCCTAATTGAATCAAGAAGCTTAATGAGCTGAATTTACGGGGCATCTCCACTTGCGAAGAAAGGACGAATATGGAGCACATCTTCTTGCTGAACTACCTTGGTCCGGATCGAAGTAGCATCTCAACGAATCAACTCAGAAGAAATTTCAGGGACAAGCCACCGATCCTCCAACTCATGGGCGTATCGCACACGATTGGAAGCTATCCAACCCCTATATACCAAATCGAGCGAGCGGACAACAACCATACTCGAGAGGAGATAGACGAAAGCTATATGCCGTTCCTTCCACAAGACGAAGTGTATCGTCTGTTTCAGATGTACAAAAGAAAATACCAGACGCCCACTGGTTACATCAAGAAGGAAATGGTGTGACAGATCAAGTTCCACACCGCACACGGCCTTCAAATTGCCGTAGAGAACAATATGAAGAAGCTCAACATGGAGTCTCCGCTCATGAAAGGCTTCCACTCAACGACTTCCCAGAGAATTACAACTTCAAGAAGCCAGGTCTCACCATCACATATCGGAATCCAATTATTGGAAAGACGAGAGCGATGATGAAGTCTGGAGTTCAAAAATTCTGTGACGGGACGTTGAAGCTTGTGAGGAAGAATATCAAGAAGAGGTTGGCGAAGATCACTGAAGAAACGATCTTCGAGGATCTTGTTGAAGAAGAGGCCCCGCTCCTAAATGAGCTTCTGGATGCTATAAATGAAAGACTGGAGCTGAGGAATGTTGTCCGACACTACGAGACAGGATTGGGATTGAGAAGATCGTTCTACGCCCGACAAGGATAAACGGACCTGAAGAGAGAACAAGCACAAAGGGGGAGATTGAAGAAACATAGAAGTTGTGCTTTGTTAATTAGTTATCCTTGTAATTAGGGGCGCAGCTCATATTTTTGTTAGTGTAGAACTAATTTGTAAATATACCATGTATAGAGGTATATATACCATGTACACAACAAAAATCAATACACAAGTCATTTTCAGAAAAATCACGAAGTATTGAAATTCTAGAGAGAGAAAGGCAATCGAAAATTTCCACTCTCTAATCGTTTCTCTCTCCCAATCTTCAAACTCGATATTCGACTGAAGGTAATTCTCGAGATTTTTCATTCGAATATCTAGAATTCATGCTTAGATTGATTGTTAGTTGATGAAATAGGACCTAACAGTGTAATTACAAAAATAAATAAGGGTATATAAGGAATGAATGTTAAAATGTAAGGAGTAATGTTGTCCAAAAAAATATTGAAAATATCACCCCATCACGGTGATGGAGGATCACCCTACTTTTTGGGGGTGATCCAAAAGTTGGAATATCACCCCCTTTTGATCATCTTGATGATCCCCCATCACGGTGATGACTCATCACCCCCACTAAACAAACGCGGTGATGCAGAGGTGATGACGGGATCACCGCGATGTTTTGGATAATCACCCCAAAACAAACACCGTCTTAAATCCATCAACATGGTTATACCAGTACCTATAATTCTGAAGTAGTCTTTGATGTGTATCGTTTGACTAGATAGTTTTTCTCTGCTTGGCTAGTATCTATCTATTATCATATTTTATGTTTCAATAATATTAATAACTACTAGTCCACAAAATATTTAAAGTACAGTTATACTTAAAAAGAAAATATTGCGTATGTTTTGTTACTATCATGGGCAATTTAGTCAAAGTGAAAACCAGGGGATGATAGTTCTGTATTTTTAGTAGTTGAGGAGTATCATAAAAAACATTCAATGTAAATGTATCTTGATGTGTATCCAGTAGAAATATATTGGAATAGACGTGAAGCAGTGCAGCTTACTAAGGAAACTAAATAACATGACCGGTCCAGTCGAGGCTGGACACGTAAAGCATAAATCCAATGCATAATTATTCCAAGATTGTCAAATTTTAATATTTACTAAGGGGTGCGTTTGATACACGGAATTCGGTTAGGAAAAGAAAACATGGAGAGGTACAACGGTCTAAGCGCAACGTATCACTGTCTGATGCGCTAAGTTTGTTTTCCGTTGTGTTTTCCACACACGAATTCCACACCAGCTTAATATGTTGTCATCTTTCCTTGAAAAAGGAAAAAGAAATAAAGAAAACAACATAAGCCCTTCAAAACGTCATATGTCAAGATTAATGAGAGACCGCAAACGTTTTACCTTTCGGTGTTACAAATACACAAATTAGAATTTATTTTTTCCATCTAAGTTCCAAAGAACAATCCTCGTAAAAGATACGGTACAAATTAGCAATTTGAAAATAGTCGGTACCTTAACCTCACAATACCAAAATGTTAAAGTAGATAAGTAAAATGAATAAATAAATAAATCAATCAAAATTTATTTATTTATTTTCTGACGTTGGTGTCGTTGAAAAACTTCAAAGCCAAGTCCGCCAGATGCCTCAGATGTTTCTTTTTGTCTGCGTTCAATAACGTAAGCTGAATTGCCACACAATATCTCTTGGTCGCCGTCGCTCGATTTCATAAATAACTCGTCACACAATTGATGGCGCATTTAACACAGATTAGCTTGTTTACTTTCACGGTGATCATCAATAAAACAAATTCTCTACCAGGATAAAAAAATCATCAAACAGTGTAATCGCATCGGGATATTTTGAACGATACACCAAAATGAATCAGAAAAGGAAAAAAAAAAAACAAAACAGAAAAAGAACATAGTTCACGGTACTCTCTAAATGAATATTTAAACTCATCATTCTCCTCCTCAACCATCGCAATTCTATAAAGCGTTGAAGATCGGTGGGGTGCAGTGGCTCTGGAGCCGGACGCCGTTTGATTCATCTATTTGATAATATTTAATTGGGTTAAACAGTAACACGTGACCATTTCGCGCCGAAATATAGTAATTCTTGTCCGATTGAAAAACTAGTTCTCAAACTCAAAATTCATATAAATATAAATAATAATACCCTGTAATTTTTCAAAACAATATTTTAAAGTTAAATTACATATAAATATAAATAATAATATAGAATAAGAGAAACAATCGGCGATCGTTCAGACCATTTTCAGCGATTGCCCGCAGATCTTGCGGATCTATGAATTTGACGTCCTCGAGACAACACGAAACAGAGTACAATTCGTTCCTCCATTACTGCCCTGATGGAAGCTTCGCTGGTCTGATCAAGAAGACGGGCATCAACAGTATCAGCGGTGGCGTTTGTCTGCCGGAGGAGACAGCCACCAAATTCTAAGTTTGATTTGTTGGGCTTCAATTGAACTTCATACATGATTCAAAATTCATTCACCCGGACATAAAGCCCCACAACCTCCTTGTCGACTACAACCGAGAAATCACAATTGCAGATTATGGCCTCGCTCAGAACAGTTCTTAATTGGGAGAGAGAGAGAGAGAGAGAGAGAGAGAGAGAGAGATCATAACATACGAATTGAAATCGAAGAACAATTCTTTATTGACCCAGAGTGTCAACGTCGTTCTTGGTATTTCAACATCCTCTTCTCATCTAGAAGCGTCCTCTTTTTACTATGGTGCTTTTCTTATTAAAATAAATAAAAGGGACTAATATGAAATGTTTAAATATCAAACGCAAAAAATGAGAACCGATGCAAATTTGGGTCTCATGGATGAGAGAGAAATAATAAAAATCATTTTGGGTATTAGTTTGGGATAACATTAGAGTTCTTTTACTTCATAATTTTTCAGTGGATTGCGCGACTGAGCTAAACATGTATGAATAAATTTATTGATGAAGCAAGCCAAGTAATGGGTGCCGGGAAACTTGGGCCTAGGCCACAAGAAAATAACCAAATTCAACCCATCATTCGAGACACGCATGAGCCCAATTGGAAGGACCCTTAGTCTCGACAAGTAAGCCCGAGTATGATGTGTTATTATAAATCTTGTTACAAAACTCACTCTTTGATATGCTACCGAATTGTCGTTGTTATTATGAAATATTAAGATGTAGATGTTTTTAATGTTGATAAAATTAGGTTTATTAAATGTTGTAAATATTAGTTGAAGAGATGAGATAAGATTATTTAATGTTGTAAATGTTAGATAAAATAGTAGAAATTTTATACTATAAATATGTATTTGTATGAATCATATCGAAAACATCAATAATATTCCCTCTGTACAATTCCAGTGCATATATTTCTGTTCTTGTCCAGTTATAATAGTTTTATAACACGTTATCAGCACGAGCGCTCTCCGGAAACGATCAACCTTCGGACAAGATCTTATACAACTATAATCGAGGTGTGGTAATTTTATTTTGTGTATGGTGAATTTATTTATAACACTCGTACAGTTATGTTACGAACAGTATAAAATTATATAAACACAACATATATACCACTAAAACGCCTTAGCCCGAATGGTTTCGTGGAATATCGTCACTACAAGTGATGTGAGATCCAGATTTCGAATCCCAGTGGTGGCGAGTGGAATTTTATTTTTGACGAGATTTTGAAAAGAGCGATTTAAATGATATTATTTATTTTATTGATATCTCAAGTATATATCATATATATTTTGAATTTGTTTTGGACTATACGGATGGACAAATTTTATTACCACTGGGAGAAATTAAATTTATTTTATTAAGAAAATATACATATATTTTATCCATCTCTGACTATTATGATTTTCTTATAATAGAATCATGTCGTTTATACAAAGATGAATTTTGCGCTTCTTACTTTATTTACCGTGATGCTTATCGGGTGGTGGATAATATTTTTACAGTTGTTTCTAAAATATAGTTATTAATTGTAATATTTTTTATTATGATTACTGAAATATACTTTATATTTTGAAGGATGTTGCCATTTACGATGTTTGATCTCCTGATTCTTACTCAACTCACGGCGATAATTATCTATATGTGGATTATGTTTTACCAAGATTTTACGAAACTGATTAATTATGATATTTTTTAATGATATAATATATGTTTCTTATGAAATGTATTTTTTTATAGAAAGATGTCGCTCTACCTGATGAATGATCTCTTGACTATTATTATTTTTACGATGGCACTCATCGGGATGTGAACTTTATTTTTCGAAAGGATTTGTAAAAAAGAAGATTAATTGTAATTATTCTTTAAAGTATTTTTTTACGATAAACTTTTATTGATATTTATATTGGAAATTTTAATGTTATTCACATCGTATATTTGTTTTATACTTTATGATTTGAGTATTAAAACGTGTTTTGTTTTTTATGATAGTATGACGAATTTGCAAAGCCTCGAGTTTGTTGCCCTTGATATCTCAGGAGAGAATTATTTATCTTCGGCACTAGACGCATAGATTCATCTAAAAGCAAAAGGTTTTGGTGACACTATTGTCCAACCAAAAACCACAACGGGTGCAGGTGACACCACTGATACTGTAAAAACCACAAGCGCTCAGGATAAGGCAAGATTTTTGATATTTCTTCGCCACCACATTCATGCAGATCTGAGAGATGAATACTTAAATGAATAAGATCCCGCTGAATTGTGAAAAAATCTGAAAGATCGATTTGACCACATGACAATTGTTATCCTCCCAAAGGCAAATTATGAATGGATGCATTTAAGATTACAGAATTTTAAATTTGTAATTAAATATAACTCGGATGTTCATAAGGTGACTGCTACAATGAAATTGTGTGGAGAAACAGTCACCGAAGACAGTATGTTGGAAAAAACATTCAGCACTTTTCATCCATCAAATATGATATTGCAACAGCAATATAAGGAGAGGAGATTTAAAAAGCATTCAGAGTTAATCTCTTGTTTATTGTTGGCGGAACAAAACAATGAATTGTTGATAAAAAACCACGAATCCCGACCGACTGGTTCTAATGCAATCCCTGAAGCGAATGCAGTTAAAGGTAATAATGATAATAGTCGAAGCAATGATCATGGACGTGGTCATGGTGGATATCGCGGTCGTGGACGTGGTCGTGGTCAAGGCCATGGACGTGACTGAGGAAATTACGGTGGTGGTTATCATAACAATCGTGGCGGTCATCAGAATTTTCCCCATAAGAGGAAAAATTACGAACATAATGATGAGAAGAGGCACGCTGAACAAAAGAACAACGATGAGCAATGCTATCGTTGCGGTGGTTCGGGCCATTGGTTACGTAACTGTCGTACGCCCAAACATTTGGTTGAATTATATCAACTAAATAAGGGCATAGAAAAGAGACTTGAAACAAATTTTATTCAAAGTGAATTGACCTCTGCTTTTGGGACAAAAGATGAAAATACACATTTTGAAACTGCGGATTTCTAGTTTTTCCTTAAAAAACTGATCTACTATTTATCTTTATCGTATATTTTATTATTATGCGTATTGTATGTTTTATTATTGTGTGATTTATTATGTATCGTTTGGAATATTTTATTAAGTTATATGTTTTCTGGTGATATATCTGTTTATTTTAATAATGATTATTATGTGTTTGTTTATAAAATAATTTCTCTGATGGAAACGAACATTTGAAATGGAGAATTATGTCTTGCAGACTGTGCAACGACTCATACGATTTTGAAGAATAAGAAATATTTCGATTATCTTGAAATGAAAGAAACAAGTGTAATTACAATATCGGGTAGTACAAATATAATTAAAGACTCCGGAAGAGCCAACATTTTACTACCCAGAGGAACAAGGCTGATAATTGAAAATGTCTTATATTCTTCTAAGTCTCAAAGAAATTTATTGAGCTTTAAAGCTATTCGACTTAATAGATATCATGTTGAGAATGCAGAAAAAGCAGATGTTGAATATTTGCACATTACAAAGGGGGTTTCTAATGATAAAAGAATAATGGAAACATTACATTCTATTGACTCTGGGTTGTATTACACATATCTTAAACTATTGAATCGTATGCTACCGTAAACCATAAGTTTACTAATGACAGTACATTTAATGTTTGACATGACCGGTTGGGCCACCTCGGTGCAATTATAATGTGGAAAATAATTGAGAATTCACGTGAGCATTTAATGAAGAACCAGAGGATTCTTCTAAGTAATGAATTATCATGTGTCGCTTGCTCTAAAGGGAAGTTAATTATTCGGCCATCACCAGCGAAAATTAAGAATAATCAATAACATTTTTGGAGCGTATACATGGTGATGGGATAAGGCTTTTATGGCAGAATGCAGTAACATTAAAAAGTTCGACGAAATGTTAAGAGACATAATGAAGTCTAAAGCTAAAATTCGGAGGTAACATTGTTGTTTTTGTTGGGAAAGGTACCCGGTTTGTACCCGAGACGCAACGCCCCGGGATACGGTGCGGAATAAAATTTTTTCCGGGTTCCTTCGCAACTCGGATCAAAAACTCTAATCACGTTGACACGTAATAGGGCGGGTCATACCCGTGAGAGATTACCTTTGAGCGAGTGGCAGCTCCTCGTCGATTGCGTCGTCGGCCGCGGTCGTGTTGGGTATCGTCTAGATCGTCACGCCGACCTCGCAGTGCATCAGTGCACCACTGTTTCGATTCTCCGAAGATGGCTAGAGAGAATTGATCCGTCGCTCGGGAGAGTGGTTTGCGTTTGTGTGTTCGTGTTTCGATTCTCGAGTCGAGAAATTTCGCGTCGATTCTCTTCCTGTATCTTTTTGACGAGGGTCTCACCCTTATTTATAGTAGGGGAGGACGAAATTTTCAGCCCTAAACAAGGCTAAAATATCGAAATATTTGTTGCTAAATATGAGAGATATTCTTGCCAAAATATCTCTCCTAATTGAATTCAAAATTCTATTAAAGGAACATACTATAAATAGAAAACTAACTAAGATATTAAAATATCTTCAAATATGGTAAATAAATTTCGAAATTTATATAAAATATAAATTCGAATTTTAGTTTTAATAAATAATATTCCAAATATTTTTATTACCATATTTGTAAATTACGAAAATACCCTTTAAAGCATTTTTCGAATTTCTCGGCTTAGGGTTGAATTCCAATTCGTCCCTCAAGTCTTTCTAAGCACTTAGCCAAGCCTAAGTCTTAAAGTTAGTTTCATATGAAGTCCGACTTCGGTCCACTTAATGACCCCGAGGCCCAATAAGGCGTGGCATAACGACCCGAGGCCCGTTAAGGCCCAAAACACAATCTCTCCTTCTCGGTACACATTGATGATCCTTTTTAAGCCCGACTCTCTAGGTTCGACTCAATCGGCAAGGGAGGAATCCAAGAGTCCGGTAGGTGCCTAGCCAATCCCGCAGTACCGGACAGATCCCGACTTGAGCACGAATTTCGAACTAACCTCATTCCAGAACCTAACTATAGATTATAGTACTACGTACAAACCCTTCAGTTGTGTCCCGATCGAGTGAGAGCCATGGTATTTGTCAAACTCACTAAACTCGATACTATGATAAAATGACACGAGGCAAATTACCAAACTACCCTCCATGTCTAACATGAGTTAGTTTAATACCTTGGCCAAGGATTTTGTAATTTCCCGTCGTCATTCTCATAGGACACTTGTCTCGATTACTTGCGAGACTGTGAATCCGTACTCGGCGGTCTAAGCCCGGCAATCACAAATATCCATCAAGACCGCATCTGTCCCGCTGACCCATGCAATAGCAAATCGGATCTAGCGAAACCAGTGATAGTCAAGACTTCAAAGTCAACTCCGTCAAAGCCCCTTTCGGTCTAAGGTTCAAGCAGACTACTATAGTTTTGTCGTCGATCATTGACACTCCTTGAGTAATAAGCCATGTTTGATCGTACGACCTGCGAGTCAGTGTCCATGAAACGATTCAATCCCTTGATTCGACTCGTATCACAAGTCATGACTTCCGCTTCCAAGCGGTATATCGGCACACGGTAAGTTATCTACAAATAAGCCATGATTGGTTTTCTAGCACCCAACTGAAACCTAAGGCTTATGGACATTTTATGTTCGAGGTTAAGAGTCCACTGGTGCGTTCCTCTCTCGTACCCATCGAGAACAGTGACTCAACTCGACACATTTGGATTTATTCATTTATTGCTTTACCCGATGCTAAGTAAAGAACTCATATAACCAATAAACGAATAATGCCTTTATTAATACGCAAAACAATGTTTGATTACATTGAAAATCGAATGATAAATAAGCTAATGCCCTATACATATCCAATCCTCGTATAGCATTCGAGGGCATATCCCTAACAATCTCCCACTTGCACTCAATGCCATGCGCTGTTGTATCTAATACCCATCTTCTCGAGATGTTTGTTCAGCACTGCCTGAGATAAAGGCTTGGTGAATGGGTCGGCCACGTTGTCCACAGTCGCAATCTTCTGGACGGCTATGTAGCCACTCTCAACGAATCCACGTAACACCTGGTATTTTCTTTCTATGTGTTTGGATTTACTGTGAGATCTTGGTTCCTTCGCTTGCGCGATTGCACCACTATTGTCGCACCACAGTGGCAGTGGTTTTTCGGCAATCGGAACCACTTGCAGTTCTTCCAAGAACTTTCTTATCCAAACTCCTTCTTTAGCTGCCTTTGAGGCGGCTATGTACTCAGCCTCGCAGGTGGAATCAGCAGTTGTGCTCTACTTGAAACTTTTCCAAGATACTGCTCCACCGTTGAGTGTAAAGACGAAACCTGAAGTGGATTTTCGGTCGTCCACGTCTGACTGGAAATCCGAATCCGTATATCCTTCCACTTCTAATTCTCCATTTCCATAGACCAGCATCATATCCTTTGTTCTTCTAAGATACTTGAGGATATTCTTGACTGCTGTCCAGTGTTCTTTACCCGGGTTGGCTTGAAATCGACTGACTACGCTCCCAGCGTATGCTATGTCCGGTCGCGTGCAAAGCATCGCGTACATCAAGCTACCCACTGCGGATGCATAGGGGATTCCATTCATCTCTTTTCTATCTGCCTCACTTTGAGGACACATAGCTTTGGAGAGATGTATCCCATGCCCCATAGGTAAGAACCCTTTCTTAGAATTGTTCATGTTATATCGTTTCAGGACCTTTTCTAAGTATAGGGCTTGGGAGAGCCCTAACATCTTATTCGTTCTATCCCTATAGACACGAATTCCTAGGATGTAGGTCGCTTCTCCCAAGTCTTTCATGGAGAATTCGGTCGAAAGCCATGCTTTCACCATCGAGAGCATCCCAATATCGTTTCCTATCAAAAGGATGTCATCGACGTACAATACGAGGAACGATATCTTGCTCCCACTGCTTTTTCTGTAGACGCATGGTTCATCTCAAACCGAAGATTCCAGCTCCTAGAGGCTTGTTTAAGTCCGTAAATTGACTTATTCAATTTGCATACTTTATGAGCATCCTTTTGTGATGTAAAACCCTTTGGCTGTTCCATATATATTTCCTCCTTGAGGTATCCATTTATGAACGCGGTTTTCACATCCATCTGTCAGATCTCATAATCGTTATACGCTGCTATCGCAAGTAATATCCGAATGGACTTCATCATCGCAACGGGCGAAAAGGTTTCCTCATAGTCAATTCCTTCTTTTTGACTATAAGCTTTCGCTACAAGCCTAGCTTTGTATGTATCCACCAGTCCGTCTGATCCAATCTTTTCTTGAAGATCCACTTACACCCAATGGGTCTAAAACCATCGGGGAGATCAACAAGTGTCCAAACCTATTTTCGTGCATTGAATCCATTTCGACTTGCATAGCTTCAAGCCATCTTACGGAGTCTATATCCGTCATTGCCTGGTCATAGGTAGCGGGGTCGTCCCCGACGTTACCCCCGTCCCAGCATCCCCGTGCTCGACGTGTACCATTCCATATCTCTCAGGCTGGCGAGATACTCTACCAGACCTGCGCAACTCTGATTGCGTCTTGGACTGCTCTACGGTGTCTTCTAACACTGGAGTTTGTGAAATCGTTTCTGTCGTTTCTCCAAGAGTTATTTCACGACCCACTCCACCTTCTCGAACGAACTCTTCTTCGAGAAAGTGAGCCTGAAGGGCTACAACGATTTTCTGATCGTCGTGGAAGTAAAATTGGTATCCCATGGAATCCTCAGGATACCCGACAAAACGTCCTTTCACAGCTCTCGATTCCAATTTTTCTGTCTTGAGCTTTTTCACAAAAGCGGGGCAACCCCATATTCTTATGTGGTTCAAGCTCGGCTTTCTACCAGTCCATATTTCATAAGGGATCTGGTCGACAGAACTAGAAGGGATTCGGTTTAAAACGTGCGTTGCGGTTAATAACGCATGACCCCACAGCGACAGTGGCAGGTCTGTGTAACTTAGCATTGATCGAACCTTGTCCAACAGCGTTCGATTTCTGCGTTCGGACACACCATTTAATTGTGGTGTTCCCGGCGGTGTCATCTGTGAAATGATCCCGTTCTCTTTCAAGAACTCGTCAAACTCGAGACTCATGTACTCGCCACCTCGATCAGATCGAATGGCCTTTATATGATTCCCAGTTTGTTTTTCTACTAAAGCCTTATATTCCTTGAACTTATCAAGGGCTTCAGACTTGTATCTCATAAGATATACCTTCCCAAATCTTGAATGATCGTCGGTGATGGTAATAAAGTAGTGGAAATTACCTCGAGCCGCTTCCTCGAATGGCCCACAAACGTCTGTATGAATCAAAGTGAGAAGTTCTGTGGCTTTTTGGAAAGTCCCGGTAAAGGGAGACTTAGTCATCTTTCCAAGGATACACGATTCGCAAGTCGGATAAGGGTCCGAACCCAACGGCTTAATCATGCCATTTTTCTCCAACTCACGAATCTTTTGATCTCCTGCATGACCAAGTCGAAGATGCCACAATTGTCTCATATTGGTCTCTAATTTTCGTTTGTTGGTAATTGTGTTCACAGATTCGGTTTTATCTTTGACATTTAGATAATATAATCCGTTAAGTAAAGTTGCACTTCCGACGCATTTATTTCCAAAATAAATATCGCAAATATTATTACTAAAGCGGAACTCATATCCGTTTCCGCTCAAAACAGGAATAGAAATAATATTCTTAAGCCCTCTGGGCAATACTAAACAATCAGAAAGCAATAACTTATGTCTACGAGATAAAACAAGAGTTCTTGATCCAATGTGGGTCGCCGGCACACTATGTCCGCTTCCTACGTTGATCATGACCTCTCGATCCGCCAACCTCCTACTTCGTTCCAGACCATGGTTTGAAACACAGATGTGAGCGCTAGCTCCTGAGTCTGGGATCCATGAAGTGGAGTACACAGTCATAGAACAATTAGTTTCTAAAACATAAAGTTCTTTACCTGAGGCGGCTAGCTTCGGGCAATCGCGCTTCCAATGGCCGAGCTCATTGCAGTGAAGGCATTTGTCCGTGGGCTTGGCGCCTTTAGACACGTTTTTCTTGGCCTTGTCTTTTGAAACTCCTCCCTTGGGCTTAATGGGCTTGTCCGACTTTTTCTTTCTAATCGACTTCCGAGTCTTATAAGTCGCAACAAGAGCCACTTCCTTTCCCTTTATCTTTTTCATCTGAGTTTGGGCCGTTGACAACTGGTTCATCAACTCAGTTAATGTCATCTCGACCCTATTCAGAATATAATTCACAATGAAGGGATTAAAGGAAGCCGGCAGTGACTGGAGCACGAGATCGTTTTGGAGCTCATTGTCCATGAGGAAGTCGAGTGCATCGAGTCTCTCGATCAAACCGATCATTTTCAGCACATGTTCTCTAACGTCGCTGCCCTCATCCATTTTGCAATGAAACAGTTGCTCTGTCAAAGAGTAGCGAGCACTCCTGGAGTGTTCACCAAAAGCTCCTTCAAATGAAGCAAAATGGCGCCCACTTCCATTTCCGAGTGGCTTCGCTGCAACTCATTGCTCATGGATAGGAGTATATAGCCCTTGACCTTTGGCTCGTCTATTTGCCACTTGACATACGCAGCCCGGTCGTCGTCACTCGCATCAGTCCCTGGGACTTGCGGTGTAGGGGAATCGAGGACATAAGTCAAAGACTCCATACCTAGAACTATCCTGAGGTTACGGAGCCAGTCCACGTAGTTTGGTCCTACCAAACGGTTCTTTTCAAGCAGCATGTTTAAAAGATTCGTCATAGTAACTAGAAAGAAAATAACTCTGCAGAAGATAAAGATCACATAGTTAGGTTTATTCTATCATTCATCAAGCGCAAACACGGACTTTTCGTTTCGCTTGACTCCCACTATTTTTCTCGAAAATTCTATTCTCCCGATTTAAGAATTTCGGAAACTTCGTTGAGTAGTTTCATAGTGGAGTTGAGGTCCCCGACTCGATTAGACATGCCTCAGCCTTTAACGCAATATTTGGCCTGCCTAATCGATCGAAGTCGAGTTTCACTCGAACCCATCCTATGAGTATTTCAACTATCTTTGTCTCAGTCAGTGACCCTCACGGCTAACCCTGCATTTTGGGTATAACTGTCTAAGTGCAACCTACTCAACTTATGCTCTAACCGCACATTTGAATTCGTGGGGCGGAATATGCTATGGTGAGCGTCGTCAAACGAACCCGAAACGCTAATGTTAGGGCTTGATGTACGGCGCCAACTTACTCGGAACAAACCGTACAAACTCCCTAACACCAGACATCTCAAGCATGATAGAAGACAGGAACCCAATTCCTTTTCTCACTTAGTATTTATCAAACGGGAGAAAAAACCTTTTTCACATAAGAGCACATAAAGCATGCATATCATTTCACAAATCGACACGCACGTAAGTAGTAAATAAACCCTAGGAAATTAAACTACAAGGCAACACGAACGGGTTATTTATATTCTAGCCCTATTACGTGAATTATGTGTATGTGGCTTCAAAAAATCATCGGTTCTCCGTATGGGCTTTGAAGTCGACAATCGCCCTTCATCATTCGAACGGCCTCCAAGTCGTCGATCGTCCACCAAGTCATCTTCTCCCGGGGAGTCGTCAACCGTCGAACAGCTTCGTTATTCTAAACTAAGCCTAATCTAATAAAGACTTTGAAGTACAACAGGGGGGATCATCAGTCCCAAACAACCCGTAAAAGACAAATACAACCCGGGGGGACGAGGCCCTTAACAAATAACCCGGAAAACCAAATAGAAATCCTAAACCCGTAAGTGTGCCTTAAATCATAATCATAACGAGCACGTTGACAATTTCATGAATTCTAATCGAAACCGACAATTTGGGCCTTAAATGGGCCAGGCCCGATAAAAAAGGCCCGTTAGGGTTTTTGGGGGAAAAACCCTAGGCGGCCGTCGTGTCCCGGAGGCTGCAGTTTCGCGCGGGTACGCGGCTGTCCGCGCGCCGCTGGCGCTGCCGTTAGAGGTGGTACCACCATCGGACAGCGGCGCGGTGGTTCGGGTCTTCGTTGCCCGAACCCGCGGCAGTGGATATGCCGTCGCACGGCGCGGTTGCGCGTGCGGCTGTGCGGCTGTCTGCGTGTCGCAGCGTCTCGGCGGTGGTGCCTTCGACCCTGTCGAGCGGTATGGTGGTCGTGGGTATCGAGCAGCCCCACGCGCTTAGTGCGTTGGCTTTTCGATCGTCTCCCACGAGCCTCGTTTCGATTTAATCATGTTATGATTCCGATCACGAGCCCTGGCTCTGATACCACTGTTGGGAAAGGTACCCGGTTTGTACCCGAGACGCAACGCCCCGGGATACGGTGCGGAATAAAAATTTTTCCGGGTTCCTTCGCAGCTCGGATCGAAAACTCTAATCACGTTGACACGTAATAGGGCGGGTCATACCCGTGAGAGATTACCTTTGAAGCGAGTGGCAGCTCCTCGTCGATTGCGTCTCGGCCGCGGTCGTGTTGGGTATCGTCTAGATCGTCACGCCGACCTCGCAGTGTACCACGGTTTCGATTCTCCGAAGATGGCTAAAGAGAATTGATCCGTCGCTCGGGAGAGTGGTTTGCGTTTGTGTGTTTGTGTTTCGATTCTCGGGTCGAGAAATTTCGCATCGATTCTCTTCTTGTGTCTTTTTGACGAGGGTCTCACCCTTATTTATAGTAGGGGAGGACGAAATTTTCAGCCCTAAACAAGGCTAAAATCTCGAAATATTTTTTCCTAAATATGAGAGATATTCTTGCCAAAATATCTCTCCTAATTGAATTCAAAATTCTATTAAAGGAACATACTATAAATAGAAAACTAACTAAGATATTAAAATATCTTCAAATATGGTAAATAAATTTCGAAATTTATATAAAATATAATTCGAATTTTAGTTTTAATAAATAATATTCCAAATATTTTTATTACCATATTTGTAAATTACGAAAATACCCTTTAAGGCATTTTTCGAATTTCTCGGCTTAGGGTTGAATTCCAATTCTTCCCTCAAGTCTTTCTAAGCACTTAGCCAAGCCTAAGTCTTAAAGTTAGTTTCATATGAAGTCCGACTTCGGTCCACTTAATGACCCCGAGGCCCAATAAGGCGTGGCATAACGACCCGAGGCCCGTTAAGGCCCAAAACACAATCTCTCCTTCTCGGTACACATTGATGATCCTTTTTAAGCCCGACTCTCTAGGTTCGACTCAATCGGCAAGGGAGGAATCCAAGAGTCCGGTAGGTGCCTAGCCAATCCCGCAGTACCGGACAGATCCCGACTTGAGCACGAATTTCGAACTAGTCTCATTCCAGAACCTAACTATAGATTATAGTACTACGTACAAACCCTTCAGCTGTGTCCCGATCGAGTGAGAGCCATGGTATTTGTCAAACTCACTAAACTCGATACTATGATAAAATGACACGAGGCAAATTACCAAACTACCCTCCATGTCTAACATGAGTTAGTTTAATACCTTGGCCAAGGATTTTGTAATTTCCCGTCGTCATTCTCATAGGACACTTGTCTCGATTACTTGCGAGACTGTGAATCCGTACTCGGCGGTCTAAGCCCGGCAATCACAAATATCCATCAAGACCGCATCTGTCCCGCTGACCCATGCAATAGCAAATCGGATCTAGCGAAACCAGTGATAGTCAAGACTTCAAAGTCAACTCCGTCAAAGCCCCTTTCGGTCTAAGGTTCAAGCAGACTACTATAGTTTTGTCGTCGATCATTGACACTCCTTGAGTAATAAGCCATGTTTGATCGTACGACCTGCGAGTCAGTGTCCATGAAACGATTCAATCCCTTGATTCGACTCGTATCACAAGTCATGACTTCCGCTTCCAAGCGGTATATCGGCACACGGTAAGTCATCTACAAATAAGCCATGATTGGTTTTCCAGCACCCAACTGAAACCTAAGGCTTATGGACATTTTATGTTCGAGGTTAAGAGTCCATTGGTGCCTTCCTCTCTCCTACCCATCGAGAACAGTGACTCAACTCGACACATTTGGATTTATTCATTTATTGCTTTACTCGATGCTAAGTAAAGAACTCATATAACCAATAAACGAATAATGCCTTTATTAATACGCAAAACAATGTTTGATTACATTGACAATCGAATGATAAATAAGCTAATGCCCTATACATATCCAATCCTCGTATAGCATTCGAGGGCATATCCTTAACAGTTTTCGGTGGTGATTTCCCCCAAACATTACCTGTCGTCACGAAAGGGACACAAGATGATATCATAAATGCTTCTAGAGTAATGTCATATTTATGGAATTCGTTTGAGAAACGATAACATCAACAAAACATGCGTGCATTACATGATCTTGAGTTCTCTTCTTATTTATTAGAAGTTGGTAATTGAACTGAGGACAGAAACATTCGGTGAGATTCAGATATCATCTTAAGTAAACATTGATTTTGAAAATGAAGACACGTCATTGAATAAACTAATTGACGCAGTATTTCCGAACATCACTGTTGAGTTCGATGCTTCAACATTTCTCAATAGAGTCATATTGACTACAATAAATGAATTTGTTCGCGATATCAATCACATTTTGATTAATAAATTTTCCGGAGACGAAGTTGTATTTTTAAGCCACGATGAAAATTTTTGCGTGCGTATATAATCCCAGAACAACAAGAAATATTTCACACTTTGAACCCCCAAGGGCTTCCCCTACATAAGTTAGTATTAAAGAAACATGCGCTTATAATACTAAAAAATCTCAATCTGGTTGAGGGACTATGCAATGACACATGCCTTATATGCGAAAATTCTAATAGCAATATTATTTACGCAGCAGTTTCGGTCGGCATTTTTGCTGGCAAAGATGTATTTATTCCACGTATAATGTTGGAGTCTCCACAAAGCACTTCCCATATATTCCTTTTAAAAGAAAACAATTCCAATGCATTTATGTTTTGCAATGACGATTAACAAAGCACAGAACAAACTCTAGATTTTGTTGGCGTTTACTTGAAAGAACATCTTTTATCACACGGTCAGCTTTATGGTGCACTCTCAATTGCAAAATCAATAGGTCAATTGAAAGTACTAATTTAACCTTACCGTGTACACGAGAAAGTTATAATCGTACAAAACAACGTACCACGAAGGTTTGGAAGCCGCTAATGTCAGCTAAATTTTACCTTCTTTGCATGAAAATATTAACGTATATTTGTGCAATTCTTACATCTTACTTTCACATAATACTTCAACCATTATTTTTCGTCGATACATCCATCATGTGGACCATTAGGTATTTCATGGTATTAATTGATGCATCGACTAGATGGTCTCATGTATGTTTGTTATCAACATGCAACGTGGCGTTTGCGAGATTGCTTGCACAATTGATCCGATTAAGAGCACATTTTCTGATTATCCGATAAAGAAAATACGCCTTGATAATGCTGCTGAATTTACTTCCAAAGCATTTAATGATTATTGTATGTCTATCGGAATTGATGTTGAGCATCCCGTGCCACATGTTCATATGCAAAACGATCTTGCAGAATCGTTGATTAAGCGCTTGCAATTAATTGCAAGACCATTGTTGATGAAGTCGAATCTTCTCTCATCTTGTTGGGGACATGCTATATTACATGCAGCAACACTAATCCGCATCAGACCATTATAATGATGTCTCCCCATTACAAATGGTTCATGGTCAGGAACCAAATGTTTCCCATCTAAGAATTTTTGGATGTGCAATATATGTTCCAGTTGCTCCACCACAACGAACAAAGATGGGACCTCAAATGAGCTTGGGAATATATGTCGGATATGAATCTCCATCGATAATAAAGTATTTATAACCTCTAAATGGAGATTTATTTACAGCCAGATTTGTCGACTGACATATGATGAATTGAAGTTTCTGACATTAGGGGGAGAAAAGAAATAGTTGAAGAGAAATGTTAATTGGAATGAATTATCGCTAGATCATTATGATCCTCGAACTATGAACGTGAACTAGAAGTTCAAAAGATAATTCATTACAAAGTTTAGCTAATCAACTGCCAGAAAGTTTTACTAACCTTAAAAGAGTGACAAAGTCACATATACTAGCTGTTAATGCTCCTGCAAAAATAGATGTTCCTGCAGAACATAGTATCGAGCCTAAGCCACAGCTAAAGCGTAGTAGGCCCTCGGGTTCCAAAGATAAAAATCCTCGGAAAAGAAAAGGAGCTGTTAGGAATTAATTGTAGTGTCCTTAGTTAGTATTTGAGTTTTGGGTCAATATTAGTTAATTTATTGTATTTGGGGTCAAATTGTAAATATTTTATTGTTTGAGTCCCAAGCCTTAATATACCAACTCATGTGGTATATAAGGCATCCCATTAACCCTAATTAGGGTTGGTCAATGTATAATTCTTAAAAGTAAGTTCTTAATTCGGCACACACACACAAACACACACTGAAGGTGTTGTTAAGAACTTTATCATTTTTAAGCCTTTGATCCTCTCTGAGTGCGTAATCGGACTAACAAGTGGTATCAGAGCAAGACACGGATCGATATGTGCAAATCTATACCAATTTCGTTTGATTTCGTCAAGATCGAAAGAGTTTACTAAGATCAAATTTATTTTCGATTTTTTTTCAAGTATTTTGGGTTAGATCTTGTGTTATTGATGTTTTTAAACCTTTAAATGCTTGATTATCAGTCTTGGCTTGTTTAGGAAACTCGGTTAGATTAATTTTCGTCAAGTTTGAGAATTTCTGGGGAGAAATCGATTGAAATTGGTGTGTTTTAAAGTTGCTGGAAAAATTTCGGGGGTTCTCTAGAACAGTGTTTATTCACTCGAAGTTCGTTCTTGAACCCGAAAATTAACTCATTATGCCGATTTCATTGAAATTCGCCGAAATTGAGAAAATTTTCGATCAGAAAATTGACCGAATTTGAGTAAGCTAAGTTATTCGCCGAATTGTGCTTTCTACTGTTTAAAATTCACGGCGAATTTGGTCGAATTTTAAAATAAGAGTGCCCGAATTTCAACTTAAAATTTCGGCGAAGTTTTGATTTAAGTCAACCGAATTTCTTAATTCTCGGCGAACTTTATCAGAAAGTCACCCGAATTTTGATTTTTTTTAATTCTCGACTGAATTTAGTTTACCCGAATTTTGAAAGTAATTTTCGATAAAATTTTCCTACCTTAATTTAATCCTGAACTTCGGCGAACTTATATTTGTCACCCGAATTTTGATTTCCTTTGATTTCAAAATTCTCGACAAAGTCTTTTCATCCGAATTTCAGAATTCAAATTTCGGCAACAACTCTACAAGTGCCCGAATTTTACTCTTTCAAATTAAAATAAAAAGTCGATCACTTAAACACAATTTCTATCCAACCAAAATTTATTCAAACTTAACGTTAATCTGACGTTATTTCTCGAAACTGACCAATGGGGGGAGTCTACATATAAAGATATGGCCAAGAATGACATCATCTTGGCCAAAACACAAAATTTGGTCACTGAGCTAGAAAATAAACTAGCTACTTCAGAAAAATCACTAGAATTAGCTGAAGCTAATCTAGTAAAATCTGAAGAAAAAGTAGTTTCCCTGACATCAAAACTGACCGTGCTTGAGCGTATCCAGAATTCTCCATTAGAACACTTGCAAAAACTAGAAGTCTGGAAAAGAAAACGCAACAAAATTATCAATGTGTGCTCAAACACTTAGGTGAAAAAGCAACTCTCAGATGTCATTTAGAAAATGCATCTGAGAAAATCTCGAAGCTTGAATCCGAGACTAATATGTGAATGCAAATATTAGTCAATTAACCACTAGCCTGCGAATTAGTGAAGAAGAGCGTATTGGTAAAACAGATCAAACACAATTCTAATGGGGAACGTAAGAAGCTTTACTCCAAAATCAAAAGTCTGGAGGACTCCTTACGAAAGGGGACAAACCGACAAAACGATTTTCTTGAATCAGCCTAAGGACACGAGATTTTACAATCCACGTGAGGGCTTAGGTTTTAAGCCAAACCAACCAACCACTGATATAAACGGCCACTTGCTCTTTACAATGCTGCATACCTAGGACTAGGAATACCTAGCTTGTTAGCCTTTCTCAGATCATCTGAGAAGAAGATAACCTAGAACAGAAAAGCGCAAGAACAAAAGCAAGGCCGAAATATCCTTGGATTACAGGAAATCAACGATAGTTATGGAAGTAGGGAAATTCCTCTTTCAATGACTATCTACATATGTTTCCCCATCCTCCCTCTGAATTGATCAGCCCATGACAGAAACATCTAGCTCAAAGAACTCAGATCTTTGCCGAATTTACATTCCTCAAAAGATCAAGAATATCAATCCACGATAGAGCTCGAACGGAAAACATTTCAAGCTGAAAAGGAGAAACTCCTTGAGGAATTCCTCACTTGAAATCAATCATATGCTGATCTCGCTAAATCTTCTAAGTCGGAGTCTGTTACTATAACACCAATAGATTCCTCATCCATGAAGAATAGGCTAACTAAGAAGATTCTCATTCAAGCAACAGCTAACATCCCTTCACCATCTATGACAGATCTGAGACGGACAGAGACTGCGGGAAGAAAAATTCAGGAACGCAAGAGAAGGATGCCAAAATCTTTGATAAAAGACGAAGCAAAATTTGACTAGTGTTTTGATTAAAATTATTTCCAAAACATTTAGAAATCTTTCTTCATGTAGTTCGAACTATGCTTCCGCTTATTCCCGTATTCCTTCCACAACAAGTTCTGTTAAGAATGTCAGTGATTATCTTACCTACGATAAGTGTTAAGCTAACGAATGCTAAATTTATACGTCGTAGAGATATGATTTCAGGAACACACACGAAAACGGTTCTACCATCCAAAACGTCCAACTAAACGTTGACGAAAGGTAGCTAGAACATTCAGAAGGCCAACTCCCACTGAAACAAAGCTAAAGCTCAAGCTTTAGAGAAAAAGGTCAATGTATAATTCTTAAAAGTAAGTTCTTAATTTCGGCACACACACACAAACACACACTGAAGGTGTTTTAAGAACTTTATCATTTTTAAGCCTTTGATCCTCTCTTGAGTGCGTAATCGGACTAACAGGAGCAAATAATAATAAGAATGGTCCAACCGATGATTTATCGACTAGAGAAGAGTCGATGGGTATAAAAGATAATGAGAATGAAACTCAGGTACCTGAACGTTCAGAAAATAATGATAATGAAGAGATCTCGATAAACTATGCCCGAAATGGAATTAGATGGAACCAAGACGAAGTCAAGGTTGACGATAAATTCTCACTTAATGTAGCGCTACATGAAATGAATGAGATTAATGAGAATGAGGATCATAAACCAAAGTCTGTATAAGAATGCAGACAAAGATATGATTGGCCAAAATGGAAAGATGCAATCGAGGCAGAATTGAATTCACTTGAGAAACGAAAAGTTTTCGGACATGTAGTCTGTATACCAGAAAATGTAAAGTCGGTTGGACATAAATGGGTTATCATTAGAAAGAGGAATGAAAGCGGTGAAATTGTAAGATACAAAGCACGGCTTGTTGCACAAGGTTTTTCTCAACGACCTGGTATTGATTATGAGGAGATGTATTCTCATGTGGTGGATGCAACTACTTTTCATTATATAGTAAGTATGGCAGTACGAGAAGGTCTCGATATGCGTCTTATGGATGTTGTCACTGCTTATTTATGTGGAACACTTGACAGTGATATATATATATAAATCTTCCCGAGGAATTTCAGTTGCCTAAAATTCAGGGCCCCGAAACGAGTATTCGGTTAAGTTGAATAAATCGCTTTATGGATTAATGCAATCTGGGCGAATGTGGTATAATCGCCTAAGTAAATTTTTAGTGAAAGAATGGTATCGAAATGATGAAACTTGTCCCTGCATATTTCTGAAAAGATGTAAAAATGAGTTTGTCATTATAGCAGTCTATGTTGATGATATCAATATAGTTGGAACTCCTAATGAGATGACCAAAGCTGTTGATTATTTGAAAAGGGAGTTTGAAATGAAAGATCTCGGAAAAACAAAATTTTGTCTTGGACTGGAGATTGAATATTTGAAGAGTGGAACATTTGTATATCAGGAAACTTATACAAAAAAAAAGTATTGAAAAGATTTTAAATGGATGCATCACATCCACTAGATACTCCAATGATTGTTAGATCTTTAGACGTGAATAAAGATCCGTTCAGACCACGTGTAAATGATGAAGAACTACTTGGTCCTGAAGTACCATATTTTAGTGCTATTGGAGCACTAATGTAACTTACGAGTCACGCGACATGATATAGCATACGCTGTAAGTCTATTGGCGAGATATAGTTCATCGCCGACTCGTAGACATTGGAATGGAGTTAAATGGATTTTTTGATACCTTAAAGGAACATCTGTCATGGGATTGTTTTATTCTAATGAGTCGAAAGCAAATTTAGTTGAGTATGCAGATGTTGGATATTTGTCTGACCACATAATGCTCGATCGCAAACATGTTATTTGTTTACATATAGTGGAACCGCTATTTCATGGCGGTCAGTGAAACAAACTTTAACAGCTACTTCTTCTACCATGAAGCTAGCCGAGAATGTGTTTGGTTGCGATCGATAATTGAGCATATCCAACAGACTTGTGAGTTGCTCTATGAGAAATTACTTCTAACAATCTTATATGAAGATAATGCGGCATGTATTGCCCATTTAAAGGAGGGATATATTAAAGGGATAAAACAAAGCATATTTCACCGAAATTTTTCTTCACCCATGATTTGGAAAAATGGTGATATTGATGTACAACAAGTGCGATCAAGTGAAAATCTTGCAGATTTATTTACGAAAGCACTTCTCCCAATTATTTTCAGGAAATTGGGTATATTCAATTGGAGTTCGAAGACTCCGAGATTTATAATGATGTTATCATCAGGGGGGGAAAATACGCGTTGCACTCTTTTTCCCTTCACTGTGGTTTTTTCCATGTGGTTTTCCCAGTAAGGTTTTTAATGAGGCAACAAATGAAAGCGTATCAAAAGGAATTATGTACCATTTTTCCTTCACTAAGTTTTTCCTAATAAGGTTTTAACGAAGCAAGTTCTATGAAAAACATCCAAGGGGTATTATTATGAAATATTAAGATGTGGATGTTTTTAATGTTGATAAAATTAGGTTTATTAAATGTTGTAAATGTTAGTCGATGAGATGAGATAAGATGTATTTAATATTGTAAATGTTAGATGAAATAGTAGAAATTTTTCTACCATAAATAGACTGGTGTATTTGTATTGAATCATATCGAAAACATCAATAATATTCTCTCTCTACAATTCCAGCGTTTATATTTCTGTTTTTGTCCAATTATCATAGTTTTATAACAGTTCTAAAATTTTCAAAACCAAACCGAATTTTTTAATCGTTTTTTTTTTTTCAAGGGTTTTCCGTGAAGCTCCAGCACAGACTACATATTGAGACTATTGTCCTACATCGATAAATTAACTTCACCCGACTCAGTATTTAAATCAAACAGATATCTCCTCCTATCAGCAATTGATTTTACGAAGGAACACTAAATTTACAACACTAGATTTCTTTGTCGAACCAAACAAATTTTGTACACCACACTTGCCTGAAAAAGCAAAGATCGAACTGAACAGGCAAGACAGACGATAGGAGACTAGGGATTCTTTTTGTTTTTGAATTTGGAGATTCTTATAAGAATGTAACAGCAGCTGTATTTTTTATATTAATAAATATAATATTTTAACAATTAAAATATACAATTCGGTGGTCGGTCGGTACCGATATACCGAACAAATAAATAATTCTGGACCAGATTACCGAATATTTGTATTTCAGAATATGAATATCGAATCGAATTTTTTTTCGGTTTGTACCGAATTTTCGATTTTTCGGTCGGTACGGTCGCTATACCGTACTGTGAACACTCCTAATGCTCAAGGAAGTAGTGTTCGTCTACATAAAACGAGAGAATACCTAAATTGGTTCCGTTGTTCAACCTATACACCAATTTAGTTCCCGATTTTTGATGTGAACTAATTTAGTCTCCGATGTTATCGTAAAAGAACCAAATTGGTCTTTTGAGGCTGGACGGTAAATGACGTGAGCCGATGACTTTTCTCCCTTCTTAAAACACTTAAAAAATAATAAAATTAACAATTAAAAAACAAAAAAAAATTCTTCTAAACACTAAGCCTGATCAGCGAGATATCAAAGTTGTCGTCATGCTTGGGTATTTGAAAATGAAAAAGAATATAAAATTTATGATTAAGAAAATAACAAAATAATTTCTTCAAGAGATATCAAGTTTTATGATACAATTTTTTCTTTTAAAATTCAAAATTCCGATTTTTTTTCTTTTTTTTTCAAGAAAATGTGTTTATTTTTCAAGACTCTAACACCCAAGCTTTGGGGTCAATGATGAGAATGATTCTTCATTCCAAAGGAATATTGGTCTGCATAATCCCAAATCAGAATTATTAGGCACAAACAGTGGATTTGTGGCACCACTTGGAAATGAATGTATATGTTTTGAAGTTTTTATCATCCATTTACAACTGATCGAAGCACTGGCAGTGATGAAAACACTCTTGGCAGACCCCCTTCTTATTTTAAAGATTAGGCATGTAATATTTTTAAATGTTCAACTAAGTATCCCTAAGTATCCCTTGCATGAATTCGTTGATTATTCGGTTCTGAGCAATGAATGGTCTGATTTATGTGACTAATCTTGATAGTACTAGATTTTAACCACTTTTTTTTTTTATTGTTCGCTTTCATCAGCCTGTCTTCGGATGTTGAGAGTTCGGGCTAGATTCTCATGGCCTTGTCGGGAGTTGCATAGAGGAACCATGTGGACAACGCACAAATGGCTTGGATAACACCTACATGGCATGCATGGTGTATCGAGTGATTCTGTAATCGATAGTTTATATGTATCCGAAATTAAAGGAATCGGCATGTACAGGGACAAAGAAGAAACCAGAACGGATTGTTAATGATGTTCTCAATATTGTATTTTACGAGGTTGAATACATTAAATAGGAAAAATAATCTTCAATCGTGTGCTTGCCTTGAAGAGGATGATGGCGTATTGCTTGGTAATCGGGTACCTTCAGTTGATCCTGGTAGTATGTTACCGCTGGGTGCAGCTTGATATTATCATGCTGTTTGTCTTGTACTTTTTCTATTTATTATTAATATAGTGGAAACTTCGCCCACAAAAAGAAAATTCTGAAATTTGAAATGGTAACATTCCAAACAGGATAATAGCGAAAGTTCAGTGGATTCTTGGGCCTCCACTAACCTTTTTCATTTAAGTAAATCTCATGCTCGCATGCGTAGTAGTCCATATCATGAATTTTTTAGGCCGACTAACAAACCTGGTTATGTCCCGTGTTCTGCAGGCTATTATTAAAAGATAATTACCCAACTTTCAATAAACCTTACGAGAATATATAGACTTTTAACATACCATTTTCGATTGTTAAAATCCTTGAGGTGCTCAGCTACTCTTGACGATGCACATAGGAACTAATTTCAGGAATTTAACGGTAAGGGATTAGCGAATAGATTGCTCGGAAACTATCATTTAGATCTCGACAGGAGCACAAGACCGATGTTATATCTTCCAGAAGACATTCCGGAGAAGGAAGTGCGGTATCTTTACGAACGCTATCCTCATCCAACAGTTCCAAAAGAGACTCCACTGTCAATGAGTCCGCTGAGATGAGAAACAAAAATGTACAATTAATAAATAATGATGATAAAAACGCGACAAATTCTCACATCATGTAAAATCAACAATTGATTAAAGACGAAAGAGAAAAAACCTGAGTAGAATATGTAATCATGAGTGCCAATAAAATCTCTGGTGCAGTTTGTAAAGAGGGGTTCATTCGTAGCAGGATCGATCTTCTTTCTATGCTCGAGGCTCGAACTGTGCCCAGCTCTCGCAAAGGATGAGTACGCACTCACCTGATAAATAAATTTTCAATAAAAAAAAAAACTGCCCATGAAAACGGAATGTTAACAGACGTACATTACATGTGAGACAAAGAGCTTTGACGAATGAATATACATACCAATGGAAGCTGATGTGTTAGTTTGGAAGAAGGTTGAAGAATCCCGAGGGGGTCCATGGCTACATCTGGGTGAAGCTGATCCACTTTTCCCATGGCGAGGAGAGTATGAGCAGCACTAGATGTTTTGAAAATAAATTTAAAGGGAAGAGGAATAAAAAAATTAACGAAGAAAAACGCGTGATTAATAAATGTCTGTCACCTCCCGGGAACTGAACTGAAATCACCGCACACTAGCATTGGGATGTAAGCACTGATTGCTATCTTTTCAAGTCCTTTCAGAAGAGTGTGAACCTAATGGTGGATGATGGATTAAAAAAAAAATTTAATTATTAGAATTCTTCGATAAGATATTAGAATTCTTCGATAAGATATGTGGTGGGAGAGATTTAGACACGAACCAGCCAAAGCTTCACATCTTTCAGTTCTTGCTGCACGTTAATGTGTGTGTTTGCCTGCAATGAAAAGAGGGAACCAAGAAACAAAAGAAAATAATCATTCAGCAAGAATCTATTATGAAGCAAAAAAGAAAAAAACCTGAAAAAAAGAAAAGATCTACCACACAAACAAGTTGACGCTTTCCAGGGTTATCAAGAACCTGGTTACTGAACTTCGCCTCTAGGACTACGATTAGAGCAACATTATCCTGTGTTGAAATTAAAGTAAATTAAAACTTTATAGTTTTATTACAATGTGAAAGCCCATGTGCAGTTGAGCTTCAAGAAGCGAACTTATATTCTTTGTTTTTGGTAAGTACCTGGATCAATCGATTTAGAGCATTTTTCTTATGGGCACTAGGGACCAGGGCATCAATTAAAGATTGAGCAGCTTTGTTGAACTCAACCTACAAATCATTGCATAATATTATTGAAAATGGTATTGAGGACAACGGGCGTTCTACCAACAATTGCACTTTTCGTCACCTCATATTTTTTTACATGAGAAAATCTATCACGGCGGAAGAATGTTGCACAACCATCAGTATTGTTGCCGGTTCCACCAAAAACCTGAAATAACAGAAGAAGAATATATCAAATCAACCACAGTTTAGTTTTTCCAGCCAGGTTTTGAGATGATAATAAAACAAACCTCTGTCGTTTTCATTTTAAAAAGAGCTTCATAGCCATGCTTATCCAGCTCAGGGGCAAAAAATTCCTCAAAATGATCACTTTGAACCTGATAAAAATTTAAAATAAAAAGGTCGGGGTAGCAAGTACAACACTAACAATATAGGGTCGCAAGTTGTCTACAAACACATCTCATATTGTGCATGAGTCAAGCAACATGCAGCTAAGCCTTATGGGTCTCATGCAGAAGAGGATCATGACTAATGTAATGTCCAAGAAAAAATGTTTTTACACAAGATCAAAATAAAGTCAGGTAGAACACAAAAGATGAAAGACACTAGTAAGTCACAGCTCCTTTCACTGAAGAATTTCTCGAGCTTCAACGACCATTAACACCTTCTACAAAATATAATTTCTTACTCTTATATGATTCACTACATTACGTCAATCGTAAGAAATAGGGAATGAATCACCAATACCTCTTGAAGACAAACAATATCAGCATGGTACGCAACTATTTCTCGTAAAAGATTCTGCTTCCTGTAAGTCCAAGCAAGAGCCCAAGTGGGGCAATAGCTATATGATTCACTAGTAGCATACGCCTCTGCTAAGATGTTGTAAGAAAGCACCGTAAATGTCCCCGATGAAGAAACTTGACCATCCATATCCAGATGATTTCCACTCACAGAAACCAATCTACGAGGAGTGGGCGACGGAGCTGGAATCACATGTGAAGTCAACAATGTATTGGCTCCTCCAACAGCTAACTTTGTCTCAGCATCAACCACAGTGCACTCAAGTTTAAGGACATTGCCCACATCATCAAGCGTTGGAGTATATATCTTCGAGTATCCCACTTCGTACCAGATTTCATCACCTTTCCTATGAGAGATTGCAGTAGGATACACTGTGGAGCTTCCATTCGACTGAGATGAGGTCAAGCTAAGCTTAACAATGCCTGTGGTGCCATTGAAGTGAGAAGATATATCTTCTTCCTCTGTTCCCTTTTCACTCACAGCATTAGCAGCACGCTCGTGAAGGGCGCGGTGATGCCTCCATGCATTTGAGAAACATTTGGAGGAACAGTGGTAGCTCTTGGGAGGAGGCAACTTGGCCTTAACACACCCGATGCACTGTAAGGTAGCTGGCTCAGTTGGGTGGACGCTACAGACTGGAACCTGTTTGTCACTTTGTATGCGGTACCTAAACATACACACAGTTAGCATAAGCTAAAAAAACGTATTAATTAATGTAATAATTAATTCTGATTACTGACTAAACAGGTCTTCTAATTGTGTCCTTCAGAAAGAATTGATAGTTTACCGTATAGAGTATTTACAGTTAGCAGGATATACAATGGCTAAAAGAGGTACCAAGAGTGTTAATGCAAGATTCTCGCATTTTAACATAGGAATCGAATAGCGATTTATAGAAACATTTCTAAGATAGAGCACTAAATTATTCTTACGAACACGTATTGAGTGAATCAAAGGCCTCAATGATCAAACTGCAACAGATATAAAATAACTCTTCAAAAGAAAACATTCACAAGTTCTTCCCCAATAGTTTAATACGTGTTCAAACACGATCCCGTGAGTTGAATAAATGACTTTCTGCAGATGGTGAATTAGCATGCCAACACAACCAAGTTCAAGCATTAAAAATGAAAGAGAAAAAACGAAGTACAATCAATCTCATCTAATGTGGTCTCACATAGAAAACATATATGAACGCTACGAAATAAATATTCAGTAAAAACTCTCCTGCTGAAATAACACTGAAGACATATCTCGAAAGAATCACTGTTTGTCAGAACACCAGAAAATATGTTGCTTGAAAGGTAAAAACTACCAAACCAATCATGAAGGAGTAAATGGAATTAGAAAATCAAGGAATTCACTATAATGCTTGAAACCGCTAGCAGCCAATTTCAGGAAACATTCATAGCATTGTGCCCAATCACGGTCCACATATTGGCTGCTCCATTTCTGAACCCATTCTGGCAAAAACAGATTCACACACTATCTAATTATCATATCAGCTTAACTCTGGAATGAGGGCTGCAGTTCAAAGATAAGAAGCATAATCACTAAACCAATACACAAATAAACCTCAATAGTCCCTGCCAACCATGAAAATCGTGATTTGTCTTTACACTACGCACACAGTTGAAAATTTAGAGAGTCTCACCACTTATATCTCAAGAAATAACCATCTATTGGGTTGGACTCTGTAACCTCGTCAGTGATCAACGACTTATCAAAACGCCTCAAAAGGACATAAGGAGTCAACTCACACCCAACTATCGGTATATCTGACGGAAGGTGCACACGTAAAATGCTCAGCATCTTAACCAAAACCCTATACTCAAATCATCGAACGACGTAGCACTGGAACCCAAAAACAAAAAAACGGGACGAGAAACTTGTGTCGTTAATTCTCCGCGTAATTGCGGCTGATCCACCATAGATTTTTAATATACCCACGCCTGCATCGAGATGTTTAACCCTGACAATTGAGTGTCCAGGAGAATTAAGCACAGCACCTTATTAGAAATTCGTCAAAATCTTGGAATTACAACACCGGTATAGAATGGCAAAATTTACGAGGATTTTTGGATAATTTGTGCAGATCGAATCCAGGGAATTCTAAGATTGAGCGAAAAATCGGGGCATGACTTTAAAATCGAATGAATTCGAAGAGTTAGGGTTTTACTGAGGCGAATTTTTGGAAGAAGAAAAGTTTGATCGTAAAAGTAGAGAAATGCCCGCAATCGCATCCGTGTAGCCGCGTCGGACGCAATTACGAAAATACCCACATACGCTTCGTTGTTTACATTATATGCCTTTTTATTATTATTTAGGGCTTTTTTCTATTAGTAAAATTGGTTTGTTCCGAATTACAAATAGGACGAGTTGGGCCTAATTAGATACGATGTCGCGTTCAATAAATGCATCGTCCCACAAATTAGATATGATGCAATTGGCTCAAAAACAAGTGGGCTAACGATGGATGATGGCCAACTGGATCATCGCATCTATTAGAAGCAACGTCGCATTCAGTGATTGCGACGAAAAGGCTGTAATCGAATTGACCTCTCATTCACGTGTTCGATTGGAAAATTAAAGGCCATCGTTGTGGTACTGGGCATGTCGTGTTTAATAAGCACGACGAAATCCATTATCAAACGAATCTATATTTTTAATATCTACCCCCAGAGTAAAGTACGCTGGAAATTTTCTCGCTGTTGGCAGGGATGGGCAACAAAAATCATACTCCCGTCCTATCCTGCGTTCGCCTTTGGGTTAGATATACTAAATTAACTCCCCATTCGTCCCACTCCATGTTCCACAGAGTTAGATATACTAAACTACTAAAATTATCTAAATAATATCCTTCTATAAATATTTCTGATAAATCCTAATCGTTCTGCATCCCATTTATTTCTATTCGTTCTTCCTTAGGTCGCGCTACAATTTTATTTCTTCACTTTTCACGTACATTCATCCGTATGAAAACGACTTTGAGGTTCTCAAGCCCAATTCAGTTCAGCCTAATCCATAAGGCTAAAAATAAAATAAAAGGAACGTTACCTTAGGAATCGAACTCTGACCATTTAATAGCGAGAGCATCTGCTGCAACTTGACAACCACTAGTCGAGAGACAACTTTTCATTCAAATATCTATGTATATATTGATACTAAAAATTCTGTGTGGGACGAGGGGTCAACTAGACATGTCCAGGGCCAGTTCGACCCGAGACCTTCCCGAAATGAAACCGCGGGAAACAATTTTGGGAATCGAAATCGGCACACAAATAGTGTCGTTTGAGTTCTCGTTTTATAACCAAGAACAGGGCGGTTTCGGTTTTCCGAAAACCGAAACAACATAAGTTTACTTGAAAGATAGCAGCATAAATTTGGAGTAAAACTATAAGTACAACATACTTCTTCATACCCGCAATGCTTCCATGCGCCTCTGTCATGTCATCTCAGTCATCAATGATTGATAACTTGGTCATACCAACATTATTACTTACCTCCTTGGCATCCCTTCAGTTGTCCACGACATTATTCATCATCATGGTCAATTCCTCGTATAAGGTTAGTAAAGTCAAGACTTTATTGATGGGATTGATCAATTGTCTTGGTTGGATAATATCCAACTTGATGCTTACTTAGATTGATGTAAGGACTATCCAACTTAATGCTTACTTAGATTGATGTAAGGGCTATCCAACTTGATGCTTAGATTGATATAAGAGGGTTAAAACTGTCAAATTACATGTGTAATAGGTTGGATTGCCGCACGTTATGCGGCTATGAGAAAATGTTAGTTCGAAGATGGAGTCATTAAACAAAATATATGTAACCTTCGGGCTTTATCGGCTCGAAGAGGGAATCATTAAATAAAATATATGTACACGCGTGATCGTAGCTGTAGTGCTGACAAAACATATCTACAATGTCACTAGTTCACACATTCTCCAAAATAACTTGGAAATGTTTGTTATATCGTGATCCTAGTTATAGTACTGACAAAACATATCTACAATGTCACTTGTTCACACATTATGTACACGCATAATCGTAGCCGATGTAGAATCTTTATCGGCTCGAAGATGGAGTCATTAAACAAAATATATGTACCCCAATGATCGTAGTTGTAGTACTAAGAAAACATATTTACAATGTCACTTGTTCAGACATCTTCAAAATAACTTGGAAATGTTTGTTATACCAAATGTAGCAGGCAAAAGGCTCATGACGACAAAAAGAGTAACCACAGTAAGGTAACCCTACCTTGTGTGTTTGGTTGGTGCATCTACAGTGGTTCACGTTGATTCGAATGTTCTCTTGCCATCGATCGAAGGAAGAAGTTATGTTGTTGCTTTAATTGCTCTATTTTTGGTGGAATCACGAACCCACATAATTACTTCATACCGAACGATTGCCTGTGATTTCTGGGGATAGCTATAACGACGGAGGCGATAAGGAGATTGAGTATTCTTGAGTCTCTTGTTCAATGATGTAACGTCAAACTTATTTTCCTATAAAATACGAGTATAAATTATTTCTAAAGACACAATATGTAGATAATATTTACTAAAGAAAGCTTACATTTTCTTCAATTTTCATTATGTCTTCTACAGATACTTACATTTTCTTCAATTTTCATGTCTTCTACCGATACTATGAGTAAAGTCTCTGTTAATGTTGAGCTTTCAACATTGGCAATGTTGGGGTAACATTCTAGTCAACATTTGTTGGCTGAGAATGTTCCCTATCTCAGTTTTATCTTTCATGCCCAAAACTTATTTTAGTGAAGACGTGGCATTTTTCTAGTGTTGTACAGGATATGGATAAGTGCTTGGAATGGATCAAACCGTGTGGAAAGAGTATGGATAAGCTGGAGCAAAAATAGGAGTGAAGCATGCTAAAAATAGGAAGATTGGAGCTTAAGTCAAGACCAAGTCATTTGGAGCTGATTCAAATCAACTCTCAACGGTCACAACTATCTTAGTGGACGTAGTGGATGTGACCAAGTCTGTGGTGAAGAAGTCACGAAGTCGAAGACTATAAAAAGGGGACTTCACTTCACCATTGTGTGACAACGAGCGAGAAAGAGATTTTTTTAAGAGAGAGTTCGAGCGAGTATCATCTCTTAAGAGAGTTTTTCTTTTTAGCCTAGTTTTTCAAAGGTCGAAAGACTTTGTAGTTTGCAGAATCGTTGGTTCGTAGGTTTGCTAGGCTTAGTTTTGACTATCCTTTTGATAGTTTGTAATCCATCTTTATAGTGGAGTTTTGCGCCTTGAGGCACGCATCAAGTTATTTGACTTTCTGCACAGAATCACTTCTTGTGGTCGTTTCATTTCGTCACTAGATAATTATCATTTCCGCTGTGTGTTCTAAGTGAGTGTCAGTGTAGCCCAACATCACGTCCAACATCAGTCTACAACTTAGTGTGTTTACATCCATTTGTGACGGGACCCCCCCACATAGTGGTATCAGAGCCTACGCTTGACGTTACTAAGCGCTGAAAATCCTTACAATGGATGTTACGAGTTCAAATTACATCGGTAAAGTTCCTGTGTTAGACGGCACCAACTATGCATATTGGAAGGTTCGTGTTCGGCAGTGTATCAAGTCCATCGATGTGCGAGCGTGGGGGAAACAGTACTCCACGGCTATACCCCACCTCGAACAGCCCCTGACGCTGATGGAGAAGTCTTTGACAAGCCGGTTGAAGAGTGGACAGTCCCTGAACGAAGCGCTGCTGAGTTCAACGACAAGGCATTCAACGCCATCTTCTCATCCGTGGACATTTTTCATGTTCAAGATCATCCAGAATTGTACGACGGCTCAGAATGCGTGGGATCTACTTCAGAGGTACTGCGAAGGTGATACGAGTGTGAAGGAAACCAAATTACGGCTACTTCTCAATCAGTTCGAGAATATAAGGATGAAGGAAGATGAAGAATCACCACGTATTTCGGGAAGCTCTTGACAATCTCTAGCGAGTGCGCAGCTTAGGAGATCCGATCGCCAATAAGGTATTAAATTCTAAAGTTATTCGTACACTAACTGAAAAATTCAATGTGAAGGTAGCGGCGGTTGAAGAAGCACACAACTTGGCTAGTAGGAGTTCAACACATTGATGAACATTATGAAGAATACGAGACTAACCTCGAAGTACAAAAGAGGGCTTCGCGCGGTAAAAGCCTTGCTCTAGTCAGCCAGCCAACCGAGGAGCCAACTGAGATTGACCCAGCAGCAACGAGGATGACATGGCCATGCTCGTGAAGAGATTTGCAAAGTTCATTAGGAAAAAGAATGTGTGCAAAATGTTGGCCCAACATTCAGAAAATGACAGAATGCCAAGCTGAACCCTCCTCTGCTCCACCGTTCTTTAAACGCAAGCCAGATGGGAAGCCAGACGGGAAAAAGAAGAACTTCAATTATGAGTCTGTGAGATGTTATGAGTGTCAAGGTTGGGGCCATTTGCCAACGAGTGTGCAAACACTCTTCGCAAGCACGGAAAGGCTATGTGGATCGATCTGTCTGACGATGAAGATGAAGAATCGTGCCAAATGGAGACCAAGCAATCATCAGTGACTATCAGTCCTTCTCAGACGGAGAAGACGATGAAGATCATCAAATTGGCTTCACGGCGGTAACTGATGAGAATGAGAAGAATGAAAAGTTGATTGAAAGCTTGGGAAAGGAATGAACAAGATGGAAGCCGTACTGACACGAAGGACAAGGAGATCGACAAGCTCCAAAAACGAGTCGACGAAGCCGATGAGACCTTCACGAATTTGAACAAGGGTAAATCTACTCTTGATGAGGTATTGTCTCTAGGTATTTTTGATAAGCAAGGTCTAGGATTTATTCTCAGCCTGCTTGTGATGTCCCAAAACCCGTGACCCATGTTCAACCTAAGATAGTGTTGTTAAAGCTCAAGCCCGAGTGATGAGAGTGAAACTGTGAAACTTAAGAATAGTTCCGAGCATGCTGCCCACTAAGAGTAGGATAGCTCATATATTTGCCATCATTGTAAGCAAACAGGTCACTTAAAACCATTTGCTGGAAATTGAAGAGGGAGATTTCTGGAAAGAATCGATGACGGCTGATGAAATGTCATCCAACATCCCGCTCAACATTGAGAAATCAGAGTTGAAAGGTATGACTAGAGAAAGCTCAGCTGGCTCATCTTCAAGTTCTAGTAAACAGGATACTGTTTTGTCGTCTAAGAAAGTTTGGGTCGAGAATCTGTTCATAAATGCCATGTTGTTTATACCTCTTTGCGAGCTAACGTGACAGGTTCATGGTACTTCGATAGGGGTGTTCCCGACATATGACAGGTACCAAGGAGTATCTCAGTGATTATATTCCTTTAAGGAGTGGATCTGTGACGTTCGGAGGAGGTGCTAAAGGGCGGATTCTCGGCCGAGGCAAATTGAACGTGCCCGACTTCCCAAGCTAAGCAACGTGCTTCATGTTACCGGGCTCGTAGCAAATCTGATCAGCATAAGCCAACTCTGTGATGACGACCTGAGGTAAGATTTAATAAGGAGTTGTGAAGTTTTTAACAGCAATTCTGTGTGAGTGATGGCAGGAAAAAGATCGAGAGACAACTGCTACCTAGTCGGCAAAAATCAGGGTTAAGGACGTGTGCCAACTGTCTAAGGCGAAGATGATGTAATCCTATGGCACTACAAGCTGGGCCATGTCAACTACCGGACCTTGGAGCAACTTATCAAACATGATGCAATTAGAGGCATCCCTAAGCTTAAGGAGTTTGGTAAGGTTGTTTGTGAGTCATGCTTGAAGGGTAAGCAAATGCATGTTAGCCATAATGTTGATCAACAAGCTTCCCAACATTTTAAAACTGCTCACTGTTTTCAGTTAATTCATATGGATTTGATGGGTCCGATGGAAGTAGATAGCATAGGTGGTAGGAAATATGCTTATGTGCTCGTAGATGATTATTCTAGATATGCATGGATATTCTTTCTTAGGGAAAAATCTGAATCGTTTGATTTCTTTAAGAATTTTTGTGCCATGATTAAGAACAATTTCAGTGCATCTATCTTTCGCATTAGGTCTGATCATGGTAGAATTTGAGAATCAATACTTTGATTAATTTTGTGATAAGAAAAGTATTGTGCATGAGTATTCATCTCCTAAGACGCCCCAACAAAATGGGGTGCCCGAAAGGAAGAATAGGACGCTTCAAGAAATGGCTCGAGTGATGTTGCAATCTAGGAATATTTCTAAGCGTTTTGGGCTGAAGCTTTGCATACAGCTTGTCACATATCGAATCGTGTGTTCTTTAGGCATGGTACTAAGAAAACGTCTTATGAGTTGTTGAATGGGAAAAAGCCTACTGTGAAGTACTTTCATTTTTTGGGTGCTATTGTTACATGTTAATTGATCGTGAGTACTTGACCAAGTTTGATTCGAAAAGTGACAAATGTATTTTTCTTGGATACTCGTCTAATAGCCGCGCATATCGTGTGTATAACTTGCGTTTGAAGTCTGTTCAGGAGTCTATCAATATCGTGTTTGATGATGCTACTGACCCAAGCAGAAATACTTCTCAAGTTGATGTTTCAGATATTATCCACCAGTTGTGGAAACAGAGGCTGAAGCTGAGAAAATGTTGAGCCAACATCTGACTCAACATCAGCACATGAACAGAACAATGACGAAGGACCAAGTGAAGAACGAAGGGATCCCCAGCGAAGATTCAGAAAGATCATCCCACTGATCTCATCATTGAGACGTGAACGAAGGGAGAAGACCAGAGACAAACCGCGCAAAGATTATAAGTCTATGGTAAGAAACGTATGCATGAACACATATACGCTGAGGTACGTTTCAATTGCTTGTCTCTGAGATAGAACCTAAGAATGTCCTTGAAGCTCTCAAGGACAGTTTCTGGATAAACGCGATGCAAGGGAACTCTTGCAATTCGAGAAAACCAAGTGTGGACCTGGTTCCTCGGCCGAAAGACATAAATGTCATAGGCACCAAGTGGATCTTTAAGAACAAATCTGATGAACTTGGTAGAGTTGTTAGAAACAAAGCACGTTTAGTAGCTCAGGGTTATACGCAAGTAGAAGGCATAGACTTTGAAGACGTTTGCTCCTGTTGCTAGGTTAGAATCGATTCGCTTTTGTTAGCTATAGCATGTTGGCTTAACATCACTTTACATCAAATGGATGTTAAGGGTGCTTTTTTAAATGGGTACATGATAAGGAAATCTATGTCGAACAGCCTAAGGGGTTTGAAGACCCTCATTATCCTAACCATGTCTTTAAGTTGCATAAAGCGTTGTATGGGTTGAAGCAAGCTCCTCGAGCTTGGTACGCACGGTTAGCTACGTTTTTACTTGAATTTGGATTCACTCGAGGTGAGGCAGACCGTATGCTTTTTGTGAAAAGAGTCGGTTCTGATCTTTTAATTGCTCAAGTTTACGTATATGATATTGTTTTGGCTCAAGCTCACAGTCTATGTTAGATCTGTCGTGCAGGCGATGAACACCACTTTCGAAATGAGCATTGGAGAGCTAACTTATTTTTAGGTTTGCAGATTAAGCAGAGCAGCGACGGGATCTTTATGTCCCAGGAGAAGTACGCAAAGAACACTGTCAAAAAGTTCGGGTTGGACACGGCTAAGGTAATGAAAACTCCCATGGGGTCTACGCAAAAGGTAAGTAAAGACGATGTTGGGCAGAATGTTGACCCAACATTGTATCGATCTATGATTGGCAGTTATTGTATCTATCTGCTAGTAGACCAGACATAATGTATAGTGTATGTGTATGTGCTAGATATCAGTCTGAACCTAAAGTCACTCATCTTAATGCTGTTAAGCGTATTCTTCGTTACGTGAGTGGATCGTGTAGCCTAGGATTATGGTTCTCCAAAGATACTAATTTGAGTCTTGTAGGCTACAACGATGCTGATTGGGCAGGTGACGAGGATGATCGCAAGAGCACAAGTGGCGGTTGTTTCTTCCTTGGTAATAATTTGGTTGCGTGGTATAGTAAGAAACAGAACTGTGTGTCTTTATATACTGCTGAGTCTGAGTATGTTGCGGCAGGTAGTTGCTGTACGCAATTATTGTGGTTGAATAGCATGTTGTGTGACTATGGGTTAGAGTGCGAATCTGTTCTTATGTATTGTGATAACCTTAGTGCCATCAACATCTCTAGGAATCCCATCCAACATTCACGTACGAAGCATATAGATATTAGGCATCATTTTATGAGAGATATGGTAGAAAAAAAGTTAGTGCGTATTGAGCATATAGACACTAAACATCAGTTAGCGGACATATTCACGAAAGCATTGGATTCTGAAAGGTTCTCGGACCTGAAGAAATCCATAGGTTACACATGTCAGTCTGAATGTGGTCCAACATTGGATCAACATAGCATTTGTCAAATTTGATGGTTACTGCTTTAATTTGGTTAAATATTCTGTTCTGTTTTCCTGTGAAATGACTTGATTCTTCTTGACTGGTCCCTGAATGAACCCGATCCCTTTGTTATAGGCTTTTGGTAATAAGTCCCTAGGTACACGGCATTCGCTGTGACGATGTACTCTTTGCGACAAAAAGCTAATCTTTGATGCTAGATATAGGCTCTTGGTAATAAATCCCTAGGTACACGGCATTCGCTGTGACGATGTACTTTGCGACAAAAAGCCAATCCTTTGATGCATATCTGTCTGCTCATAAACTCTTTGCTAGATATAGGTAATTGGTAATAAGTTTCCTTAGGTACACGGCATTCGCGGTGACGATGTATTCTATGCGAAAAAGCCGAACCTTGAGGCTGAGGGTATAAGGGTAGTGCAGAAATTCGGTTAGTTAATAAGGTGAAAAGGTAGAAATAAAGGGAACTGTTTTAAGAAGGATTGAGCAGAAAAGTCTAGGATTACGGAATTAGAATGTTGAGTCAAATGTTGGGGCAACATGTGTAACTTTCAGTTTGATAATGCTACATTTTTGTGCTTTCGTTTATTTGCATTTGCTTTTTAGTCTGCATTTGTTAGTATATTGTGTCTAGAATAGATATCTCTCAGAATTGCATTAGAACTCTCGAAGGACAGCTTGTTACATTTATCTCAAGTGGTCATCAACGTCGCTCAAACGGTTAGTATCACTCGATTCTACCTTGATTTTTGACTTGGTGTTTTTGGTCGAATCATGATCTGACGTGCTCCTAAATTCGCTCTTGACCACTTCTTCAATTTACTATATTTAGCTCCATGTTTATCTAGGCAATTTTGAATTTACTTCGACTTTATCTTCCAATGTGCCTAAATTACTTTAAGCTCCCAACGGTTATTTTTATGAACCACTTACTCCACTATATGCGAGAATTACTGAGTGGACAGGTTTGTTTGTAATCGTTGAAATTCAAGTGTTTTAAAGAGTGTTTGATCAAGTTTCACTTCACATAAACCCTAGCTCCTAAGTCGATTTCATCTCTCTAGAAATTCTCTCTGCTTGTCAGTGCATAATCGTTATTTCTAAACTCTGATCTTCATCCAAATTTCCTTGATTTTATCTCTCGAAATGTCGAACTCACCTAATCATGTAGAAAAACCCAGAATGTTGACCCAACATTCGGTGATACTGTGTACGACATCCAACCTCTACGGGCGATTCCGGCTCAGATCGAAGACTTGGATGATGTTCCACTCAGCTCCTGTATCAGATCCTGAAAGACGACGACCGGTCCAGACTAGATTGGTGGGAGGATCGATAAACACAACGAACCCAGTGGAAAACCCTACGAGAATGGGAGAAACCCTGTTTCTGACAGGATCGAGCCGGAAGTTCCACCTACAAACCCAACTCCAACCTCAAATCCACAGAGAAAACCCCCAAGAAGCCAAAGAAAAAGAAGAGCACCTCCAGAAGTCGCGATCCCAACCGGATATTGAAGTTAGCGTCCCTGTTCCAAGCAACGTCGAAGCAACAGAATGCGGCAGTCCCAGGCTACGAAGGGGCCAAAATCGACTGCAGATAAGCCCATTAACCTCTCGAGTTCCTCATCAGAGACTGCAACAAAAACCTCGGAGGACGAGCCCACTCAGATTGCCGCTGAAGCCCCAGTTCAGGGGGAGACAAGTGCTGCTGCCACCTCACATGTTCCAGAGTCAAACCCAGCCCCATCATCATCTCCGTCAAAGGCTTCAACAAACGAGATTATTGACACCACCACCTATGACCAGCTGGATGATGAGGCAGTAGGCCCAGGGGGAGACACACCATCTACTGAGTCCAACTCCCCTGCCTCTGAGAGCGAAGGCAGTGATGACTTTGGTTAGCTGAAACCTTGGCCGCGTGGAGGAACAAATTGCTGAAGAAAGCCAATGGGTTCAGAGGACAGACCTTCCAAGAGACCTCGACCAGCTGAGTCCTCACAGCCAGCAGCCAGCAGTCATGCTCTGTCGCCTATTCCCAGTCACAGTGACGATGTTGAGGAGGATGTTGACCTAACATCCGAGTCAGACTGGGAGACTCCGTTGCCAAGGGGGAGATTCTACGCCTCATTTAATGAGGAGCTGTGGCCGCACTTCAGCCAAAGGGTGTTGCGGGTTGAGAGGACTGCAGATGTGGTGAGCTTTCGCCGATATGGAGTTATGCAGTTCTTGGAGTCCAGACAATTTGACAAGACCGTAACTTTGTTGGGACCTACTGTGATACAGTGGTCCGTGAGGTATTTTCTAACCTTTCCCCTAGCTTAAATGATCCTAGTTCTAGGAAGTATGGGAAACTTTTCTTGAGGGGAGGTTATATGAGTTTTCGGCGGGGGCTATTAATGAGTTTTTGGGCACTCCAAATGTTGACATGAATGAGACTTTTGATAATAATGAGGTGGTGCGTTTTCTGACCGGGGTAGAGTGAGGGAGTGGGATGGAAATTTTTCAGTGAGCTTTTTAACCTCGCTCTATTCTGTGCTCTTTCAAATTGGCATCTTTAATTGGTGGCCAACGGCAAATGAGACCCGTGTGGCTGAGAATATGGCGCATATTCTGTACGCCCTTGGAAAGAATCTGCCTTTAAATCTGGGTGAATTAGTGCTGGACCAGCTTGCCAAAGAGGCCGAAAAAAAGTCACCTGGAATCCTGCCTTTCCCTTCCTTGATCTATGGGATGTTAGTTCGTGGAGGATTCAAGCCATCACGCAGAGACCAGGTGGTGACTATCAAAGTGCCGTACGCTGTCTCCCATATGCACTTGGCAGGGCCAAACAAAGTTGTGGATCTGCCGTGGCGAGCTCCTACTGAAGATGTTGAGCAACATGTTGCCTCAACATCTGCTCCTCAGTCCAGCTTAGATCAACAAATTAAGTGTCTCGAGGACACCATCACCTTTCTGACGTCTCAGCTATCAATTCTGAAGGATTTGCGTTCTTCCCAAAAAGGGGGAGAAGATGCAGAAGTTGAAGAGCAAGAAGAGGCTGGGACGAGTGGACACGGTGGGGTTCAGACCGAGCAGCAAGGTGGGGATGGTCAAGGAGCTGAAGCAGTACAGACAGGGGGAGATTGTGAGGAAGAGGCAGAGGACTCGATCGAGAGTCTGAATATTTAGGCAGGGGTCTGAATATTCTTTGCATGCGGTTGTGTGCCTTTATTGCATTTTGTTTTTGCATGCTTGCCTGCTGTCTAGCGTATGTTTCTGTTATGTCTATGGACCATTTTTTTTTTTTTTTGCTTTGCAGATATTTCACTTTCAGACCCTTAATGGCGTGTACTATCTAAGTAGTACTTTGAATAGTTTTCGTTCTATTCTGGCTGTGTGTTTACTCTAACCATTTTTTTAATGTTGTGGTTGAGTAGATGTGGCCTTCAGAGGGAGTTTCATTACGACTAACTTCTGCTTTGGTTTTGGGAAGAAAGATAAAAAGGGGGAGATTGTTAATGTTGAGCTTTCAACATTGGCAATGTTGGGGTAACATTCTAGTCAACATTTGTTGGCCGAGAATGTTCCCTATCTCAGTTTTATCTTTCATGCCCAAAACTTATTTTAGTGAAGACGTGGCATTTTTCTAGTGTTGTACAGGATATGGATAAGTGCTGGAATGGATCAAACCGTGTGGAAAGAGTATGGATAAGCTGGAGCAAAAATAGGAGTGAAGCATGCTAAAAATAGGAATTTTGCGCCTTGAGGCACGCAGCAAGTTATTTGACTTGCTGCACAGAATCACTTCTTGTGGTCGTTTCATTTCGTCACTAGATAATTATCATTTCCGCTGTGTGTTTCTAAGTGAGTGTCAGTGTTAGCCCAACATCACGTCCAACATCAGTCTACAACTTAGTGTGTTTACATCTTTTTGTGACGGGACCCCCCACAGTCTCGACATCATTGTGTTCCACAGTAGCATTTAATTTTCCATCTGATAGCTTTACGTCGAAGCGTAACATGCACATAGAAAGTTTTAGTTGTTGTAAGATTACAAACACGAAAATATATTGAAGTAAAATGCAAAAGGAAGCTTTGCTGGAGAGACGTACATCCAACCTTCAACTTACATGTTGTTTCAACTTTAACATAAATTTTCAGCACTTTATCGAAATGTCTTTCTAACTTCAACTATTAGCACAACAACATTTTACATTGATCCAATAAAGACAAAAAAAAAAAAGCAATGTATTCCAACGGATCAGTGGCAGTAGGAAAACAAGCCAACTTCTTTTTATCTATACTAAGGTACTTGAAGACTTTTCTTATTGCCTTTTTATCTCTTTTGATAGACAGAGCATGTATGATAGACACATAGCATGCCAAAAAAAGTTATACAAACGAAACAGATTATGAGAACTTTTCTGCTCATATATTCATCTTTTAATCAAATATTGTTACATAATGTTAGTACTATTCTACCAGCATGTGAGATGAAATGTCCATATTATATTATATGATAGAGGTAGCATGGTAGCAGTAAATATAAATATGCAGTGTTAAATGGAAGCTGACAATTTTTATAGATAAATAACTTACAAATGTTTTGGGCTTGAGAAAGTGTGATTGCAAGGAATACATGGGAATTCAGTTTTATATATTGCTCGACAAGGTTTTTCTGTAATATGTACACGCCCTGAAATACAAGCTTGTGATTTGGCTAATTTTTAAAATTTGCGAGCCGATTGGTTGTTCGACGATATGAACTTTTCTTTTCGTAGAGTTCTTTCGAGATAACATCATCAAGGTACTCATTCTCGAATTTTAACCTGAAATATTATACATAAATATAATTACACATATATGTTTTCTTTTCAAAAATGCTCCTTATTACAAAAAAGTAAAAACAAAGTATGAGACTAGTTTAATTTTGATAATTGAAGTATTTTCGTACATGGCATTAAATGTTCAACTTCAACAATTAGTGGTTCGAAGAGGATTTATAGTGTTCGGCATTGGCATTGTGTTGAGTGATAGACCTGTAGTTGAAGAATATTTGGGACAATTATAACTGATATATATATATATCATATAACTTAGAAGATAAGTAATAACTTTCGTTGGTAGGAGGAATATAAATGAAGTTAATTTAGTAGATATAATGAGTAGTGTCGGGAAATATATTCACAGAGAGCCTCATGCACAATATTATAGGCTTTCTGTGGACACTCTCAGTCAATTCAGTGTGTCCGTCTGAACAAAGTCTTTCCATGAATTTAAAATCGTAAGCATGCGCGTGTACGTAAGGAAAATATAATATATCACAATTTAACGCGATTTGAACACTTAAACATACGAAAGCGATAACTCACTCTTCGTTAGCGACGCCAAATTCTTGCCATGTTTTCCCAACTCTTGTGGAACGTTGGAGGAACATGTGGACCACCCCACATAATATGTCGAAATGTATGTAAAAATGTAGTAACACGTGTAAGAAAATATTATCTAAAATAATCGAAGAAAAATAAAATATTCTCAGCAGCTTTTAATAACTAAACATAAGAGGATAATGATGTCCAACGTAAAATCATGAGATGTTTTATCTCGTTGAATATATTGCTTTGACATGTGCAAATAATCACGTCTCATAACTATATTCTTGTAATTAAACAAAAAAATATGGATGTTGGGTTATTACCAAGACATTTTTAGTGTCCAATATAAGAAGATATTTAAATCGAAATGTGATTATTGATGACGCCTGTGAATTCAGAGAATCATGAAAACGGTGTTAACTCATACATATTTTTCAACGATAATTCGTGCTCCTTGGAGGTGGCGGTGATGTAAGAGTTCTTTGACAGTATCATCTTATACTCTTTGTAGACCAAAGGTGCGAAGCTGTTACATGTTTCTTTGATTCTCCCACCTCCAACGTAGTAAATCTGGAGTATTTTGTCGAGTTCTTTGACAGTATCATCTGATACTCTTCGTAGACCAAAGGTGCGAAGCTGTTACATGTTTCTTTGATTCTCCCACCTCCAACGTAGTAATTACGGTAAATCTGGAGTATTTTGTCGAGTTCTTTGACAATATCATCTGATACTCTTCGTAGACCAAAGGTGCGAAGCTGCTACATGTTTCTTTGATTCTCTCACCTCCAACGTAGTAATTACGGTAATCCGGAGTATTTTGTCGAGTTGATCAACATCTTGTTCGTAAACAATACATTGCATTTTCATATTATGTCGGTAGATCAAGAAGCATATTAGTCGCAAAAAGTACGGGTTAGTGACTCAAATATATAAAATAATTGTTTTCACCTCTTGGCCAAAGAGAACAATTTTTGGACTCTACCTCCACACTTTCTACCGGATGCTGTTTTTTCAACCACTACTACTTTGACGAACCAGGTGCGAATGTTCGGAGACAGCCTTCTGAGCATTCTACACCTGTTTTTCATGGTCATGAAAAAGATGTGATAGATGTTTTATTACGTTAATACGGTAAATACATGAAATTTTACACAATTTACATATTGACGAAAATTCAAGAAACTAATTATAATCATGAATCATAGAAAAATGCGACAATAATGCAAACTTGCTGGAAAACTACATATATTTCGAAGTATTGTCAAAATAACGTGTAGAAAACGTACTTGTCTACTTTGACGTGTGCGTTTAACGAAATTAACGTAGCTCATCAATAGCCGTAGGTCCCATGTTCGTGTCAAAGTCTAAGGGAGCTGTTGTTCCTGCCAAACACGTTTACTCAATTGAAGTCCGATATCCTGAAAGAAGTGAACAGTTGTAACCGTTGATGGTATCAGACCGCCAGAATCGTAGCCCATTAACACGCTCTTTAAATCTAAGACGAAGCCTTTTTCTACGTTTGTCTGAGCTATAGTCGCGACAAGATATTCGGTTTCGTGGGGGTTGTAGTATTTGTTATCTTGCCTACAATTGATAAAAATTCTGCATAAAGTTTCTGTCATAAACAGCACATTCTAATGTGTACGATCCTTTTCCTTGGTAAGTGAATCGTAGGAGGCAGGTATGAGACTTATTGAAGCATCAAAAATTACATTTGGTGTTGTGCGTGCATACGCAGTGAAAAACCAACAACCCATATCAAAGAAATAATCAGGTCATTCGAAGATCAACAAACAAGGGAGTAGGGAACAAGAATGCAAAGCGGCGAGAGAGCAAAAAATACCTGGGTGAAGTTGATGACCATGCAAGTTCGACATCATTGTTTTGTATAATTACTTAGACAAAGTTTGTAATATGATGAAGAGATGATAAGTTCAATCGGCTCACAACAGGCAAATTTCGTTGGAAATCAAAGAAGGATATTAGAAGTTTATTTATTTATTTGCAATATTTTTTATTTTAATTTTAGTAATTACATGTTACCTGCTAGAAAGAGGCTTGTAAAAGGTGAACTCGTTCTTTTAGATATGTATATAATAGAGATATTTGCTATGGTGCACACTTATCGTGAGCAACCACCGTAGCACCGTAAGCAAATGTCTCGATAATTACGTTTTCCATCCATCTCTGCTGCTACCTCCATCACCTACGCCGCCCTTTCCGGCGCGTTGATTTCTAAAAATTTCATCAACTACAATCCACGTGGTAATGTGATATTGAGATGATGAATTTCTTAGAAATCAACGTGCCAGAAATGGCAACGGAGGAGCTTAGGAGAGGCGAAGGAGGTGATGACAACATCGGCGATGAATGGAAAGCAAAATTATCGAGATATTTGCTTGCGGTGCTCACGGTGGTTGTTGACGATATGTGTATACCATAGCAAACCTCTATCAGGAGTGAAAACGAGCCGAGTCGAGCCCGAACATGGCCCAACTCGAGCACGACTCGATAAAGAATAAGCGAGCTCGAGCTCGACCGAGCTTAAAAAATCGAGGCTCGAGCTTGGCTCGATATATTATCGAGCCGCTCGAGCTATGCTAGAAAAGCTCGATCAAATCCTACACTTTAAAAATGCTTGAGCTAGACTCAGCTCAATAACGAGCCAATCAACACGAAAATACCGAATGAGCCAAATCTACATTTTCAAATCTAAAAAAACTCAAGAATTTGAATAATACACAAGAAATCGAGCCCTAAATCGTAATCGATATGAAATACCGGAGAAAATTAGCCTTAATCAACCATAAATTAGGGCTCCGCGAAATTTCAGCTCGTTTCTACGAGTCTTCCCGTGCGTTGAACGTGCGGCTTGGGAGCTTGTTCTTCAGCCAAATTCCAGCCGTCAATGCGTGTGCGAACCGTGAAAGAAGATGAAGTTATGTGTTGTTTGTGGACTCGCAAGAAGATGAATTGCCTGTGTGTCCGTTTGGAGTGCGACTGCGGGCTGTGGATGTGCCTGTGGGCTTGTGGGTGACGGTGAGAGATGAATAAATTTAATTTACGTTTAGGGTTTATATATATATATATTGGCATTTTAGACTTCTCACTCTAAATATTATAATATAAAAAAAAATTAAGGACGGGCTCGATAAGCTCGACGAGCTTATCGAACCCATATTAATCAAGCTCGAGCTCGGCTCTAATTATTATAGAGTTGGCTCGAGTTCGGCTCGAGCTCCGTCAAAATCAAGCTCGAGCCGAGCTCACGAGCATCTCGACTCGTTTTCACCCGTAAATAGAAGTGATAATACAACTAATTAGTCTTGTAGTATGCATATATTCGAAGTAATAATACAACTACTTAGTTTTGCATATGGATATTTTCTCAATGCAATGGCAGACCTTGTTATATGGGCATTAGGATGATCTTTTACCCCATTTTTTTACTTCATGTTTTGTTATATCACCTTTTTTTTTATCAGCCTTCTTATGTTGTAAAATAAACTATATAATTTGTATCACGAAAAGAAATTTAACTTAAACATGAATTTCACCTAAAATCACCGGAACATGGAAAGAAAGCAAGGTCAGATAACAACCAAACCAAGATAGCTCCAAATTTTCTCGACAGGACATTTGCAAATAAAGGGACGCAAGAGTTCGAGATACCAAGTTCGAAAAACCAAAACACTGAAAGAACGAAAAGCAAAAGAGGCCTTCTTCTTCTTAGTAACCGCCCTTGAGATCATTAACGACATCGTACGGGATAGGCGTGACGGTTTCTATTTTGGCCCCTTCCACCACCATGAAGCCGGGCTTGGGCCCTTCAGGCTGCCTCTTGGTGCTGATAATCTTGCCCTGAGCCCTAGCCTCAGCCTTGAGCTTGTCATTCTTCTTCACCCTCAATAGGAAATCTTCATGGCACCTCGATGGCTGAACATGCTCGATACGCACATGGATTCTCTTCTTGATGATTCTGTTGCCCACCTGTGACGTTCATTTGTTTGTGGATCGACAAAGTGAGAGACCATATAAAGTATACTTAGATAGAAGCTAACTCTATTGCAGTTAGAAATCATATGAAGAAAAAGCACAAAATTATGAGAAGGCAACATATTTCGTACTGTGTGTGCCTCTTCCAACAATAATTTGACACGAAAATGAGATGGAAGTGAATCTCAGAAAACCATAAAGGCAGTTGGAACATAAAACAAAAGATACTAACTACTATTTGGTATACAATTACAGCAACCCAAGGATGATAACAAATTCAGCCGGCGCGAGGTCGAAGAGACTGCAAGTGCATCGGGATTCGAGCTCATGAATTTGCTCTTATGACTCCACAAAGAGCAATACAATAAAACTCAAATTCACCAAACCACCCATGTTAAAAAGAAAATCATTTGCAAGATGTATAGGAGAAACATTACATGGTGTGCTATACAGTCTACGAAGTTCAGCGTCTATCATTTTTCAAACCCATTTCAGATCACAAATTTTAACACTAAACGCAGCTGAACCGTACGAAGTTAAGATTCCCTGCATAAACGCTGGAGGTAACATCGATAAAAATGCTTCGTAACAAATCAAAAGTAATAACGTGCAATCTAAAATTGTATACGGAGGCGCGACCTGTTTGTTGATTTCGACGCCGATTGCACGCTTGGTGACGTTCCAGACCCGACCCGTGCGGCCGTGATAGAACTTGTGAGGCATACCCTTGTGGATAGAGCCGTTCACCTTGACGTCGACGTAGTCTCCGACCTTGTAGACGCGGAGATACGTCGATAAATGGGTGGGACCCTTCTTTCTGAAGGGTCGGGCGAAAAGATCCCTTGTTCTCGAACGAAGCCCGTGTCCCGCCGGCATCTTTCTGCTGCTGTGTGTGTCTGTGTGATGAAGAAGAAAACCTAAGACGGATGAAAAGCAGCTTCTTTGTATTGTAGCCTGTAGGATGTTATTATAGAGAAGGGGCATCGTTAGGGTTTCAGGATTGATAATGGATTTGGGCCAGTTGATAATTGGGCTTTCAGGTATAAATTGATAGCTATAATTGGGCTTACTCAATTTCTCTTGCCCACTTCACTTTGAGAAGGATGTATATTAATTTAATTTTTTTCTGTTACTTCTGGTGCGCAACCAATTTGAGTATATCGTAACAACGTTGCATAGGTTTAATTTTTTTTTGGCTAATTAGGTTTCAAGCCCCATTAGCATACTTTCATTAGAATTTAGGCCCCAGCAAATTTTAAAATAGAAATTAGGACACATTTTAATTTTTTCTTAGAGTTAAAGACCCATTTGCAAGGAAAAGACTTATTTGTCATTCCTTGTTGTGAAAATTACTTATATTTGCCAACATCTCTCCCAAACGACAATAAAAAATCATGTTCGATTCAAACCCAAAAATTGTGTTCGAAAGGCGGCTCAATCTCGCCGTTGATGACCGAATAAGGTTAAATCGACGACAATTTCTCATGTGTGTTAATAATCAACGAAAAATTCCGAAGTTTATAACGGAATAATGTGTTAAAATGCAATTCGAAAATCTCATTGAAAAAGGAGAAAATATGGACTTTAATGTCAGAATAAGGTAAAATTGATCATGGGTATTAATAATCAACGGGAATTATTGATGCTAATAGAGGAAGAAAGAAGAATTTTGATGCGAGCTATGATTAAAGAGTTTGAACGCTCGTTGGGTAACACTTCATGCATTATGGGTAACACTTCATGCCTTCTGGATAACACTTAATGGGTAACAAGCAAGAGACTAAGAGAAATATATCGAAAACCACCTACGACACCCAAAAATCAATGAAGCCGCTCGGATCTCCGACGTTAGTGGCCAAATAAGGTTGAGTCGACCTCAATTTCTCATAAATTTTCATAATCAACGAAATATTTTGAAATTTATAATGGAATATTACTTCAAACTCAATTCGTGGGTGAAATCTCTACTTTAATGGCCGAATAATGTGAAATCGACTCAATTTGTTCATGAGTCTTAGTAATCGTCGAGAATTATTGATGTTAATCATGGAATAACGAAGAAAACAGATAAGACCGAAGATTAAAATGTTTGCTAATTAACACGCTACATGCATAACACTTTCTACAACAATTATAACACAAAGTGTTATAGTACATAACGAATATTGCCGCAAACATAACAAATCATTCAGAAAAACTAAAGCTTCATTTATTGTCAATAACAAATTATGTACACAAGCAATGGATCGCGACGAATGTTACGAAAACAGCAACAACACTAAAAAACAGTTCAAACCACATAAATCTCGACATTATTGGCCGAATAAGGTTAAATCGACATCAATTTCTCATGAGTCTTAATAATAAAAGAAAATTGTTGATGTTAATACTTCAAACAAATTCGAAATTGTGCTGAAATCTCAACTTTAATGCTCGAAAAATTGTGAAATAAACTAAATTTGATAATGAGTCTTAATAATGAATGAAAATTATTAATATTAATCATGGAATAATGCAAAAATTGGCTTTCCCCCAAATTAAAACGTCTTTTAGATGATTCACACTTTTTGTTAAAATTATAACACATGTACATGCAAAAGAAAACACTTCATGAAGTGTTATAGAAGGTTTTGGAATTTCATAGAATATTAACACATCACATGCAAATAATACCACATGTCTGACAAAAATTAACAATATGAACCCAATTTATAACACGTTTGTAGATACTTGTACTACATAATAGTTTCGCAGTACCACATTACTAATTCGATTAATTTTCCGTTCATAAATGCACTTTTTTCGGATGTTTAAGATATGCATTCATGGAAATAGATGATGTGATGAAGTTAAACCACCAAATTCCTTTAAAAGACATGTTATGCGAATGTTGATGTTATAAGTGGAATGTTGAAGTCTTTAGTCATGTGAACATATAGTTTTCCATTCCAAAACATAGACTTTATCTATCTCATTGAACATAACATTATGAATTTCATCACGAACTTGTTCAAAGTTCAACATTAAATCACGAGTAACATTTTATAGAACGTACACCCTAAAACCTAAGCCCGAACCCTAAACCCTAAAGCCTAAACCCGAAACCCTAAAAAAATTTATTGTTGTATCCTATAAATCATAAGTTGTATATCACATTACCAAATTTTTGTGTCGTAAATCCTTAATCTTAACCCTGAAACCCTAAACCCAAAAACTAAACCTAGAAATCCTAGCATGTAAACTGCCATATGTAACTGATCATTTATTTCGGATAACACTTAAACACTTACTGGTAACACTTAATCCCTACCATTTTATGTATTTCAAGAGATTTTTTAAGATTCTTCCAAATATGAACTCGAAGTCAATATTCTCACCACAACACATCTAAATCTCAAACTCCAAACACTTCACCCCAAAATTCAAAGTAAAATTCAGCTATCCCGCCAAACTCAGAGTTATACCAATAAACGACAAATGGTACCACTTTAATCCTTTCTACCGCCTCTTTATTAGAAAAAAATACAAATTTGACACTGAATATGTGGTTTAACATCATATCTTATATTTTCGTGAATGACAATCTTATACATCTGAATAAAGCACATTTATGATAAAATTGAGTTGATTTACATTATTCAACCATTAATTTCGAGTAGTCTGTTTTTTTCAACGAGATTTTAGAATTGGATTTAATGCATATTCATTCTAAACTTCATTAATCTTCCTTGATTATCAATACCCAAATTGAATCCGATTTAACCTTATTTGATCACTAACGTATGCTAGCGGTTTCAATTCAACAGTTTTTTGGTGTTGTCGGTGGTTTCCGATCTATTCCTCTTGGCCCTTTACATGTTACTTGGGAAGTGTTATCCAAAATGTAGGAATTGTTACCCAGAATGCAAGAAGTGTTACCCAAAATGTAGTAATTGTTACCCAAAATGAAAGAAGTGTTACCCAACAAGCGTGTTAATTTGCAAACGTACTTGGCTCCCATCAAATTCTTCGTTTTTTCATGGAAACCACATTAACACGTGTTCTTCTTAATATACCTTGTAATTTCTTTATTGATGACAAATGCATCGAAATAATACCAGTTCAAGGAAGAGTGTTTTACTCATATTTATTCAGGAGATTTTTGTTTCAGTTTTGTTAACCTTGAACGACGAACGATTGAGCTACACGGTAGGGGCGACGTAATGTCCAGTCTATGTGTGTCAACAATTTGTACCTATTGTCCGTAATGCTGGCCGAATACATGATTCGATGCAAAATTGATTTTTTTTTATGTGTCGAGATTTCAAAATACTTCGCACTACGATCTTACATTTGTCGACGTAAAGATCACAATCAAACTTCGAGGACACATTCTACATTATTCGGTAAGTGGGGTTGGGGGAAGGGGGTGCTCGTGCGAACGACGAGAAATTTTGTTCGTGGGAAATATAATTGCTTCTGTTGATACCACTTATAATCATCTGGGTAACATATTAATGACAACCCGTAATATATTAGTTATCAAAGATACCATTATGTTGTTAATTAGTAACGGAAAACATGCGTCCAATTCCGCTACTTAAAACATTTTTTGTAAGGGTATTTTGGTCAAATCGACTTTTAGGTCCTTAACTCTATATTTTAGCGAATTGGGTCCTTAACAATGTTATTTTTACTAATAGGGCCTGAACTCTTTTTTGAAACTTTAATGGGGCATGATAAGAAATTGTTCCTTTTTTTAGTAACGTTGCATAGGTGAATGTGATGAAAGCAACTTTACGTGGAATCGATTTGAAAAGTACTTAAAAGAATTCAAATAAAACAAAAATACATATGTTTGTATGTAGCATTGATCTTTGCTTTTTTCTCCATCTAAAAATCTGTCTGATCAGTTCACATGTAAATTGGATTTATTAATTATTATTCTTGAGAAAAATCTGTCTGATCATACGAGTGAGATCAATTTAAATTTCTTGCTTCCAGTCCATAGGTCCATGCCAGAGGCATAATAAATCATGTGGTCCTCGTACACAAACACATATATATATATTTATATTATGTAACATCGTATGTCTTTAATGTTTATTATATATATATATATATATATACGTCGATGTAGGTGTATTTGTTTTGTCCACCTCGAGATGTATTTGCCTACTACGTTTTGCTGATCTCCACGGGTGTACTTTTTCCTCTCTTTGGAGTTTCAGAGTTTAGAATGTCGAGAACTATAATTAATACTATTCAATATAGGGAAAAGGTTTTTGGATCAAACTTTACAATACTTCTCCATTAAGATTTGAACAATCTATTCTTTCCTATCCACTTACTTAGAACTCAACTTCGTTGAATTTTCTACACGTCATCGAAATTTGACCAAGTGATTTTCTTACACGTCACCGACTTTTTATCAAATCTAATAATATTTATTACGATCGCATTAATTTCTTAATTTATTGTTAATTACATACATATTTAGGCGGGAGAACGGTTAAGGCCACCTAATATGGTCTATCTGTATCCTTGATTGTTGTTTTTCATTCCCATCTTTTTAATTTTCAAATCAGAATGCAATGATTGTTTTTCATTTCAATGCCATCCTCTTGTCAAAAATTAAACTTTATTTTACCCTATGTCAGACTAAAGCTGAAAGTTTGGGCCTGAGTTCATGGGCCGGCCCACCCCGCCCGGAAAAAAAACGAGTTTGGACCGTAAATTTAGGAACCCGAAAAGTGACTGGGCCTTTTGGCCCGGCCCACGATGGCCCGACGGGTAAGTGAGCCGCGGGCCAATATGGCCCGCCTTTTATTTTTTATATTCATTTATTTATATGTTTAATATTTATAAAATTGGATTTTATAGAGGAAAAAATATTTTTACATACAATCTTTTCGAAATTATGTATATATATTATTTTATATAATATTAGGTAAGAATTATATTTTATAATGAATAATTAAAATAATTTTTAAAAATTAAAATTAATAAATAATTAAAAAATCGGGCCGAATGGGCTAGGGCCGGACTGGCCCGGTCCATATATAAATGGGTTAGGGCCAAGATTCTACCGGCCCATGGATATTAGGGCCGATCCAACCCGGCCCGTATTTAATCGGCCCGCCCGCCCAAATTTTCGGCTCTACGTCAGAGTGTAGGTCAACATTCTCATGTATTTAATTAAAATTAAACAAAAACATAATGAATAGAAAAACAGCTCATAATAATAAAAAATCTACTAAATAAAATAACACATTCAAATGCTAATTGACACGAGAAACGTCTTTCTCTCTAGCCCCCAAATCCCCTGACCTTTCTCTAAAAAACAGAAATCCAGAACTCGTCCCTCTCCACCTGCATTGGTTGGGAGAGCTCCGTGCGTTCTTTATTTTTTTTTCTTATTTTTTGTTTCTTTTTTTCCTTTTTGGTTTCGGTTCGTGTGCATGTCCAGTTGGGAGCCTATTCTTCTCTTTGTATGAGTTTTCTCCTTCCCTTGTGGGAGTGCGTTTACAAGAGAAGACAAGATTTTAGAGGTTAAAAAAGGAAGAAAGTGTAGAGTATTATAGATCCATGCTTAATAGCAAGAGAAGACAAGAGTTCAGAGGTTAAAGACAAGAGTTAAGAGGTTAAAGACACAAGAAAGTGAAGAGTGTTATAGATCCATGCTTAATAGTATTTTTTATGGAGTGTTAGGCAACATTAGTAGGTTCTTTAGTTATTTTAGTCCGTACATTGCATATTGTTTCTTCCAGTCTTATTTTTCTTATTTTTCTCTATTGTGTGGTGTTTCTCTCTTGATGAAAGTTTTCTTCTCCTACTGGTTGTTTGATTGTCTCCAGAGGACTTGTTCGGCTATTTAACCATGTATGTTTTTTATGTTAGGGATATGCCATCGGAATGCCATTCGAGGATGAAATGTAATAGGGCATAGATGAACAATGTATTATTTGCTTTTTATATTTGAGCAATGTATTCAGATATTTTATTTATGGAATAAAATTTTATTTGTTTTTATTTTATTCGTCAGGCATATTATTTATTGATCCAATATTTCTTACTTGACATCCGGTAAGAAGGCAAATAAATAAAACCAAATATTTGGAGTTTAGTCACTGATTCTCGTTAAATGAGAGAGGGGGCACCGGTGAGCTATTATCCTCAAACGTTAAATACGTCCATAAGTCTTAGGCTCCAGACGGGTGCTGGAATCGCCGATCACGACTTATTTGTTGACGACTCTTACGTTATTGTGCCAATCATTCACTTGAGAAGTGGGAGGTCGTGACATTGGTACGAGTTGAATCAGGGGATTAACTTATATTGGGACACAGACTCGTAATCGAATAACTTGTCAATAGCTTTGCTAGCCACGTATTGCCGAGTGCATGAGTCGGCGGCGAAATGCGATCTTGACAACGAAGGGTGACTGTCGGACTTTAACCACCGAAAGGGATTCACTGTCTCATAAGTAATTGAGATATATGTCCTATTGCCTATTTGGGGACGGGAAATTACTAAGTCTCTGGCCAGAGCAATAAACTGACTCAAATGGGACGTTGAGGGCACTTTAGTAATTTCGCCAGTCATGAATTTATCATACAGCCGAGTTAGTGAATTTGACAGTTCCATGACTCTCACTCGACTGGGACATATGTGAAGGGTTTAAAACGTAGGACCAAAATCTATAGTCGGTTCGTGAATTATGATTACATCACTTTCGTACTCAACTCGGGATCGGTTCGGTACCACGGGATAAGCTAGGTAAATACCGAACTCATGGATTCCTCCCAGTGCCGATTGAGACGAACCAAGAGGGTCGGGCTTAAAAGGACCACCGATGTAGTATCTATTAAAGAGAGACTTAAACAAATACTTAACGGCGTTGTGTCGTTAAGATTGACGGTTTACGAATGTGAGACATTTGTTGAGCTTATCGAGACTTGATTGATAGTTTAAGTGTTCGAAATTATTTTAAGCTTAGGTTAAAGGCATGACCGAAATTCATATATATATATATAAATATAATTATATTAAGTTATTATTTGATAATAAGCTTAATTTAATTATTTAGCCTAACTTTAAATATAAGGTTAAATATGTAATTTTTCCTAGACTTAATTGTAAGGGTAATATGGTATTTTACATTACTTAATTTTCGAAATTAATATAATATTTGATATGAATATTTTCGATAATTATAAGTCTAAATAAAATAAATTTTTTGATTTAAATTTTGAATTAAAAATTCGAAATTTATGAGCTCAACTAACTTTGAGAAAAATTACTCACACGTTTAATTTGTTTGGAACCAACTTGGACTAAGCAACAAACTATTCCATATTTTTGGTTGGACTAAGTAAGGAAGTTTCGAATTTTTCGCTTGGAGCATGCCTCAAATTCGGCAACTATAAATAAGGCCAATGCTGCTTACTTTAATAAAACAACGAGAAGGTAAATCAAGCAAGCAATTAACGTGAGAAAAATAGAAATCGTTAGATTAAATAACGAAAGTATTTGTGTGCTCTCTTGCTCATATCACTCGATCTCCTGATGGCCAAACTCAGAGGATTTCGAGTTTGATACATCCCCGATGTTGGCGTGACTCCTCTTTTGCGTTTGCTTTCAGCCTAGGCGCGGTTTCAAACCGGGGAATCGGTGAAGGCTAGCAACTCTTCTCTTCGAGGGTAAAGTGACTGAAACTCTTTTACGCTACGTGTGATTGGGGTGTAAGGCTGCTTTATTATGGGTATCAATATGTTTCTATGTGTCTACGAGCGATCCGGGGTTTACGGATATCCCGAGAAAAAATTTAAAATTCCGAACGTCCGAGGGACACCCCGGGACGATCCCCAACACTTTAATATATTAATAAAAAGTAATAAAACATATTTTTTTTTCTTTTTAAACAAAACAGTAGGCACATGAAAGTTTTTTGCAATAAAAGCGACAAACAATAAACATAGAGTAAACCTTCTCGGTCAAATTATTAAATCTACCCGATATTCTATATATATATATATGATGTGGATGCCTAAGACGTGAATCACACCCTTCGAATAGTGACGTGAATAGTTCATCGATGTATATGTTTTCGGCGTGAATTATACTTTTGAGTAGCAAAATTTTCAATCAATAAATAAGCTGATGTATTTGTATTGAAATATATCAAAAGCGTAATAAAATTCTCTCTATAAAATTCCCGTATTTATATTTATGTTAACGTCACATTTATAATAATTTTATAACACGTTATCAGCGCGAGCACCCTCCGGCTACGATCAACCTCCGTCTAAGAACTTCTACGAGTATAATCTAGTTATGGTAGTTTTATTTTGTGTATGGTAAAAATTTATAATATTCGTACATTTATGTTACGAACAATTTAAAAAATATATAAATATAACAAATATACAACTAAACGCCTTAGCCCGAGTGGTTTCGTGGAATATCGTCTCTAAAAGTAATGTGAGGTCCAAATTTTGAATCCTCGTGGTGGCGAGTGGAATTTTTTTAATGAGATTTACGAAAGCGATTAAATTAATATTTTTTATTTTTATCTAATCTATTAATATATTATGATTTAATAATTATATATCGTAATTATGTTGAACTAATTTTTGGAATGAACTAATTTTGAACAATGGACATATTTTATTACCACTTGAAAAAGTTAAACAATTTATTTTATTAAGAAGAAATACATATATTTTATTCATTAATTGATTTATATTATCTGTTTATTTTGATTTTCTTATTATAAAATCATGTCGCTTTATACAAAGATGGATCCTGCGCTTCTTACTTTATTTATTGTGATGTTTATTTTGTGGTATAATATTTTTACAGTTGTTTCTAAAAGTTACTAATTGTAATATTATTTTAATATTATAATTAGCGTAATATATTTTATGTTTTGAAGGATGTTGTTGTGTCCGGTGTTTGATCTATGCTTTATGATTATTATTACGGCGACACCTATCTCGACGTGGATATCATTTTGCATACGATCTTTTACAAAGAAGATACATAAGAAGATTGGTTGTAATTTCTCTTTTAAGTAGTTATACGATAAACTTGTATTGATATTTATATTGAAAACATTAATAATTAGCAAGGTCATATGGTACTTTTGTCTTAAACATCATATAAAAAATTCCTTTAATACTTAATGATTTGAGTAATAAACATTTTTTTGTTTTATGATAGTAATATAACGAATTTGCAAAGCTTTGAGTTTGTTGTCCTTAACATCTCAATAAATAATTATTATCTTGGGCATCAGATGCAGAGATTCATCTAAAAGCAAAAGGTTCGGATGACAGCATTATCGCCACAAAAACAACAACAGACGCAGAGGACACCACTGATGCTGCAAAAACCACAACCGCTCAAGATAAGGCAAGAGCCTTGATAGTTCTTCATCATCACTTTCATATGATCTAATAGATGAATACTTAAATGTAAATGATCCTGCAAAGTTGTAAAAAAAATCTAAAAAATCGATTTGACAACCTGACAAGTATTATCCTCCCAATTGCAAGGAATGAATGTGTGGATTAAAGATTATAAAATTTTAAAATGATAAATGAATATAACTCTGTCATTCATAGATTTACTTCCACACTCAAATTATGTGGAGAAACAGTCACTGATGGTAGTATGTTGGAGAAAACATGTACCACTTTCATCCATCAAATATTGTATTGCAACAACAATACCGGGAGAGAAAATTCAAAAAGTATTCAGAACTAATATCTTGTTTATTTCTTGCTGAACAAAACAATGATCATTGATGAAAAGCCACGAATCCCGACCGTCTGGTTCTACGGCAATCCTTGAAGCGAATGCAGTCAAAGGTAATAATGATAATAATCGAAGCAATAATAATGGACGTGACTGTGGTGGATATCGCGGTTGTGGACGTGTCTGTGGTCAAGGTCGTGCTCAAGGCCATGGACTTCGCACAATATTTTCGTGGTGGTTATCAGTATTTTTGTGATGGTTATCATAACAATCCTGACGGTCATCAAAATCTTCCCCATAAGAGGAAACATTACTGAAATAAAATATGAGAAGAGGAACACTGAACAAAAGAACAATGATGAGTAATGTAATCGTTGCGGTGGTTCGGGCTATTGGTCACGTAATTGTCGTACGCCCAACCATCTAGTAGAGTTATATCAACAATCAAATCAGGGCCAAGAAAAGAGAGATATGAAACCAATTTCGTTCAAAGTGAATTGGCCTCCGCTTCTGGTGAAAAAGATGAAAATAAATATTTTGAAACTCTGGATTTCTATATTTTCCTAGTGAAGAGAACTGATCTATTATGTATTATTATTGTATGCTTTACTATTGTGTGATTTGATTTTCTTTTAAGTCTTAAAGATATTTATTGAGCTTTAAAGCTATTAGACATAACGAATATCATGTTGAAACTGCAGAAACAAAAGATATTGAATATTTGCATATTACAAATGTGATTTCTAATGATAAAGAAATTATGGAAGTAGTACATTCATTTGACTTTGGGTTGTATTATACGTATCTTAGAACAATTGAATCACATGCTATCGTAAACTTGAAGTTTACAGATAATATTACATTCGTTGTTTGGCATGACCGGTTGGGCCATCCAGGTCCTGTTAGGTCCTGTTAGGACAGTTAGGACATATTTATGTTCTATTGTGTCTTATCTTAGTTTTGGGGTTTAATTATAATTTCTAATATTCTAGGGACTAAAATATAAATATACCAAAATATGTGTTTGGTGTATATAAGTAATTGAGGATAGCTTAAGAATATATTGTAAATCATTCAAGTGATATTGAAGATTTAGCTCGTAATTGAGGATTACCCGAACTTCTTCATTCCGTACCTAATCGATAATCTAAGTCATAATTATTCGATATTAGTCTTTGTTACGATTGGATTTTGGACTCACAATTCGTATCCGAGCCGAATTGTGATTAATTTGTTGATTTTAACCAAAAGTTTCGAAAAAACCGAAATTAATTTCCAGAATTTATTTTCCACAAAGAACATTCAGAAATTTCGACTCTGTTTCCGAACAATTCGACTTGATTTGCCTTGAATAAGCTTCAATGGACTGTTTTGCACTAATTTGCGCTTGATTCTGATCGATCAAACCTACGTAATAATCGAATTCTGGAATCCGATCGAAATTTTTCAACTCGGTGTCCATCTCAGATTTCTGATTTTTCTTCAAAATTGAACGTAATCTTTTTGTTATTTGAGTTTAATCGAATGTTTAAGCTGAAGATTTACACATTCCGATCGATTCTACACAACAATTTTCTTAGATTTAGTGTTTTTCTTGTTCAAAAGTTTTATCGAGAAATTTTATCCCTAATTTTTTTTCTCGTGAAATTTCTCGTAAGACATCAAAGATTTATCTCGTAAAAAATATCGTAAATCTTTTGTGCACATTCTATTGATTAATTTTACGATAATTTTGTTACTCAGTCTCGAGAAATTTTTTCTTTCAAAAGTTTTATCGCAAAACTTTATCAAAATATTCGTTTCGAAAAACTATGTCTCGAACATATCTCGAAATGTTTTCTCGTAAAAGAAAACTTTATCGTAAAAAATTATCACAAAATATTTTTCTCAAAATTTTATCGCAACATTTTTCATAAATTTTTCTCAAAAGTTTATTGCAAAGTTTTATCGTAAATTTTTTCTCAAAAATTTATCGTATATTTTTCTCAAATATTGCAAAATTTTATCGTAAATTTTTCTCAAAATTTTATTGCAAAATTTTATCGTCAATTTTTCTCAAACTTTCATCGTAAATTTTTTTAAAAATTTTATCGCAAAAGTTTATCGTAAAGTTTTCTCGAAAATTTTATCACAAAACTCTTTCGACAATTATCGACAAACTTAATTGATAAATCGTATCAACATATTTTTTCGGAAGAACTTTATCGAGTAACATACTCTTTATCAGAACTTCTATCTGAAGAGTATATTAGAATTGTGCTTTATTATTTCATTATCCTTGTAATTAGGGGCGTAATTAGGAGTTTTGATAGTGTAGGACTTAAGAGTAATTATACCTTAAATAATATAGGTATAAATATGAAGTACACTATCAAAGTTAACAAGTGTTTTTATTATTCAGAAAATAATAAGTTTCGAATTCATACTTTAAACGAGAGATCACGCTCGAGAAACTTGGAAAAAGCTAACAACCTCTCAAAATCTTCAACGCGGATATTCGACCGATCGTATATGGTAAGATTTCTTACTTAATACCGAGAATTCGTGCTTAGATTGCCTGTTGATTGTTGAATCAGGACCTAACAATTGGTATCAGAGCTAATCGTTATTGATTTTGGACAGAATTCGCAATTTTCATATCAAAATAATTTTCCAGATTTTTCGATCGAAAAACTCAGGTGACTTATATTTGATCAATATGCCTAATGTGCGAATTTTGTTATTGATTTTGCTGATTAAGTAATAGATTATATGTTAGGATTGATTTACGTACTGATTTCAATCGCTTAGAACGTAATAATAATTCAGATTTTTGATCTAGATTGATTTTTGCGTTTGCGATCAAGTTTTGTGTCCAATCTGATTTTCTTAAATCTCGATATATTTTGCTATTAAACGTGGTTGATTCTGTGTTTGATCATATTTAGAACTGTTAAACGAGTGATTATCCAGAATTTCCACGTCTAAATTGAACATCTCGATTGAATCTGGAATTTTCACAGTTACATTGAACTTAACAGTTCTTCAATCAAGTTCTTCGATCGAAAAACTTGAATCGAAAAATATTTTTCGACCAAGTTTGCAGCCGAGAAATTTTTCGACGAAAAACACTATTTTCTAGTGTTTTACTCAAATTAAGACTCGAAAAACATTATATCAATAATTAGTTTTTCGGTTCATATATAAATACATTTTTCGAGCGAATAAATTTTTCGATCCAAAATTAGCCAAAACATATTTTCGATCGAAAAATATTCCATCGAAAACTTTTACAGTCAACAATTTGAGTCAAACTAAAAACAAAGTTTTTCGATCACTAGTAATTTTTCGATCACAAGTTTTTCGATAAGAGTTTTGTGATCAACATAGTTTTTCGACAAAATATTTTTCGATAAGATCATCTTTTCTACATTTTTTTCGGAAAAATATTTTTCGATAAACATATAACTAAATCCTTAAACGTTCGAAAAACTTTTTCGATTAAAAAGCATAATATTTTTAAATTGAAAAACTTTACTGCTCGAAAAACATTTCGACCACATCATTTAAAAGAAATCAAAAATTGTGAACTTCAAAACTTACGAAAAATATTTGTCTCCGAACAATCAATTTTGATACTCAATATTCTCGATCAATAATTCAAATTTCGTTAACGAATCTTGAAGTATCAATTTTTAATTACCAAATATTTTCAAAAACATAACAATTTATCTTTCACGACCAGATCATAGGTTCAAAAAGGAAATTGTTTAAGTACGAATCAAATATTTCTAACTAAGTTTGTCACTTGTGAAGCATTTTTCATTACTATTCCAAACCTTCACGAAGATCCTATAAGTCAACAAAAATGGATGCTTACTCATTTGGAAATGACGTCCGCCCTCCAATTCTTCGAAGAGGTATGGAGAAGCCGGTTCTTGAACTTCTTGGAAACGAAAGATCAAGCCTCAAATTTGATCGCATCACTTCAAGAAGGTCCAGCTCAATTCTGGCTCATCCAAGAAGGAGATGCCACAAACAATCCTCCTATTCCTGCAACCAGAAGACTTAAAGTTCCTGGTGAATATACCGAAGGGGAGCGTTTAAGAGCCAAAGCAGACTTGGGAGCCAAGACTTTCCTAATGCAAGGAATACCGAATGACATCTATATACAAATAGATAGTCTATCGAGTGCAAAAGCCATGTGGGACGAGCTCCACAAGATGATGCAACGAACTGAAGTTGGAGTCAAAGCAAAGAAAGCAAATATCCTAACCGCTTATGACTCTTTCAAAGCCAAGACGGAGGAATCACTTTATGAACTCTATCAAAGATACCTAACTCTTCTCAATGAAATGAGGAAGATAGATATATTCAAGACCAACATGGAGGTCAACATAAGATTCTTTCTTCTCTTCAACCAGAATAGAAGAAAATATCCATTCAAATCCGACAAAATAAGGATTTGGACGAAATGGATATCCACGCCGTCTTTGATAATCTCGCCCAACATGAAGAAGATATAAGCGAGATCCAAAAAGAACTAAAGGGCAAGCAGATCGACGACTCTATAGCACTTATCTCTGAAAGAAAGCAAAGTCGATCTCGAAAGGATAAAAGTATAAAGCTGCCAAGTTCTTCAGAAGGTGAAGAAGAATCTAACTCGGACTCCGAACCTGATATGAAGGAGTTCAAGAAACAGTTAGCTCTCATTTCTAAAATGATGAGTAAAAACTTTTACAAAAAGAAATCCTCGTCTTCGGCCAATAGACTTCGGACATCTAGCTCCAAGCAAAGGGAAAGACCAGCCAAGTTCTCAGAATCTAAAAGTGTCAAAGAACCACAAAAATGCTATAATTGTGGAAAGGTAGGACAGTTCTCCAGAGAATGCAAACTACCCAAGAAAAAGGATGCCAACTACTCCTCCAAAAAATTCCAACTCACTAAACAGAAAGAGGCTGGAGTAGCATTGATGGAAGAACAAGAGCATTGGCTGGAAGATACCACAGATTCTGAAGACGAAAATCTTGCACTTATGGCATACCTCGACGACTCTTCAAATGATGACCCATCCAGGAGGCCTGACGACGACGATGACAAAGGATCCTCTTCGTCACAAGAGGTACAATTATCTAATTCCACATTATTAAACATGTTAGAATCGTTACAGGTTAAGTACACTAACATGAAAATTGAGCGGAAACGAACAAAGGAATTAGAAGAGAAACTAGCTCTTAGCGAAAGCAATTTCCGAAAGCAATTAGATAAGAAAACTCGTCTCGAAATTCTCTTATCTAACACCAAGGAAAAAATCTCTAGTCATGAATTAACCATAGCTACCTCTGAGACAAAAATTACTGAACTTAATACGATTCTTATCGATTGTCAGAGAGACTTAGAAATTTCTAAAAATAATTTCAAAGAAATTTCTGACGAACGTAAGAAACTTTATTCAAGGATTAAAACGTTAGATGATCTTCTAATAAAAAGGGGTCAAACGGATCAAACTATATTTCTAAATCAACCTCTTGATACAGAATTTTGTAATCCTAAAGAGGGCTTAGGTTTTAACAATCCCTGTAACTTGAAAAAGGTCAATGTTAGACAATTATACGATATCAAGTATATGAGATTAGGATTAACTTCTTTAATGGCATTTACTAATTCTTCCGAAATAAATGCTTTAGAAGATTCTAAACGACAAGCCACTGATAGAACTAACATTCATTTTGACGACACCGACTTGAATAATAGTTACAAGACAAGAGATCTCAACTTGTCTAGTGATTATACTTCATTATATTCCCTAGAAGATTTTTCTAAAAATAAGGAAAAAAATATTGATCATTCTCAAAATATAAATTTCTTTTATATTCCAGCTATTATTAGAAAACTAGCGGATTTAAACGCTTCCTTGGAAACAGAAAGAAAGAATTTCAAAGCGGAAAAGAATGAACTTTTATTGGAGATTTCAAATCTCAAAACTTCCTCTATTTTAAAAACTTGTCCTGATCTTATTTTGGAAGAAAAATCTTTAATGAAGGACAAGATTAAAACTAAGAAAAACTCTCCTATTATTTTTCAAAATATTTCAAAAGAAGATAAATCTTCTTTAGAAATTATAAAGAGAAACGAATCCTTAAATTATGAAGAGTATATTAGAATTGTGCTTTATTATTTCATTATCCTTGTAATTAGGGGCGTAATTAGAAGTTTTGATAGTGTATGACTTAAGAGTAATTATACTTTAAATAATATAGGTATAAATATGATGTACACTATCAAAGTTAAAAAGAGTTTTTATTATTCAGAAAATAATAAGTTTCGAATTCATACTTTAAACGGAGATCACGCTTGAGAAACTAGGAAAAAGCTAACAACCTCTCAAGATCTTCAACACGGATATTCGACCGATCGTATATCGTAAGATTTCTTACTCGAATGTCGAGAATTCGTGCTTAGATTGCCTGTTGATTGTTGAATCAGGACCTAACACTATCGAAAAATTTTCTCGATAAACCTTCACAGAAATGTTTTTTTCGGAAAAACTTTATCGACAAATTTTATCGTAAATTTTTCTCGATAAATCTTCATAGAAAGTTTTTTCGGATTAACTTTATCGAGAAACATACTCTTTATCGAGAAATTTTACCGTCAAATTTTCTCCATAAACCTTAAAAGAGAATTTTTTTCGGAACAACATATCTTTTATCGAAAAATTCTATCGTAAAATTTTTCTCGATAAGTTCTGACAGTGCTATTGATAAGTCCAAACAATGTTCTTCTGGTTGAAGGAACTCTACAACTCAAAGCATCCTCGACCTATATACCCAAGGAACAGAAAAGAGCTAAAGCTGATCAAGTAAAAAACTACCTGATCCAAGCAATCCCAAATGAAATCTATATGCAAATAGATATTTTTGGTAACCACAAAAGAAATGTGGGATGTAGTATACAAAGATGATGCAAAGGACTGCAGTTGGTATAAAAGCAAAGAAAGCCAACATCCTCACGACTTATGAAGGTTTCAAAGCCAAAGAAGGTGAAGACCTACATGACACATTCCAACGCTTTATCACTCTTTTAAACGAGATGCGAAAGATCAAAGTCTTAGGTTCCAATATGGAAATCAATCTTCGTTTCTTGGCATCACTTTCTCCGGAATGGAAAAGAGTTGCCACTACACCAAACCAAAGACTTAGATGAAATGGATGTTCATACCGTATTCGACAATCTTGCTCAACACTCCGATGATATGTTGGAAACCCAACTCGAGAACAAAGGAAAGCATATGGATCCGCTTGCTCTTTTCTCCGAGACTCGACCAAGAAAATCATCCAAGAAGGTAGTTATTTGTAAAATCCAGATTATCCAACTAAGAGTAGATTAAAGAAGTTTTACCACGTTTTTAGCTCAGAAGTATTGATTCACCGTGGAGTGTGCGTGTATTCTTGAGGGCGTTGGGAATTTCCTCTCTAGAATGTATTTTCTTATTAACTCTCACACACAAGACACGCCTAACTATGTGTTAGGGTTTTAGTATTTTGGTATATAATACTTGGGCCCTTCTAAGCCCATTACAATAAATATATCACTAGACTCTACAAAATAAAGACTACTTCACTTAATTAAAATACAAGACTAAGATAACATAATTAATTGACCACAATAAAATAATATTAACATTATTTACTCTAGCTCTTCGGAGGAAGAAACACCGATTACGATTCCGATGCGAATATGAAAGCCGCAAACAAATGACCCTAATAACCAAGGCATGGGCAAAAGATTTTTAAAAAAGAAATCTTCATCTTCTAACAAGCTACAGACTTCTAGTTCAAGATCGAGAGACAAAGTCTCCGAAACATCCGAGCCTAAAATGGACAAACAATGCTACAATTGTGGTAAAATTGGGCATTGAGTTAAGGATTGCTATGCACCTAAGAAGGATTTGAACTACTACGGCAAAATGATGCAACTTCTCAAATTAAAACAAAAAGGTATAGCTCACATGGCCGAACAAGACCATTGGCTCGAAGACGTTACAGAGAGTGAGCCGGGGAATCTTGTTCTCATGGTCAAAGTCACCGACAACTCCGAGGACGACTCAAGCGCAACATATGACGAACAAAAGCACTCCGACAAGAGGTACAAATTTATCATCTTAAAGAGCTAATGCGTACGTTACAATTAAGATACTCTAAAATATATAAGAACGTATGAAAACAAAAGAACTAGAAGCTCACTTATCAACTAATCATAATGTTTTATTAAAACTACGAGATCTCATTCGATTATAAGGAATTGAACGAAAATTATAAAACAAGGATAATACCCTTATCATTGGACTACAAGTCAATTCATACACCCCCTAGTGACACTGCAACTAGTAAAGACGAAACTCGGCTGTAACTTTGGAAAAACACAGACAAGATTTTCAAACGGAAAAAGAATTTTTTTACAAGAACTCTCTTTACTAAATAAAAATTTACTTCCTCAAAATCCGACTAACTCTCTAATACCTTCTTCTACAGGCAAAGCCACAAGTAAAGAATGGATGGAGAATTCAGCTGCTTCTACTTCTTCTGATTGTTTTTCAAATAATACTTCTAAGTCCTCCCTTATCATGCTAATGTTGGCCAAATTTTAAGTACTAATAGAATGTACTTTCCTAGAGTTCAATGATATCTTCATGCTTCGTTAGATAGCACTTGTAAAGATGTTCACCATAAAACACGTTCTATTCCTTATTTAACTAATAAAAATAACAATCAAACGGCAAAGCAAAAATGGATCCAAAAACTGGAATAAATTGAGCCGACACAACCCATTTTCGTACATTCTAAGGTAACTCAAAAATGGGTTCCAAAAAATACACCCACTAAAACATCTTCCACGGTTAGAACAAAGTGGATCCCCAAAACAAAACCCAAGTATCACTATGAAGTGGGTTATTAGGAATGATTTTCCTAAGAAAAATTCGCACTAATCAAAAGTTTGGGTTCCCAAAAGATCTTCTCCGAAAGAAACATTTATATGGGTACCCAAATCTTCTTGTATATTTTACCTCACGTTAATAAAGTCACAATAATAGATACTCTACTTAAATCCTATAAATTGATTGTAGCTACTATTTTGACATTACTTTCTGTTCATAATAACTCTTTTGGCACTAAAGAAGGACACATACGACAATGTGTATCTAAGCTTACTTAATTTGTTTTGTAGAACTCTAATGTGTGGTACCTGGATTATGGTTGCTCCCACACATGACGGGAAACAAAGCACTCCTGAGCAACTTTAATAAGAACTATAACGGAAAAGTTCGATTTGGCAACAACGAATGCGCTCCAATACTTGGATTTGGTGATATCGAATTGGATATCTTACAATTCAAGATGTCTCCTATGTTGAAGGACTTAAGCATAATCTCTTTAGTATCGGAAAATTTTGTGACAAGAATTTAGAAGTTCATTTTCGAGCAGACAAGTGTTGTATTATAAATGAGCAAAAGGAAGAACTTCTATTCGAGACTCGTCAATCTATGATATACACCATTAATTTGAAGACTACGAAACCTACTACGACGGTTTGCCTCATTACTCAAGCTTCGTCAAATCAAAATAATCTTTGGCATCGACGGATCTCGCAGTTAAATATTAGAGATTAACATAAACTACATTCCAAGAAACTTGTCAAGGGACTACCACAACTTGCTTCAAGCCCATAAGTGCACCTCATGTGAACTTGGCAAAATGAAGAGAGCTTCACACTCAAGCAAACAAGTAGCTTCTACCATTCGGCCTCTACAACTCCTTCATATGGACTTATGTGGTCCCATGCGAACACAAAGTCTTAACGGCCAAAAGTACGCCTTGGTTATTGTAGATGACTACTATTGATACACGTGGACAATGTTTCTACGGACAAAAAATGAGACCGCTAGCTTGATTATCTCTTTCGTCAAAACTACACAGAACTTACTGCAACAAACAATCCAAGTGATCCGAACATATAATGGTACCGACTTAAAAAATAAGACACTTGACGACTTTTATCTTTCCCTTGGTATTACACAACAGTTTTGAGATAGAACGGTGTCGTCGACGAAAGAATCGAACGCTAGTAGAGGCTGCAAGGACAATGCTCATACATGCAAATTTACCGCATTTTTTGTGAGCTGAAGCAATTAATACTGCATGTTTCACTCAAAATCGGACTATAATCCACAAAAGGTTCAATAAGACTTCGAATGAGTTAATCAACAAAAGAGTACCGAATATCCATGCTTTGTAAAAGATCTACGAGACAATCGAAGCAAGTTTGATCCTAAGGCTGACAAACACATCAAGACAATCGAAGCAAGTTTGATCCTAAGGCTGACAATCGAAGCAAGTTCTTGGTCACTTTGGGATTTACAAAAGGCACGATCAACATGAATTTATGCGTTAAAAAGGATGACAAACACATAATGATAGTACATGTTTATGTGGACGATATCATTTTCGGATCAACAAATTCAAAATTGTGTCAAGATTTCAATGATTTAATGACATCCAAATATGCGATGAGTATGATGGAAGAACTTAGTTTTCTCCCAGGTTTTGCAAGTTCGTCAACTATGGGACGATATGTTTCTCAATCAGTCCAAATACGTTTACGATATCTTAAAGAAGTATGAAATGGACAAAAGCTCATCAATGTCGACTCCTATATCAACTTCTTGCAACTTGATTCCGATCCTTTAGGACCACCTGTCGTTTGTCGACAGTACTGTGTATCGTGGTATTATCGGTTCTTTACTTTATCTCACTTCCAGTAGACCGAATATTATGTTTGCTACCTGTGTTTGTGCTAGATTTCAGGCTAATTCGAAGGAATCCCACCTGATGATTGTCAAGAGGATTTTACATTGTTTGAATGTGTCCCCTAAGTTAGGTCTTTGATATTCGAGATTTTCTAACTTTAATCTCATTGGTTTTAGAGATACTGACTTTGCAAGTTGTAGAATGGACAGGAAAAGCACATCCGACGGTGCGCAATTTCTTGATGAAAAGCTAGTCTGTTGGTCTCCCAAGAAACAAAATTGCTTGTCAACATCTACGGCCGAAGCAGAGTACGTTGCTGTTGCTCACAAATTTTGTGGCTCCGCACCCAGCTTTTGGACTACGGGTTTGATTTAATAAAATTCCGATTTATAGTGATTCACAAAGTGTCATTGCTATAACGTGTAATCCTGTTCACCATTCTCGCACGAAACACATTGATCTCCGTTATTACTTTATCAAAGATCATGTCAAAAAGGGACAATCGAAATCTATTTTGTGAGTACAGAATTACAGCTTGCCGACATATCTACCAAAGCATTGGATGAAAAACGATTCCAATATTTGGTTTCTAAGTTAGGTATGCTCAATCTCGCTCCTTAACGATTGCTGCTTTTTATTCGATCAATGTTTTATGTGCTTTACATATCTGCAATATGTCTCCGTTGTTTAGGGGGAGAAATATTATATAATTCAAATTTTTTGTTTGTATTGTTCAATTTAAAAAATTCATATGATAAAAATGCACATTTCTAGCCAAGTCTATAATATTTTGGTTTATATCTAGTCAACTTTTTTCCAAAACATAAAAAAAGAGCGATTGTTTTCTACATTTTTTATAAACAATTTTTCTGCGATATAATTGATCAAGTATTGCATTTTTCATGATATTGATATGTGGTTTTTCTCCAAATCAAAAAATTAACTTTCGAGACGATTGGAATATGCCATATGTTTCACATGCGTGAGTATGTATACTCGAAGTCATACTTGGTTAGATTTTTTTTCTTTGCTTGCAATGATGTCTCTATTCATAATCTTTGTGGTTCTCGACCTTGTGAAAGCGATAAGGGCATTTAGGATTCTTTCTATTGCCCAACATTTTACTTTCTCATTAAATTTATCCTCTATTAGTTTTCCCATTAGAGCCTTAAATAATTTTCTTTCCTCCATCACTCTTACCTCAACTATGTTAATTCATCGATGGTTGAAAGGGTAATCTGGAAAAAATGAGGGGGGGGGGGGGGGGAGGGGAATTGTGTTGATGAATTCTCAAATTTCATATGTCATGGATCTCCTCCTGCGTTAATCTTATTGATTTTTTTCCATAAGAAGAGGAGCATTGATAATCTTGTTCCTTTATGGAAATTCACGAGAAGAGGAGCATAGACTCGGTGTTTTGAAAACTATGAACTTCGCCTATGATAATCTTTCAAATTCCGTTTACGGATACAAAAGAAGAGAATCATGGTTTCGACCCGAAACAAGCGAATAAGTTCTCCTTCGATACTCTCTCACTTCCATTTCTTGAGAGAAGTGAAGCTTCATTATGAGCAAACAAGATGAGTTGAGTAAATCGATGGCTAGCATAGTTGAAAATTCTTACACTTTATCATCTCATTTGCCACACATATTCATCACTCGCCCATACAAGCCTACACTTAAAGACCCTTTGATTCATAATTCGGATCTACCTTGTTATTATGATATGTCAAAATTGCGAGTTTAAAATTAAAAATCATTCCATGAATTACTTTGATGTATTTCTTTACCTCAGAAGCGTTGTTCTATGATATCTTCTACGAATCTAATTTTTTTTCTTGTGATTTAGTGCTTTCAAAAATATATTCATTCATGTCTTACGCCTTTACTTGAGAAATTTTATCACAAAGAAATTTTTTTTTCTATTTCTTTCTATTTTTTAATTTTTTAAAAATATACATATATGTGCTCAAGTTGAGGTGGAGTACACATCTATGCTTACAAAATCTATAATTGTTTGAGAAATTAAGGGGGACCAAGTCTATATTTTTAAGTTTCCAAATTAATGAAAATTTCTTTTTCTCGAATTGTTTTTCAAGATAGCGAAAATTTTTTTCGTTAATGAGTAACAATCATTGTTTTCACATTTCATTATCGATAAACTTTTTCGCAAAGGAACTCGATACGAAATATTTTCGTCCAACTCCTTACATTCAAAATCTTCCTCGAATCGCAAAAAAATCTAGGTATTTAGTGCAAAATCAACCCAGAAAATCGAAGCTCAACTACATATTACGTCTGTTTATCTTTTTTTTTTTCCGCATTTCCAGATTTATTTGATTGATTCTCAAAAAACCGATACCGAATTTTTAATTTCATTCGATTTCTGTGTGTAATAGGTTATCATTTGTGTGTTGCATCTGCGTTTTGATGTGTTTCGCGTCAAATGAACTAATTTTCATACCAATATTCCTTTATTTTGCAGGATTTGCATGTGTCGATGATTTTACAGTGAATACGGAAAATTTTCTCGATAACCATAGCTTTCGAGAAAAATGTTTTTCGATAATTCTTTATCGCGAAATTTTAATTTTCGACATCGTATATTGTTTTTTACGACATCGTGCTATAGTACAACTGTTATCGACAAATTTTTATCGAAAACTTTTATTGGGATTATTTTTTATCGATAGGGGTCAGTCCCTATCGAGAAAATTTTTCTTGACAAATGTTTTACGCTACAGTGTAGAAATTTTACCGAAATATCGAGAAAATTTCTCCTAACCTTTTTTTATCGATAATCATTGTCTATCGAGAAAATTTCCCGAATCAATTCTATCGAGAAAATTTCTCGCAATTTGTTCGTATGTTACCATACACATCAACGATTAACAACAGGGGGAATCAAAAAGGAATTTGCATGAGTTATACCTTGAGTGTGTATTTAGTGCGTGTTCTTGGCGAGAGAGAACTGTAGCAGCGCAAATTTCAAGGATTATTCTATTTGATTAACATTCATTAAGTGTAGGGTTTATGTATTAATACCTCTGAATAGGTATAAACCCTTGGGCCCCTACTTGGCCGCCCACATTTTGGACTCTAGTTCACTTAATAAAAAAATTACAAGACTTAGACTAAATAAAATATATTTGTCACTTTAATATATCTAACAATCTCCCCCAAAGTGTCCAAATACATATAATGGCCTATCGTCTATGTCTCCTACTTCTTCTTTTTCTTTCTCGAGCGCGAAGGAGGTTGAGGTTCCCTGTGAGCGAAGGACGATTTCCTGAATCCTAGAGCAATCTCGTAATGTCTTACGTCTTTTCTGAGGTTCAGTCGCTCTTGGATTGCCTCGATGATTTTTTTGAGAAGGGACAGTTCTTCCACTTTCTCACCTTCTAGCTTTGCATCGCCAGGAAGCGTCTCCAGTTTTGTCCTTAGCTTATCACCGATTAACTTTAGAGTTTCATCACAGAACTTGGCTGTTTCTGACACCAAGAGAGCTTTGGTCTGACGACTTCTGTGTTGAAAGTATGTGACCGCAAGTTCTGGGTGCAGAAAGATGTAGCTCTCTCCGTGACTTTCTAAGGATTCTCTGCTGTTGCGAGGCTGAGTCAGATTGACCTTCTTCATGTTGTTTTCGAAAGCCATTTTTAGATCATGAACAACATAGTAATGGACTTGTCTTAGCATGTAGCGCTTGACCCCTTCGAACCCTTTTTTTTTGTTCGGGCGTGTTGAGGGTGAAGTTACGGTACATGCAAAACATTTGGTAGACTTTGCTAATTGGAAGGTCGGGGAGGTCGGCTTCCGAGATCTTCTCTACGGCCTTGTTCGTCTTTTCTATTACGTAGACTGCACTCTCGTATCTTCCGGTTGGGTGCTCAATGTCTACGAGCTTTAGTATGGAATTTTTTTCTAAGGGTGTATTATGTACTGCTCCTTGGTGTGTTTGCCCGTGTTTGGCATCGTCCATAGCATTATCAGGTGCTGGAGCCCCTCAGTTCTCCCTATAAGATGTGACAGGCCTTGAATACGGAGCTCGTCGACTCCCTTTATCTCGTCCTTCTTTCGTCAGATCCTTGGGTAAAAGTCTTCAAGGTATGGTGCCTTGATCTTCTTGTTGTCCCAAGGTGTATCCTTCTTTTTGATGCTCGTCGCGTCTTTTTCGAGCGCTTGGTAGTTGAGGAGATCTGGCAGCTATGGGAGGTCGGCTCAAACGTTTGCTTCTTCCTCCTCTTCTTCGGGCTCGAGGAGACATAATTCAATAGCCGCCAACTTAAGGTAGTATCTGATGCGGTTCAGGCTTAGGCGAGCTTCTTCCTCTGTCTCTATTCTCTCTAGCCACTCCTGCTCTAGTATGTATTTGTCTATGTAGGGCTATGGGTCGCTGGAGGGTTGTCGAGAGGTAGTGGTTGTTTGGACTGATTGGGCATGTTAGGTCCTATATTATCAACTACCGATTGATCTAAGCATGAATTCTAGACATTCGAATGATAAATCTCACAATATACCCTTTGGTCGAATATCTTCTTTGAAGATCTTGACATAGAGAGTTTCTCGATTACTTTTCTCTCCTAAAATGTGAATTCAATGCTCGTGATTTTCTGAAAATGAACTTGTGTATTGATTTTGATAGTGTACATTGTATTTATACCTATTTACATGGTATATTTACTATTTGGTCCTGCACTATCAAAACTACTAATTACGTCCCTAATTACAAGGATAATAAAATTACAAAGCACAATTTTAAATTCTCTTCAATCTCCCCCTTTGTGCTTGTCTTCGTTTCAGCTCCTTTTATCATTGTCAGGCGTAAAATGATTTTCGCAATCCCAATGTTGTCTCGTTTCGTCGAACAACATTCCTCAGCTCCAATCTCTCATTTATCGCATCCAGAAGCTCATTTAAGAGTGGGGCATCTTCTTCACAAAGATCATCGAAGATTGTTTCTTCGGTGATCTCTCCCAATCTTTCTGGATGTTCTTCCTCACTAACTTTAGTGTCTCGTCACATAACTTGTGGATCTCTGACTTCATCATAGCCCTCGTCTTTCCAATTACTGGATTCCGATAGGTTATGGCGAGGCCATTTTTCTTGAAGATGTAGTTCTCGGGACAATTGTTGAGTGGGAAGCCCTTCATGAGCGGAGACTCCATGTTGACCTTCTTCATATTGTTCTCTATAGCGATTTGAAGGTTGTGTGCGGTGTGATACTTGATCTGCCGCACCATGAATCTCTTCAGTCCCTCGAGTCCTTCAGTCTTGATATATCCGGAGTGCGTCTGGTATTTTCTATTGTACATCAGATACAGACGGTAGACCTCATCTGATGGAAGGAAAGGGAGATAGCTTTCATCTATCTCTTCTCGAGTGCGATTGATGTCCGCTCGCTCAATGATGTAGATAGGGGTTGGGTAGCTTCCGATCGTGTGCGAGACTCCGATGAGTTGGAGAATCGGTGGCTTGTCCCTGAAATTTTTCTTCAGTTGATCAGTTAGGATGCCACTCCGATCGGGGCCAAGATAGTTGAGCATGAAGATGTGCTCCATTTTCTTCCTATCTTCCAAGTGTGAGATGCCCCGTAGATTAAGTTCGTTGAGCTTCTTTATTCTGTTTGGAGCCCTCCAGATCTGCTTTCTAACGTCTTCAATAAACGGGACTTCAATTCTGACATTCTCCCACGGCGTCTCGACTCTAACCGTCCCTTTTGATAAGCGGGGAGGAGAGTTGACTCTGTGCCTAATCATCTCTGGTAGCTCTGGGAGAGCAGAACTGTAGTTCTCGCCTTCTTGAAGTTCTTCATCTTCAAGCAGCACCAGGTTCATTGAAGCTTGTTGTAAGAAATATCTGACGTTGGAGATTTGAGCTTGAGCAGCTTCCTCTGGTTCCCATTGCGTTGTCCATTTCTCATTTAAGATATAATCGTCTACGATCAGATGTGGATCGCAGACGACTGCTTCTATTTGGGCTTGGAGGAGGTTAGGGATCGGGATTGGATTTGGATTTGTAGGAGAGAGTGGTAGTGTGTGGGATGTAGTGGGAGGTGTGGTTGTTTGTTGGCGGGTTGTGGGTTGTGTGGTTGGTGGGTTCGAGGATGATCCTCCAGCTTCTTGAGTCTTAGTTTGTTCTCGACTTAATCCACGGCCGCTCCGTGTGGTTCGTTGTCTTTTCTCCCCCTCATGACGATCCGGATCATCGGGATCGTCATGTCTTCGTTTGGTGCGGGAGCTTTCTTCTCGGCACCTTGTTTGTGCTGGCGGCTCTGGTTCATCTACCAACCTTTTGTAGATACTCTCCTCAGCGGGGGTCCTGGTCTCTAAGGCGAGGAGGCGGGAGATGAGTATGTCGTGAAGCTGGGTGATCGGAATATTATAGGGATTGATGAGAGAATGTGATGGAGTAGGGGTGGTGAGGGTGGGTTGTATGGGGGTGTGTATGGTGGTGGTAAGAGGTGGTGAGGAAACGGGGGTGGTTTGTGTGTCGGTCGGAGCAGCCTCGGAGACTGGTGCTTTCCCGGTATCTCTTCAGGAAGTCTCGATGGCTTTTTAGCATGCGATCCATCAGACGATCTTCAAGAGAAGACATGGCTATGGAGAGCGCTTCCTGCAGACGTTGCTCCGTCACGATCATTGGTGGAGTGGGGCCAGGGAGGCGCTCCACTGTCACAACATCGGAAAAGGTTTTTGATGTGCCGCCTTGAGTAGGTCTTGATGGTCCGGAACGTCCTGGGACATCCGTTGTGAACCCTGAAGTCACCACTTCAATGGGTTGGCCTATTGTTGGCTCCGAAGATATCGGGGGTCCAATAGGGCTTCCACCCAATCCTTGAGGTGATACAATAGGTATCACCTCTATGGGTGTTGAGACAGATTCAGTTGGAATCTGTGTAGTTTGCTGATCCGTAGGTGGTGGAGATGTTGGCACCGAAGCCGGTACTGTTAAAGGAGATACAGTTGAGGCCGAGATTTGCTGTCGGCGAGAGCCCCTTCTTTGGAGTCTGTATTCTTCATCTGTGTCAGTGGCCTCAGGAGAGACGTCTCGAGGAACACCTTCGGGCTCGACAACCGGTGTCTCTATCTCCTGAGCCGTGGCTTCGTGCTCCGTTGTTTCCATCAGCGATTCCCTTTGAGAAGGTGCCGGAGCTGGATCCAAGGCTCGTACCATCTCCTCCGTGATGGAGTTGTTTTGACAGTAGTCTTGGTAGGCCTCTTCCGTTGGATCAGCTATTCGGAGCAGCTCCAATGGGATCAGCATTGGTTGGAGCGCTAGGTCTGCTGCCTTCGGGTTGTGAAAAAATCGAAGGCGTGGCGGAATGTATTCCCCAACTGGTGGTAGTCTCGAGATCTCTGGATGGATGTCCATGAAGTGTGAGATCAGCACCGGGAACCACCATATATAGGGGAGAGATTTGGCCTTTGACTTTGTCTCCCTTTGACGCATCTGGTCCGCTAGATCACTCCAAATTAGCTGGGCCACGTCGTATTTCTTGGAAAAGATCACTCCATGAAAGATGCGAAGGATGTTCCCGTTCGCCTTGTCGAAGCCGGAGTGTTTTGGGGAGAGGCACTTGTTGATTATGCCGAAAAATGCTTCCACGGATGGGGGATCCCGCTATTTTTAAAGTTCGCCAGTTTTGTCAGCGGGGGTTTGTATCCCATCCGGAGCATATCTTCTACGATCTCCGCATCTGTTGGAAGTTGATCATATTCGTCGTAGTGCGGGAGATCGAGCACCATGGCCATCAGATTTTTCGTCAGGGCGATATGTCTTGTGTTGATCTTCGTCATATATTCCACGCTATCGCTGTTGACGAAACTCTTCATGCTTCCCCAGAATTGCTGGAGATACACTATTGGTACAGTGGACGTCCTGGTCAAGGCTGGCCATAGTGGGTGTCCTTTGAGGATGGATATGATGACTTCATCTGGACACCGAAACGTTGTAAGGTCCAGTTGGAAGTTGTTATCTTGGACAGACATATAATTTCCAGAGGGGTATATGTTTGGGTAGTTTGGAGTTGCCATATCTGTAAAAAAATGAAAGATAATTCATTAGTTGGGAAATTTCAGGGGCCCTTTTTGAAATTCATTTATGATCCTTTAGCTTTTCTTGCTCAAGATGAGTCTTGTCTTCTTTACAAAACTTTGAGAGATTAGAACCTCCTTTTGGGTCGAGACCGTGTTCCTTTCGAAGGTTCCACATTTATGGAATTCGAACCTAAGGCCGTGCTTCTCTTCTTGTTTTCTCTTTTTATAAGATCTAGAGAAGTTACGAGATCGTTGGAGAAATTCATCATGCATTCTCTTTGCTCTCCCCCTCTTTTTCTTGATTAAGTAACCCCGAATCTTGTGAATACGGTTGAAGGCTTAATTGGGTTTGATTAAGAAAAAGAATGTCGGAGAAGGCCCAAAAGGAAATTTCGAAGGGAAAATTTAAAGGATTTATAATTTGGGCCAAGTGAGGAATTTCCTAATATTCCCATATCATTTTCATGACGAAATAATCACAAAAATAAGAATGAAGCTACGAAGTACAAACTAAAGAATAATCATTTGAAGTGTGACACACTCAAGAAAAAAAATTATTGAGGTTCAAATTCTCACATATGTAATGTGGCTTTGCGTCTAGTGAAACATACGAGGTTCTTTGAGTAAAAGAAAGTCATATGAATTTTTACACAAAGAACTAAGCATATATATCGAAGAAATATTTTTGTGAGTGATTCAAAATAGGCAAAATTATCGTCATCCGCCATTTTTTATTATTATATTTATATACTATTAAATTTGGGATAGAGTCATGCAAGATAATCAAAGAATATGAAGAAGCACATATAATATCACATAGAAGCATAATAGAGCATGTAAAACACTTTTTAAATAAGATTGACATTCAACATGCCTAACTTAGTAATAAGGAATTGGAATCGTTTTTCATCCAATGCCTTAGTGAATAAGTCGGCAAGTTGAAGCTCCGTTTTTACAAAATACATATCTATAGTGCCTTTTTCTACATAATCTTTTATAAAATGATAGCGAATATCTATGTGTTTCGTGTGTGAATGATGAACATGATTGCAAGTAATGGCTATAACACTTTGAGAATCACTGTAAATTGGAATGTTATTAAAATCAAACCCGTAATCGCGTAGTTGTGTCCGCATCCATAGAATTTGCAAGCAACAGCTGGCAGCCGCGACGTATTCCGCCTCGGCCGCCGATGTTGACACACAATTTTATTTCTTTGAGGACCAGCAAACCAACTTTTCGCCTAAATATTGTGCTCCGCCAGACGTGCTTTTTCTGTCCATTCGACAACCTGCATAATCAGCGTCAGTATAGCCAATTAATCTAAAATCAGTATTTTTAGGATACCATAGCCCTAAGTTGGGAGTTCCTTTTAGATAGCGTAGAATTCGCTTGACTGCTTGCATGTGGGACTCCTTTGGGTCAGCTTGAAAACGAGCACATAGACAAATGGCAAACATGATGTCGGGTCGGCTGGACGTTAAGTAGAGAAGAGATCCGATAATGCTCCGATAGATTGTAATGTTGAGAAGACAAATGGCAAACATGACTGCCTTGTCAGACGGATCAGCATCCAATTTGCAGTTTGTTGAGATGGGAGTACTCATCGGTGTGCTCTTGTCTTGATTAAATCTCTTCAGAGTATCTCGAATATATTTGGTTTGACTGATGAAGATTCCATCTTCGAGTTGCTTTACTTGTAGTCCAAGAAAGAATTGGAGTTCTCCCATTAAGCTCATCTCGAATTTGGTCTTCATGAGTTCACCAAATTTCTGACAGAGACGTTCATTTGTCGAGCCGAAGATGATGTCATCAACGTAAACTTGAACGATCATCAGGTCTTTGCCTTGTCTTTTGATGAAGAGTGTCGTATCGATGGTGCCTCTTATTAAGTTTGACTTAACTAAAAATTCGCTTAGGACATCATACCAAGCACGAGGGACTTGTTTTAGTCCATAGAGAGCTTTGTCCAATCGATAGACATAATCGGGATGATTTTCGTGCACGAACCCATCGGGTTGAGCGACGTAGACTTCTTCTTTTAACAAACCATTAAGAAAGGCGGTTTTAACATCCATTTGATAGACTTTGAATTGAGCCGCGTATGCTAAAAATAGTCGAATTGCTTCGATACGTGCCACCGGAGCATACGTCTCGTCGTAGTCAATTCCTTCTTGTTAATTGTATCCATTGGCTACGAGTCGTGCTTTATTCCTGATAACTTCACCGTTTTCGTTCTTCTTATTCTTGAAACCCATTTAGTTCCAATTATTGTTTTGCCTTGCGATCGAGGAACTAACGTCCAAACTTGTAGACACTCGAATTGGTTGAGTTCATCTTGCATTGCAATTACCCAATCCGGGTCTTTAAGAGCTTCGGCTACCTTAATTGGTTCATTTTGGCTTAAGAAGCATGTGAATAAGCCGCCTTGAGGGGACGTCCTAGTGCGTACACCACTTGAAGGATCATCGATGATTTGGTCAATAAGATGAGCTCGAGTCCATTTGCGTTCGTGAGGAATAACCGAAGTTGATCCGTCATTGGTTTGTAGATCGAGACATCCTGAATTGATGGGCTGATCATTCGTAGTTGGGAAATTTAATTCGGATGAATCGGAAGGAATTTCCTCATCTGCATTTGTAGGGGCTGCAGCACTAAATGAAGATTCAGAATTAGGAGAATCTGGAACATTTGTCGGAGTTTGAGGATTATGAGTCTCAATTTGAATTTCTTCCATTGAGGGAGAAGGAGCACTGCTTGGTATAGAGTGGGACGAAGCATGCATTTGAGACTCGTTCCGATAAAAATGTTCAAATAGAAAGTCCAAATCTTCTAGGTCAGCGGGAATTGCTTCTCTTGACTTTGACGTAGAAGTTGTCGGAAGTTGTTGACTTTGTGCCAAAACACCTATAAGCTTGGGTTCTGAACTATTTTGTTCAGAAGCCAAATCGGTCACTTCTTGAAAGGTGACGTTGTAGCTTTCAAGAATTGTACGGGAAGACTTGAGGTAGACACGATATGATTTAGAAGTAGAGGAATATCCGGCAAAGATGGCTTCAAAGGCTTTGGGATCGAACTTGCTTCGATGCTCCCGATCGTTGGCGACAAAACATTTGCAACCGAATACTTTGAAAAATGAGATATTCGGAATTCTTTGATTAATTATCTCATATGGCGTCTTTTCGAAGCGTTTGTGAATAATTGTCCTATTTTGGTAAAACATGACGTACTCACCGGAGTATATGAACATTGTTCTTGCAGCTTCAACTAAAGTCCAATTCTTCCTTTCTACAACACCATTTTGCTGAGGCGTTTTTGCGGCTGAGAATTGTTGAATAATTCCAAGTGATTGATAAAAATTGCTGAGACGCTGATTCTTGAATTCAGTCCCGTTGTCAGTCTTGATTACTTGGATTATCTTTTGCAGGAGATTCTGAGTTGTATTCACAAAGCTTTATATCAAGTTTCCAGTCTCATCTTTAGTTCGGAGATATCTTGTCCAGGTGTAGCGAGAATAATAATCGTCGACAATTACTAACACATATTTTCGACCGTTGATACTTTGTGTACGCATTGGTCCACAAAGGTCCATGTGAAGTAGTTCTAATGGTCGAGATGTTGAAGCAATTTTCTTGAGTTTATGTGATGCTCGCTTCATTTTTCCCATTTGACAAGCCGAACAGTGATGCTCTTGATGAGGAGAGATTGTTGGTAGATCGTTGACCAACTTTTTAACAAAGAGTTTGTGAAGAGCTTTGTGATTTAGATGAGACAAGCGTTGATGCCATAAGCTGTTCCTCTTGATTGTAGTCTGTGAGATGAGGCAAACAGTTGTCGAAGGCCGAACTGTTGTCAGATTGATAGTGTAGAGATTTGATCTTCGTGATCCTGTTAGAAGTTCTTGATTCTGACTATTTAAAATTATGCACTGATCAGCTAGAAACACCACTTGAAATCCTTTGTCGCAGAATTGTCCTATGCTGAACATGTTGTGTTTAAGACCTTGGACGTAAGAGACATCCTTAATCCTCAGATTCGGCAGTCGATTATCTCCAAAGCCGAGTTTTGGAGCTGAACATTGTTGCCAAATCGGACTTTTCCGTTGTAACGGTCTTGGTAGTTGCTCAATAGTTCTTGCTTTCCCGTCATGTGTGTGGAGCAACCAGAATCTAAATACCACACATGATTGATCTGCATAGAAAGAGGTTAGAGAGATTTAGGTACCCACTTTTGAGGGTCCTATCGGATTAGCAGATTTGATAAGTAAGGTTTGGTCATCTTTGGTTCCTAAGTTATTGTAATGCTTAGGTACTCAAATCAACTTAGAAGTAGTTGATTTAAGTGGTATTCTTTAGGCAACTTGGCCTTATTGGCTTGTGTTGGCCTACGTGGTGTTTTAGGAACCCAGTGGGTTGAACCTTACATGGGAGGTTAATTTCAGCGCGAACAAATGACTGATTTGTCTTATTGCTTGAGAAAATCTTTTCTCTAGCTAGTCTCGTGTTTAGCTGAATGTATGTTGACTGGGTACCTTAGGTGAGGACAAGAATGTATGGAGCTATAAGCTTTCTTAATAACTGGATCTTGTTTCCTACGAGACTTAAGAGTTGCATTTGTCTTAGAATGATTGTTTATAATTTTTGAAGTAGAGCCGATTTCAAAATTTGTGCTTTCAAAATTAATAGGTTTTAACACATAAGTGAAAGCAAAAACATTAATGTTTGAAACGGATGTCTTCTTGCGAGTGTCCATAGTTTTTGATACATAAGAAAATTTTGAAAATAAGACATTTCTATCATTTTTCTTCTGAAATTCTATCCTAGGCACTCTTTCCTTTGCATGCTTCACCTCTTTTTCTACTCTACCTGTGGATGGAGTAAAAAAAGAGTTAGAAAAAGTCTTTTTCCTTTTTGAAGCATTTAAGGATTCTTTTCCTCCCTTTACTATTTTTAAAGACGATGTACCTTCTTTTAAAATATTTTGAAAAACAATGGGAGGTGTTTTCTTAGATGTAATCTTGTCCTTAATTAATGATTTTTCTTTCAAAGCACAAGTTTTTAAAGTAGAGGAAGTTTTGAGATTAGAAATCTACAGTAAAAGCTCATTCTTTTCAGCTTTGAAATTCTTTCTTTCTGTTTCTAAGGAAGCGTTTAAATCAGCTATTTTCTTAATAATAGCTGGAATGTAACAGAAAGTAGAACTTTGATGATCATAATTTTCTTCCTTATTTTTAGAAAAAGCTTCTAGGGGATATAATGAATTATAGTCACTAGACAAACCAGTTCTTCCTCCTGAGTTAAGACCCATCATTCAGATAGATGGGGGTAAATTAATGAGCTCGGATATTAATGAACTCCCTTGTCTTGTAACTATTATTTAAGTCGGTGTAGTCAAAGGGAATGTCACTCCTATTATTTAAGTTGGAATTTTTTGGAATAGTAGTTGGCGTCCTTTTTCTTGGGAAGTTTGCATTCTCTGGCGAAGTGGCCTATCTTACCACAATTATAGCACTTTTGTGGTTCTTTGGCGTTTTTAGATTCTGAGGACTCGGCCGGTCTTTCCTTGTGCTTGGAGCTTGATGTACGAAGTCTATTGGCCGAGGAAGAGGATTTCTCTTTATAAAACTTTTTGCTCATCATTTTAGAAATGAGAGCTAACTGTTTCTTGAACTCCTTCATATCGGGTTCGGAGTCCGATTCAGATTCGTCTTCATCTTCTGAAGAACTTGGCAACTTGATGCTTTTATCTTTGCGAGATCGACTTGTTTTTCTTTCAGAAACAAGAGCTATAGAATCGTCGATCTGTTTGCCCTTAAGTTCTTTTTGTATCTCGCTGATATCTTCCTCGTGTTGGGCGAGATTATCAAAGACGGCGTGTATATCCATTTCGTCCAAATCCTTATTTTGACAGATTTGCATGGATATTTTCTTCCACTCCGGTTGAAGAGAAGAAAGAAATCGGATGTTGACCTCCATGTTGGTCTTAAAGATATCTATCTTCCTCATCTTATTAAGAAGAGTTAGATAGCAATGATAGAGTTCATAAACGGTTTCCTCTGCCTTGGCTTTGAATGAGTCGTAAGCGGTTAGAATGTTCGCTTTCTTGGCTTTGACTCCAACTTCGGTTCTTTGCATCATTTTGTGGAGTTCATCCCACATAGCTTTTTCACTAGATAGACTATTTATTTGCATATAGATGTCGTTGGGAATTCCTTGCATTAGGAAAGTTTTGGCTCCTAAATCTGCTTTTGCTCTTAATCGCTCCCCCTCGGTGTATTCACTAGGAATTTTGAGTCTTCGTGAGGCGGGAATGAGAGGATCATTGGTGGCATCGCCTTCTTGGATGAGCCAAAATTGAGCGGGACCTTCTTGAAGAGAAACTATCAAATTTGTAGCTTACTCTTTTGTTTCTAAGAAGTTCATGAATCGGCTTCTCCATACAGTGTATTCGCTCGTAGAATTGGAGGGCGGACGTCGTTTCCGAGCGAGTAAGCATCCATTTGTAGTTGATTGGTTGGATCTTCGTGAAAGTTTGAAATTGTAATGAAAAGTGCTTTACAAGTGACAAACTTAGTTAGTAATGTTTGATTCGTACTTTAAACAATTTCCCTTTCGAACCTATTTTTCGATTGTTAAAGAGAAATTATTTTAATTTCGAAAAATATTTGATATGAGAATTGATACTTCAAAATTTTGCTAAAGAATTTTGATTTTAAGATCGAAAATTTTGAGTATCGTAGAAGATAATTCGGAGACAAATATTTTTCGTAAGTTTTGAAAATTACGAAATTTAATTTCTTTCAAAATAGTGTAAAATGTGTGTGTGTTTGAACAGTGACCGAAAAGTTTTTCGAACAATATAGTTTTCGATTAAAAAAATTCGAACCTATGATCGAAAAAAATTTTCGATTGTATAAGTTTTTCGATGTATTTATCGAAAATTATTTTTCGAACGTAAGAGTTTTGCAGCCTAAATTGCCTGTCAAAAAATAGTTTGTCGAATAATTGTTGATCTCAAAAGCTTTTATCGAAAACTTTGTAATCAAAAAATTAAGAGTGATCGAAAATTTTTGTTAAGTTTGACTCAAAGTTTTTCGAGTGTGAATTATTCGATCGAAATAGTTTTCGCTAAATTTTTACTCGAAAATTTAGATGATCGAAAATCTTGAGATCGAAAACTTGTTTTACTATTACAAGTTTTTCGAGTCAAAATTAGATATTTATTTAGCGAAAACAGTATCCGTCGAAAAAATATACGATTTATTACGCTCGAAAAAGATATTTATATATGAATGGAAAAATTAATTATCGAAATAATGTTTTTCGAGTCTTATATTTGAGTAAAACTCATGAGAACAGTGTATGTCATCGAATAATTTCTCGGCTGCAAACTTATTCGAAAATTAATTTTCGAGCCAAGTTTTTCGATCGAAAATCCGATCGAAGAACAGCAAAGTTCAATGTAACAGTGAAAATTTCTGATTCAACCGAGATGTTCAAGTTAGGTGATGAAATTCTGGATAATCACTCGTTTCTTCGTTCTTAATATGAGCAAACACAAGATGAACCACGTTTTACAGCAAAATATATCAAATATTACGAAAATCAAATCGAAATCAAAACTTAATCGCAAACGCAAATATCGATCTAAATCGAAAATCTGAATTAATATGACGTTCTAAGCGATTGAAATCAGTACGTAAATCATTTTTAACATATAATCTATCACTTAATCAGCAAGATCATCAACGAAATTCGCAAACATTAAGTATATTGATCAAAATACAAGTCACGTAAGTTTTTCGATCGAAAAATCTGGAAAATTATTTTGATTTTAAAATCGCGAATTCAATCCAAAAGCGATCACGATCTGCTCTGATACCAATTGTTATGTCCTATATTATCAACTACCAATTGATCTAAGCATGAATTCTAGATATTCGAATGATAAATCTCACAATATACCTTTGGTCGAATATCTTCTTTGAAGATCTTGAGAGAGAGAGTTTCTCGATTACTTTTCTCTCTCTTAGAATGTGAATTCAATGCTCGTGATTTTCTGAAAATGAACTTGTGTATTGATTTTGATAGTGTACATTGTATTTATATCTATTTACATGGTCTATTTACTATTTGGTCCTACACTATCAAAACTACTAATTACGCCCCTAGTTACAAGGATAATAAAATTACAAAGCACAATTTTAAATTCTCTTCGGGGCGGAAGTTGTGGTGGTTTGTATGGTGGCTTTGTTGACGAGGCTCCAGCTTCACGGGTTGGAGTCTTTCCTCTTCCTCGTCTGCGACCGGCTCTTGAGGTCTTCTGTCACTTCTCCCCCTCATGACGATCCTGATCGTCAGGATCGTCATGTCTGCGTTTGGAGCGGGGGATTTGTTTGCAACAAGTTGTTTGTTGAGGCGCGTCAAAGCCATCAATTAGCCTTTGATATAACTTCTCCTCGGTTGGGCTTCGGTTGTCGATGGCTAGAAGACGGGATTGAGGATATCGTGAAGCTGGTGGAGCGGCATCGTATATGGGTTGAGTGGGTGTGAGACATGTGGTGGCAAATGGGGTGGTGTTGGTGTTGTAGTAGTGGGTTCGTCCGTCACAGGAGCTTTGCCTTTGTCCCCGACGGTAGATTCTATCATCGTACGCACTTGTCCAAGGATATTTTCTTGGAAGGTTGGGACAAGAGCATCGATGGCCGCTTTGACTCTTTGGGACAATGCCTCCTTCGTGACGAACAAGGGCGAAAACCTACCGGACTCGTCACGAAGATGTTCTGTTGTCACCACTTCGGAGTAGGTAACCAAATGGTGGCCTGCACTACGACTTCTGGCCGATCCTAGCGACAAAATTGGGGGAAGTGTTGCTACGGCCGTTGTGGCAGGTGCACGGAGACCTGCGGGGGCAATCACCATACCAGAGCCACTAAGGCTTACCGTTAACATCACACTAGTTGGTGGGTCGAGTGAATGGCCTGTTACCGCTGTTGGCTTTGATGTTGCAGCGGAGGGACTTCCTTCCAATCCTCGAAGCACATCCATAATGGATGCGTCTATGGAAGTTCCTGCTAGGTAACTAAGACCTAGTGTGCTCGTTGTATGTGTCCTAAAGGGTGGAAAGAATATAGACATGGTGGACTGAGGACCTAACGTGAGCAATGAAGGGGCGGTGGTCAGGGGCTGTGAACCACCTAAATCTATAACCACTGCGTCAGAATGAGGCGGGGATAGTTGACTTGGCTCCACTTGTGGATTTATTGAGACATCGGTCTATTGGGAGACAGATGAATGTCGTGGTGGGGTAGACTCGTGCGCTGTTGGGCTAGATGTGGCGACTTCTACTCGGGAGTCGAACAAATTGACTCCTGCTCCTACGGGTGAAGCCCGACTTGTAGTGAGTGGGAAGGCGGTCGGGGAGGGCACGTGCGACGCTGCTGGTTCGTCATTTATTTGCTTTTGACGTTGCTTGCATGGGGTGCCCGTCAAATCGTAAATGATGTTCTCTACGTCTTCAGATTTGGTTGCTTCTGAGGACTCCCCGACCGGTTCACGCTGAGGACCCTCACAATCTCTCGGTGATACTCCTGGGGTGGGCTCGGCTGGGTCTGCCGTAGCCGTGGGAGCGGGTCTGTTGTTCTCCAAGCGGTACTTGATACTGCTACGTCCGCCTGGTCCACCATCTGTAGTAAAGCTTTCGGAATTGGCATCGGCAGGCATTGAGGTCCTCATGAGGTCTCCTTTCCCTTGTGGAAGTATTTAAGCACCGGCGCCGGGTACCTCTTTGCATTTCTGAGGCAGGGGATTTCCGAGTGGTCCTCCATGTAGTATTCGATGAGCAGTGGCAGCCACCTCAGATATGAGACGATCTGGGCCTACTTTGCATTTCCTCGATTTGCGAGTTGATCCACGAGGTCATTCCAGAGTAATTAGGTGTAGTCAACCTTCCTTTTGTGGACGATGGCGTGGTAGATGCTGAGGATGTTGACAGACACTTGTTTATTATCCCGAAGAGTGTCTTCCACGGGTGCGGTATGCCTCCTAGGTAATAGCTTGACAGGCACGTGAGGTCAGATACGTGGCCTACTCGCCTTAGGTCTTGGACGTGTTCGGCGTCCGTGGGGAGGTCCTCGTACCATTGACGCATTGGGAGTTGCAGGACTCTTCGTAGGATCGTCTTCGTGAGGAGCACCTCAGTTGTGTTGAGGTGGCCTTGAGTTTAGATCTTGTCTTGACATTCATCCTCTTGAGTGTGCCCCAGAATTGTTGGAGGTAGACCTCGGGGACTTGAGTGTTGAGGGTGAATGTCGGCCACAATGGATACCCTTTGAGAATGACCACGACAACTTTGTCCTGACACTTGAACGTGTTCAGGTCAAGTCCGAAATTGTTCTCCTTACTTGTACCCATTTGTCTTATTGGTAGATTGCGTTTTGGGATGAGGAGACGAAGCCATTTTGTATCTGTAAAAGTTGGACAAATGTAAAAATGATGAGTCAAGAAAAGAAGTCTAGTGCCCAAACGTCGTGTGGTGTTTTTTGAAAAATATGATAAGTCCAGTGTATCGAGTTTCGATAATGTGGAGTTCAAAAATGTGCTATGTGTTAAATTAAAATGTAGTTTCGAAAATTTCTAAGTGTTGTGTCGGTTTCCGCGTGTTATTTTCGAATATATGATCTTCGATAACGATATGTTTGCGTAAAGTTTGTAAGTTCGAAAAAGGTTTTCGAGGGCCTTGTTGCAAAAATATGATTTTTGAATGTTGATTGTTCGAAAAATTTTCTATGTTATGGTCGAAAAACGATTTTCGAAATCAGCTGCGAAAAGTTGTATTTTCGAATGTTGTTAATTGAAAATTTTTCAAAGTATTGTGTTCGAAAATGATTTTCGAATGAGCTATGTTCGAGAAAATTGTGTAAGTTCGAAAATATTTGATTTTTCAAATAATCTGCATTCAAAAATTTTTCTAAGTTATGATCGGATTCAGCTTGCGAAAAGTTGATTTTCGAAAGCTATGAAATAGGAAAAAAGTTTCTAAGTGTTTGTTTGAAAATGATTTTCGAAAGCCTGTTTTGCAAAAATATAATTTTCAAATGCAAATTGTTCGTGTATTTTCTCTTTTCGATTAGTTTGGGAAAATTGGATTTTCGATTGTTATGATATTCGAAAAGTTTTCTACATCTTATTCGAAACATGAGTTTCGATATTAGTTTGCGAAAGAAAATTTTTTATGTATAATTTTCAAGAGTCGGTATGCGAAAATCAGTTTTAAAAAATGTTTTGGATGAGAAAAATTTCTGAGTGTTAAATACAAAAGTAAGATTTCGAAAATGAGGTTTTCAAAAGTCTTTTGTTTCGAAAATCACATTTTCGCATAACACGCTTTCGAAAAATTATTCTAATCATAAAATTTCTCCCCCTTAATTATATAAAGTAAGCCCCCTAAATATAAGCACATATTACAGATATTTACACTCTATAAAAGACTTGTGAGACACAATCACTTATGATTCGAGGTTCAATATACTCAGAAACAAGGAAGTGGAAGCGTTTTTCATCCAAAGTCTTGGTAAATGAGTCGGCTAGCTGAAGCTCGGTGCTTATGAAGTACATATCGATTGTGTTTTTTCCACGTGATCTTTTATGACGTGATACCTAATATCTATTTGCTTTGTGCGTGAATGGTGGACATGATTATAGGTAATAGTTATAGCACTCTTCGAGTCGCTATAAGTAGGTACATTATTTAAATCAAACTCGTAATTCCATAGTTGTGTTCGCAACCACAGGATTTGAGAGCAACAACTGGTTGCGGCGACGTACTCCGCCTCGGCTGTGCAGGTGGACACACAATTCTGTTATTTAGATAAACAACTTATCAGTTGTCACCTAAGAATTGTATGTCCCCTGATGTACTTTTCCTGCCCATTCTACATCCTGCAAAATATGCGTCACTATAACCAATTAACTGAAAGCTAGAGTTTTTGGGATACCATAATCCGAGTGTTGGCGTAGATAATTCATGATCCTTTCACGGCTATCATGTGTGACTCCTTTGGATTAGCTTGGAATCGAGCACATAGGCACGTCGAGAACATGATGTCGGGTCTGCTCGCCGTTAGATAGAGGAGTGAATCGATGATTTCCTGCTGGATCCGAGTCTAGCTTGCACGTTTTGGACATCGGGGTACTCTTCATTGTGGAGTTGTCCATGTTGTACTTCTTGAGTATGTCGTGGATGTACTTCGATTAATTTATGAAGATTCCTTCAGGAAGTTGCTTGACTTGCAGTCCGAGAAAGAAATTGAGCTATCCCATCATGCTCATTTTGAACTTCGTCTTCATAAGGTCGCCGAATTATTTGCACAACTTAGGATTTGTAGACCCAAAAATTATGTCATCGACATAGATCTGAACTCCTTATCTATGTCATTTGATGAAGAGAGTTGTGTCAATCTTCCCTTTTGTGAAGCCTGACTTGACCAGAAAGTCTGAGAGCACCTCGTACCATGCGTGTGGTGCTTGTTTGAGCCCGTACAATGCCTTCTCTAGGAAGTACACGTAGTCAGGGTGAGCCTCGCTCACGGTTCCTTCGGCCAGCGCCACGAAGACTTCTTTATTCAAGACACCATTGACGAAGGCTGTCTTGACATCCATTTGAAAGATAGTGAAGTTCTTGTGTACAACGTAGGCAAGAAATAGATGAATGGCTTCGATTCGAGCTATGGGTGTGAAGGTCTCGTCGTAGTCGATTCCTTCTTGTTGGTTGTAGCCTTTTGCCACTAATCGAGCCTTGTTTCTTATCACGATCCCATCTGCATCCTTTTTGTTCTTGAAGACCCACTTAGTACCGATTATAGTTTTGCCCTGGGATCTTGGGACTAATCTCCACACCTTCAATCGCTCGAATTGATGGATTTCCTTCTGCATGGTGTTTATCCAGTTAGTGTCCGCTAAAGCCTCTGCTACCTTGCTTGGTTCACTTAGACGTTACATCTGAGCAGATTCTGAGTCTTCTTCACAAATGTTATGATCAGGTCGAGTGTTTCGTCCTTCGTCCTTAGAAATCTTGTCCATGTGTAGCGAGAGAAGTAATCCACAATCGCTAGAACGTACTTTCATGCGTTGATACTCCGTTCTCTCATCGGCCCACATAGATCCATGTGTAGTAATTCTAGGGGCCAAGAGATCGAGGCTATGTCCTTTGTCTTGTGGGACGCTTTCTTCATCTTTCCCATTTCACAGGCGGAGCAGAGATGCTCTTTGAGATAATTCAAGGCTTGCAGTCATGTGACCAGCTTGTCAGATTGTAGCTCCTTTAGCGTCTTGAAGTTGAGGTGGGACATTCTTTGGTGCCAAAGGTCACATTGTTGAAGCGAGACCTTCGTCATAAAAAAGAGGGCGGACGAGGGGTGGACGATCTTTAAGTTGATGGTGTAGATATTGGATTTCCTCGTTCCTGTGAGGAGCTCTCTTCCACTCTCGTTACTTATACTGCACCTTCAGCATGGAAATTGACCTTCAGCCTTCTGTCGCAGAATTGACCAATGCTGAAGAGGTTGTGGCTTAGACCGTCCACGTATGAAACATCCTTGATCGTCGGGTTGTCATGAGTGAGATCTCCATGTCCTAAGATTGAAGCTGATTGGTTGTTCCCGAAACGTACATTCCCACCGAATCTTTCGGTGTAGTTGCTCAACAGTTCCTTCCTACTAGTCATGTGGGTGGAGCAACCTAAGTTGAGGTTCAAATCTTTTTAATTCCTAACGGATATCATTATTTAGTGCTAGATGCAAGTTCTTGTTTTGTTACCCATATTTTCTTAATTCATAAAACTTTAGCTTTAACTTCACGTTTAGGGCGCTTTGACTTTTTTACTATACGTTCTTTCTTTTTGTCAGGTTTAGAACATGACGTGGGAGAAGAACGTATTGCTCTCTTTGTTGTGGTAGTGATTGCTTTTCTATGACGAGAATTTAAAACAAGTGCATCATCATTACAATAGAAATAATTAAAAAGCTTAGATGTTCTCACAGGCCCAAAAAACAGAAAATAAAGATGGATATGTAGCAACTCAAGTTGTAACATACGACAGACGCCTATAAGAAGGTTTTGAACTAGATGCTTCTAAAGAAACCAGTTCCTTCTTTCTAGAAGGAGTGACGTCTTCTAATGATAGGTCGTCAGTGGCTTTATTCTTCCCCTTTCTAGTTAGTGAGTTCGTTTTTGCTAATGGCAACCTGCTTTCTTAATCTTCTAATGTTAGTGGGGGTTTCTATTTGTTGTTTCACTAGAGACATATTTCAAGAGGTTGAATCTATATTAGTGTCAATTTGCTTTTCAAGTGAAGAGATTATACTTAGTAGTGTTTCATTCTCAACCTGAAAAACAATCCTTTCTGACTCTAAGGTTGAGCGCAAATTAGTGTTTTCTCTGATTATTGTTGGTTTATAAGCGCTAGAAGTTCTCGGTTTTTCTATGTCAGTGAATTCTTCTTCGACAGCCGTTGCTTCAGAAGAGGGTGTACAAATGGGTAGATAGTCATCAGACAAAGGTATTTCCCTTGTCTTATAACTCCTGTTCAGTTCTGCATAATCAAGCGACACTTCGGCGCCTACCTTTATACCCCTCTTTGTCTTCTCGAGAGCATCTAATTATGATGCCCTCTGAATGGAATTAGATAAGATAGGTTTAAACCTACATATTTAATGTCGTAAATAGGTAGGGGCTTCTTTTCAACTGGTTGATCAGTTGGTTTGAAACCTAAGCCTTCACGAGGATCGTAAAATCTAGTGTCCCTAGGCTGGTTTAAGAAGATAGTTTGATATGTTTCCCGTCTTCTGGTAAGAATATCCTCTAGACTTTTAAAGTATAATTTCCTATGTTCATCATTCATAAGGTTGTACTCGCTAGTCTTAGTGATTCGCTCGTCTTCACTCATTTTAAAACTAGTTGTTAACTCACTAACATGTGCTTTCAGTTTCTCTATTTCTAGGTCACGACTTTCGACTCTCAATTGCGTAGCTTCCAGCTGGCAATTGAGAGTGCCTTTTTCTCTCAAATGCTTAAGCAAACACTTATGATTATTGTCTAAAAGAGCTTCGAAGTCTTTTATAGTCTTTTCGTGATCTATAAAGGTATTTTTGATTCAGAATTAGCTAGGCTAGCCTCAGAGGTAGCTAAATTAGTTTCTAATCTGCTAATTCCATGGGCTATTGCTAAGGTGACTTCAGTCTTAGCTAATTTCTTTTCTATTGACCTGTTAATTTTACGTTCCTTACAAAAGGCTTTATATTTTTATTCAAGTTCTAAAAATATGCTAAGGTCAAAAGATTCTACCTCCCTCCCAGACGTCGATTCTTCGCCTTCACCGTCACCGACCTGTGGCTCCTTGTCCTCTTTGCCTGACTCAGCTCCCTCCACCAAGGCCATCAGGGCTACGTTCTCTGGCTCGCTTTCTGAGGTGTCCTCGAGCCAGTGTTCCTACTCAGCCATCAGTGCTACGCCGGTTTTCTTCTGCCTCAAAAGCTAAACATCCGTAGCGTAGTACTCCTTCCTTCTTCTTTGGAAGGAAGCAGTCTTTAGCCCAGTGTCCGGGCTTGCCACAGTTGTAGCATTTGTTGGGTTCAGCAACACTCTTTGTCTCCGACTGATGAGGAGGTTTTGGTGGTTGTCTTGAGCTGGATGAGACTCTCTGTTTGTTTGCAGATGACGACGACTTCTTAAAAGATCTCTTGCCCATCATCTTCGTCATGAGAGCCATCTGCTTCTTAAAATCTCTGAACTCGGGGTTAGAGTCTGATCCAGAGTCTTCACTCTCTAAACTGGAAGGCTTCACAAACTTGTTCTTTCCAGATTTAGTGCTCCTCTTGAGCGTATTGTATGTTACTAAGGCGAGAGGGTCTATCACTGCCTTGCTCCTTTGTTCGCAAATTTATTCATTGATATCATAGGCATGTTGCTCAAGACTCTCATAGATGCTATGAATTTCGATCTCATCGAGGTCCTTGTACTGCCTGAAGTTAGTGGTTATTTTCTTCCATTCTGACAGTAGTGAAGTGGGGAATTTGACATTTAGCTCCATGTTCGTCCTTGTGACGTAGATCTTCCTCATCTCATTCACTTGGATCATGAACCTTCAATGAGTTTCACCAATTTGCTCCACGTGCCTATCTTTGAAGGAGTCATAAGCAGTGAGGGTGTTGGCTTTCTTAGCTCTCAGTCCGACCTCAGTTTCCTGCATCATCTTTGTGACTTCATCCCACATTTCTTTGGCCGTTTGAAAGTTATCGACTTGGATGAAGATGTCATTTGGCATGGCTTGCAGAAGGTAGGTCTTTGCTAGAAGGTCGGCTCTGGCTCATTTTTTCTCGCATCGTTATACTCGGCCGGTGTATTGAGTACTCTAGTTTGGAGAACTGCGAGGGTTGCTTGTGCATCACCAGGGATGGTCGCCCAAAATCGTGCTGGTCCGTCTTCCAGGGAGCAAATGATTTCATTCAGCTCTCTTTTATCTCGAGGAAATTCAGGAACCTGCTCCTCCAGACGGTGAATTCTCCCCGTCTGAGTAGTAGTGGACGAACATCACTTACCTTGGCTAGAGCATCCATTGTTGGTTTTGGGTGTTTGGATCTTTACGTGTGTGATTTGATTTTGTATATGTATTTATTCGTGTGAGAATTTGGATTTTCGAAGTTGTTTATCAAAAATGTTGTCGCGAAAATGTGATTTCGAAAAGTTTTTTAATGCGAAAATCGGTTTCGAAAGTTTTAAAATTTAGTGCGAAAAATTTATCGAAGTAATTTTCGAACTGATCTTCAGTATGGTTTCGAAAATGTGAGTTGCAAAAATGTTCGTTGCGAAATTTATTTTCGATAGTCGAAAAGTTGCGAAAATAATTTTCGAAATATGAGGTTTTTGAAATGAGGTATAGTTTCGAAAAGTATTTTCGAGTGTAGCTTTGCGAAACACTTTTTAAAAGAAATTTTCGAGAGTTCGAAAATGATTTTCGAAAACTTATAAACCCATATTTAGCTAGAAAAACACTAAAGCTTGATGAAAAATTCTGGGTTCTTTCACATAAACTCTCGAAAATCTCCTATAACACTAGACAAGTTTTAAACTAAGCAAAATAAGCACGGTTTCACTCGAAGATGTTGAAGAGTCAAGATAATATCGCAAACCTCAATCAAACTTGCGAAAATGGAAACTAGTATTGCAAAAATCCAAAAACTATGTCCAATCGATCACATTTTGGCTCTGCTACCACTTGTAGGTTACCATACACCTCAACGATTAACAATGATGGAATCAAAAAGGGAATTGCGTGAGTTATACATTGCATGTATGTTTAGTGCGTGTTCTTGGCGAGAGAGAACTGTAGCGGCGCAATTTTCAATGAATATTCTATTTGATTCCCGTTCATTAAGGTGTAGGGTTTAGTTATTTATACCTTTGAATATGTATAAATCCTTTGGCCCTTACTTGGCACATTAACCACTAGCAAATCACTAGAGCCCACATTTTGGACTCTAGTTCACTTAATAATGAAATTACATGACTTAGACTAAATAAAATATATGGGACACTTTAATATATCTAACATTGTTTTCTCGATACACTTTATCTATCGAGAAAGTTTCTCGAATCGCTTCTATCGAAAAACAATTCTCGCAAATATTTCCCGGAAACCTTTTAATGCTACAATATGGTATTTTTACCGAGAACGAGAAAATTTCTCGCATTACCTCTATTGAGAAACTTTATCGCGCAATTGTTTCTCTATCGAGAAAATTTCTCGCAATCCTTTAGTGCTACAGTTCTTTTAGCGTAAAACATATCCAAATTTCAAATTTTTTTCGAAGTCTCGAATTGCCTTTTACGCAAATTTTTCTCGATATATCTTAGCGTTACAGTTTTTGTTTTCTTTCAAAATTTGTACAATTCCTAAATAGTATATTATTTTTCCTATCTTATCTAACATGCCAATTACAATTCTCTTAACTAAACAGTGTGTTTTCTTTCTAAATTTTCAGAGTTCGCAAATGGCATTCTCACAAATCGATCAGGTCTATGAACGGTCAAAATGGGTGTCAATCAAGAACAACAACTATCTTTTGGTAGTCCAACACTTCAATTGTCCAGACCCCGTCATGCTCTCTATTCTTCAAGGGCGCTTTCTTTGGCCGGCCCTTTCTCTCAATGCAATTGTCCCGAATGTGTATCTCCAACAAGTCTGGGGCACGACGAGTCTTCTCAATTCCAAAGAAGACCCCGTTGCTCTTATGGCTACCATTGACAACAAGATAGCCACAATTAACAAGACGGTGGATGCTGAGATGGGTGTTGAATCTACCGCAACGACCTCGATATGAAGATTTCCCTTCGAAAACTTTAATTCTTCAAGATTTTCTTCGTCTCGGGCATGTTGCACCACTGACTCTAGTGTCTTCCATCCAACAAAATCGGATTCCTCATTCGTGGAAGACACTCTTCAACCTGGTCAACAAGTGCCTCTCTCCGAAGCACACCGGGTTCGACCGCTTAACATAGTCGAATTCTTCACGGCCTCATCTTTCTCAAGGAGTATGACCATGTGCCTCTTCCGTACCCACGATGGTTCTCTCTTCTGATCAAACACTTCATGAGTCTTTATTCGGAGATCCGAGCTCGACCCGAATCAAAGAACTATCTTCCTCCGAAGCTCAAGTTTCTTCACAAGGCCAAACCTGATCAATCTTCATCCGATGTCGATCTCTATGGATCTCATTTGATTAGCAAATCATAAGATGGTGCAGTACGAGCTTTTTGTGATGCTCATGGAATTTCTCTACCAGTCCAAATGGCTTCGGCTAGTACCGCTCTTGGGGCTTCCAGTAGTCGAGCTCCTGGTGGTGACGAAGCTTCATCAGAGAGCTCTGACGGTCCCGACTCGGACGATGACCATGAAGTCGCAAAAGTTGAAGCCGAAATGGTTCGATCACTCCATGCAAATGACTGTATCATTTTGGAACCTTCTCCGATGGGTCTGGCTACTTCAATACCGATTTCGGCTACTAATAATCAATTATCAACGGTCGAGTCAACGCCTCCTTCTGCGGTCATGTCCTTACATTCCCTTTTCTCTAACTTCTCAAGGACACCAACGCTTCTAACATCAGAGACTACGACTGTACCACCTACTATTTCCACTCCACAGCTTCAAACAACGGAATCAAGTCTTGAGATTGGTTACCTTCCAACTTCTGGCCATCCCACGATGATTGTTGCTGCTGTCATGTCTTCAGCAAGCCTTAGTGACCCCGACTACAGAAGGTATGTCTAGCATTTTTGTTCCGTTTGTCACGGAGTAACAGATGCGATCTTTCGTGGAGTACGCACTGGAAACCTTTGGTACGAATCTTGAAGAGCTTCTCACAAGTCGAATTGAGGAATTCATTGAGCGATCTCGTGTGGACAAAGGGAAGGCCCCGATAAACGAAGAGCCTTCGATCTCCACACCACCACCTACTTTACCTACCGCACTGTCTCCTCCACCACGAGTGACTTCACAACCATCTTATCCAAATCCGTACGAGTTGCCACCGGTTGCACTCGGGGATATTCTTCATTCTCGTCTCCTCTCTATGGAGTCTTGTACATCCGAGGAAGAAGAGCTTCTCGCATACCGAGCACGTGTTGCGGGGATTTGGACCTCCACCGAAAGAGACATGACGATCATGATGATGATCAAGGTCCTCATGAGGGCGAGAAGCGATCCCGCGTTAGAAACACGAGCTCTACCTCAGAACCACCCACCACCAAAACAAACGAAACAACCAACACCTTAACGCAACAATCAACCAATATATAAACCCAAACCACCTCGACGTAGACCTTTATCACCCCAATGAACTCTTTTTATAAGACAACAAGCTGCTACACCTATAACACCTCAACCAAGGCCAACACCACCTTTCACAAGTCCAATTCCTGGCCCAGAAATCATAACGCCTACAACCGAGCTATCAACCTTTTTAGCCGATCCGAATGGAAGGATTGATGATTTCATCTTGGAAAAAAAATAGCGCACTCAACCGGAAACCGAAAAAGCAGTCAAGGCAAGATTTGACAAGGTTCGGTACTTACTCCGAAGGGCCACTATTGACTTCTTCCATATTTACGAAGAGGAACTCGAAGAAGGAGGGGATCACAGGCATGATGTACCTTAACTCTAACAACTTTTAGCTTGTAAAGTGGAAAATAGTCCACCAAATACGCCTAAAAGATCAAAGAATGCCCCAAGGGGTTACGGTAGAGGCCCCTTGGGAGAACGTCACGATACTTGCTCCTTTTCAAGAAGAAATTCATCATCTAATCTGAGCATCGCTTAAAGAAACTTGATCATCATGATTTAGGAGGCCTCTCACATCTTAAAGGAACGACAACAATCGTACATATCTACATGCTAAAGTTTATGACTGCCGCTCCGACGTGGATAGGTAGAGAGCAATATATCATGCAACAAAATGCCAAAGCACCATCCCTCATTGTTGACGTGGAACATCACAACGTCGGAAAAACCCAATATCACGTTTATGTGGTTGAGCTTACGGATTCTCAAGGGACAGGATCACTGAAGTAGATTTGTCAACATTTGAGCTTAGCGAGGTTCGACACATGATGTACGTCTACCGAGCCTTCACTCTTAAAGAGTTCCGCTTCCGAATAGGATATGAGGCCATCAAGCGATACATCCTCCAGAAAATCAAACATTATGTGGCTCAAGATCTTCAACTTACTTTAGAAAGCAATGCTACGAAGGTAAATTTGACAGGCCAAAAAATTGTGCTCCCGACCTCAAAGACTACGAGGAACACGCAATCATCAAAAATCCTGAGCTAGGATGAATCTACGAGAATCATAATAATAAATTACGGATTTTCGTAATGTCAAAAGTAGAGAAATTCTGCAATGAGACTGAAGATTATCCAGGAAAACATGAGGCATTACATTCAAATCTTGAATGAAATTGAGTCGGACAAAGAATTTGCTGACTTTCTTCTTGAAGAAAATGAACTAGCCGAGAAGATCATCCAAGTCAGTAAAGAATGGTTGGATCTCCAAAATGAAAATCCGACATTACGAAGTTTCTATCGGGCTACAAAGACAAAGAATACAAAGGGGAGAATGTTAGGACGACATAATTGTGTTCTATTATGTATTATCTTAGTTTTGGGGCTTAATTGTAATTTCTTATATACTAGGGACTAAAATGTAAATATACCAAAATATGTGTTTGGTATATATAAGTAATTGAGGATATCTTGAGATGTAAGTAACACACATATTGTAAAACATTAAGTGATATTGAAGATTTAGCTCGTAATTGAAGATTACCCGAACTTCTCCATTACGCACCTAATCGGTAATCTAATTCAAAATTCTTCGATATTATTCATTGTTACGATTGGATTTGGGACTCACGGGTTCAAATATGATGCGGATAATAAGTATAAATTTCCGTGGACATTTAATGATAACCAGAGGATTCTTCAAACTAATGAATTATCATGTGATGTTTGCTCTAAAGGGAAGTTAGTTATCCGACCATCACCAGCGAAGCTAAAGAATGAATCCATAACATTTTTGGAACGAAGACATGGTGATATTTGCGAACCAATACATCCATCATGTGTACCATTTATGTATTTCATGGTATTGATTGATGCATCAACTAGATGGTCTCATGTATGTTTCTTATCAACGTGCAACCTGGCGTTTGCGAGATTTCTTGTTCAATTGATTCGATTAAGAGCACAATTTTCAGATTGTTCACTAAAGAAAATACGCCTTGATAATGCTGGTGAATTTACTTCCAAGACATTTAATTATTATTGTATGTCTATTGGAATTGATGTTGAGCATCCAGTGCCACATGTTCATACGCAAAACAGTCTTGCATAAGCGTGGATTATATTCTAGAAATTAATTGCAAGACCATTATTGATGAATTCAAAACTTCCCTCGCTTGTTGGGAAAATACACTAGTACAAATGTTGTGATAGGCAACGACACTATAGGCGACGGTTTCTCATAAAGTGTCGCCTATAGTACAGCGTGGGATTAATTTAGTTTTTCCTTTATTTTATTTTTTTTTTGTTTTTTAGGTGAGTATAGGCTTCGGTTGTTGGTTCAGGGTTTGGAACCAGATATTTCCGAACTGAGAATTTTTGGATGTGTGGTATATGTTGCGGTTGCTCCACCACAACAAACTAAGATGCGACCTCAAAGGAGGTTGAGAATATATCTCGGATATGAATCTCCATCGATAATAAAGAATTTGAATCCTTTTAATGGAGATTTATTTATGGCCAAGTTTGTCGACTGTCTTGATGACTTTAATTTCCCGACATTAGGGGGAGAAAGAAACAACTCGAAAGGAATATTGGTTGGAATTAATTATCTGATATTCATTATTATCCTCGAACGAGGGAATGTGAACTAGAACCTCAAAACATAATTCATTTACAAAGTTTAGCTAGTCAACTACTAGAAGTTTTACTAACCTTAAACGAGTGACTAAGTCACATATACTAGTTGTTAATACTCCTGCAAAAATCGATGTTCCTGCAGAACATAATATTGAGCCTAAGGCTCAGTTAAAACGTGACAGGCCCTCGGGTAAAAAATAGCAAATAATAAAAATGGTCCGACCGATGATTTATCGCCTATAGAAGAGTCGATGCACATCAATTATAATGAGAATGAAAATTAGGTCCTGAAAATTCTAAAATACTGATAATAAAGCGATCTCGATAAACTATGTTCAAAATGGAATTAGATGGAACCGAGACAAAGTCAACATTGACAATTTATTCTCGTTTAATGTAGCGCTACATGAAATGAATGAGACATTTCTCGATACCTTCAAGGAACAACTAATATGAGATTGTTCTATTCTAATGAGTCAAAAGTATATTTAATTAGGTATGTAGATGGTGGATTTCTATCCGAATCACATAATGTTCGATAGCAAACGGGTTATTTATTTACATATAGTGACATCACTATTTCATGGCGGTCAGTTAAACAAAGTTAGCCAAGAATGTATTTGGTTGCGATCAGTAATTAAGCATATCCAACAAACTGGTGGGTTATTATCTGAGAAATTACTCCCAATGGTCATATATGAAAATAATGTGGCATGTATTGCCCAATTAAAAGAAGGATATATTAAAACGGAGAGAACAAAGCATATTTCACCAAAAATTTTCTTTACCTATTATTTGGAGAAAATGGTGATATGATGTACAAAAAGTGAGATTAAGGAAAATCATGCAGATTTATTTACAAAAGTATTTCCCTCTATAACTTTTAGAAAATTGGTATATTCAATTGAAATTCGAAAACTTTCAGATTTATAGTGATATCATCTCATTGAGAGTAAATACACGTTGCGCTCTTTTTCTCTTCATGGTGGTTTTTTCCCGTGAGGTTTTCCAGTAAGGTTCTTATTAGGCAACAAATGAAAGCGTATAAAAGGAATGATGTACTTTGTTTCCTTCACTAGGTTTTTATCCCACTAGATTTTTCCTAATAATGTTTTCAACAAGGCAACTAATATCATCATCTTAGACATCCAAGGGGGAGTATTATAAATATAAATATATATATATATATATACATATATAAATATATATACATATATATTATACATATATACATAAATATATGTGTATGTGTGTGCGTGTGTGTGTGTGTTATGTGGATGTCTAGGGCGTGAATCACGCCCTTCGAGCATTCGTCGTGAATAGTGATGTCCATAGTACATCGATGTATACGTTTTCGTCGTGAATTATGCTTTTGAATAGGAAAAATTTTCATCTATAAATATGCTGATGTATTTCTATTGGAATATATCGAAAGTATTAATAAAATTATCTCTATACAATTCACGTATTGATAATTCTATTCTTGTCCCATTTATAATAATATAACACCCGAATCATTATCCAAATGATATAATAAAATGTATATTTTTTCCAAAACTATTTAGCGGTCCTTGTTAAGTCATAAATTGTGTTCTAATTAATCATTATCTTTGTTGGTATATTTAGTGGTCCTTGTTGGTATATATAGGTGTGTAGTAGTTGATTTTCAGTATAGAAAAATACATTTGTAAAGACGCGCCACAAAAGCATTTTATTGAAGATTCCCGAAGCTTTCAATTCCGCATCTCAGATTCGATAATCCATATTACGTTTCTTCGATTAATTCATTGATATGATTGGATTTAGGGACACATACATGGTACCAAAGCATAGCTCGTGATTGAATTGAGTCTGATTTGCGGTTTTTTTCGACATCTGAGATTTTGAATTGTTTTTCGAATGAAAGCAGTTCTTCGTGATTTCAGCTTAATTCGCCAAAATTCGATATGTTATGTCGTTAATCGTGTTTAATCGAGTGTTTAAAAACCTTCGATGACATATTTTGATCAATTAAACCTAATGATTTTGCGAATGTTTGGATCAAAGTTGTTCTTCACGAAAACGTTTACTGTTCTATCAAAATTCTCGAAAATTATGACATGTTTTGCTTTAAATGTTTAATCTTGTGTTATAATTCGATATAAGTTTGATATCAATTTATATTAGTTGTTGACTTTGTAAGATTAATTGTTAGCATTCGAAATTCGTTTGCGAAAAAACATTTGGGATTAGCGAACTAATTCGCGAAACTCAATCATTCACTAAATTTATAATTCACTATACAATTCAAAAATTCGCGGCAAATCTATTCTGCGAAGGAAAGCCAAAGTCAACTTTGCATGTTACTCTAGTTACCTAATTAGATTCTTGAATTTGGTCAAAAGTCAACTTCCCAAAACTTGATAAATTAGTCTAACTTTGCGAATTTTTGTCAACCAGAATTATTCGCGAATTCAGGTCAAAAAGTCAACTTCATAAATTGAAATCGATTCGCGAAGTTTTCACAGTCGAATTCTCGAAACTCTAATTCGCGAATATCTAGTCAATTCGCGAAGCTATTTCTGTCAATTTCGGGAAATTTAGGTCAAAAAGTCAAATTCGCAAATTGATATTGATTCACGAAGTTTTCACAGTCGAATTTGCGAAGCTGTAATCGTGAATATCTAGTCAATTTGTGAAGCTATTTTAGTCAATTTCGAGAATTTGGATCAAAAATACTCAACATTCGCAAAATTAAGTCAAAAAGCCAAACTTCGCTAATTAAAGTCAAATTCACGAATTTTCCTTTACAGACAAATTTGCGAATCAAAATGTCGTGTATAACAGGCTCTCGGAAATGAACTCGAGATATTTCGCGGTCAACTAGCGAACAGTGCCTTTCGCGAATTAAGTCAACTCGCGAACTCCTTAAGTTGAAATCGAGTCAAATTCGCGAATTTGAGACAAAATCTTTTACTATTTGGCCAACAGTCAGCAAATCGATACGAAAAATTGGAATTCAAAATTGTTTTCTAATCTTCTTATAATTACAGTACTTAACATTGTTTTTGTGTCGAAGATAGCATTTTCTTGAAAATTTCAATCTACATGAGAAAAGATCCAAAATCCAATTGAGTATGTACAATGGATGCCTACAAGATGGGGAATGATGTACATCCTCCTATTCTCCGAAGAGGCGAATACACAGTATGACGTAGCCGTTTTCTCAACTTCATAGAGTCCAAGGAACATTCATCATAGATGATCGAATCTCTTAACGAGGAACCCCCAAAATTTTGGGTGACTATCGATGCGCTTTCCAATAACACTCCTCCCGTTGAAGGGACTCTGCAACTTAGAGCAACCTCAGCATACACACCCGAGGAATAGATAAATAGCAAAGGCCGATCTCACGTTAAAAACTTACCTACTCCAAGCCATACAGAATGAAATCTATATGCAAATTAATAGCATTGACACGACTAAGGAGATGTGGGACGAAATTCACAAGATGGTGCAAAGAATGGAGGTTGGTATAAAAGCAAAGAAAGCAAACATCCTCACAATATGACGGCTTCAAAGCTAACGAAAGTGAGGTCCTTCATGATACATACCAAAGTTTTCTCACTCTCTTAAATGAGATGGGAAAAATCAAAATATTCCGCTCCAATATGGAAGTAAATCTCCGTTTTTTGGCATCACTTTGCTCTGGAATGGAAAAGAGTTGCCACTCAAATACGCCAAATAAAAGACTTGGATGAAATGGATGTCCACACCGTACTCGACAACCGTGGGCAACACTCCGATGAAGATTCTCGAAGCTCTCAAATCTGCATCTCAAATTCAGTACTCTATCTTCAGTTTCTTCGATTAGTTCATTGATATAGTTGGATTTAGGGACACACAGTCCTAGTAACTTTCTATCAACCATAAACTTACCCTAATATGCGGTTCATAAAAGAGACAATTGATTAGATTATTGTGGAATTGTAATTTTTCTAAACAACCACCGAAACCATTGTGCAAAAATCGGTTTTGCATAGTCTTGTGAAAATCCAGTTTTGCATAAAGATCGTCTTACGAAAATCTCGGTTCCGAAAAATATTGGTTCCGAAAATCGATTTGCGTAATGCTACAGTAAGTCCGAAAATTTTTAGCTACAGTAACACCGAAAATTGATTTTCGTAACGTTTTGCGTAGAGTTTTTCGGAACGTTTTTCGTAGACTCCAAAAAACCTTAGACGCAGATTTTGCTCAGGAATCTCTCTCGATGAAAAATTCTGGGTTCTTTCACAGAAAGTCACGAAAATATCCTAAATACCAAACGAGTTGAAGAATAACCTAAATAGGCTGAAAATTATTCGAAAGTTTGAAGAACACTTTGAAATTAATGTCGAACTAAAAAATATTAATAAACCCATATAAATCTTTGAGAAATCCAAACCTAAATGGTTCAATTGATCATGCTAGGCTCTAATATCAATTGAAGGTCTCAAAACACCTAACGATAATTGTGGTGAAATCGATGAGAAATTTTGAAAACCTTCAAGTGCGTGTTGTGCATGTTCTTTAGCTTGAGAGGTTTTGCTGTAGTGGCTCTTTTCAAGATAATGATTCACTTTACAAATGTTTCGGGTTTTAGTATTTATACCCGTAAATTAGGTATAAGATACTTGAGCCCCTAATTAAGCCCATTACAAGTAATCTAGTTCACTTACAATTGAATTACAAGACAAAGACATAAAGTACATTGAATACTATCGAAGATCTAACAAGATCACAAAAGATTAACATTATAAACACATAAGAGATTAAGTTTTACTTCCATCGTTCGTAAAGGGTTAGAGGAGAGAAACCATTCATCTTCTAACATGTCGGCAGCAACTACTTTTCTATGCTATGGTGAAAGGTACTCATTGTTTACGTGAAAGTTATGAAGTTCAAGGTTGTGAATTAATTATATGAATCATGATTATGTAAATACATGATATTGAAAAATATAACTTGCATGTGGTATCAGAGCAAGGTTTAAGAACTCGTCATTTTCCAGTAATCAAGATTCTTAGTTTTCAAAAGCTTGGTATTAATATAATACCAAGAATGCAGACAAAGAAATGATTGGCTAAAATGAAAACATGCAATAGAGACAAAATTGAAATCACTTGAGAAACGAAAAGTTTTTGGACATGTAGTCCATATACCAGAACATATAAAGTTGGTTGGATATAATGTGTTTCATTAGAAATAGAAATGAAAACGGTGAAGTTGCAAAGTACAAAGCAGGCTTGTTGCACAATGATTTTTGCAACGACATGGTATTGATTATGAGGAGATGTATTCTCCTGTGGTGGATGCATCTAGCTTTCGTTATCTAATTAGTCCGACAGTTCGTGAAGGACTCGTTATGCGTCTAAAGGATGTGATCGCTGCTTATTTATACGGATAACTTAACACTTCGGGATTTGCAACAATTTTAAAAAACCGCCCGCCACCACACCACACCGCACCGCATGTCAAATAAAACGCCTAAAGTGCGGTTTAATTTTAATTACCAAACTGCACCACAAAAATGGTGCGATGTGAATTTTTTGTACAAACCACACTGCACTAAACCGCATAATGCGTTAATGTTTATAATATTTTTTACTTATTATATCTAGTTTAATTTTTATACTTATCAAATATCAATTATATATTATGTTTACCTTTTATATTAATATATCATGAAAGCCAAATATATTTATGAATAACTAATTAAAATTGAAATCGATATGACCTAAACACTTAATAAACAACTTGAGAACTTATCTCGATGTTACAAGCTCTATATTGCGTAGTACCTTACATGATTTTATTCTATATTTTATTTTTTGTTTCGCGTTGCAGTTTCTGTTTACGATTTTTATTGCTCATTATTTTCATTTTAATATAGTATTAAGACTTTATTAATTCTTTTGTTTGAGCCAAGACGCTACTGAGTAACAATGTGTCATTCGATAAAATATGCTACTCTACTTTTAATTATTTTTTATTTTTTATTACTAATTTATTTTTATAATTTTTTAGTGTTTATTAAAATCCTCGAGCTCGAGCACCGTTGGCTTTAATCTACCCCCAACTCGAACTAGGAGCTGAAAAGCTCGACGAGCTCAAGCTCAACCGAAAGGACTTGAGCTCGAGCTCGAGCCTAAAATTGGAGCGCTGCTCGTTATTTACACCCTTAGTAAAAAACCGCAAACCGCATCGCAACCGTCCGAAACCGCTCAAACCCGCATGTGCGGTTTAGTCATTCAAAACCGCAATTTAAATTTTTTTACTAAAAAATCGCATATGGCAATGCGGTGTGAAATTTTCCGAAAACCGCCCAAAACCGCACCACGCGCACTCCTATTGACAATGACATATCTATGAAACTTCCCGAGGGATTTCAGTTGCCGAAAAGCTCAGGGGCCCGAAACGAGTACCCAATCAAGTTGAACAAACCACTTTATGGGTTAAAGCAATCTAGGCGAATGCGGTATTATTGCTTAAGTAAATTTTTAGTGAAAGAAGAGTATTAGAATAATCAAAATTGTCCTCGCATATTTTATGAAAAGATGTAAAATTGAATTTGTCATTACAGCAGCGTACGTTGATGATATCAACATAATCGAAACTCTTGAACAGTTATCAAAATCTGTTGATTGTTTAAAAAGGGAGTTTGAATGAAAAGATATCAGCAATATATTAAATTATAAATTATAAATGGTTCAGAAAGGAGATTAGTATGCATGATTAACTCACAAAATACTTCAAATATATTCCATTTCGATTAAAATTTTATTAATAGACGGTGGTAATGTAATATTCTTTTATATTGTAGTATTGTTCCCAACAGTTCTCAAGCCCTTGTTTCCGCATTGTCACTTGGTATTTTGTGCTCTATTAGATTTTGCAAAATGGAGATAGCAGTTGGTGCTTTTTTTTTTCGAGTAACTCTGTAAATCATACTTTGGTAGGTCCTATATATAACAGACTCACTTAGGGTTTGGCTTGTGTAAATTAGTAGGGAAAGGAAAATGAAATGGAAAAGGAAAACTAGTTTTTATGTTTGGTTGATTGAAGAAATAGATAGAGAAAAGAAAAGAAAAAAAAAACTAGCTTAAGTTTACACTTAAAACTAACAAAAACTATTTTCTTCATCAAATGGCGAGGAAAACGAAAGAAAAACTTACGGAAACCATTTTCTCTCCAATTTTCTTTTCCACACTAATTTCCTTATACCAAACACGGCCTTAAGGTATTTGATATCCAGAGAAAATGAATATCGTATCCTGTTACAACTGACACGTTGAGCGCCTGAGCCTTGATCGCTAAACCAAACCCAATGGATATGTAAACAATCTTCTAATATATATACGAAAGCATATTTGAAAATTGTACAATGAAACATTGTAAAACAAAAAATGAGTGGTTCCTATCATTATTAGTGATGATAATGACACAACTCAATAAGAAAAGACTTGTTCCACTCGTTTTTCAAGTGAGAACCTTTCAATCATATGTATTCCACTAAAAAAGGGACCCACCCCAACAACTTGTAATATTCATTCAATGCAATAAAATCACAACCATACGTGGGAAGAAAGGTGAGGGCTCTAAGGAATATGTGCAACCCCATTAATGAAATTCAACACCATCACTTGCTCGAGTGTGTATATGCGATCGAAAGGGGCTTAAAGCAACGCAAAGCTTCAGTTACATCACTCAACGACCACTACACTAGTACATGCTTTTCAAAAAACATGTATATATATACAACTATATAAACATAGAAGTCAGTGGACATTCATTATTACCGTGGAGTAATTTCTGCCACTTGCGAAGAGATTAAAAGAAATATTGAGGTTCATGTTATATTTGAAAGTCACTCAAGAAGACAACAAGTGTCAGTGTTACTGAACAAAACTGAAACCAGATGGTATAATATGGAACTGGCTTCTAGGATCATTTAGGGTTTTTAAGATGTCATTTTGGATGGCAATAATAATTATATGAATTTATAAAAATTAGTAAATAGCAAGCAAATAAGACTTGAGAAACATGGTCCAAGATAAAATGGCTTAGCAGATTTCCTCAGTAAGTACAGCACAATACTATAAAGAGTATAATCCCAGAAAATGTAAATAGCATTAACTCGAATTATCTTAGCTCCTGCTGAGAAATATAACTCTCCTACGTAACGAATCACCAATGTGCTAAAGGTGTAAATCCAAACTCACTTGATCTTGCTTACCAGGTTTTGGCAAATACCCGGTCATGCTTTGTGAATCATGAGCGCTGTTGCTCCTTGCTGAAAAGGGCTTCGTCGACTCGTCCTTGGTGTAATCCAAACTCAGAGCGAATATCATGCTTTGCATGAGCGCTGCTCCTTGCTGATTCGTCGACTCGAATGAGTATTGCTGCTGCTGCATTGTCACTGATGAGTATTCGCGAGTTAACACCGATGAACTGCTATTATTACCACCTGGGACTCTCCATAAAGCCAAGGGTGACCCATTAATAGGCTGTGGCTGATGATGATGGGCACCACCATGGAGTACTCTACCGTTGTTAGAGCCGTAAGCAGCAGCATTACTGCTACTAATCATGCTGTTCAAAGAATGATAGTTACCCATAGAAATTGCTGGCGTAGATCTGCTGTAATTCATCACACCATAAACATGAGCATCGTGATGATGATGAGCCAATCCGTTGTGGAGCATCACAGATTGCAAATGAGCTCTCTTTGCCTGCTGCCTTTCCCTTTTGTGAGCATTTTGGTGGCCTCCGAGTGCTTGTGAAGTAGGGAAGTTTCTGCAGCAGTAATGGCATTCAAACTTCCGGTTACTGCTGGTAGCATCGGCACTGTTGCTACCACCGTACTTGGTTCCGTCTTCTCCCTCTTGAGCGCCCTTACCATTTTTTGCAACTCCCTCAGACAAACCATTTTCTTCTTGACCGGAGTTCTTGTAGTTATTACCACCAAAGTCCTTTCCAAAGAGCCTAATGCTTCCCACGTTACCTTTCTCTTTCACTGATGAAGAGGGGCGGATAAAAGGCAGCTGAGCGAAGGATTCGACGGTGGCGAAGTCCCGAGATTGATCCCTATTGTTCATTTCCATGGAGTAATTAAATTTGGGAGATTACTCAGAAAAAGTGTGTGTAGAAGGAAGAAATGTGAAGATAATGGAGGAGATTCTTCGTGTTAAGAGGTGTGTGGTGGGACATTAGAAATAAAACAAAAAAAACAAATGGACTTTAAGTCATTTGCATCAAACGGTTTGATATTTGGAGCTATAAACTCTAAAATTCTCGTGATGAATGAAGGCAGATAAACAACGAGCGAGCGAAAAGGTCCCCACATATGTTGACGTTAATAGGTGATTAAATATAGACGAATCTAAGGTTTCACAGATGTGCTGTTCTTCCTTTTTCGCTCTGCTTGGGCATTTGTCGTACTTTGATATGAATACAACTAACTAGTTTTGGTATTGGTCTGAAGTTTCTGATACCACGTTTAATTGATAATGAGAGCTAACTAAACTTAATTGTTTGAAAGAAAAATATCCGAGACAGGACCATGTCATGACTTGCTATTAATTAGTTTTGCGCTTTAGCTTTCTTGCATGTTGATGATATAAATGCATCCGTCCATAATATAAAAATTCTCGAACGAGAGAGAGAGAGAACAGAAATTTTGGATGAGTATGGTTAATACACGTCTTTACCTCATTTTCCATGCCATGAGTTGGGACCATATACACAAGTGCTTGAGACAATTCTTGATAACTATGCTGTCAATAATGGTAAAACTTGTGCAGAGTAGCATGAGTGAAAGAGATGTGCCAACCCTAATAGTTATCTATTCTATGTTTTCCATCTAATTTCTCCTTTTTCTTTTATTTCTCTTGGAAATGTTTTGCAGTGCATGAAATAGGAAAGAGGGCCATGCTGCTATTTCTAGGACAAGGCTTTAAATAGCTTCCCCTAGCAAGCATAGCGCATTTCAGGAGTTCCTCATTTAGAAAATTTTGCTGTTAGTACAATAAATGACTTCAAGATGAAATCCACGTTAAGTTCTCTGCAGGATGATAGTTCCTTAGTATGTGCCTCTTGAGTTAAGAATATTCACAGTCAACGGAATGTATCTAGCAGCTAGCTTTACGCTGCTCGCTCTTAAAGCTTCTGCGGATTCTATGATGAGTGGATTTTACATTTATCTAATCCGGTAAAAACTTGTGTTACCTATGTACAGATTTCTGCTGCAAAATTAGAGGGTACTTTATGTAAGAAAGAAGACTACACATGATCAGTGAACTGCCACAGATTTATCAAAAAAGTACATAAAATGTCATCTTCACAAGTAAACATTTATGTCAAGAGACACATACCTTTCACCATTTTCAATGCCCAACTACTTCATCAAAGCTTTGACGATTCAATATTGTTGTTCTTTTCCTACAACTTAAACTTCCCTAGAAAAAAAAAAACCTAGTCTAACACAGTACAAAAGGCAACATTTAGCTGATTTTCGGTATGGTGTATCCAAATATACAACTGTTCGAAGGATACTTGGAAGCATCCCCTTGATGAGGGTTTTCAAGAATTCATAAAACTTTATAATATATTATCTTTTTTCTTCTCCTGGCAGTTATTCTACTTTGAATTTCCCTGCTGATGGACAGTGTGCACCACGTACGATTTATTCATATAATACATTCTTTTCCTTTGTAATTACAGGACAAGTCGCTGTCATATTTCTTTACCACTTCATGGGAATTTTACAGCTTTGTTTTAATGGAAGTATATACCCTTCATTGACAGTACCATTACATATAAGTGGGGGTCCAAGCCTGCCCATGGCTTGGCTTATATAATATCCACATCTCTCTCATCATCTCAAAACTCGTCATAAACACAGACCACCCTTTTCTTAAAGTGATTAAGGGGACCATCATATAAATACATATACACACACATATAGGGTGTGCACAGTGTGTGTTTTCCATAGTGAAGTAGTAATTAAAGAAACATGAACATGATATATAACGATAGATATAGTGTCGATTCAAGTTTAGCATCATGATTTGTTGCCTTATTCACCTCATACTTTGAAATTATTTAGAAAATACAATTATTTGAAATAAGAATTTCTCGATTGCATTTTTAGTTTTATTTAGTTATTTCCCAAGTTTAGCATCATGATTCAATTTTTAGTTTTATTTAGTTATTTATTTACTTATTTTTAAATGGTAAAAGAATTTCCCGGTTGCATTCTTTTCCGCGCTACTTAGATATTTACCAGGATCTAAGTCCAGAGATTGCGTTCAAATTATTATTGGGTCCGTCCCAAAACCAACTGGTGACATGAGACGATGCCTCTTCGATTTATATATTGAGTGGGGTGAAGTTAGTTTCCTGATTTGTGACAAATAATCTCAACATGCCCTCCCATGTGGCACTTCAAAGCCTGACACATGGACATATCAAACAAAGAGGCGGTGAGTCAAACAAGTGACACATGGACATATCGAATCCGCTCTTGTACCATGTTATATTGAGGAGTCCATCCTAAAATCAATCAATAATCATTATGAAAGACCTCTTTGATTTATATATTGAATCTGATGAAATTAGTTCGTGGGACAAGAAATATGATAGTAATAACAACACGACCAGAACTGTCTCCATCTTGAGAAAACCCTAACTCTCTTTTTAATTACTGTGTTCCCGAGGGGTTCGAGTTTAAATTATTGTGTTGCTTTAACACCGAGATTTATACACAAAAAATATAAATATTTTTTGCCCTTTCTTTTATTTATATTTATATGTCAAGATATAGAAGAAGTCATATCTCTTTCGAACAAGTTGGATCGAATGAGATGTGCCTTTGAAAGAAACTGCATTGTTTGGGACCTCGTCAGACTTTCGTCATGTGTTTTCCTATCGCAGGACCACGTTAACCTCAATTGATCATGTTTATTATATTTAAATACTTCGCATTAAGTGATAGAGATAAAACAAGTGGTATGGTAATTAATATGTTTCTCATTCCAATTAAAATAGATGTTTGAACTTAATGTGAAAATCCAATTTCGTGAGGTTTATATGAGATATAAAATAAAGTCATCCTTATATCCTCCATTCAAGGATGTATAGTAAAATGACAACAACAATTAGCATTTTAATTATTAATGGTATAACAATAAATGGTTCACTGTGCACGGATAAAAGATAAGTCGAGCCGACTAAGGTATGCTGGCTCGACAAGTTCAACTCGACCTCTCATGATTTTTTTTCCGAAACGGTAGCATGAATTTCATTGGCAACAAAGTACAATGGCTAAATAACCCAACGAGTCTCTCCGGTAGCATCATCATCCGGTGGAGAACATGAACAAGCAAACAAATAAGGAAAAAAGACAAAAAAAAAAACTCGGACGAAAAACGAGAGACAAAGTCTCAAACACGAAGAACTAAAGAACCTACCACAGAAATAACTATTAAGCTAAATCTACAATGCTCTCATTTTCTTCGGTCTTCGACCGCGGATCTCGCCTTACTCGGAAGGGGGCTCCAGAAAGGGAGAAAGACAACTCCCACTAAGGGAGACAAAAGCTCCCGATTTGGAAGACGCGCGCGGCAACGGCGTCAGGCATCGGCAGGAGAGACGACGTGTGGCGGTGATCGAGTGGCGGGTGGAGATACACACCAACCCTCACAAACACACACATACACACTCGAACACACCCGCACACACCCACACACAACACACACTCACACAACATACACCGCACGCACACGCACAAAACACACGCACCCACACCCACGCACAACACAAGCGAATACAAGACATACCCACTACACACACGATATACATGACCCACACGCACGCTATACTACACTATTAAAAAAATAATATTAACAAATAAAAAAATTTGAAGAGCCTCCCACAACCTCCCTTAATGGAGGAAGGGGGAGAAGAAAAGCTCTCACCGGTGGAAGCCAGCGGCGTGAAGGGTGGGGTGGGGTTGCAGCGTGAAGGGCGACGGCATGGTGGTAGGTGAGGGTTAGACTAGTTGGGCGTTAGGGTTTAGGTGAGATGTTTTAGGAGAGAGAAAATAAAGTAACCAAAAATACTTTCTAACTCGACCTCTCATGATTGCTGAGCCAAATAATTTATATTTAAAGATTTTGGGCTTTGAACTCGAGCTCCAATACTCGAGTAAACAGACTCACTAGCCGAGTGAGCTTAATTGTTGATCTTGAATTTTGAAACACATAACTCGTCTAATCCGACGAGTCTATAATTTAGATCTTGAATTTTAGCTTGCCTATAAAGTAAGCCGTTGGGTCAGTGTACGTGTTTAGAGAGGAATTTGCATAAACACTCAACTTGCTTTGCGCTCTGTTTTTGTTGGCAATCGATCATGTTTGGACTGACTCAAGGTTCTTAATCTGACAGTGATGCTTAGACGTGGAAGTTATCTAGTGCTTAACTACGAATCGATGTGTCCGTGAGAGTGTGAAGACCGGTTGGTATGTAATACATGATTTGGTTATGGACTTCGATGTCTAAATCCTTTTACGTCTCATTTTTCCACCCTCGGAAGCCTTTCAATGACATGGTTTACAACACCGTTGTACAACCCACCTACCTAGACCCATCTAACTAGACATTAGTAACCGAAAAACGTGGACTTAGTTGGTCATACACTTGATATTCACATATTTTGCCCGACGTTGGACAGTACAACGTGGTCTTAGTTAGACTTAGCTGGTTTCACGTTGGACTTATGTTTCAATAGTATCTTACTCTATTTTAGTTACATAGACTCTTTACACAAGGTGTTGGATCTGAAGTTGTGAGCTCGATAATCTGACTGTTCAAAAGCCTCTCCCTCAATGTTTATCTATAGGAAGAATGACTAACCAATCGTTGTGAGAATGTAAGCAATTGATCTTCAATCTCCATTTTCAAAATCGCTCTCTGAGAGTGCACTAAATGCAGTTTCTTGAAGTAGCTTTATTGACCTTGTGTCGTGGCATCTAAACTCGATTTGTTCAAAAGGAGATAAACTCAAAGTTAAACAACACTTCTACTGCAACTTCACTATGATTATCTTCAGACTCCACCAGTATAGTTATTTTCTGGAGTTGGGTTTAATTTTAAACGTCGAGTTGAGCCTCGAGTTCTTGAATTCAATCTTTTTTTGAATTGGATCAATTATGCGGTCCTTACAGACCATTGGTTTGTATCTTGATCATTCAAGTTCTAGCGCATCCTTAAACTATGTCAAACTTTCCTAGTCGGCCCTCGGCCTCGGTCTTGTATCATTTATTACCTGAATACCTGTATCAATGTCCATCTTCAATCTTCGTCTAGAATTCAATTTCACTCTTTAGCTCTAAGTTCATTCCTAGTACAGTTCTTCAGTGTTCCTTCCATTCCATTCATTTTTTTCAATTTAAATTTTGTTCTGATCGATTCTTGAAATTATTATTGATTGAATTAATTAGTTTAACTCGAGTCGAATTCGGCTCGTTTAATCCCAGATCATAGTTTCCGAAGCTTTGAGTATGATGCAAAAAATAACAGGATGCTACTATTCACACCTCAATTGGGCAAAGAAAGCTTGAAATCAACATTGGATTCAGCAAAAATATTTTATTAATTTATCTTCCATAGAATTCAACAACATGAATTACATGGGATATCCAACAACACTAGTTAAGTTATTTTACGCAAAGCACATCGATACAATAATTAATTTCTTTTTTATTTTATTACACCTTATAATGGCTACACTTTTATATTAACTTAAAAATATTAATATTTTAAAATATTTCATTATATCTATTTTTTTTAAAAAAAAGTTATTCATATAACGTAAATACTTCGACCTTTTAAGATGAGATTATTTATTGGAGATTAAACTTGACTTATTTTATATAAACAAGAGACGCCTTCACCTTGGTTCTAAAAACCAATTATAGTAATAAAATATTTTCTTTTTTATTCTTTATACAAGAAAGAAAACAAATAATCATTCAAAGCGATTTTGACAAAAACTAAATAATAAATGTGAATGCTAATTTAAAAAACAAAGAACAAAGAACAAAGAAAAAGAACTACAAGTGGAGAAAGCAGCATCTGATCCCACCTTTTTTGAATATATCTTCATTTTGTATGTATGAATATATATATAATATTTATATATATATATATATCAACTGTCACAAAGCATTGGTTATTGAATTCAGCTTTAAAAGCTTTGAACATCATCATCAGTATTATTGTCTGCAAAACACAAAATTTTAGGACCACTGGTGGCCTCTTTTCAGATGTTGCATTAATTAAAACCATAACTTGCCATTCATATACATCACCACAATTGCAGTCCCTTCGGTATCAACTTCATATAATATATATATGCATCATATAGACAATTATGTCATAAAAGATCGCGACAAGTATATAGATTTTGTTCTGTTCATTAAGTTGAAACTAACGAGGATACAATAAAATATAATAAGCCTCGTGACTTTTTTAACATTATTATTAAATAATCAGATGTAATAGGTTTTAATTTGAGATAGATTTTATCTGCGAGTACTAAATTTCCAAGTTCGAAACAGCTCATACATATGTTCGTACTAATGTGAATGGACATGGCATTAGTACGTTTTCAGTTTGTGGAACCTACTTAATTTATTCAATTGAACTAAAATGCTGGTGAAGGGTCGTTGTCCTTTTGATACTCTTTGGATCTTGATGTTGAGTGAATGTGCAATAATATATGGATTGTCTCTATTGCATACATGATAACTATTTGTATTTGAATATTTTGTTAATTCGATAACTCTCGCTTTTCATGTTTTCTTTACAAGAGGTTATATCCGGTAGTCGACATACTCCGATTCATAACGGTTTGAATATTCAGACCTGACACTCCGTTCCCCCACAATCACCAGCTTCCACGAGACGAACCCCCCTGGTTCATGCTTTCCGTCCAAGTTTTCGCAAACAACGATTACAAGGTGATCAAGTGGAGTCAAACTCATAATTTTATCAAATTTATCAATCCACAATTACTTGATCAATCCTTCTGGGTCAAATTCGAGAATACTTTCCACATAATATCTATTTATTGAGCACACATATAAAAAATCCCATGGTTACGGGATTAATTTGGAGGGTTATGTTGAATGAGATTTACATGACTTTTTAAGGTGGGACAAATCTCACTTTTTAATAAATATAAAGCACCACTAGAAAAAACTAAGAATAAAATTATAAAAAGTTTCATGGTATATAAATGGGCATAGCAATGAATAACTCGACTTGTATAACTGATGGGATTTGATTAGTGTAGGAGTTTAATGAACAATTGGGCATGCACTTAGTTAAATAGATTCTTACAACATACTACGTTGTCACAGAGAAGTTGGGCTAGGTGAAGATTAATGGTTATTGCAATCCAATTATATTAACCACTATACTGAAGAATGGTCCATTTACTCTTGCATTTAGATGTTAACTCTACATATGTCCACCATATTTGCTTCCCAAAGCACGTTAGTTTATTTATTTTATAAATTGATACATAATAGGTAAAGGTAAAATTGTAAATCGGATAGCTAATATATCGGTTTTTGGATTCTATATATTACTATATTTAATAGTTAAAATAATAGGTCACTAACTTCAAATTACGTCATCAACTATTTTTCTAACAAAATAAGTCAAATAAATGGTGTGTATTATGAAATTATTATAAATAATATGTGGATGTTTTTAATGTTGTAAAAGTTAGTTGATTGTTAATGAGATGAGATAGGATAAGATAAGATGTATTTAATGTTGTAAATGTTAGATGAAATAGTAGAAAATTTTCTACTATAAATAGACCGATGTATTTGTATTGAATCATATCGAAAATATCAATAATACTTTCTCTACAATTCCCGTGTTTATACTTTCTGTTCTTGTCCAATTACAATAGTTTTATAACACATTATCAGCACGAGCGCTCTCCGGCAACGATCAACCTCCGGACAAGATCTTATACAACTATAATCGAGGCATGGTAATTTTATTTTGTTTACGGTGAGTTTATTTATAACATTCCTATACCTATGTTACGAACAGTTTAAATTATATAAATATAACATATATACCACTAAAACGCCTTAGCCCGAGTGGTTTCGCGGAATATCGTCACTACAAGTGATGTGAGGTCCAGATTTCGAATCCCAGTGGTGGCGAGTGGAATTTTATTTTTGACGAGATTTTAAAAAAGAGCGATTTAAATAATATTATTTATTTTATTGATATCTCAAGTATATATCATATATATTTTGAATTTATTTTGGACTAAACGGATGGACGAATTTTATTACAACTGGAAAAAATTAAATTTATTTTATTAAGAAGAAATACATATATTTTATCCATCTCTGACTTATGATTTTCTTATTATAGAATCATGTTCGTTTTATTTACCGTGATGTATATCGGATGATGGATAATATTTTTACAGTTGTTTCTAAAATATAGTTATTGATTATAATATTTTTTATTATTATGATTACCGAAATATATTTTATATTTTGAAGGATGTTGCTATATACGATGATTGATCTCATGATTCTTACTCTACTCACGGCGATAATTATCTATATGTGGATTATGTTTTTACCAAGATTTTACTAGAGTGGTTAATTACGATATTTCTTATTTTTATAATATATGTTTACTATGAAATATATTTTGTGATAGAAAGATGTCGCTCTACCTGATGATTGATCTTTTGACTACTATTATTTTTACGATGGCACTCCTCGGGATGTGTACTTTATTTTTCGTAAGGATTTTTACAAAAGAAGATACAAAAGAGGATTAATTGTAATTTTTCTTTAAAGTTTTTTTTTTTACGATAAACTTGTATTGATATTTATATTGGAAATATTAATGTTATTCACATCATATATTTGTTTACTTTATGATTTGAATATTAAAACGTCTTTTGTATTTTATGATAGTATGACGAATTTGCAAAGCCTCGAGTTTGTTGCCCTTGACATCTCAGGGAAGAATTATTTATCTTGGCAACTAGACGTAGAAATTCATCTAACAGCAAAAGGTTTGGGTGACACTATTGTCGACCCAAAAACCACAACGGGTGCAGGTGACGCCACTGATACGGTAAAAACCACAAGCGCTCAGGATAAGGCAAGAGCTTTGATAGTTCTTCGCCACCACATTCATGCGGATCTGAGGGATGAATACTTGAATGAACAAGATCCCGCTGAATTGTGGAAAAATCTAAAAGATCGATTTGACCACTTGACAACTGTTATCCTCCCAAAGGCAAGGTATGAATGGATGCATTTAAGATTACATGATTTTAAATCCGTAACTGAATATAACTCGGCTGTTCTTAAGGTGACTGCCACATTGAAATTGTGTGGAGAAACAGTCACCGAAGACAGTATACTGGAGAAAACATTCAGCACTTTTCATCCATCAAATATGATATTGCAACAACAATATAGGGAGAGGAGATTTAAAAAGCATTCAGAGTTAATCTCTTGTTTATTGTTGGCTGAACAAAATAATGAATTGTTGATGAAAAACCATGAATCCCGACCGACTGGTTCTACTGCAATCTCTGAAGCGAATGCAGTCAAAGGTAATAATGATAATAGTCGAAGCAATGATCGTGGACGTGGTCGTGGTGGACATCGCGGTCGTGGACGTGGCCGTGGTCAAGGCCGTGGACGTGGCCGAGGAAATTACGGTGGTGGTTATCAGCATTTCCATGGTGGTTATCATAACAATCGTGGTGGTCATCAGAATTTTTCCCAAAAGAGGAAAAATTACGAGAATAATGATGTGAAGAGGCACATTGAACAAAAGAACAACGATGAGCAATGCTATCGTTGCGGTGGTTCTGGCCATTGGTCACGTAACTGTCGCACGCTCAAACATTTGGTTGAATTATATCAACAAAACAAGGGCAAAGAAAAGATAATTGAAACGAATTTTGTTCAAAGTGATTTGGCCTCTGCTTCTGGGACAAAAGATGAAAATACACATTTCGAAACTGCGGATTTCTAGTTTTTTTTGAAGAAACTAATCTACTATGTATTATTATCGTGTGCTTTATTGTTATGCGTATTGTATGGTTTATTATTGTGTGATTTATTATGTATCGTTTGGAGTGTTTTATTAAGTTATATGTTTTCTTGTGATATATCTGTTTATTTTAATAATGATTATTATGTGTTTGTTTAAAGGAATTTCTCTGATGGAAACGAACATGTGCAATGGAGAATTATGTCTTGCAGACTGTGCAACGACTCATACGATTATGAAGAATAAGAAATATTTCGATCATCTTGAAATGAAAGAAACAAATGTTATTACAATATCGGGTAGCACAAATATAATTGAAGGCTCCGGAAGAGCCAACATTTTACTACCCAGAGGAACAAGGCTGATAATTGAAAACACCTTATATTCTCCTAAGTCTCAAAGGAATTTATTGAGCTTTAAAGCTATTCGACATAATGGATATCATGTTGAGACTGCAAAAAAAGCAGATGTTGAATATTTGTACATTACAAAGGGGGTTTCTAATGATAAAAGAATTATGGAAACATTACCTTCCTTTGACTCTGGGTTGTATTACACATATCTTAGAACGATCGAATCGTATGCTACCGTAAACCAGAAGTTTACTAATGACAGTACATTTAATGTTTGGCATGACCGGTTGGGCCATCCCGGTGCAATTATGATGCGGAAAATAATTGAGCATTCACGAGGGCATTTAATGAAGAACCAGAGGATTCTTCAAAGTAATGAATTATCATGTGTCGCTTGCTCTAAAGGGAAGTTAATTATTCGGCCATCACCAGCGAAAATAAAGAATGAATCCATTTGGAGCGTATACATGGTGATATTTGGGGACCGATACATCCATCATGTGGACCATTTAGGTATTTCATGGTATTAATTGATGGATCGACTAGATGGTCTCATGTATGTTTGTTATCAAGACGCAACATAGCGTTTGCGAGATTGCTTGCACAAATGATCCGACTAAGAGCACATTTTCCAGATTCTCCGATAAAGAAAATACGCCTTGATAATGCTGCCGAATTTACTTCCAAGGCATTTAATGATTATTGTATGTCTATCGGAATTGATGTTGAGCATCCCGTGCCACATGTTCATACGCAAAACGGTCTTGCAGAATCGTTGATTAAACGCTTGTCCCCAGCAAGACGAGGGAAGATTCGACTTCATCAATAATGGTCTTGCAATTAATTGCAAGACCATTATTGATGAAGTCGAATCTTCCCTCGTCTTGCTGGGGACATGCTATATTGCATGCAACAACACTAATCCGCATCAGGCCAACAAGTTATAATGATGTCTCCCCATTACAAATGATTCATGGTCAGGAACCAGATATTTACCATCTAAGAATTTTTGAATGTGCAATATATGTTCTAGTTGCTCCACCACAACAAACAAAGATGGGACCTCAAAGGAGGTTGGGAATATATGTCGGATATGAATCTCCATCGATAATAAAGTATTTGGAACCTCTAACTGGAGATTTATTTACGGCCAGATTTCCCGATTGTCATTTTGATGAATTAAATTTTCCGACATTAGGGGGAGAAAAGAAACAGCTTGAGAGAAATGTTAGTTGGAATGAATTATCGCTAAATCATTATGATCCTCGAACTAAAGAATGTGAACTAGAAGTTCAAAAGATAATTCATTTACAGAGTTTAGCTAATCAACTGCCAGAAAGCTTTACTGACCTTAAAAGAGTGACAAAGTCACATATACCAGCTGTTAATGCTCGTGCAAAAATAAATGTTCCTGCAGAACATATTATCGAGCCTAAGTCACAGCTAAAACGTGGTAGGCCCTCGGGTTCCAAAGATAAAAATCCTCGGAAAAGAAAAGGAGCAAATAATAATAAGAATGGTCCAACCGAGGATTTATCGACTAGAGAAGAGTCGATGGGCAATGAGAATGAAACTCATGTACCTGAACGTTCAGAAAATAATGATAATGAAGAGATCTCGATAAACTATGCTCAAAATGGAATTAGATGGAACCGAGATGAAGTCAACGTTGACGATAAATTCTCATTTAACGTAGCGCTGCATGAAATGAATGCGATTATTGAGAATGAGGATCATGAACCAAAGTCTGTACAAGAATGCAGACAAAGAAATGATTGGTCAAAATGGAAAGATGCAATCGAGGCCGAATTGAAATCACTTGAGAAACGAAAAGTTTTCGGACCTGTAGTCCGCATACCAGAAAATGTAAAGCCGGTTGGATATAAATGGGTTTTCATTAGAAAGAGGAATGAAAACGGCGAAATTGTAAGATACAAAGCACGGCTTGTTGCGCAAAGTTTTTCGCAACGACCAGGTATTGATTATAAGGAGACGTATTCTCCTGTGGTGGATGCAACTACTTTTCGTTATATAGTGAGTCTGGCAGCAAGAGAAGGTCTCGATATGCGTCTTATGGATGTTGTCACTGCTTATCTAAATGGAACACTTGACAGTGACATATATATGAAGCTTCCCGAGGGATTTCAGTTGCCTAAAAATTCAGGGCTTAGAAACGAGTACTCAGTTAAGTTGAATAAATCGCTTTATGGATTAAAGCAATATGGGCGAATGTGGTATAATTGCCTAAGTGAATTTTTATTAAAAGAAGGGTATCGGAATGATCAAACTTGTCCCTGCATATTTCTGAGAAGATGTAAAAATGAGTTTGTCATTATAGCAGTCTATGTTGATGATATCAATATAATTGGGATTCCTGAAGAGTAGACCAAGCTGTTGATTGTTTGAAAAGTAAGTTTGAAATGAAAGATCTCGGAAAAACAAAATTTTGTCTTGGACTTCAAATTAAATATTTGAAAAGTGGAATATTTGTACATCAAGAGACTTATATGAAAAAGGTATTGAAAAGATTTTACATGGATGAATCTCATCAACTGGATACTCCAATGATTGTTAGATCTTTAGACGTAAATAAAGATCCCTTCAGACCACGCGAAAATGATGAAGAGCTACTTGGTCCTGAAGTACCATATCTTAGTGTTATTGGAGCACTAATGTACCTTACGAGTCATACGCGACCTGATATAGCATTTGCTGTAAACTTATTGGCAAGATATAGTTCTTCGCCGACTCGTAGACACTGGAATGGAGTTAAACGGATTTTTCGATACCTTAAAGGAACATCTGATATGGGATTGTTCTATTCTAATTAGTCGAAAGTAAAGTTAGTTGGGTATGCAGATACTGGCTATTTGTCTGACCCACATAATGCTCGATCGCAAACAGGTTATTTATTTACATATGGTGGAACCGCTATTTCATGGCGGTCAGTGAAACAAACTTTAACAGCTCATCTAACCATGCGGAAATTCTCGCTATTCATGAAGCTAGCCGATAATGTGTTTGGTTGCGATCGATAATTGAGCATATCCGACAGACTTGTGGGTTGCTTTCTGAGAAATTACTTCCAACGATCTTATATGAAGATAATGCGGCATGTATTGCCCAGTTAAAGGAATGATATATTAAAGGGGATAGAACAAAGCATATTTCACCGAAATTTTTCTTCACCCATGATTTGGAGAAAAATAGTGATATTGATGTACAACAAGTGCGATCAAGTGAAAATCTTGCAGATTTATTTACGAAAGCACTTCCCCAAATTAGTTTCAGGAAATTGGTATATTCAATTGGAGTTCGAAGACTCCGAGATTTATAATGATGTTATCATCAGGGGGAGAAAATACGCGTTGCACTCTTTTTCCCTTCACTGTGGTTTTTCCCATGTGGTTTTCCCAGTAAGTTTTTTAATGAGGCAACAAATGAAAGTGTATCAAAAGGAATTATGTACTATTTTTCCTTCACTAGGTTTTTATCCCACTGGGTTTTTCCTAGTAAGGTTTTAACGAGGCAAATTCTTTGAAAAACATCCAAGGGGGAGTATTATGAAATTATTATAAATAATATGTGGATGTTTTTAATGTTGTAAAAGTTAGTTGATTGTTGATGAGATGAGATAAGATAAGATAAGATGTATTTAATGTCATAAATGTTATATGAAATAGTAGAAATATTTCTACTATAAATAGACCGATGCATTTGTATTGAATCATCCGAAAATATCAATAATACTCTCTCTACAATTCCTGTGTTTATACTTTCTGTTCTTGTCCAATTACAATTGTTTTATAACAGTGAAAAATATTTGTCAACTTACTTTATAAAAAATTAATGATTGACCAATTTTTTTAAAAAATCTGTAGTTACAATTTTGCAGTTATCAAATATAATAACCTAAAGCATCATTATTAGAGAACCATTGCTGGAAAACAAACATATGAATATTTCTAACCGTAGATAACAATCACTGCTTCCCACAGGACATCTAACATATGATAAATAATTTATTTTGAAGTTGGTGTTTGATAAATTTGTACATATTTTATTTATTACCCTTTCCTCCAACGCATGGAGGCTGAAGTGAAAGGGTAGGTTATGCAATTATTCATGATCACTCGTTATCGTACGTCAGTGACATTTACAGCATGAAACAAATGTTTGCAGATTTACATTTGATTTAATAAAAATCAGTTCAAATGCATATAGACCAAATAGACCCAGAGCTTATGTATGTTTCAGTTTCTGTCCACGTACGAGTAACTCTTCATCAGTGAACCTTTCGTACTTCGCCTATTCGTACATCACTGCTTTTACTGACATTACTTCAAAGAAAGAGGAAAAGTTGGTCCACTTCAAAAATAAAGAAATTCCCACTTATTAGTTACCCCTCAAGTTCTAATTTGCAATCAACTATTTATTTTGTTGTCGAGGGATTCATCCTCTGTTTGGGCGGCGTGACTCTATTCGACTCGCCTTCGACATTAGTCGATGTGATGCATCAATCGTAGGTGATCTCTTCGTGGAGCTAGAAACATATCTTGAAGTTCAGACTAAGGTTCTTAGCGCTGGTGCGATTTCGCATTGGCAATGGTCAATCGCTATCTCTTTGGCGGGACACGTGGTTACCTGACATGCCGTTAGAGGTCATGATCCCGCGGGGCACTCGCGTTATTGGGCTACCACGAGACACCAAGCTAGCGTCAGTGATCACTATGGAAGACTGGCATTGGCCAACGACTTCGAGGATGGAGTACCAGAAAATTCATCCTCACCTCCCTTCTGTTTACCCGGCCGAGACGGACGCGATACTGTGGCGTGGTTCGCTTGATGGACGGTTCTCGTCGCATGGAGCGTGGGAGGTGATTCGCACACGACACCACAAGTATCATGGGCGACGCTATTTGGGGGACCAATTAGTATACCTAAGTTGGAGTTCATCCTTTGGCTGACGATTTGATATCGTCTCTCTACGAGGGACAAACTTTGGATCGCTATGGATGCCGCTTCTAATGGGAGCTTGATGTGTGAGGCTGGGGCCACCGAGACGGTCCCTCATCTCTTTTTCGAGTACCCTTTCTCGACAGACTGCTTGAGGTGTGTTCGGTCTGCCACGAGATTTCTTGTATGCCTTCACACTTAAATCATTCCTACTCTTGAATTGATGTCCCAAACACTCTACTCGGGAGCTATCCCGCACGCGAAAGTATTGACTTGAATGTCGCATGGTCTCGCAGGCATGCCATCATCACCATTCCAATGGATATTTGGGTAGCTCGTAGGGAGAATTAAGTAACAACGGAAAGAAAAAATCGCCCCATCCAATGGAGTGCTCGAAAGGAAAAGAATGGCAGGTGGTGGTTTTCGATATGGGCGAAAGTGCTATTCGGTATTATTGTGGAGTGGTTTGCGGTATGGTAAAGTGGTTTTCGGTATAGTTTCCCGATGCGGAAAAAGTTAATTTTCCGATTGGGACAAATAATCTTAACATGTCCCTCATGTGTGGCATGATTCAAAGTCTAACACGTGAACGTATCAAATCGGATTGCGGTGAGTCAAACAAGCATGATAACTCGCAAATCAAATCCTCTCTGATACCATGTTAAATTGACAGTTTCTTCCTATTATTAGGTGATAAGAGGAGAGACCTCTTTTATTTATATACCGAGTCGAGCGAAGTTAATTTTCCGATGTGGGACATATAATCTCATCAAATGGGACAAAATCGGGTCTCGCATCATCTTTCTGACAAAATAAGTTAACCGGTGAAATATTTACTACCACTTGACTACACATGGAATACTTTTAAATAGGATTTCCAACTTACTTTATCAGAAAATTGATGAGAGACTCAAATTAGTTTTTTTATAGGAAACAATAGTTTCATTTCATAATATTAAGTGGATTGAATTTAACAATGTAATCAATAAACAAAGTTGCTGAATATTATGAAGTAACACCAAGAAAATAAAGAAATATTACTATCCCCAATTTCAATCACTTCTTCAAATAATATCATAAATCGTGATCTATTCTTGAACCACTTTTGCATTATCCAATGAAGTCGTATAACTCTTATTTGCATTATCATAATATCATAAACGATGTTAGTTTCTCATTGGCCATTGTAAACTCTTATTTAAGAGAAAAGTCTCATATGAATGTGGTAACATCATTTCTGGTACGCCTTCACACTTTAATCACTCCTACTCTTGAATTGATGTCCCAAACACTCTACTCGGGAGCTATCCCGCACGCGAAAGTTTTGACTTGAATGTCGCAGGGTCTCGCCCCCATCACATCATCACCATTCCAATGGATATTTGTGTAGCTTGTAGGGAGAATTAAGTAACAACAGAAAGAAGAATTCGCTCCATCCAATGGAGTGCTCGAAAGGAAAAGAACGACGGGTGGTGGTTTTCAATATGGGCGAAAGTGCTATTCGGTATTATTGTGGAGTGGTTTGCGATATGGTAAAGTGGTTTTCAGTATAGTTTTCTGATGTGGGAAAAGTAAGTTTCCCGATGAGCGACAAATAATCTCAACACGTCCCTCACGTGTGGCATGATTCAAAGCCTAACACGTGAACGTATCAAATCGGGGTGATGGTGAGTCAAACAAGCATGATAACACGCAGATCAAACCCACTCTGATACAATGTTAAATTAATGGTTTCTTCCTAAAATCAATAGGTGATAGGAGTATAGGCCTCTCTGATTTATATACCGAGTCGAACGAAGTTAATTTCCCGATGTGGGACAGATAATCTCAACAAATGGGACAAAATCGGGTCTTGCATCATCTTTCCGACAAAATAAGTTAGAAATTCAATCGGTGAAATATTTACTACCACTTGACTACACATGGAATACTTTTAAATAGGATTTCCAACTTATTTTATTAGAAAATTGATGAGAGACTCAAATTTACTTTTTTATGAAACAATAATTTCATTTCATAATATTAAATGGATTGAATTTAACAACAAAATCAATAAACAAAACTGCTGAATATTATGAAGAAATGCCAAAAAAGAAAGAAATATTAGTATCAACAATTGCAATCACTTCTTCAAATAATATCGTAAATCGTAATCAATTCTTGAAGCACTTTTGCATTATCCAATCAAGTCGTATAACTTTATTGTTTGAACCACCAATTCCAGCACAATGTTAGTTTCTCATGGCCATTGCAAACTCTTATTTAAGAGAAAACTCTCATATGAATGCGGTAACTTCATTTCTGGTACGCCTTCACACTTTAATCACCCCTACTCTTGAATTGATGTCCCAAACACATTAATCGGGAGCTATCCTGCACGCGAAAGTATTGACTTGAGTGTCGCAGGGTCTCGTTGGTATCAGATCATCACCATTCTAATGGATATTTGTGTAGCTCGTAGGGAGAGTTAAGTAACAACGGAAAGAAGAAATCACTCCATCCAATGGAGTGCTCGAAAGGAAAAGAACGGCGGGTGGTGGTTTTTGATATGGGCTAAAGTGCTATTCGGTATTATTGTGGAGTGGTTTTTGGTATAGTTACCCGATGTGGGAAAATTTAATTTCCCAACGTGGGACAAATATTCTCAACATGTACCTCACGTGTGGCATGATTAAAAGTCTAACACGTGAACGTATCAAATCGGGTGGCGGTGAGTCAAACACGCAGATCAAACCCTCTCTGATAACATGTTAAATTGACGGTTTCTTCCTAAAATCAATTGGTGATAGGAGGAAAGACCTCTTTTATTTATATACCGAGTCGAGTGAAGTTAATTTCCCTACGTGAGACAGATAATCTCAACAAATGGGACAAAATCGGTCCTCGCATTATCTTTCCAACAAAATAAGATAGAAATCAACGAGTGGAATATTTACTACCACTTGACTACACATGGAATACTTTGAAATAGGATTTCCAACTTATTTTATCAAAAAATTGATGAGAGACTCAAAAATTATTTGGGAAATAATAATTTCATTTCATAATTGTTGACCTTTTTGGTCTATATGCTTTGCAGAGTTTTGATGATTAATGTAGTTAGGGCTATAACTTGAGCAATTTGATTCTGATGTATTAAAATGTCTAAGTATATGATGATATTCAACAATGCATATTCTATGGCCACATTATGGAAGAATGTCGCATATTTGATCTAATGTGATTATGTGCTTAACTGGTAAAACTATGCGATCACATGTTATAGATGTTTCACATGTTAGGGAATATTTGATTGCATATATGATGTGATATCCCCCTGAAAACTTGCGTAGTAAGTTTGAAAAATATTCTGAATTCCTTTCTCTTAATTCACGCATTTTAAGTTTTTTCCCCCTCAAAATTAAAATTGTTGCTCCCTTTAAAATGTAAGAGTCGCTCCACTTTTAAAATAAAAGATTAGCTCCCCCTCAAATTAAGCTCATTTAAAAATATATATTGAAAAAAATGGTATTTATCATTTTCGTGCGTAATATGCATTTTGAATTTTAAAACCTCTTATTAAAGTCTTGAAAATGCATAGTAAAAATGTACTATTTTGAAAAATAGATATTTGTCAATGTAGCTTGTATGCGTACGCAATTTTAAAATATTGAAAGTTAGTTAACATACGCATAATTAGAATGTAGCTCTTTGAAGTGCAGTTATAGTAGTTCACGCTTCTTCCATTTATCATGTATGTTGAGCCACTGCTTCAAATACCACATACATGTGGGACTGTTGCTCAAGGTGCATACCAATCATGGGTGTGGAGCTACGAGATACCAACTATGCTGGGAATTTGCAAAAAGAAATCGTCGGGACTCGGGTATCCATTTTTGAATGGGTCTTTTCTTATTAGCAGAAGATGATCTAAACACAAAGAGCCGAAATAAGCATTCAAAGTGGCTTTAGAGAAATTTTTGGCTTATTTTCTGACTCAGAAAACCACACTTGTTTGACCTTAGGTGCAGGTGGCTAGGTTCTCAGACTTGTTTTTCGGTTAAGGGAGGTGTTGTTGGGACCCAAGTCGGTTTCACCTTTGGTGACGTTGGAGCTCTAGGGGGTTTAGACTTAAAAGATGTCAAATTTAATTTTTGTCATAAATAATCCATTAATGTATTTGTGAGTACACAAATTTGGTTCAGACTACCTAGCGTGGTTTCTAAGCTTGGTTTCTAACTTAGGAACCCATTTTGGATTAATTTGACATGGAAAAGGCGTTTCAGCAATGTGTCACAGAGAAGATTTAAATATTTTCTCCAAAATCAGTCGCATAAGATGTTTCTTAGAATGAACTTGGATTGGATACTTCATGTAAGAATACAAGCATATAGAATTACAAGCATCACTAGCACACATGTCGTGTGTCCTATGTTGAGAATTCACACAATTCACATTAGAATGATGATAATTTTTCGTCGAATTTTGTTTACTAAAATGATGGACATTTTTGGATGGATAAACAAATCTATGTTTATCATTCTTAGAAGAATGAGAAAAATTATTTGAAGCGTGAGAAGAATGTTTGCGTGAGCTTTGAAGATCCTCTTTACAAGCTTTCTTGTTAATGGAAGTGAGAGGGATTCCCTTTCTCCTTCCGAATTTCCTTTAGCTCCATAGCGTTTTTGCTTAACATTTTCGCATAGGTCACCGTGGACTTGGAAGTCGTCACGGTTGACTTAGAATGAGCAATAGAATTTTGAGAACTAGATGTTGTCCTAATAGCGCTAGGCACATGGTGGACACTAGAACTAGATGTCGAGGACTTAGTAGGAGTGGACAGAGAATTAGTTGAAGTAGAAGTAGTTGGAGAAACTTATTTTTTTCTTTCCTACGATCTTATTTTCCTTAAAGGGAAAATAGGAGAAGAAGTCGAAGCCGTGCTTGAAGTTGAAATTTTCTTAAGTAAAAAAACTTCTAAAAGTTTTTGCTTTTCCATTTGAAAGTATTTTCTTTCATTTTTCAAAGAAGTTAAATCGGCAATTTTTTGAACAATCTTTGGAATGTAGCAAAATTTGGGTTTAAGATTTTGAAGTTTAGAATTTTCTTCCTTATTAGCTACGGGTTCGTTAGGGGCTATAGGAATTGACTCGTAATACGAGGATAAGGATATTATCCCCGTTTTATAACTTTTGTTTAATTCCTTATAATTGTACGGAATTTCAACTTTTTCTTTATTTTTCCATTTCTCATCCTCTAATGCATTAATTTCGGATGCGTTTGTAAATGCATAAGTTGGGCGAGGCCTAAGTTCATATATCTAATATCATAAAATTGCTTAACATTGACCTTTTTCAGATTACACGGGTTTGGAAATTCTAGACCTTCTTTTGAGTTGTAAAACGGGTATCTTTTTTATTGATTTGAAAATATTGTTTGTTCCGTTTGTCACCTTTTTGCAAGAATATCCTCAAGATCTTTGAATCTTGAGTTTTTTTTTGCATTCCTCTACGAGAACGTCATATCGGCATAAGCCTATGTTTCGTTCCGCTTCCACGACTCCTAAGCCTATGTTTCGTTCCGCTTCCACGACTCCTAAGTTTTTATTTAGTTCTTTTACTTTTGTTTCAAAGTTCTCAACTTTCGTTTGGAATGACGTGATTTTGTCACGTGCCGTTTTTAACTACTTTTTTCATTAGCAAATTTTTCGCGTAATTCTAATAAGACACCGAGATTATTTTCTAATCTCGCTTCTAGTTCTTCAATAGTCTTATTTTCGCTCACGGAGTAAGTGTCCATTAAGTTTTCTTGGTTGGGTTGGATATTTGATCGTTGACGCGTTATGTGGATTTGAGATTTTTTAATAAAAAGTTTCGAAGAATAGAGTAGGTATCGAAAAGTTTTTAGGATAAAATGTACATATCGAAAACTTTTGTACCGAAAAGTATAGTTTTGAAAAGTTTGGAGTCGAACAGTTTAAGTATCGAAAATTTTGTGTATATCGAAAACTAATACCGAGAGTGTAAGTATCGAAAACTTTTTATTTTCTAATATCGGAAAAATTTTGACTTTAAAATTTCATTTCCGAAAGGTTTTGGTGTTGTCGAAAACATATCATGAAGTATTGCAAATTTTTAAGATTAAAAACCTTTTAGTGTGTACCGAAAAAGTTTGAATTGATATCCAATACTTTGAAAATTTACCAAAAACTTTTCTATAAAGTGTCAATAATGAGTTGAGTGATATTTTTCATGATAACTTTCCAGCCACTAAAGCTTTGATGAGCCGATTCCTCTTCATAAAGCCTTCACCTTCTCATCAAGATCCTCGTTTTTCTTCTCTGCCTTGGAGAAACCATTGTAACATGCCTCCTTAATCTCCTGTTGTTCTTCATGAATTCTTAGATCTTGTGGGCGATCAGACCTTCTCGGTGAAAGATCTGGTGATAGATGTTTCTCCCCGAGATCGTGGCATATCCTTCGGAAGTACTCATTCCCGAGGAGACTTATGTATATTTCATGATTTTACTGCTAATCATATACACCTTCTGATAATTCTCATTAACCAGAAAAATGGATGGACTTCGAATCGGTCGTATCTTTTCGTACCCGGGCATCCTCTTCAAAATCTCGTGGGGCCGCTCCCGCAAAGCTCGCCCCACCTTCTGTCAAGAGGTCGCCGATAGAGGGTGTATGGGACTTCTTTCAAAGAGAGTCAAGGTTTCCTCTTCAACACAGACTTTGAATCTTGATCTGGCATGTGCTTCTCTTTCTCCCGAGGTTCATGCGCATCCCGGAGACCGAGGGAACCACATCCTACTTCTTCATGATGACTTTTCTAACTTCAGAAGAAAGCGCTACATAACGAAAGTATCCGATAACTATTTTTTGTAAGTGGGCTCTTTCTTAGAGCCAGGTATCACATCTGTTTTCATTGTCCCTCGAGAATTCTCCGGGACTGATGGTTTTCTTGACATTCATATTCATTCTCCTGCGAGGGAGCTAGGCGTTTTAAGATCCAGAGCGAAATGGCAGGTGCGGCTTGTAATAACAACATAGAGACGATCATGAAGCTACTCGAGGAGACACAGGAGTCGGGTTGCTTAAAGAAGAAACTCACTGAGTCCCGAGCAGAAGTGGAGAAAATCCAAACGGAGCTACAATCCGAGCGCACACGTAATCGTGATATGGAGGAGCTATTGTCGTATGGCCTCATTCCCGCCGACAGGGTATCGAAGGCGGCCAACCTGTACTTTAACTATGGGTTCCGAGGATGTATCAAGTCAGGGCTAATGGTTTTCCCATATCTAAATATCCTTTTGATTTTCTCGACTAAGATCAAGCTCTCCTGGATGCGGTCGCTAACCGTACTCCTCCAGGTGTCGCCCCGAAGTCACGAAGAGCCGATATTTCTGAGCCAGAAGAAGAGGAAGATGTAGCCGCTGAGGATCAAGAGACGAAGAGAGATTCTGATTAGGATCATATATAGTTGTCTTTTGTTTTTATTGCATTATTTCCTTTCCTTGTTGTTTAATGTGCATATTTCAACCCTTTCCTTTTGAATATTCTTCGCTTCTTGTTAAGATAAGTGAGTTAGAGTGTAGCGCCCGTAATACATTAGGGTGGCTCCACTTTCGATTCCCTCGAGGACCTTTTATCCCTCTCCCCCAATTCGAGTGCTTTCTTCCCGATTTAATCGGGGTAGTCGTGCCTCAATCCGAGGCCTTTTTCCCGATTTAATCGGGGTGTTCGTGCCTCAATCTGAGGGCTTTCTTCCCGATTCAATCGGGGTGTTCGTGCCTCAATTCGATGGCTTTCATCCCGATTCAATCGGGGTGTTCGTGCATCAACCCGAGGGCTTTCTTTCCGATTCAATCGGGGTGTTCGTGCCTCAATCCTAGGGCTTTCATCCCGATTCAATCGGGGTGTTCGTGCCTCAATTCGAGGGCTTTCCTCTCGATTTGATCGGGGTGTTCGTGCCTCAATCCGAGGGGTTTTCTTCCCTTATATGGTTAAGCGCGTAGTTCTTCAGCCTTTAATATGATATCGGGCGATCTTCGTGTGAAAAGAAAGCAAAGAACTTCATTGATTCCAAAGACACTTGCAAACAACTGAACAAGACTCCTAAAAAACAAATAAACTAAAAAAGACATAACAAACTTAAGGATAATATTTTTTTAAATGTTTAGCGTTGTGTGGTCGATTCAGCTCTTCCCTTCCAGGTCTTCTAGATAATAAGCCGTCTCTCCTGCTTTCCGAACCACCTTGTAAGGCCCTTCGTACTTCGGTTCCAACTTTCCTCGGTTCTCATGTTGCAACTTCTCCTTCATGACCAGATCTTCCTCTTCGAACCTGCTAAAGCAGACCCTTCGATTATATACTCGGGTATACTTCTCTTGTATGCAGCCATCCTTAACGAGACCTTTTCTCGGCTCCCCTCGATCAGGTCCAGTTCATTAGCTCTAAGTTGATCATTATCATCGGAGTATCCGAGTATCCGAGCACTTTCTTGTCCCAATTCCGTTGGCAAAACCGCATCACTTCCATACACCAAGCTGAAGGGGGTCTCTCTAGTCCCCGATCGCGGAGTCGTTCGGTAAGACCAGAGAACGCTCTGCAGTTCATTGAACCATGCCCTCTTTAGTCCATCCAGTCGAACTTTGAGTGATTGTATTATCTTAAGGTTAGTCACTTCTACTTGGCCTTTACTCTACAGGTATGCCGCGGAGGTGAACACTTGCTCAATTCTCAATTCTTCGCACCATTCCCTTAATTTACGCCCGCTGAATTGCCTTCCGTTGTCCGAGACGAGTCTCCTCGGGACTCTAAATCTTCACACAATATTCTTCCAAAGGAAGATAATGACTGTTGCCTCCGTAATGCGAACGAGAGCCTCAACTTCCAACCAGTTCGAAAAATAGTCGATGCTCACTAGTAAAAACTTCTTTTGTGATGTGGTGCCCTCGAAAGGCCCCACGATATCCATCCCAACCACCGATTTCATCATCTATGCTGACACTCTCTAAAGATTGGCATGTTTCTGGCACCTGAGGCACCCTCGCACCAATTTGACAGAATCATCCCTCATCGTGGGCCAAAAGAATCCCCAAGCAAGGCTTTACGAGCTAGGGACATGCTGCCTATATGTCCTCCACAAGCACATTCATGGATGTCCCGAAGGACTTCCTCATCTTCTTCTTTTGACAGACATCTTAATAAAGGTCCCGAGTATGACCTTTTGAATAATATCTCATCTATCATAGTGAATCTAAATTACCTTTTTGAGATGGCCTTGGCACGTACCTTATCCTCGGGCAGTGTCTGGTTTAACAGGTATTGGGGGAGGTTGTATCGCCAATCTTCCCGAGGGAGTTTCTCTTCTCCATTAATCTGATGGACTGAGGGGGCTAGCTCCACCCTGGTTCCCACCCTGGTTCCCGAGGAGGATTCAATGAACTAGCCGACTTGGTGACCTTATCCACCTTCTCGTTCTCCGCTCGGGATATCTACACCACTTTGAGTTCCTTGAAATCTTTCTTTATTTTTTCAAAGGCCTTAACATATTCTGTTAGCTTCTCCCATTTCACCGAAAAGTTTCCTTCTACTTGTTGCACGACTAATTGACAATCCGAGTGGAGTGTTAATCTTGATATCCCAAGCCTCCTAACCATCTTGAGCCCGAGCAACAGAGCTTCGTATTATGTTTCTTCTTTAGAGGCCCGGAAATTCAATCTTATCCCGAGGATATTCTCCTCTCCCCACGGGGATATGATAACCAAGCCTACAACATTCATGTATTGACACGAGGACCCGTCGACGAACATTTTCCACATCTCTAAGGTTCTTCTTCGCTCATTTTCACTAGGAAATCTGCTATTGCTTGAGCTTTTATGGTGGTTCTCGGTCGAAATTGATATCATACTCTCCTAGTTCGGTGACCCATATCACCGATCGCCCTAAAGCATCGGGGTATTGGTTATTACCACAATCGTGTGGGAGAGGAAGAAGGGCCTCAGCCTCCGAGTGGTGACTACAACTGCTAAGAGTAGCTTCTCTTGGTTGTTCTATCGAATTTCTGCTCCTTTGAGAATGTGGCTCACAAAATAGATGGGTTTCTGCTCTTTTCATTCTTCCCTAACGAGGATCGGTAAGCTCATTTAGCTCTTTATCTCCTCCCCCATTACTTCCAACTCAGTTGCCTGTTTCTCCACATGTTGTCGGGCTTTTCTAGCCCGCAAAGCATCCAGCTCTTCTCGCAGCATTCTTTCCGGTCGTCCTTCATCTCCATGCGATTACTCTTCTTGATTAATATGGTTGGAAGCGCTATTACCCTCGCCCGACCCCTGTGGTCAGTCTTGGGAGGTGGCAGGTCCTTTCTTCTTTGGTCGCTCGGTCATTAGGGCTTCCACGTCCTTCCTTATCTTCCTGATTTCTTGAAATTTTGGACGCTGTGAGAACATCATGTTCACCGTCGTCGCCATCATTCTAGACATCTCCTCCATGGTCGGAGGTCCACCTCAGGGTAAGTGTGGATCATCTCTGACACTCACCATATTTATAACATATCTCGTCCCACTGACGGAGCCAATTTGATGCGCTCAGAATGGCCCCTCCGGAGTGCGCGCGGTTCTCCGCCTTTAAGGTAGCTAGAAAATGGCGGTGAAGTCCCCGGGTTAATGGAATTGTGCGGGATACCTCCTTCTTAACGATCCTGAAATAAATATAAAGTGATGAACTAACGGTGGACACCATTTTCGGCGACGTCACTCCAACGCTCAAGTCAGTTTTCTCTTCAGACGTGGCGGGTAATTTGGTACATAGCGGAGAAAGTGATCAAGAATGCGATATCTGAGCCCGACCGAGTATTGTTCTTATTTATAGGGTCGTATCCACGATCATCACGTCGGACACCCACTGCCTATGTTCATGTCCTCTTCCCATCTCCCACGTTCGACGTTCCTCACGCTCGCACGCCCGCTACTTCTTCGGACGACGGTGGCGGTTCTTCTTCCAGCCTTTGACATCTTCTTTTATAGGATCGAGAACAAACCTCCCCTCGGGCTCTTTACCTTCTCCAAGATGCCCGAGGTTCCCTTCCTAAGAAGACCCGAAGTTTCCCCAAGGTGTTCCCTGAAGATTGTTGGGTCGAAAATTTATCATTTTGGGAGATCTCCCGAGGGTCCCAAATGAGGGGCCCCGATGTTCTTCCATGTCCTTTCCCCGAGCTTATCTTTTGTCCCTCGTGATGAAGCATCCCGATGATAACCTTATGTGGCCGAGCGAGGGGAGCTTTGTAACTCCTCGTTCCCGCCTTTCTATCGGTCATTTAAATGGCTGGGGGTCTTCTATGGTTATCCAAAAACCCAAATGTTAACACATACAATGGTGGCAAAGAAGGTTCTTTCAACAAAACGGAATTGGCAAGCTAAAAGCAAAGGACAATAAAGTGGAGAGACCATCACACAATGTTGTATCTGCAAAAAGACGAATTATGAGGTGAAGACTGCTTCTTTAGATGCAATCCTGCAAGTACACAGACCACTCTTTCACTAACTTTCCAAAGAAGAAGAATGAAGATGAAGTTGTAAATTTTATAAAGGAAGAAGGTGAGCAACCATTCTTTTGCATGAATGCGAACATAGAAAACGTAGATTGGATGGATTACTTTGATAAATGATGCAACAATCATATGGCTGGGAAGTGGGAACAATATCTGGAAATAGATCTACACTTTTTACGTGAAACTCAGAGATGGGAAGCTTTTAAAATGCAAAAGCAAAGGGAATATTGTTGTCCACAACAAATGAGGTAATAAAAAATTCCTTAACGACGATGTATGTGTACCCTACTTAATGAAAAATTCTTTTAAGTGTTGGGCAACTGTTGCAAATATTCAGTGTTCTTTAATGACGATGTTTGAAGAATTTTCGACAAGAAAAATAATAGTTTGGTGGCATCGACTGCAATGTCTCCGAACCTTTTTAACTTGTCATATCTTCAGAAGGAAAATGGCTTTTATAGGAGAAAAGATTAATCAATTTGAATTGTGGCATTTGAGATTCGGTCATCTTCACAGCAAAGGCTTGCAGTTACTTAAAACGAAAAATAAGGTTGTCGAAATTTCTGTCATTTTAAGAAAATATAACGGTTGTGAAGGGTGATTTTCGAAAATATGTGTTGACTTTCATTTCCATAAATGTCTTGGAGAGCAATAACCCGTCTCTGGTGGTGAATGTGACATATGTGGTCCTTCGAGAACCCCATCGCTTGGTAACAAATGCATTTAATCTCTTTGTTGACAATTTTTCAAAAATGATATGGTTGTATTTTTGCACGAGAAGTCAAAGCATTTTCAACTTCACCACATTTTTAAGCTCCCGTGGAAAAGCATATTGGTTATCTATCAGAACAGATCGTGTGGAGAATATTTATACTCCAGTCCTGAATTATTGCAAAATGAATAGCATCCAAGGGCAAGTAAAGATCGAAAAACCCTACAGAGAAGGAGGGATTGAGAGGGAAATTCGAACAAAGTAGAGACGGCTAAAACTAGAGATGAAAGTTTGGGTCTGAGCCCATGGGCCGGCCCGGCCCGCCCGCAAAAGAATCGGGTTTGGACCGTAAATTTAGGAAACCGAAAGTGACCGGACCGTTTGGCCCGGCCCACGATGGCCCGAGGGTCAGTGAGCCGCGGGCCAGAAAGCCCGATGGGCCGCGCGCCAATTTGTTCCGCTTTTTATTTTTTATATTCATTTATTTTTATGTTTAATATTTATAAAATTGGATTTTATATAGGAAAAAAAATATTTTTACATACAATCTTTTCAAAATTTTGTATATATATTATTTTATATAATATTAGGTAAGAATTATATTTTATAATGAATAATTAAAATAGTTTTTAAAAACTAAAATTAATAAATAAATAAAAAATCGGGCCGAATGGGCTAGGGCGGGGCTGGCTCGGTCCATATATAAACGGGCTAGGGCCAAGATTCTATCGGCCCGTAGATATTAGGGCCGGCCCGGCACGTATTAAATCGGGCAACCCGTTGTTTTCGGGACGGACGGGCCGGGCCGGCCAAATTTTCAGCTCTACATTTACTTAATGGAATTGTGCAACACTCAGTTGGACAGACCTCGTGATTTTTCAACAAAATCTCATTATTTTGTTCTGCAACAGCAAGACAAGAACTTAACTGAGCTTTTTATACAATTTTCACGATATTGTTGTTGCCGGAGCATATTAGAAGCATGAAAATGGAGAAAATTTCTCATATCGTGATCAATTACTTTCTTTCCACGTAGTTGCAACTGAAAAGTGACTCTGAAAATACTCACTTACATATTTAAAATCTTGCAAATGCAAGTGTATCCGATCCTAAAAAGGTTTTGGGATAGTCATATTATGAGGCTCGTACCTTTCTTTCAACCCAGTCACAAGAGAAGTGGATCTTTGATTATACTCAGTTTTTAGCGCTTCATCAAGATGGTGATGGAGAAATATTATTGGTTTAGCCTCTCTTGACTTGTGGCATCATTTTGTTCTTTTACTGTCTCTCCGAAACTATTTCCAGCTATATAAATTTCAGCATCTAAAATCCATGACAAGTAATTCTTTCCAGTAACCTGAAGAACTCAAATTAATTGTATTCAACGAACTCAAGTTTTGCAAGTTTAGCCATTACGGAAATAGTAGAAGGAAAACACAAAGTAAAATTACTGAACTTACTCAAGTAGTTGGCTATAGTCTCGTGCTGATAACGTATCATAAAACTTATACTAATAATATATTAAGACATTGGACAATAATATGAGAGGATTTTTTTATTTCACTTGGCCTCTTTTCACTCACACAAACGCCTCTATTTAAAGGCTCCGGCTAGAGCCTTTACATTGATAACAAAATATCTTGGGTATAAAATGAGAATGGAAATAAATATAATAACGCCATGAGGTTTTGGGTGAATATGGATATCATGGGATGAACATGGAGATCGTGGTAAACATCCACTTTAGTGATTCATAACATTCTACAAGTCGTGCAAAGAAGGAATATCGTTATCAACTCAATTTTTTTTTGTGCACTAATAAGTGTTAACGAGTCGAGCTGAGCTCGAACATGGTCCATCTCAAGTTTGGCTCGAATAAGTGTTAATGGGCCCGAGTTCGGCTCGAGCTCGATCGAGCTTGATGAATTTTAGCTCGAGCTTGGCTCGGTTAAAAACAATAAAGCTCGGCTCGGCTCGATAAGCTTAGTTGAATTCGAGGTATTTGAACTCGAATTTGAGCTCGAGCTCGAGTTCGGTATATATTATTATATAAAAATACTTATTTTAATAAATATGATAGAATATTTAATATATTAAAAATAAAATCTTAGGCTCGATAAGGGCTCTAGGGGCCACGAGCATATATGTGATAGGCTCGAAGCTCGGCTCCATTGTTAACAAGCCAGCTCGAGTTTGACTCGAGCTTGATTTTGACCGAACTCGAATCAAAGCTTTGACTGAGCTGCTCATGAGCAGCTCGACTCGTTTTCACCCCTACTAATAAGTAATAAGAGCATTGTGGCATAAAATAAAAGTATATCTAAATTAAATAGTAATAAAAATGCCGAAATTCTATTGGGCCCGTTTTCATCGAATTATAATTTGTAAGATTAATCCTGTCATCTACTTTAATAAAGATTAATCTCTTCTTGCATGCATGTGAATCTTTATCGACTTTCGTTCTCTAGATAGTATTATATGGCAATGGTCCCATCCAATCCTTTGAAAAATAGTCCGCTGATTATATAAATAAAATGCTTAACTAATTACATTATTTATTTCTGTTAATGATAAAAAAAATAGAAAATCTTTCGAAACAAAAAAGATTGTGAAAAAAAAACTGCACCTTAAACTAACTTATCATTTCATATTAAATAAAATTTCATATAAAAGTTACATAATTAAGTTATTCATTAATCACTCTTTACATAGAATTACAAATTACTTTTTGAAAAGAAAAATAAAGCCAGCCACAAAAAAAGCATGTCAAACATTACAAGGAACAATATAAAGAAAAGCAAAACAAACGCGTAAGAACGCCAAAAGGTTTTAAAGTGGTTTTGGCAAGGAGAAGGAATCTAATAATTTAGTTTCAATTAGTGACTTAATAATAAATGAGATCATTCCTTCGGTTACCGTGTTTCATTATTGTATCATGATTCATGCAAATAAATTCTTGTAGCATCTCTATTACAGCTCGATGGATAGTTTAAATATTGCTTCTCAATTCAATTTCAAAACATAGAAATAACAGTATAAGCAGAATATTTAACCCAAAAAAGCATTTTCTCCTATGCTATGATCGGTTTACGTGTCCAGCGGGGCAAGATCTTAAATTGGCAATTTTTTTGTTTGTGTTGATAACTGGTTCGCGTTGAACTAGTTATCGTTCTCAATCGTGCAATAAGACAAGCAGAAATTATTGTAATCAACTGTAAACTGACTTGTGTGTGATAACTAAAGTAGATCGAAGTTCAAAGGCTTTAAACCCTTCTACATCTCACTTTCTTCTATCTAAAAAATGATTTCACTAGAAGACTTTAGTTTATATTCTTTTGAACAACCCACTTAGTTAGACCACCCTAACTAAACTCCTAGTATACCACTATCACCTGCTTATAGTCATTCGATCTCTCAGTCACAGTTGGATGAAACCTTCCGACATGAACTCTTAGCTGTATATTCTGGACAATGAACTATTCTAGTTCTAGACTTGACTCTCTATGCCAAATCTACTTAGTCTTACACATTCTAGGTACGAACATTTTATTTGTGCAAGGTTCTCGTGTGTAAAATTTCCTTGTGCAAAAGTCTTGTCTGCAAATTCCGCAATTGACCTTAAGATAATTATTGGAGGAACTATAGATGTCGTTGCTTGAATGGGTACAAAGGATCATCAAACTTGATCTAGAAAATCAGCTTTTCAATGCGCATTCAATACGATTTTGCGAAATAGCTCTATTGACCATTTGGTGTCTCACTTCGATTTTGCTTTGTCCAAAAGAAGATAAACTCAAAGCAGAACGACTCTTTTAACTGCAGCTTTAGCTCCTATGATCTTTACGCTTCTTAATGCAAATTGTCTTGATTTTGATTCAAGAGCTGAGTCTTAAGTCGTTGAATTCAATCTTCTTAACCTAACTGAATCAGTTATGTTATCCTGATCGATATCTAGAAAACGGATGTGTTGTAGGTTTTCACCCTATTAGTTTATTTTCCATTCACCTTCGATTTAAGTCCAGTTTTAGTGTCTTCAAAATGTTACGTCTAGTCTTTGGTTTCAGTCGTGGTTAGTTCTTATCTCAGTCCTATTTCCGACTTCAACCTTCGATTTCAGTTCATCTACCGGTTTTAGTTAATTTTACACATCTTAAATTTTCTTTTACACAATCACTGGAACTGATATTGATCATAAATAACTAGTTCAATGCGTAATCTTTAGCGTCCTACTAATATTTAAGTAACATTGGGCACTTATTAAATAGTATGTACATAAGACTGAAGATACTACCTTGACAATAACTATATTCTGTAGGTATTTAATTTGACAAGGGTTATAATTAATTGCTAATGTATATGCTTATAAGATATTCACAAATAATATAAAACTGAGTATAAGAGATCTTAGGCCAATTCTGTGATCATTATATTTGATAATTGCAAAAGACGTGTTTAACTAATATGTCGGAATAAATTCAGGTCTTGAATCATTTTTCCGACAATTTTTCTTACATGTCATATTCCATGTCAACAGGCAAGTGATCAACTCATCTCAACAGTCATGTAGGATTTCAGACTCGTTTCTTAGAAAAAAAGACCGGATATGATCCGACGTATAAATAGAGACATATGATCGCGATTATCAAATATAATGAACCAATTTCGGAAACTGACTTGGCTAGTAACTCAAATTTACAATTATGTTGATATCTTATTTAAACTAAAATAAAAACGAGTGTTTGCTAACTTATATTGAACTATAGCTATAAGAGATCCTATCATTTGCCCAATACTGATTTAATATTTTAAAAACGAATCATATGTTCAAAAACAATTAAAATATTGTATAGAATAAGCTAAACAAGCCAGAAAAAAGTTAAAAAAAATACCATTGGCTAGAACAGTTCTTTAATTCATTGTTTTACTCTTTTTCTTTTAGGAATATTCTCCACCAATATCAATTGGACAAAATTTTACATTGAGTAAATAAAAAAAAATGCTGTAAATGTCCATTATTCTAAAAGTTGTAGAACTCCATTGCGCGAGTCACCAATGTCAGAAAAATGTCCATTCTCAGACTCAGTTTGTAAGACAGTTCCAAACTCTTATTCAAGAGAGAATTACTTTCATACGAGAGAAGAAGACTCTCATTATATAGAAAATAAAATCTCATACGTAATAATAACCAAAATATGAAATCGAAAACTGAGAAAAAGAATAGATGATGGATGCCGCTATATGATCGACCATGGTGGCAATAGATCTGTAGGCCGACGACAAAGAAAAAAAATATTAGGATTTTTGTTTAAGAGTCTTTCTTGAGATGGAACTTAGGATTTTTTTTTTACTTTAGGTCATCTCCAATCGAAAAATTCATTCTCGAACTCTCAAAATGCAGTAATTTCTCCAAGCGAAAAACTCATTTTCAAATTAAAATTCACACCAATTTCTACTCATTTTAAAAAATTGCAAAACAAATATATATCATATATAAATAAAATTAATTATATTTTAATAATGATCTTATTTTAATAACATAAAATTAAGTTTAGCAAAAAAAACAGAAAATGAAATTAAACTTTTACATTTTTAATTAAACTTATTTTTAAATTAAAAATTGTATTTTACGACATGTTGGAATGTTTTTTGATTAGTGATTTATTTCTAGCACACATTACAATGACAGACTCTCCCTCCTAACTTATTAAACAATGCATTTATTCAACGTCTTCATTCTCTCCCAATTTGCAGAAACCCTAAAAAAATTTGCTCTAGTTCGTCCTTCTTCTGCTCAGATACAGGAGATAAACAAAATATTTGGGTCGAAATTTAGTTTCAATCAAGTTTTGCGTCTGTGAACAGTTGCAACGCATATTTGCTTTTGTTGGAGAGAGAAAGTACCACAAACTCATTTTGGGTTTCAGTTTGTTGTACGATTGGAGCAGATTTATGAATTTGAGATGGAGTTTGCGTATCCATGGGAGGAGGTCTTGATAACTATTCTTGGTGTCTCATCGAAGTATATAACATCAAAATAATTTAAATGTTTCATCCATAGAAAAAGGAAAGTGCGTGGGACTAAAATATTCCGTGTCGCTCTATAGATCTGCTAGTCTTTGGTCGGTTGCATTCCGATAAATTATTATTACATACAAATTTATGCTTCGTCCAACATGTCGTAATGGTCCGTAGTTATAACGGCATTTACACATTTTCCTATTACATGTTATGCTGTTTTCGGTTGTACCACACTGCTGGCTATGGCTAGCCCCTAAATACCAGCGTGGGCTTTTGCGCCACACAGACCTAGCGGAGGCTTAATTGCGCCACACATTCCAGAGGTGGGACTAATCCTCGGGGCCAGATGGATACGTCCCAAACCCACCTAACAATGATAGTCATGGGCGGCCCATAAGGCCCATGGGAACTACTCAAAGAATTGTGGGAGGGGGGATTCGATCACACGATCTCCTTAACCACAAGACCTTAAGGCCTCCTCCTTAACCACTAGACCAAGGCCTCATTGGCCGAAGAACACATTTTCAAAAAGAATAAAAAGGTAAAAAGATTAAAAGCAGTCTCGTAAATGCAAATATTGTTATACGATTTTAAAATAGAAATAAGTTTATTTAATTTCACCCGCAATAACTAGTTTGTAACAATATCTTGACTTCATAAACATATGAATCAATTTAATACTTAAAAATTACTACTCCAACTATCACCAATTGATTTATGGATAAAACACATCAAGCTTATGTGGTCATCTCCCGTATATGTGCCGTATGCATAGACCCGATGACGAATTTCACATGGTATCAGAGCGGAAGATCATAGAGGTTCCAAAATAGTGGCGATCTTCATCCGACTCAATTAAAAAAAAGAATTATATACAGAGGGTTCGAAAGAAATGACGTTCATGTCCGATTAAAAAACGTGGGCTCACATGTGGGGGAGTGTTAAGATAACGCACAACTCACATCGATTAGCACGAGAGATCTTGACTAGTATATAAACTTGATGGGTTACTCCACATATTACCAATTGGTTTTAGAATGGAACTCCATGAAGCTTACGTGGCATCTCTTGTTTGTATGTGTGGACCGGTTGCACATGTCCGAAGACGATTTTATATTTTTTCTATTTAAATATTAATCTAATATCAAGATTACAAAAATTTAATGGATACCAATGTCAGTGCGACTGCTTAGGGAGAAGGAAACGGCGACATGATAGAAAAATGATATTCCTCACTATGCGTTGCCACACACCCCTAAGTTATGCGTTGTTTTGAACTATTCAAGAAATAAGAAACAAAAAAAAATTTAAATAAAATTTTTTTGTAAAAACATCTCTCCCTCAAAAATTGCTCTACAAAGAAAAAACATAATGAAACAACAAAATTAGAGAACAACCCACATGAATATATGATCGACTATGGGTCCGAGGGATCACTGATGGTCGAGCTTCTTGTATCTCAAACTATAATTATAAGAATTTGATCCCACTTGTGAAAGCAACTTCTTATTTTGAAAGAAACGGACTAGATTCCAGAGAACATCGCGGACGCGATGTCGGTATTGAAGCATTTGATTTTTCCCAAATACAAGTGAAACTTAGATTATGGACTTTAATTTTGATCGGTTAGATTTGAGATCAATTTCGTGTAGTGTATTTGCAAAATGGTCCATGTCAACCCTCAGCCTTCAAGTTATTTTGTATTAAAAAAAAAAAGGTAGGAGCAAGCCAATTTATGTATTTTTTTTGTCTAACCTCGTATGATTTCCTGTCTCCGCCCCTTATTCCACTTAGACACCTTGATTACTATCATTCATGTGGACTTTGACGACACACAATGGTAAGGAATCAGTCTCGCTGGAAATTTAAATAGTCTCGTAGCCCAGAATAATGTTTAAATTTATTTCATACTACGTACTCAAAGTATCATAATAACGGTAGTGTGATAATAACTTTTGAGAAGGAAAAAAAGTCAGAGGTGACGGCTTACAAATATTAAGGACATTATTAGAGAGTCAGACATGAATCACTTTAGTATTGAAATTTATCTTATATAAAAATAATGCAATAAATACTTTTATCCATTGATCACATATGCTTTCGTTTTCTAAAATCTTGAAGAGTATACATTATTATTATTCGTACATGTGATCAACCTTGTACCATGGTTTTTTCAGATCGGACCGGACCTGCCGGTTTTGACCGTAAAATCGCGAACCTGGCGGAATTTCGGTTCATGTCCGGTTCAATTCACCTTTAATTTAAAAAATAAAAGAAAAAAAATATAATTTTACAATTTAATTTTTGACCCTGTAAATTTAATTTTTGACATTCCATTTTACAATTAATTTTTTATTCCAACATATTTTATTCGATTGATTTATTCATAAAATATCTTTATTAAATATAAGTCACTGATTTTACTCTGGTTTGATTTCGGTTCTATACCGGGTTAAAACAATAAACCTTAAACCAATAAAATTTTTCGATCACGTTCAAAACTCCCGTTCAAAACATTGCCTTTGGTACAAAGAATAGTAACAAAACATGACCCCTCCTTCAATACTCGGATCTGACCCTCCCTCCAACCATCATCTATTGGTCGTGCATCTATATATATATATATATATTCACCTCTCCACAACAAACTATTATATTCCACACACATTTATTCCCTCGTATTAATTAACAATAGAAAAACACACAATCTTTCATTTCCCAGCATTTTTTTCGCCCCACGGACCACAGTATATTCATGCTCACAATATTCCCAAGAAAATAGTTTCTCATTAACAAACACACAAAAATGGCCTCTTCGTCATCCACATTTCTTATTCTGGCGATGCTTCTGTGTTCTCTAACCTGTCTGAAGTGCAGCAGGAACGATGGAGAGTCTGAAGAAATCCTGCAAGTCCCATCTTCGGAATTCGTCGACTCGGTGAGGTCGACCATCAAGGTACTAGGGCAAGTGATATCAACGATTTCGAAGCTTGGCGGGTTTTTAGGTGATTTCAGGCTAAGCAATGCCATCAGTGATTGTCTCGATCTGATGGATATGTCCATAGATGAGCTTAGCTGGACTCTCTCTGCCTCTGAGAATCCAAATGGTGAGTGAATTAATTAATGGCATCTCAATTTCATTTTTTTTTTGACCCAGGTCCAGGGGACCCGGGTGGGGAGAGTAAATCCCGAGCAACGGCACAATAGCCTCCAAATCACGTCAATTGGTTGTGAATCAAACTAATCCAGGTCTATGTGTGACAAACTAATTTTTTTATATGAGAGAATCGATCTTGAAACATCCTCCCATTATCCTTTATGCCTCAACATTAACCACTAGATCATAATCCCATCGGTCAATTACATCTTTTCAGGCCTTCTTTAATGCTCGATGATTTAATATATTATATAGACAATTTTCCGACGTACCTCCAATCCCATTTCCGTGGAAATTAAATTATTTTCGACATGAATAGTGACTCGTTTCGAAACTCAAGGAGATAAAATTTTGACGGGTTTCTCGATCGGAAATCTGGTGGGAAAAAAGCGTTACTTGCTTTGCATCGCATGTGGCGAATAGCATGGTGACATGATTGTTGGCGCAACATGAGTATGTTCATGTACGTTATTTCTATATATATAAAATAAGTGAACCTTTTCCCGTTCGATCCCTGGATGGGATCATCTATATCATTACATAACCATACAGATGTTTAAACATTGATTGTTCAACTAAGGAAGAGAGAAACATTTGTGGACCCCCATAATCACACGCATGTTAATGAGTTAATGTAATGTGACATGTAATGAGATTAGAGTATCTCATTCCGACCCACCACACACACCAAAACCGTTTTAAACGGATTTATCGGCGTGATCTACCTTCAATTTTTTTTTTTCATTTTTTTTTTAACTAGGGCAATTATTTTTCTGCACGGGTTTGATGGATGATTGTATGGTTTTTACTATGAGGATTATTGCAATTAAATTGTAATAGTCTCTTCCTTTTTCAATTATTACTCCAGGAAAGGATAACAGCACAGGAAATATAGGTCACGACATGAAAACATGGTTAAGTGGAGCCCTCGTCAACCAAGACACGTGCAGAGACGGCTTCGAAGGTACTAACAACGGCATTGTCGAGAGCCTAATATCTGGTAGCCTCGACAAGGTCACGTCTCTCGTCTACGACATGCTCAAGATGCTCGACCAAACCCCGCCCAAGAGCGGCGGCGGCGGCGGTGGTGATGGTAGAAGGCTCGCTTCCGGTGGTGGAAAATTCCCGAGATGGCTAAAATCCCGCGATCGAAAATTACTTCAACCGACGGACGTCGCCTTAGACCGTGCGCATGCAATGGTCGCTTTGGACGGCACCGGGAATTACACGAGGATCGAGGACGCAATTCGTGACGCACCTGAGTTTAGTAGTGAGAGATACATCATCTACGTGAAGAAAGGCGTGTACAATGAATACGTCGAGATCGGTAAGAAGAAATGGAACATTATGCTTGTCGGCGATGGGGTTGATGCCACCGTTATTACGGGAAATCGTAATTTTATCGACGGATGGACTACTTATCGTTCTGCAACATTCGGTAAGTTCGATTAATTCATCTATATCTGCATGTTTAACATAATAATTATACTGAAATAAAACATAGGGGTCTAATATCGGAGTTCAGACCAAGAAGTCATGAGTCCAAATCCTCACGACTATCCGTGAACAAAAATCTACGTCTAGGTGTCAACAAGAAAGAAATCCGTTGAAGACGTCAAGCGTTATGGAACTAAAATATATAAAATTAAATATGAAAACAACATAAACTTAAAACTTTTAGGTGGTGTGCTCATTTAACAGTTGTGGTTATCGATCACCAAAAATCATAGTAACAACTTAATATAGTAAATTGCTACTCCCTTAATAACAAATTTTTCTACAGCTGTTAAGGGCCAAGGATTTATAGCCCGGGAACTAACATTCGAGAACACGGCCGGGCCCGAGAAGCACCAAGCCGTAGCCTACCGATCCGACTCGGACCTATCAGTGCTATACCGTTGCGCCATTAAAGGGTACCAAGACACGCTCTACGCCCACTCTCAGCGTCAGTTCTACAGAGAGTGTGATATCTACGGCACGGTGGATTTCATCTTCGGGGATGGAGCCGTCGTTTTCCAAAACTGCCTGATACAGGCGATCCAGGGGCTGCCGAACCAGAAGAACACGATCACGGCCCAAGGCCGCACCGAGCCTCTCGAGAACACTGGGTTTTCCATTCAGTATTGCAACATAACTGTCGGCCCGGGCATGTTGAACACCACCGAGACCTACTTGGGCCGGCCATGGAAGCTGTATTCGAGAACGGTGATCATGCAGTCGTATATAAGCGGTGACGTTATGCCTCGGGGTTGGTTGGAGTGGAACGGGGATTTCGCTTTGGACACTTTGTTTTATGCCGAGTTTATGAATTCCGGGCCCGGAGCGGGCTCCGAGAGCAGGGTGAAGTGGCCCGGTTTCCGGATTTTTAATAGCTCGGACGAGGTGAGTAAATTTACAGTGTCGCGGTTTATTATCGGTAACGCTTGGTTGCCTTCGACCGGGGTTAAGTACGCTGCGGGCTTGGAGGTTTGAGGGTGAGTTTAGGAGGATACTTCCTATGTATGTGTGTATTATTTGTGTATTTTGTGATTTTGGGCTCATTTTGTGTGGCTCATTTGTTATTGAGCCCAAGCCCACTATTGTCCGATAAGGTAGGAGTAGTCTGTTCTGTACTATATATACCATTCAATGTCTCAAGGGTTCTACTTTAATGTAAGAGTTTCATAATGTAACAGGAATTATTTATGTGAATTTTGTTGCTTTGGAGTTTGTAATATTTGGACGCTGAGCGTAACCCTTGTTATCCAAAAAGATAACGACTAGAAAAAGATAACGGGGAGATGTAATTGTCTACGTGTTGCATGTACTTAAATGACAAATAAATGAGTGCTTATCAGGATTTCCCCGAATAGATATTTTTCATTTATTATGTAATACATATGTTCAGAGAATGCATATTATGAGAATTAATCTGTCAACTAGCATAAGGTGCTTTCTTTGCTTGAATTCAATTATAAATAATTGAGCTTCATCTCGACTCATGAGCTACTATACTCGACCAGCTTAAAGACCAAGCTCGAAAACTTTAAATTTAAGATAAAAGAAAAATTAAAGAAGAAGAATATAACCAGTAAATAAAAAGCTCACAAGCCTGGCAAAAGAAAAATTAGAGAATAAAATAAGTAAAGAAAAAGCTCGTGAGTAGCTTTGTTGAGATTTCGGAAGTCACGATGAAGCTTGAGTTGGTTGAGATTCATCTCCAACTGAAAAATCCATTCTCACCGCGAAAATACAGTGACGATCACTTTACTCATTTTCAACAATTAAACTCATTCTCAAACTCAAAAAATCTCGTAATATTCTATTTCACACCAACTTTTATAATAGTACCCACATATTTAAAAGTTAACTAATAAGATCACGATATTATTTTAAAAAACACAGAAACTACAACAGGGGGGAAAATAAACTGTTGTCATGTTTCAATGGCGCGATGGTAAATTATATATATTATTAATGTAGATATTTCATTAATTATAAATTAAAATATGAAAACTTAAATAATAAGATATAAAACAATTAAATGGGGCTTTACAATTCAAGACGAATAAAATGATATTGAAATTTTCAGACATAAAACTCGTTGTTGGCGTTCAAACGCAAATTTGAGTTTCAACCATGATAGAGAAATAAAAAAAGCTCATTTTGAGTTTGCAATTCAAGTACCGTAAGAGGGTTTTATTGCATTTTTTTAACTATGGTGTTAGGTTGGGAATGGTCTACGATTGAATATATGTTTTCATATTGTGATTGATGCGTTCTAAAAAAAAACCGGGGTGGTACTCGGCCATATCGACGTTGTCTTAATCCCGAGTGTCTGTTGCCTTCCTCTCGAGAGCGTCTTCTCCTTCTTCATGCGAGCTCGAGGGAGGTCAGCTCCGAGCAACTCGATAATAGTCTTCGACTCCCAAGCATATCAAATAAGGATGGACTCCTCATCTCCTCCTTCGTTTTTCCTTCCTTGCGGCTTACAAGAAACACGCGTTAGAGAGGCGCCGGCGGGGTGCTGGCGAGCCCCCTCCAACGCTCAAGTCAGTTTCGGCGTGCGGAGATAGAATACGAGAAGAGATTCCCGAAGTAATTGTAAAAGTGTAGATCCGGGCTTAGAGTAGGTGTCGACATAAACACTAGAGCGTGCGTATGCTTGGAATAGTGGTGCAGAGAGCATAAGGCGCGTGTGTGTCATGGTTATCCTCCCCCCTAAATGAGGTCCTTACCTAGCCATTTATCGGGAATACGCCATCATTATGATCCTTAATGGCTTTAAACACAAGTAAATACTCCACGATGAGGTCATTCTTAATGAGGGTCTTTGGGATTCCGTAACCGTCCCATTACACACCATGATGACACCCGATGAGTCCGTTGGTGTTCCGTAACCGCTTGATGCATCTATTCTTCTTCCTCGTGTAATATCCCGAGCGGGGTCTTCCTCGGACGAGTAACTGAGCGTCTTGCTAGTTTGGTCTGCACGGATATTTTACCAAGTAAGGGAAAATCCCGAGGGCAACACTAGTCCGCCCCTCAAATAGTCCAAAAAGAATCTAGTGAGTTTTAGACGTAGTAGGTAAAATATTCAAGTTTTGTTGAGTATTTATTCTATCTAATCTGGATTAATTGAACAAGCGTCGTCTCTTATAGCAATATGCTACTATTTTGAACGTTGAACTTGTCATGAAGGTGACTAATGTTGACCGTTGATCGGTGATCGAGGTCAACGGTGGCCAAAGGATGTTACGGTCAAGCCTAGATCATCGGGACATATACGGCAGAATGCAACTTTTTCCCGACCTTAACCGGATGTGAAGATTGGACCGCGTTTGGACTTGCCCCCATGATATGGCCGCATGCACATGGACGAATGGCTAATACTTGGATAAGCACTGCTTTGAGAGTCGGCGTTGACAGGGGACGTCGCATGGAGCATAGAGCAGCTTAGGCGTTAGGCGCTCGCGTCACCGAGTACTCGCATGCAAGAGTGGGAACGACATCATGCGACACTTGGCTTCATGCGCATAGCGGAATGCACGCACGCACTCCCATATATTCTTTTTTTCTTTTTCACTTCATTTAATGTTTTGTTTTTTTAGCTCTATTCGAGGATCATATCTCATTCGAGGACTTTAAAATTTTCATCTCTTTTGAGGACCTTTGAGAATTTGTGCTCCGTTTGAAGGCATTGAGATTTCCATGGGCATAGAGATTTACTGCCTCATTCGAGGACTTAAAGATTTTTCGCCTCATTCGAGGACTTACAAATTTTCTGTCTTAGAGATTTTCTGCCTCATTTGAAGACCTTTGAGATTTCATGCCTCGTTCGAGGACTTGGAGATTTTCTGCCTCATTTGAGGACTTTTGGGATTTCGTGCCTCGTTAGGGGCTTAAAGATTTTTTGCCTCATTCGAGGACTTTTGAGATTTTATGCCTTGTCCGAGGGCTTAGGGATTTTCTGCCTCATTTGAGGATGTTTGAGGTTTTGTGCCTCGTTAGAGGACTTAAAGATTTTTTGCTTCATTTGAGGACTTTTGTGATTTTGTGCATCGTTAGAGGGCTTAAAGATTTTTTGCCTCATTCGAGGACTTTTGAGATTTTGTGACTTGTCCGAGTGCTTAGGGATTATCTGTTTCTTTGAGGATGTTCGAGATTTTGTGCCTCGTTAGAGGACTTAAAGATTTTTGTCTCATTCGAGGACTTTGATTTGGTGCCTCGTTCGAAACTTAGATATTCGAGGATTTAGAAATATTATGCGTCGTTCGAGGACTTTTGAGGTTTCATGCCTCGTTCGAGGACTTCGAGATTTTTTGCCTCATTCGAGGGTTTTGGCCCAATGCCTCGTTCGAGGACTTAGATATTCGAGGATTTAGAAATATTATGCCTCATTCGAGGACTTTTGAGATTTCATGATTCGTTCGAGGACTTAGAGATTTTTGCCTCATTCGAGGGTTTTGGTTTGGTGCCTTGCTCGAGGACTTAGATATTCAAGGATTTAGAAATATTATGCCTCATTCGAGGACTTTTGAGATTCCATGCCTCGTTCGAGGACTTACAGATTTTTTGTCGCATTCGAGGGCTTAAAGTTTTTGTCACGTCCGTCGGCTATTTGCCTCATCCGAGGGTTCAAAGTTTTCGCCACATCCGTGGACTATTCTCCTCATCCGAGGGTTCAAAGTTTTCGCCACATCTGTGGACTATTCTCCTCATCCAAGTGTTCAATGTTTTCGCCAAGCCCGTCGACTATTTGCCTCATCCGAGGGTTCAAAGTTTTCGCCACCTCCGTGGACTATTCTCCTCATCCGAGGATTCAATGTTTTCGCCACGTACGTGGACTATTCATCTCATCCGAGGGTTCAAAGTTTTTGCCACATCCGTGGACTATTCTCCTCATCCGAGGGTTCAATGTTTTCGCCACGTCCGTGGACTATTCTCCTCATCTGAGGGTTCAATGTTTTCGCCACATCCGTGGCCTATTCTCATCATCCGAGGGTTCAATGTTTTCGTCACATACGTGAGCTATTCACCTCATCCGAGGGTTCAAAGTTTTTGCCACATCCGTGGACTATTCTCCTCATCCGAGGGTTCAAGTTTTCGCCATATCCGTGGACTATTCTCCTCATCCGAGGGTTCAATGTTTCGCTACATACGTGGACTATTCACCTCATCCGAGGGTTCAAATTTTTTGCCACATTCGTGGACTTATATGTCTCGAGTGCGTCGTTTCTGGAAATGATCATACACAACCAAAAGCAATTCCCATATATATATGGGGTGACGTTAATATAACATGGATAATAATAAGAATAAATAAGAAAAATACTCAAATAGTAATACTTATCCCTAGTAAAATAACCAGAAGAACTCGATTTTTGCGGACTCGTACGTCCTGAGCGGGTCGGATTTCTGGTGTAGATATAATTTCTTTGTCTGGTAGTGCCGAGGCTTTAAGGTTCAAACGACCCGACCAAACCGAGGGAGTTATGCGAGCTAAGTCCTGAAGTTCCCTAAATTCCGAGAATGTTAAACTCAAGCTGCCCGAGCGGATCAGGGCTTATGCGAGCTAAGCATGAGGTTCCCGAAGTTCTAGGAATCTGAGACTCAAGCAGCCCGAGCGGGTCGGAGCTTATGCGAGCTAAGCCTGAGTAGCCCAAAGTTCTGAGGATTTGAGACTCAAGCGTTGTCGAGGTTTCAGTGTAGATAGAAAACCTGCAAATAACCAACGCGCAACAAAAGCAACTCCGACACATATGCTTAGAGTATCGCGCTGATAATAAATAATTGATCTCATAATTTTGAATGAGTGGCATTGCTCAAATGTTTGTGCATGTGTGCTATGCAATTCCCGAGTAGGTTGCTACTCGAACACCAATGCAGAACTTGGATTTCAGAATCCGAGCTAGTCAAATGCTACTAAAATCTTGGAAGCTCAGATAAAATCTCGCTAGTCGAATAGCCCAAAATAATAAAGCAACCTACAAAAATATCTCTAGCAGCCCAATAAATATCAACGGACAAAACAATTCATTCCAGCAGTTGGCTGAAGTAGTTACGGCGATCCTACTAATTTTTTCAGCCCGTACCAAAATACCAACAACAGATTTAGCCGCAGAAGCCAATAATAATATATTCACTATATAAGTCTGGGCCATTAGATACTTCTCGCAGGCTATGCTAACTAATTCAGGAGCCAGAATTGTCAGATCCAACCACTGTAGTATTTTGCGTAAACATTTTTTAAACCCCAACAAGATTAAATGCCCATAAAAAATTCTAGGGAAACTTCACATGCCCAGCCGTTTCCTATAGTATGACCCCTTGCATTTAGCAACTATACATGACTCGTACTGAGCATTTCGATAATAAACTCCAGAAAACTAACATAATAGACCAAGTCTTCTAAGTATTCCAATATAGCCTCCCACGTTTCAGAAATTCATATCATTGGTTCCAAGGGGTCATCTAACACCCCATACGCTTCATGATGTTCGCAGCAATCCCTAAGTTTTATATTATTTTTTTTGTTTTTACATTACACGTGAACCAAATATTACCTTGGTCCGCCGAGAGCTCGCCGACGGCCGGAGAGGAGATCACAATGGTCTTACCCTGGATATGAATGTTGCGGTGTGGTTTGACACCAAAGTTTGCTCGCTCTTCCAGCAAATTACCATCGATTTGGCTCTGAAGATTTAGGCAACATCTGGGCAGATTTGCACGATCTTCCAAGGCTGCGAGTGAGGCTTTGATGTTGGCACGCGACTTTGACTGTTGAATGGTACCAACCATCTCCGAGGACATTGAACTTCTCAAGGAATCCGGTGATGGGATTGGCTTCCTAGATATTGTGGTTTAACCGAGATATGTGGCTGTGGACTTTTGCGTACGACATATCTGATTAAGTCGGTTTCATGTTTCGCTGACCGAATGGGCTGGCTACTGCAGAATCTTTGCCACGGTAATACATCCGTGGATAGAGAGCTTTCCAGGGAGTTAAGCGGTGGTTTTGGATCGATCATCCGAGGTGGATGGCCCGAGAACGATGCTGTGAATTCAGACGCACGATCATGTCGATCCGGGCCGTTTTTGGATTAGTTTCTGCCTTGTTCGGCAGGGTGTTCTCGAAGGTGATAGTGGTCGATTAATGCTTCGCAGCAGCTGATTTTCTGTTCGTGGCAGGAGGATGTGTTCGGGGTGATGATGGCAGGGGCTGCCGTGATACATTCTGCCGAGTCCAGGCTCAGCTATTCGAGGATCTCCTTGTGGCGGTCTAACGTGGGTTGAGGATGGAGATCAAGGGCCTCAAACTCGGACCTGCAACCCCGCTGATTCGAAGAATCGATTTCTGCCACTAGGAAACTAATTTTATGGGCCGTTTTCAACAGTGGTGGTGGTCGGACTCTCTGTTATCAGTCTAGGCTCGATGGAGCGCATCTCGGTGGTCATCTCATGGCGATCTGAGATGTCGCGAAGGCGAAGGTCAAGGGCCGCAAACCCAGGCCTTGCAACTCTGCTGATTCGGCCCATTTCTGTTCGGGGCAGATTGTGGGTAGTTTCCGAGGCTGATGGCGCTCGGGTTGCGGCTAAGTCCTGCTGTCAAGTTCAGGCTCGAGGGAGTGCATCTTGAAGGTTCGTCTCGTGGTGGCATGAGGTGGTGCTATTGCAAAAAACTTGATGTAATAAAAACATCGTATCAGGACGATCTCTTCGGGAACACATCACTGGTTTCTCAAGAGGTCAACGTCGTTGATAATCGAAATGCAGAACCAGATCTGCTTGCTCGCTGCTCGGGCTCATAGGAGGCCTCAGGTTGGTAGTACTCCATCATTCCGAATGGAACGTGGCGTGATCTTGCTGTCTGAGCACAATTTTGCCCCCCAACCATGATAGTCACAACGGTTATATGGTGGTACGATAGAGGATGTTCTGGCGAGTCACGCGATGGTCCCATATCTCTCTGGTTTCGGCTAGCTTCTTAGGCTGTTTTTTTTTTTACGGTAATGATGATTGAATTTCTGCCGTGAGACATAGTGTGAAGCAGGGAGAATAAGCTGCCTTATGATGGTCTCGTGGCAGTATGTCATAGCTATGGAACCCTCTTCTTGGTCTACTTTGGTTACAGTTTTATAGCCAAGCTAGCTGATTTTCCGGAATGCGTTGCGTATCCCTCGGAGGACAACACTCTCGATGGAGTTGAATTGCAGAGAACGAAATATCTCGAGGCAATCTCCCGATTTTTTTTCAGAAATGCATCGTTATATTTTGTCTAACGACTTCCCACAGACGGCGCCAAAATGATGCGTTCTAAAAAAAACCGGGGTGGTACTCGGCCATATCGACGTTGTCTTAATCCCGAGTGTCTGCTGCCTTCCTCTCGAGAGCGTCTTCTCCTTCTTCATGCGAGCTCGAGGGAGGTCAGCTCTGAGCAACTCGATGATAGTCTTCGACTCCCAAGCATAGGGAATAGGGATGAACTCCTCATCTCCTCCTTCGTTTCTCCTTACTTGCGGCCTACAAGAAACACACGTTAGAGGGGCGCCACCAGCGAGCCCCCTCCGACGCTCAAGTCAGTTTCGGCGTGCGGAGATAGAATACGGGAAGAGATTCCCGAAGTAAGTGTAAAAGTATAGAGCCGGGCTTTGAGTAGGTGTCGACGTAAACAATAGAGCGTGCATATGCTCGGGATAGTGGTGCAGAGAGCATAAGGCGTGTGTGTGTCATGGTCATCCTCCCCCAAATGAGGCTCTTACCTAACCATTTATAGGGAATACGCCATCATTATGATCCTTAATGGCTTTAAACACAAGTAAATACTCCATGATGAGACCTTTCTTAATGAGGGTCTTTGGGATTCCGTAACCGTCCCATTACACACCATGATGAGACGTAACCGATGAGTGCGTTGGTGTTCCGTAACCGCTCGATGCATCTATTAATCTTCCTCGTGTATAATATCCCGAGCGGAGTTCTCGGCCTTTATCGGGCGAGTGACTGAGTGTCTTGCTCTGAGTTTGGTCGGCTCGGATATTTTACCAAGTAAGGGAAAATCCCGGGGGCAACAACGATGAATCGATTATATGAAAACCTCAACAAAAAACATATACGAAAAAAATGAACATTTTCATTCAAACAATTCTAGGAAAACATTTTTCACGCGATCGTTTCGAAAAAGAAAAATAAAAATTCTAGGAAAACATTTTTTTTCTTTTTGTTTCAGAAAATGAATATTATTTTTGTTTTATCGAAATCAGAAAATATTTCGGACCAAAAAAGAAAAGTTAAAAAAGGATCGAAATCGAAACTCCAATTGGCTCCGAAGAGCCAAACTGCCTAAGCCCGCATATTGTTTCGAAACCAAGTGGGCTTGCACCTTTCTGCGAGTTGCGACAGCACCACTCTTTGTTCACCTTTTTTTTTAATTTTATTTATTTAATCACAATTTACAGTTTTCACTCGAACCCTACTTAAGACCACCACCGTTTACTGGGCCTTTTAAAAAAATGGCCCTTGACTGGGTCAATTTTAAAAAAATGGCCTCGTTGACGATTTTTTTTGGTCAATAGCCCTCACTTTGTTTCAACGTTAACCATATTAACTAATTCTGATACTTAACTCATTAAAATAAAAAAAAAAGAAAAACGAAAAAATGGCCGCAATAACTGACTGAACAGAACATGGGTCCATCTCCCTCTTTAACCATAACATTACAATCGATATGAATGCATTATCTTCTCCATTTTAAAGAACAAGGGGTAACCACACACACCTCTCTCACAAACCTAAAGCGATGCGAGCTGTTCTCTTCGTTTAGTGCCGGAAAACAACTTCTCAAACCAAGAAAACAGCAAGCATTTCAGCATATTTACCAGTAAGCATTCGTTACATGAAAACTGCAATTTTAACGTCGAAAATGGTGAATTTCCTGTCCATTACCCCCTAAAATGTATGGGTTATTTATTAGATCACGTGTACTAGCCAGAGTAGCGATATTTCAGTGGTTATTACGAGAAATCGGACCTGAAAATACATATTCTGAGGTCTAGTTTTTGTGCATGGGACCCCTGCGTGCGGGTACCATGTGATATAGGTGCGGGTACCGTGAGATATTGGTGCGGGTACCATGCGCGCGGGTCCCCTGCGTTTATGCGCGGGTCCCCTGCGCTAGTGTGCGGGTCCCCTGCGTCTATGCGCGGGTCCCCTGCGTCTATGCGCGGGTCCCCTGCATTTATGCGCGGATACCCTGCGTTGTGTGCGGGTACCGTGATCTCATGTTCGGGATCCATGCGCTGAAGATCATATATAAACACGATATATGACGAGAATCGTTTTCTAAACAATAACATTGCATAATATTGCAGGTGCTCAAAATGACAATTACCAACATTGTATTTCAATTCGATGGTCGGTGGCTAATCGGCGAGGACAATACCTCGACTTGGTCTCCTGCGTCAAATTGTAGCTGGCATTCAATTTTGGTGGATGAGGACGCATGCACGTTACAAGATGTAAAGGAGCAAATTGTATCCGTGTTAGCGTTTCGCAACGATAATGCGAGGCTAACACTAAGCTATATGCCAAATGTACCCTATAGTTATCCAAGGCCCATATACATCGATAACGACTATGCTCTACGTGCGTACTTGGGTTTTGGTGGCCTTCAATCGAGACCCGTGATTCATGTCGAGGTGGTGGAACGTGCGCTTGTGGCTCTGTCGGACGCATTTGCTGGTTCTTCTAGTAATAATACCGGGCTCATAGCCGATTGCGATGAAAATGCGCAAATCGAACCGTTTGAGGGGTACGGTTGCAGCCCTTCTAACCAAAATGAAGATGAGGGTCTTGAAGATATCGCTGGACCGTCTGGGGGTAGGGATTACTCGGGTTGGCATTCGAATGAAAATGAAGATGAGCCAATTGAAAACACTGGCGAGTCGGAAGAGGAATTTGTAGCCCGTGATCACAATGACGATGAAGATGACGATGTAGATCGAAACCCGGTAGAAGAGGCTGCCGATGGTACTTTTGCATTTCCGGACGGTTCAAGCCTACACTTTGGGCAGCAGTTTCGTGATAAGGCGGAAGTTATCGAGGAAATATCTAAAATCGCGTTGGCTGCGTCGTTCGAGTGCAAATTAGTCAAGTCGAACAAGACTTTGTATGTAGTAAGATGTGCGATGGAGCAATGTTCGTGGCGCTTTCGAGCTGCAAAAGTTAGAGATTCCCCTTTTTTCTCGGTACGGACATATTGCGGCACACACACATGCGGCGTGTCTCATCGACGTCGAAGTCATCGTCAAGGAACTTCATCGGTTGTGTCTAGGATGCTTCTTGACAATTTTAGCGGGCCTAAAGACATTCCCGCGCCAAAGGCTATCATGTCTATGATGCAAAATAGGGGGGTGAATGTTTCTAATTACAAGGCTTGAAAGGGGAAGAATATCGCTACGGAGGAGTTGGTCGGTAACGGGGACGATTGTTACGCGTTGATCCCGGCGTACTTGGAGGCCGTGAAGCAAATGAACGCCGGAAGTGTCACGGATTGGGAGATGGACGAGGAAAACAGATTTAAATATCTGTTTTTGGCATACGGTGCATGCATAGCAGGATTTGCTTTCATGCGTAAGGTAATTTCTATCGACGCCACCTTTTTAAAGGGAAAATATAAAGGGGTGATGCTTGTTGCTACGGCACAAGACGGCGATTACCACCAATATCCTATCGCATGGGGTATTGCGAGCACCGAATCTACCGAATCTTGGTCATGGTTCTTAACGAGATTGAAACGGATCGTGGCCGATTCAAATGACCTCGTCATAATTTCTGACAGACATGGCGGGATAAAGACAGCCGTCCCGGCAGTTTTCCCAAATGCGTTTCACGGGTTCTGTGCGTGGCATATTCAACAAAATATAAAGACCCGTATGAAGGAGAAAGGTGCGTGTGCGTTATTCCTTAATATTGCATACGCCTACAAGACGAGCGATTGCGATCGATTGTTGGAAATGCTAAAGGAACGGTACGAAAACGTGCATACGTATCTTGAGGAGGGTACGAAGGCAAAATGGACGAGATCGTATTGCCCGAGAACGAGGTACAACATCATGACCAAAAACGGCTCGGAATCGATAAATGCTGCTCTACGTGCGGATAGAGAGCTTCCACTCATAGGATTGTTGGATTCGATACAACGTTTGACGACTAGTTGGTTTAGTAAGCATCGAAGAACTTGCGAAGCTTCGATGACAGCCAATGTCACGTCATTTACGCCGAAGGTCGAGTCAATCCTACGGTCTCACTACATAAATTCTCAAAATCTACACGTTCGGAAATTAGCATTCAACGGTATAATGTATACGGGCATGGAGTCAACGAGGTGGTCGATATCGAGACGAAGTCATGTAGTTGTAAGATGTTTGATATCGATCGTATCCCATGTGCGCACGCCATTGCGGCTTGTGGACACGCTAATGTAGGGGTATATTCGCTAGTCCATGCGTATTACAGCTTGGAGACATGGAAATCAGCGTACGAGGGTACCATATGGCCTGTAACCGAGCGCGTTGAAGGAATTGTCAATATGTTACCACCACTCGTTGACCCAAAACGCGGAAGAGCACAAAAAAATAGAATGCCATCCGTCGGAGAATTCGGTAGGAGGGGGTAAATCCTATGAGTTTGATTTGTACATGTGGTTATGTATAATTGATATGGATATTAGGTATGTTGTAATGTTTGGTATCGTATAATGTATGCGGGTACCGTGCGCCATGTGTGCGGGTACCCTGCGCTTGTGTGCGGGTACCCTGCGCTTTTGTGCGGGTACCGTGAGCTTGTGCGCGGGTACCGTGCGCTAGTGTGCGGGTACCGTGAGCTTGTGTGCGGGTACCGTGCCTTTGTGTGCGGGTACCGTGCGCTTGTGTACGGGTACCGTGCGCTTGTGTGCGGGTACCCTGAGCTTGTGTGCGGGTACCGTGCCTTTGTGTGCGGGTACCGTGCGCGAGTGTGCGGGTACCATGCGCTTGTGTGCGGGTAACGTGAGCTTGTGCGCGGGTACCGTGCGCTTGTGTGCGGGTACCGTGAGCTTGTGTGCGGGTACCGTGCCTTTGTGTGCGGGTACCGTGCGCTTGTGTGCGGGTACAGTACAGTTATCAAATGCTTTCAACATTAAATATGTTACATCAATCAAGTCAGGGCAGTAGGTAGGTCTTGTCTGTACGTTAAATCATATAATAATTTTATCAGGATCCAAGTAATCATTAATCAATTATTCTGATAATCATAAAATAATAATTTATTTTTTTATTATATTAAATATGTTATATATCAATCAAGTCAGTGCTTTACGTCTTGTCTGTACGTTAAATCATAAACTAATTTTATCATGATCGAGATAATCATTAACCAATTATTCTGATAATCATAAATTACCAAATTATGTTTTCAAAATACCGGCGCCATGTGTGCGGGGACACTGCGCTTGTGTGTGGGTACCGTGCGCCAAGTGTGCGGGTATCGTGCGCTAGTGTGCGGGTACCGTGCGCCAAGTGCGCGGGTACCGTGTGGGTACCCTGCGCTAGTGTGCGGGTACCGTGCGCCATGGGGTTTGATAAAAGGGATCGAAACATATTTTATTTAAGCTGGAGGGATTGTATGGAAAAAGTCAAAAATACTCTCGAGTAAAAAGTAATTAATATTAGTTTAGTCACTTAAATGAATTCGCCGTTTCAGTTAAGTCTTATTCGAATTCGAATAAGCTTTATTCGGGTTCGAATAAGATATATTCGATTTCGAATAACCCTTATTCGAGTTCGAATAATCTGGGTTATTTGAACCCGAATAAGAGTTATTCGAGTTTGAATAAGGTTATTCGAGTTCGAATAAAGGTTATTCGAGTTCAAATACGCTTATTCGAACTCGAATAACCCTTATTCGGATCCGAGTAACCTTATTTGAACCCGAATAGGGCTTATTTGAACCCGAATAGGGCTTATTCGAACCCGAATAAGGCTTAATTGAATGGTGAAATGTTTAAAAACTAATATAAGCTTATTTGTATTCGAATATTATTTGAATGTCTTAGTTGAATTCATATAAGCTTATTTGTATTCGAATATTACAAATTTCAAGAATTAATCAGTTATGGTAAAAATAATCAATTTTAACTCAAGATAAAGATTAAACTCGATTCAAGATGAACATTATACGAAGAAGCTTATGAAAGTTTTGTGTATCACAATATAATTAATAAACATTATTGTGCGGGTACCGTGAGCTTGTGTGCGGGTACCGTGTGCGAGTGTTCGGGTACCGTGCGCGAGTGTGCGGGTACCGTGCGCTTGTGTGCGGGTACCGTGTGCGAGTGTGCGGGTATGTGCGCTTGTGTGCGGGTACCGTGCGCGAGTGTGTGAGTACCGTGCCTATACAACTCGAAATCCAACTTATAACATAATACAACTTCCCGAATATACAACTCGAAATTCCATTATGACATAAAATTTATTCAGATTTACAAAATTCCCAAATACAAAATTATTGAAATACATATAAATTATTGATACCAAGCACCCCAATCTTTCATGCGAATCGAAATACATAAAAATTCACAAAATTGGGTTACTTGCCGCCCCGTAAGCTCCGCGACGTTATCGCCCCGGAATAACATAGAAAATGCGGCCCGCAACACGTGAACCCCACAATCGCCTCTGAAAACAACCAAATATTTAATAATGAGATATGAAGTACTAAAATCAACTTAATATCGAAATATGATACACTTACGAATTTTCTTGCTTCTTGAAGTTGGGGATCCGCTCGACCTTCCACTTCCTAAAGGCTGCTGCAATCAGACCGAGCTTTTTGAGCACGATCGGGACAGCTACTTGGAGACCGGCGAGGGCTGCGTGCATGTTGCGCATGTCGACATCGCAAGACGGATCCGAGTCGAATACTCGTATCGTCTTGTTCTTCCAGTCGAGGACTGCAAGAACCCAATGGGCGATGGTCTGCACCGGCACCACGATGTAGTCCGATGTTTGCCATGACACGCACGGCCAGTACTGATCCCGTCCCTCTGCGTAGTGGACCAAAAAGGCCAGCATGCTCTTGACAAATTTGCCGTCCTCTATGCAGTCCCGATCGATGCTCTCCTTCATCGAAACACTCATGAAGGAGATGGCACGAGAGCAGAAGGTATGAACCCTCTGCATCTCGAGGAACCCTCTGATGCTTTCGTCAATGTGCTATAAAATAAAAGGCAACAAGTTAATTAATAAAACGTATTAATGCATTTAGAAGTATTGAAGTTATCAATTGTTCTTACCGCGTCGTCGAGCCAAAACGAAGGCGTGTACAGCTGCTGAAACCATGTCTTGGTTCGGTACGATAGGGACAAGCAAAGGAGTCGCTCGGTATCTTCCATCGTATCGATCATCTGTTTTTGCCGTGGCCATAACTTCAGCTTTCTCTTCATGTGCCGTTCCAGCATTGGGTTTATGCTGTTCCGAACACGGTTCTGGTTCGGGTCGGTGAATGGGGTCACCTGATATTTGGAGGGCCTGGTTTCCCGAGGCGGCGTCGACTCCACCGCGGCCTCGGGTTCCTCCTCGGGCTTGGGTTCCTTCGCGGCCTCGGGTTCCTCCTCGGGCTCGGGTTCCTTCGCGGCCTCGGGTTCCTCCGTGGCCTCGGGTTCAAGCGGGAACTCGGCCTCTCGGGCTGCCTCGGGTTCCGAGGGACAGAACGCCTGGTTGGATCCACCGGCCTCATAATCTAACAAGATAAAACTCCAACGTCAGAAACTATCAAATTGTAGCAAATTATTTATAGGGGCGTACCGTGCGACGCGTGCATCGGAAAGTCTCGGTTGGGCCTGTACCACCCCTGTTGCAAGTTCTGCTGCAATTCAGTCATCGACTGCTGGAACCCGAATATACTCGCGCCCCACTCTTGAGCCGTGGACCATCGTTCATCATACGAGTCCCGTAACTGCGAGATGCTCGTAGAAACGTCGTCGAACCGATGATACACCGTCTCGAAATTTTGGTCCACGCGTCTTGTGAACTCATCGAATTGCTCCAAGCTGGGGCCCGAGTAATGTTGTGGAGGAGGGGACGGGTACCGTGGGTGTGAAGGGCTCGAGTAATGCTGTGGAGGAGGGCTCGGGTACCGTGGAGGTGAGGGGGGACGAAATTGGTCCGCCTCTTCCTCGTAGAATGACCGCTGCAATAGTTGCGGCATGATTGGCGAAGGCTGCGTTGGTGCGACGTCCACCGCGGCCGGCAGATGCCGTACGCACTTAAGCTCGACACCATCCTCGAGGAGCCTCGTTATACGGTCGAGGACTTCATGCCGCTCCTCCACTTCGAACCGACTATATCGGAAATACGGCTCGTTCATCTCCGATACAGTCGGGCTCAACATCCCCGAGACGGGTGACCCCTTTACGGCTTGGAGGATCGTCTCCATCTTCGGAGCTCCCTTCGTCGACCAATCTTTGGTGACGTGCCGGCATATCCGCGGGTTCACCACGTCCGCCTCGTTGATACGATCTGCGAACGCGTACCGAATGCCTGGTATGCACTCGTACGCCAAAACCTAGAATGCAAAGAAACCAAATTAGCAAACATATAATGACAATTAAATATATATTATAAGGATTTTAAATAATGAACGACCTGAAGCGGATGAACGAAGCCACTAATCAGTAGCCCGCAGTGTTCGCTGCCCCCGTTGCGGGCTCGTTCCCGCACAAAATCCCTCTTCTCCCTGAGGTTTATCTTCAGCGAGCGTATCACCTCTTTGAACGCTACGCTGCCCCAAGGATAGTTGGCGAAGGCGACTTCGTCTTCGACCAACGAAAGCAGCCACGATCGAAGAACCGTGTCCTTCTTCGACGGTCGAGGCAGCACCACAGCTGCGGCAAAGAGAATGTCCGCCAACTTCAACTTATCGAAGTTGACGTTTCCGTCATCGTTGGCTCCCAACTCTCGCAGCCGATCCTCGACGTACGACAAACGGATGGTGGATCTTCCCGGGAAGTTTCCCTGAGCGAAATCACCATTGGGGTCTACTTCCGGGATATCGTCGGAGAACCTTAGCCCGGTAATCAAGCAATACTCCGCTTTAGAAAAACGGAGAGGTCGGTTGTTTATGACCATCCACAACTCCTCGCGCTCGTGAAGAGTAGTCTGCCTCCTCGTCAAAAAACGTAATGAGCTGGGCGGATAAATTGAAATCGGCCGCAGCCTCGACGAGTCTACCAAACGGACTCCCCGCCCTGTAACTCTCCCACTCATTTTCATTTAGATTGTTCCTGATCTTCGCGCTTGCCTCCGTGTACATCCCGGTCATTGTCAATCGGAAGTCGAAGTCGTCGTCTCGGGATGACAATTGCTTCTTCAGCACAACCTGAGAATCATAAGAGTAAATAACCAATTAGTACTCGCATGGTACCCGCACAGGAAAGCATGGTACCCGCACATGCGCGCATGGTACCCGCACAGGAAAGCATGGTACCCGCGCACAAGAGCATGGTACCCGCACGGGAAAGCATGGTACCCGCGCTTGTAAAGCATGGTACCCGCACAGGAAAGTATGGTACCCGCGCACAAGAGCATGGTACCCGCGCTTGCGCGCATGGTACCCGCGCATGCGCGGGTGGTACCCGTACACAAGAGCATGGTACCCGTGCATGCGCGCAGGATACCTGCAGGCATGGTACCCATGCTCACTATCGCATGGTACCCGCGCGCAATCGCATGGTACCCGCACGCAATCGCATGGTACCCGCACTCAATCGCATGGTACCCGCACACAATCGCAAGGGGCCGCCCGTATGGGTACCGTGCGTATGGGTACCATGCGACTGTGCTCGGGTCCCAAGCCTGCAATCACGGGTCCCCTGATTTGCGCGACTGTTTGAGTCCCAATTGGTTCGACGCACGGTTCCCTTGCAAACAAGTGTCCAAATTGCACAATTGGGAAACCATGCGCCGGACCCAACCAATTCGACGCACGAGACATGCTCCTAAGGAAGACGAAATCACAGTGAAATTACCGGCACTCTTTCGGGACGCGCGTTCATTGCCATTGTAGTCGGTTTGGAGAATTTTCTGCTTCGGGTAAAGGTTGTTTCGTAGATCTGGAAATTTACTGCTTCGTTTCCGTTATGTGTCTTTCTTCTCTTTTAACTGTCAATTATTGTACTCGGTTATGAAGAAGAAGAAGACCCGTGACGCTACAGTGGGTGGAATCGATTAAACCTAATTAATTTTACTTTGGGTAGTTGAATGGGTTAAATAAGGGTAAAGACGTCTTTTTCCCTGAGTTAGTAAGGGTAGAATAGACTTCAAACATTATGGAGGCCATTTTTTTAAAATTGACCCAGTCAAAGGCCATTTACTTAAATAATCCCCGTCTACTATATAACTAAGACATGCCTTCTCGCCCATTTCCCAAAATCCCACAGCTAGCAAATAATAACAAAAAAAATTCCTACAGACCAACGCGCATCTAATGGCCAAAGGGGACAACACCACCAAGCTCACGAAGTTCAAGTCCGTCCTCAAGAAAATGCAGTCCTTCAAGTTCGGCAGCCGCGCCGCCACGTCGTCCTCCGCCGTGAGCGACCACCAGCTCCACGAAATCTATGTTGGGAAGTCGCGGAGGAGATACCTGGTGACTTCTGAAGTCGTGGAAAGCCCTCTCTTTAGAGAGCTCGTTGACAGAGAAGATGGGAGGATGAGCATAGGCTGCGAGGTCGTCATGTTCGAGCACATGCTTTGGATGATGGAGAATGGTTGCAGTAATAATCAGCAAGTGTCGCTAGACGAGCTCGTTCAGTACTATGCTTGCTGAAATAACTTGTTGAGTATGACCTTGTTCACATATGGCATTGAAAAGTCAAAAATGTTGGGAAGCATTTACTGTGAAGAAAAAATATTTCTTTTTTTTGGGCCGCATGATTCGCTATTCAAAGGTGGGAAGAATTTCTTTGGTCTGTTCACATGGAAGATCGAAGGAAACATTCGCCTATAAATAGAGCCGCTCAAATCAAAGGTCAATCATCGTCAACGAGGGTTTTCTTTTGTATTCCTCGACCACTACGCCGATCATTTATATTTTTTGTACCTTTTCTCCTAGACCTTGTAGCTTCTTTTGTGTATCACGTCCGGTGTACGTGTCTGTAATCACTCCACATAATAAAGAAGTTCTACCCTCCGGCCCGTGGACGTAGGTCATTCTGACAGAACCACGTAAATTCTCGTGTTCACTGTCATATTTATTTTCTTCATTTTATTTGCTATCGTCATTTTTCCGGCAACTAAATTATCGGGAATTAAGAATATCCTAACAAATTGGTATCAGAGCCTCGCATTGTCGGTATTCTTAGTATGCTATGTGGTTGCAGCTTTGTCTGATCTTCCACATCAGAAAAGATATCAAAAAGGTTTTACGGTCCACGGCGAGCCAATTTTCCGATTTATTTTTTAGCCACCATGACGATTACAAAAATGTCGATTGAAAAGTTTGATAGAAATGTCAACTTTGCGATTGTGGAGTCTCAAGATGGATGTCATACTCATTCAAGGCGGTTGTGAGCAGGCGCTTCAAGACAAAACGAAGAAATCGAAGGAAATTACAGATGATCAATTTAAGGAACTGGACAAGAAAGCCAGATCGACAATTATCTTGAATCTCTCCGAGGTATTACAAGAAGTTGATACGGAGACGACGACCAATGGTATCTGGGATTCGTTAAACGCTATCTACATGAAGAAGACTATGGAGGATCGACTTTATCTAAAGCAGAAGCTACACAGTTTGAAAATGACGGAAGGTACTTCTATACTCTCGCATCTCGATAAATTGGACTTAATATAATTATTGATTTGCCTAACGTAGAAGTCAAAGTGGATGAAGAAGATCAGACCATAATATTGTTGTGCTCCCTTCCCTCATCTCTAAAACATTTTCGAGACACTATAATATATGGAAAATATACTATCTTCTATAGTAGTGTCAAATCTGCTTGACAATCGAAAGAGCAGATTGACAGGGATATAACGAGGGAATCTAGTGGTAATCAGGCAGAGGGTCTGTTTGTTGGGGTAGGCCAGAAAGTAGAGATGCTGATAATAGCAGGTCTAAGGGCAGGTCGAAATCCAGATACAAAAATAAACTTTGTAATTATTGCAAGAAGAAGGGTCACATCAAAACTGAGTGTTATAAATTGAAAAATAAGGAGAAAAATAATCAGCAAAATTACAAACCCACCGAAGCTAGCATAGCTGCAGATGAGAGCGATGGAACTATTTTTGTAGCAACTGCAAATATTGTCAGGTCTGATAGTTAATGGATCTTAGATTCATGATGTTCTTACCACATAAGTCGTAGTCGGGACTGTTTTTCCACATATGAAGCTTTCGATGGTGGATATGTCTTGATGGGGAATGATGCTCCATGTAAAGTTATTGGTAAAGGTACAGTTAGAATCAAGATGTTCGACGGAATAATCCGAACGCTCACAGAAGTCAGACATGTTCCAGCTATGAAGAGAAACCTTATCTCTTTAGGCACACTTGAATCTCAAGGGTGGAGGTTCTCAGGTGAAGGTGGAGTTATGAAGATTGGTAGAGGTGCCCTCGTGGTGATGAAAGCTTGCAGGTCTGGAAATTTATATATTTTGCAGGGAACTACTGTTACAGGTTCCGCTGCAGTTTCGACATCCCCGGAGGTTGATACCACGAGATTATGGCATATTAGGCTTGGACACATGGGAGAAAAAGGCTTGACGATTTTGAGCAAGCGGGGCCTACTTTGCGGTCAAAGTACTGGTAAGATGGATTTTTGCGAACATTGTATTTTTGGGAAGCAGAAACGAGTCAGCTTCAAATCGCCAGCAATCCATAAGACGAAAGGTACTTTGGACTATGTTCATTCTGATTTATGGGGTCCTTCTCGTGTTCCGTACAAAGGTGGTGCAAGATACATGTTGACTTTAATTGATGATTTTTCAAGGAAAGTTTGGGTCTATTTTCTTAACTAGAAGAGTGATGTTTTCCTAACATTTAAACAATGGAAAGCTTTGATTGAGAAGCAAACAGGAACACAAATCAAGCGATTGCGGACATACAATGACTTAGAATTTTGTGGAAGTGATTTCAATGAATTCTGCAAGAATGAAGGTATAGCTCGACATCACACTGTTCGAATGACGGCTCAACAGACTGGTGTTGCCGAGCGCATGAACCGGACTCTATTGGAGAGAGCTTGGTGTATGATCTCTAATGCTGGGTTGACAAATGATTTTTGGGCAGAAGCTATTGCGGCTACATGTTATATTGTCAACTGCTCACCATGTTCTTCTATCGATTTCAACTCCCGAGGAGGTATGGTCAGGTACTCCTGTTGATTACTCTAATTAAAGAATATTTGGGTGCCCAGCTTATATGCACGTAAACGAGGGAAAGTTAGAGCCTAGAGCTAAAAAGTGTATTTTTCTCGGTTACACTTCAGGGGTGAAAGGATATAGATTATATAATCCTGATCCCAAGTCACCAAAATTCGTAATTACCAGAGATGTTACATTTGACGAGTCATCTATGTTGTATCCTAGAAAAGAGTCTTTTAGGTCTTCTAGTCAAGAAAAGGAGGATAGTACAGAACGAGGTGGAGCTCGAGATCAACAAATGTTCTTCAGATAACCCTGCTACGAGTTCAACAGATCCAGATGATGAACCAGAACCGGATTGAGATTTTTTTGAAGATGAAATCGTCGAGCAGGAATATTCTATACCCAGAGACAGACAGAGACGTGAGATTCGACTACCACAGCGGTACGTGAATTTAGTTTTGTACGCTTTATCAGTGGCTCAAGAAACAGGTGGAGGCGGTGGACCTTCTACCTATTCGGAGGCAATTCAAGATGTAAATTCTGATAAGTGGTTGGTAGCGATGAATGAAGAAATGAAGTCTCTGCACAAGAATGGTACTTGGATTCTTATGCCGCCATCGAAGTAAAAGAAAATAGTTGGTTGTAAGTGGGTCTTCAAGAAGAAAGAAGGTTTATCTGGTTCAGACGAAGCAAGGTATAAGGCACGATTGGTCGCGAAAGGCTATAGTCAGGTACAAGGTGTTGATTTTAATGATGTTTTCTCACCTGTTGTTAGACATAGCTCTATTCGTGTATTGCTTGCATTCGTTGTCATGTTTGATTTGGAATTAGAACAGCTTGACGTCAAGACAGCGTTCTTACATGGCGATTTAGATGAACAGATTTATATGAAGCAGCCTGAAGGCTTCATAGTTGAAGGAAAAGAAAACCAAGTTTATTTGTTGAAGAAATCCTTGTATGGATTAAAAGCAGTCTCCAAGACAGTGGTACAAACGGTTTGATTCTTTTATGTTGGGTCATGGTTTCTCCAGGAGCAAGTATGATAGTTGTGTTTACTTCCGGAAGTTGAATGACAGTTCGTTCATTTATCTGCTATTATATGTTGATGACATGCTCATTGCGGCTAAGAATCTTGCAGAAATTCACCAGTTGAAGGCCTTATTGAACGGTGAATTTGAGATGAAGGATTTGGGAGCAGCTAAGAAGATTCTTGGTATGGAGATTAGACGTGATAGAGGAGCTGGTAAGTTACACCTGACCCACGAGAGTTACCTCAAGAAAGTTTTGGAGAGATTTGGCATGCACGATGCCAAACCAGTAAGTACTCATCTCGCTAGCCATTTTAGGCTATCTGCTGCTCAGTCACCATCATCAAAAGAGGAAGAAGAGTATATGGCACGAGTTCCCTACTCGAGTGCAGTCGGCACTATTATGTATGCAATGGTTTGTACACGTCCTGATATTTCAGAAGTTGTTAGTGTTGTTAGCAGGTATATGGCTAATCTAGGGAAAGAACACTGGCAGGCAGTGAAGTGGATCCTCAGATACTTAAAGGGTACTCTAAGTACTTGTTTGGAGTTCGGTAGAAACAGTGATACTCTCGTTGGCTTCGTTGATTCAGATTACGCAGGTGATCTGGATAAACGACGATCTCTTACAGGTTATGTATTCTCTATTGGATGTTGTGCAGTTAGCTGGAAAGCTACTCCACAGCACGTAGTGGCTCTATCTACTACTGAAGCAGAATATATGGCCATTATCGATGCGATCAAAGAAGCTTTATGGTTGAAGAGGTTATTCAACGAATTAACTCAACAACAAGGAGTCATTACTATTTACTGTGATAGTCAAAGTGCAATTCATTTGAGTAAGTATCAGATGTATCATGAGAGGACGAAGCATATTGATGTTATTTCATTCGTGATATCATTGCAGATAAGAAGGTGTATATCAAAAAGATTAACACGAAGGATAATCCTGCAGATATGTTTACGAAGGCTCTTCCAATTTTCAAGTTCAAGCATTGCTTGGACTTGATTGGTGTTTCAGAATTGGTGAACTAGCCCGTCAGGGCTATGGGCGGAGGGAGACAGAGACAAATGTATTTCTAAGGTGGAGTAATTTTCGGAACCAAGGTCAAGGTGGAGATTTGTTGAGTACGACCTTGTTCACATATGGCATTGAAAAGTCAAAAATGTTGGGAAGCATTTAATGTGAAGAAGAAAAAATATTTCTTCTTTTTTCGGCCGCATGATTCGCTATTCAAAGGTTGGAAGAATTTCTTTGGTCTGTTCACATGGAAGATCGAAGGAAACATTCGCCTATAAATAGAGCCGCTCAGATCAAAGGTCAATCATCTTCAGCGAGGGTTTTCTTTTGTATTCCTCGACCACTACGCCGATCATTTATATTTTTTGTGGCTTTTCTCCTAGACCTTGTAGCTTCTTTTGTGTATCACGTTCGGTGTACGTGTCTGTAATCACTCCACATAATAAAGAAGTTCTACCCTCCGAACCGTGGACGTAGGTCATTCTGACCGAACCACGTAAATTCTCGTGTTCACTGTCATATTTATTTTCTTCATTTTATTTGCTATCGTCATTTTTCGGGCAACTAAATTATCGGGAATTAAGAATATCCTAACATAACTGAACCATATAGTCCTGTAGTATTAATTATTGTACAGGTAGCTCCTGTGTGTTTTTATTTCGAATTATTATTTTTATCAGGATTGGATTTGGTTTTTTCCCTGCACTTTTGCTTGTAACGATGCTGATCAAGGGCGTTGTTGGTAATGATTGAGATTTGTATGTGCTTTGCAATGACGTGGATTATTCTTAAGTTAATTTGAATATAATAGTTTAAACTAATGATTTCATCTTAAACTAATTGGTATAATTTGATTAGTTGTGTTCTCTGATAGAATGTTAGAGATCATTCTGTTGGGTTGCTTTGGGTAGATTCTGGGAAGTTTTCAATAGTATAAATTTCCCAACACATTCTTCAGCGTGGTATGTATTCTAGTCTCTCGCGTTCTCATATATTGAATGACCATATTTTTGGGACATCACTTTTTTATATTATTTATTTTAAATTTAGTGGGAGACGGATTTTTTATTTTTGGATATGCCGGAAACTTATTTTAGAATCTGGTAAACACCGATGGCTTGCTTAGTGTAATAGTCTGCTAGGCCAAACAACTAATTCGTATTAGGACATGCTCTTGCGTGATAACATATATAATAAAATATATTATTTTAATTCCAATTTTTATATTGCGGTAAACATAAAATGGTGAGATCAAAATCTGAACCAAAGAATTATCGTTGTCTCATGCATCTTAGAATTGAGGGGTCCATGTTTGGGACATAATTAACATATTTGTGGGGTCGTTTATATCGTTTTGAATTGATATGTCGGTGTATTTTGCTCAACGACCATTGAGGACAAAATAATTTTTATTTCTGAGATATTTTATTTTGATTTTTAACTCTATGATTTAGAAAATTTTCGGTAGTTTTCCGATAAATACAATATAAAAGACTAATAAAAGAATATTTTTAAAATTTGAATGTTATTGAAAAGGTCTGTTAGTATTTCATCGTAATTTGAGAAGGACATGATTGAGATAGGGACAAAAGACAAAGGACTATATTGCAAATTTGTAAAGTGATAAATAAAAATGCAAGTTACGCAAATATCAGTAAATTGTCCTTTCATCTAGATTCTACGAATAATTAATTTAATTTGAGGACTACTAAAAATATTTATAGTTCACATGCAATTTATTTTTATTTTCCAACACATTTTTGTATGTTGTAAATGACGGTTGAAATCACGTGTCTCATAAACAATGTTCCATTCTGATGTGGGTAGCCCACAAAGCAACGGTCAATCTTATGAAGAATAAGAAATAATAAGAGTAAAGGAGCGAATGATGACAAGGTATGAAGGTCTTGTCCTAGGAAGAGCAGCACCACCGGAAGCTGCTATAAGAAATGTCTAGCTTAGGACAATCAAATGAGGAGAGATCTGGTCAGAAGCATCCAAGAAAAGAGCTCTGCCATGGACACCGGGAACTTCTCCGGCTTAAGAAAAGGATAAGAGCACGAAAAATATCATAACAAAGCGACAAGGTTTGAACGTTGGAAAGGGACATCTGTTATGGGAGGCGACTTAGAGCCTTGCTACACCGAAGGACCGACAAGAGAACACGTTTCTAGCGCCTAATGGGGAACATCATCGTCGGGAAAGGACTGTCTGGAATAATGGCGACCCACCTGTGGCTACTACTCTCCGCTGGGCACATGGATGACGTGGCTGTACGAACGTAGGACAACATGAGGAGGAAGCGAGGGAACAAAAGAACACACGAGGCTCCATTTTTGAGAGAGGAAAAAAAAGACACACACTAGCACACCAAGAAACTCACGCAGAGATTCTCTCATTTTCTCTCTCTGTCTTGTGGGGCTCGAAATCACATGTAAACATGAGAGAACATGAGCTTGAGTGTGTAATCTCCTTCGATTAGTAAAAGATAATTGGCGGCCCGTGGATGTAGGATTCTCGCGAATCCAAACCACAAATAATTGGTGTTGCGTTTCCTTTCATTTAATCTTTATCGGTGAAACAAAGAGCCTTACTAGCGGCTTAATCCGCTCTAACTCTACCATTACACATTTCTCGGACTATAAATATTATATATCAGGATCACATCCGCATCAAATTACGCCGTCTGTGGGAAAGCAGAGTTAGGGCGTGAGTTATTTAAGCTGCGAGTAGGGTTATTAAAGTTTAGGGTCTGAAGGTTGAGATTGAAGTGTCGTTGGCGTCGTCGTTGAGCGGACGACTGTGTTATCATATTCTCAAACCCTCGGTGCCCCAAAAGCCCATGGAGAAGCAAATGCCCCAGAACCTGGAGGCAAAGTTCGATAAGGCAGCCCAAGGGTCTATGCCAGATCCCGGGCAAACGTTGGCCCCATGGCGACCGTTGGGGCGATGCGTCCTCAAACTCTCATCACCATGACTTTTGAGTAGTTGAACCTCCTACTGAGGAACGCGGTGGACACGGGCGCTAGTGGTATATAATATGTGGCATTAGAAGTAAATACTCGAAATACTCACGCAATACTTTACTTTATTTATGCCACACGATATTAGGACTATAACGCGACGCATCACGCTATACGCGTTTTAAAACATTGGTTGAAGCCGAGAACGTAGAGGTTCCCAGACCCGAGGAGAGGTATCAAGAAAAATATGGGGACCAGAGAGTCGAGAATAGACCCCCTAGGGCCCCTTGAACTAGAGCCGATGGGTAGATGCTCCAACGAGTTGCGGGGGAGGCACAAGTAGGACAAGCAAGCATCGATGGCTAGGACGAAAGGAGTTTCTGCCATGACACCCACAGATGATCCTACGGGTGCTGATCGGGCGGTGATGAGAAGATGCAGCTACTTAGATAGTTGCGGTACGAGAAGCTGAAGACACATGGGACAAAAGTTGAGGGAACAAGGGGTGAGTTTGCGAAGGATGGTGGAGGAGATGCATGACCCGGTGATGAAGCCCCGCCACAGAACATGTCTGATGGCCGACACTCCTTTTGCTTATGAGCTATTAGAAGGAGAGGTGTATCATAACTTCAAACAGTTGCCTTATGAGTATGATGGCACAATAGATTCCGAAGACCACGTCATGCGCTTCAAAAGTACTATATTGTTGCACAACTTCCCGGTGGGATAAAGTGTCAGATCTTCTTGACTACGCTGGTCAGAGCTGCCCAACAGTGGTTCAACCATCTTAAATCAGGCGTGATCCACCCGTTTAAAGAATTCCAGAACATGTTTGTCAACCAGTTTTCCAGCAAAGTCGCCCAAATCGGACATGTCTTTGTTCCAGATAAAGCAGCGGGGGATGAGAGCCCCATAATGTGTATGAAGAGATTTGATATGGTAGCTCTGGAAGTACCTTCATCTACAATGTTTGTCAAAGTCATCGTCCTGATACATGGCCTCCAGGATGGGAACTTCTTTGCATCGTTATCAAAGAAATCTCCGCAAACCTTCGAGGAGTTGCTCTTTAGGGCAAAGAAGTTATAAACCTGGGGGAAAGTAAGGTCACCAAGGCTCGGGATATGTGGCCAATAATGCCTCCAAGAAAAGAAGGAGACAATAGAGGACCCAATAGGGACAAAGTTCGCATACCCCGACCAATGGCAGGAAAAAGGAGGTTGCAGAGATTCGGGGACGTTATTCCTATTTCCAACAGAGGTATACGCCTCTACGTGCAGATCTTGAAGAGATCCTGGAGGTGGTGCATCGACACCCTGTTTTGAGATATCATCCCTTTAGCATCAAAGGACCCCAAAGGCCAAAGACGGGTTTGTTCTGTCGCTTTCATAATAGTACGGGCATCACACTAGCAGCTGTCTGCATTTGAAAAACGAGATTGAGAGTTTGATCACCGCATGACACATAAGGAGTTCATCTATCGAGATCGGTAGTTCCCCCTCCGGCGGCATAGAAGGAACGGGGAGGTTCCTCAAAGGATAGAGGAAAACAACCTTAAGAGTTAGTGGCTCAGCCAGAGGTTGGTCTCCAGAGGGGCAACATCTTAATCAAAGTGGGAGTACCTCGAGGAGGAGACTCCCAGAAAGCACGGAAGACCTATGCTCGGGTAAAGGAGAATGGGGAAGTCAGACCCGATTTTAAGATGATAGGGCAAACGAAGATTATGACTAACATTAATTTTGGCCCTAAAGACGAGACATAGGACCTCATAATGATGCGCTAGTCATTACAACAGACATAGCTGGATACAACGTATCTCGAGTATTCATGGCGGAAGCTCGACGGACATTATGTTCTCGGACTGCTTCCCATAAAGGCCTAACAAAGCTACTTCGCCAATAAGGTCAGAACTGTTTTCGGAGACAAGTGAAAGACCAAGGAGGCAGATGGCCAGAGAAAACGAACAAAGAAGAAGCGGAGAAGGAAGAACACGCGCGCCTACAACCTCAGCCGAACGAAGAGTTGCTGAAAGTGAAGTTATATCCCGATCGTGAGGGTTTTGCAACAAGAGTCGGGTCTCAATTTGATGCCGAAGTGCTCAATGCTTTCGTGGGATTTCTGAGGAGGAATGTATTAAGATTTTCCTTCCAGCCACTGATATGACAGGTATCCATCCAGAGATAGCCATGCATCGCTTGAACATCATATGTGGAAGTTATCCGGTGGAGCAAAAGCTCAGGTAGTTTGGAATCGGGAGAGATAAGATAATCAAGGAAGATGTGGGAAAATTGCTTCAAGCTGGACATATTCAAGAGGTCCAATTTCCCAACTGACTTTCCAATGAAGTGCTAGTTACGAAGGGGAACAGGGGGTGGCGAAAGTCTATTGATTTTCGAGATCTTAACAAAGCCTACTCTAAGGACCATTATCCTTTACCTCGGATTGACCAGCTTGTCGATTCCACCTCTGGCGAAGTATTAAGCATGATAGATGCGTATCAGGGATACCACCAGATCAAGCTCGACCCCAAGGATATAGGCAAGTTTTGTTTTGTCATTTCATGAGGGATTTACGGCTATGCACGGAAGTCCTTCCGGCTAAAAAACACGGGAGCTACTTACCAATGCATGGTAGATTATGTGTTCAATGAGCTGATAGGGTGCGACATGGAAGTCTATGTGGAAGACATGCTTGTCAAGTCACGCTGACGAAAAATCACATGGCAGACATTTCTCGGGATGAAGCTGAATTCCGAGAAATGTGCTTTTGGTGTACGATCAGGAAAGTTCTTATGTTATATGGTGACAATGAGGAGAATCGAAGTTAACCCTTCTTACATGAAAACATCCTTGAGATGCATCCCCTTAGAAATGTCTAAGAAGTTCAACGACTAATAGGGAGGTTGGCGCGTTAAGCCGCTTAATCTCCAGATCTGCCAACCGAAGCTTTACATTCTTCAAGCTTCTACGGAAAGGAGGGAAGTTCGAGTGGACACCAAATTGTCCCACCGCGTTTGAAGAATTAAGAGCTTACCTTCATAGCTGCCCTTACTAACCAAACCTCTTAAGATTATTTTTGTGTTCAATTAATTATGCTATTTTAGTCTTGCAATTTAATTAAGTGAACTAGACTTTATTTTATAGAGTTTAGTAATATTTTATTTATGTAATGGGCTTACAAGGGCCCATGTATTATATACCAACATGTGGTATAAATACTAAAACCCTAATACATAGTTAGATGTGTCTTCTGTGTGAAAGTGTAGAGAATCCATTTGAGAGGAAGCCCCCAACGTCCTCCCTCAAGAACAAAAAAACCCACACTAATTTAATTCTTCCAATTTAATTGTGGTAAAAGCGCTTCAAATTTAGTTTAGTTGGATAATCTGACGTTTACAATTGGTATCAGAGCCAAAGACGCTCAGATTTGAGTAAAAATCTTCGAATTGTTTTTTGTGCTCTTCGCGTGTTCATGAAACTTTTCGAAAATTTTGAAATGTTTTGGTGTTCTTGTAATCGGGTGTTATAATTTGATTTTCTGTAGTTTTCGATTAGTACTCAGGTTTAATTTGGACAATTTTGTGTTTGAGGATCGAAAATCTTGTGTTCAGTGCGAAAAAAAGCTCATTGCAAAAAACTCCCAGTACGAAAACTTTTCCTATACAAAAACCTTTAGTGTGTGAGAAAACTTTTCACATACAAGAACCTTGAGTGTGAGAAATTTTTTCACATAAAAAACCTTAAGTGTGTGAGAAAACGCTTTTCACACTCATACGCATATCGAAAAATTTTCATATACAAAAACCTTTAGTGTGTGAGAAAACTTCTCACATACAGAAACCTTCAGTGTGTGAGAAAACTTTTCACATACAAAACCCTTCAGTGTGTGAGAAAATTTTCACATACAAAAAACCTAAAGTGTGTGAGAAATCGTTTTTAGCACTCATAAACCTTTAGTGTGTGAGAAAAGTTTTCACACAAAAACCTTCCGTGTGTGAGAAAATTTTTCACATACAAATACCTTTAGTGTGTCATATAAACTTTCACATGGAAAAACTTGTGTGTGGGAAAACTTTTCACATGCAAAAACCTTCGGAGAAAATTTTTCACATACAAAAACCTTGTGAGAAAGTTTTTCACATACATAAACCTTAAGTGTGTGAGAATTTTTTCTTCGCACTCAACATATTTTCGCACTCACCACCGCGAAAAACTTAATTTTCGCAACATTTGACTCCGAAAACCCAATTTTCGCGACACACTCCGAAAATATAATTTTGCGCACCTAGCACTCCGAAAATTTTTATTTTCGCACCCTAACACTCTGAAAATTCTTTCTTGTCGCATAAGGTACGCATCAAAACTAACCTTTCCCTGAAGCAAACCTTGACCAGCCTAGATCTGTTGGAAGACTGACAAATTGGGTTGGAGCTTGGAGAGTACGGTGTGGAGTTCAAAAGACGACCTGCTATCAAGGGGCAAACCTTGTCGGATTTCGTACTCGAGTCTACTCGAATTGAGGAGCTTCAGCTCTGGAGACAAACGTGGATGGCTCGTCGACTCAAATGTGCGCAGGAGCAGGGACATTATCACCCCCGAGGGGGAGGAACTACAATTCATCATTAGATTTGACTCAATCGCTTCTTACAATGAAGCCGTGTACGAAGCTCTCGTCCGAGCAATGGAGATTTTGGGAGAGCTGGGAGCACATGAAGTAATCACCTTCTCTAACGTGCAACTAGTGACACAAAAAGTACATGGTCAATATGAGAAGAAGAATGAAAAGATGGCGTAGTATGCTGAACGCGTAGCTGAACTTGGGAAGCTTCAAAATCCAGCAGATATCTCCAGAGGAGAACAACAGAGCGGACCACCTTGCGCGACTGGCAAGCGCTACTAACCGTAGCAGGAACATGAACATTAGGCGCTCATGCGAAGAAAGAGGAGACGAAGATGCAAGTGGGGTGTGTTGTAGGAGAGGATGACTGGAGGATTGTAATACTGGAAGTTCTCAGTAATCTGGAGATGGCAGACAAGAAGAAGTATTCGGGAAACTTCTGAGTTATAGGTGGAGAACTGTACAAGGGGTCGTTTGTTCATCCCTATGCTATGCTATGTATTTATCGCGGTCTGAGAGGAAATCAGTGCTAGAGGAAATTCATTAACGATGCGATGGGGCTCATGCATGATATAAGGGCATATCTAGAAGATTCATTGGAGATGGATACTTCTGGCCAACGATAATGAGGGACGCTAAAGCACTGGTGAGGAATTGTCATAGCTGCAAGAGGTACAACACAAAAATACATGTAGCAACAGAGAAGATATGGGCTATGCTAAACCCTTGCTCCTTTGATATGTGGGGGATTGGCTTGGTAGGTCCCTTACCAACGGCGAAGGGAGAAAAAAAATCCATCGTAGTAGCAGTAGACTAGTTCAACAAATGGGCTGAGGCTAAAGATGTCTCAAAGATTGACGAGGGCAACATAACCGACTTTCTATGACATCATGTCTATTGCCGGTTCGGGGCGTCCAGGGTACTGATATCAGACAATGACACTCAATTCAGCGCGAAGGTAAGGTGTTCTGCCAGGGCATTATGATACTTCATAGGTTTGTCTCGCTAGGGCACCCCCAAGCTAATGGACATGTGGAGGTTACCAACCGTACCATTCTTAGAGGCATAAAGACTAGATTGACGCAAGAAGGAAAGAAACGGTTGGAAGCCCTGGATCCCGTGCTATGGACATACTGCACAAGTCCGCGTATAACTACTGAGGAAACACCTCTCTAGTTGGTTTATGGTCGGCAGCAGTGATACCCGCAGAGGTCGGGGTGGAGATGCACATAGTTTTTCACTCGAAGAGGAGCAGAACGCGCAACTCTGAAGAGAAGACCTAGATTTGGTGGATGAGCTGCGAGACATAACCTTCATGCGGATGGAGAAGGACAAGAGCCGAATTAAAGCTATTTATGGTCGACGTGTCAAGCCTATGGAGAAGTGTACTCTTTTTCGTTTGCCGTGATTTTATCCTCATTAGTTTTGCTCGACAAGGTTTCAACGAGGCACTACCCTCTTTAGTAGTCAAAGAACTTTGTGAAGAAGGAGTGAAGAGAAACGAAGAAAAACCTCCAACTCCTCTAGCTTTGTAGCATTAATATATGCCAACATTCAATATAGGACGACAGCGTGCTGAAGATAAACCCCCACAGCTCTGCAGCGCTAATAGAATGACAAATCTGCTGTATGACGCCACCATCATTCAATATAGGTCGACGGATCTGTTATAGGTCTACGCAGTTAATACAAGCCGACGGGCTTGCCGTAAGATAATTCCAGCGTTCCATATATATCAACGGATATGTTGAAGGTCTGCAACGCTAACAGATTGACGAATCTGCCGAATGATAGAAACTAGCGTTCAATAGGTCGACGGATCTGCTGTAGATATACGGCTTTAATACAAGCTGACGGGCTTGCCCAATGATACATTCCAGCATCAATATAGATCGACAGATCTGCTAAAGGTCTGCATCATAACAAAACATCGACGGACCTGCTGTGGGACAATATCCAACGCTGAAATAGGTGGACGGACATGTTGCAGATATGCGGTGTTACTATAGGCCGAAAGATCTGTCCTATGATAATTCTGGCGTTACTATAGGTTGACGAGTCTGCCGATGATCATTTCTAATTCTGTGACGATGAAAGATCTTAGGTGTGAAGATAACACGACCGTGAAACTATCTAAAGGGTTTTACAAAGAATCACGCCACTTCCAAAGCTGTGAAGTTCGGACCGTCTTAATTATGCTAACAAAGCTATTATTTGACAAAGGGGAGTTTTTCTCAGCCACAGGGACAAGTGAGTTCTGTTAGTCAGAGGATCGACGACACGATTAAGTTAATGAAAAGACAGAATTCTCTGCGCAAATCTTACAAAGGAAGTTTTATACATCATACTAAATGGAGAATGTTATATCCGTTCAAATTACCGAGGTGTCTTTTTTACATCGGGATAAATCAAATAAGCAAAAGACCTATAACAAATAATACAAAAGGGGAAAACAGTTTTCAAGTCTCGGGATGCGCAAGAACTTGTCTGTGTCGGAGGAGTAGGAGAAGATAGCAACACAAACTCCAAGGGGCTTTCTTCGGCGAGCAGGGTGACTGTTGCTGATAAGGGCTGCAGTCCTATGGCGCAAACCGCAGGCGTTCGAGCCCTTTCAAATCACGGAGGTAGGTAACGAATTCTGCGGGGCTCGCGTGCGAAGTCATCCAGATGCTTTCACACGAGACGAAGACGGAGGCGAGGAGGATGGCGTCGAGTCGAGGCTCACTCCTGGCCGCACCATTATGGCCGCCCCCTCAGAGCAGCACCTTGTCGAGGAGCGCCTGTCAAGGCAATAGCGATGCACGGCGAGAGGGAGTGTACAAAGCTCCCTCACAAAAGTCAAACAGTCCACAAAAAACGACAAATGTTAGAAATTAAGAGGGAGGGGCTGATTTTGACAAGTCTTACGAAGTAGAAGACTTGGAGAGGTCGCTGATATCTGCGCAGGCTAGCTCTTTCATGCGCAATTGCGCCACGGAGAGCCAGAAGTAGAGAGTTAGCTGGCATGTAGTGATCGCGGGAGAGCATGAGAGTCTTGCTACCGCTGCTTCGAAGGGAATCTCCTGAGCAATTGCTACAAATCCGCCCTCGAAATAATATTTCATGAAGCACAAAGTCCTGGAGGGAAGTAGTATTCTTCAGATAGGCCTCACGCCATCCCTCTACCTAATTCTCAAGCTTGGGATTCAGAGAGGTAGGCCCGAGAACCTCAGCCCCCAAGGCGTCCTTTTTGTGGCCAGAAAGAGCAGCCAACGAGTCAGGCTCTGGCACGACGGAATTTGATGGTAGTTTGGTTGACCCCCTGAGACTGGCCAACAACGCGTGGTTCCACAGTAGAGGGTACCTGCATCGACAACATAACATGATGGTTTAAGTAAAGTAAGAAAAGAAGGAAAATCGCGCATGATCATTATTTATTTTCATCTCTCACCCTCAGGAGAAAAGGGTTCACAAACAGAGATGAAGCCGAAGAAGGACAAAGCGTCAGAGTAGGACATGAGTTCCGGGAAGTCAAAAGACTTGTTAAGCCCTTTGAGGTGGAACTGTAGGGATTGAAGAGCCCTCACGTTCTCATTAGAACAATGACTAGGGATGGCAGTAATATGCACTTTCTGGACCCACCGTCTAGTGGAGAAATCCCACTCACTGTGGAGAGAGGGTGCAAAGAAATACCGCTTCTGCAAAAATACCGAGAATATACCGCTTGTGAGAAATCCCAAAATAATTATATAGGCAACTTCTGCACAGAAATACCACCCTATATAAGGCAACTTCTGAGAATATAGGCTTTATACCTTCTGAGAATATATATCGTCCTATGTTTTAAGTCGATTAAAATTAAATCAGGTGCATGTAACGAGTTAAACTCCATCCAAACATACGATTAAGTTAATCGGCAGACAAAAAATGCTCAAAATCGGTAACATTGAGGACTGAAACTGTAACTCGGAAAAATGAGGGACCAAAAAAGCCCATACGCCAAACATCTGGACCAAAAATGTAAAAATCTCGAAATTAAATCTTGAAATTATTGGCTTCAACAACAAGTTAAATTAGAAAGCAAGATTTTTATTAAAAGTACTATTGTAAAACTCGGCCGCCAATGAGGCTTTGGTCTAGTGGTCAAGGAGGATGTCTTCAGCATTTGTGGGTTAGGTCCTGATATCGAATCCCCCCTCCCACAATTCCTTGAGTATTCTCCATGTACTTTATGGCCCATGACTATCGTTGTCAGGTGGGTTTGAGACGTATTCATCTGGCCTCGGGAATTAGTTCCACCATTGGAGTGTGTTTCACAATGAAGCCTACGTCAAGTCTGTGTGGCGCATGCCCATGCCGGTATTTAGGGGCTAGCCCATAGCCAGATCGAGTGGGGATACCTGACAACTAGAAAAAAAAAAAACCTCGGCCCAGGCGGCCAGCCGCATAGGTGTTAGACGATGCCATCCGCGGAAATGATCGATTCTAGATCGCCGATTAGTCGGCTACGCGGCCGACTAAACGTTTTCAATTTTTTTCTTTGGAATTTATTTATTTATATATAAAAAAATTGTTGGAATTGACATTATTTGTTTCGAATGTTAGTATAAATTTGATGTACATTTATTTGAATAAAATATTAGCACATTCGATATATGAAAATAAAAATAATAAAAACATGTACACCTTTTAATTTTGGGCTAGAAATCGTCTAGGCGTTAGGCCCACTCCAAACGCCAGCTAGCGCAAATTTTAACGTTGATTAAAACAACAAACGTGTATGGGGAAGAAGCCGACCGTGTTTTGCGGTTCGTTGCATCATTTATTTTTTTTTTACTTAAAAAAAGCTTGTACGTCCTCTCTCTTCTATTTTTGTTACAAAATGTTGTTCATTTTGATTGTTACAAAATGTTGTTCAAGCTTGTACATCCTCTCTCTTCTACCATTAATCCGCAATCCTTTGTTGTTTCTGAATCATATCGTTAGACTTTCAATATTGATAAATGTTGATATTGACCTAGATTGCCGACAAGAGCAGCACACACATGCATTGGAAAAGTCAAAAATGTTGGGGAGCATTTAATGTTAAGAAGAAAAATATTTCTTCTTTTTCGGCAGCATGATTCGTTATTCAAATGTGGGCAGAATTATTTGTTGCGTTTACATGCAAGATCATGGCAAAGCTCTGCCTATATATACGGGAGCTTGGATCGAGGATCAAACCACCACAACACCGATCTTCTTCTCCGATTAATTCTTCGTAGCTTACTCCAAATATTGTTATAGCTTTTTTTTTGTGTATCACATCCGATGTACGTGTATGTAATCACTCCACATAATAAAGAAGTTCTACCCTTCGGCATGTGGTCGTAGGTCATTCCGACCGAACCACGTAAATTCTCGTGTTCACTGTCATATTATTTTTCTTCATTTTATTCGTCATCATCATTTTTCGGGCAACTAAATAATCGGGAATTTAGAATATCTAACAAATTGGTATCAGAGCCTCGCCTTGTCGGTATTCTTAGTATGCTCTGTGGTTGCAGCTTTGTCTGATCTTCCACATAAAAAAATATATCAAAAAGGTTTTACGGTCCACGGCGAGCCAATTTCCCGATTTATTTTTTAGCCACCATGACGATTGCAAAATTGTCGATTAAAAAGTTTGATAGAAATGTCAACTTTGCGATGTGGAGTCTCAAGATGGATGCCATACTCATTCAAGATGGTTGTCAGCAGGCGCTTCAAGACCAAACGAAGAAATCGAAGGAAATGACAGATGATCAATTTAAGGAACTGGACAAGAAAGCCAGATCGGCAATTATCTTGAATCTCTCATACGAGGCATTACAAGAAGTTGATACGGAGATGACGGCCAATGGTATCTAGGATTCGTTAAAAGCTATCTACATGAAGAAGACTACGGAGAATCGACTTTATCTAAAGCAGAAGCTACACAGTTTGAAAATGACGGAAGGTACGTCTATACTCTCGCATCTCGATAAATTCGACTTAATATAATTATTGATTTGGCGAACGTAGAAGTTAAAGTGGATGAAGAAGATCAGGCCATAATATTGTTGTGCTCCCTTCCCTCATCTCTAAAACATTTTCGAGACACTATAATATATGTGAAATATATTGTCTCCTATAGTAGTGTCAAATCTGCATTACAGTCGAAAGAGCAGATTGATAGGGATATAACGGGAGAATCTAGTGGTAACCAGGCAGAGGGCCTGTTTGTACGGGGTAGACCAGAACATAGAGATGCTGAAAGTAGCAGATCTAAGGGTAGGTCCAAATCCAGATACGGAAATAAAATATGTAATTATTGCAAGAAGAAGGGTCACATCAAGGCTGAGTGTTATAAATTGAAAAATAAGGAGAAAAATAATCAACAAAACTATAAACCCGCCGAAGCTAGCCTAGCTACAGATGAGAGCAATGAAACTATTTTTGTAGCAACTGCAAATATTGTCAGGTCTGATAGTGAGTGGATCTTAGATTCAGGATGTTCTTACCACATAAGTCGTAGTCGGGACTGTTTTTACACATATGAAGCTTTCGATGGTGGATATGTCTTGATGGGGAATGATGCTCCATGTAAAGTTATTGGTAAAGGTACAGTTAGAATCAAGATGTTCGACGGAATAATCCGAACGCTCACAGAAATCAGACATGTTCCAGCTATGAAGAGAAACCTTATCTCTTTAGGCACACTTGAATCTCAAGGGTGGAGGTTCTCAGATGAAGGTGGAGTTATGAAGATTGGTAGAGGTGCCCTCGTCGTGATGAAAGCTTGCATGTTTGGAAATTTATATATTTTGCAGGGAACTACTGTTACAGGTTCCGCTGCAGTTTCGACATCCCCGGAGGTTGATACCACAAGATTATGACATACGAGACTTGGACACATGGGAGAAAAAAGCTTGACGATTGAGCAAGCGGGGTCTACTTTGCGGTCAAAGTACTGGTAAGATGGATTTTTGCGAAAATTGTATTTTAGGGAAGCAGAAACGAGTCAGTTTCAAATCGCCAGCAATCCATAAGACGAAAGGTACTTTGGACTATATTCATTCTGATTTATGGGGTCCTTCTTGTGTTCCGTCCAAAGGTGGTGCAAGATATATCTTGACTTTCATTGATGATTTTTCAAGGAAAGTCTGGGTCTATTTTCTTAAGCAGAAAAGTGATGTTTTCCTAACGTTTAAACAATGAAAAGCTTTGATTGAAAAGCAGACATGAAAACAAATTAAGCAGTTGCGGACAGACAATGGCTTAGAATTTTGTGGATGTGATTTCAATGAATTCTGCAAGAAAGCTCGACATTACACTGTTCGAATGACGCCTCAACAGAATTGTGTTACCGAGCACATGAACCGGACCCTATTGGAGAGAGCTCAGTGTATGATCTCTAATGCTGGGTTGACAAATGATTTTTGGGCAGAAGCTATTGTGGCTGCATGTTATATTGTGAACCGCTCACCATGTTCTTCTATCGATTTCAAGACTCCCGAAGAGGTATGGTCAGGTACTCCTGCTGATTACTCTAATTTAAGAATATTTGGGTGCCCAGCTTATATGCACGCACACGTAAACGAGGGAAAGTTAGACCCTAGAGCTAAAAAGTGTATTTTTCTAGGTTACGCTGCAGGGGTGAAAGGATATAGATTATATAATTCTGATCCCAAGTCACCTAAATTCGTAATAAGCAGAGATGTTACATTTGAAGAGTCATCTATGTTGTATCCTAGAAAATAGTCTTTTAGGGTTCTTCTAGTCAAGAAAAGGAGGATAGTGTACAGAACGAGGTGGAGCTCGAGATCAACAAAGATTCTTCAGATAACCCTGCTACGAGTTCAACAGATCCAAATGATGAGTCAGAGCCCGATTCAAATCTTGTTGAAGATGAATGCGTCGAGCAAGAATATTCTATTGCTAGAGACAGACAGAGATGTGATATTCAACTACCACAGCGGTACGTGAATTTAGTTTCATACGCTTTATCAGTGGCACAAGAAACAGGTGGAAGCGGTGAACCTTCTACCTATACGGAGGCAATTCAAGATGTAAATTCTGATAAGTGGTTGGTAGCGATGAATGAAGAAATGGAGTCTCTGCACAAGAATGATACATGGATTCTTGTGCCGCCGCCGAAGAAAAAGAAAATAGTTGGTTGTAAGTGGGTCTTCAAGAAGAAAGAAGGTTTATCGTGTTCAGACGATGCAAGGTATAAGACACGATTGCTTGCGAAAGGCTATAGTCAGGTACAAGGTGTTGATTTTAACGATGTTTTCTCACCTGTTGTTAGACATAGCTCTATTTGTGTATTGCTTGCATTCGTTGCCATGTATGGTTTAGAATTAGAACAGCTTGACGTCAAGACAGCGTTCTTGCATGGCGATTTATACGAACATATTTATATGAAGCAGCCTAAAGGCTTCATAGTTGAAGGAAAAGAAGACCCGTTTCTTTTGTTGCAGAAATCCTTGTATGGATTAAAGCAGTCTCCAAGACAGTGGTTTCTCCAGGAGCAAGTATGATAGCTGTGTTTACTTCCGGAAGTTGAATGACAGTTCGTTCCTTTATCTGATATTATATGTTGATGACATGCTCATTACGGCTAAGAATCTTGCAGAAATTCACCAGTTGAAGGCCTTATTGAACGGTGAATTGGAGATGAAAGATTTGGGAGCAGCTAAGAAGATTCTTGGTATGGAGATTAGACGTGATTGAGGACCTGGTAAGTTACACCTGAACCAGGAGAGTTACCTCAAGAAAGTTTTGGAGAGATTTCGCATGCACGATGCCAAACCAGTCAATACTCCTCTCGCTAGCCATTTTAGGCTATCTGCTGCTCAGTCACCATCATCAGAAGAGGAAGAAGAGTATATGGCACGAGTTGCAGTCGGTAGTATTATGTATGCAATGGTTTGTACACGTCCTGATATTTCACAAACTGTTAGTGTGGTTAGCAGGTATATGGCTAATCTAGGGAAAGAACACTGACAAGCAGTGAAGTGGATCCTCATATACATAGAGGGTACTCTAAGTACTTGTTTGGAGTTTGGCAGAAACAGTGATACTCTCGTTGGCTTAGTTGATTCAGATTACGCATGTGATCTCGATAAACGACGATCTCTTACAGGTTATGTATCTCTATTGGAGGTTGTGCAGTTAGTTGGAAAGCTACTCTACAGCACGTAGTGGCTCTATCTACTACTGAAGCAGAATATATGGCTATTATCGATGCGATCAAAGAAGCTTTATGGTTGAAGGTGTTATTCAGCGAATTAACTCAACAACAGGGAGTGATTACTAGTTACTGTGATAGTCAAAGTGCAATTCATTTGACTAAGGATCAAATGTATCATGAGAGGACTAAACATATTGATATTAAGTATCATTTCATTCGTGATATCATTGCGGACAAGAAGGTGTTGATCAAGAAGATCAACACGAAGGATAATCGTGCGGATATGTTTACAAAGGCTCTTCCAATTTCCAAGTTCAAGCATTGCTTGGACTTGATCAGTGTTTTAGAAATGGTGAACTAGCCCGTCAGGGCTATGGCCGGAGGGAGATAGAGACAACTTTATTAATAAGTCAAGGTGGAGTATTTTTCAGAATTAAGGTCAAGGTGGAGATTTGTAGATATTACCTAGATTGCCGACAAGAGCAGCACACACATGCATTTGAAAAGTCAAAAATGTTGGGGAGCATTTAATGTTAAGAAGAAAAATATTTCTTCTTTTTCGACTGCATGATTCGTTATTCAAAGGTGGACAGAATTATTTGTTGCGTTTACATGCAAGATCAAGGCAAAGCTCTGCCTATATATACGGGAGCGTGGATCGAGGATCAAACCACCACAACACCGATCTTCTTCTCCGATTAATTCTTTGTAGCTTACTCCAAATATTGTTGTAGCTTTTTTTTGTGTATCACGTCCGGTGTACACGTCTGTAATAACTCCACATAATAAAAAAGTTCTACCCTCCGGCCCATGGACGTGGTCATTCCGACCGAACACGTAAATTCTCGTGTTCACTGTCATATTATTTTTCTTCATTTTATTTGTCATCGTCATTTTTCGGGCAACTAATTAACCGGAAATTCAGAATATCCTAACAATAAATAATTCTGTCAGATTAAATATTGACGTTATGAATAATTTTTCTTTAAACGATAATTTCATTCCATATTATCAAATGGATAAAATTTTACGATAAAAAAAAAGTAAAACTGCTAAAGAAGGAACAACAAAAAAGATATAAATCTTCAACTGCAATCATGCGTCAAACACTTTGGCAGTATCTCAATTGCGTAAATCATCAACGCCAGCATGATGTTCATTCCATAGATCTATGTATAAGTTGATTGGAAACTCTTAGAGAAATACTTTCATTTGAAGAAAAAAACTCTCGTACGAATGAAGAAAATTGCCGAAAAAATATAAAACTGAAAATTGAGAAGGAGAATAAAAAAGATGATGGATGCTCCAATCCGATCCACCGGCGACCTCGTGGGCAGTAGATTTGTGGCGACGACGGAGATGATGTGATTTTTCTTTTATATATATTTTATTTAAAACGGTGCTTAGGGTTTATTCGATAGGTCCGTTTTAAGTCACTTTGATATTTGATATACACATTAATGGTAATTTATTTATAAACCAATATATAATAATGCAATTATGGTCGACAAGCCCATGTGTTAGGTGGACGAGTTGGGTTTATTTTGTTGACCATAAAGAGGGGCCTCTTCTATATACAAAGCTCAAGTTTTTCGTGCGGTTCGAAAAATACAATTCCCCAAGTTTTTCTTGGTATATAAAACACATACATATGAATTATCTTATAACATAAATAAGAATAACACACATGATATCAGAAATGTTATGTGATTTGATTTCATGTTATTTGAAGAAAGCTACCTACCGACCATTTGCACTACTGCTTGGACATCAGTCGATTTTAAATTACTTGTTCTATAACATTGACTTGAGATTTATATAAAAAATTCAGAATCTTATTTTCATTTACTTATATGAGAGTGGGGACGTCATTCAACTCAAGTGGAAATAAATTGAGATTACATGACACTGGCTTGAACATGTTTAAGAAAAAGACTATATATAACAAATTAAGCTGGCTCATGTTAAATTATAATATCTGGAAAAAAAATACTATTCTACTGATATTGGAATACAAATGGGACCAAAGCTCACCGTCAAAGTGAATCAGATTATCGGCCCACAGGATATTGTGTCGGTTTTATGGCATGTTGATGATCAGTCTTACATCACATTTTGATTGCAATGAATCACTGTTATATTTAAAAGTAATTAAAGGAATGAAGAAAAAACTATAGAAAATGGCTGCCAGTAAAACTCACAAATAGATCACAGTTCTTTCGAGTTACTCTATTTTAACGCTATTATTGTGTTGATGAACATTGTTACTCAATTTGTAGCGAACACTCTTTCTCAACACAAAAACAGAGTTATATTTTTATTTCTTTTTAATTCAATAACTTATTTTAATTACGTCTAATATATTTACAACATTATAATAATAAAACTAGTTTTTATTTTAATGCATTTCATGTAATAATAAATATTTTATTTTTATATAGAGAATATAAGTGTATTTGCTTATAAATTAACATGTCAATTATACAATTACTACTTTTAATACTTAAAAAATTATTTATTTTTCAAAAATATAAATAATAAATAATTTTAGGCATAATTTAAAATTTAAGTTATGTCGTTTTTATTTTATAAATAAATTATATTAACATAAGTAGGAATATGTATGAAATAATCTTTACGTGTAGAAAAATAGAGTTGATAGGTTGGAGTAAAAACACTATACCAACTGTATTATTGTGTATGGGTTGAAGATGACATGATCAAGGTTGGTTATAGTGGTGTAAATGAACTGCAAACAATTCAGTCAAAGTTTGATTCGAGTTCGGTCAAATCGAGTTCGAGCCGAGCTCAAGTTGGTTTGTTAACAATCAAATCGAGCTTATCATCTATGGGCTTATGGCTTGCCAGCCCTTATTGAGCCACTTTTATTTTACAATATATTAAATATTTTATAACATTTTAAAATAAGTATTTTTATATACTAATGTATACCAAACTCGAGCTCGAGCCCGAATTAGAGCCCAAATACCTCGACTTACACCAACATTATTGAGCTTATCAAGCCGAACCGAGCAGAGCTTTATTGTTTTTAACCGAGCCGAGTTCGAGCCCATAATACTTAATCGAGCCAAACACGAGCTGAGCCATATTTGGACTCGGCTCGGCTCGTTTACACCCCTAGTTGATTCGTCTCTATGTAGGATAATGGATTTTGCAGATCCAGCCACTACTTGGCCTCTATCCCCAATATAAAAAAAAATCAATTATCTCTATATTCATATGAGCTCTATTTAAAATATGGATTCGTACAAAATGGAACTTTTGTAACCTATTGAACACATACTAATAGAAATAGAACATATGCAACGGCACTATTTGAAAGTTGTCTCCAATAATACACTCAGTCACTATAGTCTGTCGTTACACGAAACTGTCGCCAATTGTTTTAGTGGCACTATAGAGAGAGACGGTTGTATTCCCGTAATCATCACCTATAGTCTATATTATAAGCGAAGGCTACGGGATAACAACCGTCGTCTATACCTTGAAAACCCAGAACCTCTCTCTCCAAATTCATTGTCTCCGTTAGAGTTGGGCCAACGGGCCGGTTCAACGTGGAACTGAGAGTCAGTTCAAAACCGGACCCGAAACCAAGGTTACCAGCTCATGGAACCGGAACCGGCCCGGTTCCAGTTTCGCGCGAAACTAAACCCGAAACAGGAACCGGAACCGGTAAAAGGAATAAAATAAAATATCGCCTTACCACATGGCCGTTTGAGGCATGACACACACATACCTGTTATGTGTTTTATTTGTTTATTTTATTTAAATTTTTTTTTTGCATTTTGGTTCTTTTGAAGGAAAATGCAATTTTTTTATCCCCCTCCAAAAATCTATAAGTAACTCCTCCAACATTTTTACACACTAAATTCTCTCCTCTCTTAAATACTCTCTAATTCTCTCGTATCATCGCAAATCATCCGTTATTAATATTAATATTGTTAGTCCGACCCCTCTCAATTATATCAAATTCAATATTAATTCTACACTTACTTGAGTCTGACTACTAACATAACGTCGTTATCAAGAAACACGAACGACGAATATTTTTACCTGTGTGGATGCCAAAGATACGTTTCAGGGAGCTCACGAGTTCAACGAGATGGTGTCACCGACTCCGATCCGACTCAGGGAGATGGATCGAACGAAACACCGATGGATCCAACTCCAAGGTCGAAGCGAAAGCAACAACCAGGACTTCGACGGTCTAAAGTATGAATTTTTTTTTTTTTTTTATTTTGTTGAAAAAAATGACCCCTCGGTTGGAACGTCATATTGCAAATTGTGTCGACAAGCTTACACAATTGGTACCACCTCTAATCAACGTGGAACGGGATCAATGAAAAACCATCTTGTTAGGTTTCGTAAATATGACGAAATAACATTAGAACCGATAGACACCGATAGGGGTGTTCAAATTTCGAATAACAACGATATACTGGCCAGACCATAATTTTTGGTTTTCTTGATTCGGTTAATTCCGTTTTTTGGTCAATTTCGGATTTGAGTTTAGAAAAATTTTGTTTTTTGGTTTGATTTCGGTTTTCAGAAAAAAATGACCGAAATAACCAAAAAACTAAAATATTCTAATTATAAATATATTTAAATATATATTATGCGTAATGGGCCATGATGTAGTTTTCAATAAGGGCTCATGCTTGCTTAAGCCCATCCAAAATAAAGATAACAAAATATTAATTGACAACACTTACTTTTTCCCCAACCCAAACCACATATGAAAACAATTCCAAACGTAATCGACATTTACTTGTTGATAACACAGTTAAGAGAAAAAATAGTAAACGGCATTCGCGCTTATACTATGCTAAAGTCTCACTGTTGGTGCTCAAATTTTTAATTGTGTCGTTTTCTTTCTTAAACGTGCTAAACCTTCCTTTTTGGTTCTTTTGATATGAAGAACCGGTAAAAGAACAAAAAAAGAACGATTTTGCAAACTTCAAGAACTAAAACGACGCATTTAAAAGTTTGAGTACTAATATTCGATTTTTTATACTTAAATACTATTGATAAACTTGATATAATGTTTAATTTCGGTAACCACGACATTTTTGAATTTTCAGTTTTTTTTTTTTGTTTCAATAGGAATCCCAACTAAGTCTTACGATTGGTGTTTAGACTTTTATATGTGCCGTTTTGGTTCCTAAATTGAAAAACTTTTAATTTTTGGTTCATTTACCGGTTCTTCAGGTTAAATCAACCAAAAAGGGAAGGTTTTGCAAAGTTTAAGAATCAAAACGTCACATTTATATGTTTGAGCACTAACAATGAGACATTGATATAGCATCAGCACCAAATCTGCCGTTACTTAAAAAAAAATATACACGAATTCGGATTTTAGCTTAGGATTGGATCATGTGTAGTCGAATTTGTGTTCTGAAGGCGTGTGTTTTATGGTTCCATGTCCTTTTTTTCAGAATTGTTAATTTTTTGTGCGATTTTCTCGTCATTTGTTTTTTATTCTTCGCCTTTTGATTTTGTTTTTCTATTTTTGGGTTTGTCGGATTTAATTATAAACTTATTGGAAGATTAATTGTTATCAATTGATGGCCATCTAAACGCATTAGTAATCACGTTACTGTAAAGTTTGATATTTGATGTTTGATATATAATATCGAGGAGAAGAACATGGAAATTGGAAGTTTAATTAATGTCTTTGATCGGAAAAACACCAAAAACCGAAGTGAACCAAATTAAAATGGTTCAGATATCCGATTAAGCATTCGTAAAATTGAAAACCGAAAAACCGAGCCGAAATATTTAAAAACGGAACTGAACCGTCCACTGAACACCAATAGACACCGAACCTACGTAACAACAAATAGCAGCAACATGTTAACATTTTGTTATGACTCTGGAGATTTCAAGCAATAGCCGGATTATATTAAAGTGCGAAGAACTATTTTGCATCGTGAAAAGTGATGGGTTTATCGAATTCACAAGTACGATACAACCTGAATTCCACAGAGGTTATAGGTCACTTAGGAAATTTTGTGCTAGATACTTTCCAAGAATATCAACCAAACTTATTTCTCACTTGTCTAACATATCTTGTAAGATTAGTATAACTACCGATATTTGGACCAACGCCACGTCCGAATCTGGTGACCGACCATATGATAGATGAGACGTGGACCTAGCAGAAGAGAATTCTTACACTAAATTCCCATGATTCATGTCACACAGGACACACCACAGCGTCATATGTGTAACGTGTTTTCTTTAATTTGAAATAGAATATTCAAGATAAATAGTACAAATGAATTAATGCGACTTTAATAAAGTTTAGAGGATTCAATCTCTATTTGTTCCTTTGATTCTTCAAAATTTGAATTTGAGGCTTTAACAAAGTTTCTTCGTGAGTTTTTGGGTTTAATCACGAATCTCAATGAGATTTGGTGGAGAGATCTTCTCGAACGTTCCTTCGTGGGCACTTGGGCTTGATCACGAATTCAACATTCGAACTTGGATTTGTTGAAGATGTCTTCTTGGACGTTTCTTCGTGGGCCTTTGGGCTTGATTACGAATTGAATGCTTGAAGAATGCCTTTGAGATTCGGTGTACAAATTTCATGATCCCAATCCTCAAGTCTTGATCTTGATCTTTGAGTCTTGATCGTCGGGCTTCAAGTCTTGAGCTCGAGTATTGATCTTTGAGTCTTGAGCTCGATCTCCAGTCTTCGGCTTGAGCTTCGATTCTTCAATCTTGGTCGTGGTCTTGGATCTTCGATGTTCAAGTCTCGATCTTCAGTCCGTGGTTCTTGATATTCGATCTCCGATCTCCAGTCTCAATCCCCAATCTTCGATTCTTGACGTGATCTCCAATCTTTGAGTGTGAGCTTCGATCTTTGATCTTTGAGCTCGAGCTTCTCCTTCGAATCTTCAAATCTTTGTCGATGAATCTTCGAACTTTCTCTGAATATTCACAGCCTCGTCTTCGAATCTTTGAGCCTTGCCTTCAGATCTTCGAATGCTTCGTCGCCGAATTTACAAAGCTTCGAGCTTCGTCTTCGAATATTTGAGATTCGAATATTCGTTGTTGATCTTCAAGTCTTCGTCGCCAATATTCGAACCTTCGTCGCCGATCTTCGAACCTTCCTCGCCGATATCTGAATCTTCAAATACAAAACTTGAACGCGAAGAACTTCGTTGAGAGAATTCGAATGCTTTAAAGTCTTATATTGTCTCTCGAAGTTCTGTATTCGTTTCGTTGTTCGTTGTGTGTCTCTGAACTTCTGAAGTCCCGTATTTGTAAGCGTAGAGAATTAGCCAAAATGAAAAGTATAATCCTTAGGGATTATCTCCATAGATAATTTGGTTTGATTTGATCTGATTTTCCATATTTAATTTGATTGATTTGATTTGGTTGGATATGATCTTTTTCCATACATAATGATTCCATTTACTTATTTTATAATTATCTACAAGCATTACCTTATAGGGTTTTTTGTATAAAAGGAATATAATATCATAATTTATGGTATTAATTAATTAAATTAGTTATTTATTTATTTGAAATTAATTTTATAAATTTCAAAAATAGCAATTTAATTAATTGAATTCTTGGAATTAATTTAGTATATTCCAAAAATAATTTTAATAGATAATTAAATTTAACTGTGTACAATATGTCTTGAACGTCGTGAATAATCACGAGATTCAAGACAAGATTATGTCAATCACCAATCACCTTAGACAACTCTAGCTCTAACAACGCAATGATTGCGATACTCCGAAGACGCCTAAGGTTACCATTAGATGGGCGGCTACTTTATGTTAGATGCGGCTGTCCCGCAATTAACTTATGTGTCAAGTGCGTCGATGTTTTGGGGCATGTCGTAGATAAGTTTAAGATGATAGGTAAACTCTTACGTGAACGATATGTCGGCTACTCGTGGAAGCAAACCGTTCAAGCCACCGGCCTTACCTATAAGAAGTTCCCCTTCTGGTTCCAACCAGGTGGAACTCCTTAGGTCATATTCTCAGCACTTTTTTGCAATACAAAGATTTGTTGACTGTGTTTTGGAACAGGCACGCAGTCGGACACGGTGTTGATTTCCTATTAGGAGATCATGATTAGGTAGTTTGATTTTTTTGTTGCATTACTTGAGGTATTCATGGATCCAACCGAATGTTTCTCCTGCGTTTACTAACCAACATCGCCATTATTTTTATTCTACAAGTTCATTGAATATCGAACTAGTCCACACACGAGCACCTTCATAAAAAATATGGAGGACCAAAAACAAATTGGGACAAAATCCCAGTTGTCCACAGCTTGACAGCTTTACTTGATCCGAGTTGTGGTAAGGACACTTTCGATATTTTTCTCGATTATTACGAGAAATTTCACTGGGAGGATGTTGACGACCAAAATGCATCAAATTGAGCGTCCTCTCTTAGAACCTTTTTTCATTTTATACATCTAAGCAGGGATTGGGTGCTGATTCGACGGAGCAGGGGACGGAGGGACCATCATCGTTCGCGGAGGCGAGCGAAGAGCAATTTTACTAGTGTTTAAGAGGCAAAAGAAAGGAAAAGCGCCCGCAACGGCTAACTCATACCAGATTCAACTCTATTTGAGCCATAACTTTCAAACACCGGCCGAATTCAAAGTTTTGGAGAGGTGGAAGGCGAACGCAAACCTTTACCGGACGCAATCAAAGATCGAACGAGATCTCTTCCGTCCAAGCATCAAGTGTTTCTTCGGAGTCCATATTCTTCACCTCAGACCAGATTATTAAAGATCGAAGAACAAACCTTAAGCCGAAATCTCCTGCAATGTTAACCTTGTTAAATGATTGGATTACGGCATAAACGAAGAACCAGATGCATTATCGATGAGTTTTTAGAGTGAGAGACTAATCCGATGAAGAGGCAAAAATGATACTATTAATTAATAAGGATGTAATGTTATTTTAGTATTGTAATTGTTTTTTTTTTGTATTCTTTTCTTATTTTTGTATTTTTTATAGTTTTAATTTATAACTTTTTAATTTGTTTTTTTTTTTCATCTTCCTTTTTTTATTAATAAAAGTTGGGGAATATTTTACATTTCTAAATGTTTACTTTAAAAAAAAAAAATCAAACACCAACAGGATGATTTAAAGATGAAGTCCCGGCGGCGCGGAGCAATTTTCTGGCGTTCGAGCTACGAGATCGCGGTAAACACATGCTATCACTTTCCCACACTTTGTTTTCGCGATTTTGAAATTTATAACTTTTACGGTTCAATTTTTTCGGTTGGATTTTTGATTAATTTGTTTGTGGTGAGCATTTTGGTGCAAGGTGGTGGCTTAGGCTGGGTTCTTCAATTTGAGGTTGATTTTGACGTTGATTTGTGCGAAAATTGGTGATGTGCGAAAATGAGTTTCCATTTTGTGAGATTTTGTGCAAATTTGTGTAATATTTTAGGGCTTAAGCTTGTGTTATCTTCAATTTTAGGTTGATTTTGATGTTGATGTGCGAGTCTGGTTGAATTTTGGGAAGGTTTAATATTAGGGCTTTCGAGTTTCGTTGATTAATTGAAATTGGGCTTTCGACTATCTATTATTACCTTTGTGTTGATATTTGATGGTTTATCTATGGCTTAATGATGATTTTATGTCGCTATTGTGGCTTAAGCTTGGGTAGCCCCTATTTCTATTTCGGGTGGTACCGACTCCAACAAGTCTAATAAGTGAACCAGAGGCCTACAAATGAAGTCTCTACGAAGACGGTTGGATTTTAACTGCGGCACATTATCATATAGATCGACGATAACGGCACGTTCATTGGCCCCGACAAGGATGCGAGGTAGAATTCAGCAATTACATTGGCCATGAGGCAAAGGGAACATGTGGCCGACTTTATCACGAATTGTCGTCAAATCGATACAGGAAAGGAGACGCTTTGGGAAGACGTTAAGGTGGCTGACTTATGGCAAATACAAATGAATATTGACATTGTACATGGAGGTTTTCCGAGGATCTAACATTAATGTAAAGGTCCCAAAGAAGGCCGAAGAGCTCCTGTAAAAATAGGAAACACAAATACAACCTAAAGAAAAAGAAGAAAGGGACAAGTTTGGCTAAAGAGTATGAACATCTCGATCAAGAGGGTTTGGCAGCGTGGAGGAACTTTAGGGATGCCCCCAGTTTCAGGTAAAATGTTGATACTCTTCTCGACATATTCTAATATAGAACTAATTATGAGTTATAAACATTGCAAAAATTAGTGAGAAGGCTAAAAAAGCCAGTTTCACAATATTTACCACATCTGCTAGACACGTCGGGGTATAGATGTCCGATGGATGAGAGGATCCATTAGCCCACATTGTTGATTTTGCCGAGGATTTGGTGCCTATGTTCTCCACCGGCAACGACAGAACGAAAGAACTCCGCATCAGGATTTGGTGCCTATGTCATTGATGGTGGTGTCACTTTGGATCTAGCCGAAAAGTTGTAAGTGTTACAGTTTTATACAAATATGTTCCGAATAAACGTGTTTTACTAATAATATATATAACATTTGAACGGATACAATGCACGAACAACATACTCAAAGAGCAATATGTCCTCTGTGAGGTAGATAGACGCGTTGTCAAACTCTAGCAAAAAATCCGAACATCCCCTGCGAGTTTGGAGTCGAAGAGTACACACGACTCGGATTGTGTTAACCCATCAAGGGAATCAAGGTGATGTTATTAGACTAATATCTCTGTGGATCAAATGAGGGCCAGGGTTGCGGCTCAGGTGAGGGCGCGGCGATAGCCAAGGTGAGTCCGAGGTGCCGGCTCAGATGAGGGGCTGAGATGAGGGCCATGTTCGCTTAAATAGGTCTTCCGATGCCTAACTCAGCACAAAGTGAACATGGGGCAGTTTTGTTTAATGCCCCCCACACCATTTGGAGTTCTCATTAATCGGCCCTTGATCCATTTCTCGTATCACTGGTGTGCCGATAAGAGTTATGTTGTTTAATGTTTACATTATTTCGTATTAACTATATATTCTTTTGAAATTGTATAATGTCCTAAGGTACGACTGATGCTGAACATCGGTGAGGCATTATCGGTCGTCGCTTTCGGGACGATCCCCGAGGGACGTGCTCGTATCCATACAGTTTAAGCTGTGAGAGACAATGTCATTCTCTCGATCGATACCATTGCTTCCGATCCATTTTCTGATACCAACCATAGATCTCAGGATGCTGAGAGAGGAACAAGGAAGCTTCGTACAAAGGCCCAACGACTAGGTGCATTTGCCGATGTGCTAAGAAAATCAGTAAATTGATATGCTGATAATTTTTACCAATGTTATATTTAATATTTAGGCACTTCACGTTTTATTTTTTTGCCTTACACACGGAAAGAAAAGTAACTATGAAATTTTTCAATATCCCGATAAATGAAGGTAAATTATATTGCACGCCATGCCAATAGAGTAGTTGGTCAGCAAGGCGAGCAAGGCGAGCAATGTCGATATCTCTTTGATTCCCTCTCGTCATGTCCGGAGCAAAATGATCCATCTTTCGTTTTGTCTATGAGAGATGTATACTTAATCCGAGGTGTGAAAATTATAAAATATCCATAAACGTCAAGGATATCCGAGACTTTCAAACTTGTGATTTGGATTCTTGATTATCCAACTTTTTATGATATATCTTCATTTTTCGTTTAAACAAATCATTACAAGTTATTCAAATGAATTCAAATTATTATATAAATTTTATTAACTATCATAATTATAGGTACCTCCATAATCTGTCATTGGTGTTCCGGTTTCTTCAACCCTAGTTGGATAACTTTGTTGTGTCGTGATCAGACCGAAATTGACTATAATGTTAAGTCTTCAAAGATTCGTGGAATTAACGCATTTATATTTTGCTCCATAATATGACGGGTAGGAATATTTTTCATATACTAATACTTTATGTCATACATGATAATTCCTGTGCTTATTGGTCATTGAGTTTTGCCGCGAATACCGTATTTGTGTTCAATCCAATGACACCAAATGGAGGTAATAGGAAAGTGGAGATCCATGAACGACTAAACTTGAAAGTTTTTTAAAATAACTTCATTTTAGTAATTTTCTATTATATAATAATCTTGTTACACACTTTTAAATCTCAGAACGATAAAGTCGGCGACATACGTGAGTGCGGTTCAAAAGAATAAGGCATCCACTGTTAGTTGAAAATACAGTTTGCCGTGTTTTATGAGTTCGTAAAGTAGTTTGCCTAAATGTTGATATAGAATTAACATACTATATTTGATCTTTTGTTAAGTGCCCATAACAACTGCGTAGTGAATTGTGTGCTTCTACGCCATGCGATATATGTAGGATCATTTCACAAATATGATAACAGTACGAAAATAGAACTATCTTTCGGGATTTTCAATTAATTATTATTACGTTTGTATGTTTTTAGAATTTCTCAAAAAGTTATAGATATTAGAAGACTTCGCGTACGATTGAAGAAATACGAGAGTTGTGAGTCGAGTACTTTAATGACCAATGTCTTGTGTGGTGAGTTAGAATTTTAACCTTTTATTAGTTGAACTTTTATATTTGAATTTGATTGTTTTAATGAAATGGTTAATGGATTTTGTTTGCCCTTTCGATTTCTGTTGATTGTTTGTTGGATTGTTGGTTAATGTTGGATTTAGTTGTTGCGTTGAGAGGAAGTTTAGTGGGATATCAAAAAAGCAAAAAAAAAATTTAAAAACAAAAACAAAAATCTGACGATTGTTAGAAGAATCACCCATATTTCATTATAAGCGACGATTTTGTCCAAAAAACCGTCGCCTATAACAAATGTAATGTGGCCAATGACCGAAGAATAGGCAATGGTTTCACCATTGCCTTTAGTCGGGCATGTACGATGCTTAAAATCCATCATCTATTAGCTTGAGTATGTGCGTCGGGGCTCTGTGCATCCCCAGAAAACCATCGCCTATATCCCATAACAACTGTCACATTTTGTACTAGTGACATTTTTATCTAGTTCCTATAGTATCCTCTTCAGTTTTGCTATAGCTATCCAATGTTCATTAAACGAGAGCTCATGACTTACGTAACTTAATACACGTAAAGTGCAGCGTATTCGTCTCTTATCTTCAACTCTTTACGATTAATGAAAGGAAAAAAATAGAATTCGACTTGACTTAACAATGTTTCACGTGGTTTTTGACATGTCATTTTATTATAATTCACGCAACTCAATCGAGGAATGATATCTTGGCTCAAATGATCGATTTATTCAAACACATCATTGAAGGTGGAATTTTTTCTCAGATATAATTGACATAATCATATACAAAAGGTCGGTTATGTTCATATTAGTGGACGGAATCATATGCAAAATATCATATGCAAGACCTCCGCTATGATGTTTGTTGAACGGAAAAGCTTGAGGAATGGTGCGAGAAGTATGGAATCGAGAAAGCGTCGCTTACCCTCTAAGCGTGAACCACTTTCACAAAGTTTCTAGGCTCGCAGCCAGTAAGTATGATATCCTACTTGTGTTATAGCTGCTGCACTTCAACTCATAAAATAGGAGCTGCTTGAATTAACAGGGTGAAAAGCGTAGACGTTTCCAACTGAGTATAGATTAAAGAGATTTACCACGTTTTAGATCGAAAGTACACTGTGCGGTGTGCGTGCGTTCTTGAGAGGTATTGGGGGCTTCTTTCTCTAAACGTTTTTCTCACTATAAAATTCACACAGAAACAGCTAACTGTGTTAGGGTTTTAGTATTTATACCACATATTGATATATAATATTTGGGCCCTTATAAGCCCATTACAATTAAAAGATCACTATACTCTATAATTTATAGAATCTAGTTCACTTTTACAAGACTAAGATAACATAATTAATTTGTAACACAATAAAATAATCTTAACAATCTCCCCCTTTGTGTTCAATTTGCAATTTAACGTTGGTATCTTGATCATGTAAAAATGTCGTCCTGAGTCCTCAAAGAAAACTTATCAGGGTATGCATCGGCGGAAGCGTACATGTGGCCGTTCTTCTTCAATTATCTTCTCCTTTGTCTTGTCTTGTGATATCTTCTTTAGGAGATCTTCAGCACACCATGTCTTGACCGTCTCTTCTCGGCACCGTGTCTTCCTTCAAGTCTTCTCTCGAAGCTTGTCTCCGTCGGAAGGTGTTTGTTGTTGCCTGTTGGATCTTCTTTTTGCGTGTTCAATCTCTCCCTTCGATAGTGGCACAATCCCCCCTACTTTTGTTCAACCTTGTGTAGGGACTGTGGAGTTCTCTTTGAGATTTGGATATGCGCACACGAGGCGGCAACTTCGATCTTTGAAGGTCGTGGTGTTTTCTTGATTCCTTGACGACGCTCGAGATTTTGGCATTTATGATCAATCTAGTAGGTCATGATATTGCTCTCATTTCTTTATGCTACTCCCCCTCATGAGGATCGAGTTGGGGAGATCGCCATGGCAATGGATCAAAATGGGGCTTCTTCTTTGGAAAGAAGACCGCGTCGTCGTGACAAGGAGATGAATATAGTAAGCATAGTAGGAACTCAAGTTCGGTAATAAATAGACGGAGCCACAAAGGCGATCCGTCATGTAAGAGACCAGAGTCACGAAGACATCCCATTAACATCGATCGAGGACCGTTGCTCGTTGACGATGGCCTGAAATCGTTGTTGTTTTGATGTTGCAATGCCATGACTTCCTTCCGATCCTCAAAGCATGTAAAAAACGACATCTACGGAAGTTCTAACGTGATCACAAAGATCAGGTGTTATAAAAGTGTATGTGTCCTAGTAAATATTAATAGTGAGAACACAATAGACTCGATGTGCGCAAAGAAAGTGTGGTGGTGGGGCTAAATACTACTTAATTTAATATCTCCCGCTTCCGAGTGGAGTGGTGATAGTAGACGTAACTCCTCGTGATTTCTTAAAACTGTTAGATATTTTATAGTGTCCAATGTAATTTATTTAACTCTTTGTCTTATATTTTAATTTGCGTGAACTAGAGTTCATTAGTTGAGTCCAATGATATCCTTATGTAATAGGCTTTTAGGGGCCCAATTTCTTATACCCCAATCCAAGGGTAAATACTAAAACCATACACTTTATTGAATTAGAATTATTCTCGAGATAATCGCCGCTATATACTTAAAAGAGAACGAAACACACACTCACACACACTTAAGATATTTCTTGCTTTCTTCATCGATTCTTCACCAATCTTGTTGTTGCTTAGGTAATTTGAGACCTAAAAGTTGTATCAAAGCCTAGCATGACAGATTGAAACCCGTTTTTACGTTCGGATTGGAGAAATATTGCTAGGTTTATCGCTATTTTTAAGTTAGTGAGTTCTTCAAAGTGTTCTTCAACATTTTCGAGTGATGTTTCGCCTATTTTGGTTATTTTTGAGCTCGTTGTTCTAGGACTTTTTCGGGAATCTATATGGAACACAAAATTTTTCATCACGTTTGAGTAGGTTTTGAGCAATTTGGCGTTTAAGAAGTTTTCACAATCACTGCAAAAACTGGCCCATTTTCGTAATTAACAGTGCCAGAATCAAAGTTTACGTTCCGAAAACCTCAGTTTTCGCAACGCTCGTAAATTACGATTTGAAAATCGTAGTTTTCGCAACGCTCGTAACTCATGTTTTGAAAACCTCAAATACAGCAACATTCGATACTTACGCTCCAAAAACCTCATTTTCGCAACCCACCGCGAAAACCGATTTTTACAATAACGTAAACTGTCAAGGGCATTTCCGTAATTTCAATGAGTTTTTCGCAACACGATTTTCGCAACACGATTTTCGTAACACGTTTTCTCAAACACAGTTTCGAAAACATAACTTTTCGAAACCCGATTTTCGCATAGGTGATTTTCACAACTGATTTTCAGAAAAACGATTTTCCCACCTAAAGTCTTTCGAAATCAAGTTCTCGATAAAATCTCAAACTTCTGAAATTCCAAACCCTTCTCATTCCAACCATTTTTGTTTCAACCACTCCACGTCTAAACGGTCACTATCTAACTGTCAACAAGTTGGACACCATCGCTATAAAAAGCGACCTAGTCCACCCGTGCTTCGACACAATGAATTTTAAGTGTTGCGAAACAGGGTCCTAACTTCATTCAATCCAAGGACCTCCGGCCAGATTTTCTTACCTCCCTCAAAGAAGGACCCGCTTAGTTCTGGAAGACTATACTATCCTTGGTGATGCTACCGTCGACCCTCCGTCCAAATCGAATACTCAAGACACCATCAGAGTACACATATGCAGAAGAGCTGAGAGCAAAAGGAAATCTCCAAGATGTGAACTACTTCCGTCAAGCCATCACGAACGACATCTATGCCCAATTCAATGCTCTTTCCACTGGGAATGACATGTGGGATGAGATTCGGAGGTTGGGGGTCGGAACCATGGCTAAGATGGCAAACACACTCGCACCCTATGATACGTTCAAGGCTAAGTGTGGGTAAGAGCTCAGAGACACATATCAGAGATTCGTCACTCAAATGAACGTACTGAAGAAGAGAAACGTCCAAATATCAAACATAGAGGTGACTATCTGATTCTTCACATCCCTGCTGCCCGAGTGGAAGAGAGTTGCTACTTCGATCCGACAGAACAAGGAGATCCACATACTCGATATCCACAACGTCTACGAGTGTCTCTCATAACACGGTGATGTCATTAGCGAGATCGAGATCAGCTTGAAGGGAAAGAAAGTGGCGGACCTACCTGCCTTAATAACCGACATCAGATCGAAGAGGAGCACGAGATCCTCCAAAGGCAAATCGTTGAAGCTCCCTAGCTCCTTGGATGAAAATAACTCCGTATTTAACTCTGACCCTGAATTCAGAGACTTTGAGAAGCAGATGGTTCTCATGACGAAACTCATGAAAACAAATCTCTTCTAAAAGAAGTCGTCCTCATCTGCAAAGAAGCAAAGGACATCTTCGAGCTCCCGAAAACCACAGCTAGCTCCTCAACATGCCGAGCCCATGAATGCCACCGAACCTGTGAAATGTTACAACTGTACCAAGCCAAGGCATTGGGCCAGGGACTGCCACCTCCCAAAGAAGAAGTATGAGGACTACTACTACAAGAAGCTGCATCTAGTAAGGCAAAAGAACGTTGGTCTAGGCCTGAGGGCCGAGCAGGACCACTAGCTCGAGAATATCTCAGACAGTGAGCCCGAAAACGTAGCTCTGATGGCGTTCGTTGAAAAAGCAGAGCTTGAAGCTGAGTGCATGGAGCCCGAAGTCTTGGACAAGGAAGATGGATCGTCCGCTGGGAATGAGGTAGAATCTATTGACCTTATCGTATTCTTGGAATTAAAAAGAAATATAAAGTGTTGTTTAATGAACATAAACGCATTAAGTCATTAGAAAGTAGACTAGCTAGTAATGAACCATTTTAGCTACTGCCCAAGAAAAGGTCACCGCCTTAAAATCTAGTTAGTTGAATCTGAGGCTAAGGTCACTGCTTTGACCAAACGGGGCAATGTGTCTGAGCAAGTTAAGAGTGACTCTATAGATCACAAAAAGACTATAGAGGACATAGAAATAAGATTAGATAATAATCATCAAAGCTTGCTCAAAAACTTAAGAGAGAAACACACTCAATTGCTAGCTAAAAGTTGCACAAGAAAGAGTGTCAAGTCGTGATACACAAATAGAAAAGCTCAAAGCTCAAGTTCTCGAACTTAACACTAGTTTGAAAACTTGTGAAGATAAGCTAATAACAAAGACTTGCGAGTACAAGCTCATGAGTAAGGAACATACGCAACTATACTCTAAGTCTAAAGGATATCCTTACGAAAAGAGGACAAACAAACCAAACCATCTTCTTGAACAAGCCCAAGCATACGGGATTTTATTATCCACGAGGAGGCCTAGGCTTAAAACCATATGACCAATTGGTTGAGAAGAAGCCCCTATTTCTCTACGACATTAGATACTTAGGCTTAAACCTGCCCAATATAATGCCCTTTTAAGGGAGCATCAGATGTAGATGTGCCCGAGGAAGAAAAATAGAAGCGTGAAACAAAAGTGAGCGCTGAAATTTCGTTTGAATCCGCAAAATGGAATGATAATTACAAGACAAGAGAAACCCCTTTGTCTACGGACTATCTACCAATCCGTTCACCCTCTACCGAAGCAACGCATGTCGGAGAGTCTTCTGACACGGAAAAACCTAGCACAACGAGTGCATACATTCCAGCGATAATCCAAAAATTAACGGATTTGCGCTCAACCCTAGAGCCAGAACGGAAGGACAAAGCCGAAAAGGAGAAACTACTAAGTAGAATCTCTTCGCTTGAAAATATTCCCGATGCGAACAAAGCATTGACCCCGCACTCTATGCCTCTAGCTAAATCTTCAAAGGAATCCCCCACCCAAGCTAGAAATCCAGGAAAGAAGGTGGTACCTTCTCCTATTAAATCATGTTCGAAACTTGATAAAAAGGGAGAACGTACATCAAAAGTGTCAAACCACATTAATACTAAGGCCAAAGGTAAAGTTTTAGATACTAGACAAATACGGGTTACCAAAAAGGAGCTTGTATCAAGCACTAAGCTTTGCCCTAGGAAATAATACGATATGGGTTCATATGTCCGAAATTAAGTCAAGCTATATGTCTGAAACAGACTTAGAACACACATAAGCAAAAAGTGCATGCAAAGCACCTTCTGCAAACAACGTCCTTAATGGGGTACCTAAATCTCTTTAATTTGTTTTGCATATCGATCATGTGTTGTACCTTGATTTCGATTGCTCCACACACATGACTAGAAGATGAAGCTGTTGAGCAACTACAATGAATGATTCGGTGAACAAGTGCATTTTGGGAATAGTCATTCCTCTCCCATTCTAGGACACTACGATCTTGTGGTGGCAAGCAGGGCAAGAAGATAAAGTCCAATACTTCCCCTAAGCAGATGCTTTTGACATCTTTCTCGGATCCTTTACATATGTGTTTTTCCATAACAATCTCATAATCAAGGACGTCTCTTTCGTTGACGGTCTAAGCCACAACCTTTTTAGCACTAGACAATTCTGCGGTAGAAGACAAAATGTTAATATACATGCTGAAGGATGAAATATTATTGATGAGAACTTATACGAGCTTCTCACCGGATCACGAGAGTCCAATATCTACACTATCAACTTGAAGACCGTCCGACCTTCGACTTCGATCTCCCTGTTATCAAAGGCTTCTCTACTTCACAACAACCTTTGGCATCAACGCTTGTTCCACCTGAACTTCAAAACGATGAATCAACTACACTCAGATAAGTTAATCACAAGAGTACCATCGTTGAAGTATCATAATGGACATCTATGCTCTACCTGTAAAATGGGGAGGATGAAGAAGTCATCGCACAATCCTAAACAAATCGCCTCAACCTCTCGGCTACTAGAACTACTACACACAAATCTATGTGGACGAATGAAAATTGAGAGCATCAGTGGGCGTAAGTATGTCATCGTAATTGTGGATGACTTCTCACGCTATATGTGGAAAAGGTTCTTACGCACGAAGGTCCGGACACCTGATTTAATCATAGCTTTTGTGAAGACAACTCAGATCTTTTAGGTTGCAACATCCGAATTATCCGCACGGACAACGACAATGAGTTCAATAATAAGATGCTAGGTGAATTCTACCAAAAAATTGGGATTTCCCAACAAATCGCAACAGCTGAGACTCTAGAACAAAATGGAGTAGTGGAGAGAAGGAATATGATTTTAGTTGAAGCAGCTCGTACGATGCTAATCCACGCGAAACTTCCCCAATTCCTTTGGGCTGAAGCCGTCAACACAGCCTGCTACACCCAAAACAGAACAAGCATTCACAAAAGATTTAAGAAGACTCCTTATGAATTAATCAACCAACGAATACCAAACATATGGTTCCTTCGTGTTTTCGGACGCAAATTCTTCGTTGCAAATGATTGAAAAGAATGAAGCAAACACGACCCTAAAGCATTCGAAGCAGTATTCATAGGGTATGCTACAACATCTAAGGCGTACAACGTCTTTCTCAAACATAGGAGAACTGTCATGGAGAAAACCAATGTCACATTTGACGAAATGTCGACAATGGTTTCTACACAAATCAGTCTAGAACCCGGACTTATTAGAGTGTTGACAGAAGATCAACACAGTTCTACACTCGTTGACGGGACATTCACATCTGATACAGAAAAAGACGAGGATCAGGACATTTTATTCGAGAAGCACAAGTAGAAGAAACAACCGTGGCCGATGAAGCTCCTCTAACTCAAGAACCTGAAGTCACTGCAAATGCAGAAAATGAAAACACATCGGGAATGAAGTAAACGAAGATAATGAGGAAGAAGATGAAAACCCCCTGATAGAGACCTCCATTAGGAATGAGATGGAGTTCGTGGATCCACAAAATGAAGACAATGTCGAAAAACCTCTCCCTCATGAGAGAAAGTGGACTCAAGCTCATCCTACAACTCAGATCATCGAAGATTCGAATCAAGGTGTAAGCACACGCTCCCAAGGTGCGAAAAGTCGCTGCAACAATCCCGTTTTCGCAAGTCGCTGTGAAAATATCGTTTTCCCAAGTTGTTGCGAAAACCACACTTCGAACCCTGTTTTCAGTGCGAAAACTACGTTTTTGCAAGTCACTGCGATAAACCTCATTTTTGCAAATCACTGCGAAAGCCAAGATTTTCGCACAACACCGTGAAAAACTCCAATTTTTGCAACTGATACTTAGAAAATTTTCCAACTTCAAAAACCTCGAAATCCTGTTTTCACATCCTATACTTCCGAAAACCACACGTTTTCGCAAGCCGGTGCGAAAACTCATTATTTCCCGCACGAACACTTAGAAAATTTTTGCTAACCTCGTCAATTCCGGTAACCCGATTTTCACACTGCACACTTCGCAAATTTTTCAAATGCGAAGACTTTCAAACCCGTTTTGCGAAAAACAACACTTAGAAAATTTTCTAACCATATCTTTTTCCGAAAATCAACCCTCATCATATAAAACGTCACTTCAAAAATCATATTATATCGCACATATAACATAACAAAAATAGAAAGCAACACATAGAATCCCGGGACGTAGTAAATTTTCTATGAATAAATCTCCAATGCCTAAGTCCTGGATCACTATAAAAACACGAATTGGATAATTATTCTCGCTCTTTGACTAATTATCTTCACATTTGTCCACATTTCAGTGGCTCATTTTTCAAACAACATTTACCCTCAAGAGAATTGACTCCAAATCAAGGAGAATAACTTCGGCATTGACCTTGCTACATTCAAATGCAAGGACGAGGTCGTCATCGCCATTCTCAAAAGGCACCCCCTCTTGCCGGCATTCTCTCTCACGACCCAAGTCCCCGAAGTCTACCTTCAACAATTTTGGGGGACACTACGGAAGGCCAAGAAAAAGAACTCACTCAAGCTGGCGGTGACCCTTACCACAACAACGGTGAACCTCAGTAAGACAATTCTCCAAAGAGTTCTGGGGCTGCCAATGAGTCAAACCTACAAGCCCGTACCCACCGACGCGGAACTATTACAAGACCTCAAACGCGTCGGATACGTAACCCGTGGAGAACAAGCTCGTCAACAAATGTCTGTCACCCAAACATTAAGGGTTCGACAGAGGGAATGTCAACGTTGTGTGCATATACCACAATCTCATTTTCAGCCACAACGTTGACTACGCCCAGCTAATCTGGAACAATCTCTTGGAACATATACAACTGCGAAACTACCCGAAGAAGGTCCAGGCAGTTCTATATTTCCGATGGCTCCCACTTTTGATATGCTACTTCCTGACAACCAATCCAGAGATACCACCACTAACGTACGCAAGGAGTTATTCGCTGTCATTCGTCAAATATTTCCAAAAGGAAAAGGAGAACTCCCGAGAGCTCCTCTACCCGCTGATATTGATTCCAAAGGCTCTCCTCCGTCACGCTGACCAGACATATCCTCCAATCACTGCTCTCACGGCTCTGGCGGACCCAGCCGAGCCCAACCCAGGAGCACCCCTGAGTGTGATGTCCAAAGAAGTCGGGTCATCCACATGAGCCCATCTCAAGTGTGATGTCTACAAGAAGCCTAAGTGGCCATGGATCGGTAATTACCCAACCTGGTCTCAGTGAACCTACCACAACGACCATAGTGATACTTCACCCAATGGTGTCACTAGGACCGGTCGGAAGTCCAGCCAAAGTAAGTGCGACCACGCTTCGGTCACCTATCCGACGTTGTGACAACGGAACGCCTTAGCGGCTCCGGTAGGTTATCAACCATGTACGTCACAAAGAAGTCCTTGTCCCAAACCGTGTAAGAGACGGTCAAGAAGGTCATCGACGCACTTGTCCCTTCTCTCGATGATCGAGTTTGCCTTAAGGGATAAGGGAAAAGCTTTAATAACGGACGAACCCCCACCGCCACCTCCACCATCACCCCAACCTCAATCGTCATCCTCCGCACCACCGCCCGACACCGCACTGACTTCGAACGAACCTCTGAGCAAGGACTGTTCGAACGCCTTGTCGACCGCCCAGAAGACCTACCTCCTCCGACATGTCGTGTCGACTCCCCCCGTTCCAAAAGAAGACATTAATACCCTAACGATCAGGATCGTCCTGAGGGGGAGAAGCTGTAGAAGACAACAACGGGTGATTACGGAAAAGGAAAAGAGAACCACCGAGCCGAGGAGCGGTATCATCAACCTTAGAACCACCACCAACCTCATCATCCAAACAACCACCACCCACACAAACAGCCACCCAAATCCCACAAACACCGCCTAAAACCACTACCCAAACAGTCCAAACGGCCACTACCTCCGACCAGCCCTCCTCAATCAACAATCCCCAAGTGTACATAGACAAGTAAATCTTGGAGGTGGAGTGGATGCATCGAATAGAGACTGAAGAAGAAGTTCGGCTACGCCTCGACCATATCAGATTTATCCTACAATGGCTGACGATGGACTCCTTGTCTTTTGAGCCAGAAGAAAAGGAAGGAGAAGATCATCAGAGAGATCCCCGAGCTTCTAGAACTGCTCAACCTAGGATTCAAAGAGACACCGCACCGGACCGAAGGAATGGTGCTGGTAGAGACTCCTTGGGAAACAAAAGAATCATAGCTCTCTTCCTGGAAGACTACTGTCCCAACATCTGGAGTCGTCTTAAAAAGATCAAACGTACCAACGAGCTGACCCTGTCAGGCCTCACGCACCTGAAAAACACGAGGTGGGGGTTTAACCATCGCCTTATTCTCTCACAGCTGACACCGAGAAGGGGACTTTTGCTGGAGCAGCTGAAAGATAGAGAAAAGGCGAAGGCTCCCATCGCGGATCTCGAAGAAGAGGAGTACGCCTACGATAGACTTCATATTCTCTTCTACTTCGTGGTCAGAGCGAATGGCTCGAAGGACCAGATTTTGGAGGCTGAACTCCCCAAACTTCCTCCGGACAAAATCACCGACTTATTCGGAATGTATAGGAAGTTTGTCCTGAAGAACCAAAGGTATCGGGAGGGATTCAACACCTTAAAGCACTTTATGCTGAGGCAAATCAACTACCACGCAGCTGAAAACTTTCAAATTGTCTTGGAAAGCAATATGAAGAAATTCAACATAACTGTGCCTCAGACATGCTCGAAGGATCTTCAACACTACCCCGAGAACCACATATTTACCCACCCGAAGTTGGGAGTCACCTGCTACCACCCAATAGAAAAGAGGACTCACGTGATGGTTGTCTCCCAAATCTCCAAGTTCTCGGATGCTACGTTGAAGATAATCAAACACAAGCTTCAAGCGCGACGTGCCTCGTTGGGACCCGTGAACTACTCCAAAGATCTTGGACTAGAAGAAGGACCAATTCTTGAAACAATAATAGGGAAGATCGATGACCGACTGGAGCTAAGGAACGACATCAAAAGTACGAGGTTTCTCTAGGATTTTGCAAGTCCTTCTTCGCCCGGAAAGAAAAGAGAACGGAAGAGACAAAGACCGAGAAGCACAACTTGAAGATTGGAAACTAAGTGGGAGATTGTTAGATATTTTATAGTGTCCAATGTAATTTATATAAGTCTTTATTTTATATTTTATTTACGTGAACTAAACTTGATTTAGTTGAGTCTAATGATATCCTTTATGTAATGGGCTTCTAGGGGCCCGAGTATCTTATCCACTAATCCAAGGGTATAAATACTAAAATCATAAACTTTACTGAATAAGAATCATTCTCGAGATAATCGCCGCTACTACCTTAAAAGAGAACGAAACACACTCTTAAGGTATTTTTTGCATTCTTCATTGATTATTCACCAATCTCGTTGTTGCTTAGGCAATTTGAGACCTACATAAACACCTGTCTATTGTGAGACAGACGAGTGGGTAAGGCTCGGATGTGCATGCGCCGTTGGACCTTATGCAGCGTCTTATACTCGGGAGCTAATAAATTAGCACTAGTACCTATGGGGTTGATCCGAGTAATTTATGAGACAAGGAATTTATGTGGTGTCGGTCTTTTCAAAAGGTTCCAAACATCGTCGGAGGCTATTTGCAATATTTTGACAGGTTCTCGGAATGTTCCGGGGTTAGATTCAGTTGGGTTTTACTGAATCATGGGAACAAAGTATACATCTGGTAGGAAGTAATGAGTGATGCTTTAGATGAATCAGCAATTCCGGAGCAAGTCGGTTCAAGTGAGGACCAAGTTAGCAATAGAAGCCACCGTCGTCTTTTGAAAAGAGTTGACCGTTGCAGGCTCGAGATTCTTCCTTGAAACCTATCTTTGGATGTCGTAGGAAGTATCTTTGAAGTTAGATGAGGAGAGCTGATGTTTTTCTTTTTCTCCCTTTTTTTATTTTTCTTTCTTTTTCTCTCTCCCTTTTTTAGTTTCCTCCCTTTTCTCTTTTTGGTAATATATATATAGATATTTATTGTATTAGTAATAGAATAATATATTATATATTATCTTATATGTGTTTAAGTAGTATGTTTTATATATTATAAGTATAATTTTTTTTGTTTATTTCTCCCATCAAATCAAGCTTCCTAAAGTAAGATTACTCACCCTCAAAATATGCGTAGTAGGATCGAAAGATTGTTCGGATCTCTTTTCCTTAGGTCACGCGTTTAAAAGTCTCTCCCCCTTAATTTTAATTATTGCTCACCTTAAACAAATATAAGAGTTGTTTCTCTTAAAAAAAGAAAGAGTTGCTCCCCTTCAAATTAAGCTCTTTTAAGAAAATGGTATACGAAAAATGCAGTTTGAATTTCAAAAATCTCGTAGAATTTTGAAAATTCATATTAAAAAATGTATCATTTGAAAGGTATTTTTAATTTCGGCTCCTATGCGCATAAATAAAATTTACCAATTTGACTATCATACGCATAAATAAAATGTACCTTCTTTTGGTTGCTCGCATCTCTTACCAGTCATATATGTGGAGCAACCCGAGATACCATACACGCTGGGATGTTGCTCCCTGTACATAGCGGCCATGGGTGTGGAGCAACAAAATACCAACAATGCAGGGATGTTGCTTACGATTCTTCCCGTTATCATGTATCTGGAGCCCCTATCTCGATGTGCCATACATGAGGGACATGGTGGTTGCTCGCATCGCTTACCGGTCATGTATTGGAGCAACCCGATATACCACACATGCTGGGATGGTGTAGCTGTTCACGCTGCATACCATTCATGGATGTAGAACAACTACTTGAAGTACCACCTATGCTGGACAGATCTACAAAACTTTATCGGGACTTTCGTACCATTGATGTATTGGTCGTCCCTTATTAGCAGAAAAAAATTTATGCTTAAAAGATGTAAAAGTTGGTCATAAATCATCCATTGATGTAGCTTTAGGTATCCACTTAGGAGTAATTTAACACGGGTATGACGTTTCAGCACAGGTGAATGTGTGTTTCGGAGATATATTTAAAGATTTTCTCCGATGCCAGTTGCATAAGATGCTTCTCAGACTTAACATCGACTGGATATTTCAAGTAGGAATTACAACATATAGAATTATAGGCAGCTTTAGTGAGAAGTTGTTCTTCCTATGTGGGTGCACATGATTCACATCATAATGATGAATTTTGGTGGAATTTTGCTTACTATAATGATGAACGTTTTTAGTTTTGTAAGCAACTCCACTTCGGTCATTTTTTTAAAGAATGAGAAATTTTTGAAGCTTGATAAGTTCTCTTGCTTGAGCTTGGAACTCATTTAAACACTTCCATTTTAATAGGATGAGGAGAAGGAAAATCGTCAACTTTTTCATCCTTTATTTTGGAAGATAATGTTGATTTTTCTTTCTCCTTCCTAATTTTTTTTTGTTCCTAGGAAGTATTAAGCATTTTGCTTTTACTTAACATTTCAGCTCAGGTCACCCTGGACTTAGAAGTAGTCACGAGTGACTTAACATTTCTTACCCTTGTAGTTGATGTAGACCAAGGAGAGATCTTCTCCATCGAAGATATGGCCTTCACCGTAGCTTTCAGCTTTGGGGCGATTAAAAGTAGGCTCCGTGAGGTTCACCTCCTTCAAGTTGCTCTCCAGCGCCATCTGAAGATCGTGAGATATGGTGTACTTAATCTGGCGCAACATGAACCTCTTTAAGGTTTGGTAGCCCAACTTGACTTCAGGATTTTGAAGAGTTCCTATCATTCTGTAGCGTTCGACCATCTAATAGATGTCTTCCGCTCCGATGTAGGAGACGTCTGCTTCACTCAGTTCTTCGGTAGTCCTGTCCTCCCGTTGAACTCAATAAATTGGGAAGAAGATTGAGCAAAAGTGGGACGTGCTCACCCCTATCACCGCTAAGATCATTGGCCTCTTCTTCTCATCTCTTTGGAGAGCCTCTACGTTACATCCTTTTCCGTCGAACATACATTTTCGATGGAGGCTGAGCAGATACAGGCTGGCTCTATGCTCCGAGAGATGAGTCATGCCTCGCAGCTCCAATTCGTCGAGTTTCTTGAGGCAGTCCTCTTTCTTCCAGATTCTTTTTCGATTCTCTTCTTGGTATGGCGCCCGGATCCTGGCATTTTTCCAAGGCAGGTTCAGTTTCTCTCCGATGTTTGACTTCAACGGCGGGTCGTCCTCGTCCATGACTCTGTGTTGGAGGAGCTCGGGAAGTTCTGGGATGTCTGCTTCGTAATCTTTTCCTTCCTCGAGTTCCTCCTCTTCGATCCGAATCAGGTCGATGGCTGCCTTATTTAAGAAGAATCTTGCATTTTCCATCAACCCCGTGGCTAATTCGGGAGTCACCGATTGAGTCATCCACTTTACATTGAATATGTAGCTCTCCACCTTGTCATGTGGGTTGTAGAGCTCTTCGACGGTCACAAGTGACTCGTCGGTATTTGGAGAGGAAACTGGTAAGGTAGAGGTTAGAGGAGGTATTTAAGGGTCTTTTTGGATAACGGGTTGAGCTAATGGGAGGCTCATAGTGGCTGGTGAAGGAATGGTAGTGTGGGCTACGGAGGCAACTTCTTTTTTAGATGAAGAAGCCTCCAGTTGTGTGGTTTTGGTGGTGCTGGTTTGGGTACTTTGGGAGGTGGTGGATGGAGTAATCTGCTGCGTCTGGGATTTCGAGCTTGTCCTCTGTCTCTTATCCCCCTCGGGACGCCCCTCATCATTTGCGTCGTCACGTGATCTCTTCGACTGCTCCGCTTCGCCGCGGTAAGACATCAGGGTCATTAGCCGTAGCTTGATGTCTTGCTCTCTCTCGTTCAGAGAGAGGGCAGACTGTACCCGGGCTAGGAGGATGTCGTGGAGTTCTTCAATGGGTACGTCCCACGATCGTGGTTTGGAGGTGTGTGTTGACGGAATGAATGGAGGAGACGCATCAGGTTCGGTTTTCGTGGTAGGGGCCTTGCCTTTGTCTCGAGTTGATGTTTCGAGGGCCGAGTAGACCTTCCTCATTATGGAGTCTTCGAGCTTTTTGGCGAAGTCCGCAAGACGAGCCTCTTTCACGAAAGGGGAAAGTAATGGGATGGAGCCACTAAGGCCTTCCCTCGTCACGATGTCAGAGGAGGAAATTGACACGCCGCATGTTTTCACAGGACTTAAGAAACCGATGCCACTTAGGCTCACCGTTGGCATTGAAACTGAGACGAACTCCGTTTGATGGCCCAATGCAGTAGCTGCAGGGATGTTGGCTGCTGTGGGACTTCTGCTCGGTCCCTGACTAGTTTTAAACCGGGAGACATTGAAGACCGTTCTGTCCAGGTCACTAGGATCTGGAGGTGCAAAAAAGCCTGTTTTTGTCCTATGAAACAACCATCTGTTGGGAGATGGTTGAGTGGATAGGTAAGGGTAATTGCGGGGTTGGACTAAATGCCGCGACTTGTACTCGGGAAACGACAATGTCGTCTCCTGCACCTATGGGTGTGGATTGTAAGGCGGAGGATTGCGATCGCTTATTTGTTTTGAGCGTCGTTCCTGTTCGCGTCTTACGGCATCCCCTTTTGATCTCTTATTTTGTTTGCGAGCGGGGGATGCTGCGCGTCCTAGACCTAAACATGGGTGGATAGGTAGGCTTGTTTCCAGGGTAGGTCCAAATGGGATTTGTTGGACCATAGGAACCTGCTCGAGCTCGTTGTCCAAGCTCAGACGATCGGGTTGGTTGGGTCGGCGAGCCTTAATAAGTCTTCAGGTATTGACATCGCCTCCCAATCGAATTTGTTCTTTGATGAGTGGAGAGAGCCGAGCTTCGGTGGTTGGTATCATTCGGATGGGTCTCGCCTCTCGATATCCGGGATGTTGTCCATGAAATGCTTGACGAAGACGGGCAACCTCCTCAGCTACGGTAGGACTTTCTTCGTAGTGGAGGGGAGATCTTGTCTTCGTAATTGGTCGAGAAGGTTCGATTAGGTGAGTTGACCGACATCGTACTTTTTGTTAAAAACGATGCCGTGGAAGATGAGCTTAATATTTCTGTTGCATCAGTCGGGCCCCCTGTGCTTGGGGATAGACATTTATTTATGATGAGGAAGAGAGTCCGCCAAGGTTGAGAAATATCTTTGGCGGTGAAGTTAGGGAGGTGTATGGATTTGTGGGCATCGGGATTCTAGCCCATGAAGAGGAAGTCATGTTGAAGTTCCTCTTCAGTGGGGTGTGAGTCAAAGTTAAGGGGTGGTGGTAGGTGGAAAAGCAAGCGTAGTATGGATGGGTTTAGGACGACGGGTGTTTGGTCGATTAGTAAGAGTGGCCCCGAACTGTTGGACATATACTTCTGGGACGCAACGGATATGGTATGGGCGGTGTATAGTGGGTGGTGCGTAGGATTTAGAGAATTATAGGATCTGGGCATACGACATTCTCCAAATCGAGTCCGAGGTTGTTTGAGGTTCTTTGTGCCCAGTTTGTTTGGGGAAAAATGTCTTCAATCATATGCATCATCTTTGTTATGAAAATATATAGTTAGTTAGGGAGGTAAAATGTAGTTTTCGATCAACACTTATCATGTATTAAAAAGTCGTCGCCGATTTGAAAAGTAAATTCACGTGAAGTTTATTTTCGGTCAACACATAACATAAAAAATTCGTTGCCAATTTTGATTAAAATTCGAGTGATGAAAGTCGGGTGGATTTTTCGGGTAAAATATTAATGTTTGCTACAGTCAAAATTCGCCGATTTTGAAGAATTCGGGTAGTAAAAATTCGGGTGGACACAGAGTGTGTGTACAGTAGATTACGGGGAGAGATTCAAATTTCATCCGAAAATCGCCCGAACCCTAATTTGCATAAAGCTGAAAAATCAGTGAAAAACAAGTTAAAACAGGCAAATTTGAAGTCGTCCTTACCGATTATTGTTGAATACGTGCTGAAATGGAAGAAAAAAATTTGTTTATGACGGAAATGTAGAAATTTTATGGGAAAGTCGAGAGGTTTTAGTTAATTTTTGGATGAGTTTTGAATAGTAAAAAGTGAAATGAGATTTTTCGGATAATTCAGTAAATATAGAGATTACTGTTGATTTTCGGGTGAAATGGATTTTCGGGTAGGCCAAATTTTGCCGAGATTTAATTTTTAAATATGAAATAATGACTAAACACACCGAAAATTGACATTTACCCGAAATTTTGAAATTTAGATATTTTTTACCGAAAATCATAATTTCAATCAATTTTCAAAGGTATAGATTTGATAAAATTTTGCTAAGAAAATTGTAAAATAGATCGAACTCCTCCTCAATTTATGCATATTTTTCAAAAACTCCCCTAGATAGAGTAGGAAAAACTCCTCCTCGATTTGTGCCCACAAAAACCACATAGAAAATAAGAAGAAAAAATATGTAACACATATATTCACAATCTAAGGTTTATGGAGGCACCATGGATCATGTCATGAGGTTCAACATGCCTAACTTAGACACGATGAATTGGAATCGTTTTTCATCTAATGCCTTTGTGAATATGTCGGCAAGTTGATGCTCGGTGTTAACGAAGTGCATTTCGATGGTGTCTTGTTCCACATGTTCCTTAATTAACCTAAATGTTATGTGTTTTGTGCTTGAATGACACACGGGATTACAAGTTATCGCTAGTGCACTCTTAGAGTCGCTAAATATTGGAATGTTATTGAGTAAAAGATCAAAATCTCGTAGCTGGGTTCTCATACACAAAATTTGCAAACAACAACTCGCAGCGGCGGCATATTCTGCCTCCGGTGTTGAGGTTGAGACGCGGTTTTGTTCCTAGAGGACCAGCTTATGAGTTTGCCCCTTGAAATTGAGCGGCTCCGGATGTGTTTTTTCTGTTTAGCCTGCATCCAGCGTAGTCTGCATCCGTGTATCCAACGAGTCTGATGTCTGAATCCATAGGGTACCGTAGACCAAGATTTGGCGTTCCTTGAGGTATTTGAAGATCCTCTTTATGACTAACAATGGGATTCTTTCCGAACGGCTTGAAAGCGAGCGCAACGACACGTTGAGAGCATGATGTTTGGTCGACTGGACGTGAGATAGAGCAAAGATCCTATCATGTCTCGATAAGTGGTTTGGTTGACGGATTTTCCTGAGGTATCCGCATCGAGCTTGCATGAAGGAGACATCAAGGTCTTGGCTGGACTGGAGTTGTCCAATCTGTACTTCTTGAGGATGTCATGAATGTATTTGGACTGACTGATGAAGATTCCGTCGTGAAGCTGCTTGACTTGAAGACCTAAGAAGAAGCTTAACTCTCTCATCATACTCATTTCAAATTTCTGCTTCATCATGTCTCCAAAATTCTTGGAGAGTCTTGCGTCCGTCAAGCCAAAGATTATGTCGTCGACATATATTTGCAAGAGCATTATATCTCATCCGGTTCTTTTGGTTAAGCCAATCGTGTCAATCTTCCCTTTCGTGTATGAGAAAATCCGAGAGGACTTCATACCATGCTCGGGGAGCTTGTTTGAGTTCGTACATAATATTTGTCCAACCGATACACGTAGTCGGGATTCTCTTCGCTCACAAAGCCTTCAGGCTGAGAGATGAAGACTTCTTCCTTTAATAATCCGTTGAGGAAGGCAGTCTTGACGTCCATCTGGTACACTGTTCTGTGGGCATGAAAAGCTAAGAAGATTCTAATCGCTTCAATTCTGGCAACAGGTGCATTGGTCTCATCGTAGTCGATTCCTTCCTACTGATTGTATCATTTTGCTACTAGCCTAGCTTTATTTCTGATCACGACCCCTTGTTCGTCGTTCTTGTTTTTGAAGATCCACTTAGTGTCAATTATGGTGTTCCCTTGCGGTGTAGGTACTAGTTTCCAAACATTCAGTCTCTCAAACTGGCTAATTTCTTCCTGCATAGCAATGATCCAGTCTGGATCGGTAAGAGCATCGTCCACTTTGGTCGGTTCCTTTTTACTGAGGAAACATGAGTAGAGACTTTTATTGATCGTTGAAGCGCGAGTTGTAACACCGCTAGAGGGATCCCCAATTAGTTGTGAATTTGGATGAGTGCGGGTCCACTTTCTTTCATGTGTGTGGGAAGGTTCAATGATATCGTTCCACATTAACTCCCTGATTTAGAATGATCTGTGATTGCATAGGCTCATCCGGTTGGGGCTCTGACTCTGCTGAAGATGCTTCTGGCGCGGAGTAAGGTATTTGAGTGGTGTCATCTTGTGAGATTGCAATTACATCTTATTCGGTTGGAGGTATATCTGAGTTAGTTGGAGGTAGGTTATCTTCACTGATGTGAAGATTTTCCATCGTAGGAGGCGAAGGGTCATTGTTTGGGGCTGCAGAAGGGGTAGAAAATGTGGGTGGAGGTGGTCTTGGATAGAGATGTTCGAATAGCAGATCAAGATCCACATCGCTTGTAGTAGAACTATTTGAAGGTGTGTCCACCGTGGAGGTGCTTGATTTATCTTTCGTCAACTCTCGTAGATGTCCGGGTTCTAGACTGATTTGTGCAGAAGCCACTTGGTCTACTTCGTCGAATGTAACGTTGATGCTTTCCATGACAGACCTTATCTATTTTATGTATACTCGATAGGCTTTAGAGTTTGTCGAATATCAACAAGTACGCCTTCAAAAGCCTTGGGATCAAGTTTGCCCCGATCTTTGCGATCGTTGGCAATATAACACTACATCTGGGACTCTTCGGTTGATCATTTCATACGGAGTTCTCATAAATCTTCTGTGAAGAGAGGCAACATTCTGAGTGAAACACGTTGTATTTAGTGCTTCAGCCCATAGGAAGTGTGGCAATCCAGAATGAATCAGGAGAGTCTTAATTGCTTCAACTACGGTCATGTTCTTGCGTTCGACAATTCCATTCTGTTGGGGTGTCTTTGTAGCTGAGAACTGTTAGGTAATGCCAAGTGATCCATATAAGTCACTGAGCATTCTATTCTTGAATTCAATCCCATTGTCAATTCTGATTATTTAGACGCTCAGTTGATAAAGATTCTGTGATGTCTTCACAAATTCGATGATGAGATTATGTGTTTCGTCTTTTGTTTGGAGAAACTTGGTCCATATGAAGCGTGAGAAATCGTCCACAATTACTAACACGTATCTTCGCCCATTGATGGTCTGAGTGCGCATAGGTCTACACAGATCCATGTGTATGAACTCAAGAGGTTTGGATGCTGATTCCGTGTGTTTGGTGTTGTGAGACGCTTTCCCATTTCGCACGCCGAGTAAAGATGCTCTTTATGGTACCTAAACGAGGGAAGCCCTTTAACCAAGTTGTCCGTTCAGAGCTTGTTTAGATCCTTGATTTTGAGATGTGAGATACGTTGATGCCAAAGGTCGTTCAGATGTAGAGAGGCTCGAGAGATGAGGCATGTTGGTCGAGTTGTCTTCAAATCAAAGGACTATAGATTCGTCTTTCTGTGGCCAGTGAGCAGCCCCGTTCCTTATTATTGATGATGCTACACTTGTTGGATTCGAAGAAACCTTAAAGCCTTTCTCACAGAAACGTCTGATGCTGAATAGGTTGTAGCTTAGGCCTTCGACGTACGAAACTCCTTTGATGGTGAGTCTGTCATGAATGAGGTCGCATGTTCCTATCATAGGAGCAGAGTCACTGTTCCCGAAGTAGACCTTTCCGAGATATCCTTCAGAAAAGTTGCTCAACATCTCTTTATTTCCCGTCATGTGTGCGGATCAACCTGAGTCTAAGTACCACACATGACGAACCTCCAAAACAAGTTAAGCAAGCTTAAGTAACCGTTGGAGGACGGATCCTCCTTTAATTGCAGGTGTGGTGTTCACCCTTTTTGTTGATTTAATGAGTTCTAAGTAAGCTTGTTGAATGACTGACTTAGGAACCTAGACTCGATTATAGCCTATCGGGTGTAGTTGGGATTTTGGAATCCACATTTGTCTATGTTTTAACAATTATTACGCTTGTCTTTGTCCTGATTTTTGGGTGAGGTGTATCTCTTTCTCTTTGTTTAGTGAGATTGCTTGTGTTGCGTCGGAGATACACCATCAGGATGAGGGGAAGAGAAATGTTTTCTTCTTTGCAAATTGGAAACATTTTTCCGGAAACTATTGTTATGAGAACGTGGAAGTACATCATAGTTGTCATAACAATGCTTAGTTGAAAATAACGAAACACGGTCTGCGATATTACAAGACGGATTTTTTAAAAAAGGTAAAGCTATAAAAAACAGGAGTAACAAGAGTTGAAGGTAGCTTTTTCTTTTTATTAAAGAGAGTTGTCTCATTCACTCGACCCGACCTAACTTTCTTTGTCTCTTTAGACCTTAATCTTTGATCTGTAGGCATATGCGATACTGAGTTAGTACGAGACAAAGAGGTTTTTCTTATCTGTTTTCTTGCATTTACACGTAATTCGGAAACATAATAAGATATCGAAGGTTTGTATACATCAGGAAAGTTTTAAAGAGTATAGATTTTGCTTAAAAGAACAATTCTTTCTTCCGACGAGGCTCTCCTTTCAGATTACAGAGACACGGTCAGATCGCCTAATTTGCAAATTATCTCTGGAATATAAATGGAAGAGTAAATGAGTTTGGCTTGTTCGGAAGTACTTTCCTTATTTTTGGGTCCAAAGGGAAAAATAAAGTTCGTAGTAAGAAGAGTGCTTTTAGTTTTATAACTATCATTCATGTCCGCATAACTAAACACAATTTGTGTCCAATTTTTGTTTCTTCATTTTTGTTCTTCTGATTTGATCACCTCTGACGATTCAACAAAAGGCATAAGCTTTTCAAGGCTTAATCCAAGGTGTTTAACGTCATACGGAGAAAGTGCTTCATCTTTCTGAGGGTTCATTTTACTTTGGAACCTCAAACCTTCATGATGATTGTAGAATTCTACATCTTTTGGTTTGTTGAGAAAGATGGTTTGATCGGTTTGACCTCTTTTTGTAAGAAGGTCCTCCAACTATTTGACCTTCTTATAGAGTCTAACACGTTCTAGAGTGATCAATTCGTATTGAGAAGATACATTTACACATTCTTCTTCGCTTTTGTTAAAGTTTTTATTAACATCACTAACATGTTGTTCGCTATTATCTACCTTTTCAGCTAAGTTTTTCGTTTTAGATTCTGAAAAGGCTAATGATTCCTTAAGAATAGCTTTCTCTTCCGGCTGTTTGTTTAGCACGGAGTAATTATTGTCAAATTTTCTTTTAAGTTCTGTGTAATCCCTACATTGCATGGACAACTTCTGTTTTTTTGTTTTAGCTCAAAGAAATCCTTAGGAGATGGAGTGTGTACCTCAACGTCGGATGTGGAACGATCCGTTCTGTCTGAGCCGGAGTCCATCTCTTCTTCATCGGAGTCATACCCTTTGCTCTTGACTATAAAAGCTTTTTCATGCATCTCTTTGTCCGACGTGTCCTCAAGCCACTCCTCTTCTTCGACTACCAGAACAACGCCTGCATCTTTGCGCTGGGAAAGCTAAAACTTCTTTCTGTAGTACTCAGTGTCCTTTGTCTTAGGTTTTCCTTGGCAAAGTGACCTGGTTTCCCGCATTTGAAGCATTTCCTTGGAGCTTCAGATTCCTTGTTCTCGATTTCCTCAGGAGCGATGGCCTTTTGCTTACCACTCGAGGTTCGCTGCTTGTTGTAGGAAGATGATGATTTCTTGGAGAATTTCTTATTCATCATCTTAGAGAGCATGGCCACTTGCTTCTTGAGGTCATTGAGTTCTTCGTCTGATTCGGAATCCGAGTCAGCATTGTCTGAAGAGTAGGATAGGATTACTTGCTTCCCTGTTGAAGCCTTCGAGCTTTTGCTGGTAGAGTTGTTGGTCACAAGAGCAATGGGTTACACAGAAGCATTGGACTTTCATTCGTTCCTGATTTCTTTGGCGTAATCGATGTATTGAGAAAGAATATCATGCAGGGCATGAATATCCATGACATCTAAGTCTTTGTCTTGCTGCTTGATCAAAACAGCAATCCTGCCCCACTCGAATTTTAGTGTGGAGAGAAATTTGATGCTATGCTCGAAATTTGACAGTAGGATGTTGATCTTTCTCATCTCATTGATGATCGTCAGGAATCGAAGATTCTCTACAAGATCTTCTCCTTCCTTATCTCTGAAGGAATCGTAGGTGGTCAGGGTGCTCGATTTCTTGGACAAGGTCGATACGTCTGTCCCGACCATCATCTTTGAGACTTCGTCCCAAATTTCTTTGGCAATGGATATGTTATCCACTTGAATGTATACGTCGTTGGGAATGGACTGAAGAACATAATTTCTGGCAAGTTTTTCTTCTCTAGCTCGTGCCTTCTCTGTATCTAAGAAACGGCTTGGATGCTTGAGTGTTCTTTTTTCAAAGAGATGAGGGACTGCGTTACGCTGAGCTTCAACGACAGTCCAGAATTGAGCGGGCCCTTCAAAGATAGACGAGAGCATGTCATCGCCAAGGTCACTGTCCTTGATTTCTATGAAGTGAATTCACCGATTCTTCCAGATGCCATACTTGCCCCATCTTACCATTGGGGGATGAGTGTCAGATCCAATTGCAAAAGCGTCCTTGTTGTTGCTTGGTATTGATTGTAACGTGAAAGAGATCTGTGAAATGAAAGGTTAGTTTCGAACAATTATATTCTAAGTATAGAAAGTTTGAGTAGGAGATTTAGACCAAATTGGATACGAATTTTCAAAGTCTTTAAATTGAAAATTTGTTGCATTTTGGACTTAGAAATTTCTTAAAAGATTGTTAAATAATTACTGGCAATGAGTATTTTGAAATGGTAAATCAGCGAGAATTGTGAATTCGTGTGATGACTTTCGGTCAAAACGTGATTCGAAATTCGTTTAACACACTTTGAAAGTCGGATGAGTATGAAATTCGGATTATACATGTACTGTCGGGAAAATCTGTCCGAGAATTGATAATTTTAGGATGATATTCGGGTAAGAAGCAAACATTCGAGTAACTTAGGCGAATTATAAATATCGGGTAAGGTTGTCTGATTTTTGAAAATCGGGTTTACCTGCCCAAAATTTAAAAATCGTGTATTTCTGGCCGAAAGTTGAAAAATCGGGTAATCCTAACCGAATATTTACATATCGGTATTCATAGTCCAGTTTTGAAAAATCGGGTAATCTTATTCGAATTTTGAAATTCGGGTAAGCCTAGACAAATTCTGAATTTCGCCGAAAGTTTTGAAAATCAGGCGAATTTCAGGTCTTAGTTGCCCGAAAATTAACTAAATTAGACTGATTTTCGACGAGTTTGAATGATTTTCGTTTTGATCAATCACGCTAGGCTCTGATACCACTTGTTGGTCCGTTTTTCTACCAAACAAGGATCAAAAGGTAGCTTTTAAGCTTAGAAATCGAAGAACACCTTACAGTTTGTGTTTGTGTGTTATTCCTGTTTTGGAAGGTACAAGGTGGCTTGCTAATAATGTTTTTTGATAAAAACCCTAAAAGGGTCAAGGGGGCCTTATATACCACATGCGTTGGTATATTAAGGCAAGGCATGTGACCTAATTTATATAATATTCACGTAGCGGTCCAAAACCAACTACAATCTAACTTATTACCTATTACTCTCTTTGTTACATTTTTTTTATTTAGGTTTCTATTTCCTTTTGTGATGTAAATTATCGCGAAGTTAATAAAAATATTTCCTTTCATATGAGGTTACATCACGGATAACACAACTTGTTGAAATTTGTCAGGAAACCCACTTGATTCACCCGGAAGGAGGTAAAAGCCCTCGCCAGAGGCCAAAGCCCTCAAAAGAGGCCAACCCCCGTCAGAGGCCAAAGTCCTTGAAAAGAAGAGAAGGCCCACGAAGAACGTAATATGTCATTAGAAGAAGGCAAAAGCCCTAACAAGTGGCCAAAGCTCTCCGAAAAGAAGATAAGACCATTGAAGAACGGAATATTTCATTATAAGGATGCAAAAACCCTCGAATAGACCTAAGCCCTCGCAAGAGGCCAACTCCTCCGAAAAGAAGAGAAGACCCTTGAAGAACGGAATGTCATTGGAAGAGGCAAAATCCCTCACAAGATACTAAAGCCCTCGAAAGAGGCCAAAGCCGTTTCAAGAGGAAAAAGCCCTCCGGAAAGAATAGAAGATCCTTAAAAACCGAAGTATGACATTATAGGAGGCAAAAGACTTCGATAGAGGCCAAAAGCCCTCGTAAGAGATCAAAGCCCTCAGCAGAGTCAAAAACCATTAATTTAGGCCAAACCCTCGAAAGAGGTCGAAGCCCTCAATAAGAAAATAAGACCCATGAAAAAAGGAGAATTTCATTGGAAGGAGGCCAAAGATCTTGCAAGATGCAAATACCCTCAAATGAGGCAGGAAATCTCTAAGTCCATATACTAAAACACAGATCGTTGTGAGGAAGTGACCAAAAATCACTAGAATCCATATGTAGACCAAGGACCCCAACATTCTATTTTCCACTAAAATTTTTAAAACGTATTACAGTAATTTTAAACTATTTATGAGGGGACTATTGATACCATGAGAATTTTTCACGGTAAAATGTTCGTCGGAACTACTCATCAGAACTCCTCCAAAACCAATTAGCAAATTTCATTGGACCTTCAACGTCGGAAGCACACAACGAGCAAGAGACGAAGGGAAAACAGCCCGACTCAAGGCCGGTCGGCCGAGATCGAGCATGCCAAGGCACATAGCCATGTCAACCACAGCCAAAGGTCGAGTCAGCTAGGGTGGAGCCCAAGAACATGGCAGAGTTGACCTCCGAGGCAAAGCTCCAGGATGAGTTGGCCGTTGAGGCCAAGGCCGAACTAGACGAGGCCTACCTCAAAGTTGAGTCGTCTGAGGCTAAGCCCAAGGCTGAGTTAGCCTAGGCCACATCAACGGCGGGCCTACCGAGGCAATGCTCAAGGCCGAGCTCGTCGAGCCAATGCAACTGCGGCCGAGGCCAATGCCAAGTCCATCAAGTCCGAGCATCTTTGAATTCGAGGTCAGGCCATTCTCCGCGAAATCATGCCACGATCAAGATCAGGTATTTATGTGGAGTATCCAAACTCGTTAGATCAATGAAAGAGGAGATATTTTAGTGCAGGATTCGAATCTCAACCAAATGAGATATCGAAGAGTAATTCAAACGTTCAAAGGGAGAGCTCGTATTCATGCGGCCCAACAAGGTAAGTCGGCTCCTCTTACCTCCCCCCATTTATAATTTAACGTACGTTCGATCTACGCTCAAAGTTACTCTCGACACCCATTTACTCTTTGCACTCCCATATTTCCGTACAACCTCAAAGAGAAAAATACCCTTCTTACCCAGGCAGGAGGAAAAACACCCGCACCACCTTAATCTAGGTGTTGGGGAGAGGAACCCTCAGAGAAGAACCAAAAAGCACGGAGGCACCCCGGCAGAGAGGCGAACAGATATTTCCAATCACAATTAATCAACTTCTAGGGGATTTCACGATTGTAGTCAAGCTATATCAAAGATTAGGTACAGAGCTGTTTCGAAAGAATATATGTTTGGTTTTTGGTTTTAATTGTTCTGGTCTATTTTGGATCATTGGCCTCTGTTGTGTTTCAGATGTTTTAAAACTGGTGTAGTACTTCGTTTTGGATTATTAAACATTCCTGCTCCGTTTTGGATGAATAAATTGTTCTTCTTTGTCGTAGTCCTACTAGGATTGTCAATGGGGCAAGGATTCATCGTGCCCCCATGCAGGGACGGGGAATATACTCCATGCCATGTTCCCCGAGGTAATTCAATGTTTTCAATTCTGAAAATACCCTATTTATATTATGATAATATAAATAATATTATAAATAACATTTAAATATTGAATTCGATTTATATATTATATGATAAATAGTACTCGTTAAATAAATTCTCGTGGGGACGGAAATCCATGTTTAAAATACCATTTAAATATTGTATCTAAATTATATACTACAATATAAGTAATATTTTAGAATAAATCTCGTGGAGGTTGCGTATTTAGGTTTCAAAAAATACCTAACAATCAACGAAAATGATGGGGAATTGATTGAGATTTCGTTAATACCTTTGAGTGTGTGTTTGTGCGTGTGTTTTTCTCTCAAAGTTATTGTAGTGGCTCTAATCCCAAAGATGGTTCACTCAGATCAACAGTTAGGGTTTTAGTATTTATACCACATATTTGATATATAATATTTGAGCCCTAACAAGCCCAAATACCTATAGACTCTACAAAAAGAATCTAGTTAATTAAATATAACAAGGACTAATACATAAATATCGGACACAATAAATATCTAACAATCTCCCCATTTGTTTCTGATTCTTGATTCAATGCCTTTGTTTTCGTCTTGATTCTTGTTTCGTCTTGCGCTAAGCGAACAAGGATTGATGGAATCCTAGACACACCTCGTAGTGTTGGATGTTGTTCCTCATATCCAACCGATCTTGGATTTTCTTTAAGATTTCTTCAATCTTCTGCTACATGTTGATCTTTGCGAGGGTGCCAGAATCCAGTGTGTTGAGGCGTTTCTTCAGCTTATCTCGGATAATCTTCAAAGTTCTTTCACAAAACTTTCCGACTTTTGATAGCACGAGAGCTTGCGTCTGGCGTTTTCTGAGTTGGATGTAGGTGAGTGCGAGCTCTGGCTATTGGAATATGTAGTTTTCTCCGAGATATTCAATGTCTTCACCGCTTTTGAGTGGTTCTATCAGGTTGAATTTCTTCGTGTTGTTCTGTCATGCTATTTGAAAGTCTTCGGCGGTGTAGTACTTGATCAACCTCAGCATGTACCGCTTGAGTCCATCGAACCTTGCTATGAGCTTGAAGTTGCTCAGGGTGAACTTCTGGTACATGCGGAACATCTGATAGACTTCTCCGAGTGGCAGGTAAGGAAGGTCGGCCTTTGTGAGCATCTTTCGGGTCTTGTCTATCCTTTCGATGACATAGATGAAAGTTGGAAATCTTCCAGTGGTGTGGTCCACCTCTACGATATCGAAGATGGATCCTTCGACTTTTGTAGCTTCAGATAATGCTCCTCTGTTAGTCTACTTGGGACATTGACCATTTGGGTGAGCATGTATATGTCCTGGAAGCCCTCGTTCGTCCCTTTTAGTTGTGACAGATCCCAAAGTTTGAGTTCGTCGACCCTCCTTATTTTGCTCTTCTCTCGCCAGATCTTTGGGTAATAGTCTTCCAAGTAAGGGGCCTTGATCCTCTTATTCTCTCATGGAGTCTCCACCAGCTTTATGCTTTTAGCCTTGGCTCAGACGCTTAATGCGTGAGCAAGTCCGCGAGTTCTGGGAGATCTTTTTTGTGGTCTACCCCTTCGTCTCTTTGTCGAGCTCTATGAGGAATAGATCTGACGCCGCTTTCCTTAGGAACTATTCGACGTTCTCTAGTCTCTTGCGCACTATATCCTCCGTGTTCGGCTCCGTCTTTCACTTGTCCTCTAGGATGTACTTCTCGACGTAGGGGTGGGGTCGAAATTCCACGAAATGGATTATTTTAGAGCCTCGGTTGATTGGAGTGTTAGGTTGGGAATCTTTTGGTTGTGCTGTAGTACGTTGGGTGGTTGTTTGTGCGGAATTGGGTGATGATGGTGGAATTTGAGTGGTGGTTGTTTGGTGAGGATGAGGTGGGAGGTTGTCAGGAATATTTTTGTAGTGTCCTTAATTATTATAAGTCTTGGATTTATTTTGTAATTAGATAGATTGTAGGTCGTTTTAGACCATTGCATAAATATTATATAAATTAGGTCATAGGCCTTAATATACCAACTCATGTGGCATATAAGGCCCCCTTTATCCCTTTAGGGTTTTTTATCAAAAAAAATTATTAGCAAGCCACCTTGAACTTTCCGAAATAGGAAACACGCACAAACAGACACTGCAAGGTGTTCTTCGATTTCTAAGCTTAAAAGATATATTTTGATCCTTATTTGGTAGAAACACGGACCAACAAGTGGTATCAGAGCCTAGCGTGATCGATCAAAACGATTTGAATCTAGTTTCGTTCGATTTCAATATGATTTAGAAGAGTTTTTGGATATACTTCATTTTCGATTTTTCATGATCATTTGGGATTTTCTGAACTATTTTTACTGTTTTTATCCCCTTACGAGCTTGATAAATCGTCTACTCTTTTGCATCGGTTTCTGTCAAGTTTGAGTAAGTTTTGAGCCAAATTCGAGTATGAAACTCGAGTGAATCAGCATCGTTCGAGCTGCTTCAAGAAGAGTTATGTTCATTCTCTCCACTACTCCATTTTTTTATGGAGTCTTAGCAGTAGAGAATTGCTGAGTCCCGAGTGATTGAAGAAGACAGTGAGCCGTTAATTTTTGAACTGAGTCCCATTGTCCGTACGAATCTCTTGGATATTGCATCTCAACATATTCTTAGTTTTTTTGCACAAATGTGTTGATCATCTTGGATGTCATATCCTTCGTTCACAGGAACCGTGTCCACGTGTAGCGAGAGAAGTCGTCCACGATCACATCCTAATTTTATATGTCATTGTCGACGTAGGAGACATCCTAGATCGTAAGATTGTCATGGATGAGTTCGATGTGTCCTAGAATGGAAGTGGATTGATTGTTCCCGAAACACACTCCCACGAATCTCTCGTTGTAGCTTCTCAGCAGTTCTTTTCTTCCAGTCATGTGTGTGGAGCAACCAGAGTCCATGTACCACACATGGTGGATCTGCAAAATATATTAAGAAGATTTAGGTACCCATTTAAAGACGATACATTGCATGCACTTTTTGGCTATTTGGGTTCTAAGTCGGTTTTAGTCATATTATTTGGCTTATTTTCCGACTTAGGAACACATATCTTCTTTGATTCATAATGGGTAGCATAGCTTAGTGCTTGATGCAAATTCCTGTTTTGTCACCCATATTTGTCAAGTTTCTAAAACTTTAGCCTTGGCTTTAGACCTAAGGTGCTTTGACTCTTTTGATGAACGTTCTTTCTTCTTGTCAAAATTAGAACGAGAGTAATTAGAAGAACGTACTACCTTTTGGTCTTTTTAGTGGATATATACCTATGATGAGAATTAGCAGCATTTGAATCATAGAAGCAATCACATGAAATAAGATGCTTCACAATCGTTACATGCTCGGGGCTTTTAAACATAAAAGAGAAAGTAGAAACATGGTCGGCAATACATGAAGAAAACTTTCTACATGAATTCAAACTAGACTTAGAAAACGGAACAAAATATAAGGGTAACTTCTTCTTTTTAAAAAAGAGAGTAGCGTCCTCCTTTCGAGTCCTGATGGCTTTCTTCTCCCCCTTTCTACTTAGGTTTTAGCATGTGGGCGGGCACATGTAAAGACGAGTTAGTCGAGTCGTTTTTGTGGGATAGCATCTTCTTTTCTGTTTTTCTAGCCCTCATCGGAAGTTAGTTTAAAGATTTGACTAGAGGTACAAGTATTGAGGTCGGAGCTTTGCTTCTATCGGGGTTCTTTTCAAGCGAGGAGATTTTACTTAGGAGTTTCTCCTTTTCTGCTTGAAAATCCCTTCTTTCTGACTCTAAGGATGAGCGTAAATTCGTAATTTCGGGATATAGACACTAGTAGTACTAGGTTTATCTTCGTTAAAACATTTATCCTTGACAGTCGTGGCTTTGGTTGAGGGTACAGATAAATAGTCCGCAGACAAAGGAATGTCACTTGTCTTGTAGCTATCATTTAGTTCTGCATAGTAAAACGAGACCTCGGCCATTACTTTTCTTTACGCTTTTTCTCCTCGAGAGTATCTATTTCCGATGCTCGTGTGTTTAGACGGGGTAGGTTCAGGCCTAAATATCTAATGTCGTAAAGAGGTATGAGCTTCTTTATAACCACTTGATCCGATGGTTTAAAACCTAAGCATTCACGAGGGTTATAAAACCTTATGTCCTTAGGCTGTTTTAAATAGATAATTTGGTTTGTTTGACCCCTCTTCGTAAGAATATCCTCTAGACTTTTAATCTTGGAGTATAGGTTCTTACATTCCTTAAGAATCAGACCGTGTCCATTTAAGTAATTCGTCCGCTCAATTTCACAAGCTTTCAAACTAGTTATAAGTTCGAGAACTTGTGCTTTTACTTTTTCTATTTGAGCGTCACGACTTTTAACTCTTTCTTGTGCCTTTTTCTCTTAGTTTCCTACGTAAGCATTGATGATTATTTTCCAACCTAGCTTCCAAGTCATTTATAGTCTTTTCATGATCTATAGAGGTACTTTTGGTTTGTTCATAGACAGTTAGACTATTAGTCAAAGTACCAACTCTAGCTTGTGATGTAGCTAGAGTGAATTATAAGGTGGTGACCTTTTCTTGGGCTTGAGCTAAAATGGATTCATTGTTAGCTAGTTTTTTCTAGTGAATTAACGCTTTTACGTTCCTTACGGGATGCTTTTATCCCTATTGTAATTCTAGAAAGACGTTAAGGTCAATAGATTCTACCTCCATCCCAGCAGATGATGCTTCCCCGTTGTTTTCAGTGGCCTCCGACTCCGGACTCTCGTCATTGGACTCGAATCCTTCCACCTTGGCCATAAGGGCGAGATTCTCCGGGTCGCTCTCCGAGGTGACCTCTAGCCAGTGGTCCTGCTCTGCCATTAGAGCTACACCAGTGCTCTCCGAAGCTTCTTGGTTTAGTAGTTTTCGTCCTTCTTTTTGGGCAAAAAGTAGTCCCTTGGGCAGTGCCCAGGCTTGCCGCAGTTGTGGCACTTGACGGGTTCAGTAACACTGTTAGGTTATATGTGATCAACTACCGATCGATCTAAGCATGAATTCTAGATATTCGAATAATAAATCTTACAAAATGTCTTCGGTCGAATATCTTCTTTGAAGATCTTGAGAGAGAGAGTTTCTGGATTTCTTTTCTCTCTCTTAGAATGTGAATTCAATGCTTGTAATTTTTCCGAAAATGAACTTGTGTATTGATTTTGATGGTGTACATTGTATTTATACCTATTTACATGTATATTTACTATTTAGTACTACACTATCAAAACTACTAATTACGCCCTAATTACAAGGATAACAAAATAACAAACCACAATTCTAATATCTATTCAATCTCCCCCTTTGTGCTTGTCTTTGTTTCAGCTCCATTTATCCTTGTCGAACGTAGAATGATTTCCGTAATCCAATGATGTCTCGTAACGTCGGACAACATTCCTCAGCTCCAACCTCTCATTAATTGCATCCAGAAGCTCATTTAAGAGTGGAGCCTCTTCTTCACCAAGATCTTCGAAGATCGTCTCTTCAGTGATCTCTGCCAATCTTTTTTGGATGTTCTTCCTCACTAGCTTCAACATCTCGTCACAGAGCTTGTGGATTTCTGATTTCATCATTGCTCTCGTCTTTTCAATGACTGGATTCCGATAAGTTATAGCAAGGCCAAGTTTCTTGAATATGTAGTTCTCGTGAAAGTCGTTGAGTGGGAAGCCCTTCATGAGCGGAGACTCCATGTTGACCTTCTTCATATTGTTCTCTATAGCAATTTGAAGGTCGTGTGCGGTGTGATACTTGATATGCCGCACCATGAATCTCTTCAACCCCTCGGGTCTTTCTGTCTTGATGTATCCGGAGGGCGTCTGATATTTTCTTTTGTACATCTGATATAGACGGTAGACCTCATACGGTGGAAGGAAGGGGAGATAGCTCTCTTCTATCTCTTCTCGAGTGTGGTTGATGTCTGCTCGCTCAATGTGGTAGATTGGGGTAGGAAAGCTTCCAATCGAGTGCGAAACCCCCACGAGTTGGAGGATTGGTGGCTTGTCCCAGAAATTTTTCTTGAGTTGATCTGTTGGGATGCCACTTCGATCTGGACCTAGATAGGAGCCCTCCATATTTTTTCTTTTTAACATCTTCAATGAACGGAACCTCAGTCTGTATATTCTCCCACGGCGTCTCGACTCTGACTGTCCCTTTTGATATACGGGGAGGAGAGTCGACTCTATGCTTGATCATTTCTGATAGTTCTGGGAGAGCGGAGTTGTAGTTCTCGCCTTCTTGAAGTTCTTCATCTTCAAGCAGCACGAAGTCCACAAGAAGCTTATTGTAAGAAGTATCTGACGTTGGAGAGTCGAGCTTGAGCAGCTTCCTCTGGTTCCCGTTGCGTCATCCAATTCTCGTTTAAGATATAATCATCTACGATCATACGCGGATCGTAGACGACTGCTTCTGGTTGGTTTTGGAGGAGGTTAGAGGTCGGGATTGGATTTGGATTTGTAGGAGAGGGAGATAGTGTGTGGGATGTGGTGGGAGATGTGTTCGTTTGTTGGCGGGTTGTGGGTTGTGTGGTTGGTGGGTTTGAGGATGATCCTCCAGCTTTATGAGTCGTTGTTAGTTTCTCTCGACTCAAAGCACGGCCGCTACGTGTGGTTCATTGCTTTTTCTCCCCCTCATGACGATCCGGATCATCGGGATCGTCATGTCTTCTTTTGGTGCGTGAGCTTTCTTCTCGGCACCTTGTTTGGGCAGGCAACTCGGGTTCATCGATCAGCCTTTTGTAGAGACTCTCCTCATCGAGGATCCTGGTCTCTAGGGCGAGGATTCGAGAAATGAGTATGTCCTGAAGCTGGGTGAGATAGAGCAATCATCACTCGACAGCTCCGTCGGGATTGTGTATGGGTCGATGAGTGAAGGTGATGGAGTTCGGGTGGTGAGGGTGGGTTGTATGGGGGTGTGTATGGTGGTGGTTAGAGGTGGTGAAGAGACGGGGGGTGGTGTGGGCTTCGGACGGAGCGGCCTCGGAGACTGATACTTTCCCGGTATCCCTTCGAGAAGTCTGAATGGCCTGGAGCATTATGTCCATCATACGATCTTCAAGTGAAGAGGTGGATGTGGAGAGTACTTCTTGTAAGCGTTGCTCCGTCACGATCATCGGTGAAGTGGGGCTAGGGAGGCCTATTGTTTGCTCCGAAGATATCGGGGGTCCAATAGGGCTTTCACCCTATCCTTGAGATGATACTGTAGGTATCACCTCTATGGGTGTTGAGACAGATTCAAGTTGAATCTGTGCGGTTGGCTGATCCATTGTTGGTGGAGGAGATGTCACCGAAGCCGGCAGTATTGCAGGAGATACAGACGGGGCCGAGATTTGTTGTCGGCGAGAGCCCCTTCTTTGAAGTCTGTATTCTTCATCCAATTTGGTGGCCTCATGAGATACATCTTGAGGGACACCATCGGGCTCGATGGCCGGTGTCTCTGTCTCCTGAGCCGCGGCTTCGGGCTCGGTTATTTCCAACAAAGATGCCCTTTGAGAAGGCGTCGGAGCATGATCCACGGCCCGTACCATCTCCTTCGTGATGGAGTTATTTTGACAATAGTCTTGGTAGGCCTCGGTAGTTGGATCAGCTAGACTGAGCAGCTCCAACGGGATCAACATCGGTTGGAGTGCTAGGTCGGCTGCCTTCGGGTTGTGAAAGAAGCGAAGGCAAGGTGGGATATATCTTCCAACCGGTGGTAGTCTCGGGATCTCTAGATGAACGTCAATGAAATGTGAGATCAGCACCGGGAACCACCGTACGTATGGAAGGAACTTCGCCTTTGACTTCGTCTCCCTTTGACGTATCTGGTCCGCTAGATCATTCCATATAAGCTGCGCCACGGAAAAACAACTCCATGGAAGATGCGAAGGATATTTCCATTTGCCTTGTCAAATCCGAAGCGCTTCGTGGAGAGGCATTTATTGATGATGACGAACAAAGTCCTCCACGAATGTGGGATCCCGCTATTTTGGATCTTCGCCAGTTTGGTCAGCGGGGGTTTGTATCCCATCCGGAGCATGTCTTCTACGATCTCCGCATCCTTTGGAAGTTGATCGTAGTGTTCGTGGTGCAGAAGATCGAGCACCATGACCATTATGTTTTTGTCCAGGATGATGTGTCTTGTATTGATCTTCGTTGTATAATGCACTTCATCCCCAACGATGTGGCTCGTCATACACTTCCAGAATTGCTGGAGGTAGACCATTTGGACGGAGGCTATCATCGTCAAAGCTGGTCATAGTGGATGTCCCTTTAGAATTGAAATAATGACGTCATCCGGACACCGAAATTTGGCGAGATCAAATTGATAGTTGTTGTCGTGGACCGGCAACCAACTATCAGAGGGACATAAATGAGAGTATTCTTGATGTACCATTTCTGCAAAGAATGAAATAAAATTCATTAGATAAAATTGTCATAATTGATCAAATTAAATGTGCATAACGAAAATTTCTTAGAGAAATTTCATGATTTTCTAAGTTTTAAAGTTTATTAGCGAAAGACTTAGTGAAGAAGTTGAAAAATTTGCGTAAGTCCTGTTAATGTATGTTTATCGGTCGGGAATTTATTCGAACAATAAGTATTGCGATCGAAAATTTTCTAAGTCTTAGAGAGAAAATAACTTGAAAATTTTTCTAAGTCTTTTAAGCGTGATTTTATTCGAGTGACAATTTATTCGATCGTTAAGTTTTGCGATCGAATAACACAAGTTTTTCGCCAGTGACTTTTACGATCGAATAAAATGTTGTCGAAAACAAGAGTTTTTTGCTGAGTAATTTTGCGATCGAATAAAAAGTTGTCGAAAAACATAAGTTTTTCGCCGCGTAATTTTGCGATCGAATAAAAGAATATCGAGAAACTTAAAGTTTTCGCCGGTTATTTTTGCGATCGAATAAAATTGAATCGAAAAATAAAGTTTTCGCCGCGAAATTTTAAGATCGAATTAAAATATATCGAAAAGACACGGTTTTCAACTCTGAGTTTTGCGATCCAATAAACTTAACGAAAACTAAAGTTTTTCGACGACACTGTTTGCGATAAGAAGTTTTTCGATCGAAAAATTTTCAAATCAAACAGTAAACGCTTAACACATAAATCACGTTTTCTGGGTAAATCACTAGTTAATCTGGATTCGAAACGTTCAGAAAACAGTTGGGAATCCAAATATCATGATTTTAACCCAAACAGTCGAGTTTAAACAAGTTGATTTGAGAGTTTAAAATCGTTTTAGTCGAAAAGTATCAAAATGAAATTTCTTCAAATATTTTTGAGAAACTATTTGTGAATCGTGTTTTTTTTACCGAAAAATGATTCCAAACGTGTTTCTACCTTCGAAATCGGCGAGTTATACGAAAAATTTCTGAAGATTGAGAGGTTACGATGAAATCGCCGAAGTAAGTTCGAATATAGTTTTGGAAGTCGAAAAGTTTTTCGAGTGAAATGAGTTGCGTGTGAGTTAGTTTTTCGATCGATAAAGTGGTATTAATACTTTACGATCGGGTAAGGTAAACAAAATACATTGGGCCGTAAAAAATATTTTGGGCTTTCGTTAAAATTCGGATCTAATTAAACTAAAATTTAATCTTTTATGGATTAACCCGAAAATAAATTGCATAATGCTCCCTGTATTTCTGAAATAAATGCAATTATATCCCAATGTTGATGAAATTCAACACTTGACTCTCCGGATGAGCTCGAAATATTCTGTGATGCTTAGAAAAAAAATATTAGAAGTCGTGTTTTACAATTAAATCATATAGGAGATAAGAACAAATTCTCATGTAAAAACTCCCCGTCAACAAATGCACGCTATAACTTTTCGGCATTTAAGCACAAGTAACGCATTTAGGCAATTCAGCATAGATTCATTAAAATTTTGCGTTTTTCAATAAAATTTTCGCATTTTATCAAGTCTGAACCAATGCATTTAAAATGTGCGTACAATCTTTTCAATAATAAAAAATATTTTTATCATAAAAATTTTTGTTTTGGGGTCAGATTGTACATTTTGAACATTATCACGCAAAAATTTCTCATGACATATAAAATAATAATTTGTCGTCAAATCATGTAACTAAACTAATATTCTAAGATCATAGTATGAATCATTTTGACAATTCTCGCAAGTTTCGCTCATAGCACTCAATTTATTTTTATCATGGAAATATTTAGTAGATATATCACTCATATCAACACAACAAAATTATATCAATTAATTTGTTATTGTACCATATTTAATCAACTTAACAAGTGAAAGTTCATCATTTTGAATCAAAGGGACTTTGAAGGGTTATTTTTAGGCTTTGACTAAAAGGGTAGGATAATTTTGGGTTTAGTGAGCTTAAAAAAAATTCTCCAATTCCGGAGCCCTTTTTTGAAATTCATTTCTGATCCTTTAGCTTTTCTTTTCTGCTTTACTTGCTCAAGATGAGTATCGTCTTCTTTACAAATCTTTGAGAGATGAGATCTTCTTTTTGGGCCGAGACCGTGTTCCTTTTGAAGGTTCCACAATTATGGAATTCGAACCCAAGGCCGTTCTCTTCTTCTCGTTTTCTCTATATAAGATCTAGATTATCGTTGGAGAAGTTCACTTCGAGGTGCTTCTCTTCTAGGAGTTACGAGATTATCTAGGAGAAGTTCACAGCGAGATCCGTATTTCTCTTCTATAATGATTGAGTCTTGTATCTCTTTTTCTCCCCATCTTTTTCTTGATTGAGCAACCCCGAAACTTATGAATATGGTTGAAGGCTTAATTGGGTTTTTAAAAGAAAAAGAATATTGGAGAAGGCTCAAAGGGGATTTCTAGAGGTAAAAGTAAAGGATTTATAATTTGGATTTAGTGAGGAATTTCCTAATTTTCCTTATCATTTTCATGATACACTAACACAAAAGCAAGAACGAAGCTACAAAGTACAAACCAAGAGATAGTTATTTGAAGTGTGACACACTCAAGAATAAAATATTGAGGTTCAAATTCTCACTTATATGAAGCGGCTTTGTGTCTAGTGAAACAAGAGGCTCTTTGAATAAAAGAATGTCATATGAAATTTTAAGCAAAGAACTAATCATATAGCAAAGAAATATTTTAGTGAGTAGTTCAAAATAGATAAAATTATCGTCATCCCCCTTTTTTCTATTATTATTATTATACATGGATTTTTATTTTTATTTTTCTTTTCATAAAAAAAACATTGAAAGATAGAGTCACGCAAGATAGTCAAGGAATATCAAGAAGCACATAGAATATCACACATAAGCATAATAGAGCAGTAAAGCACATTTCAAGTAAGATTGAGATTCAACATGTCTAACTTAGCAATAAGGAATTGGAATTGTTTTTCATCCAATGCCTTAGTGAATAAGTCGGCAAGTTGAAGCTCCGTTTTTACAAAATACATATCTATAGTGTCTTTTTCTACATGATCTTTTATAAAATGATAGCGAATATCTATGTGTTTCGTGCGTGAATGGTTAACAGGATTACAAGTAATACCAATAGCACTTTGAGAGTCACTGTAAATGGGAATGTTTTTAAATTCATACCCATAATCTCGTAGTTGTGTCCGCATCCATATAACCTGCGAGCAACAGTTGGCAGCCGTGACGTACTCCGCCTCAGCCGTCGAGGTTGACACGCAATTCTGTTTCTTTGAGGACCATTAGACCAACTTATCGCTTAAAAATTGTGCTCCGCTAGACATGCTTTTTCTGTCCATTCGACAACGGGCATAATCAACGTCAGAATAGCCAATTAATCGAAAATCAGTATCTTTTGGATACCATAGCCCTAAGTGTGGAGTTCCTTTGAGATAGCGTAGAATTCGCTTGACTGCATGCATGTGGGACACCTTTGGGTCAGCTTGAAAACGAGCACAGAGGCAAGTGGCGAACATGATGTCGGGTCGGTTGGACGTCAAGTAGAGAAGAGATCTGCTAATTCTCCGATAGGTTGTGATGTTGACTGCTTTTCCAGACGGATCAGCATCCAATTTGCAATTTGTCGACATAGGAGTATTCATCGGTGTGCTTTTGTCTTGATTAAATCTCTTCAGAATATCTCGGATATATTTGGTTTGACTGATGAAGATTCCATCTTCAAGTTGCTTTACTTGTAGTCCAAGAAAGAATATGAGTTCTCCCATTAAACTCATCTCGAATTTGGTCTTCATGAGATCACCAAATTTCTGACAGAGACGTTCATTCATCGAGCCGAAGATAATGTCATCAACGTAAACTTGAACGATCAGCAGGTTTTTGCCTTGTCTTTTGATGAAGAGTGTCGTATCGATGGTTCCTCTTATGAAGTTGGATTTGACTAAAAATTCGCTTAGAACATCATACCAAGCACGAGGGGGTTGTTTTAGTCCATAGAGAGCTTTGTCCAATTGAAGACATGATCAGGATGATTCTCGTGCACGAACCCGTCCAGAAAGGCGGTTTTAACATCCATTTGATAGACTTTGAAGTCTTTATGAGCCGCGTATGCTAGATATAGTCGAATTGCTTTGATGCGTGCAACCGGAGCATACGTCTCGTCGTAGTCAATTCCTTCTTGTTGATTAAACCCCTTGGCTACGAGTCGTGCTTTATTCCTGATTACTTCGCCGTTCTCGTTCTTCTTACTCTTGAAAATCCATTTAGTTCCAATAATTGTTTTGTCATGCGGTCTAGGAACTAGTGTCCAAACTTGTAGACGCTCAAATTGGTTGAGTTCATCTTCCATCGCGATTACCCAATCCGGTCTTTAAGGGCTTCGGCAACCTTAATTGGTTCGTTTTGGCTTAAGAAGCATGTGAATAATCCGCTTTTTGTAGGCGTCCTAGTGCATACTCCACTTGAAGGATCACCGATAATTTGGTCGATAGGATGAGCTCGAGTCCACTTGCGTTCATGAGGAAGAACCGAAGTAGATCCATCGTTAATTTGTAGATCAAGACTTCCTGAATTGATGGGTTGATCATTCGTAGTTGGGAAATTCAATTCTGAGGTTGAATTGGAAGGAATTTCCTCATCTGCATTTGTAGGAGCTGCAACACTAGTTGAAGATTCAGAATTAGGAGAGTCCGGAACATTTGTTGGAGTCTGAGGATTGGGAGTGTCAATTGGAATTTCTTCCGTAGAGGGAGAAGGAGCACTGCTTGGTATAGAATGAGACAAAGTAGACATTTGAGACTCGTTCCGATAAAACTGTTTCAATAAAAAATCATAATTTTCTAGGTCAGCGGGAATTGCTTCTTTTGACTTTGAGGTATAAGTTGTCGGGAGTTGTTGACTTTGTGCCAACACGCCTATAAGCTCGGGTTCTGAACTGTTTTGTTCAGAAGTCAATTCGGTCACTTCTTGAAAAGTGACGTTGTAGATTTCCAAAATAGTACGCGAAGACTTGTTATAGACGGCGTATGCTTTAGAAGTGGATGAATATCCAACAAAGACGGCTTCAAATGATTTAGGGTCGAACTTGCTTCGATGCTCCCGATCGTTGGCCATAAAACATTTGCACCCGAATACTTTGAAGAATCAGATATTCGGTAACCTTTGATTAATTATCTCATACGGCGTCTTTTCAAAGCGTTTGTGAATAATTGTCCGATTTTGCGTAAAGCACGTGGTACTCACTGCTTCATCCCATAGAAAATGAGGGAGACTGGAATGTATTAGCATTGTTCTTGCAGCTTCAACTAGAGTCCGGTTCTTCCGTTCTATGACGCCATTTTGTTGAGGCATTTTAGCGGCTGAAAATTGTTGAATAATTCCAAGTGACTCATAGTAATTGTTGAGACGTTGATTCTTGAATTCAGTTCCATTATCAGTCCTGATTACTTGGATTTTCTTTTGCATGAGATTCTGAGTCGTATTCACAAAGCTTATTATCAAGTCTCAAGTCTCATCCTTAGTTCGGAGATATCTTGTCCAGGTGTTGCGAGAATAATCGTCGACAATTACTAACACATATTTACGACCATTGATACTTTGTGTACGCATTGGTCTACAAAGGTCAATGTGAAGTAATTCCAATGGTCAAGATGGAGAAGCAACTTGCTTGAGTTTGTGTGATGCTCGCTTCATTTTTCCCATTTGACAAGTCAAACAATTATGCTCTTGATGTATGGAAATCGTTGGTAGACCGTGTACCAACTTTTTGATAGAGAGTTTGTGTAGAGCTTTGAGATTTAGATGAAACAGGGTTGATGCCATATGTTGTTCCTCTTGATTGTAGTCTGTGAGATAAGTCAAACAGCTGTCGAGGTCGAATTGTCAGCTTGATGGTGTATAGATTAGATCTTCGAGTTCTTATTAGAAGTTCTTGATTCTGACTATTTAAAATTCTGCAGTGATCAATTAGAAACACCACTTGAAATCCTCTGTCATAGAATTGTCATATGCTGAACAGGTGGTGTTTAAGACTTTGATTGTCAAATTCTGCAGTAATATATCTCCAAAGCTTAGGATTGGAGCTGAATTGTTGTTACCGAATCTGACTTTTCCGTTGTAACGTTCTTGATAGTTACTCAACAATTCTTGATTTTCCGTCATGTGTGTGGAGCAACCAGAATCTAAATACCACACATGATGGATCTGCATAGAAAAATTTTAGATAGACTTAGGTATCCACTTAGTACTTGGTCCTCTTGGATTAGCAGATTTGGAAGGTAAGTTTTGTTCATTTTTGTTTCCTAAACCATTTATACTCTTAGGTACCCAAACCAAGTTGGAATTAGTTGGTTTAAATGGTACCTCTTTAGGCAACATGACCTTGTAGTCTTGCGTTGGCCTAGATGGTGTCATGGGAACCCATTGAGGTTGAACCTTACATGGGAGGTTAATTTCAGTGCAGTCAAATGTCTTATTAATCTTAGTGCATAAGAAAATCTTTTCTCTAACTAGTCTCTTAAGGTGTTTGGCTGAGTGTACTTCGACGTGTTTATCTTATTCCGTTTTACTGTTTTTCATGAAAACATGGGTTTTTTTTTTTTAAAAAATCAAATTATGGTTAACCATACGGTTATCAAAAGCGTTTCGGCGCGGTATTCGGTTTTCAAAATGAGTGAACCGGAATTTCGTTACGAAATTCTGGTCAAGTATGAAAGTCTGGTTCGGTACCGAATGCAAAATCCTAACTTCTTAAGTTAACCCGCTCATGAGTTTAAAGGAATATTAGCTTGAGCTTGAGCACATTAGTGTCAAGTAGACTGTTCATGAACCTCCGGTTTACGGTTAGTAAAAACCTCTAACCGTAACCGAACCACGACAACAATAGTTACAGTTACAGTTTGGAACCGGCCGTGCCGGTTATCCTTCCGGTTTGAAACCACCGGTTTACGGTTCCTTATTTTTTATTTTTTATTTTTGATTTTTTTTCCCTTTTGAAATAAATTAAAGAAAATTGAATATTTTAATAATGTAAAAAAATTTCCATTCCAACTTAGAAATTTAAAGAAAAAAATAGACCTTCTATATTTGAAAAACAAAAAACAAATAAACCTTGAATATAAAAAGATATGGCTTCTGGTAGTGTTCGACGAACACTCATCGTAGGCATCTCCTTATTCGTCTGTAACGTTGATTTTATGACCATTGGGATTGACTTTTAAAAAAAGCACAAATTAAAAACCAACGGTCAATGTTAGTTATTTTTAACAACTCAAATAAATAAAATTATAATGTCCACGTCGAGTTCAACTTCAATTAATAAAAACATAAAATATATCACAACTAGCTCAATTATTCTATGCATCGCGGTTTGACACCGGAAATATAGAAAAGTAGGAGGTAAACATAAGGCACACTCAGATAAACACCTCATTCAAGGAATCCACCAAGAGTTCAATGGAGGATTAGAAGATATATCCTCTAAAAGACAAGCTTAAAACTCAATACGGTATATTTTTCGTTTCCCTTTTTTCTATTACATCGAGATTATTAATTGACCATACTAGAATAAAAACATGAGAATAAGTGAAAATGAAAAGAGGAACGAAGGATTCTCTAGCAACGAAATGGATGCAAAAGGGCTCAAAAAACTTGGTAATCTTTCCAACTTCCTGACTCTGATTCTGTTTTGGCAGTCAGCAGTCCAACAGTCATATCTTCCTCGACACTTAATATTGTTTTATGCCGCTCAGTTCTTCGGAAACTAGACTCACGTAGTTTTCCAATGGTAGTAATTGCGTTTCCTGGTTCAAAGCCAACGAAAGCAGTTTAATGCTAAAAGTTGATTGTTCGGCAGGAACTCTTTCGGTGTCATTCTTCCCAAGTTGGAAAAGATTCGCCCTCGAATCTTGATAGGGTTCATTACTGATGTAATGCGAAAGATCTGAGATATTGAAAGTATCTGAAACACCATAGTCCTGAAGAAGTTCCACCTTGTAGGCATTGTCTCCGATCTTCTACAATACTTTAAAAGGTCCATCAGCCCTAGGTTTAAGCTTTCCATGACGTCCCCGCGGGATACGATCCTTTCTCAGATGAATCTAAACCAAATCTCCCTCTTTCAACACTAACTTCTTCCGACTCTATTTTGCAATCTTTTGATACTTCTCATTCTGTTTGATAATTTCTTGACGAACTTGTTCATGCAATTGTTTGATGTACTTTGCATGTTATTCTCCATCTCCATTAAAATGAAGATCAGTAGGAAGGGGAGCTAAATCCAATGGTGTGATCGGATAAGCACCATACACAACTTCAAACGGGCTTTGCTTAGTAGTTTGGCTTATCGAACGATTATAAGCAAACTCTGCTTGAGCCAAAATCGAATCTCATTGGCATGGATTCTTGCCAATCCAGCTCCTTAGTAGATTTCCCAAGCTCCTGTTCATCACCACCTCCGTTTGCCCATCGATTTGAGGGTGATATGACGAGGTAAATTGCAGTTAGTTCCCAACTTCCGCCAAAGTGTACGCCAAAAGTGGCTCATAAACTTCGAATCCCCATCAGAAGTAATTGTTTTGGGAATCTCGTGAAGTCTAGAGCGGTCAAAACTGGCCTACGGGCCGGGCGCGGGTCGGCCTGTCATTTGGCGGGCCTCTGAAACACAGGCCCGTCCCGCCCCGCTGCCGAGCGGCGGGCCCGGCGGGCTGGCCCGTCCAATTAAAAAAAATTAAAATAAAATTAACGCCCAATTTAAAAAAATGAAAAATAAACAAAAAGAAAAAAAATGTACTTGGGGTTCGAACCCAACACCTTATGTATAAAATAATGCACTTTTACCACTAGACTAATAATATATTTATGTAATTTGTTCCATATATATTAAATTTATTAACAAAAAATATATATATTTATTTTTTTTAAAATAAGCGGGTAGCCCTCGCGCGGGCTTTGCCCACTTAAGCCCGCTCCCCAGCAGGCCTAAAAATTCAGGCCCGCGGGCTTTGGGCTCTTTTGACAGCTCTAGTGAAGTCTCACAATTTCGCGGAAGTAAAGATCAGCCACATGAGTAGCATCCAAAGTCTTTATACAAGGAACAAAATGCGCCATCTTGGAAAAACAATCAACAACCACCATGATCAAATCTTTGTTTCTTTGAGTGTGAGGAAGACCCCCGACAAAGTCCATACTCACATCCTCCCATGGACTTTTTGGGTACTGGCAATGGAGGGCACAAACCTGTATTTTGCCCAAGACTCTTTGCAACATGACAAATTCGACATCTTTCAACACAATTCTTGACATCTCGATCCATTTGCGGCCAATAAAATTTTTCTCAAACAAGCCCAAGACTCGTGCCTCTTCCAAAATATCCAGCAAGACCTCCACTATGGGCTTCATCAATAATTGCTTGTCGTAAAGAGCAATTGGGAATACATAGTTGTTTATCTTTGAAGAGAAAACCATCAAAGATTAAGAATAACTTGAACGGAGCCTTCAAGCATTCGGTCTAAATAGGAGAAAAAAATGGGTCATCCTTGTAGAGATCTTTAACTACTTCAAAACCAACAACATTTAATTGCAAGGTAGACAATATGACATACCGTCGACTTAGAGGACCCGCAACTCGGTTGAGAACTCCAGATGTATGCTTGATGACAAAGTTGATGGCTTGAAGAAATTCAACCCACTTCCCATGACGATCATTTAACTTTGGTCGGGTGTTCAAGTACTTTAGGGCCTCATGTTCGGAGAAAAGCGCGAATTTCTTATGAAGTAGATAGGGTTTCCAATGATCCAAAGCTCGAACAATGGCAAAGAACTCCTTGTCGTAGGTGGAATAATTTCGCCGAGAATGAATGAACATCTCACTAAAGAATGCAATCGGACTTCTTGACTAAGAGCTGCTCCAATTCCCACATTTGAAGCATCGCAATCCACTTCGAAAACTTTATCAAAATCCGCGAGTGGCAAAATTGGGGCTTCCGACATTTTCTTCTTAAGAACTTCAAAGCTTTTTTGAGCTTCTTCACTCCATCTAAAGCTTCCACCCTTCAAACACGCAGTTATCGGTGCAATAATTGGTGTTGAACGTTTTAACAAACCTTCGGTAAAATGAAGCTAGGCCATGGAAACTTCGAATGTCGTGGATTGACTTCGGAATCGGCGAACTCAAAATAGCTTCTTCAAGTTGACGTATAACCTCTCCTTCTTTAGCACTTCAAAAACTTGTTGGAGGTGTTTCAAGTGCTCGTCCGGGTTGCACTATAGACAAGGATATCATCAAAATAGACTACAACAAACTTTCCAACAACTGCTTAAAGACATGATACATAAGCCGCATAAAAGTAGAAGGGGCATTAGAAAGACCAAATGGCATAACCATCCACTCGTAGAGTCCATCTATGGTTTTGAATGCGGTCTTCCATGCATCGATGGGCCTCATTTGTATCTGACTATAGCCACTACGCAGGTCAATCTTCGATCCAATCTTGAAACCATGTAGTTGGTCAAGGAGGTCATCGAGTTGAGGGATAGGAAACCCATATTTTATGGTGATTTTATTCACTGCCCTACTATCGATGCACATGCGCCATGATCCGTCTTTCTTCGATACAAGAAGAGTTGAACAACACACTGACTTTTTCTTTCTTGAACAAAACCCTTCGCCAAAAGGTCCTCGACATGCCGTTGTAGCTCTTCATGCTCATTATGACTCATTCTATAGGCTGCCTTGTTTGATATTGATGGTCTGGGAATTAAATCAATGCAATGTTGTATACTTCGCATCGAAGGAGTCATTGGGGAATCTGTTCGAGCACCACATCATGAAACTCCTCGAGAAGTGGCTGGACTGGTAATGGGACGTCAAGAACCTCCTCATTCTCTTCCAAAATCACCAAAGCAAATGCCTCCATTGATTCCCCGGTCGCCTTCTCAACTTGTGACTTGGAGGGTGAATTGTTTCCTCCACCCTTGGGAACGCCAGGACTGTCCTCCAACTTCGAAGGTCGCAAAATAATTTTCTCACCATCTTTTACGAAAGTATAAGTATTCCGAAACCCATCATGATGTGTTTTTCGATCATATTGCCAAGGTCTTCCAAGAAGCAAATGACACGCATCCATGGGAATGACATTGCACCATACTTAATCCTTATATCTCTTCCCAATAGAAAATTGAACAAGGCTCCTCTTTGTCACCTTCAGTTCGTTACCCCTCCGAAGCCATGAAAGTTTGTAAGGTTGAGGATGATCTACCACCTTCAGCTTTAACTTATCCACCATAATAGAGGATACAACATTCTCGCAACTTTATCTATCAATAATAACGTTGCATACCTTGCCAGGGGAAGTGCATCTAGTATGAAAGATATTGTTTCGTAACCATGCATCATCTTCCACAGGGCTGGTATTGAGGCTACGCCGAATCACCAACATTTCACCATGGTCTTCATAGGTGATGTCAACTTTATCTTCACGAGCATTGTCATTTATGGGTTCTAACTCGTTTGGATTGTCGTCGACTTCCTCCTCGATAGTAGTGATGATCCTCCGATTTGGACAATCCGAAGCAAAGTGTCCAAAACCCTTGCATTTGAAGCATGTCTTTTGATTATTGGAACCACCAGGCTTCGTAGCATTCCCCTTGTTTGTGACAACAACCTCCTTCGTTTCCTTTGCTAGTGTGCTCTTAGCAACAGAAGTACTCCACGGGGAGAAGTGTTCTTGTTTGAGTTAAAGTGTCCCCTAATTCGGCTTGATTCCCTTTGTTGTTTCTCGACCTTGAGAGCCAACTTACACACATCATTGTATGTCCAATATGGTTGCAGTTGGACGACATTCCCAATCTCGTATCTGAGCCCTCCAAGAAATCGAGCAGTAACTTGTTCATCCGGCTCCATAGCATCACATTTCATCCTGAGATTTTCAAATTCAGCTATATAATCCTCCACGGGAAGGTCTCTTTGTTTGAAGTTATGACTTGAGAAATGCATCATGGCGGTAGTGATCGGGTAAGAATCTTCTGCGTAGTTCCTTCTTCATCTTTCCCCACACTCTAATCTTTGACTAGCCATCTCGAGCACGTTTGTTTAGGTGCTCCCAACAAAGAGAAGCATACTTCCTTAATTTAATCGCAACGAGTTTCACCTTTTGATCTTTCGGAATTTCATTGAATTCAAAGATTCTCTCAACAGAGTTGAGCCAATCAAGCAATTCATCGGGATCACTCTTTCCAACAAATTCGGGGATATCAACCTTGAAGTCGAATGACTTCCCACGACCATTGTTCCTTCGCGACCTTCTGTCATAGATAGAGTTGTCACTTGAATCACCATTCTCCTCATCATGGAAAGGATGTATTCTTTTTCGTTATCTGAAGATTCACCTTCGGAATCATGACCCTCAACATCACCATTCAGAAGCTCGCTACATGCAAGACATTGCTCAAGTTGCTGCACTTGTCTCCTTAAATCATCCAATTCGATGTCACGTAGATCACGCTCACGCCTTGGAATTTCTGTCCTTTGACGCGGCGGCATCTTCTACCTTAGCTCTGATACCAAGTTGACTCCGGAAATATGGAGACGTAGGAGGTAAACACAAGGCACACTCAAGGAATTCACCAAGAGTTTAAGACAGGATTAGAATATATATCCTCTAAAAGACGAGCTTAAAACTCAAAACAATATAATTTTTGGTTCCCTTTTTCCTATTTCATCGAGATTATTAATTGCTATACTAGAATAAAAAACATGAGAATAAGTGAAAATGAAAAGAAGAACGTTGAAGGATTCTCTAGCAATGAAATGGATGCAAAAGGGCTAAAAAAAACTTGGTAATCTTGCCATTAGCGTATTTTCTTTTATTCGAAAATCGAATAATAAAGATAAATAGTACAAACGTAATTTGATGGGATTTTAATATACTTTAATGGGTTCAATCTCTATTTATTCCTCTAATTCTTCAAAGTTTGAATTTGGGGCCCTTTTAAACGTTTCTTCGTGGGCTTTTGAGCTTAGTTACAAAGTTGACGCTTGGGCTTGGTGACGGCTTTGAGAAGAGATTTCTTAATCTTGATGCTCAAGTCTTGATCCTCGAATCTTGATCTTGATCTTTGAGCGTTGAGCTTAATCTTCGATCTTCGAGCCTTGAGCTTGATTTTCAATTCCGATCTCGGTCTTGGTGATCTTGGATCTTCAAGTCTCGATCTTCAGTCTTCGATATCCGATCTTCAATCTCAATCTCCGAACTTTGATTCTGATCTTCAATCTTCGAACTTGATCTTCGTTCTTCGACCTTGATCTTCGAGCCTTCGAACTTGATCTTCGATTTGAGCTTCGTCCTCGAATCATCGAGCTTTTGAACTTGATCTTCGATTCGAGCTTCGTCTTCGAATCTTTGAGCTTCGTCTTCGAATCTTCGAGCTTCGTCTTCGAATCTTCGAGCTTCGTCTTCGAATCTTCGAGCTTCGTCTTCGAATCTTCGAGCTTCGTCTTTGAATCTTCGAGCCTCATCTTCGAACCTTCGAATCCTCGCCGCCAATCTTCGAACCTTCGTCGCCGAGCTTCGAACCTTCGTCTCCGAACTTTCGCCGCCGATCTTCGAATCTTCAAATTTAAGACTTGAATCGAAGAACTTTGCTAAAGAATTCGAATGCTTTAAAAGTCTTATATCGTCTCTCAAAGTTCTTATTCACTTCGTTGTTCGTTCCGAAGTTCTGAAGCCCCGTATTTATAGGCGTAGAGAATTGGCTAGCATGGAAAGTATAATCCATAGGTTGATTCTCTCCATTAATTTGATTCGATTTTCCTTATTGGATTTGATTTTATTTTATTTTCTATATTTGATTTGGTTTGACTTTTCATATTTAATTTGATTTGATTTTCTCCATACTTATTTAAGAAATCTCTACAAGGATTGTCTTATATAAAGACTTTTTATATAAAAGAATGATATAATCATTTATGATATGGATTATTACTTAAATTAGATTGAGATTAATTTTATAAATCTCAAACATAGAAATTTAATTAATTGATTATTATCTTATTTATTGGAATTAATTTATTAAATACCAAAATTAATTTTAATAGACAATTATTTTAATTGTCTACACTTCCCGCCTTTGATTCTGTTTTGGCAGTAAGCAGTCAAACAACCATATCTTCCTCGACACTTAATATTCTTTTATGGCACTAATTTCCTCGGAAAGTAGACTCCTGTAGCTTTCCAATGGTAGCAATTGTGTTCCTGGTCCAAAACCAACGAAAGCAGTTTAATGCTAAAAGTTGATGTTCAGCAGGAACTCTTTCGGTGTCACGGTTCATAACCGCCGGTTTACGGTTAGGAAAATGAAAGTCGTGACCGAACCGTCGTAAATAATCCGATTACGGTTTGAACCATAACCGTTGACCTCCGATTCGGTTACGGTTAGGTTATGGTCCTCTAGTGTCAAGCTCGAGCTGGATCATGATTGATTTACGGCTCGTGAGTTTTTTCTTATTATTTTTGCATCACTCTTAAAAAAATTTATCTTAACTTCTCATAATGTTCACGACCACACAACTGAGCTCGAGTTTTATCGAATTCACAATTTGAACTCGAGCTTAATTATTCATAATCGAGCTAAAAAAAATCTCCTCAAGCTCGCCTCGCTTGCACCTCTCATTGAAACAATGAATCTTTAGCATCGTATCCCAAATAATAATAACAAAAACATTAATTTTTCCGAATAAAAAATGGAAATACAGTACTTACAAATACAAGTGACCATTTTTCATTACGAACAAAAAATTCCTAACCCAATCCAATTAATTGAGAACATTATTAAATCATTCATCATCGTTCAACTGCGCAGAAAATCACAAAATCAACAAAACAACGCGATATCACAAAATCAACGGAACGACACGTACATCCAATCATCTCATTCACTCCGATTAAAATAAAGAAACCATAAACTTTGAATTGAAAAAGAAAGGAAGAAAGAAGAAACTCTTGATTTCTAACCTGCATTAGCCAGATGATCAGCTTGTTGAATCTCACTGGTGATTCTCCATGCAATGCAACAAATACTTAAAGGTCTCAACCTCACACGGGATCGTCAAAGCTCCACCGTGATCGAATCCAAACTCCTCCTCGACTTTCTCGAGCAGAACCTTAAACAGCGGATCTCCGAGATAGCTAGTTGGTATAATGAACCTCCGAAGCTCCGGGCCCACGTAGACCGCCAAGTACCCTTTGGGCACGCCGTGCGAGGGCTCGGGGCTATGACAGCTGTCGTCGTCCAATTCATGCGCGCTGCTCGTCCTAAGCCTGCGGTTTATCTCAGGGGATATTCCATTATTACAAGGTTTCTGGTTATTGTTCGGACAACCTTCTTTTGGGCTGAGGGTTATACTCTGCCATTTCTGCAGGTACTCTTTGAGACGAACGATCTGTCTAATTCCGGTGACCTTAGCTCCTCCTTCGTTGATGCTGTTATCCTCCATGTTTTGCTGCTTCATTCCAAGGCTTTGTTTATTACCACATGATCATATGATATTGTAATGGGTGAGTTTATATAGATTGAGGAGAAGATGTTGAAAGGGAGACGAACAAATTAACCGACACATACAAAAATCAAGTTCAGGCATTGAAAGAGAAACTGTTCTTTGTCATAATAAAGCTTCCCGATTATGTAATGGTCCATTTGGATTCCCGGATTTGAATTGAATTCCGTGATTTCAAATTATAAATTTCAAAATCCTAATTTAAAATCCAAATCCATCGTTTGGCAAACATTAGGATTTCGGAATCCGGATTTCAAAATGGAGCTCGAGCTCCAACTCATGAAGCTCGTCGAGTCGACCTCGAATTTTTATTTAAATTAAAATGTACAAAAATAAAATAAAAAACTAACAAAATAAAATAAGCTCGTGAGTAGGTTCGCGAGCTTTCGATAATCGTTCGTCGTTCATCGTTCGTCGAGCTTAAGCCAAGCTATTTTCGAACCAACTCGACGTCGTACGTCGAGCTCGAACCGCCTCGTCGAGCTCGCGAGCCGGCTCGACTTATCGTTAGTCGAGCTCGAGCCGAGCTTTTGTCGAGCCGGCTCGACTCGTCGTTCGTCGAGCTCGAGCCGTCTCATCGAGCACGCGAGTCGGCTCGACTCATCATTCACTCATAATTGTTATTATTATTATTATTATTATTATTATTATTATTATTTACGAAAATTTTTATGGCGTGTTTTTGAATTTCGAAATCGGATCACTTGTGGTCGAATTTCAAATTCATCAAACAACAAAGGGTTTGAATTCTCATCGGATTTGGATGAAATCCAAATCCAAATCCGAACGGTTACCAAAACGGGTGATTTGGATGAAATCCGGATTTCAAATCGAAATCCACGAATCCAAACGGAGCATAATAGAATACTCGACCAAAAAGGCGTAAGCATGATAACTTTCGTTGGCATTTCATCATACACCTTCCGTCCATGTGATTTGAATGGTACGGTAACTAAACCTTCACATGGAGGAGGTCATGATATCTTTCGGTGATTAAATAATTCATATGCGTATAAGTCAGATTATTCCATCATCATGTCACCCATAATCGCGCATTAAATTAATCAAATAAAATATACACGCATGCCAGGATCGAGCATCGGACAGAATCAAAGTGGAGAATTAATCAACATGAATATAGAAATACGATCTGTTACACAACTCATATATGCACGGCTTGAAACACGAAAGGTAATGGCGGATCGATCTTACTTCTTAAGAACATGAACAAATCTACCTAGCAGAGATCCACAACCAGAAGCATGCAAGAAAGCAATCAACTTACGTGCAAGAAAAACGAGAATGATGAGCAAGCGGCGACGGTCTTGAGACGATTCAACACACGGATAGACGAATCGTGATCACGAAGAGGAGCCTCGGCAGCATTAACATCTGGAGGAGGATTAGATTAGATTAGATTTCCTAGGTTGTTTTTTCAACCGTTGAATTCCCTTTAGACGAACAAAACAAAGAGAGAATTCAACGATATCGTTTACGTTCCGATTTCTGATCATAAATGCTTTTTTGGTCGATTTCTCATGAACTTAAAAGCCACGATCCTCTTTGGACGTTTTTAAGTATTTTTCTATTGGATTTCAATTCTCTTTGGCCTCCCCGGAATTCTAGGACATATGTGTTACCTAAGAAGATTCGTTTCTGGTAAAGAAGAAAAAAAATCAATATTTGATAAATAGTATATCTTTTATTTATCAAGCGGAATATGAAAATGTTGGCCACGAAAAGAATCCAAAATAACTATTTACTATTGTGCGTTTTATCGGACATTTCCGTTCATTCCTTTTCTATTTTCATATGTTTGTGATGATTACATATAAAATGTTCACCCTTTCGTCGTCCATCCGCCGTGGTTGGTCTTATGTGAACGCCGTCGAACCTCTGGGATTTGCTGCCTGCAATGCTTGGATTGAGGGGAATTAGGGCGTTGGTCCTCCTGCCTCAGTCAGAGGGTATTTCTCTCTCCGAAGTTTTAGAAAATTATGAGAGTAAAAAGAGCTGCTGAGAGAGATTTGAGCATAGAGAACATACCTTGAATCATGGACGAGCGGATGTATTTATAGGAGTTGACTTACTTTGTTGGGCCATAGGGATTCGAGCCCGTCTTTCGAACATTTGAATCGACCTTCGAGAATATCTATTTGGTTGAGATCTGAGCCCTTCCTTGAATACATCCCCCGTTGGCCTTGCGAGTTTAATACTCACGAAAATTTTGGACCTTTGCGAGTCATGATTTCGAGAAGAATGACTTGCCTCTGGAATTGCTTCGGTCTTGGCCTTAAGGGCATCGGCCTCTTTTGCTCCGGTCCCCTCGGCTTCAGCTACCTCGGCCCCAGCTGCGGGCCACTTTGGCCTCCTCGGCTTTGGCCTCGGCTGCGGAGCCACTTCGAACGCCTCGGCCTTGGGTGCTTCGGGCGCTTCGGCCTTGGGTGCTTCGGGCACTTCGGCCTTGGGTGATTCAGGCGCTTCGGTCTTAGGAGCTGCGGGCGACTCAGTCTTGGTTGCTACCGGCGCTTCTGCCTCGGGACTTCGGGCGCTTTGGCCACGGGTGCTTCGGGCGCCTCGGCCTTTGAGGTCATTTGTCCTTGACGTACTTTGCATGAAAATATGGGAGTAAAAAGAGATGATGAGAGAGTTTTGGGCATAAAGAACATAGGTTGAATGATGAACGAGCGGAGGTATGTATAGGAGGAGCCGACTTACATTGTTGGGTCATAGTGATTCGGGCTCTTCATTCGAACTTTTGCATCGACCTCTGAAAATATCTTATTCGATTGAGATTTCAGCCCTTCCTAGAAAAGCTCCTCTTCCGTTGGCCTTTCAAGTTTGAATACTCCCGAAAAAATGGGATTGCCCGAGTCATAACTTCGAAGAGAATAGGAATTACTTTGGCCTCGGCCATGAGTACATCGGCTTCGTTCGAGCCGCTTCGGCCTTGACCGTAAGGACTTCAGCCTCCTTGGCTTCGGCCCCCTCGGCTTCTGCCAGCTCGGCCCCAGCTGCGGGCCACTTTGGCCTCCTAGGCTTCGGTCGCTTCGGCCTCATCTGCCGGGCCACTTCGGCCGCCTCAGCCTTGGGTGCTTCGAGCACTTAGGCCTCGGGTGCTTCGGGCGCCTTGGCCTTTCAGGTCATTTGTCCTTGAAGTACTTAGCATGAAAGTCATTTTGTCTGAATTTGCCCTTGAGGTCCTTTGGCCTGGAGGTCATTTGCCCTTGAGGTCCTTAGGCCTCGAAGTGACCTTGCTTCTGCTGGCTCGGCCATGGAGCTTCGGCGATGGCGGCCTCGGCCGGTTCGACCATGGTGGGCTCGGCCCAGGCGGCCTCGGCAAACTCGGCTTTGGTGGCCTCGGCCTTCTGGTCTTGAGTCATGCCTTCTACCTTTGGTGCTTTGCTCACTCTGTATTTCGGATGTTTGAATGTCTAATGAACCATGCTAACGCCCACGCGTGACCTTTGACGGGTGGTTAAGTCCTTCTCTGCCGAGCATTTTACCGTGTGAAATTACTGTAACCTCAGTTTGTTTATGCATGGTTGAATCTTAAATGAGTATTTGTATAAAAGTTAATCTGATTATATTTCATTGTTTTATATCTACGTTGCTTCTATCACCAATTTGAAGAGTATCGAATCAAACTTTTTATATATTACTTTATTTTAGTTAGAAATTCGAAGAGCATAAGACAGAAAGAAATCATTGATACACTAATTTGGAGAGTATCGTTGTAAAGCGTACAGTCACACGGACTCTAATTTGTTGGCTTTCTAAAAAGCGATTTACCATTTTTTTTTCTTTTCTCGAAGTTATGTGTTTTTGTGCCAATTGTATTTGTAGTCCAGCTGGGCCGGGACTATCGTGGACTGTTTTGGCTTTCGGCCTCTACCCGACTGAAATACGTATTGTTTTTCCTCATCCCAACAAAAAACTAAAAATTAACTATAGTGACAACCCTTTTTAGTCAGATAAAATTCAAACGATGTTCATTGATTATCAAATTGAACCTTAATGAATCATAATAATGAATGTCATTGATGTGCAAATTAAATTATTAACTATATAAATCATTTCCTTACCATCTTCAATGAGTAGTAATTATTATTTAATTGTGCAGATGAAAAAGCACTTGTGGTGAATTGTATTGTATGTAATCAGTTATCAGTAAGCTTAACTGCATTGTCGGCGGAGATTTATTATGGGTTAGCCAAGACCGCTTTTGCCTATTTTCTTTTATTCGGTTGGTAAGTATATGCTGCCTACATTTGAATTTTGATCCGTAATAGTATTTATTAGATGATTTCGACATTTTTTATTCTCACTAACCAGTTGAGTCGTGATGATGTAATGTAAGCATGAAAAAAAGGTCCAACCTAAGATTTCAGCCACAATTTACATCGTCCAAATCTCGAACCGCATGATGTCGAAATATAAACTAGCCGACTCTGAACAAAAAAAATGTATATTTAAAATCTTGTTTGGTGATATTAAATATAAAAGCTCCAGCCGCATTTTAAATAAGAACGATATATTACATTGTTGTATGTATAAAATACGGAGAAACTACAAATATCTCAAATTCAACAATAAATTTCATATACGAGATTGAATATGCTCTCGACAAATATGGTGTTGTTTGTAATAAAATATATAAATTTAAAACATAATGCACTTTTTTAAAACTTAAACTTTAAGTGCAAGGTTATTAACATGATGTCAGAGCTCGTGCCAGTAACAATTGACCTATCAAATGCTCCTTCTACGCCGTAAAAGAAAACACGTACATATATATACCCTAGTGAAAGAATATTAGGCTACTACAGAAAAATATCGTTATATCCAATAGCATGTTACTAATTGATGCGGCATGAGCTTTATCATGCATGATGTTGTGTAGCAGTTATTTACTATTAATATATGACATTTACCCAATATATATATATATAGAGTTATAAAAGAAAATAATACAAGTGGTGTTCACATTATCAATAATATAAAGTACAATTTTCTTTTAAAACGTTAAATTCATTCCATAATATCAATTGGACAAAATTTTTACAATAGAACAATAAGCAAAATTGTTGAAAAATATGAACATAAAAAGATAGAAATCACTCATTGCAATCCCTTCATCAAACACTTTTGACAGTATCTCCTATTGTGTGAATCACCAATGCGCGATGTCCATCCTCACATCTATGTAGAAGATCATAGCAAACTTTTATCAATAGAAATACTCTCATACGAGAGAAGAAATTTCTCAAAATAAAATATAAAAAACGAAACAAGAAAATTGAAAAGGACAAGGTGATGGGTGTTCCAATCCGATCCGCCGGCGACCATGGTGGCTGTAGATATGTGGTCGTCGGCAGAGAAAAAAATAAATTGGGATTTTTTCCAGAGAGATTTTTTAGAGAGAAGGATATTTTAGATAAAAGTACCATTTTAACCATATATCTAAAATACTTATAATAGTTTTCGCAGTGGATGGGGCATGCGTTATACATGAATTTTGAATAATTTATAATTACGGAAACATTTTAAATTCACTTTTGCGTTTAAAAACTATTGATGAATGAACATTTTTTTATTACATTCTGTCATGTCTTGTGAATATATAAACTATTATGACTCATTGAAGTTTAACATTATATTTTATTGATTGATTGGTAATAATAATTTAAAAAGCTCACGGACTGATTAAACTAATTTTTCAGATTTGAATTTGAATTTACACCAAAAAAAAAAGAAGGTGATCCACTTATTTGTCCCTCGTCACTGTATTTATTTAATATATGTGACGAGCCAGCACCAGTACGACGGGTCACCTAGGTAATAAAAATGATGTGATATCCAAGTTTTCGATCACCCCAAAAAAGGTAGATGATCTTCCACACGGAGATTAAGGCTGAGCAAAAATATCCGAAATCCGAAATCCGATCCGATATCCGGTTTATAAAATCCGAAACACTGAATATCCGGTTTTTAAAATCGGATCGGATATCCGAATCCGAATATTTTAACATAAACCGGATCAGATACGGATACGCTCGGTACTAAAATCGGATATCCGGTATTTGGTTTATTATTTCAAATAAATAAATTAATTAAATAATAGCCAAAAAACAGAGAAAAATTAGGCCCAAAAAGAGAAAAAAGAAAGAAAAATAGTCAAATATCCTAATTTGACCCAAATAAAATATATAGAATTGAATTTATATCATTCGTGAAAATAAATGGATAGTTGAAAACAAAAATAGGTTACAATCAATTTTTTTCAAAAAAATAAAATAATCGAAATAAAAAATCGGATTTCGGATATCCGACTAAAATCGGATCGGATACGGTTTTATGTTTTATACATCCGACAATCCGGATATCCGAATTTTGGATATCCGAAAATCCGGATATCCGAGTTTTTGATATACGAAAATCCGGGTATCCGAATTTGCTCACCCCTAACGGAGATGAGATGATGCTCCCAACTTATTTTTAAACAAAATGACCCATTATATTTTAATATTCCTCCCTTATATAAACTCTTATTTAAATTTTAATTACATAAATTATTTAAATCTTAAAAAATATATCTGCTTAATGATATAAAAGAAGTATATTGAAAAATAATATGAAAAAGTTTTTAATTAGTACTTAAAAAATATTAAAACATGATGTTGTGATCAAGTACAATATCAATACACGTTACCTAGATAATATGCATATAGTTAAACGTGACATTTGCACAAATAATCATATACATCAGTGTGATTAAATAAACACAATATTTCAATATCTCATTGATATGCAAAATGAGATATCACATCAAAGAAACCCCGACATCACTTTGATTTACATTCCGATGAGTGATGTGAGTTTCACCGTAATATTAGATTACTTCAAACAAACTCTCCCTCCAAAAATCATTTTATTTATTTGACTTTGGGTGCTCGTAATTCCTTTTTTTCCCTCAATCCCAAAAAATTAAAATAGTCAATAATAATATCAACCGATTCACCAAAACAAACCCTCCTCAACTATCTTTTCCTGCCAATAAGGCATTGGTCTAGTGGTCAAGGTGGAAGCTTTAAAGACTTTATGGGTTAGGTCGTGTGATCGAATCTCCATTCTCACAATTTCCTTTAGTCTTCATGGCCCATGATTATCGCCGTCAGATGGATTTGAGACGTATCCATCTTGGCCCCAGGGATAAGTCCCACCTCTAGAGTGTGTGCCATAATTAAACCTCCGCCAGATCTGTGTGGCGCAAGCCCACGCCGAAATTTAGGGGCTAGCCCATAGCCAGGTCGAGTGGCGATACCTCGTGACAGGACAAAAAAAGGCCTAATTAGGTTTCAGGCCCCAATAGCATAGTTTTATTAGGTTTCAGGCCACATAAAGTATTAAACTAAAGAAAATGACCCATATTAAGTTTACCTTAGATAGAATGACCTATTCGCGGTAAAAAGACCCATTCGCCCTCCAATATTGTGAAATTTTTCCATCGTTTTCTACAAACGATCGAAGCCAAATTTCAAGCTCAACTATGACTCAATCTCGACATTAAGGACCGTATAAGGTTAAATCGACGTCATGGGTCTTAATAGTAAACTAATATTATTGAAGTTTAGAATGAATAATGCTTCAAACCCAACTCGAAAAATATCGTTGAATAACGGAGGAAACCTCGACTTAATGGCCGAATAAGGTAAAATTAATTCAATTTGATCATGGGTCTTAACAATCTATGAGAATTATTGATGTAAATAATGGAATAACGAAGTATTTTGACACGACATAAAATTGAAACGTTTGTGAAGTAACACACTTGCTATGTAACACTTCCTGTTTTCTAGGTAACACTTCTTATTTTCCATGTAACTCTTTATACTGTAACGCATATCTTGTAGTCTACAACAAATGTTGGCGCCAAAATAACACATAATTCAGTAAACATAACGATTCATTTCCTGTAAATAACACATGTTGTACACAAGCAAGGAACCAAGAGAATTAGACGAAATTCATCGACAACACCAAAACCACTTAAACTGGTGGAATCTCCAATGTTATTAATCGAATAAGGTTAAATCGACTTCAATGTCTCACGGATCTTCATAATCAACGAAAATTTCTAAAGTTTATAAAGGAATAATGCTTCAAACCCAATTCAAAAATTTCGTTGAAAACCGGGTAGACTTTAACGGACGAATAAGGTGGATTCAACTAATTTTATCATGAAACCTAGAAATAGACGAGAAGTTATTAATGGGATAACAAAGAATTTTGATGCGACACATGATGAAAGCGTTTGTGAAATAACACGCTTTTGTCGGGTAACACTTTCTACAACGAATGTAACTATGTCATTGTAACACGTAACAAATAATGTCATAAAAATAACACATCAATAAACAACAATAACGATTCATTTCTTCTCAATAAGACATCATGTACACAAACAAGAGGCCACGGGGAATAGATCGAAGACTGCCGATGGCAACAAAAAAACGTTGAAAACCTCTTAAATCTCGATGTTAGTGACAGAATTAGGTTAAATCGATCTTAATTTTTCATGGGCTTAAATAATGAAGGAATATTACTAAAGTTTATAATGAAATAAGATGTTAAACCCAACTCGAAAACCTTGTAAAAACTTGTGAAATCTCGACTTTAATGATCGAATAAGGTGGGATCGACTCAATTTTATCACGTGTCTTAAGAATCAAAGAGAATTATTGATGTTAATCATGAAATAATTCATAAATTGGTTTTCCCCCAAATTAAAACGATTTTTGAGCTAGGTAACACTTTATGTAATAATAACACATGTACATGCAAAAGAAAACACTTCATAAGAACATTTTAGAAGGTTCTGGATTGTCAGAATATAATCGCAGAATATTACCACATCATCTGCAAATAATACCACATGTCTGATAAAACATAACAACAAACCTAGTTTATAACACATATGTCGATACAAGTACTATATAATAGCTTCCCAGTACCACATTACTAATTCGATTAATTTCGTTCATAAATGCACGTTTTTCGAATGTATAAGATTGACATTCGTGAAAATAGACGATATAATGAAGTTAAACCAACAAATTCCTTTAAAATACATGTTTTTCGAATGTTGATGTAGAAAGTAGAATGTAGTAGTATTAGTCATGTAAACATATGGTCTTTCATTTCAAAACATAGACTATATCTATCTCAATGAATATAACATCTATGAATTTCATCACGAACTTAATTCAAAGTTCTACATAAATCACGAGTAACATTTTATAGACCACATACTCTAAATTCTAAGCTCTGAACCCTAAACCCTAAATGCGAAACTAAAAAAAATATTATTGTCGTATCCTATTAATCATAAGTTGTACATCATATTACCAAATTTTTGTGTCGTAAATCCTTAATCTTAACCCTGAAACCCTAAACCCTAAACCCAAAAACTAAACCTAGAAACCCTGGCACGTAAACTGCAATTTGTAACAGATCATCCATTTCGTATAACACTTAAACACTTATTGGTAACACTTAATCCCTTATTAGTACCATTTTATGTATTTCAAGAGAATTTCTAAGATTCCGCCAAATATATCAACTCGAAATCATTATTCCCGCCACACCACATATAAATCGCAAACCTCAAATACTCAAATTTAGAAATCACGGACAACATATATTATGATGCAAAAGAGATAATAATAACCTAAGTAAACATAGTCTTTCATTCCAAAACATAGACTATAGCTATCTCAATGAACATAACATTATGAATTTCATCACTAACTTGTTATTATTGAAACATTATGAACATAACATTAAACCTATAGACTATAGCAACATTATGAACATAACATTAAATCACAAGTATATTTTATAGACCATTAAACCTAAATCATAAGCTTAACATTCAAAGAACGTTTTATTATTGAAACATATAGTCTTTCATTCCAAAACATATACTACTTACTAACTTTAACATTCGAAGAACGTGTTTTTTAAAGCAATATGACGGTTTAACATAATCAAAATTATATTTCCATTAGTGACAATATTATACATCCCAAAAAAAACACATTTATGATCAAAATTAATTGAATTAGTAATGTGGTATTGAGAACCTATTATGCGGTATAAGTATCGACAAATGTGTTAAAAACTAAGATCGTATTGTTATTCAATATTAGACATGTGTAGGTAATGTGCTAATATTCCATGTCAATCCAGAGCCTCATAGAATGTTCTTAATAAAGTGTTTCATGCGTGTACATGTGTTCATTTATTGCCGAAAGTGTTACTCAGTTCGAAAATGTTCAAGGCTCATCATATTTGTCAATAATTCTCGTTGATATTTAAAGCTCGTAATAAATTTGAGTTGAATTAACATTATTCAACCAATAATTCCGAGTTTCCCCCAGTTTTTTCAACGAAATTTTAGAATTGATATTAATGCAATATTCCATTATAAACTCCATAATCTTCCTTGATTATCAAGACCCAAATTGAGGTCGTTGTAATCTTATTCGGTCACTAAAGTCAGAGATGCAAGCAGTTTCAATATTTTTTGGCGTTATTGGCGGTTTTCGATCTATTCCTCTTCGCATGCTTGTTACCCAAAAAGTGTTACACAGACTATAAGAATTGTTACCCAGAATGCAAGAAGTGTTACCCAACAAGCGTGTTAATTCACTTTTTTCCGAATAATTTTAAAATCCGCCCAAACTCTAGTCAAATTCAGGAATTTCGCCAAAATCGTCAAACTCAAAACTATACCAAATAAATGACAATGAATACCACTTAAATCATTTCTGGTACCTTTAAGAAAATATAGGTTTACATGTTTGACATGGACTACCTCATATTTATTTTGCGATGACAAATGCTTTTAAATTCACACCAATTCAACGAACAATTATTTATGCAAAACATTTCGTCGATTTCATTTTCAATTCTGTTAAGCCTGAATATTCAGGCTATGGGTCACTCAAATTTATACATAGTAGCTGCTATTTCGGCCGAAAATATGATTCATTTCACATTTATTTTTCCTTATTCGCGTTAAGAATTTCGAAAACTTCGCATCCCAAATATTACATTCGATGACATAAAGATCAGAAAAAACCGCCGAGGGCACGTCGAATTTGATTTGTTGCAGGGACGATGCTCGTGCGAATTAATATGAAATATACAGAAAATTTTGATCGTCGAAAGTCAATTTTAGTATATTGTACCACTTATTAACCATACATGAACGCAATATTGACATATAGTAATACTTCATATATATATATATGTGTGTGTGTGTGTGTGTGATAACAAAATACCATAAGCTAATAACAGAAAAGTGACTTTCGATACATCTTCTTATAAAATATTTTGTAAGGATATTTTGTTCGGTTCGAAGTTTGAGTCTTTTATCCTAAGTTTCAGCGAAATGGGTCATTTAAATTTGTTTTTTCACTCACGGATCCTGAAACTTATTTTAAAACTATACTATGGCCCTAGTCTTGCCCAAAAACAACCGGAACCGGCGGTTCCGACCGGCCAACCGCCGGTTCCGGTTTGTAACCGGAACCGGCCACCAACCGTATCCAGCAACCGCGGGTGGCCGGTTCCGGGCGGTTTGGGATTTTCCCAAACCGCAAACCGCCGGTTGTCAACCGGCGGTTCCGGCGTTTTTTTTTTTTTTTTAATATATTTAATATATAAATAGATATAATATAAAAAAAATTTTAAAAAAAGTAACCGTTGGTCCGTTAGTTAGAAAAAAAAAAAAAATTAAAAAATAGCCGTTGCAACCGGCGGTTGACTGGGAACCGGCGGTTGCAACGGCTAGTCCCTAAAAAAAAATTATAAATACCCCCCCACCCCTCTTCAAAAAATCACAACTCAATTCTATCTCTTTCTCTCAATTATTCACTCTCAAAACGCGTAATTCTCAGTCTAGTTGTAGTCAACGAACTAAAAATAAACTAATTAAAATACTAGTCCATCATTCCTCGCTCGGCTTTACTACGCTCATCGGCTCATCAATCCCCGCCCGGCTCTACTACACGGCGCTCCGAATTTCACTCGCCTCGTTTTTCGTAAGTTTATACATTTTTTTTATCGAACGTTTATTCTAACCTTTTATTTTAGATATGGATAGCCGTCGTCGAGGATCGAGTTCGAGATCTAGGGGGAAACAGATTGTTGGTAGTTCATCGCAAGATGACTACTACCAATATGACGACTCCCCCGAAATTATGCTCGACCTAAGTGACGTACTCGGCTTGGACATGGATGGAACGCAAAGCAACACGCAACGGGACCAAACGGAAGAAATTCCGATGCCGACGACCGACACCCAAGCACGGGCCACCGCCGCCGCCCTACGCTCGGATATTTTCGCGGTACACTTCAAGAAGGTACCGACCGAAAATAAAGATATTTTTAGAGTTATATGTAATTATTGTGGTAAGGAGTACCCTTTTAGGAAGGGGGGCGGATATGGCAATTTTACCGGCCATGTCCGCTCAAAACATCCTACTAAGATAGGAATTAGTCAAAGTCAAAGTCAAATGCAAGGGGCTACGGGTACGGGGTCGTCCGCTACCGGACAAGGACCCAGTGCGAGTCCGACGTCTTTGTTCATGTACAACGAAGACGTTGCGCGCAAACAACTTGCAAAATTTGTTTGCGCGAAACATCTTCCTTTTCGGTTTGCCGACGATCCGATCTACGAAGATTGGATCAGAAAGTCGTATAACCCCCAAGCGAAGAAAGTTTCACGTAGCACCCTTACGCGAGACATTAGGAAGACCGTACTCGCGTATAAACGCGAGTTAATAGATCAATTAGGAAACTTAGAGTGTAGAGTATCCATTGCCTCCGATATATGGAGTGATCACTGGCAAGATCATCATTACATGGGCGTTACATGCCATTGGATTGATGACTCTTGGCAAGTACAGAAACGCTTAATTGCGTATAGGGAATTTGACACAGCACACACAGCTCAAAACATCGCACTTAAGCTTAGGAATATCTTATGGAATATAGGATACTCGAGAAGATTTTCTCGGTATCCTTTGATAATGCTAGCGCTAATAACGCGAGCATTGAAGATTTGATTAAGTATTGTCGACCGTCATTTGGCGGCCGATTCTTTCATGTCCGGTGCTTCTGCCACATACTTAACCTATGTGTTCAGGACGCACTCACGCATCTAAAGGCACACGTTATGCCGATACGAACGGCGATTAGTTACATGATGCGCCACTCTTCTGTACTGAAGAAGTGGAAGCGTCATTGTAGAAGTTTGAGTGTCATGCCCAAGAAGTTTGCCTTAGATGTACCCAACAGGTGGAATTCCACCTATAAGATGTTGGAGACGTCGTACGAATATCGCCATACCTTGAGCGATTTCTACGACGAAAACCCCGAATTCGGGGTAGCATTACATCCTACGATGTGGGACGGATGCAACGGCATATGTGAAATACTTCAAGTATTTCACGATGCCACGAGGGAGATGTCGGGAATATATTACCCGACATCTATCTTGGCATTAGATCATTGCGTTAAAGTCGCATGCATTCTAAACGGGTTTGTAAATGACGAGATTGCGGGTCCGGCCGTTTTAGCCATGAAAGCTAAATGGCTGAAGTACTTTTGGGAACTACCCGATATCTTCATCATTGCGAAGATATTAGACCCCAGATTACGCGTAGAGGGGACCGATAATTTTCTAGGATTATACTACCAGTCCATAGCGGCTAATTCTAGTGTCCTCCCCGATGGCTATCACATTCAAGTTAGGAATGTAGGGTATGACGCTCTAAAGGCAGTCTTTAGAGCGTATAAGACCGATAGTGGCCAAGACCCAACTCGATCGAGTTCGGGTCAATCCACTAGTAGTAGTAGTGCTAGCGGTAGTGATCGCTTAGCCTCCTACTACAACCTCCTCAACACGAGCAAACGCCAAAGGTCGACGAACCCGTTCATAGAGTTAGAAAACTACTTGTCGACCACTTTTGAGTTCGCCGAGGATGACGATCAGTTCAACGTCCTCCGATGGTGGTCGAAGATGTCGCCAACGTATCCAACGTTGGCGAATATCGCTAGGGAAATCTTTGCCGTCCCAATTTCAACCGTCGCGGTTGAACAAGCTTTTAGCATGGGCGGCTTAACGTTAAGTGAAAGGCGTTCGAGGTTGACGGTAGAAAACGTCGAATACCAATGCCTTCTCGATGATTGGACGAGAGCCGAACATCGGACACAAGACGCCACGAATACCGATTCGGACGACGACGTATTCGACGACACCACCGGTACCGGTTCTAGTGGTGGCGGCGGCAATGGCGGGGACGGGGACGACTAAGAGTAGAGAGTAGAGAATATCCGAAAATGGCGAAAGATTCAAGCCCGAAAAAAGATAAGTCCTTAATACTAATACAATCTTATTTTTCAGCCAACGTCTCCAAGAAATCGCTCGCGTGACGACATCTAAGCCAACGACAAGTCCGAAAAAGATAAGTCCTTAAAACTAAGTTCATTTTTTAATGGCGATTGTACAAAAGAATATTATAATTATTATCTAACTAACTTCTATTGTATATTTTTTTCAGAAACCGATTATCGACTGGCGTTGGCAAATGGCGAATAAATTTTTTTTTCTTACTTTGTATTTTCGACTTTGTAAATTTTAATTGTAAATGTAACTTTGTTTTTGTAATAAAATTAATTTATTACGATTAAAACTTTTAAATCGAAACCCTTGTTATATACCGAAAAAAAATAATTGTGTCCGAAAAGTCGAAAACTATCGAAATACACACTATAAATTGAAATAAAAAATTAAAAAAAAAATTAAAAAAAAAATTAAAAAAAAAAAAAAAATCCGGCGGTTGGTAACCGCCGGTTGGTCAACCGGCAACCGGAGACGGCCAACCGGGAACCGTCTCCGGCCGGTTGACGCCGGTTGGTCAAATCGACCAACCGACAACCGCCGGATCCCAACCGCCGGTTAACCGTAACGGGCGGTTGGGCAACTCTATGGCCCGAAACAAAATTGCCCAACAAAAAACCATCTTTTCCTTAAATGTAAAAACAAACAAATAAAAAATAAGTCGTCCCACCATTAGTAATAGTAACGTTTTGGCGTCACTGCATTTAATGCCAACACCCCACAAACCCTTCCATGGCCAGCAAGCACGCCACACATGTTGTACCCCAAGCTTTCTTGCTTGTACGCCAGCTGGGTTCCCTTAAAACGTCATGTGTGTGCAGCGGAAGAGATAAAAAAAGGACAATCTTTTGGAAAACAAAAAAGCAGTAAATAACGGAGCTTCACATCAGCATGCAAATAATAGTAAACGAAGCAAAGATAAGGAGGAGGAGGAGGGCCTTTTGCCTCGTAATCAATGCGATTCTCAACTAACCCATCCCCGAAAAATTCAATTTTTTATTTCCTCCTTTTTCACTCACGAAGCAATTAATGGAACCCAACCAACAATGTTAGCTGCAGAAAGTCCACACACTACGTTTACACGCATCTCCCCACCGCCCCCCGCCTTCCTCTGAGCGGCTAGAAAAACCCCCAACAAGCAATTCTTCACATTTCCCACAAATCACTCGCCCAAGTTGATGCATTTTCTTTCACGGTGAACTAATGTGGACCTCAGCGGAGAACTTATCTGCTCGCTCCGAGTCTTTTAGGGAGGACGGAGAAGACGAGGAAGAGCTTAGATGGGCGGCGCTGGAGAGACTCCCCACCCACCGCCGCGTCCGGCGAGGCATCTTCCGAAACACGTCGGGGAAATACAACGAGATCGACGTGCAGAAGCTTCAGACGGAGGAGCAGAAGTTAGTATTGGAAAGGTTGATTGATAGCGTCGATGGCGACTGGGAGAAGCTGTTCAATCGCGTACGACGTCGTTTCGAGAGGTTAGTCTCATTCGGTGCATCTTCATCTTCACATTTACTCGCTTCTTCAGTGGAGGCGTGTGCGTTTACGTCATGACTGCTTCACCTTTTTCACTTGTCTGTTTGCGGTAATAATTGAATTTTAAGTGCCATTATTTCTAATATAGAACTTTACTCGAAAGGATCGCTAAAAGGACGTATTCATAATTTCCATAATAATTGAAATCTAAAAACTGGATTTTTATGCTCTTGTATCTCGTTGCAACTTTCATCCAAATATAATTTTTATATCTGCAGTGCTGATTTAGAATTCATGCTTAGTTAATAGACTTTGAACTAATGTTTATATATATATATATATATATATATATATATATATATATATATATATATGCAGGGCTGATTTAGAGTTCCCAAAGGTCGAAGTTCGATTCGAGCATTTAACAGTCGAATCATACGGCCACACGGGAAACCGGGCTTTGCCAACGATACCGAACTTCATCATCAACATGGCTGAGGTACGATTTATGTGCAGTGTGTTCTTCTTCTCTGAGCTTATTCACTATATATATTTCATGCGTATGACTTTTTTTTTTTTTGAAAATTCAGGCATTGCTAAGGACGCTGCGGATATACTCCGGTGATAGAAGAAAGCTAGCGATTTTGGATCACATCAGCGGGATCATTCGACCGGGAAGGCATGCCATGATTTGCTTTTCTCTTTTTTTTTTTTTCTTTTTCGTCATTACATGTACATTTCTTGATTCTATATTTCGTGTCCTAAGTCCTTGTTTGTCTAGGTTGACTTTATTGTTAGGCCCTCCGAGCTCGGGGAAAACCACCCTGTTGCTTGCTCTTGCCGGTCGCCTTAAATCTGATCTCGAGGTAAAAATCCCGTGCTTTTGTTCCGTTGCTGAGCTGTGATCGTAGCTATATGTACCACACTACCTCTCTGAAAGCTTTGTTTTTTTCTCTTTTTTTCTTGAAGATGTCAGGAAAAATAACGTACAATGGACACGGATTCAAGGAGTTTGTGCCGCAAACAACGTCTGCTTACGTCAGCCAGCAGGATTGCCACATAGCAGAGATGACAGTGAGAGAAACGCTTGATTTCTCGGCGCGTTGTCAAGGCGTTGGCTACAAATATGGTAAGCTTGCCATTCTTATGAGCATGTGAGCGTACTCGTTGGCGTGCGCCAAATTCTGACAGGGCGGTGACATGCAACAGATATGCTCCTGGAACTTTCTAGAAGAGAAAAGAACTCAGGAATAAAGCCCGATGAAGATCTCGATATTTTCATGAAGGTAAATTTCGTGTTTGTGAGCATGGTGGATTATAAACAGGACCGTTCGTCACGTGGAGTTTTCAATTGAATGTATTTTTATTATTATTATTATTATTTTGAATGTCGATTTATTACAACGATCGCCCACGGGGTGGTCACTGAAGTGAGTTTCGCCTTGATCCCGCAGGCATTAGCTTTAGAGGGAAAAGAGACAGGCCTTGTTGTGGAGTATATTTTGAAGGTGAAAATTTCTTCTGCAATTCATCACTTCCATCGAGCTAATTGAAGTATCTTAGATAGGATCATCTGCTCCCATTTCATGTTTCAATCTGGTGATACAATCACTATGCCCGTGACACGTGTTAAAAAAAACAACTAACATTTGTCACAATCTGATGAGTGGAACACCATGGGAACAGATGATCCCACACGGTTGTTTCTAATTGCCCATTCAGTTTCTTAGTTTACGTTAGATTCATGCCATAATCTAATACATAACAAGTAGATCATCACAACTATAGTTGTACAATCAATCTTCAGTTACTGATAAATAGCTCTTGAAAAAAAAAGATCTTAGGACTCGACCTCTGCGCTGATACTCTGGTCGGAGACGAAATGATTAAGGGGATCTCTGGGGGTCAAAAGAAGCGTCTAACAACAGGTACACACAATATCATGGTATTTTCAATTCAATGGTAAGAATTTGTAGCTTTATTTCATTACGGGTTCAATAATTCCGATCCATTGTCCAGGCGAAATACTCGCGGGTCCATCGAGGATTCTGTTCATGGACGAAATATCTACCGGCCTCGACAGTTCCACAACGTACCAAATCATCAACTATCTCCGACATTCGACCCGCACGCTAAATGGGACCGCCGTGATTTCCCTGCTCCAGCCCGCGCCCGAGACTTACGAACTGTTCGACGACGTCGTTCTCTTGTCCGAAGGCAGGATCGTGTACCAGGGACCCCGCGAAAATGTCCTCGATTTCTTCTCCCAGATGGGATTCCGTTGCCCGAAGCGTAAGAACGTCGCTGATTTCTTACAAGAGGTGAGTCCCTGTTGGAAGTAAAATATATAAATTTAAATATAGGATACACTCTCTTCAAGCTTAAGCTTTTATGCGAAGTGGTCATTCAACATGGTATCAGAGCTTAGGCCAAGAGGTCATGAATACAAATCCTCACGGCAACCCTAAGAAAATTACACGTTTAAGGCTAGATAAGAAATAAATTATCCTAGACGTGAGTGAGCGTGTTGGAAATAAAAATACATAAATTTAAAACATGATACGAACTCCCTTCAAGCTTAAGCATTCAGGTGAAGTGGTCATTCAACAGTCGCAGGTGGTAGGTAGCCTTATTGTCTCGGTTTTCCTGAGAGGGTCGAAATAACTTGGAGTTTTTTTGGTGTAGGTTGTGTCGAGGAAGGACCAAGAGCAGTATTGGGCCGATCCGCTTAGCCCATATGCTTACACGCCCGTTTCGAGATTCGCCGAAGCTTTTAAATCCTATAGAGTGGGGAGCGGTTTAATGGAGGAACTTAAAGTCCCGTTTGACAAGCGTCGCAACCACCCCGCTGCTTTGTCGTCTTCGCAATATGGGGCCAAGAGAATCGAACTTCTCAAAACAAACTTTGATTGGCAGCTTCTGCTCATGAAACGGAATTTGTTCATATACATTTTCAAATTTATACAGGTAGAGGCATCGAGTACTCTCCGACGAAAGTTTCGTATCCTTCTGAAAATTTGACCAATGTGCTTCTATTTTATTTTTTTTGCAGCTTCTTTTGGTTGCTCTTATAACCATGAGCGTCTTCTGCCGGGCTATTCTTCACCACGATACGGTTTACGACGGGGGCCTTTATTTGGGGGAACTGTATTTCTCAATGGTGATCATACTCTTCAATGGCTTCACCGAGGTTTCCATGTTAGTCATGAAACTCCCGATACTCTACAAGCACAGGGACTTGCACTTCTACCCGTGTTGGGCTTACACATTGCCTTCTTGGTGGCTGAGCGTTCCAACTTCGCTGATAGAATCTGGTTTTTGGGTCACCGTAACGTACTACGTTGTTGGTTTCGATCCAAATATTACGAGGTAACCCTGATTTGTCGAGAACTGTTTGTTTAATGACATTTGATTTAGATAAGGATGCAACTAACGCAAACTTTTACAGATTTCTTCGGCAGTTCGTGCTCTACTTCTTTCTTCACCAGATGTCTTTGGCTCTTTTCCGCCTTATTGGTTCCCTGGGGCGTAATATGATCGTGGCTAATACTTTTGGATCCTTTGGTATGCTGATCGTAATGGCTCTCGGAGGATACATTATTTCGAGAGGTAAACATGTTGGAGATAAAATATATAAACTTAAATATGATACAACTAATAGGCGGAGCCACATGAGAGCCAGTGAGGTCATTGGACCCCGCTGGAATTTTTTTATTAATAAATTTAAAAAATTCTTAAGATTGGACTAAAAAATTGAAAAAAATAAAAGGACCCCACTAAAATTCTAAAAATATCAAGGGTATGGGGTCCAATTCGATCGGACCCCACGCACTACTTGGCTAGCTCCGCCACTGATACAACTCCCTTGAAGCTTGAGCTTTTCACGTGAAGTTGTCATTTAATATGGTATCATAGCTCAGACCATAGAGGTCATGTGTACGAATCATCGCAATCACCCATTTAAGAAAATTACACGTCTAAGGCTAGATAGTAAAGAAATAAGCCTGAATGTGATGGGGCGTGTTGGAAATAAAATACATGAAATCAAAATATGATACACTCCATTGAACCTTGAGCTTTTATGTGAAGCTGTCATTTAACAAAAATGATTATTTTTGGTGAATGTTCCTTTAGTGGAGATTGATGCTAGGTGACCAATTCAATATTGAAGTTCTCTTTGTTGCCTTTGACAGATAGGATACCTAGTTGGTGGATATGGGGATTTTGGATTTCTCCATTGATGTATGCTCAGAACGCGGCTTCCGTGAACGAGTTCCTCGGGCGTTCTTGGAACAAGGTAATAATATTCGGTTATTTTGTGCATTTCCTCTTATTGAAATTTGAATGAATATCAAATTCTTTTATTCATGTAGAAATACGCAGACAACGCAGCTTTGCCGTTGGGCAAAGCACTGCTAAAAGCTCACAGTTTGTTCCCGGAAAGTTACTGGTACTTTATCGGTCTCGGTGCTCTGATCGGTTATATCATCTTATTCAACTTCCTCTTCACCTTGTTCCTCTCCAAGCTGAACCGTGAGTCCTTTTTGACTCTCCTCAACCTTACAATACCTTGTAATCTATTACTACAAATGGTAACGTAATAAAAATCTTTTTGTCTTCCATCGCATGAAGCTCTCGGGAAGCGACAAGCGATTGTGTCCAAAGAGGAGGTCAATGAGCTCCAAGATAGAGAAAAGATGCAACGAGGAGCACCAATGACCATTCAGCTCAAGGAGTTCTTAGAGCACTCGGGCTCGTTCGCCGGTAAGAACTTTTTCGATCGACTTTTAAAATGGACTCGCACAAACGATGATGCCTTCTTAACACGGTCCCTTCAATTATCAGAAAGGAACTTCAGACAAAAAGGCATGGTGCTTCCTTTCCAACCGCTAGCAATGTCCTTTAGCAACATCAATTACTACGTGGACGTGCCCCTGGTAATGCACGCCATTAATCGATCTTTAAAACTGCGCTTTCTTTAACTTGTTTTCTTACATTACGCGTCATGTAATAAACTTATCAGGAGCTGAAACAACAAGGCGTGCAAGAAGAGAAACTACAGTTGCTCAAAGACATCACGGGAGCATTCAGGCCAGGTGTCCTCACCGCATTGGTCGGGGTGAGCGGCGCGGGAAAAACCACGCTTATGGACGTGTTGGCCGGTCGAAAGACCGGCGGCGTAATAGAAGGAACCATTAAAATCTCAGGTTACCCAAAGAAGCAAGAGACCTTCGCAAGAATATCGGGCTACTGCGAACAAAACGATATCCACTCGCCTTGCTTGACCGTTCACGAATCGCTTCTGTTCTCCGCTTGGCTCCGTTTGCCTTCTGACATTGCATTGCAGACCCAAAAGGTACACTATTATCAGCTGAAAAGATTGAGAGAAAACTCAAAATGGTCCTCAGTGTTTATCATGTCGGCCAATTATGTCATCGATGTTGTCGATTTCGGACCAATTTGGTCCTTTCGTCACGATTAACATCGATTTAAATGGGAAAGTCACACGTGCCCTACACATGATGTTTAGTCCGCAAATATCGGGGACCAAATTGGTACACAGGGTAAATATTGGGGACCATTTTGGATTTTCTCCCTCAAATATTTAAGGGAGAAGGAGATCAAGTGTGTGGCGCGTGCGCCTTTTTCGTTTAGAATTGACGTTAATGGTGGCGGAAGGACCAGATTGGTCCAAAGTGGACAACATCGATGACTAAACTGGTTCAGGCGAAACACTAGCAGGGACTAAATTGGTCCACAAGAATGGCGGCCATTTTGAGTTTTTCTCCCGAAAAAATTCGCATCACTACGCGCTTAGACATAATCATAAGGTGTGTGACTCGTGGACGTTGAACGCTTCTCAGGCATTTGTTGAGGAGGTAATGGAGCTCGTGGAGCTCGTCCCTCTGAAACTAGCATTGGTGGGCCTACCGGGAATCGACGGGCTATCCACCGAACAAAGGAAGCGCCTCACTATAGCCGTTGAATTGGTGGCCAACCCTTCGATAGTGTTTATGGACGAGCCCACATCGGGCTTGGACGCGCGAGCTGCAGCCATCGTCATGAGGACAGTCAGAAACATAGTGAATACTGGAAGAACAATAGTGTGTACTATACATCAGCCCAGCATCGACATCTTCGAATCCTTTGATGAGGTCGATATTAGGAGTTATATTCATTTTTTTGGGCATAAATCTTCAAATCTGCTACAGTTTAAGCTCATTATTTTTTTTTTATTTTTTTTTTGCTGTGACAGCTTTTGTTTATGAAAAGAGGAGGAGAGGTCATATATGCAGGTCCACTTGGTCCTAAGTCGAACAAAATGATCGAGTATTTTGAGGTTTGGTTGTCATCAGTTCATTTTCCGTTTATTATTATCAGATTTTGTTATTTCTTACATGAAGTTCACGAAACAAATTATGTGCGTAAATTGTTAGGGGGTGCACGGAGTCCAGAGGATCAGGCCCGGGTATAATCCCGCTACGTGGATGCTAGAGGTTACGTCTGCTGCGGAAGAAAAACGCCTGGGCGTTGATTTTGCTGAAGTTTACAGAAAATCTAACCTGTTTCAGTGAGTCCTCGCAAAAATGATTTTTTCTATCTGATTTTTTTTTTCTTTCTTTCGGGCACCACGCAATTTTTTTTTCCTTTTTTCGTTTCAGATTCAATAAGCAGTTGGTCGCGAGGCTAAATAAACCGAGTGCCGATTCGAAGGAGCTTTACTTCCCCTCGATTTACTCCCGTAAATACTTCGATCAGTTCACGGCCTGCCTTTGGAAGCAGAACTTATCGTACTGGCGAAACCCGCAGTACACAGCCGTTCGCTTCTTCTACACAACCATCATATCCCTGATGCTGGGATCGATTTGTTGGAAGTTCGGTTCTAAGAGGTTCCTTTCTTACCTCTGCTTATGCATTACTAACTGTGTTGAATACCCAATATAATTCACCTAAAAGCTTAAGCCAAAAGGGATTGTATCATCATTTTAAATTTATATACTTTATTTCCAACACGCCCCTCGCGTCTATGCTGATTTTAGTTGTAGACGTGGAATTTTTATTTAATGGGCGGACGACATGATTCGTAACCATGACCTCTAGGTCTTTGATCTGATACCATGTTTACTTCACTTAAAATAGCTTAAGCTTGAAGGGAGTGTATCAATTTTTTTTTGAAATTATCATATTTTATTTTTCCAACATACTGCAACTAAGTATTCATACTGATTATATATACAGGGACACGGAGCAGGATATCTTCAACGCCATGGGATCAATGTACGCCGCAGTGCTCTTCATCGGGATCACCAATGGCACGGCCGTTCAACCGGTGCTTTCCGTCGAAAGATTCGTGTCGTACAGAGAGCGAGCTGCCGGAATGTACTCCGCTCTTCCATTTGCATTTGCCCAGGTGAAATAAATTAGAGCCGCAACCTTTTTTGTTACATAATCTTAACTTCGGTAAATGCTTTGCATTTAGCTTTTTTCTTATATAATCAACTTTTTTTTCGCTCAGGTTGCCATAGAATTCCCGTACGTGTTGGCTCAGTCCCTCATATACTCCACGATATTCTACTCCATGGCCTCGTTCGAGTGGTCGGCTTCAAAGTTTCTGCTGTACGTATTCTTCATGTACTTCACGATGATGTACTTCACCTTCTACGGGATGATGACCACCGCGGTGACTCCCAACCACAACGTGGCTGCCATTATGTCCGCTCCTTTCTACATGCTTTGGAATCTCTTCAGTGGATTCATGATCCCACATAAGGTAATAAAACCCATATATGTCTGAAGTATTACAAAACCCTAGTTTCTGAGATTACTGAAGAGTTAACTGTGGGTGGGGGTCGTGCAGAGGATTCCGATATGGTGGAGATGGTATTACTGGGCGAACCCGGTGGCGTGGACCCTCTATGGGCTCATAGCATCGCAATATTCGGACAGCGATGAGCCCGTGAAGCTCACGGATGGGGACCAACAGGTGATATCGACGAGGCTTTTGTTGAAGAACGTGTTGGGGTTCAGACACGAGTATGTGGCCGTTGCAGCGGTTATGGTGGTCGGGTTCTGTGTTATGTTCGCTTTCATTTTCTCTTTCGCTATCAAAACTTTTAGGTTCCAGAAGAGATGAATGTAGTAATGTGATTAGGAATAATATTTGATAACAAGAATATTATAGACGTTATTATTGAGTGAGCTGAGGATAGGTAGTTTTGTAACCATGAAGGATACGGAGTACGGGTATTCGTTTATTATTATTATTTTTTTAAAATTTGGAGGATGGGATGTGAACATAAAACTGTAGTAGCGAATTGACCCAAAGTATGCATTATATTGTTAGTAAAACAAGAACGCAATATACAACTAGGTTTGGATAATCCGTATCGCAGCCCAGTCTCTGCACAAGCAAATGGGATAAAGTTTTCTCCCAGTTCCCATCCTAGCGGGGTAGGTTTCCAGGGAATTCTTTCCCCATGTATTTTTGAGTGTGAGATTTATTTTTGGCTTTTTGATTAAGAGTGAGAATATGAAGATCTCGGTCTTCTAGTGAGAAATGAGGAAAACCATATTTAGGTTCCGAAAATAAGTTCAGTAATTTAATGTGTCATGTCCCCATGGAGAATGGTGAGGAAAAATTGGGACGTAGTAGAGATGGCAATGGGTCCAAATTGAGTATTTAATGGGCTTAGATTTGAGCGTTAGACCCAACAGGTCTAACCCCGCTTGCCCTATTTTCGTCTTAGTTGCGTACCCTTCACTATAACATGACCATGTTTTGCAATGCGGAAAAGCACACAAGATCATCGTTATAAAAGTGGACCGTCGGTTAGCTTAGCTCCCCCACTAGCCGTTAAACTCTATTAACCATAAAATAGGTTTACAAAGGACAAAACTCAAATCTGCAAACCAAACACATCACAACCTTACCTTTTTAAACTCGAACGCTACCTAAGTAAGGTTCGAACTCCTACGCTGAACACGTTTATCATCTAATATTCACACCATGATCTTAACCACTAGCTCGCTACTTACTCGCCTAAGAGGATCCCTCGAATTCTCTCCCTAGAACTCGTGTTTGTGGCTTTGTTTCATGTTGCCCACTTCGTACTTGTTGACCTTTGTGGTCTATATACTTTGAAGAGTTTTGTTGATCTATGTAATCAGGGCTATAACTTGAGCAATTCGATTCGGATGTATTAAAATGTCTAAGTATATGATAATATTCGACTACGCATGTTTTATAGGCTACATCATTGAAGAATGTCGAATATTTGATCTACATGGGATTACGTGCTTAACTGGTAAAACTATGTGATGACATGTTATAGATGTCTCACATGCTAGGGAATATCTTGTTGCAGATACACTGTCTATTTATGGTAATCGTGTGAGGTATCATGCTGAGCTATATATGGAAAGTATGCTGTCTAAATATGGAATGTGTTATATCCGTTTGAATTTATCTATTCTCGGAAGAAATCATGTTGCTAATCTTTGCATGCATCATACTTGATCTTATATGGAAAAATTGATCAGGACTTCAATTAAGGAACCATAAAAGGAAAAGATCCTGATTGATTGATTTTATATGTTGCTAGCTGGATATCACATATGGAAAATGCAGTTATGGAAAATATCATCCCGAATAGAAGTATATGCCTTGATTTCGAATATGTGCTTTTAAATGGAATAAAATCATGCGATTATGAGCTTGTGATCGTTGTGATATTATATGAATGACATGATTTGATTGGCATATTAATTGCTCGATAATTACATGGATTATGTGCTTATTTGGGATATTATCTCGTGATTGACTTTCCATGTAAGTGTTGGTTCAAAGGGTCTATATATACATCACAACACTTAGAATGTCGAGCTAAGAAGAGAGAAAAAGCAGAAGAAACGAGTTTTAGAGTTTGAGCTTACACTTGCGAAAACCTTCTGTTGTTGAGCGGCCATAGTGATAACCTTCTGTCGATTGCGCCTGCACTAGCGATATCTTTCTGCAGTCTGAGCTTACACCTGGAAATTCCATCACTAGCCGAGTGATCCTTTTCATATCCCTCCACCATATATTCTGTCTTCGGACATGCTGTCTTCGGACGTGAGGTACACGAAGGAGGCAAGGTCGACGTTTACGCGCACGTGAAGGGAATAAATGTGTTTCGGGGGCCCTTCGATAGCGAGCTATTTCTGGTCGGGAATTGAAGATTACCTAAAGGGAAACTCGGCATGCGGTAACCTAGTGTGTCTAGTGTTTGACTTGTTTCGGTTTGTGTATTGGTCATAATCAATCAGTTTTGTAACCGACTAAGGTAACATTAAGTGATTGATTAACTCTTGAGGAACAAACCTTAAGGAGAGGATTAAACCCCGATTGGGGATATAACCTCTATAAGAATCATGCCTCACGTTACTTTCAGCTCTTTATATTTTTCGTAAGATATATCTGATACACATCCGATGCAACTAGGAGATAACCGACGAAACATTCATTGAGAAGTATTCACTTAAAAAAGAAACGTCTCTAGGATATCACATCCAAAGTGACTGAGTAGAAGAAACTAAATTTTTATAAACCTAATTCATCCCCCCCCCCCTCTTAGGTGTACTTTTGACTTCATTTGTGTATCAGAGCCAGGTTACTCAAACGACAGGCCTAACACGCCTGAGTAAAAGATCTAATGGCTTCTTCGAGTTTGATGTGTTTGCAGAGGGACAATCCCATTCTAGGCCACCACTCTTCGATGGAACAAACTACGCTATATGGAAGAATCGCATGAAAGAATTCCTTCTGGCGGTTGACTATGATCTATGGAATATCATCACGACTGGGCCATATATTCCTGTAAACAAGGATGGAACTTCAAGGAAAGCTAGTGACTACGATGTAGCAGACAAGCGCGGAATATCACTAAACGCTAAGGGGAAAAATATGATCGTTTGTACACTGACGAGGGAAGAATACAATCGCGTAAGTTCATGTATATCTGCTAGAGACATGTGGGAGATGCTGCAAGTCACTCATGAAGGAACCACTCGAGTTATACAAGAAAGAATAGCGCTCCTAACTCATCAATACGAGTTGTTCACTATGGAAGTTGATGAAACTATAAGTCAAGTGTATGCAAGATTCATGACCATCATCAATCAGACGTTCTCTCATGGCAAGATCATTCCCGACAACGAGAAGATTCGAAAAATCTCGAGATCACTTCCGAGAGAATGGAATCCCAAAGTTACCGCTATCTATGAAGCCAAGGATTTAGATGCGCTATCTGTCTCCGAACTAATCGGATCTCTCACTTCATATGGGATGACTCAACTATCCATAAAAGAAAAGTCGCAAGATAGGAATCAACAAGTCATTGCCTTTAACGCTGAACAAGAAAGTGATTCCGATGAAGACATCGAAGAAGAAGAGAATATGATGAAGCAATTAGCCATGCTGACCAAAAGATTTGAGACGTTCTGACAAAGAAGAAAATTCAAAGGGAACTCCAAATTCCAGCAGAAGAACAAGGGAATATCCTCATCCGGGAATAATGTCCAGAAATGCTTTAGGTGTAATAAGCCAGGCCACGTTGCTTCAAACTGTCCATTACCAAGCGATTATAAAAAGACAAAGAAACAGAAGGCCATGGTGACAAACTGGGAAGATTCCGAGACAAATGGAGGAAGAAAACCTTGCATAACTGATGATGACCATGTATCTTCTTCATCTACTATTAAGAAAATTAATATTCTAAATGAGTTATATGCGAGTATGGAAGAATCTCCTGATAACGCCTCCTCAGTTTTTGAAGTAGATGAAATTAAGGAAGAACTATGTAAAATAATTCAAAATGCTCATTAAATAAATAAAGTCGCTCAAGTCGCTAACGAAAAAGTTGGTTAAACAACGAGATGACTTAGCGAGAGAAAAACATCATGCTGATCTAGAAATCTCACGCTTGAAAGCGGAGATAGATTCTACGAAGAAAGAGAAAGTTCAATGCGATTGAAATGAACTTGAAAAGACAAACAACCATATATCTAGAGATATCACTGTACTTAGACATTCCTTAGAAGAAAAAGAGCGTACCATTGATAGACTTCTCGAAGGGAAGCAAAACATAGATATGTTACTGAATATGCCTAGAACTACTGGAAAATCAGGGATATGATATTCCTTGGTAGAAGAACATGTTGCACCAGTTGTACGAAAACCAAAATGTTTTTTCATGTGGTCGGCATGGTCATTATTCATACAACTATTTGGAGGCCAAAGAAATTACCTGATAACCATGCTCCTAAAGCTGGTCTATCTAAGTTCGTGAGATCACAATTTGTGATTTATGATATATCACAGGACAACATGAGTTACTTTGCTAGTAACATGTTAGGACCCAACCAACATTGGGTACCCCAGAAAAGAACTCATTCCTGCAGATACAACGAAGAAATTCCAACAAGAAAAATAGGTGGTACCTTGACATCTAGTGTTCCCACCATATGACAGTAGCAAATTCGTGTTGTTGAGCGGAGGACATGTTTCGTATGCTGACAACACCAAAGCTAGGATCATTGGAGTTGGAACTGTCGGTAACAATTTACATTCCACTATAGATGACGTATGGCTAGTTAAGGATTTAGAACATAATTTAATAAGCATAAGTCAATTGTGCGATAATGGTTATATCGTAACTTTTGTAAATGATAAATGCGTAGCTAAAAAGGATGATGATGTTATATTTAGTGGATCTAGGTATGGAAATATCTACTGCATCACTCTTGATGATATCACTAACCAAAATGTCAAGTGCCTAGCAGTTACACAGAAAATCACATGGTTATGGCATAGACGCTTGGGACACGCCAATATGGAGCTGATATCTCATATAACCAGCAAATAACTGGTAAAAGGTGTTCCCGATATGAAATTTACCAAGGATAGAACGTGTAAGACATGCCAAATGGGTAAGCAGACTAAGACGTCCTTTAAGGTAAAAAATGTGATATCTACTTCGAGACCTCTGGAACTACTTCATCTCGACCTTTTTGGTCCGGTTCAGACAATGTCTCTACGAGGTAAAAGATATGCATTTGTTATTGTAGATGACTATTCTAGGTATACATGGGTGATATTTCTTGTGCATAAGAGTGACACATTAGATAACTTTGCACCGCTAGTGAAGAGACTTGAAAATGAAAAAGAAATGAGTGTATGCAAGATACGTGGTGATAACGGTCTAGAATTTGATAGTAAATCGTTTGCATCTTTTTGTGATTAGTATGGGTATAGTCATAACTTCTCTGCTCCTATAACACCCAACAGAACGGTGTAGGTGAGCGGAAAAATAGAGTGTTACAGGAGGTGGCTAGATCAATGCTAAATGAGTATGCTATATCTAAACAGTTTTGGGCGGAAGCTGTTAGTACAACCTGCTATGTGTCTAATTGTGTTTTCCTTAGGTCAATATAGAAGACTTCCTATGAAATTTGGAACGGTAGAACTCCAAATATAGGATATTTTCATGTGTTTGGCTGTAAGTGTTTTATTTTGAATTATAGAGATAAAAGAGGAAAATTTGACTCTAAGGTAGATGAAGGGATCCTTGGTTACAGTCTTCATTCCAAAGCTTTATCGTGTCTATAATAAAAGGAAGATGACTGTTCATGAGTCGACACATGTAACCTTTGATGAGATTCCTACCGCAAATGCTACTAATGAGGAAGGTATAGATTTTCCTAGTGCAAAGATACATGTTCCGGAAGAAACGAAGGAGGATATGCTAAAAGACGACAACAATGATACACTGAAACAGAAGCTTCAGATGAACAACATCGCCGAAAGTTCAAGCATGCTTCCAGTCATCCAACATAGCAAGTTATTGGGAATATCACCTCTGGAATCAAAACACGGGCATCTGCATGAAATCAAGATACAGAGGAATCCCATGATGCGTTGCTATCAATGGTAGAACCAAGGACCATCCATGAAGCACTAGATGACAAATCATGGATTACCGCTATGGAGGACGCATTATCACAATTCAAAAAGAGTCAATTATGGACGCTTGTAGAAAGGCCTGACAAAAAATCCATTATAGGAACAAAATGGTAAAGTGACCAGAAATAAATCGAGGTTAGTTGCAAAAGGTTATTCCCAAGATGAAGGTATATATTTCGAAGATTCCTTTGCTCCCGTGGCTAGATTAGAATCTATACGTATTTTACTTGCATATGCACGTTTTAAAAGTTTAAACTTTTTCAAATGGACGTAAAAAGTGTCTTTTTTAAATGGTTTTATAAATGAGGAAGTTTACGTCGAACAACTTCCCGGTTTTATAAAAGAAGGATTTTCAAATCATGTTTTCAAACTAAATAAAGCATTGTATTGTTTAAACCAAGCCCCTATGGCATGGTATGAAAGATTGAGTAAGTTCTTGATAGACATGGGATTTACTACTGAAACTATTGATAACCACCTGTTTATTAAGTATGAATGTGATCGATCACGTGATGTTAGTACAAATTTACGTTGATGATATAATTTTTTGAAGTACTAACAACCTTCTTTGTGAGGAATTTTCTAAGTCCAAGCAGAAGGAATTCGAAATGAGTCTAATGGGTGAGCTGAACTACTTCATTGGATTGCAAATAAAGCAACTTGACTCGGGAACCTTCATATCTCAGACGAAGTACATCAATGAACTGCTAGTCAAATTTGAAATGAGTGATTCCAAAGTGCTTTTCACTCCTATGCATCAGACCACCAAAATCGATAGCGATGAATCAGGTACTCAGATTGATCAAACTCAATATCGAGGTATGATTGGAAGTCTCCTTTATTTAATTGCAAGTAGACCTGATATCATGTTTGTTGTTCGCATGTGCTCGAGATATCAATCAAATCCTAAGGAATCTCACTTGACAGCAGTCAAACGAATACTTAGATATATAAAAAGCATTGTTAATTTTGGTCTTTGGTATTCCAATACCAATGAAGTCCCATTAGTGGGATATTCTGATGCCGACTATGCTGGCTGTAGGGAAGATAAGAAAAGTACTAGTAGTACATGTCAGTTACTTGGGAATTCCCTAGTAACTTGGTCTAGTAGAAAGCAAAATGTTGTCGCCCTTTCCACAACCGAAGCTGAATATATGGCTTTAGAAAATTGTTATCAACAAGTTCTTTGGATGAAACAAACCCTTAGTGCTTTCGGGTTAGGTTATGATAAAATTCCTATTCTTTGCGATATACTAGTGCCATAAGTATTACTAAGAATCCGGTGCATCATTCTCGTACTAAGCATATAGACGTTAAACATCACTTTATACGTGATCATGCTCAGAAAGGAAACATCAGCGTGGAATTCGTAGGAACAAATGATCAGCTTGTTGATATCTTCACGAAGCCCTTAATTGAGACCACGTTCTGCAACATCCCTGATCAACTGGGAATCACCGAGCAAAATAAGGTCAGATAACTTGCCAAAATTCTGCCAGTTAATCTAAAAATCCTAGGATTCCGAGTCTAAAATTAATTTTTTTTTTATAGAAATTCACATTAATTTCACTTTTTAAAATTCTTCCTAAGATCTCATCCTAATTTCAGCCTTTAGAATTATTTCTGAGATCTCCTCTTTATTTCAGCTTTTAGAATATATTAGGAAAATATCTCTACGATTTTTCTTCAAACAGCTTTCGATAAACTTTCCGTTCATAACTGAGATCACGTCAAATCATTCTGATATTTCTGATTCCCTGATTGACGGATCATTTCCATTTTGAAATTCAAATTTCGAAATTTGATATCATCCATATCTCTTCCTTGTATAAATCTCCGACTTCTATAAATCCCTATGTGATCTCTAAAATTCTAAAAATTCCTAAGTCTTCTTGATCATTTTTCGGTAAAAATCCTTGAGTTGGTTATTCTTTGAAAGATATCTTAAGATCTTGCTCTTATTTGGCATCTAAACTCCTTGGGAAAGTAGTATCTCGAAGATTTCTTTCTTAGTGCTTAAGATAAGCTCGCTTTCGTTATCACTCGGGATTATTCTTTCCTTATAACTTCTGAGTTATTGGCGGTTTATTTTTTTTAAAATTCAAATTCTCTTGGAACAGTTCAAGTCGCATCCCACTATTTCCTAGGTGATCACTTCATTCCTCACTTTATTCAGCCTTAAATTTCCATCCTCGAAACTTCATAGCTCTAAATTGCTTGTAAGAAGAACGTTGAAGCAGAGGTGATGGGAACTTATGATGGCGAGTTGATATAACCAAGCTTCTGAGAGCTCTGACTAGGGAATTCCATATGAAATGCTGATAGTGATTCCAACTATTAGAACGTTTTCTGCCATGATATTCCATCCTTAGTTTCATCTCTAAGTCTTCACCTATTTCCGCACGAAGCTTCTATTTTCAGCCTTGGAATTCTTGACATCCCTCTTTCTGATGTTGAAGGGGGAGAGTAAGGTAATTAATGAGGATTCGTGCGTGGAGTCGAATGGTCGTCTATTGGGAGAGTAAGGTAATCAATGAGGAGTCGTGCGTGGAGTCGAATGGTCATCTATTAGGTTTGGTACGTTGAAATCCATTTTTTATTTCAATGATATATCCTATGGTTTGTCCTATTATGATACTTATTCGTGCTTACAAATTGCTTATGTTATATTTTGATAAGTATCTGCTGCCTGAATCATGATTGATTATATATTGTGTTTGCCCTATTATGACACTTATTCGTGCTTACTAATTGCATATGTTATATTCTGATAAATATTTGCTACCTGAATCATGATTGGAAAATGCACACCGAGGCAGGGGGAACACACGAACTGGTAAATTCAAAATTCATCTACAATATATCTATGCATGTTACATGTGATATCTGCCCGTAGATAGGGGGAGTAAAACTCCATCTATGATATATCTTTCATATCACATGACATGAGATATCTACATTTAGACAGGGGGGGTAAATTCCACGTATGATATATCTATTCATGTTACATGATATATCTGCATTTAGCACATGAACTGGTAATTTCGAAACCCATCTATGATATATCTATGCATGTTACATGTGATATATGCAATTATAGACAGGAGGATTAAATTCCATCTATGATATATCTATGCAAGTTACATGAGATATCTGCATTTAGGCAGGGGGAGCATACATACTTTGATTTTGAGATTTTGAAATATAATATGCTCTGATTGGGATCATGAGGTACTTAGACATATGCATTAGAAATTGCATGATCGAATATGCTTACATGCTTTCGTGATGCATTAATTACACGTCATCATCAAAAAGGGGAAGAATATTGACCTTTTTGGTCTATATGCGTTGGTGAGTTTGGATGATCTATGTAATTAGGGATAACTTGAGCGATTCGATTCGGATGTACTAAGTATATGATAATATTTGACTATGGATGTTTTATAGGCTACATCATTGAAGAATGTCGAATATTTGATCTACATGTGATTACGTGTTTAACTGGTAAAACTATGTGATCACATGTTATAGATATCTCACATGCTAGGGAATATCTCTCCTGCCACTAGAAGACTCAAAATTCCTAGTGAATACACTACGGGGGAGCGATTAAGAGCTAACGCAGATCTCGGAGCTAAAACTTTCCTGATGCAAGGCATCCCGAATGACTCTCTATATGCAAATAGATAGTCTATCAAGTGCGAAGGCTATGTGGGACGAGCTCCACAAAATGACGCAACAGACCGAAGTCGGAGTTAAGGCTAAGAAAGCGAACATTCTCACCGCTTACGACTCCTTCAAAGCGAAGACGGAGGAAAATCTCTTCGAACTCTATCAACGCTATTTGACAATTTTTAATGAGATGAGAAAAATAGAAATTTTCAAGACCAATATGGAGGTCAATATCCGATTTCTTTCTTCTCTTCAACCGGAGTGGAAGAAAATATCAATGCATATGTCAAAACAAGGATTTGGACGCAATGGATATCCACGCCGTATTTGACAATCTCGCTCAACACGAGGAAAACATTAACGAGTACAAAAAGAACAAAAGGGCAAACAGATCGACGACTCAATAACTCTAGTTTCGGAAAGAAAAACTAGTCGATCTCGTAAAGATAAAAGCATCAAATTTCCGAGTTCTTCCGAAGATGAAGACGAATCAGAATCGGATTCGGAGCCCGATATGAAAGAGTTCATGAAACAATTGGCTCTCACTACTAAAATGATGAGCAAAAAGTTCTATAAAAAGAAATCCTCCTCCTCGGTTAATAGACTTCGGACCTCAAGCTCTAAGCACAAGGAAAGACCAGCCGAGTCGTCAGAATCCAAAAACGTCAAAGAGCCACAAAAATGCTACAATTGTGGAAAGATAGGGCACTTCGCCAGAGAATGCAATCTTCCTAAGAAGAAAGAAGCCAATTACTACTCCAAGAAGTTTCAGTTAACCAAACAAAGGAAGCTGGAGTAGATCTAATGGCCGAACAAGAGCACTGGTTAGAAGACACAATGGATTCTGACAACGACAATCTAGCTCTCATAACATTTCTTGATGATACCTCAGACGAAAACTCAACGAGGAGGTCCGACGACTAAGACAAAGCATCAACTTCATCTCAAGAGGTAGCTACATCCGAATCTACTTTATTAATCATGTTAGAATCTTTACAAATTAAATATACTAACATGAAAAATGAGCAGAAAAGTAGTCTTGAATCCAGGTTAACTACCTCTAAGACAAAAATTAACGACCTTAAAGACTCTTAGCGATTGTCAGAGAGATTTAGAAATTTCTAGAAATAATTTTAAGGAAATCTCTGACGAACGTAAGAAGTTTTACTCTAGGATTAAGACTTTAGACGATCTTCTAACGAAAAGGCGACAAACGGATCAAACTATTTTTCTAAATCAACCTCATAACATAGAATTTTATAATCCTATATAAGGCTTAGGTTTTAACAATCCCTGTAACTTGAAAAAGGTAAATGTCAAACTATATGATATCAAGTATATGGGTTTAGGATTAACTTCTTTAATGGCTTTTACTAACTCTTCCGAAATAAATGCCTTAGAAGAATCCAAAAGAAAAGCTACAAATAGGACTGACATCCCCTTTGACTACACCAATTTGAATAATAGTTACAAGACACGGGCAATAAACATGTCTAGTGATTATTATTCATTATATCCTTTAGAAGATCTTCCTAAAGTTAAGGAACAAAATATTGATCATTCTAAAAATTCTACTTTCTGTTATATTTCTTGTATTATTAAGAAAATAGCTGATTTGAACACTTCCCTAGAAACAGAAAGAAAGAATTTTGAAGCAGAAAATAATGAACTTTTAATGGAGATTTCTAATCTAAAAAATTCCTCAGTTTTAAAATCTTGTCCTAATTTTATTTTGAAAGAAAAATCATAGTTAAGGACAAGACCAAATTTAAGAAAACACCTCTCATTACTTTACAAAATATTTCAAAAGAAGAAAAATGTTCTTTAAAAAGCGTAAAGGGAGGAAAAGAGTCCTTAAATGCTTCAAAGGTGAAAAAGATTTTTACTAACTCTTTTTTTACTCCATCCACAGGTAGAGTAGTAAAAGAGGGAAACATGCAAAGGATAGAGTGCCTAGCATATAATTTAAGAAGAAAAATGATCGAAATGACTTATTTTCAAAACTTTCTTCTGTATCAAAAACTAAGGACACTCGTAAGAAGACAGCAGTTTCTAATTTTGATGTTGTTGATTCAACTTATGATTTAAAGTTTAATTTTGAAAGCACAAATTTTGAAACCGGCTCTACGTTTAAAAACAAAAACCATCATTCTAAGAAAAATGCAAGTCTTAAGTCTCGTAGGAGACAAGAACCGGCTATTAAGCAAGCTTATAGCTCGATACTCTCTTGCCCTCATCTAAGGTATCCAGTCTAAGTACACTCGGCTAAACACCTTAGGAGACTAGCTAGGAAAGATTTCTCATGCACTAAGACTGATAAGAAATTTGTCCGAGCTGAAATTAATCTCCCATGTAGGTTCACCCTCAATGAGTTCCAAAGACACCATCTAGGCCAACGCAAGCCAACAAGGCCAAGTTGCCTAAAGAGGTACCACTTAAACCAACTACTTCAAAGTTGGTTTGGGTACCTAAGAGCACCAATGGTTTATGAACCAAAAATGAACAAATCTTACCTACTAAATCTGTTAATCCGAGAGGACCCATTAATAAGTGGGTACATAAGACTCTCTAAAACCTTTCTATGCAGATCCATCATGTGTGGTACTCCGGTTGCTCCACACACATGACGGTAAATAAAGAAGTGCTGAGCAACTATCAAGACCATTACAACGAAAAAGTCAGATTCAGTAACAACGATTCAGCTCCAATACTAGGCTTGGAGATATCCTTCTGAAGAATCTGATAATCAAATATGTCTCTTATGTCCAAGGTCTTAAACACAACTTGTTCAGCATAGGACAATTCTGTGACAAAGGGTTTCAAGTGGTGTTTTTAGCTGATCAGTGCAGAATCTTAAATAGTCAGAATCAAGAATTTCTTACAGGATCTCGAAGATCTAATCTATACACCATCAATCTGACAACGGTAGGACCTTCGAAAGATGTTTGCCTCATCTCACAGACTACGATCAAGAGGAACAACTTATGGCGTCAACGTCTGTCTCATCTAAATCTCAAAGCTCTTCACAAGCTCTATATCAAAAAGTTGGTCAACGGTCTACGAACTATTTCCCTTCATCAAGAGCATCACTGTTCGGCTTGTCAAATGAGTAAAATGAAACGAGCGTCACACAAACTCAAGCAAGTAGTTTCCACATCTCGACCTTTGGAATTACTAACCTTTGTGGACCAATGCGAACACAGAGTATCAACGGTCATAAGTATGCTCTAGTAATTGTAGACGATTATTCTCACTACACTTCGACAAGATATCTCCGAACTAAAGATGAGACTGGAGACTTGTTAATAAGCTTTGTGAATACAACTCAAAATCTCCTGCAAAAGAAGATCCAAGTAATTAGGACTGACAATGGGACTGCATTCAAGAATCAGCGTCTCAGTAATTACTATCAGTCACTTGGAATTATTCAACAATTTTCAGTCGCTAACACTCCTCAACAAAATGGCGTTGTAGAACGGAAGAACCGGACTTTAGTTGAAGCTGCAAAAACAATGATAATACATTCCGGTCTCCCTCACTTTCTATGGGCTGAAGCAGTGAGTACAGCGTGCTTTACGCAAAATCGATCGATTATTCACAAACGCTTTGAAAAGACGCCGTATGAGATAATAAATCAAAGGATTCCAAATATCTTTTTCTTCAAAGTCTTCGGGTGCAAATGCTTTGTGGCCAACGATCGAGAGCATCGAAGCAAGTTCGATCCTAAAGCATTTGAATCCGTCTTTGTTGGATATTCATCCACTTCTAAAGCATACCGCGTCTATATCAAGTCTTCTCGTACAATTTTAGAAAGCTACAATGTCACTTTTCAAGAAGTGACTGAATTGGCTTCTGAACAAAACACTTCAGAACCCGGGCTTATAGGCGTGTTGGCACAAAGTCAACAAATTCAGACAACATCTACCTCAACGTCTGAAGAAGCAATTCCCGCCGATTTGGAAGATTTGGATTTTCTATTTGAATATTTTTATCGGAACGAGTCTCAAATGTCTTCCTCGTCTCATTCTATACCAAGCACCGCACCTTCTATCTCTGCGGTGGAAATTACAATTGAGATTCCCAACCCTCAAACTCCAACAAATGTTCCAGATTCTCCAAATTCCGAATCTTCAACTAGTGTTGCAGCTCCTACTAATGCTGATGCGGAAACTCCTTCCAATTCAACTTCAGAATTGAATTTTCCTATTACGAATTATCAGCGTAACAATTCAGGATGTCTCGACCTATAAATCAACGATGGATCTACTTCGGTTCTTCCTCATGAACGTAAGTGGACTCGAGCTCATCCTGTCGACCAAATAATTGGTGATCCTTCAGTGGAGTACACACTATGACATCTACACAAAGCGGACTATTAACGTGCTTCTTAAGCCAAAACGAACCACTTAAGGTAGCCGAAGCCCTTAAAGACACGGATTGGGTGATCGCAATGCGAGATGAACTCAATCAATTCGAGCGTCTACGAGTTTGGACACTAGCTCCTCGACCGCATGACAAAACAATTATAGGAACTAAACGGGTTTTCAAAAATAAGAAGAACGAGAATGGTGAAATTATCAGGAATAAAGCACGACTCATAGCCAAGGGGTACAATCAACAAGAAGGTATTGACTACGACGAGACGTATGCTCCGGTTGCTCGTATAGAAGCTATTCGATTATTTCTGGCATACGCGGCTCATAAAGACTTCAAAGTCTATCAAATGGACGTCAAAACCGCCTTTCCCAATGACGTATCAAACGAAGAAGTCTACGTCGCTCAACCCGACAGGTTTGTGCACGAGAATCATCCTGATTATGTTTATCGATTGGAAAAAACTCTCTAAGGACTAAAACAAGCCCCTCGTGCTTGGTATGAAGTTCTGAGCGAATTTTTAGTCAAGTCCAACTTTATAAGAGGACCAATCAATACGACACTTTTCATCAAAAAGCAAGGCAAGGACTTGATGATCGTTCAAGTGTACGTTGATGACATCATCTTCGGCTCGATAAATGAATGACTCTGTCAGAAATTTAGTGATCTGATGAAGACCAAATTCGAGATGAGCTTAATGGGTGAAGACTTGGATTACAAGTCAAGCAACTCGAAGATGGAATATTCATCAGTCAAACCAAGTATATCCGAGATATTCTGAAGAGATTCAATCAAGACAAGAGCACACCTATGAATACTCCCATGTCAACAAACTGTAAATTGGATATTGATCCTTCTGGCAAGGCAGTCAACATCACAACATATCGAAGTATTATCGGATCTCTTCTCTACTTAACGTCAAGCCGACCCGACATCATGTTCGACACTTGCCTTTGTGCTCGTTTTCAAGTTGACTCGAACGAGTCCCACATGCACGCAGTCAAGCGTATTCTACGCTATTTCAAAGGAACTCCCAACTTTTAGGGTTATGGTATCTTAAAGACACTGATTTTAGATTAGTTGGCTATACTGATGCTGATTATGCATGTTGTCGAATGGACCGAAAAAGCACGTCTGACGGAGCACAATTTCTAGGCGATAAGTTGGTATGGTGGTCCTCAAAGAAGCAGAATTACGTGTCAACTTCGACGGCCGAGGCGAGGTACGTCGCGGCTGTCAGTTGTTGCTCACAAGTTCTATGGATGCGGACGCAACTACGCGACTACGGGTTTGAATTTAATAACATTCTCATTTATAGTGATTCTCAAAGTGCTATTGCCATTGCACCTGTTCATCACTCACGCACGAAACACATAGATATTCGCTATCATGTTATAAAAGACCATGTAGAAAAAGGCACTATAGATATGTATTTTGTTAAAACGGAGCTCCAACTTGCCAACTTATTCACTAAGGCATTTGATGAAAAACGATTTCAATTCCTTATTGCTAAGCTAGGCATGTTGAATCTTCTTGCTTGAAATGTGCTTCACATGTTCTATTATATTTACATATGATATTCTATGCGCTTCTTGATATTTCTTGTTATATCTCGTGTGATATTATCTTTCAATTTATATATATATATATATATACAAAAAGATAAATAAAAAAAATTAAAACATATATAAATATATATATATATAATAACATAAAATAAAATAAAAAAGGGGGATATATGGCTAGTTCTTTGCAAAAATATTTCTTTGATATATGTCTAGTTCTTTGCTTAAAAATTCAAGTGACATTCCTTTATTCAAATAGCTTCGTTTGTTTCATTAGACACAAAGCCACATCATATATGTGAGAATTTGAACCTCAATATTTTTTATTCTTGAGTCTGTCACACTTCAAATGACTATCCTTTGATTTGTACTTCGTAGCTTCATTCTTGCTTTTGTGTTAGTTTGCCATGAAAATGATAAAGGCAAATTAGGAAATTCCTCACTTGGCCCAAATTATCAGTCATCTACTATTTTCCTCTAGAGATCCCCTTTGAGCCTTCTCCAATATTCTTTTTTCTTTTGAAACCCGATTTAGCCTTCAACCTTATTTATAAGTTTCGGGGTTGCTCAATCACGAAAAAGAGGGGAGAAAAAGAAGATGCACATGATGAACTTCTCCTAATCATTATAAAAGAGAAACACGGATTTCGCTGTGAACTTCTCCTAGATAATCTCGTATACTCCTAGAAGAGAAGCACCTCGAAGTGAACTTCAACAATAATCTAGATCTTATATCGAGAAAACGAGAAGAGGAGCACGACCTTGGGTTCGAATTCCATAACTGTGAAACCTTCAAAAGGAACACGGTTTCGGCCCAGAAACAAAAGAAGATCCCATCTCTCAAAGCTTCGTAAAGAAGAAGAGACTCATCTTGAGCAAGTGCAGAAGAATAAAAAAGAAAAAGGAGCAGAAATGAATTTCAAAAGGGCCCTTGGAATTGAAGAATTTTTGAGCTCACTAATCCCAAAAATATCCTAGCCTTTTAAGTCAGAGCTTAAAAATAATCCCTTCAAAGTCCCTTTGATTCAAATTGATGGTCTTTCACTTGGTAAGTTGATAAAATACGCTACGATAACAAATTAATTGGTATAATTTTGTCGTATTGACATGAGTGATATATCTACTAATTTTCATGATTAAAATAAATTGAGTGCTATGAGCGAACCATGCGAGAGATGTCGAAATGATTCATACTATGATCTTAGAACATTAGTTTAGTTACATGATTTGACGGTAAATTATTATTATTATATATGTCATGTGAAAGTTTTGCGTGATAAAGTTCAAAATGGACAATCTGACCCCAAAACAAAAATATTTTTGAAAAATATTTTAAAAAACAAAATCGCACATTTTAAACACATTAATACATGCATTGGTTCAGACTTGATAAAATGCGACATTTTTTAAAAACGCAAATATTTTAATAAATTTATGTTGAATTGCTTAAATGCATTACTTGTGCTTATATCGTAAATTTTCATATGCATAATTGTATTAAATATGTGCTAAATTTCCGAAAAGTTAAACGTGCACTTGTTGAGGGGGAGTTTACATGAAAATTTGTTCTTATCTCCTAAATGATGTACTTGCAATCACGACTTGTAATATTTTTTTTAGTGTCACAGAGTACTTGGAGCTCATCCGAGGAGTCAAGTGTTGAATTTCATCACAATTGGGAGATAATTGCATTTATTTCAGAAATACAGGGAGCCTTATGAAATATCTTTTTTGGCTGTAAAAGTGAACGATTAAATTTTTTTTCGTTAACAAGACCTAATTTTTTAACAAAAGCTCAAAATATTTTTTTGGCCCAAAGCCCTTTAAAATTTACCATATCGAAAAGTAATAATATAACTTTTTCGATCGAAAAACTCATTCTCACGCAACCAAATACTATCACAAAACCTTTTGGATTCCCAAACTCTTCGGTGATTTCAAAACTCTTCGGGTCTTATTTCCGTTCCGAAACACACGAATCGCGAGTTTTTCAAAATCATTTGACGAAATTTTCAACTTTGCGAATTTTTCGACTGAAACATCTTAAGAACTCAAAATTAACATGTTTAAACTCGACCATTATGATTAAAAGCATGATATTTGGATTCGCAACAGATTTCTGATCATTACGAGTCCAGATTAACTCATGATTTACCCAGAAATCATCATTTACGTATTTAAGCGTTTACTGTTTGATTTCAAACTTTTTCGATCAAAAATGTTCTTATCGCAAACAGTGTCATCGAAGAAATTTAGTTTTCGTTAAGTTTTATTCGATCGCAAAACTCAGGGCCAAAAACCTTATGTTTTTCATAAGTTTTTATTCGATCGTAAAACTTCGCGGCGAAAACTTTAGTTTTCGATAAAATATTCGTTCACAAAAATAAGCGGCGAAAAATTTAAGTTTTTCGATACATTTTTATTCGATCGCAAAACTACGCGGCAAAAAACTTAAGTTTTTCGATAACATTTTATTCGATCGCAAAATTACTCAGCGAAAAACTTTAGTTTTCGATAAATTTTATTCAATCGTAAAACTAAGCGGCGAAAATCTTGAATTTTCGATAAGTTTTTATTCGATCGCAAAACTTAGCGCCCGAAATTTACTCTAGAATAAAATCACGTTGTAAATACTTAGAAAATTTTTCAAATTTTTCTTTGCCCAAGTCTTTCGATTATACACTTCAACACTTAGAAAAACTTTTCAAAATTTTTCTAAGACGTTTTCTATACACATAAACACTGTTTGTGACTTAAACAACAATTTAAATTGCAAAATTTAAATTTTTTCGTCATTCACAATTGCTTAATACAATTTGCTTACGATTATTTCAATCTAATGAATTTTATTCCTTCTTTTTCGGAAATGGCTCATCAAGAGTACTCATATATCTACCCTTCAGACAGTTGGCTGACGGTCAACGACAACAACTACCAACTGGACCTCACCACTTTCCGGTGTCCTGATGAAGTATTAATATCCATCCTCAAGGGAACCCACTATGGCCAGCTCTCACCATGACTGCTTCGGTTCAAATGGTTTATCTCAAGCAGTTCTGGACATACATGGAGAGCCACACCGACGGTGATGACGTGGTCTACACAACGAAAATAAATCAAAAACACGTCATCATACACAAGAATCTTCTGGCCATGGTGCTCGATCTACAGCATCACGAAGTTTACGATACACTACCAACAGATGCAGTGATCATGGAAGACATGCTTCGGATGGGATATAAGCCACTGCTGACGAAACTATCAAATTTCCAGAACAGCGGGATCCCACATCCATGGAGGACATTGTTCCGCATCATCAACAAATGTCTCTCCCCGAAGCACTCCGAATTCGACAAGGCGAACGGGAACATTCTCCGACTCTTCCATGGTGTCGTCTTCTCGAAGAAATACGACGTGGCCCAGCTAATTTCGAACGGACTTAGCGGACCAAATGCGTCAACGGGAAACGAAGTCGAAGGCAAAATTTCTGCCTAACGTACGTACGGTGGTTCCCGGTGCTAATCTCTCACCTGATGGACGTACATCCGGAGATCACTCATCTGCCACCCGTCGGAGGTTAGATACCGTCGAGGCTGCGGTTCTTCCATAACTAGAAGGCATCCGATCTGACGCTCCAACCGATGCTGATCCTATTGGAGTTGCTATGACTTGCTGATCTCACCGATGTGGCCTACCAAGACTATTGTCAAAACAACTCCATCACGGAGGCAATGGTATGGTCCGTCGATCCAGCTCCGATGCCTTCTCGAGGCGAATCCCTTGTGGAGACACACGAGCCCGAAGCTGCGGCTCAGGAGACAAAAACACCGGCTACTGAGCCCGAAGGTGTCACTCAACAATCAACACCTCAAGATGAATCTCTTGAGGCCACCGAATCTGATGAGGAGTGCAGACTACAAAGAAGGGGCTCACGCAGACAACAAATCTCTGCCCCTTCTGCATCTACCTCTACCCCAATGGCTTTAATGACATCTCCTCCACCGCCATCGGTTCCGACCACCACACAGGTTCACATTGAACCTGTCTCAACATCCATAGAGATGATACCGAAGGTATCATCTCAAGGATTGGATGGAAGCCCCGTTGGACCCGCGACATCTTCGGACCCAACAACGGGCCAACGCACCAAAGTGATGACTTTTGGGTTGTTAACTGATGTCCTTGGACGTTCCGGAATCACAAGTCCTCTCCCAGGCGGCACGCTGGGGATATTCTCCAATGCTGTGACAGTGAAGCGCCTCTCTGGCCCCACACCGGCGACACCGATCCTCGTGACAGAGCAAAGATTACAAGAAGCCCTTTCCACAGCCAGCAACTCTCTTGAAGACATGCTGATGGAGAGGATGCTACACATCATCGAGACTTCCCGACGGGATACAAGGAAAGCACCAGTCTCAGAGGCAACTCCTTCCGAAACACACTCCCAACCCCTATCCTCACCACCACTAACCACCACCATACACACCCTTATTCAACCTATCTTAACCACTCCAACCCAATCACCTTCTCTCATCAACCCATACATCATCCCTATAACCCAACTTCTCGATATACTAATCTCTAGCCCTTGAGATGAGGACCCCTGCTGCAGAGAGTCTCTACCAAAGGCTAGTAGATGAATCCGAGCCGCCCGTTCAAACGCATTGCCGTGAAGAAAGCTCCCGCACAAAGCGAAGACATAATGATCCCGATGATCCGGATCATCATGAGGGGGAGAAACGGCAAAGGACCACAAGGAGTGGCCGTGGTTAGAGTCGAGAAAAGCAATCATCGATTCGTAAAGCTGGAGGTTCATCCACCAACCACACAACCTACTAACACCCGCCAACAAACAACCACCACATCCCACACACAAATACTACATCTCACTCCCAAAAGTCCAAACCCAATCCCGACCTCCAACCTCCTCCAAAATCAACCATAAGCAGTTGTCTACGATCCACATGCGATCGTAGATGATTACATCTTAAACGAGAAGTGGCTGACGCATTGGGAACCAGAGCAAGCTGCTCAAGCCAGACTTTCCAACGTCAGATACTTCCTACAACAAGCTTCAGTAGATTTGGTGCTGGTTGAAGACGAAGAACTTCGAGAAGGCTAGAACTACAACTCCGCACTCCTTGAACTACCAGAGATGATCAGGCATCGAGTCGAGTCCCTTCCTCGCTTATCAAAGGGGACTGTCTGAATCGAGATGCCTTGGGAGAACGTACGGATTGAAGTTCCGTTTATTGAAGACATAAGGAAGCAAATTTGGAGGCCTCCGAACTGGATCAAGAAGCTAGATGAGCTAAATTTATGGGGCATCTCCCACTGGAAGAAAGGAAGAAGATGGAGCACATTTTCATGCTGACCTACCTCGGTCCGGATCGAAGTGGCGTATCAGCTTAGAAGAAATTTCAGGGACAAGCCACTGATCTTTCAACTCTTGGGCGTATCGCACACGATTGGAAGCTACCCAACCACGATATACCAGATCGAGCGAGCGAACAACAACCACATTCGAGAGGAGATAGACGAAAACTATCTGTCGTTTCTTATACCAGACGAAGTATATCGTCTGTTCCAGATGTACAAGAGAAAATACCAGACACCCACTGGTTATATCAAGAAGGAAGGACTCGGGGGGGTTGAAGAGATTCATGGTGCGGCAAATCAAGTTCCACAACGCACACGACCTTCAAATCGCCGCAGAAAACAACATGAAGAAGGTCAACATGGAGTCTCCGCTCAGGAAAGGCTTCCCGCTCAACGCCTTCCCAGAGAATTACATCTTCAAGAAGCCAGGCCTCGCCATCACATATCGGAATCCAATTATTGGAAAGACGAGAGCAATGATGAAGTCCGAAGTTCATAAATTCTGTGACGGGACATTGAAGCTCGTGAGAAAGAATATCGAGAAAAGGTTGGCGGAGATCACTGAAGTTTCGATCTTCGAGGACCTTGGAGAAGAAGAGGCCCTGCTCCTAAATGAGCTGCTAGATGCTATAAATGAAAGACTAGAGCTAAGGAATGTTGTCCGACACTACGAGACAGCATTGGGATTAAGGAGATCCTTCTACTCCCGACAAGGATAAACAGAGTTGAAAAGAAAATAAGCACAAAGGGGGAGATTGAAGAAACATAAAAATTGTGCTTTGTTAATTAGTTATCCTTGTAATTAGGGGCATAGCTCGTATTTTTGTTAGTGTAGAACTAGTTTGTAAATATACCATTTATAGAGGTATATATATACCATATACACAACAAAAATCAATACACAAGAATTTCAGAAAATACAAAAAGCATTGAATTCACATTTTAGAGAGATAAATACAATCGAAAACTTCCACTCTCTAATCATTTCTCTCTCCCGATCTTCAAACTCGATATTCGACCGAAGGTAACTCTCGAGAATTCTTATTCGCGTATCTAGAATTCATGCTTAGATCGATCATTAGTTGATTAATTAGGACCTAGCAGGTATTTTGTGCCGAACATGGTATTATCCATGAAGTGACCGCATCGTGCCCACCTCAATCAAACAGGGCTGTTGAACAGAAAATTTTTATTTTTAAAAAAATATTATTTTTAAAAAAATGATGAATGCGATGTTGTTGATTTCAGGATTACTGCCCAACATGTGGGAGGAAACTATCTTGTAGAGTAATTACCTCTTGAATAAGATACCTCAAAAGAAAGAAAATAAAACGTCATATGAGTTATGGGAGGGAAATAAGTCATCCTATCAACATTTGCGAATATGGGGGTGTCTGGCGAAGGTAGTCATACCAACGACTAAAGCGGTAAAAATTTGGCCCAAAACATATGACTGTATTTTTATAGGATATGCACACAATAGCACAACATATTGGTTTCTTGGATATACACAATAACAGGGTAAGGGAATCAAAGAATGTATGTTTCTTCGACTTGGCTAGCTGAGGTGGCACGACCCGTTGGGTCACTGGGCTACCGAGTTGGATGGACCGACCTGACCGAGAATACGAGCAGGCTGGTCGAGAAGCTTTCATTGCACGGGGCAGTCCAGAAGTTGCGACTATTCGCATTCCGACCCCAAAAGTCAAACGGTCAGAAGCCCAAGGGTTGAATTTATTAAGATTCCGTCCCCGAAAAATCTATGAGATGTTATAAATAGGTCCCTCACCGAGTTGTAAATTCATTTATTCGAATCTTGTAATCTCAGCATGAGTCACTCCCCATCCCGAGTTCTCTAAAGCGAGAACATATCGAATTTCCAGTAAATTTGGTGTAGAACTCGTTCATAGTGTTGTGATACGAAGTTCTGAAGTCGTTGTATCTTGGGGACAATCGCCATAAACCAAGAACACTGAAATTTGGGGCGATATTGTCTTACGGACATCGTACTTGTACATGTATCGACTTACCGTTCAGACGAATCCTTGCTTGATCCGCCGCCGCCGGCCAGACGCGACACAACAGTCGGTTGAACAGATATTGATTCTCCTGTGACGAGAATAAATTCGATAGGGATAGTACTTGTTATTGTGCCGTTAAGAAATCAAAGGTACATCGAATGAATGTTAAACATCTTTCTTAGATGGTAATATAGATGAAGAAATCTATATGGAAAAGCCCGAGGGTTTTCGTGCTCCAAGAACCGGAAAGAAAGTCTGTAGACTGATCAAATCACTATATGGTTTGAAACAAGCCTCGAAGAAGTGGCACGAAAAGTTTTGATCATGAAATCATCACGAGTGGTTTCAAAATCATTGAGTGCGATAAATGTGTCTACTCCAAGGAAAAGACGGTGACCACTTTGTCACTGCTACCCACAATGAGTATGTCGTCTACATACAGACATAAAATAACATGGTCACGATATGTTGAATTTAAAATCCGACATGAATGATATGAGACTTGCGGATGTGATTTTCGGAATTAAAATCACGAGAACGAGTAACTTTGTTTTGAGTTAAGCTCATTACGTAGACAAAATTCTCGAAAATTTCTGCAAGGATTATACTGGTGTTACGAGAATGCGATTAGATCGAAACGTTCGTTTGTCAAAAAAATATTAACTGGGTTATTTCCATTGATTATGTAAAATAACGAATGACATCGCGGATCCGCTAACCAAAGGGTTAAACAGAGTTGTAGTTGAAAGGTTGACAAAAGAAATGAGCTTTACGCTTTAAAGTATAAAAGTGAAAGGAAAATCCTACCTAGTTGACTGGAGATCCCAAGATCCAGGTTCAAAAGGACAATCCAATTTTAGGACTTGGTATCACTATGGGGTAACCCCGCTCATTCCTATTAAGAAACAGTGATGATGGAAAAGGCTAGCATTTTGATGCTTTAATGACTATCATAGAGTAATTATACTCGCGACATGAGAAGTCACCTATGTTCGAGAGAAGTGAGTTGCTTCAAAGGAGAACTGATATGCTTAGTTCTTTAGAAACCCATGCAGAATCATGACGTGTTAATGGAAAAAATGAACAAAATCAAGAGAACGGAACGAAATAAAAGACAGTTTCTCTGTATTATAAGCATGTTATTTACACAAGAAATCAGGACAGTTCAAGGAAATCGCGTCTACTGGACAGCTAGTAAATTAAACGTATTACAAGGAGGAATTTCAAATGGTAACACATACTATCCTTTATGCAGAAATCAAAGAACACTATCCTCGAGTCACAACAATGTCCCATTCATGTGGGGGATTGTTAGAATAAATTAAATTTGTGTTGAATATGAATTGTTGATACTCATTTACCCTGAATAAATTTGTTTGATTTATTTGATTCAAATGAATCGAATAAGGTTCACTCATCGAATTAAGTAAGATTCATTTGACTGATTAAGTTTAATCGAATGACTTAAATAAGTTCATTTGAATGAATTAAGCAAATAATGGGGGATTCATAGTTAATGAATTTAATAAATGTCTTCGATGTATTTGAGTCATTTGAAAGGTCATCGTTAACCTATAAATAGAGGTGTCACATTTCATTTCAAATACAGGTCGAAAATCAGAGTCAGAGAAATTTTGAGTCAGTATAAGCTTTTCCTCAGTGTTCGTCTTATAGTTCTGTTCGTTGTAAGGCTACTAAGTGCAAAGTATACTTTACGTTTCCGTTGTATCCTGAGAAATAATTGTCCACAATCCTCTAAGAACTCTCGGGAGGGGACAAATCTGTTTAAGAAAATCGTGCTATCACGATCGTCAGAATCCTTACTCAAATACTCCCGATATCTTTGTAGCGTATTTTCTTTATATTAAAAAAATTGAATAATAAAGATAAATAGTACAAATAGAATTAATGCGACTTTAATAAAATTTAGCGGGTTCGGTCTCTATTTTGTTCGTCTTATTCTTTACTTTGAAGACATAATTCGTGAATCTTGAAGGACTTCGGAGAACTTCCTAGACCTCATCTCTTTGAAGTTGCTTTCGGCCTTTCTAAAACTTTTTCCGGGCATTTGAACTTTCTCGTGGATCAAACGTAAGAACTTAGCAGAACACCTTCGTTGTTGACTTGAATATGAAGAAAAGTATCACCTTTGATCTACAAATGCCCCAACTTGAAGTCTGATTGACGATCATATGCCGGAAATGAACTAGAATTATTATTTATTATATATTTTTTTATGTATTTATTTATTTGTTCGTTTATTATTGTTATTAAATATAAGACATCTGACAACATTGGGTTGGTCTATATAAATTTAATTTTTTTATTTTAAATTTTTTAAGCCGTAAACAACGGTTATTCAAACATACTTAGAGCATAGTGGCCAGTGGGGATGAAGTTACCAAAGCTATACGGGAACTTTCAATACATGGGGGATGTCAACGTAAATAGGTAACATTATCTTGCAATGGTGCCCACGGTTACACCATGTTGTTGAACAAGGTCGCAATAGGTTGTTACTGAAATGAATATAGAATATAATTTGTACAAGGGTTGAATATGGTATTGCCCAATCCGGTTTATTTTATTTATTTGTTTGTTTATTTCTTATCATTAAATATGACATCCCACGACATTGGGTTGGTATATATTAATTTAAATTTTATTTATTTATTTTGTTGTTATTATTGTTATTATATGTATAACAGAGAATGAGATCGGACTGAGAATCGTATCCCATAAGTATATGATTTTCAGAATCTCCTCTGAGATGGGAAAAATTCCTTCTTACACCACTAGAATCCTTTCTATATTCTCCTATTCAAACTTATAAATAAGCATCAATCAAGGCTTTATGATTCACCAAAGATCTCTACAACGAAGGCTTGCCGAGTGTTCGTTCGATATTGGCTTCAAACCTCGATCTGCACCGCTGAATTACTCAACCAAAGCCGTTGGTTAATGACATCCTTAGCTTCCATATTTTGAAGTACTTTTTTATATTCTTGGGAAGTGTCTCGAATCCCGATACACTCACACACACATGTATATATATATATATATATATATATATATATTATGTTTTTTGTGCAAATTACGCGATTGTAAACTTGAAGAAGAAGAGTGGAAAAATTATTCATCGATCGATTTCTCCTTTGGAATGTAAAGCAGGTTATATCCTTTACAGATAATTTTGAACCCTTTCAAATGGGTCCCTGAAACTATTTCTAAATACATAAACTACCACACATACATATAAAATTACATTTTGATCCTCACTACATAAATCACTCACACTCATATTCTTCACACTCCCCCTCAAGTTTGGTATCAAATAAATTTATCATACCAAACTTGGAGAGTAAATATTCGAATTGTCTTCTTCCCAAGGCTTTCGTTAACAAGTCTGCAGGCTGTTCTCTAGATGGAATATATACAACTTTGATTACCTTTTCTTGGATTTTGTCCCGTATGAAGTGGCAATCCACTTCGATGTGTTTTGTCCTCTCGTGGAAGACGGGATTAGCTGCAATTTGCATTGCTGATTTGCTATCCGTATAGATCTTTACTGGTTCAGCTTTGTAGATTCCTACATCCTTCATAAGAAAATTTCTATTCAAGTAACATTTGGTTTCATCAATCATATGATTGTTACTCCCGGTTATGACTATATCATCAACATATACTAATAAAATAACTATATCTCTCCCCCTTGATTTTACAAACAAAGAATAATCATTCTTTGATTGTATAAATCCAAAAGTGTTCATAACCATTGTGAATTTATGATTCCATTGGCGTGAAGCTTGTTTTAATCCATATAATGACTTTCAAGCTTACATACCATATAATTGTTACTTAAATTTAATCCTTGGGGCATATTCATATAAACCTCTTCATTTAAATCCCCTTGCAAGAAAGCATTGTGACATCCATTGCCACAAAGGCCAATCATTTATAGATGCAACTGAGATAATGAACCTAATTGTAATGTGCTTAGCAACAGGTGCAAAAGTGTCAGTGTAATCTATCCCTCCTATATGACTGTATCCCTTAGCCACTAAACGTGCCTTATATCTTTCAATAGTACCATCTGCCTTGTATTTAATAGAAAAGATCCATTTACATCCTATAGGAGTTTTACCTTCCGGTAGTTCTACTACCTTCCATGTTTTGTTTTGAGCAAGTGCCTCCAGTTCTTTCTTCATGGCTCCTCTCCATTCCTCATGTTTTACTGCCTCTTGAAAGGTGTTGGGGATCCGCTCATGAGTCAAGGCAGCCAAGTAGCTCTTGTGTCTGGGCTTAATTTTATCATACTGCAAGTAAGAGGACAAAGGATAAGTTACAGAATTAATCAAGTTTGCATTATTATCAAATGGTGTGACAAACTCCCTGATCCAATTTGGAGGCTTGCTGGCCCTAGAAGACCTCCTCAAAGACTGCTGCTCTTCTCTTCCATTGCCTTCTGGTCTCAAGATTTGATTATCTGCTTCAACATTCTCTGAATTCTCATTTACATTAATTGTAGCATCTGATTCATTTATATTATTCTGTTTATGATTTATAAATATGTCATCATTTGACTCCTCATTTCTGCTGTAAGATTTCATAAGATCATCAAACACAAAATCATTAGCTTTATTCATTCCTAAAGACTGATATGTTCCCATTTTATCACTTTGCTTAAATGGAAACTTATCTTCATGAAAAATTACATCTTTTAAAACTACAAAAGTCTGCGTTTCAAGATCTAGTAGCTTATAAGCCTTCTGGCCAATTGCGTACCCCATCATTACACACGGCTTTGATTTGTACTTAAACATATCATGCTGATTCAATATTTTCATAAAGCATAAGCAACCAAATACCTTTAAATGTTGGAAACTTGGTTCCTTCCCATATAGTACTGAAAATGGTGTTTTTCCTTTAAGCAGAGGTGTCGGTGTCCTATTTATTAAATAAATGGCAGCCTTGACACACTCTCCCCAGAATTTAATTGGAACATTTGACTGGAATTTCAGGGCTCGAGCCACATCCATTATATGCCTATGTTTCCTTTCCACCACACCATTTTGTTGTGGTGTATAGGAACACGAACTTTGATGAATGATCCCTAAGGATTCAAACATTTTCCTGCAGTCTGTGCTAAAGAATTCAAGTGCATTATCACTTCTCACTGTTTTAACAGCATTTGAGAAATGATTTTGTGCATAAAACATGAATTTTCTCATATTATTATATAGTTCAGACTTATTTCTCATGAGGAAAATCCAAGATGACCGAGAATAATCATCACAATTGTTAAGAAATATCTTTCATCATTGTATGTTGGTTTCCTATAAGGTCCCCAAACATCAACATGTATCAATTCCATTATTGATTTTGTCATACTTATCCTTTTAGGAAACATAGTTCTACTATGTTTCGCTAAAGGACAGATTGGGCAATACATATGATTATCTGTCACTCTAAGTTTAAGTTGTGGCAAAAACTCAAGTCTTTTATAAGACATATGACCAAATCTCATATGCCAAAGAGTAATTTTATTGATATCTGCTTTATTTGCCACATTATGAAAAGTGCTTTCTTCACTATTACATGATTCTGTTCCTACGCCAATATCTATTGTAGCAGATTTATTAATTCCAACTAAGTAATATAGGCCATTTGAGGCTTTACCAATCCCCTTTATCCTGCCAGTCCAAGTCTCCTGGATTAAGCAAAAATAAGGGAAAAAGGTAACATATACATTAGCCTCACTTGACAATCTTGACACAGATAAAAGATTATGCTTAAAATCAGGTACCAGCAATACATTCCTGAGCTTAAGATCATCAAAAACAGTTACTGTCCCACACTTAGAAGCACAATTAATGGTACCATTTGGCAGCCTTACTGTTGTATCATTATTCAGTTTTATTGATCCTAAATCATACAAGGATTCATCTGATATCATATGGTTATTTGCTCCACTATCAATTATCCAACAACCATACTTAAAAGAGCTAGGTATGGCCATACCTGAGTCAATACCTACTTGGCTGGCAGATGTCATAGCTACTGTTGTATCTTGTATCCGAGTTTCTCCCAAAATCTTCATGATTTGATGGTATTGTATTGGAGTTAGCTGAGGCACCATGGTTCCTCCCGTATTAGTTGATGCTCCAATGTCTTGATCACCATCTTGAACAATAGTTGAATTCACCCTGCTTTGGTTCTCAGTCCATTGGTATCCATGAGATCTGCCCTGATTTGGGTTGAAGCCTCTTCCTCTTGGTCCACGGCCTCGTGATCCTCTCCTAACTCCTCTGCTATATCCCGTGGGATATCCATGTATCTTGTAGCAATTTTCTTTAGTATGACCAGCTATATTGCAGTGATCACACCACCAATTAATTTTTTCTTGTTTATTCCAGTTCCTTCATTGGTTGAAATCTGCTTGCAAAGCTATAGTTGTTGGCTCACCAATGCCTCCTTGCAAATTTATATTTCTCTGCATCTCTTCATTACAGACCATAGAAAACACTTGTCTGTGAGATGGCAATGGAGACATCATCAAGATTTGAGTCCGCATATGAGAATATCCTTCACCGAGACCCATCAAAAACTGCATCATCTTCAATTGATCTGTAAATTCCATATATTCCTTGGAAATTGTGTTGGATGGAGTAGGAATCAAACTATCATATTCATCCCAAAGCTGCCTCAATTTGGAATAATACTCGGTGACAGAATTGCACCTTGAGTAATCGTATTGATTTGGTGATATAGAGAAAATAATCTGGCGCCATTAACTCTATCGAATCGCTCTTTAAGATCTCGCCAAATAAGCTGCGCATATTCACAGTAAATTACTCCTTGAATCAAATCTCGAGATATAAACCTGTGAATCCACGACCTGACGAGTGCATTGCATCTCTTCCACTGAGCTTGTAGCACCTTATCTGTTTTCGGCTCTTGACAAGTCCCGTCGATAAATCCTATCTTGTTCTTTGCCTCTAACGCAACAATCATCTCTCGGCTCCAGATCTTGTAATTTTCGCTTCCTTTCAATGCTTCGCTCACAAGATCTAGGTTTGGAGTGTCTGAAGGGTGTAGAAACAACGGATTATCGAATTCAATTGGTGTAGTTCTCTTCGGATCTTGATTCGCGTCTGTATCGATGTCCGCCATGGTTTCTGGCGTCAGTGATGGCAGCGGCGGCGATTAAGAAGAAATTCCCCGTGCGTGAGCGCCTTGCTCTGATACCATGTAAACTTGAAGAAGAAGAGTGGAAAAATTATTCATCGATCGATTTCTCCTTTGGAATGTAAAGCAGGTTATATCCTTTACAGATAATTTTGAACCCTTTCAAATGGGTCCCTGAAACTATTTCTAAATACATAAACTACCACACATACATATAAAATTACATTTTGATCCTCACTACATAAATCACTCACACTCATATTCTTCACAGCGATGATTTTCTTTAAAGGTTCAATACCTCCGCCGGTGAACATCATTCGATCATTCTTGATGATGAAAAACAGCCCAAGATGGTAGGATACTCATTGTTCATCCGCCTTTAATCGGTAGGTTCGCCAAGGTTCGAAAAACGTCGAATCAGCCACGCATCGTGAACTGGTCTGAAAAGAGTAGTTTGAACACGAATTCCAATGCATGTCGACTCATCATGACTCATCTCGTGATCCTTCTCATCGACTGCTGTCGAGTGGACAGGCCTATCTTCCCTCGCTAGGGCGCAACATCATCGAATGCAGATCTGACGCGAGGTAGGGAACCGACGTCCTTCGATTTCCTGGGGAATTCAAGTACGTCGAAGGGTATTGAGAGTGGACTGAAGACGTCCTTTTTCGGTTAAGAAGTTGAGAGAGATCCATGTTCACGACTCGGTGTATGCTTCGCTCTTTACATACGACATTGACCTCAACATTATGAAGGCATTTTGTGAGGTCTAGTGTCTGGAGACCAACACTCTCTTGACTTTCCATGGCGAGTTATCGATTTCGTTGTGGGATTTGTATTCTATGACAAGGCTTTCCATGAGTGGTTCTTTGTATGATGCGGTTGTTCCATCTGCGGCGGAATTGACTAGTATGGATGTTGACGGTAGACGATACCTTCATCGCTCTTGTGAGCACTTGTTTCGTGCTTATCATATGCTTGTTGGAAGAGAATCTTTGAAAGTGACTATTCCAAAGTGGGTGGGATTCTGGTCCAAGGAAACGATAAAGTATTCCTGACCTCTAGGGCCAGCTTTTGGGTAAAGCAGGTGAATCAAGGGCTTTAAGTCCCAAATTTTTTAGGGCCTCATGTTTAGTAATATTATTGTTATATGTAATATATAATTTATTTAATTAGTTAAAAAGACTCAATATCTCCAGGCCCTCAATTTAGTAATGCTATTTTATACATAGTTAGTCGAAAAGGCCCAATATTTGAGGCCCTGAATTTAATAATGCAATAATATAAATAAAATTAGTTAATTAAAAGGCCGAATATCTTGAGGCCATCACTTTAGTAATGATATTATTCAAATAAATTGCGTTAGTTAAAAGGCCCAATATCTTAACGCCTCATTGTGTAATGCTGTTATATAAATAAAATTATGTTAGTTAAATAGCCTAATATCTTGAAGCCCTCAATTTCGTAAAATTGTTCTATAAATATACTTTAGTTAGTTACTTAAAGAGGCCTAATATTTTGAGGCCCTCAATTAAGTAATGCTATGATATAAATTTTAATTAGTTAAAAAGGTATAAAATTGGAAAAATTCTAAATTTAACCTAAACCGATACCTAGACTTCATTAATATAGATGATTATGTTAACGATTTCCGTGTTGCTGCTTCCGCCAAAAGAAGTTATTAAAATTTGTAAAAAACTAGTTAAGTTTCGCAAGAAAGATGAAATAGCTTAGCTATTTTATCAATAGAAAATGAATTGGTCGAAAAGATTGATAACATTTATAAATAAATAAATGAATTGGTCGAAAAGACGCCAAGAGGGTTATGAGTCATACTTGGTGCCGAACGACTCATAACCCTCTTGGCGTCTTGGGTTCCTACCAACCATGGTCTACCGAAGATGAGAAACTCTTTGTGAAATTAGGCCTTACTAGAAGTCAATGGGAGTAAGTGTACGTGGCGGCTTTCTCATCTTGCTGGTTTTGCACATTTGTCCTTCCTAACGAGTATGTTGACTTGATTCGTCCAAGCGTCTTCAAGCTCGCGTGTATCATGTCGAGCGCTCGGAGGGTAGGTCTTGCACAACCAGTCTTAGCGGGCATCTACAATGGTTTGAACATCATTTTAAAATCTCCGAAGCCAGGCAAGGCGCAGGCTATCTTCCCGGCTCATTTCGTCTACGCATGGCGGGCTTGCTACATCGGGACTCATTTTGACGTTTATCAGAGCTTGAAGGGCACGAAGATGACATGTTACTCCGGTGAGGGTGGGGCGAAGCATTTCATTGCAGTGGAAGCTCGCAGGAGAATCCACAGAGGAGATTTTGTTTTCTTGAATTGCAGCATGCTCGCACAGAAGAGAGATGTCTTTTTCATAGACAATGGACGTGCGGAAGAGTTCGAAAAAAACTACTTTGTGGCGATTCGTTCGACTTGGCTCCCTTACGAAAAGACGATCACTTCATCATTGATCCATAAAACCAATATCGCTTTAGTCGTCAATTTGGCTTTCTCCAAGATGCACCCGAGACCTTAAAGCACGATATTCGAGTTGGCTCTTTAGAAGAAGGACTTTACTATTGGCGCATGTGTACTCATATCAAAACTGAGTCTCAAGTATGGCTCTCCATCATGTCTCCATTGACAAAGAAGTATTTTACGGTTTCCTACAAGAGGTGGTGTTCTGAGGCACATGGGCAGTACTTCGTTGATAATATTGCGAATCTTATCGATTCTAAGTATATCTAGCCTGCACCCGAACTACCCAATGTAGTGGAGTTAGCAAATGCGGAAACCTTGCAAGATTCGTCGGACCACTTCCTTGACCTTGTCGTAGTCAAACACCCTATTCCAACCAAAGTCAAAAGAAGTGATTTGTGCTCCATGGAAGTGACTGCGAGTAGTAACGGTGATCACCATTGGAAAAGAGTCAAGAAAATGGTTCGCCGAAGGATGCTGAGAATAGAATTGCCTCATCTCGGGATGAAGTTGCATTCCTTAACTTTAATCGAAGTTTCTTTCTTTTATATTTCTTCTATTATATAAGTCACCATGATTTTTTTATTCAGGTGGACGCTTTCACCACAACCAACACTTTGTCGAATGCTCTTAATGTTGTTGAAATCATGGCCAATTCTGTTTCGAAGGTTATAGATTGTTTTGCGTTACATATTCTCTGTGTATAATGAATCTTTCTTGACTTTTTCTATTTATTGATTTCATTTGGGCCGTTCACTAGCTAAGGAGTATGAAGGTAGTCAAGGATCGGCTTTAGGACCTAACCCCTTGTCCGACAATCGCTCAGTTCCTGAAGTTGATTCAAAGAGCATACCGGTACGAAAGGATGAACCAGTGAGCCTCCATGTCGATGCCTCTGTCTTTGAAGGTGGCAAGTTGGTGCTAAAACATGAAAGAACGTTTCTTCAAGCATTATTAGATTACTTGCATAAAAAGATAGCGGGCACTTCGATTGATTCACTTTCTTCACTTAAGCCAGATGTTGACGTGGTCATCAAATCGATGATGCACCTTGATTTGGCAAGAATTCCTCAAAGTCCTTTTTAACAAAGCATTTGCTAATGATGAGGCAAGACCGACGTCATATGAGAGACTTTCTGAACATCAACACAATCATCACTTCGAAAAAGCTAAAGATCATCTCGAGGGTATACGTGCGCAAGAAAAAGCGAAAAACAATCAAGTTCAATTTGAGAAGGATGAGCTAGCTTGGATCGAGCTGGAGTCCAAAAAATTGAAGAAACCGAAGAATAAGTTGATGTTCTTTGAGCAAGGAGAAAAGCTTCTTCAAGCGGTTCGAAGTTGAACGTCACGAAGATGAGGAGACCGTTTTTTCATAATACTCTCCCGATAAGTGAGAAGATCGCGAAAAACTTGAGTGCAACCTCGACAATTCTCCAAGTTGTTATAGATGAATTAGGAAATTTCCAGTTTTTTAATTAAGTGAAATTTTATATATTGTCATTCCCTTGTTCCGAACAACTTTATTTACGCAATAAGTTTATGATTTCTCTACACATCATTATATTCTTCCCTTACGTTGCATTGGACGTCTTTTGTTGTGAACCGCTAACTAGGGCTGAGCAAAAATATCCGGAATCCAGAATCCGATCCGGTATCCGGTTTATAAAATCCGGAAAACCGGATATCCGATTTTTAAAACCGGATCGGATATCCAAATCCGAATATTTTAACATAAACCGGATCGGAACGGATACACTCGGTATAAAATCCGGATATCCGATATCCGGTTTATTATTTAAAATAAATAAATTAATTAAATAATAGCCCAAAAACAAAGAATAATTAGGCCCAAAGAGAGAAAAAAGAAAGAAAAATAGCCCAATATTATAATTTGACCCAAATAAAATATATCGAATTGAATTTATATCATTTGTGAAAATAAATTGAGAGTTGAAAACAAAATCGAATACGTTACAATCAATGTTTTTTAAAAAAAAAAAATTAATCGAAATAAAAAACCGGATTTCCGATATCCAAAATCCGGATATCCTGATTTTCGGATATCCGAATTTCGGATATTCGATTAAAACCGGATCGGATACGGTTATAGTCACCCACTTATTATTTTATAACTGAACTTAGACAATGTCCAAGCTGCCACTGTACGCTTTTAAGAGATCAAGTCATTTTTTGTAGTTCAGATTTTTTTTGGAGGGGGGGGGGGTGTCGTGTATAGTTTATACTCGTGCTGGTCACGAGTATTCCTTATTTAGCCATTCGAATTAGGTGAGATAAGATAACACTTTAAATGCACTTAACATTGATGTTTGCCTTTCATAGTTTATACTCGTGCGGGCCAAGAGTATTCATTATATAACCACCCAAACTAGGTGAGATAAGATAGTGGTTTAATCATATGCAGTTAACATTGATGTTTTTCATTCAAAGTTTATACTCGCGCGGGCCTGGAGTATTCATTATTAGCCATCCGAACTAGGTGAGATAAGATGGTATTTTAAACATATGCACTTAACATGACTGTTTTTCTTTCATAGTATATACTCGTGCAGGCTAAGAGTAACATGTAATTTAGGCTCGTACGTCGAGGAGCCATACATATGTATATTTATTTATTTATTTCTCTCTTTTTTGCCCTTTTTTTTTTTTTGCATTTTTTAAGTGTAATAGCGCTTGAAGAATTTATCGTTGATTGGGCCGATTCTTAATCCATCTTCCGATACTAACTTTTACGGTTCACTTGAATAAAGTTCCTTTACGACATATGGACCATCCCATTTAGAAACAAACTTGCCCCCAGCACAGTCGTTTGATGATGGGTCTACTTACGGCGAGCATTAAGTCTCCAACTTGGAATAAACGCAGTTTCACTCTTTTGTCGAAAGATTTGGAAAGACGTGCCTGATAGCATTCTAGTCTTTGTTGGGCTCCAAGTCTCTTTTCATCGAGCGCCTCTAGTTCTTCGAGACGCAACCGGGCATTTTCCTCTTAGGTAAGTCCTTCCTGTATAGCCATCCTTAAAGACGGAATTTGGTGCTCGAGCGAAACTACAACTTCAAATCAATAGACTAACGCATGAGGGGTTGCTTCATAATGTTTTATTGAATGCTTCGGCGAGACCATTCGCATCCGCATTGTACATGGAGAATTTTCTCTGTTTGAAACCAAATTTTTCGTAAAGCTTATCGATCACACTATTGTAAAATTGCTTACCATTATCGGTGACTATATAACGAGGAACTCCATAGCGATAAATAATGTTGACTCGGATGAATTCGGCCTGCGTTTTCTTTCTTTTCGTCTCTCAAATGAATGGGTTCAGCCCACTTAGAGAAGTAGTCTGCCCCAACAAGAATGTACATGTGCCCGCCAGATGATTTCGTCATTGGTCCGACAATGTCTAATCCCCAAGCTTCAAATGGCCATGATGCCACGATTGGATGGAATGGCTCCGGAAGTTGATGTACGAGGTTTGCATGGAACTGACAAGATTGACATTTTTGTGCATGACCCATGCAATTCTGAACCATTATCGGCCAGTAGTAACTCATTCTCTTAATGCAAAAATGCAGCTTTGGACCTGACTGATGAGCACCACATATTCCGGAGTGCGCTTCTTCCATTGCTCGGATGGCCTCTTCATATCCTAAGCATCTCAGAAATACTCCGTCGAAGGGTCTACGATAAAGCGTGTCCTTGAAGAAAATGAAACGAGGTGCCCGTCTTCGAACATCAATTCTTTGACGTGGATCTTTATGAAGCTTTTCGTGTTTCAAATAGTCTATCAAAGGTGGTCTCCAATCTTCCATCCCAACCTCAAATACTTCAACGACGTGATTTTATTCTTTTTCGAAGTGCTCATCGCTCTCAGTATCGTTACTGAAGCTTGGAGGTACAATCCATCTTTTGTAAACCGGCACCCATCGAAAGAGTTTATGCTAGTTTGGCTAAGGCATCAATTTTCTTGTTTTGAGATCTTGTTACGTGTTCAATTGTCACGTTTCCTAGCCATTCCATCATCCTTCTAGCATAGTTGCAGTAGGGAATGAGTTATTGCTTCTTCACATCATATATCCCAAGAAGCTAATTGACAATTAATTTAGAATTACCGTATATTGCAGGTATCGTTGTTTTATGTCAACGACCATTTCTAGTCCAAGGATCACAGCCTGATACTCAGCCACATTATTCGAGCAATTTTTCGTCAGTGCAAAGGAATAAGGTAAAACTTCATCATCAGAAGTCAGAAAGACTACTTTAGCTCTGACTCCTTGTTGTGGGGCTCCATCGAAATACATTCTCCATGGAGGAGTAACTTCAACCAAAAGAATGTGTTCGTCTGGAAAGATATGACATACTTCCCATTCCACCGGTATCGGGTGATCAACAAGGAAATCTGCCAACGCTTGGCCTTTTGCGATACATAGATGATCTCAAATTGTTGCAACTGAAGGTACCATCTGGCAAGCCTATCTGAAAGAACCGGTTTCGACATGACGTATATCAAGTGAACACTATGAGCTTGAAGATAGTGCTTGGGTTTCTGAATAGAAAAGACAAGCATCAAACACAGTTTTCAATTGGGGAATATTTTAGCTCAGTTGGCATCATCAGTCTACTAAGGTAGTATAGAGCGTTTTCCTTGACATTTTCATTTTCTTAAGCTAACAACGCCCCGACCAAACTTTCTTGTGCGACAATGTAGAGAACTAGTGCTTTTTCAGGGATTGGTGCGGTTAATACTGGTGGTTTCATCAAATATGATTTTATGTTTTTAAATGCACGGATGTATGACTCGTCCCATTCGAACGCAACACCTTTGTTCATTAGACGACTAAAAGGTAGACATTGGCCGGCGAGTTTAGATATGAATCTCCTTAAGTACACCAATTTTCCTTGTAGACTGTTAAGTTCATGGATGTTTGGGGGCTCTAGCATCTTCAAAATTGCGTCAATCTTTTCTTGTTCAATTTCTATGCCTCCATGATGTACGATGAATCCGAGAAACTTCCCCAAAGATACTCCAAACATACATTTGAGAGGATTCATCTTAAGATGATACCTTCTCAGTCGTTCAAACATAGTTCTCAGATGGCGAGGGTGGTTTTCTCGCCTTTTGGATTTCACCACCAAATCTTCTACATAGCATTCAACGTCTTTACGGAGCATGTCATCAAAGATCTTTTGCATGGCTCTTTGGTACGTACTACCTGCATTCTTGAGTCTAAATGACATTTCCTTGTGACAATAGATCCCTTTTGGTGTGCAAAATGCCGTCAACTCTTCGTCTTTTAGTGCCATTCGAATCTGATTGTAACCATAAGATCTATCCCTAAAAGATATTGCTTCGTCGCTTGTTGTGGCATCGATTATAAGCTCAGGAATAGGAAATGAAAAGGCATCCTTTGGGCATGCATCGTTTAAGTCCCTAAAGTCAACACAGATAAGGATTTGTTAATTTTTTTCTTAACAGGTATAATGCTCGAGATCCACGTCGGCTATCTGACCTCTCGAACGAATCCCACTTCAATTAGTTTATTAACTTTCGTTTCGATCAATGGTATCAAATCTGGTCGGAACCGTCGTTGTGCTTATTTAACTGGTCGCACACCTTTCTTCACTGCTAAGTGATGAATAGCCACATTTGGATCTAAGCCAGACATTTTTTTATATGACCATGCAAATACATCTTTCATTTTGTTTAACAGCTCAACGTAACATCGCTCTTCATCGTCAGTCAAAAGTGCACTGACGTAACATCGCTCAACCTAAGTTAATTTCTTTTAACTCATCCACCGTTGACTTAACACCTTCTTCAAATTCTAGTGGGGCTATCTCAGCGCCTTCACCATCCGTAGGGGCTTCGTCTGCTAAGGTAATATGATGAGAGGATCATATACTTTCTCTGTCTATTTTATCATCATATCGAATCTCGACTTTTCTCATTTTGCAACATGACAGGGTTACTCGGACACATTGTGAAAATATATTCTTTAGGGGCTTAGAACTTCTACTTGGGCCTAATCGCTTAAAGATAGAAGTGCGTGCGTCTTTCTTTGGACCGAGTCTTTCAAAAACACATATGCGGGACATTATTTTTGATTTGGTGTTGGTAGAAAATGTGCCGGCTTCAGACACGCAGTTAATGCTAGCTCTTCGTATAGCGATGCGGATGGGCGTAGGAGAAATAAAACCAAGACCTTTTCGTGAGCGGACTCTTGCAGGATTTTCATCTGTAGTTTCAAGCAATCTCCCCAAGTTCAACTTTTCACTTGGTTTATACCCGACGTTAACGAGGAGCTTGTAAGCCTTCAATCCGAACGCACCTTTAACTTGATTTCTTGGTAATATGTCATGCTTGTTTCCAAGTCCTTGAGTCGGACGAGTAAATTCTTTAATAGGCGATTTATTTGTACCAATCTGAGTCAACATTAAGGTTAGGGCTTTCAGCGACTCGATCGTATCTTCCACATCTCGTATGCCTTTCCTATTGCCTACTTGTACCTTTCTTTTCTCGATCATTACGTCTTCACAGGGTTCTCCAACGTGCTCAAGATAATACTTGGCATCGGCGAAGTAAGATTCAGCCTTAGTGAACTAATTACTATCGTCTAGTATTTTCTTTGCAACAACTGCTGTCATAATATTTGAAGCATTGATGCAACATTGATGGGACGACTCCATTCTCGTGTATCCACGACCGACCAAGAAGCATGTTGTAAGAAGTTTTGACATCAATCACATGAAATAGTGCTGTTGACGTCATATATTCCATCATTATTTTCAGTCTAATCATGTCGATGGCCTTTTGTCTTCCTTGGTTGAAATCTTGGATCATCAAACGACTAGGTGAAAGCTCATCAGCGAAGATTTCCAATTCCTTTAGCATTCTAAGAGGCAAAATAATCACCGTTGAACCCCCATCAATCAATATCCGATTTACCTTTTTGTCACATATAAAGCCCGATACGAACAACAAACGGTTGTGTGGCTTAGAACCTAGAAACAAGTCGTCGTTTGTAAACACCATCATAGACATTCATGGATTAGTGACATTGATAGAGTCGATTCCGTCTTCGTGATCATCATCACCGGCCTGAGTCACGAAGCATGTGGCCCAATCTTCTTCCCAAGACTCAAAATCCTCATATATGGCTTTGCATTAGTCGATTCATCTTCTAATGATATTTTTTCTTATTGAGCCAATTGCATGATTTTATCCTTGAAATTAAAACGAATGATGAATTGGGTGTCCTACCAAGCGATGACATTTGCAACAATTAGGGTCTTTAGTCCGTCCAGCTTCATCTGGTTGCTTAATTTCATGTAGTTCAATGATATTCGCTCGCAACATATCGTCAAAGATTCCTGATACATATGAGTGGATACTGCTTCGCTTCTATTTCTTTGAGTGTCATTTTTCATTCAATGCGTTGAGGATGTGCATCATTCGTTTTATATTCCTTTCCTTTTCTTTTGTCACGAAACTTAAGAGGAACCACATTTATTGTCATGGACTCTTTGTTTGGTGGTTTCACGAAAGGTTTGCCCCCTTTCTTGAAGTCTGCTTGTTCTCGGTATTTTCGAGCTTCTTGGACGGGCGGTCCATCTGAGCCACTGGCGAGTCTTTGTAAGTTCCTACATGTTAACTGTGCGCCGTGTGCTGTAAAAGCGATAGAGAAATTGGTGCTCTAGTTGATCATAATTGACGATTGAGCCAGCGTCCAAATCAGTGTACCAATCGAATGCATTGCCCCTCAACGAGCAAACGAATCAGTGTATCAACGAGCTAGCGTCCAAATTAGTGTATCAAAAGATCACCGTAAGTTCCCGCGTCATTGCACGTCTCAACAAAGTGAGTCACATGTTGCTTTGGATTTCCTTTTCCATCAAAGTGTTGAAACTTCGGAGGTTGACAACCGTTTGACATCTTCAAGCTGTCAATTCTTGACGTATATGGCTTAGACTATGGCAAAGATGACTTTGAACTTCCATCCTTCACTGTCCCTATGATGAAATCCTTTAGCTGGCTAATAGGAATCATTCTGTCATCTGAAACGCGAAGGCTTTTTTAAGGCTTTTCCACTTCTCTCTGCTCCTCTTCAGTTTCATCATCGGCTCTTCTTATCTTTCGAATACACGACTTTATTTACGTTGTTGTTCCGTCGGCCAATCTCACAATCTGAGCATCTTCTTCTTGCACGTGTTTCTTGATGTGCTCTTCTAAAGTCGGGGCATTCGTCATCATGACGGGTACCTCAATAATTGCTCGAAACTGATCGAGGAGAAGGCATATTTGAGTGTTTTCTCTTGGCATCTTCTCCTTCCAAAACCTCGAGAACAATATTATTCTCCTCGCCGAAAGCAACATGATGATTCGTCCCTCGAGACTCGTGAACCATCTTTGACTTGTGCAAGTTACAACACCAATACTTTGACTAGAAGAAGCTGCAGCAGCGGTAGAGTTTGATGAGCTCATCATTGAAATCTTATTGAAGAGATGAGAGGTAGAGATAGTCCCACTAGGCGTGCCAAAAATTTGTAGCGTATATCTTTATATTCAAAAATTGTTTTTGAATATAAAGATAAATGGCACAAATATAATTAATGCTACTTTAATAAAATTTAGCGGGTTCAGTCTCTATTTGTTCCTCTGATTCTTCACTTTGGAAACATAATTCATGAATCTTGAAGGACTTCGGAGAACTTCCTAGACTTCATCTCTTTGAAGTTGCTTTCGGCCTTCTAAAGTGTTTTCCTACGGGCTTGTGAGCTTTCTCGTGAATCAAACGTAAGAACTAAGCAGAACACCTTTGTTGTTGACTTGAATATGAAGAAGAGTATCACCTTTGATCTTCTTCAAGTGAGATCTTCGCCTCGAATACCTTGAACTTCGAAGAAACTCGTAGAGAATCCGTAGAGAACTTCGAATGTGGTCGGGACTTCTAAGGAGTTATCGCTCTCCGATCTTCGAAACTTCGTTGCCAATCTTCGAAGCTTCGACTATTAACTTGAATACGAAGACCTTCTTTGAGAGAATTTGAATGCTTTTAATGTCTTATATCACTTCCCGAAGCTCTGTATTCTTTGTTTCCCGGTGTCCTTCTGAACTTCTCAAGTCTCGTATTTTTAGGCACAAAGAATTGGGTAAAGCAGAAAGTGCAATCATATATTTGAATTGATTTGGATTGATTATTTACCTAATTAATTTGATTTGATTTGATTTAAATTAATTATTCACCTATTTAATTTGATTTGATTTGATTTTTTTCCCTAATTGTCAAATATATCCATTTTTTACTTGATTTTATTTGATTATTCCCTCTTTTTTGATTTATTAGACCATATTTGATTATTCCCTTAACAAAATTAAAAGTTTTCTACAATGCTTACTATATATAGAATTTGAATAAAAGGAATATAATATCATCATTTATTGTATGATTTATTAATTAAATTAGATATTAATTAATTTGAGATTAATTTTATAAATCTCGAAAGTATCAATTTAATTATTTGAATTCTATTTTATTTATTTAAATTAATTTAGTAAATTCCAAATAAATAATTTTAATAGACAATTAAATTTAATTGTTTATAATCTTCCGGCGTATACACGTGAAAAAATACCCAACGCACGATGCTCGGCCTCGGCCTCGCCCAAGCGCTGTCAGCCGCCGCTTGAACCTCAGCCCAAAGCCCCGCATGTGTGCGCGTGAAGTGCGATGGCCTGGCCTTGCTGCCGCTCATGTTCGTGCTACGCCTAACTCCCGCGCAAGTGAGCCTTGTTGCTCGGCTCGCATTTCAACCCGTCAATGCAAACAAGTCTCGCACGTTCTTCATCTAAATATGCGCCCGATAGCGCGTGCGCACGGCCTTTGATGCCCCGCCGATCGGTCACCGTGCCAACACCCGCCGGTCCCAATTAAGTCCCATGTTACCTTTGCCGGACTCATTCCATGCGTTTTGGTTCATTGACTTTCTGTAACTAGTGCACTTTAGTGCACTTTAAACCGTATATTATTGCTTGGATTCGCTCAACAATCATCTAACCATTTACATGGCAATCAGGAGTGTGGCCCAAAATAGTCACGAATTTTCATTACTGTGGCCCATTGAAGACCCTACTTTTCCATTCAACGCCTCCGATAAAATACCCAAAAATAAAAGGGAAAGAGACACAAAATGACAAAAAGAATGGCTTTTTTAACAAAATAAATCGGAAAAAAAAATTAATTTTCAAAATAGGGCGTTTTCGGTACCTATTACTAAAATAGAGTCATTTGCGGGTATTACCCGCGACGTCGCGCCTGATGGCCGCGACGTCGCACCCATTAAACGCGACGATCCAATTTGGCCCGTTTAAGCGTTTAAACGGGCCAATAACGTATTTGGGCCCGTCGTCGCGTTTAATAAACCCGACGACACGTCCATTGGGCGCGATGATGTGACAACTCGATCACGCGTTCTCTGTAATTTTCTTTTTCTTTTTGCAGAACTGATGTGGACGTAACGTTCACGCATTTTGCAGAAGAATCGTCGCGTCCAATAGATGCGACGTCGCTATTATTAAATGCGACGATTTTCCCTATATAAAGTACTATAATTCCATATACATTGATATGTAAAAAAACAACTTGAAGTATTTAAATTTCTCCTCAAATTATGACATCCCGTAAAATTCAAGTCTCTATCTACTACGGTGGCGAAATCATTACTGAATCAAACTCCATTCGTTACAGCATCCCACCCATTTCTCTTAGACGAATTCGTCGCGACACTAGCTTTGCTCAATTTCTGGGCATGCTATATGAGGTTATTCGCCTCGACAACAATTTTTCCTCCTTAACCGTTCATGTTAAGAATAAATACTATCAGCATTCTCGACTCTATGAGAGGCTCTTTCAAATTTCAAACGACGCGGAACTATCGTACTTCTTGGATGTTGATGCGGAACTTAATTTAATTGAAGTGTTTGTCAAGGCCAGCGAGAACGTTCATCCCGACCGTAATGAAGACACACCCGACGTGTTCACCAACATCACATCTAGCCACTCGTTCCTTGATCTCACGGCAGTTACTCAAGGAATGAGTGACTTTTCACTCCACCATCCTCATATAGACATTCCTTCGAGCAGTCATGATGTTCCTAATATGTCGAATGTGTCACAACCTGAGCCTGTGCCCGAAGACTTGCAAAATAGTGATGCTAGCGACTCTGAAGCTGACGACGTTGATGGTGCACTGGATGATTTTTCGGATCCCGCAGATGATAACGACGATAGCGACGATGATGGAAACAATGATGGTCCCGAGAATGACATTCCATTGCCGGCGGAAGATGCTCGTGCGCCTTACCAACCCGTGCCTTTTTATTCAACATATCAAATGGCGCCTCCAGAAGCCAACGAGGGCGGCGGTGATTTTTACAGTAGGGACAATCCCAGGTTCAGAGTCGGTATGACATTTAGTACCAAAGCTCACTTACAAGAAGCTGTTGGCGATTATTCTTACAGGGTGGCTAGACGTAAGTTTCACGTCTCAGAAAGAAACAAAACCGTATGGGGCGTGAAATGCAACCATAGCAATGACTGTCACTGGAGGTTACAAGCATGCTTCAAACCGAAAAAATGTTATTGGAAGATTACGATATATGGGGGGCCACACACATGCTACATGAACGCGTTGACGAGAACACACCGCAACATTTCGCGAAACACAATTGCGAGAATGTTGATTGGAATAGTGAAGACAGACCCTCAATTTCTACCAAAGAACGTAAAGTAGCTGGTGAAGGACAATACCGGGTACGACATCTCATACATTCAAGCATGGCATGGCCTCAAAAGGGCGAAAGAAAATGTTTACGGCACCTGGGTAACTTCAGTCCAACAACTTCCTATCTTCATGAAAGCTTTGAAACGTTAAAACCCCGACACGGTCGTCAAGTGGTTGAATCTTCCAACTGAAGCCCCCGGTGTGAAGAAATTGGGGTATGTTTTCTGGGCTTTCAAACCTTGTATTGATGGGTTTAGGTATTGTCGTAGAGTTGTTTGCGTTGACGGTACACACTTATACTCCAAATACGAGCATAAAATGTTAATTGCATATGGGCTCGATGCAAATCAAAATATTCTCCACCTTGCTTTTGGCATTGTTTCAACGGAAAGCAGACATTCTTGGCGTTGGTTCCTGAACTTACTTAACATCCACGTGTTGGATGAACAAAGTGTATGCCTCATTTCTGATCGTCATCGAGGTACTTGTATTTTCCTACATACATTCATGTATTAATTTGACACCCTTTTAATCGATTGATCGTAATTTGTTATAGGAATATTGGCTGCGGTAAGCGAATTAGCAGCGTTTAGGCCGCCGAATGGTGTACACCGGTTTTGTCTACGCCATGTCGTATCATACTTCAACACTGAATTCAAGAACAATGACCTAAAACAGTTATGCCATAGAGCTGGAATGGCCCACACATTGGAGAAGTTCAATCGCATTATGGAACACATTAAAGTTCTCAATGAACCGGCCTGGAAGTGGTTAGATAAGATTGACAAAGAGCAGTGGACGTTTGCTTACGATGGTGGATTCCGATGCGGGGTGATGACCATTAATATCTCCGAGGTCCTTAACGGAGTTTTCAAAGGTGCGAGGTGTTTGCCTCCGAAAGCAATAGTGGACTTTAGCTTTCATCGATGCGTTGAATACTTTCGCAATCGATTTACGGAGTGCTCTGCAGCGATGGCTAACACCGAAAGCGATTGGTCTCCGTATGCATGGAATAAGTTCAACGACTGGACAAGTCGTTCTTGGTGTCACGTCGTCTTTAATTTTGACCAACGTTTGCAAACAGCTGAAGTTTATACTTCGACCGTGAATCAAAGGAAGCACGTGGTAAACATCTTAGGAAAGACGTGCACGTGCGGAAAATGGGACACGTATTTCATCCCATGTTCTCATGCCCAAGCAGCCTGCCGTATGTGGGGAGTTCATAGTATGCATCATATTGCTCCTTTCGATAACAAACAAGCGTACCGTAAAACATAGGGGTTTTTTCATCCTCTACATGACGAATGTTATTGGGAGCCTGCTGAATTTTCTCTTATACATAACGACGCTCTGCGTACCCGAAGAGGTCCGGGGAGAATCCATACAACTCGTATACAGAACGAAATGGATCGTGGTGGTTCAAGGCGGAGACAAGGTCGAAGAGGCGGAGGCAGTGGTCAACGTTGATTTATTCTAATTTTTAAGTACTTTTAGTATTCATATGTTGTACTAAATCTTTAAGTAAATTATTACAATTTTTCAGTTACGTCCGAATTTACCTCATATTAGTTGCAAACACGCATGACAAAGGTTACTGAAGTTACAAACAATCGCTTTGGAAAATTTTTTCTCCAACCCTTCGGGGGTGGGTCAATGAAGTCATCGTCACTATTATCTTCTTCAACTCTGGAACTCGACATTGCATGATGTTTGCCTTTGTTGTGCGTCTTTCTATACATACTTTTTTGCTTTCCTTTCGGAGGTGGGTTGACGAAGTCATCATCGCCTTGGTTTTTGCCATCGTTGCCGATCTTACTCGACATATTTTATCGGTTTCCTTTCGGTGATGGGTCGACGAAGTCGTCGTCACCCGTATCGTCTTTGACTCTCAAACTCGAGCTGACATGTTTCACCGACTGTCTTTTGGATGATTCTTCTGTCTGGGTATGAAGTATTGGACATTCGTTGTTAGGAATTGCAAGCACGTCAATGTGGAACAATGTATGGGTTGATATATCTAACGAAAATTATATACAGATAATATTCATGTGGCTATTATATACAGATAATATTCATGTGGCTCGTGCTCATAGAAGTAAATTGTTGAAAGAGGATCCTCCTGCAAGAATATGACAAATTGCATAATTAAAAAAATTTATTGCATCTGAATAAATCGTTGAGTAAAATAACCACCTGAAACCACTTAAGCCATTGCTCGGTATCTGCATGAATCCATCCTCTGTCATATTCTCCCCAATATCCTATTTCGGCGCGTAGTTTTGTCCATAAAAGGTAGCGACGCTTCAAATGACCAAATTTCTCCGTTAGAAAAGGTACGGTGAAATGAATTCTGTAACGTTGATTGTATAGTTAAGCAAGGAATTGAAGACATTCGGACAAATTCTCATTTGTGATATCACCCATAGATGCTTTTGCCGAAAATATTCCAACGAACCATCTTTCAATATCGTATGCCACAGTTCGTCGTAAAAGTAATCACCAAGGACCTTTAAATTCCCGAATATCGGATGACCCTCATTCATCTTTTTTCCATTGAAGCGATTAAGACGCGAGTCTCTACCAAATGGGTGCATCTTATCTCAAATGTTGTATGTTATTTTCTTAATTTGAAGGATTTTTATAGATGTTCTGGATCGTATTTCTTGAATGTCAATATTGTTGTGTACAGTTAGATTAAAGATAGATTACAGATAGCTTTGATTAAAGCTGCACGCGGATGATAAAAGTTGCTGAAGTTGCAGGTAGCGTTGATTAAAGCTGCACGCGGATGATAAAAGTTGCTGAAGTTGCAGGTAGCGTTGATTTAAATTTAAATTATTTACGTATATATTAAATTTATTAATAAAAATATATTATATTTATTTTTAAAAAAATAGGCGGGTAGCCCGCGGGCTAGCCCGCCCCGCCCCGCCCCGCCCCGCCATTTCCCGCGGCCCGCTTAGGCCCACTCCCCGACGGGCTAAAAAAATCCATTTGGCGGGCCTGGCCGGGGCGGCCCGCGGGCTTCGGGCCTTTTTGAGGGCTCTAATAATTATATAACATCCAATTTTATAAATATCCACCATAAAGATACGCATAATAAGATAATAACATCGCTAAAATAAAAACGTAAGTCATAATAACATATAACAAAAAAACATCGTCTGAATAAATACAATAAAAGCTATGGCATATAATGCCTTCCGGTACCGCATCTACGAGGACGCTGCTCTCTACGCAGATGACAACGGTCAACTGGGGCCTCACGCTCGGATGGACGACGATGTTGTTGACGTGGAACTGGAGTCTGATGGGAAGATGAACGGTAAGGTGGCGTGTCGTCGTCGTCATCTTCCTCGTCCTCGTAAGTGTACTACATCGGCGTAGTGTACCCCGATGGCATCAACGTCCCATATCCACCATCGTCGTACAAATCCGTCGGAATACGCAATGACGACGGCCCAGCACCTTGAGTGACATGATGCGAGGATGATGCCCCACGATCTTGCGTAGGAGGAATGTCGGTGAACTGTGTATCACGTCGCTGACGCCTATCGATGATTAGACGCTGCATACGATGTCGTCTAATCCTCCATCCACTTCACGACGACGTAGTCTTGACTCCACGTCATCGAGATGTTGTGCCTGTTATTTAGCATATTCAAATATTATTTTGCCGCGAATAAATCGAAATTAAATATAATAAATAAAATTAATAAATAAACTAACCATCACGTCGATGAATGCTCCATCTCCCATCTGAAAGCCTCGCGACATGTGAATAGACGACGGAGATATATATCGATGGGTCACGGACCGGTACCAGTCGTGATAGTCACCGGTGCACTGCGGTCCGGAACCTATCTCCAGTCCATTGACAATCATCGAGTGCCTTTGACTCCAATACGCCTCGTGTAGTTCGTGCTGCGATCTCCAATCTTTTCCGGGGACATTCCGAGTGCTAAAGCGATGAAGATCTACAGTAAGATACGCCGGTGGTTGTCGCACCGACTGAATCAATCCGAACTGTCGCATCACGCGATCTGGATAATGTCACTCGACGATGTTGTAACATATCAGCGGGCACGACGAACGAACAAAAACTTGATCGCGATGGCGTATGCTCTTAAATATGGTATAGAGATTCGTGCATATACATCAAGTAATAATTAAAACGAATAACGTTAAACTAGCACCACGCGCGATAGGCAGTGTACCTATCGTTTGTAGAATAGCTTAGTGAGTATCCGAGTATCGAACACGAGGAATAACATTGATTACTAGTAATTACCTATCAATTCGATATTTAGCCTAATCAAGTAGTTTGTGATTTTTTTTATGTTTGAACTAGATCACGACAACTCAAACTAACACAATGAAAGAACTTAAGACACGACTGAAGATTTAAAAGTAACTTTTCAAGTGGAGAATAATGTGCTCGGGATTTCGAATCCCGCTAGCTATCGTCGACAGGCCGTAAACCACCGTATCCACGCAGATACTGACTAAATCGCAGTGATTTCTTTTCACTCCCGAATTCGCTGTCGCCCTAAACGGTCGCGAGGATTTATATTAGTTTACCTATAGCGAGGGTCGACTATTTGCTTTCGCCCTATAGTCGATTCCTAACGTTTACGAAAGGACTAACCGTTCTCTAGCTTCGCCCTCAACGGTCTACCAAGCGTCACACCAATACATAGACATATCAAATGTGACCTTCAAAACAACACATGGACATATTGAATCGAGGGAACAATGTCGTAAAAGATAAATAAACAATGTCACGTGTTCACGAGTGTTATTACGCCCAAACGACAACTCTACCCAGCATTCATCTCATCCCGAGCACATAAGAAGCTTAGCTACTCATGCTTAAGAGAAATCTACGAATCGTATACAATATAAAGCATAGAGAATACATAAATCTTCCCTATTTCACGAGCACACGCAGATCCAGCGTCCTTTGTGCTAGATCTTGGATAAAATGAGCTTCGAATTTTCACTTTAGCACCGAGGAATTGTTTTGATTGATTCCTATCGGTCTTGAGACGTCCCTTAGGTGTATTTTATCTTTTGAGAGTGAGTTATGTCGATCTGGATCCAGATCTGGGTTGAGAAGTGCGGCTTATATAGAAAGAAATTAACAACACGGCTTATCCCACCGACAAACACGGCCGTGTACAAAGCCTGAGGCCCCGGGTCTGCGATGCCACACCTACAGACACGGCCGTGTACACCAAAGAACCAAGCCGTGTTAACATGCCGAGGCTTCCTCTCTCACTGATGAACCACACACGGCCGTGTAACGTGTCGCTCTAGGCCGTGTGAAATTGCCGAGGCTTCATATCATTTTCCTTCGGTTAAGCACGGCCGTGTTTGTTCTTGCCGTGACCGTGTTGCTTATGAACATGGCCGTGTTGTTGGGTTGGTCGGAGCCGTGTTGGTTCGCCGAGGCTTAAAATCATTTTCTTCGAGTAACACGGCCGTGTTGGTACACAGTGAGGCCGTGTTTCTGGTAAACTTGGTCATTTTTGCCCCATATTCTCTCGATTGGTCCCGATTGTTATCTTATGCTCCTTCAATATCAAAACATAGGTATAATCTTTAATATAAGTACAAGATAACTCAAATAAACCAAGTTACGACCTAAATATGATAGAGATAAACGTATAAAAATACGTTTATCAACGACCGAGAGGACTGAGGACGGCATTCCGGGCGTAGCGCCAAAATCTCCGGTGCGTGATAGTTGTACGGGGTCCAAACAAATTGCTCCATCGACATACTATCGATGAACTCCCGTATCGCATGCAAATTTGAATTTGCGGAGGTCGTATGGTCAAACAATGCATTCCATCTAAATGAATAAAATTTAATTATTATAAAAACTTTTAATTGAAAGTTCGAATAATTAGGAGAGCAACTACCTCGCCGCATGCGGTGGAATGGGTAACTGAATGTCATCGACTACACTAGGCTGCATTACCACTCGAGGGTGGACGATAATGGGCTGGACTTGTAATATACGCATCCATGCCCAAACCTATATTTTAATTATTTAAATACATAAGTATCATTTACGCATTACAAGTTGTTGAATTAAACTATCTTTCGTACCTGCAGCAACCGCAAAGCTCCACCTATGTTCATCTTCCTCGACTGACATGATGTGCAGAGCTCTCTGTAGAGGAATGCTAACACGACGCTGCCCCAGCTGTAATGATGAACTTCGTCGATGTCCTCGAGCAGCGTAAGGTAGGTCATCGACGTGTGACTTCCACTGGAGTCGGGAAACATCACCGACCCGAACAGCAGCAATGCGTAGGCACGCGCATGTTGATCGACGATTAGCTCGTCGGTCATGTGGTCGACTAGATTTTCTTCTAACCAGGCCGCAAACTTCCGGAGAGACAACTTGGTCCCGTGGTACGCTCCTTCGGGAGGTCTGTACCCAGTCAGCTCCTCGCAGTAATCGAGTCACTGCTCCTGCGTCTTACGAGGGATCACACCGCTTACGGAAATACCGTCCACGGGGAGTGCCCACATCAACCCTATGTCCTCTAAAGTGACAGTCGCCTCCCCCACCGGTAGGTGAAACGTGTGTGTCTCCTTTCTTCACCGTTCTACGAGTGCGGTAATCAAGTGTGGATCTATTTTCTGAGATCCACAACTATAGACGCCATACAGCGACATAGTATCTAACTTCTCCAAAACACGACCGTGTAAATGCACCGGTCGTGAAATCTTACCCCACACTACGTTTTCTAACCCCCTCACCGTCAACGGGGTGTCAATAGCACCATCCGTGTCCGATAGTACATTGTTACAATGATGACTATCCTGAAAAATCAACAGCGAACGATTGATCGGACCGTAGAAATCGTTCGTGTCCATCCTAAATCGAACAAAACAATGTTATAACCAATCAAACAATATAGATCCGACTAATGACTATACGAATCCGTCTAATGTTATAACCAAACAACGAATAACAAACGAACAACTCAATTTAATTATAATCAAACAAAATACCTAATAAAACGTACGGAGGGGCGGAGGCGATGGAGGTGTGGCGGCGGCGTAGGCGGCAGCGGGTGTCGCGGTGGGGGTGGTGGACGCGGCGGAGAGAGAGAGAGAGAGAGAGAGAGATAGAGAGAGAGAGATAGAGAGGGCGGGCGGGCGAGCTGCGCGGGGTGACCTCGGCGGAATGAGCGGCGGACGGAGGCGGCGAGAGGCGGTGGCGAAGAGAAACCGAGAGAGAGAGAGAGAGAGAAAGAGGGCGGGTGGGCGGGCGGGCGGCCGAGCTGCGTGGGGTGAGCGGCGGAGGCGGCGAGAGGCGGTGGCGAAGAGAAACCGAGAGAGAGAGAGAGAGAGAGAGAGGGCGGGCGAGCTGCGCGGGGTGAGCGGCGGAGGCGGCGGAGCTTAGGGTTAGGGTTACGTTTTAGAGAGAGAGAGTGAGAGAGAGAGAAATAGATCTGAGATCTATATTTCCCCGACGTCGCGTCCATTAGGCGCGACGTCGCACCTATTACCCGCGACGACTACGTACTGGACCAAAAATATTGGCCCACTACACCGGCCCCGTACCACTGGCTCACCACGAGGCGAAAAATGGATCGTCGCGTTTAATGGGTGCGACGTCGCGCCTGCCGCGACGTCGCTGGTAATACCCGCAAATGACTCTATTTTAGTAATATGTGCAAAAAACACCCTATTTTGAAAAAAAAAAAAATTTCAATTTATTTTGTTAAAAATGCCTAAAAAGAATATATATTGTTTAGCAATTAATAGTAAAAATAATAATAGTGTGGTGTGCGTCAATCACGTTACTATCCAACTTCCATCACAGATTCACAAATCACAATTCAGATCGCTCCATTCCTCGCAGGTTGGCGTATTATCTTATTTATATTAGTCGACAATTCAATTTCATGTTGTTCGATTTGGCAACTTTTGTTCCGCCGCTTGATTGTTCTAAATATGATGTTTTTGTGTGCGCGCGTGTATGCGTGTGTATCTCTTGGTGTGGTCGGTTTCGGATGTTTGAAAGTTCCGATTTAGGGTTCTTGTTCGCAGAATTCACATTTCGTATGATTGAGAATTGGAATCTTATGGCAAAATCTGTAAATATGTGTTGTGGGGGATTTAGTAAACATGGCAAAATGCAGACCTTATCTTTGTGAACCATTTTTTTGTCTGAGCAACTGCTGAAGACTATGACTCATCTATTATATTTTGATTGTTTTTTTTTTCAGTTCGATGTTAATCTCATCTGAAAGGTGAAACGAAAAAGTAAACAGCACAAATTGGCATTGTTCTACACGGAGACATAGTTTTAGATTTCCTTTCAATAACTTCCGAGCCACTGACTTCCTTCTGGACGAGAAATACATTATGGATATGATGGGATCAGCTTTTGATAGTATGCTTAAGTCTGCATCTGATTGGTTTAAGTTGTACTTCGATCCCCCGTTCGCTCGGGCTGTTATTTTCGGGGTCCCCATTGGAGGTTTGTGTTCTGTTCAAAAAGTTCTCATACATTCTTCTTTGGCTGTATTTAAATTTTGATTCATTTCCATACATCTGTACAGGCCATCTTTTTGTGGAAGGTCTTCTCGCGGTTGTTATTCTTTATCTTCTGTCCCTGAAAAGTTACAAACCACCAAAGAGGCCTCTGACTGATAAGGTTCGTGTTGTGGATATCAATTTTTAGACGATGAATAAAATGCTTATAGAGATTGAGTCTTTTACCGGTTTATATTCTCTGGTTTCCAGTTTCTTAACATATTTTTCATTGCATCCTTTATATCTAAGAGTGATGTCACTTCTCTCCCAAATTGTTACTCCCTTTTTATGGTTCTAACATAATTCATTCGATTCCTCAATCATTCACAGGAAATAGATGATCTGTGTGATGAATGGGTCCCGGAACCCCTCATACCTACTATTACTGAGGATATGAAGGATGAACCTCCTGTATTGGAAAGGTAACTTAAGTTGGGGGACATTCTTATTAATCTTTTGCTTACATTCTTTTCAAAGGCGACCTGTAATTTGAACTTATTATGTATCTTGATCAAACATAGTGAGTATAAATCAATACATTGATATTCGATATGTAAACTTAAAATATATCAAATCATGCATGTACAATATCCAACATTTGTAAGATGTTCTAATTAAAATTTGGCTTTTCGCAGTATAGAGTTGAAAATTTACATCATGTTAATTTTTTGGCTCAACTCATGAGTCGATTCTTGCAGTGCTGCAGGTACACACACAACTATTAATGGAAAAGAAGTTGTAAACTTCTCCTCAGCAAATTACCTCGGCTTTCTAGGACATGAAAAGCTATTAGTAAGACATCAATAACTCGTTCTTTTACCTGTGAATTGCCTTCTTTTCGCTGCAGCTAACAGACTTACTACACAAACAGGAATCATGTACTAAAGCACTAGAAAAATACGGTGTTGGTTCTTGTGGTCCCCGTGGATTCTATGGAACGATTGGTATGGCCGAATTTAATTATGTTTGCTTTTGCCTTCTAGATCACATTCACTACTCAGAAGATAATATTCATAATGTTTAAATTCCGCAGATGTCCATCTTGATTGCGAGTCCAAAATATCTAGCTTTCTTGGAACACACGATTCTATCCTATACTCTTATGGACTTTCGACGATGTTTAGCACCGTTCCTGCATTTTGCAAAAAGGGCGATATTGTCGTTGCGTACGTATTCATTATCTTTGCATTATTTCCATTTGAGATATTTTTACTTTTTCTGTTAGATTTTTTGTAACTGCTAGTGAATTTGTTTATGCAAACAAAGATTCAGAGGAACTGTGTTTGGATAGGCTGTTATGTTTCATTCTGAATCATATAACTTTGTTTCGTCATTGTTCATGTAATTTTTGTAATGGCCTTAGAGTGTCTAATTATTTTTGTGGTTCAGTGATGAAGGTGTCCACTGGGGAATACAAAATGGCCTTCAGCTCTCAAGGAGTACAGTTATTTATTTCAAGCACAACGATATGGGATCTCTGCAAAATATTCTGGAAAAGGTTACCCAGGATAACAACCGAGCCAAAAAGTTAAGGCGCTACATTGTTGTCGAAGCTATCTATCAGGTATTATTGTGGTTATTATCATCTTTGTTTTTTTTCAAAATGCTTTTCTCTGTGTCGTTAGTTTATGATATTTCAGATATTGTTCGGAAAAAGGAGGCAGTATCGAAAATTGTTTCTGGCTCTTGATTTCTTGTAGGACTATTGTGTTTTGGATACCAAATTTGCCAAAATTATATCTGAAAGCTTATGTAATTGATACGAGGTTCTGTGTTCCATTGATTGTCTAGACATTTGTCAGATGCATGACTGTTGGCCTTCGTTTTGGTACCTATTTTATGGGTTAATTATTACCAAGAAGATAATGCTTGCTTCACGTTATATATACTTTCAAGGGCATATCATAGGCTCACTTGCTTCACTTTATAGATATAATGACATGAAAGTTATTATGAATGTCACTTGCTGATATGTGCCTTTATTTCCAATTTACGAGCAAACACACCCTTGATATACTTACCTTTGATTTCGAAGTAGCTGATGGACTCAATAACTATGCTGTTATCTTTTGAAGCATATTATAATTTGATCCCAACATTTTACTCTTGCAGTTTACTCAAGATTATCGTTGCTATATTTATGCCCATAAATGCCTAACAAAAACTTATAGTTTTGCTTGTCTGATATCTTTCTTATCGACGGTGCTCGTTGCAGAATTCTGGCCAAATAACTCCATTGGATGAAATCGTCAGATTGAAAGAAAAGTATAGGTTTCGCGTAATATTGGATGAAAGCAATTCTCTGGGTGTTTTGGGAATTTCTGGTAAAGGTTTAACAGAGCACTGCCAAGTTCCAGTAAGTTTCCGTGCCCAGATTTAACACTCGAGTTACTAAATCTGTCTACGTATTTATTATTCCTCCAACTCGAAACTCAGATTGAAAAGGTTGATATCATAACCGCTGCAATGGGAAATTCCCTGGCCACTGAAGGCGGGTTTTGCACAGGGAGTGCAAGAGTAATTGACCACCAAGTAAAGCATAAATCATTTCTTTAAACTTGTTTTTGCATCAACCACACAAATAATTACGTAATTTTTTATCGGTTTCACTTGGCAGCGTCTGAGTAGCTCTGGTTACGTGTTCTCTGCCTCTTTGCCTCCGTATCTGGCAAGTGCTGCAATCACCGCTATCGACGTCCTTGAAGAGAATCCCGAACTTATCAAAAAATTGCACAAGAATATCTCCACTTTACATGAAGGTTTCATTATTTAACTTTCTATATTATATTTCCATTAACGTTCTCTGGAAAATACCTCAATTTGAATATCTTTCTTCCCAATATCAAATTTCAGGCTTAGCAGGTGTACGAGGGCTTGAGATAACGAGCGATATCAAATCGCCGATTGTTTTCCTAAAACTAATGAAGCCCACGGGATCCTATAAAGGTGATCTTCAGGTGCTTCAGGACATTGCTGACCGGGTTAGTGCATCGACCCAATATTCACCGTGTTTTTAATTATCTTATTGTAACATTAAATCAATAATAATATAACATGGTTTTCTCTTGACGCATGCGAGCTTAGGTCCTGAAAGTGCACTCGGTTTTCATTGCAACATCGAAGAGATCAACACTTGACAGATGCAAGCTACCTGCTGGGATTCGATTGTACGTTTCTGCTGGCCACACGGAGTCTGATCTCGTGGCAGCTTGCGTCTCGATTAAGGTAATCGCTGCCGAGTTATTACACGACGAGTGATGACTTTTCTTATTACCAAAAACCGATACGTTATAGGGTTCCTGCTGGTAAATTAAATCTGGAACTTAGAGCTTTGGTGTCATTTTCTCACACATTTGACGAGCGTTGTTCGTTGTGTATTTGTTCCGCGTGGATACATCTATTTCATTACCTGAAGTTGTGAAACTTTCAGGATCTCTCGATTTTGTTAAATCAACGGCGGATGTTAAGTAGTGGACTTCTTTGTGCTGAATGTAGATTTTAAGTTTTAAGTTCCATATTTTAAAAATGTATAAATATAGAAAATCCTATTAGTTCTCTTACCATCTACCGACCCCGTGGGTTTTTATTTTTTATTTTCCCTCATTGAGTTCTAAACTGACAAAAAAAAAAAACAATGTTAATTACGTCCTACGGCTGAAATCTTGACTATAAGTGTTATATAGTGTTATAAACTTCCAATAAACAATGATAATTATGTCATTTACACAACATCACCCTATGCATCATGTCGATTAAACAAGCAGAATATTCCAATATCACCTTGATTCGCAAAATAAAATATCACCCCAAACAAACACAGTGATGACATATCACAATAATTCATGTTACGGTGCTACTGATATCATCGTGATGTGTGTATCACCGTAATGTTCGATTACATCAAACAAACACTCTTATATAGAAAGCAGAGAATACATCTCCATTGTTATAAAACTATTATAACTAGACAAGAATAGAAATTTAAACACTGAAATTGTAGAGAGTATTATTGATGTTTTCGATATGATTCAATACAAATACATTGGTCTATTTATAGTAGAAAAATTTCTACCATTTCATCTAACACAACATTAAATACATCTTATCTCATCTCATCAAATAACATTTACAACATTTAATAAACCTAATTTTATCAACATTAAAAACATTAACACTTAATATTTCATAATATCCATATTTATATTGACATCTCCTAAAATCGAGAAATAACGCTTGGCTTTCACGAATAAAGAACCGGTGATTCCGATGGAAGATTCCGCTTGGCTTTCAACGATTCTGCAAGACCGTTTTGTGTATGAACATGTGGCACGAGATGCTCAACATCAATTCCGATAGGCATACAATAATCATTAAATGCCTTGGAAGTAAATTCAGCTGCATTATCAAGGCGTATTTTCTTTATCGGATAATCTGGAAAATGTGCTCTTAATCGGATCAATTGTGCAAGCAATCTTGCAAACGGCATGTTGCGCGTTGATAACAAACATACATGAGACCATCTAGTCGATGCATCAATTAATACCATGAAATACATAAATGGTCCACATGATGGATGTATCGGTTCGCAAATATCATCATGTATACGCTCCAAAAATATTATGGATTCATTCTTTATTTTCGCTGGTGATGGCCGCCGAATAATTAAATTCCCTTTAGAGCAAGCGACACGTGATGCCTACGTGAATTCTCAATTATTTTCCGCATCATAATTGCACCGGGATGGCCCAACCGGTCATGCCAAACATTAAATGTATTGTCATTAGTAAACTTCTGGTTTACAGTAGCATACGATTCATTCGTTCTAAGATATGTGTAATACAGCCCAGAGTCAAAGGAAGGTAATGTTTCCACAATTTTTTTATCATTAGAAACCCCCTTTGCAATGTGCAAATATTCAACATCTGCTTTTTCTGCAGTCTCAATATGATATTCATTATGTAGAATAGCTTTAAAGCTCAATAAATTTCTTTGAGACTTAGGAGAATATAAGGCATTTGCAATCATCAGCCTTGTTCTTCTGGGTAGTAAAATGTTGGCTCTTTCGGAGCGTTCAATCATATTTGTGCTACTCGATATTGTAATAACACTTGTTTCTTTCATTTCAAGATGATCGAAATATTGTCTTCAAAATCGTATGAGTCGTTGCACAGTCTGTAAGACATAATTCTCTATTGCACATGTTCGTTTCCATCAGAAAAATTCATTTATAAACAAACACATAATAATCATTATTAAAATAAACAGATATAACACAGGAAAACATATAACTTAATAAAACACTCCAAACGATACATAATAAATCACACAATAATAAAGCATACAATACACACAATAATAAAGTACGCGATAATAATACATAGTAGATTAGTTTTCTTCAAGAAAAACTAGAAATCCGCAGTTTCGAAATGTGTATTTTCATCTTTTGTCCCTTTGAACAAAATTCGTTTCAAGTCACTTTTCTTTGCCCTTATTTTGTTGATATAATTCAACCAAATGTTTGGGCGTGCGACAGTTACGTGACCAATGGCCCGAACCACCGCAACGATAGCATTACTCATCGTTGTTGTTTTGTTCAGTGTGCCTCTTCTCATCATTATTTTCGTAATTTTTCCTCTTCTGGGGAAAATTCTGATGATCGCCACGATTGTTATGATAACCACCACCGTAATTTCATCGGCCACATCCACGGCCTTGACCACGGCCTTGACCACAGCCACGTCCACGACCGTGAGATGCACCACGACCACATCCACGATCATTGCTTCGACTATTATCATTATTACCCTTTGACTGCAATTCGCTTCAGGGATTGCAGTAGAATTAGTCGGTCGAGATTCGTGGTTTTTCATCAACAACTCATTATTTTGTTCAATCAATAATAAACAAGAGATTAACTCGGAATGCTTTTTAAATCTCCTCTCCCTATATTGCTGTTGCAATATCATATTTGATGGATGAAAAGTGCTAAATGTTTTCTCCAGCATACTGCCTTCGGTGACGTTTCTCCACACAATTTCAGTGTAACAGACACCTTATGAACAACCGAGTTATATTCGGTTACGGATTTAAAATCCTGTAATCTTAAATGCATCCATTCATACATTGTCTTTGGGAGGATAACAATTGTCAGGTGGTCAAATCGATCTTTCAGATTTTTTCACAATTCAGTGGGATCTTGTTCATTTAAGTATTCATCCCTCAGATCCGCATGAATGTGGTGGCGAAGAACTATCAAAGCTCTTGTCTTATCCTGCGCGCTTGTGGTTTTTCCAGTATCAGTGGTGTCACTTGCACCCGTTGTGGTTTTTGGGTCGACAATAGTGTCACCCAAACCTTTTGCTTTTAGACGAATCTTTGCGTCTAGTGCCCAAGATAAATAATTATTTCCCGGGATGTCAAGGGCAAGAAACTCGAGGCTTTGCAAATTCGTCATACTCGATTATAGTTGTATAAGATCTTGTCCGAAGGTTGATCGTTGCCGGAAAGCGCTCGTGCTGATAACGTGTTATAAAACTATTATAACTGGACAAGAATAGAAATATAAACACTGAAATTGTAGAGAGAGTATTATTGATGTTTTCGATATGATTCAATACAAATACATCGGTCTATTTATAGTAGAAAAATTTCTACTATTTTATCTAACATTTACAACATTAAATACATTTTATCTCATTTTATCAACTAACATCTACAACATTTAATAAACCTAGTTTTATCAACTAAAAATATCCACACTTCATATTTCATAATATCCATATTTATATTGCCATCTCCTAAAATCGAGAAATAACGCTTGGCTTTCACGAAGAAAGAACCGGTGATTCCGAGAACAAAATCAAGTTTATCACTACTTTCGAGTACTTTTATTAAATTATAGGACAGAAAACAATTAATTAGGAAAAATAGAATACCATACATATATAGTGTACAACATTAGTAATTTAAGGTTGCAAAGTCCGAGAAAATTGTCTCCCAGTACAACGTTCAATTGCGCACTTCCTATGGCACCGGTGTCTCTTCTTTGCGTATACACACTTTTAAGATGCAATAAATAAAGATCTTTATCTACTCTCCGAAGAAAGAAATCTTAAAGTTGGGACTTTAATTTTAGAAGGAACCTTCATTTAAGAAAACCCTCAAGCTAACATTCTGCATTCTTGTTCCCAATACGTCATTTGTTTCACTCCAAGCACGATTTACTTCTAGTTTTATTTAACGTTTTATTTTATTCTCGTATATCATCTATATGGTTGATAAAAAAATACATTTTCAATATGAATAAATAGTATCTGGATCACAATAAGATTAATTTAGTCGATCCATCTCGTTGAGATACATATCAATAAAATGCAGGATCTAATCTATGGTTATTAACGAGGCGTGCTCGGCTCTTTTTTATGCTCGAGCTTGATTTCGAAAATTTCATATTATGCAGCTCGGCAATATTAAGCTCGAAATTTATATAGTTTAGATTACTTTTATAAAAAATCAAGAAAAAACCCATAGTGGTTCATTCAAAGAATAAAGTACATGTTTGATATGAATAACAATTTATTTTCGTAATCTTTTGGCAATTCCATTGATTACACAGTCAAACATACATACAAGCATGATCGAAAAGGCACAAATAAAATAATAAAAGAATCAGAGAAGCTGCAAACAAAAATGGGGTTTGCTTTGCTGAGGTGGGGAATACTTTCTTTTCCTTTGTTTTTTTTTTTTTTGAAGTGCATGCGCGAAAACAAAGTGCCTTTGATTTGTAATTTTCGCATTTGAGTACAAATTAAGCATGAGAACCCTAAAAGTGAGACTGGTTTGCCTTTGATATCATTTTCCTCACCTTCTCCTTCTCATCCCGAGAAGCGCACACACAAACACTCACACATACATTTGAAAATATTTTTTTATTGATATTGCTCATGAAATTGGGCAAGGCAAGTGTACATATATTAGTCACATTTTCTAGTACGGGAGATACGCCATCGCACTCCTTCTTTGTGTTTTCTTTTCGATGATATATATAGTGTCTTCTTCCCTAGATTAACAAGGTAATACAACTTGTGTGCGTGTGTGTCTCTCCAAACAATTGACATGAATGAAGAAGCAGTTTATTGAAAGAAAGCTTCTGTGCATGGAGCTCGTGAAGCAATGGCGAAAACCCTGTAATAATTTTCGAAATGTTTTCCCTAATTTTTCTTGGCTGTGTTTCCAGCATGATGCAAAGCTTTGTCTCGAGGAGGCGATCGACGACTAAAAGCGATGTTGGTGAGGTTCAATCCGAAGACAGACTTTACTCATGCTGTAAATGACGATCTCAGATTGAGCCGCGCCAATATCACTTTGTCCCAATATCAATCGTCGCTAGGTGCGTATGATTTAGTTAATAATATAGGGTTTATGGATAAATAAAAAATTGTGGCGAATTTCATTCAATATCAAGGCCCTATTATACATGATGATATATATATATATATATATCCATCATATGAACATATAAACTGTGTTGAAATCCCTACTGAATATGCACCCACACGCCACGGCTCGGAACGTTCCTATGAACCACAAACAGCAGATAATACCCCGGCGGAGCAATCTTGCCCGAGGGCGGCGCCACGACCTTCACGTGATTTTCCCCGACAAGACTCGTTTTCAAGATCAGCAGCCTCTGATTCATGGAGTACCCGTGGGTCGTAAAAGGCGGTGAATACATAGTCACCTTCACGTCCTCCCTATCCACGACCCGCCCGCCACCGTGCAGCTCGAACCCGACGGTGAACCTGTCACCGTACCTCAGCTCCGTATCCAAATTCTCCTCCACGATCTCCACCCGACCAGCTCCGAACCCCAGGTACGGAGGTGAAAACTTCTCCACGCTGAGGTCGGTAGCGAAAGTGTACTTGTCGCCGTACTTGTCCAACATGTAGTAAGGGTTTGTGTTGCTCCCGGCCACTAAAACCTTCCCGTCGGGCAAGACCGCGGAGACCGAGTGGTACATCCTCGGGACCGTCGACGGAGCCAGCTCCCTGAACCGCCGGCCCTTCGGCTCACTCGGGCTGTAGAGGATCGGGGTCAGGTTCGGCTCGGCCGCCGCATTCCACGCGCTCGTGCCCGACTTCGCCCCGTTGATCATCAGCACGTCCCCGTTCGGGAGGAGGAGCATGTCCCCCATCACGCGGGGGGAAGGCATCTCCTCGTGCTCCCAATTAGGGTTTTCCGAATTAGGGTTTATCCTCCCGCAGTCTGTCGAGGCCGGGAGGAACGTTCGGTTCGGGCGTAGAAGGTCGGAGTAGATGTAGGATTCGCGCGTGTTGCCACCGCACACGAGGACCTCGACTTCCCCGTCCCCCCGGTTGAGGTCGATGGGGAGGAGGGCCGACATTCCCGAGGGCGGGTAGTTGCGGGACCCGCCGCCGAGGTCGGGGAGGTTCCTGACGACCTCGCCGGTGTTAGGGTTTAATACGATGGACTTGTAGTTGGCAAAGACGAAGAGGTTTCCGTCGGGGAGGAGGTTGACGAAGGGATAGAGGTTGTTCTCTCGGCCGCCATCGTCGTTGGTCTCTTCCAAGAGGGGGAGCTCGACGAGCTTGGGCTCGAAGTTGAGGGTGTCGGAGGGGATGATTTCGTAGTTGTAAGCGTTGCGGCCTCCGATCACGACGAAGCTACCGTCCTCGAGGGCGTGCTGAGTCGCGTACCAGCGGTTGGAGAAGAGCGCATTGGGATTCTCCTGGAACTCGCATTGTGGGCACGGCTTGAGGATCCGCATGGATCTGTAGCCGTCGGCAATGCCTCCGGTGGAGACTAGGCTTCCGTCCCGCGAGAGTCCGCCCGACGAACACCATGGGCTTGTTTCAACCTGGATTATTATTGATATATATTTAAATGTTTTGCATCAACATGGATTGATAGATATGTGTCTACATGTATATAGTACTATTAATTCAACATTATTCATCAATTATTACCAATTTACAATTTATTCTTGAACCATTTTAGCTTCTAATGTTGGCAATTCCAAACACCTATCAAAATTCGATTGACTAAGGATATCTCAGGGTCCACACAAAAAAATAAAAGCGCCTATCAAATTTTCCTGCGATTGTGCCGACATGGCACCCATGAATGTAAAGTGACATGGAAGATACGGGTCCCACGACCTCCACGTGGGCATATTCGGGGTGCTACGTCAGCAAGCTCATTGGAAAAAATTAATGTACAAAATCGTGCCAAATATTGATCAAACCGGTAACTAACCCAACCCCCTTGCTAAAACCCGACCAACGATGACGACACAAACACGCACACAAACGAACAAAAACAAATAACAACCACACCTTAAGGGTTCTGACGTCGCCCGTCTCATGATCGTACTCGATCGCATGAGCGGTGCAATCTTCCGGCGGATCGTTCTGCCTTCCTCCGGCCCGCGGTCTGCACCAACGAGGCTTGAGTGCGATTTCCGACAAGCCGTTGCTGCTCGAGTCGTACCAAACGATCTTATTGCTCCTGGGCATCAGCTGTATCTGCATGGCGGCGACTCCCGCATTTTCCGAATGCACCTCCCACGAGCCCAAAGGATTCGTCGGGACGACGACGTCGTCATCTTCGGGTGTTTGCGGCGGGCCGAACTGAGGCGGCCGCAACGTCGGTAGTGGAAAATGGGGTATGAGTCCGAAAAAGAATTTCTTCTGGACCTTTGGGGCCTTTTTGTAATTTGCTCGGGCGGCGATGGTGCTATTGACTACTAGGAGGATGGATAGAAGAAGGATTAGAGATGTCAACAAGTTGGAAGCCATCGAAGAATTTCGGAGAATCCTTCGAATGGTCTCTTTGGCCTTGGTGTAAATTTGCATGCATGGGAGGTTTTTATAGTTGGGATGGTATTAGGTGAATGGCTAATAATGGGGTAACAGTTTGAGGTCATGATAGGTGATGTCACTAGAATTAGGTTATGATTAAATGGATCATAAAACGTACAAAGGATTAGAATGAATGGTGATCGTTAAATTGTTAACTAGTGAAATTTTTATTTCGGCTTAATATACGGATCTTCAAATTATTTATGTCCTCGTATATATATATATATATATATATATATATATATATATTAACTAGTAACTAGTAATTAGGAAAACTATGTTTTTGAAAGAACATATATTCGTTGCATCTTTGCTCATCGTTTCACATTATAAACTTTTCAAAGACATGTTCCATAATTTCAATAATGGGAAGATTATAAAATTAGGTCCCTTAGTATACATATTTTCGTTTTGGGTCACTATGTTTGATAATTGCAAAAGTATGTCACTAACTTTATATGTCAAAACAATTTTGAGTCATGTTTTCAATGACACTATGTATATATTTTACGATTTGGATCACTAAGTATACAATTTTCCAATTTTGGGTCACTCATTTGGTCAATAACTTTGTAAACATAGTGACCTAAAGTTGAAACATGTATACTTAGTGACCCAATCGCAAAATATATAATTAGTGAAATAAAATTGAAAACATGACCCAAAATTGTTTTGGCATACAAAGTTAGTGACCTAATTTTGCAATTATCAAACATAGTGACTCAAAAACGAAAACGTGTATACTTAGTGACCTAATCTTATAATTTTTCCTTCAATAATTTATTCTCTGAATAAATTTTCAATAATTTCGTAGGAAATTGTAATAATATTTCTATTATGAAATAATAATAATAATAATATGTGGATGTTTTTAATGTTGTAAAAGTTAGTTGATTGTTGATGAGATAAGTTAAGATGTATTTAATGTTGTAAATGCTAGATGAAATAGTAGAAATTTTTCTACTATAAATAGATCGATGTATTTGTATTGAATCATATCGAAAACATTATTATCTCTCTACAATCCCGTGTTTATATTTCTGTTCTTGTCCAATTATAATAGTTTTATAACACGTTATCAGCACGAGCGCTCTCCGGCAACAATCAACCTCCGGACAAGATCTTATACAACCATAATCGAGGTATGTAAATTTTATTTTGTGTCCGGTGAGTTTATTTATAACACTCGTACACTTATGTTTCGAACAATTTAAATTATATAAATATAACATATATACCACTAAAACGCCTTAGCCCGAGTGGTTTCGAGGAATATCGTCACTACAAGTGATGTGAGATCCAGATTTCGAATCCCAGTGGTGGCGAGTGGAATTTTGTTTTTGACGAGATTTTGAAAAGAACAATTTGAATAATATATTTTATTGATATCTCAAGTATATATCATATATATTTTGAATTAATTTTTGACTATATGAATGAACAAATTTTATTACCATTGGGAGAAATTAAATTTATACATCTCTGATTATTATGATTTTCTTATTATAGAATCATGTCGTTTTATACAAAGATGAATCTTGCGCTTCTTACTTTATTTACCGTGATGCTTATCGGGTGGTGGATAATATTTTTACAGTTATTTCCAAAATATATTTATTAATTGTAATATTTTTCATTATTACGATTACCGAAATATATTTTATATTTTGAAGGATGTTGCTATATACGATGACTGATCTCATGATTCTTACTCTACTCTCGGCGATAATTATCTATATGTGGATTATGTTTTTACCAAGATTTTACGAGAGTGGTTAATTACGATATTTTCTTATGTTATAATATATGTTTACTATGAAATATATTTTGGGAGAGAAAGATGTCGCTCTACATGATGATTGATTTTTTGACTACTATTATTTTTACGATGGCACTCCTGGGGATGTGGACTTTATTTTTCGTAAGGATTTTTACAAAAGAAGATACAAAAGAAGATTAATTGTAAAATTCTTTAAAAATTTTTTTTTTTGCGATAAACTTGTATTGATATTTATATTGGAAATATTAATGTTATTCACATCATATATTTGTTTTTATACTTATGATTTGAATATTAAAACGTCTTTTGTATTTTATGATAGAATGACGAATTTGCAAAGCATCGAGTTTGTTGCCCTTGACATCTCAGGGAAGAATTATTTATCTTGGCAACTAGACGCAGAAATTCATCTAAAAGCAAAAGGTTTGGGTGACACTATTGTCGACCCAAAAACCACAACGGGTGCAGGTGACGCCACTGATACGGTAAAAACCACAAGCGCTCAGGATAAGGCAAGAGCTTTTATAGTTCTTCGCCACCACATTCATGCGGATCTGAGGGATGAATACTTGAATGAACAAGATCCCGCTGAATTGTGAAAAAATCTGAAAGATCGATTTGACCACTTGACAACTGTTATCCTCCCTAAGGAAAGGTATGAATGGATGCATTTAAGATTACAAGATTTTAAATCCGTAACTGAATATAACTCGGTTGTTCATAAGTTGACTGCCACACTGAAACTGTGTGGAGAAACAGTCACCAAAGACAGTATGCTGGAGAAAACATTCAGCACTTTTCATCCATCAAATATGATATTGCAACAGCAATATAGGGAGAGGAGATTTAAAAAACATTCAGAGTTAATCTCTTGTTTATTGTTGGCTAAACAAAATAATGAATTGTTGATGAAAAACCACGAATCCCGACCGACTGGTTCTACTGCAATCCCTGAAGCGAATGCAGTCGAAGGTAATAATTATAATAGTCGAAGCAATGATCGTGGACGTGGTCGTGGTGGACATCGCGGTCGTGGACGTGGCCGTGGTCAAGGTCGTGGTCAAGGCCGTGGACGTGGCCGAGGAAATTACGGTGGTGGTTATCAGCATTTCCGTGGTGGTTATCATAACAATCGTGGTGATCATCAGAATTTTCCCCAGAAGAGGAAAAATTACGAGAATAATGATGAGAAGAGGCACATTGAACAAAAGAACAACGATGAGCAATGCTATCGTTGCGGTGGTTCGGGCCATTGGTGACGTAACTGTCGCACGCCCAAACATTTGGTTGAATTATATCAACAAAACAAGGGCAAAGAAAAGATAATTGAAATGAATTTTGTTCAAAGTGATTTGGCCCCTGCTTCTGGGACAAAAGATGAAAATACACATTTCGAAACTGCGGATTTCTAGTTTTTACAAGAAAACTAATCTACTATGTATTATTATCGTGTGCTTTATTGTTATGTGTATTGTATGGTTTATTAATTGTGTGATTTTTTATGTATCGTTTGGAGTGTTTTTTTAAGTTATATGTTTTCTTGTGATATATTTGTTTATTTTAATAATGATTATTATGTGTTTGTTTATAAAGAAATTTCTCTGATGGAAACGAACATGTGCAATGGAGAATTATGTCTTGCATGCTGTGCAACGACTCATACGATTCTGAAGAATAAGAAATATTTCGATCATCTTGAAATGAAAGAAACAAGTGTTATTACAATATCGGGTAGCACAAATATAATTGAAGGCTCCGGAAGAGCCAACATTTTACTACATAAGTCTCAAAGAAATTTATTGAGCTTTAAAGCTATTCGACATAATGGATATCATGTTGAGACTGCAAAAAAAGCAGATGTTGAATATTTGTACATTACAAAGGGGGTTTCTAATGATAAAAGAATTATGGAAACATGACCTTCCTTTGACTCTGGGTTGTATTACACATATCTTAGAACGATCGAATCGTATGCTACCGTAAACCAGAAGTTTACTAATGACAGTACATTTAATGTTTGGCATGACCGGTTGGGCCATCCCGGTGCAATTATGATGCGGAAAAAAATTGAGCATTCATGTGGGCATTTAATGAAGAACCAGAGGATTCTTCAAAATATTGAATTATCATGTGTCGTCTGCTCTAAAGGGAAGTTAATTTTTCGGCCATCACCAGCGAAAATAAAAAATGAATCCATAACATTTTTGGAGCGTATACATGGCGATATTTGCGGACCGATACATCCATCATGTGGACCATTTAGGTATTTCATGGTATTAATTGATGCATCGACTAAATGGTCTCATGTATGTTTGTTATCAACACGCAACATGGCGTTTGCGAGATTGCTTGCACAAATGATCCGACTAAGAGCACATATTCCAGATTATCCAATAAAGAAAATACGTCTTGATAATGCTGCTGAATTTACTTCCAAGGAATTTAATGATTATTGTATGTCTATCGGAATTGATGTTGAGCATCCCGTGCCACATGTTCATACGCAAAACAGTCTGCAGAATCGTTGATTAAGCGCTTGCAATTAATTGCAAGACCATTATTGATGAAGTCGAATCTTCCCTCGTCTTGCTGGGGACATGCTATATTGCATGCAACAACACTAATCCGTATCAGGCCAACAAGTTATAATGATATCTCCCCATTACAAATGGTTCATGGTCAGGAACCAGATATTTTCCATCTAAGAATTTTTGGATGTGCAGTATATGTTCCAGTTGCTCCACCATAACGAACAAAGATGGGACCTCAAAGGAGGTTGGAAATATATGTCGGATATGAATCTCGATAATAAAGTATTTGGAACCTCTAACTGGAGATTTATTTACGGCCAGATTTGTCGACTGTCATTTTGATGAATTGAATTTTCCGACATTAGGGGGAGAGAAATGTTAGTTGGAATGAATTATCGCTAAATCATTATGATCCTCGAACTAAAGAATGTGAACTAGAAGTTCAAAAGATAATTCATTTACAGAGTTTAGCTAATCAACTGCCAAAAAGCTTTACTGACCTTAAAAGAGTGACAAAGTCACATATACCAGCTGTTAATGCTTCTGCAAAAATAAAAGTTCCTGCAGAAAATATTATCAAGCCTAAGTCACAGCTAAAGCATGGTAGGCCCTCGGGTTCCAAAGATAAAAATCCTCGGAAAAGAAAAGGAGCAAATAATAATAAGAATGGTCCAACCGATGATTTATCGACTAGAGAAGAGTCGATGGGCAATGAGAATGAAACTCATGTACCTGAACATTCAGAAAATAATGATAATGAAGAGATCTCGATAAACTATGCCCAAAATGGAATTAGATGGAACCGAGATGAAGTCAACGTTAACGATAAATTCTCATTTATCGTAGTGCTACATGAAATGAATGAGATTAATGAGAATGAGGATCATGAACCAAAGTCTGTACAGGAATGCAGACAAAGAAATGATTGGCCAAAATGGAAAGATGCAATCGAGGCCGAGTTGAAATCACTTGAGAAACGAAAAGTTTTCGGAATTGTAGTCCGTATACCAGAAAATGTAAAGCCGGTTGGATATAAATGGGTTTTCATTAGAAAGAGAAATGAAAACGGCGAAATTGCAAGATACAAAGCACATCTTGTTGCGCAAGGTTTTTCGCAACGACCTGGTATTGATTATGAGGAGACGTATTCTCCTGTGGTGGATGCAACTACTTTTCGTTACATAGTAAGTCTGGCAGTACGAGAAGGTCTCGATATGCGTCTTATGGATGTTGTCACTGCTTATCTATATGAAACACTTGGCAGTGACATATATATGAAGCTTCCCGAGGGATTTCAGTTACCTAAAACATCAGGGTCCAGAAACGAGTACTCAGTTAAGTTGAATAAATCGGTTTATGGATTAAAGCAATCTGGGCAAATGTGGTATAATCGCCTAAGTGAATTTTTAGTAAAAGAAAGGTATCGGAATGATCAAACTTGCCCTGCATATTTCTGAAAAGATGTAAAAATGAGTTTGTCATTATAGCAGTCTATGTTGATGATATCAATGTAATTGGAACTCCTGAAGAGTTGACTAAAGCTGTTGATTGTTTAAAAAGGGAGTTTGAAATGAAAGATCTCGGAAAAACAAAATTTTGTCTTGATTGCAAATTGAATATTTGAAAAATGAAATATTTGTACATAAAGAGACTTATACGAAAAATGTATTGAAAAGATTTTACATGGATGAATCTCATCCACTGGATACTCCAATGATCGTTAGATCTTTAGACGTGAATAAAGATCCCTTCAGACCACGCGAAAATGATGAAGAGCTACTTGGTCCTGAAGTACCATATCTTAGTGCTATTGGAACACTAATGTATCTTACGAGTCATATGCGACCTGATATAGCGTTCGCTGTAAACTTATTGGCAAGATATAGTTCTTCGCCGACTCGTAAACACTGGAATGGAGTTTAACGAATTTTTTGATACCTTAAAGGAACATCTGATATGGGATTGTTCTATTCTAATGAGTCGAAAGAAAATTTAGTTGGGTATGCAGATGCTGGCTATTTGTCTGATCCACATAATGTTCGATCGCAAACAGGTTATTGATTTACATATGGTGGAACCGCTATTTCTTGGCGGTCAGTGAAACAAACTTTAACAACTACTTCATCTAACCATGCGGAAATTCTCGCTATTATGAAGCTAGCCGAGAATGTGTTTGGTTGCGATCGATAATTGAGCATATCCAACAGAATTGTGGGTTGCTTTCTGAGAAATTACTTCCAACGATCTTATATGAAGATAATGCGGCATGTATTGCCCAGTTAAATGAAGGATATATTAAAGGGGATAGATTAAAGCATATTTCACCGAAATTTTTCTTCACCCATGATTTGGAGAAAAATGGTGATATTGATGTACAACTAGTGCGATCAAGTGAAAATCTTGCATATTTATTTACGAAAGCACTTCCCCCAATTATTTTCAGGAAATTGGTATATTCAATTGGAATTCGAAGACTTCGAGATTTATAATGGTGTTATCATCAGGGGGAGAAAATACGCGTTGCGCTATTTTTTCCTTCACTGTGGTTTTTCCCATGTGGTTTTTCCAGTAAGGTTTTTAATGAGGCAACAAATAAAAGCGTATCAAAAGGAATTGTGTACTCTTTTTCCTTCACTAGGTTTTTACTTCACTGGGTTTTTCCTAGTAAGGTTTTAACGAGACAAATTCTTTGAAAAACATCCAAGAGGGAGTATTATGAAATAATAATAATAATAATATGTGGATGTTTTTAATGTTGTAAAAGTTAGTTGATTGTTGATGAGATAAGATAAGATAAGATGTATTTAATGTTGTAAATGTTAGATGAAATAGTAGAAATTTTTCTACTATAAATATACCGATGTATTTGTATTGCATCATATCGAAAACATTATTATCTCTCTACAATCCCGTGTTTATATTTCTTTTCTTGTCCAATTATAATATTTTTATAACAATTTCGAGTTTATTTTAATTAGTTGCGAGTTTTAATATAAGTGATATTTTCCGATTTTTGTAAGGACAGTGATAAAGTTACAGATTCATTTTTTTTTTTTGAAGTTGTAAGTTACAGATCTATAATATAGATTACATTTCCAATTTATCATAATAATTTCCTTAAAACATTTTTGTCATACGCTTGGTTTCAATCCATAGTAAACATGTTAAGAAAACAAAATTATCTTATCCATATGATTACTTATTAGTTCCGCCGTTATTTGAGCGCATGGGTGTAAACGACGAGTGAGGGCGTTCAACAATTTTGAAAAACTATCAGCACCATATGCACCGCCTAATTAAATAAACCGTTTAAACCGTGATTTAATTTTAATTACCAAACTCGACCGAACTATTAGTGGACGTTTTTGTACAAAATGCACCCCACCGAACTATATAATGCTTTTATATTTATAATATTTTTTACTTATTATATAATTTTTTTTCTTTTAAACTAATCAAATGTCAATCATATATTACCTTTTAACATGAAAGCAATATATATATATATATAAATATATATGAACGGATAATTAAAGTCGAAAACGATATGACCTAAACATTTAGTAAACAAATTGATAATTTATCTCGATGCTACAAGCTCTATATTGTGTAGTACCTAATATGACTTTGTTCTATATTTATTTTTTTTGCCTCCGCATTGCAATTTTTATTTACGATTTTTATTGCATATTATTGTGGTTTTATATGGTATTAAGACTTTGTTAATCTCTATTTGAGCCAAGACCACTAAGTAATAGTGTGAATTCAATTAAATATATTATTTTACTTGTATCGGTAAAAGGTGAAAGATGAGCGAGGCCAACCCAGCTCGTCACAATCGAACTCGAGTCGAATTCATTTGTGCTCGCGAGGTTTTTTTTAATTTTTTTATTACTTATTTATTTTCTATAAATTTTTAGTGTTTATTACAACCTCGAGCTCGACGAGCTCCATGAGCGCGAGCACCATTGGCTTTAATCGAGCTCCAGCTCGAGCTTGGAGCTGAAAAGCTCGACGAGATCGATCTCAACTGAAAGGGATGGAGCTCGAGCTCGAGCCCACAATTAGAGCGCGGCTTATTTACACCCTAAGTGAAAAAACCGCAAACCGCACCACAATCGTCCCAAATCGCTCAGAACCGCAGGTGCGGTTTAATTATTGTAACCGCAATTTAATTTTTTTCCCAATAAAGTGCATATGAAAGTGCGGTGTGAAATTTTTCGAAATCCGCCCAAAATAGCACTGCGCAGACCCCTAACGATGAGTTAGATCCGAGCTCGTCTAAATTTATAGGCTTAACTCGTTTACTCGACGTATCGAGTTGGAGCTGCGGATGACAACGGGGCAGTTGGCGGGCGGATTTGGCCGGACCCATGACCCGCCCAATTAATTTTTTTCGGATCCAAGACCTGTTCCGCCCCTGGGTTGGACCCGAACGAGGACCCGGTTTCGTCTAATTTTTTTTTATTATTTTTTTGATATTTTTTATTTTAAAAATTCATATAAATGCATGAATAGTGATTCAAACCTAAATCCTCTAATTCCAAAGTCCATCATTTTATGCATTGGGCTACAAAGCATTTTAATAATAATTCCAACACTTATATAAACTAATGAAAATAAATATATTTACATAAACTTATATATTAGTTTCGGGAAGGGTTTCGGGGCAGGGTTGACCAAACCGGGAACCCGCCCCAGACCCGGCGGGGTTGTCTCTTTGAGACCCGAGACCTGCCCCAACATTCGAATAATAGAAAAAAGTCGGTTCATAAGCGGGTCCGGGTCTGAACCTGCCCCATTGCCATCCCTAGTTTGGAGCTTGATGCTCAAATATTTTCGTAGTAATAGTAAAAAGTAAGACTAAAAACCTATAATTTAAGTATAATATAAATGAAGAAAAATTAATAATTAAAAACTCATGAGTTGCATGACCTTTGGAACAGTCACTACAAAGCTCGAGACTGACCAGATCCAGAACTTTCGAGCAGTCACGATGAAGCTCGAGATTGTCGAAGAGTCGAGCTGGTTTCGAGCGAACCCACTCGATTTATATTTCACCACATATTGTAATGCATACATGACTAACTAGTAACTAAGGAGGTGTTTATTTGAGGTGATCAGACATCACGGTGATACTTACATCACAGTGATGTGAGTATCACCATAATGTGGATCAATGTTATATATCATCACCATGTTTGTTTTTGGGGGTGATATTTCATTTTTCATATCAAGGTGATATTTGAATATTGTGTTTGTTTATCAAGGTGATGTGTGTGGTGATGTTGTATAAATGTCATATTTACCCTTATGTATGTAAAGTTTGTTAATATGTTCATTTTGAGGTAATATTTTACGTGATAATGATTAATATTTCAATATTAAGTATTAATTTTTAAGCATATTATTTATAAGTACTGTATATAATTCGTCAATATAATTCTTCAATATAATTCTTTTATTTTTTGTAAACTTTAAACAAATATTCTTAAATTAAGTATTAATTATAAGTTTATTATATATAATTTTCAATATAATTCTTTTATTTTTTAAGCAGTAATATAATTTTTAATATTTAAATATGTTAGCTGTGTAATTAAAAATATGAATAAGGGTATATAGGGAATGAAGGTTAAAATATAACGGGTACTTTTGGCTAAATATTTTTGAAAATATCACCTACCCGGGATGATGGAGATCACCTTGCTTTTTGGGGGGTGATCCAAAAACTGGAATATCACCCCGTTTTGATCACCTAGGTGATATTCCATCACCGTGATATCACCCCCGTTAAACAAACGATGTGATGAGGAGGTGATGGCGAGATCACCATGATGTTTTGGAGGATCACTCCGAAACAAACACCCCCTAAAAGTACTACACGAGTTTATTTTTTTTATACCCGCCTTGTATCCGAGTTCTCCGGGCTAATTTGAACTAGCCCCGAGTCGCGCACTTGGCATCGGTGGTGGGGCTCCCAACAGGGTAACTACATACATCAGGTTTCGAACTCGATACCTTAATTAAGTAATACCGAATCGCTTACCACTCGAGTCAACCCCGTTGGTTACAAGAGTTTATTTTTAACATTTCTTCGTATTCTCTTAGACGGCATACAATATTAAAGCTACGTATTTGGTGCTATAAATTCTAAAATCAACCTTTTCGCAATAATGTGAATGCATAACGATTGAAGGTTTACATTGAGTTCGATTGTATTGCCCAATTGAGATATAATTAAGTAGGTGAAAATGTGCTGAAGTCAAAATTTAGACCAAGTCAGATCGGTTTTGCATATTTAGTATAACGAAGACAATTTTTTTAAAAAAATAAAAAAAAAAGAAAAAAGTATAACGAAGACAACTTCACTTCTTTTGACTGAGATCGAGGAAATAATCGTTGCCCATACATAGAAAATATATAAAGAACTTACATATTGTATAACGATATATTAAGATAGTGCCCGTACATACATATGGAAACTAAACAATGTGAAAGGGATCATTAAAACCCCACATTTCATCAAAGTCTGGAATGGTCAATATAATCACCTAGATGCAAGTCAACTAAATAATTCTAGTTTCTTTGTTTATTCATTAATTATATCATTATTAAAGTATTTAATTACTAAAATAATTCTTAAGTAAATAAAAAGGCCATAATGCGAACTTGGTTATATATTTATATTTATATTTTTATCTATACTAATTACAAGTTGCTTTTCACTTCTTTCAATATATGTTCTCCACGGTAATACTCAAGATTAAATTAATCCGTCCGATATTCATCCAAAAACAATAATCGAAAATTAAATCCATGACATAGTGCTTGAAATACAACTCAGTTTATTAGACCGATTCCATGAGACGCTTTTTTGATAGCACAAAATATTCTAATAAAAAGCAGACGTTGTATACTTGAGCAACGGGGCGGTTCAACCCGGAGAAGCCCCGCGGTTCTGGCACCGGAACCGAAACAGCGGCAAGCGGTTCCCGGCACCGGCGCAGTGTGCCTTGTCGATTCCCGCTTTTGAACCGATTCGATAAATGTATATACATTACATTTATATTATAACAATTAATTGGGGGATGTAATTTGTAAATTATGGAATGTGATTAGTCCCTAAATTACGCTAGACTAATCATGGGATGTGATTATCACGAAATTAGGCGTGTGATTAGCCATAATTGGTCATACATTCAATAAGTTTAACAATTAATTAAAGGTATGAATTTATATTTCATTTCTTAGCCATAATTAATTATAACTACCGACAATGACATTAATTAATTAATGGATGCATTAAATATAACTATTTAAAAGATTTGACTAAGTAAATAAAATAAATAAGTGGGCGGATTCGGACGAATTGTTGGGAACCAATGGTTCAGGTGCCGAGCGGTTTCCCAGAAAATAGGCCGGATTGTTGTGAAACGAAACCGAAACCGTGAACCGGTAGAACCGGGCCCGTGGCCCATTTGACCATGTTTAAGACGTTGCTTGATTTGATATTTGACCCATGCTGAGATGGAATGGATCAATCGAGAAACTTCATTATTGCGATTCTATTCATTCACACAATATATTTTTATTATCATTAGTTTGTTTCCTAGTATATCTAGCCAAATGTCACGAAATTACTACGGGTCAACGATTATTGAAATATCTGAACGGACGTCAAAACTTTAGTTAAATCGATATCATATTTTACTTTGCATCCGATCTAGAATGTCTAGACGAGAGGCCCTCACCTATATATATATATATATATATATATAATATAATCATCATTCAAATTACAGCTACATAATCATTTGAGCTCACTGTACGTACGAAAAACAACATTCGTAGAAAACAATGGCTCCTATCGCAGTTGGTGACCTCATCCCCGATGGAACTGTGGCCTATTTCGACGATGAGGATCAATTGCAGACCGTCTCCGTTCACTCGCTCGCCGCCGGTAAGAAGGTCGTCCTCTTCGCTGTCCCCGGTGCTTTTACCCCAACCTGCAGGTAATTTTGACCTAACAATCGTCGTTAACGCTCAAAACCTCAGGAGCGGCTTAATCACTGTTTTTATTTTGGTCAATTTCTTGAATAGCATGAAGCACGTTCCCAGTTTCATCGAGAAAGGGGATGAATTGAAGTCGAAGGGTGTCGATGAGCTCCTGTGCATCAGTGGTATGCTTTTTTGTTTCGCTTGCACAACCGCTTTCTATTAGCTAACTTGATTATTCACATGTTGTGGTTCCGATGATTATCTGATTAAATATTCCCTTTTTAGACTTGTTTTACAGTATTTTAAGGAAGTGATAGAAAGCCCACGTAAAATGATTACATCATTTTAAGATTATCCATGTGAACCCTAAGCTCTCTTCTGCAAGTATTCTATTTGGGATATTAAAATTGACTAATATTCGGATCCTCCGTTGCTTGACTACTCATGGCAGTTTCTTGACAAGAAGGGCTTAGATGTTTAATGTTTCTCTGAACAAGTATAGCATTACATTGCATCACATTTGTATTGCATTGCTATTGAGTGTTGACATTTCGTGTGTTGCAGTGAATGACCCCTTCGTGATGAAGGCATGGGCAAAGACGTATCCTGACAACAAGCACATCAAGTTCTTGGCCGATGGCTCTGGATCGTACACTAAGGCTCTCGGTCTCGAGCTCGACCTCAGCGACAAGGGGCTCGGTATAAGGTCGAAGAGGTTTGCTCTCTTGGTGGATGATCTCAAAGTAAAGGTGGCTAACGTTGAGTCCGGTGGAGATTTCACCATCTCTGGTGCTGAAGACATTCTCAAGGCTCTGTAATCTGTCTGCTAGTTGTTGCCTAATAATGGTTCTTTTGTGTGTGTGAGAATGTTGCTTTTGTTGCGTTGGAGATGCTCTCAAGTAATGTTTACTTGGCGGACTATAATAAAGAAATGTCTTTTGCTTGGTTATCATGCCGTTCCTTTTTACTATTGTCGGTCATCTGGAGATTTTTATTTTTTTTAATTCGAGGTATGCCCATTGTGCCCCAATGGAAATAACACGGAATTCGTCTTAAATTCACCGTCGTGGAAATTGAACCTATGACATGACTTAAGAGTTGGAATACCAATCTTTAAGCCATTAGGCCACTCCATGGGGTTTGATCACGTAAATTTCGGGCTACCAAATCACCAATTAGAAAAATCATATACCAAGATCACGTAAGCTCTCTTCGATTTATATAGTTTGAGGTGACCATCATTCGAATTTATGGGATTCATAAACAAATGTCTTTTGTATATATACATATTAATTAACAAGATCCGGACTTTTCGGTTTTGATTGATGATATTATTTTCTTTTTCAAAAAACAATATTTTTTTTACTAGTGCCAATTGTATATATATATATATATATATATATATGTTTTTGAGGTTGCGAGTTCGATTTTCCTGAGAACTTGACTTTCATTGTTGGGTGGAGATTGAAGTATTATCATCCATCACCGAAGATAAGTCCCACACTGTGGAGTGTGTGGCGTGCAAGCCTATAGCCGAGCCGGTCCGGTGTTAGAGAGTGTGGTGTAGCCCGTCGAGTGGATAACTCAGGAGTAGAAAAGGAAACAAAAAAGAACTATATCAAGTATCTTGGAAGTAGATATGCCCAATCGCCGGTTTCGGTTAACTGGCGGTTGCCGGTTGGTCGAAATGACCAACCGGCCGCAACCGGCCGGAGACGGATGCCGGTTGACCAACCGGCGGTTGGTCAAACCGCCGGTCAACGTGAATCCGGCGGTTACCAACCGCCGGGTTTTCAATTTTTTTTTATTTTTTTTATTTTTTTAATTTTTTTTTGAATTTATAGTGTATATTTCGATAGTTTTCGACTTTTCGGGACACAATTATGTTTTTTTAGTATATAACAAGGGTTTCGATTTTAAAATATTAATCATCATAAATTAATTTCATTACAAAAATGAAGTTACATTTACAATTAAAATTTACAAAGTCGAAAATACAAAGTAAGAAAAAAAAATTTATTCGTTGTTCGTTAAATACTTGAATCGCAATCGCCATTTGCCAATGCCAGTCGATAATCGGTTTCTGAAAAAAAAATATACAAAAGAAGTTAGTTAGATAATATTTTTTTGTACAATCGCCATTAAAAATAAATTAAATTAGTATTAAGGACTTATCTTTTTCGAACTTTGTCGTTGGCTTGGATGTCGTCACGCGAGCGATTTCTTGGAGACGTTGGCTGAAAAATAAGATTGTATGTGTAAGTAATTATTTAAAAATATAAAATAAAAAAATTAATACAATGAGATTAGTATTAAATTTAAGGACTTATCTTTTTTCGGGCTTGAATCTTTCGCCATTTTCGGAGATTCTCTATGCTCTATACTCTTAGTCGTCGCCGCCATTGCCGCCACCACTAGAATTAGTGCCGGTGGTGTCGTCGAATACGTCGTCGTCCGAATCGGTATTCGTGGCGTCTTGTGTCCGATGTTCGGCTCTCGTCCAATCATCGAGAAGGCATTGGTATTCGACGTTTTCTACCGTCAACCTCGAACGCCTTTCACTTAAAGTTAAGCCGCACATGCTAAAAGGTTGTTCAACCGCGACGGTTGAAATTGGGACGACAAAGATTTCCCTAGCGATCTTCGCCAACGTTGGATACGTTGGCGACATCTTCAACCACCATCGGAGGACGTTGAACTGATCTTCATCCTCGGCGAACTCAAAAGTGGTCGACAAGTAGTTATCTAAATCTATGAACGGGTTCGTCGACCTTTGGCGTTTGCTCGTGTTGAGGAGGTTGTAGTAGGAGGCTAAGCGATCACTACCGCTAGCACTACTACTACTAGTGGATTGACCCGAACTCGATCGAGTTGGGTCTTGGCCAATATCGGTCTTATACGCTCTAAAGACTGCCTTTAGAGCGTCATACCCTACATTCCTAACTTGAATGTGGTAGCCATCGGGGAGGACACTAGAATTAGCCGCAATGGACTGGTAGTATAATCCCAGAAAATTATCTGTCCCCTCTACGCGTAATCTGGGGTCTAATATCTTCGCAATGATGAAGATATCGGGTAGATCCCAAAAGTATTTCAGCCATTTAGCCTTCATGGCTAAAACGGCCGGACCCGCAATCTCGTCATTTACAAAACCGTTTAGAATGCATGCGACTTTAACGCAATGATCTAATGCTAAGATAGATGTCGGGTAATATATTCCCGACATCTCCCTCGTGGCATCGTGAAATACTTTAACGCAATGATCTAATTTCACATATGCCGTTGCATCCGTCCCACATCTAGGATGTAATGCTACCCCGAATTCGGGGTTTTCGTCGTAGAAATCGCTCAAGGTGTGGCGATATTCGTACGACGTCTCTAACATCTTGTAGGTGGAATTCCACCTGTTGGGTACGTCTAAGGCAAACTTCTTGGGCGTAATTCCCAAACTTTTACAATGACGCTTCCACTTCTTCAGTATAGAAGAGTGGCGCATCATGTAACTAATTGCCGTTCGTATCGTCGTAACGTGTGCCTTTAGATGCGTGAGTGCGTCCTAAACACATATGTTAAGTATGTGGCAGAAGCACCGCACATGAAAGAATCGACCGCCAAATGATGGTCGACAATACCTAATCAAATCTTCAATGCTCGCGTTATTAGCGCTAGTATTATCAAAGGATACCGAGAAAATCTTCTCGAGTATCCTATATTCCGATAAGATACTCCTAAGCTTAAGTGCGATGTTTTGAGCTGTGTGTGCTGTGTCAAATTTCCTATACGCAATTAAGCGTTTCTGTACTTGCCAAGAGTCATCAATCCAATGGCATGTAACGCCCATGTAATGATCTTGCCAGTGATCGCTCCATATGTCGGAGGCAATGGACACTTTACACTCTAAATTTCCTAATTGATCTACTAACTCGCGTTTATACGCGAGTACCGTCTTCCTAATGTCTCGCGTAAGGGTGCTACGTGAAACTTTCTTCGCTTGGGGGTTATACGACTTTCTGATCCACTCTTCGTAGATCGGATCGTCGGCAAACCGAAAAGGAAGATGTTTCGCGCAAACAAATTTTGCAAGTTGTTTGCGCGCGACGTCTTCGTTGTACATGAACAAAGACGTCGGACTCACTCTGGGTCCTTGTCCGGTAGCGGACGAACCCGTGCCCGTAGCCCCGTGCATTTGACTTTGACTTTGACTAATTCTTATCTTAGTAGGATGTTTTGAGCGGATATGGCCGATAAAATTGCCATATCCGCCCCCCCTTCTTAAAAGGGTACTCCTTACCACAATAATTACATATAACTTTAAAAAAATCTATTTTTTCGGTCGGTACCTTCTTGAAGTGTACCGCGAAAATATCCGAGCGTAGGGCGGCGGCGGCGGCCCGTGCTTGGGTCTCGGTCGGTGGCGTCGGCGTCGGCATCGGAGTTTCTTTCGGTTGGTCCCCTTGCGTGTCCGAGCCGAGAACGTCACTGAGGTCGAGCATAATTTCGGGGGAGTCGTCATATTGGTAGTCATCTTGCGATGAACTACCAACAATCTGTTTCCCCCTCGACCTCGAACTCGATCCTCGACGACGGCTATCCATATCTAAAATAAAAGATTAGAATAAACGTTGGATAAAAATATGTGTAAACTTACGAAAAAATAGGCGAGTAAAATTCAGAGCGCCGTGTAGTAGAGCCGGGCGGAGATTGATGAGGGTAGTAAAGCCGGGCTAGGATTGAGGGACTAGTATTTTAATTAGTTTATTTTTAATTCGTGGACTACAACGATGCTGAGAATAACGCGTTTTGAGAGTGAATAATTGAGAGTAAGAGATATAATTGAGTTGTGATTTTTTAAGAGGGGGGGGGTATTTATAGATTTTATTAAAATGTAGCCAACGTTTTTTTTTTTTTTTATTATTATTATTTTTTTAACGGCTATTTTTTCTATTTTTTTTTCAAACCGTTTGAATTATCAAATTTTATTTTATCTATTTTTTTTTTATATAAACCGCCGGACCGGCGGTTTGCGGTTTGGGAAATTCCCAAACCGCGTGGAATCGGCCACCCGCGGCCGCCGGATGCGGTTGGTGGCCGGTTCCGGTTAAATATGGGCAACACTACTTGGAACTGTATCATGAGCCTTCCATTACGTGCGTTTGAGATGTAATTATGAGATCGGAAGTTTTGTAGTCGATTGGCTATTTCAGGGATTAGGGTCTTCAATTTCGTTCTAGAGCATTGTTACTTGTCATGTAGCGTGTGAATTTGGTGTGTTTTCGCATTGCGCGGGTGTTCGACTGTGCACAGTGACATCATGTAACATCTTCTTTGTGATTAAATCATGGCGTTTTTTTCTCCAACTATTTAGGGCTTATTTTTTGTCAAAATAGGATACTTTTCGTTAAATTTAACAAAATATGACCTTTTACTTGTATTAAATCTGACGTTGCTTGTCATGATGCGGCGTCGCTGGTATTGGACGCAGCGATTTTCTACAATACCATTTTATAAAGCTTAATAAATAAACATATTATTTTAATAGCTACTGACAAAATATAATAAAACATATTATACATCGTCTTTCCATGTTAAGAAAACCTATGTAAAATATAGATATATTAGGTTAAAGGGTAAATTCCCTTTCAGTACCATTTGAAGTTTCAACTTCCGGATCAGTACCCTCCAAGTATTTCTTCCTGTTCAGTACTCATTTGCGAAAAATTGTGTGTTTAATACCACCAAACATTGAAAAGACGAAAATAACCCTTCTTTACAGATTCAGTTATACCAACTGGTCTCATTATTATACCAATATATTCAATTATATACCAACTGTTATCACTGCTATACCAAGTCAAATTTAAGAGTAATTTATCACTATTACACCAAGTGTTCCCATTATTATACCAATATATTCAATTATTATACCAACTCTTATCACTGCTATACCAAGTCGAATTTAAGAGTATTATATTATACCAATTATTTCCATTATTATACCAGTATATTCCATTATTATACCAGCTGTTATCACTGCTATACCAAGTCAAATTTAAGAGTATTATATCACCATTATACAAGTGTTCTTATTATTATACCAATATATTCAATTATTATACCAAATGTTATCACTGTAATACCAAAAGTAATGTTATTATAATATCCGAATTGTTTGGTATACATTTGAATTTGTTGGTAGAATAATCAATTTTATTGGTAGAATAATCAATTTTATTGGTAGAATAATCAATTTTATTGGTATAATAAGCGATTTTGTTGGTATAATAATCGTATTTTGTGGTATAATACGCAAAATTAACTTTCGTATAATACGTAAAAAACTTTATTTTTGGTATAACCGTTCGTATAATAATTGAAAATATTAGTATAATAACGAGAACAATTGGTATAATAGTGATAACAGTTGGTATAAATGTGATAACAATTGGTATAATATTCTTAAATTTGACTTGGTATAAAACTGGAGATTATTGAAATAATATTTATGTATGAGAAAGGTTATTTTTGTCTTTTTAACGCTTTTTAGGTACCTAACACACAATTTTTTTCAGATAGGTACCTAACAGGAAGAAATAATTCGAAGGGTATTTAAGAGGAAGTTGAAACTTTAAACGGTACTGAATTGGAATTTACCCTAGGTTAAAAGCATATTATACCTTTGTCAGAATTAATTATTGCTTCATAGTCATGTATATAACACATTTAAGGGATAATTTCGTATCAGGCTCCATTAAAGTTTCAAAAAAGAGTTCATGACATCTCAGTAAAAAAACATTGTTAAGGACCCAATTCACTATAAATACAGAGTTAATGACCTAAAAGTCGATTTGACCAAAATACCATTACATAAGATGTTTTAAGTAGTTGTATAGGATGCATGTTTTCCGTTCCTAATTAACAGCATAACGGTATCTTTGATAACTAATGTGTTACAGGTTGTTATTAATTTGTTAGCCAAATGAATATAAGTGATATCAACAGAAGCAAATATAGTTCATACGATCAAAATTTCTCGTCGTTCGCCCGAGCACCCCCTTCCTCCAACCCTACTTACCAAACAAAGTAGAATGTGTCCTCGAAGTTTGATTATGATTTTACGTCGACAAATGTAAGATCGAAGTGCGAAGTATTTCGAAATCACGACACATAAAAAAATCAATTTTGCATTGAATCATGTTTTCGGCCGGCCAACATTGTGGAAAATAGGTACAAATTGATGACACTCATAGACTGGACATTACGTCACTCCCACCGTCTAGCTCAATCGTTCGAGGTTAAAAGAACTGAAACGAAAATCGTCTGAATAAATTTGAGTAAAGCACTCTTCCTTGAACTGGTATTATTTCGATGCATTTGTCATCAACAAAGAATTAAAAGGTATATTAAGAAGAACATGTATTAATGTGGTTTCCATTGAAAAACGAAGAATTTGATGGGAGCCAAGTTTGAAACGTTTGCAAATTAACACGCTTGTTGGGTAGCACTTCTTTCATTATGGGTAACAATTACTACATTCTGGGTAACACTTCTTGCATTGTGGGTAACAATTCCTACACTCTGGATAACACTTCCTGTGTAACATGTAAGGGACCAAGAGGAATACATCGGAAACCACCGACAACACCAAAAAACTGTTGAAATCGCTAGCATACGTTAGTGAACGAATAAGGTTGAATCGACCTCAATTTGGGTCTTAATAATTAAGGAAGATTAATGAAGATTATAATGAATATACATTAAATCCAATTCTAAAATCCTGTTGAAAAAACGGGCTACTAGAAACTAATGGTTGAATAATGTTAAATCAACTCAATTTTATCATAAATGTGCTTTTTTTGGAAGTATAAGATTGTCATTCACGGAAGTATAAAATTTGATGATGTTAAACCACCTATTCTGTGTCAAACATGTATGTTTTTCTAATAAAAAGGCGGCATAAAGGATTAAAGTGGTATCGCTTGTGGTTTATTGGTATAACTTTGAGTTTTGCTGGATAGCTGAATTTTACTTGAGTTTTGGGGTGAACTTCTAAATTTGAGTGTTTGTAGTTTGAGATTTAGATGTGTTGTGGTGGGAATATTGATTTTGAGTTCATATTTGGCATAATCTTAAAAAATCTCTTGAAATATATAACGTGGTAGGGATTAAGTGTGACCAGTAAGTGTTTAAGTGTTATCCGAAATGGATTATCTGTTACGTATTGCAGTTTACATGCTACGGTTTCTAGGTTTAGTTTTTGGGTTTGGCGTTTCAGGGTTAAGATTAAGGATTTACGACACAAAAATTGGTAATATGATATACAACTTCAGATCTATAGGATACACCAATAAAATTTTTTTGGGTTTCGGGTTTAGGGTTTAAGATTTAGGGTTCGGAGCCTAGGGTTTAAGGTTCGAAGCTTAGGATTTAGGTATACGTTCTATAAAATGTTACTCGTGATTTCATGTTGAACTTTATACAAGTTCGTGATGGAATTCATAATGTTATATTCAATGAGATAGATATAGTCTATGTTTTCGAATGAAAGACTATATGTTCACATGGCTAATGACTTCAACATTCCATTTTTAACATCAACATTTGCCTAACATGTCTTTTAAAGGAATTTGGTGGTTTAACTTTATCACATCATCTATTTCCATGAATGACAATCTTAAACATCCGAAAAAAGTGCATTTATGAACGAAAATTAATCGAACTAGTAATGTGGTACTACGAAACTATTATGTAATACCACTATCTAAGAACATGTTATAAATTGGGTTCATATTGTTAATTTTTGTTAGACATGTGGTATTATTTGCATGTGATGTGTTAATATTCTATGAAATTCCAGAATCTTCTAGAATGTTATTAATGAAGTGTTTTCTTTTGCATGTACATATGTTATAATTCTAACAGAAAGTGTGAATCATCTCAAAAACGTTTTAATTTGGGGGAAAGTCAATCTTTGCATATTCCATGACTAATATCAATAATTTTCGTTCATTGTTAAGACTCATTATCAAATTGAGTTTATTTCATAATTTTTCGAGTATTAAAGTTGAGATTTCACCCCAATTTTTGAATATGTTCGAAGTATTAACATCAGTAATTTTTTTTATTATTAAGACCCATGGGAAATTGATGTCGATTTAACCTTATTCGGCCAATAACGTCGAGATTTCTGTGGTTTTCAACTTTTTTTTGAGTGTCGTTGGTTGTTTTCGTATCATTCGTCGCGATCCATTGCTTTGTACAAAATTCGTTATTGACAATAAATGAAGCGTTAGTTTTCTATATGAGTGTTATGTACTATAACACTTGCGTTATAATTGTTGTAGGAAGTGTTACGCATGTAGCGTGTTAAATAGCAAATATTTTAATCTTCGATCTTATCTGATTTCTTCGTTATTCCATGATTAACATCAATAATTGTCGATGATTACTAAGACCCATAAACAAATTGAGTCGATCTCACATTATTCGCTATGAAAGTAGAGATTTCACCCACGAATTGAGTTTGAAATATTAATCCATTATAAATTTCAAAAAATTTCGTTGATTATGAAAATTTATGAAAAATTGAGGTCGACTTAACCTTATTCGGCGGCTTCATTGATGTTTGAGTGTCGTAGGTGGTTTTTTTCGATATATTGCTCTTAGTCTCTTGCTTGTCACCCAGAAAGTGTTATCCAGAAGGCATGGAGTGTTACCCAAAATGCATGAAGTGTTACCCATCGAGCGTTCAAACGCTTTAATCATAGCTCGCATCAAAATTCTTCTTTCGTCCACGATTAACATCAACAATCCTCGTTGATTATTCAAATCCATGATCAATTTCACCTTATTCTGACATTAAAGTCCATATTTTCTCCCTTTTCGAGGAGATTTTCGAATTGCATTTTAACACGTTATTCCATTATAAACTTCGGAATTTTTCGCTGATTATTAACACCCATGAAAAATTATCGTCGATTTAACCTTATTCGATCATCAACGTCGAGATTGAGCCGCCTTTCGAACACAATTTTTGGTTTTGAATCGAACATGATTTTTGGTTGTCGTTCGGGAGAGGATGATGGCGAATATAAGTAATTTTTGCAACAAGGAGGGGCAAATGAGTTTTTTTCCTTGCAAATGTGTCTTTAACTCTAAGAGACACTTAAAATGGGTCCTCATATCTATTTTAAAACTTGTTGGGGCCTGAATTCTAATGAAAGTTTGCTAATGGGGCATGAAACCTAATTAGCCTTACATTTAATTCATGTATGCTCTCATCATGGTTTTGAAACGGAATTTTCCAATCGGACCAAAAAATTTAGTAGTTTAAGGTTTAATAGTTTAAAATCGGTGGGTCAAAATACATACATGTTTTACTTACAAATTAGGAGCTAAAGTTAAATAAAAGTAGAATGTGTCGGTGGTTGAAAACTATTGTACCATTGAGTGATGACAAATTAAATTTGGGAGCTAAAACAAGTCGGCCCTATAATTCTTGAGATTGGGTATTTCTTCCTATAATATAGAGAATAAAAGATAAACACGCGGGTCAAAAATTAAATAAAGTAAAATCGTTTTGGATCACAAATTAGTTATAAAATTAAATTTAATATGACGAGTTACCTCTAAGCCACCTATGTCTTTTGCAAATATACTTATTTTTACTTTTTTATAATTTTTTCGTTTTTTCCTTTTAGGGTAAATTATGCAATACCCCCATGTGGTTATATTGACATGCACATAACTATCATGTACTTTTTTTATTGCGCAAAACTCCATTGTGATATCTAAAACTTAGCACCGTATCCCCGATGTTGTTTAAAACTTCGCACAATACCCCCTATGCTGTCCAAAACATTGCACCGTGTCCCCCGTGTTTTCTAAAACATAGCATTGTACCCCCCAATTATTAGGTGAAAATGACAAAGAAGGAATTTTACGCTATTTTCGAACCATAGGGATTTTGATGCTTATTTTTCAAATCATATGTAAGTTATATGCTATTTACCCTTTTTTATACTAAACTTGTACTGGACCAGAACCGAACAAGATTTCCGAGCGGTGAGCGGTTTTCCAATCGAAACCGGCCGGTCCGGTTCGGTTCCATAACCATGGCTCACTGCAAAAAAAGTCATTTTTATGATGGTTTTCTTTCCTCTCAAAAGAGTACATTTTCGTCACACAAATTTAATTTGAGGAAAAATATTTCGTCACTGGCTCGTCACCGAAGGCCCGTGGCATAAGACCAAATCGCACTTAATGTGACGATGTTTCATTTTCTCTCGATATTTGTGAGGAATGCAATTTCCTCGTACAAAGTTCTTACTATGACCAAAATATTCTCACAATATGTACCAATATGTCTTATATTTAGAACTCCTTCACATTTAAACATATAAATGCAACAAACAATTAATGACATTAAAAAATTTTTCCTCATAATTACCATGATGTATAATACGAAAATATTCCTCACATTAAAAATATTTTTCCTTCTCCCCATCGCGTTCTGATATAGCAAAGCCGTGCATGCTATCTGGAGACGTGTCACTATCAACATGAACGAGATGCTATTAAGACAGTATTCCGAGATGAGGTAAAAGACGCTATGCCATGTATGTTTCCTTAAAAATCCCTTGGTCCCAGCACTTGCTCGCATTTTTTATCAAACATATTGTAATATTTTTGGGACATAAAACTACATGCCACATCTTAGAGCTTCTTATCTATGGCATATCTCATCCTTTTCTCCACAACACTTGCTTAGTTTTGATTCCTAAAATAAAAAATCTGTTTCGCCCGATTAGCTTGCGTAATGTCATCTATCGTATAGCTTCTAAATGCGTTATGAATAGATTACGGTCCGTGATGGATGTTATTATTTCTCCAACACAATCAACGTTTATACCTAACTGTATTATTACAGTTAATGTCCTAGTTGCCTTCGAAATAAACCATGTTTTGAGACAAACGACGATGCAAAGTGGAATTTCGTTCCCTTAAACTGGACATGAGCAAAGCATATGATCGTGTTGAGTTGTCCTTCCTCGAAAAGGTAATGGGCCAATTTGGTTTTCATTCGGACTTAATTTGGTTTTCATTCGGACTTCGTGAGCTTAATAATGAGATGTCTTATGTTACATATGATTTCACTCTTAATGGAAAGATCTTTGGCAATCTTAAGCCTTTCGGGGTTTCCGCCAAAGAGACCCTCTCTCCCCTTACCTCTTCTTGTTTTGTACGGAGTCTTTTTGTAATTTGCTTCGGGACGTTGAAACCTTTCGCCATTTGTCGGAGTGCTCCATAAATCTCGCATCTCCTCTTTGCGGACGATACGACCGTCTTCTCTCAAAAAACAAGTGAAGCGATGACGACTCCAATAACGTGCTGGAGGTATACGGAGTGGGATCTGGACAGCAAGCAATACGTCCTCTGCCATGTTTTCTCCTATCGTAGATGATCATGTGTGCGACTAATGTTGCCATGTGTTAGGTCTCTCTAGATCTAATCGTCATAATCTGTACCTCGGGCTGCCTTCACTTGTGGGGAGAACTAAAATGGAGGTTTTATGATATATCACGGATCGTGTGTGATCAAAAGTGAAAGGATGGTTCGAGAAACTCATATCTCAGGCGGGACGCGAAGTCCTCCTAAAATCGCTAATCCACTCAATTCCTACATACGTTATGAGTTGTTTTCTATTACTGTTTCAGGTTCTACATGACATCACAAAGCGTATGGCTTGATATTGTTGGAGCTCGACAGACCAACACAAGTTACACTGGATTGCGTGGAAAAAGCTAACTCGAGCAAAAGAAATTGGTGGCATGGGCCTTCGTGATATTCGACAGTTTAACTTGGCGCTTCTTGCAAAACAAGGATGGCGCTTGTTATCTCGCCCCAACAACCTCCTCGCTTGCCTTCTCAAGGCACGTTACTTCCCGTGATCTCCCTTTCAGGATGCTACCATTGGACGAAATCCAATTTTGCCTGCTAAACCGTTGCTCATGGCGAGTGTTCGCTGGCAAGTGCAATCAGGGACAAGCGTTAATGTCTGGAGGGACCCTTGGTTGAATCGCCCTACTGTTGGGAATTCCGACCGCATCGAAATTCCGCCCAAGATCCGCCGGAAATATTACAACTAGAGAACACAAAGTTTAGCGTGAAAAATCCTCTGTTAACGAAGAGGGAACCACTCGGGCACAAGGTCGTAGAAAATTCACTATGTGAAAGATTACAATCACACAATTCTTCTACTCTCACCTACCCCAAACCCATCAACGACAACTCGAAAGTAATTCTACCGGCTAACCTAAACTCTCACCCAAAGGGAATTTTCCTAGAGTTAACTGTTAACAGAAATTAACTTTCTAATGTGTTGGTGTGTTTCAAATAAAGGGTATACCTCTCCTTATATAAGAGAGGGACCCACCTGTCTTTTTAGTCTATCCAATGTGAGATAGCTAAAAAAGACAAGAATTGGGCCTAAAGCCCAACAACCTCCACCTTGTGACTTTGTCCATCTTGACACCTTCACTTGACGAAGATTCACATAGTCCCTCTATCATGCTCCACCATAATTCACTCGGAATCGCATCCAAGCATTTCTTCGGCACATGTCGAAATAACCTTGCTGAAATATATGGTGCAACTTCCACGTTTGGCTTGCCAGGAAGTTCATCAGCACTCGACACAAAATTTCCACCACACCTTGCATCACCGCCAAACCAATGTCCGTGTGTAAACCGTGGTCCCGCTAATAATAACACGTCCCCTCTCATGGCACTTAGCGACATGCCATAAGGACGCCATTGTCTCTCTTACCAAAACTCATCTATGGAGAGAGAGACAAAATTAGCGTCTTTCTCGGTATCTCCACTTACCGACTTGGAGATGCTTGCCGAACCTGCTCCACCTTTCTGACAATTTCTTTTCACGTGCCCAGATTGTCCACACGTCCAGCAAATCGCAGCTTGTTTCCTCCTGGAGTTCCTTTTCTATCCGTCACGGACGAAGAAAGCTTGATCTTCCGGTGAATTGTTTCGTCCACCATCTAGCCTTCTATCCTCCGCAAGAAGTTTACCAGTGACTTCAGAAAATGCAATCTTCTCCTTTCCATGAATCAAGATCGGCTTCATGTGTTCATAAGAAGATGGAAGAGACCAGATGAGTCTCACCATCTGATCCTCATCGTCAATCTTCACTTCGATGGATTCCAGCTCCCAGACGATCCCATTGAGAACGCTTAAGTGATCTGAGATGCTTTGACCTCCAGCCATCCGCAATGTATAAAATTTCTCCTTTAGATATACCCAATTCGAGACGCCTTTAGTTTGATACAACTCGTCGAGCTTTTCCCACAACGCTTTTGCCTTCGAGATTCCATACACATTTGCAAGAACTTTCTTGGCCAGACACAATCGTATCGCACTCGCCGCTCTCAAATCCAGTTCCCCCCAATCTTCATCGCCCACTCCCAATTTTCTCACACCAGTCGATTCCTCATTGTTGCTGGTAGCACTGTCTTTGGGAACTTCTTTGCCCTTCAACGCCTTGTGTAACCCCGAATGGATTAATACATCATTGACTTGCACTTGCCACAAGCCAAAGTTGATCTTCTCGTCGAATTTCTCCACATCAAATCTCGATAGATTCGAAAATCTATTTCCAGACATCTTCATGGATTAGTGAACACGAACTTCAGAGAAAACCGAACATCAATCCGTCTGTCAAAAAATTCTTCCCCGCTCAAGCTCCACCACTAGCTCCACCGCACCAACAAACCTCGTGGGTCTCTTTTCTGATGTGGAAGATCAGACAACGCTCCACAGAGCATACTCAGAACGCCAATTAGGTTTAACCTTGGCTCTGATACCACTTGTTGGGAATTCCGACCGCACCGAAATTCCGCCCAAGATCCGCCGGAAATATTAAAACTAGAGAACACAAAGTTTAACGTGGAAAACCCTCTGTTAACGAAGAGGGAAAAACAACACGAGCACAAGGTCGTAGAAAATCCACTATGTGAAAAATTACAATAACACAATTCTTCTACTTTCGCCTACCCCAAACCCAACAACGACATTCGAAAGTAGTTCTACCGGCTAACCTAAACTCTCACCCAAAGGAAATTTTCCTAGAGTTAATTGTTAACACAAATTAACTTTCTAGCGTGTTGGTGTGTTGCAAATGAAGGGTATATCTCTCCTTATATATGAGAGGGAACCCACCTGTCTTTCTAGTCTATCCAATGTAGGATGAATCTTTAATTAGATCTTTGTTCTTACCTGTCGATGTGGATGTGATCTTAGGTACCCTGCTCAGCTCAAATCTGGCGCCTGATAAATTGACATGGCATTATTCAAAAGATTGATTCGGTTAAAACGGCATATCGTTTGGGAGAGCTCATGGATTCTAGGGACTCGGGTAGTTCCAGCTCGCTGCCTATTTGGAAATTTCCGTGGGGTGCCAACATTATCCATAAAGTAAAGATTTTTACTTGTCGCCTCTGTCGAGATGCTCTTCCGACCAATTTCGAATCTAGCTGGCCGAGGTTGTCGATTGAGCCCCCACTGCTACCGGTGCGGCTCGCCCTACGAAGATCCTAAGCAAATATTTATTACTTGTCCTAAAACACGCCATTTATTGAAAGCTACAGGGTTATATAACTTTGAGCGATTTTGGGCTAGTTTAGCTGAAATTTGGATCCGCAATGTGTCAGATGGATTGGACCTTCGTGAGTTTGCCAGATTTCTTAATATAATCTGGGAAATATGGGACTCGACGAATAACTTGATAACGAAGAGTAACGTGATACCGCCTATTGTCTTTATTAAGAAAACGGATGATATTGAGTTAGGCCCTGCTTTCGTCACCAAGTAAATGGCGATGCCCACCTTCAGGCACCATTAAGCTTAATTTTGATGGAGCGTCCCTCCGTCAACCTGGCAGAGCTGCGATCGGAGTCATTGCTAGGGATGACCACGAAGCTTGTTGTCGATGCTATAAAAAATCCTATCGAAGTTTGTTTGAGACCATTGAAATCCTAGCGGCTTACGACGCAAGTTTGTTTTCTTCAATTAATTTCTCTTTTGTTAAGCGCACTTGTTATGAGGTTGCTCACTATTTAACAAAAGAACTTGGGTATAACGGTGAGGGTCGTCACCCGCCTACCCAAGCTGTAACAAACTTGTTATCTTCTGACCTAATATAAATAAGTGGTCTATTTTTTCAAAAACAAACCTCATAATTACCATGATATATAATACAGGATATTCTTCACATTAAAAAATATTTTTCCTCATAATTACCATGAGATATAATACGTCCTCACATTAAGTTGTGGAAAATGATATATTATTTATTATATTATATATCAGTTTGCGAAGGAATATCATAAAAAATTATTATTTTCTATTCTTCGATTAATTTGATAAATTAGTCAGATATGAATTTAATTTTCATTTACATCACAGTAAACTAAATATCTATATAAAATAACATTTGATTAGTTAACGTCAACCACAAATAAGTATAACATAAAACTAACCAAATAGTCAAAACTGAAAAGTAAATATCACAATCAAAGCTTTGCAATTATAACCAGTCCAATTGCAATTTTTCGAACTACATTCAATATGTCACCATATATAGAATTTAACAAATGTGAGTCCTCAAGTTAATCGCCTCAATCTGCAAAATGAACAAAAGCATAAAATATATGTTATCTCAATCATAACTATATGATATAAGTATACGCATATATAATTTGAATACAAATACAAAAAGAAGCGTTTCAAAGTAAGTATTGTGCTTCATATATGATGAAATGTTTGGTAAACTGCTTTACAAACTTCTAAAAGTTGTTGCACGCTCGACATTTGAGCTCGTAAACTATTTAGTTCTTTCTTTTGGTCTTCCACAGTTTTATGCAAATCAACATTAGAACTTGTAGCATGCAATTGCCCACCTCAAACTACCGCAACCTTGTGTCCGATTCCTTTCACATATCCTGATCTACGACCTAGTGCAGAGCTCAAAATTTCTTCCTCGGTCATTGGTTCTCTATCTCCATTTTTAGTTTGATTTCCTTTAGCAACCATATTTCCTAACAAAAAAAATCAAATAAAGCATGTAAATGAAATACTATAAATATATCCAATAATAAAAGAGAATTTCAGTGGCGTACATGAATAGACTTGCCAATATCATTCACAAATTCACCATCTTTTTCCATTGTATGGACATCTCTCCAAAATTCACTTTACTTTTTACTTCCTTTGTAAGTAGTAATAATAAAAAATATGGCAAAATAACATAATATTATTTTCTAAACAACTTTTAAATTGTTTCAACGCTAAAAGATGAAAAACATACTATCTTCTTAAAGCGAGAAAGTATTGCTACTTTTTTCAAACGTATGGTTGAATAACATTTTCGAGCGGTTTCGTGTATTAATCTATGATTTTTCCTGCAATCAAGTTGTATTCAATTGAAGAAATTCATAACAGAAAACGTGTAGAAAACTTTTCTTGAATTAATATTTTCATTCTATTGTAGGTACAAACGAGTGCAATATCTATACAATAATTTCTAAGCCAAAACAGCAAGTAGTCGTTGGTGCCTTTTAATTGCAATCAAGTCCTAATTTCCTGCATAACTTGATATACTTACTTGATTAAGAAAACCTTGATATTTGCCTTTGGAGAGCTATTGTCTAGATAAGTTTCTTATATTGTGATCTTGAACACTCCCCCTTAAGTCGGGCTTGAATATATCAATTAAGCCCAACTTGACAAGTACGTCTTCGAATGTTCGGACATCAACTGCCTTCGTAAAGATATAAGCCAACTGTTCTTTGCTTGTGAAAAACGGCGTTTCAATTTTGACTTTGTACCTTTTCTCTGACAAAGTGGCAGTCTACCTCAATGTGTTTTGTCCGTTCATGAAAGACGGGGTTTGTTGCGATGTGGCGAGCTGCCTGGTTGTCGCAGAACATTGTCATTGGTCGAGTGTGTTTTTATCTTCAAGTCTTCAGGAAGCTGTTTTATCCATATGAGATCACTTGTCGTCGAGGCCATGGCTCGGTATTCGGCTTCAGCACTCGATCTCACTACAACATTTTGTTTTTTACTTCTCCACGTGACTAGGTTTCACTCCACCGAATGTGCAGTATCCGATGGTGGATTTTCTATCGAAACTTCCAGCCCGGTCTGCAGAGTAGCCAATCACATTATGCGTTCCATTTCTTTTCATCCACATTCCTCGTCCTGGGTTGGCTTTGAGGTACTCTAGGATGCATTCAACTGCTTCTAGATGACTAGTTCTCGGTGCCTGCATAAATAAATTCACACAACTAACAGCAAAAGAAATGTCAGGTCATGTAACAGTCAAATAAATGAGTTTTCTGAGTTTAATTTTTTTTTTTATGTTTCCATGGGAGTTCTTGAGGGTTTATGATGAGAGCAAGTGATAATATATATAAAACGAATAATCTACTAATTAATCTACGCTCAGTAAGCAAGTGCACCTATCGATAGTAGTATAGGAGCGATGAATATTCGAGTATCGAACCCAAAAGAACTTTGCAATTAAGAAAGCCGTTGTTTAATTAACCTAGTAAAAAATATTGATTGGTTGACTAAAACGTAAATAACAAATAATTAAAATACGAAGATAAAAGGTTTAGAAGACTTTACGAAAATAAATGTATTTGAGACTTCGAATTCCCCTAGCTCGATCGAACTTGCTAAATACGTATTATGAATTTTGACCTTATGAATTCATAAATCATGCGTACAAATTCATGTAACTGGACATAACTTTCCTAACCACATAAACACGTAAACAACTAATCATACTAATTAAATAGCTGGGCATAACTTCCCTAACTACTAATCGTAGAACTGCATTTAATTACGACGAATTCCACTATTAGATTTGACTCTAATCTGGCGGGGCAGTTCAACCTATTTCTAGCGTTGGATTTAGTCCGGTCGTTTACGAGTGGTCTAATTGTTCACCCCCGCCTTTCGGACATAGCTCACGATTTACCTGGAATTATCTTAATCACATAGACGTAATCAAGACAATAAGGAGACTTCAATCACATAGACATAAATGAAATCGAATATAATTCATAAGTGAATCATAATAATATTAAAAGCTACGAAAAACGATTCAAAACATAGGTTCAATCTCACTAGGGTTCATCTAATATCAAATACAACGGGTTTAGTTGCTCATACGGATAACGGAAACAAGGAAGAACAGAGATGATAATAAAGAAAACATGACGTCTCCCTTATGATTCGGCTCCGGGTTGATTCCCCTGTTCTTCCCTCAATCATTCGAATTGATCTCCTTAAATCCCGTCTTTCACGTTTAGAAATCACCAAGAGGGTGTTTCTAGGGTTCTTGGCTGTCTCCAATATGTTATGTTTCGTCTATAAGGGTTTGGGGTATTATATAGCATGGTATCTCCTTAATGGCCGGTAATCTCGAGATTTGTAATTGATTCGGTATTCCCACGCCCACTTACGCAGATCCCACGGCCGTGGACTCGACAAGAAAGCATTCTGCCCATTTTCAGAGTGTTTCCACGGCCACCATGAAGATTCCCATGGTTGTGGGGTCAACGAGGCACCTTCTACCCGTTTTTTGCCATTTTCCACGGCCAGCTTGGCCTTTCTCCACGACCGCGGGTCACATACCGACGACCACCTTTCTACTGTCCCACGGGTGTGGATAACTTTTTTTTGGGGCAGAACGTAGCTTTGAGCTTCCACGACTAGCTTCATGATTCCCACGGCCGTTGGTCTTGGATTTCTTCTCCTTTTTTCCTCAATCTCGTTTGGTTCGTCCCGATCGTCGTCTTAAAGTCCTAAAAAAGTATAAACACTTAAAAAAGCACGAAAATCATCCAAAACGACTCTAATATGCTCATAAACAATTCAATAAGTATATAGAGAAACGTATAAAAATATGTTTATCAAACCTCCCCACACTTAAGCATTTTCCTGTCCTCGCGCAAATAAAAATTATAAGGCACATGCAACTTACTTTTCACGAACAAAAACATGTATAGAAGTAGTGCAAGTAAAGTAGCAAAAACACACTCGAGGCCAACGACTAACTACATGACATCCTTAGCGATACTCATAAAGATTCGTACCTCACAAGGATTCACTCAAATCACTCAATGTATAGGTTAATATGTCAGTGAAGTCACTCGGTTCATGCAATAGTCCAATCTTTACCATAAGCTTGCATGCGAATCGTATATCTACTACTCTCAGTGATAAGATGTGAATCAAAAGGTCTTTTCCGGGTTATGTAGGGCTCGACTTACTATACTAGAGAGTGAACTTCTATCGGAAATATCTTAGCGGTCATGTCGGTGCCGTGCCATTGTTCGATAGCGTGCCGCATAACGTCGTGTATAACTCTTGCCGCCTTGAAATCTTTTCACCATTTTTTTTCGATCCATCAACCTTTGGCTAAGCCCTTCTTCTCAATTTATTTCTATATTTTTTTAAGCACGAGAGATTATCGAAGGAAGGGTTCTTAGCATCTTTTCCACGTATCTAAGCTCCTCTCTCTCGTCGTTAAACTCCTCTTCTCTTAGTCCCTTTGCGGGAAAGATATTATCGATGGAGGAGTTCTTAATGAGAGATTATTGGAGTTTTTTTTGTTTTTTTTACAACGGTCGGGCTACTCTTTTCCACTTTGGCACTCAACCTTCACTTCCACTATTAATCGGGTTAGATGATATCTGAAATTTTCTCAGGTCAGTGGTTTATAATTTCGGGTTTTCTCAAATAAAAGGCTCAGGCTCAATGTGGCTAACTACGGTGATCAGTCGTGATCGGGAACTTTGGCTATGGACTTAATTCCTAATGCCTTCCTCATTTTCACACGATCCCACCTCAAGTAGTTTCAACACGTATCACTCAATCAACTTCTAGAGAGAAATAGACTAAGCACTACGCACACAATCAAAGAAATGAGCAAAAAGCTCGTAGGCTCAAAAATCTCACAAACGTAAGGTTATGTGTACGAAAACTTCTAGTATCTCTAAGTTAATCATGTAGAAAGACATCAATCGCTCATGTGTAATCCTAGATACTTACACAAATTCCTATCATGAAATCAATCTTTTATAATAAGAAACATAACTCGAAGGAAGAAAAAAAAATTCATGCCATAATTCGACTTAGTCTTTCAAATCTTGCTCTTAATCCACGATAGACCAAACAAATCATGTGCACAAGTAACATGCTCGCATAATTTCGCAGAAATTTTCCCCTCCCCACACTTGTGATTTATGTTGTCCTCAACGTATCAAATATTATCATAAAGGAATAAGAAATAAAAGAGTTTAACGAACTTCCCTGAATAAGTTTGAGTGCATGCTTTGTAGATGATTCCCCCTTGAGATTAGATTCCTTGCGATACAATAAAAAAATATATATTAGGACTGAAAATGAATAAAAATTATAATAGAAAAAATGAAAATATAAAGCTTGGATTGCCTCCCAAGTAGCGCTTTCTTTAATGTCTTTTAGCTAGACATAGTTCGGAAGAATTTTATTTCCGAGTCATGTCGAGGAAGTGGCCGTCTCTAGCCCGAGTTCCTCAACGTCACCGCCATAGTAATGCTTGAGACGATGTCCGTTCACCTTGAAAGTTCCTCGATCTGGATTTTGGATCTCGACGGTGCAGTAAGGAAATACTCGAGATACCTTAAAGGGGTCGGACCATCTTGACTTTAATTTTCCTGGGAATAGGCGTAGCCGAGAGTTATAGAGTAAGACTTGGTCGCCCTCGTGAAATTCCCGTCGCTGGATTTTTCGATCATGATACATCTTTGTGCGCTCCTTATAGATCCTCGTGTTATCATAAGCCATGACACGCCATTCATCGAGCTCGTTGATCTGAAAATTCCTCTTATTACATGCAAGATTCATATCAAAATTTAGTGACTTTAAAGCCCAATATACCTTATGTTCTAGCTCAACCGGAAAATGACAAGATTTCCCGTAAACTAGTCGATAAGGCGTAGGTCTTATAGGAGTCTTATAAGCTGTCCTATATGCCCATAAAACATCGTTCAACTTGTTCGGCCAATCTTTCGGTGGTGCTCGACGGTCTTTTCTAGTATCCGCTTCAACTCCCGATTCACGACTTCCACTTGGCACTAACTTGAGGATGGTACGGAGTGGTAATACTATGCTTAACGCCGTATTTCTCGACCTAGAAAATTGAGTGTTAGAAAAGTGCGTACCCTTATCGCTAATTATGCAACGAGGTGAACCGAATCGTGAAAACAACATTTTAAGAACTTAACGCTATCCTAGCATCATTACTGGGCAGCGCTTGCGCCTCTACAAATTTAGATACGTAATCGACAACAACTAGTATATATCGATAAGTGAAAGACGTCGGAAATGGACCCATAAGATCAATACCCCAAACATCGGAAACTTCACATACAAGAGTAGAATTTTGAGGCATCTCATTGCGTTTAGAAATATTACATGTTCGCTGGCACCTATCACACATCTCCACATAACTTTGAGAATCTTTGAAGATCGTGGGCCAATAGAAACCACATTCAAGTACCTTTTGGGCTGTTCGATTCCCTCCATAGTGGCCTGGCCTCCGGCTGGTCCAGTATGGCAATGCTCTAAGATCTTGATCGTCTCGGGGAATGATACGCGTCGCCGGATCATCTTATCGGCACAAGTCCTAAACAAGTATGGATCATCCCAAAAGTAATACCTCAAGTCCGAGAAGAATTTCTTCTTCTGCTGGCTTGCGTATTCCTTTGGTATGATCCTCGCCACAAGATAGTTAGCAATAACAGCGTACCAAGGATATCATCGTTTACCTCACGTATATCATAAAGATGCTCACCGGGGAAGTGGTCCTTGATGCTATCCTTGTCCGTCTTCTCGTTGTGTGATTCCTCCAATCTTCAGAAGTGATCAGCTGCGTGATTTTCTGTCCCTTTTTGGTCTCGAATTTCCACGTCGAATTCCTGAAGTAGTAGGATCCATCGAATTAGCCTCGACTTTGCATGGGTCTGACGAGGAGGTGTTTGATGGCTGAATAATCCGTGTAGACGATGACTTTGGAGAGGATAGGAAGGCGCGAAACTTGTCACGCGCAAACACGACCGCAAGCAACTCCTTCTCGGTGATAGTGTAATTCGATTGTGACTCTTTTGCTTGCATAGTGTATCGGCCGGAAGTGCTTGTCTAGTCGCTGCCCCAAAACTGCACCTACTGCAAAATCACTAGCATCGCACATTAGTTCAAATGGTAGGTCCCAATCGGGAGCTACCACGATATGAGCATTAATAAGCTTATCCTTAAGTATTGAGAAAGCGTTCATGCAATCGGATTTAAACTTATAAGGCACATCTTTCTCAAGTAAACGAGTCAAAGGTCTAGCAATCTCAGAGAAGTCCCTAATAAATCTACGATAAAAACCTGCATGTCCTAAGAAACTTCTAGTAGCCTTTACCGGTGAGAGTGGAGGTAAATGTTCGATAGTTTTAATCTTAGCTCTATCTACCTCAATCCCTCTAGATAAAATTTTATGACCTAACACGATTCCCTCTTTCACCGTAAGATGGCATTTCTCCCAATTCAACACAAGATTCGTGTCCTCGCATCGCTTAAGCACAACCTTTAAGTTAGAAAGACACACCTCGAACGAATTACCAAAAACTGAGAAGTCATCCATGAATACCTCTATTATGTCTCCCACTAGCTTGTCGAAGATGGTCATCATACAACACTGAAAAGTGGCACGAGCGTTCATAACCCGGAAGTCATTCGTCGGTATGCAAATGTTTCTAACAGGCATGTAAACGTGGTCTTTTCTTGATCCTCGGGCATGATGGAAATCTGCAAATATCCTAAAAGACCATCAAGAAAATAATATGAACCGGATACGCGTTCAAGCATTTGATCAATAAATGGTAAAGGGAATTGATCTTTTCATGTTGCATCGTTCAACTTTCGATAGTTGATGCAAACGCGCCACCCTATGACGGTCCTCGTCGGAATTAATTCGTTCTTCTCGTTGGGCACAACGGTCATTCCTCCCTTCTTCGGCACTACTTGAACGGGGCTTACCCACTTGCTATCTGAGATCGGGTATATGACACCCGCATCAAGCAACTTAATCACCTCGGCCTTCACGACTTCCTTCATATTCGGATTTAAACGCCTTTGGGGTTGCACCGCCGGCTTAAACTCGTCCTCCATAAGGATCTTGTGCATGTAAAAGCTTGGACTAATTCCTCGTATGTCTGAAATCTTCCATGCAAGCGCCTTCTTATGCTCTCTTAGCACGTCCAAGAGCACACTTTTCTGCTCCTTCGCTAGATTTGCAGCCACGATCACGGGTAACTTCGAACTTTCTTCTAAGAATGCATACTCCAAGTGATCAGGTAGTTGCTTGAGTTCGAGTATCGGCGGTTCCTCGATCGAGCTCTTCTCCCTTTCTTCCTTGCTGCTCGTCTCCAACTCGACGGTTGGTTCTTCTTCATCATTGTTGTCTACGCTTAATTGAGCAGCGGTGATGCTAAAAGTACTTGATAGGGCAGCATCACTTTCTTCTAGTCGGCCTGTGACAGTCCCTGCAATATGATAGAATATTATCCCAATTAATAGCATCCATGTAATAGCATTTATCATCAAGCTCTTCGGTATTATTCACAGAATCAGTCATATCGAATGTGACTTTCTCGTTATCTATAGTCAACGTCAATGTTCCATTACGAACATCGACCATCGCTCCCTCGGTAGCGAGAAATGGTCTACATAAAATTGGAGGAATATTTTCATCCTCCTCAATGTCGAGAATAACAAAATCAGTGGGAATTATAAATTTATCAACTTTTACTAGCACATCCTCTACTATGCCCCTAGGATATTTGACAGATCTATCGGCTAACTGTATACTCATCCTAGTGGGTTTGGGCTCGCCTTAACCTAGTCTTAAACATAGAATAACACATCAAATTGATATTAGCACCTAAATCGGCCAATGTCTAATGAAATACTAAATCTCTTATAAGACAAGGTATAGTAAAACTCCCTGGATCCTTCAGCTTCTTCGGAATTTCGCTCTGTAAGATGGCGGAGCACTCCCCTCGAAGACAAATAGTGGAAACATCTTCGAGCTTATGCTTGTTCGTCACCAGCTCCTTGACGAACTTTGCCCAACGGGGCATCTGTGCAAGAGCCTCGACGTTGTAAATTAATATGTAATTGCTTGAAAATAGACAAAAAATTTACCAAACTAGTTGTCTACTATATCTTTCTTGAGCCTAGATGGGTACGGGGTCTTTGGTTGATACGCCTTGACAGAAGGCTTGGCCACGACTTCGTTCTCCGTGTCGGCCTTCTCGTCCTTGATATTCGCCTTTTCAACTTCAGCGCTCTTCTTTGGCTTCGGTACCTCCTCGAGCTCTCATCCATTGCAAAGCGTTACCGCCTGAATATGTTACTCCTTCGGATTGGTCACGGTGTAACTCAAAAATGAATCGGGGGGACGTTGTGCGATCGTCTCAGCTATGTGTCCGATCTGCTTCTCCAAGCTCCGTAGTGACGCTTCGGTGTTTTACAACCAAACTTCTTGACTATCCAAGCAAGAGTCGAGCTTCCCCGTCAATTTAGCAAACATTCCTTCAAGCTTGTCCATGCGAGCATTCGGGGCAGCCTTGGGATTCCCGCCTTGGAATCCCTGTGCTATTTGCTGCTGAAATCCCGTAGGGGCTTATTGTTGATTTCCATAAGCCAGGTTTGGATGAACTCGAGGGGCAAAATTTCTTTGGCCTTGGTAGTTTCCCATATAATCTAACTGCTCCGTCGGGATAGTAGTGGGACAATGAGATGCGTCGTGGCCTCCACCGCAAGTAGTGCATGATGAGATATACGTCGGGTATGACTGAGAAGGTGCAGCAGCAATGGGGGTCATCCGGGCAGCATGTAGTTGTACAGCGTTAACGGCTGGCTTTGCCGCTAAAGTGGGTAAGAGTGCGTTCATCAACGCCTGTATTTGAAGTTCGTTCGCTGTAACCTGTTGGAGTGCGTCGAACTTGGCGTTGATAGCGGTTGCCTCGCTGACGTCGTACACTCCCGGTGGCTTGCCTATGTTACTCGAACTCCCCCGTCGAAAACTATTCGAGCTGTAATCTTCTATCAGATTCCACCCCTCCGTGGCACTAAGGTAGCATAAGCCTCCATTGCACGCCCCGTCTAGTAGTTGCATTGTGTGGTCGTTCAATGATTCGTGGAATCTCTGAATTTGCTCGCTCTTCGTCATCCCGTGCTGAGGGAACCGGTTCAAGAGAGTCTTGAACCGTGTCCATACATCGTACAAGTTCTCGCCCTCCTTTTGCTTGAACGAGGTAAGGTCCATCTTCAATTTCAGCGCCTTCGATGGTGGAAAGTAGTGGGTGATGAATGTAGAGTGCATCTCATCCCAAGTGGTGATAGATCCTTCGGGTAGTAGATTGTACCACTCCTTGGCGTTACCCCTCAAAGAAAATGGAAAAAGATGAAGTCGAATGGCCTCGGCGGTGGCACCTTGCACTCTTATCATATGTGTGACGGAAAGAAATCTCTAATATGTTTGTCAGCATCCTCGTCAGCGAGTCCGTCGTACTGAGCATTTGTCTGAAGCATTTGAAGCCAATGATGCTTGAGCTCAAAGTTGTTGGGAACTTGAGGAAGAACAATCGCTGAACCGATTGTGCCCATGGCATTATTTCTCCACATCTCCCTCATCGGGGGCTCTCTCTCGACTAGTGGCATATTGCTGTTATTTTGATTTGCCATCTCAATTACGCCTTTGGTGTTTTCTGTGATTTTTCGGTTCTTTTTCTTCCGGTTGCGTCTACAACTTCTTTCGATCTCCGGGTCAACTTCAAGTATTGGTAGCGAGGGTTTATTACGGGTCATGCACCAAAACGCACGTATCTAGATCAAGAGAAAGACAAAGAAGCTTATATAATAGAAAAAAATATAGCTAGAATAATGAACAAAAGTGTTACTAATTTCTATAGTTCCCCGGCAACGGCGCCAAAAACTTAATGAGAGCAAGTGATAATATATATAAAACGAATAATCTACTAACTAATCTACGTTCAATAGGCAAGTGAACCTATCGATAGTAGTATAGGAGCGGTGAATATTCGAGTATCGAACCCAAAAGGACTATGCAATTAAGAAATTCGTTGTTTAAAATCCTAGTGAAAAAGGTTGATTGGTTGACCAAAATGTAAATAACAATTAATTAAATTACGAAGATAAAAGGTTTAGACGACTTTATGAAAACAAACGTATTTGAGACTTCGAATCCCCCTAGCTCGATCGAACTTGCTAAATACGTATTACGAATTTTGTACTAACTATTAGACCGTGAGAATTCCTAAATCAAGCGTACGAATTCATGTAACTGGACATAACTTTCCTAATCACATAAACACGTAAACAACTAATCATACTAATTAAATAGTTGGGCATAACTTCCCTAACTACTACTCGTAGAACCACATTAAATTATGATGAATTCCACTAGTAGATTTGACCCGGCGGGGTAGTTCAACCTATTTCTAGCGTTTGATTTATTTCGTTCGTTTACGAGTGGTCTAATCGTTCACCCCCCCCTCTTTCGGACGTAGCTCACGATTTTCCTGGAATTATCTTAATCACATAGACATAATTAAGGCAATAACGAGACATCAATCACAGAGACATAATTGAAATCGAATATAATTCATAAGCGAATCATGATAATATTAAAAGCTACGAAAAACGATTCAAAACATAGGTTCAACCTCGCTAGGATTCATCTAATCTAAAATACAACGGGTTTAGCTGCTCATACGGATAAAGGAAACAAGAAAGAACAGAGATGATAATAAAGAAACCATGATGTCTCCCTTATGATTCGACTCCGGGTTGATTCCCTTGTCTTCCCTCAATCTTCGAATTGATCTCCTTAAATCCCGTCTTTCACGTTTAGAAATCACCAAGAGGGTGTTTCCAGGGTTCTTGTCCATCTCTAATATGTTCTTTTTTGTCTCTAAGGGTTTGGGTTATTATATAGCATGATATATCCTTAATGGGCCGATAATCTCGAGATTTGTGATTGATTCGGTATTCACACGGCCAATTACGTTGATCCCACGGCCGTGGACTCAACAAGAAAGCATTCTGCCCATTTTCAGCGTGTTCCCACAGCCACCAGGAAGATTCCCATGGGTGCGGGGTCAACGAGGCACCTTTTGGCCGTTTTTTGCCATTTTCCACGGCCAGCTTGGCCTTTCTCCACGACCGTGGGTCACATACCCACGACCACCTTTCTACTATCCCACGGGTGTGGATAGCTCTGTTTTTGGGGCAGAACGTAGCTTTGAGCTCCCACGACTAGCTTCATGATTCCCATGGCCGTGGGCCTTGGATTTATTCTCCTTTTTGCCTCAATCTCGTTTGGTTCGTTCCGAGCGTCGTCATAAAGTCCTACTAAAGTATAAACACTTATAAAAGCACTAAAAATAATCCAAAATGACTCTAATATGCTCAGAAACAGTTCAATTAGTATATAGAGAAACGTACAAAAATACGTTTATCAATTTAACTCCCATTTTTCCTGTTTTCTTTAGAAGATCTAGAACATATTTTCTTTGAGATAAAAAGAGCCCTTTCGGTGAATGAGAAATCTCTATCCCTAGAAAATATCTTAGTGGTCAAAGATCTTTAATGTCGAATATGCTTTTAAGGTAGTTTTTGAGTTTATTGATTTCATCGATACTGTTTCCAGTGATTATTATGTCATCTACATACACTAGCACAACTACAATAGTTTGATTAGTTGTCTTTATGAACATTGAGGAGTTCGCTGAACTTCTTAAAAAATTATATTTTAGAAGTGCGTGACTCAGTTTCGAGTACCATGCTCTCGGATATTGTTTGAGACCATATATAGATTTTTTAAGTCTACATACAAGTCTTTCGTGATGGTTCTCGAGTCGGTGACCTGGAGGGAGTCTCATGTATATCTCCTCATCCAGTTCTCCTTGTAGGAAGGCATTTTTTACGGTCATCTGCGAGAGGCTCCACCCAGAGTTGACATCAACTGATAAAAGAATCCTCATAGTGTTCATTTTTGCGACTGGTGCAAATGTTTCTTGATAGTCTATTCCGTAAGTTTGTGTAAAGCCCTTTGCTACCAGTCGAGCTTTGAAGCTTTCAATTGTTTCAATCCTCAGAGTGTTCTATCTTTTCCTCCAGTATTATCTTTTTCGAGTTCTTGATTTGAGAAGTACTGTTCATCCTCCAAGAATATTACCTCTCTAGATATATACATTTTCTGTTCTTTGGGATCATAACATTTGTAACCGAAGATGTTCAATATTTATGTGGACAAAACTTGTACATCCAAATACTCGAAGATGTTCAATATTTGGTTTTCGTTTTAATAAGATTTCAGAGGGCTTCTATAGTTTAATTGAGTACTCGGAAGTCAATTGATCAGGTATGTCGCAGTTAAAACTGCATCAGACCAATATTGTTTAGGAATATTGTTTTGAAATAAGAGGCATCTTGTCATCTCGAGTAGGTGTCGATTTTTTCGTTCGGACATCCCATTTTGTTCCGATACATGTTGTTTGATGTAAGATACCTTTGTCTTTTAGTAGTTCAAAGAAAGTCTTATTAATGTATTCGGTCGCATCGTCAGTTCTAAATATTTTGATTTCGGAGTTGTATTGATTTTCTATAAAATTTGAAAATTCTTGAAATTTCAAAAAAACTTCAGATTTATTTTTCAGTAGATAAAACCAAGTTATTCCAGAGTAATCATCAATAAAAGTAACGAAATACCTGAAGTCATTATAAGAGTTGACCGGGGCAGGTCCCCAAACATCAGAATGTACTAGATCAAATAATTTACTTGTTTTATTTAACGATGGAAAAAACGGTAATCTCGTTTGTTTTGAAAATCTGCACACGTCACAATTATTTGAATCAATAGAAATAGACGGAAAAAATTTATTGAGAATTCGGTCGGGAGGATGCCCCATTCTCTTATGAATGACATTATTGGCTCGTGGTGAATTAGCGGTACTCTCGACTACCTTTGTGAGTTTGCTAGATCTTAATATGATTCGGGAAATATGGGACTCAGAGGAATCACTTAATAACGAAGAGTAATGTGATACCGCCTACTGTCTTTATTGAGAAAGATGAGATATTTAGTTAGGCCCTACTTTCGTCACCAACTAAATGGCGATGCCCACCTTCATACCATTAAGCTTAATTTTGATGGAGCTTTGCACCGCCAAGGTGGCAGAGCTGCGATCGGAGTCATTGCTAGGGATGACCACGAAGCTTGTTGTCGATTCTATAAAAAATCCTATTGAAGTTTGTTTGAGCTTGAGAGACCATTGAAATCCTAGCGGGTTACGACGCAAGTTTGTTTTCTTCAATTGATTTCTCTTTTGTTAAGCGCACTTGTTATGAGGTAGCTCACTATTTAGCAAAAGAACTTGGGTATAATGGTGACGGTCGTCACCCGCCTACGCAAGCTTTAGCAAACTTCTTCTGACTTATTATAAATAAATGGTCTATTTTTTTAAAAACAAATCCTCATAACTACCATGATATATAATACGAAATATTCCTCACATTAAAAAATATTTTTCCTCATAATTACCATGACATATAATACGAAAATATTCATCACATTAAGTTGTGGAAAATACTATATAATTTATTATATTATATTATCAATTTGTGAAGAAATATCATAAAAAATATTTTTTCCATTCTTGGATTAATTTGATAAATAGTAGTCAAATATGAATTTAATTTTCATTTGCATTATTGTAAACTAAATATCTATATAGAACAACACTCGATTACTTAACGTCAACCACAAATAAGTATAACATAAAACTAACCAAATACTCAAAATTGAAAAGTAAATATCACAGTCAAAGTTTTGCAATTATAACCCGTCAAATTGCAATTTTTTGAACTACATTCAATATGTCACCATGTATACAATTTAACAAATGTGAGTCCTCATGTTAGTCGCCTAAATCTGCAAAATGAACAAAAGCATAAAATATATGTTATCCCAATCAAAACTATATGATATAAGTATACGTATAAATAATTTGAATACAAATACAAAAATAAGTGTTTCAAAGTATAGATTGTGCTTCATATATGATGAAATGTTTGGTAAACTGCTTTACAAACTTTCTAAAAGTTGTTGCACGCTCGCCATTTGAGCTCGTAAACTATCTAGTTTTTTCTTTGTTCTTCCAAAGTTCTATGCAAATCAACATTAGAACTTGTAGCATGCAATTGCCCACCTCGAACTATGGCAACCTTGTTTCCCATTCCTTTCACATATCCTGATCTACGACCTAGTGCAGAGCTCAAAATTTATCCTCGGTCATTGGTTCTCTATCTCCATTTTTAGTTTGATTTCTTTTAGCAACCATGTTTCCTAACAAAAAAAAATCAAATAAAGCATGTAAATGAAATACTATAAATATATCCAATAATAAATGGGAATTTCAGTGGCGTACATGAATATACTTGCCAATATCATTCACAAATTCACCATCTTTTTCCATTGTATGGACATCTCTCCAAAATTTACTTTACTTTTTTACTTCCTTTGTAAGTAGTAATAATAAAACATGGCAAAATAACATAATATTATTTTCTAAACAACTTTAAAATTGTTTCAACGCTAAAAGATGAAAAACATACTATCTTCTTATAGCGAGAAAATATTGCTACTTTTCCAGACGTATGGTTGAATAACTTTTTCGAGCGGTTTCATGTATTAATCTATAATTTTTCCTGCAGTCAAGTTGTATTAGCATATTATGATAATATGTATTGAATAATCGAAATAATAGATTGGTTAATTGCTTAGCTTACAACTTTTTAGTAACTTTACCTTAAATGCCTTGTTCTCAATGAAATCGCATACAATCTGCCATTTTTCCATACTCAAAAGTAAAATAGGATATTTTATCGAATGATACATTGTTACTTAATAGCGTCTAGGCTCAAACAAAAGAATTAATAAAGTCTTAATACTATATTAAAAATCAAAATAATGAGCAATAAAAAATGAAAATACAAATTGCAATGCTGAAAAAAAAATATAGAATAAAGTCATCCGAGGTACTAAACAATATAGAGCTTCTAACATCGAGATAAGTTCTCAAGTTGTTTAGTAAGTATTTAGGTCATGTCGATTTCGATTGTAATTAGCTATTTTTAAATATATTTGGCTTTCTTGATATATTAATCTAGAAGCTAAAGTTAATATATAATTGATATTTGATTAGTATAAAAATATAACTAGATATAATAAGTAAAAAAAATATAAACATTAAAGCATTATGCCGTTCGGTGCGGTGCGGTTTGTACAATAAATTCACACCACATAATTTTTGCGGTGCAATTCCGTAATTAAAATTAAACCGTGATTTAGGCGGTTTATTTGATAATGCGGTGTCGTGTGGAACGATGCGGGCGGTGCAGGCGATTTTTTAAAATTCTTGCACACCCCTAATACTGATTACAAGTTTCTTTTCGTGTCTTTCAATCTTTTTTCTCCTGTTAACGTGGATTCACAATAATCCTCAAGATTAAATTAATCCATCCGAAATTCATCGAAAACGATAATCGTAAAAATTAAATCCATGACATAGTGATTGAAATACAACCCAATCATTAGACCAATTCCATGAGATACTTTTTTGATAGCACAAAATAATCTAATAAAAAGCAAGACCTGGACAACAAGGCAGTTCAACCCGGAACTAAAACCGCGACAATCGGTTCCCGGAACCGGCACTGGCACAATGTGTCTTGCCGATTCCCGCTTTTGAACCGATTCGATAAATGTATATACATTACATTTATATTACAACAATTAATTGGGGGATGTAATTTGTAAATTATGGAATGTGATTAATCCCTAAATTACGGCTAGACTAATCATGTGATGTGATTATCACGAAATTAGGCGTGTGATTAGCCATAATTAGTCATACATTCAATAAGTTTAACAATTAATTAAAGGTACATTAATGAATTTATATTTCATTTCTTAGCCATAATTAATTATAACTACCGACATTTAATGACATTAATTAATTAATGGATGCATTAAAGATAACTATTTAAAAGATTTGACTAAGTAAATAGGCTGGATTGTGAAACGAAACCGGAACCGTGAACCGGTAGAACCGGGCCCGGTGGCCCATTTGACCATGTTTAAGACGTTGCTTAGATTTGATATTTGACCATGCTGAGATGGAATGGATCAATCGAGAAACTTCATTATTGCGATTCTATTCATTCACACAATATATTTTTATTATCATTAGTTTGTTTCCTAGTATATCTAGCCAAATGTCACGAAATTACTACGGGTCAACGATTATTGAAATATCTGAACGGACGTCAAAACTTTAGTTAAATCGATATCATATTTTACTTTGCATCCGATCTAGAATGTCTAGACGAGAGGCCCTCACCTATATATATATATATATATATATATACATAATATAATCATCATTCAAATTACAGCTACATAATCATTTGAGCTCACTGTACGTACGAAAAACAACATTCGTAGAAAACAATGGCTCCTATCGCAGTTGGTGACCTCATCCCCGATGGAACTGTGGCCTATTTCGACGATGAGGATCAATTGCAGACCGTCTCCGTTCACTCGCTCGCCGCCGGTAAGAAGGTCGTCCTCTTCGCTGTCCCCGGTGCTTTTACCCCAACCTGCAGGTAATTTTGACCTAACAATCGTCGTTAACGCTCAAAACCTCAGGAGCGGCTTAATCACTGTTTTTATTTTGGTCAATTTCTTGAATAGCATGAAGCACGTTCCCAGTTTCATCGAGAAAGGGGATGAATTGAAGTCGAAGGGTGTCGATGAGCTCCTGTGCATCAGTGGTATGCTTTTTTGTTTCGCTTGCACAACCGCTTTCTATTAGCTAACTTGATTATTCACATGTTGTGGTTCCGATGATTATCTGATTAAATATTCCCTTTTTAGACTTGTTTTACAGTATTTTAAGGAAGTGATAGAAAGCCCACGTAAAATGATTACATCATTTTAAGATTATCCATGTGAACCCTAAGCTCTCTTCTGCAAGTATTCTATTTGGGATATTAAAATTGACTAATATTCGGATCCTCCGTTGCTTGACTACTCATGGCAGTTTCTTGACAAGAAGGGCTTAGATGTTTAATGTTTCTCTGAACAAGTATAGCATTACATTGCATCACATTTGTATTGCATTGCTATTGAGTGTTGACATTTCGTGTGTTGCAGTGAATGACCCCTTCGTGATGAAGGCATGGGCAAAGACGTATCCTGACAACAAGCACATCAAGTTCTTGGCCGATGGCTCTGGATCGTACACTAAGGCTCTCGGTCTCGAGCTCGACCTCAGCGACAAGGGGCTCGGTATAAGGTCGAAGAGGTTTGCTCTCTTGGTGGATGATCTCAAAGTAAAGGTGGCTAACGTTGAGTCCGGTGGAGATTTCACCATCTCTGGTGCTGAAGACATTCTCAAGGCTCTGTAATCTGTCTGCTAGTTGTTGCCTAATAATGGTTCTTTTGTGTGTGTGAGAATGTTGCTTTTGTTGCGTTGGAGATGCTCTCAAGTAATGTTTACTTGGCGGACTATAATAAAGAAATGTCTTTTTGCGACACCAGGGATTTTGGCGATTTGAGGTATTTCAATTCAACATGGTATGGCATATGTCACAATGGGACTGATATTCCGAGTAAGGTGAAATTTTTCAAATGTCTTTTTGCGACTCCTGGGATTTTGGCGATTTGAGGTATTTCAATTCAACAGGGTATGGCATATGTCACAATGGGACTGATATTCCGAGTAAGGTGAAATTTTTCTATCATGTTAGAGTAAATATATCTATCGTAAACGACGGTTGTGGGGGTTCAAACACGAAAGTAGAATAAATATTTTATTGGCGAAGACACGACGACGAATAGAAAAATGGAGAAATAAACCAAGCAACATTGTTACCTAAGTGAAGTTCCCAATCGAGAGTCGAAGCTCTCGCCCAATAGTCGAAGCTACCCAATATCCAAAATAAAATCTAATTAACAATAACTAATATATCCCATATATATAGTAGTAGAAGAACCTAAAATATCTCATCAACCCTTTTAATGGGCTCTTTTCGGAGGGCCCGGCTTCTGTGGTCCAATATCTTCGTTAATGAGCCTTCTCATATAACGCCTAACATTACCACCCCCTCGTAAAGCAGCCTTGTTCTGAAATTTGAAAATTCGTCAAAATAGTCATCCGCCTCGAATTCATCAACCTCTATAGGTTCTCCGTCCCCTGTTTGTTCTTCCTCACTTGCAATAAGCGTACGGAGTTCTTTCATTGGACACAAATGACCCTTCCCATACGGTTGAGGACAACGGAAACAGACCCTTTTCTCGTAACTCCTGGTAATCACTATTCGATAAGCGTTGAAACCGTCGCACTCGAGCATTCAGTCCATTCGTCGTGGCAACCGTAGTAACATGATTCCCAATAGGCGATAGGAGATAGCAATTGGTAATATGCGGATCTCCGGTATCGAAAGGAGCGTGTAGTTGAGAAATCGCAGGGTGTAAAATCGTGGCCTGCGAAGTGAATTGAATGCTTCGAGACTGCCCCATATGACGCATGAGCATAGTGGCATAATCATTGTCCTTCCAGCGAGCAATTTTCTTTCTAACCCTCGAGCAAGATTTTGGTGATGTGGAATTTCCAGTAAATTTTTCACAGTTCCAATAAAATGACGATAATAATCTGTACTAGGACCAGTTTGTCGAACTTCTGAGATACACATGACAGAACTACCATGGTGTTTCTCGTCGAAAGTTGCAATAATTTCGCGTTTTAAGCCGTCCCATGAAAGTAACGAATTTGCTTTCGATGTCCAACCAATCCATTTTTGAGCGATTCCTTCCATAACAATCATCGCGCATGGAACAGTTTTAGATGTCGGGGTTTGGTTTAACATGAAATATTGATCCGCACGTGAAATCCAACCCAAAGGATCCGTGTCATCAAATGTCGGAAGCTCGACGCGGCGCTGAACCATCGCCTTAAGCGTGTTGCCTGCAGCGGAAATTGAACCTACTGCTTTGGTGGATCCCGATGATGAGGACGACAGATGACCCGGTTTTAAGAGAGAGAAAACTTCGTCGAGTCGTGACGTCAAATTGGATATTGTCGTGTTCAAAGTTTTGACATCAATTAATTAGGTTGTGTGGGACGTCGTCATAATCTCGACGGTCTTCTCTAACCCCTCGAATCGTTGATCCACTGAACGAGTCATGATGGCAACATGAACAGTGAATTCGAGCAGCGTGAACAATGACCCCGAGCAACGTGAATAGTGGTCTCGGATGAACAGTGCCTCCACAATGAATAGTGGATCCGGGAACGTGAACATTGAAGTCGGGCAGCGTGAACAGTAAACCCTGCAGTGATTCCGACGATGAACTGTACGCGCGTTAACAATCCTCTGGAGGGGGTTCGGTGGCAGGTCAGATCAATTTGTTAGAGTAAAAATATCGTAAACGACGGTTGTGGGGTTCAAACACAAAATTAGAATAAATATATTATTGACGAAGACACGACGACGAATAGAAAAACGATGAAATAAATCAAGTAACGTCGATACCTAAGCGAGCTCCAAATCAAGAGTCGAACCTCTTGCCCAATAGCCGAAGCTAGCCAAATACCCAAAATAAAACCTAATTGACAATAATTAATATGACCCATGTTTATAGTAGTAGAAGAACCTAAAATATATCAATAACCCTCTTAATGGGCTCTTTTCGAAGAGTCGGGCTCGTGTGGTCCAATATCTTCGTTAATGAGCCTTTTCATGTAACGCCTAACATATCATCCAGCCGATACTCATTGGAATTAATCTATGACTTAAGGTAATACCAATCCTCAAGCTATAAGACCAACTCGTGGGGATTTGACCACAATCACATAAATTCCGGTGGTAAGTTGCTAACTACTAAGTCACACCAATTAGAAAAATGGTTTGACATATCTACCCACATATGTATAACTAGACCTGGTCAAAGGGGTCCGCGGGGTCGTTCCGCCCTATACGCGGGCCAAGTTCCAGGTTTCGGGTGCGATAGAATTTCGTGGACCTGGAACGGAACCCCTCACGAACCAACAATTATGGGTGGTTCCAGCCCAATTCCGAGCGGGTTCGGGCCGAACCGTTACTGTTCATATATTTTTAATTTTTTTTTATTTTAAGACGCATAAATGTAAAAAAAATCGAAATAATATATTAATATACATTAAAACAATTACGTAAAAAAATTACATAAACATCAATTAATACTCCCTCATATTTTAAAAACAAGTCGTTTAAGGAATTTGGACATATATTAAGTGTGTGTTTGGAAGCACTTATGAAATGTACTTCTAATCTAAAAGTCCATTTTGAAAAGTAAAATACCTTTAGTGAAAATTTTGAGATGGACTTTTAAAATAAGTTACTTTTCTAGAAGTCCATTTGAAAGAAGCAACTTTTAATGACTTTTCAGAATTACTTCCTGCAACTTTTGCAAAAGTCCATTCCCACCAAACACTTTAAAAAAAAATTTACATTTATAAAAGCTACATTTCGAAAAATTCAATTTACCAGACGTGCTTATGAATCAAAAGTGGAACCAAACTAGCCCTAAGAATTAGAGTGAAATGTCTCATATACCCTTAATTAATGGCTTGATCTATCTAATATAAATGTTTTTCTGCTTAATTAAATGATGGATAAAATTGGAAATGTAGTAGATATTTGTCTTGAAAATGTAAAAATGACTTTTAATTAAAATCTAAAACGACTAGTATTAAAAATCGGAGGTAGTATATAATTGCATAAAAAAAATTACATTTCATCGTTATTAATTAAAACTATTCTACTTGTCTCTTCGTCTGAGTCATAGCTTGAAGCTTGGAACTCGTTGATAACATTCTCCCTCCGATTCTACATTTCGGCTGAAAATCAATCTTTCAACAAAGTTTGCATGGCTAGTGAAGTTGGATGAAGGCTCGTTCGTCGATCGCTGATAATTAGACATGAGTTTCAAAAAGCGGGCTCCGAAGCGACACTTGAAATCTTGCACGGCTAGAAGATCACGTGCCATTATCACTAGTCTAGGATAAACCGCCGTGTTCTTCTTCCACCACTCTTGAAATCAAAGTCGACATTTGTTTGGAAGTTTTGTCTCTAAAAGAGTTGAATCTCATTTGAAGTTGTTGATGATGTTGTGGAGGGCGCTTTACCGTTCGTCTTCATCAGCATCCTCAAACACTTTAAGCTCCCCCAGCACCACGGGAGCGACTATCTCTCGAAACTTCAGTGACATGCGTCGTCGCTTCAACACCTGTTTTCTGCTGAGATGCATAAAAAAATGGTTCTTGGAGAGAACGGAAGATTAGAATTAACAGAGACGTATAATAACAAGGGATCGAAGGTTGTGTTGTTACTGAAGTGAGAATTGTGGAATTCACGGACAAGGAGGAAAGAGGAAATGGATTTTTAGGGATGTGGTGATGGAGGAGCCCAAACCATATCTGTGGATGACCCAAACGAGGAAATGGATGATATTGAAGGCGAACAGCAGGGCTTGTAGACAAATGATGTTCGCTTCACAGAAGACCAGCTGCGTAGATTTCGCGCACCGTGGAAATTTGCGCTGATTATCAAAGTGCTTGGGATAAAGGTGGGATTTCATTACTTACAGAGAAGGCTAACTCAACTATGGCATCCTAGAGGGGCATCAAACTCATTAGCATTGGGTATGATTAATTTTTTGCTCGATTTTCGATGAAAGAGGACTGTGACGTAGTGCTCTCCGACGGGCCGTGGAAAGTGCTTGATCATTACATGGCAGCCCGTCAATCGGTCGAGAACTTCCGCCCTTCTCAAGCTAAAATTGACCACGCTGCCTTATGGGTTCGAATACCATAATGGAATTCGCTACCGAGGAAGGGCTGCGTAAAGTGGGGGATTTTCTTGGCCGTACAGTTAGGGTCTACACGAGCACTAGAGTGGATGAAATGGGTATTTTTGCTAGGCTATGCGTTGAGGTTGATCTCACTAAGAGTCTGAAATCGGACTTCACACTTCTTTGTAACAGATATGGAGTTACGTATGAAGATATTCATCTTATATGCTTCAAGTGTGGGATGTATGGTCATAAATGCGGGATCGTTGATGGACGACCACCAAATACCGAAGGAGCATACGGTGGTGGGAAGAACGGGCCAAGGAAGGAACTCGAATACAACCATACGATTGACTTGAATTCGGTACCACGAACCAGGTTCATGCCCTGGTCTCTTGTCAGTAAAGGGAGAAAGAAGTCTGCCGCATATCACGGCGGAAAATCAGGAGAATCGAGTAACCTGGGAAGGGAGGAAATCACGGAGAAATCTCGCATAGAAATGTTGCCATTAATCGTGGAAATTGGAGAAAAAAATGGAATGAGATCTCGATTTAATATCCTGCCATCATGCACTACAAAAAAAAATTTCACGCAACATTTTTTGTCACTATATGTAGTAAAATTGTCACTATAATAAGCTAGTGATAACTTTAAATGTTGTCATTATGTCGTGACTATATATATTCTCACTAAATAGTTTAGTGACGACTAGCATACTTGTCGCTACAAATCAGTGCTTTACTGATACCGTACACCATCACCAAAGACATATGCTTTAGCCGCGTGAAGTTTTCGCCACTATAAAGTGATGCTTTAGTGACATGTCGTTCTCGCCATTATAAATCAACTTAATAGCCATAAATCGAATGTCACTATAAATTAACCTTTTAGTCACACACTATTCTTGTCGCTATAACTAGTGTTATAACAGGATACTATTGTTGTCACTAAATCTTAAGATCCGTCACTAAAATTCTGAAAATATTAACATTTTACAATTTTAATTTATTATGTAATAAAATTTGGGTATTTAGTGAAAATTGATTGTCATAATAGTGATAACCCATGATGTTACCAATTTATATATATATATATATATATATATATATATATATATATATATTATATATGTGTGTGTACCAATGGATCATTTAAGTAGAAAAAAATAAACGAAAGAACTCCTTAATAAAACATCATAAACAAGCACAGAGTTGAAACAAATGCAACAGTTACGAAGTAAGACTAATTAGAAAGACGACAAAACACTTAACATAAGATTAATTATCATGCCTACTCTTACGAAGGTTCTTTTCCTCTTCAAGCCACAAGTTGCCGTACCTGTAAAAAAGATTACCCGATTAGCATTAAGATAATGTTGTCTTGAGCAGCTCTTATGCTCCTCAACATCTGAACTAGTGTTGCTTGGTTTGAGGTGTAAAACCAGCACTAAGCATGATTAAAACAAGATCCCCGCATGATGTAATAAGGACATCAAGCCTCGAGACCATGCCTTTTGGCATTTTCCAAAATATATCATGCTCACTTCCAAGGCAAAGAGTAAAACAATAATAGAGAGTCATGCATCATACTAATTTCTCCTAGTCAACAACGAGGTGGATGATTCGACAGTTTAACCAACAATTTTTTTTTATAAAGTATATAAAAGAAAATTATGCTTTAAAAAGTAAACAAGCAAACTTACATCATTTGATCGATGGATGCATATGACCTGACACGCTCATGCCCTGAATGATGGAAGGAAGCTGACTTTTGAGAATAGCCTCTACTTGAGAATGCACTTGAGCTTCTCGATTGCTGTGTTGAGACTCTAAGAACTCTAATCGTAAAGCCAACTCGTCGTTTTTTTCTTGAGTAACTCTTGAGTTTCTCTATTTTCTTCACCTTTCTTTCTCAATTCTTCATTCGCTGTAACTAATTCAGCATTAACTACATGTCCTCTTTTTGAATGTGGCTTCAATCCATCACCACAACCACGCAATCGACTTGACTTCTCTGGTCCAAGTCTCCTTATAAATGCTTCACTTCAGTTAGTGGATCATGTCCATCCTCAGCCGGCTCACTTTGCAGCTTGTTTAAATTCTCCTGAAAAATTTTGCTTTAGCATTACAAAAAGAGGGTTTGTAACTAATTAAATACAGTTCAACTGACTTACATAATTTTCCTTCGAAGCCTCATCAACCCATTTGTTTTTTTTTTCCGTATTGTATCGAGTCAATCTCCATGATGAAGTTCATGTTGGTTCTACCTCGGTTTCATTATCTCGCTGAAAAAGATTAGTGGAGTATTAGTAATTTGTAAGATGAAACACAAGGGAATTTTTAAAAATTTACCGCTTCATAACATCATTGTGCTATGGACTTCGTTATGCACACGCGAGCCATCGCTAATTTCTTCCGATTCTCTTTATTTCTATTACTCTAAGTCTGCATTCACATATTACTAAGGAGCATTATTTGCAGATGATTGAGCCCATGGCGGCGATGGACAGGGCATAGGAGCAATAAGTCTCCTCAACATCGTATGTGTTATTTATGAAGATCTATCTTCTCATGAAATTGTCGTGGCACAGCTGATCGAGGATTTATCACTGCGGTATTCGAATATATTCAGGCGGATAGGCATGATATTGATTGTTGTTATCCTAGAACCAAGGATTAGTGGTGTTAAAGCGGAAGCAGTTTGCCGCCATTTCTCTCGATTTCAGTGTCTAAGTACGGAGGCGAGATGGTTTTCTGGAGGGATATGGCTTTTTTGGAGGGAATCATCATGCTAAATAACACTGTTAAAACAACATCAGCATGTATTGCACCTAAGTGTTCGACAAGGGCGTCAAGCTCGAATATTATCAACTTGTTGTGGAAGCCCCCAAGCTATACCACGCCATGACTTATTGACTTTTCTACGCTCAGATGCACCGAAGAACATACAGCCGTGTATTATGATTGGAGATTTCAATGCCATAACATCGGAGGAAGACAAAATCAGGCGGAGCTCCATTCGATCCAAATGAAGTACGAGATTTTATTGAGTTCATTAACGATTGCGAACTCATCGATTGAGGCAGTGTGGGGCCGCGGTTCACTTGGACAGGAGGCATAAGGAGGGGCCATCAAAGACTCTATAAAAGGCTAGGTCGTAACGCTGCTGGACGAACATCTTTTCCTGAAGCATCAGTGAAAGTTCTACTCGCTTGCACTCTGACCATCATTCGTTGCCCCCGTGATTACACAGGTTCGGGTCTCACCGAGGACATCGTCAACCATTTCGATATCTAGCCTATTGGTACATGCACCCCTCATTTAACGGGTCTTTTAAAAAAATGGCCTTTGACTGGGTCAATTTTAAAAAAATGGCCTCGTCGACGATTTTTTTTGGTCAATAGCCCTCACTTTGTTTAAACGTTAACCATATTAACTAATTCTCATACTTAACTCATTAAAAAAAAAAAAAAAACGAAAATATGGCCGCCGTACAGATGCAATAAACGACTGAACAGAACATTGGTCCATCTCCCTCTTTAACCATAACCTTACAATCGATATGAATGCATTATCTTCTCCATTTTAAAGAACAAAGGGCAACCACACACACCTCTCTCACAAACCTAAAGCGACGCGAGCTGTTCTCTTCGTTTAGTGCCGGAAAACAACTTCTCAAACCAAGAAAACAGCAAGCATTTCAGCATATTTACCAGTAAGCATTCGTTACATGAAAACTGCAATTTTAACGTCGAAAATGGTGAATTTTCAGTCCATTACCCCCTAAAACGTATGGGTTATTTATTAGATCACGTGTACTAGCCAGAGTAGCGATATTTTAGTGGTTATTACGAGAAATCGGACCTGAAAATACATATTCTGAGGTATAGTTTTTGTGCATTGGACCTCTGCGTACGGGTACCATGCGATATAGGTGCGGGTACCGTGAGATATAGGTGCGGGTACCATGCGCATGGACCCCTGCGTTTATGCGCGGGTCCCCTGCGTTGTGTGCAGGTACCGTGATCCCATGTTCGGGATCCATGCGCTGGAGATCATACATAAGCACGATATATGACGAGAATCGTTTTGTAGCTGGCATTCAATTTTGGTGGATGAGGACGCATGCACGTTACAAGACGTAAAGGAGCAGATTGTATCCGTGTTAGCGTTTCGCAACGACAATGCGAGGCTAACACTAAGCTATATGCCACATGTACCCTATAGTTATCCGAGGCTCATATACATCGATAACGACTATGCTCTACGTGCGTACTTGGGTTTTGGTGGCCCTCAATCGAGACCCGTGATTCATGTCGAGGTGGTGGAATGTGCGCTTGTGGCTCCGTCGAACGCATTTGCTGGTTCTTCTAGTAATAATACAGGGCTCATAGCCGATTGCGATGAAAATGCGCAAATCGAACCGTTTGAGGGGTACGGTTGCAGCCCTTCTAACCAAAATGAAGATGAGGGTCTTGAAGATATCGCTGGACCGCCTGGGGATAGGGATTACTTGGGTTGGCATTCGAATGAAAATGAAGATGAGCCAATTGAAAACACTGGCGAGTCGGAGGAGGAATTTGTAGCACGTGATCACAATGACGATGAAGATGACGATGTAGATCGTAACCCGGTAGAAGAGGCTGCTGATGGTACTTTTGCATTTCCGGACGGTTCAAGCCTACACGTTGGGCAGCAGTTTCGTGACAAGGCGGAAGTTATCGAGGAAATATCTAAAATCGCCTTGGCTGCGTCGTTCGAGTGCAAATTAGTAACATCGAACAAGACTTTGTATGTAGTAAGATGTGCGATGGTGCAATGTTCGTGGCGCTTTCGAGCTGCAAAAGATAGAGATTCCCCTTTTTTCTCGATACGGACATATTGCGGCACACACACATGCGGCGTGTCTCATCGACGTCGAAGTCATCGTCAAGGAACTTCATCGGTTGTGTCTAGGATGCTTCTTGACAATTTTAGCGGGCCTAAAGACATTCCCGCGCCAAAGGCTATCATGTCTATGATGCAAAGTAGGGGGTGAATGTTTCTTATTACAAGGCTTGGAAGGGGAAGAATATCGCTACGGAGGAGTTGGTCGGTAACGGGGACGATTGTTACGCGTTGATCCCGGCGTACTTGGAGGCTGTGAAGCAAATGAACGCCGGAAGTGTCACGGATTGGGAGATGGACGAGGAAAACAGATTTAAATATCTGTTTTTGGCATACGGTGCATGCATAGCGGGATTTGCTTTCATGCGTAAGGTAATTTCTATCGACGCCACCTTTTTAAAGGGAAAATATAAAGGGGTGATGCTTGTTGCTACGGCGCAAGACGGCGATTACCACCAATATCCTATCGCATGGGGTATTGCGAGCACCGAATCTACCGAATCTTGGTCATGGTTCTTAACGAGATTAAAACGGATCGTGGCCGATTCAAATGACCTCGTCATAATTTCTGACAAACATGGCGGGATAAAGACAGCCGTCCCGGCAGTTTTCCCAAATGCGTTTCACGAGTTCTGTGCGTGGCATATTCAACCAAATATAAAGACCCGTATGAAGGAGAAAGGTGCGTGTGCGTTATTCCTTAATATTGCGTACGCCTACAAGACGAGCGATTGCGATCGATTGTTGGATACGCTAAAGGAACGGTACGAAAACGTGCATACATATCTTGATGAGGGTACGAAGGCTAAATGGACAAGATCGTATTGCCCGAGAACGAGGTACAACATCATGACCACAAACGGGTCGGAATCGATAAATGCCGCTCTACGTGCGGATAGAGAGCTTCCACTCATAGGATTGTTGGATTCGATACAACGTTTGACGACTAGTTGGTTTAGTAAGCATCGAAGAACTTGCGAAGCTTCGATTACAGCCAATGTCACGTCATTTACGCCGAAGGTCGAGTCAATCCTACGGTCTCACTACATAAATTCTCAAAATCTACACGTCTCGAAAATTGGCATTCAACGGTATAATGTATACGGGCATGGAGTCAATGAGGTGGTCGATATCGAGACGAAGTCATGTAGTTGTAAGATGTTTGATATCGATCGTATCCCATGTGCGCACGCCATTGCGGCTTGTGGACAGGCTAATGTAGGGGTATATTCGCTAGTCCATGCGTATTACAGCTTGGAGACATGGAAACTAGCGTACGAGGGTACCATATGGCCTGTCACCGAGCGCGTTGAAGGAATTGTGAATATGTTACCACCACTCGTTGACCCAAAACGCGGAAGAGCACAAAAAAATAGAATGCCATCCGTCGGAGAATTCGGTAGGAGGGGGTAAATCTTATGAGTTTGATTTGTACATGTGGTTATGTATAATTGATATGGATATTAGGTATGTTGTAATGTTTGGTAAGTATAATGTAATGTATTAGACATGGTGTAATTGATATGTATATTCGGTATGTTGTCAAATGTGTGCGGGTACCGTGCGCCATGTGTGCGGGTACCATGCGGTAGTGTGCGGTACCGTGCGCCTGTGTGCGGGTACCGTGCGCCATGTGTGCGGGTACCGTGCGCCATGTGTGCGGGTACCGTGCGCCATGTGTGTGGGTACCGTGCGGTAGTGTGCGTGTACCGTGCGCCATGTGCGCGGGTACCGTGCGCTAGTGTGCGGGTACCGTGCGCTTCTGTGCGGGTACAGTACAGTTGTCAAATGCTTTTAATATTGAATATGTTACATCAATCAAGTCAGCGCTTTAGGCTGGTCTTGTCTGTACGTTAAATCATAAAATAATTTTATCAGCACAAAGGTAATCATTAATCAATTATTCTGATAATCATAAAATAAATATTTTTTTTCAATATTAAATATGTTATATCAATCAAGTCAGCGCTTTATGGCTTGTCTGTACGTTAAATCATAAAATAATTTTATCATGATCGAGATAATCATTAACCATTATTCTGATAATCATAAATCACCAATTTATCTTTTCAAAATAACGGCGCCATGTGTGCGGGTACCGTGCGCCTGTGTGCGGGTACCGTGCGCCTGTGTGCGGGTACCGTGCGCTTCTGTGCGGGTACGTGCGCTTGTGTGCGGGTATCGTGCGCCATGTGTGCGGGTACCGTGCGCTAGTGTGTGCGGGTATCGTGCCTTGTGTGTGGGTACCGTGCCTATGCAACTCGAAATCCAACTTATAACATAATACAACTTCCCGAATATACAACTCGAAATTCCATTATGACATAAAATTTATCCAGATTTACAAAATTATTGAAATACATAGAAATTATTGATACCAAGCAGCCCAATCGTTCATGCGAATGGAATACATAAAAATTCACGAAATTTGGTCACTTGCCGCCCGGTAAGCTCCGCGACGTTATCGCCCCGGAATAGCATAGAAAATGCGGCCCGCAACATGTGAACCCCACAATCGCCGCTGAAACAACCAAATATTTAATAATGAGATATGATGTACTAAAATCCAACTTAATATCGAAATATGATACACATAGGAATTTTCTTGCTTCTTGAAGTTGGGGATCCGCTCGACCTTCCACTTCCTAAACGCGTTTGCAATCAGACCAAGCTTTTTGAGCACGATCGGGACAGCTACTTGGAGACCGGCGAGGGCTGCGTCATGTTGCGCATGTCGACATAGCAAGACGGATCCAAGTCGAATACTCGTATCGTCTTGTTCTTCCAGTCGAGGACTGCAAGAACCCAATGGGCGATGGTCTGCACCGGCACCACGATATAGTCCGATGTTTGCCATGACACGGACGGCCAGTCCTGATCCCGACCCTCTGCGTAGTTGACCAAAAAGTTCAGCATTCCCTTCACAAATTTCCCATCCTCTATGCAGTCCCGATCGATGCTCTCCTTCATCGGAAAACTCATGAAGGAGATGGCACGAGAGCAGAAGGTATGAATCCTCTGCATCTCGAGGAACCCTCTAATGCTTTCGTCAATGTGTTATAAAATAAAAGGAAACAAGTTAATTAATAAAACGTATTAATGCATTTAGACGTATTAAAGTTATCACTCCTTTAGCGTCGTCGAGCCAAAACGAAGGCGTGTACAACTGCTGAAACCACGTCTTGGTTCGGTACGATTTGGACAAGCAAATGAGCCGGCCGCCATCTTCCATCGTATCGATACTCTGTTTTTGACGTGCCCATAACTTCAGCTTTCTCTTCATGTGCCATTCCAGAATCGGGTTTATGCTGTTCCGCACACGGTTCTGGTTCGGGTCGGTGAATGGGGTCACCTGATACTTGGAAGGCCTGGTCTCCCGAGGCGGCGTCGACTCCACCGCGGCCTCGGAGTCCTCCGCGGGCTGTGTCATTCTTCTTCTAGCCGTGTTGGCATGTAAAACACGGCCGTTTTATATTAGATAGAGGTTGTGCTTAAGTTTCATCGTACCGTGCTTTATCGTCGTTACAACGTTAAGCCAACATTGACTTAGGTCTATAATAGTTGGGCACGTAAATATGGTACTGACATTAACTTGAGCGGAACTATTGTTAGGTGTGACATAACGCATGGACATCAAAATCTTTTATAGGGATTATGGATATGATTTTGTAACGAAAAAGGCAAATCCGATTTTGTTCATAATGGCGCGGCTTAACACAAAAAAAAAAGACGGCGTTTTGAAGAAAAAATCGGATTGCGAAATTAATGATGCCTTATCATTTCGTTGCGCTCATGCCTATAAATAGGATGTGTAGTTGTAGGCTTTACGTGCAGTAAAGCCTACAACATAAATCTTCTCCGATTATATCTTTTAAGCTTCGCAATGTATAATTTCGGAGAAGATGCAGAACGTGAGAACATCCCTCAAGAAACCTTCAGGATGGAAAGTCTAGAAAGGCTCAAGCTTGAGTTATTCATCCTTTTGGGTTTGCTCGGGGTTGCAATCGCCGCTTATGTGGCGTGGGTCGTTACGCATTGTACTTGCATATAATCACTATGTAATTGTGCTTACTAAAGCAAGCAAGGTTTAGCTTCCAAGCTTTTATGTATCGGGTTGTAACACGATGTCCATCGATGTAATCGTTATGTCACCACGCTCATTTCGCATCTCTATCATTCAACTTCCCTTTTATTATTATTATTATTATTATTAATAATGATAAATAAACGTGAAATGCAACTAATCTTAAGTTATAAAGTAAAGTAAACGTGAATGCAAATACCTGGGTTGCCTCCCAAGAAGCGGTTCTTTAACGTCATAAGCCGGACGTACCTTTTCACGCTTTACCCTAGATTGAAGTCGAGGTACATGACCTCGTTATCACTTGGTGCTTTCTCGCCTCCGAAATAGTGCTTCAAACGTTGGCCATTAACTTTGAAAGTTCCCTGTTCATCATTATAAATCTCGACGGTACCGTACGGGAAAACACGAGTAATAATGAATGGTCCAGACCAACGCGATCTCAACTTTCCGGGAAAGAGCCTAAGTCGAGAATTAAAGAGGAGTACTTGATCCCCTTCTCGAAATTCTCTCCGTTGCTTAATCTTTTTATCATGATAAGCCCTTGAACGCTCTTTATACATTCTTGCGTTATCGTATGCCGATAAACGCCACTCATCAAGCTCATTGACTTGGAGCTTACGTTTTTCACCGGCTCGCTCCAAATCAAGATTTACTGACTTAATTGCCCAATAGGCTTTATGTTCTAATTCGACGGGAAGGTGACACGTCTTTCCGTAAACTAGTTTATACGGTGTAGTACCTATGGGTGTCTTGTATGCCGTTCTGTAAGCCCAAAGTGCATCGTTCAATTTACTCGCCCATTTTCGCCGGTTCCCGTCTATGGTTTTCTCTAGGATGCGTTTCAGCTCCCGATTTACAACCTCTACTTGGCCACTAGCTTCAGGATGATAGGGGGTAGAGACACTATGTTTAACACCATACTTTTCTAAGGTTCGTTCAAATTGGGTGTTACAAAAATGAGTACCCCTATCACTAATGATACATTTAGGTGTCCCGAACCGTGAGAACAACGCTCGTAAGAATTTAACAACGACTCTCGCATCGTTAGTGGGTAGGGCTTGGGCCTCGGCCCACTTAGACACGTAATCAACAGCCACAATAATATACTTGTTATTGTACGAACTAGGAAAAGGGCCCAAAAAATCTATGCCCCAAACATCAAATACTTCGCATACTAAAATAAAGTTATGGGGCATTTCATCGCGTTTTGAGATATTACCTGCTCGTTGACATTGATCACACGTGTCAACGTACCTATGAGCTTCCTTAAAGATCGTCGGCCAGTAGAATCCACATTCTAACACCTTTTGTGCAGTGCGATTGGCTGCATAGTGTCCTCCGGCAGGTCCGCTGTGGCAATGCTCGATAATCTTCATTGTTTCCGGGAAAGAAACACAACGTCGAATGACTTGGTCTACACATCTCCTGAAAAGAAAAGGGTCTTCCCAAAAGTAGTATTTCAAGTCGGAAAAGAATTTCTTCTATTGTTGACTTGTATACTCTTTTGGTAGGATCCTCGCAACAAGATAATTAGCAAAATCTGCAAACCACGGGACTTCTTCATTTACCACTTTTATGGCGTATAGATGTTCCTCTGGGAATGAGTCGTGGATCGTTTTGTTCTCGGGGTTCAGTATCTCAGATTCCTCTAGTCGAGAGAGGTGATCTGCTACCACGTTCTCGGCACCCTTCTTGTCGCGGATCTCGATATCAAATTCTTGAAGGAGCAAGATCCATCGAATAAGCCGCGGCTTGGCGTCTGGCTTTGCTAGCAAGTACTTCAATGCAGAATGGTCAGTAAAAACAACAACTTTAGTCAAAATAAGATATGACCTGAATTTGTCGAAGGCGAATACGACAGCGAGAAGCTCCTTTTCGGTGGTAGTGTAGTTGCATTGGGCTGAGTCCAATGTGTTACTCGCATAGTAGATCGGCCGAAAGTGTTTATCCTTCTGCTGTCCCAGTACAGCTCCAACTGCGTAGTCACTAGCATCGCACATAAGTTCAAAGGGTAACCCCCAATCGGGAGCAACCATAATAGGTGCAGAGATCAACTTTTCCTTAAGCAAATTGAAAGCATTAACGCATTCGTCATTAAAGTCAAATGGAGCATCTTTTTCTAGCAGTTTAGACATAGGTCGTGCAATTTTCGAAAAGTCTTTAATGAATCTTCGATAAAATCCTGCATGACCTAGGAAACTCCTAACAGATTTCACGTTCGAGGGAACATGTAGCTTTTCTATCGTCTCTACCTTAGCCCGATCCACTTCGATTCCTTTAGAAGAAATCTTGTGTCCCAATACTATACCCTCTCGAACCATGAAATGACATTTTTCCCAGTTAAGAGCTAGATTAGTCTCTTCGCAGCATGCTAACACACATTTAAGATTAATTAGACAAGCATCGAAAGAGGTACCAAAAATTGAGAAATCATCCATGAACACTTCCATGATTTCGCCCACCAATTCATCGAAAATCGCCATCATGCATCGCTGAAACGTGGCTGGGGCATTACAAAGACCAAATGACATCCGTCGATAAGCAAATGTACCAAACGGACAGGTGAATGTCGTCTTCTCTTGGTCCTCCGGAGCTATTGGAATCTGTAAGTAACCTGACAGGCCATCAAGAAAACAGTAAAATGCATGTCCTGATAACTTTTCAAGCATTTGCTCAATAAAGGGTAAAGGAAAATGATCATTTCTCGTGGCATCGTTCAATTTTTTGTAGTCGATGCACACACGCCATCCAGTTATGGTTCTCGTCGGAATCAACTCGTTCTTTTCGTTGGGAACGACCGTCATGCCTCCTTTCTTTGGAACCACTTGGACGGGACTCACCCATGCACTATCTGAGATCGGGTAGATCACTCCGGCATCCAGCAGCCTAATGACCTCCTTCTTCACGACATCCTTCATGTTGGGGTTTAGCCTCCTTTGTCGTTGGGCGACAGGTTTGAAGTCATCCTCCATGAGAATCTTATGTGTGCAGAAGCTTGGGCTAATCCCCCGAATGTCGGATATCTTCCATGCTAAGGCCTTTTTGTGCTCTCGCAGCACCTTCAACAACTGGTCTTTTTGCCTGCCGTCGGGACTTGATGATATTATCACTGGTAGCTTCGACTTGCCTTCTAGAAATGCATATTCGAGATGTTCGGGCAATTGTTTCAACTCTAGGACAGGTGGCTCTTCGATCGAGCTCTTTTCTTTGTCCTCCTCTTTACTTTCGTGGACTTCCGTCACAAGCTCGTCATAATCTTCTTCGCACTCATCGGTGGCCACCATCATGGATGATTGTGTATCGCCCCTGCCAAAAACCTGCGACAGACCTTTCACAGAAAAGATAAAGTCATGTTCAAAGATATCCAAGTAATAACACTTATCGTCAAGTGAGCTATGACTTTTCATAGAATCTGCCATGTTGAAAGTCACTTTCTCGCCATCAACCGTCAAGGTCAAAGTACCATTTCTAACATCTATCATGGTTTCACCAGTGGCCAAGAATGGTCGACCTAAGATAAGAGGAATATTTTCATCTTCCTCCATATCCAAAATGATGAAATCGGCGGGAATTATGAACTTGTCCACTTTCACTAGGACATCCTCGATAACACCGCGAGGGTATTTTAAGGATCTATCAGCCAATTGGAGGCTCATCCTAGTGGGTTTTGGCTCGCCTAAACCTAATCTCTTAAACATAGAATAAGGCATCAAATTTATACTAGCTCCTAGGTCGGCTAATGCACGTTCAACAACAACATCTCCTATAAGACAAGAATAGTAAACTCCCTGGATCCTTAAGCTTCTTCGGCATTTTACTTTGTAAAATGGCTGAACACTCTCCTCGTAGGCACACAGTAGAAACGTCTTCGAGCTTCCTTCGGTTGGTGAGCAAGTCCTTGAGGAACTTCGTGAAACGAGGCATATGCGTAATAGCTTCAACAAACGGTAAGTTTATATGCATTTGTTTACACATACCCATAAATTTTCCAAATTGCTCCTCGTCTCGATCCTTCTTCAACCTAGCCGGATATAGGATCTTCGGTTGATATGGCTTCACCGGTGGTCAAGGGGTCTCCTTCTTCGTTCCTCTTTCAGCTTCAGCCTTTTCGAGTTTCTCATCTTCGATTTTCTCAACGTCTTGCTCTTTGTGGACCTCGATATCAACCTGTTCTGTGGGTTGCTTCATCGTGGGTTGCTCTCGTTCCTGCAATTCCTTCCCATTCCTTAAGGTGACGGCCTTGCAATGTTCCATTGGATTCGTCTCAGTATAGCTCGGGAGCGAACCTTAAGGTCATTCCGCCAATTGTTTCGCTATTTGGCCGACTTGTTGCTCTAATTTCCGTACTGAAGCATCCGTGTTTTGAGCTCGTAGATCGATGGTTTGGAAATGTTCTTCCATCTTCGTTAATCGGCTCTCATGGGCTTGAGTGGTCTTGTTGAAGTTTGAGAGGAGAATCTCCATCATACCCTTCATATCCTTCATGTCATTAGGTCCCGACCCTTTAGCTGTATTTTGATAATGGTTGCTCGATCCTCCAGATTGAAATCCCGGTGGTGGCTTGCTGGAATCCGGACTGCCTCTGCATCTGCTGGCCTTGATTACCGTAGGACATGTTAGGGTGTGCTCGAGGTTGAAAACTCCTCTGACCTTGGTAATTGCCCATGTAGTCAACATGCTCTAAGGGTGATATGGCTTGACATTCCGAAGTCTCGTGAGCTGCACCACAATTACCGCAGTGAGGTATGTATGGTATTTGTTGAGGTGGTGCTGCGGCCATCGGGGTTATCACATCGTTGACGGCTTGCGGTTGAGCAACCTTTGGTATAAGAGCATTTATCACCGTCTGAAGTTGAGTTTGCGTCGTGGCCATTTGCTGTTGAAGAGCATCAAACTTAGCATTCATCGCTGTATCATTGCTTACTTCGAACATCCCAGGCGCCCTCATTCTTGTGTTGCCTCGCATGAAGCTATTTCTCGTATATTCTTCGATTAAATTCCAGGCTTCAGTGGCACTAAGCTTCACAAGTCCTCCGTTTGCGGCACCGTCTAGCATATGAGCCGTTTGATCGTTGAGTGCCTCGTGGAATCTATTGATGATTGTTGCCTTCGTCATTCCATGCTGCGGGCATTTCTTCAACAACGCTTTGTACCTCTCCCATACTTCGTAAATATTCTCCGTGTCTTTCTGATGAAAGAGTGAAATTTCAGTCTTTAACCTGAGAACCTTCGATTGCGGGAAAAAGTAGCCAAGAAAAGCCCCGCGCAGCTCATCCCAAGTGGTGATAGATTTCGGCGGTAATAGCTCCAACCATTCCTTTGCCTTATCTTTGAGAGAGAATGGAAATAACATAAGCTTGATTGCATCATTCGACACCCCATTGATTTTGATGATGTCCGTAATCGCCAAGAATGCTTTGATGTGTTTGTACGGATCATCTTCAGAGTTGCCCTCAAATTGAGCCGTCTAGAATATCATTTGAAGCCATGAGTTCTTCAGCTCAAAATTGTTGATTGCGATCGGTGGTATGACAATTGCCGACTCCGTACCACCGAGTGTATCGTTCTTGAGCAAATCTTGCAGTGATTGCTCCTCGTTATTAGCTTCTTGATCTGCCATCTCCTTTGGTGTTCCTGAACTACCGACTGACGTCTCTGGGTGAGAGGTGCTTACGGTGTCCTGAGAGTAATCAACTAGCTGAATTGATTCGTCGGACGAATGACTTTCGGAAGTTTCTTGTCTCAGACTTCGTCGCAATGTACGCTCAAAATTTGGAGATCCTTCAACAAGTGGATACGATGGATGGCTTCGGGTCATTCACCGTATAAGTGTACATGAAAAAAGTCAACAAACCACGTTAGCAAGGTAACGAAACACAAACCAAAAGACAGTTGCAGATAACAAACGTTGATTAACTAGAATTAAATAACAAATAAGTAAATGGCTAAATTACCGAACTCGGGTTTTCCTAATATCAATCTACTCCCCGGCAACGGCGCCAAAAACTTGATCGCGATGACGTATGCTCTTAAATATGGTATAGAGATTCGTGCATATACATCAAGTAATAATTAAAACGAATAACGTTAAACTAGCACCACGCGCGATAGGCAGTGTACCTATCATTTGTAGAATAGCTTAGTGAGTATCCGAGTATCGAACACGAGGAATAACATTGATTACTAGTAATTACCTATCAATTCGATATTTAGCCTAATCAAGTAGTTTGTGATTTTTTATGTTTGAACTAGATCACGACAACTCAAACTAACACGATGAAAGAACTTAAGACACGACTGAAGATTTAAAAGTAACTTTTCAAGTGGAGAAGAATGTGCTCGGGATTTTGAATCCCGTTAGGTATTGTCGACTAGGCCGTAAACCACCGTATCCACGCGGATAATGACTAAATCGCAGTAATTTCTTTTCACTCCCGAATTTGCTGTCGCCCTAAACGGTCGCGAGGATTTATATTGGTTTACCTATAGCGAGGGTCGACTATTTGCTTTCGCCCTATAGTCGACTCCTAACGTTTACGAAAGGACTAACCGTTCTTTAGCTTTCGCCCTCAACGGTATACCAAACGTCACATCAATACATAGACATATCAATGTGACCTTCAAAACAACACATAGACATATTGAATCGAAGAAACAATGTCGTAAACGATAAATAAACAATGTCACGTGTTCACAAGTGTTATAACGCCCAAACGACAACTCTACCCAGCGTTCATCTCATCCCGAGCACATAAGAAGCTTAGCTACTCATGCTTAAGAGAGATCTACGAATCGTATACAAAATAAAGCACAAAGAATACATAGTTCTTCCCTATTTTACAAACCCACGCAGATCCAGCGTCCTTTGTGCTAGATCTTGGATAAAATGAGCTTCGAATCTTCACTTTAGCACCTAGGAATCGTTTTGATTGATTCCTATGGGTCTTGAGACATCCTTAGGTGTATTTTATCTTTTGGAAGTGAGTTATGTCGATCTCCCCCCAGATCTGGGTTAAGAAGTGCGGATTATATAGAAAGTAATAATCAACACGGCTTATCCCACCGACACACCCGGCCGTGTACCAAGCCTGAGGCCCCGCGTCCGCGATGCTACACCAACGGACACGGCCGTGTTTGAACCAAACCGTGTTAACATGCCGAGGCTTCCTCTCTCACTGATGAACCACACACGGCCGTGTAACGTGTCGCTCCAGGCCGTGTGAAATTGCCGAGGCTTCATATCATTTTACTTCGGTTAAGCACGGCCATGTTTGTTCTTGCCGTGACCGTGTTGCTTATGAACATGGCCGTGTTGTTGGGTTGGTCGGAGCCGTGTTGGTTCGCCGAGGCTTAAAATCATTTTTATTCTAGTAAACACGACCGTGTTGGTACACAGTGAGGCCGTGTTTCTGGTAAACTTGGTCATTTTTGCCCCATATTCTCTCGATTGGTCCCGATTGTTATCTTATGCTCCTTCAATATCAAAACATAGGTATAATCTTTAATATAAGTACAAGATAACTCAAATAAACCAAGTTACGACCTAAATATGATAGAGATAAACGTATAAAAATATGTTTATCAATCTTCCCGGGAAGTTTCTCTGGGCGAAATCACCATTGGGGTTTACTTCCGGGATATCGTCGGAGAACCTTAGCCGGTAATCAAGCAATACTCCGCTTTAGAAAATCGGAGAGGTCGGTTGTTTATGACCATCCACAACTCCTCGCGCTGGTGAAGAGTTGTCTGCCTCCTCGTCAAAAACGTAATGAGCTGGGCGGATAAATTGAAATCGGCGGCAGCCTCGACGAGTCTACCAAATGGACTCCCCGCCCTGTAACTCTCCCACTCATTTTTATTTAGATTGTTCGTGATCTTCGCGCTTGCCTCCGTGTACATCCCGGTCATTGTCAATCGGAACTCAAAGTCGTCATCTCGGGATGACAATTGCTTCTTCAGCACAACCTGAGAATCATAAGAGTAAATAACCAGTTAGTACTCGCATGGTACCCGCACAGGAAAGCATGGTACCCGCGCATGCGCGCATGGTACCCGCACAGGAAAGCATGGTACCTGCGCTTGCAAGCATGGTACCCGCACAGGAAAGCATGGTACCCGCGCTTGCGAGCATGGTACCCGCGCATGCGTGCATGGTACCCGCGCTTGCGAGCATGGTACCCGCACACAAGAGCATGGTACCCATGCATGCGCGCAGGATACCCGCAGGCACGGTACCCACGCTCACTATCGCATGGTACCCGCGCGCAATTGCATGGTACCCGCACGCAATCGCATGGTACCCGCACTCAATCACATGGTACCCGCACACAATCGCAAGGGGCCACCCGTATGGGTACCGTGCGTATGGGTACCGTGCGACTGTGCTCGGGTCCCAAGCCTGCAATCACGGGTTCCCTGATTTGCGCGACTGTTTGGGTCCCAATTGGTTCGATGCACGGTTCCCTTGCGAACAAGTGTCCAAATTGCACAATTGGGAAACCATGCGCCGGACCCAACCAATTCGACGTACGAGACCTGCTCCTGAGGAAGACGAAATCACAGTGAAATTACCGGCACTCTTTCGGGACGCGCGTTCATTGCCATTGTAGTCGGTTTGGAGAATTTTCTGCTTCGGGTAAAGGTTGTTTCGTAGATCTGGAAATTTACTGCTTCGTTTCCGTTATGTGTCTTTCTTCACTTTTAACTGTCAATTATTGTACTCGGTTATGAAGAATAAGAAGACCCGTGACGCTACAGTGGGTGGAATCGATTAAACCTAATTAATTTTACTTTGGGTAGTTGAATGGGTTAAATAAGGGTAAAGACGTCTTTTTCCCTGAGTTAGTAAGGGTAGAATAGACTTCAAACATTATGGAGGCCATTTTTTTTAAAAAATTGACCCAGTCAAAGGCCATTTACTTCAATTCTCCCTCATTTAACAGTTGTCTGCGCTTTAACTGTTCAAAGTTGGAGATTTTCCATTGAATATCGCTGAATTTACAGAAAAAGTCCAAGGCTGGAACTCACATGTCTTCAGAAATATTCACCATCGGAAACGAAATCTTATGGCTCACCTAGAGGGAATAAAATGTACCTTACAAAGGGGCACGAGCCGGTTTCTTGTTAACCCTCGAGAGAGAGCTAACGTCCGTACTCGAAGATACGCCCGCACAAGAGGAGCTCTTGTGGTTTGAAAAGGCGAGGAGTGATAGGATAATGTATGGTGATCGCAATACCAAGTTCTTCCACACGTAGGCAACCATTACTAGACGTCGGATAAAAAGTGGAGGCATTAAAAGATGTCAATGGTGAACGGATCGACGATGACAGTCGGTTGAAGGAGCTGACCATGGATCACCACCCTCAATTCTCAAGAGTCGAGATCTGATTCGTTTCTTCTAAAACGTTCCCCCAATGTTGCCTCAAGGAGCCACTGAGATTCTAACGGCAAGAATAGAAGAGGAAGAAATGCATAGGGCCTTAAAAAACATGAGTCCTTTTTAGGCTCTGGGACCCGACGGTTACCAATAAATCTTCTATCAAAAGAATTAGGAAGTCGTGAGTTCGTCGGTAATTGGATTCGTTCAAGGAGTGATGGATTTGGGGAATTTTGTGTGTAGTGTGAATTCAACCCACATTGTGCTCATCCCTAAAGTGGAAAATTCGAGAATTTTTCATCAATTTTGACCTATAAGCTTATGCAATGTCTCGTATAACCTTATTACGATGATTGTGGCTAATCGTCTACAACAGTTCATTGGGGGGGGCTTATATCGCCTGACCAGTCCAGTTTTGTTCTAGGACGACATATACAAGACAATATTATTATTGTCCAAGAAATTCTTCATACCATGGGAAAGATAAAAGGAGCTAGAGGATTCATGGCGATGAAGATTGATCTGGAGAAGGCTTATGATCGGCTTTCATGGGAATTTTCGTATGAAACTATACAATTAGCGGGGATATCTCATAAGCTTCGAAGAACCACAATGGACTGTGTTACATCACCAGTCGTCACTGACTTGTGGAATGGGGATACCACGAACCCCTTTCCGATGGGTCGCAGGCTACGACATGGATGCCCTTTATCCCCACACATGTTTGTCTTATGTATCGAGAGGCTTCTCATCTGAATCTTGACTCAGTGCAAAATGGATTATGGTAACCGACTAAGCTCGGATCTGTGCAGCCTCCAATTTCACATCTAATGTTCGCCGATGATCTCCTTCTTTTTGAAGAGACAACAGTTGCTCAGATGGGAGTGTGGTCGTATTCTTGAAGCTTTCTCGAATGCATCAGGACAAAAAGCGAGCATAATGAAGTTTGTCCTTTGTTTCTTCTATAAGGGAGTCTCAGTGTTTATTCGCCAAGATATTATAGCTACTGGATCATTCACATTGACGACCAACCTGGGGAAATACCTAGGTGTTCTTATTATTCATAAGAGAGTTAGCCGAAATCTCTTTCACGAAGTCGTGAACAGGATCATAAGTCGCTTGAGTGATTGGTCAGCTTCACTCTTTCCCTTGCATGACGCACAACACTAGCTCAATCCGTTTGCAGACTATCCCCACGTATATGATGCATATCATGTCGTTCCATGCTAGTGCGATCATGGAAATAGAGAGACTTAGGCGGAATGTCATATGGGGTCATACAACTGGCCACAGAAATATTCATCTAGTACGTTGGGACCTGTCACACGTACGAAATATGAGGGCGTGCCTTCGCAAGATGGCTCCTTACATACGGCTATTCTCGGCAAATTAGGCTAGGGACTTATAAAGTCACCAGAGAATCTTTGTGCACGTGTCTTAGATTGTAAATATTCTCGACGAATAGGAGAGGATATGATACTCATTGTAAAACCGATGGCTAGCTAATTATGGGGAGGCTTAACAACGACATGGAATGAAGTTCGAAGAGTAGGTTGGATTGTGAGCCATGGCAATAAAATTAAATTCTGGAAGGATCTTTGGGTTCCACAATGTGGTCTGTTGAAGGACGCTGGTGTTTGTAATGTGCCAGACGCCGATGTCGACAAATTTGTAGTTGACTACGTGGACGACAATGGTAACTGGAAGCGGGATGCACTTTCGAGATTTATTATCTTCTCTGCCAATATGTATATTGCTGGAATCCGAACATCTAATCGGTGGGGAAATCTTTCTGACTGCTCTTATTGGTCACATTCTAGCTCAGGCGAATACACATTGGCATCGGTGTAAGTGTAGAATGCTCGGCGTTCCAAATGGATATTTTCTACTTGTAAAGATAATTTATTGAAAATTTATCTATAAGAGGCATTGCTTTTATCTTATGTGCATGCATTAATTTAATTATTTGCACTTATGATAAAGTCCTTAGCTCATTGTAAGCTGAGCGACATGATTGCGCATATGATGGCGATCATGGAACATGTCTTAGGTTATGATCTTAAACTAGTTCAAAGTCGATGGGTATTTCGAGATAGGACATTGAATAACCCGAAAAGACTTGTGTATAGATGCATGCTTGTCAGACAAGAATGTTATGTTCCATTAATATTAGCGTGTGGACACAAATGTATATATGCAGATGCTTGTTAGGGAACAAGTTCATTGAACTTGACCCGATGAAAATTCTTAGTTGAAAATTATAATGTCGAATAAGAATTTTCATGTTGCAATAGTACATGACTAATCCTCGGACTTGAGGCACGATAGTAATCTTGTGCGCATTATACTTTACTTAGATTTATCCTTTGATTGCTGGATAATCACTAAAAGGGATATATTGGGTATTGTATTAGTGTGTATGAAGATTTATCTGTAACCAACATAGAATTCGACGTTTATAATAAAATAAGTGAATTTTCTATGTTTTTCATAGTTTATTATCCAAAGGCCTTGGCCAAGACATGATGAAAAAAGATTCATAAAAGAATCATTTAAACTTGAAATGAAATCATATTTATTAGTTAATTGAGTTTCGACTTATAACTCCATCCACAAGGTCTAATCGGGAAATTAGTTGTCGAAAGAATTTTACGTGTATGCACTTGCAATTGAAAATGTTTGCTCGCTATTTCACTTAACACTAGATAATCATGCTACTTGGTATGTGCTCCCATGATTTGTGGATTTGTGAAATTAAAGAGTTAATTAATTACAAAGAGTTATAAATCCATTGCTAGTGTTAATCGTGAACCTAAAAGGGTCACACCAAATTTTAGAAAACAATATAAAATTGATATTTTGGATTGATTGAGAGAACATTAATTCAAATGTTGAATTAAATATTATATAATTTGATTATTTAAATTAAAGGAATAAAATAATCAATTAGATTGATTACTTGAGCTTTATATATTAAGTTCGTAATTATAAGAATCACGCAATTAATAGTTGAATTTTAAAGTCGGACTATAAAATTCAAGTACATATGCTTCGAGCTTATTTAATAAATAATAGTTTAACATAAAAAGCAAAAGGAGGATTTTATTATTATTATTATTATTATTATTATTATTTACACATTGACTGCCTCGACAAGAAGAAAAATCATTTTCTGACATCTTGGAATTATACACTTTAATGTTGAATAATAATAATAATAATAATAATAATAGAAAAAGAGAAGAATGGTGAGTGTTGGATGGTGAGTGAACATGCAAACGTGTATCTAAACCATATCACATACATGTTACATGCATATTATTATATATATATGTATGTATATGTAACACTTGCACATAGAGTAGTAATATATATATCGAACACACCATTCAGCTCAATGTAGTTCTCGATGAAAGTATTAGAAAAGCCCTCGCACACATATGATATACACACGATTATATATTAGATATAATAAGCTCATATCACTGTTAACGTGAGATGTAAAAACAGAAGCGATTCCTTTCATATCTTCAAAGTATCAATACTAAGATCCAAATTAGTTTATACTAGCGAAGAAATCATGTCGGTGTTGTAATCTAAAAGGTGGAATTGATTAGAGGGGAGACATTTGAATCCCTACGGCGAATGTACGAGACCGGTGATACCTACAACGAACGTACGAAGACGGTGTAGCCACAATCCGGAAATTGATTCCCACTCAATCGTCACACAAAAAGCCAAGGAATAGGTAATTTTCCAAAACCTTACGAATCAAAAGTTCATATGATGTATGTGAATTTTAAAAGGTGCCGATCCTTATATTCGCTACGGTGATCGACGAGGTTCGGATTTTCGCTGTGTATCGCCCCGTTCGGACTAGCGAACCCAACAATCGGCGTATTCCATTCTAGTAGGTGAGACTACGGGAGTGACAAAGAAGAATTGGAGCTATATTTGGAACCTTGAGGGGCCTCAACGGATCAAACAATTCCTCTGGCTTGTGAGACACAACAAACTTTTAACGAATGAGGAGCGGGTTCTATGTCGCTTGTCGAATTCGAGATTGTGTTCTCAGGTGTAATTCTCACGCAGAATCTAGTCTTCGTACTTGTCAGGTAGCATAGGAGATTTGGCCCACTTATCCCGGGTATGTTATCGACCTCCTTCTTTTCGCTTACCCTTGATGATTGGCTTGAGCTAAACTTGTCTTGGAAGAAACAACGCCAATGGCCTACGTTGTTTGGAGTGAGATGCTAGCTTATTTGGGGAATAATGAAATATTTCAACACGTCTTTAAGAGACACGAGATCAAGCACTAGTGACTAGGCCTACATCACAAGTTATTCTTCAACCAAGAATAGAATTTAGCAGAGCTACTAACCAACCAATATAGCTGAAAGGTTGGGCAGGCCTTCCTGCCGGTCCCAAAATAGCGGACTGCTCGATCAAACACGGGCCGATACAATGTAGGCCGTAGCCCATTTAAATATGAACCGGCCAGCCCGGCCCAAACCCATTTGGTCCGTTTTTTTTTTTTTTATTTATAAATTTTATTTGTTAAAAATGTTTTAATTATTCATTATAAATTATAAGTCTTACCTAATATTATATAAAATAACATAAATGAACATAAAAATAAAAACCGGGCCAAATTGGCCCGCGGCCCAAAGAGCTTTCTGGCCCGCAGCCTGCTAGCCCGCCGGGCCATCGTGGGCCCGACCAAAGGTCCCGGTCACTTTTGGGCTCTTAAATTTACGGTCCAAACCCGTTTTTTTTTTTTTTCGACGGCCCAACCCATGAGCTCAGTCCCAAACTTTCAGCTCTACCAACCAAGGAGAATGTTGGTTGATGTGAAATGGAGCTGCCCAGAAACTGATTTCGTAAAATTAAACACGGACAGGACTTCAAAAGGGAATCCGGGAGCAGCGGGTGTGGGAGGCCTTATCAGAAGTATGATGGGCTCCTGGATTTCAGGAGTTGCTCACAAAATTGGAACCACATCGACAGTGGTCGCAGAGATTTTGGCTGTCATCATGGGTCTTAAACTTGCATGGGAGAAGGGAATTAGGAAAATGGAGCTTGAAGTGGATTCAAAAAGTGTGAGGAATATTCTATGTCGGAGGAGTCGACATACCATAATTTTACAGCCTCTGATCACGAGGCATGGGAACTTCTGAGCAGAGGTTGGACAGTGGTGATTCGACACATATATCGTGAAGCGAACTTTTGTGCTGACTGGCTTGCCCGCCAAGCAATCTGTATGCCTCGTGGAGTGCATGTACTTGACCCGATTGGTTTACTACCTTTAATATTGGGAGACGTTGTTGGTGTCTCCACACCCCGTTTAATTTTGTGTTAATTTTTGTACAGACTACGGCCTCGTTTTTACCGGAAAAAAATTAACGTCTTATGGTCGTCACACCCTCTTCTAAAAAGCCGGTAATGATCGCAAAAAATTTCAAAAGTATCAAGACCACAGCTCGGATCGAGTAAAGTTGTCAATCAATGGACAACTCGAATTTCCTCCCACTATTCTTTAGCTTTTTTCCCTACTTTTTATGAACTTATGTAAGTATGAGTCGTCACGATATTCAATGAACTTGTAGCACATGCCAAAAACCATCAGGATAAATAACGAACGTCGGAAATTTGTTTCGTTGCTTCCTTGAATTCTTTAAGTAGTGTCACACAGATTTCCACAACATCCCAATCGACTTTCGTATCGCGGCCGATTGAGTTGTTCCGAAAAGGAGTCACCAAATCCTTATACAGCATAATAGTACTAAGGATGTATAAGGAGTTTCACCTAGTCGGAACCTGTAGGGAAAACTTCTTATATGGATGGTCGGCCGTAATAACGGTCTGCTTCCAGTTTTGGCGGAGACGTCGTTCACGTAATAGCTTTCCTATGACCCTATACTTTTCGATGGTAGTCTCCCAAACTTCATCCCGACCAGTCCCGACCCAACCCGCCATCAAATCGGGCCAGCCCACCCCGCCTCACAGCAGGGTAGCGGACTAGCGGGCCAACTCGCGAAACCTAGAGTTTACCTAAACTTAAATAAATATTGGACACATTCCAAATAATACACATCAAAATATATTATTCAATAACATTCTTAATAATACTAATCTTCAAATAATCAACGGAAATCCACAAATCAGATACAATAAGTTATATAAATTCATAACTAAATATTAAAGATAAACCAATGACAATAAGTTTCAAGAACTTCAATCCTTAATTTGTGCAATTCTTCTCTTTATCTTTGTTGATAACTTCTAAAGGATTCGATCCTTCCTCGTTGCAAGAAAAACTGTTGTTAGTTCTTCCATCTTCATTATCTATATAAAAGCAAGAGAATTAAAAGTTAATAAGAATAATCAAAAGGATAGAAAAACAAAATCAATAAACTTTCAATACACTATCATTCACAGTGTAACCATGTAACCAATTCCGAGTGCAGATAATAGCACATTTTCTGGAAGAGTACAACTTTTATACTTAGTGAGCAATCGACCACTAACGAAAAAGCTGATTCTGACGCAACAGTTGTAATGGGGATAGCCAAAACATCATGTGTCATTACTGCAAGAGTTGGGTACCGATGTTTATGATTCATTCAATACCCTTAGACATCCATAGCTTCATAATGTGCAAACTCAAGCTTCAGCTCATCTAAATAGAGATCCAAATGAGATTTTCTGCATTTGTTTCAATTCGACTCTCATATTCTTTAATTTCTTGCACAATGAATCATAAGAAGTGTATGTAAAAAAACCAATAGAAGTAAAAGAAACTGCAAAAAAATATAACACCTACATTAAAGATTCTTTTTCCTTCGAGTTTTGAATTCCCTGCACTTTGGGCATGAAAGTAGTCGAAGGAGAGTGTTCTTGTCAACTTGTTTCGGTGGATATAGAATATTGTTCAACGAGCTTGTAAAGCTTCCTCTTCACCTCTTGGAATTTAAGAGGATCAATCTCAACGTTTGAATAAAAATAACTAAACATTGAAAGCTTTATGCGTGGGTCAAGAACAACCCCAAATGCGAGAACCGTACTATACTGAGTCCAATACTTATCGAGCTTATCTTTCATCCTCTTGCACATATCACTAATTATGACATCTTCGTTCAATAAGTTTTCCTTCTACAAAACTTCAATTTTCCAAACTTGCATGAAGTATATATTTGTTGTAGGATAAGAAGAACCAGAAATCAAGTTGGTAGTATCATAAAATGGCTCAAGAAACTCGCATACTTTCTCACCTCTTAACCATTCTTCACTTGGGGGACAATATTTATAGCTTCTGTCATTCAACTGAAGAGACGCAAAGCCTTCTTGTATTTGATAGTGGTATCCAACATAAAAAAAGTTGAATTCCAACGAGTAGGTACATCCAATCACAAACTAATTCTCGTGTCAATACCCCAACCATTGTCACACATTCATCAAATTTCTTAAGCCTACACTCCGACCCTTTCACATACTTCACCGATTCTCTAATTTTGTGTAATGTTGCGCTAACCACTTCAAACCTTCTTGAACAATAAGATTCAATATATGCGCAGAACATCGAATATAAAAAAACTCACCGTTACAGAACAAGCTACTATTCAAAGAGAGTCGTTATTTCAAAACATCTTGCATAATATCATTGCTAGATGCATTCCAACTTCAGAGAGAATACCTTTTTCTCGATACCCCAATCCTTCAAAAGTCATACACCTTTGCAGCCAATTCAACTCCCGAATGAGGCGGAGGCATGGGAGCAAAACTAAAAAATTTGCTATTTAATTTCCAATTTTCATCAATAAAATGACCAGTCAAACAAATGTAACCCTCAGTAGTGCATGCAGTCTATACGTCTGATGTTACACATATTCTACTTTGAATACTAGCCAAATCATGCTTGAGTTTCTCTTTCTCTCGAATATATGTTTTTTGTAATATCTGAAACTAGCGTATTTCTTGAAATGCAAACAACATCAAGATTTATGTGCTTTGTCCAAAATCTAATCTCATCATATTCAACAAATTAAATGGCAAATCATGCCTGATAACTGCAACATCTAACAAATCGCATACAATTTTTGGTCTATTTTTCTAAACTTTACCTTTCCTTCATGATCAACAACCATTTGTCCAACATCATAAAACTTTATCAATGTGCATTTTCAAGGTGCCGTTTAATAGAAGATGCCCCATATTGCTTTCGTCCGACTTTATACTCTTGTTTGCAACCTTTGCAATATGCCCTTTGTATACCATCTTGTCCGATACGATTCTTTATAAAATAATTCCATACGTCTAAATATTCTTTGCGCTTTTTAGCCGAGCTTTGGGGGTCTGTAGTAATTTACACCTCTTCATTTTCATTTAGGTCGATATTGTGAGAGGACGAATCCATAAAGCTCCTGAAACAAAGGACAATAAAAATGTCTTAATTGTGTGTTCGATATCAAAAGTACGAATGTCAGATCAGGAGACAACAACTTTTACAGAACTTTTTCTATGAAGCCCATCTCCACCGACGGGTCTTACCGAAATATTTCTGAAAATGGAATAGGAATGTTTGTCACAACGTAGTGTGATAGAAAAAAGAGTGGGTAAAAGCCCATCGAATTACATCATTGAAATAGGACGAATTCTCCCATGTGTCTGATGTTGATGTAGAGAAGCAATCGGGTGATGAGATGCAATTGTTCGCACTGTGGTGTACTCCCCCGACGGATTTGCAGACTAATATTAGGGTTTAGATTGCTTTTATAATTAATTACTATGAAATATTATTTACTAATATTTTTAATATCGGGCAAAACGGGCTGGGCCGTGTAGGCCCGCTTTTAAACGGGCATGTAATCTATCAATCCAGCCCGCCTATTTTCATGGCGAGGCGAGCTAACCCCACGGGCTCGGCCCATTTTGATGGCTTTAACTTCATCAAATGCGCACTTGACACTACAGTTAATTACGTGACAAGCGCACTGTACATGAAGAAGTTGTCCATTTAATGATAACGTCAGACGAGTTCGAAGTATCTCAATCGCGACATTGTTAGCGCTTATATGTCTAATGTGATAGACATAATCTTGTCCTGAAGCTCATATTTGTTCACAACGTTCGAGAAATACAATGGTATCGTATGTCTCGTGTGACGCGAATCGAGGGCATTTAGAGAAAAAAAATCTTTTTTTCATCGTCAAACTTACCCTACCCAATATGTCGCGACGCGATGTTTGTCTAAATATTGGTAGTCAAACTTACCCTACACGATATGCTGGACAAATGCACAATAAGTTAGATTATTATTTTCGAAAAGTTTCGAGAACATTTCCCTTAAGTGTATGACAATTAACCAGATGGAATACGAGTTGTATCTTACTCGTGAGTTGGATAAACACTTCACTTCCCGCAATGCAAAAAGGTTCCTCACAACTAATTAAAAATTTAACTAACGCCATTTTGGAAAGTTCCCTATTTATTTCAATGTTTCTACCGGTACTAGCGCTAATTTGTTGTTGCCTAGGTTCATTGCCTCGACTCTAATATTTCATTGTCTAACTTATGAAAATTCGTAAGATTTTTCAACATTGAATCTGTCTCACCATGTCCGGATTTGGAACTACATTTGTATGGTTGACGAATTTTTTTACAAAATGTCATTCCAATTTCCGGGTCCTCTTTACTTAATAATAGGTCGAAAAATTTCCATACCGTAGATATTCGAAAAATTTCGCTCGGTTGCGTCGGAGGCCTCGGCGTCGGTTCGACCGCTTCCACGTCGTTCTCGTCCTCGTCCGCTCCCCGTCCCCAAAATGTATCTTTGGCAACAAAAGCACCAACAAAATAAAAAATATTTCTCGTTTCTCGAGGCGATGCCATGAAAAAAATCATGAGTCGTATGAGTAGTTTGCAAATTAAAGTGCTTATGTAAGTGAGTAAAAAGTGTGTGTGTATGTGTAATAAAAATAATATTATGAGTAAGTAGTGAGACTTGAGACTTGAGAGTAGTGGAGAGATTGGGAGAAATTTGTGCGAAAAAATGTTGAAAATGATGCTTTATTTATAGATTTTCGAGAGGGAAAAAAGTGTGCAGAATTTTTTTTTTTTAAACCAGTGACTATATAGATGTTGCATGTTGTTGCTGTTCCGGGCCAGAACCAAACCGGGATCGCGTGACGAACTACGGTTCTGCGGCTCTTTACACCTAGAACCGGACCGACACACTATGTGACGGTTACGGTTCTCTGAACCATTCCCGACGGGTCCAGGTTCAATTCTGGAACCGCGGAGCGGTTTCGTGTTGAACTGCCCCGTTAAGCACGTCTATGTGTAACTCAACTCCACTCAAAATTTGACATGTGACATACTATTGTGGGTATCCGATGGATTTGCATTGTAATTAGTTTATTGCCTAGTGATATTCTAAGGATGTTTAAACCATGGTCGGCCCGTGTCAGTTTTTTTAGTAGAGTTGTGTTATACCCAAGTTGACGTGTAACACAAAACCATGAAAAATACATATCCGTCAAATCAAACATTGTAACCTCTCATTGATTTTTATAGTTTGAGATTGCCATCATTCGAATTTATTTCATAAATTGTATCAACCGTAAACAAAAGTCTTTTTTATATGTTTACATAATAAATAATTAATAAGATCACCGATGATGATATGATTTTTATCTTATAAAAACTGATATTTTTTCTAGTGTCGATTTTTCTTTTAGACTATATCAGTATAATTAGACTTGAAGGGCATTTCTAACAGATAGGTCCTTTCATTTTTGAGGTTACGAGTTTGAATTTTCTAGAGAATGATTTTGGTAGTTGCGTGGAGGATGAAGTATCTGGCATCGAAGATCGGTGGGTGTGTGGTGCTCAGGTCCATAGCCGGTCCAGTGTTGGAGTGTGTGGCGTCGCCACACGAGTGAGAATACTCGGAGCATGAATGGGAAAAAAAACCCATATAATTGTGGTCAACTAGGCCCGATGTAGCTTGTAGCGCTGGCGGACTATCCCAAAAAACGAATGAACCGCATCGTCAATTGAAAATGGGGGAGAGAATGCCCAAATCACATAGATCCGGTTTACGCCGGTCAACTGTCGCGATTTCTCCGACGAAGGTTAGCTTTTATTATTTTTTTGTCAGTTTTACTTTTAATTCATCATTAAATATTCCTTGTGTTTTTTTGTGTATTTGTTGTTCCAATCATCATTTTAGCTTATGCACGCGTTTCTCCTTTCGATTCCTGGCATCTCTTTTGTTGCCTGTGCAGGATTAGGGAGCTAGCTATACGATATGCAGGATTAGGATTAGATCAATTTTTAGTCGATGGGAAGATATGGATGTTTGCCTGATTATACGATAATGAAAAATCAAAGAGCTACATGTAATGGTAATAATAAATCATTATTAGTGTTTTTAACCAATGCAAGTAGCTAGAGAATCTCTTGTTCTTAATTGTATCTCTCCATTTTTTTTCTCTCCCCTCCTGAGCTATGTTGTCCACACTCACTCGTCAGAAACAGACTGATGTAACGTTAAAAAAGAATCACGGGACGCAGATTAGCTTTCTTCTCCACTGTTGTAATAAAACAGAAAAGAGAGAAGCACAACAACTAAGATAGAGATGTACTGCAAAGATCAGATAAGATAAAAATGGAAGATTTTACCATCTCTTTGGATGAAAATGAATCCCCATTTGAAAAGTCTTTGAACGTAAGCGAATGCTCATGCATTTATTTTCTCCTCCTTTTTACAATATGAACTCGTTTGAGTCCCTGAAAAATACTTGCATTGCAGGAGCTTAGGAGATTCAGGTCCCAGATATACCGTGCTGCTGATTACTGTGAAACAGCTTACTTGAATGCGCAAGCAGATAAGCGGATGTAAATGCTCTCTCTCTCTCACTCTCACTCTCTCACTCTCTCATCATATGAAATGAAAACCAACGAGCTCTGTTTGGGGTAAATTCTTTGCTTGCAGGGTTTTAAATACAACCAAGGAATACATACTTGAGGCCGTTATTGCAGTGGTTGACCGCATAGGCATAACCTCAGTGAATCTTGAATGTTGTCTCTTCAAGTGCTATTCTTGTCCTGATGATACTGAGCACAGAATCGACAACTTGAAACTGGTTATTAGTTAGTTGGTTAGTTACCCTCAACTCTCATCTGTTTAAAAAGTTGCTCATCTGTTAGTTTTTCCAACAGAGAATCATGACCTTCAAACAGCCCTGTCACAAGCTTGCCCTTGCCAGATTTTACCGGGCTGCTGATTTTTCGAGATACTACTCCCGCTACATACTACCTCGTAAATTAATGCTCTTCCATTGTTATGATCGATAACGTGTCCGCCGATGCAACTCAGTTATTATATTTCATGTTTGTTTTTCTTCATCAGCTCCTCACATCTCATCAGCAACAACAACAGATGCTGCGGCCAAGAATGAAGAGAAGAAGCATTGGTTTGAGACTGATGAGCCTTTATTCATGCACACATATAGCTGCAAGCCTAATCTGCTAGTTATTAAGAGCTCGGATAAGAAGAAGAAGAAGAAGAAGAAACAAACTGAAGTTTCACCTTCAGGTGCGCACATGAATGTAGCTGCGAATGTCGGCTTTGATTTCGTATTATAGACTGCCTGCATTTGGCTTAAACATTCGTGTTCGTCTTTCATCCATCGTAGTGATTCCGGTGAGCGATGGCCTCGAAGTAATCCCAAGGGCCTGCGGGCCTTCGACTTTCCAGTTCCAGGTAAAACCGTAAAAAATTAGTTAATTCGAAGCTTGATATTAAAAACTGATCCCGGGAAGAAGTAAGATGGAAGAGCCATTTACTATGCAGGATGCTCGAGAGCTTAAACGCGGGATCAAGCACTGGAAACTCATGCAAAGTAGCAAAGAAGTTGCATCACTTATACGACGTGGAAAGCGAGTTCTGGCATAAAAAGCTAATGGCATAATGTATAACGTTTTAATTAGCTTCGGGGTATGACTTTGTTCGTGTGAGTTGTGAATTACCTTAGTATTGTGATATGTGTTGACCTTTTTGGTCTTATACCTAGTAGAGTTTTGATGATTCCAAGTATTAATGTAAAATATGGTCTATAACTTAGAAGACTTGACATGTATGTTTAAGTATGTAATAATATTCGACCATGTATGTGTAAATGAGAATTAGTTATAAGTTGTTGCTTATATGTGATCATGTGCTTTACTGGAACATTCTTGTGATCGCCAAATTATGAATATCCCGTATGAATGGAATCTCCTACTGTGCTATACATAAAGATTTTGTGCTGAAAATTGAAAATATATTATCTGTTGAGAATCTTTTTCTTTTAGGAAGGAATATGATATCGCTGAAACTGAATCGAAATTAATAGCTAACTGGTAAATCATTTTGAATATTTTCTCATACGGAACTGTTTAGGATATATGGAAGGTAATTGATCTAAATGGAAATTCCTAGGTGATATCCGAATGTGTATGGAAAGTCGGTGAGATAAATATAGGAAATATGTTATTTGTCAGGAATCGTTGTATTTTAGGAATGAAATCATAATATATCCGTTTGAATGCATCATGTTTGACTTTTAATGAGCTTGGCGAAGTTGGTTTTTATCAAATGGAAAGATTATATTTATTATTGATAAATGCTAATCTGAACTATTTATGGAATATGCTGAAACGGATGAGATCACCATACGTGTGAAAAATGTTATGATTCAGTTTTACGTGAATATATGGAAATAAATCATCCAAATCGGTAATATGACTTGTATTTATGAGGTTTATTTTTGGCATGGTTTATATAAGTTAAATGCATTGAATCTGTGCAAATCTTTGTATATCTTTTGTGTGTAACTTTCTATGTGAAGTGTAGAACTTGATTGGCCTATAAATAGGATGACGATTTAAGACAAGGGAAGAGCTACGAGACTGAGAAAAGTAGAAGAACGAAACTCTTGAGTGTTAAGATTTAAATTGCTAATTCGTTATTCTGTTTGAGCGATCACTTGTAATTCCATTTTACACTTGTGAGATATCACCGTAATTTCATTGTAATCCCATCTTCGGACTTGTTGAACGTCCTAGGAAATACGAGTGAAGTCTGTTTTCACGTGAAGAAAAGAATATGCAGGTTCGAGGGTCCTTCGGTAGCGTGCTAAGTCCAGTCGGGGAGTAGTGATTCCCCGAGAACGTCGTGGAACGGAACTCGGCGTGAGACAGCCTAGTAGCGGCCTAATGTTTATCGTGTTTCGGTTGAGTAAGGGCGTTTCAATCATTATTATAACCAACCACGGTAAACAATTAGTGATTCATTTAACTCTTGAGGAATAAACCTCAAGGAGATGACTAAACCCGATTAAGAATATAACCTTTATAAAAATCTTGTCTTACTTTACTTTCCTGTCGTTTACATTTCTGTGAGAAAAGCACAAACGTTTTCAAATAACCACGCGATATCCTTAAAACATTTTTGAGATTTACAAGTAACTACTCGGATTCATCATTATCTCTTAAAGTAACCTTCAAACTGCTTTATCTTTATTAAGGAAAAAGTTTCTTAAGATAACAGAAATTTTTAAGCCTAATTCACCCCCTCTTAGTTATACTTTATACTTCAATATGTATTCATCACTAGCCATCTAAAGGAGGGCACATCAATATTAGGACAGAAATCAAAACTGGAACTCAGGGAAAGACATCAACTTCGATGTATAATCTTCAATCTCCACGACAACGTTCTCGATCAAATTTACCGATATCGTCTTCTTTACCAACTATGCACTTTAATATGAGCTAACTATAGTAGATTATTTATGTGGATTTTCAACCTGTTGCATTGTTACTTTTTTCATGGAAAATAGGTATGAGAAATATGTCATAATCTTTATTTTTGAATATCAAGTTTCTTCTAACCCAAATTCATGGAAGCCTATATGGTGAGGTTGTACTTTAAAACCAACTGACAATAGGACTGATCCCAAAAACTTATATGTAGGTCACAATTGCTTAATGTAACCGATGTGGAATTTGATTTGATGTCCCAACAATCCTCTCCTCAAATACAAGACCATCAATCTTTTACAACTGCTTCTATCGAATGGAACACGCTACTTGACAACCATCAATGTTTGGAAGATTTCGACACAAGCACCAATGTTTGGAAAACCAGATCGTATGTGGGCTAGAATAGAACCTCGCTCTAATCTTGATCACATGTTCGTTCCACGCTCATCACACCAATTGTTGAAGTTTCAATCGCTCAAGACCAGATTTGAAGCGTATATTACGAAAATTAGAGCAAAACTACCAAATTAACGTGGTACCGATTTTTTTCAAGATTCAATCAATCATACCGATGAACGAGCTCAATCATAAGCAACCAAAGCCAATCATTGAAGGACCGTTTGGACCTGTGACAAGACATCGAGCGAAAAAGTTCAATGAAAAATTTAACATATTGATATTGAAGATTCTTGAAAAAGAAAAGATCAAGTCAATATTTGAAAGTCAAGGAGATCGATACATAATTTTCAAAAACTAATTGGAGCTGATTTGGAGGATCTTGAAAGTTCATAAATTGAAATGCAAATACAACATCAAACTAGTTAATAAAAGAGAAAGGAAGAACTTTTCGAGTAGCAAATACGATGGAGTTTGATAATAGAAATCAGATCTATATCCGGTGAAAAGGTAGCACTCTGGTCTTGGATAGAAGTCGAACTTATGAGTTGGCGTAATAGCTTTAAAACATTAATCTATGTCACTTAGGTCAAATACCCCCCAAAATGTAAACAATAATAAATATCATCTAGGTGTTATGCATAGGTTAAATATAACATTTTTTTTAACGATATCGTGTGACTCATCACACATTGGTAAACAACCACAATATTTCATTATTATCGTGATATACAAAAATGAAATATCACCAAAAACAAACCTAGTGATGGCATATCACATTCCGGTTATACGGACATCACGGTATGTTGAGTTATTTTTTTTCTTCATAACAGTCATACAGATAAAACTCAATGGTTTTACGTAAAAGATTAACGTGTTGCGGCTTTCTTGGTGTTCTTCGAGCGATTTTCGATAACGAATCAAATGACGATTAGCTCTGATACCACTTGATAATGACTCTCGACCCATTTCACCCTAGAATCCCAGATTACAAAGTTGCACATCGACGATCACCACATATTGGAACATTCTACTTTCTCGAACGGATGAAGAATCCTTTGATAGGTCTTATTCTTCATCTCACCACACACTGCAGAGTTAGATCGAAGAGTAATTCGTACTATGAATCAAAGCACTCGCAATTCGAGAGGAGAATTTTAGGATAACTCACGAAAAACCCCTTGTAATCCCCAAATAGAAGCAAGATTGAAAATATATCTATTAAGCTTATATGTTCTCGTGCATGAAAATTAAGGCCAATTATAATAATAGGCCAAGGCTAAATACTTAACAAAGTGGCAACTAATTTGATATTTAAGCAAAAATCTAGGGGAATATTAACTAACTTAAATATCCAACTTAAGCATAAATCTAGAAGAATCATAACTAACTAATCTGAATTAAATTCTCGTTCAAGTCTTCTCCAATGATCAAATTTGTAGTTTAATCCTTCATCTTTTCCAAATCCGTTGCTTTTAAGTTGTGTACATAGTTGTTTTGTACGTTGGTTGTAATAAACATAAAGAAGATAATGACGCATGCATCTATAATTGTTAGGATCGGGTCGGTACTATGTAGTGTTTAGAGGGGGAAGGGGTGAATGAACACTACTCGATTTTTCTAAGTTTATGTCACTTAGTATCGGATGGGTCCGGTACTATCCAGTACTGGATATACTTTTCGGTTCTAACACTTAGTCGATCAATAGTGACGCGGAAGATATTACTGCTAAGTACCGAAATTGGTTAGTCTGATTTTGTGTTTGACACTGAAATTGTTTATGGAAGTTTGAAGTCTTAATAAACTCCTACGTCTCCCCTTCTTCCCTCATGAAGGCACCCTTTAGAAGTATGGTTTACTTACACGTACAACCTACAACTTCTAAAACTACAACAGCTTTTTAAAGTCCGTTGTTTAAAGAGTCTTTCACTCAAACACTTGAACACTCAAGACGTAAGAACTTTTACATCAATTTTTCGTACAAACTCTCTCTTCATAGTTCCTACAATTGGTCATTGCGTCTTGAGGCCCTTCGGCTATTTATACTTCGTGCTCCATAAGTACCCGTTGTGATTTGAATGCTTGTACCCGCTCTTGCAACAAACTCTCTCTTTGAAGTCCTTTCAGCTGCCGCAAGAGCCTTTACTGGTGGTACCGGCGTAGCTTCTTCCATTCGAGTTTGTAGCTCGAATTCATAGGCTTCAGGTCGGCAATGAGATCGTGCAACTGTAGCTTGCTTAAGTCTTTAACCTCCCTCATGGCCATCGTTTTTACGTCCCATTCTCTAGGGAGCGCCTTCATGACCTTTATGGTCATGTCTCTGTTTTCGATTGTCGTCCTAAGTGCTGAGAGATCATTGATGATGGTGGTGAAGCGGTCTTCGAATTCCTCTATGGTCTCCGCGACCTTTATCTTGATCGAATCATATTTTTGAATGGCCATCATGAGTTTGTTTTCTCGGGTCTGCTCATTCCCTTCAGTGTTTAGAGGGGGGGTGAATGAACACTACTCGACTTGTCATTTAGTATCGGATGGGTCCAGTGCTGGACATACTTTTCGGTTCTAACACTTAGTCGATCACTAGTGATGCGGAAGATATGGTTGCTGAGTACCGAAATGTGTTAGTGTGAGTTTGTGTTTAATTGTGTTGATACTGAAATTGTTTATGGAAGTTCTGAGTGCTAATAAACTCCTACGTCTCCCCTTCTGCCCTCAGGACTGCACCATTTAGAAGTATGGTTTACTTACACATACAACCTACAACTTCTAAAACTACATCAGCTTTTAAAGTCCGTTGTTTACAAAGTCTTTCACTCAAACACTTGAACACTCAAGACGTAAGAACTTTTACATCAACTTTTCGTACAAACTCTCTCTTCGTAGTTCTTACAATTGGTCATTGTGTCTTGAGGTCCTTCGACTATTTATAGTTCGTGCTTCAGAAGTATCCGTTGTGATTTGAATGCTCGAACACGCTCTTGCAGCATTAACTTCTTTTCCTCTTTCTGGTACTGTTGTTCGCAGAGTTAACTCTGCGTCTGGGTACCGCTTTTGATATTTTGGGTAAGCCTTCTGCTCAGCTTGAGTACTCAGGGCAGCTTTGCATTCAATGCTCCACTTTATCTTCTGCACGTTGTCCTTGATCAGCAGGTGCCTCGTCATCACTCCGGTACTAGCTTGCCTCCAGTACTCGACTACGTCGCGGCTTCAGCTAGTATCCGATACTCAGTTAATGTTCCGGTATCGGTGGATTTCGGTTCTTGCTCAATCACCAAAAATTCAACATCTATCAATTTCCCCCTTTTTTGTAATTGGCATAACCTCCATCAAGGCCACCAGAGAGCACTTCTTCCGGTTCTCAGCCTTTCTTCTCTTTCTCCTTGGCAATCTTCGCAAACTCCTTTGCGTAATTGCCTTTGCGTAGGAGACTCTCTTGACATCGTGAAGTCGGACGACTTCACTCAGTTGATCCTCAATGGGAGAGGCTGCAATATCCCTAAGCCCATGTGGGTAGTAGACGCGCTCAAGCGGTCCTACTTGGGCTTCTACTCTTCCTTGTAGACGAAGAGGCGGGAGTTCTTGATCCGAAATTACTAGGGCAAGGACTATGTTTCGTTCTTCACTGTTGCCCGTGAACATCGTTCCTTGGTATAGTGGAGTTGCAAGAGATGCACTAGTCCGTGACCTTGTCAGTACCGAAAAGAGATTGAGTACCGTTGATGTAGGCTCGAGAATCGGAGCTTGCTCTGCCGTCTGCTCTCTGGTGACAGCCTTTGAGCTTCCACCACCACGTTTCCCTTTCCCTTCCCCCTTTTTTGAAGTCACCGTGCCGGTTTCGCCCTGAGCAGATAGAAGCTCGACTACAGCGGCTAGCTGAGCGGAGAGAACTTTGAGCTCATCCATCACATTTTTCCGGACTTCGGTGAGGCTAACTCGCAGTTCAGCTTGGCCGGCAGCGATCGTATCCACCTTCTGTATCAATTCCTTGTTGGACTTGGCGGATTTGCGGAGCTTTTGCTTTAATCTTGCTGAGCTACCGATCGGTGCGCCTTACATAGATAGTCCTTCGCGATCCATGCTCGCGAATCCCTGGGTGCTGGCGGGTTGCTGAGGGAGCATAGGCGAGAGGTTGCTGGGTTGGTGTCACAGCTCGCGCTACGTTTTGAGCTTCTGGTGGCGGTGTGACCTCAGCAGGTTGTGGTGATCCCGAAATACCGGCCACTTGTGCTCCATGCGGTTCTTTGTGCACTATAGACATCTCTGGAGCAGGATCGATATCTTCTTCTTGATAAGTAAGAAGGAGTTGAAGCGTCTATGTCGTCTGAGGCGGTGATGACGGAGGGGTTGGAGCTTCGAAAGCAGCCGATGGCAGACTTTGTTTGTGTGAAGTCTCCTGAGCCCGTAGTGGAGAGGTGCTCTCCATGGCCTCTTGCAGAACTGGAGCAGATTGTTCTGCTTCATTGGCCAAGCCGGGAAACCGTTGTGGTTTCCCTTGGGGACACCAAAACCGGAGTTGGGGCCCTTTGAGTAGGTGAGGGCAAATGATCTTGTGGACTCACAGCTGGCGTGTGAGAAGTCCCTACTCTGCCGGTTCCGTAGGTGCTGAGGGTCACAGAGCTAATCAGTCCCCGCATATGCAGCTCTGCACGCACGACCCCCACATGCGACTGCAAACTCGCAACTTTCGCCCGGAGTTTTTTCAATATTTTCATCTTGCGGCGGGCCTCCTTGTGATTGGGATCGAAGACTGCTTCCCCTTGTTGAAGGAGTTGCGTGAGCTCGTGCAGTCGGGTGTGCACCTCAAGCAGTTCTCGGCCTTGGATTAGAGCCATGGGTAACTCTAACCCAAGTCACTTCAGCATCCGGTTCTCAATGGCCATTGCGCTGCCAGCATTGCGCTTCGGGATGGTGGCCAGAGGCATTCCTAATTTCATATACCACCAATCTTCGAAGTCTTGAAGAGCCACGTTAAGAGTCTATTAGATGTGGTCTTCAATGGCGCTCAGAACCGTGGTGGTGTATGAGGAGTGGAGAGGGCTGGAGCGGGGCATTTTTCCCTTCCCACTTGCACGCTTGTTCTTCTTGAAGGGCGCCGCAATGGGTTCCCTGATGACAATGCCCAGAATAGCATTGCGGGCTATCGCCTCAGGTCGGTCCTCAACCATAGTGGGTCGTACTGGACCACTTCGGGGGCGACAACATCTTTTGTGCCCCCTCTCGGAATCGCCAGAGCAAATTCACTCTGGAAACTTGTTCCGGTTTCTTGACTTATGTTCTCCCGAGTTCTATGTGCAGGGATACGCTCCATATCTTCCGTGAGGCTGCAGAATATCTCAGTGAGAACGGGGGATTGGGCGATGATCTGCAGCAGCGGGGTCAACCACCTTCTTTCTTGGTGGTTGTGGGGATGGTGATGGTGGCACATCTGCTGCAACCAGAGCCGGTAGACTGTAGTGGTACCGATTCTTGTACTGATTGTGGGACGACAGCCAGTGACTTCTCCTTAGGTGCCGCAACCTTCTTTTTCTTGGGTTGCGGTGCTGGTGCTTTTGCCTTGGACGTTGTAGGAGCCGCTCTCTTGGTCCCTTTGGCAGGAGAAGGAAGGGCCACCTCCGGTACTGAGTGAAGGCCGATCAGTCGTTCGTCAGAGAGGTAGTCCCTTCGAGTTGTGTTCTGAAAAAGTTCCCCCATTATCTTCTTCTTCAAGATACGAGTGGTATGGGGTCCGGAGTTCTTGATAAGGCGAGACTTGGCCCGAACGGTGGCTTTGAAGGCTTTGAAGATGACGGTGCCCAGTCCACGACTGTGTGGGTGAGAATGGCCACTATTGCGTTAAGTTTCTCACCTGTGAGCCTGTCGAATGCTACAGCCTTTCCAAGTAGCCCTTTTGCCACTATGTCGTGGAGAAGACGATACGTAGGACATGCTCCAGCCTTCCTGTCGGAGTCTTTGAAAATAGCTCCGTCCAAGGACATTTCCGACTTGAAATCTTTGCGCATGTCTTCAATCGGACATTTCCGACTTGAAATCTTTGCGCATGTCTTCAATCGCCTCGCGAAGATTTGCTGGTCCCGCCGTTGGTAAGTTAAATTCTTCGACGAACCATGCCTTCGACACTTCAACATCGCGGTTCTGAACGCGGCTGAAGATCGTTGTCTCTGAGAAGAAGACGACGTTGTTGATGAGCGCACGAACGTGATCAGTGAAGATATCACGTTCGTTGTCCAGAATGGTAGCCAGGCCTGCATCCATGATGCATGAAGCCATCTGGTGAATCTCGCCGTCATTGGCGCCCATGAGTTCCCGCCGACCTCTGGTGAATCACGAACGTGTCAAAGCCTGGTGGTTGAGCGACGCAGACTTCTTCAGACAATACTCCATTGAGAAATGCGCTCTTGACATCCATCTGATATACCTTAAAATCCTTGTAGGTTGCGAATGCTAGAAATATCCTTATCGCTTCTAGTCTAGCCACCGGTGAGAAGGTTTCATCATAGTTGATGGCTTCTTCCTGTCTGAAGCCTTGAGCAACCAATCTTATCTTATATTCTCATAACTATGTCATCCTCATTATTTTTGTTTTTTAAAACCCACTTGGTACTGATTACCGTTCGTGTGGGTCGAGGGACTAGGGTTCAGACTTCATTTCTTTCAAATTAATTTAGTTCCTCTTGCATAGCAGCAACCCATCTATCGTCCTTTAACGCCTCCTCATTCTCCATAGGTTGTGATTGAGATATGAATGCATAGCTGAAGATATTTTGGAGTGATCGCCTTTGGGTCACACATAATTAGATCTGAGGGATGATTAAGCTTAGTCATGTTCCACTTAATACATTCCCCCTCACTTGATTCACCTTCTATATTGGTGAGATGGGTACCAGACTCTTCCAGTACTACGTTTAGTTGCTCACTTGTATTTGGTGCCGGAGAACTTCCAATGACTCTTCGTGATTGAGTACCGAAATTTGTTCGGTACTCTGTTCTTGCGAATTTTCCACAGTATCGTTTAGTATTTATGGTATTGGGTCTTCGTTGTGCTCACTTCTCGTTTGTTGACCTTGATCTTCTTCATCACTAGATTCATCTAAGTGTGACTTTTTCGAGAGTTCACTTAGACGATTGATATTTGTCGGAGAGATGTCTTCTTCTTGAGATTTCTCGAACACAACGTGAGCGGATTCTTCAATAGATAGTGTCTTATTGTTGAATACTCTGTAGGACTTACTCACGGTAGAATATCCCACAAAAATTCCTTTGTCCGTTCTACTTTCAAATGAGGATAAATGACTTCGGTTAAGTGTATATAGCATCGGCTCCCGAAAGTCTTGAAGTATCGTACTGAAGCAACATTTCCTGTCCAGATTTCGTATGGAGTCTTTCCTAAGCTTTTGCAAATCATCGAGCGGTTCAGCGTGTAACATGCAGTGTTGACTGCTTCTGTCCAAAACTTCTGCGAGATATCAACATCTGTGAGCATTGTTCTAGATGCTTCCTTTAGTGTGCGGTTTCTATGTTCCACGACTCCATTATGATGTGCTGTCTTGGAAGTAGATAATTCATGGCGAATCCCATGATCTTCGAGATCATCGTTAAGTGTAGAATTTAATAATTCGGTACCACGATCACCTCTTATAGTGTTGACCTTGGAGTTTTTCTCATTCTGAACTCTTTTTTTGTAGCTTGATCAACAGAGAAGGGGCTTGATCTTTAGATCTTAGGAACAGTACTCAAGTGTACCGTGAGTAGTCATCTATGACTACAAGAGTATACTTGGCTCCTCCTAAGCTTGGTACAGGTATCAGACCAAACAAGTCCATGTGCAGTAGATCGAGACAGCGCTTAGAGATTATTTTCCCTTTACTTTTGAAGGTAGATCTAACTTGCTTGCCAAGTTGGCAGGCAGTGCACGTCTTTTCCTTAAAGTAATGCACCTTTGGTAATCCATGTATCATGTCATTTGAGCGTAGTTTGGATATTATTTCGAAATTCAGATGATTCAATCTTTTGTGCCACAACCAACTCTTAAAGCTTTCAGCTACAAGACATGTTGGTTTTGTGAAGGATTTTTCTTTCCTTCTTACTATATAGGTACCGTTGGTTTTCAAACAACGAGTACCGTTTTTCCTGAAGAATTGATGACTTCACATCCATCCTTCTTGAAGTCGCAAACATACCAGGTGTTGCATATGTGACTTATGCTTATTAAGTTGTAGTATAAGTTCTTCATTAGGCTTATGTTGTCCAGTATGAAGTTGTCATAGGTAAGCTTACCTTACCCATGACCTTACCTTTGTCGTTATCTCCGAATGTAACAGTTTGGCTCGTGCAGGACATTATGTCGGAGATGAGTTCCTAGTTCTCCGTCATGTGCTTGCAGCACCCACTGTCCAAGTATCAGCTGGAGTTCGCCATTAGCATACACATGCAATAAGTAGGTTTATGGTACCCATCTTTTGTTTGGGTCCATGCGCTAGTAAGTGTTTGGGTATCCACATTTGGATAACCTTGAAGCACCTTCTTGTGTTGGGATCCACAAGAACCCTATGTAGAGTCTTCCCCCTACCTGGGTGCCGGGAGTTATTTGGTTTAAGTTTCTGAAATTTATATTGAGTACCGAAGTTTCTCTGAAACTGGTTCCGGTACCTAGTGTACTTCTGGTGGGTTTTTCTATTGATTCTTTCGTCATGAGTTCTAGGCACTTGCCTTTTACTAATGAAAGACTCACACCTTTGTCTATATTGTGGTGTCGTCTATGCAGAGTTTTGAGGTCTAGGTCTATAACCTAGTCCATGTCGGCTTTTTACCTCAATGGGTTGGTACCGGAAATCGGTTTTCATTTGAGATACGATGCACCCATTTGGTAGAGACTCGCATCTTAATCGCTTCAATGGAAAAAAGATCGGCAACGCTGGCAAAAACCAAGGCGATGATGACTTCGTCAACCCACCTCCGAAAGGAAAGCAAAAAGGTATGTATAGAAAGACGCACAACAAAGGCAAACATCATGCAATGTCGAGTTCCAGAGTTGAAGAAGATAATAATGACGATGACATCGTTGACCCACCCCCAAAGGGTTGGAGAAAAAATTTTCCAAAGTGATTGTTTGTAGCTTCAGTAATCTTTGTCATGCGTGTTTGCAACTAATATGAGGTAAATTCGGACGTAACTGAAAAATTGTAATAATTTACTTAAGATATTAGTACAACATATGAATACTAAAAGTACTTAAAAATTAAAATAAATCAACCTTGACCACTGCCTCCGCCTCTTCGACCTTGTCTCCGCCTTGAACCACCACGATCCATTTCGTTCTGTCTACGAGTTGTACGGATTCTCCCCGGACCTCTTCGGGTACGCAGAGCGTCGTTATGTATAAGAGAAAATTCAGCAGGCTCCCAATAACATTCGTCATGTAGAGGATGAAAAAACCCCTTATATGTTTTACGGTACGCTCGTTTGTTATACAAAGGAGCAATATGATGCATGCTATGAACTCCCCACATACGGCAGGCTGCTTGGGCATGAGAACATGGGATGAAATACGTGTCCCATTTTCCGCACGTGCACGTCTTTCCTAAGATGTTTACCACGTGCTTCCTTTGATTCACGGCCGAAGTATAAACTTCAGCTGTTTGCAAACGTGGGTCAAAATTAAAGACGACGTGACTCCAAGAACGACTTGTCCAGTCGTTGAACTTATTCCACGCATACGGAGATCAATCGCTTTCGGTGTTAGCCATTGCTGCAGAGCACTCAGTAAATCGATTGCGTAAGTATTCAACGCATCGATGAAAGCTAAAGTCCACTATTGCTTTCGGAGGCAAACACCTCGCCCCTTTGAAAACTCCGTTAAGGGCCTCGGAGATATTAGTGGTCATCACCTCGCATCGGAATCCACCATCGTAAGAAAATGTCCACTGCTCTTTGTCAATCTTATCTAACCACTTCCAGGCCGGTTCATTGAGAACTTTAATGTGTTCCATAATGCGATTGAACTTCTCCAACGTGTGGGCCATTCCAGCTCTATGGCATAACTGTTTTAGGTCATTGTTCTTGAATTCAGTGTTGAAGTTTGATACCACATGGCGTAGACAAAACCGGTGTACATCATTCGGCGGCCTAAATGCTGCTAATTCGCTTACCACAGCCAATATTCCTATAACAAATTACGATCAATCGATTAAAAGGGTGTCAAATTAATACATGAATGTATGTAGGAAAATACAAGTACCTCGATGACGATCAGAAATGAGGCATACACCTTGTTCATCCAACACGTGGATGTTAAGTAAGTTCAGGAACCAACGCCAAGAATGTCTGCTTTCCGTTGAAATAATTGCAAAAGCAAGGGGGAGAATATTTTGATTTGCATCGAGCCCAGATGCAATTAACATTTTATGCTCGTATTTGGAGTATAAGTGTGTACCGTCAACGCAAACAACTATACGACAATACCTAAACCCATCAATACAAGGTTTGAAAGCCCAGAAAACATACCCCAATTTCTTCACACCGGGGGCTTCAGTTGGAAGATTCAACCACTTGACGACCGTGTCGGGGTTGTAACGTTTCAAAGCTTTCATGAAGATAGGAAGTTGTTGGACTGAAGTTTCTCACGTGCCGTAAACATTTTCTTTCGCCCTTTTGAGGCCATGCCACGCTTGAATGTATGAGATGTCGTACCCAGTATTGTCCTTCACCAGCTGCTTTACGTTCTTTGGTAGAAATTGAGGGTCTGTCTTCACTATTCCAATCAACATTCTCGCAATTGTGTTTCGTGAAATGTTGCGGTGTGTTCTCGTCAACTCGTTCATGTAGCATGTGTGTGGCCCCCCATATATCGTAATCTTCCAATAACATTTTTTCGGTTTGAAGCTTGCTCGTAACCTCCAGTGACAGTCATTGCTATGGTTGCATTTCACGCCCCATACGGTTTTGTTACTTTCTGAGACGTGAAACTCACGTCTAGCCACCCTGTAAGAATAATCGCCAACAGCTTCTTGTAAGTGAGCTTTGGTACTAAATGTCATACCGACTCTGAACCTGGGATTGTCCCTACTGTAAAAATCACTGCCGCCGTCGTTGGCTTCTGGAGGCGCCATTTGATATGTTGAATAAAAAGGCACGGGTTGGTAAGGCGCACGAGCATCTTCTGCCGGCAATGGAATGTCATTCTCGGGACCATCATTGTTTCCATCATCGTCGCTATCGTCGTTATCATCTGCGGGATCCGGAAAATCGTCCAGTGCACCACCAACGTCATCAGCTTCAGAGTCGCTAGCGTCACTATTTTGCAAGTCTTCGGGCGCAGGCTCAGGTTGTGACACATTCGACATATTAGGAACATCACGACTGCTCGAAGGAATGTCTATTTGAGGAGGGTGGAGTGAAAAGTCACTCATTCATTGAGTAACTGCCATGAGATCAGGGAACGAGTGGATAGAGGTGATGTTGGTGAACACGTCGGGTGCGTCTTCATTACGGTCGGGATGAACGTTCTCGCTGGCCTCGACAAACACTTCAATTAAATTAAGTTCCGCATCAGCATCCAAGAAGTACGATAGTTCCGCGTCGTTTGAAATTTGAAAGAGCCTCTGATAGAGTCGAGAATGCTGATAGTATTCATTCTTAACATGAACGGTTAAGGAGGAAAAATTGTTGTCGAGGCGAATAACCTCATATAGCATGCCCAGAAATTGAGCAAAGCTAGTGTCACGACGAATTCGTCTAAGATAAATGGGTGTGATGCTGTAACGAATGAAGTTTGATTCAGTAATGATTTCGCCGCCGTAGTAGATAGAGACTTGAATTTTACGGGATGTCATAATTTGAGGAGAAATTTAAATACTTCAAGTTATTTTTTTACATATCAATGTATATGGAATTATAGTACTTTATAGGGAAAATCGTCGCATTTAATAATAGCGACGTCGCATCTATTGGACGCGCCGATTCTTCTGCAAAACTCGTGAACGTTACGTCCACATCAGTTCTGCAAAAAGAAAAAGAAAATTACAGAGAACGCGTGATCGAGTTGTCACATCATCGCGCCCAATGGACGCGTCGTCGCGTTTATTAAACGCGACGACGGGCCCAAATACGTTATTGGCCCGTTTAAATGCTTAAACGGGCCAAATTGAAGCGACGTCGCGGCCATTAGGCGCGACGTCGCGGGTAGTACTCGCAAATGACTCTATTTTAGTAATAGGTGCCGAAAACGCCCTATTTTATTAATTAATATTTTTTTTCGATTTATTTTGTCAAAAAAGCCTGATCTGATACATGCTTTTATATTAAGTAATTTAACCCCTAGTAAATTATAACTTTTATTAAAAAGTATCTTAACGATATTTATAGATATAAATATATATATATATATATATATATATATATATATATATACATTCTAAGGGGTGAAAAGGTGCGTCCACTCAGACTGAATCTTGCTTGAGTTCATGATTATACAGTTCGAGCATCGTTGAAAAAGTTCGAAGCTCCAGAATCATGAGTCGCTGAAATTTTCACTAGTTGTTTTATTTTTACTCTATATTTCAAAATTTGAGCTTTAAGCTTGAAATTGAGCTCGACTCGTCGAGTAAACGACTTCACGATCCGAGCTCAAGCTTGTTATTTATTATCGACCTCCAACCTAGAAAAATGGCTAGAGTTCGCTTGTTTACACCCCTACTTGTATGTACTTTTGGTGAATCTCTGAACTTTAATAATTTTTGTCTCGAACATTATTATCATATTTACATCGCATTGACTAAAATCACAATTTATTTATTTTCATTTTAATTAGGTATCAGGAGCAATAATCGCCCCCGAATCACCTAGGGCATGGGATGATAAAGATGCAAGCTCATGGATAGTATTTAATAAAGTAAACAATCTATTAATATATGGCTCTGGTGGGATCAATCTTGTAAACACCAACCACACCTGGTAATTAATTACCACTCATTCTTTCTTTTTATTTTGGGGGATTATTAATAGAAAAAAAAATATAAATGAAATTATGGATATCGATCACTTTTAACAAATACAAAACTACCCTTAATTGTATTTTTAATCCCGTCTGATTGATGTTTTCAGAGAACTTGCACGAAACGCGCTCCGACGGTAAGTGTTGGTTCTTCATATCGAGCCCGTGTGTGTTCAAAATGTTGACTATAAATTAATTGGAACGAATAATAAGGTGCAGGCAATGAAGTTCATATCATGCAGTGGGAACTGTGTGAGCAATCTGAACATCATAAACAGCGCTCAAACGCATGTGCTCGTACGAGGATGCAAGAGCTTCAACATCCGAAACCTGGCGATAGCCTCTCCTCGCGATTCTCCCAACACCGATGGCATTCACATTGAGTCGTCTGGTCACGTGTTCATCAGCAACACCATCCTAGGCTGCGGTAGTAATTCAATATGTCAATTATATATATAATATACTTGCTTATTCAATAGATATATATGTTTTACTAAATAAACGGTATGCAGGTGATGATTGTATTTCTCTTGGCGATTACAACTCAAATATCGATATATCGAATGTTCGATGCGGACCTGGTCATGGTATCAGGTGACACATAGTTTTATCTCCCATAATTTCACTAATAATTGTTGTATCTTTTCATTGCTATGATGAGTGATAGGTCTCATGGGTGTAATTGAGCTTGTACTCGAGCTCGGGCTCAATGCCGAAAATTGTAAATTTAAATTAAAAATAAAAAATAACAATACCTCAATGGTCCGACTGGCACTCATCTTTCAAACACCTTGCTGACAGTTTTTGTAGTATCATAGTCATGAGCATGTTTTCCCCAAAATTGTCACTTTGCTAGATCATTTTTTATAGGATTTATTTTATTTTATTTTCTATTTTGAGCAAAGTTTATCTATGTGCTTCCTAATTATTACAGCATTGGAAGCCTAGGAAAAAGCCGTAACCGTGTACAAGTACAGAATATTAGTCTAACTTATGCTTACTTCAACCGAACTACGAATGGTGCAAGAATCAAAACGTGGCAGGTATTGCATGCATTTTAGTTAACTATGGGTAAATTCCCTTTCAGTACCCTTTAGGATTTCAACTTTCTCTTTAATACCCCTCGAATTATTTCTTCATGTTAGGTACTCATCTGTCAAAATTTGCGTGTTTGATACCCCAAACGCGTTAAAAAGACAAAAATAACCTTGCCTCATACATAGATATTATTCCAACTATCTCCAGTTTTATACCAAGTCAAATTTAAGAGTATTATACCAAATGTTATCACTATTATACCAACTGTTCTCATTATTATACCAAAATACTCAATTATTATACTAATTGTTATCACTGTTATACCAAAAATAATGTTATTAGAATTTTATTATACGAAGTGATTTTTACATATTATACCACAAAATACGATTATTATACCAGTAAAATCGCTTATTAGACTAATAAAATTGATTATTCTACCAATAAATTCGAATATTATAATAACATTATTTTAGGTATAACAGTGATAACAGTTGATATAATAATTGAATATATTGATATAATAACTAGCACATCTGGTATAATAGTGATATAATACTCTTAAATTTGACTTGATAACTGAATATATTGGTATAATAATGAGAACAGTTGATATATTGAATCTGTAAAGAGAGGTTATTTTCGTCTTTTCAATGTTTGGTGGTATTTAACACACAATTTTTCGCAAATGGGTACTGAACAAGAAGAAATACTTAGAGGGGTACTGATCAGGAAGCTGAAATTCATCAAGGTACTGAAAGGGAATTTACCCATTAATTATTCAACAATTTTCTTATAAAAATAACAACTTATTCACATATAGGAACATGTACTAACATGCATGGTACCAAATAAATACTTATAATTTCGTTAATTGAAAAATAAAGGCCGGACGAGGGTTTCTCCGCCACGTGACGTTCCAAAACCTACGGTTCAACAATGTCAAGAATCCCATCCAGAGATTCTTGCAAAGAAAAGGTAACAATGCATAAGAATTTTGTTCTATGGGTACTTCTGTATACTGTCTTCGATTGATTTGATTATTCGTATATTAATTCTTGTTCACGTATCAGAAAACCGGTGTGCGTATAAGCAATGTGGTGTATAGAGAAGCATACGGAACTTCGAGTACAAATGTTGCAATCAATCTAAACTGCAGCAAATATGTCCCATGTCTCGGGACGTCGATGAGGTCAATACACTTGAAATCTGCTGCTGTTCATAACGGGCGAGTCTTTGCGCATTGCAGTAATGTTTATGGAGAAGAAGTTGACGTATTTCCTGGTCATTGTCTCTTACATTAGTAGTATCGAATATTCATGCAGCTGAAGATTCTAAGTAAAGCTCATGACCCACTATAAAAGGAAAACCACTTCTTTAATCCTCGGAGTAGAAAGTTAAATAAATATAATTAATTATGCGAAAGTTATGCAAAATGAGACCTACATCCTTAATAACCCCATTTTCTATTAATTATATGTTAAAGAACTAGAGCTTCAGCTACTGAGCATAACGCCTCGGATCACGTTTTTTTTACTGTCATGAAGTATCCCCACTCGACCTGACTATGAGCTAGCCTGTAAATACCGGCGTGGGCTTGCGCCACACAGACCTGACGGAGGTTTCATTGCTAGCCCGTAAATACCGGCGTGGGCTTGCGCCACACAGACCTGACGGAGGTTTCATTACGCCACACACTGTCGGACTAATTCCCGGGGCCAAATCGATATGTCCCAAACCCACCTGACAACGATAGTCATGGGCCATAAAGCCCATGGGGACTACTCAAGGAATTGTGGGAGAGGGGATTCGATCTCACGACCTCTTTTAACAACAAGTCCTTAAGGCCTCCTCCTTGACCACTAGACCAAGGCATCATTGGCCCTCGGGTCACGTTGAGGTGTTCAATAATCAGTTAAAAAGCTGGAGGCCGAGCCATTTTGTAATTTACCATGTCGTCATTAACAATAATCTTATATTCAACGATTTGTTGGATATGTTGTATATCTGGTCGTCTCAACCGTTGGATGATATGTTGAGTTTTAGTAAAATTAGGTTGGGCCTAAGACATTCTCCAACCGAAAAACTTATTCTCAAACTCATAATTCATTCTCAAAATGCAGTAATTCTTTTCCAACCATTAAATTCATTTTCAAACTCAAAATAATATTCTGGTAATATTCTCTTTTACACAAACTTTTACAATATTTCAATACCACCCATGTATTTTTTTTCACAAAATAGATTACATCTGATAAAATTAGTTATAAAATATTGATTCACACATATGAAAATATTCATATAAATGATTATTGAAAAAGATTTAGGAATTGATTCAGATAAATACACCATTACATATAAATAACATAACATTCATATATAATATATACTGCAAATTTAATTAATATGACATTTTCCACGTTAACAAAGACCAATTATTATTTAAACAATTTAAGTTTTTCGCTTAATATTGGACTGCGTACCAATGAGAAACACTGGTCCTCAGGGAAGAAGAAAGAACATGAAACAAATAACGAGACAATAAAAAAAATCAGAATATTATTAGTGGCCGATAATATTAGGTTTAAACATGTTAAAGGAATGGGATGCAATATTTAAAGATCAAACGCAAACTTTAGATTTTGACGCAAATTTGCGTTCTAATTAGGAGAGAAACAATCGAACGCATTTTAGCGGTTTGTTTTTTGTTTCGGTTGGAGTAATCTTGCAAATGTAGTTTGAGTCTTGTAGTTGTGGCTACAACTGACACGTGTCCACCAAGGTAAAAGTCTTATATGACTTTGGTTACAGTTATGCATAAACTATCGCCATGTGTCAACTTATTTTTATTTAATTAAAAAAAATAAGGGAAATTCCGCATGGTGCCCTTGTGTTTAAGGCTTTTCCAGTTGGTGACCAAAGTTATTTTCAGTGTCGGTTGGTACCCCTGGGATGAGAAAACTAAACCCCGTAAACCCGAATTACGAAAAACGTGATTTTTAGGTCCAAGTGTCGTTAATTGCTAACAGACTACGCGAAAAGACTGAAATACCCTCTCCTATTCATCTTCTTCGATGTTGAAGAAATACATTTTACCGAGATTTTTCTCATGACAAGACATTCATGGTTCGTTCATCTGAAGAAAAGCAATACAATCTGGGGTATCTTCAGGAGTGATACTTCATCATTTAATTGAGATTTTGGGCTGTTAATTGAACCAAGTGAAGAGTGTAATCGCGTTCAGTGAATCATATATGGTGGATCCAGAAATCTATCACCTGAGAGTACTCGTGATCATGTGTAAATTGCTGATGACCTCGGAAAATCCCTTTCAATTGGAGGCCTCAATTCCCGAAAAATTCGCCATCCTCAGTTCCGGAAAATTGGAGGCAAGCGAATTGATTGGGCTCTACGAATTGAAGCGACATAGAGGCTTTTTCCTTTTATTTTGCTTTTACTGTTTTAATTTTTTATTTTGGAGGACTTGTTTTTGTCACTAACTACGGAAATTTAAGTACATTTTTGTCAATTAAACGATTATGTGAGCTTTTAACGGCTGATCCACCTAAAATTAACGTTTTTCCTCTTTCAGGGTTACGTAATTAAGCTTCCTCATACATCAGGGGTACCAACCGGAGTTGAAATCACTTTGTCCAACAAGTGAAAAAGCCTTAAACACAAGGACACCATGCGGAATTTCCCAAAAATCAATTAAATGTCCCACTATGTTATTTCCATCAATTATTAAACAATAAAAACTCACAAATTCGAAAGAAGGTCATTCAAAAGCGAGCGAGCAAGCACGATGGACGCTTTCGATGCAATTTTCTTGGAGATATGTACTTGCTTTTTTTTTTTCTCTCTTTAAGCTAATTTTTTTCCTACTAGCATCGGGGTTGGGATGATTGATAATCGCGTATCTGGTTGTATAATTAAGGAATATGGCTACACAAACAGCGATCTGATTCAGGTGATGGGGTTCGTTGGTGTTTTTTTTTTTTTTAAATTGATCTTCATTCCCATCAACAACAATAATTAATGTTATGTTGCATACGGTGTGCCAACTTTGTTCCACATTTTTGGAATACACAACTAGAACTCCTCCATATATATAAAAACCTTTTGTGGGTTATTCAAAGGGCTTATATGGATTTACTTGAGGCTTATGTGAGTTTTGGATAGAAGAATTAACCCAAAGGCTAGTAGGTGCTGTTAGTATAGTGATCAAGAAGCCAAATATTTTGGAATATTGTGCTTCTAAATTATTTTCATGAATTGAATGATTTATATCATTTTGTTCCTTGAGTAAAATAATTATTTATGGATCATTTAAGTCGATGACTTAAATTGTATAATTCCATATTGAAATATATTATATTTACTCTAAATTATCCTTAATCTTGATTTTCACATGGAATACTAATTATCATGTTTAAGATTAATGTGTTGATTAAATGATAGTTATATTCTACAAACTATTTGATAAAAGTTATCAATTTAATCACACAGATATATAATGGAGACTATGATATTGGATAGACCCGAAATGAGATATATTATGGATTGTGTTTGTGGCATTAATGTTTCATATGTGTTTTGCATTCTATAATTGAGATGCTCATATTTTCAACACTGGACATGCATGTCTGTTTGTATCGTCCAGGCCGTAAAACGTGACTATATGGACAATGCTGCAACATGTGTGACTAGTGTAGTGGATTATGTTCATCAAGAATATTTTGTCCCTCATATTTTATGTGAGTGATAATATCCACGGGCCCCTTGATGAAAGTATAATTGTAATGCATGCAGTGATTAAGAGTTAATCATATTTACGATAAACTTTTGGGATCAAGAGAATTAATAAGTTTGCAAGGATGACAAGTTCCTACCTTGAACTTATTTAGGATATTGTGAGACGAGGAATTGACACGGGTAATTACTGCTTAAGGATGATTCGTATTTGAGATACTTATTGTCTATGTCACTTGGATAATCTTAATGTATTTGCTAGATACTAATTATGATATAGAAATCGAATGTGTTCTACTTCTATTGTTAATGTGACATGGATCCTACTGGGTCACACCGAAAAGAAAAGATCAATAGAAACTGATTTTTGTATGTTACATGGAGATGTAAATATGATGATAAATTAATTATTAGATAATTTATTTGTTCATCATATAATACAAAATAAATAAGTTTCAAACAAGATATATGATATGAAAAAATGATAAATATATATGTGATATATAAAGATGTTTATTTAGGGATGGAAAGAATTGATTTGATCAATATAAAAGGAAAGCTACGTATGATTGAATTGCCAAGAAAGTTTTAAGATATGATACGATCTCTAATTAATGTCGAGATATCATTATCAGTCAAAGATGGTAGCAAATATCCATTTAAATGTCAATAAATATGATTTAATTGTGATGGAAGATTTCATCCAATCATGGAGATGATTGGGTAAATGTCATGAAAGAGATCTCTATATATACATGGTTTTCAATTCATTGTTCAATCGTGAATCATATTTGAGCGTCCGAGTATTTTCTAGCTGAAGAAAGGACGGTTCTTTGATCGAGTTCTTGGTGAATATCGGTAGAGGTACAATACTTTTGGTATTGTATAGTATCACTCATCTCGAAGTAAATTTCAGGTATGACTTTCTACGAACTAGTTAGGGTTTATTCGCATGGATCCTGTTGAATCGGTTTGATATGTCGATATAAAATTTTAAATTCCGTTGCGTGTAATGCTTTGATTACGTGCGCCGATTCCCTACAGGTGAAACGCATCTATGAGCCCGATGCTGAGTCGTGATGTGCCACGTACGCAATGCACGCTTTGACTTTGCACTTTGCACAGTCATATCGTCGCGAAGAGCACATCGGAACTTAAATTTATGTTTCGAGGATGTGGTGTCGATGATGACGTGTGAACTGATACGTATGGGTGTCGTGGAGGATTCGATGACGTCTCAGTGACACCTAAGCACGAGTGGGCAACATGGTGCTGACTGCACATGTGCTGATGCAGCAAAATCCGTTGGAGCGATTGGTCGCAATAGATCGTGATAAGGTGCTTAAGAGGCGTTAGATAAGCGAACCGGATCAACCCGCGGGTATATCCGAAATGTTGGGTTGAAAGAATATGACTATCCAAAGAATAGCCCCTACAATCTATTCGCTCAATTGTACCAATGCAATTCATACCTATAAATAGGTCCCCGCAGATAATGGAAAATCACTCATAACACCACAACATCATAACATAAGTTCGGTTCCCATCCCCATAATTCTCATAAGCACGATTTCAAGTTGATACATTTGAAACATATTTTACGATTGGCTAAAGAGGATATCTCTTTCATGCACGATTCAATCCAAATGGGATCCTAAGCTAGAAACCTCAACAGGTAGTCCAAAACAAATTTGGGTTCCTAAGTTAGCAACTAAGCAACCTAATGATACCCGAATTTGGGTTCCAAAGACTACCGTAACGAATGGTTTAAGATCCAAATCCAAATCGTCTATGCTTAACTCGTTTTCTGCTCAAAAGGGATGACCAACATTACAATGGGTACCAAATTACCAATGAAGTTTTGCAGATTCTCTCATTTATGGTATTTGATGTAGCGGCTCCACATACATACATGATAAAGGGAAGAGGCGTGAGCTCCTGATAAACGTATTTTAATAGGTCACTTGATTATAAATGTCTTATTTTGAGTTAATCGTAGCCGTTTATGCATCTATTCCTGTTATTTATACTTATTTTATGTTGAAGGAACATAAAACGACAATTGGGAGAAAACGGAGCGAAAACGGAGTGAAAAACGACTCAAGTTCGTCCCGCATGCACCGTCACGGCATGTTGACACTTCGTCCATGCCGTGACGATCAAGGCAGAACAAGAATTAAGCTCCCAGGAAATCGTCACAGCATGTTGACACCCCGTCCATGCTGTAGCGACCAAAGAAGAACGATATTAAGCTCCCAGGAAATCGTCACGCCATGTTGACACCCCGTGAATGCCGTGACGACCAAAGTAGAGAGAGATTTAGCTCTCAGGAAATTGTCACGGCATGTTGAGCACTCGTCCATGCCGTGACAGTCAACAGAAAAAGGATTTTACGTCTTCGTCCATGCCGTGACGGCCCACGATTATCCTGTGACGCGTGTTAAACACTATAAAAGGTCGCGCCCTAAATCCGGATCCGATCTACCACAATTCGAAACACCCGATCTAAAATATCTAAAGGGAGGCTAAAGAAACCTAGGAAATACATCGGTGATTCCTAGGTTTCACAAGAGAAATTCAACGAAGAATCATCGCGTAATCGGACAAGGAACGAAGGAATTCTTCGAGACTTCTCAGAACACATCCGTATAGGAAAGAATCATGAATCCTATGTCCTTGTTCTCTATCTATTTCGTTGTTTATCCATGTATCATGAGTAGCTAATCCTCGTTTGTGTCTGGAATGAGATGAACGCTAGGTAGAATCGCTGTTTTGGCGTAGATTACTCGTGAACGCGTGTATTTGATTATTTATCATTTATGAATATATCTATTCGACTCAATATGTCTATGTGTTGAGTTAATTCTTCGTATCAATATGTCTATGTGTTGATTCGATGTTTAGTATCGTTTAGGGCGACAGCTAAATAACGATTAGACCTTTCATTAGCGTTAGGACTCGATTATAGGGCGACAGCAAATAATTAACCCTCGTATTAGGTAATTGCTAAATTATATTCTCACGAACTTCTAGGGCAACATCAAATTCGGGAGTGAGTTGAAATTAATGCGATCTAATCGATATTCACGCAGTTACGGTAGTTTACGACTTAGTCGATGACACCTAACGGGATTCAATATTTCGAGCACATATTTATTATCTAAAGTTACTCGTACTTATTTGGTCGTGTCTTTTAGTCCTTTATCTCGCATTAGTTTAGCTTGTCGGAATTTAGTTTCATAATATATAATTCGTAAGACATTTATTAGGCTAGATATCGAGTCGATAGGTTAGTATTGGTACTCAGTTTATTCACTGAGATCGATACTCGCTATAGCTATTCTGCGAACAATAGGTACACTGTCTATCGCGCATGGTGATAGTTATAACATATCCGTTTTAATTATTACTTATCGCAATTTGCACACACACTCTACATATTTAGTTTACTGCGTAGCGATCAGCTACTACAACGACACTTCAAAGAGATACATTTTAATTATGTGTATCTTAACTAAACTTTCAATATTTTAAAATTGCGTATGCACGAGTTACATTGATAAATAACTATTTTTTCTTTCAAATGGTACATTTTAAATATGCATTTTCAAGACTTTAAGAGATTTCAAATTCCAAAATATAACGGAAATGATAAATACCATTTTTTTCAATTTAATATTTTTTAAATGAGTTTAATTGGAGGAGGAGCGACTCTTATATTTTTTAAAGGGAGTACCAATTTTAATTGTTGAAGGGGAGAAAACATTAAACGAGTAAATTGAGAGAAAGAGATTCGTCATATTTTTTAAATCTTTCTACAAAACTTCTTCGCGAGAGAAATTTTGTTTTCGAGAGCATGATTTGAGGGGGAGAATAAATAAAAATATATAAATATAATTTTCGATTTGTTATATTGTATTTTTTTAATTTTATTTTTGCAATCACTAAGACCCTCAAACCACTTTTTACGATACCCATATCGCAAACCTCATCCGCGAAAAAATTCTCGTTACCTTATCGCGAAACTTTCCTTATCGAGAGTCGTCTATTGTAAACCTCATCACACCCGAAATCCACCCCACCCAATCGAAAACCACCTCCTCACCCAAAAACCACCACCATCACCGCTATCCTTATCGAAAACCATTATTGTGGACTTTTCTACCGCAAACCCTTCTCTACCAAAACACTCTCACCCAGAAAACACACACATATATACATATAATATAATTTAATATAATATATATTACTAATAAAAATACATATATATATATAATATAATATAATACAGTATAATATAATTTAATATAATATATATTACTAATAAAAATACATATATATAATATAATATAATACAGTATATATTACTAATACAATATATATACTTCATATAAAAAACGAAAAAAAGAGAAAAATAAAAAAACAGAGAGAAAATAAAAATAAAAACAGAGAGAAAATAAAATAAAAAAACAGAGAGAAGATAAAAAACAGAAGAATATGAAAATCCCTTCTCTTATCATCATCAAGCGTCGTGGATATTTCCTCCGACATCCGAAAATGGACTTCAAGGAAGAATCTCGAGCTTAAGACGGACATTTCCAAAAGGCGAGGTGACTATCCAAAAGACGATCCAAATGCTCATTTTCAACGATATGCTCCGACTTGCTGATGCAAATAATGTAGCATTCATCACGTATCCCGGAACATGGATTTCTAGTTCCCATGGTTCAGTTTATCCGACTGAAACCCCGGAACGTGTCCGAGCATTAGTGACAATTCGACCTCTCACTTTCTGAATCATCCGAACCACAACACGGAGATGAGTTCGATGATGTGTTGGTCCGTTTTCTACCAAAGGATCAATAGATAGCTTTTAACCTTAGAGAATGAAGAACATCTTTAGTGTGTGTTTGTGTGTGTTTCCTTTTTGGGAAAGTACAAGGTGGCTTCCTTAGGATTTCTTTTGATAAAAACCTAAAAGGGTAAAGAGGGTCTTATATACCACATGTGTTGGTATAACAAGTCGTATGACCTAACTATATTATATTTACGTAGAGACCCAAAAACCTACTACAATATAGTTAATTACAAAATAAACCAAAGACTTATAAGAATTAAAGGACACTACAAAACATTCCTAACATGATGACTTGGAAATCTTTGAAGGTACATAATTTCCTTATCTTACAAATTATTCGGACCACCCCCATCGGTACATGTGCTAATTTTATTAGCTCCCGGGTAGAAGACGCCGCATTAGTTCCAACGGCACGTGCACATCCGAACCTTACTCACTCATCTGTCTCACAAAAGGCAGGTGTTTCATAAATCACAGGGAATTATGTCTACTATCACCACTTCACTCTGAAGTGAGAAATATTGAATTAAGTGGCACTTAGCCCCAAAACCACACTTTCATTGTGCACATCGAGTCTATAGTGTCCTCACTTCCAATAAATTTAATGTTTTATCGGACACATACATTTTTAAAATACCTGGTCTTAGTGATCAAGTTGGGTTCCGTAGACATGACTTTCTTAGTCATGATTCGAGGATCGAAAGGAAGTCTTGCCGTTGCAACATCAAAACAACAACGGCATCAGGTCATCGTCTATGAGAAAAGCTCCTAGATCAATGTTAACGGGACGCCCGTATCAACAGAACGCCTTTCAACAAGAAGATACCAGCTTTTACAACTCAAAAGAAGGTCTAGGATTCTCAAAACCATGTAATATAAATAGTTCCTTCTCCAACTCAATACCATATGATCTCATGGACTTGGATTCTCTATTTGAGCATTTTCATTCTTGTTCACCTATACCTCCCGAAAATTCTGAAACATTTCGGGTGATGCTCCTTCTACATCAACGGTCGAAGCACCTTCCGTGAAGAACATTATTCCAAGTCCTATTCTTGAGCTATTCCTAATCCGATACAACATCTTCCCGTTCAAGTGGAACTCCGAATATTATAATTAATATTCCGATCATGCCTTCCACTGTGTCGGAAGACGATGTGTCATCTTCATATGTTCATGAGGTCTCACCACTTCCTCATGTAACCAAGTGGACTAAAATACATTCTTCCACACTTATCATAGGTGAACCGTCTACTGGAATACACACAAGATCCGCCACGGAAAATGATTCTATTTCCTCATGCTTTTTTTTAGTCAAATAGAACCGACTAAAGTCTCGGAAGCTCTTGTCGATCTCGATGTAATTAGAAATCCATCCATTTGAAAGACTTTAAGTTTGGACTCTAGTACCAAGACCTCTTAATACGGCGATAATTGGAATGAAATGTGTGTTTAAGAATAAAAAGAGTAGAGATGGTATCATAGTCCTGAACAAAGCCCGTCTTGTGGCTAAATGATACAATCAACAAGAGAGAATCGAGTATGATGAAACATTTGCCTCGTTTGCCCGAATGGAAGCAATTCGAATCTTTCTCACTTACGCATGTGATAAAGACTTCATGGTCTATCAAATGGATGTCAAGATCGCCTTCTTAAATGGTTTTTTGAAAGAAGAAGTCCATGTTGCACAACCGAAAGAATTTGTAAGTGCTAAACACCCAAACTATGTTTACCGTCTCGAAAAAACTTTATATGGTCTTAAACAAGTACCAAGAGCATGGTACAATGTCCTCTTGGATTATTAGGTCACATCAGGCTATTCTAAAGAAAAAATCGACACCAATCTTTTTGCCAAAAAGGACGGCAACAACATCATGATTGTACAAGTCTACGTGGATGATATCATTTTTAGATCAACAAATCCTACATTTTGTTGTGAATCCAGTGATTTAATGACATTCAAATTTGAGATGAGCATGATGGGCGAACTCAGTTTCTTCTTGGGGTTGCAAGTCCGACAACTAAAAGACGGTATTTTTATTAATCAGTCAAAAATACATTCATGATATCTTAAAAAAGTATGAAATGGACAAAAGCTCATCAATGCCGACTCCTATGTCTACGTCTTGCAAACTAGACTCAGATTCTTCCGTAGATGGTACAATGTATCGCGGAATAATCGACTCCTTGCTTTGTCTTACTTCAAGCCGACCGGATATTATGTTTGGCACATGTGCTTGTGCTCGATTTCAGGCCAATCCCAAGAAATCCTCACCTCACCGTGGTTAAAAGGATTTTACGGTACCTTAAAGGGTCTCCAAATTTGGGTGTTTGGTATCCTAAACTTTTGGGATTTAACCTAGTTGGTTTTACTGATGCAGATTTTGCAGGTTGTAGGATGGACATAAAAAGTACATCGGGCATAGCACAATTCCTCGGTGAGAAGTTGGTGTGTTGGTCCTCAATGAAACAAAACTGTTTTTTCAACATCTACGGCAGATGCAGAATACGTTGCTGCTGCTAGCAGTTGTTCCCAGAATCTTTGGATACGCAGTCAACTCCTGGATTACGGGTTTGACTTACATAAAGTTCCAATTTATAATGATTCCCAAAGTGTCATCACCATAACATGTAATCTTGTTCATCACTCTCGCACTAAGCACATCGATTTGCGCTACCATTTAATCAAAGATCTGTGGAGAAAGGAACAATCGAAATGTACTTTGTTAGTACAGGAGCTACAGCTTGTTGACATATTCATCAAGGCATTAGGTGAAAAACGATTCCAATGTCTAGTTTCTAAGTTAGGAGTGCTAAATTTTGCCCCTTGATCAATTGCTTCTTTCCACCCGATCTAATATTTTTGCTTTAATATTAGCAACCTGTCTATCTGCTTAGGAGGAGATATAAAACAAATAATCATAAAAATAAATAAATAATTTGATTATTTTCACACTACTTTACATCGTTTTTCTCTCTCTCACCTCCTTGGAATTTTTTTGAATAAAAGTATGCTATTTTGATTTAATTCAACAAATGTTACATTTTTCACTACTTTAATGCATGATTTTCTCGTCAATTCTAGAATATTGGCGTGTATCTACAACTCATATGTGACGAAATTGCAAAGTTCAATTTGAATCTTTCCAATATATGCTTTGAGTGTCTTAACCTCGTACGTGTTCACATATGATATGTGCTAAGATTCTAAGTTTGCTTTTGTGACTTGATGAAATTGCAAACTATTAGTTCATGTTTTATGTTCATACTATCAATTTTATCAATGGATGCAATTTTTTATCTAAAAAGATTATGAGGTACTAATTTTATTTTCAAAACATTTAAATACGTACGCACACACATATATATATGTACTTGTTTTGAGGGGGAGAAAACAAAAAAAATTCACACGTCTGTTATATTTAGTTAAGTAATTGAGGGGAAGAAAACACAATAATTTGTTTTCTTTTCGAAAATATTTATCTGTATTTTAATATTTTTTCTTTATTTCGTTCTTCTTTCCAGAATACGAAATTTGCAAAAAAAATATTCTCGACACATAAAAGGGTCACTGTTCAATAATCTGTTTATCGACAATTTTTTCGCGACGTACGCTCTTATCGAGATATTTTCCGGCAAACACAAACATTTCAACTCGTTTTCGATTCCTTAAAATCTCTAGGCATATAGAGCAAAATCGACCCAGATTAAGAACCTCCATCCTAGATTACGTGTGTTTGTCTTTGATTTTCCATTTTTTCGACTGATTTTAGTCCTTTTTGAAACATCCGTTTTTTTTTTGGATTTTAATCGAGTTTTCTGTGAAATCGCTTATGCATTATGGTCTGTGTTCTTGACGCGTTTTCGTTCCAAATGACTAATTTTCATACCCAAATTTCTTGATTTGCAGGTGTCAAAAATTTTCAATGGATACGAATTTTTTTCCGATAACCTTAGCTATCAAGATATTTTAGTTATCGCTATTTTTTTATCGAGAAACTTTGATTCTCGACGGCTTCTTAGTATCTGTTTATCGACAAAATTTTTGTGCTGTAGTATAGCCTTTCTCGATAAAATTCTATCGAAAAAATTGAATGACAAATTTTTATCAGCAAAATTTTTACGAAACAGTGCAACCTTTCTATCGAGAATTTTTTATCAGCAAAATTTTTATGATAAAGTGCAACTTTTCTATCGAGAAATTTTTATCGGCAAAATTTTTACGATACATTGCAACTTTTCTATCAAGAATTTTTATCGGAAATTTTTTACGATACTGTGCACCTTTTCATTGAGAAAATTTTCTCGATAAAATTTTTACGATAAAGTGTAGACTTTATCGATAAACTCTATCGTAAAATTTTTTCTCGATAAAGTACTATCGTAAAATTTTCTCCAGAGAAAATTTTAGCGCCGCAGTGTTCTTCTCTATCGACAAAATTTATCGATAAATTTTGCTAACTTTTTTATCGACAATTAGTTCGTGCTACAGTGCATTTTACCGTAAAAACCAAAATTTTGAAAGTTTTTGCAAGTCCTGCACCGTCTAATACATACACCATGCCATAATTCTTCTAAGTACCGATAAATACATCACACATGCCATACTTTCTAATTTCCATATCTAAATTCATGAACTAATAAGATTAATTTTTCTGCAACAGATTTCTCAAAATGGCATTCACTCAAATAGATGACGTATACTCCAAGCCCAATTGGGTGGAATTCAAGGACTAAGTGGCAATCAAGGACAACAATTATAACTTGGATATTCGCCACTTCAATTGCCCAAATCCCATAATGTTTCCCATACTTCAGGGGCATTTCTTATGGCCAGCATTATCTTTAACAACTAGTTTTCCTGAAGTGTATCTACAACAATTTTGGGGAACCATGTGATAGGATCGGACGGCACCAACAGAATATTAAACAACAATAATGCCGCCCAAATGCGGATCAAACGTAGAAATGCAACGGAAACAAAAAACACGGCGATATAACGTGGAAAATCCCCTTCAAATCGAAGAGGTAAAAACCACGGGACCAAACGGTCCAAAATCCACTAATCACCAAATTGAGTACAACAAATTACACCCCAAATTGAGTCAGAAATGGACGTGTTTTCTTGATACCGCAAATGCATCGCTTGCTTCAAAAGAAACAGTTTATTGTTACCTGTTTTGGAAGCATATAACATCTCAAGCTTTTCCCACAACGTCTTAGCATGTGTCTCATTCACAATATGGTTCAATACATTGTCTTCAACCCATTGCCGAATAAAATCACATACTTGAATTCCCATTGTTCATCAGTTTTTGAATCGGGCTTTGATAAAGCGAACACTAGAAGATGCAAATTCTTCACAAATAAAAGATCCTTCATCTTACCCTTCCACTTGTGATAATTAGTGCCGTTCAAACAAACCATTCTGTTCAAGTTCGCCTCCATTATTCACCGATCAAAAGAATATCGAGAAAACCAACCAAAGCTCTGATACCACTCTGATAGGATCGGACGGCACCAACAGAATATTAAACAACAATAACGCCGCCCAAATGCGGATCAAACGTAGAAATTCAACGGAAATAAAAAAACACGACGATATAACGTGGAAAACCCCCTTCAAATCGAAGAGGTAAAAACCACGGGACCAAATGGTCCAAAATCCACTAATCGCCAAATTGAGTACAGCAAATTACACCCCAGCACAACCACAATAAGCAATGGCACCAAATCGAAGCTCCAAAAGCACCATCAAATACAAGTTCAAATGATCAAATTCGTCACAGAAAACAGCAGTGACTTCAAAAATTCGTAACTCACAGCTCAGACCTCGAAATAAAAATCCCTTTGGAGAGAATGAATATCGATGATTTTTCTATCTCCAGTTAAAGTTTCAGGTCAATCGGACAACGTTTGCCCCTCCAACTGTGACAATTTCGAATCTACTGCTGTAGAAAATGTTGCTGAAACTTTTCAATTTGCTACTGCTGTTTTTGTCCTGTAATCAATCAAACGTTGCTGCTCTCCTCAATAATTTAGCTGATGTGTTTTCTCTTATTTTGGCTGAGAAAGTGGGCTTTTATCCCACATAGTTGGGAGCCCAAACCCAACACCATGGTGCTGGTTAGTTCTAAGAAAGACCGCACAACACTAATTGCCACAATAGCAACAAAATGTCACCATCAGCAAGACAATGCTACAACGGGTGTTGCATCTACCTCAACGGCCTCGTTATGAAGACTTCCCATCAGATGACTTTTTACTTCAAGATTTCATTAGCCTAGGACATGTCTTCAATTCAACTTAATCGGATACCACATCTGTGGAAGAAACTCTTCAACCTCGTGAACAAGTGTTTATCTCCCAAACACATCGGGTTAGATCGCTGCAACATCAACATAGTCCGGATGCTTCATGGACTCATCTTCCTCAAAGATTACGACTATGTAGTTGATATGGAACGACTTAAAGGATCAACTAGCTAAGTCACTTCACTACATACGGTGGTTCTCGCTTCTGATCCAGCACTTCATGAGTCTCCACTAAGAGATCAAATTCCGGCCTGCCTCGGAGTATTACATTCCTCCGAGACTCAAATTCCTCCACAAGGTCAAAGTTGAACCCAATCTTCACCCGATGCAAATTCCTCCAAAACCTCTTCGATTAGCAAATCAAGAAGAGCCCTTCGAGCCTACTGCGAAGCCCATGGCACTTCTCTACGGATTCAAGTGGCATCGGGTGGTAGAGCTCCCAGTGAAGATGATGACTCTTCAGCAAGCTCGGACAGTACGACACCGACGATGATCATGAGGTTTCGGAAGTCGAAGCAGAAATTGGTTTCTCGAGATTTGATCCGAGAATGCTCATGATAGGATCGTTTTGAAACCTTCTCCGATGGTTCTGGCTACTTCTATTACGGTCTCGGTTGCTCCTCAATCATCAACTACTACCGAACTCTCTTTGAGCATGTGGCCATTCCGGTTGTATCATCGCTTCCTCTTTTCTCGGATTTCTCAAAGACACAGACGCCTCTTACTATGGAGCCTTCGACAAAACCACCTTTTCTTCCGTTCAAACACCTCAAGCAATGGAAGCAAGTCCTGAAGTTGTTCCCTTATCAACCTCAGGCCATCCCACGACATCTGTAGAAGCTGAGATATCTTTGGAACGCCTTAGTGGCCCCGAACTCTTACGACATGTCTCTTTAGGTAGTGTTGTACCTTTTGTCACAGGGGCGAGGATGCAAGGCTTCGACGAATCCGCCTTAGCTACTTTTGGGTCCTCTCTTGAAGATCGTCTCATGAGCCGAATGAAAGAACTCTTGGAGCGATCCCGACTCGACAAAGGCAAGGCACCCATGGTCGAAGAGCCTTCGTAATCTATGCCGCCACCGCCACCACCTCTACCCCATCTCCTGTCCCCACATCGGACGTCTACACCATGCCGATCCGAGAGCTCCGAGACATTCTTGTCTCTCGCCTTCTCTCCGACGAATCTCTTCCTTCGGTCCTTGTGGAGCTCCTCGCTCGGTTAAACCCTCCTAACCCCACTTGTCGAGGTGATACGGATACGTCCACGAAGCGCCGACATGACGATCAAGATCCCGATTGTCCTGAGGAGGAGAAACGACCTCGTGTCACCAAAACAAGCACCTCAACCACTCAAACAATAGCCCAACGCACCAGACAACCAACTTACAAAGCACGACCACCCCGAGGTCGACCGTCCTGGTCTCAACGACCCTCCTCAAGGGGATGAAGACAAACTACTACACAAATAATACCTGAACTCTTACCTTCACCACCTCCAACAAGTCCAATCCCAGGCCCAAATATCATTAAGCCTTCAACCGAGCCACCTAGCTCTTCATCATTCATAGCCGATCCAAATGAAAAGATCGATTGACTACATCATGAATGAAGGGTGACAGACTCTTCCGAAAACCGAACAAGTTGTCAAGGCTCGACTCGACAATTTTTGGTACTCTCTGAAAGGAGGTGACAGATTTCTTCCACATTCATGACGAGGAACTCGAGGAAGGAGAAGAATACAAGCAAGAAGTACCTGAACTCCCACAACTCCTAGCTTGTCAAGTGGTTAATACTCCACAAAACACGCCTAAACGATCAAGAAAGCTCAGAAGGTCAATGTGGAATCCCCTTGGGAGAATATGAAGATCCTCGCTCCGTGTCAAGAAGAAATCCATCAAAGAATTTGGAGAAAGGACCATCACTTGAAAAAGCTCGATGAACTCGACTTACGAGGTCTCTCACACCTTAAAGGAACAACAATTGGGCATATATACATCCTAAAATTCATAACTGCCGCTCCAATTTGGATGAATAAGGAGCAATACATCAATAAGAAAAAGGCCAAAGCACCAATATCCATCATGACGTAGAACAGTGAAACATTGGGAAAACCTAATATCCCGTCTATGTGGTTGAGCGCACGGATTGCACAAATGACAAGATCTCAGAAGCAAACTTGCCAATGTTAGAGCTTGGTGATGTCCGACACAAGATGTGCGTCTATTGGGCTTTCACTCTTAAAGAGTTCGCTACTGGATGGGATATGAGGCAATCAAGCAATACATACTCTGACAAATCAAATACCACGTGGCTCAGGACCTTCAAATCGCCTTAGAAAGTAACGCCAAGAAGGTCAATCTTTCAAAACCAAGGAATTGTGCTCCCAACCTCGACAACTACGAGGAACATGCCATCATTATCCGAGCTAGGATGCATTTACGAAATCACAAGAACGAGCGACGCATCATCCTAGTATTCGAAGTGGAGAAATAATGTGATGGGACCTTGAAGATAATCCGGGAGAACATGAGATAATATCTTCAAGCCTTGAGTCAAATGGAGTCGTGGGAAATTTTTGAAGACTTTATACTTGAAGAAAAGAATTTGGCCGAGAATATTATCAAGGCAATTCAAGACATGTTGGATCTTCGAAATGAGATTCGACAATGTGAGGTTTCTCTCGGTCTCAGACTTTCTTTCTTCAAGAGACAGAAACAAACAAGACAAAGACAATGATAATCGAGTTACAATGAAGACGAACACAAAGGGAGGAATGTTAAGACACAAAGTGTGTTCTAATTTGTATTATCTTTGTTTTGGGGCTTAATTGTGATTATGCTTAAGTTTAGGACCAAAAAATAAATATACCAAAATATGTGTTGGTATATATAGGAGTGTGAAAGTAGCTTGTAAAAGAGGTAACACACATTAGCAAATATCTCAAGTGTTATCTTGTGCTTTTGAAGAAAATTTGAAGAAAAGCTCTTTAACGAAGATTCCCGATATTCTACATCCGTACTTGATTCGGTAATCAACTCTACAATTCTTCAATAAATTCATTGAGATTGGTGGATTATGGACATACAAAACATATAGAGAAAACGATACAAATGTCGAATTTAAAAATCCTTATTGCATTAATTGTGATGAGGATTTGTACGTCTTGTAAATCGTAAGGATTAAATATGTCCTTAATATATATGTATATTTATGGTATTTATAACTAGATAAAAATATATTGAATAACCTAAGTGCTACATTAAGATGAATCTTGACATTTTTCTAAATACTATTAGCTCACTTTTATTGATAAATGTTGATATGAAACTGGCGGGACAAAACAAATGAAATTGAAAAGCAAAACCTATATGAAAATGAAACTCGACGAGCCTTTTCCCTCGACACCGTTGAAGATAATAAAAGATGATTAAGCTCAGCACTTAAATGAGAACCCATCCACATCTGGTAAAACACACCTGCTATATTTGCTATCTGCAGCTTTAATTTAATATGATCTACTTAATGAGCTCATTCATTTCATATCTTAGCCTGCACTAAGTCGGTAATAGATATACCTTACCGTACGTTCTTCTGTTCTTTTCAATTACTGGCCTCGATCTGGCAAAGAGAATTGAAAGATTATTTTATCAGATACCAAAGATAGAATACAATATTAGGGAAAAGCCTAGGATGTGATGATATGAGCTGTGGGTTCGTAATTTTCTAACATTTATATTACATAAAACTATGATATCTTGGGATTGGACCATTATATACTGGTGATAGCATTAAATATTGCTTATATGGGACCTTCCTTAATTGAAACCTCGTGGTTTTTAATATTATGCTATTCCTTCTTTCAGTGCCCTATGTCTCACGAATCTTTCTTTTTCTTTTTTAATTATGCCTTGATGACTACAAGTCAATGACATATGTTATGTTAGATTTTCATGTGTAGTCCGAAAATGCATGTAAATATATCAATATGACCTCATTTGCACGTATCTATTCAATGGGGTTTTGAATTAGTTCTCCATTTAAGAATTGTCCTTTAATAACAACATAAGCTAAAAGTCGAATAAGTTAGACTCAACAAAATGAGCAATGTAACGTAAAATGATAAGTCCTTTTGATATCATATCAGTATATGTTATCAGGATGGTTTGATCATAAAATACCGTCCTTTTGGGGGTTTAGAAAATATAGCCTCGGTTTCCAATAGTTTTAATTAGCTTGTAAGTGTGAGTAAATGCTGAGCCAGGGCAAAATTCTACCCCATTAGGCAATGACCACTCTCCAATCCTTGTATAAATCTCATGTTTTTTTAAATACTTATTAATATATATATATATATATAGTATTGATTAAAAGCCCTAATACATTAATTTCTTGCATGTAAATTGTATTTTTTACATAAAATTTGCTATTGTAGAGAATGCATTTAATTCAGTTGATCTGGCAGAGTGCCAATTCATTAATTAGGGGTGGGTTAATTAAACATCTTGGTCGGTAGCTCTCGTTATGTTGTCTTTTATTTCCAGTTTAGTAATATCACTTCAGGAATACCCTTGTTTTTAATTTATTTAGATAAAACAGATACTACAAATGGATGCAAAAAGTCTATTCTGTTTGGTAAATAGATATTTGTTGAAAATCATATTTGATTATTGAGGTGAATATATCCTAACCACGTGATTGATGACATGTAGTCGTGTTAAGTACTAATTCTAACTTATTTTGTTGGAAAATGGACTCAAGATTCAATTTTTTTCTCACATATAAGGTTAGTGATTAATTTTTACAATTATCAAATATATTGATCCAAATATAGAAAAACTCTTTACTTACTAATCCAAGTTTATATTCTGTGTATTTTCTCCTCAATTTCATCAAATATTTCGTATATTCTTCTCATCACTATGGTCATTTCGCTCGAGAATAAGCTATGTACATGCCTACTTTTACCTGTCTATATTCTTTTTCACAGTGTTACCCGTCTGTAATTTTATTTATTTATTTATTATTTATACATTTACACATCATATACTCAACCCCAAAAAAAGAATAAATAAAATAAGCGAAGTAAATATCTAACAATTATTAGTGAATGAAAATAAATAAATAAAGAAATAAATAAATAAAATAGTGGGTTGCTGGCCTCATTTAATTCACATTTACCTTTCAGCTTAATTTTTTAGTCCCCGTGTCGGCGTCTCCCCATGCTTGTAGTAACCCACACGTAAACACGCACAACCATACACACATACACACTGTGTGTATCTGTATATTTATATATACAATGCATAAATAAACAAAACTAAAAACCTGAAATCTTCCGACCTATACAGAGCGTCATCACTCCACAGTTCTCAGTTATCTCACTATACACGCACACAGTTTCACACCACCATCGACCAATCTCTCTCTCTCTCTCTCTTAAGAACGCCGTTCCCTGTATTAAGAATGGCCGAGACAACGCCGCCACGCGATTCATCTGCTGCTATATCTTCCAACAAAAGCACAAATAATACTAAGAGAAAGAGAGGGGAAGAAGAGGCCGTGACGAGCAGCAAAAAGAAAGGTGCCGCCGCCATAGCAAGCAGCAGCAACAACAAGCAGCAGCACCACTCGGTGTACAGAGGGGTGCGAATGCGCGCGTGGGGCAAGTGGGTCTCCGAGATCCGCGAGCCCCGCAAGAAATCCCGGATCTGGCTGGGGACGTTCGCCACCCCGGAGATGGCGGCGCGTGCCCACGACGTGGCCGCGCTGGCGATCAAGGGCGCCGGCTCGGCCATGCTCAACTTCCCGGACATATCCCACCAGCTGCCGAGGCCCGCCTCGTGCGACCCGCGCGACGTGAGGGACGCCGCCAACAGGGCGGCCGGCATGGTGGAGTTCGACGAGCAGCAGGGCTGCGCAGCCGCCGATTCGGTTCGCCGGACTCAGTCCCCGGAGACGACGTCGTCTTCGTCGGACGACGAGTATCTTGCGCAGATTGTGGAGCTGCCGAGCCTCGAGAGCACCACGAGCACGGCGACGGATTCGAGCTGGGATTTTGAGTTTAGGGGACACGATCACATGCTTGGGTCGTGGGAGGATTATTACCACATTAGCAATTACGATGGCAACATGATCGATCGGCCTTGTTCGGTATCTTCGTTGTTAGAAGATTATTATTGCGGGTGTCTTTCTTTTCAAGAAAATAAATCAGAGGGAGAGATCTGTTATGATGGGGACATGATTGATGTGAAAAGAAAAGGTTAAAATATCATTATTTTATATTGGTGTTATATTGTTTGTGTGTGTTTGCGTGTTTTCTTTTCTTTTAATATGCTCTTTTTTTTAATCATTTGATTTCTCTTTTTGGACGAGTTTTGACTTTTGACCGTCTTTTCTATTTCGCCTGCTTGCCTTTGGATTTGTATCTTATATACTTTTGCTTTTAAGTTATATGTCCTCGTTAAATATCAATAAGGAGACGATACGATCCTATATTTTGTCATTTTTCATCCATCTTTTATTTGTATGTATTGCCTATAAACATAAAAGACAAAACTATCGGATGTGGCATAATGATTTTTTTGTCAATGAATAAAAAGTTGAAGTGTGGCTTGCTTGCTTGATTAAAGTTTGATCGTTCTATTCAATTTTTTTTCGAGATTAGATATTGGCATATAATTAACTTGTAATAATTTCAAGCGTGAGCTTGAAAAATCTACACAAAGCTAGACGGAAAATTGTTAGTGTAGTAAAATCTAGGTCAAAGATCAATCGAAGCCAGTTCTGAGTTGTCGAGTTCGCATTCAGTCGTAACCGTTTGAAATCTCACGTATTTATTTTAATATTTAGTCAACGTTTACAATTTCGAGCTTTCAAATGAGGTCACGATTGGAGGTTGAAAATTTCTTTTAGGCATATAGTAAATCAATAGAATTATTAGTTAATTACTTCAATGTAGATACTATTTTCTTGCTATAAAACTAACTAATAGTTAGTTGAATTTAACTGAGATATTTGAGGTTCTTACATATTCATCCGTACTAATTTATGCAGTTGAATTGATTGATAGGGAGATCTCTATATATCTCACCAGATATATGGTATTGACATCTTTGGTCCGTACTCACAATTAGACAAAGGCATTAATTAAATTTTTTTAGTTCGTCCATCTCTATCACTTCCCCCAATCTAACTCAATTATTTGAGTTGTTAGACTAAGCTATAAGCCCTACGCCTTCTTTCAGCATTTAATGTATCATTAATTGGAAAGGCTTTTATTGCTTTAATTTCTGCTAACATTATTACCGCTCTATCACTATCTATATCCCATTTTCACTTTTCTTAGAACTGCTTTATAGCTTCTATGGATGTTCTTGGTGTCTTTGGATAAAGCAAGGATGTATATATGTAGGGATATCTTAAAAACAGACTTATTTATTGCGTGAAAAAAATATTAGATAAAAATAAAAAAATATCATATTCGTGGCAAAGAAAAATAAATACCACATATTACACAAAAAAAATATCTTATTCTTTTTTTCCCTGTCCTAGATATCCTCATTTGATCTGACTATGGGCTAGCCCCTAAATACTGGCGTGGACTTGCGCTACAAAGACATGTCAGATGCTTAATTGCGCACACAGTCCAGTGGTGGAACTGATCCGCGGAGCCCGATGAATATGTCCCAAATTTACCTAACAACTATAGTGGTCAAGGATGAGGCCTTAAGGTCTTGTGGTTAAATGAGGTCGTGAGATCGAATCCCCCCTCCCACAATTCCTTGAGTAGTCCTCATGGGCCCAACTATCGTTGTATAGGGGCTAGCTCATAGTCAGGTCAAGTGGGGATACCTCGGGACAATAAAAAAAAATTAATATATATATATATTAATTTTACTTTTACATTATTTTTAAGTATTGATTTTGGAGGATATAATTGGAATAAATTCAAAAATCAAGGGAAAATTAGTAATTATTATCGTCATACCAGAAAATAATTTGAGGATAATATTATGAGACGCCTCCTATTATACACCGTAACAGATAATTTATGTATATAAGTATACATATATATTTATTTATTTTATTTCTACTTCGTAAGGTAGTTAAAATATTTGTCCTTTGGATCAACTTGATGTGTCACTATCTTGTATTCTTTTCACTTATTTAGACCACACGCGTAAATTCTTTCTCGCCACATATTGTAATGAGAACATGAGACCAATTTGATGGTAGGTGTGAGGGTGCTCTCAAGCATTGCATAATCGACTTCTATGTTTTTTATTCTTGAAAAAAAAAGTAAATCTATTTTTCTTTATTATTAGTTGACCTCGTGTTCAAATATAATAATAGAAACTCGACCAAGTTTAAAAAAAATAAAAATAGAAAATTTCCATGTTTTCGGATTAAAAGTAAAAATTTGCGAACGGGTTATTTTCATTCGTAGGCTGAATTGAATTGGCGATGATACAATCATACACAGCTTCGATTTTAATTTGCTAGGATAAGTTTAAAATGGGACAGACACGATAGCGCCAAATCTCCAGATTGTTATCCTCGGAAAAAAAAAATCTACAGATTGTTAAGGAAATTTAACATATTCTTTGCTAGTCGAATAAATTCAATTTCCTATTTATGAATATATATATATATATATATATATATATATATATATATATATATATATATGGTGGAGACAAAGTGTGGGGTGGCGTACAGATTTGACTCGGACACCTAAGGTTGAATTGGTATACGAGGCATACGTATAATAAAGGCACAGCTTATGTCCAGCTAAGAGATCCATGCAGAGCATTGATGCGTTTTCCTCCCAACGTATTATGCATCTATGTTACATTATGTTCAAATACATTGCATACTTGAATAGTTGCAATATCACAAACTGATTATAATTCGGTAGATTATATACGTTTTATATCAGCGGTATACACAACATCGAGCTGTTTTCCTTTCAATACTATTTTTGGTGTGTTTTGCATACAAATGTAAATAACAATGTAAGATCATCTCGAACCGAAAAACTAGTTCTTAAACTCAAATTCATTCTCAAACCTAAAATGATGCAGTAATTCTTCTCCAACCATTAAACTCATTCCCAAATTCAAAAGAATATTCTCATAATATTTTCTTCACGTCAACTTTTACAATTTTTCAATAATAGTCACATATTATACAACTTTTCAAAACATGTTAGTATTATATTACATATAAATTTATTACAGCTTGCTACAAATAAGAGGGAATGACAAAACTAAGCAACTTTTAAAAATTGACTTGGAAAAGTAATTAACCTTTTAAAACTATTGCACAACTAAACAACTTTTTGAATTTTAATTATTATTATTTTCATTTACACCACATAACTCTTCAATATTGTCATTTTCCACTATCTTTATTTCAAATAAACCAAATAATACTTATAACTATGTTTTAACCCCATTTATTTTTAAATTGTTTACTAAGCACAATAATATTAATTAATCACATATTCCTTGTTTATCAAAGGTTAACTTAATTAGATATTTATTATTATTATTAATTTCGTAATTAAACAAATTAATTAATAAAAGAATAATCAAATGCACTAAACCTAAATTAGAGAATTCTCTACAAAGAACACAGTAAAAAAAACGAAAGCAATTGAGGTCTGTTCTCGACGTCTGGTGTGGCTTCACGACGTTCCATCCTTTTCAGGTTTGTTATCTCGATTATTGTGAATCAATTGAGTACTTTTTTATTTTTATTTCAAGGAACGATTTTTATTTTGGAAAAATTTTAATTCGTATTGATTCTGAAGGATCGGTTTTCAATGTGCAGAAATTATGTCGAATCCTGTTATTGTGACGCTTTATTGGGGGTGATAATTTGATCACGGTTGGCAATCACACGGTTTATGATCAAGCTCCCAAAGATAGTGGAGTATTTTCACGTGATATTTCATTTGATGCGATGTTAACTCGGTTGCGAGAGATTAGTGGATTGAATGACAATTTATTGAAGACATATGTGCAATATATGACAATAGATGATAGAAAGCGTGTTGCATCTTTTTTCCACGTCATAGATAGTGATGACATGCTTACTTACGTCTTTGATATGCAACGGAATGCAACTGGAATAAACATGTATATTGAAGAAATTTCTTGCGCAGAGATTCCAGGTGAATTTTTTATATTGGTTTTATATTTTTTCTACATTCTTTAATCTTAACTTCTAACATCTTTTTTATTATAGAAAATGGCTATTTCGACAATTTTGTTGACGATCAACCAGAAAGTGAACCACAAGTAGAGACACTACTAATGCTACAACAGAGAATTCTACATCATGGAACCCAAAAAATTTATTTACGTCTTCTATGCCTCCTATATTAGCAGATTCCATTGGCATTCCAAACAGGTTTGACAATTGTGCCACTGAGAGGGGATTATTATTTGATACAAGTATATGCTTTGATATTAAAGAGGCTTTTCAGATGGCAGTTCAAAGATACTGTACAGAAGTAACTAGACGGTCATATATTGTGAAAGCTAGTACTCGAAAAGCGTGGGAGGTACGTTGTCCACAAGAGAAAGGTATACGGCCTTGCGGTTGGAGAATTAAAGGTATATTGGAGAAAAAGTCACAAGTTTGGCTGGTCTTTATGTACGAAGGGGAGCACAAGTGCTATATCAGTAGTAATCTATCTTTAGAGCATAAGAATTTAAGTGTACGATTGATAGCCTTTGAAATACTTAGTGATATTAAGGGAGATCCTGCCATCACTATTGCTGAGGTCCGCAGACTAATTAAAAATAAGTTTAGTTTTGATATTAACAACTACAAAGCCCGACGGGCAGTAAATTTAGCGGTGCAAGAAATATATGGCACGTGGGAAATATCTGTTCCCAAATTGCCTTGTTTCCTTCAAGCGGTGCAACAGAAAAATCCAGGTATTATTTTATTTATTATATTTTATAATTATTGTATTTTATATTTTATTATTATGTGATATCTTCAACATTCTTCTTAAATTTAATATGCAGGTACCATTGTAAAATATGACAATCTACCTTTAGAGAATGTTGGTTCTATGATGAATTATGTTTTCTGGGCTTTCGGTCCGTGTATTGAAGTATACAAGCATTGTCGGCCTGTTATTACAGTCGATGCTACACACTTGCACTCAAATTATGAGTGCAAGCTTCTAATTGCTATTGCTCTTGATGCGGGTGGTCATATTTTACCATTAGCTTTTGCTTTTGTTGATGAGGAATCAAAATACTCTTGGCATTGGTTTCTTGATCTCCTTAGCACTCATATTATTTGGGGGCAACGAAAGACATGTTTGATATTCGATCGAGGTTCTGGCTTAATAGGAGCTCTACCATACGTCCCTGCATTCTCTGAACCAGAGGGCTACTACAGATTTTGTATGCGGCATCGGCATGTAATGTCAAATTTCATGGACAAGTACATAAATTCTCTCTTGAAGACCATGGCGTGGTCAGCTGCATATGTAGAAGATGTAGGCAAGTTTGACAACATCATGGAGAACATTCGAAAAATAAATGAAGGGGCGTATCGATGATTGAAAAAGATTGATCCAACACGATGGACTTTTGCTCATGATGGTGGTGCTAGGTATGTTTTTCTTTCTTTTCATCTATGTTGATATATATATATATATATATATATGTATATGCTAACATGATATTATAGGTATGAGTCAGCAACATCAAATTGGTCAGAGATCATGAATAGTGTACTCAGAGGCGCTCGTCGGCTACCTCCCACGGCTATTGCACAAGCTACTATTTTGCGTTGTCTAGACTACTTCCAAGAACATCGAAGGGAGATTGATCGCTTGAAACAAGAACGACATTTATGACCTGAAAAGGTCCATCTTCAATATAGTCGTTGGGATAGAAAAGCTACAAAGCATACAGTCCGCCCATACAACACAATTACTAGGACATCGGCTGTTGTTGCACCAGGTAAACCAGGTCGTCGCCCTCGAGTTCACCATGTTAATCTCAAAGACCGTTCTTGTACGTGTGGAAAGTGGTTAGTGTACAAAATTCCATGCTCACATGCAATGCAGGTATGTAAGGACTACGTGTTGTTGTTGTTATTATTATTATAATTATTATTATTATTATTATTATTATTATTATTATTATCGTCAACATAATTAGTCTTATCATTGTTGCTATTATTATTATTATTATTATTTTACTTTTTATTCTATTTTTTTAGGTTTGCAAGTATTTTAAAGTTGATCCATGTGAATATGTTCAAGATGATTATGGAATTGCAATATTGGAGGCAACATATTCTTATCAGTTTGAATGTCCGTTAGAGGAATCGCTTTGGAAGCCTCCTTTTCATCTGGTACACAATCCTTATTTACGGCCAGAGAGAAAAGTCGGGCGTAAGCAAACACGACGATACCCATGTGAAATGGATCGAAAGTCTCGGAAGAAACACTCGAGGAAAAATAATGATGAGGAATTGTTACAACTTGTATATGATTGATATTTGTTAGATAATATTTGTTTGAATATTTTTATGGATGTTGACGAGCGTAGACTCTATTTCAGTGACTTTAGTGTGCGTTAGTAAAGCAACATTTTATTCGTAACTATGTCATTTTCTCGTATCTTATTCACAATTGCTTTAAGGACACCAGAATCGTTTATTTCTAGCACTGGAATGAAGTAGCTTGTTGATAATTTGGTGGAGGATATGGAGAAAATAAAATATAAGGGAGCTTTGATCATCGTGCTTAATAAACAATTTAAAAACAAATGGGGTTAAAACATAGTTATAAGTAATATTTGGTTTATTTGAAATAAAGATAGTGGAAAATGACAATATTAAAGAGTTATGTGGTGTAAATGAAAATAATAATAATTAAAATTTAAAAAGTTGTTTAGTGTTGCAATAGTTTTAAAAGGTTAATTATTTTTGCAAGTCAATTTTTAAAAATTGCTTAGTTTTGCCATTCTCTCAATAAAATTGCTCAAAAACCGAATTCCCTTAAAAAAAAAAAACCATAATTGATTCAGCATGTGTATAGGGTATTACATTTATAAGAATTTTTATTTAAGTAAAATTATTATTTTATTATTATTTGAGAACCCACAAACATTCACTTCACGTTCTCTCCCGTTGGTACTGTCCATCATCTTCCTATCGATTCCAAATATTTCTCAGAGAAAATTCAAATCTAAATTCTGTGAGATAAGAAATAAAAGTAAAATTGGGGCATAAATTCAATTTCCGCTAAGGTATGCGATCGTGAACTGTATCAACTCATATTTGAGTTTTTTAAGAGGGAGAAAAGCCATCAAATAAAATGCATTTTGCGTTCATTTTACAAGCTAGGAAAGGTTTGAGTTTGGGATGAGATATTAGTGTCTATTGGAGTTGCTCTAACGACATGGGTACACAATATGGGAATTTCAAATAATCATAATTTAATATTCAAATGCTATCATAAATATCGATGAGCATTTTCATCAAAATATTCTAATATTTTTTAAATCATTTATAGTATATATATTAAATTAATAAGTCTCGTCCAAACCTTATTTAGAGAAACCGATCGGAGTTAAAGTGGACAACTAATTGTTGGCTCAAACATTCAGAAAAATCATATGAAATAAACCAATAGTGAAGGAAAAAAATAGGGTCCTACTATTCACCCCCCTATACTCCATTTACCCCTAACACATGAAATTTGTAAAACTTATTAATTTATCACATGAATTTAACAATAATTATTTTATTAATTTATTTTACATATAATTCAACAACGTTAATTGCATGGCTCAACAAATCGATATTATATTGAACTTATTTTTCATTATATATCTTGTTGTATTATTATATTAACTTTATATTAAATTTTTTGTTTATCTATATTAAGACTTACTTTTTAATTTATAACACGTACAACCGACTATTAGTTTTTTTTCATTGAATGTAGCATTAGTTTTTTTTCTTCATATCTTAATTCAATTTATATAGTTACAAATTAATAATACATCTATATGTAACTTAAGTATTAATATTTTATGATATTATATTTAACTGGTTTTAATGAAATAATATTCATATAATATAAATAATATAACATTCATATAATAAATAATATAATATGATATTCCTTATTAGTATTTAACTTAACTCAATAAAAATATTCATAATTATAATATAACTTATTTTAATCAAATACAATTTCATATAAATTACATAATATTTCTATATTATGGATATTCTAAAATAAATAATATGAATTTTAAAATAAAAATTAAATGATTAGGATAAGTTGAGTCATAACGTGAAAAGTTATTTATACATAATGAATATGGGAGAGAATATAGTTAATTATATAAGAAATATTTAACATAGAAAATTAATTATTTATAATTTTTTGGAGTTTTAAGTATTTAATGATCTACTTCATTAACTAGGGGGTGCAAATAGAAAAAAATGGGTTGCCAATAAAATTACCCAAAAAATAACATAATGCACGGGTTTGACAACATGACAAATGCGTGGCTGACTCCCATACATGGCACTTATTGAAGAATTCTGTCAATCATCGATTAGCAAACGAAAAGAAATTTCTCCTCGTCCGCAACTCAGCGGGATATGCCCACCACACGATTTTTTAGCGTACTTCTTCTGCCTTTCTGATAAGAGTGGGATAAATATATCTGTGGCATTGTTCTTGGATATGATGTAGTTTAAAAACATAACTGAAGAGGATTATGGCACTCATAATAAAAGGCAAAACAATTATAGAAGGAATGAAAAACTGATATGGTTTAAAAAGTATTTATATCTAGGATAGCAAGAATAGTTTAGTAATATAATTTATTGTATCCTCACGAGACTATAAGAGAGAAAAATGGGGACTCTCCACGGCAATTGAAGCAGATTATTGCAGAAAATGGAGAATATCCGTCCCATTGCCTAGCCTAATAACGCGTAACGATTCAGAAATGCCGGAGACATACGTATTTTATTGAAAAGAACTAAACAATATGTATCAACAATAATTTGGACATGGAAAAATATTTTCTCTTTATTTTGAAATTTTTGTAAGCAACATATAAACTAAAATGGAGCAGACAACATATGAGAATTTATTTTTTCATTCACTTGTGTTTTTTTTACTTGCACCAACATCTCTAGTTATATGCTAGAGTTGAGACCTTCACATTCATGACATTATATGCCATAAAAATAAATGTTTCAAAAATGATCATGGGGTGTGATAGTGGAGATAAATGCCATCAAGAGGTCATGTTGTGGATATGGAGGTTATGGGATGAATATGAAGACTCATTGGATATCCCTAGCTTCAATGGTTTGTAGAACTCCCCATTGGATGTCCATCGTTTGGTAAAATGCCTCGTTAAAACTTTATTACCCTAGAGGGATAAAACCCGGCGAGGAAAAAAGACACATTTTTCGATACGACGTTGCCTCGTTAAAAACTGATAGGTCCGTTTCTAATCCATCCGAAACAAATTATGCGAAGAATTCAATTAATCGAAGAGTTCACGATGAATTACCGTAAGAAAATGAGTAGCGGAAGCTTTCGCCGGGATTCTCTTTAAGGCTTGTTCTTCAATATCACATTAAGCTCTAAACTTTACAAATGAATTATTCTAAAGTGTTAACCCTAATATAAGTCATTAGGGTTGTATATATACCAAACAAGTTTGGTATATTTACAAAGTAGTCCCTAAACTATGGCCTACTTACGATTAAACACAAACTACTAATTATACTACAAGACTAAGATAATATATTTATATTGAACACAATAAATGTGATCTAACAATCTTCCCATTTGTGTTCAATCTTCGCTTGAGCGTTGGTTATCTTGTCTTGTTTTGAAAAAGATTAATCGAGTCCTAACAATCTCCCCTTTATGAGATTATTTGTATAATCTCTTCCTTTATCTTGTCTTATGATCTCTTTCTTCTTTGGAGATCTTCAAGCTCACCATATCTTCCGTTGACATCGTTCTAGGAGCGTTGCTCGTAGAAGATGGGCTAATACCGTTGTTGTTTTGATGTTGCAACGACATGACTTCCTTCTGATCCTCGAAGCATGTCTGAGAATGAGATGTCTACGGAAGTTCTAATTTGATCACAAAGACCAAATATATAAAAGTGTATGTGTCCTAGAAAATTATAAACATTTAGGAAGTGAGGACACACTAGACAAGATGTGATCAATGAAAGTGTGGTACGAGGCGGACTACCATTAGCTCAATATCTCCCTCATTCGAGTGAAGCGGTGATAGCATATATGGTTCCCCGTGAGAAAATGAAACATCAGTCTTTTGGGAGATGATAAGTGGGTAAGACTCGGATGTGCACGCGCCGTTGGACCTAATGCGCATCTTGTATCCGGAAGCTAATAAAATTAACACCTATATCTATGGAGGTTGGTCCGAAGTATTTGTGAGTAAGCGAATTATGTACCTTCAAAGATTTCCAAGTCATCATCGAAGCCATCGTGCTTGTTGTTCGGATGATTCGGAAGGTGAGATGTCAAATCGTCACTAATGCTCGGACGCGTTCCAGGGTTAGGATCAAGTCGATTTAGACTGAACCATGGGAACTAGAAATCCATGCTTTTGGAATATGTGAGAAGTGCTGCTTTATTTGAATCAGCAAGTCGGAAGAGGTGGAGGTTGTTGAAAATGAGCATTGGGATCGTCATGTAGATCATCACCTTCGTCTTTTGGAAATATTTGTCCGATTTAAGCTCGAGATTCTTCCATTGAAGTCCATCTAAAGTTGTCGGAGGAAGTATCCATAAAGCTTGATGAAGATGGAGGAGATTTTATTTTCTTCTTTTTATTTTTTTATTTTTCTCTCTTTTTCCCTTTTTTTTTAATTTTCTCCATTTTTACATATATATATGTATATTATACATATATATATATATTATTTTTTATTTATATAATTTTTTTGATATATATATATTTATTTATTTTAAGTACTAATATATATGTATTATTATATTCTATATTATATAAATATATGCATAATGCTGCGGGTGTGAGGATGTTGTGTCGGAGTCGAGAAGTGGAGATATTGAGAATTTTTGTTGAGATGAGTATTATCGAGAATTTTTTCGGAATGAGGTGTATCGAGAAAACAAAAATTCGGATGAGGTTTGCGATAAAATTTCTAGGTGCATATGCCTTTATCGAAAAACAATTTCTCGATAGTGTAAGTTTTCTCGTTAGTATGCCTTATCGAAAAAATATTCTCGATAGTGTAAGTTTTCTCGGTAGTATTCCTTTATCGAAAAAAATTTCGCGATATACTCTGTTTTTTCTTCGCGAGTTTTATTTATTTTCAAATTAAAAATGACAAAAATATTGTAGTTAAAAAAATCGAAAATTATATCATTTTTTTTTATTTATTTCTCCCCCTCAAATAATGCTTCCGAAAATAAAGTTTCTTCCCCTCGAAAGTTGTGTAATAAGATTGAAAAGTTTACGAATCTCTTTCCCTTAATTCATTCGTTTAAGGTTTTCTCCCCCTCAAAATTAAAATTCTTACTTCCTTTTAAAAGTATAAGAGTCGCTCCTCTTTAAAATAAAGAGTAGCTCCCCCAATTAAACTCATTTAAAAATATTATATTGAATAAAAATGGTTTTTATCATTTCCGTGCATAATATGCATTTTGAATTTTAAAACCTCTTAAAGTCTTGAAAATGTATATTTTAAAATGTACTATTTTGAAAAAATATGTATTTTTCAAGGTTGCTCATATGCATATGCAAATTTTAAAATATTGAAAATTCGTTTAACATACGAATAATTAGCATGTACTTCGTTGAAGTGTAGTAGTAACTCACACCTCTTCCCTATATGATGTATGTGGAGCCACTATGTCAAATATCATACATGAGGTAATGTTGCTAACGGTTCATATCCGTCATGGGTGTGGAGCAACGAAATACCAACCATGCTGCAAATCTGCAAAAAGAAATCATCGGGACTCATGTACCCACTTTTGAATGGATCATTCCTTATTAGCAGAAGATGAGCTACACTTATTCAAACTGTCTTAGCCTTTTGGCTTAGACTCAGAAAAATACACTTTTTGGCCGTAGGTGTAGGTGGCTTTAGGTACCCAAACTTATTTTTCCGTTAATGGAGGTGTCGTTGGGACCCAAGTCGGTTTCACCTTTGATGACTTTGGAGCTCTAGGGGGTTTCGACTTAGAAGGTGTAAAATTTATATTTGGTCCTAAATCATTATTTGGCATACGTGTAGAGGTACCGAAAATTGTTTGGGATTTCCTAACTTAGTCGTAGACATAGGAACCCATGTAGGAGTGATTTGACACATAAAAGACGTTTCAGCTCGGGTGAAAGTGTGTATCGGAGAAGATTTAAATATTTCCTCCGAAGCCAGTCGCATAAGATGTTTCTTAGAATGAACTTGGACTGGATACTTCATGTAGGAATACGAGCATATAGAATTATAAGCATTCTTAGAAGATGTGTAGGACTGGATAAACATTTTTGGATGTGTAAGCAAATCCATTGGTATCATTCTTAGAAGAATGAGAAAAATAATTTGAAGCTTGAGAGGAATGTGTGCTTGAGCTTTGAATATCCACTTTACAAGCTTTTCTTTTAGTGGGAGCGGGAGAGAGATTCCCTTTCTCTTTCCGAATTGCCTTTAGCTCCGTAGCATTTTTGCTTAACATGTCTGCATAGGTCACCATGGACTCAGAAGTCATCACGGTTAGACTTAGAATGATCAATGTTTTTATTTTTAATACTAGAAGGTTTCCTTATAATGCTAGGCACATGGTGAACACTAGAACTAGAGGTGGAGGACTTAGTAGGAGTGGATAGAGAACTAGTAGAAGTAGTTGGAGGAACTATTTTCTTCTTTCTGACGTTATTATTTTCCTTAAGGGGAAAAATAGGAGAAGAAGTCGAAGCCGTGCTTGAAGTTGAAAATTTCTTAAGTAAAGAAATTTTTTTAAAAAGTTTTTGCTTTTTCGTTTGAAAAATATTTTCTTTCATTTTCCAGAGAAATTAAATCGGCAATTTTTTGAACGATCTTTGGAATGTAGCAAAATTTGGGTTTAGGATTTTCAATTCGGAAGTTTCTTCATTATTAGCCACGGTTTCGTTAGAGGGTATAGAAATTGACTCGTGGTCCAAGGATAAGGGTATTTATTATCCTCGTTTTACTTTCATTCAATTCCTTATAGTCGAATGGAATTTCAGCCAAGGCCTTATTTTTTTCGTTTTTCGTCCTCGAGAGCATCGATTTCCGATGCGCTGGTGAAGGCCATGAGCTTACTTAATCCGATTCCCATATATCATATATCGTACAATTCAATGGATGTCACTTTACTTAAGTGAAGCAAGTTTTCATATAATAAGCTTTTCCTAGGATTATAAAATTAGATGTCCTTAGGCTGATTAAGGAAAATTGTTTGGTCCGTCTGACTCCTTTTAGCAAGAATATCCTCGAGATTTTTAATCTTCGAGTAAAACTTCTTACGTTCCTCGGCTAAAGCGTTATATCGGCATAAGCCTTCATTACGCTCTACTTCTACGGCATTTAAGCTTCCTGTTAGCACTTTTATTTTTGTTTCTAAGGTCTCTACCTTAGTTTCTAATGACGGGACATTGTCACAAGCAGTTTTCAAGTGCAATTTTTCATAACCATATTTTTTGCGTAATTCTAATAAGAGACCGAGATTATTTTCGAATCTTACTTCTAGCTCATTAATAGTCTTATTTTAGCTCACGGAGTAAACTTCCATTTTAGTTATTTTGGTTGGGTTAGATATTTTCGTTGGCTTTTATAAAATTCAGTACCGAACAGTTTTGGTATTGATGAAAAATATTGTGAAGCATAAAAAATTTTGAGTATTGAAAACATTTTGGTGTGTAACAAAAAGTTTTCAATTGATGTTCAATCATTAGAAAATTTTACCAAAACTTTTTCTATAATTTGGCAAAATAAATTGATACCAAGAAATTATATCGTCAAATGATACCGAGAAACTTTAACGATAATAGTTTTACGGAAAATGAATTTCACGGCAATGAAAGTTTTGTGCCAAAAAGGTTTTGTGCAGAAATTGTTTTTGTGCTTTATCGTGAAAGTTTTGTGCAAATAAAAATTTGTGCTTTATCGAGAAAGTTTTGGGCAAAAAATAATTCTGTGCAGAGATTTTTGTCGATAAGAGTTTCTCGAAAAACAAAATTCTCGCTAAAACTTTTCCGCAAAATTTTTTTGTTTAAAGAACGCTACCACCTTATGGACTAAATTTAAGCTCCTCCAAAAATTTTTTGCGTTAAACCTTCTCCTTCCGAAAAAAATTGCGAAAAAATTTATCGTGAAATCTGTCGAACGTGAAATGCTTGACGAGAAATCAATCGATTGAAGCAATCGACGGATTTAGCAATGGGAGATTGGTATAAGAAATTAAAGAGATAGTTGAGAGCTTTTGACGGGAATTTCAATTGGACTACCGTGGACAGCTTTCTACAGTGCCTGCCTTTCGACGGGTGTGTGGTGGTAGCTAGCTCTCGACGGCAGAGCAGTCGAAGAATGCGACGCGGAAATTCGGTCGAACTGCGTGTCGACGGGGCTGCAGTGTAACAGGAGGTCGACGGGGCGGCGCTGGAAATTATTTCACCAGTCGATATTCGTTTATCGACGGGAAACAAGTAGAAATGTTGCGACGGGCTTTCCACGGCAGATCGGTGGAGGATTATCGAAGGCTTTGTGACGGTGGTTTGGTCGAGAGACTTCGTCAAAAAATCGGTGGGGTTTGCGACGAGATCGAGGTGGAGGTAGAGCTGAAAATTTGGGTGGGCCGGGTGAAAACAGCGGACCGCTCGATTAAATACGGGACGGGACGGGTCGGCCCTAATTTCTACGGGCCAGTAGAATTTGGCCCCCCGACTCTAGCCTATTCAACCCGATTATTTATTTATTTATTTTAATTTTTAAAAACAATATTAATTATTTATTATAAAATATAATTCTTACCTAATATTATATAAAATAATATATATACATAATTTTGAAAAGATTGTATCAATTATTATGTAAAAATTATATAAAATAATATTATACATAATTTTGAAAAGATTGTATCAATTATTATGTAAAAATATATAAAAATAAATGACTATAAGAAATAAAAAGCGGGCCAAATTGGCCCGCGGCCCATCGGGCCATCGTGGTCCGGGCCAAACGACACGGTCACTTTTCGGGCTCCTAAATTTACGGTCCAAACCCGATTTTTTTTCCGGGCGGGCCGGGCTGGCTTATGGGCTCAGGCCCAAACTTTCAGCTCTAGGTGAAGGGCAGTTTCGACGGCACTAACGAAGGGGTGTTTGCCGAGATAACTCTTTTTAAGCTTTATACGATAAAAGTTTTTATCGGTAAAGTTTTTATCAGTAAAGTTTTACGATAAACCTTTTTCTTAAGTAACGTTTTATGACAAGGTAATTTTAATTAAGAACACATAATTTTCGATCCGACTGCATCTCGAGGAACCCTCTGATGCTTTCGTCAATGTGCTATAAAATAAAAGGCAACAAGTTAATTAATAAAACGTATTAATGCATTATAGAAGTATTGAAGTTATCAATTGTTCTTACCGCATCGTCGAGCCAAAACGAAGGCGTGTACAGCTGCTGAAACCACGTCTTGGTTCGGTACGATAGGGACAAGCAAAGGAGCGCTCGGTATCTTCCATCGTATCGATCATCTGTTTTTGCCGTGGCCATAACTTCAGCTTTCTCTTCATGTGCCGTTCCAGCATTGGGTTTATGCTGTCCGGACACGGTTCTGGTTCGGGTCGGTGAATGGGGTCACCTGATACTTGGAGGGCCTGGTTTCCCGAGGCGGCGTCGACTCCACGCGGCCTCGGGTTCCTCCTCGGGCTCGGGTTCCTCCGCGGCCTCGGGTTCCTCCTCGGCCTCGGGTTCCTCCTCGCTCGGGTACCTTCGCGGCCTCGGGTTCCTCCGCGCGCGGCTTCCTCCGCAGCCTCGGGTTCAAGCGGGAACTCGGCCTCTCGGGCTGCCTCGGGTTCGCGGGACAGAACACCTGGTTGGATCCACCGGCCTCTCTTGAGCGTGGACCATCGTTCATCATACGAGTTAGTAACTGCGAGATAGAAACGTTGTCGAATCGATGATTCACCGTCTCGAAATTTTGGTCCACGCGTCTTGTGAACTCATCGAATTGCTCGAAGGTGGGGCCCGAGTATGCTGTGGAGGAGGGGCGGGGGGGTACCGTGGGTGTGAAGGGGCGAGTAATGCTGTGGAGGAGGGCTCGGGTACCGTGGAGGTGAGGGGGGACGAAATTGGTCCGCCTCTTCCTCGTAGAATGACCGCTGCGATAGTTGCGGCATGATTGGCGAAGGCTGCGTTGGTGCGACGTCCACGCGGCTGGCAGATGCCGTACGACTTAAGCGACACCATCATCGAGGAGACTCGTTATACGGTCGAGGATCATGCCGCTCCTCCACTTCGAACGACTATATCGGAAATACGGCTCGTCATCTCCGATACAGTCGGGCTCAACATCCCCGAGACGGGGGACCCCTTTACGGCTTGGAGGATCGCTCCATCTTCGGAGCTCCCTTCGTCGACCAATCTTTGGTGACGTGCCGGCATATCCGCGGGTTCACCACGCCCGCCTCGTTGATACGATCTGCGACGCGTACCGAATGTCTGGTATGCACTCGTACGCCAAAAACTACAATGCAAAGAAACCAAATTAGCAAATATATAATGACAATTAAATATATTTATAAGGATTTACATAATGAACGACTGAGCGGATGAACGAAGCACTAATCAGTAGCCCGCAGTGTTCGCTGCCCCGTTGCGGGCTCGTTCCCGCACAAATCCTCTTCTCCCTGAGGTTTATCTTCAGCGAGCTATACCTCTTTGAACGCTACGCTGCCAAGGAAGTTGGCGAATGCGACTTCGTCTTCGACCAACGAAAGCAGCCACGATCGAAGAACCGTGTCCTTCTTCGACGGTTCGAGGCAGCACCACAGCTGCGGCAAGAGAGGAATGTCCGCCAACTTCAACTTATCGAAGTTGAGTTTCCGTCATCGTTGGCTCCCAACTCTCGCAGTCGATCCTCGACGTACGACAACCAGATGGTGGATCTTCCGGGAAGTTCTCTGAGCGAAATCACCATCGGGGTCTACTTCTGGGATATCGTCGGAGAACCTTAGCCCGGTATCAAGCAATACTCGCTTTAGAAAAACGGAGAGGTCGGTTGTTTATGACCATCCACAACTCCTCGCGTCGTGAAGAGTAGTCTGCCTCCTCGTCAAAAACGTAATGAGCTGAGTGGATAAATTGAAATCGGCGCAGCCTCGACGAGTCTACAAAACGGACTCCCCGCCCTGTAACCTCCCACTCATTTTCATTTAGATTGTTCCTGATCTTCGCGTGCTCGTGTACATCCGGTCAGTGTCAATCGGAATTCGAAGTCGTCGTCTCGGGATGACAATTGCTTCTTCAGCACAACCTGAGAATCATAATAGTAAATAACCAATTAGTACTCGCATGGTACCCGACACAGGAAAGCATGGTACCGCGCATGGCACATGGTACCCGCACAGGAAGATGGTACCATGCGCACAAGAGCATGGACCCGCACAGGAAAGCATGGTACCCGCGCTTGCGCGCATGGTACCCGCGCTTGCGCGCATGGTACCCGCGATGCGCGCATGGTACCCGCACAAGAGCATGGTACCGCGCATGCGGCATGGTACCCGCGCATGCGAATGTACCCCGAAATGCGCGCATGGTACCGCGCATGCGCGCATGGTACCCGCACACCAAAGAGCATGGTACCGCGCATGCGCGCATGGTACCCGCACACAAGAGCATGGTACCGTGCATGCGCGCATGGTACCCGCACTCAATCGCATGATACCCGCACTCAATCGCATGGTACCCGCACACAATCGCAAGGGGCCGCCCATATGGGTACGTGCGTATGGATACCATGCGACTGTGCTCGGGTCCCAAGCAATCACGGGTCCCCTGATTTGCGCGACTGTTGGGTCCCAATTGGTTCGAGCACGGTTCCCTTGCGAACAAGTGTCCAAATTGCACAATGGGAAACCATGCGCCGGACCCAACCAATTCGACGCACGAGACCTACTCCTGAGGAAGCGAAAGTACAGTGAAATTACCGGCACTCTTTCGGGCGCGCGTTCATTGCCATTGTAGTCGGTTGGAGAATTTTTGCTTCGGGTAAAGGTTGTTTCTTAGATCTGGAAATTTACTGCTTCGTTTCCGTTATGTGTCTTTCTTCAGTTTTAACTGTCAATTACTGTACTCGGTTATGACGAAGAAGAAGACCCGTGTGACGCTACAGTGGGTGGAATCGAATAAACCTAATTAATTTTACTTGGGTAGTGAATGGGTTAAATAAGGGTAAAGACGTCTTTTTCCCTGAGTTAGTAAGGGTAGAATAGACTTCAAACATTATGGAGGCCATTTTTTTAAAATTGACCCAGTCAAAGGCCATTTACTTAAATAATCCTAATAATTTTCTAAGTTTTTCTATTTTTATTTTTTCTTCAACTTTTGCATATTTCAATTCAGTCCCTCTTTTTTTCTTTCTTCGGCTTTTCATCCCCTTCACTTCATTTGTCTTCAGATCATTTTGCCCCAAAATTGTGCTCTCATTTAACACCCCTCATCACGATGAGGGGCAAACACATCTATCATCCCAAGCTTGTTCTTCGGGTTCTGGTGAACTTCTTTTCCAAGAGGCTTTGTTAATATATCTGCAATTTGAAGCTCACTGCACACAAAATCAATTTTTATGATACCATTTTGAAATAATCTCTAAGCATATGGCAATCAATCTCTATATGTTTTGTTCTTTCATGAAGTATAGGATTAGATGCCATTTGTATAGCAGCTTTATTGTCACAAAACAGAGTCACTGCATCAAAAACATTCACACCTAAATCTTTCAGCAATCCTCTTAACCAGATTACTTTACAGCAGGTTTGAGCCATTGCTCTATATTGTGCTTCGCAAGAGGATCTAGAAACTGTGTTTTGTTTCTTACTTTTCCAGGAAATGAGTGAGTTTCCTAGAAAAATGCAGTATCCTGTCACTGACTTTCTGGACAGCTCACATGCTGCCTAGTCAGAGTCGCAATAAGCTCCTAAACACAAATCTGAATTCTTACAGCACATTATACCACATCCAGGTGACAGTTTTAAATATCTTAAAAATCCTAAATGCACATGTAAGATGAGATTTCATAGGAGCATGCATCAATTGGCTTAAGGTTTGTACAACAAAACTAATATTTGGCCTTGTGTTACACAAGTAGATCAGCTTTCCCATCAACCTTTGATAATATGTAATATTTTCTACAGGTTGATCAGATTCAACAATAGTTCTGAATTTGATATTTCTTTCCATTGGATTATGTTTAGGTTTAGAACCCAACATACCATATTCTTCTAATAATTCCAGGGTATACTTTCATAACTATGCCATCTACATTCTTTATGCTTCTATACCTAGAAAATATTTGATTTCACCAAGATCCTTAATGCCAAATTCATGATTCAGAATTAACTTCAATGATTCTATTTCAGACACATCACGACCAGTTACCAAAATATCATTCACATATACAAGTACGTAAATACAATCAGAACTTTCAGATTTATAAAATAAAGAGTAATCGTAGTAGCTTTGAGTAAATTTGTTTCTTTTTAGAACACTGGTTAGTTTATCATTCCCTGCCTAGGTGCTTGTTTTAAACCATATAATGATTTCTTAAGCCTACACACTCTTGTATCATTCCTGCTAAAGTATCCGTCGGGCAGTGACATGTAAACTTCTTCTTCTAATTCCACATGTAAGAAGGCATTGTTTCCATCAAGTTGAAATACAGTCAAACCTGATTTTACAGCCACAGTAATCACTAGCCTAATAGTCACCATTTTTACTACGGGTGCAAAGGTCTCACTAAAATCTAACCCCTCCTTTTGATTATCCCCTTGGCCATTAACTAACTTTGTATCTTTCTATCTCACCATTTGATTTAAACTTAATTCTATAAACCCACTTATTTCCTATGGCCTTTCTATTCTTAGGTAATTCTACTAATTCCTAAGTTTCATTTTCAGCTAAGGCCTTCATTTCTTCGTCCATTGCATGTTTCCGGTTCCTATCATGCAATGCTTCTACAACATTCTTAGGAATATTACCTAAATCTAGAACTGTTTGAAATCTTTTTGTTGACTTTCAAGATTATTCAAGCTAATGACACAAGAAAGATGATACAAAGCTTTATATTCACAGCCATCAAAGGAGCAAACATAATCAGAAAGATAAGAAGGGAATTTTATCACCCTTTTTTGTCTAGTAGATATAAGTGTATCCTCATTTACTGCTCTGGATTCTTGTGATGGTTCACTGTCCAAAGGATTACATGCACGTGGGAAAAATGTCTCAAACATACTGCTATCATTTGCACTTGCATCATTGTTATCAACAAGATTTTCCGTTTCCCTCTCAGCAGTCATATAGTCATCATTGACATCCTCAAATAGAAAGTTAGTATCATTCAAATAAGTATCCTGTTGTTCATTGTTTTGCTTTGGTACTAGGGGATCATCAGCTTTAGTGTTCATCCTAAATGGAAAGTATCCTGTGTTCATTGTTTTGCTTTGGTACTAGGGGATCATCAGCTTTAGTGTTCATCCTAAATGGAAAAACGGTTTCATAAAACTTTACATCTCTAGATGCAAAAATAGTTCTTTTTTCAACATCATATAGTTTGTAAGCCTTTTTATTTTCATAATAACCTATCATAATACATTTTCTGGCTCTAGATTCAAACTTGCCTTTTGGACTGGTTACAACTGCATAGCATAAACAACCAAATGCTTTAAAGTGCTCATAGTTAGGTTTAAGGTTGAACATCATTTCATATGGTGTTCTACCTTTCAGAACAGAGCTAGGCAGCCTATTTATGATGAACACAGCTGCTAACACACACTCAGACCATAAAGAAGATGGGCAACAGGATTTAAACATTAAGGACCTAGCTACATTAAGTAAATGCATGTGTTTCCTTTCTACTAACCCATTTTGCTGGGGAGTTTCCACACATGAGGTTTGATGGATAATCCCTTCAGCTCTAACTAATCTGGAGAAATCAGCATTTACAAATGCAGTCACATTGTCTGATCTTATAACCTTCAGTTGTTTATTAAACTGATTTTTAACTATACTTAGAAAGTATACAAAAAAACTCAAGACCTCAGTCTCATTTTTCATCAAAAAAACCCAACATGCTCTAGAATATTCATCAACAACTGTAAGAAAAAAATTTGCAACCGTTATGACCAGCTACTTTGAAAGGGCCCCAGACATCTAGATGAACCAGCTCAAATAGATCTTCCGTTTTATGGTCACTAAGAGGAAATTGATCCCTAGTTTGTTTAGCCTTGTGACATATGTCACATGGCTTTGAGTTTATTTCATCTTTAATGTTCAGTCTGAATTTTAATATCTTTAACACAATGTCCTAATCTAGCATGCCAAAGTTTATGAGATGCTTCATGTACTTCATGTTTCCTAGTAGTTGTCCTAGTTTCAACACTATGCACACAATTCACATCATTTGACAAGTAATAGAGTCCACCTTTAAGTCTAACAGTCCCCATCAACCTTTTTGCTTGAGGTCCCTGAAATATGCAAACATCCTTATCAAATACAATAGAACAATTGCTTTCTGAAATCAGCTTTGAAACAGAGAGAAGATTACATTTAAACTCAGGAACCACTAGTACATTGTCCAAGATCAAATTGTTTAATAATTTTACTCTACCAATAAACTGCACTAATACAATATTTCCATTAGGCAGTTTTATTTGGACATTCTTATTTTTTAGGGATGTAATTTCACTAGTCAGGTTAGGATTACTAACAACATGGTCAATTGCTCCTGAATCTATTATCCAACCGGAATTGTAATTTGAAGTAAAGGAGTTCATAACAACACCTGCAATCATTTCTGAATGTCTTCCTCATCATTGTTGAAATCAAGCAGCTTGAGTAATCTATTGTACTGAGCCACGGAAAGATTAGGCACAACAGTTTGTGAAGTAGTGTTCTGTGAGGGAACACTTTCAGCTTCAATGCAGTTTGCATTCTTTGTAAAAAAAATTGTCCAATTAGTTTTTTTCTTATTAAAACTGTTATAATTTGAGTTGTTGGATTTGTTTGGATATCCAATCAACTTGAAACATTTGTCAATGGTATGGCCTTTCATACCACAATGCTTACAACTAAAATTTGAGTTTGACTTATTGAACTTTTTCATACCACAATGCTTACAACTAAAATTTGAGTTTGACTTATTTGAACTTTTGTTGAAGAAAATAGTAGTACTGTTATCTGGTTCTGAGGTTATAATCTTGTGTGACTCTTCCATTGAAACAAGATTATAGGCTTGATTTATAGTAGGTAAAGGATCTTGAAGTAAAATATTACTTCTAACAAACTGATATGACTCATTCAGTCCCATAAGGATTGAAAAAAGTTTAGTTTCTTCAGTTTGCTTAACCTGATGAGCATATGCATTACAAGTGCACATGGGACCAATTGTTAAGGCTTCATATTCACCCCACAGTTGTTGGAGTTTAGTAAAGTAAATAGAAACATTGTCAGACCCTTGCGTACTTGTAGCTATTTCATGTCCTATACTGAATTTTCTCGAGCCATCTACCTTCTTAAAAGTTTTTTCTAGTATTTCCCAGAGGTTGGAGGCAGACTTAGCATATACAAACCTAGTTCTTAACTCAGCTGAAGGTGAATTCAGTAGCCATGACAGTACTAGTGCATTGCATCTATCCCATTCTGCCCCTGAATCCTTATCTGCAGGCCTAACTTCACTATTGTCAACAAATCCTAATTTGTTTTTGCTAGTCAGACTCAAAACTACAGTGTTGCTCCAAGCAGCATAGTTCTCACTACGAGTAAGGACTACACTGGTTAGATTTATTACAGATAGATCAGCAGTGCTGATATACGAAGACCTTTGGGTATTAGGAACTGCAGAAGCCATATGTTAACAGAGAACACACGACAACTTCAAGAAATCACAAAGAAGACAATCAGAAGCAACAAATTATCAGAATAAGAGTAAAGATTTAGATAACACCGTATATCCGCAGAAGGATGTATTTTACTGATCGATGAACAACAAGATTTCTGATATGCGATTCCAGATTTTTCGATTTCCTTCCAAGATTGAAGGAGCCAAGAGTGATTTGAAGGCTTCTGCTACGCTAAGGATTTTGAATCACAATACACAGACGATAATTCACGCTCGTGTTTCTTCACAATGCTCTGACACCATGAAAAAAATCTAACGATCTTATACAAATATATGCTCTCACACAGCTATATGAACAAAAAAGGAAATAAGCCTAAAATCGCCTATTAGAGGAAGTCGAAGAGAGAGAACAACTTTCAACCGAATAGAATTCGATTATCTAATAATTTTCTAAGTTTTTCTATTTATATTTTTTCTTCAACTTTTGCATATTTCAATCCAGTCCCTCTTTTTTTCTTTTCTTCAGCTTTTCATCCCCTTCACTTCATTTGTCTTCAGACCACTTTGCCCCAAAATTGTGCTCTATTTTAAGGATTATTTAAGTAAATGGCCTTTGACTGGGTCAATTTTAAAAAAATGACCTCCATAATGTTTGAAGTCTATTCTACCCTTACTAACTCAGGGAAAAAGACGTCTTTACCCTTATTTAACCCATTCAACTACCCAAAGTAAAATTAATTAGGTTTAATCGATTCCCCCACTGTAGCGTCACGGGTCGTCTTCTTCTTCATAACCGAGTACAGTACAATAATTGACAGTTAAAAGTGAAGAAAAACACATAACGGAAACGAAGCAGTAAATTTCCAGATCCACGAAACAACCTCTAACCGAAGCAGAAAAATCTCCAAACCGACTACAATGGCAATGAGCGCGCGTCCCGAAAGAGTGCCGGTAAATTTCACTGTGACTTCGTCTTCCTCAGGAGCAGGTCTCGTGCGTCGAATTGATTGGGTCCGTCGCATGGTTTCCCAATTCTGCAATTTGGGACCTTGTTCGCAAGGGAACCGTGCGTCGAACCAATTGAGACCCAAACAGTCGCGCAAATCAGGGTACCCGTGATAGCAGGCTTGGGACCCGGAGCACAGTCGCATGGTACCCATACGGGCATGGTACCCATACGATTGGTACCTTGTGCGGGTACCATGCGATTGCGTGCGGGTACCATGCGATTGCGCGCGGGTACCATGCGATTGCGTGCGGGTACCATGCGATTGCGCGCGGGGTACCATGCGATTGCGCGCGGGTACCATGCTGCGCGGGTACCTTGGCGGGTACCTGCGCGCGGTACCATGCTCGCGGGGCGCGGCGCGGGTACCATGCTCGCAAGCGCGGGTACATGCGCTTGTCGCGGTACCATGCTCGCATGCGCACCATGCTTTCCTGTGCGGGTACCATGCTTGCCAGCGCGGGTACCATGCTTTCCTGTGCGGGTATCATGCTTTCATGTGCGGGTACCATGCACGTACTAACTGGTTATTTACTCTTATGATTCCCAGGTTGTGCTGAAGAAGCAATTGTCATCCCGAGACGACGACTTCGAGTTCCGATTGACAATGACCGGGATGTACACGGAGGCAAGCGCGAAGATCAGGAACAATCTAAATGGAAATGAGTGGGAGAGTTATAGGGCGGGGAGTCCATTTGGTAGACTCGTCGAGGCTGCCGCCGATTTCAATTTATCCGCCCAGCTCATTACATTTTTGACGAGGAGGCAGACTACTCTTCACGACCGCGAGGAGCTGTGGATGGTCATAAACAACCGACCTCTCCGATTTTCTCAAGCGGAGTATTGCGTGATTACCGGGCTAAGGTTCTCCGATGATATCCCGGAAGTAGACCCCAATGGCGATTTCGCTGAGAGAAACTTCCCGGGAAGATCCACCATCCGTTTGTCGTACGTCGAGGATCGGCTGCGAGAGTTGGGAGCCAACGACGAGGGAACCGTCAACTTTGATAAGTTGAAGTTGGCGGACATTCTCTTTGCCGCATCTGTGGTGCTTCCTCGACCGTCGAAGAAGGACACCATTCTTCGGTCGTGGCTGCTTTCGTTGGTCGAAGACGAAGTCGCCTTCGCCAACTATCCTTGGGGCAGCGTAGCGTTCAAAGAGGTGATACGCTCGCTGAAGATAAACCTCAGGGAGAAGCGAGATTTTGTGCGCGAACGAGCCCGCAACGGGGGCAGCGAACACTGCGGGCTACTGATTAGTGGCTTCGTTCATCCGCTTCAGGTCGTTCATTATTTAAAATCCTTATAAATATATATTTAATCGTGATTATATTTTTGCTAAGTTGGTTTCTTTGCATTCTAGGTTTTGGCGTACGAGTGCATACCAGGCATTCGGTACGCATTCGCCTATCGTAGAAACGAGGCGGATGTGGTGACCCCGCGGATATGCCGGTACGTCACCAATGATTGGTCGACGAAGGGAGCTCCGAAGATGGAGACCATCCTCCAAGCCGTAAAGGGGTCACCCGTCTCGGGGATGTTGAGCCCGACTGTATCGGAGATGAACGAGCCGTATTTCCGATATAGTCGGTTCGAAGTGGAGGAGCGGCACGAAGTCCTCGACCGTATAACGAGTCTCCTCAGGATGGTGTAGAGCTTAAGTGCGTACGACATCTGCCGGCCGCGGAGGACGTCGTAGCAACGCAGCCTTCGCCAATCATGCCTCAACTATCGCAGCGATCGTTCTACGAGGAAGAGGCGGACCAATTTCGTCCCCCCCCCACCTCCACGGTTCACGAGCCCTCCTCCACATCATTACTCGGGCCCTTCTCACTCACGGTACCCGTCCCCTCCTCCACAGCATTATTCGGGCCCCACTTGGGAGCAATTCGATGAGTTCACAAGACGCGTGGACCAAAATTTCGAGACGGTGAATCATCGGTTCGACGACGTGTCTACGAGCATCTCGCAGTTACGGGACTCGTATGACGAACGATGGTCCACGGCTCAAGAGTGGGGCGCGAGTCTATTCGGGTTGCAGCAGTCGATGACTGAATTGCAACAGAACTTGCAACAGGGGTGGTACAGGCCCAATCGAGACTTTCCGGCAAACGCGTCGCACGGTACGTCCCTATAAATAATTTGCTGCAATTTTGATAGTTTTTGACGTTGGAGTTTTATCTTGTTAGATTATGAGGCCGGTGGATCCAACCAGGCGTTCTATCCGTCGGAACCTGAGGCAGCTCGAGAGGCCGAGTTCCCGTGTGAACCCGAGACCGCGGAGGAAGCCGCTGCCGCTGAGGAACCCGAGCCCGCGGAGGAAGCCGAGGCCGCGGAGGAACCCGCGGCCGCGGAGGAACTCGAGCCCGCGAAGGATCCCGCGGCCGCGGAGGAACCCGAGCCCGCGGTGGAGTCGACGCCGCCTCGAGAAACCAGGCCCTCCAAGTACCAGGTGACCCCATTCACCGATCCGAACCAGAACCGTGTGCTGAACAGCATAAACCCAATGCTGGAACGGCACATGAAGAGAAAGCTGAAATTATGGGGACGTCAAAAACAGAGGATCGATACGATGGAAGATAACGGCCGGGTCCTTTGCTTGTCCAAATCGTATCGAACCAAGACGTGGTTTCAGGAGCTCTACACCACTTCGTATTGGCTCGACGACGCGGTAAGAAGGATTGATAACTTTAATACGTGTAAATGCATTAATACGTTTTATTAATTAACTTGTTTCCTTTTATTTTATAGCACATTGACGAATCCATTAGAGGGTTCATCGAGATGCAGAGGATTCATACCTTCTGTTCTCGTGCCATCTCCTTCATGAGCGTTGCGATGAAGGAGAGCATCGATCGGGACTGCATAGAGAACGGGAAATTTGTCAAGGGGATGCTGTCCTTTTTGGTCCACTTCGCAGAGGGACGGGATCAAGACTGGCCGTCCGTGTCGTGGCAAGTTGCGGACTATATCGTGGTCCCGGTGCAGACCATCGCGCATTGGGTTCTTGCAGTCCTCGACTGGAAGAACAAGACGATCCGAGTATTCGACTCGGATCCGTCTTGCGATGTGGACATGCGCAACATGCACGCAGCCCTCGCCGGTCTCCAATTAGCTGTCCCGATCGTGCTCAAAAAGCTCGGTCTGATCGCAAACGCTTTTAGGAAATGGAAGGTCGAGCGGATCCCCAACTTCAAGAAGCAAGAAAATTCGTAAGTGTTTCATATTTCGATATTAAGTTGTCTCTACTACTTTATCTCATTATTAAATATTTGGTTGTTTTCAGCGGCGATTGTGGGGTTCACGTGTTGCGGGCCGCATTTTCAATGTTATTCCGGGTCGATAGCGTCGGCGAGCTTACAGGGCGGCAAGTGAGCCAATTTCGTGAATTTTTATGTATTACCATTCTCATGAACGATTGGGGTGCTTGGTATCAATAATTTATATGTACTTGAATAATTTTGTATTTGGATAAATTGTAAATATGGGTAAATTTTATGTCATAATGGAATTTCGAGTTGTATATTCGGTAAATTGTATTATGTTATAAGTCTTTCGAGTTGTATAGGCAGGGTACCCGCGCACTGGCGCAGGGTACCCGCGCACATGGTGCACGGTACCCGCACACAAGAGCACGGTACCCGCGCACAAGCACAGGGTACCCGCGCACAAGAGCACGGGGTACCGCGCGTAAGCGCATGGTACCCGCGCACAAGCGCAGGGGACCCGCGCACTGGCGCAGGGTACCCGCGCACAAGCACAGGGTACCCGCGCACTGGCGCAGGGTACCCGCGCACAAGAGCAGGGTACCCGCACACATGGTGCATGGTACCCGCACACATGATGCACGGTACCCGCACACAAGAGCACGGTACCCGCACACAAGGGCTCGGTACCCGCGCACAAGCCCAGGGTACCGCGCGTAAGCGCATGTTACCCGCGCACAAGCGCAGGGGACCCGCGCACAAACTCATTTTAGTTGTCATCATGTAGAGCACATGTTTAGATATCATATTATAGTAATTCACTTAAATACAAGTTGTAACATTATAGCAACTCACACAAAACTCATTTAAATTTTCATTACATTTACCCAACTAATTAGACATCTTCATTAAACATTGTCATAACTAATTATAGTATTTCATTGACTATTATTTGATATTAATGACTTGATATTATTATCATAAAATTACAAGTATTAATTATACTCTTATTTGAATTCGAATCATGGTCTTTTGGGTTCTAATAACGCTTATCCGAGTTCAAATGGAATTATTCGAGTTCAAATGGACTTATTCGAGTTCTAATAAGGTTTATTTGAACTCGAATAGGGTTATTTGAACTCGAATAGGGTTATTTGAACTCGAATAGGGTTATTTGAACTCGAATAGGACTTATTCGAACTCGAATAGGGTTATTCGAACTCGAATAGGACCTATTCGAACTCGAATAAGGCGTATTCGAATCCGAATAAGCCTTATTTGAACTCACGTAATGATCAACTTAGTATGTCTAACTACCGTAACGCACTCACGGACCGAAATAGGCCAACTCTATTTTGTGATACCAAAATAAAGAAATTTGTGCTACCAACTCTAATAAGGCTCGGTACCCGCACATAAAAGGCCTGGTACCCGCACACAATCGCAGGGTACCCGCACACTTAGGCACGGTACCCGCACAGTAGTATACAGTTATTTTATATAGATAAATAATTATTTTATTTCATTTTCAGAATAATTGGTTAATGATTATCCCGATCATTTGATGTGACTGATACAATTATTTTTACGAGTTAACGTACAGACAACTACTGACTTGATTGATGTAACGTAAAGTACTGACATGATTGAATTAATTAAAATCATTTGACAGTTTGCACAAGGCACACAAGGCGCGGTACCCGCACACTCAGGCACGGTACCCGCACAGAATGCGCATGGTACCCGCACACTTAGGCACGGTACCCGCACGCAATGCGTACCAAACATTACAACATATCGAATTTCCATATAAATTACACCTGTACAAATCAAACTCATAGGATTTAACCCCTCCTACCAAATTCTCCGACGGATGGCATTCTATTTTTTTGTGCTCTTCCACGTTTTGGGTCAATGAGTGGTGGTAACATATTAACAATTCCTTCAACGCGCTCGGTCACAGGCCATATGGTACCCTCGTACGCTGATTTCCATGTCTCCAAGCTGTAATACGCATGGACTAGCGAATATACCCCTACATTAGCGTGTCCACAAGCCGCAATGGCGTACGCACACGGGATACGATCGATATCAAACATCTTACAACTACATGACTTCGTCTCGATATCGACCACCTCGTTGACTCCATGGCCGTATACATTATACCGTTGAATGCCAATTTCCGAGACGTGTAGATTTTGAGAATTTATGTAGTGAGACCGTAGGATTGACTCGACCTTCGGCGTAAATGACGTAACATTGGCTGTCATCGAAGCTTCGCAAGTTCGTCGATGCTTACTAAACCAACTAGTTGTCAAACGTTGTATCGAATCCAACAATCCTATGAGGGGAAGCTCTCTATCCGCACGTAGAGCGGCATTTATCGATTCCGAGCCGTTTGTGGTCATGATGTTGTACCTCGTTCTCGGGCAATACGATCTCGTCCATTTTGCCTTCGTACCATCCTGAAGATACTTATGCACGTTTTCGTACCGTTCCTTTAGCGTTTCCAACAATCGATCGCAATCGCTCGTCTTGTAGGCGTACGCAATATTAAGGAATAACGCACACGCACCTTTCTCCTTCATACGGGTCTTTATATTTTGTTGAATATGCCACGCACAGAACCCGTGAAACGCATTTGGGAAAACTGCCGGTACGGCTGTCTTTATCCCGCCATGTCTGTCAGAAATTATGACGAGGTCATTTGAATCGGCCACGATCCGTTTCAATCTCGTTAAGAACCATGACCAAGATTCGGTAGATTCGGTGCTCGCAATACCCCATGCGATAGGATATTGGTGGTAATCGCCGTCTTGCGCCGTAGCAACAAGCATCACCCCTTTATATTTTCCCTTTAAAAAGGTGGCGTCGATAGAAATTACCTTACGCATGAAAGCAAATCCCGCTATGCATGCACCGTATGCCAAAAACAGATATTTAAATCTGTTTTCCTCGTCCATCTCCCAATCCGTGACACTTCCGGCGTTCATTTGCTTCACGGCCTCCAAATACGCCGGGATCAATGCGTAACAATCGTCCCCGTTACCGACCAACTCCTCCGTAGCGATATTCTTCCCCTTCCAAGCCTTGTAATAAGAAACATTCACCCCTCTATTTTGCATCATAGACATGATAGCCTTTGGCGCGGGAATGTCTTTAGGCCCGCTAAAATTGTCAAGAAGCATCCTAGACACAACCGATGAAGTTCCTTGACGATGACTTCGACGTCGATGAGACACGCCGCATGTGTGTGTGCCGCAATATGTCCGTACCGAGAAAAAAGGGGAATCTCTATCTTTTGCAGCTCGAAAGCGCCACGAACATTGCTCCATCGCACATCTTACTACATACAAAGTCTTGTTCGACTTTACTAATTTGCACTCGAACGACGCAGCCAACGCGATTTTAGATATTTCCTCGATAACTTCCGCCTTATCACGAAACTGCTGCCCAACGTGTAGGCTTGAACCGTCCGGAAATGCAAAAGTACCATCGGCAGCCTCTTCTACCGGGTTTCGATCTATATCGTCATTGTGATCACGGGCTACGAATTCCTCTTCCGACTCGTCAGTGTTTTCAATTGCCTCATCTTCATTTTCATTCGAATGCCAACCCGAGTAATCCCTACCCCCAGACGGTCCAGCGATATCTTCAAGACCCTCAAACGGTTCGATTTGCGCATTTTCATCGCAATCGGCTATGAGCCCGGTATTATTACTAGAAGAACCAGCAAATGCGTCCGACGGAGCCACAAGCGCACATTCCACCACCTCGACATGAATCACGGGTCTCGATTGAGGGCCACCAAAACCCAAGTACGCACGTAGAGCATAGTCGTTATCGATGTATATGGGCCTCGGATAACTATAGGGTACATTTGGCATATAGCTTAGTGTTAGTCTCGCATTGTCGTTGCGAAACGCTAACACGGATACAATTTGCTCATTTACGTCTTCTAACGTGCATGCGTCCTCATCCACCAAAATTGAATGCCAGCTACAATTTGACGCAGGAGACCAAGTCGAGATATTGTCCTCGCCGATTAACCACCGACCGTCGAATTGAAATACAATGTTGGTAATTGTCATTTTGAACACCTGCAATATTATGCAATGTTACTGTTTAGAAAACGATTCTCGTCATATATCGTGCTTATATATGATCTTCAGCGCATGGATCCCGAACATGGGATCACGGTACCCGCACACAACGCAGGGGACCCGCGCACTGGCGCATGCTACCCGCACACTGGCGCAGGGTACCCGCACACTGGCGCAGGGTACCCTCACACAAGCGCATGGTACCCGCACACTGGGCGCATGGTACCCGCACACTGGCGCAAGGTACCCGCACACTGGCGCAGGGTACCCTCACACAAGCGCATGGTACCCGCACACTGGCGCAGGGTACCGCACACTGGCGCAGGGTACCCTCACACAAGCGCATGGTACCCGCACACTGGGCGCATGGTACCCGCACCTATATCTCACGGTACACGCACCTATATCGCATGGTACTCGCACGCAGGGGTCCCATGCATGAACAGTAGACCTCAGAATATGTATTTTCAGGTCCGATTTCTCGTAATAACCACTGAAACATCGATACTCTGGCTAGTACACGTTATCTAATAAATAACCCATACATTTTAGGGGGTAATGGACTGGAAATTCACCATTTTCGACGTTAAAATTGCAGTTTTCATGTAACGAATGCTTACTGGTAAATATGCTGAAATGCTTGCTGTTTTCTTGGTTTGAAAAGTTGTTTTCCGGCACTAAACGAAGAGAACAGCTCGCGTCGCTTTAGGTTTGTGAGAGAGGTATGTGTTGTTACCCTTTGTTCTTTAAAATGGAGAAGATAATGCATTCATATCGATTGTATGGTTATGGTTAAAGAGGGAGATGGACCCATGTTCTGTTCAGTCAGTTATTGCGGCCATTTTTTCGTTTTTCTTTTTATTTTTTTATTTTAATGAGTTAAGTATGAGAATTAGTTAATATGGTTAACGTTTAAACAAAGTGAGGGCTATTGACCAAAAAAAAATCGTCAACGAGGCCATTTTTTTAAAATTGACCCAGTCAAGGGCCATTTTTTTAAAAGCCCCCTATTTTAACTTGTATGCAATTTCAGAAAAAGCAAACGCATAATTTAAGTATAAACGCAAAATTGCGTCCTAAATAGGAGAGAGAATGTTAAAATCTCCTTTTAGGTTTGGTTGAAGCAACTTTACCTTATTTTATTGATTTTTGCAGTACCATTCGAGATGATCTTAGTGGCAATTCTTTGGAGGATAATTTTAAATTAGGTTAGGTTTGAGTTCTTCCTATCACATATTAAATTTATTTTATAATTAACTTTTAATCCCAATAGATTTTACTTTATTCAATTTTTGATAACCCGTTTACAAATTTAATTTGTCAACACTTCATTGTACGATTAATTTTTAACCACCAACACATTTTACTTTTATTTTAATTTTGACTCCCGGTTTATAAGTAAGCCAGTTATGTTTCTCGTTTAGTTGATTCATTCATCAATAAAATATAGTTTAATTATTTTTAGTAGCACTGGTTATACTCCGATTTTATTCGGATTTGATACCGTCTAAACCACTAAATCTTAAAACAATAAATTTTAAAATCATGTTCGAAAAGTCATTTCAAAACCTTGTTGTAATGCAACAACAAACTAGTAGATTTTGTTCCCGTTGATTAATCGAAGTAAACATCCGTTATCTTGAAGGAATAAATAAGGGAAAAAATCGATACTGTTATTCATCTTTGTGTTGGTAATCTAAATGTGCTTGGCTATAATCTTGTTCTGGTTCTGCAACCACAACTGCTGCTCCCGCAATAAGTTCTGCTGATCCAAGGGATCCCCCGACGTTTCTCCTCCTCCGGAAAACGCACCGAAGGGGTCGTCCCCGATTGCCCCCGAAGCTGTCTCCCGGTTCTGATTGTGCACGGAAAACGTCGGAGTAGCCTGAAACGTGGGGGGCTCGGGCAACGCAGGTTGCTGGCTCGCTGCCGTGGGCAATGCAATCCCGTCTTCTAGAAACGGATTGTAGCTGTGATTTTTGGCCGGTGAAGGATCCGACGACTGAGGTTGAGCCGCCTCGAACAGCACGAGCTCCCAACCGTTGGATGCAGCAGCTTCCACATTTCGATCCGTTTCAGCAGGCGACTTCTGATCCGTGAATGCATCGAAGGTGTTTGTTGTTTTGTCTGTGACGGGTTGCCTCGAAGCTGACGAAGACGATGTGGTCTCAGCCAACACAGCCTCCCAATTCTTAGATTCCTGAGGCTCGAGAATCCCTTTGGCCTTCAACTGATGATCTCTCTGACATTTCTTCTTCTCCTTCGCGTCTCTCTCTTCCCCATCGGACCAATCCTCCAACGACATTAAATCAGCCATGGAATTCGAAACCGGGAGGGACCTGCACGAGGCCGTGTCACTGACCTCGAACCCGTCCTCGGGCTGGTGATTCGAGTACGTCTCGAGATCGATCGATATTGACGGGCCCTTCCTCCAATTCTCGGTCGCACTTATCAGATCCTCCAGCGAAGCACACTGCGATCCATATTCGGACACCGAATCGCTCCTCCGCGAGAGCCCGTCGCTCACGAACGAAAACTCCCCGTAGCTCCCGTGGCGGCTCGATCTCGATCCGATGGTGGATGATGGAGGCGGAAGAATCGAGAGCCTCGGTTTCGAATTAGACGCGAAAGTGGATTGATCCTTCAAGAATTCTTGCAGGGTCTCCATGAGCTCCTCGGAGATCCCTTGCACGCTCGGGTACTCCGAGGTCCTCCCGACTCCGATGCCCTTACACAGGGAGTAGAAAGCCTCCAATTCCTCGTACTGCTTCACCGCCTTAACGCACGTCTGAAACGTGGCCACACAGTTTTGGTACTGCATGTGGAAGAAGCTGTCTAAAAGGAGGGCCACGCCGTCGGAGATGTCCCTGTAGAGCTCGAAGCTCTCCTGAACGATCGCGTAGAGGCTTATCTGGACGAGCCGGTTTCCCCGGGCTGGGCTCGTGGGCCTCGTGGCTATGGCCCGGTCGAGCAGCCTCTGCCAGTAGGAGAGCTTATCGAGCAGCACCGCGGGCTTCATGTCCCTTAAAGCCTCGTTCTGGGCCGCGGCTTGTCGGCTTCGGCTCCTCGTCCTGATGTAGGTTGAGGGGCTTGAGCCCGAGCCCGTATACCTCCTCTGGAGCTTACCTGTGAGTAAGGTTGCAAATGAAACAATTTTTTGTTGTTCGATTCGAACGAAATATTCAAATATCAAATCCAAATAAAAATAGTATTTCTGATTCGATAAATATTCGAATACGAATAAAAATATCAAGATATTCGATTCGAAAAATTCAATATTTATTTAAATATAATATATCATGATTCAATATATATTTAAAAATAATTCAACATTTCTTTGAATATAATATATTATAATTCAGTATATGTTTATAAAAATAATTGAATATGAAATATAATATATTATAATTCAATATATATTTAAAAATAATATTATTTATATTGCTAAATATGTTTTATTGAAAAAGAAAATAATATCCAGACGTTACTATTCGATTCGTTTGCGACTCTACCTGTAAGGAAGCACTCGAGCCTCTCGTCGAGGTAGAGGGCGAAGGTCCTCACGAAGGCGGTGAAGTCCCACGGGCTCGAGTTGGAGTCGTCACGGAAGCTGGAGAGGTTGAGGATCTTGGCGCCGTGCTTCATGGCGTGGAGGACCTCCCTCGGGAAATAGGGGTCTCCGTCCTGGAAGATCCTGAGGACGAGGGTTAGGGATTTTAGGGCCACGATCCAGTTGCGGGTCCGGCCGATGCGCTTGCCGAGGGCCCGCGCACACGCGGCTGCGTGGGCCTTATCGGAGGAGACGAGGTGGAGGACCTCGAGGACGTACTTCTCGTCGACGGGGATCTCGTCGTGGGTCGTGGCTCTGAGGACGGCGACCTCGAGGCTGGATAAGGAGGAGCTGTTGCCCGAGACTTTGGCGAGGCCGATGCTTGTCTGGTCCTTGACGGCTCCGATTGCCTTCTTCAGCTTGCTAGGCATCTTCGAGGATAGGAAGGAAAAAATATATACAATCTTTTTGTTTCTGCTTTCTTAATGGAGGATTGATGTGGGATTGTTTTTGAATGATTGTGCTCTTCTTTTTTTTTTTTCTTTCTGAGTTCATCACATACGATCTTGACTGTCCTAAAATCACTCCATGCCTCAGGAATATTGGAGAAGGGGTGGTGGTGTTGGAATGGAACGAATCATGCGATCGTGTATATATCATTATGATACGATTAAATAATATATTTTAGGTTTAGGAGAAATTATAAATTTAGGTTAGTAAATATACTTATTTTCAATTTTGGATTGCTATTTAAAAAAAAAATGGGTGGCTAAATTATATGTCGGAACAAACTCAAGTGTTGGGTCGTTTTGCTTACAAAAATTGCCGGAATCGTATACCAAGTTACGGGTCAAAGTGGGTGGAAAGTATTTCAGATTATCAGTCATTTAGGTTTTTCTGACTTATTCTTTTTTAACCAAGGATATATCACGATCCTCGTTTTAACTGATAGTTCATAACTGTCAATACCCCGGTTTCGTTTTTTAAAAATAACCATTGGAACTGCATGTTGCGTTTTGAACAAATCAGTTTCTTGATAAAAAGTTCTTTATTTTATAATTTTTCATAATCAAAGAAGAAAATTAAAAGTGGTTTGAACCGGAGGCGCGGTTCCAAATCAAAATCGAAACTGTTTGCTGATCCTGGGAACTGAAACCACGATTTGTTATTGGAATCGAAACCTAACTGTTTGATCACCTAGGACACAACCATGCATAAACCCCTTCTTTATTACCTTTTCCAAACATCTATACTATTTTATTAGGGCTCCGTAAAAACTCCCTAATTTGATATATACTTTTACATTTCTAATTTACCCATCTATTTTTAATTAACTATCAATCTACCCTTAATTTTCAATTTTTTTGGTAACAAATCGTTTTTCTTTTTATATTATCAATAATGTATAATTAAAATTAATTTGAATTATAATTTATACTAAATATTTAAATTATAGTTAACTAATATTATATATATATTATAACATACGAATATACTATTTTGATTAATTAGGAAAATGGCCCTGTCAAAATGATTTTAAAATATAGTCTTCAAGCGTAAATGACTATTTTACATTTACTAATTGGTTTCACATTTGAATTATGTTAAGCGCGAAGTGATTAAGGACGAGGGCGGATTGTTGTCTAATGGTTAGGTAGTAAGTAAACCAAGTATAGGCATGATGTTCAATTTATGACTCCCCTTATATAGCACGGGTCTATTTAGGGGATCCTTTATAATATATCATGAATTATTTGCTATAGAAGTTACCTGAATCCCTTGTATATTATGCATTCCTTACCATACAAACAAGGCTTTAAAGGAAAATGATGATAAAAATATCCTTAAATTTTGAGGCCATTGTGTACAAAAAATATTAGTCTACTATTTATGATGAGCGAGGGCCAATCCAATTTCAATGTTATTCATAATTACTTAGTTTACACTTTTATGTTTTTTTATCTTAAAATTTGATAATTACCATTTGAATCTGATTTATTAAAATTATATATTTTTTTGCGGTCATGAAGTACCCCCACACGATTTATTAAAATTATATGGTGACAAATTAATTTTATTTTATATGTTTAAAAATAATACATAATTAAATTTTAAATTATAATTTCATCAATTAAATATCGGAAATTACAAATAAATCAAAATATAAAAAACGATAATATATATTTATATCAGAGCACACGAATCTGATATGGATAACGAATACATCCCTATTTAGATACATCCCTACAATAATAAATGAAATTAGTATTTCTTTGTAATATTCTAATGATTTAACAGATCAATGTGAGCTCAGAAAAAAGTTCTTGTCCCTGTGAGGCCCTCAATCTCCTCCCCTCTATTCTTTCCTCTTTCGAAGTTAGGGTTTCAAGAGATTGAAAACCCATGAATTCCTTCGTCTATTGATCGAGGTTTCGAATGCGAAATTTTTAAATTCGACATAGATATTACGACAAGCACAAAACAAGATATCATCTGATTGTTTTACCTGGGCCGCATTGAAATCTCTGTAAGTTGGCTCGTGTTTTGTTAATTTGGTACCAAAATCTTTCAATTGTATCGACGCAATCAACATGGAGCTCTATGAACTCCATCAATTCAGCTAGAATATACGTTTGGGATGGTGGTCTTCCTGTATTCTGCAATATCTTGCGTCTCAATTGTTTTGTTGAGGCATCAATTTTTTCTTGCTATTTGTTTCCTTTTTGTAGCATTAGGGTTTGGGGTTCCCTATAATATGATTAAGCAAATACTGGGGAAGCTTCCGAGGAAGCAATCAGCAAAGTTACCTCAGGGCGATTCCAACAGTAATGATGCCCCTGCTGTTGTCTCCCTGAATTCAAATTCTTACGGTTATGGCGATAATAGTAATAATACCGACAGCGTACAGTTAAAGAATTCTGCAAATTCGGGAATGCTTTCCAACAGCAATGGGGCAAAATCAAGAACACCGTCACCTCCCGTGGGGCCCACTCCGATTAATTACGTTTCAGTCAGCGAATCTTTGCCCAGTTTGAGAGATGTTTCTATCTCCGAAAGGCAGAATCTTTTCGTCCGAAAATTGAATCTATGTTCGGTGGTGTTCGATTTCACCGATCCCACCTCAGACTTGAACGAGAAAGATGTGAAGCGAAAGATGCTGCTCGAATTGGTCGACTACGTGTCTTCGGTGAATACTAAATTCAACGAGGTTGCAATGCAAGAGATCACGAAAATGGTGTCAGCAAATTTGTTCAGGGTCTTACGTTCTTCCAATCAAGAACTATCGGGCGCTGTTTATGACCCCGAGGACGACGAACCCAGCATGGATCTTGCTTGGCCACACCTTCAAATCGTGTACGAGTTCCTCCTGAGATTCGTGACCTCCTCAGAAACCGATGCAAAGCTTGCGAAGAGATACGTTGATCACTCTTTCGTGCTGAGGTTGCTTGAACTTTTCGATTCAGAGGATCAGAGAGAGAGAGAGTACTTAAAGACGATATTACATCGTATATATGGGAAGTTTATGGTGCACAGGCCGTTTATCAGAAAAGCCATCAATAACGTGTTCTATCAGTTTGTTTTCGAGACCGAAAGTCACAACGGAATCGCACAGCTGCTGGAGATATTGGGAAGTGTAATTAATGGGTTTGCTCTGCCATTGAAGGAAGAGCACAAGCTCTTCCTCGTGCGTGCGTTGATTCCCCTTCACAAACCGAAATGCATGTCGATGTACCATCAACAGCTGTCTTATTGCATCGTTCAGTTCATGGAGAAGGACATTAAGCTTGCTGACACGGTCATAAGGGGCCTTTTGAAGTACTGGCCTCTAACTAACTGTGCTAAGGAAGTTCTGTTTCTTGGCGAATTAGAGGAAGTTTTGGAAGCAACGCAGCCCTCGGAATTTCAACGGTGCATGGTCCCTTTGTTCCGTCGGATCGCTCGATGCCTTAGCAGTTCTCATTTTCAGGTACATTTAGTTTTCCACTGTGCATTTGTGTCTGGGGAATTTTGGCCCCATTTCCTTAGGTGCAATAAACATATCTTGTATCGCCTCTTGGGCGTGAGTTATCGTTAGGCCCATTTGTTTCGCGCGAAACTTGAAGAATAGGTCAAGAGGACTTCAATGAGTAAAGGTGTTCAACAATTCCTGTGAAGTGAATTAACCTTTTTCGCTGTTCGTCTAATACTATTTGGGGACACATATAAATTAGCATGCCTCGTGAATTGATTTGATATTTATAACCTTTCTATGTTTGCTAAGCAATGAATGTGGAAAGATCTCCCTCGATCCCATCAGACGCATGCTGAAGAAAGATAAGGCACTATAAGCGAAATAGGCTTAATTATATTTTTAGTCCTATTTAGTAGAGGGGGTGGCGTTTTAAGGAAACTTAAGTTACGGGTAGCAATTTTAGTCTTGTAAGTATAAAAATTGAAGCAATTTAAGGATACTTAAGTTAATGTATCAATTTTAGTCCTTCTAAGTATCAAAATCGAAGCAATTTTAGGACAGTCAACCCAAAAACCTAATTTCAGCCCGAAAACTGTACGGTGGTGTGGCGCCAGAAATGCTGTGCTGGACTAATTTTTTTCTCTTTCCTCCAATTAAGCGGCACCCCATAAATATAAAAATAGATAGTAAAAAAGCTAATTAATAAATTTAATTAAAAACAGTTAAATAACTATAAATATATTATTGAATTATTTTTAAAAGAACAGTTTGGCATGACTAACACGTAGTTTTATGAATCCAATTGGCGTTAACAGGTAGCTGAACGCGCATTGCTCCTGTGGAACAATGACCACGTAAGGAATCTGATCGCTACGAACCGAAAGGTGATACTCCCTTTATTGCTACCATCACTGGAGAAGAACGCGCGGGCCCACTGGAACCAAGCCGTTCAGAGCCTGACATTGAACGTGCGCAAGATATTTTCAGATGCCAATCCTCTGCTTTTCGATGAGTGCTTGGCAAAGTTCAAGGAAGATGAAATGAAGGAAAATGAAACTCTTAACAGGCGAGAAACAACATGGAAGCGGTTAGAAGAAGCTGCTGCTGCTGCTGCTTCGGCCAAAGCTGTAATAAGCAGTGAAGCCGTTCTTGTTTCCATGTTTCAGTCTTCGGTTGCTATATCCAATCCAAGAACAGCTTCGGGTGATTGAAGCGTTTTGGAAAGCTCGGGGAATCTTTTATGGCTTAGAATTGCGAATCATGGGGAACATTACAAAAAAGATCAAATATTTATTCTATTACCAAATGGGGGTGATTGATTCATGGAAAACATCATCTGGTTGTGGATACGTTGTGCTTTAATTTGTTATTACTCTTATTTTCTTTCGATTATCTTTTGCGGGGGAGGGGATGCTCTAAGAAAAGAATGCCAGTAAATGGAGGAGGTAGCTCTGATTTAATTTTTTGTTGTCTTTTGTACGCTTCTTTTCTTTATTGTTATTATTATGTAACAATGCAAACATAATGGAAGATTATACATTCACAATATATATATATATATATATATATATATGGAAGATTATTAATAACAAACAATATCTACAAGGACAAAAAACAGGGTCTTTTAAAAAAATGGCCCTTAACTGGGTCAAATTTAAAAAAATGTCATCTGTTGACGATTTTTTTGCTCAATAGCCTCACTTGGTTTAAACGTTAATAATATTAACTAATTCTCATACTTAACTCATTAAAGTTAAAAAAAAAAAAGAAAAACGAAAATATGGTCGTACAGATGCAATAACTGAACATGGGTCCTTTTAAAGAACAAAGGGTAACCACACACACCCCTCTCACAGACCTAAAGCGACGCGAGCTGTTCTCTTCGTTTAGTGTCGGAAAACAACTTCTCAAACCAAGAAAACAGCAAGCATTTCAGCATATTTTACCAGTAAGTATTCGTTACATGAAAACTGCAATTTTAACGTCGAAAATGGTGAATTTCTAGTCCATTACCCCCGAAAATGTATGGGTTATTTAGTGGATCATGTGTACTAGCCAGAGTTGCGATATTTTAGTGGTTATTACGAAAATTCGGACCTGAAAATACATACTCTGAGGTCCAGTTTTTGTGCAGGGGACCCATGCGAAAAATGCAGGGGACCCAAACGTATATACAGGGTACCCGAGCATATATACAGGGTACCCGCGCATATGAGCTGCGGTTTTTTAAGTGCATGGGACCAAGGCTAAAAAACGCAGGGGATCCAAACGTAAAAGCATGGTACCCAATTATAAGTGCAGGGTCCCCGCTAATGTTGTACGCGGGTCCCCTGCCTTGATGCGCGGGTACCCTGCTTTTACGCGCGAGTCCCCTGCGTTAATGCGTGGGTAACATGCACTATACGTGCGGGTACCATGCGCTCGCTCGGGTCCCCTACCTTTATGCGCGGGTACCCTGCGTTTACGCTCGGGTCCCCTGCAAGTATGCTTTGGTTCTGTGATCCCATGTTCGGGTCCCATGCGCTTCATACATAAGCACGTTATATGACGACAATCATTTTCTAAACAATAACTTTGCATAGTATTGCAGGTGCTCAATATGACAATTACCAACATTGTATTTCAATTCGATGGTCGGTGGTTAATTGGCGAGGACAATACCTCGACTTGGTCCCCTGCGTCAAATTGTAGCTGACATTCAATTTTGGTGGATGAGGACGCATGCACGTTACAAGACGTGAAGGAGCAAATTGTAGCGGTGTTGTCGTTTCGCAACGACAATGCGAGGCTGACGCTAAGCTATATGCCAAATGTAGCCTACAGTTATCCCAGACCCATATACATCGATAACGACTATGCTCTACGTGCGTATTTGGGTTTTGGTGGCCCTCAATCGAGACCCGTGGTTCATGTCGAGGTGGTGGAATGTGCATGTGTGGCTCCGTCGGACGCAGTTGCTGGTTCTTCTAGTTATAATATCGGACTCATAGCCGATTGCGATGAAAATGCGCAAATCGAACCGTTTGAGGGTTGCAGCCCATCTAACACACCCTATTGCCATTCGAACGAAAATGAAGATGAGGGTCTTGAAGAAGATCTCGCTGGACCGTCCGGGGGTAGGGATGACTCGGGTTGGCATTCGAACGAAAATGAAGATGAGCCAATCGAACACATTGACGAGTCGGGGGAGGAATTTGTAGCACGTGATCACAATGACGATGAAGATGACGATGTAGATTGTATCCCTGTAGATGAGTCTGCTGATGGTACTTTCGCATTTTCGGACTGTTCAAGCCTACACTTTGAAACTATTTTCGTGACAAGGCGGAAGTTATCGATGAGATATCCAAAATCGCCTTGGCGGCATCGTTCGAGTGCAAATTAGTAAAGTCGAACAAGACTTTGTATGTAGTAAGATGTACGATGGAGCAATGTTCGTGGCGCTTTCGAGCTGCAAAAGATAGGGATTCCCCTTTCTTGTCGATACGGACATATTGCGGCACACACATATGCGGCGTGTCTCATCGACGTCGAAGACACCGTCAAGGAAGTTCATCTGTTGTGTCTAGGATGCTTCTTGACAATTTTAGCGGGCCTAAAGATATTCCCCCGCCAAAGGCTATCATGTCTATGATGCAAAGTAGGGGGTTGAATGTTTCATATTACAAGGCTTGGAAAGGGAAGAATCTCGCTACGGAGGAGTTGGTCGGTAACGGAGACGATTGTTACGCGTTGATCCCGGCGTACTTGGAAGCTGTGAAGCAAATGAACGTGAGAAGTGTCACGGATTGGGAGATGGACGAGGAAAACAGATTCAAATATCTGTTTTTGGCATACGATGCATGTATAGCGGGATTTTCTTTCATGCGTAAGGTAATTTCTATATACGCCACCTTTTTAAAGGGAAAGTATAAAGGGATGATGCTCGTTGCAACGACGCAAGACGGCGATTACCATCAATATTCTATCACATGGGGTATTGCGAGCACCGAATCTACCGAATCTTGGGCATTGTTCTTGACGAGATTAAAACGGATCGTGGCCGACACAAATGATCTCGTCATAATTTCTGACAGACATGGCGGTATAAAGACAGTCGTCCCGCAGTTTTTCCAAATGCGTTTCACGGGTTCTGTGCGTAGCATATTCAACAAAATATAAAGACCTGTATGAAGGAGAAAGGTGCGTGTGCATTATTCCTTAATATTGCATACGCCTACAAGACGATCGATTGCGATCGATTTTTGGAAACGCTAAAAGAACGATACTTAAACGTGCATACGTATCTTGATGTCAGCACGAAGGCAAAATGGACAAGATCGTATTGCTCGAGAACAAGGTACAACATCATGACCACCAACGGCTCAGAATCGATAAATGTCGCTCTACGTGCGGATAGAGAGCTTCCACTCATAGGTTTGTTGGATTCGATACAACGTTTGACGACAAGTTGGTTTAGTAAGCATCGAAGAACTTGCGAATCTTTGATGGCAGCCAATGTCACGTCATTTACGCCGAAGGTCGAGTCAATCCTACGGTCGCACTACATAAATTCACAAAATCTACGTGTCGGAAATTGACATTCAACGGTATAATGTATATGGGCATGGAGTGAACGAGGTGCGGGTACCGTGCGCTATATGTGCGAGTACCGTACATTAGTGTGCGGGTACCTTGCGCTATATGTGCGGGTACCTTGCGCTAGTGTGCGGGTGCCTTGCGCTATATGTGCGGGTACCGTGCGCTATCTGTGCGGGTACCGTGCATTATATGTGCAGGTACCGTGCCATGTTTTGTGCGGGTGCTATGCATATATGTGCGGGTACCGTGCATTAGTATGCGGGCACCTTGCCTATATGTGCGGGTACCATGCATTAGTGTGCGGGTACCTTGCATATATGTACGGGTACCGTGCATTAGTGTGCAGGTACCGTGCATATATAACTCCAAATACAATATCTAACATATCAACATCCATCATTACATAAACATGTTCCATCTTTACAAAATACCCGAATACAACTTATTGATACCAAGAAGCCTAATCATTAAGGCGAATGGAAATACATAGGTATTCCCAAAATTGTGTCATCTGCTGCCTGGTAAGCTCTGCAACGTTATCACCACGAAAAAGCATAGAAATGCCGCCAGCAACACATGAACCCCACAATCGCCGCTGAAAACAACCAAAAGTTTAATAATGAGATATGATGTACTAAAGTCAACTTCAAATTGAAATATGCTACACTTACGAATTTTCTTGCTTCTTGAAATTAGGGATCCTCTCCACCTTCCACTTCCTAAATGCGTTTGGAATTATACCAAGATTCTTGAGTACAATCGGGACCACTAATTGTAGCCCGTTCTAGGCCGCATTCATGTTGCGCATGTCGACATCGCATGACGAATCCGAGTTGAAGACCCGTATGGTCTTGTTCTTCCAATCGAGGACTGCAAGAACCCAGTGAGCCATGGTCTGCACCGGCACCACGATATATTCAGCAACTTGCCATGACACCGTCGGCCAATCCCGATCACGTCCCTCTGCATAGTGGACCAAATACGCCAGCATGTCCTTGACAAACTTCCCATTTACTACGCAGTCCCGGTCGATGCTCTCCTTCAACTCGAATCTCACGAAGGCAATAACACGAGAGCAGAAGGTATGAACCCTCTGCATTTCAACGAACGCTCTAATGCTTTCGTCAATGTGCTATAAAATAAAAGGAAACAAGTTAAGTAAAAAAACGTATTAAAGGATTAGTACGAATTGGTTAAGTCTCCTACGTACCGCGTCGTCGAGCCACCACGAAGGCGTGTATAGCTATTGGAACCACGTCTTGGTTCGGTACGAATTGGACAAGCAAAGCAAGAGCTCATTATCTTCCATCGTATCGATCCTCTGCTTTATCCGAGGCCATAGCTTCAGCTTTCTCTTCATGTGCCTCTCCAGCTGTGGGTTTCGGCTAATCTGCACGCGGTTCTGATTCGAATCGGTGAATGGGGTCACCTGGTACTTCGAAGGCCTGCTTTCGCGAGGCGGCGTCGACTCCACCGCAGCCTCGGCTTCCACCGGGACCTCGGGCTCTCGAGCTGCCTCGGATTCCGAAGGATAGAAAGCTTGGTTGGAGCCACCGGCCTCATAGAAAGCTTGGTTGGATAGATAACACTTCAACGTTAAAAACCATACTATAGAAAACTTAATGCAACAAATTATCTATAAGGTTTTTACCATGCGACGTGTGCGTTGGAAACTCTCGGTTGCCCCCGTACCACCCCTGCTGCAGGTTTTGCTGCAAGTCATGCATTGACTACTGTAAGCCGAAGATACTCGCGCCCCACTCTTGAGCCGTGGACCATCGTTCGTTATAAGAGTCCCGGAACTGCGAGATACTCGTGCAAACGTCGTCGAACCTACTATTTACCATCTCAAAATTGTGGTTCACGCGTCATGTGAACTCATCGAATTAATTCCACGTGGGGCCCGAGTACTGCTGTGGAGGAGGGGACGGGTACCGTGGGGGTGAGGGGGGACAAAATTGGTCCGCCTCTTCCTTGTAATGCGACCGCTGCGATAGTTGCAGGATGGACTGTGCGACATGCATTCGTACAACGTTGTTCGTGGACGCCAAATGGCGTACGCACTTTACCTCCACACCATCCTCAAGGAGCCTCGTTAGATGGTCGAGGACTCATGCCGCTCCTCCACTTGGAAACGGCTATATCGGAAGTAAGGCTCGTTCATCTCCGATATTGTGGGGCTCAACAACCCAAATACGGGTGACCCCTTTGCGGCGTTGACGATCGTCTCCATCTTCGGAGAACCCTTCGTTGACCACTCATTGGTGACCCACCGGCAGATCTGTGGGGTCACCACATCTGCCTCGTTTCTACGATAGGCGAGCGTGTACCGAATACCCGATATGCACTCGTATGCCAGAACCTATAATGGAAAGAAACCAAATTAGCAAATATATAATCACAATTAAATATATATTTATAACGATTTTAAATAACGAAGGACCTGAATCGGATGTACAAAGTCACTAATCAATAGCCCGCAGTGTTCGCTGCCCCCGTTTCGGGCTCGTTCCCAAACAAAATTCTTCTTCTCCCTTAGGTTTATCTTCAGCGAGTGTATCACCTCTTTGAAAGCTACGCTACCCCAAGGATAGTTGGCGAAGGCGACTTCGTCTTCGACTTATAAAAGCAGCCACGACCGAACAACTGTGTCCTTCTTCAATGGTCGGGGCAACAACACGAATGCGACAAAGTATAGATCAGCCAACTTCAGCTTATCGATGTTGATGTTTCCGTCATCGTTGGCTCCCAACTCTCGCAGGCGATCCCCAACGTACGACAGACGGATTGTGGATCTTCTGGAAAGTTTCTCCGCGAAATCACTATTGGGGTTTACTTCTGGGATTTCGTCCGAGAACCTAAGGCCGGTAATCAGGCAATACTCCGCTTTAGAAAATCGGAGTGGTCGGTTCCCAATAATCATCCACAACTCCTCGCGATCGTGAAGCGTAGTCTGCCTCCTCGTGAGAAACAAAATGAGATGGACAGATAGATTGAAATCGGCGGCAGCATCGACGAGTCTACCATATGGACTCCCCGCCCTGAACTCTCCCGCTCATTGCCGTTGAGACTGTTCCTTATATTTGCACTCACCTCCGTGTACATCCCGGTCATTGTCAAGCGAAACTCGAAGTCATCGTCTCGGGATGACAACTGCTTCTTCTGCACAACTTGGGAATCATAAGAGTAAATAAACAATTAGTAAAATTCATCGATGATACACTCACACACGCTCATGGTACCCGCGCAAACGTGCATGTACCTATACAGACTCGCATGGTAACCACGCAGGAAAGGATGGTACCCGCACACAAGAGAATGGTACCCGCACACAAGAGCATGGTACCCGCGCATGCGCGCATGGTACCCGCACACAACAGCATGGTACCCGCGCACAAGAGCATGGTACCCGCGCATGCGCGCATGGTACCCGCGCACAAGAGCATGGTACCCGCGCGCACTATCGTCATACCCGCAAACACATACCCGCATGGTACCCGCACGCAATCGCATGGTACCCGCACTCAATCGCATGGTACCCGCACACAATCGCAAGGGGCCGTGCGCGTATGGGTACCGTGTGACTGTGCTCGGGTTCCAAACATGCAATCACGGGTCCCCTGATTTGCATGTAGGTTTGGGTCCCAATTGGTTCGCCGCACGGTTCCCTTGTGAACAAGTGTCCAAATTGCACAATTGAGAAACCATGCGCCGGACCCAACCAATTCGATGCACGAGACCTGCTTCTGAGGAAGACGAAAGCACAGTAAAATTATCGGCACTCTTTCGGGACGCGCGCTCATTGCCATTGTAGTCAGTTTGGACGTGCTTGCAATGTGAAGAAGTTAGTTTCCTGGATCTTGAGAATTTTCTGCTTCGTTATGTGTCTTTCGGATTCAATTTTAACAGTCAAATATTGTACTCGGTGAAGAAGAAGAAGACCCGTGACGCTACAGTGAGTGGAATCGATTAAACCTAATTAATTTTACTTTGGGTAGTTGAATGTGTTAGATAAGGGTAAAAACGTCTTTTTCGCTGAGTTAGTAAGGGTAGAATAGACTTCAAACATTATGGAGGCCATTTTTTAAAATTGACCCAGGGTGGATAATAGTGTGGTAAGAACAACTAATTATTATATCATGTTCATGGGACTATCTACTATTACAATAGTTCTCACAGTGTATATAGAAAGATAGATACGCACTGTTTGCGTGCACTACAAAAGAAGTAACAAAGCGACCGTCAATACGGTTGGAAATCTGAGCTTTACGACGGAGACAACGCCGTCGCTATCTATGAGACGTTGCACTACTCGTCACAACAGTTTCACGACAGAGAGACCATTGCAAAACTACACGGATGAGGCGCGTTGCGAATCTGCGAACGATATGATGTCACTTTTGTAGGTCTCTGCGACAGTGATTGTCGCCATTAATTGGAATTATTTTTTAAATGATCATTTTAAATATAAATTTTTTTTTAAAACTAATATTAAATAAAATTTTTATTACAAAGTATAATAATTATTAAACAATTCGGTTAAAAGTTATGTACTATTATATTAACAAAACAATTATATTTTTTTGTATTTATAAAAAATTGTAGGTATTCATGTATATATTTAACTACTATTTAAATTAATCATAACATAATTTAATATTATGATTTATAAAAAAGAAATTAAATACAAGAACAATAAAAATCCATTAATAATAGTAAACCAAAAAATATTTACAATCCAAACTTAATACATTGAAAAAATATAAATCAATCACCTAATAATGCGTATTGAGGTTGGTGGAAGAATTATCGGGATCTTGAGAAAGTGGAGGGAATTGAAGGAAAATGACCAGGAACTGAAGTTTACGTCTGATGTTGCGGCATAAAACCCAAACATAGCATCGGTTTATTTGAATTTATGGGGAGGAATAGAAACGAAGGGTGCGAAGGTCGGATGGCAGATTATTAATTGAGGACTGTTTCACATTGAGACTCTTTTACATTTCTAATAATCTCCGCTACGCTTTGTTTGAGGCTTTCTTTCATTCTCACTCCTCAACATCTCATGTCGATCATTATCTGCATTATTCCGAAAAGAAAAAAAAGATCGTTATCTGCATTGAAAAAACCCTATAATATGACGCTATATAAAAAAGTATTCGGTTACGGAACATAAATGTATTATTACTACTATTGGGTGCCTGGACAGGATTCCGGAATCAACTTCCGACGGTTCCGTAGCCTCAATTATCCCGGGACAAGTTTCTCTGTCCCATGCCACTTTACAAAAATATCATTACATCCCGCCCCAACCAATGTTAAAACATCCGTAAATAGCATGAAAATAGCATGACACCATAAGTACTATTATAGCAAGTACTGTAACAATATTATATATATAAATATAACATTGACCGTAACACAAAAAAATATATATATCACAAAAAAATGTATACCGAGTGCTTATTGACATGAGATTAGGGATAAAAAAGATTTTTTATTAACTGATTATGTCAATTACATTACACAGACTCGTTTATATACTGATGCAATAATTCCCTATTTACATTTAGTCCCTACAACTCTTATACATATTGAACACACCCCAAGCTCATTCTAGACTTACAAACAAGTTCTATAACAATTACACTAATCCATCTTAACAACCCCTTCAAGTTTGGTGTCCATATCAATTTAAAACACAAAACTTGGACAACAAGTCTCACAATGATCTTTACCCAATGCTTTAGTTAATAAATCCGCCGGTTGCTCAAGAAGGTATATATTCGGTCTTTATCACCCCCTCTTGAATCTTGTCTCGTACGAAGTGGCAATCCACTTCGATATGCTTCGTTCTTTCGTGAAAAGCCGGGCTTGCTGCTATTTGTAGTGCTAATTAGCTGTCTGAAAATAGTGTTACCGGTTCCTTTCTTCGAATTCCAACTGAAAATAGTGTCACCGGTTCCATTCTTTGAAGTCCAACATCCTTCATAATCTGATTCAGCCATAAAATCTCCGCCGTAACCATTGACATCGATCTGTACTCCGCCTCAGCTGCACTTCGAGCTACGGTAGGCTGTTTTTTTTGTTTTCCATGATATGAAGGAGTCTCCGAGGAACACCATGTACCATGTTAATGATCTTCTAATTTTGGGACAAGATGTCCAATCTGCATCGCAATAAGCTTTTAAACAAATTTTACTATCAGCATTAAGAAACACACCAAGACCCGGTTTTCCTTTCAAATACCTCAATACTCTATATAATGCATCATAATGAGCCTTTTGCGGACTATGCATACACTGAGATAATATCTGAACCGCATATGAAATATCAGGCCTAGTCAAGCTTAGGTAAATTAGCTTACCAACAACCCTCTGAAAGAAATATACATTGATACTACCTGGAGCATAAGCACTCTTCAGCATTTGGTGCAACATCACCAAGATCAGACATATCGTGAGCTGATTGCCAAGCTATTTCCTTGCCATGGATAGTTCTTGGAATATCTGAAGTAATGCTAGGAAACTTTATATTTTGTTCAACAGAAATGCTTAAGGGCTTTGATCCCAACATTCCAGTTTAATCCAGAAATTCTAGTGTATACTTCCGTTGGCTAAGAACAATGGCTTTACTTGATCGGACTACTTCTATTCCTAAGAAATATTTCAACTCACCTAAATCCTTCAAGGTCTTATTCAAATAATTCTTAGTTTCATTTATCATATGTTTATTACAACCTATCACAATATCATCAACATATACTAACAATATAACCACATTTCTCCCCTTGATTTGACAAACAAAGAATAGTCATTCTTTGATTGTACAAATCCAAACACACTCATAGCTAATGTGAATTTCTTATTCCACTGACGTGGTGCTTGTTTTAAGCCATACAATGGCTTTTCAAGCTTGCATATCCTAATACAATTTCTTGAACCTTTTGAACTTACCCCTTGAGGAATACTCATGTATACCTCTTCAAGCAAATCTCCCTGAAAAAAAGTATTAGTAACATCCATTTGCCAAAGCGGCCAATTACATACAAAAGCATGTGAGATAATCAATCGAATAGTAACATGCTTAGCCACGGGAGCAAATGTGTCAGAATAATATATGCCTTAAACTTGACTATAGCCTTTTACTACTAGTCGAGCTTTATACCTCTCAATAGAACCATCGGCTCTATATTTAATGGAATATACCCATCTACACCCTATAGGATTTTTACCTTTTGGTAAATTAACTACTTTGCATGTATTATTCAATTCAAGTGCTGCAATTTCCACCTCCATGTCTTTCCTCCACTGCTCTGACCTTACAACTTCTTGGAAACTCTTTGGAATTGCTTCATTGGCCAGGTTAGCTAGGAATGTTGCATATTATGGTTTGATCCTGTTACATTGAATAGACAAAGACAAGGGATACTTGACAGAACAAGATTGGTTAGTGTCATTAAAAAAAGGGGATACAAAATTCTTGAACTAGTTAGGTGTTCTACTTGTTATGTTTGATCTCCTTACAGATTGAATTCCCTCAGCAGGAGCATCAAAATTATGAGTTTCTTGCATTGGTTCAGGTACTGCCGATTCTGAATTTTTTTGCATAAGTTCAGGTGCATCAGCTTCTGAATTTCCTTGCACATGTTTTAGCCTCTCTGCATCACTTGGTTCATGATATTTATTACCATAATTGTTAAGATTATCATTTCCTGCCATTAATTTGTCACTATAGAGCTGTTCATCAAACATAATTTCATCATTTGTATGAGCTCTAAACATTTTATCACAATTATACTTATTCAATGAACCAAATGGAAACTGGTTTTCATAAAAAATCACATCCCTTGAGGTAATAAAATTTTTCAGTTTCAAGATCAAGCAATTTATATGCTTTTTGACTAGCAGCATATCCTAATAGCACACATGGTCTAGATCTCTCCTTGAACTTATCAACATGTGACAAAACTTTAACAAAGCATAAACATCCAAACACTCGCAAATGCTGAAAGTTTAGTTCTTTTCCATATACGACATAGAAAGGTGTTTTAACTTCAAGTAAAGAGGTGGGTGTTCCATTTATCAAGTATATTGCTCTTTTTACAAACTCACCCAATACTTGATTGGTACCTTTGATTGAAACTTTAAAGCTCTAGCTACATTAAGTATGTGCCTATGCTTTCTTTCTACAACTCCATTTGTTGTGGAGTGTAGGAACATGAGGTTTGATGCATCAACCAATGTAGTCAAACAATTCTTTACATTCCATGCTCATAAATTCCATTGCATTATCACTTCTAATAATCTTGATTGTTTTTGAAAACTGATTTTGGACATAAACTATAAATTTCCTCAATACACTATATACTTCAGTTTTATTTATCATAAGAAATCCCCATGTAGCCCGACAATAGTTATCAACTATAGTTAAAAAATATCTTTCACCCTTATAAGTTGGTTCCTTATATGGTCCCCAGACATCAACATGCACTAATTCCATAATAGTTGTAGTCACACTAGTTATCATAGGAAACTTAGTTCTACTATGCTTTGCTAAGGGACAAATAGGGCAATACTTATTATCTCCTTTTATTTTCAAATTCAAATCATGAAGGAACATAGTCTATTAAAAGAAATATGACCAAGCCGTTTGCGCCATAACAAGATTTTATTACTTTCTGCCTTATTCACTACAATTTGATAAATTTCACTATTACATGAGTTTGTAACATAATCAATCATTCTACTAGAAGGCATACTACCAGTCTTATCCAAGTAATATAAGTCATTCCAATTTCTACCAATCCCCTTTATCATGCCATTCTAAATCTCATGGATTAGGCAAAAATGGGGATATAAAACCATATAAGTATTAGTATCATTAGATAATTTTGACACAGATAAGAGGTTATGCTTAAACTCAGGCACATACAATACATCTAACTTCGGATTTTCATTCAATGTGACAGTTCCAGAGTTTGCAACAGAGATAAAATCACCATTTTGTAACTTAATAAACACATCTTACTGATCACTAACAGTTTCACTATCATATAAACACTTACTTGAAATCATATGCTTGTTTGCAACCATATCAATTATCCAACTATTTTTATTATAAAAGCAAGGGTAGTCAATACCTGAGCCATTACCTACTTGATTAGAGGAAACTGCTGCTGCTTGAATAGGATCTGGTCCTTGTGTGCCTCCAAGAATTGACAAGATTTGTTGGTACTGATATGGGGTGAGTTGAGGCCTCTCCATTTGCCCACTATTATGCATGTTGCTCACTATGTGAGCTAGTTGTATTTGTCTTGCCAAGGTTCTCACTCAATTGCACTATGCCTCTGCCTTGTCCCAGATTACTGAATTTGCCTCTATATCCACCACAGCCTCTTGTTCCTCTCCTACCACCTCGATTAAAACCTTGAAAGTACCCTTGAATCTTGAAGCAATTATCTCTTGTATGTCCTCAATATGGCAGTGGTCACACCACATGGCTGCTTTTTCAGTCCACTTCTGATTGACAGTACTTTGCAATGCGATGGAGGTACATTCCTGATGAGAAACACTAATATTCCTTTGGGCTTCCTCGTTACAGACCATTGAGTAAACTTGTCTGTGAGATGGTAGGGGAATCATCACGAGAATCTTGGACGTCAATTAGGCTTATAAAAATTTAGCATGGGTGTGATATCCTAGAAACGTTTCTTTTCTAAGTGAATACTTTTCAAAGAATGTTTCGTCGGTTATCTCCTAGTTGCGTCGGATGTGTATCAGATATATCTCACAAAAAATATAAAGAGTTGAAAGTAACGTGAGACATGATTTTTATAGAGGTTATATCCCCAATCGGGGTTTAGTCATCTCCTTGAGGTTTGTTCCTCAAGAGTTAATCAATCACTTAATGTTACCTTAGTCGGTTACAAAACTGATTGATTATGCCCATTACACAAACCGAAACAAGTCGAAAACTAGACAAACTAGGTTACCGCACGCCGAGTTTCGCTCCTGGGAATCTCCAATTCCCGACCGGAAACAACTCGCTACAGAAGGGCTCCCGTAACATAGTCCTTCCCTTCACGTACGCGTAAACGTCGACTTGCCTCCGTCGTGTACCTCTCGTCCGAAGACAGCACGTCCGAAGACAGAATATATGTTGGAGGGATATGAAAAGGATCACTCGGCCAGTGATGGAAATTTGCAGGTGTAAGCTCAGATTGCAGAATGATATCGCAAGTGTAGGCGCAGTCGGTAGAAGGTTATCACTATGGCCGCTCAACAGCAGAAGGTTTTTGCAAGTGTAAGCCCAAAGTCTAAAACTCGTCTATTCTGCTTTTTCTCTCTTCTTAGCTCGACATTCTAAGTGTTGTGCTGTATATATTGACCCTTTGAACCAACACTTACATAGAAAGTTAGTCACAAGATTAATACTCAAAATAGCACATAATCCATGCAATAATCGAGCAATTAATATGCCAATCGAATCATGTCATTTATATAATATCACAACGGTCACAAGCTCATAATAGCATGGTTTTATTTAATTTAAAAGCACCGAAATCAAGGCATATACTTCTATTCGGGATGATATTTTCCATAACAGCACTTTCCATAGGTGATATCCAGCTAGAATCATATAAGTCAATTAATCAGGGTCTTTTCCTTTTATGGTCCCTTAATTTCAGCAATAAGAAGTCCTAATCGATTTTTCCATATAAGATCAAGTAGGTTGCATACAAAGATTATCAACGTGATTTCTTCCCAAAATAGATAAATTCAAACGAATATAACACATTCCGTATTTAGACAACATACTTTTCATATATAGCTTAGCGTGATATCTCACACGATTTACCATAAATAGCACAGTGTATCTGCAACCAGATATTCCTTAGCATGTGAGACATCTATAACATGTGATCACATAATTTTACCAGCTCAGCACATAATCACATGTAGATCAAATATTCGACATTCTTCAATGATGTAGCCTATAAAACATGCATACTCTAATATTATCATATATTTAGGCATTTTAATACATCCGAATCGAATTGCTCAAGTTATAGATCTAATTACAAAGATCATCAAAACTCTTCAAAGCATATAGACGAAAAAGATCAACAATATTCATCGTCTGTTGTTAAATAACTATTCGTTTCTAGAGACCATATATATATTTGTGAGCGTATATAATATATATATATATATATATATATTTTGTGCATGAGTGAAGTAGATAAAAACTAATGATTTTGTGAGCCGAATGGTGTATCCATAAATATATATCTACATATATATATATATATATATATATATATATATAAAGTCCAATGGTGCATCCGTCGCAAATATCAATACAATATTTGCGACCATGGGCGGAGCCAGCCCATTGGTTAGATCAATAACAAATTTTCTTTTAGAAAATTAATAACCTGAAGGTTGAGATGGATATTTTTGCAAGAACGATTTTGAATTTATCTCAAAATTTAGCATTATTATGGCAAATTGAAGTACTTAATTTTACATTTGCTGCTTGTAGTTGTGAAAAATCAAATGTGAAGAATAGAAACTCAATCTAGTGGACGGGTTAGGTGAGCACACGTTTTAAATGGGGTAAATTAAATTAATTCCTAATATAATAACAATAATGTATGAAGTAGTAATCGGAATACGCAATTTATATACTGTAAAAAAAAAGAAGAAATATACAATTTATAAGGTGGCCATTAATTTTGTTTTAATTTTGGTTTGGATGGATTCATATTGTACAAATTTACATTTGATCTATATAAAATTAACAAAACGAGATTTATTACACATCCGAGTCGTATTAACTTAATTGCAAATATTCTGAATAACATATACTTCCTGAATTATTATATTGAATTGATTTAATAATAGTATATAATATTCACTATTGATCTAATAATAGTATAATATCGAATAATTGTTCAGTAATGTAGAAGTGCTTGCAATTACAACCATTTCGACGTAACCCACTGACAAACACACGAATATGGATATATACACACACTAATTTATTGTTTTCAGGATGGGCAACAACCAACCCTGGCCTATGTGTGGCTCCGCCCATGTTTGCGATCAAGTTCGTCGTCACCATGTGACAACTCATGTATTTTATAGATTTACATACCTAGACGGAAGAACATATTGACATGTGAAGTTTCTTGCAAAGGTTTTGGAACTGGGAATCATAGTCTACTCTGTAATAGTCGGAGTTGGCATCGTCGTGTCAGAGAGTCCAAAGACAATTAAGCTTCTAGTTGTTGCTTTGAATTTCAATCGGTTCTTCTAAAGGCATAGATAGGCCTTGGAGGACAGTAGAAAAAGCTGAGGACAATTGGCTACTATAAACAATCCATTGTTAAAGCTATCCACTAAAACTTGCGAACGCCAACGAATGCTCCGACCAAAATATTATGCTACAGGCCACCCACCAACAATGTTTTGCCACATTCATGTTGTCGCATATTTTCTACGGCATAATTATTCTATTTATTAAAGCAAGCAGACACTGATGATATGAAAGAGCTAGCTGAATGTTTTGATGATCATTTGGAATCCTGAAGCAGAGGGGATTATGAAGTCGTTATGGCTTTTAAAAGAGACGTGCTTTTACTTATCAGAGGAGTACGATTATTGAATTGTTGATGCTAGCGACGATTTCTCAAGGAGCTCAAAAAGGCCGTTATAACGTTTTCTTTATTATTAGCGCGTGCGATATGTCTTCTTAATTCGATATGCGGTTCTACGAATTCTCAGTAAAATTACTCTCTCATCTTCAATAAAAGATTCTATCCAGCTTGTGGATGTAGGATTCAAGTTGAATCTGAACCACGTTAAAATTGTGTTTGTATTTGTTTTCATTCATTAATTACTATTTCCAATGTTAGGGATGTCTTCAAATGGATGATAAAGTTCGTGTGAGAAGGTATCCTGACCGAATGATGTCTAACTATTGTCAGTTTGCTATGGACCTTCTGCCGCTAAAATTATAGGCCGATTACTAGGTGTACGTGTGGAGGAATCAAGGCCTTGAAGTATTACCTTGATGAGGAATACGTGTTAACCTTTTTAATAGGACTGAATGAATCTTATTCACAGATAAGTGGGCAGATTCTTCTCATGGACCCTATACCTTCCATTAATAAGGTCTTCTCCCTGCTAATTCAGGAAGAAAAGCAGAGGTCAATGGGCCGTGGTTTTACTCGCTCAATTGAGGATCAAAATACCACCATGGCAATGTTGACTGCTAAGGGTGATCAAGACCAGATTAGGAGAGCATCTTTCTCACAGAAGGACACTGGAAACCCATATGCACACATTGTAATAAAAGGGGACACACTATTGACACCTATTATCAAATCCATGGCTTTCCTCCGGGGTTCAAGCAAGCTCAGAGATTTAAAGGAGCCAGAATGAATCATGCACTAGTGAATCATGTCATTAAGACTGGCCAGCAGAGTTATCAAGTAGCTTCATTTGGGGAGGCATTGGTTCAGCTGCAAGTCACACTCTTCCGGCTAAAAAGCCTTCAGGCCCTTTTGAATCAATCAGTGGAAAATATGCCACAGAATTCAGAGGAACCAGGACTTCACATGGAAAAGGGTGGAGGTACTTGTTTTTCTTTTAACTTACCTAAGATTGCAAATTCCACGGTATGATTAATAGATTCAGGAGCCACTAAACATGTTTGTGGAAATCAATATTTGTTGGAAAAATTTGCATTATATAGAGGAATCAAATGTTATTTTACCTGATAATTCTATCATTAAGGTTAACATGGTTGGGACTGCTAAAATAAATGATTTCATCACTTTGACAGATGTCTTGTTTGTGCCTCAGTTTCATTTCAATCTCATTTCTGTGAGCTGTTTGATAAATAAGATCAACTGTAGATTTTCTTTTGGGGCTAACAGTGTTATGGTGCAGGATCATTCCCTACGGGTGATTGGCAAGGGTAAACAAGTTGATGGCCTATACATACTACAAGATGATCTTGTCTTTCATTTACATGTGACAAGTAAACCTATTTTTCTTAATAATATGTCGGTTAATCTGTGGCACAGTAGATTAGGACATCCATCAAGCAAGGTTATGGACATACTTAAAAGTTCTTTAAGCCATGATGGTAGTTCAACTGCTTCCTATTGTAAGATCTGTCCTGTAGCCAAACAGAAACGAATATATTTCCTAACAATAATAAAATTAGTTGTTCTGTTTGATTTGATACACTGTGATGTATGGGGCCCTTTCCATGTCCCTTCTCATATGGGGCATCAATATTTTGTCACCATTGTGGATGATCATACTAGGTTCACTTGGCTATTTATGATTAAAAAATAAATCAGAAGTTATGTCTGTCATTTCCTATTTTTTAGCATAGATAGAAACTCAATTTAAGTGTAAAGTTAAAACAATAAGGTCTGATAATGTAAAGGAGTTTAATCTATCATATTTATTTAGAGAGAAGGGGATAATGCATCATCTTTCATGTGTACAAACTCCTCAACAAAATTCAATAGTTGAAAGAAAACATCAACACTTATTGAACGTGGGGCACGTTCACTATATTTGAGTCTGGTGTACCTATTGAATTATGATCATAGTGTGTATTGACAGCCACTTATCTTATTAATAGAACCCCTTCAATTATGTTGGACAATAAAAGTCCATATGAACTTATGTTCCAAAAACAAGTAGATTATGCCTTTCTACGTGTGTTTGGTTCCTTGTGTTTTTGTTCTACTTTAGCTGCAGGTAGAAGGAAATTTGATCCACGGGCTAGAGAATGCATTTTCCTTGGTTATCCTAATGGTGTTAAAGGATATAGAGTGATGGATCTAAGGACAAGGGAGATAATTGTATCAAGGGATGTGAAATTCAAGGAAGATGATTTCCTTTTAAGGTTCAATCTGTTGCATCTCTCTCAGAAGATCCTTTTCCTAATCATGTTTTTCCTAGGCCATGTGTTATAAATTCATCTGAACAAGAAGTATCTAGTTTAGAAGAAAGAGGCCATCACACACCAGAGCCTGAGATTTTTTCAGGCAGAAAATACACTTCAGGAGCCTGAGATTCTTCATCAAAATAAAGATGCTAATCATCATGCTCAGCAGGGGCCAAGAAGGTCTATAAGAGAATTTAAGAGACCTACCTACTTAAAGGATTACCATTGCAATAAGATGTTTGCTGCAAAGACACTGCATCATATCTCAAGGGTTCTCTCGTACCAGCATTTTACAGATCAATACAAAGGGTATATTTGCAGCATGGCTGCTGTTGTGGAGCCTAAAAATTACGTAGAGGCCTCGAGCTCAAGTAAATGGCTACAAGCAATGAATGTGGAATTCAATGCATTAGAGGAGAATTGGACTTGGACTGTGGTTCCATTACCTGAGGAAAAAGATCGATTGGTAGCAGATGGGTGTATAAGATTAAGTTCAATTCAACTGGTGGGATAGAAAAGCATAAAGCTCGTTTGGTGGCAAAGGGTTATGATCAAAAGGAAGGAGTAGACTACATAGATACGTTTGCACCGGTAGCTAAGCCAAATACGATCAAGATTATTCTTGCCTTAGCAGCAAAGTTCAAATGGATGCTTATACAATTAGATGTAAATAATGCTTTTCTAAATGGGGGCTTGTGGAAGAAATCTACATGGACTTGCCCCAAGGATTTTACAAGGGTCTTGAAAGAACATGACTAGGAAAAATGGTTTGCAGGTTGCATAAATCCATTTATGGTTTGAAACAATCATCTAGACAATGGAATAGAAAGTTCACGGATGTTGTGAGGAGATTCGGCTTTTAACAAACGCAATCAGATCATACGCTATTTGTGAAGGGAAAGGGAGAAAATCTAGTTGTTTTATTAGTATATGTCGATGATATTATATTGGCTGGAGCATCCATAGCAGCATTACAAGAAATTAAGGATTTTCTTCAGGCCTGTTTTCGAATCAAAGACTTGGGCGACCTCAAGTACTTCCTCGGTGTTGAGGTGGTTCGTAATGAAGATGGGATTTATATTTCTCAGAGACAATATACTTTGCAACTACTAGAGGACACAGGATATCTAGGAGCCAAACCCTTATCCACTCCTATGAATCCAGGAGAGAAAATTACAGAGGAAAATGGAGATTTAATGGCAGATCCTTCAAGGTATAGAAGGTTGATTGGCCAATTACTCTATTTAACGTTTACGAGGCCAAATTGCTTTTGTTGTGCACAAGCTTAGTCAATATATATCTGCTCCAAGAACCGGACATATGATGGCAGCGCACCATCTTGTCAGATACCTAAAGGCATCGCCAGGCCAAGGCATCTTTCTGAGTTCTGCACATAATTTGCAGCTGAAAGGATTATCTGATGCAGATTGGGATGCGTGCAAAGATACAAGGAGGTCAGTTACGGGCTATTGCACTTTTCTTGGAGATTCTTTGGTGACTTGGAAAGCTAAGAAACAAGCTACTGTTTTGAGGTCTTCTACGGAAGCCGAGTATAGAACACTTGGTTGAATCGTGGCTGAAATGTTGTGGATTGAGCACTTGTTGAAGGAGTTAGGTGTTGATCAAACACAGGTACCAGTTATCTATTGTGATAATCAATCAGCTCTAAAGCTTGCCTCGAACCCTAAATTTCATGAAAGGTCGAAACACATAGAGATAGATTGTCATTTTATTCGGGACCATGTCGCAAAAGAAACGATTAAACTGTTGCCAATTAGATCAGAAAAACAATTGGCGAATTTGTTTACGAAGCCTCTTACGGGGCCTTTATTACAACTATTCTTAGTCAAGATGTCTGTGGTGAATTTGTATCATCTATCTTGCGGGAGGGTATTAAAGCAAGTAGACACTGATGATATGAAAGAGCTAGCTGAATGTTCTGATGATCATTTTGAATCCTGATGCAGAGGGGATTATGAAGTCGTTATGGCTTTTAAAAGAGACGTGCTTTTACATATCAGAGGAGTACGCTTATTGAATTGCTGATGCTAGAGACGATTTCTCAAGGAGCTCAAATAGCAGTTATAACGTTTTCTTTATTATTAGCGCGTGCGATATGTCTTCTTTTCGATATGCGGTTCTGCGAATTCTCTGTAAAATCCTCTGTAAAATTACTCTCTCATCTTCAATAAAAGATTCTATCGAGCATGTGGATGTAGGATTCACGTTGAATCTTAACCACATTAAAATTGTGTTTGTATTTGCTGTCATACTATTAATTACTATTTCCAATGTTAGGGATGTCGCCAAACGGATGATAAAGTTCATGTGAGAAGGTATTCTGATCGAATGATGTCTAACCATTGTCACTTTGCTATGGACCTTCTGCCGCTAAAATTTGTGCCACAACTTAGTCTGACATGTTGTGAATATAAATGCTAAGGTTTGTGACAGGTATGCCGTCGGACATTTATATTATACTAGGTTACTCACGCCGCACGTTGTGCGGCTAGGAGAGAACTTCAACCCGGAAAAGGAATAATAAAAGCTGGGTAGATAATGTATAAACTCACGGATGACGTAAAACGTCTTCCGATTTCGCAAAGCTTATTCCCAAAAAAAGGGAGTGAGCGATTGATTTCGATTTTATGAAATTTTTCAGTTCGATTCGGTCGACCCCAAACTATTAATAACTATAAAGAAGTGCGTTGTATTATTCACTTGATTAGGTTCTTGCATTGAATTGAAAGAAGTAGTTCTTTTGTTTTCTCGAAATATGTGGTAGGTCCAAATGAGTTTTTGTATTGTGCTATGTAAATATAACGTAAACATAATGAATTATATGTAATTACACTGAAGCATGTACACTGATAAACCTCCCTAGACCACAGCCGTGATGGGAATAATGGGGGCTAGCCCCACCGTTGGTGAAGGCCTAGTCCCCTACGCCAAGCCAAATGCCGTTGCTTTCTTAAAGGTGAACAACATAATCGCCACAAACAAAAAAACGTTGACTGCCTCTTCCTTTGAGGTGAACAACATGATTACCAAAAATAAAAAGCATTGGAAGCATAGTCAACAATAACAACATATCCTTACTAATGAGATTCAGCGGATATTCACAGTCAAAGAAGGATAATAACAACAACCACATCATCGGTGGGGTCCAATGCTCCCGGTGTTTCTTCGTGATCATCGGTAAAAGTGTGCATGAAGATTTGGTTAATTAAAGTAGCTGATCCCACAAAAAGCTAATATTGTAGATGTTGAAGGAAATCGTACCTTTCACGAATAAAGGTTGTAGAACTCGAATATACCTCAATAGGTTGTATATTGATATCAGCTAACTGGGCATCAATAAGTTTATTATTGTGCATTGGTCTCGAATTATGGTTTCCGAGTTTGAATCTATATCAATATCCCTCTTCATCACTCCATCAAAACAAAACAAGCATCGTCTAGCATTCCGCTTCTGAATAAGGCCACGAAGAGAACTTGAAAAGTTTTAACACGTGGACATTGTTTACTGTGCAGGATGGCGTTCAAAACCTTCATAGCTCCAATGAAGTCGTCAGCTTGGCATAAACTGTCAACACCATTCTTTAAGAAGCAACATTCCTTGCAAATTCTTAACTTGCAAAATCAAATAATATTCTGTATCCCTCCAAAGGCACACTCGTTAATTCGATAAATATATTATAGATAACCACGCCTGGGTTCTTCATCTTGACAAGCAAGGCATTGCCTTCATCATTCAATCCTCTCTTTGATTGACGAACTCTACTTTACAATCCTGTGGATGAGGGATGATGAATCAAAGCAGTCGAAGAATTGGGTGAAACAAGATCAATGCCTTCCAATGAGACATTATGTCGAACATTTGCAATGCACCTGTCCCAATCCGTTGCACATTCCAACCATCCCCGTAGGTCACATCAACCAATGGATCATCAGAAACAACAAAGGTGGGCAGGATAGCCACCAGAAATTTTTACAACGCCGACCACCAAAGAACGCAAATAACAACCGCTTAAATCGGACGACAAAACGGGAACCCATCATAGCAGCAGCCCCCAAGGATGAGGAAACATAAACCTGCATATCCGCTAAAGAAAAAGTCGACGCCGTCCACGGAGGCATTATGTCGAACAAATACAAGGCACGAATTTGAACCATGCTTGAGTTTAAGGTTGGTTCTTAGGTGGCGAAGAAGAGGAGAAGGTGTGGCGAGGGGCGTGATGGAAGGGGCACCGTGCTTGCGTTTCAGATTGAAAACGAAGGAAATTGTTGAGTACGTGATGAGACTAAAAGATAATAGAGGTGACCGACTTATGGAAAACTGGCTATCAAACGGTGGCTTCACTCTTTTATGTAAGTAGAGATATATACATCGTTCAGCTCACAAATTCCCAACCGCACAAATACCATCAAACACCATGAATTATATACATATATTATATATACACACGCACAACATATATATATATATATATTATACACATGCACACGCACAATATATATATATATATATATATATATATATATAAGCGTGCGTTAGTATAATATATACACGTTATTTTTTAGTAGTATAATATATTATATTAACGCTTGCAAATATATATATATATACACGCATGTAAATTGTAACTATACATGTTGCTTTCAATAATTATAAATATGGAACCTAGATACGAATAATTACGCAACGACAGACAATGAATGTAGCGGGAAAAAACAAACATTTTGAAGAATTTGTGCTGGTCGTAGATGATTTACATCATTTGCAACTTTCCGACGTCCTTACTATAGACGTGCAAGAGTTTTCAATTTCATTATCATTTGTAAAACGTTATAACTTCTCTCCCTTACAGCTCCAAACGAGATGATCGTCGTTATAGGGATAAGCAACATCTACAGTGAGACGAGCCCGACAATTTGATCGTCGAAGGGGTTTTCAACTCTGCATCGTTTGGGATATAATTTATAAGGCCCTCGTTGACCTTTTGTCCGCTGATTTCATGAGTCCCATGTTGCAAGAGAATGTGAAACTTCACTTGGGAGCTAATGTCTCTGTTCTGCTCGGCGTTGGCTGCATGTCGCTGCTGGCCAAATGGGCTTAGATGAGATCATGAGCTCATTTATGATTTATCGTCCTAAACCAATATTTCTTACCCTATGATATATCAATAACATCATTTGTCTGTGCGATATCTCACGTATTTTATATGTTTATATTCGTAGGTGGAAGAACATATTGATCCACTTTCTCTTGTTGACAAACCAATCATATCTAGGATTCATATTTAGAATATTAAAATGTCTGTATATTGTGTAGATATAAAAATATTCGTGCATCTACATTGTTAAGTTGTATATATATTATGTAGTATAGCTGAGTTGTACATATCTCGATAGTTGCCAGCTGTATTAGTTAGTTAGCTGTTGTGCGTATATATAGCCATATAACAGTACCTCGAATACATTGAATATAGAATTTTTCCCTTCCCATTTCTTCGTATCAGTATACTCTTCAGATACATAATATATACATATATATATATATATATATATTTATTTGTGTGTGCGTGTATATAAAGTATAGATATTTATAATATATTTGTATGCACAAATTGTGAGTGAAGTAGAATTTGAGTCGAGCGGTGTATATATATATATATATATATATATATGCAAAATTATAAGATTAGGTCACTAAGTATATAAATTTTCGTTTTTGGGTCATTATGTTTGATAATTGCAAAAATATGTCACTAACTTTCTATGTAAAAATAATTTTGGGTCATGCATTCAATTTTAGGTCACTAAGTATATATTTTTTCGATTTTGGGTCACTAAGTATACATGTTTCATTTTTGGGTCACTATGTTTACAAAGTTAGTTACCAAATGAGTGACCTGAAATTGAAAAATGTATATACTTAGTGACTCAAAATTAAAAAATATACTTAGTGACCAAAAAATGAAAACATGACCCAAAATTGTTTTGACGTAGAAAGTTAGTGACCTATTTTTGCAATTATCAAACATAGTGACCTAAAACCTAAAACATGTATACTTAGTGACATAATCTTATAATTTTCCCTAAATGTATATTATACGATGAAGGATATTGATTTCAAATTACATAACGTTCCATTTTTAAATATGTCGATATTTATCATATTGAGCTCCAACTATAATGAAGATAAACAACTGTGTCAATTCTCATTATTTTTCTCCTGGCTAATGTTTTTGGAGAGTGCACGTGCACTCAAGAGGAAGACGAGACGATCAATAAAAGAGCTTAACGCTAAGATACAAGATAGTTACTATAAAAACGATCTTAACCGCCGGTGCACTGGGGATTTGTATCCCAGTTTTGGGAAAAATCCGTCCCAGCCGCTTAAGAACGAATGTTTTCTTAATAAAAGTGTTTGCAAAGCGTGTGAAACTAGCTTCATATACATTTCGCCCGATGCTTTTGAAAATTTGGCATCCCCGTGCATTACTGTGAACCCTTCGGTGATTTATGTTGGATTTGGGCTTTGGACCCTAAAGTTGCCCTAAAGTTGGGCTTAAACTCAAAATTCAAATCCGATCGATTTTTAATTAAATCGGGATGCCATCGTCCATCGAAACTTGAATTTAATGAATATTTATTTGGTCAAAACCGATGTCGGGTGAATGAGAAATTAATTTTCTAAAGTTAGGCCAATAAAAATATTTAAGTATCTAATAAATAAATGAAGGGAACTTTGTCCCACATTGGTTAGAAACTAAAGGTTTCATCGCCTTATAAAGGATTACCTTGTGTAGGTAATTCAAATGGGCTTGCCTTAAGGGTGGACTCAAGTGGGCTTAATGGGTTAGGGTCGTTTTGATCCAAGTGATAGCCCGGTGCTCGGTGATGCCTCGCACCGCTGAGCCCGGGCCCGAGGCCGAGGCCGAGTACGACACCGATCTGAGCCGTGCCAAGTGCGCAATGGGCGCTTTGTAGGCTCACTTTGCACTTCGCACGCCTCATCGTCGCTAGGAGCTATCGGATCGAAGAGGACAACCGAAGAACTACCTCAATCACAAGCGAAAGGAAATGGGGCTTGCGGACCTGATTGTGCGGCTTCGGATCGAAGAGGACAACCGAAAGATCGGTGCCAAGAACAAAAGGGGAAGAGCTAACCTAGCTGAGCCGAGCTCCGGCAACAAATGCAAGAGGCCGGAGTCAACGCAGAACAAGCAGAAGCCGAATTCCAAGAGAATTAAGGGCAACTACTACAACTGCGACAAACCTGGGCACATGGCCAAGGAGTGTCGTCAGAAGAAGAAAGGTGGTTAGAACCGGGCTCACCTGGCCGAGGAAAAGAAGCTAGTGAGGGAGCTGTCGGAGTTAGACCTTGCGGCAGTCGTGTACGAGGCGAACGTGGTGGATAACCCGAACTCCTGGTACATCGACAGGGGAGCAACTCGACACATCTGCTCCGACAAAGAGATGTTCTCCACCTACACACTGATATCGGGTAGGACGCTCTACATGGGGCACACAACCACTTCCAACATCGTATGATTGGGACGACTGGTGCTGAAGATGACCTCCGGAAAGGAGTTGGCGCTTGTGGACGTGCTGCATGTCCCAGATATCCGCAAGAACTTGGTCTCCGACTCTCTGCTTAGTAAATTCGGGTTTAGGCAGGTGTTTGAAGCTGACAAGTATGTACTGACCAAAAATTGTCACTTTATAGGCAAAGGCTACCTTGAGAAGGGGTTGTTTGAATTGAATGTAATGCCTGTAAAGCGCGAGATTAAGCTCGTTGATAATAAAGTCAGTTCTTCTTATTTGGTTGATTGTTCTAATTTATGGCATGGTAGATTAGGACACGTGAGTTTAAACAAACTGAAGAAGTTAATAAGTTTAAACTTACTTCCACAAATGGAAGTCAATTCACAACATAAGTGTGAAGTGTGTGTTGAGGCAAAACTGGCCAAGGCACCATTCTTCTCCGTCGAGAGAAACAGCTCGCCTCTAGAACTGATCCATACTGATATATGCGATCTTAAATTCGTGCAAACTAGAGGTGGAAAGAAATATTTTATTACGTTTTTCGACGATTGCACGAAGTACTGTCACATGCATCTTTTAACTGGAAAAGACGAAGCGTTTGATGCCTTTAAAAGATATAAGAGTGAAGTTGAGAATCAACTTAACTCGAAAATCAAAATAATATGAAGTGACAGAGGAGGAGAATACGTGGCACCGTTTGAGGAATTTTGTCGAGAGCATGACATTATTCATCAAACAACGGCGCCATATTCGTCCCAATCGAACGGCATTGCTGAACGCAAAAACAGAACTCTTAAAGACATGATGAATGCGATGTTAATCAGCTCTGGGCGACCCCAGAACTTGTGGGGGGAAGCCATTCTATCAGCAAATCGCATTCTAAATGTATTGTCACACAAAAAAGAGAGACAAAACACCGTATGAGCTGTGGAAAAATCGAAAACCATCATACGGTTACCTGAAAGTGTGGGGGTGCCTAGAAAAGGTTGAAGTACCTAAACCTGAGCAGGTTAAAATAGGACCCAAAATTGTTGACTGCATTTTCATCGGATATGCAAACAACAGTACTGTATACAGATTACTGGTGCATAAATCGGAGATCCTTGACATGAATGTTGGGATGACATCAAGAAATGCTGTATTCTTTGAAGATATCTTTCCAAAGAAGGAAAGAAAAAAAATAAGTTCTGAAAAAAGAACTTACGATGCCGTCGAAAGTTCTCCTCAAGAAGAGGAAGAACCGGGCAAAGCAAGCAAAAGAAAGTAGCCAAGTCATTCGGGCCTGACTTCCTAACTTATATGTTAGACGATGAACCTCGAACATTGCAAGAAGCTCTGTCGAGTCTAGAAGCTCCGTTCTGGAAAGAAGCTGTGGACAATGAAATCGAGTCCATCATGCATAACCATACTTGGGAGTTGGTAGATCTCCCATAAGGGTGTAAACCTTTAGGATGCAAGTGGATCCTTGAAAGAAAACGTAAAACTGATGGATCAATTGAGAAATGTAAGTTCGATTAGTAGCCAAGGGGTTTACGCAAAAAGTGGGGTACGATTTCTTCAACACATACTCACCCGTAACAAGGATTACGTCCATATGAGTTCTTTTTGCTATTGCCGCATTGTATGACCTCGAGGTACATCAAATGGATGTAAAAACGAAATTCCTAACGGGGAACTCGAGGAAGAAATTTACATGAAACAGCCCGAAGGGTTTATTGCACCTGGGCAAGAGAACAAAGTGTGCCGACTCGTGAAGTTGCTATACGGGCTTAAACAAGTACCGAAGCAGTGACACCAAAAATTCGATATGACTATGTTATCGACTGGGTTCAAGATCAACGAGTGTGACAAATGTGCTTACATTAAGGGCACACCCGATGAATTCGTGATTGTGTCTCTTTGTTGACGACATAATCATGAGAAGCAATCATAGAGCGATCGTGAACACAACGAACATGTTGAAAAGTCATTTCAACATAAAAGATATGGGTTTGGCTAATGTCATTCTAGGGATTAATGTGTCTAGAACACCCGAAGGAATTCTGATGACACAATCTCATTATGTTGGGACCGTGTTAAAGAAATTCAATGCCTTTGATGATCCTCCGGCTAAGACCCCGGTAGATCCAAATGTGCATTTAGCCAAAAATAGAGGAGAATCCATATCACAGCACGAATATGCTTGAGTGATTGGCAGCTTGATGTATTTTATCGAACTACACTCGACCTGACATAGCATATTCAATCAGTAAACTTAGTAGGTTTACGAGCAATCCCGGGAGTAGTCATTGGACAGCCTTGATAAGGGTGCTCAGATATCTGAAGCACACTATGAATCACGGCATACTCTACTCGATATATCCAGCAGTTCTTGAAGGATACTGCGATGCTAACTGGATATCAGATATCAAAGACTCCAAATCCACGAGTGGTTACGCGTTTACCATCGTTGGAGGAGCAATATCATAAAAATCTTCCAAACAAACTTGCATAGCTCGATCCACGATGGAATCGGAGTTTATTGCGTTGGATAAAGCCGGCGAAGAAGCTGAGTTGCTTAGAAATTTTTTGGAAGATATTCCCTGTTGGAATAAACTTGTGCCGCCAATAATGATACACTGCGACAACATGGCCGCAATTGGCAGGACACAGAGTAGCATGTACAACGGTAAGTCTCGACACATCCGTCGGAGACATAACACCGTAAGAAAACTGATATCTAGTTGAATAATCTATATCGACTATGTGAAATCAAAAGAGAACATAACAGACCAGTTGACGAAAGACATTGCTCGAGATTAGCTTTATGATGAAGTAAGGGGAATGGAGCTAAAACCCACACACCCAAGAAGGGGCTCGGTGGTAACTCAACCTTGATGAGTGGAGATCCCACAAACTTGGTTCAATGAGACAACTAAACTAAGAACGGTTCATAGCTTACTTGGAAAAATGTCTAAAGAAGCTCATTCTCGTAAGCTGCCCAAGTAATTACCCGATGACGTGTGGTAAGCAATTTTGCTTTTAATGATGGCTATACCCAGAAGGGTGGAGTATTTCGGGATACTCCTGAATTCAAGTCCTAATAGTCGTTCACCTATATAAGTGAGAAGTTGGGCCGCTTCAATGATAACACTTATGAATATGAGATATGGTCCATGGCCGAAAAGGACACAACGTGAGAATAAAAAGAAATTAGATTCGTCATTGTGTGTATGCTGTTGTCTTGGTTTACACAAAACGTTGTCAGTTAAGGACATCACGTTCACTGAGCAACGAGAGAACCCGACAGCATTTCACTAGGGAAATTCAAAGCCATAAGCTACCTATCCTGATGCAATGATGGGTCGTCGAGCTTTTCTTGCTAGAGTCAGCATGCACTTGCATTAATTTCCATTGATGTGGGGGATTGTTGGATTTGGGTTTTGGGCCTAAAGTTGGGCTTAAACTCAAAAGTCAAATCCGATCGGTTTTTAATTAAATCGGGATGCTATCGTCCATCGAAACTTGAAATTGATGAAAGATTCATAAACTAAGTTTCGAGGGAAATTTAATGAATATTGATTTGCTCAAAACCGATGTCGGGTGAATGAGAAATTAATTTTCTAAAGTTAGCCTAATAAAAATATTTAAGTGTCTAATAAATAAATGAAGGGAACTTTGTCCCACATTGGTTAGACACTAAAGGTTTCATCACCTTATAAAGAATTACCTTGTGTAGGTAATTAAAAATTGGCTTGCCTAAAGGGTGGATTCCAGTGGGCTTAATGGGCTATGGTGGTTTTGGTCCAAGTGATAGCCCGGTACTCGGCGGTGCCTCGCACCGCCGAGCCCGAGTCCGAGTCCGAGTCCGATCCGTGCCAAGTGCACAATGGGCGCTTTGTAGGCGCACTTTGCACTTTGCATCGTCGCTAGGAGCTATTGGAGCCAAAAATTTTGGTCGACGATGACGTGGCAGCTCGGTGTCGACGTGGCAAGCATGACACGGTGTACAGGTGATGATGAAGTGGTGTTGTGTATGGGCCGACTGTTGGCATGACCCGTTGGGTCGTGGGGCCGGACAAGGACGGACTACCGAATGGACCGACCCGACCCGAGAATACGAGAGAGCGGGTCGTGCAATTGAGGGGCAGTCCAGAAGTTGTGACGTTTCACATTCTGGCCCCGAAAGGTCAAAAGACAGGAAGCCCAAAGGTCGCATTTATTGCGATTCAGTCCCAGAAACCCCTTTGCGCCTATAAATAGGTCATCTGTGATATGGAAAAATTCATTCATTCGAGTCCTGCAATCTAGCATAAGTCACTCCCTACTCCCAGTCCTCGAAGCAAGAAAAAAAGCTCAAATTAACGGAAACATCCCGTTCGTAGTGCTGCGATACGAGATTAAGAAAGTCGTTGTATCTTGGGGACAATCGCCGTCAACCGATAGCACTGATAATGGGGCGATATTGTCTTACGGAAAGCGTACTCGTACGTGCCTCGACTTACTGTACAACCGAAGCTCTGCCGCCGACCAGACGCAACTCACCGCATCTCCAACAATTTCTCTTTACTGGATTTTATTATTAGGGTGGTTGCTATAAAGACTGATGGTCGATGACTACGCCACTTCTCATTATAAGAGGGGATTGATGGTTAAGAGTGGGAGGGATAAGGCTACTGATGAACAAGACATTGTTGGGCCTCCCATTCATAGTCATGAACATTCAAATGGTCATTATGGTGAAACTGAAGTGCTTCGCCACCGTGTCATATCTTAGGTATTGTATGCATTCATCGCATAATCTTAATTACATCGTGTATATTGCGAGAATAGACGACAACAAACATGTTCAATTTTTGCATAGGTGTTAGGAGCTGGGAATCATAATACACTTGTAATAATTGGCATTAGCTTAGGCGCTTTGGAAAGTCCAAAGACGATAAAGCCTCTCCTCGTGTCTTTGTCATTCCACCAGTTCTTTGAAGACATAGGCCTAGGAGGATGTATTACACAAGTAAGAAACACACAAAGCACTATTTTCTTTAATTTGATTTGCCGATGCATTGAAGCATTACTTTCTTGTAGGCAAGATTTAACTGGCGGGCGGTGTCGGTACTGGGGATTTTCTTCTCCCTCATGGCTCCAGTGGGGACAAACGTCGGCATAGGAATTAGCAAACATCTACAAGGAGACGAGACCAACTGCTTTGATCGTCGAAGGGGTTCTCAACTCGTCGTCGGGGACTTTGATCTACATGGCTCTTGTGGACCTTCTGACAGCCGGTTTCATGGGTCCAAGGTTGCAAGAGAATGAGAAGCTTCAGTTGGGAGCTAATCTTTCCATGCTCCTTGGAGCTGGCTGCATGTCTCTGGTGGAAATGAATCATCCTTGGATTGCGATTACAAATAATGATTGGATCATAATTGAAGTGGGGTCCCGATATGGATGTAAACTAAGTAGTAAAATGTAACCTAAATGTTAGAACTAATGTTGAGGGAACACTCGATCTAACACAAAAGCGCACAGCGGAATATGTAAATTACTTAGTGACAAAAACTGATAAACAAGAGATGTAAATTTTGCAGCAAGTTATAAAAACTTGCTGCGTGCCTCAAGGCAAAATTCCACTATAAAGATGGATTATAAAAACAAGCCTAGAAAAGGAAACGAATCCACAAAGATTCTACCAAACTACAAAGTCTTTCGACTGAAAGACTTTTGCAAAACAGAAAAACTAGGCTAAAAGAAACTCTCGAAAATGGTTCAGGCTCACTCAAACTTCACTCATAGAATCTCATATCTCCACTCCATATTGAAATGGTTAAGTGAAGTCCCCTTTTATAGGTCGTCGACTTTGGGGCTACTTCACAACAGACTTGGTCACCTCCACATCGTCCACTAAGATAGTCGTGACCGTTGAGAGTTAATTCGGATCAGCTCAAAATGACTTGGTCTTGACTTGAGCTCCAATCTTCCTATTTTTAGTATGCTTCCACTCCTAATTTCGCTCCAACTTATCCACACGCAATCCACACGTTTTGAATCATTCAATCCCTTATCCATGACCTGTATGATACTAATAAAAACCATGTTATCTATTAAAACGTGTTTTGGGCATGAAAGATAAAACAGAAGTCGGACACATTCTCAGACAACAATGTTGACTGGAATGTTGTCCCAACATTGTCAACGTTGATGTCTTCAACATTAACAATCTCCCCCTTTTTATCTTTCTTCCCAAAACCATCACAGAAGTTAAATAAAGAAACTCCCCCTGAAGGCAAAGTCTACTCAACCACAAAACACAAAAAAATGGTTGGAATAAACACAAACAGAATAGCCAACAAACTATTCAAACTACTAGAACTTAGTACAAGCCGATTAGAGGTCTGAGATTAAACATCTGCAAAAGTCAGATCAGGCATGCAAAACACAAAATCAAAAAGCGCATGCACACAAACGATTAAGACCAGCTAAGGTCTAAATCGCTGGACTCTGACTTGACTCCACTTCATCACTAGCTCCAGCAGCTCTAGTCTCCATAAGAACTCCCCCGGTCTGTTCTGCCCCATCTTGCTCACTTGCTTCTGCCGCACCATCTCCTGCTTCTTCAGCACGAACTTCACCACCTTCTTCTTCTTCACCATTTGCACCATCTTCTGCTCCTCCCCCTTTTTGGGAAGAAAGTAGATTCCTTAGTATGTCCCTCTGAGCTATCAAGGCAGCAATGGAAACATCAAGTGTCTGAATTGCCTTTACCAGGTGAGATGTTGAAGAAGATGTTGAAGCAGCAGACGGATCAACATTCTGGAGTCCTTGCCAAGGTACATCAACTACCCTTTCCAGACCAGTGAGGTGATCGCTTAGAATGGAAAACGGTTGAGTCTGGCGGAAGATCACATCTCTTCGAGTTGGCTCGTATCCTCCTCGCAGCAGCATCGACCAAATGAGGCAAGGAAAGGGCAGAGGGCCTTTTCCGCTCTTTTCAGCTTGGTATGCGGGTTGATTCAGTATCAATTCACCCTAGTTGATCGGTAAATTTTTTCCAAGAACATAGATGAGCTGTGCCATTGGCCTTGCCACACGACTATCATTAGCCGTGGGAAGCCAATTGCAGATTCCTACCTTAAACAGTACGCATATAGAGAAGTTAAGTGCTTTCCCCCAAAACTACTTTCCCACTTCAATTTCACTCCCCCCGTAATAAACACAGCTACATCAAAATCACACTCATAATCCGACTGAACTTCAGGACTGCCAAGAAACTCATTTATCGCCCTCGCAGAAAAAACATATATTTGTCCCCGAAAATAAACACGTCCATACTTCCTAGAGTCTACTTCATTAACTCGAGCAGAAAGGTTAGAGTATACCTCCCTTACTGCCTCATCGCAGTAGACGCCGAAGCATTGGACCGACTTGGCTAGGTGACGTGACTTAAGGAACTGTAGGACTCCGTACCTCCGAAAACTTGCCACTTCTACGACCCTTTCGATATTCAGGGATCGTTGGCTAATTGAGGCCCACAAGTCCTTGTTCTTTTGGGAGTAAAATTTTCTGGGAGGCAATGAGAGATCCCAGTCTGAGTAGTCTGCCAGGTTAAGCTCATCGTCAGAAGGCATTGTGGCCTCATTTGCTGGACTGGCACCGGTTTCAACATTGCTTTCAGGATGAATATAGTGGCTGCCGAGCCCATCACTTTCGGGTAGGGAAGTCTCAACGATCCAAACCTTTTTCGAAGCTCGTACATTTGATCCCATAGGTCGTTTCCCCGCCCGTTTCTTCAACCTGTTCATCACAATTTTAAGAGGGATAGTCATACCAAAAATGTCTTCACTGTCGTTAGATGAAGGCGACCCGTCTCCCCCTGAGACTTGGACATCTTTGACAGGTGAGTCAAGGTCGTCGTAGGTCTGGGTATCGATAATCTCATTGGTAGATTGACTGGAAGATGACGAAATGTGAATCAGCACGGGATTAGGGCTTTTTGCACGAATAGGACCTACTCTCCTTTGACTGCGCCTCTTCTTGGGGACATTCACGGCATCACGAACGGGCACATCAGCTGAGATTTGGTCAGAGTTTGGGTTGCCATCATTCATCGGGTCTTCAGGGGCATCAATCGGCATTTCAGCATTTTCTTCGGAAATTGGGTTTGCTAAACCTGGGTTAGCATCCGACGGTGCCTGCGTTTGTTCTTCGGCCTGAGATGATCGAAATGACCCTTCTCCAGTAATATTAAGCGGCGGCGGAGCTACTTCCAGGGGAACGGGAAAACCATCATCAAACGACCCAAATGTTGGGTCAACATTCATCTCTTCAAAATTGGGTGAGTTCGACATTGTGAAATAAGGAGATGAAATCACGAAACTGAAATGGGTTTGTAAAGAGAGAGAAAGTTCAGGGAGCAAGATTTTTGAATTAAGCTATTAGGGTTTGTGGAGTTGTGTTCAAATCGTGCCTAAACCAGGTAAAAATAAAGCAAGAAATAGAACGGTTAACTCAGGGTGAAACGATCACATCGTGGGGTGTAAGTAACCAAAAGTAGCCGTTGGAGCCTAAAATAGTATATGAGAGATTAAGTCACACGAAAATATAGGAGTAGGTTAAGTCATGATTCAACTAAAATACCAAGTCAAAAATCATAGTAGACTCAAGCAAGACTTACTGATTCTGTGACTGTGATGAGCACTTGAGACACGCGTAGCTAGCTGTTCTTCAAGTAATTCTAATGCAATTTTGAGAGATATCGAAACTAGACACACGAAACTAACAAATGCACTACTAAAGGCTAATGCATATAAACGAAAGCACAGAAAATATAGCATGATCAAACTAACAGTTACACATGTTGCCCCAACATAAGATTCAACATTCATACTCCGTAATCCTAGACTTTTCTGCCCGATCCTCTCAAACTAGTTCCCTTTCATTTTCTGCCCTTTCTCCTTATTTATTGATCTGATTTATTGTGCACTGCCCTTATTCCCTAACCATCAAGGTTTGGCTTTTTTGTCGCAAAGAGTACATCGTCACCGCGAATGCCGTGTACCTAGGGATACTTATTACTAGTCTTGCCCAAAAACAACCGGAACCGGCGGTTCCGACCGGCCAACCGCCGGTTCCGGTTTGTAACCGGAACCGGCCACCAACCGTATCCGGCAACCGCGGGTGGCCAGTTCCGGGCGGTTTGGGATTTTCCCAAACAGCAAACCGCCGGTTCCGGCATTTTTTTTTTTTAATATATTTAATATATAAATAGATATATAATATAAAAAAAATTTTAAAAAAGTAACCGTTGGTCCGTTAGTTAGAAAAAAAAAATTAAAAAATAGCCGTTGCAACCGGCGGTTGACCGGGAACCGGCGGTTGCAACGGCTAGTCCCTAAAAAAAATTATAAATACCCCCCCAACCCTCTTCAAAAAATCACAACTCAATTCTATCTCTTTCTCTCAATTATTCACTCTCAAAACGCGTAATTCTCAGTCTAGTTGTAGTCAACGAACTAAAATAAACTAATTAAAATACTAGTCCATCATTCCCCGCTCGGCTTTACTACGCTCATCGGCTCATCAATCCCCGCCCGGCTCTACTACACGGCGCTCCGAATTTCACTCGCCTCGTTTTTCGTAAGTTTACACATTTTTTTTATCGAACGTTTATTCTAACCTTTTATTTTACATAAGGATAGCCGTCGTCGAGGATCGAGTTCGAGATCTAGGGGGAAACAGATTGTTGGTAGTTCATCGCAATATGACTACTACTAATATGACGACTCCCCCGAAATTATGCTCGACCTAAGTGACGTACTCGGCTCGGACATGGATGGAACGCAAAGCAACACGCAACGGGACCAAACGGAAGAAATTCCGATGCCGACGACCGACACCCAAGCACGGGCCGCCGCCGCCGCCCTACGCTCGGATATTTTCGCGGTACACTTCAAGAAGGTACCGACCGAAAATAAAGATATTTTTAGAGTTATATGTAATTATTGTGGTAAGGAGTACCCTTTTAGGAAGGGGGGCGGATATGGCAATTTTACCGGCCATGTCCGCTCAAAACATCCTACTAAGATAGGAATTAGTCAAAGTCAAAGTCAAATGCACGGGGCTACGGGTACGGGGTCGTCCGCTACCGGACAAGGACCCAGTGCGAGTCCGACGTCTTTGTTCATGTACAACGAAGACGTTGCGCGCAAACAACTTGCAAAATTTGTTTGCGCGAAACATCTTCCTTTTCGGTTTGCCGACGATCCGATCTACGAAGATTGGATCAGAAAGTCGTATAACCCCCAAGCGAAGAAAGTTTCACGTAGCACCCTTACGCGAGACATTAGGAAGACCGTACTCGCGTATAAACGCGAGTTAATAGATCAATTAGGAAACTTAGAGTGTAGAGTATCCATTGCCTCCGATATATGGAGTGATCACTGGCAAGATCATCATTACATGGGCGTTACATGCCATTGGATTGATGACTCTTGGCAAGTACAGAAACGCTTAATTGCGTATAGGGAATTTGACACAGCACACACAGCTCAAAACATCGCACTTAAGCTTAGGAATATCTTATCAGAATATAGGATACTCGAGAAGATTTTCTCGGTATCCTTTGATAATGCTAGCGCTAATAACGCGAGCATTGAAGATTTGATTAAGTATTGTCGACCGTCATTTGGCGGCCGATTCTTTCATGTCCGGTGCTTCTGCCACATACTTAACCTATGTGTTTAGGACGCACTCACGCATCTAAAGGCACACGTTACGCCGATACGAACGGCGATTAGTTACATGATGCGCCACTCTTCTGTAATGAAGAAGTGGAAGCGTCATTGTAGAAGTTTGAGTGTCATGCCCAAGAAGTTTGCCTTAGATGTACCCAACAGGTGGAATTCCACCTATAAGATGTTGGAGACGTCGTACGAATATCGCCATACCTTGAGCGATTTCTACGACGAAAACCCCGAATTCGGGGTAGCATTACATCCTACGATGTGGGACGGATGCAACGGCATATGTGAAATACTTCAAGTATTTCACGATGCCACGAGGGAGATGTCGGGAATATATTACCCGACATCTATCTTGGCATTAGATCATTGCGTTAAAGTCGCATGCATTCTAAACGGGTTTGTAAATGACGAGATTGCGGGTCCGGCCATTTTAGCCATGAAAGCTAAATGGCTGAAGTACTTTTGGGATCTACCCGATATCTTCATCATTGCGAATATATTAGACCCCAGATTACGCGTAGAGGGGACCGATAATTTTCTAGGATTATACTACCAGTCCATAGCGGCTAATTCTAGTGTCCTCCCCGATGGCTATCACATTCAAGTTAGGAATGTAGGTATGACGCTCTAAAGGCAGTCTTTAGAGCGTATAAGACCGATAGTGGCCAAGACCCAACTCGATCGAGTTCGGGTCAATCCACTAGTAGTAGTAGTGCTAGCGGTAGTGATCGCTTAGCCTCCTACTACAACCTCCTCAACACGAGCAAACGCCAAAGGTCGACGAACCCGTTCATAGAGTTAGAAAACTACTTGTCGACCACTTTTGAGTTCGCCGAGGATGAAGATCAGTTCAACGTCCTCCGATGGTGGTCGAAGATGTCGCCAACGTATCCAACGTTGGCGAAGATCGCTAGGAAAATCTTTGCCGTCCCAATTTCAACCGTCGCGGTTGAACAAGCTTTTAGCATGGGCGACTTAACGTTAAGTGAAAGGCGTTCGAGGTTGACGGTAGAAAATGTCGAATACCAATGCCTTCTCGATGATTGGACGAGAGCCGAACATCGGACACAAGACGCCACGAATACCGATTCGGACGACGACGTATTCGACGACAACACCGGTACCGGTTCTAGTGGTGGCGGCGGCAATGGCGGGGACGGGGACGACTAAGAGTAGAGAGTAGAGAATATCCGAAAATGGCGAAAGATTCAAGCCCGAAAAAAGATAAGTCCTTAATACTAATCTCATTGTATTAATTTTTTATTTTATATTTTTAAATAATTACTTACTCATACAATCTTATTTTTCAGCCAACGTCTCCAAGAAATCGCTCGCGTGACGACATCTAAGCCAACGACAAGTCCGAAAAAGATAAGTCCTTAAAACTAATTTCATTTTTTAATGGCGATTGTACAAAAGAATATTATAATTATTATCTAACTAACTTCTATTGTATATTTTTTTTCAGAAACCGATTATCGACTGGCGTTGGCAAATGGCGAATAAATTTTTTTTTCTTACTTTGTATTTTCGACTTTGTAAATTTTAATTGTAAATGTAACTTTGTTTTTGTAATAAAATTAATTTATTACGATTAAAACTTTTAAATCGAAATCCTTGTTATATACCGAAAAAAAATAATTGTGTCCCGAAAAGTCGAAAACTATCGAAATACACACTATAAATTGAAATAAAAAATTAAAAAAATATATTAAAAAAAATTAAAAAAAATTAAAAAAAAAATTAAAAAAAATTTAAAAAAATCCGGCAGTTGGTAACCGCCGGACATCCTTTGACCGGCGGTTTGACCAACCGCCGGTTGGTCAACCGGCAACCGGAGACGGCCAACTGGGAACCGTCTCCGGCCGGTTGACGCCGGTTGGTCAAATCGACCAACCGGCAACCGCCGGATCCCAACCGCCGGTTAACCGTAACCGGCGGTTGGGCAACTATACTTATTACCAAATACATATATATTGTAAAAGGTTTATGAGCAGGCTTATATGCAAGGGATTGGGTCAGTTCAAAAAAAAACAGTCAAGTAGGAACGAGTCATTTCAACGGAAAACAGAGAAGAATATTAAATCAAACATTAAAGCAGTAACTATCGAATTTGACATATGCTATGTTGATCCTTATGTTGGACCAACATTCAGACAGACTGCTGCAAACCTATGGACTTTTTCAGGTCCGAAAACCTTTGAAAATCCAATGCTTTCGTGAAAATGTCAGCTAACTGATGTTTCGTGTCTATATGCTCAATGTGAACTAATTCTTTCTCTACCATATCTCTCAGAAAATGATGTCTTATTTCTATATGCTTCGTGCGTGAATGCTGAATAGGGTTCTTAGATATGTTGATGGCACTAAGGTTATCACAATACATGAGGACAGACTCGCACTCTAACACATAGTCACATAGCATGCTATTTAACCATATCAATTGCGTACAGCAACTGCCCGCCGCAACATACTCAGACTAAGCAGTAGATAAAGACACACAATTCTATTTTTTACTATACCATGCAACTAAATTGTTACCAATAAAGAAACAGCCGCCACTTGTGCTCTTGCGATCATCCTCGTCACATGCCCAATCAGCATCGTTGTAGCCTACAAGACTCATATTAGTATCTTTAGAGAACCATAACCCTAGGCTACACGAATCACTCACATATCAAAGTATACGCTTAACAACATTTAAGTGGGAAACCTTAGGCTCAGACTGATAACTAGCACATACACATACGATATATATGATATCGGGTCTACTAGCTGGATAATATAACAAACTGTCTATCATGGATCGATATAATGTGGGGTCAACATTCTGTCCAACATTGTCTTTACTTACCTTTTGTGTTGAACCCATAGGAGTTTTCATTACCTTTGCCGTATCCAACCCGAACTTCTTTACAGTGTTCTTCGCGTATTTTTCTTGAGACATAAATATGCCATCACTGCTTTGCTTAATCTGTAAACCTAAGAAAAAAGTTAGTTCCCCAATCATGCTCATTTCGAAATTGTAGTTCATGGCATGTACAAATTGATCTAACATAGATTGCGAACTAGAGCCAAAAACTATATCATCTACATAAATTTGGGCAATAAGAATATCAGCTCCTACTCTTTTCACAAAGAGAGTGCGATCTGCTTCTCCTCGCATGAACCCAAACTCAAGTAAAAATGTTGTTAACCTATCATACCAAGCTCGAGGTGCTTGCTTCAGTCCATACAACGCTTTCTGCAACTTAAACACCTGGTTAGGAAAATGTGGATCCTCAAATCCCTTAGGCTGTTCAACATAGATATCTTTATCAATATACCCATTTAAAAACACACCCTTAACATCCATTTGGTGTAACGTGATGTTAAGCCAACAACCTAATTGATTCTAGCCTAGCCACGGGAGCAAACGTCTCATCAAAGTCTATACCCTCGACTTGTGTATAGCCTTGGGCTACTAATCGTGCTTTGTTCCTAACAACCCTACCAAGTTCATCAGATTTGTTCTTAAAGATCCACTTCGTGCCTATGACATTAATGTCTTTTGGCCGTGGAACCAAAGTCCAAACTTGATTTTTCTCAAACTGCAAGAGTTCCTCTTGCATCGCATTAATCCAAAAATTGTCCTTGAGAGCTTCAAGCACATTTTTGGGTTCTACATTAGACACAAAGCAATTAAAACGTACCTCGGCGTATACGGAGTTCATGCATACGTTTCTTACCATAGATTTGTAGTCCTTGCGTGGCTTGTCTCTAGTTTTCCTTCCTTCGTTCACATCTCCGATGATTAAGTTTGTGGGATGGTCTTTCTATATTTTAGGTGGGGGATCTCTTCGAACTTCGTTGGGTCCTTCCTCATCGTTCTGTTCAGGTGCAGATGTTGAGTCTGGTGTTGACTCAACATTTTCGTCCACATTCTCCTCTGTTTCATCAACAGCTTGGATAACATCTGAAATATTAACTTGTGGAGCATTTCTGCTAAGGTCAGTAGCATCATCAAATACAATATTCACCGATTCCTGAATGGATTTCAATCGCAAATTGTTAACTCGATATGCACGACTATTAGAGGAGTAACCTAGGAAGATACATTTATCACTCTTCGAATCAAATTTGGTCAAGTATTCACGATCATTAAGCATGTAACAGTAGCATCCAAAGACATGAAAATACTTGACAATTGGCTTTTTCCCATTCAATAATTCATACGACGTTTTCTTTGTACCTTGCCGAAAGTATACACGATTCGAAATGTGACATGCGGTATGCAACGCTTCAGCCCAAAATCTCTTAGAAAGACTCTTAGATTGTAACATAACACGTGCCATTTCTTGCAATGTCATATTCTTCCTTTCGGCCACCCCATTTTGTTGGGGCGTCTTAGGAGATGAAAACTCATGAATAATGCCTTTCCTATCACATAATTCATTGAACGACTGATTCTTAAATTCCCTACCACGATCAGACCTAATGCGAAATATAGGAGCACTTAAATTATTGTTAACCATAGCACATAAAGTTTTGAAAAATTCGAACGATTTAGATTTTTCCCTAAGAAAGAAGATCCATGCATATCTAGAATAGTCATCAAAAAGCACATAAGCATATGTCCTACCACCAATGCTATCTGCTTCCATCGGTCTCATCAAATCCATATGAATTAACTGAAAACACTGAGCAGTTTTAAAATGTTGGGCAGCATGTTGGTCAACATTATGACTAGAATGCACTTGTTTACCCTTAAAACATAACTCACACACAACCTTACCAAACTCTTTAAGCTTCGGAATGCCTCTGATTGCATCATGTTTGATAAGTTGCTCCAGTGTTCTGTAGTTGACGTGGCCCAGTTTGAAATGCCAAAGGATCACCTCGGCCTTTGATAGTTGGCACACGTCTTTCGAACCGAATTTGTCGCCGACTAGATACCAGTTGTCACTCGATCGTTTTCCTGCCATAACTCGAACACACTTGCTGTTAAAAACCTCACAACATTCCTTATTAAATATAACCTCAAGGTCGTCGTCGCAAAGCTGACTTATGCTAATCAAGTTAGCCACAAGTCCGTCGACATGAAGAACGTTGCTTAGCTTCGGGAAATCATGCACGTTCAATTTGTCACGACCGAGAATCCGCCCTTTCGCACCTCCTCCGAATGTTACAGATCCACTGTTTAACGGGAGGTAGTCGATTAGGAACTCTTTGGTACCCGTCATATGTCGGGAACACCCGCTATCGAAGTACCAAGAACCTGTCACGTTAGCTCGCAAAGAGGTGTAAACTACATTGCATTTATACACGGATTTCTCTACCCAAACTTTCTTAGATGACAAAACAGCATTGTGTTCACTAGAACTTGAAGGAGAGTTAATTGAAATTTCTCCAGATACACCTTTCAACACTGATTTCTCAATGTTGAGTGGAATGTTGGACGACATTTCAGCCAACATAGATTTCTTCGAAATCTCCCCCTTCAATTTCCAGCAAAAAGGTTTGATATGACCAGACTGCTTGCAATGATGACACTTAAACGATCTATACTTAGACTTACTGGCAGCATGCTTAGTACTATAGTTCGAGGTTTCGAACTTTTCTTTAACAAACACAATCTTAGGTCTATCATGAGTCACAGGATTAGGGACATCAAGAGGAGGCTGAGCATTGTATCCTAGACCTTGCTTATCAAAAATACCTAACGATAATACCTCATCAAGGGTCAATTTACCCTTATTCATTTTTAGAACGTCTCGTCAGCCTCGTCTATTCGCTTCTGAAGCTTATCGATTTCTTTATCTTTTCGTGTCAGTATGGCTTCCAATTTGTTCATCCCTTCAAGTAGGCTTTCGACCATCTTTTCGCTTTTCTCATTCTCCTTGTACTGCGTTTTCACAATAGCATTGAGTTCCGAGTTTTTCACCTTTTCTTTCTCATATTTTGCGGACAGTAGTTTGAAGGCATCATTTGTCTGAATTTCTTCAAGAATATCATTTTCTAATCCTGCATCATCAGAACTTAAATACCCATCAAAACAGTTTGAGTCATCATAATCGAAAATAATTTGTTTCTCAGATGTTGGGTCTAATGTTGACTCAACATCAGTTACCACCGTGAAGCCGATTTGATGATCTTCTTCTTCTTCGTTGTTTGAGAAGGATTGAATGGTTACTGATGATTGCCTTGACTCCTTAGGACCCTGTTCTTCATCTTCATCATCGGAAAGATCGACCCAAAGTGATTTCCCACGTTTGCGAAGCGTATTTGCACATTCGTTGGCAAAATGGCCCCAACCCTTGCAAGCATGACATCTCACTGAATCCCAGTTGATGTTCTTTTTCTTTCCATCTGGGTTACGTTTGAAGAACGGTGGAGCAGACATCGGTTCATTTGAACTCTGGCCCTTCTTGAATGTTGGGCCAACATTTTTCGTCACATCCGTCTTGAGGAACTTCTTAAATTTCTTCACGAACAAGGCCGTATCCTCATCATCAGATTCATCCTCAGTTTGAAACTTAGAGAGCTGACTGACTAGAGCGAGGCTTTTGCCGCGAGAGGCCCTCTTTTGGACGTCGAGATTGATCTCGAAATTCTTCATGATATTCATCAATGTGTTGAAGTCCATCGTGGCCAAATTGTGTGCTTCCTCGACCGTCGCTACCTTCACATTAAACTTTTCGGTTAGTGTACGTACTGCTTTAGAATTCAATACCTTATTCGAGATTGGATCTCCTAGGCTGGCACATTCGCTTGAGATCGTCAGTATTTTCCCGAAATACGTGGTGATGTCTTCATCTTCCTTCATTCTGAGGTTTTCGAATTGATTGTAGAGAAGCCTTAGTCTGGTTTCCCTCACACTTGCATCGCCTTCGCAGTACCTCTGAAGTAGATCCCATGCATTCTTTGCAGCTGTACAGTTTTGAATGATCTTGAACATGAAGATGTCGACCGAGGAGAATATGGCATTAAGGGCTTTGTCGTTGAACTCGGCAGCGTTTTTCTCAGGGACCGTCCATTCGTCGATTGGTTTGTCAACGACTTCTCCATCAGCGTCTGGGGCAGTTCGAGGTGGAGTGTATCCATTGAGCACAGCTTCCCACGCTCGCGTATCGATCGATTTGATGCACTGGGGCACACGCACTTTCCAATAGGCGTAGTTGGTTCCGTCTAGCACGGGAACCTTGCCGAAATGGTTTGAGCTTGTAACATCCATTGTAGAGGATTAAGAACGCTTAGTAACGTCAAGCGGAGGCTCTGATACCACTCTAAAGTGGGGTCCCGATATGGATGTAAACTAAGTAGTAAAATGTAACCTAAATGTTAGAACTAATGTTGAGGGAACACTCGATCTAACACAAAAGCGCACAGCGGAATATGTAAATTACTTAGTGACAAAAACTGATAAACACGAGATGTAAATTTTGCAGCAAGTTGCCTCAAGGCGAAATTCCACTATAAAGATGGATTATAAAAACAAGTCTAGAAAAGGAAACGAATCCACAGAGATTCTACCAAACTACAAAGTCTTTCGACTTTTGCAAAACAGAAAAACTAGGCTAAAAGAAACTCTCGAAAATGGTTCAGGCTCACTCAAACTTCACTCATAGAATCTCATATCTCCACTCCATATTGAAATGGTTAAGTGAAGTCCCCTTTTATAGGTCTTCGACTTTGGGGCTACTTCACAACAGACTTGGTCACCTCCACATCGTCCACTAAGATAGTCGTGACCGTTGAGAGTTAATTCGGATCAGCTCAAAATGACTTGGTCTTGACTTGAGCTCCAATCTTCCTATTTTTAGTATGCTTCCACTCCTAATTTCGCTCCAGCTTATCCACACGCAATCCACACGTTTTGAATCATTTCATCCCTTATCCATGACCTGTATGATACTAATAAAAGCCATGTTATCTATTAAAACGTGTTTTGGGCATGAAAGATAAAACAGAAGTCGGACACATTCTCAGACAACAATGTTGACTGGAATGTTGTCCCAACATTGTCAACGTTGATGTCTTCAACATTAACAATAATTAATTATTAACAAATATTTAAAGCGTGTCTATGCATACGTGCAAAATCATCGCATGAAGCTATTGCGTTAATTACATGAAGAATGTTGGAAAAGGTCAAACTTTCTTCCCATATTAAACGCTGGGTTGTAGTTGTTACAAATAATTTCTTGATTAAAATCTTCTTTCTATCCCCCAATCCTAATTCACGGGCTTTCATTCGTGTGTGCATCATCATCGTCTTTTTGAGATAAATGCTTATATATATATATATAATGTCGCTTGTTTTTTTCTAAGTAAATAAAAGTCATTAGAAATGTTACTTCGAGTTTAGCTTTATGCCTTTTGATTGTTACAAATACAATTCATACAACAGTAAGTCAGTAACGAATTTGACCGTATATCGAAACCCAAGGCTCGGTTTCTATTGGAAACGAAAAAATATTTATTATTCAGAGAGTAATTATTTTACAAAGGTACCGACTATTTATACAAGTGAGCTTCTAATTAAGCTAGCAAATGAAAAATAAGCCTTTGATCATAAAATAATGATAGACACGCGTTCTTTATTGCTCAGTTGTCCAAGGCCTCTGTTTTCTTCATATCAACGACTTTTGCTTCAATCTGAATTGATTCGTGGAAACTCGGGTATTGCTTTCCAACTGGGTTCGAAGCTAGCTTAATCGCGGATTGGTTGTCACAGTACAATACTGGAACATGTCTTTGTCGTACGCCAATCTCGTGAATGAGTTGTTTTATCCAAAAAAATTTCGCTGGTTAGGGAACTTAGAGCTCGATATTCTGATTCGGTAGAGGATTTGGAGATGGTTGTTTGCTTCTTCGATTTCCAGGTGATGAGAGAGTTGCCAAGAAACGTGCAAAAACTCGAAACAGATTTCCTTGCCCAATCCGAATCGGAAAAAGCCTTGAGCTATAAATCTGGTTTGTTGGCAAAAAATATACCTCGACCTGTTGTGCCTTTTATATATCTTAACAAATGGTTGGCAGCTACCATGTGAGAGTGTCTCGGGGCAGCAACATACTGCCTCAACTTATTGACTGCAAATGTGATATCCGGCCGGGTGAATGTCAAGTATAGTAGCCTCCCGATCAAGCTTCTATACCTGGTTGGATCAGGCAACAACTCTCCCTCTGACTGTGTAAGCTTGCATTTAGGATCCATGGGAGTAGCCATAGGTTTTGAACCGAGAAAGCCCGTATCTTCCAGTATCTTGAGAGCATATTGTCGTTGTGACTTGAGTCTCCCCAGGTCTTTAAGTTTAAATTTGTTTTTCAAATACTCTTTTGTTTCGTTTATAACAGCAATAGACAGACCTACCACGATTATATCATCTACGTAAACTAACAAGATGACAAGATTCGAATCTGAACCTTTCACAAAAAGAGAGTAATCTGACTCTATTTGATGAAAACCAAAACAAGTTAAGGCTTGAGAAAACTTTGAATTCCACTGCCTGGAAGTCTGCTTTAGGCCGTAAATAGATTTGTTTAATCGACATACTAATCTAGTTCCTGACACAACTTTATCTGATATTGTATATCCTAGACAAATCCATAAACACTTCTTCCAACAAATCCCCATTAAGAAATGCATTATTAATATATAGGTGAAAAAGATGTCAATTATTTTGAACAGCTAAAGCAAGGATTACCTTTACTGTTGCAGCCTTGACAACTGGTGAGAAAGTCTCTATATAATCGATGCCTTCCCTTTGATTGTAGCTTTATATCTTTCAACCACTCCGTCTGAGTTATGTTTGATCTTGTAGACCCAACGACATCCTATTTAGGTTCTGAAACAACTGAGACACATGTAATATACTCTTTATATCGAGGGGTTAGTCTATCGTATGACAAGAATTTAGATAAAGGATATAAGCTTGAGGAAGTGACTGAGGAATTGCAGTGGAAATCATGAACATAAGCAGGCATTCTAGTCGGTCTGCTTGATCTTCTAATAACTTGTTGCTCTCCTCCATCACTCTCGTTGTTAAGTTGGTTAGGAGTTTGATCTTCTTGACTTGTGCCCTCTGATCTTCTTGAGATTGTATCATGTTCCTCTATTGTCACAGCTTCTGTGCCTACATCAGCTGTCTTAGGTATTACCACATCAGACCATAAATCTTCTCCCGATTTTTCAAACTCCTCTGACTGCTTACCAGATAGAGGGAAAAGTTGTTCCTGAAATTTTAAATTTCTACACACAAAAATACTACATGTATCCAAATCTAAAAGCTTATATCCTGTCATACCATTAGGATAGCCTAAAAACACACAATATCTTGCACGAGGCTCAAATTTTGTTCTATTCGAAACCAAGGTCGAGGCGTAGCATAAACAACCAAATACCATTAATATTGAGTAATCCGCTGGTTTGTTATATAGAACTTCAAAAGGTGACTTATTTCCTAAAACTTTAGACGGTGTTCTATTGATCAGGAAGGTTGCTGTGAGTATACACTCACTCCAAAACTTGATAGGCAAGCAAGATTGAAAATACAGAGACCTAGCTACACTTGGAGATAATAGAATCAAAGTGAGAATCAGGTTCGCATGGGAACCTGAGATTGAGAACTATTAGAAAAGATTTTGAAACGAACCAAGAAGAATTTGCAGAGATTGAATCACGAAGGAGATGGCTCTGATACCATATTGGAAACGAAAAATTATTTATTATTCAGAGAGTAATTATTTTACAAAGGTTCCGACTATTTATACAAGTGAGCTTCTAATTAAGCTAGCAAATGACAAATAAGCCATTGATCAGAAAATAATGATATACATGTGTTCTTTTATTGCTCAGTTGTCCAAGGCCTCTGTTTTCTTCATATCAGCGACTTTTGCTTCAACCTGAATTGATTCGTGGACACTCGAGGTATTGCTTTCCAATAGTTTCAGCCGCCATATAATACTAAAAACCAGCTTTACAATTCAATCCAATTTCTATTACGAGGATGTATGAAAAATAATCAAATCGCGAAAACAAAAAATCCATTTTATGGAAGAAAGATCAAGACCTAGATACACGTTATTTCCTTCCAGCCTCTTCGGCCTTGTCCCTTGTCTCCTCACAGGGGACTGCAATATAGTTTATAGACATTACCTTACACTATCGACAAGACTAACTCGACGTAATGACCGATTATGTGGTAATTGAACTCTACGTTTTGCTATCCGCTGAAATTCTTGCAAAATAGCTTCAGTGTCGATCTTTACAAAAATTTCTTTCTCATTGTAGCACATTAGACAATCTTGAAGAAACTCATCTCCCATCTAGTGGTTAAATGAAGAAGAAGCTGGCAGCTGGGGGTGCCCCTAGTGGTCAAAGTACTCATCTCCCATATAGTGGTCAAATTGAAATCCTAAATAGAAAAATCTGGCAGCTCGGGGGTGCCCCCGAGACCCCCCTGTGTCCGTCCCTGTATATATACATGGTTGTGTGAGGTAAATAGCATTTGTGAGCCGAGTATGTGTATAATATATGTCTATATATACACATATACTCTCAATTTTCAAATACGTCGATATTGAAGATATAAAATTTGAACTATATTGAAGATATATGATTGTGTCTATTGTTGTTCTTGTTCTCCTTCCTCAACCAAATATTTTTGGAAAGTGCACATACACTCAAGGTGAGGAAGGCTATCACAGAGCCTAACGCTTCGATATAAAATAGCTAATATAACATGGATTTTAACCACATGTGCACTAGGAATCTGTATCCCGGTTCTGAGCAAATTCATCGCGACCTCGAGAATCGAACATGTGCTGAACAATCAAAGCGTTCGCAACGGGTGTGATTCTAGCTAAAGGATTCATACTCATTTTTTCTTATGAGTTTTGGAAATTTTACGCCATTGTGCACCAGTTAGAGCCCCTAGGGTGGCTTTTCCGTTACGGGCTTCATCGCAATGATGGCTGGGATTTTGACGGTCGATGCATATGCCATTTCTCATTATAAGAGAAGATTGATGGTTATGGCTTGAGTAGTAAGGCTACTAACGAGGAAGACATTATTGCGCCTCACTTTCATAGTCATGGAGTTCATATGGTCATGATGGTGAAACTCAAGTGCCCCGGCACGGCGTGATCTCAGAGGTATCTGATATGTTTACATCCGTAGATAGAAGAACGTATTTGAGTCAATGTCTCTTGTCGACTAAATTTTCATATCAATGATCCATATTTACAACTTCAAAAAAAATAACGTGCATACGTAAAATATATATGCTATTTATACTATCTATATAATTGGTGAGAAGGATATAAAAAATGTCAATTGGTAGGACAATTTTATCATATATATATATATATATATATACATATATATATATATATATATATATATATATATATATATATATGCGTGTGTGTGTGTGTGCGCGTGCGTGCGGGGGTCACATGAGTTAGGTGAAAGAAGTATATAGGACGGAAGATACACAATTCAAATTACATAACTTTCAATTTACGTCGATATTGAAGATATTGGATTCAAGCTTTATTGAAGATATATAACATTGTCTATTCTTATTCTCCTTCTTCAAGGAACGTTGTTTGAAGGTTGCACGTGCACTCAAGATGAATAAGTTGATACCAACAAGAGCTTAGCACTGAGATACAAAATAGTTGCTATAACATCGATCTTAACGCAAGTGCACTAGGGATCTGTAGCCCGACTGGTTTCTGGGCAAATCTATCCCGACGTTAACCCAAGAAGCAAACTTGTTCTTAATAATCTAAAAATTTGCAGCGTGTGTGATGCTAGCTCCAGAATTCATACTCAATTTGCCCAAAACATTTTGAAAATTTTACGTCCATGTGCATCTGTGATAGCCCCTAGGGTGATTTTCTTGTTACGGGCTTTAACGCATTGGTGGCTGCTATATGAACGTTGATGGTCAATGCATAAGCTACTCCTCATTAGGAGAAGATTATGGTCACGAGCTCGAGCGGTAAGGCTACTGAAGAGGAAGACGACGTTGCGCCTCCTATTCATAGTCTTAGACATTCACATGGTCATATGGTGAACTCAAGTACTATGTCACCCCCTGATTTCTCGGGTATTTTATTCGTTTTTGTAGATAAAAGAATGAGTTGATCCACTATCTCTTCTTGATTAATCATTCTTGTCTAGGATCCATATTTTCAAAAAATAGTTTTAAATATTAATATAAATATAAATATAATGTATGTATATATATATATATCGAATATCTGTATTCGTGCATGAATATAATTTATGTGTATATAGATATATTTGGTGTGTATATATATATATATATGTATATGTATATATGTATATATATATATGTATATAGATATTTGTGTGAGTGAAGTAGAATTTGTGAGTCTAAGCATTATATATATATAGAGAGAGAGAGAGAGTGAGAGACTTGTTATAGTACATACTACCGTGAGCAACCATCGCGAGCATTGCAACTAAATCTTCCATTATTGTGCTTTTCATCCATCTCCGGCACCGCCATCACCTCCGCCGACCCTCTAGGCTCCGCCATCACCTCCGTCGCCCTATCCGACGCGCTAATTTCTAAGAATTTCATCATCTTGGCATCTCGTTCTCATATGGATGATAGATGATGAAATTCTTAGAAATCAGCGCGCCAGATAGGTGAACGTTGGATGATAGATGATAGATGATGATGTATGATGAAATTGGGATTGCTTCTGCTTTAGATTATCTAAGAATTGTTAAATCAGGATGAACCGAAAGAGCAAGCCTTCGATATTGTTTCCTGGCTATTAGAAACTATGGTCGAACCACAGAATAGTCATAACTCTTGGAATATTCCAGCAATATCCTTTCATACAACCACATCAACGCGTCCAGTCAGCGCCACGTCTTCCTCGTCAGCCCATGTGTCAGTGATACGTCATCAGTCCGCTACTTCAGCATTTTTAAGTATAATATAGTATTTAATTGGACTGGCTTTACTGATTAATTTTCCATCCACCCGATATTGATTTTGAGCACGCCTCGAATTGTAGAATTTGAATTTTTACTCATTTCCGAGTTTCACTGAATGACGACTCCTCGATTTCTAAAAAACCAATTATTTTTTACTTTGGCCCACGTGCCTATTTAGTCCAAAAAACTCAATAATCCCCCACATGAATGGAAATTTTTGCAAATGCATGTTGACTCTTGGAAGAAAGTCCCGACGACCCATCATTGCATCGGGATAGGTAGCTCTTGGATTTGAACCTTTTGTAGTGAAATACTATCAGATTTACTCATTGCTCAGTGAACACGATGTCTTGAATTAGCGGTTTTTTGTGTAAACCAAGACAATAGCATACACACAACGATATCTGATCTCTTTTGATTCTTACGTTGTGTCCGTTTTAGCCTTGGATCATAACTCGGATCAACATTGAAGCGGTCCTAGTTCTCACTTATATTAGTGATCAACTATTAGGACTTAATCCAAGAGTAGCAAGAAATACTCCATAATTTTTGGTATAGTCATCATTAAAAGCATAAGTGCTTAGTCTACCACACGTCATCAGGAAATACTTGGACAACTCTCGATAATGGGCTTTAGAAATTTCCAAGTATACGATAAAATCGGTCTCATCTTAGTTGTCTCATTGAAACAAGTTTGTGGGATCTTCACTCATCATGGTTGAGTTACCACCGAGCCCCTTCTTTGGTGTGTGGATTTTTAGCCCATGCTGCGTTACATAACTGATCTCTAGCAATATGTTTTATCAGTGGATCCGCAATATTCTCCTTTACTTCGAACAATCAATGGATATTATTCCGATAGATATTAGTTGTCTTATTGTGTTATGTCTCCGACAAATGTGTCGAGACTTATTGCTATACATACAACTATGGGCCCTGCCGATAGCCGTCGTGCTTCGCAGTGTATCATTATATGTGGCACAAGTTAAATCCAACAAGGAACCTCCTCCAGAAATTTCCGAAGCCATTATGCTTTCGCCGGCTTTATCTAGTGCGATGAACTTCGATTCCATCGTGAATCGAGCAATGCACGTTTGCTTGCAGGATTTCCAAGAAACTGCTCCCCCACCGATGGTAAATACGTAATCAGTCGTGGATTTGGAGTCTTTGCTGTCAGATGAAAAACAATTTTGGGTCATATCCTAAATTGCTTAGGTTTAGGTACTTCGACCTTTGATATGCACCCCCACACTTTAAGGTAATTATCAGATGCTACCTATTTTTCCCTAACTCGTACAAAGTCTTATTCCTTTTCTTGTGTGACTACACAATTGGACTGTGATTTTTTTAACAAAATCCCCCCCCCCCCACACACACACAAATTGTCGGGTAGTAAGAACTAAGCAGCATTACAATTCATCATCTCCTCAAAGGCTCCATAGTAAGCCAAACGATACCGAAGATGGAATCACATGGGCCCAAACTATATATATATATATATATATATATATATATATATATATATATATATTATTGGTCCGCACGTCTCCCAACGGGGTTAATGGGCAGCATCGCGCCCTCAACAAGTCGAACGCGTATGCAGCAGCAGCGTCTAGACTCGTTGTTCTGCACTGCCCAACGGCGCTGAGCCACGCACCACGCAACGCCGAACACAGCGCTGCCAAGGCAGCCACCCAACCACTACATCGGAGGCAGAATGTAGTGCCCAACTGCACTGTTGTCCTGTGGAATTTGTTGTGATGCGGGCGTTCGATGAAACTGCTTTGCAGCAGCCCACAGCCCTGCAACACACCACATCCGAACATTCTTGCACCGGCGTACAGAGTCACACAGACTCGCAGCCACTCAGCCCCCAATGGCGCTGCCTGAGCATTAGCTATGTTCGTGCGCAAACACAGAATGATAGTCTCACAATGCTCAGCCCCACATCGAGTGCATCAATACACAATTTACCCCCTTACCAGAAGTTGTGCCTATTTGCAATTTGGTGAAAAGTTATGACTTTTCACAAAAAGATCCATGCAGCTTTTCGAAACCTATAAATAGGTCCCATGGAAGAATGGAAAATTCATTCACTTTTCTCCCTGCATTCATAGCATAATACACTCCCAGTCCCTGAGTTCCCGAAGCAAGAGATATCCGAGTCTCGTAGTAAGATTTGTCGAAAAACTTCGTCGATTCGAAAGTGTTGCGACTCCGAAGTTAGAAGTCGTTGTATCTTGGGAACGATCGTCGTTAAACCGATTGAGCACGTAATATAGGTGTGATACCGTCTTACGGATAGTGTACGTAATATGCGCCTCGACTTACCCTGTTTTGGGTCTGCATAAATTAACCACTGATAAATACACCGACACTACCGAATAATAACATGGGTTGGTCCAAGTGGTGAGCAGCTTGATATAGTTTAAGTAAGGTCTCAGGTTCCAAACCTTTTTAATGCATCACCCCTTTGGAAGCCTCATCCACCTATACAGGAGCGCGGCAGGGCGATGCTAGTTGGGATAACCAGGATACCGACGATCATCTGCAAAAAAGAAATTAATTAAAAACAAATTTATAAATAAATTCATTTGTTAATATGTGCGTTAGACAATGTATATTTCAGGAAGCTTATTACACGCCACACGTAATTCATTACATGAATAATAGCGGGGAAGCCAATGAGGCCTTAGCCTAGTGGTCAATGAGGAGGCCTTAAGGTCTTATGGTTAAAGGAGGTCGTGGGATCGAATCACCCCTCCCACAATTCCTTGAGTAGTCCCCATGAGCCTTATGGGCCCATGACTATCATTGTCAGGTGAGTTGTGACGTATCCATCTGGCCCCGTGGATTAGTCGCACATCTGAAGTATGTGGCGCAATTAAGCTTCCGTCAGGTCTGTGTGGCGCAAGCCCACACCGGTATTTGGAGCTAGCTCATAGTAGGTCGAGTGTGGATACCTCGAGACAGTAAAAAAAGAAAATAGTGGGGAAATAAATCAATGTGCTTCTTTCCATATTAGACAACGCCTTCTTAGTTCTACTCAAATTTCTTGATTATAAGTTTATCCTATGCAAGAGTCTTTTTACACTACTCATCATCACCATCATCATCATTATCATCATCACTTTAGAACACAACTTGCTGAGTTTCAACAGTTAGTCGTTCCAGATAAATGCTTACAACCAAATATTAGAATTGTGTTGGAAGAATAAAAAAACTTAGAGAATAAAAAAATATGGGTTTCTAAGAAATCGCAAGTCTGTTTTGGAAGCTAATTCTTGCATCGTTAGACATATAATATACCTCGCCATCCGTACGTTCATATATTAATTCATCGTGTTCTTTTACACTTGATTATATTGTATTAGGCACGGAGCTTTCTGAGAGAATATGGAGGGTTTTGTGGAAATGCTTGGAAAAAGAGAAGCTTTTCTCATCCTCCATGAGTGTTGCAGCCCCAAAGTTCCCCACTGGGAAACACTGAGGTCAGCAGATGAATTTATCTTCTGTGATAGGTTAGAACTTTTAACCTCCCTTTGATACACGGGATTTCTAAGTGCAGAAGTACAAAGGAAAACAATGTTAGTGTTTCAAGTAATGATACATTACGCCCGAATGCCGTTACACATTTTTTTTTTCCTTTTTCAAATTGAAATATCACTAATTGTAGAAGGCTGCGATTGTAGAAGAAGAAGATTTCATGCAAAAGATTCTCCTCCACAGTCACACATAAGTCGAAGAAGTCAAAATGGTGATAATGCTCCTCCAGAAAGATCAAGGCTTGGATACGCCTTCTCTCTGCCTTGCTCTTTTCTCCCACACGGCTGTGAGCTTCTTCTGTGCTGCTAAAGCCTCTTCCGCCTTTTCCCTCGCCTCCTCGCACGTCTTCATCCCAGAGTTGCACTTGTCCGCTTCTTTCTGATACTGCGAAGTCAATTTCTTGGCCTCGAGCAGTGCCACATCAGCGCGCCGTTGGTTCTCCGAATGCTCAACTTCCCGCAGTTTCAATTCCTCGGATAAAAGCTCTATGAAGTTTTTCTGAGTATCCTCGCTAACATCTGCTGGATCATGCTTCGCACAATCTGTGGAGAGTAAAATGACAGTCATCAACAGAAGATTGCGTAATAACTGAAAACAAAATATGTGCTGCTTACCTGTAGAGGACAGATTATTTAGTCCTGCAAGAAACAAACACGAAGGACTCATTAACGTAGGAACTCTTGAAATACACGTGTAAGACGAAAATAGGAATATCATGACAATTGGTGTAACTCTGTCATTAACAAAGGTTCTAGTCTGAGCAAACTTACCTACTAAAACATTGGCTAAATAGGTGCAGCGCGAATGATTCAAGGGAATAATATTTAGAAATTTCGTATGCAACTTCAAGCAACAAACTGCATTAAAAAAATCTATAACAGACACCGAAAATCGTTGTTTTAGTTGTTATACATTGCTGGTACTTTATCAACAAAGCTCAGATCTAACACCGTAAGTATCCTGATAGGCTGAGGAATCTCAATCCTGAAAGTCTCAGCTAAGGGTGATTGATCTTTGCTTAAATCCCATTAGAAAAAGACCTACTTTCAGTAAATTCAAGAAACGTGAAGCGGAAAAATAATATATAAAAAAAAAAACAAATTTTGGTCCAACCCCGAAATGAATAAACACAGAAATGTGTAGCAACTCAAACACAAAGATCGAAACAGATGTAAATAAAATTTTCAGGTAATACCCACCCTGTGGAATTGCTATTAGTGGCAAAGTATCACAATCGCAGATACAAGGAGCACATGAAGCTGATTCTGAAACCGATGCTAAGCCTTCCATTACATGCCAGTATAAGGGTGGGCCCACTATGTATGCAGCTAAGCACAAAGACATTAACCCAATTATTGCCTTCAAAGCTCCCGTTGGTACCGCCATTTCTCTTCTTTTTTTTGCTACCAAGGAAGCCGAATGAAAATCCCACCTGAGCCGAGATTCGGGAGAAATGGATTTATCGGGTTTTATCGTTTGGGTGGTGGAATTTAACTGGTTGACGTACAAATTTTGACCCGACTGTATTTAGATTTTTCAAACTTAATTACCGTTCTTATTCTCTCTCCGCGAAGCTGTACTGCGATAGGTGGAATGGAAAAAAGTGTAAATACACTTGCCCAAACCGCCGGTTTCGGTTAACCGGCGGTTGCCGTTTGGTCGAAATGACCAACCGGCCGGAGACGCATGCCGGTTGGCCGTCTCCGGTTGCCGGTACCACCGGTCAAAGGGTATCCGGCGGTTACCATCCGCCGGTTTGTTTAATTTTTTTTTTTAAATTTGTAATGTATATTTCGATAGTTTTCGGGACACAATTATGTTTTTTTCGGTATATAACAAGGGTTTCTATTTAAAAATATTAATCATCATAAATAAATTTCATTATAAAAATGAAGTTACATTTACAATTAAAATTTACAAAGTCGAAAATACAAAGTAAGAAAAAAAAAATTATTCGTTGTTCGTTGAATACTTGAATCGCAATCGCCATTTGCCAATGCCAGTCGATAATCGGTTTCTGAAGAAAAAATGTACAATAGAAGTTAGTTAGATAATATTTTTTTGAACATAAAAAATTTAATCAATAAATTAAAAAATGAAATTAGTATTAAGGACTTATCTTTTTCGGACTTTGTCGTTGTCTTGGATGTCATCACGCGAGCGATTTCTTGGAGATGTTGGCTGAAAAATAAGATTGTATGAGTAAGTAATTATTTAAAAATATAAAATAAAAAAATTAATACAATGAGATTAGTATTAAAGACTTGTCTTTTTTCGGGCTTGAATCTTTCGCCATTTTCGGAGATTCTCTATTCTCTCTACTCTTAGTCGCCGCCGCCATTGCCGCCACCACTAGTCTTTGTGCCGGTGGTGTCGTCGAACACGTCGTCGTCCGAATCGGTATTCGTGAAATCTTGTGTCCGATGTTCGGCTCTCGTCCAATCATCGAGAAGGCATTGGTATTCGACGTTTTCTACTGTCAACCTCGAACACCTTTCACTTAAAGTTAAGCCGCCCATGCTAAAAGCTTGTTCAACTGTGACGGTTGAAATTGGGACGACAAAGATTTCCCTAGCGATCTTCGCCAACGTTGGATACGTTGGCGACATCTTCAACCACCATCTGAGGACGTTGAACTGATCCTCGTCCTCGGCGAACTCAAAAGTGGTCGACAAGTAGTTATCTAACTCTATGAACGGGTTCGTCGACCTTTGGCGTTTGCTCGTGTTGAGGAGGTTGTAGTAGGAGGCTAAGCGATCACAACCGCTAGCACTACTACTACTCGTGGATTGACCCGAACTCGATCGAGTTGGGTCTTGGCCAATATCGGTCTTATACGCTCTAAAGACTGCCTTTAGAGCGTCATACCCTATATTCCTAACTTGAATATTGTAGTTATCGGGGATAACACTAGAATCAGCCACAATAGACTGGTAGTATAGTGCCAGAAAATTATCTGTCCCCTCTACGCGTATTCTGGGGTCTAATATCTTCGCAATGATGAAGATATCGGGTAGTTCCCCAAAGTATTTCAGCCATTTAGCCTTCATGGCTAAAACGGCCGAGCCCGCAATCTCGTCATTTACAAAAGCGTTTAGCTAGCATGCGACTTTAACGCAATGATCTAATGCTAAGATTGATGTTGGGTAATATGTTCCCGACATCTCCTTCGTGGCATCGTGAAATACTTGAAGTATTTCACATATGCCGTTGCATCCGTCCCACATCGTAGGATGTAATGCTACCCCGAATTCGGGGTTTTCGTCATAGAAATCGCTCAAGGTGTGGCGATATTCGTACGACGTATCCAACATCTTGTAGGTGGAATTCCACCTGTTGGGTACATCTAAGGCAAACTTCTTGGGCATGACACTCAAACTTCGGGGGAGTCGTCATATTGGTAGTAGTCATCTTGCGATGAACTACCAACAATCTGTTTCCCCCTCGATCTGGAACTCGATCCTCGACGACGACTATCCATACCTAAAATAAAAGATTAGAATAAACGTTCGATAAAAATATGTGTAAACTTACGAAAAAAGAGGCGAGTAAAATTCGGAGCGCCGTGTAGTAGAGCCGGACGGGGATTGATGAGTGTAGTAAAGCCGGACGGGGATTGAGGGACTAATATTTTAATTAGTTTATTTTTAATTGGTGGACTACAACGAGGCTGAGAATTACGCGTTTTGAGAGTGAATAATTGAGAGAAAGAGATAGAATTGAGTTGTGATTTTTTGAAGAGGGTTGGGGGGTATTTATAATTTTTTTGGGGTAAGTAGCCGTTCCAACCGCCGGTTTCCGGTCAACTGCCGGTTGCAACGGCTAGTTCTTTATTTATTTATTTATTTATTTTTTCTAACGGCTATTTTTGTCAGAATTTTTTATTTTTCCATCTCTATCTAACGGCTATATTAATTATATATATATATTATATATTATTATATTTTTTTTCGTATTATAATTATATATTTATATATTAAATATATATATATATTATATATATAACCGCCGGTTGAACCGGCCAATCGCCGGTTTACAACCGGCGGTTTGCGGTTTGGGATTTTCCCAAACTGCGTGGAACCGGCCACCCGCGGCTACCGGTTCCGGTTGGTGGCCGGTTCCGGTTGAACCGGCGTTTGGCCGGTAGGAACCGCCGGTTCCGGTTTATTTTGGGCAAGATTAAGTGTAAACTACTGTTGTAGCCCCTTAACTTATAGATATTACACATTGAACCCCATAAATTCGTGTTCACATCAACATATCCTAAACTACGATACCCCTATCCTTTCCCACGCCACGTGACCGACAAAAACCCGCCACCAGATGTTGCAGGCTCAGCGGTGGCTCCGTCCCATCTCCGCCCCCGTCGTCACCACCGCCAATCTCCCTTCTTCCTCGTTTACACATTTCCACTCACAGCCCCCAAAATCTATCTCCTTCACACCTCACCATCACAGCAATCATCAACCAGCCACCGCCACCGCCACGCCGAAGAAAACACGGTCCGCGTGCTTCGCCCTAACGACACAGCAAGAAGAAGAAAACAGCCAGCAAAGTAATGAGGAAGGCCCAGTGGAGCTGCCCTTCTCAGTCACTTCACTGTTCGCCACTTCCGACGAGCCCACGACTCTGCAGACGGCGACGAGCGTGCTCCTCACTGGGGCCATAACCGTATTTCTGTTCCGCTCCCTCCGCCGACGCGCCAAGCGCGCCAAAGAAATGGTAAATTATTTTGCTTCCATCTTGTGCTCCCACCATTCGAACATTAATTTCTTCTATCGAAAAGCTCGTAAATTTAAGCCTGCCGTGATTCGCCGGATCAGAAATTCAGGTCCGGTGGGTCGTCGAAGAAATCCTTGAAAGAGGAAGCATTGGAGAGCCTAAAGGCAGTTTCTTTATCACCAGTTTCTTCGGCCAAGAAGGCTCCGCCTTCACCTGTTCAGGCGTTTTTGGGGGCATTGACCGCCGCTGTAATTGCTCTGATTCTTTACAAATTCACCACAACCATCGAGTCCGCTCTGAATCGCCAAACGATTTCAGACAACTACTCGGTATGTGATGCCCTCACAATTCATGATTAGCATGAAAAATAAAATGTTGTTTGTACCTCTCAATGTTTTTTGCCTGCATTTTTTTTCCAGGTCCGACAAATAACGATAACCGTAAGGTAATAATCTTAGGTGCTTCAGAAGAATCTTTTTCTTTGTTATTCTTGGGATTATTCGTGAGGGTTTTTTTCGTATGCATCGTCACAGGACTATAATCAACGGACTCTGCTACTTGGCAACATTTGTTTTCGGTGCCAACGCTCTAGGCCTGTTTCTATATTCTGGGCAGCTGGCGTTCAACTCTTTGATGGAAGAGGAAGATCCTCCTACCATTGCTGAGGGTGAAAAATCGGAAGAAGAAGAATAAGAACAAGGTATTAATACCACCGATAAGAGTGACGATCAAAGTTAAGACGGTACTCAATAAACAGTATGATGGATAATAGATAGATAGATAGATATGCACTATATTTACCCGTTTCAGTCGATCATAGTGTCACTGTTTTATTAGAATGCCAAGAAATAGGGAAAAGATGGAATCATAAGAAACCAAAACGTAAGTTTCTAAATGATCCAGGAAGATATTGAATTCAAATTATACAAATTTCCCGTTTTTATAGATATAATAATTCAATACAACATCGACGATTTAAGGCCACTGGTTTAACTTAGGTTCTTCGATATATTCTCGTTGACCAAGACACACGACGAGAGGTCTAATCTTACTATTCTTCTCCCTTCTCCTTCTTCCAGCAAATGTGTTTGGATACTGCAAAGGTGGCTGGCTGCTACAACATCGATCGTAACCGCCGGGGCGCATTGCGGTTGGCATTTGCTGCACCTGCGGTTAAGATCTATGATATGGCAGCCAGCCACCCTTGTATCTCACCGCTAAGCTCTTGTTGTAACACCGTACTCTTCATCTCGAGCGCACATGCAATCTCCAAAATCATCTGTACCATCAGATCCTACCACCATATTCAACATTTTGTTCAACCTCGGCAAACTCTTCCAAATCACAACCTGCAGTAAGTATCCCAACTAGAACCCTTCACAAAAGAGCGTCCTTTTGGTGGAATCCCTCACCCCCAATTTACTAGCTCGATCTTTCTGCTGCTTCTTCCCTTTTCACCGTCTGTTTACAGAAAAACCAACAACCACAATGAAAACACAGCACCACAACCTCCACTGCTTTCCTTGCCGCTGCTGATACAAGGGAAAAAAAGCTTCTGAAGTCCCTCAAGGCCTCGCATATGGAAACAGGAAAATGAGACAAACGCACCTGACGGGTTCTCAGAAGCATAGCCTTTTCTCTTTCCGAAGAAAGGTGAAGCTTGCCCAGTAGCTTTAAGGCTCCCATGGCGGCGGAGGCGGCGTCCGAGAGAGGATAGCGACTGCGCGTTTTGAAGATGAAAGCTGTGATTCAGAGTGGTGGTGTGTGGAGTTGAAGAGCATTGAATCAGTGGCCTCGTAGCACATGGATGTGTACCGACGAGCAATCGCTGGAGTTATTATATAGCACTTCATCAGAAAAGTAATTGTTATCAAATTATGATAACTAGACAAGAACATAAATATAAAACACTCGAATTGTAGAGAGATAATATAATTGATGTTTTCGATATGATTCAATACAAATACATCGGTCTATTTATAGTAGAAAAATTTCTACAATTTCATCTAACATTTACAACATTAAATACATCTTATCTTATCTCATTTCATCAACAATCAACTAACTTTTACAACATTAAAAACATCCACATATTATTAATAATAATTTCATAATACTCCCCCTTGGATGTTTTTCAAAGAATTTGCATCGTTAAAACCTTACTAGAAAAAACACAGTGGGATAAAAATCTAGTGAAGAAAAAGAGTACATAATTCCTTTTGATACGCTTTCATTTGTTGCCTCAGTAAAAACCTTACTGGAAAAATCACATAAAAAAAAACACAGTGAAGGGAAAAAGAGTACATAATTCCTTTTGATACGCTTTTATTTTCTCCCCCTGATGATAGCACCACTATAAATCTCGGAGTCTTCGAACTCCAATTGAATATACCGATTTCCTGAAAATAATTGGGGGCAGTGCTTTCGTAAATAAATCTGCAAGATTTTCACTTGATCGCACTTGTTGTACATACCATTTTTCTCCAAATCATGGGTGAAGAAAAATTTCGATGAAATTATGCTTTGTTCTATCCCCTTTAATATATCCTTCCTTTAATTGGGCAATACATGCCGCATTCTATCCCATTTAATATACACAACTAAATTTCCTTTCGACTCATTAGAATAGAACAATCTCATATCAGATGTTCCTTTAAGTTATTGAAAAATTCGTTTAACGAAAAGTAGTTGCATCCACCACAGGAGAATACGTCTCCTCATAATCAATTCCTGGTTATTGCGAAAAACCTTACACAAGCCATGCTTTGTATCTTACAATTTCGCAGTTTTCATTCATCCTTCGAATGAAAACCAATTTATATCCAACCGGATTTATATTTTCTGGTATACGGACTACAGGTCCGAAAACTTTTCGTTTCTCAAGTGATTTCAATTCGGCATCGATTGCATCTTTCCATCTTGGGCAATCATTTTTTTGTCTGCATTCTTGTACAAACTTTGGTTCATGATCCTCATTCTCATTAATCTCATTCATTTCATGTAGCACTGCGTTAAATGAGAATTTATCGTCAACGTTGACTTCATCTCGGTTCCATCAAATTCCATTTTGGGCATAGTTTATCGAGATCTCTTCATTATCATTATTTTCTGAACGTTCAGGTACCTGAGTTTCATTCTCATTATCTTTTATGCCCATCGACTCTTCTCTAGTCGATAAATCATCGGTTGGACCATTCTTATTATAATTTGCTCCTTTTCTTTTACGAGAATTTTTATCTTTAGAACCCGAGGGCCTACCACGCTTTAGTTGTGGCTTAGGCTCGATAATATGTTCTGCAGGAATATTTATTTTTGCAGGAGCATTAACAGCTGGTATATGTGACTTTGTCACTCTTTTAAGGTCAGTAAATTTTCTGGCAGTTGATTAGCTAAACTCTGTAAATGAATTACCTTTTAAAAACTTCTTGTTCACATTCTTTAGTTCGAGGATCATAATCGTTTAACGACAATTCATTCAAACTAACATTTTTCTCCAGCTGTTTCTTTTCTCCCCCTAATGTCGGAAAATTCAATTCATCAAAATGACCGTCGGCAAATCTGGCCGTAAATAAATTTCCAGTTAGAGGTTCCAAATACTTTATTATCAATGGAGATTCATATCGGACATATATTTCCAACCTCCTTTGAGGTCTCATCTTTGTTCGTTGTGGTGGAGCAATTGGAACATATACTGCACATCCAAAAATTCTTAGATTGGAAATATCTGGTTCCTGACCATGAACCATTTGTAATGGGGAGACATTTAAAATCATTGCAGTGGCCCTCGAGGGATCCTTTCTTTGATCATTTTTCTGCGACTTTCTTCTTGAAATGGTCGAATTTCTAGGCTACAAAGCAAGAACGGACGATGATTTGAGATGTCCAGGGCTAGAAGTACAATTGACGATGATTTGAGATGCCCAGGGCTAGACGTATAATTCTTGATCATTCAGAAGATCATCATCTTACCATAAGTAATAATATGCCTACCTTTTCTCAAGTCCCAAGAAATCCACGACATACTCTGTTGTATCCTAAGTAAATCATTTTTTTTCTGTCCCGATATATACCTACTCGACCTGGCTATGGGCTAGCACCTAAATACCGACATGTGATTGCACCACGCAGACCTGACGAAGGCTTAATTGCGCCACACACTCCAGTGGTGAGACTAATCCTCGATACCAGATGAATATGTCCCAAATTCATCTGACAACGATAGTAAAGGCGAATCCTACCTAGGTAGGATTGGACCCCGTGACCTAGAAGTTGGCACGCCACTAGAGCCAAGTCTTGGAGACAATTTTCGTAAGTAAATCATGAATGACGAAAAGTTGAGTTAAGTGAAAGTACCATCGGCGTCCAAGGAATTCTTTCTCTTCCCCATAGAGCTAACTAATTTCACAATCCATGGCCTACACTTAATGAAGATATGATATTCATCTTCATTCTGTACGCTGTATCGTTGACATCGAATATCCACATTGCATTTGCATTTATAAAGCTCGTAAAATTCGATGAGCGGTTCGAACTTTAAAGTGTTGCCCGAGCAAATATGGTCTCCAGTGTTGGATCGACAAGACTAATGTCATTAGTTCTTTCTCATATGTGGACTTAGCACTTGATCGATTTGAGAGCCCCTTGCTGAAATAAGCAATCGGTTCATTATCCTCCATAAGAACTGCCCCAACATCGGTGCCTGACACGTCGCATTCTATGATAAAGGGCTTAGTAAAATCGGGCATGGCTAGGACTGGAGCTGTCACAAGTGTATGCTGTAGTTTCACGAAAGCCTTTTCAGCATACGAATTTTTCTGACGGTCTCCTTCTTCAAGAGTGTCGTCAACGGCTTTGCAATTTTTCCGTAATCTCTAATGAATCTCCGGTAATACCCGGTCAATCCTAAGAAACCTCGAACTCCCTTGACATGTATAGGCGAGGCCATCGTAAAACAGCCGCAATTTTTTCTAGGTCCATTGCCACCCGTCCTGAAAATATTATATGCCCTAAGTACTTGAATTTCCTCTTCCCGAATTGACACTTTCTTTCATTAACATGAAATTGATGGTTTGTCAAAATCTCCAAGACTCGTGATAAATGTTGCAAATGCAACTCCCACGTGGCACTGTAAATTAGAATATCATCAAAGAAAACTAGTACTCCTTTGCGAAGATAGGGGCGGAAGATGTCATTCATAGTCGCTTGGAAAGTAGGCGGTACATTTGTTAGGCCAAATGACATGACTAGAAACTCGTAGTGCCCATCTTGTGTTCGGAACGCCGTCTTTGGAATGTCAGCAGCTTTTACTCGAATCTGGTGGTAGCCAGAACGAAGATCTAATTTGGTGAAGTATTCAGCTCCACAAAGTTCGTCCAACAGTTCCTGAATTATTGGGATCATATACTTGTCAGGGATGGTGGCACGATTAAGCTCACGGTAGTCTACAAAAAATCTCCAACTCCCATCTTTCTTCCGAATTAGCTGGAAGAGGCTCGAAAATGGACTGGCACTAGGGCGGATAAGACCGGCTGCTAACATCTATTTTACCAAGAGTTCAATCTCGTCTTTTTGGATGTGTCCGTAGCGGTATGGCGTTCAATCTCTGATATACTTTGATCGGAACTATTTCCTCGGGTGAACTTTCGGGTCGTAACATAATCCTCCGATAATACGTTCGTGAAAGCTATGGTTCTCCAAGACTATAACTGATTCTCCCGTTCCTAGTTGTCAACAATAGCCTTCACGTACAAGTTTGCATGCTTCGTGGATGCCTCTCCATATAAGGATGGTTTCGATCCAACTTCAGCTAAAAGAATATCATTAGTTGGATGATATTTAGAGTTATATATTTGAATTACTAAACAATCCGGATGCTCAAGTAACCTCCACGCTTGCTTAGCTAGTAGGACCAAGTTAGACATCTTTAGATCACAGAACTAATTCCTTCCACGTTTCTTGATAGGCGGACTATCTTATCCCATACAATCCAACGAAGCTTGTGTTTCTCCGTAGAGATCCACCAAAATTGAGCTGTCAATTTCTATATATCTCTTATCAATCTTCTCGGTAGAGAAAAGAAAGAGATAGCGTACGTTGGAATTGATTGAAGTACAGCCTTGATCAACACCTCCCGACCCGCTTGAGAAAGAATCTTTTCGGACCATCCTTGTACCCGTTGCCATATTAGATCTCGATTAAACTGAAATATTTCTCTTTTATTTCATCCAATTATCGAAAGATAGGCCTAAGTACATATTATGGGTCATCTTTGGGTTCACACCTAAGACTTCACGGCAAAATGCATGTGATCAATCATCCACATTTGGAGAGAAAGTGCAAGAAGACTTGCTGATATTTACAGCTTATCCCGAAGGTTGGCCATAATTTGGCAGAATGTCCCGAATAGTTTCCAATTCGCTTCCTTCCGCCTTGCAAAAAATCAATGTTTCGTCTGCGAACAAAATATGTGAGATACGAGGAGCTACGTGGCAGTGTTATGCCACTAATCATCCTTCTATCCTCCACTTCATGAAGTAGACTACTAACAACTTCAGCACAAAACTAAAATAAATAGGGAGATAACAGGTCTCCTGGGCATAAACCCGTTTGGGAGTTTTTCGACCAAAGTTATCCCAATTAAACAAAAAGGATTATTCGACTGACTTCACACAACGCATGATTTGAGCTATGAAATTAGAACAAAAACCCAAATTACAAAGAACTCGTCAAAAAACAACCACTTTCCTCTGCCGTACGTCTTGCTTTATCCAGTTTAAGAGATACAAATCCCTCTCGACCACTCCTTTCTGCCTTATAGATTGATTAGTCTCAAAATCAATTATTATATTATCCGTAATCAGTCTATTTGGTATGAAGTGGTTGGGAAGGGGAGATAATAATATCTATAAATTGTTTAAGCCGATTGGTAATACATTTGGAGGCTACTCGATATAAGACGTTGCATAAGCTAATAGGTCGGAAATGAGAAATCAAAGTAATGTTAGAGCATTTCGGTATTAACACAATACGCGTGAATGATGATGATGATGAAAAATCACACGCACAACAGTCAACAAAGTGAAAAATATCATGCAATAAATTATGTATTTGAAAAGGCATTCGACTTGTTCAACAGTCAACCTTTTTTGTTTTATTATATAATGGAATGCCAATGAAATTAGTGTGGTTGAATATTTATCTAAATATGTAGTAATGAAATAAATTATCTATTTGAAAAGCGAACTTCAAGTTAACGGTTGTTCTATCTAATACTATAACATCCTTTGATCATTTGATTGCATGTTAGAGCTTCCTCTTCTCCTATAGAGCGGTGCATGGCAACTTGCTCCAGCGTTGAGTTCATGCATGTAATGTTATTAGCTAGCGCACGCCTTGCCTTTTTAGGCAAGTTGATAGAATGTTATTCGGTTGTCTAATGAAAATATTGGGTATGTATTATACCTTCTTGAATGCAGTTAAGATCTGCTCAACTATCAACTAGAGCTATAAGATTTTTTGAAAATTTCCGTCAATTAAGAAGGATATTTTAACTAACCATTTTTGGGAAGTTATAACTTCAAGTGTTTAAAGAAAATTATCATTCTCGAAAGTACTAATATATTCTTCCATAATTAATTTAGAAGGCTCTTCTAAAATTTCATTTCCCTTACTATATTAAAATTCTTCTTTCAAGATCACTATTACTTAATTTTAATCCTTTAATTTCTTTTCTAAGAATAGTAATTTCAAATGTTAAATCTCTAACATTAGTCAGAGACTCGGTTTTATTTTTGTTTTAACATTTTCATGACTTATGCCATGCTACATGGTTCCGTTGAGCTATTACTCTTTTTGGCTCTTCGCCTTCCTTAGCTAATTTCTTAATTATAAGACTTTTAATTTCTGAATCTTCTGTTTGCTTAAGAAGTTCTAATAAATTACTATCTAACACGTTAATTTTCTGGAATTGTGATATTAATTGATAAAGATTTTGATCATTTTATGATTCAGGAGTAGAATCTAATGGTTCTCTAGTACAAGGTTGTCCATTTTGACAATTTTTGCATTCTTCCTCATATTCTGACGAAATATCCTCAACGATAGGTCAGAGGAATCCGATTCACTATCTAATTCTAATAATATCTTAGACATGTTTCTTTTAAATCATCATCTATACTTAGATCATTAATTATCTTTTTAGTCCAAAAATTCTTTGCCTTATGACCTAATTTTCCACATTTTCTACATACGATAGAAAATCTTTTATTTTTATGTTGGTTATCACTAGTATAGTATTGAGAAGATTTTTGTTCTTTTCTTTTATTTCTCTTCCCATTCCTACGTTCATGTATTTTAGAAGAATATTTTTTACTCTTACACTCCTTACGAGTTTGACTCGAAGAAGGATTTTTCATGCCAAAATTGGCCATATAATTGTCCTAATTGTCCTTTTTCATCAACGGAATGCCTTTTGACTTGATTACTGAGCTTTATTTCGTTGCATAAAGCTGAACCTTCCTGAATACATGTGCCTATAAGCTTTCCACAGGTAAAGGAGTTATAATCAATACTTGATTCTCTTTTCCTAATGTTATTCGTAACTCTTTCTGCGAAGAGGGAGGGTAATTCATCTATGAATTTTGATTCCAATGAATACTATTTTACTCAGGAACTTCAATGACTCTACTTAAAAAGGTATCTTTATACCCATCTGAAGGATATGCGTGCCTTACACCTAAGATTTTGTAATAGTGTCCTGATATTTTCATTATTATCGGACCACCTACCAGTGAATTGTTCAACGATACTATTTTCTTCTTTCACGGTGTTAAGGATTTGATCCTTATCAAGTTGAGATAAATAATTATCACGTCAGCCTTTTAATTAGCCTGTAAATCTGTCTATTATCATTTTCTAACAACGGCTTTATCATTATTTCCATTAGCTTTACATATAGTTCTATATATAATCATTTTATGTATCATATTATAAATTTGTCTTTCGGTATAACCATCCAAATTTCATTCATATATATGTCTTCCGTTATATGAATCATTAAGCGAGATATCTTGTTCTTTGAACAATATATCTTGAGGAGTTGGCCTAGGGTAGGGTTGGCCTATCTGCGTACTTAAGTTTATTAATCTCCTAATTTATAATTTTTTGATAGCTAATAGAATTTTCTAAATTATCTTCAAACTATTCACTTCAAAGTGTTAAGTTTAAGGTCTTTAAATTTTTCATTAAGCAATTTCTCTATATTAGATATATCTTTTAATTTTAAAATTTGTTATCCCAGGAGGAGATTGAATACTTGGAGAAGCCGTATGGACGTGTTCAAGTACATCTTTATCTTTACTAAATAATTTTTGATATTTCATCAATATTTTTGTTTAATAAAGAAATTTGCTAACCAAGAACAATAACATACATATTGTGTAATTTTGTTGTTTTATCAAGCAATTAATAGGATTGATAGTGACTTATACAGTATCATTTTCAAATAACTTTTGAAAAGCATTATAATATATTATTTAATTATCTTTTTCGATTTGTAAACTTGATTGCAGAGGAAAAACTGAGGAAAGATTCTTTTCCATTGGTATAAGTTTATAATTTCTTTCAAGAACAAATACCAAAGTTTCAAAATATTTTGATAAAAACCAAGGTATAAAATGGTAACATTTGATTTTGTTGTGAAAGATCTTCATAAAAAGTTTCTTGAAGTATTAATTTATCTTCTTTATTGAAATGCTCAAAATTCTATTTTCTAAAAAGTTCCCATTTTGATAAATTAAATTCTTGTTGAATTCTCTTTCTTGCCGGTGATCCCAAACTAAAATCTATTTTTTGGTTTAAATTCATTTAAACTTGAAAATCCATTTCCGATTCGGTTATTTCCTCATCTTGAGTTTTTTAAATTATTCTAACTATATTATCTGAATTAATTCTTAATTGATCTACCTTATTAGGTATAACTACAATTAGGGGTCGATTCTCTAATTTGAGATGTTGAAGTCCTAGAGGAGATCCTACAATATAATCGCAATGAGATATATGATAATGGGATGAGGGTGTTCTAGAGAATCTGATAAGGAACTAGAAGCTCTAGTATCTAATGATCATCTACTAATTTTGAACTGTATTTGAACAATACTATTGGTTGTTTGGATAGTTGGTGTAGGATTATTTTGACTTTTTGGCTGTAAAGGCATAGCTCTCTCGATTATCGAATTCTCCGGGAATTTTATTTCTTTCCATTTTATGGATCTTCAAGTGGTAAAATTAGTTTCTATGAGGATTGTTTCATTCATGGGTTTATCTGCTATTTTACATTGTGAATTTAACGTATATAAACGTTTATAATATATTTTATAACAGAGACATAATTTTGACCATGGGTCATAGTTATAACCATGATTTGACGATTAACGTAAGTGCATCCAATATATTGAAATTAGAAATGACAATTGGAGGTTTGGATAAACATTAAAATATATTGGACTATGTGCTAAACTGGATTGTATAATTCCTGTAAGGGTTTGTTTCCAGTCAAGATTTCTACCATCTCTAAGCGATGCTATAAAGTTCTCGTGTAAACCTTCTAGAGTCAGAGGTATAAAGGCAACTTGAACTAGTCCAATATGCATAAATTTATTATTTATCCTATGTTTTTCTAAGTCTCTATTACTTAGTCTAATAATCATCTCTTCGTTATTCAAAGAGAGAGTTTATTCAGTAGTTTTGACTACTTGTTTTAATCCTAATTTTTCAAATGTTCCTAATTCATACATCTTATGATCTATATTAGGAATTGTCCACTTATTTAATTTTTCTAAATCTTGAGGAATATCATATTCCTCTTCTTTACTTTTAACATTTTTTTCATCAAATTCATTTCTGAAGAGTTTAATTACACACAATTCTAGTTTAATTATATTAAAATGGAAACTTAAAAATAAATAACAAAAAAGAATGTGTAACATTTTACTATTCTTAATTTAAAGAAATAATATAAAATACTTTAAAGAAAAATAATTATTTAAAATTTAAATTCTATATAACATTGTTATTATCATTTATGAAAACTGTCACAATTCAAATGGAGTTGCACTATTCATCAACAGAAAAAATTGAGAAGGATTTAGCTTGAGTTGAGAGACAAGATTAAATGTATTTTGTGTATGTATTGGAGATGCTTATAGGGGCTCATATTCCCCAATAACACTCCGCCACAACATTCGACAAATGAAGTTTACGAGAGTCATGGCCGACTAAATGAGTTCATGTAAAAACCCGTTCTCCATATAATTTTTTTTTAAAGGAAAACTGAATTTCATTACGTAGAATCCGAAAATAAGATAAAACCCAAAGCTTGGGTTGGGGCAACACGCCCCTCACCATTGTAGCCCAGGGATTTGGCTAAGTAATGTGCAGCATGTTACAATCTCGGCTAACGAAAGCAAACGCAACCTTGGTGAAAGATCTGCACCAAGATAGACAGTCTGAGAGGGTATTGCCGCCGTAAGCTAAGTTCGAACTTCCCGTTTGCAACAACTGGATCAACTCCATACAATCTCCTTCAATAATGATGTTGTCCCAATGATGCAATCGAGCAAACTTCAAAGCTTCCCTTATCGCCGTCGCCTCTAACGTCAGGTTCGAAGCACCCAGGGAAGAATTTAGACCTCCATCCGCATCCCTCGCTATTACTCCAGTGGAGGCCCCCCGTCGATCCCGATGGATTGCACCGTCAACATTCAACTTGATCGTTCCGTGGGGTGGAGGCGACCACTTACCCTTACTAGTGTCATAACCCCGTTGCTTCTTACAGATAGAGGAAGATGTCAGTAGAATAAGCATCGAGGCACGTTGGATAGCATCTGTGGGGGCCGTGACTTCTCCCTCCATGACCCATTTGTTTTGTAGTTGCCAAAGTGACCAACAAAAACACAGGAGGTGGGCAAAGTCTGTGGGACATAGTGAAGAATACAAGAAGCGTAACCAATCTTCGGCAGAGCCCGGCCATTGTTTGAGCAAAGCCCAATCAAGACCAGCAAGGCGCCAATATTCCTTCGAAGAAGGACATTTCAAAAACACATGCTGCTCATAGGAAAACCACACCGAACGCAAGTGGAATCTCGTAGGCATCCACGACGAACGAGGTTGGCAGCAGTGGGTAGCGATTTCCTACCAAATCGCCAAGCAAAATTCTTCACCCGAGGGCTAACCTTGGCTTCCCAAATAAATTTCAATGAAGGGTGAGATGACGGTGAAGCTGTAGCAAGCGATTTAGCCACCCAATAGGCCGACCTCACCGTGAAAAACCCGTGCTTTGTATAGCTCCAGATAGTTTTATCGGGCGAGTTCGAGACACTCAAAGGGCAGCCTAAAATAGCTTCCGCATCAATCGGAAAAAAAAGCATGTACCAAGGGAATATTCCACTTTCCGGTGTTAATGTCTCGCAGATCGTAGACCGTACAATGTTCGAACAGTAGGTTAGTAGGCGTAATGATCCGACGGTGATTCTCCCTGAGAAGCCACGGATCGGGCCATACTCGAACACGATCGCCCGTGCCAACTTGCCAACGATATCCTTTTGTTATTACATCACGCGCTGAAAGTAAGCTCCGCCAAGTATGAGAAGGTCGGGTACCTAATGTAGCCGCCAGGATCGACACATTTGGAAAGTACTTAGCACGAAAAATCTGCCATAAATTGTGTAATGCATAGCGAAATTTAGTAGTGCATGTCGTTAATTGACTTTAAAAAAAACTTTACATTTATATTGCTATTTTCGAATAATGAATCAGAATGCAAATGATACGCTGAATATTTTGTCGAAGCTAGTATTCATACAATGTATTAGATTTTATTGCTCCGCTCTTGCTGGTGACAGAATACAGTAATAGTCTCCCAAGATGCAACGACAACGTTTCGAAAAAAAAAAGCTCGTCAAATTTCATAACAAACTAACTTTCAAATGCTTTTTCGCACTCCCAAGTTATTAGAAGTACTTGAATACTTATGCAGAGAACTTTTTCTTATTGATGCAAATCTGAGTTGGATGTGGTGGGAAAAAGTGTGTATATGTTCATGGATGATGACAACTTTTCACCATTCAATTTTTTTTTTGGGTCTGGTAGGTATCTCTACATAATAACACCGTAGTTCCTACACTTCGTCTAGGTTCGGTCTGAATCGAATCTGAACCTAATCGTCGACTATGGGACGACCACGGCTTCCAGCGGGATTAATCCTCCCTGGTCCATGGGATCCACCCCAACATCCCACATACTACGAAAGTCAATGTCTCTAGAGGATTCAAACTCATGACTTCCCGTTTGAAAGGTCCGGGACCGAACCCGCTAGGTCAAACCCCCGACGATTCATTTTCTTGGAAAGACACATTTTCAAATGTTGTTTCTCATGACTATTCAAGCAAGAGTTGCAACCTTTATTATTATTATTATTATTATTATTATTATTATTATTATTATTATTATTATTGTTATTATTATTATTATTTTATTATCCAATAATTAGTCCATATATAAGTCATCTGTTATAAAACTATTATAATTGGACAAGAAACGGAAAATATAAACACGGAAATTATAGAGAGAATATTATTGATGTTTTCGATATGATTCAATACAAATACATCGGTCTATTTATAGTAGAAAAATTTCTACTATTTCATCTAACATTTACAACATTAAATACATCTTATCTTATCTTATCTCATCTCATCAACAATCAACTGACTTTTACAACATTAAAAACATCCACATATTATTTATAATAATTTCATAATACTCCCCATTGGATGTTTTTCAAAGAATTTGCCTCGTTAAAACCTTACTAGGAAAAACTCAGTGGATAAAAACCTAATGAAGGAAAAAGAGTACATAATTCCTTTTGATACGCTTTCATTTGTTACCTCATTAAAAACCTTATTGGGAAAACCACATGGAAAAAAACCACAGTGAAGGGAAAAAGAGTGCAACGCGTATTTTCTCCCCCTGATAATAACATCATTATAAATCTCGGACTCTTCGAACTCCAATTGAATATACCAATTTCCTGAAAATAATTGGGGGAAGTGCTTTCGTAAATAAATCTGCAAGATTTTCACTTGATCGCATTTGTTGTACATCAATATCAACATTTTTCTCCAAATCATGGGTGAAGAAAAATTTCGGTGAAATATGCTTTGTTCTATCCCCTTTAATATATTCTTCATTTAATTGGGCAATACATGCCGCATTATCTTCATATAAGAGCGTTGGAAGTAATTTCTCAGAAAGCAACCCACAAGTCTGTTGGATATGCTCAATTATCGATCGCAACCAAACACATTCTCGGCTAGCTTCATGAATAGCGAGAATTTCCGCATGTTTAGATGAAGTAGCTGTTAAAGTTTGTTTTGTTAGGGATATGCCCTTGAATGCTATACGAGGATTGGATATGTATAGGGCATTAGCTTATTTATCATTCGATTGTTAATGTAATCAAACATTGTTTTGCGTATTAATAAAGGCATTATTCGTTTATTGGTTATATGAGTTCTTTACTTAGCATCGGGTAAAGCAATAAATGAATAAATCCAAATGTGTCGAGTTGAGTCACTGTTCTCGATGGGTACGAGAGAGGAAGGCACCAGTGGACTCTTAACCTCGAACATAAAATGTCCATAAGTCTTAGGTTTCAGTTGGGTGCTGGAAAACCAATCATGGCTTATTTGTAGATGACTTATCGTGTGCCGATATACCGCTTGGAAGCGGAAGTCATGACTTGTGATACGAGTCGAATCAAGGGATTGAATCGTTTCATGGACACTGACTCGCAGGTCGTACGATCAAACATGGCTTATTACTCAAGGAGTGTCAATGATCGACGACAAAAACTATAGTAGTCCGGTTGAACCTTAGACCGAAAGGGGCTTTGACGGATTTGACTTTGAAGTGTTGACTATCACTGGTTTCGCTAGATCCGATTTGCTATTGCATGGGTCAGTGGGACAGATGCGGTCTTGATGGATATTTGTGATTGCCGGGCTTAGACCGCCGAGTACGGATTCACAGTCTCGCAAGTAATCGAGACAAGTGTCCTATAAGAATGACGACGGGAAATTACAAAATCCTTGGCCAAGGTATTAAACTAACTCATGTTAGACATGGAGGGTAGTTTGGTAATTTGCCTCGTGTCATTTTATCATAGTATCGAGTTTAGTGAGTTTGACAAATACCATGGCTCTCACTCGATCGGGACACAGCTGAAGGGTTTGTACGTAGTACTATAATCTATAGTTAGGTTCTCGAATAAGACTAGTTCGAAATTCGTGCTCAAGTCGGGATCTGTCCGGTACTGCGGGATTGGCTAGGCACCTACCGGACTCTTGGATTCCTCCCTTACCGATTGAGTCGAACCTAGAGAGTCGGGCTTAAAAAGGATCATCAATGTGTACCGAGAAGGAGAGATTGTGTTTTGGGCCTTAACGGGCCTCGGGTCGTTATGCCACGCCTTATTGGGCCTCGGGGTAATTAAGTGGACCGAAGTCGGACTTCATATGAAACTAACTTTAAGTCTTAGGCTTGGCTAAGTGCTTAGAAAGACTTGAGGGAAGAATTGGAATTCAACCCTAAGCCGAGAAATTCGAAAAATGCCTTAAAAGGTATTTTCGTAATTTACAAATATGGTAATAAAAATATTTGGAATATTATTTATTAAAACTAAAATTCGAATTTATATTTTATATAAATTTCGAAATTTATTTACCATATTTGAAGATATTTTAATATCTAAGTTAGTTTTCTATTTATAGTATGTTCCTTTAATAGAATTTTGAATTCAATTAGGAGAGATATTTTGGCAAGAATATCTCTCATATTTAGGAACAAATATTTCGAGATTTTAGTCTTGTTTAGGGCTGAAAATTTCGTCATCCCCTACTATAAATAAGGGTGAGACCCTCGTCAATGAAAAAAAAATAGACACGGGAAGAGAATCGACGCGAAATATCTCGACCCGAGAATCGAAACACGAACACACAAACACAAACCACTCTCCCGAGCGACGGATCAATTCTCCCTAGCCATCTTCGGAGAATCGAAACCGTGGTACACTGCGAGGTCGGCGTGACGATCTAGACGATACCCAACACGACCGCGGCCGACGACGCAATCGACGAGGAGCTGCCACTCGCTTCAAAGGTAATCTCTCACGGGTATGACCCGCCCTATTACGTGTCAACGTGATTAGAGTTTTCGATCCGAGCTGCGAAGGAACCCGAAAATTTTTTTACCCCGCACAGTATCCCGGGGCGTTGCGTCTCGGGTACAAACCGGGTACCTTTCCCAACAGTGGTATCAGAGCCAGGGCTCGTGATCGGAATCATAACATGATTAAATCGAAACGAGGCTCGTGGGAGACGATCGAAAAGCCAACGCACTAGGCGCGTGGGGCTGCTCGATGCGTCGCTTGCCAACCCAGGACCATCATACCGCTCGACGGGGTCGAAGGCACCACCGCCGAGACGCTGCAACACGCAGACAGTTGCACAGCCGCACATGCAACCGCGCCGTGCGACGGCATATCCGCTGCCGCGGGTTCGGGCAACGAAGACCCGAACCACCGCGCCGCTGCCTCGGGCAGCGGCACACCATTGTCCGATGGTGGTGCCACCTCTGACGGCAGCGCCTGCAGCGCGCGGACAGCCGCGTACCCGCACGAAACTGCAGCCTCCGGGACACGCCGGCCGCCTAGGGTTTTTCGCCCAAAAACCCTAACGGGCCTTTTTATCGGGCCTGGCCCATTTAAGGCCCAAATTGTCGGTTTCGGTTAGAATTCATGAAATTGTCAACGTGCTCGTTATGATTATGATTTAAGGCACACTTACGGGTTTAGGATTTCTATTTGGTTTCCCGGGTTATTTGTTAAGGGCCTCGTCCCCCCGGGTTGTATTTGTCTTTTACGGGTTGTTTGGGACTGATGATCCCCCCGTGTTGTACTTCAAAGTCTTTATTAGATTAGGCTTAGTTTAGAATACACGAAGCTGTTCGACGGTTGACGACTCCCCGAGAGAAGATGACTTGGTGGACGATCGACGACTTGGAGGCCGTTCGAATGATGAAGGGCGATTGTCGACTCAAAGCCCATACGGAGAACCGATGATTTTTTGAAGCCACATACACATAATTCACGTAATAGGGCTAGAATATAAATAACCCGTTCGTGTTGCCTTGTAGTTTATTTTCCTAGGGTTTATTTACTACTTACGTGCGTGTCGATTTGTGAAATGATATGCATGCTTTATATGCTGTTATGTGAAAAAGGTTTTTTCTCCCGTTTGATAAATACTAAGTGAGAAAAGGAATTGGGTTCCTGTCTTCTATCATGCTTGAGATGTCTGGTGTTAGGGAGTTTGTACGGTTTGTTCCGAGTAAGTTGGCGCCGTACATCAAGCCCTAACATTAGCGTTTGGGTTCGTTTGACGACGCTCACCATAGCATATTCCGCCCCACGAAGCGTAAGGCAGCAAGGCGGAATTCAAATGTGCTGTTAGAGCATAAGTTGATTAGGTTGCACTTAGACAGTTATACCCAAAATGCAGGGTTAGCCATGAGGGTCACTGACTGAGACAAAGATAGTTGAAATACTCATAGGATGGGTTCGAGTGAAACTCGACTTCGATCGATTAGGCAGGCCAAATATTGCGTTAAAGGCTGAGGCATGTCTAATCGAGTCGGGGACCTCAACTCCACTATGAAACTACTCAACGAAGTTTCCGAAATTCTTAAATCGGGAGAATAGAATTTCGAGAAAAATAGTGGGAGTCAAGCGAAACGAAAAGTCCGTGTTTGCGCTTGATGAATGATAGAATAAACCTAACTATGTGATCTTTATCTTCTGCAGAGTTATTTTCTTTCTAGTTACTATGACGAATCTTTTAAACATGCTGCTTGAAAAGAACCGTTTGGTAGGACCAAACTACGTGACTGGCTCCGTAACCTCAGATAGTTCTAGGTATGAGTCTTTGACTTATGTCATCGATTCCCCTACACCGCAAGTCCCAGGGACTGATGCGAGTGACGACGACCGGGCTGCGTATGTCAAGTGGCAAATAGACGAGCCAAAGGTCAAGGGCTATATACTCCTATCCATGAGCAATGAGTTGCAGCGAAGCCACTCGGAAATGGAAGTGGGCGCCATTTTGCTTCATTTGAAGGAGCTCTTTGGTGAACACTCCAGAGTGCTCGCTACTCTTTGACAGAGCAACTGTTTCATTGCAAAATGGATGAGGGCAGCGACGTTAGAGAACATGTGCTGAAAATGATCGGTTTGATCGAGAGACTCGATGCACTCGACTTCCTCATGGACAATGAGCTCCAAAACGATCTCGTGCTCCAGTCACTGCCGGCTTCCTTTAATCCCTTCATTGTGAATTATAATCTGAATAGGGTCGAGATGACATTAACTGAGTTGATGAACCAGTTGTCAACGGCCCAAACTCAGATGAAAAAGATAAAGGGAAAGGAAGTGGCTCTTGTTGAAACTTATAAGACTCGGAAGTCGATTAGAAAGAAAAAGTCGGACAAGCCCATTAAGCCCAAGGGAGGAGTTTCAAAAGGCAAGGCCAAGAAAAATGTGTCTAAAGGCGCCAAACCCACGGACAAATGCCTTCACTGCAATGAGCTCGGCCATTGGAAGCGCGATTGCCCGAAGCTAGCCGCCTCAGGTAAAGAACTTTATGTTTTAGAAACTAATTATTCTATGACTGTGTACTCCACTTCATGGATCATAGACTCAGGATCTAGCGCTCACATTTGTGTTTCAAACCAGGGTCTGGAACGAAGTAGGAGGTTGGCGGATCGAGAGGTCATGATCAATGTAGGAAGCGGACATAGTGTGCCGGCGACCTACATTGGATCAAGAACTCTTGTTTTATCTAGTAGACATAAGTTATTGCTTTCTGATTGTTTAGTATTGCCCAGAGGGCTTAAGAATATTATTTCTATTCCCGTTTTGAGCGGAAATGGATATGAGTTCCGCTTTAGTAATAATATTTGCGATATTTATTTTGGAAATAAATGCGTCGGAAGTGCAACTTTACTTAACGGATTATATTATCTAAATGTCAAAGATAAAACTGAATCTGTGAACACAATTACCAACAAACGAAAATTAGAGACCAATATGAGACAATTGTGGCATCTTCGACTTGGTCATGCAAGAGATCAAAAAATTCGTGAGTTGGAGAAAAATGGCATGATTAAGCCGTTGGGTTCGGACCCTTATCCGACTTGCGAATCGTGTATCCTTGGAAAGATGACTAAGTCTCCCTTTACCGGGACTTTCCAAAAAGCCACAGAATTTCTCACTTTGATTCATACAGACGTTTGTGGGCCATTCGGGGAAGCGGCTCGAGGTAATTTCCACTACTTTATTACCTTCACCGACGATCATTCAAGATTTGGGAAGGTATATCTGATGAGATACAAGTCTGAAGCCCTTGATAAGTTCATGGAATATAAGGCTTTAGCAGAAAAACAAACTTGGAATAATATAAAGGCCATTCGATCTGATCGAGGTGACGAGTACATGAGTCTCGAGTTTGACGAGTTCTTGAAAGAGAACGGGATCTTTTCACAGATGACACCGCCGGGAACACCACAATTAAATGGTGTGTCCGAACGCAGAAATCGAACGCTGTTGGACAAGGTTCAATCAATGCTAAGTTACACAGACCTGCCACTGTCGCTGTGGAGTCATGCGTTATTAACCGCAACGCACGTTTTAAACCGAATCCCTTCTAGTTCTGTCGACCAGATCCCTTATGAAATATGGACTGGTAGAAAGCCGAGCTTGAACCACATAAGACTATGGGTTGCCCCGCTTTTGTGAAAAAGCTGAAGACAGAAAAATTGGAATCGAGAGCTGTGAAAGGACGTTTTGTCGGGTATCTGAGGATTCATGGGATACCAATTTTACTTCCACGACGATCAGAAAATCGTTGTAGCCCTTAGGCTCACTTTCTCGAAGAAGAGTTCGTTCGAGAAGGTGGAGTGGGTCGTGAAGTAACTCTTGGAGAAACGACAGAAACGATTTCACAAACTCCAGTGTTAGAAGACACCGTAGAGCAGTCCAAGACGCAATCAGAGTTGCGCAGGTCTGGTAGAGTATCTCGCCAGCCTGAGAGATATGGAATGGTACACGTCGAGCACGGGGATGCTGCGACGGGGGGTAACGTCGGGGACGACCCCGCTACCTATGACCAGGCAATGACGGATATAGACTCCGTAAGATGGCTTGAAGCTATGCAAGTCGAAATGGATTCAATGCACGAAAATCAGGTCTGGACACTTGTTGATCTCCCCGATGGTTTTAGACCCATTGGGTGTAAGTGGATCTTCAAGAAAAAGATTGGATCAGACGGACTGGTGGATACATACAAAGCTAGGCTTGTAGCGAAAGGTTATAGTCAAAAAGAAGGAATTGACTATGAGGAAACCTTTTCGCCCATTGCGATGATGAAGTCCATTCAGATATTACTTGCGATAGCAGCGTATAACGATTATGAGATCTGGTAGATGGATGTGAAAACCGCGTTCCTAAATGGATACCTCAAGGAGGAAATATATATGGAACAGTCAATTTACGGACTTAAACAAGCCTCTAGGAGCTGGAATCTTCGGTTTGATGAAGTAGTTAAGAGCTACAGATTCATAAAAAACGAAGATGAACCATGCGTCTACAGAAAAAGCAGTGGGAGCAAGATATCGTTCCTCGTATTGTACGTCGATGACATCCTTTTGATAGGAAACGATATTGGGATGCTCTCGATGGTGAAAGCATGGCTTTCGACCGAATTCTCCATGAAAGACTTGGGAGAAGCGACCTACATCCTAGGAATTCATGTCTATAGGGATAGAACGAATAAGATGTTAGGGCTCTCCCAAGCCCTATACTTAGAAAATGTCCTGAAACGATATAACATGGACAATTCTAAGAAAGGGTTCTTACCTATGGGGCATGGGATACATCTCTCCAAAGCTATGTGTCCTCAAAGTGAGGCAGATAGAAAAGAGATGAATGGAATCCCCTATGCATCCGCAGTGGGTAGCTTGATGTACGCGATGCTTTGCACGCGACCGGACATAGCATACGCTGTGAGCGTAGTCAGTCGATTTCAAGCCAACCCGGGTAAAGAACACTGGACAGCAGTCATGAATATCCTCAAGTATCTTAGAAGAAGAAAGGATATGATGCTGGTCTATGGAAATGGAGAATTAGAAGTGGAAGGATATACGGATTCGGATTTCCAGTCAGACGTGGACGACCGAAAATCCACTTCAGGTTTCGTCTTTACACTCAACGGTGGAGCAGTATCTTGGAAAAGTTCCAAGCAGAGCACAACTGCTGATTCCACCTGCGAGGCTGAGTACATAGCCGCCTCAGAGGCAGCTAAAGAAGGAGTTTGGATGAGAAAATTCTTGGAAGAACTGCAAGTGGTTCCGATTGCCGAAAAACCACTGCCACTGTGGTGCGACAATAGTGGTGCAATCGCGCAAGCGAAGGAACCAAGATCTCACAGTAAATCCAAACACATAGAAAGAAAATACCACGTGTTACGTGGATTCGTTGAGAGTGGCTACATAGCCGTCCAGAAGATAGCGACTGCGGACAACGTGGCTGACCCATTCACCAAGCCTTTATCTCAGGCAGTGCTGAACAAACATCTCGAGAAGATGGGTATTAGATACAACAGCGCATGTCATTGAGTGCAAGTGGGAGATTGTTAGGGATATGCCCTCGAATGCTATACGAGGATTGGATATGTATAGGGCATTAGCTTATTTATCATTCGATTGTCAATGTAATCAAACATTGTTTTGCGTATTAATAAAGGCATTATTTGTTTATTGGTTATATGAGTTCTTTACTTAGCATCGGGTAAAGCAATAAATGAATAAATCCAAATGTGTCGAGTTGAGTCACTGTTCTCGATGGGTACGAGAGAGGAAGGCACCAGTGGACTCTTAACCTCAAACATAAAATGTCCATAAGCCTTAGGTTTCAGTTGGGTGCTGGAAAACCAATCATGGCTTATTTGTAGATGACTTATCGTGTGCCGATATACCGCTTGGAAGCGGAAGTCATGACTTGTGATACGAGTCGAATCAAGGGATTGAATCGTTTCATTGACACTGACTCGCAGGTCGTACGATCAAACATAGCTTATTACTCAAGGAGTGTCAATGATCGACGAAAAAAACTATAGTAGTCTGGTTGAACCTTAGACCGAAAGGGGCTTTGACGGAGTTGACTTTGAAGTGTTGACTATCACTGGTTTCGCTAGATCCGATTTGCTATTGCATGAGTCAGCGGGACAGATGCGGTCTTGATGGATATTTATGATTGCCGGGCTTAGACCGCCGAGTGCGGATTCACAATCTCGCAAGTAATCGAGACAAGTGTCCTATGAGAATGACGACGGGAAATTACAAAATCCTTGGCCAAGGTATTAAACTAACTCATGTTAGACACGGAGGGTAGTTTGGTAATTTGTCTCGTGTCATTTTATCATAGTATCGAGTTTAGTGAGTTTGACAAATACCATGGCTCTCACTCGATCGGGACACAGCTGAAGGGTTTGTACGTAGTACTATAATCTATAGTTAGGTTCTCGAATAAGACTAGTTCGAAATTCGTGCTCAAGTCGGGATCTGTCCGGTACTGCGGGATTGGCTAGGCACCTACCGGACTCTTGGATTCCTCCCTTGCCGATTGAGTCGAACCTAGAGAGTCGGGCTTAAAAAGGATCATCAATGTGTACCGAGAAGGAGTGATTGTGTTTTGGGCCTTAACGGGCCTCGGGTCGTTATGCCACGCCTTATTGGGCCTCGGGGTCATTAAGTGGACCGAAGTCGGACTTCATATGAAACTAACTTTAAGTCTTAGGCTTGGCTAAGTGCTTAGAAAGACTTGAGGGAAGAATTGGAATTCAACCGTAAGCCGAGAAATTCGAAAAATGCGTTAAAGGGTATTTTCGTAATTTACAAATATGGTAATAAAAATATTTGGAATATTATTTATTAAAACTAAAATTCGAATTTATATTTTATATAAATTGCGAAATTTATTTACCATATTTGAAGATATTTTAATATCTAAGTTAGTTTTCTATTTATAGTATGTTCCTTTAATAGAATTTTGAATTCAATTAGGAGAGATATTTTAGCAAGAATATCTCTCATATTTAGGAACAAATATTTCGAGATTTTAGCCTTGTTTAGGGCTGAAAATTTCGTCCTCCCCTACTATAAATAAGGGTGAGACCCTCGTCAAAGAAAAAAAAATAGACACGGGAAGAGAATCGACGCGAAATTTCTCGACCCGAATCGAAACACGAACACACAAACGCAAACCACTCTCCCGAGCGACGGATCAATTCTCTCTAGCCATCTTCGGAGAATCGAAACCGTGGTACACTGCGAGGTCGGCGTGACGATCTAGACGATACCCAACACGACCGCGGCCGACGACGCAATCGACGAGGAGCTGCCACTCGCTTCAAAGGTAATCTCTCACGGGTATGACCCGCCCTATTACGTGTCAACGTGATTAGAGTTTTCGATCCGAGCTGCGAAGGAACCCGAAAAATTTTTTATCCCGCACCGTATCCCGGGGCGTTGCGTCTCGGGTACAAACCGGGTACCTTTCCCAACATGTTTCACTGACCGCCATGAAATAGCGGTTCCACCATATGTAAATAAATAACCAGTTTGCGATCGCGCATTATGTGTGTCAGACAAATAGTCAGCATCTGCATACCCAACTAAATTTGCTTTCGACTCATTAGAATAGAACAATCCCATATCAAATGTTCCTTTAAGGTATCGAAAATCCGTTTAACTCCATTCCAGTGTCTACGAGTCGGCGAAGAACTATATCTTGCCAATAAGTTTACAGCGAACACTATATCAGGTCGCGTATGACTCGTAAGATACATTAGTGCTCCAATAGCACTAAGATATGGTACTTTAGGACGAAGTAGCTCTTCATCATTTTCGCATGGTCTGGAGGGATCTTTATTTACGTCTAAAGATCTAACAATCATTGGAGTATCCAGTGGATGAGATTCATCCATGTAAAATCTTTTCAATACCTTTTTCGTATAAGTCTCTTGATGTACAAATATTCCACTTTTCAAATATTCAATTTGAAGTCCAAGACAATTGTTTTTCCGAGATCTTTCATTTCAAACTCCCTTTTCAAACAATCAACAGCTTTGGTCAACTCTTCAGGAGTTCCAATTATATTGATATCATCAACATAGACTGCTATAATGACAAACTCATATTTACATCTTCTCAGAAATATGCAGGGACAAGTTTGATCATTCCGATACCCTTCTTTTACTAAAAATTCACTTAGGCGATTATACCACATTCGCCCAGATTGCTTTAATCCATAAAGCGATTTATTCAACTTAACTGAGAACTCGTTTCTGGGCCCTGAATTTTTAGGCAACTGAAATCCCTCGGGAAGCTTCATATATATGTCACTGTCAAGTATTCCACATAGTAGCAGTGAAAAAATCCATAAGACGCATATCGAGACCTTCTCTTACTGCCAGACTCAATATATAACGAAAAGTAGTTGCATCCACCACATGAGAATACGTCTCCTCATAATCAATACCTGGTCGAAAAACTTTGCGCAACAAGCCGTGCTTTGTATGTTACAATTTCGCTGTTTTCATTCCTCTTTCTAATGAATACTCATTTATATCCAACCGGCTTTACATTTTCTGGTATACGGACTACAGGTCCGAAAACTTTTCGTTTCTCAAGTGATTTCAATTCGGCCTCGATTGCATATTTTCATTTTGGCCAATCATTTCTTTGTCTGCATTCTTGTACAGACTTTGGTTCATGATCCTCATTCTCATTAATCTCCTTCATTTCATGTAGTGCTACGTTAAATGAGAATTTATCGTCAACGTTGACTTCTTCTCGGTTCCATCTATTCCATTTCGGGCATAGTTTATCGAGATCTCTTCATTATCATTATTTTCTTAACGTTCAGGTACATGAGTTTCATTCTCATTGCCCATCGACTCTTCTCTAGTCGATAAATCATCGGTTGGACCATTCTTATTATTATTTGCTCCTTTTCTTTTCCGATGACTTTTATCTTTGGAACCCGAGGGCCTACCACGCTTTAGCTGTGGTTTAGGCTCGATACTATGTTCTGCAGGAACATCTATTTTTGCAGGAGCATTAACAACTGGAATATGTGAATTTGTCACTCTTTTAAGGTCAGAAAAACTTTCTGGCAGTTGATTAGCTAAACTCTATAAATGAATTATCTTTTGAACTTCTAGTTTACATTCTTTAGTTCGAGGATCATAATGATTTAGCGATAATTCATTCCAATTAACATTTTTCTCCAGCTGTTTCTTTTCTCCCCCTAATGTCGGAAAATTCAATTCATCAAAATGACAGTCGGCAAATCTGGCCGTAAATAAATCTCCAGTTAGAGGTTCCAAATACTTTATTATCGATGGAGATTCATATCCGACATATATTCTCAACCTCCTTTGAGGTCCCATCTTTGTTCGTTGTGGTGGAGCAACTGGAACATATACTGCACATCCAAAAATTCTTAGATGGGAAATATCTGGTTCCTGGCCGTGAACCATTTGTAATGGGGAGACATCATTATAACTTGTTGGCCTGATGCGGATTAGTGTTGTTGCATGCAATATAGCATGTCCCCAGCAAGACGAGGGAAGATTCGACTTCATTAATAATGGTCTTGCAATTAATTGCAAGCATTTAATCAACGATTCTGCAAGACCGTTTTGCGTATGAACATGTGGCACGGGATGCTCAACATCAATTCCGATAGACATACAATAATCATTAAATGCCATGGAAGTAAATTTAGCAGCATTATCAAGGCATATTTTCTTTATCGGATAATCTGGAAAATGTTCTCTTAGTCGGATCATTTGTGCAAGCAATCTCGTAAACGCCATGTTGCGTGTTGATAACAAACATACATGAGACCATCTAGTCGATGCATCAATTATTACCATGAAATACCTAAATGGTCCACATGATGGATGTATCGGTCCGCAAATATCACCATGTATACGCTCCAAAAATGTTATGGATTCATTCTTTATTTTCGCTGGTGATGGCCAAATAATTAACTTCCCTTTAGAGCAAGCGACACATGATAATTCATTACTTTAATGAATCCTCTGGTTCTTCATTAAATGCCCACGTGAATTCTCAATTATTTTCCGCATCATAATTGCACCGGATGCCCAACCGGTTATGCCAAACATTAAATGTACTGTCATTAGTAAACTTCTGGTTTACGGTAGCATACGATTCGATCGTTCTAAGATATGTGTAATACAACCCAGAGTCCAAGGAAGGTAATGTTTCCATAATTCTTTTATCATTAGAAACCCCCTTTGTAATGTGCAAATATTCAACATCTGCTTTTTCTGCAGTCTCAACATGATATCCATTATGTCGAATAGCTTTGAAGCTCAATATATTTCTTTGAGACTTAGGAGAATATAAGGCGTTTTCAATTATCAGTCTTGTTCCTCTGGGTAGTAAAATGTTGGCTCTTCAGGAGCCTTCAATTATATTCGTGCTACCCGATATTGTAATAACACTTGTTTCTTTCATTTCAAGATGATCGAAATATTTCTTATTCTTCAGAATCGTATGAGTTGTTGCACAGTCTGCAAGACGTAATTCTCCATTGCACATGTTCGTTTCCATCAGAGAAATTCCTTTATAAACAAACACATAATAATCATTATTAAAATAAACAGATATATCACAAGAAAACATATAACTTAATAAAACATTCCAAACGATACATAATAACTCACACAATAATAAAGCATACAATACACATAATAATAATGCACACGATAATATTACATAGTAGATTAGTTTTCTTCAGGAAAAACTAGAAATCCGCAGTTTCGAAATGTGTATTTTCATCTTTTGTCCCAAAAGCAGAGGCCAAATCACTTTGAACAAAATTCGTTTCAATTCTCTTTTCTTTGCCCTTATTTTGTTGATATAATTCAACCAAATGTTTGGGTGTGCGACAGTTACGTGACCAATGACCCCAACAACCGCAACGAAAGCATTGCTCATCGTTGTTCTTTTGTTCTGTGTGCCTCTTATCATCATTATTTTCATAAGTTTTTCTCTTCTGGGGAAAATTCTGATGACCGCCACGTTTGTTATGATAACCACCACGGAAATGCGGATAACCACCACCGTAATTTTCTCGGCCACGTTCACGGCCTTGACCACGACCTTGACCACGGCCACGTCCACGACCGCGATTTCCACCACGACCACGTCCACGATCATTGCTTCCACTATTATCATTATTACCTTTGACTGCATTCACTTCAGGGATTGCAGTAGAACTAGTCGGTCGGGATTCGTGGTTTTTCATCAACAATTCATTGTTTTGTTAAGCCAACAACAAACAAGAGATTAACTCTAAATGCTTTTGAAATCTCATCTCCCTATATTGCTGTTGCAATATCATATTTGATGGATGAAAAGTGTTGAATGTTTTCTCCAGCATACTGTCTTCGGTGACTGTTTCTCCACACAATTTCAGTGTGGGAGTCACCTTATGAACATCCGAGTTATATTCAGGTACGGATTTAAAATCTTGTAATCTTAAATGCATCAATTCATACCTTGCCTTTGGGAGGATAACAGTTGTCAGGTGGTCAAATCGATCTTTCAGATTTTTTCACAATTCAGCGGGATCTTGTTTATTCAAGTATTCATCCCTCAGATCCGCATGAATGTGGTGGCAAAGAACTATCAAAGCTCTTCCTTTATCCTGTTCGCTTGTGGTTTTTACATTATTAGTGGTGTCACATGCACCCGTTGTGGGTTTTGGGTCGACAATAGTGTCACCCAAACCTTTTGCTTTTAGATGAATCCTCGCGTCTAGTGCCCAAGATAAATAATTTTTTCCTGATATGTCAAGGGAAACAAACTCGAGGCTTTGCAAATTCGTCATACTATCATAAAATACAAAACACGTTTTAATACTCAAATCATAAAGTATAAAACAAATATATGATGTGAATAACATTAATATTTCTAATATAAATATCAATACAAGTTTATCGTTGAAAATACTTTAAAGAAAAATTACAATTAATCTTCTTTTGTAAAAATCCTTACGAAAAATAAAGTCCACATCCCGAGGAGTGCCATCGTAAAAATAATAGTAGTCAAAAGATCAATCATCAGGTAGAGCGACATCTTTCTCACAAAATATATTTCATAATAAACATATATTATAACATTAAAAAATATCGTAACTAACCACTCTCGTAAAATCTTGGTAAAAACATAATCCACATATAGATAATTATCGTCGTGAGTAGAGTAAAAATCAGGAGAACAATCATCGTATATAGCAACATCCTTCAAAATATAAAATATATTTCGGTAATCATAATAATGAAAAATATTATAATTAATATATTTGAGAAACAAATGTAAAAATATTATCCACCACCCAATAAACATCACGGTAAATAAAACAAACATGATTCTATAATAAGAAAATCATAAGTCAGAGATGGATAAAATATATGTATTTCTTCTTAATAAAATAAATTTAATTTCTCCCAGTGGTAATAAAATTTGTCTATCCGTATAGTACAAAATTAATTCAAAATATATATGATATATACTCGAGATATCAATAAAATAAATAATAGTATTTAAATCGCTATTTTCAAAATCTCGTCAAACACAAAATTCCACTCGCCACCACTGGGATTCGAAATCTGGACCTCACATCACTTGTAGTGACGATATTCCGCGAAACCACTCTGGCTAAGGCATTTTAGTGGTATATATGTTATACTTATATAATTTTAAACTGTTCGTAACATAAATGTACAAGCGTTATAAATAAACTCACCGTACATAAAATAAAATTTACATACCTCGATTGTAGTTGTATAAGATCTTGTCCGGAGGTTGATCGTTGCCGGAGAGCGCTCGTGCTGATACGTTGTATAAAACTATTATAATTGGACAAGAAACATAAAATATAAACACGGAAATTGTAGAGAGAGTATTATTGATGTTTTCGATATGATTCAATACAAATACATCGGTCTATTTATAGTAGAAAAATTTCTACTATTTCATCTAATACAACATTAAATACATCTTATCTTATCTTATCTTATCTCATCTCATCAACAATCAACTAACTTTTACAACATTAAAAACATCCACATATTATTTATAATAATTTCACAATATCATCCGATTATTAGTCCATATATAAGTCCTCCACATATGAGTTCTTGTCAGTTGTAGAACCAGTCTTGCATATATATATATATATATTTATATATATATATTTATATATATTAACGTAACATTCATATCAATAGCGCTTATGCCATATTGTGCAATGCATTGCAAAATTTATTATCGCATGTCGTTAATCGACTTTAAAAAAAAAACACATTTATAGTTGTAAATATGTGAAATAATTAGTCATAAATCTAGATAAATATTCACAGTAACATTCTAATTAATGTCTCGTAAAATATCGTGGGTTGTTCAATATTGCGTAACTTTACGAGTCTCCTCTTATAGCGCATGTCAAAATAGCGCAATTAGCGCACACCATTCAGGCTTTTAGTCCAAACTAAGGTATGGAGTTGAGCTATTTAGCGCTCGACCCACTCGTAGCGCAATGTGCGCGCACTCATTCATTAACTATCGCCTTTTAAAATCTAAGAATATCTTTCCAATAGTAAAAGTATGAGAAGGCAGTGCATTTTCTATTAATTCATTGCTATGAAACCTATGATCATAACATATAAATTTTGAGCAAGAGGAGTAACCTCCGGTTTGGTATGGCATGCAAATGTATAATTTGATCCTACATGTTTTTATTTATTCCAAATATATCCCACAGAACAATAAAATAATACAAAGCTAAAAATAAATTATAAGTTTATATAAGAAAAATTTTGAATTAAAAGAACTCTTAGGGCCCGTTTCGTGTCCACCATACAATATAAATAATATTATTTAAATATAGTGCTTGGATTATGAAGTTCCAGAGTGGACTTATAATATATAATTTATAATGGGCCTTCGTAGGCTTTATAACCAAACAATCTCTTAAAATATAAAATAATATTATATGTGTCACAACCTTGAGTGCCACGTCAGCGCGGCTCAATCACTGCTGAGCCATAACCTAGCAGTGACGTCCGGACCAAGGGGCGAAAGTTGGTATGTCTCGACACTTGGCGTTTTTCGGGCCCAAACCTTAGACGCGGGAAGGCACTCACCCGAGGCAGCACAAGGCCGCCTCGAGTAGTGCGCGGTTGTTGGGAAAGGCCGCATGCCTTTGTGGCACGCGGGCAGGCTGGCCTACCCTGCCAGGCGTGCGGCCAGGCACAAGGCCTGGTACGCATCCTTGGCAGGCCGCGGCCAGCCAAGCGCCCGCGCGGCAGCAGCGTGCACGCATGGGCACGCGCGCGTGCCAGCGGCCGCTGGCCCGTCCCGACAGGATGTGGCGCGCGCGGTCAGGGCAGGCGGCCCTGGCCAATTTCTCAACGAGGTTAACTTAGACCTGTGTGGCCTAAGGGCGACGGGCGATGACCCGACGCAGGTCCGGCCGAGGGCAGCAGCCCTTGGCGATGAACGGCGGTGCAAGGCGGCAACGGCGACGGTGGTTGCAGAGCGGCGGTCCGGCGGTGGCTCCGGCGGACGGTCGACGACGGCGGTGAAAGGTTGGGGCCGAGCCAGGCGGGCTCGGCCCGACGAAGGCCAGGGACGGGGCTGCGTGCCAGGCAGGGCGCGCGGCCTGGCCACGAGGAAGCCCAGCGCCAGGCAGGCGCTGGGCCTGAGGGAAGGCAGCGCGCGCGCCCGCTGCTGCTGCGGGCGTTCCTCGGGACGCCGGGCTGCGGGGCTTTGGCTTGGGCGCCAAGTCCCAAAATTGTGGGACTAGGTTGTTGAGATATTTTAGGGCCAAATCAAATATTGGAGACCATATCTTGACTACCTATCTTTAGATAATAGTTGAGATATTCTCTCCAAGATATGGCCCGATATGGCCCAAGCCTCTCCTATATAAGGAGGTCGGCCCCTCCTCATTCCTCATTCACTTCATTCGACATCTACCTTCCGAGAGAGTGAACTTGGCGAGAAGGAGCAGCCTCCATCGAGCCAAAGCCACAAAGTCCGAGCGAGTTTAGTTCGGGCTTAGGGATCCCGAGTAGGATTTAGTGAGCAGTGTGAGCGAGCTATTAAGATCCCGGCAGGGACGTAGGATTTAGGGCCGTGAGTTAGAGTGTAGGTTGAGGCCGAAACTTGTTCGAGCCCACGGTTTGCGCTATTTCCTATATTGTACTCTTTGTGCTTAATAAAGATTACGACAATCTGGGTAGGCAAACCCAGTTGTCCCTGTTTTACCCAACGTGCTTTGTTTCACTTCCGCTTTGTCAAAGCAGGTTACTTAGCGTGCGTTTGCGTTAAGTTAGGGCGTTGAGGCATATCTCGAGCGGGGCGCGAATCAAGGAGCGAGGAGCGACCCGAGCGAGAGCCGGTTGTAAAGGCGCGCGGGTTTAGAATTTTTCAAAAAAAAAATATTCTAAGTCCCGGATTTGCAACAATATGTTTATATGCACACCGAATGTCATTAAAATAGTAAACCGCGGTTAGGGAATATTCTCGACGTCGTGGCTAGGGATGTGCAATAAATCTGAAAAACCGCCAGCACCGTTGTCTTATCAAATAAACCGCCTAAACCACAGTTTAGTTTTAATTACCAAACCGCAACGTAATAGGGTGCGGCGTGGATTTTTTGTACAAACCGCAACGCACCGAATCGCATGATGCTTTAATATTTATAATATTTTTTTACTTATCATATCTAATTTTATTTTTATTATAATTAAATATCAATTAAAATCGAAAACGACATGACCTAAACACTTAGGCCATCTCCAACTGAAAAACTCATTCTCAAACTCAAACACATTTTCAATCTCAAAATGCAGTAATTCTTCTTCAATTAAATTCATTCTCAAACTCAAAAGAATGTATTGTAATATTCTCTTTTACATTAATTTAATACGGCTCACATATTTTACATTTTTTCAAATTAGACCAATGAATGATTTTAAAGTCGAGCAAGAAAATATTTAATATTATTGATAATAAAAGATTATTGTACATATAAAAAAAGTTATTAAATCCGTGGAAATTACACTACACGAGAAAAAATATTCATTTAGTTATTTAAAAATATTTGTTTTTTCTTTCTAAAAGATAATTCTATATGTCTCGAATTAGTGTATACCTCTAACAAATGATCAATTAGCACATTCGGAAGTGTAATGTGATAATATTTGTCTCTAGCTATTTTGAATTTTGTAGTTATAGTCAGAACAGTATTTAACTATTTATTACATATAAACAAAATAAAAAAATTGAATAATAAGGTATAAAAAATTATTACTAAAAATAAAGAGTAAATGTTAAATAATTAATCATTTTGCTAATTTTATAATCATAATTATTAATACACTTTTCTTTTTGTATTTATTTATTTTATTTTTTTTTGTATACGGGTGCTTTAATAAGTCAATATAAACAAAGGAATTGTTTGCAATTTTGAAACATTAAACTCATTTTTTGTCTTCGAATGCAAATTTGGGTTTGAAAGAGGAAAGAGAAACCCAAAAATGCATTTTGGGTTTGCGTTTAGAGTACAGTTGGGATGTTTTCACTCTATATTTTGAGTTTTGGGTATCGGTTGGGGGGTGGTCTTAGTAAACAACTTGATAATTTATCTCGATGCTACAAACTCTATATTGCGTAGTACGTAACATGACTTTGTTCTATATTTTGTTTTTTTGCCTCCACATTGCAATTGTATTTACGATTTTTAATGCACATTATTTTTGTTTTATATAGTATTAAGTCTTTATTAATTTTGTGTTTGAGCCAAGACTGCTAAGTAATAGTGTGTCATTCGATAAAATATGTTAGTTTACTTGTATCGGTAAAAGGTGGAAGATGAGCGGAGCCGACTTAGCTCGTCACAATTGAGCTCGAGTCGAGTTCATTTGTGCTGACGAGCTTTTTTTTAAAATTATTTTTTTAATTTTTTATTACTTATTTATGTTTTATAATTTTTTAGTGTTTATTAAAAACCTCGAGCTCGACGAGCTCCTTGAGCACGAGCACCATTGGCTTTAATCGAGCTCCAGCTCGAGCTTGGAGCTGAAAAGCTCGACGAGCTCGATCTCAACTGAAAGGGATGGAGCTCGAACCCATAATTGGAGCACGGCTTATTTACACCCTTAGTAAAAAAATCGCAAACCGCATTGCAATCGTCCCAAACCGCTCAAAACCGCATGTGCGGTTTAATTATTCAAAATCGCAATTTAAATTTTTCTTTCCAAAAATCCGCATATGAAAATGCGGTTTGAAATTTTCCGAAAACCGCACAAAACACCCCACCGTGCACACCCATAGTTGTGGCTTTACAATCACTTATAAAACTGATATATTTGTATAAGTGATCAAATATATATATATATATATATATATATATATATTTATAATAGAACATTCATCGAAGATGATGTGCGAGCATTAGAAGAACCCTGAAAAATCTCATACCTGGAGTGTTGATGATAGGTTTGCTAAGAATATATTCTACCGGTACTTTATTTTAATGTAAATCACAAAAATAGAGTTCATCTCTACTCCAATGGAACACAATATTTAACGCTATTATTGTGTTGATAAGCATGGTTACTCTACTTTAGAGGAGCAACACTATTCATCAAATCATCTTCAATAGATACTCTATTTTAGTGTAGAACAAAAATAAAAGTACATTTATTCTTCAACGAGTACTATATTTTAATGTTTTTTATTTTGTTGATGAACAACATTTACTCTATTCTTAGCGTAACATTATTTCTCAATGCTAAAAAATAGCCGTTATAGTTTATCTTTAATTTTATTTTTCAAATTTTAAAACTTATTTTAATTATTTTTAAAATTGTTTATATCATTATAATATAAAACTAACATTATGTAAATATTATTTTCTTTATTATATTTTTTCACTTCAATTTAATAAAATACTTAAGGTATACCCTTACTAAGTCTAATATATAAAACAAATTATTATTTATTTCTCTAATATATATATATATATAATAAATAAGTTCAGAAAATAATTTAAATTTAAGTTATGTTGTTTTTGTCTTTATAATAAATTATAATAACAATAAGTATGAATGTGCATGAAATGCAATTTTTAGTATTAAAAATAGAGTTACTGAGTTGGAATAAAAACACTATAGTAAATGAATCTTCATGTAAATTTAACTGAATTTTTTTATTTTTGGTTGAAGACGCTAAATAGCGTTATATTTTTATATTTATAATATTTTTTTAGTTTTAACTTATTTTAATTTAAAATATTTTATATCATTATGATATAAACATCATGTTTCATTTTTAATTTACTTAAATTAAAATAATATGCTAATGACACTTTAATTGTTGTTTATATTGAATTTTTAATAATTAATAACAATGGGTTCTATTAAATTCTACATTAATATTATGTAGTAAATACGGTTTTATATATTATTAATCACGGTCACATGCAATAACTCATTTAGTAGTGATTTTATATGTATTTTTAATATTTTCACCGTATTGTTTTCATTTTATTGTATCTCGTATGGAAATAAAATTTTTATTTTTATATAGAGATTATAATTGTAGATTTAGTTTCTAAAATAAATTATATTTCTAAAATTAAATCATAAATACTTTTTTAGGTAATGCTGTTTTTGTTTTTTATAATTTAATAATAATAAGTAGGAATTTGTATGAAATATAATTTTTAATGTAGAAATTAGAGTTTGGGTTGGAGTAGAAAATAGTGTTGAAAATAGAGTTAATGAGTTTGAGTAAATTTGATTGTAATTCTTTGTTGTGGATTTAGGGGTGTTCATTCGGTTAAAAGCGAACAGAAATTTTGGTTAATCGAAATTTTCGGTTTCGGTAAAAACCGAATGTTTTTCTGTTTTTTTTTTTGGTTAATTACCTAAAAATCGAACTTAAACAAAAAAGCCAGAAAAAATTGAAACGGTGGTGGCTACCTCAAGGGTGAAATCAGGTTCGGGATGGATTTAAGTTGTTAACCATCTCCAATGGTACTGCAAAACTAAAAAAAGTGGAGTAAAAATACCCCAACCGAACTCAAAACGCAAACTCAGAATGCAATTTGTACCTTATCTCTCCTGATTTGAACTCAATTTTGCGTTTCAACCGAATTATGCGTTTTCATTTAATTACAAATAAGTCCTTATAAAAGACAAAGCACAGAACTCACTCAAGCAAACCAGAAGAATGTCGAACACCAAGGTCTTTTGGCGGTCGTTGGCCAGTCCGTCAGCCGGACGTCGTCCCGAAGACCGCCGTGAACTTCTTGCGCGAGCGAGAAAAGCGTCGGATATAGTGGCAAACGTCTTCACTTCAAGGGATCCCCAATTTTACGTGACAGGGCGGCGATTTCACACCCGGCACCGGAACTTGCGGCGAGTCCATCTATGACACCAAGTTCGCCGACGAAAATTTCGTATAGAAGAACACCGGACCGAGGGCTTGTCAATGGCTAACGCCGGGCCCAACACAAACGGATCCCAGTTCTTCATATGCACTTCGAAGACCGAGTAGCTCAATGGTAATGGACAAGTCGTCAAGGCAATCGAGACGGTGGGATCGGGCTTTAGGAGGACATCGATGCCCGTGGTGATCGCTGATTGTGGTCAACTGTTAGATTTTGACTGACTTTTTTTTATTAGTCTTTGTTGTCCGATGATTTGATCTGTTACCATTAGGGGTGGGCATCGGGTAGTTCCGGTTCGGGTAGGAATTTTCACTACCCGAACCCGATCCGATCTATGGTGGGTACCCGACGTCGGGTACCCGATTATGATTTCAAAAATAATAAAATATATTATATGCAATTCTCATGTCAAAATAATAAAGCTATATCAACTATTACTTATGAAAAATAATATTTATCAAAATCACAAAAAAAAAGGTTTCAAGAGTCACGAGAGAAGCATATAAAATAATGATAGCAATAATAATATAATATCGGTTGTCAATTATACGATTCAACTAAGAATTTAATCACTCAAATTAAATCTAAATATTCAATTATCTTATTATTTTTAAATTTTTATATTATAAAATTAATAAAATAGTAATTTGAGTGATATTTTTAAAATTAAACATCACTCAAATTAAATCTAAATATTCAAATATCTTATTATTTTTAAATATTTATAAGTATAAAATTACAAAAATAGTAATTTTAAAAAATTATTTTTAAAAAAAAATTATGTCGGGTACCCGAATAACCCGATCTGGTAGCAATCTACTACCCGACATCCGACCCAACCAACAATTATCGGGTATCGGGTCGAAAAATAACCAGAACTACCCGAATCCAATCGGATCGGATAAATCCGAAAACCCGAACCCGAACGCCCACCCCTAGTTACCATCGTTGCTCCTACTATGTACGATGTGTTTTATTAAAAATAAGAAATGTTTAAAAGATATATAAAAAGAGTCATGTTTTTAATAAATATTTACTTGTTTTTTTATAGGCACTATATTAATTTATTATTAATTTAATTAAATATTTTTTCCAACTTAAAATAATATCCAATTTGTAAAGTTGTAAAATATGTGGGTGATATTGAAAAGTTGTGTAGAAGAGAATATTACAAAAATATTCTTTTGAGTTTGAGACTGAGTTTAATGATTGGAGAAGAATTACTGCATTTTGAAAATGAGAGTAAGTTTGAGTTTGAGAATTGATTTTTCGGTTGGATTTGAAAATGGGAGTAAGTTTGAGTTTGAGAATTGATTTTTCGGTTGGAGATGTTCTTAAATAGAGTCATGAAAACCACACTCTAGAAAAGAATAAACGCTGTAAAATAGAGTAAAAGCGCACCAAAAATTGGCTCCTTTGAATTCCAATGTGAGGGAATAACAAGTTGAGATGGATTTGGGGAATCTTTGGCTCAATCCACACCAGGAACTCATAAATCCTTCTACCAAGTACTTTTTTTTTTTTGCTACTCTTCTGCCTAAGTTATTGTTTTCGCCTCTTTTTGCTGAACAAAAATTATTGATTGGATTTTGCTCTAGAAACCCTGAATATCGACAATAGGGAGGGGATGGTAATTAACAAAGGAAAGCCTCGGTGAGCTGTTTCGGCATAAATTAACGGGTAAATTATGCAATATACTTGTGGTTATACTGAATGCACATAATTATCTTATGTTTTTTTATTGCGTGAAACTCTCTTATGTTTTCTAAAACTTAGCACCGTACCCCCGGTGTTGTTTAAAACTTTGCACCGTATCCTCTATGTTGTTCTAAAACTTTGCATTGTGTCCCCAGTTAGGGGTGAAAATGACGAGGAGTTTTACACTATTTTCGAACCATATGAGTTTTGATGTTTATTTTTCAAACCACATGTGAGTTATAAGCTATTTACCCTAAATTAAGAACATATGAGGTTTGATGCTTATTTTTCAAACCACTGAATTTATAAGCTATTTACCCTAAATTAAGAATATATGAGGTTTGATGCTTATTTTTCAAACCACTGAATTTATAAGCTATTTACCCTAAATTAATTGCATAAGTGAAGTTGGTGATGAAGCTGAAAGGCCGAAACACTGAATAAATTAATGGGCCAGCAATAAAATGCCCTAAGGGTTATAAATAAAAGTTATTTTCCGTATTTCGGTTTTTACTCGGTTAAGAGAACCGAACCGAAAAAACAAAACAAATCAATTTTCTACTTTAGACGAAAATTTCGTGTCGGTTTTAGAACTAGTCAGTTTTAAAATCGAACCTAAATTTTCGTTCGATTCGTTAACTGACTTTTGAAAACTCCTATGGGGGTGTTTGTTTGAGGTGATCCAACATTACGGTGATACGCACATCACCGTGATGTGGATCAAGGTGATTTGTCATCACAATGTTTGTTTTGGGGGTGATACTTCATTTTGCATATCAAGGTGATATTGAAATAATGTGTTTGTTTAATCGCAGTGATGTGTTGGGTAATGTTGTGTAAATGCCATATTTAACCGTATGCACATTATGTAATTTAAGTGTTTTAATATGTTCGTTTCGATGTGATATTTTGCGTGACAATGATTAATGTTTAAATATTAATTATTATCTTTTAAGCATTTATTATAAGTATTTTATATAATTCTTCAATATTTCTTTTAGTTTTTAAACTTTAAACATATATTTTTAAATCAAGTATTCATTATATGTATTTTATATAATTCTTCAATGTATTTATTTTATTTTTTAAGCATTAAATATATTTTTAAGATTTAAATATGTTAGTTATGTAATTTTTTCGAAAGTAATATTGAAACTATAACTGCATCACGATGATGGAGGATCACCCTTCTTTTTGGGGTGATCTAAAAGCTGGAATATCACTCATTTTGATTACTTAGGTGATATCCCATCACGGTGATGAGTCATCACTCAAGCTAAACAAACGGGGATCACGATGATGTTTTGGATGATCACCCCAAAACAAACACCCCTACGTGGATTGGAGATGCCCTAAAAGAAGAATTCCAGTATGTATACCAATAAAAATAGTCTTCTAAGGATGTATTGAGCTTCGTGCGACTCCCACCAGTTGTGTATATATATCCTCGCTGTGATTGAATCCAGAGAGACGACATATTGAGGTTTCATTTCCCTTTCTCTTACAGGAAAACGAAACAGGTAAATAATGAATGAATTAGTCGTACTTGTTTCTGACATGATCGTGGTCTCGGGGGAACAGCGGGAGAAGAATTGAAATAAACTGTGCAGCAGGCATGGCATACGATGAGTGAGGGTGGTAATAACTTAGTAACTACGCTAGTGATTTTATTAGTCTGTCACCATCGAAGCCCTGCTGATGAACGACGATTACTTCTTGATAGATAGATAGAATCTGTTATAACCAATCATGCTGGAGCAGTATATCATTATGGAAACAATCACCATCTGAGATATGTCAGTGCCAAATCAGTTTCTGAGGATGTAGAAATCTCTCAACCCCTTTTAACATATTTCAACCCTCTTAAGAAAAAAAATAAAAAAAATCCTAAATGCAGCTTTGCAACAGACAGAAACGGGATCTGTAAATAAATCTAGAATAAGAGAAGGTTGACCGGGTAAATCCAATGCAATAGAGATCCGGCAAGTAATAATCGGTTGAAGAGATTGTCGGAGAAAGGAATTTTTGACAAACATTATTATCTTCTTTTCTTGTGTTAGTAAAACCCAATATGTCTGTCAAGTTTCGATTTCTGATATCTGCATCATAGTCTATCATCGATGCTACAAATCTTCATGTGAAGATATTAGAAGGACAATTATGATCAATAAAATAAAACTCAATATGTAAATGAAATTGCAGTAGATTCTACTCTCTATATCAATTAGCAAATACAATTATACATAGATACATACATACCACAATCGATCCCATCATCAGAACGGAGGGTCATGATTTCGCGACGTGTTGTGTGCCAACGATAGGTCCCCATGTCCCCAACCCCTCTGGACCCGTTTCAGGTTTCTCATAGCTATTACACTCCCGTCGTCTCTGCCAAAAAACCAGACAAAATACCGTAAACAGTTTGCGATGATACACATACAACTATTATTACTCTATACCCTTTTTCTACTATTAAATATCATCTCAATGGACAGAAAAATACCTGTGAAGAACGGTCCCCCAATTGTCTCCCCACTCATTACGTTTTCGACGATATGATTTCTTGTCGGCCATATCCACTCCAGAAGTCACGGACGACATTAATTCAGTCAGTTCGTTACTCGCATGCTTGTTTCCCTTTTTACCGAAATAATCAATCACGGGCAAGAAGCACGAAGGATCAAAGTTACAGCCTCTCTCCACCATTTTCCTGAGAAGGTCACGAGCGGGTCCCACGTCATCGTCAAGACAGAATCTTTCGATAAGATCCTTGTAATGAAACGAGCTCAGATCAACAAATCTGTCCAATGCAGCTTCGAACAACTGCTTAGATTCCAAGATTTCGCCACCAGCAAGCAACTCGTTGAACATCAAACCGTAGAGGACTTCCTTGTGACCACAAACACTCAGAGCGAACTCAAATATCTCCTGAGCTGGTTTGAACTCTCCAACCCTACAGAAGGTTTTGATCAGCAACTCGAAGGAATATGCGTTCGGTGTTATCCCTTGTTGGAGCATATCATCTAACAAGGAAGCCACTTCTTCGCTTCTTTCTCCGTTGAACAGAGACGTGAGAGCAATGTTGTACGTGTGGACATTAGGTGAAATCCCTCTTTCCTTCATCTCATCGATCAAGCCGAACATTTCGAATATTTGGTTTTTAGTCCCCAGGCCAAGTATTAAGGAGTTGTATGTTTGTAAAGTCCTGCTACAGAGCTTCTTCTCCATATCTTTAAGGACCCGAAACGCGGTCGATATTTTCCCCCTCTTACACAGATCGTGAAGAAAAGTATCATAAACAATCGAATCGGGAGAAATGTTTCTCCTCACCATCTCCACAAACATCTTCTTAGCTTCTACAGAAAGCCCATCTTTGCACAGCCCGCTTATAATCGTTGAATATGTAATCAAATTGGGCACGCATCTCTTTCTATTTTCATCCACGAGACCGATGTATGAGTTTCCCAAGTTGCCCAGTGCAGCGCTTCCATGGTTCCACATCTCACTTACTATTTCAACTGCTTTGTTGATGTTCCCGCTCTTACACAAGTGATCGATGACGATATTACAACTTACGATATTGATCCCAATACCTCGTTCATTCATCTTCTGCATTAAACTCTCAGCTTCTTCGGTCTTACCTTCTCTCCAGAGATTCTGCAGCAGTATATTGCAGGTATAATCATTCGGAAAACATCCACTATTTATCATCTCGTGTAAAACCCTGTTGGCCTCTAGCTTTCGTCCCTTTCTGCAATACCCATGGAGCAGCGTGCTATAACTTACTACATCAGGAGAAACTCCACGAGATATCATCAAATTGATAACTGCTCTAGCATCTGCAAACATGTCGTTCTTACATAAACCATCGATCAAAATATTGTAAGAATATATATTTGGCACGAGACCTGTATCAACCATCTCTTTGAAAACCGTTTGCGCCTCCACAAGCTTACCGTTTCTGATCAAACCTAACAGGTTTATATTGAAACTCTCTATGTTCAAAAGGGTGGGATTTACTTTCATAGACTGGAATAAAGTCCTAGCTTCTTCCAACATTCCCACCTTGTAAAACCCCTCTAGCATCAAGTTATGTGTCACGTTGTTGGGCTTTGGCAAACCCAAATCTCCATCTGTTTGCATATCCCTAAATATTCTAGAAGCTTCCAGAACCTTCCCAGACTTGCAAAAGGCAGATATCCTCGTGTTGAAGGTGACAACATTTGGGGAAAGGTCATCATCCACCTTCATCCTTTCGACCAACATCTCTGCCTTATCTTCGTCACCCTCTTTACAGAAACTCGAAATCAGTGTATTGTATAGCACTATACTAGGCCCGATCTCCATTCCCTTCATTGAATCTAAGAGCTCCAATGCTTTTGAAGGAAGCCCGTGCCTACAGTACCCTCGAGCCAATATTCCAAATGAAAACTCATTAGGTTGACAATCTTTCACACGCATTCTATCGAGCAACTCGCGGGCATCGTCCAAACGACCCGTATCACACAACCCACCGATCAAAAGATTGAGAGTGTATGTTTGAGGACGGACCTTGGAAACGACCATGTCTTTGTACAACCAAGATACAGAATCATGCGCGAACTTCTGGTGTTTGAGGGAGCTCCAGATAAGTAGGTTGTAGAGTTTTATAGAGGGTGGATTAAAAGGGAAATGAGCTCTAAGAGATTGAAAATGAGCAATGGCCTTATCGATAAGACCCCAATTAGCTAGTATCGTAACAGTGGAGTAGAGATTATTGGTGGTATCATCATTGTAGTTACTGGTACCATCTGGAGCTTGTCGGAGGAGAAGAAGATGATGATGGTGAAGAGTATCAATCTCTGTGAACAATCTGGAACGAATAAGAATTGGGAGTATGGCAGACGCCGCTCGTTGAAAATCATGTACAGTGAAACTATTCAGACTGTTGTTGCTGATAAGAGTTCGCTTGAAGAGCAGCCATGCGAGTTTGGGGTCGTCGGAGTTTTTCAAAATAGCTCTCAGCACCAATTTAGGTTTCACCATCGCTGTGGCGCCGATTCAACGTTGCGATTGAAGCATGAAAAACAATCAACAATCACATCCGTAATAATATATCTCGGTATAAATTAAGATTAAAGTTCCATTTACTTGAAAAAAACAACCATAACCGACCAAAAGCTTCGATCGATCCACAGAAAGGCTCCTCCTGTATTAATGATTTTTGTTAAGCTTTGAATGTCAATGGTTTGAAGAGAAAGAAGCTCATTTATGACTTTAAAAAGCTCAAAATCTGCCTTAGCCCCATCCCAACAATTCGCTCCGGATATAGAGTTAGAAATAGCAAAATTTCTTCAGTTATACAGTTTAAACAGTATTATAACTCCCAAAATCTACTCTATATTTTTCTCTAAAGGAATATTCTCAATAATATTCCACTAAAAAGTGATGTTTTATGTTCTGACAATTAATTATAAATTAAAATTTAATATGTTATTTATTCCATATTGATTAAAGTTTATTAAATTCTATAATTTTAACTTATTATCTGTTAATTAAATTATTGAAATTGAAATTATAAAAATTATAAAAATATAAGAATCGATTTAAAAAAAAAACTATAATAAGTAAAAAAGCAATATATAAAAATAAACACATAAACGTTAATTTTACCATAAAACCTGAAAATAAAATGTGAAAAAATAACGAAAAAGAATATATACTAAATTGTATTTTAATAATAATGATAATAATATATTCATTTTTTCAATGACAAAGTTATTCGAAATAAATATATACTAATTTGAATCATTATGAATTTATTGCTAATATTTCTAAATAATATATTATTTTGAACTTATTGCGTGAGGGTGAAAGTGTAATTGTTTGAATTTATCAAGAACACAAAATCATATGCTAGAACTTATTTCTTCACCAAAGAATCGAACTATACATTAAAAAAAAAGAAACCTGAAATAAATAGAAAAAGAAAAAGGAAATAAAAAGATGCTTGGTGTTTGAAGAGTGCCCCGCTCAACGTTGCGAGGCACTGTAGCATCCTCCATGAATAGGGTGGCGTTTACAGTGCTGTTGGAGACGTTTGAACGCCAAGATTAGCGGTCTCTTGGAGATGCTCTTAAGCTCTCATCTTCCTCCTACGGTGGACAGCACAATAACGGAGCAGCAAGAGAGGTGCACATCCGGTTTAAAAGTCTGATGTAGTTATATAAACCAAAACAGCCGGTCTATTACCGTTAGGGTTGTATAGACGCATTGAAAATAACGTGAAGCCCATTCAAGATTATCTCCTTGAACTAGATATACGAGTCTAGTTGAAAACGAAAATGGGCTTGATATGAAGCATGATGAGCTAAGTCGAGAAGTTGGATGAGGAAAACAGCCAACCATTTAGAGTTTATGTAAGGCGAGCAAAAGGGACAAAAGGAGTGTGAAAAAGATATTAGAATATTATTTACCATAAATAAAGAAAGAGATTTTAGGCAATAAATCCTATTGTTAGGTATTAGAATAAGTTATTTAAATATAGTTATTTCCTAGGAGATATTATAGGGATTTCCTTTTAAATTAAGTCGGAGAGTGGCTTTAAAAGGGCATAGATGCTCTTGTAATTGATATGCAATAATTTATGAAAGAAAGGCTCCTTTAGAGTTTACGAAAGCTTGATCCTTGATAAGGAACCAGCCTTGTCAAGATCCCTCGTCTCCTATCCCAATTACCTTCTATCAATTTGGTTCGACCTGTCGGATTCAATCATGATAGAAACACGAGATTCCTCAACCAGCGCTAAACTACAAACCCTCGAAGAGAATATTAGTATTATGGCGGAAGAACAGATTCAGATGAAGGCATGTATTGATGCGGTCAAGGACCAGATGGCTGAAATACTACGGGTTTTATCGGGAATTTTAAGGGGACCCACGCCTGAAGAAACAAGTAACTCCCACGCAACATCAACGGCTAAGGGTGGAACATCAACCGGTGGTATAGGGTCTACGACCAATCTATCCCTTCCCACGTTCGACGGAAGTGACCCTCATCGATGGATTGCTCGAGTGGAACAATCGTTAGAAATCCATGCTACTCCAGAAGATCAACGAATCCCATTAGTACTTGTGCCTATGGAGGGGTTGGCTCTTAATTGGTTTCGATGGCTTGAACGTCGTAAACCCGGGTTCACATGGAAACAGTTTACCAATGGTCTGATGGTTCGATTCGATGAAAGATATGAATGAAGTCCATACGAGCGCTTGGCAGCCATTAAGCAAACATGCTCCATCGTCCACTATATTGATCTCTTTATTCAAGTATCCAACCAAGTGCCCGATCTTAGCGAAGATCATTATATGGGATACTTCATGAACGGGCTGAAGGAAGATGTCCGATGCGGCCTTCGAATCCTGAATCCTGAAAACTTGGAGGTGGCAATGCAAATGGCCCAAAATATCGAAAGAAAGTATCAACGAGAGCAAGGAGGAACATGGGAAAGTCGAACAAATTTTTCCTGCAGCTGGGGCTCATCATCCGCTTTCCGCACATCGACGGTGATTCGTCCGTCACCAGCTCCAAATCTGACCCACTCCCAACGGATATCAGCGCCAAAACCATCTATGTCTGGACATTCCACTGCTCGCACCCCGTTTCGTCGATTGCCGCAGAAAGAGTACGAAGATCTGAGACAACGAGGATTGTGTTTTCGTTCTCAGCAACCTTATCACCCTCTGCACGATTGCCCCGTGAAACAATTGCGGGTTATGTTAGTAGAGGAAGGAGATGCACCTGATGCTGAATTGGAAGAAATTTCGGTGGCAATAGGCGATGAAGGAGGGCCCACAAGGAAGACTCACCAGGTACGGGTGGCGCTTTATCCATGTGTTCGATGGCGGGTATATCAGGACCACGCACCATGCGACTCCGAGGCAAGATCGGCCATAAAGAAGTTATAATATTGGTGGATAGTGGTGCGAGTCACAATTTTGTGTCGGAAACGATGGTTGCTGAACTAAATTTACTGATCGACAGTACAGAAAGGTTCGGAGTCCAACTAGGCGATGGGCGAAAAACAGAATCGTTGGAGCATGCCGTAACTTGATCATTCAGATAAATAATTTCGACGTAAAAGTACAATTTTTTGTCTTTCCCCTAGGGAGTGTTGATGTGATTCTCGGAATAGCTTGGTTGGCGTCACTGGGAGATGTTCGTGTTAATTGGGGTAAAATGACTATGTTATTTGAGAGAGCAGGCAAAACAATTCAAATACTCAGCGATCCTTCGTTGTGTCGCGCTAGAGTGGGGATCCGCTCTCTTGTTTGCTCACACGAAACCGAGTTCTGGGCTGTCATATTAGAGGAGTGGGAGTACATAGCGGCAGCAGGACAGTTTGCCACCGATCAAGAAAAACATGAGTCGCTAGAAAAGGTGTTGGGGCCCATTCCAATGTGTTTGGGGAACCGACGGGGTTACCACCAAGCCGACCAAATGATCACCGAATTGAATTAACAGAAGAAGCAGGACCGGTATCCGTTCGACCCTATATCGCTATGGTTACACCCAAAAAGACGAAATCGAGAAGCTAGTCCAAGACATGCTACTAGCTGGAATAATATAACCAAGTTCTAGCCCCTTCTCCATCCCGGTGTTATTAGTAAAGAAGAAGGACGGTAGCTGGCAGTTTTGTGTAGACTATCGGGAACTAAACAAAGTTACGATTCCAGACAAATATCCGATACCAGTTATACAAGAGATGTTTGATGAACTAGCGGGGTCAAAGGTGTTTTCGAAGATTTATTTACGTTCGGGCTATCATCAAATCCGAGTTACGCCGTCCGACGTGCCCGAAACAGCTTTTCGCACCCATAATGGTCATTATGAATTTTTGGTAATGCCGTTCGGATTGACGAATGCCCCAGCCACGTTTCAGTCAACCATGAACGATCTGTTTCGACCGTGGCTACGTAAGTACGTTCTAGTATTGTTTGACGACATTTTAATATATAGCAAATCATGGGCGGATCACTTGTGACACTTAGCACATGTTTTGGGGATCTTGCAGACTCATCAGTTTAAGGCGAATCGCAAGAAGTGTGTATTTGCGTGTGAACATGTGGAGTATTTGGGTCATATTATATCCAAACAAAGGGTGGCGATGAACCCAACCAAAATCGAGGCAGTGGTCACTTGGCCGCAACCCAAGTCCGTGAAAGAGGTACGAGGATTTTTAGGATTAACGGGGTACTATAGGCGATTCGTACGAAATTATGGGTTGATCGCACAGTCATTAACCCAACTATTAAAAAAGGAGTTTGTGGGATTTTTCGAGTGGACAACCTCGGCAGAAAATGCCTTTCGGTCCTTGAAGGAAGCCTTAACGTCGGCATCGATTTTGGCTATGCCTGATTTTACTAAGCAATTTGTTATTGAATGTGATGCATCGGCGGCAGGGCTTGGTGAAGTACTAATGCAGGAAGGGCGTCCCATTGCTTATTTTAGCAAGGCATTGGCGGAAGGCACATGCACAAGGTCTACATACGAGAGAGAATTGATGGGACTAGTCTTAGCAATACAACATTGGCGGGCCTACTTGATTGGACGGCACGTCAAGGTTCGAACAGATCACCACAGCCTCAAATACTTGTTAAATCAAAGGATTGTGACCCCATCTCAGCAAGTATGGGTAGCGAAGTTAATGGGGTATACATTCGATATCGAGTATAAGTCCGGCCATACCAACTCAGCTGCGGATTCGCTCTCGCATCGAGCCGAAAGCAATGGCGAGTTGTCAGCCATTACAGGGCCGCTATGGACATCAATGACAGACGACTTAATATAGCAACAGCAGGACCCACACTTGCAGGAAATTGTGACAGAGCTTAAAAGGGATTGCAATAGTCGACCCGGCTATGTTGTCGTGGCAGGGAAGCTTTTTCACAAAGAGCGTGTGGTCTTACCCACTTCCTCAGCTTGGATTCCGAAGCTGATGTACGAATTTCACGATACACCAACTGGGTGTCATGCAGGGGTATTTCGTACCTATCGGCGAATCGCTTCGAGCGTTTATTGGCGAGGAATGTATCGATGCATCAAGGAATACGTGAACAGCTGCTTAGTTTGTCAGAAATCAAAGTATGAAGCACAACATCCGGCCGGATTGTTACAACCGCTACTAATTCCAGTAATGGTCTGGGAAGACATCTCGATGGACTTTATTACGGGTTTGCCAAAATCACAAGGCTACACTACTATTTGGGTTGTCGTAGACAGGTTATCAAAGTATGGGCATTTTGTGACGTTGAGTACGCCGGTTACAACAAGGAATTTAGTTGAGAAGTTCGTCAAGGAAATCGTGAGGCTACACGGTCTTCCCCGAACGATAGTTAGTGACCGAGACCCGATATTCATGAGTGCTTTTTGGCGGGAATTGTTTAAACTACAATGAACTGGGCTGAAATTTAGTTCCGCATATCACCCCCAATCGGATGGCCAGATCGAGGTTCTTAATGGAACACTCGAGACTTATTTGCGATGTTTTTCGTCGGAGCAGCCAAGAAAGTGGGCAAGGTGGTTAGCATGGGCAGAATACTGGTACAACACATCCTTTCAAACAACAGCGAAACTCACTCCGTTCGAGGTAGTTTACGGGAGACAACCACCAACTCTACAACGATTTATACCAGAAGGGTGCAAAATTGATGCAGCTGCAGAAGTTTTGGAGGAACGAGACAAGGTACTTCAACGGCTGAGGTACTTGGAAAGAGCTCAAGATCGCATGAGCTACTATGCAAATAAACACCGCCGTGAGCTGGAATTCAACGTGGGTGATAAAGTGTTTCTCAAGGTACGACCCCATAGGCAAACTTCGATGGCTCCAAACTCGTATAACAAAATTGCAGCGAAGTATTACGGTCCATTTGAGATACGAAAGTGAATTGGAGCAGCAGCGTATGAATTGTATCTTCCCCCACGGCGCGTATTCACCCGGTGTTTCATGTGTCACAATTAAGGAAGGTAATTGGTAATCATCCGGTTGAGACGGAACTCCCGACAAGCTTAGAAATTACTGAGAGTAGTATTTTTTAGCCAGAGGAGATCCTACAATCCCGCACACGACAAGGGAGCTCAGATGTAGTCGAGGAAGTCTTGGTGGTTTGGAAAGGAAAGCCAAGGGAAGAAGCGACTTGGGTTGATATCGTGGAGCTATCACAATAATTTCCACATTTCAGCCTTGGGGACAAGGCTCGTCTCAAAGGGGAACGAGTTGATATGAAGCATGATGAGCAAGTCGAGAAGTTGGATGAGGAAAACCGCTAACCATTTAAAGTTTACGTAAGGCGAGCAAAAGGGACAAAAGGGGTGTGAAAAAGATATTAGAATATTATTTACCATAAATAAAGAGAGAGATTTTAGGCAATAAATCCTCTTGTTAGGTATTAGAATAAGTTATTTAAATATAGTTATTTCCTAGGAGATATTATAGGGATTTCCTTTTAAATTAAGTTGGAGGGTGGCTATAAAAGGGCATAGATGCTCTTGTAATTGAGATGCAATAATTTATGAAAGAAAGGCTCGTTTAGAGTTTACGAAAGCTTGATCCTTGATAAGGAACCAGCCTTGTCAAGATCCCTCGTCTCCTATCCCAATTACCTTCTATCAGGGCTAGACTTCGTAGAAGCAATTACATGGCTCCACTGACCCTTGATTGTGTGGTGCCAAACCGTTGAAACTCGAGAGAATGAATATAGGGAAACATTGTTTATAGTTTTGGTTTGATTCCCGAGTATAATTTACACTGCTTTATTTCCGTATTCATGAGATGCTTGTGATAATTTAAAAATTTTTACTGACTTTTAAAAATGCTACCGAAGAATTTGTTTTAGTTTACCATTCAACTTCGATTTTGGCTTTTAAATTACTATGTCAAATATTATTTTTCCGTAACCAGTTAGTGTTTAACTCACACGGTCACATATTTAAACTTAAACAGTAATTCAAATGTATTTTCTATTTTGTTACATATTTGATATTTACCAGTTAGTTTTTAACTCACGCGATTAGGGGGCAACTGGGTGCGGGTATCGGACCCGACCCGATCGGGTTGAAGTTTTGATAGAAAATCGGGTACCCATCTGGTTGAAGTTCGGGTACAAGATCGAGTATCGGCTAGTGCCCGATTCGTCATCTGCTGATCGGGTTGCGGGTACCATTATGCTACCCGTTTAACCCGTCGAATACCCGCGGGTTCTGATATAAAAAAAAAGCCCAACACAATTGGGCTGGGTTTCATTAAAAAAAAAAATTGCAGCCCAAGCACACAATACACACACAACACACACGCAAGACTTACAATACATAGCAGCAACAACACACCACACACCCTCCTCGTCCTCGATGTGGACGCCCACTGCTCAGAACCACCACGACCACTGATAGGATCGGACGGCACCAACAGAAAATTAAACAGCAATAATGCAGCCCAAATGCGGATCAAACGTAGAAATGCAACGGAAACAAAAAACACGGTGATATAACGTGGAAAACCCCCTTCAAATCGAAGAGGTAAAAACCACGGGACCAAACGATCCCAAATCCACTAATCACCAAATTGAGTACAGCAAATTACACCCAGCACAACCACAACGAGCTATGGCACCAAATCGAAGCTCCAAAAGCACCACAACTCAAATACAAGTTCAAATGATCAAATTCGTCACAGAAAACAGCAGTGACTTAAAAATTCGTAACTCACAGCTCAGACCTCGAAACGAAAATCCCTTCGGACAGAATGAAGATCGGTGAGTCTGCTATCTCCAGATAAAATTTCAGGTCAATCGGACATGTTTGCCCCTGCAACTGCGAAATCCCGAATCTGCTGCTGTAGAAAATGTTGATGAAGAAAAGAACTTTTTTTTGTCTTGTGCTGTGTAGAAGAACGCTGCTCACAATAATAATATATCTGATGAAATATATTATTTTTTTATTTGGGCTGAGAATAGATTTTATCCCACATAGTTGGGAGCCCAAACCCAACAACCACCTCAGCCTCTCATAGGTCGGCCATGTCCGTCAGCCACCTCCCCGTCGCGCGTTGTTCTCGTCAACACCTTGGGCAGTGAAAATTATAGTATGTCCAACTAACAAAAATTAAAGTGATTTTACTACGATTGAATCAGAAGAATTAGCTCGTGGGATGTGTGCATGTTCTTGAGGCGTTGGGAGGCTCTCGTTACTTCTCAAAATGAATAAGCTTCACACACAATACACATACTACTATGTGTGTAGGGTTTTAATATTTATACCACATAGTTTGGTATATAATATATGGGGTTATTCTTATTACACTTAAAGGCTTATTCTAATTAAGCCCAAAACTAATTAATTAAATTACAAGATTAAGATAACATAATTAAACAATAATATAATCCTAAGAATGCACCCATTTGTGTTCAATTCACGATTCGTCGTTTTTTATCTTCGTCTTGCGAGAGATGATTTCTTGAGTCCTAATTATAATCTCCTCCTTTATCTTGTATTTTGATCTCTTTCTTTTGAGATCTTCAAGCTCACTGTGTCTACTCTTGATCTTCTCTTCTCGGCACCGGATCTTCTTGATCTTTTCTTGAAGTTGTTTGCCGGATCTTGGAGTATTTTCCTTTTGTTGGAGGATCTCCTCTTTTTGTGTGTTCCATCTCTCCCTTTGATAGCGACGAAACCCCACTTACTTTTGTTCAATCTTATGTTGAGATTGGAAGTTCGACGTGAAATTTGGAGAGGCGTACACGAGGCGGCAATGTTGATCTTTGAAGCTCGTGGTTTGAGGCGGCATCTTCGATCTTTCTTATATTTTCTCATATATATATACATTTATTGTATTAGTAATAGAATAATATATTATTATTGTATATAATATATATTGTTTATTGATCCCCTCAAATCATGCTTCCTAAAATAAAATTTCTCACCCTAAAAAAATGCGTAATAGGAACGGAAAAATCTTTCGAATCTCCTTTCCCTCAAATCACACATTTAAAGTTTGCTCTATCCCCCCTCAAAAATTTAATTATTTCTCCCCTTAAACAATATAAGAGTTCATTTTCTTTTAAACTTAAAGAGTAGCTCCCCTCAAACTAAGCTCACTTTAGAAAAAAAAATGTTATTTATCATTTCCATGCGTAATATGTAGTTTGAATTTCAAAATCTCAAAGTTTTGAAAATGCATATTTAAAATGTATCATTTTGTAAAAATATGTATTTGTCAATTCAGCTTGTATGCATGCACAATTTTAAAACATAAAAAATTCTTTCAACATATGTATAATTAGATGTACCTTGTTGAAGTGTAGGGGTGGTTGCTCGCATCACTTACCAGTCATGTATGTGGAACAAACCGATATACCAATACCATATATGATGAGATTGTGTAGTTGTTCACGCTGCATATTAGTAGTGGGTGTAAAACAACTACTTGAAATACCACCTATGCTGGAATATCTGCAAAACTTTATCGGGACTTTTATATCCATTGTAAAGTGGGTCCCCCTTATTAGCAGAAAATAATTTAGGCATAAAAAGTTTCAAAATGAAGTTTGGTCCTAAGTCATTCCACAAGGATTTATTAGGTAACCTACTTCGTTTGGGATTACCTAACTTAGTCGTAGACATAGGAAACCATTTAAGATTGATTTGACATTTCATATTGATTTGACACGAAAAAGACGTTTCAGCGCGAGTGAATGCGTGTCTATGTTTACTAGATGAAAAGATCTTCTCCATAGCCATTAGCATAAGGTGTTTTTCTGAATTGATTTTGACCGGATATTTATGTAGGAATACGAGGCTATAGCATTGTAAGCATGTATAGCTGATGATTTCCTACGAGAAGACTTCACTGATTTTGGTGGATTTTGGCTTACCAAAATGATGAATATTTCTTGAATGTGTAAGCAATTCAATCTCTTTCATTCTTAAACGAATGATAGATATTATGTGAAGCTTGCGAACTTCGCTTGCTTGAGCATGAACTTCTTTACAAACTTCTTTTCAAGTAGGAGTATGAAGAAGATCTTTGAAAATTTCGTCCTCAGTTTTGGAAAATAGTGTCTGAAAGGGATGCGGGGAGCGCGGCGGGGCGAGGTCCCGATAAAATTGATATGGAAATAGCTAAGTTAAAAGTAAACTTAAATGTTGACCCTAATGTTGAAACAACATTCGGGATCATAATATTTTTGCACAGCGAAAAATTTAAATTTAGCAGTAAAAACGACGGAGACGCAGTTTTAAAATATGCAGCAAGTTAAATAACTTGCTGCACGCCTTCAGGGCAAAATTCCACTCTTGATTGGATTACAAAAAGTCGAACTATCGAAAGATAGTAAAAACAACCTAGTAAAGAATCTAACGACTCTCCTAATCTTCACACAGATAACCTACGATCTATGTGAAGGTAAAAACACTGGTAAAGAACTGTGATGACGAATATATGTAGAGAGCTCTCTCGTTTTCTTTTTCTTCTCGTTCGTCGCTCGTTACTCCGTTACTCCGTAGTTGTTAGTTATTGTATGAGATCGAAGTCCCTCTTTATATAGCTGCAATTCCATTCGAGATCATATCTATTCCGAAAATAACTCCTTCCTTTTAGCTCCATATCCATTCCCAAAATATCTCCTCCACTTTATTGGATCATATCCATTCCGGAAATAACTCTTCCTTTTTAGCTCCATATCCATTCCGAAAATATCTCTTCCACTTCATTGAATCATATCCATTCCGGAAATAACTCTTCCTTTTTAGCTCCATATCTATTCCGAAAATATCTCATGCACACTCATAAATAAAGCCATTATATATGGTAAACGGTTTATAGATTTGAAAGACAAAATCAATGATGGAACAAGTTCCACATCGTCAATGTCAACAAAGTCAACATTAACAATCTCCCCCTTTTTGTCATTCTTCCCAAAAACTCGTGCAGTGATAAATCCAAAATTATGTAATAAAGTTTTCGGGTATGAAAGACAAAACCAAGGATAGTCCAATGTTGACTCAGGTGTTGACTCCACATTGTCAATGTAAACATTTACAATCTCCTCCTTTTTGTCTTTCTTCCCAAAACCTGTGCAGAGATAAATTCACAAAACTCCCCCTGAAATCATTAAGACAGTCAGAACAAAACATGGTTATCGTTAGATAAGAATAACCATATGAACTAGTCTGATTAAGTCTTAATTAATCCTGCAAGAAAGAAAAAAATTAGAGAAACCAACAAATAGATTAAAAAATGTAAAAAATAAGAGAATCCGATGATTCTTCTTCAGCGGTTTCCTTTCCAACATTTTCTCCAGCATCTTCAGCTTCAGCATCATCTCCCTCACGAGCAGCAGTTGCCATCCCGGCTTCTTCTTCTGCACCATCTAAATCTCCCCCTTTTTGGGTAGAAAGTAAACTCCTATGAGTATCTATTTGTGCAACCAATGAAGCAATTGTATAATCCAGATACTTGATATGGTGTTCCAGGACTGATGTTGGAGCAGATGATGAACCAACATTTGGTTCAGCATTTGGAGCTCTTACCCAGGGCAGATCCACAACCTTGTGTAGCCCCGTCAAATGACTGCTATATTAGATTGCTATTTTAAATAGCACAGTGTAAAGTGAGGTGAGTTTGAAAGAGGTGAGTTTTCCATTGATGGATAAATGAAAGAAAGCTCGAAAAATTCGTGATTTGCAGAGATAGATTTTGAAAATATGAAATAGAGTAGTACGAATTAGGAGATATCAAGTGACCATAAAAAGTAGGTAAATGCAAAAATGTAGTACCAGTCGAATGTTTTTGCAGCAACAGTAACTAGTTTTCAACTTGGAAAATAACACAAATAAAGAGTTTGAATGAAAACTAACCGTTAGGACTTGATGAACCAAGAGCTCCAAGTGGGGGTTTCCGATGTTATCTTAAATCATCATGAGAGATATAGATACTAGACTCGACAGACTAATTATATATATATATATATAAATATTTGCATATATATGTATAAATATAAAATATCGCATGATCAAAATGATTAGTCACACATGTTGCTCAACATTTGATCCAGCATTCTCAAATGATTTCATTCATTTTCTGTTTAACACCCTAAAACTCAATTTTCTTTCATTTTCAGCCATTTACTCACCTTTATTATAGATATGAAATATTATGCACTGCTCTTTATTGATTTCCTTTCCATCAAGGTTAAGCTTTTTATTGCACGCAAAGAATACATCGTCACCGCGAATGCCGTGTATCTAAGGATTCTTAATATTCTGAACCTGTATTTGAAAAAGGATCATGAGCAAACCTTGTGCTAGTGAGCGGGTCATTTCAAAAAACGGTCTAGGTGAGTCAAATCATTTCAAGAATTAACTAAGAGAAATTTAGACCAAAAATCGAAACAGTAACAACCATATTTGACATATGCAAATGTTGATCCAGATATTGGACCAACATTTACTGACACTGACACAGACCTATAGACTTCTTAAGGCTTGAAAACCTTTCAAAGTCTAACGCTTTAGTGAAAATATCCGCAAGCTGATTCTTAGTATCTATATGCTCTATTTTCACTAACTCTTTTTCTACTATATCTCTCAAAAAATGATGTCCAATGTCTATATGCTTAGTCCTAGACTGCTGAATAGGATTTTTCGAAATATTTATAGCACTCAAATTATCACAATACATCAGCACATTTTCACTCTCTAACCCATAATCACTTAACATACTCTTAAGCCATATGAGTTGTGTACAACAGCTGCTTGCTGCCACATACTCAGATTCGGCCGTAGAGAGAGAAACACAATTTTGCTTTTTACTAAACCAAGACACTAGATTATTACCAAAGAAGAAAAACTCACCACTTGTGTTCTTGCGATCATCTTCGTCACCTGCCCAGTCAGCATCACTAAAACCAACTAAATTTGTGTTAGTATCCTTGGAAAACCATAAACCGAGACTGCAAGAACCACCAACATACTTTATAATTCTTTTAACAACATTTATATGTGAAATTTTTGGCTCGGCATGATATCTCGTACATAAGCAAACACTATACATAAGATATGGTCTACTCGCAGTAAGATATAACAAGTTTCCAATAATGGAACGGTATAATGTTGGATCAACATTTTCCCCAACATTATCTTTACTTACCTTCTGCGTAGATCCCATAGGAGTTTTCATTACCTTTGCATTTTGTAGCCCGAGTATTCTTCGCATACTTCTCCTGAGACATAAAAATGCCGTCCTTACTTTGTTTTACCTGCAGACCTAGGAAGAATGTTAGTTCACCGATCATACTCATCTCAAATGTGGAATTCATGGCTTGGATAAAATCATCCGACATAGATCGAGATGTTGATCCGAAGACTATATCATCAACTAAAATTTGAGAGATTAACACTTCATTACCAACTCTTTTTACGAAAAGAGTTCTATCGGCTTCGCCTCTAACAAAACCGAAATCTAAGAGAAACGAAGTTAGTCTATCATACCAAGCTCGAGGAGCTTGCTCTAAACCATAAAGAGCTTTTTTTAACTTAAACACATGATCAGTATGGTAAGGATCTTCGAAACCTTTCGGTTGCTCAACATATTTCTTTATCGATAAAGTCATTTAAGAACGCACCCTTTACATCCATCTGGTGTAGGGTAATGTTGAGCCAACATGCCATAGCAAGTAAGAGTCTTATAGATTCTAACCTTGCTACGGGGGCAAAGGTTTCGTCAAAGTCTATACCCTCAACTTGGGTGCAGCCTTGGGCAACTAAACGAGCTTTATTCCTAATAATATTTCCGTACTCATCAGATTTGTTTTTGAAAATCCACTTTGTACCAATGATGCTACCGTCCCTTGGTCGTGGAACCAAAGTCCAAACCTGATTTTTATCAAATTGAACAAGCTCTTCTTGCATAGCATTGATCCAAAAACTGTCCTTGAGGGCTTCAAGAACGTTTTTTGGTTCAATTTCAGATACAAAACAATTAAACCTTACCTCATTGTATACGGAAGTCATGCATACATTTTTTACCATAGACTATAACCTCTTCGTGGTTTATCTCTGGTCTGCCTTCCTTCATCCAGTCTGCGTATGATCTCATCAGAGGGGTGAGACTTCTAAATCCTAGCAGGGGGATCTCTCCGAACATTTAAAGTTTCATCTTCAGTATCCTGTTTAGGAGCTAATGTTGAGTCGGATGTTGTCTCAACATTATTAGCTTCCAGATCTTCTGCTGGACCAACCTGGTAGCAATAATCACTCGACCTTTTACCTGCCATCACACACAAATCCTTGTCATTAAAAAATTCACAACATTCTTTATTAAACCTTACCTTAATATCGTCATCACATAGCTGACTTATGCTAATAAGGTTAGCAACCAATCCGTCAACATGGAGGACATTCCTTAGGGCAGGAAAACCAACCACATTAAGTTTACCTCGTCCGAGAATTTTACCTTTCGCTCCACCTCCAAAAGTAACCGTACCGTTACTTAAGGGAGTGTAGTCTATCAAGTAGTCTTTGATACCTGTCATGTGTCGTGAACAACCACTATCAAAGTACCAAGATCCTGAAACGTTAGCTTTCAAGGACGTGTAAACAACATTACATAGAATTGGTGATTTTCATACCCAAGCTTTCTTCTGAACTGATGGACTCCAAAAAGTTATATTCATGTGATTCACAGAACCAGAACTAATGTTGTCTGAACTACCTCCAGACATTTTCTTCAACACTGATTTCTCAATGTTGGAGCGAATGTTGGATGTTTTTTCAGTCAACATTTGCTTTTTGGATATCACATCTTGCAGTTTCCAGCAATAAGGTTTAATATGTCCAGGTTTAAGACAAAAATGACACTTAAAACTTCTAGACCTGGACTTCGATGCATAATGCTTTTTAGGATGTGATTTGAATCCTAGACCATGATTAGAAGTATTAACGAAAGAAAGTACCTCGTCAAGTGTGGACTTGCCTTTATTCATCTTTGAGAAGGTATCTGAAGCCTTCTTGACTTGCTTTTGAAGCTTGTCAATTTCTTTGTCCTTTCTGGTCAGTAAGGCTTTTCCATCTTGCTCATCCCTTCAAGCAAGCCATTGATTATCTTTTCATTGTTCACATTTTCCTCAGTCAGCACTTGAACGGAGTCCTTCAATTTCGAGATCTCCTTCCTTTGATTCGTCCACTCTACGTACAGTTGTTTGTACGTTTCTTCCAGTGATTCAACATTCTCGGCATGTTCTAAAAGATCATATGTATCATCTAACAACAAAGATTCATCAAAACTATTTGATTCATCATAATCAAAGAGAATATAGTGTTCAGATGTTGAATCCAATGTTGGCTCAACATCCGTTACTGCATTAAACCCAATATGATGTTCCTCTTCTTCGTTGTCAGAGAAGGTTGGATTTGAAACTTTAGTCCTTTGGGTGACCTGATGCGTGTTTCTTGCTAGTGCGTCTTCTTCATCATCAGATAGGCTGACCCAATATCCTTTTCCAAACCTGCGGAGAGTGTTAGCATATGCATTTGTAAAATGACCCCAGCCTTTACAAGCATGACATTGGACGGAGTCCCTGTCAAGTTTGTCGGCTTTCGCTTTATCAGCAGAGTTTCTTTTGTTGATAGAGCGATTCGGAGCAGATGAAGACTCTTGAGCGTTGAGAACATTCTTGAATGTTGGACCAACATTCATCTGTCTTTTATTTATCGGTAACCTTTTGAATTTTCTAACAATCATAGCCATATCCTCATCATCGTCTGGATCAACCTCAGATTCAACACCTGAAGGTTGCGAGACTAGAGCGAGACTCTTACCCCTTGATGCATTTTTATGAACTTCGAGATTGGTCTCGTAGTTCTTCATAATGTTCATAAGGGTATTGAAGTCGAGTGTGGCTAGATTGTGGGCTTCCTCTACAGCTGCCACCTTCACGTTGAACTTCTCGGATAGTGACCTAATAGCCTTGGAATTAAAACTTTGTTAGAAATAGGTTCACCTAGACTATGACACTCGCTAGAAATATTCAAAAGCTTTCCAAAATAAGTAGTGATGTCTTCATCGTCCCTCATACGAAGGTTTTCAAATTGGCTATTTAAAAGTTGCAACTTTGTGTCTCTTACGCTCGCATCACGCTCGCATCACACTCGCTAGGATAAAAACGCTTAGTGTATCAAGCGGTCGCTCTGATACCAATTTGAAAGGGAAGCGGGGAGCGCGGCGGGGCGAGGTCCCGATAAAATTGATATGGAAATAGCTAAGTTAAAAGTAAACTTAAATTTTGAAACAACATTCGGGATCATAATATTTTTGCACAGGGGAAAATTTAAACTTAGCAGTAAAAACGACGGAGACGCAGTTTTAAAATATGCAGCAAGTTAAATAACTTGTTGCACGCCTTCATGGCAAAATTCCACTACTTGAATGGATTACAAAAAGTCGAATTATCGAAAGATAGTAAAAACAACCTACTAAAGAATCTAACGACTCTCCTAATCTTCACATAGATAACCTACGATCTATGTGAAGGTAAAAATACTAGGTAAAGAACTGTGATGACGAATATATGTAGAGAGCTCTCTCGTTTTCGTTTTCTTCTCATTCGTCGCTCGTTACTCCATCGTTACTCCGTTACTCCGTAGTTGTTAGTTATTGTATGAGATCGAAGTTCCTCTTTATATAGGTGCAATTCCATTCGAGATCATATCTATTCCGAAAATAACTCCTTCCTTTTAGCTCCATATCCATTCCCAAAATATCTCCTCCACTTTATTGGATCATATCCATTCCGGAAATAACTCTTCCTTTTTAGCTCCATATCCATTCCGAAAATATCTCTTCCACTTTATTGAATCATATCCATTCCGAAAATAACTCTTCCTTTTTAGCTCCATATCTACTCCGAAAATATCTCCTGCACACTCATAAATAAAGCCATTATATATGGTAAACGGTTTATAGATTTGAAAGACAAAATCAAGGATGAAACAAGTTCCACATCGTCAATGTCAACAAAGTCAACAGTAACAGTGTCGATTTTCCTTTCTCCTTCTAATTTTCTTTCGTTCCTTAACACTTTTAAGTGATTTGCTTTTACTAAACATTTTAGCTCGGGTCACCGTGGACTTAGAAGTCGTCACGAGTGACTTAGAATGATTAGTAAAAGCCTTTTTAGTTTTGGGAACAAGGGCATCCGTTTTTGTTCCCTTATCCTTCTTAAAAGAAGATGTTTCTGTAGAGAGATCATTTAAGACAACCAAGTACAATCACTTTTTGAGATTTAAAATGTCCTCTAGAAACTTTTACTTTTACGCTCGAAAACATATTCTTTCCGATTCCAGGGTTGCGTTCAATTATGTTATTTTACTAACAACCTCCGGAATTTCCCAACAAGAAGTAGGTTTTTCATAGTGTAAAATGTTTTCCCCATTGACGGAAGTCATCAATGAACTTTGGTCTTTTTGGCCCTTTTCCGCAAGAATGTGCTCTAAGTGTTGAACTTTAGAGTGTCATTTACGGTGTTCCTCAAATAGAAAATTGTATTTGCTCAGATGTGTATTCCGCTCAACTTCACAAGCCTTCAAGCTAGTTGTGAGTTCGTGAGCTTGTATTTTGAATTTCTATATCTGAGCATCACGACTTGTAACTCTCTCTTCTGCAGCTTCTAGTTGACACATGGGGCTATCTTTTCTCTTAGGTTTCTAAGTAAACATTGATAATTACTTTCTAACCTAGCTTGTATCCTTTATAGTCTTTTCGTTATCAATAAAACCTAGCTTGTATCCTTTTTGTTCAGATGCAGAAGTCGTTACGTTGGATTCCATAATAAGTTTTATTTTAAGAATAGTTTTTGTTGGATATGTGATTGTTAACGCGTTGTGAAGTTATGAAAATTTTCGGCTTTCGAAATTTCGGTGCCGAAAGTTTTGGAGTGTCCAGAACTATTGTAAAGTTTCGAAAATTTAAGGTGTCGAAAACTTTTGGTGTATATCGAATTGTTTTGAAGTGATGTCGAAGACTTCAGAAACTTTACCAAAACGTTTTCTATAATGTGCCGAAGAAATTCGATATGTTGGTGCGAAAAACAAAATTTTCGAAGTGCGTGCCTGCGAAAATTTAAGATTTTCGTAGTAAATATGCGAAAGTTAAATTTTTCGAAATGTTGGGGTGCAAATATCGGATTTTCAAGGATAGAGTGCGAGAAATGGATTTTCGTAGTGCGGGTGCTAAAATCGATTTTCGAAGTATGAAATTTTCGAAGTGTAGTTTCGAAAATTGAAGATAAGCCCCTAATAAGCCCAATTACACTTTTAAGTCCAAAATTAATTAAATAAATTACAAGAGTAAGATAACATAATTAATTGAACAATAAAATAATCCAAATAGGCCACAACGATTTATAACCAAAAGGTATATTTTTTAAGAACCCTAATTTTGTTAGTTTCAGGATTTTTTTGTTTTCATTCAATTTCGGTTTCAATGGATGATTATGAGATTCTATTAACTCATATTTATTGTTAGACTCTATGAAGGATCGATTTTGAGTGTCGATTTGGCCATTTGTGTTCGGGTTCTTCAAGGCTTCGGATTGAATTATGCTCGAATTTGAATATGTGGGTTGAATGTTTCTATTTTCAGATGGCAAGTTAAAGTGGTAGTACTCATGTTTCAACTGAAGCTTCAACTAGGGATGTTCGTACCGGAGAAGAGGCTAACCAAGAATCTACCGAACAACATGTTAACATTGGAGCTAATGATATTTAACCAAGTCAAAGTGTCGACACCGATGATATTGATCTTGAGGAGCAAAAGCTGAAGGTAAACGAAAGGGTCGAAAAAAAAATGTCGTTGCACCTAGATCAAAGTATTGGGAACACCACAACAAATTCTTTTGTGAAGTCGAAGAAACTCAAAATGCAAGGTGCAAGTATTTTGGTAGTGACGTTAAAGCCGATCCAAGGCTTCATGGAACCAATTCTCTAAAGAATCACTATAGGTCGTGTAAAAAGAATCCGCAAGAAGTTCAAACAAGTCAAGCTCGTCTTGCTTTTCAACCATCTCGGGGTCATGGGAATGATTAAGGCGGTACACAAGGCACTTGGAGATTTGATCAAGGTAAGGCAATTGATGCATTGCGTTGCATGATTGCCGTTGACGAGCTACCTTTTAAAACCATTGAGAACGAGAGTTTTAGGCACTTCTTGTCGGTTGTTTGTCTTATGTTTAGAATTACTTCGTGGAAAACTATAACAAAGGACATTTACAACATGTATGTGAGCGAAAGACATGGATTGAAGTCTCTCATAAAAAACCAATCACAAACCGTTTGTATTACGACGGACACGTGGACATCGATTCAAAGAATCAACTATATCTGTCTCACGACCCATTTCATTGATTATGATTGGATTTGAGAAAGAAAATTTTGAACATATTGGGTCACAAAGGTGATGAAGTAGGCAACGGTGTCAAGCAATGCTTACTTGAGTGGAGAATTGTTAAGATATTTACCGTTAAGGTTGATATGCATCGTCAAAAAATGACGCTGCAATTGCTTATTTGAAGAATAGTTGTGATGTCGGTACAAGTATTTAAGAGGGAGGGGGGGGGGTAGGTAATACATTCATGTCGTGCAAGATGGGTTGAAAGAAAAAAAAAATGATGTTATCTCTCGTATTAGAGGAGTCGTTCGATACATTAGGAACTCTCCTCGTAGACTAAAACAGTTTTTTGAATGCATCAAAACATGAAATTAGAGACGACTAAGGGCTTGAGTCTTGCTGTACCAACTCGGTGGAATTCAATATGCTTGATGATGGAGTTGGCTATATATTTTTCTACGACACTTAAAAAATTTGGAGATGTAGATGAGGCATTTGTTAATGATCTATCGAATGAGCCATTTTGCGGTGTTCCTACGGCAAATGTTGGGAAAGAGCCAAATTGTTGGTAAAAATTTTAATCCATTTTTACAAGCTTACGTTGGCCATTTCGGGTGCATTTGGTTTGCGGAAATCGGATAGGAAACAAAAAGAGGTGTTGAGGTACAACGACTGAAGCGTGTAGTACAATCGTTTGGTGCACTAATTTAGTTTTTCGTCGTACTTTCCTCACACGATTCCGCATACCAAACGCACTCTTTGGGTTCTTCGTATGTCACGTCTAATGTAATTTTTCATGAAATAATACCGTTGACTTGCTTCTTCGAAGTTGGTTAGATGAAGACGGTGAAGAACTCCAAAACATGACTCGTAGAATGAAGCTTAAATTATACAAATATTGGGGGTCGATAGAGAAAGTGAAAAGATTTTGTACTATGTCGTGATTCATGATCCTCGCTCCAACTGGAAGTTGATTGATTTCTTGTTTGACCGTATCCCGATTGTGTTACCCGTCGATGATGAAAGAACGAGTTAGGTGTGGCATACAAGAATTGTTCATGGTGTACAAATTGAGATATGGAGTACACAATATGCCAATTGCTCCACACCTAGTTAGTGATGATTCTTCCTTGTCTATTGCTACATATACCACATGTTTGTTTGATGAAATGAAGAAGAGAAAGAGAGATGGAAAAAGTGAATGTGTGAAGGGGGAATTGGATAAATATTTAAGCGAAGATATTGAGGACCCATATGATGGCTTTGGCATACTTTAGTGGTGGAAATTAAATTCTCACCGCTTCCCGATGCTTTCTAAGATGGCTCGAGATATTTTGGCCGTTTCGGTAAGTTGCTTCCGAGTCCACTTCTTGTACGAGTGGTCGTGTGCTTGATGCTTTAAGGAGTTCGTTATCCCCTAAAATTGTGCAAGCTCTAATATGCGTCTACGATTGGATTCGTCACATTTCAAAACTAATAAATCTTGAGGGTACGTTTTCATTTTACTTTATGCTTTCCCTGATATTTACCATTTGGTTTGTTTATTGTTACTATTTTTTTAGAATTGGAGAGCAGGGTCGTGGATACATCGACAATCGCTATTTGATGTGTAAAATGTGATGTTAAGCGATTCTATTTAATGGTGGAGCTTTATTTGTTGATGGTTGAACAACTTATTTTATGCAGTACTATTTGCGATGGTGTTGAACTTATTTGCGAGCTCATTTTATCGTATCGAATATGCATGCATGATGGTGTAAGGTATTGAACAACTTATTTTGTGAGCTTATTTTATTGTCGATGGTGTTACTTGAGTGTATTTAGGTGGTGTTTGTTTGACGTGATCAAACATCACGGTGATACTCACATCACCGTGATGTGGATCAAGGTTATCATTACCATGTTTGTTTTAGGGTGATATTTCATTTTTCATATCAAGACGATATTTGAATATTGTGTTTGTTTATCAAGGTGATGTGTGAAGTGATGTTATATAAATGTCATATTTACCCTTATGTATATTATGGGGGTGTTTGTTTTGGGGTGATCCTCCAAAACATCACGGTGATCCCGCCATCACCTTCTCATCACCACGTTTGTTTAGCGTAGGTGATGAGTCATCATCATGATGGAGAATCACCCATATGATCAAAACGGGGTGATATTTCTGCTCTTGGATCACCTTTAAAAAGCAGGGTGATCCTCCATCACCATGATGGGGTGATATTTTCAATATTTTTTTGGACAAAATTGCCCTTTATATTTTAATATGATTCCACATATACTTTTATCCATATTTTTAATTACACAAATAACATATTTAAATATTAAAAAATATATTTATGCTTAAAAAATACAAGAATAATATTGAAAATTATATATAATAAAATTATAATTAACTTATAATTAATATTTAATTTAAAAATATATATTAAAGCTTAAAAAATAAAAGAATTATATTGAACAATTATATAAAATACTTATAAATAATGCTTAAAAAAATTAATACTTAATATTAAAATATTTATCATTATCACGTAAAATATTAACCCACTTTACTTACATAATATACATATGGTTAAATATGACATTTATACAACATCACTTCACACATCACCTCGATAAACAAACACAATATTCAAATATCACATTGATATGTAAAATGAAATATCACCACAAAACAAACATAATGATGATATATCACCTTGATCCAAATCACGGTGATACTCACATCACCGTGATGTGAGTATCACCGTGATATTGGATCACCTCAAACAAACATGTATGTAAAGTGTGTTAATATGTTCACTCTGAGATGATATTTTACGTGATAATGATTAATGTTTCAGTATTAAGTATTAATTTTTTAAGCATTATTTATAAGACCATCTCCAACCGAAAAACCCATACTTAAACTCAAACTCATTCTCAAACTCAAAATGCAGCAATCATTCGCCAACCGTTTAACTCATTCTCAAACTCAAAAGAATATTCATTATTTATTTCTTCCACGTTAACTTTAATAAATTGCAATATTAAACACATATTTTAAAATTTTACATTTTGGACCACTATAATATTTTTAAGTCAATTGACAAACTATTTAATAAAAAAACTATTATTTGTTCATATACATCAAAATTTGTTTATAAAAAACACGAAAATCATACTACGGAAGCTGAGACGAACGAGATATTGGCATCCCAGGACTCTGGAGAAAACCTGGCCAGAGGTGGAGGAGGCTCTTCAACTGGAAAGCTTCTCCTTGACTTGTTGGGTCAGTTCGATGTACCATTCAAATCCTAAATTTAGCAAATGACCAGAAATTTCAATAACATGAGCAGCAAACATTTTATTCGAGAAATAGGACTATGGAAAATTAGAATTAAGAAGAACAAAGCAGTCCACTGATTACCTCAAAATCGAAATTATTGCCAACTCAATCCAAAATATTGGTCATTAAACTCTCTGCTGCTGCAAGAATACTTGCATCTTTAAGCAGAAACCAGACCCTTCACTTGAAAAATAAATTAGCTATAAATAATTGCGGACAAAATAAAAAAAAATGAAAAATTACATACAGAAATAACCTCACGATAAAAGACCTCAGACCCAACAGTGAAAAGGTCACTCCCAGACCTAAAAGACGATTAAAAGCACAATGACCAACAACGTTTGTGGAAGGATTTCAGCGAGGGGTGGCGACACCTCTTCCGACAGCCCGTCTCAATCCCGGCTCCAGCGAGGGCGGTGCCGATGCAGGCCTTGACCTGTCCGCGGGAGACGGGTTCGCGACTGTGAGTGAATTGACCTTCTCGCTACGTTGATGGACGAGCCTGCGCCGACGATCTTCTCGGTGTTTTTTGGAGAGTACAAAAAGGAACGATGGGGTAAAGACGCGCAGCTGTGAGGACTATAATGCAAAATGTCACTACAGACGCAAAATATCGGTACAAACGCAAATTTGCGTTCAAATTAGGAGAGAGAAAACAATAATCCCATTTTGGGTTTGAGTTTTGGATTCGGGTGGAGAAATTTTACTCCATATTTTGAGTTTTGCAGTACCATTGGAGATGGTCTAAGTATTTTATATAATTCTTCAATATAAATGTTTTATTTTTTTAAGCTTTAAACACATATTCTTAAATTAATTAATTATAAGTTTGTTATATGTCACTATAATCTTTTATTTTTTTAAGCATAAATATATTTTTAATATTTAAATATGTTAATTGTGTAATTAAAAATATGAATAATGGTATATGAGGAATGAATGTCAAAATATAAGGGGTAATTTTGTCTAAAACAATTTTGAAAATATCACATATCCGGGGTGATGGAGGATTACCCTGCTTTTTTAGGGTGATCCAAAAGATGGGATATCACCCAGTTTTTATCACCTAGATAATCCTCAATAACGGTGATGGCTCACACCCCCGCTAAACAAACTCGGTGATGAGGAGATGATGACGGGATCACCGTGATGTTTTGGAGGATCACCCAAAACACCCCCTTATTTTTTGATGGTGTTGAATTTATTTTATTGTTGATTGTGTTGAAGTTATCTTATTTTTTTATGGTGTTTAATTTATTTTAGGGATAATCACACCAATACCCCATATGGTATCACTCAATTATACATACACCCTCTAACTATAATAATTACACGTACACCCCCTTTAGTTTAATCAACCTTTACACTAAGACATCCTATTTTGGACATCAATTTAATAATGCGGGCACCCAAATTTGCCGTTATTGGCCATATTTTGTAAAATAAACATGTTTAAGCATGCATCAATATTTAAGTGGCCGAAATGTATATTTTTTAGAATATTTTATTAAATCAATATATTTGGTATATCATGTAAATTTTCATTTTTCGTTTAAACAAATCATCTTTTAAACCACTTAAATATTCATGTATTATATATAAACCCGCTTAAACATGTTTATTTTATTAAATATAGCCACTAAAGATAAATTTGAATGCCCGAATTTTTAAATTGTTGTCCAAAATAGAATGAAAGGATCTTAGTGTAAAGTTTGATTATACGAAAGGGTGTATAAGTGTAACTACTATAGTCATATGAATTGTATGTATAATTAAATCATACCACAGAGAGTGTTGGTGGAACTATCCCTTTATTTTATTGTTGATGGTGTTTAAATTATTTTATTGTTGATGGTATTGAATTTATTTTGTTTATGATGGTGTTGAATTTATTTTATTAGAATTGAACGTAATTTAAGCTTATTTTATTGTTAAAATAACTGAAATAAATAAATAATAATAATGAAAAGGAAAATCCCGAACCCGACCAGCGGATTACGGGTATCCGACAATCGAGTACTCGACTATAGTCGGGTCGGGATCGGGTATAGGAATATATACCCGTAGGCTGCAGTGATCGGGTACCCGACCCGATCCCACCACCGGACCTTGTTTAAACAGGAATCGTAACATACACATAAACGGGTTCAGAATTCTTGTCCCACTTTAGTGTGCCATTTTTTGTGCCACTTTACAAAAATATCATTACATCCCGTCCCGATCAGTGTTAGAACACCCGTAAATTATATTACACCTTAAATACTATTATACCGAGTGCTTAAACACACAAAATATTTTAAAACATTGAAATGCACTCAATATATATTTTTTGTGTTATATTTACTTTTTTGTGTTCCGACCAATGTTATATAATTTTTGTGTGTTTAAGCGCTCAATATAATAGTATTTATTATGTAATAATATTTATGTGAAGTGGCACAAAAAGTAGCACGAAGAAGTGAGACAGAGGATCTGGTTCCCACATAAACATCAAATCTTAGGAAATTACAGTCCTTGAACCAAATATGAAGTATCATGCGCATAATATTTACAGAAGACACCGTTTATAAAGCTTAGTCTGATGAATAGAAATAAAACGTTATAGGAAGCTGAAATCCTATATATATAATACGATTTCCAGTTCCTATTTCATCACCCTTCTTAAAGCAACCAAACAACCAAAATTTATAATTCAGACATACTTATTTTTTCCAAACATCTCCTTGATATCTGCAAGCAGTGTCAAGAAAACGTCAGAATCACCCCCCAGGATATTTGCGAAAAACTTGTTAAAAATCACGAAATCGTCGACACGAACCATTATACATTGGATTTAAGTCAGAATCCACCATAGCTCATAGGGATTTGCGAAGGTCGAAGAACAATCATACTTGGATTAATGATTCGAGCAGCTTGGTTTCTTTCAGCTTCATCGTACAAAGTTGGTGCATAAGTTTCACGCTCCAAGAGATTACTTCTTATTCCAACGCCGAGATCAAGACTAATCGAGTGGATCGGGATTCTTGAAGAGCTGTTGTTGCTGCTGTTTTTACCTGTTGGGACATCGTGGATGTGTTTGCCCTCGTAAGTCGTGATAACAGCTTTCGCGTCGTGCGAAGCCCTCTCCACGTGTTTTCTTACTGGACACTCAGGGCTAGTGCACTTGTAATAACTCCTGTATGATTTTGCGTAACAAACATTTGTGTGTAAAGGTAAAAATATTTATACCGCAACTATTTTGTGATATGGGGCTCAATTATTACATACCTGGGATTTGGATTCCCTCGGACAACTTTCTGGCCGTACTTGCGCCATCGATACCCATCTTCGAGTATATCGATTTCACTCAGAGTTTGAACGACCACGCGAGGTTCTCGAATCGGCTTAATGAGTGGTGTAATTTCAATACCATCTTCCTCTAATCTCCTGATCAGAAATAATGATTGAGGAAGGAAACACGTGTCTACTAAAGATGATGAAAAAGAAGAAAAGTTAATGATATTTCTAGATTTTTTTGAGGTGAAGACTGACGATAAAGAAGAGTATTATAGATTTGAGTTTTTTTGGCTCGATTTTGCAATAGGTTCTTCGGATATTCTTTTTCAATCTCTCAAACTTGGCTTCTTTCGGATTCTGTTTCAATTGTTCCCTCTCTCGGTGTGAGAGATTTGCTCCTTATTGGAATTTTCTAATCTCTCCGGAGGGATGCTCTTGACTATTTAGCCAATTGTAAATCTTTTTTGTTTATTTATGAAGCTATTGCTTTGGGAAAAAAATTGATATTTATAGATCTGCAAACCTTCGCTTCAGAGACGGGCCATCTTCGATATCATCATCATCATCGCCCCCGTGACCAGCTCCTTGAAGAGGTGACGGCACCTGAGATCCTTTCTGCTCCGGGTTGTTGGCATTCGATTTATCTTCAAAATCGGTGGATGAATAAAATGGGTGATTTCATTTATATTTTGCAATATCCAAGCAACTTATATTTGTAGACGGGAAAATTACCCATTTGCCCAGTGCCCTCTTGAATAGACAAAAGAGCTCCTCCAGGATTGTTTCGACGTGGGGGTTGAGGTTTCGGGTGAACATGCGAACCCTTGTAGGTGATTTCCGTGACATGTCCACGGGGGGAAAGTTCGAATATCTTCTTCACCTCACAGTTGGGATATGTACATTTGTAGTAACTTCTCGGGAACTCGCTTCCTTTAACCAGCTTCTGGCCATATTTTCGCCAGTTGTATCCATCATCTGGTGTTCTCTCAGCTGTGACTAAAGGAATGCCATCTTTGTCCTCGCAAGGTGAAGGTTGAGTGCCAACATCTGAGTGTTCCCCCTCATTTGATTGATTGGTATCTGCTAAAGATTGTGGGGCCAAGGATGGAGCTGCGGGTGGTGAATGGTTTTGATCTTGATGAATGATTTGGCTGTTTCTACTAAATCCTGCAGGATACTTATAGAAAGCAGACAAAATATTAGCATACACATACAGTAGCTCAAATATTCATCTAAAAAGAACAAGAATAGCACAAAACACATTAATTGATGCTGTTTCAGCATCGCTCCATACACGGACGTTCCTGAAGGAACAAGAGTAAATAAATTTGACTTGCCCCGTGGTTATCGAATACAGCGTCTGGGGAAAATAAATTAAGATTGTATTTCAGACCTTTCTGTTAGCTATTAAAATTTTGCATGAGTTAAAAAGAATAGCTACTTTAGATGCCGTAAAGAGTACCAACATTGAAGAAAAAATTGAAAGTTTTAGCATTACCATCAGGTCCATATGTGGCAACCCTGATGTAGGACTACTTCCATTGTGAAACACAAACTCGAAGCTGCTGGTATTAGTTTCATCGATACTGCTGCCATTGGAACAGAGCTTTTCCATTGACGATTTTCCACGAGAGCTTTGCATTGATTGAGGGTTGAGGAAGGAACCAGTGGTGGGAGATGGCTCGGCCTGCACAAAACAAAGTATTCTAACGAGAATCAAATATTAGACTAAAATATATATACTCAAAAACTATGGTTATCCTGTGATCTTCAAGCACAAGATGAAAAAACTTTAGTCCCTCAGACAAGACAAAACTGTACTATTGGTGAAAGGTCAGTCTTTACTACTTGTTCGAGTATAAAAAGAGGCATCTTTATGCATGTTACAACGAAAAATGCTGGGTTTTTTGGAAACAATGGAATAAATCCTGGTCATTGTTTCTTCTGGAAACCCAAGTTCCGGTAATATCATTTCTTCCGCAGAAGTGCTGACGTTTCTATAACAATGCGTAGCTTAATTTAGATACCAAATTTATTATTGAGAATGTCAAGAAGCACGAATTTTTCTTAACAACATTGTTCATCTTCTTTCATTTGTTGGTTTTTCCTCACCGTTCAGCCACGTCCCTTAGCAGAAAAGATGATTAGTTCGTAAGATTGACTAGACACGTCTTTTAACAAAAGATTAATTTAAATGATAAAGGTCATGAATATAATTCCATCAAACTAATATAATATTCTAATGCAACAAGCATCAGAATCTGATGGTCCCAGAAAACCACAAAACGACGCATATGGTATTCCTTCCACATGAAATATTCTTCACATAGGCAATTAGGCACTCAGTAAGAGAAATGACAGCCAATAGCAACAGTTGGGAGAATCAAACATCAACTCAGCAATTAAATCCACGGAACTCTTCCTCAAATTTGGTTGGTTCACCTAAGCTCTCTATATATAGCAGCTTCAGCATGTAATTCAAAAAAGTCGTGTTAATAATTAACACAACAGGATGAAAATCCATGCGTGAAGTATCTAATTATCTCAGTAAAGAGATAGTTTAGCCAGGATCATAATAATGATCCACCACTAAGGTATGAGATGGCCAAGTCTACACATTAACAAACTCATCATGTCATCTTCAAGCTCCTCCGGCTAATTTCGAAAAAATAAAGCATTTTCTTAATTTGAAGGAGGCAACTCTACCGCGGCCCAAAATTGTGCTGCACTGCCCGCTAGGGCACAAAAAAAAAAACTCACAGATTCCAAATAAAAAGATAACAAAAAAATAATCGCACATTCAGTAACTACAACAGCCAAAACTGTTCATTAACGAAAACTCAATAACAATCAATTAACATAATATAGTGCCGCATAAAAGAAATAATGAGGTATCCGATCCGAATTTAAATCTATGCCAACCAAAGGAAGGAACAAATGCAAATCCAGCTCATAAATCACTAGCTAGAAAAAATAGAGGAAAAAGACAACTCCATTGCCAACATCAACCGCATCTAAGCATTAAAACGAGATAAAAGAACACACACACACACACACACAAAGACAAATGGTAAAAGACTAAGACCTTCGTGTAAGTGAGAAGAACCGGAGACTCGAGAAACGACGTAGGACTGAGTCCAGGTGGAATCGTGATGCAAGCAGTCCTCGAGATCGGGAGTTTCGCCAGAGACATGAGACGGTACCTCGCTCCGTTGACGGATCCGTTCACACCGGTGACATCCGTCACTTGTGAACTGCCATTCCGTGCATGAGTGGGCGCGCCGCTCGAGTCGGAGAATGCGTCTTCTTCCATTACAGAAGGGGGGGGAGCGGAGCTGAGCTGACGAAGAGTGTATCGCCTACTACTAGTAGGACCGACTGTAATGACCAGGGGTATCTTAGGGTTTTAATCAATGCAGGGTAGGATCGTACTTTCGTATGGATGAGAACAAAACAAATTTCTTCCGGGCGGATCTAAGATTATTTAATCGGGAGCCGTAACATAAAACCTATTTTCGAGGACTGTAATACTAAGCTCGATGGCTTATTAAGGATAAAACATGGAAAGTAAAATAAACTAAATCTATGAATAATTCAACAAAAGTAAGTTCCCTATGTGACTCTCGTTATCCTCGAACCACGGTAAAATATCCCGCCAACTTCAACTGAGGAGCAATTTGCTGAGGGGATAATCGAGAAGGGACGCTCTCGGAAAGAGACGTTCTGGGGAAGAGATGATCTCGGCACGATCGAAAGGATACTTCTCTCGGTATGCTCGAGGAGACACTCAGAAGGACCCTTGCCTCGGTATGCTCAGGAAGTTCTCTTTTCTAGAACATTCAGTGGATTTCCTCTCGGCATACATAGAGGAGCGGGCCGAAGGATTATCTAATGGAGGACAAGCAAACGAATGTGGCGATGTGGAGTCGTGGGTGATTGAATGAGATGTGGGTCCAAGGTCTAGTTCGCTATAAATTCCTCAATTCATTACAAGTATGCCCCGTGATATTAATTCTGGAAAATACTCGCTAATCTTGTGTCTAATTCTCATTTAAAAAGAGAGTACCCTTCTGACTAAGGTAGAAAGGTCCATAACGTCTACCACATTCTCCCCTTGTATATTATAGGAAACCACCCATGTGTAGTTGGGCGGCCAAGAAGAGGCAACTCACCATCCCGTGGAAGATCTGTGAAATACGACAACATCAATATGGCGTCGTATGTGGGAAGAGGTCTTCCCTAAAAAAAAAAAAACTATGGTGATCGTTGGAACCGATCAAACCCCGCTCAAGGATGGCTCGTTGACTATGAAAATATAGCTAGAATGATGAAATCTCCATCGATATAGCATTCACCATGCAATCGAAGTTTCAAGAGATGCAAAAGATAAGGTTGGACGTAGCTGCTATAATGGCTGAGCCGACATAAAAAGAAAGGACCCGCCGACCCTAGCAAAGAACGGTAGGGATCAAGTGATAGCCCGATTACACCAGGCTCGACAGGGAGGAGCGAGCAGAAGAATCCAAGATTGGTAGACCACCAGGTCATTCAAAGGAGAAGACTCCGCGAGAGGAGTTAGACAATATCCGAAGGAATCGCCTAGAACATGCGAAAAGGCAAACAACCGAGCTCGAGCTAATGCGAGAAAAAATCAAGGCCACGAAGCAGGAAATACGATGACACTATTCCCCCCGAAGACCGCCTTGCTACATTTGAAGGGAATGCGACATTATACCAACTCGATGATGCGATAAAGTGGCAGGTGTTTGTGACTACTCTAGCAAGGGACTCGACGTTGGTTCACCCTACTACCCTAGGAGAAATCCAAAACTTCTAGAACTTCACAAATCTTTTCTTCGGCAATTCTCGAGTAGTCGAAGGCGCCCTTTGATAAACATATTTTAATACGTTTATGTTGATTATAAATAGGTCTTCTTTGAGTTAATCATAGCCTTTTATGCATCTATTTGTGTTATTTATACTTATTTTATATTGAAGGAACATAAACGGCAATTGGGAGAAAACCGAGCGAAAAACAACTCAAATTCGTCACGCAGGGATCGTCACGGCATGTTGACACCCCGTCCATGTCGTGACGACCAAGGCAGAAAAAAATTTAGCTCCCAGGAAATCGTCACGACATGTTGATACCATGTCCATGCCATGACGATCAAGGCAGAGAGAGATTTAGCTCCCAGTAAATCGTCACGGCATGTTGAGCACTCGTCCATGCCGTGACGACCAAGGCAGAACGAAATTTAGCTCCCAGGAAATCGTCACGGCATGTTGACACCTCGTCCATGCCGTGACGACCAAAACAGAGAGGAATTTAGCTCCCAGGAAATCGTCACGGCATGTTGAGCACTCGTCCATGCCGTGACAGTCAACAGTAAGAGGGCTTGCGGCTTCGTCCAAGCCGTGAAGGCCCACAATTATCATGTGACGCGTGCTAAAAAACTATAAAAGGCCGCTTTTAAGCTCTAAATCCGGAACTAATCTTCAACACATGACCTATGGCGAATCTAAGGACCAACAAGAAGACTCAAAAACCCTAGAAATCGATCCCCTTTGATTTCTAGCCGCGAATTGGAGATTCAACGAAGAATTGGTGCCGAATTGATCGAGGAACTCATCGAGCTCGACTTGGATCATCCCGTAGGGAAGAATTTATGAGTTTTTCACCCTTGTCTCTCATTTATTTCGTTGTTTTTCTCTCTAGCATGAGTAGCTAATTCCCGAGTGTTTGGGACGAGATGAACGCTAGGTAGAATCGTAGTTAGGGCGTGAATTACTCGTGAACGCATGTATTTGATTATTTATTGTTTATGAAATTTATGTTCAACCCGATATGTCTATGTGTTGCATTGTTTCATTTCAATATGTCTATGTGTTGATTCGATAATTGGTGTCGTTTAGGGCGACAGCTAATAACGATAGATCTTTCGTAAACGTTAGGATTCGACTATAGGGCAAAAGCAAATAGTCGATTCTCGCTTTAGGTAATAGTCAATTTATATCCCCACGATCGTCTAGGGCGACAGCAAATTCGGATCGCGAGTAGAAAATTTCCGCGATTTAATCAATCTCCATGTGTGAACGACGATTCACGACCTTACCGATGATGCCTAGCGGGATTCGAAATCCAGAGCACGTCTCTATTTTCTGAAGTTACTCAATTTTACTTAGTCATCCTTTTTGAGTTTTTATCCCGTGTTAATCGTGTCGTAGAATTTTAGCCCGTAGGATAATTAGAAAATAAATTTCCATAAAAAATCAATTCTTAGGCTAGATATCGAGTCGATAGGTCGGTACTGGTACTTAGTCTATTCCTCGTGTCCGATACTCGTTTACTCACTTTACTAGGCTACAATCGATAGGTCCTCTGCCTATCGCACGTTGGTGATAGTAAATACGTATACGTTTTATTATTACTTAACACACTACACCGCGTAGCGATCAAGTTTTTGGCGCCGTTGTCGGGGATTAGATTAATATTAGGAAAACTCTAGTTCGGTAGTTTAGCCATTTATTTTATTTTGTTTTATTTTATTATTTATTTAAGTTATTTTCGGTTGCAGTTTATCAACTAGCTAACTTGGTTCGTTGATCCCTACAGGTACACTCACACGGTGAATGACCCGTAGTCATCCATCGTACCCACTCGTCGAAGCAGATCCAAACCTCGAGCGTACGTTGCGACGGAGATTGAGATACGATTCTCAAGAAACGTCCAATAATCCAATTCATCTAGTTAACCATTCACAAGACTCAACCGACAATTCTCAGGACACCACGAACACTTCTCATAGAGAGGTTTCGGTAGACAGTTCGCAAACACCTGAAGAGACACCTGAAGAGATGGATGATCATGAAGAGGAGCAATCATTGGAAGAACTACTTAAGAATGACTCGCTTGGTGAGAGTGAGTCGGCAATCGTTATACCGCAACTCGGGAAATAACAACTTCGAGTTGAAGCACTCATGGATCCAGATGATATTTCATACAGCTCAATTCGAAGGGAATTCTGAAGACGATCCTTACAAGCACATCAAGGCCTTTTTGACAGTGAAGGAAGACATCAAAATCAGGGATCCCAAACGACAGAATCAAGCTGATTTTGTTCTCGTTCTCCCTGAAGGATAAGACGAAGGATTGGCTGGAGTTATTACCGCCCAGATTTATCACTACATGCGACGAGCTGCAAGGGGCGTTTATTGGGCATTTTTCCCCCAGTCGAAAGTCCTCAGGTTGAAGACGGAGATTTCCTTATTCCATCAGAAAGACTCGGAGAATCTCCATGAAGTGTGGGAGAGATACAGGGGGTTGCTGAAGAGGTGCCCTCAACACGGGATGTCGAAGGCGGCCATAATCAATCGATTCCACGAGGCCCTCAACGACCAGACGGTCCACATGCTAGATGGAGGTCTCGTGAAGCTAAATGCCACAGAAGCTTGGAATCTCATCGAGGATTACACGAAGAACAGTTTCATGCGTGGTAACACAAGGATGAACAGCTCGGGGTGTTTGAGGTAAGCGAAAATACAACGATGAATGCCAAGTCTGATGTTCTTCAACACCAAATCGGGTCGACGAACTCGCAACTTCAGACGGTGCTTAACACCTTGGTCCCGAAGGCTACTCAGCCACCGACCGTGAATGTCGTATTGACGACTGTTGCGCCATCTCAGTCAATACCTTACGTCCCTCAGTGTGGTAATTGCAGCGCATCCCATGACACATCGGAGTGCCAAGTCAGGCAACCCGATGAAGCATGTTGATTACATGGGCAATTACCAAGGCCAACGGAGTTTCCAGCCGAGAGTACACCCTAACATGGCCTACGGCAATCAAAGCCAACAAGCACTACGAACGTCCGGATTTCAGCAAGGGCCACCAGGTTTCCAAGCCGGAGGATCGAGCAATCATTAGCATCCCAAGGGTCCGAATCGAGTGATATGAGGGAGATGAAGGATATGATGAAGGTACTGCTATCAAACTTTATCAAGACCTTGGAGGCTCACGAGAGTAGATTGATGAAGATGGAGGATCAATTCCAAGCCATGAACTTGATGACGTAGAACACCGACGCCTATATCCGAAAGTTGGAGCTACATGTGGGTCAAATGGCGAAGCAATTGGCAGGGCGGCCTCAAGGATCATTATCGAGCTACACCGAGCCAAATTCGAGGGAACACTGCAAGACCGTTACCTTGAGGAACGGGAGAGAACTACAAGAAAGACCGCCAAGAAGAGATCCGTGGAAAAGGGCAATGTCGAAGGCCATGTCGATCAAGGAGATGGCTGCCCGAAGTAGAAGAGATCGAGAAAGCCGAATCTGAAAAGGCGAAGGCGGAGGAGAAGGAGGCCACTCGACCACCGGTAAATCCTTACCAGCCGAAGATCCCATACTCGGCTCGGCTAAGAAAGGAGCGAGAGGAGCAGTTCAGTAAATTTATGACTATGTGCAAGCAATTTAACTTGGCGTTTGTTGAAGCCATTATGCAGATGTCTCGCTTCGCCAAGTTCTTGAAGGATTTCTCACTATCAAAGGAAGCTCAAGGATGTCTCCACCATATGCCTACGAGGAGAGAGCTCGGTTATCCTACAGAGCAAGATACTGAAGAAGCTTAAGGATCCATGGAGTTTTACGATTCCATGTCTTATAGGAGATATTGTTATTGAGCGTGCGTTAGCCGACCTAGGTGCTAGCATTAAATTTGATTCTGTATTCCATGTTTAAGCGATTAGGGTTAGGCGAGCTACGACCAACTAGGATGAGCCTCCAATTGGCCGATATATCCCTAAAGTACCCTCGAGGTGTTATCGAGGATGTGTAAGTAAAAGTAGACAAATTCATCATTCCCGCTGATTCTGTTATTCTTGATATGGAGGAAGACGATAATGTCCCATTAATCCTTGGTAGACCATTCTTAGCTACCGGTGAGACAATGATAGATGTTAGGAGCGGTACCCTAACCTTGACTGTAGACGAAGAAAGTAACATTTAATATGTCACACACCCCGAAAATGCTTCCAAAAGGTTCAAAGTTTTAACTTATATTATCTACGAAAAATGATACACGTAAAAAACCACCCTCCACCCTTTATGAGTTTGGCCTGTTTATGTACAAGTCAAAAGTTGATAAACGTACTACGCAAGGGACTAGCCAAAAATGCGTTCGATGATTTCTATATACACACGATACGCATAAACTCGAACTTTTCAAAAACAAAAGTCCTAAAGTATCCATTAGTCGGTCACAGGTCGTCCCTCACATGCGCCGCCATAGCCCTGTCATAATCGTCCCATCCGCTAAGTATTTCCTCCCGAAGGAGGATCTGAAAAAAAAAATTATAATAACAGGGGTGAGTCAACAGACTCAGTAAGTACAATAGAACATGCATATATACACCCCAAATACGTAATTATGCAAACAAGAATAATCGAACACAAATCAATGACTCCCACATAAAATCGAACACAACTCTTAAGCAACAGCACTCTTACCGGCCACACACACACTCCGACCCATCGGCCACACACACACTCCGACCCAGAGCTGCTGTACTTAATCGTTCGGCCCACATTGGCCCCAAAACATACACTATCACAGTCAACGGCCCACATTGGCCCCTAAGTCAGCACTACAGAGTCGCGCGCTAACATACGGTGACTCCATCAGCCAAACACATAAGTTCCAAGCACACCGAATAATCCACCCACTCACATCACACAAGTAATTAATCATTTGCTAAAGCGATGCATAAGATAGACAATCCATTACGTAATGAGAGTAAAAACCCATAATATTCTCGAGTTAAATTCCATTACAACTCGTAAGCCGTTAAACAGCTCAAGATCGAGTCGATACTTCAACATAATATGCATTTGAATTATATATATACAAGTTCTACACCCTCGTACTTACCTCGACAAAAGCTTAACGTTCGTTCTTCCAACCCCTAAAGAAAGTCGACCTCCTTATTGCTTCGTCTTATTGCTCGAACTTTGCCTCGTTCCGTAACTACCAATATCATAGCGCAATCCATCAAGAAGTGCCTTAAGATTGCATGCCACTCTCATGGACATTTAAACAAACACTTGGCGAGCAAAATACTACCCATAAGCCTTAGAACCTCATTAATTCAATTCTTCCCCAATTATCAAGCTTCTCACGAAATTAAGCATATACTTATTCCTAACATACTCCAAGAATGCTCATTAACCCTTCAACATCATCATATTAACACACAATCACATGAAGCCCAACAAATTCGCAACCCTAATTTGTCACATCTTACTTCCTTCCACAAAAGCTTAACCACAAAGAGTAGAGACACGAAAGGGGTTTATTTACCTATTATGAAGCTCTTGATCTCAAAAATCTCCACAACCCTTCACTCCATAGCTTTTACCTTATCTCCTTCCTTTCCATAGCCAAAATGACGTGAAGGGGTCGAATGAGGGGTGAGGGATGATAAAATAAAATGTTTTTATTTACTAGTAAGTCCTCTTTCCCTTTTCCATTTATATTTCCACCCTACTGACTTAATTTAGACAATTTAGTCCTTATATTTTATTTCTTCCACTACCCCTAATTTTCTATATTTTCAATTCCACCTTAAGATTAATAAAAATTATTTTATTAATTTAGGTGGGGATGTTACATAATATGTCCAACTCGATGAAAGCTAGTAATGAGCATGCTGATAAAGGTTACTATTTAGATTCATTTGAACACGATTTTCTCTTTTCCGTGCAGGGTTTATCGCAGGATTTTAGTAGTGACGACATGCAAGTCGCTACGATGATGGTCGTCGACGAGTGTGAGGAGGAGATCGACGAGCCCGTGATGGTGGTCAACGAGAGCAAGGAGGAGGACAAGGAAAAGAGCTCGATCGTAGAGCCACCCATCTTAGAGCTAAAACAATTGCCCGACCACCTTGAGATTGCTTTTCTCGAGAGCAATGATAGGCTCCCGGTCATCATATCATCGAGCCTCGACGACGGACAGAGACCCAGCTACTGAAGGTCCTAAGGGAGCACAAAAGGGCCTTGGCATTGAAGATTTCAGACATCCAAGGGATTAACCCGAGCTTTTGTACCCACAAGATATTAATGGAGGACGAGTTCAAACCCGTCGCTTAGAGGCAAAGGAGGCTAAATCTCAACATGGGAGACGTCGTCAAAAAAGAGGTCATAAAGCTGCTAGACGCCGGGGTGATTTATCCCATTTCAGATAGTGCATGGGTAAGCCCGATTCAAGTGGTCCTGAAGAAGGGAGGCATGACGGTGGTCGCCAACGAAAAGAACGAGCTAATCCCGACAAGAACCGTGATCGGGTGTCAAGTGTGCATCAGTTACAGGAAGTTGAACGATGCCATGAGAAAAGACCATTTTCCCTTACCCTTTATCAATCAAATGTTAGAAAAGTTATCGGGTCATGAGTTTTACTGTTTTCTTGATGGCTTGTCAGGTTATTTGCAGATCCCGATAGCACCGGAGGATCAAGAGAAGACCACATTCACTTGCCCGTTCGGTACGTTCGCCTACCGACGGATGCCATTCGGTTTATGCGATGCCCCGACCACCTTCAAACGTTGTATGATGGCAATTTTTGATAAGATGGTGGGTGAGATCATGGAGGTATATATGGATGTTTTTTCGGTTTTTGGTAGTTCATTTGACGATTGCCTAGCTAACTTAGATGATGTACTTGCCCGTTGTGAAGAAACTAATTTAGCACTTAATTGGGAAAAGTGTCACTTCATGGTTCGATAGGGCATAGTTTTGGGGCACAAGATTTCCTCTAAAGGAATCAAAGTGTACCGAGCTAAAATTGAGACTATAGAAAAGTTGTCTGTTCCCTCGAACGTGAAGTTGGTTAGGAGTTTTTCTAGGTCATGCGGGATTTTATTGTAGATTTATTAAGGATTTTTCAAAAATCGCACGACATATGCCTAAGTTGCTAGAAAAAGACGCTCCTTTTGATTTTGACGATGATTGTATGCATGCTTTTACTTTGCTCAAGAAAAGATTAATTTCGGCACCTATTATGGTAGCTCCCGAGTGGGAGCTCCCTTTTGAGCTAATGTGTGATGCTAGTGATTATGCAGTAGGAGCCGTGTTGGGCAGCGTAAGGACAAGCATTTTCGGCCGATTTACTACGCGAGTAAAACGTTAGACACAGCCCAATCCAATTACACAACCACCGAGAAGGAGATCTTCCCCGTCGTATTCGCTTTTGACAAATTCAGGTCATATCTTATATTGTCGAAAGTTATTGTTTTTACTGAGCACTCTGCACTTAAGTATTTGCTAGCAAAGCCAGATGCAAAGCCCCGGCTAATTAGATAGATCTTGCTACTTCAAGAATTCGACATCGAGATCCGAGATAAAAAGGGGCTGATAACGTGGCAGCAGATCACCTCTCTCGGTTAGAGCACGATGGGAAGAAGATTTGTGATAGTTTCCCGGACGAGCACTTATATTCGATACACGTAGTAAGTGACGATACACCTTGGTTTGCAGATTTCGCTAACTATCTTGTTGCGAGGATTCTACCAAAGGAGTACATAAGTCAGCAAATGAAGAAATTCTTTTCTGACTTGAGATACTACTTTTGGGAAGAACCGTATCCTTTCAGGAGATGTGCAGATCAAGTAATCAGACGATGTGTTTCTCCGTCCGAGACTACGAGGATTATCGAGCATTATCACAGCGGACCGACCGGAGGACACTACGCAGCCACCCGAACCGCCCACAAGGTGCTAGAGTGCGAGTTCTACTGGCCGACGATCTTCAAGGATGCCCATAGGTACGTTGACACGTGCGAAATGTCAACGAGCAGGTAACATCTCAAAACGCGACGAAATGCCTCAGAATTTCATTTAGTATGTGAGATATTTGACGTATGGGGCATAGATTTTATGGGACCATTTCCTAGTTCATATGGGAATAAATATACAATCGTAGCCGTTGACTATGTGTCCAAGTGGGCAGAGGCTCATGTCTTGTCTACAAATGATGCTAGGGTAGTGGTTAGGTTTTCACGAGCATTATTTTCTCAGTTCGGGGCACCTAAATGCATTCATTATTAGTGATAGGGGCACTCATTTTTGCAACACATGCACGTACCTTAGAAAAATATGGTGTTAGTCATAGCATTTCTACCCCTTATCACCCTCAAGCTAGTGGCCAATAGAAGTGGTCAACCGAGAGTTGAAAAGAATTTTAGAGAAAACCATAGACGACAACCGACGGGAATGGGCAAATTAGCTAAACTACGCTCTATGGGCGTATAGGACCGCATATAAGACCCCAATAGGCACTGCACCGTATAAACTAGTTTACGGAAAGGCATGTCCCCTTCCCGTTGAACTAGAACACAAAGCTTATTGGGCTATCAAATCTTTGAACCTTGATTTGGGGCAAGCCGGTGAAAAATGAATGCTCCAATTCAATGAGCTTGACGAGTGGCGTTTATCGGCATACGATAACACTAGAAGGAGTGTTCAAAAATATATCATGATAAGAAGATTAAGCAAAGGAGAGAGTTTAAAGAAGGGGATCAATTCCTCCTCTTTAATTCTCGACTTAGGCTCTTTCCCGGAAAACTAAGACCACGTTGGTCCGGACCATTTACTATTACTCGTGTTTTCCCTTATGGTACGGTCAAGATTTTTAGTGATGAGCAGGAAACATTCAAGGTAAACGGTCAGCGATTGAAGCACTACTATGGAGGTGAAAACACATGAGTGGAAAAGAGGTCATTGATAAACGTATAATACGTTTATCTCTATCATATTTAGGTCATAACTTGGTTTATTTGAGTTATCTTGTACTTGTATTAAAGATTATAGCTATGTTTTGATATTGAAGGAGCATAAGATAACAATCGGGACCAATCGAGAGAATATGGGGCAAAAATGACCAAGTTTACCAGAAACACTTCACTATGTACCAACACGGCCGTGTTTACTCGAAGAAAAATGATTTTAAGCCTCGGCGAACCAACACGGCTCCGACCAACCAACAACACGGCCATGTTCATAAGCAACACGGTCACGGCAAGAACCAACACGGCCGTGCTTCATCGAAGGAAAATGATATTAAGCCTCGACAATTTCACACGGCCTGGAGCGACACGTTACACGGCCGTGTGTGGTTCATCAGTGAGAGAGGAAGCCTCGGCATGTTAACACGGTTTGGTTCTTTGGTATACACGGCCGTGTCTGTCGGTGTACCATCGCAGACGCGGGGCCTCAGGCTTCGTACACGGCCGTGTGTGTCGGTGGGATAAGCAGTGTTGATTATTACTTTCTATATAAGTCGCACTTCTCAACCCATATTTGGATGAAGATCAACATAACTCACTTTCAAAAGATAAAATACACCTAAGGGACGTCTCAAGACCCATAGGAATCAATCAAAACGATTCCTAGGTGCTACAGTGAATATTCGAAGCTCATTTTATCCAAGATCTAGCACAAAGGACACTGGATCTGCGTGGGCTCGTAAAATAGGGATGATCCATGTATTCTCTATGCTTTATTTTGTATACGATTTGTAGATCTCTCTTAAGCATGAGTAGCTAAGCTTCTTATGTGCTCGGGATGAGATGAACGCTGGGTAGAGTTGTCGTTTGGGCGTTATAACACTCGTGAACACGTGACATTGTTTATTTATCGTTTACGACATTGTTTCTTCGATTCAATATGTCTATGTGTTGTTTTGAATGTTACATTTGATATGTCTATGTATTGGTGTGGCGTTTGGTATACCGTTGAGGGCGAAAGCTAAAGAACGGTTAGTCCTTTCGTAAACGTTCGGAGTCGACTATAGGGCGAAAGCAAATAGTCAACCCTCGCTATAGGTAAACCAATATAAATCCTCGCGACCGTTTAGGGCGACAGCAAATGAAAAGAAATTACTGCGATTTAGTCATTATCTGCGTGGATACGGTGGTTTACGGCCTAGTCGACGATACCTAGCGGGATTCGAAATCCCGAGCGCATTCTTCTCCACTTGAAAAGTTACTTTTAAATCTTCAGTCCTGTCTTAAGTTCTTTCATCGTGTTAGTTTAAGTTGTCGTGATCTAGTTCAAACATAAAAAAAAATCACAAACTACTTGTTAGGCTAAATATCGAATTGATAGGTAATTACTAGTAATCAATGTTATTCCTCGTGTTCGATACTCGCTAAGCTGTTCTACAAACGATAGGTACACTGCCTATCGCGCGTGGTGCTAGTTTAACGTATTTGTTTTAATTATTACTTGACGTATATGCACGAAATCTCTACACCATATTTAACAGCACACACTCGCGATCATGTTTTTGGCGCCGTTGCCGGGGAATAGATTGATATTAGGAAAACTCGAGTTCGGTAATTTAGCCATTTACTTATTTGTTATTTAATTCTAGTTAATCAACGTTTCTTATCTGCAACTGTCTTTTGGGTTGTTTTTCGTTACATAGCTAAGTTGACTTTTTCAGGTACACTTATACGGTGAATGACCCGAAGCCATCCATCGTATCCACTTGTTGAAGGATCTCCAAATTTTGAGCGTACATTGCGACGAAGTCTGAGACAAGAAACTTCCGAAAGTCATTCGTTTGACGAATCAATTCAGCTAGTTGATTACTCTCAGGACACCGCGAGCACCTCTCACCCAGAGACGTCAGTCGATAGTTCGGGAACACCGAATGAGATGGCAGATCAAGAAGCTAATAACGAGGAGCAATCACTGCAAGATTTGCTCAAGAACGATACACTCGGTGGTACGGAGTCAGCAATTGTCATACCACCGATCGCATCAACAATTTTGAGCTGAAAAACACTCATGGCTTCAAATGATATTCCAGACGGCTCAATTTGAGGGCAACTCCGAAGATGATCCGTGCAAACACATCAAAGCATTCTTGGCGATTACGGACATAATCAAAATCAATGGGGTGTCGATTGATGCAATCAAGCTTATGTTGTTTCCATTCTCTCTCAAAGATAAGGCAAAGGAGTGGTTGAAGCTATTACCACCGAAATCTGTCACTACTTGGACGAGTTGCGCGGGGCTTTTCTTGGCTACTTTTTCCCACAATCGAAGGTTTTCAGGTTAAATACTGAAATTTCACTCTTTCATCAGAAAGAAACGGAGAATCTTTACGAAGTATGGGAGAGGTATAAAGCGTTGTTGAAGAAATGCCCGCAGCATGGAATGACGAAGGCAGCAATCATCAATAGATTCCACGGGGCACTCAACGATCAAACGGCTCATATGCTAGACGGTGCCGCAAACGGAGGACTTGTGAAGCTTAGTGCCACTGAAGCCTGGAATTTAATCGAAGAATATACGAGAAATAGCTTCATGCGAGGCAACACAAGAATGAGGGCGCATGGAATGTTCGAAGTAAGCAACGATACAACAATGAATGCTAAGTTTGATGCTCTTCAACAGCAAATGGCCACGACGCAAACTCAACTTCAGACGGTGTTAAATGCTCTTATACCAAAGGTCGCTCAACCGCAAGCCGTCAACGCTGCGATAACCCCGATGGCCGCAGCACCACCTCAACAAATACCATACATACCTCACTGCGGTAATTGTGGTGCAGCTCACGAGACTTCGGAATGTCAAGCCATACCACCCTTAGAGCATGTTGACTGCATGGGCAATTACCAAGGCCAGAGGAGTTTTCAACCTCAAGCACACCCTAACATGTCCTACGGTAATCAAGGCCAGCAGATGCAGAGGCAGTCCGGATTCCAGCAAGGGCCACCACCGGGATTTCAATCTGGAGGATCGAGCAACCATTATCAAAATACAGCTCAAGGGTCGGGATCTAATGACATGAAGGAGATTATGATGGAGATTCTCCTCTCGAACTTCAACAAGACCACTCAAGCCCATGAGAGCCGATTAACGAAGATGGAAGAACATTTCCAAACCATCGATCTACGAGCTCAAAACACAGATGCTTCAGTACGGAAATTGGAGCAACAAGTCGGCCAAATAGCGAAACAATTGGCGGAACGACCTCAAGGTTCGCTCCCGAGCTATACTGAGACGAATCCAAGGGAATATTGCAAGGCCGTCACCTTAAGGAATGGGAAGGAATCGCAGGAGCGAGGGCAGCCCACGATGAAGCAACCCACAGAACAGGTTGATATCGAGGTCCACAAAGAGCAAGACGTTGAGAAAATCGAAGGTGAGAAACTCGAAAAGGCTGAAGCTGAAAGAGGAACGGAGAAGGAGACCCGTCGACCACCGGTGAAGCCATATCAACCGAAGATCCCATATCCGGCTAGGTTTAAGAAGGATCGAGACGAGGAGCAATTTGGAAAATTTATGGGTATGTGTAAACAAATGCATATAAACTTACCGTTTGTTGAAGCTATTACACAGATGCCTCGTTTCACGAAGTTCCTCAATGACTTGTTCACCAACCGAAGGAAGCTCGAAGACGTTTCTACTGTGTGCCTACGAGGAGAGTGTTCAGCCATTTTACAAAGTAAAATGTCGAAGAAGCTTAAGGATCCAGGGAGTTTTACTATTCCTTGTCTTATAGGAGATGTTGTTGTTGAACGTGCATTAGCCGACCTAGGAGCTAGTATAAATTTGATGCCTTATTCTATGTTTAAGATATTAGGTTTAGGCGAGCCAAAACCCACTAGGATGAGCCTCCAGTTGGCTGACAGATCCTTAAAATACCCTCGTGGTGTTATCGAGGATGTCCTAGTGAAAGTGGACAAGTTCATAATTCCCGCCGATTTTGTCATTTTGGATATAGAGGAAGATGAAAAGATTCCTCTTATCTTAGGTCGACCATTCTTGGCCACTGGTGAAACCATGATAGATGTTAGAAATGGTACTTTGACCTTGACGGTTGATGGCGAGAAAGTGACTTTCAACATGGCAGATTCTATGAAAAGTCCTAGCTCACTTGACGATAAGTGTTATTACTTGGATATCTTTGAACATGATTTCATCTTTTCTGTGCAAGGTCTGTCGCAGGTTTTTGGCGGGGGCGATACACAATCATTCATGATGGTGGCCACCGATGAGTGCGAAGAAGATAATGATGAGCTTGTGACGGAAGTCCACAAAAGTAAAGAGGAGGACAAAGAAAAGAGCTCGATCGAAGAGCCACATGTCCAGAGTTGAAACAATTGCCCGAACATCTCGAATATGCATTTCTAGAAGGCAAGTCGAAGCTACCAGTGATAATATTATCAAGTCTCGACGGTAGGCAAAAAGACCAGTTGTTGAAGGTGCTGCGAGAGCACAAAAAGGCCTTAGCATGGAAGATATCCGACATTCGGGGGATTAGCCCAAGCTTCTGCATACATAAGATTCTCGTGGAGGATGACTTCAAACCTGTCGCCCAACGGCAAAGGAGGCTAAACCCCAACATGAAGGATGTCGTGAAGAAGGAGGTCATTAAGCTACTGGATGCCGGAGTGATCTACCCGATCTCAGATAGTGCATGGGTGAGTCCAGTCCAAGTGGTTCCAAAGAAGGGAGGCATGACGGTCGTTCCCAACGAAAAGAACGAGTTGATTCCGACGAGAACCATAACTTGATGGCGTGTGTGCATTGACTATAGAAAATTGAACGATGCCACGAGAAATGATCATTTTCCTTTAACCTTTATTGATCAAATGCTTGAAAAGTTATCAGGACATGCATTTTACTGTTTTCTTGATGGCCTGTCATGTTACTTGCAGATTCCAATAGCTCCGGAGGAACAAGAGAAGACGACATTTTCCTGTCCGTTTGGTACGTTTGCTTATCGACGGATGCCATTTGGTCTTTGTAATGCCCTTGCCACATTTCAGCGATGCATGATGGCGATTTTCGACGAATTGGTGGGCGAAATCATGGAGGTGTTCATGGATGATTTCTCAGTTTTTGGTACCTCTTTCGATGCTTGTCTAATTAATCTTAAATGTGTGTTAGCACGCTGTGAAGAGACTAATCTAGCACTTAATTGGAAAAAATGTCATTTCATGGTTGGAGAGGGTATAGTATTGGGACACAAGATTTCTTCTAAAGGAATCGAAGTGGATCGGGCTAAGGTAGAGACGATAGAAAAACTACATGTTCCCTCGAACGTGAAATCTGTTAGGAGTTTCCTAGGTCATGCAGGATTTTATCGAAGATTCATTTAAGACTTTTCGAAAATTACACGACCAATGTCTAAGCTGCTAGAAAAAGATGCTCCATTTGACTTTAATGACGAATGCGTTAATGCTTTCAATTTTCTTAAGCAAAAGTTGATCTCTGCACCTATTATGGTTGCTCCCGATTGGGGGTTACCCTTTGAACTTATGTGCGATGCCAGTGACTACGCAGTTGGAGCTGTACTGGGACAGCGGAAGGATAATCACTTTCGGCCGATCTACTATGCGAGTAAGACATTGGACTCAGCCCAATGCAACTACACTACCACCGAAAAGTAGCTTCTCGCTGTCGTATTCGCCTTCGACAAATTCAGGTCATATCTTATTTTGACTAAAGTTGTTGTTTTTACTGACCATTCTGCATTGAAGTACTTGCTAGCGAAGCCAGACGCCAAGCCGCGGCTTATTCGATGGATCTTGCTCCTTCAAGAATTTGATATCGAGATCGTGGTAGCAGATCACCTCTCTCGACTTGAGAAATCTGAGATACTGAACCCCGACAACAAAACGATCCACGACACGTTCCCAGAGGAACATCTATACGCCATAAAAGTGGTAAATGAAGAAGTCCCGTGGTTTGCAGATTTTGCTAATTATCTTGTTGCGAGGATCCTACCAAAAGAGTATACAAGTCAACAAAAGAAGAAATTCTTTTCCGACTTGAAATACTACTTTTGGGAAGACCCTTTTCTTTTCAGGAGATGTGCAGACCAAGTCTTCGACATTGTGTTGCTTTCCCGGAAACAATGAAGATTATCGAGCATTGCCACAGCGGACCTGCCGGAGGACACTATGCAGCCAATCGCACTGCACAAAAGGTGTTAGAATGTGGATTCTACTGGCCGACGATCTTTAAGGATGCTCATAGGTACGTTGACACGTGTGATCAATGTCAACGAGCTGGTAATATCTCAAAACGCGATGAAATGCCCCATAACTTTATTTTAGTATGCGAAGTATTTGATGTTTGGGGCATAGACTTTTGGGCCCTTTTCCTAGCTCGTACAATAACAAGTATATTATTGTGGCTGTTGATTACGTGTCTAAGTGGGCCGAGGCCCAAGCCCTACCCACTAACGATGCGAGAGTCTTTGTTAAATTCTTACGAGCGTTGTTCTCACGGTTCGGGACACCTAAATGCATCATTAGTGATAGGGGTACTCATTTTTGTAACACCCAATTTGAAAGAACCTTAGAAAAGTATGGTGTTAAACATAGTGTCTCTACCCCATATCATCCTCAAGCTAGTGGCCAAGTAGAGGTTGTAACTCGGGAGCTGAAACGCATCCTAGAGAAAATCATAGACGGGAACCGACGGAAATGGGCGAGTAAATTGAACGATGCACTTTGGGCTTACAGAACGGCATACAAGACACCCATAGGTACTACACCGTATAAACTAGTTTACAGAAAGACGTGTCACCTTTCCGTCGAATTAGAACATAAAGCCTATTGGGCAATTAAGTCAGTAAATCTTGATTTGGAGCGAGCCGGTGAAAAACGTAAGCTCCAAGTCAATGAGCTTGATGAGTGGCGTTTATCGGCATACGATAACGCAAGAATGTAGAAAGAGCGTTCAAAGGCTTATAATGATAAAAAGATTAAGCAACGAAGAGAATTTCGAGAAGGGGATCAAGTACTCCTCTTTAATTCTCGGCTTAGGCTCTTTCCCGGAAAGTTGAGATCGCGTTGGTCTGGACCATTCATTATTACTCGTGTTTTCCCGTACGGTACTATCGAGATTTATAATGATGAACAGGGAACTTTCAAGGTTAATGGCCAACGTTTGAAGCACTATTTTGGAGGCGAGAAAGCACCAAGTGATAACGAGGTCATGTACCTCGACTTCAATCTAGGGTAAAGCGTGAAAAGGTACGTCCGGCTTACGACGTTAAAGAAGCGCTTCATGGGAGGCAACCCAGGTATTTGCATTCACGTTTACTTTACTTTATAACTTAAGATTAGTTGCATTTCACGTTTATTTATCACTATTAATAATAATAATAATAATAACTATAACAATAATAATAATAATAAAAAGGGAGTTGAATGATAGAGATCCGAAATGAGCGTGGTGACATAACGATTACATCGATGGACATCGTGTTACAACCCGATACATAAAAGCTTGGAAGCTAAACCTTCCTTGCTTTAGTAAGCACGATTACATAGTGATTATATGCAAGTACAATGCGTAACGACCCACGCCACAAAAGCGGCGATTGCAACCCCGAGCAAACCCAAAAGGATGAATAACTCAAGCTCCTTTCTAGACTTTCCATCCTGAAGGTTTCTTGAGGGATGTTCTCACGTTCTGCATATTCTCCGAAATTATACATTGCGAAGCTTAAAAGATATAATCGGAGAAGATTTATGTTGTGGTGCAGTAAAGCCTACAACTACACATCCTATTTATAGGCATGAGTGCAACGAAATGATAAGGCATCATTAATTTCGCAATCCGATTTTTTCTTCAAAACGCCGTCTTTTGGATTTGTGGAAAGCGACGCCATTATGAACAAAATCGGATTTACCTTTTTTGTTACGAAATCATATCCATAATCCCTATAAAAGATTTTGATGTCCCGGCGTTATGTCACACCTAAAAATAGTTCCGCTCAAGTTAATGTCAGTACCATATTTACGTGCCCAACTATAGATATACGTCAAGGTTGGCTTAACGTTGTAACGACGATAGAGCACGGTACGATGAAACTTAAGCACAACCTCTATCTAATATAAAACGGTCGTGTTTAACATGCCAACATGGCTAGAGCCAAAGAAACACGACCGTGAAAGGATTGGGAGCTTCGATTCAAAACTTAAAAAAAAAAAAAACAAAAAAAAAACAAAAAAAACAAAAAGAAAAAACAAAACACGGCTATAAGGCTCCAACACGGCCGTGTTCCCTTCTTAAATTTTATAAAAAAAAATTTATTATCAATGTAAATTTAAAAAAAAAAAAAAATCCCGCGCAATGTCAACCCGGCCACAAGTTTCTACTCACACGGCCGTGTGAAGATATGGCTGAAGATTTTGAAGCCTCGGCGGATCTACACGGCCGTGTTGATTACCATATTTTAAAAAAAAAAATTAATAAAACTGTAAAAAAAAAAAAAACGCGCGATGATAACACGGCTTCTGTAGTGTCCTACACGGCCGTGTGTACCGCAAATTCCACATTAAAACCATTAAAATGGGTCGAACGAGCTCATTTGATACACACATATGCACACAACCGCGCGCTATCACATCCCACACCCACAACACACACGAAAATTATCGATTTCAAGAGTATTAGCTCCGGAAACATCTCCTATAACGTAGACACACATCTTAACTTCGCAAGAAACCCAAATCTAAGCGGGAAAGGTATGATTTGCTCATTTACCCTAAAATTTTCAAGTTTTTAAGATTTCGTGAAATTAGCCTAAGTAATGTCTTGATTAATGATTGTTGGGTAAAGCTACGTTGTAGACACCTTGGGCTAACCAATTTCATCGATTTTGTTGGTTTATTTTCGCCCCTCTCTATATGCATTGAAGGTGTTCGATGAAATGTCAAACCCAAAATTTTTATGTTGATGCTCAATTTACGAATTTCTTAATTCATAAATGGTGTTGATTTCCGACTTGGACTTGCCTAATTCCATTTTAATGCTTAACATGCTCATATGATTTTGATTTTACAGTATTCATTGGAATTTGACGTGCTCGTTCAATGCTTACGAAAGTTTGGTCGAGTCGAGATGGTTAATCTATTATGTTATTTCTCGAGACTCATTTTGAGTTTTGCAGGTACAATGTCTCGTAGAAATCCCTCTCGTGCTAGCTCATCTCGTAACCCAAACGCTAGTCCACCACCACGCAATCGGCGTCGAGCAAATACCGAACCAACCAAAGATTTGCTTGCGGCCATGACCAACTTCGCCGATGATCCCCGATAGCAACGTTACGGGAAGCTAAAGGGAATGGCATTCATGCCGACCGATCGACTTCACCGAGAGACGCTCGAGTACCTCCACATCGTCCAACAAGTCGATAACTATCTCTCCAATAGTAGTTGGGACGCCCTCTTCAGCATCGACGAAGAGGCTTACGAAGAGCTCACTCTCGAGTTCCTCACCCCCTTCTCCTTTAACGAACACGCCTATAGAAACGGAGTCAAATTCCGTGCATTCAATAGGGAGAGGGTGACGGATGTCGACTCCCTTTGTAAGGCCTTGGGATGTGAAGTTCCAAGAATTCAAAACGCCAATGATCCCCATCCAAATGATCACTACAAGCATGTTCTCGATGATACGCCCGTGGGGAACAAACGAAGTTACGCCCGAGTATAAAAGTACACAATCGAAGGCCTCCTCGTTGCAAGCACCGGGACTAAGGTACATTCATCGACTCTTTTCTACCTCTGTCACCCCACGAGGAGAGTCCAACGGCGTCGTCACCCTCCGGGATCTCTTCTACCTTTCCCGGATGTTCAACGGGCATAAAGTCCACCTTGGGATCGCCATGGCACTCGGCTTTAGGAAGCAGTCCGAGGCACGGGAGAACGGAAAGATTGCCGTGGGACCGTTCATCACTAAGGTGGTCAAAGGTTTGGGGTATTGGCTGGCGAATGCTCCGGAAATGACGAAAGTTGGCGGGTGGAAGTCATTGAACGCTGCGATGTTGTGTAGGATGAGGATGATCTCGAAGCTACCGGGATGGGTCAAGGAGAACTACTTCTATCAATGACACGAGAATTATCGCCACCACACCGACATCCCACAGCCCTTTGCCATCGAAGGTCCGATACCAACGCCAATCGATCCCACACTCGGCCGGCCCTTCCTCATTCGCCCCCGGAGGATCATCGGGCATCGACCCCTACATGAGAGCTGCAGACTTCGACTACCGTTTCAATGCCTTCCGCGAAGATATAGCCCAGCAGCGAGCTCAGGATCGACAGTACTACGAGGAGACACGAGCTCAGGACCGACAATATTACGAGGCGACTCGGAATGCGGATAGGGAAGAGAATGCAGCTGCTCATCGCCGCCACGAGAAGGAGCAACGAAAGCTCCAAAAGAGGCAGGACCGTCAGGAGAAGGCGATGAAGAAGGTGCAAAACGCCTTGAAGTTGCTCGCGGAGTCCCGTAAGCTCGTTGACCAAGGAGATGAATCATCGTCCAACGATGATGATTCCCACGAGTCATCGCCGGAGCCCGAATTCTAGTTTCATTTTATCTTTATGTTGTTTCTTTTGTGAACTTTACATGCTTGCATGTACTTTTCTTTCATGCATACTATCACTTGCTAGACCATTACGCTTTGGTAATATTTGTTTTGACGTCTTTTTATTTCTTTCCAATTTCCACGTCAGGAAAATGTCACGAGTGAATGTCCAAACGATACCTACGTGACGCAATATGTTGAACTCAATCAAACCATCAAGTGTGGGGAGGAGGACTTGCTGCTCAAACTCAAACAACACACCATGGTCATGGATACATCAATTTAGGGGAGTTCACGCATTTAAATAAATTCATCTTTCCATTTGTTCTTTTAATTAATACGTCGGGGGCGACGTATTTCTCAAGTGTGGGGAGGGGGAATTTATATGCGTGAACAAAAAATTTTTTAGTATGCATGAATCATTGAGAAATGCATGTTCTTTTGGTCATTGACCAGATTATTAGCTTCTCGCTATATAGATAATATGCATGTTAAGGAACTTTGTGAGTAATTAGGACATGCACTTCTGCTTGATTTCTTTCGACACGAATTACTTTAGTGATATTATGAAAGATCCGTACCCATGACCATTTTGTGAGATTTTTGAGCTAATTGAGCTTTTTGCTCACTTCTTTGGTTATGCGAGTAGTGCATAGTTTATTTCTACCTTGAACTTTCTTGTGTGATTCGTGTTGATACTGCTTAAGGCGTTGTTGTGTGAAAATGAGGAAGGCAATAGGAAGTAAGTCCATAGCCAAAGTTATTGACCACGACTGATCACCGTAGTAAGCCACTTTGAGCCTGAACCTGTTTATTTGCGAAAACCCGGAATTATAAACCACTGACTTAAGAGACAGCGAAAGTGGAAGTCGAGTGCCCAAGAGGAAAAGCGCAGCCCGGCCATCGAAAAAAAAAAAGAGAGTCTCCTTGACGATAATCTCTCGCTAAGAACTCCTCCCTCGATAATCTCTATCGCTCAAAGGGACTAAGAGAAGAGTAGTGACACGAGAAAAGAGGAGTAAAAAAAATTATTATTATCATATGAAGAGAATTCGGATGGCAAGAGCTAGCCACGATGTATGCGGCGCGCTATCGTACAACGGCACAAGCCCAACACTACATCTATGACTTATTCGATAAAAAGTTGACTTCTCACTTGTGTCAGCTGAACCTAAACAAAACCCGGAGAACACCTTCTGATTCACGACCTAGCACCGAGAGTAGTAGATTTACAATCCACTCGCAAAATTTTGGTAAGGACTAAACTTTTGCATGAATTGAGTGAATTCACCGATACATTAGCCCATACACCGAGTGATTTGAGTGAATTCCAGCGAGGTACGAGTCTTGAATAATGTTGCTAAGGGAATTCCGAGCACATTCTTCTCCACTTGAAAAGTTACTTTTAAATCTTCAGTCGTGTCTTAAGTTCTTTCATCGTGTTAGTTTAAGTTGTCGTGATCTAGTTCAAACATAAAAAAAATCACAAACTTCTTGTTAGGCTAAATATCGAATTGATAGGTAATTACTAGTAATCAATGTTATTCCTCGTGTTCGATACTCGCTAAGCTGTTCTACAAACGATAGGTACACTACCTATCGCGCGTGGTGCTAGTTTAACGTATTCGTTTTTATTATTACTTGACGTATATGCACGAATCTCTACACCATATTTAACAGCACACGCCATCGCGATCAGTCATCTACCTCGAGTTCAACCCATTGTAGAGCACAAAAGGTATGTCAACCCAGGTATTTGCATTTACATTTATTTTATGTTTAGACTAGCTGCATTCACGTAAAAAAAATGTTCTGTCACGGCTTAAAGCGTATGCGTCAATGCCGTGACCGCCACGAAAAAATTTTCTAGATGCTCTCAGCCAAGGCATGAGGCTTATGCCGTCAATGACGTGACCACATCGAGCTACTCAGATAAGCTCTCAGTCGATTGTCACGGCTTGGGCGAAGTCTCATCCATGCCGTGATGAACCTGGCAGAGAGGAAAATAAGCTCTCGGCCGTTTGTCACGGCTTGGGTGAAGTCTCATCCATCCCGCGACGAGGCTGACAGAGCTGAAATTAAGCTCTCAATCGATTGTCACGGCATAATTGACCCTCGTCCATGCCGTGACGGAACCAACAAAAATTAAAATAATATTCATATTATAATTATAATACTAATAATATATATATATATAACATAACATATATATAAAAAAAGGAGAGAGAGAAAAGCAAACCTTCGGCGAGCAGCTCCCCACCAAGCCTCATCTCTCCATCAAACTCAACCCCACCTCATCAAACCTCCCCACCAGCGCCCTCATCTCCGACCGCCGCACGACCGACCGACTTCCGGCGAGACTTCGGCGAACTCCTCTTAGTAACAACTTTAACAACTATTAAGGCGTCAATGTATGATTTTTCCATTGAACCCTAAATTTCGAAATTTGAGGATTTGAAAAAAGTGTCGTTGATTTCGCTACCTAGATTGATGTATATGCGTTGAATATGGGTTGTGAATACTATGATATATCGTCATTCGCCCAAATGGTGTTCGATGAAAGTCCTCACCCGAGTTGAACTTAATTTGCGATTTTTCCTCGAGCCATAAAATGCAAAATTTGTTCTTTATTTTCTTATAGAGTGTAGATTTGTCGATGATATTTATGAATATTCGTGCATCTACGTTTCGAGCATGTGTTTATCTTACGTTGGTCATATCTTAATTATTGATTCATCAAGTTCATGTGTTTGGTTGCTTGTTTATCTTCCCACGTTGAAATTTTGGGTGTTTAAACATTTAGTTGTAGACATAACTTTGCGTATTTGGTATTAAGCATTGCGAACTCCCTCCTTATTGATTTAGCCATGATAAATAATTTTGTGATGAATATATTTGCTTGAGCTTACATGTAAAATCATTGGTCGAGTCGAGTTGTACTTAATTCTTTCATTTTCTCGCAACTCACATGCAATTTTATAGGACAATATCTCGGAGAAACTCATCTAGAGCTAGCTCATCTCGAGCCCAAAATTCGAGCATACCCACACGCCAACACCGACGTGCGGAGACATTAGATTTACTCACGGCCATGAGAACGTTTAGCGATGACCGGCGAGCACAACGCTACCAGAGACTCGAAGGACTGGACTTCGTCCGCACCGATCAACTTCACCGTGGAACATTTGTGAAACTCAACATCGACCAACAAGTTAACGGTTACCTCTCCACAAGTGGTTGGACAGAAATCTTCCTGATAAATAACACGGCGTACAAGGAACTCACCCTTGAGTTCCTTGCCTCTTTTTCCTTCGAAGATGACGATTTCGATTCCGCGCATTCAACACTGGGGTGACAACGATAGCCAACCGAATCTGCGAGGCCCGCGGTTTGAGAGCCCCTCATCAAACGAACGCGTATGATATTTACATGTATAACCTTGCTCTTAAGAGTGTGAGGAATGATCTTTGGCATGCACTCATACGTCCGAGACCACCTGGCCAACCGGAAGAAGATTATAGTCCCAAATTGTTAAAGGCCACTTCGCTCCAGAGCCCGAGATTGCGATACGTTCACCGGCTCCTATCTACCACGGTCACACCACGAGGCGATTCCAATGGTGCAATAACACTCCGTGACCTATTCTACTTATCGCGTATACACAACCGCGAGCTAGTACACCTTGGGATTGCTATGGCCAACGGCTTCAAGCACCAGTCCGAAGTTCGAGATAATGAGAAGCTGAAGGTGGGGCCCTTTTTTACAAAGGTTGTGAGGGGGCTCGGACTATGGCCAGACAACGCGCCAGAGATGACGGAGGTCGGCGGATGGAAGCCCATAAATGATACCAACCTTAGCAAGATGAAGATGATCTTCAAGTTAGACGGGTGGTCGAAGATAAATAGAGTGTATGTGTGGCACAACGACTACCGCCACCACACGGATGTCGGGCCCAGGAAGTGAACGAGGAGGAGAACGTGGAGGTGAATGAGGAGTAGAACGTGGAGGCGAACGAGGAGCATAACGAGGGGGAGATCCCGGTCGACGTTGAGCCGGAGCCTTTGGCTATCGAGCGTCCAGCACCACACCATTCCACATTCGAACACGGCGGATCTTCCCAGATGACGTCTTACGTTACAGCTACCGAGTTCTACGCATTCCAGCAGGAGGTGAGGCAGGGGCGTAATGAAGACCGAAGGGATAATGAGGAGGCCCACCGACATATATGAGCGGAGCAAGCCGAGGCATGGTGCAAATACCACGAGGACTAGGCACGTCACGAGCAGGAGTTGGCGCTATATCGAGCAGCAACAGAAAGAGCCCGGGAGACCATAGCAACACTTACAGACTTGCTCGACGCACGACCCCCTCATGATCCGACTCCACCGGCTGAACCACCACCACCGCCACTAGAGCTGAAAATTTGGGCGGGCCGCCGATTAATCGAGCCGGGTCGGGCCGGCCCTAATATTTACGGGCCGGTAGAATCTTGGCCCTAGCCCATTTATATATGGACCGGGCCAGCCCGCCCTAGCCCATTCGGCTCGATTATTTATTTATTTATTAATTTTAAAATTTAAAAACTATTTTAATTATTCATTATAAAATATAATTCTTACCTAATATTATATAAAATAATATATATACATAATTTTGAAAATATTGTATGTAAACGTTAGGATTCGACTATAGGGCGAAAGCAAATAGTCGATCCTCGCATTAGGTAATAGTCAATTTAGATCCTCATGACCATCTAGGGCGACATCAAATTCGGATCGTGAGTAGGAAATTACCGTGATTTAATCAATCCCCATGTGTGAACGACGATTCACGACCTCATCTCGAGCACGTCTCTATTTTCTGAAGTTACTCAATTTTACTTAGTCATCCTTTTTTAGTTTTTATCCGTGTTAATCGTGTCGTAGAATTTTAGCCCGTATGATAATTAGAAAATAAATTCCAAAAAAAATTAATTCTTAGGCTAGATATCGAGTCGATAGGTCGGTGCTGGTACTTAGTCTATTCCTCGTGTCCGATACTCGTTTACTCACTTTACTATGCGACAACCAATAGGTCCACGTCCTATCGCACATTGGTGATAGTAAATACGTATTCGTTTTATTTTTACTTGACACACTACACCGCGTAGCGATCACCCTTATTCCGCGGCCAAGACATATAAAACAAGGGGAAGGATAGGGCTTGCGGGAATATTTCAAGCGTTTTAATCAAGCCGCGATGGAAGCGCCAAACATCAACTCGGAGGTAGTTATATGGGCCTTCCCACGGACTAAGAGATGGCGATCTATATCGATCCTTGGCCAAGACATATCCCACTATCTTGGAAGAATTAACCCTATGAGTGGAAAAGTACATCTTGGTGGAGGAGGCTCAAGGATGTCGAATGGAGGAGAAGAATCGTGTTAAAGATGTGCACCTCAGGAGGATCAATAGAGGAAAAGGGGACCCGAGGGGGCCTGTTTTCCAGTGCAGGCGCCTCGGATACCCCCTTCCCCAGCCAACGTTCACTGGAAGGTTAATAAAATCAAGGTATTGGAGATCTGCGACGACCACTACTTGATTAAAAAGACCCTTTGGAGCAAACAAATGGCCTAGAAACTCGGTTTCCAGTGCCTATTGTCAATACCATCACGAATACAGGCACACCACTGACGAGTGTCTTACTCTGAGTCACAAACTGGAGCGATTAGTTGTTGAAAACTCCGAGGCACGAGCCAGACTGACGGAGGTAGCAGATGTACCTCTCCGAGGAATAGGAGCAACAGATAATCTGGGTGGGCAAAGGGTTGGACGAAATACCCAGGACACTGAACAAGGAGACTGGAAAGGACCCAGGGAGAGAGGAAGGAACGTAGGAGAACGAAGGAGGGATCGTGAACCCCATAGATCTCCCGAGAAGCGTGATATACCCGTCTGGGTAATCAACATCATTTCAGGCGGACGAGCTGGTGGTGACTCCAACCGAGCTAGGAAAGACTGGGTTCGTAAGCTCGAGAATTATGAGATTAGCAAGGGGAGGAAGCAACTGGGACCGACCACTGCTTTGGCCTTGATGACTTCCACCGAGTAGAAGAGACCCATGAAGATGCTCTGGTCATCCGAGCTGAGATAGCTAATCCTAATGTGGGTAGGGTATTTGTGGATAATGGGAGTTTGGTCAACATCATGTACCAAGAAGTTATAGATCAAATGGATTTAGGAACATACCAGATGGATCACGTAGAGATTGCTTTATTCGAGTTCACTACGCATGCTATAGAAGTGCAAGGAATGATCCTCCTACCACTCACTCTCGGGGACCACAACCTCGGTTGGTTGTTTTTTGACCCCGGGATTGGCGGTAACCAATCTAGGAGCTAAGGAGTTTGGAATACCTCTCGAGTTCCTCTTTTCTTCTCGTGGCTCCGGGGCTAACCTCCCTCCTTAAGACATTCCTTAAGGACCCGAGAAGCATCAAGAAGTCAAAGAGAAACTCAGAGCGAGGAAAACCACCCGCTCGTATCTGGGAAATCATCCATAAAAACCATTTTTAAAGTAAGTAATGGTTTGAGCCCCAGATTTCTTCCTTGGAAGATAATCCCGGGATAGCTTATATTTCCATCTCATGAAGAAGTTTTACCCCATAGATGCAGGCCGACTTCTCTCGATCCAGATCCAGCTCCAATCGAAGGTCGTTTAACTGTTGTTTGAGGCTTTCCTCCCGGGTTTTGCCTGTTTGGCGTGTTTGACGAATTTTTTCACCTTCTTTTGGAGATCTTCGTTGTTCCGAGCAACTCCCTCAGATCCGCATTCCATCATGCGCCCCAAGGCCTTGGAGGCATACACAAGACCCTATAAAAGGAGGGCCATTAGACACCCAAAAATGGTAGGGAAATAAGATAAAGAGAGAGGGGAAGACACTAATTACCTGCTCGATGTTAAGCGCCATGGAAGTGTTAAAAGTTATAGGAGTCATTTTCTGCACATGAGATCGGTTGATCTCACTTGGGAGTTTCTGAAGAAATTTCACACACTCAGAAGCACGGGGCCTTTAGAAAAACCTGGCTGGTTGGATAGTATAGGGGTGGAATCCTCCTCGGCGAACACCTCGAGGCTTTTGAGAGTTTTGTTCTTTTCGTTGGTGGTTCTCCTTGAGAGGGAGCGCGACGCTTCTCGGTAGGTCTCCTCAACCCCACTGAGGAATATGAAGAAGTTTTTCCCATACCCTTGTTGGGGGCAGGAGGTTGATATTCAGGGGAAGAAGAGATAGGAATTATTGTGGTCTAGGCTTCAAGCTCCTCCTCGAGATCAATAAGCTCGATGAGATCCATTCGGGATTCTGCAAAAGGAATAATGAAGACATGCGGGAAACTCCCGTCGGAAGAATAACCCATATGGACGGACTTTTATGGATTATACCTAAATTTTGAACAAGGAGAATTCTCTTTGAGCAGAGGCCATAAAACATAGGAGATCGTCTTTAACAATCTCAGGAGTGTTAAAACGTTTGTTCCCTATAATCTCTCTAAATCTCTCCACTAATTCGGGAGATGCCGATGGAAGGGATTTATCAAAGGGGGCATGATCAGGCCAAGTATTCAACATACTATTTTTCGGGCTCTCAGGAGGGGAACGCACATATAAGTATTTGCTCATCCACTCCTTGTGAGAAGAGGAATTTCCCAGAATGAATTTCTCAGAGGTGGCGGAGGAGAAAAGTAACTTTCCCCTTTCATTGCGGTTGAGCTTGAGGAAACTGGTAACCAGAGAAAGGGAGGGGGAGAACCGAAAAATTTCAGCAGGATGACTAAGGATAGAAGGAGACTGAACGAATTAGCGGTCAATAGGCTTGGAGAAATGCTAAAGTGATTACATTGATCTATTAGGCGAGCAGGTAAAGGAAAGCGCAAACCCATATCTACTTGATCAAGAAAGAAGGTATGAAAACCTTTTGGGGGACGACTAGCTACATCACGTAATCCGAGATTTTTTATTTCAAAATCCTGGTTCATTCTGGATTGGGTCTTAATTTCAAGGAAATGAGAGTCGGATAACGAGGAAATAAACGTCGAATGCCATGGGACTTTTTCTTTTCGCGATACGCTTCCATCTGCAAAACCCACCTCCGAAGAGCCTTGGAAAGTTTTTTTCCTGCTCAAAGTCCTCTACAAGGAAGGGGTGGGGGCAAAAGGGTCAAAGCCGAAGAAATCAATTGGGATTCTTGTTCTCCGGCGAGAGCGTAAGGGGGTATGTAGGAAGGAGGGGAAATGTCGAATCCTCCTCAAAAGAAGAATCGACCTCATCTGCTCTTTGGTTTATCTCACCATCACTTGTCTCTTGGTCAAACATATCTTTCTATCCATTTTTCTGGGAACATTATCTTGTCCTCACTTGACAATTCGCTTATTGTGAACGAATTTACCTGGTTTCCGGATCAAAGCGAATGGCGTATGACTGAGGAAAATTTGGTGTTGCCACCTCATATCGTAGTAAGACATGGTCGGAAAAAAGAAAGAAGATTTTCCTTGGTTGGTGAGTTTATCCATAAAATTTGATTATTCTGTGATGGTTTATTTTGTGCGATTGGTCTTGATAGAATATGGATGGTGTAAGGAGTTTGGCAAATTGTTTAATATATTTTTTATTTACAGCTTATGGAAATGTGGCGTATTCGAGTTAGAATAAGTACTATTCGAGTTCGAATAAGTCTTATTAGAGATATTTGATGGCTTATTCAAGTTCAAACAGCTTTATTTGATTTCAAATAGACTATTTGACTTCGAATATTCTTTTTTTATCAGGTATCACTTATTCGAGTTCAAATAAGGCTTATTCGAGTTCGAAAAACTTTATTCAAGTTCAAATATCGGTTATTCGATTTCATATATCGATAATTCAAGTTCGAAAAAGTCTTTTAGAATTCGAATTTAAATGAGCGATTAAAGTTAGTGATTTATAATTATCCTATGATTTTATATTTAACCACGTCAAAGTATATTAATAATTTAACCATACAAAAGTTAGATTAATAATTAACCATGCCAAACTTGGATTAATAATTTTACCATGCCATGAGTTTCTCCTGAACCAGTTAAATAAACTTCCATCAATCAATTGTATCAAGCCTCGATCAATTTCCACATCAACCGTCAACCAACACGCTTTTCATCAACTTCGACCTACTTAAATGTTCTTCGACAAGATTAAAGTTAATGATTTATATAACTATATATAAAACTAGTTATTTGTAAGTTTAAAAGAAACACCATCATTTATTGGAGTTCTAAGATGTATTCGAGTTCGAAAATCTTTATTCGAGTTCAATTATTAGCAATTCGAGTTCGAATAGGTCATTTTCGAGTTCAAATATGTCATCTTCAAGTTCGAATAAGCCCTTTTCGAATAACTGGAGAACTCAAAAAACGACCAAATAATGATTGAATACTTAAACAACACAATTCATTCGTCCACGAACAATCATTTTTTCCGTATACAAACAGTTAAATATTTCCTAAAAGCTAGCAGAACTTCATCGGTTAATGCGTAGGGATTGTCTTCGCCGCCAAACATGATCGGGAAAGCAGCTCATAGCATGTAAGGACCACACAGTCCGCTACGCTCGAACATTAATAACCGTAAAATGGGAATAAAATGAATGTCTGGAGCTACATTACCTAATTGTCTGTGTAGGAAACCCAACATTTCATGTAACTTCAAACATAAACTGACTTTTGGCAATCCCAAGCTCCATTAGCAGTTTGACGACCATCGATTCAATGAAAGCGATATGCTTCAGTGTGGAAACCATATCGGCATCGGTGATCTATTTGAATCAAAAACTCGGATTGCTATCTCCCTGTATCGAAGCTTTAAAAGTACCTGATGCATTTGATGTCCCAAAAGAATAATAATAACGTTAACGACTATCCATTGGAGTGACAGCAAATTCCTAACCTCTCTCGTTTGATATGGCCGTAATGCCGCATTCCGTGTTACTTTTTGATGTGAATCGCCGTAAATTTCACATAAAACTTGCACTTCATGAACGATATTTGAGGAACATGAAGTGAATAATGTTCGTTCATTTGCATTAAACCTCGGATTACCTCTTCCACATGCTGCAATAATTAGTGAATACGCACGATGCTTTTATTCGATATATATTTTAAGCAATGAGACATCCCTCTCAGCAAGCCACTACTTATCCCCATATAGAACTCTAAAAAATTCAGCGTTACAATCCCTAAGTATACCTTGCAACCTTTCACCAGGGAGAAATTTTTTTTAACTCTAATGCTATGTCCGTGTGCATCTGCACCTTCTTTTGAATGTGAGTCGTTAAGGTCAAGATTCTGGCTCTTCTATCAGCGGTGGAGTCAGCCAAAGGTGTAAAAGGATCATATGAGAATTTGGATTGCTTTCTTTGTCGTTCAGGTAGCTCCCTTTTTCTCAGGCATATGTATGGTCGGAGGGACATCTTCGCCGCCTCGTTCGCCGTTGTTTCGGCCTCCTTCATCATCATCTCAGCCTCGTTTGCCGTCTTATCGGCCTCGTTAGTCGTCATCTCAGCATCATTTCCCGTCGTTTTGCCCGAGTTCGCCTCGTTTCGGCCTCTTGTCGACTGTTCGGCCTTGTTCGTCGGCATCTCAGCCTCGTTCGCCATGTTCTCGGCATCATTCGTCGTCATCTCATCCTCGGTTGTTGTCATCTCAGCCTCGTTCGTCGTCATCTCAGCCTCGTTCGACGTCTTCTCGGCCTCGTTCATTATCATTTCAGCCTTGTTCCCCGCCGTTTCGACCTTTTTTGTCGACTGCTCGGCCTTGTTCGTCGTTATCTCAGCCTCGTTCGCTGTCTTCTCGACCTCATTCGTCATCATCTCAGCCTCGTTCACCGTCTTCTTGGCCTCGCTCATCATCATATCAGCCTCGTCGCCGTTTGTTCGGTATCCTTCGCCGTCGTTTCGGCCTCTGTTGTCGACTGCTTGCCAGCATCTACAACACTCCCCGACTGTTCTCCGATTCCAAGAACATCCCCCGACTGCTCCTCAACATTGCCATCTCTTACATCCGATGGCCTCAACGTATAGAACCTGGCCAATCGAATTGCGTGTCTCGTTGGGTTCCGCAACATAAATTAAAACGTTGAAATGAGTCAACCGAAAGAGTAGTCAGATTCGTCCATATTCGTCTTAACATCTCGTAAAGTAAAACGGAAAAAATAACTATATTTGTCATGTTAGAGTAAAGTAACACCTAAAAATGAGGTATAAAGTGTCATGTTAGAGACAATAATTTCATTTTATAATAAGTATACCTAAAATTATACATATCCTCGTCCATTGCCGAACGTATTTTTCTAATATCCCGCATTAGTTTCTCAAATGTCTTCCTAACGTCATTTCTCAGCGATCCCATCTCTTATTCCAATTTATCCAATCTTGCTAAAATTGAGCTTGGTAGGAGATGAATGTGTGCTTCGGACATAGAGAATGGCTTACTATAAGCGGATATACGAAGCACTTGATATTCAATGTCTCGTGGTCCTTCTTTCTGCTAAGGTCCTCATACTTGTCGTTGAGGTCTTTATTAAGAACGCTCTTTGTATTCAATTCTTTCCCATAAATACTTGTTGAAAGCATTTCAATTGCCAACCAAGCTCACTAGGGGTGGGATCGGGTCAGGTTTCGTCGGGTCCGGGGTTATCGGGTCGTGTACCCGATGTGATCGGGTAGTATTTTTTATACCCGATTCCGACCCCGATCACAGTCGGGTACCCGAAACTCATCGGTACCCGCCTGCGGGTTCGGGTTTCATATATATATATATATATTTTAAATTTTTTAACTATTAAATAAGCTTAAATTATGTTCAAAATCATCAAAAATAAAAAGCATCAAAAAGAAAAAAAACTTACAAAATAAATTCAACACCACAATAAAATGAACTCATAACATAAGTTCAACACCACAATAAAATAAGCTCACAATATAAGTTCATCACCACAATAAAATGAGCTCACAACTTTAGTTCAAACCACAATAAAATGAGCAAAGTTCAATGAGCTCACAAATTCACAATGACAAATTAAGTTTCACACCATCAACAATGAAAATGAGCCCACCATAATCCACATAATAAATTCAATGCCACCAAATAGTAAAAATCGCTCCACATCATATTTCACATATCAAATAGCGATAGTGGTCGTCGATGTATCCGCACCCGTGCTCTCCAATTCTACAAATATAAATTGCAGTTTTTAAACAAAGAAAATGGTATATAAAAAAATTACGTAAAGCGTAAATTAAAATGAAAACATACCCTTCTCAGTGTTCTCGATTTCACACAAGTCCTCCTCAAGATTTATTGGTTTCGAATCGTGACGACTCCAATCATGAACGGATATTAGAGCTTCAACAATTTTAGGGGACAACAAACTCCTAAAAGCATCATGCACTCGTCCACCGGTACTAGAAGCGGACTCGGAAGCAACGGTAGAGACTGGAACGGCCAAAATATCGCGAGCATCCTAGAAAGAATCGGAAAGCGATGACAATTCCGTTTCCACCACTTAAGTATGTGAAAGCCACCATATGAATCCTCAATATCTTCGCTCAAATATTTATCCAATTCCGACTTCACACGCTAACTTTTTCCGTCTCTCTTTCTCTTCCCCATTTCATCGAACAAATAATGGCATTTGTAGCAATAGACGAAGAAGAGGAAGAACCGCCACTAACTTGGTGTCGTCTCTTTCATCGTCGACGCGGTAACGTGATCGGGATATAACCGATCAAACGAGAAATCAATCATCTCCCACTTAGAACGAGGATCAAGAATCACGACAAAGTACAAAATTTTGTTCATCTTATCAATTCTCCAATATTTGTCGAATTTAAGCTTTCGTTCTACGAGCCATGTTTTTGAGTTCTTCATCGTCTTCATCTAACCAACCTCGAAGAAGCAAGTCAACGGTAGTTATCTCATGAAAACTACATTAGACGTGACATACGAAGAACCCGAAATACTCAATGTAAGCTTGTAAAAGTGGCTATAAATTTTAACCAACAACTTTGCTCTTTCCCAATCATCGGCCGTTGGAACACCACAAAATGGCTCCTTCGATAGATCATTAACAAATGTCGCATTCACATCTCCAAATTTTTCAAACGCTCTAGAAAAATATATAGCCGACTCCAACATCAAGTATGTAGAATTCCATCGAGTCGGTACATCAAGACTCAAGCCCTTGGTTGTCTCTAATTTCACGGTTTTGGCACATTCGAAAAACCGTTTTAGTCTACTTGGAGAGTTCCTAATGTATCGAACGGCTCCTCTAATACGAGAGATAGCATCATTTTTTTCTTTCAACCCATCTTGCACAACAAGATTAATAATACGAGCTATATATCTCATATGAATGTACTTCCCCCCAAAATACTTACACCGATATCACAATTATTCTTCAAATAAGAAATTGCATCTCATTTGATGATGCATTATCAACCGTAACGTAAATATCTTATCAATTCCACATTCAATTAGGCATTGCTCGACACCATTACCTACTTCCTAACTTTTGTGACCCAAAATCGGGCATAAGTTCAAAATTTTCTTTCTCAAAATTCAATCATCATCAATGAAATGGGCCGTGAGACACATGTAGTTGATTCTTTGAATCGATGTCCACGTGTCCATCAAAATACAAAAGGTTTGTGATTGGATTTTAATGAGCGACTTCAATCTATCTCTTTCGCTCACATACATGTTGTAAATGTCCTTTGTTATAGTTTTTTGTGAAGGAATTCTAAGCATAGGACAAACAACCGACAAGAAGTGCATAAACCCCTCATTCTCAACGGTTTTAAAATGAAGCTTATCAACTGCAATCATGTAACCCAATCAATCACCTTACCTTGATCAAATCTCCAAGTATCGAATACAACGTCTTGATCACTCCCACGACCCCAGATGGTTGAAAAGCAAGACGAGCTAGACTTGTTTGAACTTCTTGCGGCTTCTTCTTATGAGACTTGAAGTGATTCTTTAAAGAATTGGTTCCATGAAGCCTTGGATCGTCTTTACCTTCACCACTACAATACTTGCACCTTGCCTTTTTAACTTTCTCGACTTCTCAAAAAAACTTGTCGAAGTGTTCACGATACTTTGATCTAGACGGAACAACAATTTTCTTTTTTTTTTCCGACCCTTCCGGTCCACCTTCTATCTCATCGTTTGACTCTGTATCATCGATGTCGGCACTTTGACTTGGTGGAATATCATTAGCTCCAACATTTACTTGTTGTTCGTGTTCAATAGCTTATAATTCTCGATTAGCATCTCCTCCGTCTTCGATAAGAACATCCCTAGTTAAACCTTCACTTGAGACACGAGTATGACTTGTCATATACAAATAGCAACATCCAAGAGTCAACACATATTAAATTCGAGCATATTTTCTACCCAAATCCTTAAAGAATACTTGAAATCAGAAATACCAAACAGCCAAATCAACACCGAAAATCGGTCACCCATGGATTCTAACAATGTATAGAATGTCACTAGAACGTTAGAATAATCTTTTGCAACGGAAAATTGAAATCAATCAATAAATCCTTAAACTAAGAAAATTAGTGTTCTACCTTTTTGGGTGTGGTTGAGGCTGAGGACGAGGAAGAGGTGGCGGCTGAAGGGACGACAGCAGCTGGAGGGACGACGGCGACTGGAGGGCGGTGGCGGCTCGCGCATTTTGGGTGTGGGAGCTGGGACTGGGAGGTGTTGGCTAAATGGCAGGGGGAAATCGGGGTTCGGGGCAGGGGCGATGGGTTTAATGAAATATTTTGTTAAATGTTAGGTCAGTAAGCACGCGTAGGTGTATTGGGTCTTAAGTGCAATTTATTTTAATTGAGCTACCCGCGGGTACCTGATCGGGTTTAGCGGGTAGCAAAATGCTACTCGCTACCCGACCCGATGTAGACAATCGGGTACCAGGTCCGATATGAAACCCGATTTCCCACCCCCGATCAGGAAAAACCCGATCGGGTCGAGTAGGGTACCCGACCCCGAATTCCCACCCCTAAAGCTCACCCATTCCCCGGGCACCTTAGCAAGCTTTGTCAAGCCACAAATGATTTACAATATAAAAGTAAAGGGAAGCATACCATCAACGTTTCTCGTCGGAAACTCATTCGATGATCGAATCTTTAGTGGACAAAGCGTAAAAGACCCGTGAGCAATCAATACTCGACCATCGAGAAATGCAAGAACCGTCCACATATAACGAACCATAACTCTTCCGAGTCAGGCCGATACTCGACTTGCTTGCTCACTAAATACCATAGTACCATGTTAGAGTTGAAGTGGTCTTTACCAACCTTGATTAGGTCGCCAAACAACATTTCTCTTACCATCTAGGATAGTTCCTTTGGATTTAGAAAAGTCGGATGCGTTCTGAAACCTCATGTAACATGATATGACACTAAGAACGCAATGAAAGTGATTTTTCGGAGGTAGCTTAGTCGGGATGTAAATCTGAAATGCATAAATGTAAATTATAAAATTCAATTTATAATTCTCCGAATAGGTTCATTCGAACACTATCCAGTCGAAGCTTTTAAATTTGGGTTTCGATAACTTCGAAATATTCGAATATTATTGAGGTTCGAATAACTTCGAAGCTTTTAAATTCCAGTTTGAATAACTTCATACTTTTTAAATTCAAATACTATTTGAATTTAATTATGTTTCGAATAAATCGAATGCAAACGTAATCGATTCAAAATTGCGATCAATAAGCCAAAAATCAAAACCGATCGATACATAAATCATCATCCCATACAATAAAACCATAAACCCAAAACAACGATTTAACCTACTGCGACTTTATCTCCTTCGATCTTCAACTGGCCCACTGCTTCTTCTCGGCTCCTCGAAGGTGTTCTACTCATTTATGTTGTTGTCTATTTTTTTTTTCTTTTTGAATGTCGTTCTTTCGAGCTCGAATGGGTTTTCGAGTTCGATGACATGGGGTTCGGTTTAATTGAGTTGATGATTTGAGATATGTATTGGGGCCAATAGATTAGTGAGTTAAATAAGATTTTAAATGAGACTATTTTGTCATTATATAATAAATTTCATTCCACCGGAATTCACCGGGGTCCTTATCTCCGCAGAAAATTCCCATAGTGGGTGTTCCAATGGTAATACCGAATCGACCTTTCGATTACCGAATATTTTAGTTCGAAATTTTGAAACCAAATAACAAACCCACTTTTTTGGTTGGGATGGTTTTTACCGAACTTTTTTCGGTTCGGTTTGGTTCCGGACGACACTGAACTTTTAATTACCAAAATGAAATTAAATAATTTTTAATATTATTTATATAGTTATAAATATATAATATCGTATTTATTGAAAAAAAATTAAAAAATAAGAGCTCGGTTTTTTTATTCGGTTATGAAAAACTAGATACCGCACAGAAAAATTTTGTTCGAAAATGATTAGTCGCAACTGACCAAATTTCATTCAATCGGTTAACCGAACTATGAACACCCCTAATCCTCGCATCTTTGTTCGCCTTTTTTATATTTTTTTCCTGCTACGATAACTTAAATAACAAACTAAAAAGCCTTCGGCAAAATTATAGTAAAACATAAATAAAATAATAGTTAAATATTCATATTATGCTTCTTAATAAGTTAAATACTAAGTTCATTTATTACTATAGAAAATTTAGTAATCTATTGTATCGATAAGGGGACTGGGAGTGTGATTCATGTTATCGCCAATGGAGAAAATTCCCCCCATCTGCGCTCCACCGGGAGAGAAAATGGAGAAACCCCCGGACACAGTGGAAAACGGGAATTCCCGAACCATCCAAGCATGTAGACCAATTATTTTATATATTTTTTTTTCCCGATGTCAACCCGGTATCCGGATTGTTTCTACTAATCTGGGCTCGCCCGCATCGTGCACTTGACATCGGTGGGTGAGGCTCCCAAGCGGATGGTGCTGCATACATAGTGATTTGAACCCGATACCTTGCTAATATCGAACCGCAACCGAACCGCAACCATTTACCACTCGGACCAACCCTCGTTGGTAATTTATTTCATATTTATTTAATTTAAAACTCTTCACTATGTACATTGAATAATCAATCACAAGATAATACAACTCCATATGATATAAGATTAAGCTAGTCAGGTGCCACAAATTTATTACAAAACCAACGAGGAGGCAAGAAAGAGCATTAAGAAGGAACTACAATCAATCAACCGTAGCAACTACATCCTACACCATGACATGGCCAAAACATCCGCATTAAATTGGAATTCTAACACTTTCTGTCTTCAAATTCGATTTCTCAGTAAAAGGCTCTGCTGCCGTAAAAAACGCGGGAGCCCGAGTTCTTGTTCGACCCGTCGCTCTTCAGGTCCGAGATAGAACCGTCCGAGCCGGCGGGCCCAGTAGGACCAATATCCAAGGGAAGCTTCATCTTAGCCAAAGACTCAGTGAACTGCTGCATGCTCTTCATGTACATCTCCACTATGTCCTGCTGAACCACCTTCGGCTCGGCCGGCTCGAAGCCCACAGCCACCACAGGCTTAACACCACCGTTGCTGCTGCCATTGGCCTTAGTAGGATCCTGTGAAACGTGCCCATCATCGAGAGGTTTCGAATCTTTAGCTGCCTCTGAGCAACATTCAGGGGGAGAGTCGATCTTGGGAGACGAATCATAACCCTTATTTTCCTCCTCGGTGTCATTAGAGGTAAAGAAACTCTCCGAGCTGTTATCTGATTCTGCAATAGAACACGGCATTGCAAAGTACTCCTCCACCATGCACTGGTTCTCCTTCACCACGTGAAGTGGATCGGGAAATTCAATCTTTTCCAAATCACAACATGGACTCGACTCCACCGATCCAGCATTTTCAGACAGGAGCTGCTGATCTGTCACTGCAGACATAACCTGTGTAACGGGAATGACCTCGGGCGGTTTCCCGAGGTAGGTGACCGACAGCTGGACGAAACCCGCCGGGGAATGAAAGAGGTCGGTGGAAGAGAGGGAGAATTCCCTCTCCAACTTCCCGTCGTGGAGCAAGATTTCGGACACGGGCACCAAGGCGAACCCGAGGAGCTGGTCCTCGAGGTAGTTTCTCACGCGACTCAGCATCCATATCTCGCATTTGAGGGAAGAATCGACTCTGGGAACGGACAAACGGAGGGTTTCGTCGAAGACGGGATTTCGTCCGCCGCCGTTGACGGTCTTGGTGGAGACCGTCTCCTCGGGATCGGATGTTAGGGAGAGCTTGGCGTACACGTCTTGCTTCTGGTAGATGCAGATGTTGTGTATGTCTCTGGCTCGGTCTATGTGGACCTCCAATGCACCTGTGGAGTCTTGTTGGTGATGAGTGGATTCGTTTTCTTTTAATTCGGTTTCAAGGGATTGTTTGGTGTGGTTGTCGTTGCCAGGGTTTTCGCTCTCCTGCTCGGGGGAGGCTTTTTTAAGGGGCGATAGGACCGATTGAGGCGAATCCATTAATAAGAAAGTTATCCTGTAATGAACAAGAACTCAATAAATACAAAGATCATTCATTCACTTGAAGATTTCAGTTCAAGAACACTGTGATGTGACGTGATGTGATTGCTGTTAGCCAAAAAGAAGAGAATAATAAGCTAAACAAAGTCGTACTAAGTTCCAAAGTTAAGATCATACTTAATATATAGAGCCAAGAAGATGAAGAAGACTGCATGTAAGAACATAACCAGAAGTGTATTGTTTGGAGCTGTATGTAAGAAGAAAAAAAAGGGATAACATAGCTTAATTACGCCATGAAAGCTACAAGCTGGGAATCGAACCAAAAACAGAGCAGGCGAAGTAAACTCGCCCCAGGAATTCCCATAAGGAGCAAGTTCCACAGCAGAAGAAAAAGAAAACAATACAAGAGCCCTAAAAATAGGCAACGCAAGAGAAGAACAAGATTTCACAGGCACACGGAGATGAAGCATCCACTTTTAAGCTCACATCACAGCTACAGAGACACACGAGTCTAGAAAGAAGCAACCAACATACCGTCTTCAAGTACAGAGCACGTAAAAGAAAGGTCAATAAAAAAAGAGTAGCACAGTAAAAGCTTAAAAAGCAAAAACAATCATCAAATGCAAACAGTAATGACAAATCAATGGTACCGTACCCTTTTTCTCTCTTACCCGAGGCTAAAATCCAAGCACGTAAAGCTTACGTCTTTTCGGAATAACGGAGAGAGCTGAGGTGAGAACTCAATGATTATAGTAATACAGAGGAAGAATTATCGGAAGATACGGTTCGGGATTGAACCCTGTATGTATCTGCTGTCCAGATAATATAAATTAAATAATCTAATTTAATAAATAAAACATGTCCTTTACAAAATCGCGCTTGTGGGTTAATAGGGTCACGCGATAAGGACAGACGAACCAATGAGAATACGTTTGAGTGCGAAAGGTTTGACAGAGGAGCGTGGGTCTCACGGCTTTCGAAAAAAGGTGTAGGTGATTTACCATTATATAAATCCATTGAAAAGTGATTTACAAAATAAAAATAGGCGTAAATGTTTTAAAAAAAGCCATAATTTTAATTCTATTTTCTTTTCATAATTTTTTTATTGATTGTATACTTTTTACTTAAATTCACTGTATATGGGAATATTTAAGTAAATGGTCTTTGGATCAATGTTAAAAAAATTGCCTCAATAATGTTTGAAGTCTATTTTACCCTTACTAACTCAGTGAAAAAGACGTCTTTACCCTTATTTAACCCATTCAACTACCCAAAGTAATATTAGGTTTAATCGATTCCACTCACTGTAGCGTCACGGGTCTTATTCTTCTTCACCGAGTACAATATTTGACAGTTAAAATTGAATCCGAAAGACACACAACGAAGCAGAAAATTCGCTAGATCCACGAAACTAACTTCTTCACATTGCAAGCACGTCCAAACCGACTACAATGGCAATGAACACGCGTCCCGAAAGAGTACCGATAATTTTACAGTGCTTTCGTCTTCCCCAGGAGCAGGTCTCGTGCGTCGAATTAGTTGGGTCCGGCGCATGGTTTCCCAATTGTGCAATTTGGACACTTGTTCGCAAGGGAACTGTGTGGCGAACCAATTGGGACCCAAACCTACACGCAAATCAGGGGACCCGTGATTGCATAATTGGGACCCGAGCACAGTCGCACGATACCCATATGCGCGCAGCCCCTTGCGATTGTGTGCGGGTACCATGCGATTGAGTGCGGGTACCATTCGCGTATGTGTTGGTGGGTACGACGCATCCCAACAATCATTAATCAAGACATTACTTAGGCGAATTTCACGAAATCTTAAAATTTGAAAATTTAGGGTTCATAAGCAAATCATACCTTTTCCGCTTAGATTTGGATTTCTCGTGAAGTTGAGATGTGTGTCTACGTTCTAGGTGTTGTCTCCGGAGCTAATACACTCTAAATTTATGATTTTCGTGTGTATTTTGGGTGGATGTTGTTGTATGCGCGCGGTTGTGTGTATGTGTGTGTCAAATGAGCTCGATCGAGCCTTTTTATGTTGAACTCGCCACACACACGGCCGTGTAGACCATTCACCAGGCCGTGTTTAAAGCGCGCGGCTTCTGAAAACCTTTTTTGTTATATTCGCATCACACACGGCCGTATATACGACTACGGAGGCCGTGTTTAAAACGCACGGAAACTAAATAATAATAATAATTTTTTTTATTTTTTTTAACCGAAGCACGGCCATTGCTCGGCATGCATAAGCCGTGTCTTTCTTGCTTAGTGTACCATCAGAACGGTCGTGTTCAATGTCGTGTAAAACCGCCGAGGCTTCAACGTTCTCAATCGGCACAAACACGACCGGGTTTCTCCCTAACTTGACCGTGTAACAAATGCCATCCTCATTTGAAGCACACATGGTCGTGCAGGACTTGGAAACAAGCCGTGTGATTTCGCTGAGGCGTAATTAGTTTTAAGCGACAAGATACACGGTCATGTTTTGTGATATAAAGCCATGTGTGTGTTTTACCATGGCCGTGTTACCGGCTGCAGTGGCCGTGTTGGTTGCCGAAGGACGGTCTTATGCGTTGTTACACGGCCGTGTTGCTTTGGCTTCTAGCCGTGTTTGTGCCTAACTAATCGTTGCAAAAAGCTTGGCTTGTAAAACACGGACGTTTCATATAAGATAGAGATTGTGCTTAAGTTTTATCGTACCATGGTCTATCGACGTTACAACGTTAAGCCAACATTGACGTAGGTCTATAGTTGGGCACGTAAAAATAGTACTAACATAAACTTGAGCGGAACTATTGTTAGGTGATCAAAATCTTTTATAGGGATTATGGATATGATTTATAACGAAAAAGGAAAATCCGATTTTGTTCATAATGGCGCCGTATTCCACAAATCAAAAGACGGCTTTTTGAAGAAAAAAATCGGATTGTGAAATTAATGATGCCTTATCATTTCGTTGCACTCATGCCTATAAATAGGTGGTGCTCGATGTAGGCTTTACTGCACCACAACATAAATCTTCTCCGACTATATCATTTAAGCTTCACAATGTATTATTTTGGAGAAGATGCGGAACGTGAGAATATCCCTCAAGAAACCTTCAGGATGGAAAGTCTAGAAAGACTCACGTTTGAGTTGTTGATCCTTTTGGGCTTGCTCGGGGTTGCAATCGCCGCTTTTGTGGCATGGGTCGTTACGCATTGTGCTTGCATATAAGCACTATGTAATCGTGCTTACTAAAGCAAGGAAGGTTTAGCTTCCAAGCTTTTATGTTTTGGGTTGTAACACGATGTCCATCATGTAATCGTTATGTCACCACGCTCATTTCGCATCTCTATCATTCAGCTCCCCTTTTATTATTATTATTATTATTAAATTTATTATTATTTTTCATTATTGTTATTTGTTTTATTTTATTATTTATTATTATCTATATATAAATATAATTATTATTATTATGTTATTTTGTATTTATTTATTAGTATTATTATTATTTTTTCGATAGCGATAAATAAACGTGAAATGCAACTAATCTTAAGTGATAAAGTAAAGTAAACGTGAATGCAAATACCTGGGTTGCCTCCCAAGAAACACTTCTTTAACGTCGTAAGCCGGACGTACCTTTTCACGCTTTACGCTAGATTGAAGTCGAGGTACAAGACCTCGTTATCACTTGGTGCCTTCTCGCCTCTGAAATAGTGCTTCAAACGTTGGCCATTAACCTTGAAAGTCCATGTCCATCATTATAAATCTCGACAGTACCGTAAGGGAAAACACGAGTAATAATGAAAGGTCCAGACCAACGCGATCTCAACTTTCCGGGAAAGAGCCTAAGTCGAGAATTAAAGAGGAGTACTTGATCCCCTTCTCGAAATTCTCTCCGTTGCTTAATCTTTTTATCATGATAAGCCTTTGAATGCTCTTTATACATTCTTCCGTTATCGTATGCCGACAAACGCCACTCGTCAAGCTCATTGACTTGGAGCTTACGTTTTTCACCGGCTCGCTCCAAATCAAGATTTACTGACTTAATTGCCCAATAGGCTCTATGTTCTAATTCGACGGGAAGGTGACACGCCTTTCCGTAAACTAGTCTATACGGTGTAGTACCTATGGGTGTCTTGTATGCCGTTCTGTATGCCCAAAGTGCATCGTTCAATTTACTAGCCCATTTCCGTCGGTTCCGTCTATGGTTTTCTCTAGGATGCGTTTCAGCTCCTGATTTACAACCTCTACTTGGCCACTAGCTTGCGGATGATAGGGGGTGGAAACACTATGCTTAACACCATACTTTTCTAAGGTTCGTTCAAATTGGGTGTTACAAAAATGAGTACCCCTATCACTAATGATGCATTTAGGTGCCCCGAACCGTGAGAACAACGCTCGTAAGAATTTAACAACGAATCTCGCATCGTTAGTGGGTAGGGCTTGGGCGTCGGTCCACTTAGACACGTAATCAACAGCCACAATAATGTACTTATTATTGTACGAGCTAGGAAAAGGGCCCAAAAAGTCTATGCCCCAAACATCAAATACTTCGCATACTAAAATAAAGTTATGGGGCATTTCATGGCGTTTTGAGATATTACCTGCTCGTTGACATTGATCACACGTGTCAACGTACCTATGAGCATCCTTGAACATAGTCGGCCAGTAAAATCCACATTTTAACACCTTTTGAGTAGTGCGATTGGCTGCATAGTGTCCTCCGACAGGTCCGTTGTGGCAATGCTCGATAATCTTCATTGCTTCAGGGAAAGAAACACAACGTCGAATGACTTGGTCTGCACATCTCCTGAAAAGAAAAGGGTCTTCCCAGAAGTAGTATTTCGGGTCGGAAAAGAATTTCTTCTTTTGTTGACTTGTGTACTCTTTTGGTAGGATCCTCGCAACAAGATAATTAGCAAAATCTGCAAACCATGTGACTTCTTCATTTACCACTTTTATGGCGTATAGATGTTCATATGGGAACGCGTCATGGATCATTTTGTTGTCGGGGTTCAGTATCTCAGATTCCTCTAGTCGAGAGAGGTGATCTGCTACCACATTCTCAACACCCTTCGATCTCAATATCAAATTCTTGGAGGAGCAAGATCCATCGAATAAGCCGCGGTTTGGCGTCTGGCTTCGCTAGCAAGTACATTAAAAACAACAACTTTAGTCAAAATGAGATATGACCTACATTTTTCGAAGGCGAATACGACGGCGAGAATCTCCTTTTCGGTAGTGGTGTAGTTGCATTGGGCTGGGTCCAATGTCTTACTCGCATAGTAGATAGGCCGAAAGTGCTTATCCTTCCCCGCTGTTCCAGTACAACTCCAACTGCATAATCACTAGCATCGCACATAAGTTCAAAGGGTAACCCCCAATCGGGAGCCACCATATTAGGTGCAGAGATCAACTTTTCATTAAGCAAATTGAAAGCATCAACGCATTCATCATTAAAGTCAAATGAGGCATCTTTTTCTAGCATCTTAAACATAGGTCGTGTAATTTTTGAAAAGTCTTTAATGAATCTTCGATAGAATCCTGCATGACCTAGAAAACTCCTAACATATTTCACCTCGAACAGGTAGCTTTTCTATCGTCTCTACCTTAGCCCGATCCACTTCGATTCCTTTAGAAGAAATCTTGTGTCCCAAGACTATACCCTTTCGAACCATGAAATGACATTTTTTCCAATTAAGTGCTAGATTAGTCTCTTCACAGCGTGCTAACACACATTTAAGATTAATTAGACAAACATCGAAAGAGGTACCAAAAACTGAGAAATCATCCATGAACACCTCCATGATTTTGCCCACCAATTCGTCGAAGATTGCCATCATGCATCGCTGAAAAGTGGTTGGGGCATTGCAAAGACCAAACGGCATCCGTCGATAAGAAAACATACGAAACGGACAGGTGAATGTCGTCTTCTCTTGGTCCTCCGAAGCTATCGTAATCTGCAAGTAACCTGACTGGCCATCAAGAAAACAATAAAATGCATGTCCTGATAACTTTTCAAGCATTTGATTAATAAAGGGTAGAGGAAAATGATCTTTTTTCGTGGCATCGTTCAATTTTCTGTAGTCGATGCACACACGCCATCCAGTTACGGTTCTCATCAGAATCAACTCGTTTCTTTCGTTGGGGACGACCGTCATGCCTCCCTTCTTTGGAACCACTTGGACGGGACTCACCCATGCACTATCAGAGATCGGGTAGATCACTCCGGCATCGAGTAGCTGAATGACCTCCTTCTTCACGACATCCTTCATGTTGGGGTTTAGCCTCCTTTGCCGTTGGGTGACAGGTTTGAAGTCATCCTCCATGAGAATCTTATGTGTGCAGAAGCTTGGGATAATCCCCCGAATGTCGGATATCTTCAATGGTAAGGCCTTTTTGTGCTCTCGCAACACCTTCAACAGCTGATCTTTTTGCTTGCCGTCGAGGCTTGAAGATATTATCACTGGTAGTTTCGACTCACCTTCTAGAAATGCATGTTCGAGATGTTCGGGCAATTGTTTCAACTCTAGGACAGGTGGCTCTTCGATCGAGCTCTTCTCTTTGTCTTCCTCTTTACTTTCGTGGACTATCGTCACAGGCTCGTCATCATCTTCGCCGCACTCATCGGTGGCCACCATCATGGATGATTGTGTATCACCTCCGCCAAAAATGTGCGACAGACCTTGCACAGAAAAGATAAAGTCATGTTCAAAGACATCCAAGTAATAACACTTATCGTCAAGTGAGCTAGGACTTTTCATAGAATCTCTCATGTTGAAAGTCACTTTCTCAGCATCAACCGTCAAGGTCAAAATACCATTTCTAACATCTATCATGGTTTCTCCAGTGGCTAAGAATGGTCGACCTAAGATAAGAGGAATATTTTTATCTTCCTCCATATCCAAAATGACGAAATCGGCGGGAATTATGAACTTGTCCACTTTCACTAGGACATCTTCGATAACACCTCGAGGGTATTTAAAGGATCTATCAGCAAATTGGAGGCTCATCCTAGTGGGTCTTGTCTCGCCTAAACCTAATCTCTTAAACATAGAATATGGCATCAGATTTATACTAGCTCCTAGGTCGGCTAATGCACGTTCAAAACAACATCTCCTATAAGACAGGGAATAGTAAACCTCCCTGGGTCCTTAAGCTTCTTCGACATTTTACTTTGTAAAATGGCTGAACACTCTCCTCGTAGACAAACAGTAAAAACGTGTTCGAGATTCCTTCGGTTGTGAGCAAGCCCTTGAGGAGCTTCTTGAAACGAGGCATCTGTGTAATAGCTTCAACAAACGGTAAGTTTATATGCATTTTTTTACACATACCCATAAATTTGCCAAATTGCTCCTCATCTCGATCCCTTTTCAACCTAGTTGGATATGGGATCTTCGGTTGATATGGCTTCACCTGTGGTCGACTGGTCTCCTTCTCCGTTCTGTTTTCACCTTCAGTCTTTTCGAGTTTCTCTTCTTCGATTTTCTCAACGTCTTGCTCTTTGTGGACCTCGATACAACCTTTTTTGTGGGTTGCTTCATTGTGGGCTGGTCTCGCTCCTGCAATTCCTTCCTACTCCTTAAGGTGACGTCTTGCAATGTTCCCTTGGATTCGTCTCAGTATAGCTCAGGAGCGAACCTTGAGGTCGTTCCGCCAATTGCTTCGTTATTTGGCCCACTTTTGTTGCTCCAATTTCCGTACTGAAGCATCCGTGTTTTGAGCTCGTAGATCGATGGTTTGGAAATGTTCTTCCATCTTCGTTAATCGGCTCTCATGGACTTGAGTGGTCTTGTTGAAGTTCGAGAGGAGAATCTTCATCATACCCTTCATCTCCTTCATGTCATTAGATCCTAACCCTTGAGTTGGATTTTGATAATGATTGCTCGATCCTCCAGATTGAAATCCCGATGGTGGCCCTTGCTGAAATCCGGACTACCTCTACATCTGCTGGCCTTTATTTCCGTAGGACATGTTTGGGTGTGCTCGAGGTTGAAAACTCCTCTGGCCTTGGTAATTGCCCATGTAGTCAACATGCTCTACAGGTGGTATGGCTTGGCATTCTGAAGTCTCGTGAGCTGCACCACAATTACCGCAGTGAGGTATGTATGGTATTTGTTGAGGTGGTGCTGCGGCCATCAGGGTTATCACAACGTTGACGGCTTGCGGTTGAGGGGCCTTTGGTAAAAAAGCATTTATAACTGTCTGAAGTTGAGTTTGCGTCGTGGCCATTTGCTGTTGAAGAGCATCAAACTTAGCATTCATCGTTGTCTCGTTACTCACTTCGAACATTCCAGGCACCCTCATTCTTGTGTTGCCTCGCATGAAGCTGTTTCTCGTATATTCTTCGATTAAATTCCAGACTTCAGTGGCACTAAGCTTCACAAGTCCTCCGTTTGCGGCACCATCTAGCATATGAGCCGTTTGATCGTTGAGTGCCTCCTGGAATCTATTGATGATTACTACCTTCGTCATTCCATGTATCGTTCTTCAGCAAATCTTGCCGTGATTGCTCCTCGTTATTAGCTTCTTGATCTGCCATCTCCTTCGGTGTTCCCGAACTACCGACTGACGTCTCTGGGTGAGAGGTGCTTGCGGTGTCCTGAGAGTAATCAACTAGCTGAATTGATTTGTCGGACGAATGACTTTCGGAAGTTTCTTGTCTCAGACTTCGTCGCAATGTACGCTCAAAATATAGAGATCCTTCAACAAGTGGATACGATGGATGGCTTCGGGTCATTCACCGTATAAGTGTACCTGAAAAAGTCAACGAATCACGTTAGCTAGGTAACGGAACACAATCCAAAAGATAGTTGCAGATAAGAAACGTTGATTAACCAGAATTAAATAACAAATAAGTAAATGGCTAAATTACCGAACTCGGGTTTTCCTAATATCAATCTACTCCCCAGCAACGGCACCAAAAACTTGATCGCGCAGGCGTATGCTCTTAAATATGGTATCGAGATTCGTGCATATACGTCAAGTAACAATTAAAACGAATACATTAAACTAGCATCACGCGCGATAGGTAGTGTACCTATCGTTTGTAGAATAGCTTAGCGAGTATCCGAGTATCAAACACGAGGAATAACATTGATTACTAGTAATTACCTATCAATTCAATATTTAGCCTAACAAGTAGTTTGTGATTTTCTGTATATTTGAACAAGATCACAACAACTTAAACTAACACGATGAAAGAACTTAAGACACGACTGAAGATTTATGAGTAACTTTTCAAGTAAAGAAGAATGTGCTCGGGATTTCGAATCCCGCTAGGTATCGTCGATTAGGCCGTAAGTCACCGTTCCACGCGAACAATGACTAAATCGCAGTAATTTCTTTTCACTCCCGAATTTGCTGTCGCCCTAAACGATCGCGATGATTTATATTGGTTTACCTATTGCGAGGGTCGACTATTTGCTTTCGCCCTATAGTCGACTCCTAAGTTTACGAAGGGACTAACCGTTCTTTAACTTTCGTCCTCAACGGTCTACCAAGCGTCACACCAATACATAGACATATCAAATATAACTTTCAAAACAACACATAGACATATTGAATCAAAGAAACAATGTCGTAAACGATAAATAAAAAATGTCACGTGCTCACGAGTGTTATAACGCCCAAACAACGACTCTACCTAGCGTTCATCTCATCAGGAGCACATAAGAAGCTTAGCTACTCATGCTTAACAGAGATCTACGACTCGTATACAAAATAAGGCATAGAGAATACATAGATCTTCCCTATTTTACGAGCTCACGTAGATCCAACGTCCTTTGTGCTTGATCTTGGATAAAATGAGCTTCGGATCTTCACTTTAGCACCTAGGTCTTGAAACGTCCCTTATGTGTCTTTTATCTTTTGGAAGTGAGTTATGTCGATATAGATCAAGATCTGGGTTGAGAAGTGCGGCTTATATAGAAATTAGTACGCAACACGGCTTGTTCCACCAACAAACACGGCCGTGTAATAATGCTGAGGCCCCGCGTTTGCAGATACTGATAACAACACGGCCGTGTAGACTCACGCACAAACCGTGTAAATATGCTGAGGCTTCCTCTTTCACTGATGTACAGGACACGACCGTGTATAATGTCGCTATAGGTCGTGTGAATTGCCGAGGATTACCTTGAATAATGATGAAGTTAACACGGCCGTGTTGTTTGATTGAGGAGGCCGTGTTGTCGGTAAACATGGCCGTGTAGTTTGTCGGGTGGAGCCGTGTTAACTTGCCGAGGCTGAAATTGGTGCCTGAAACTATCTACACGGCCGTGTTCGCATTAGTATGTAGCCGTGTTGGATCGCCGAGGCTTAATATCTTTTTTTTGCGTGACCAAACACGGTCGTGTGGGTGCATAGTGAAGCCGTGTTTCTGGTGAACTTGGTCATTTTTGCCCAATATTCTCTCGATTGGTCCCGATTGTTATCTTATGTTCCTTCAATATCAAAACATAGGTATAATCTTCAATATAAGTACCAGATAACTCAAATAAACCAAGTTACGACCTAAATATGATAGAGATAAACGTATAAAAATACGTTTATCAGTGCGCGCTGTGTACCATGCGCGCATGTGCGGGTACCATGCTCTTGTGTGCGGGTACCATGCGCGCATGCGCGGGTACCATGCTCTGCGGGTAACATGCTTTTCTGTGCGGGTACCATGCGAGTCTGTATAGGTACCATGCACGTTTGTGCGGGTACCATGAGCGTGTGTGAGTGTACCATCGATGAATTTTACTAATTGGTTATTTACTCTTATGATTCTCAGGTTGTGCTGAAGAAGCAATTGTCATCCCGAGACGATGACTTCGAGTTTCGCTTGATAATGACCGGAATGTACACTGAGGCGAGTGCAAAGATATGGAACAGTCTCAACGGAAATGAGCGGGAGAGTTACAGGGCGGGGAGTCCATTTGGTAGACTCGTCGACGCTGCCGCCGATTCCAATCTATCTGCCAAGCTCATTTTGTTTCTCACGAGGAGGCAGATTATGCTTCACGATCGCGAGGAGTTGTGGATGGTCATTGGGAACCGACCACTCCGATTTCCTAAAGCGGAGTATTGCCTGATTATCGGCCTTAGGTTCTCGGACGAAATCCCGGAAGTAAACCCCAATGGAGATTTCTCGGAGAGAAACTTTTCGGGAAGATCCACAATCCGTCTGTCGTACGTTGAGGATCGCCTGCAAGAGTTGGCAGCCAACGATGATGGAAGCGTCAACATCGATAAGCTGAAGTTGGCTGCTCTATACTTTGCCGCATCCGTGTTGCTGCCCCGACCGTCGAAGAAGGACACAGTTGTTCGGTCGTGGCTGCTTTCATTAGTCGAAGACGAAGTCGCCTTTGCTAACTATCATTGGTGCAACGTAGCTTTCAAAGAGGTGATACGCTCACCGAAGATAAACCTAAGGGAGAAGAGGGATTTTGTTCAGGGACGAGCCCGAAACAGGGGCAACGAACACTGCGGGCTATTGATTAGTCGCTCCGTACATCTGATTCAGGTCCGTCGTCATTTAAAATCGTAGATATATATTTAATTGTGATTATATATTTGCTAATTTGGTTTCTTTGCATTTTAGGTTCTGGCATACGAGTGCATATCGGGTATTCGGTACGCGCTCGCCTATCGTAGAAACGAGGCGGATGTGGTGACCCCACGGATCTGCCTGTGGGTCACCAATTAGTGGTCAACGAAGGTTTCTCCGAAGATGGAGACAATCGTCAATGCTGCAAAGGGGTCACCCGTAATTGGGTTGCTGAGCCCCATAATATCGGAGATGGAACATGTTTATGTAATGATGGATTTTGATATGTTAGATGTTGTATTTGGAGTTGTATATGCACGGTACCTGCACACTAATGCATGGCACCCGCACAATACTGGCACGGTACCCACACACTAACGCACGGTACCCGCACACTAATGCACGGTACCCGCACAATACTGGCACGGTACCCGCACACTAATTATATGCTGCGCAAGGTACCCGCACATGCTGCGCACGGTACCCGCACATATGGCGCACGGTACCTGCACATGTTGCGGAAGGTACCCGCCAACATACCACACAAGCCAACATACCAAACACGCCAACATCCATTGAACCACTAAATTTCCATGTCTACTACATTATACATACCAAACATTCCAACATAGCGAATTTCCATAGCAATCATACATATACACATATACAAATCAAACTCATAGGATTTACCTCCTCCTACCGAATTCTTCGGCGGAAGGCATTCTATTTTTTTGTGCTCTTCCGCATTTTGGGTCAACGATAAGTGGTAGCATATTGACAATTCCTTCAACACGCTCGGTGACAGGCCATATGGTACCTTCGTATGCTAATTTCCATGTCTCCAAGTTGTAATACGCATGGACTAGCGAATAAACACCTACATTAGCGACACCACAAGCCGCAATGGCGTGCGCACAAGGGATACGATCGATATCAAACATCTTACGACTACATGACTTCGTCTCGATATCGACCACCTCGTTGACTCCATGCCCGTAAACATTATACCGTTGAATGCTAATTTCCGACACGTGTAGATTTTGTGAATTTATGTAGTGCGACCGTAGGATTGACCGACCTTCGGCGTAAATGACGTGACATTGGTTGCCAACGAAGATTCGCAAGTTCTTCGATGCTTACTAAAATAACTTGTCGTCAAACGTTGTATAGAATCCAACAATCCTATGAGTGGAACCTCTCTATCCGCACGTAGAGCGGCATTTATCGATTCCGATCCATTGGTGGTCATGATGTTGTACCTTGTTCTCGGGCAATACGATCTTGTCCATTTTGCCTTCGTGTTGACACAAGATACGTATGCACGTTTAAGTACCGTTTCTTTAGCGTTTCCAACAATCGATCACAATCGCTCGTCTTGTAGGCGTATGCAATATTAAGGAATAACGTACACGCACATTTCTCCTTCATACGGATCTTTATATTTTGTTGAATATGCCACGTACAGAACCCGTGAAACGCATTTGAAAAAACTGTCGGGACGACTGTCTTTATACCGCCATGTCTGTCAGAAATTATGACGAGATTATTTGTGTCGGCCACGATCCATTTTAATCTCGTCAAGAACCATGTCCAAGATCCGGTGCTCGCAATACCCCATGCGATAGGATATTGATAGTAATCGTCGTCTTGTGCCGTTGTAACGAGCATCAACCCTTTATACTTTCCCTTTAAAAATGTGGCGTCTATAGAAATTACCTTACGTATGAAAGCAAATCCCTTTATGCATGCACCGTATGCCAAAAACAGATATTTGAACATGTTTTCCTCGTCCATCTCCCAATCCGTGACACTTTCCACGTTCATTTGCTTCACAGTTTCCAAGTACGCCGGGATCAACGCGTAACAATCGTCCCCGTTACCGACAAACACCTCCGTAGCGAGATTCTTCCCTTTCCAAGCCTTGTAATAAGAAACATTCAATCCCCTACTTTGCATAATAGACATGATAGCCTTTGGCGCGCGAATGTCTTTCGGCCAGCTAATATTGTCAAGAAGAATCCTAGACACAACCGATGAACTTCCTTGACGATGTCTTCGACGTCGATGAGACACGTCGCATGTGTGTGTGCCGTAATATGTCCGTATCGAGAAAAAAGATGAATCCATATCTTTTGCAGCTCGAAAGCGCCACGAACATTGCTCTATCACACATCTCACTACATACAAAGTCTTGTTCGACTTTACTAATTTGCACTTGAACGGCGCCGCCAAGGCAATTTTGGATATCTCCTCGATAACTTCCGCCTTGTCACGAAACTGCTGCCCAACGTGTAGGCTTGAACCGTCCGGAAATGCGAAAGTACCATCAGCAGCCTCATCTAGAGGGATACGATCTACATCGTCATCTTCATCGTCGTTGTGATCACGTGCTACAAATTCCTCCTCCAAGTCTTCAATGTATTTGATTGGCTCATCTTCATTTTCGTTCGAATGCCAACCCGAGTCATCCCTACCCCCGGACGGTCCAGCGAGATCTTCTTCAAGACCCTCATCTTCATTTTCGTTCGAATGGCAATAGGGTGTGTTAGATGGGCTGCAACTGTACCCCTCAAACGGTTCGATTTGCGCATTTTCATCGCAATCGGCTATGCGTTCGATATTGTAACTAGAAGAACTAGTAACTGCGTCCGACGGAGGCACACACGCACATTCCACCACCTCGACATGAACCACGGGTCTCGATTGAGGGCCACCAAAACCCAAGTATGCACGTAGAGCATAGTCGTTATCGATGTATATGGGCCTGGGATAACTGTAGGCTGCATTTGACATATAGCTTAGCGTCAATCTCGCATTGTCGTTGCGAAACGACAACACCGCTACAATTTGCTCCTTCACGTCCTGTAAAGTGCATGCATCCTCATCCACCAAAATTGAATGCCAGCTACAATTTGACGCAGGGGACCAAGTCGAGGTATTGTCCTCTCCGATTAACCACCGATCATCGAATTGAAATACAATGTTGGTAATTATCATATTGAGCACATGCAATATTATGCAAAGTTATTGTTTAGAAAACGATTGTCGTCATATAACGTGGTTATATATAATTTTCAGCGCATAGGATCCGAACATGGGATCACGGAACCTGTGCATACATGCAGGGGACCCGAACATGGGATCATGGAACTCGAGCGTAAACGCAGGGTACCCGCGCATAAAGGCAGGGGAGCCGAGCGTATAGCGCATGGTACCCGCACGTATAGCGCATGGTACCCGCGCATAAACACAGGGAACCCGCGCATCAAGGCAGGGGACCCGCGCACAACATTAGTGGGGACCATGCACTTATAATTGGGTACCATGCTTTTACGTTTGGGTCCCCTGCGTTTTTTAGCCTGGGTCCCATGCACTTAAAAAATAACAGCCCATATGCGCGGGTACCCTGTATATACGTTTGGGTCCCCAGCGACGCAGGGGTCCCCTGCACAAAAACTGGACCTCAGAGTCTGTATTTTCAGGTCCGAATTTTCGTAATAACCACTGAAAAATTGCAACTCTGGCTAGTACACATGATCTACCAAATAACCCATATATTTTCGGAGGTAATGGACTGGAAATTCACCATTTTCGACGATAAAATTGCAGTTTTCATGTAACGAATGCTTACTGGTAAAATATGCTGAAATGCTTGTTGTTTTCTTGGTTTGAGAAGTTGTTTTCTGGCACTAAACGAAGATAACAGCTCGCGTCGCTTTAGGTTTGTGCTCAAGTATTGGCCCCAAAACATAAATTCCTAGTTTCGTCCCTGAATATATGTACATATAATAAAATTAATTCAAAAAAGAAAATCAAAGGATGCCTATTTATCAAATAAAATACACACAATGCCTATTTTTGTAAATCACAGTTGGTCAATTACGAATCTTTATTAACAAAGACTTTCGGTTAACTATTGCTCTTTTATAAACTTATTAATAAAAATAGGGCTCTTTAGGGATCCCAATTCTTCACCCAGTCGTCGCCGCCTCTCGTCACTCTCTTCCATGATCTCAGCGTCTCTCGTCGATTTCTCACCACCTCTTCTCAATCTCATAAACCCACCGTGACACAGCCCACGCTTGCACCGCACAATCGTTGCCACCCCCAAGTTCTCGCCGCTGTGTCGCCGTCGCTGCCCAATCCTTGTTGAAGGTATAGCAATTGAGTTGTTCATGTTGGAATTCTCTGTTATTATTTTACGATTGTGTTGTTCGATTGCGTGGTTATTTGCTTAAATTTTTACTTGGTGTTGTTCGATTTAGGATGGAAACGCGCGGATTTTACAGTCCGATCAATCTCGTTGATGATATTTCAGGATAGTCATCGATGTAATGATGTGCTATCCAATATGGATGATGTTTTAGACACTTCGTTGATGGGGAGGATTTTGGAAGGCATGGTATGGGGGTAAGATTGCACGACCGATATTGCACGGTCGTGTTTTGGAAAAGTTGGATACAATGCCGTTGTACGACGTCTATAGTTGTAGATCTCAGAAAATTGATCAACTCTTAGCTACGGTAGAGAGATGGAGAAAGAAGGCCCACATGTTTCAATTAATGCTGGGGAAAAGCGACTGTTACTTTATAGGACGTCGATATGTTGTGGGTGCTCCCCGTAGATGGTATTTACGTTAAGGGTAATCCCCCGTAGAACACATCAGCAGTGGTTTGGACTACTGCGAGACGCTGACCAGCTATAGACCCCGTGATATTTCTCTTTTCCTGACGTGTGTGCAGTCGTCCGTACGATCTCAAATTTGAATACAACATCGTTAGCTTTCCGCTGAATAGGTCCCCAGAGGGTTTATCGTCATGTTCATTGGTTTTTAGATGTTTCTGTATATCAGCTTGCAACCTCGTGCAGGTTTCCATATACTTGTGTTATAATGACTTTAGTATCATGTTTTGCATTTATCTTTGAATCATATTACAAGTTCGGCTTATAGCATTTTAATATATTAATTAGTGTAATTAGACATGATAAGTATGTTTCGACAATGATCACATTAAAACATTCTTACAATTACATATTAATTAGTTTACTAGACTTGATAAATATTTGTTAAAAATTATTACATCGAGCGAGTCATAAAACTACATAGTTTATGACCTTGTGCTTGTTGACGAGTCGTGCAATGTTTTTATTACTAACATTCATACAACTATTTAATATAGTGCAATTTGATACTAACAGTTGTACATGCTATAACTCCTTGTTGGCGGTGTAGTAACCTTATGTTTCAAACTCCCACATTAGACTTAATGCACCAATCCAAAACTCGTGTGCTTTAGATTGAGATAAATGATAGTTATATATGAAACATAATATGTGAGCTAAATGATATTTTAATTTACGCAGTCTTACAACATTGTTGTCAATCATCAGCATCAACCTTGCAAATACGGGATTGTACAACACTTACATTATTATCAATCTAATCATTACATAATACAACATTTGACAAGTGAAACAGTTTTACAAATTATTGTTAATAACGGTCTTACAATAATTAGTCGACATGGTCGTGCAAAACGAACATTATTGTCTGTCATGCAATAAATAATACAACAATCACTCAGTTGAGCAGTCTTATAATATTGATGTAAATCACTAGTCTTACAATCAGCCGTGCAACTACACGGTCGTACAACATTATTTATTAACACTCTTACTTCTACTATTATGTATTATAACAATCGGTCATTGGAGCTGTCTTGTAACTTTATATTACAGCCTCATAACAATTAGTCGTGAATCGCTCGGTCCAACAAAATAAACATCAACAGGCATACATTATATAATATAGTCGCTTAGTTGAGCAGTATACACACCAGGTGTTATTTTAGTTCCACCTGACAATTTGTTGCAGAAAATGTTTATCCCATCTGTTTAATAGAGTCATGTCTGATGACGATGTTGTCTCATACGTCATATTCGTTCAACTGAAAGGAATCGGTAAGAGTAATCTCTAAGTAAGAAAAAGTAAACGAACGAGCCCTGGTATAATTTTGTGTCCTTTTCTTTTTTATTTATCAGGTATAATTAAATTAAATAAATCAGTAAGATCGTCATCAGGAATTGGTAATTGGTTTGTGAAATATTTGTAGTGGATAAGGTCTAAGAGCATCTCTTCTTTTCCACATCCTCATTCCTCCGAACGTTCAGTTCATCAGTACGGCACAACCGGGGAGATCCTTTCCCGATGAATGAGATTTTTCTAATTTACAGCTGAAACTTCATTAGCAGCAATCTTTTGGCCACAATCGAACCTTAATACAAACACGTGCTCGTCAAGCTTCCGATGTTTCTGCCCGACACTTGAGAAGTCCATCATCAACAATCAGTCAATGTCAACGTAAACCTCAATTGTTTGATCTCGACATCTGATATGAATCATCTTGTTCTTCATTGCAGTAGATTTAGCCTCGACATGAAGGTATCGAACCCTCGACCTTACAATAAGAAACTAAATTTTTTAACCATTGAGCGGAGGTGATCATTGCACACATATATTTAATGGTGTCAATGGAGCCCCCAAAGCTCCTATTTGGGTAGGCTTGTCAGTGGGGCTGGGATCCGCCCCGAACTGAACGGGGAATCCCCAGTATTTTACTCCCACGGGGCGGAGACGGGGAGAGATTTTCCCCCAGGGATCCCGCCCCGTTCCCCGATATATATATTTAAATAATATTTATTGTATCCAATTTATATTAATATAATATAAATAATATTAAAATATATTTTAACTAATATTTAAATAATACAAATAATATTAAAATATAGTTTATATTAATGATATATTTAGTAAATATATTACCGGCCGGAAATCCCCGCGGGGCGTGGATCCCTGCGGGGACGGGGATGGGGACGATTTCGTCCCCGAATGTCTCGCGGGGACGGGGAATAGATCCCCGCCCCGTTGGCATCCATATATGTGGGTCACAGACAACCAATCATTTAAATACTAAGCAAAGAAAATTTACTTTCCAATTAATAATCAATGGTGTTTCATAATATATGAGTTAAAAAGATATAATAATAGGTATTTACATCGTGAACGGCGGTAAACAACACATACACATTGGAAAAAAATATAATGTGTTAATGTTGAAGACATCAACTTTGATAATGTTGGGACAACATTCCAGTCAACATTGTTGTCTGAGAATGTGTCCGACTTCTGTTTTATCTTTCATGCCCAAAACACGTTTTAATAGATAACATGGCTTTTATTAGTGTCATACAGGTCATGGATAAGGGATGGAATGATTCAAAACGTGTGGATTGCGTGTGGATAAGCTGGAGCGAAATTAGGAGTGGAAGCATACTAAAAATAGGAAGATTGGAGCTCAAGTCAAGACCAAGTCATTTTGAGCTGATCCGAATTTACTCTCAACGGTCACTCCTATCTTAGTGGACGTTGTGGAAGTTAGTTGAGGCGACCAAGTCTATTGTGAAGTAGTCAAAGTCGAAGACTTATAAAAAGGGGACTTCACTTAACCATTCGTAATGGCGAGAGATATGAGATTCGAAGAAGAAAAGTTTGAGCCATTACGAGAGTTTCTTTTAGCCTAGTATTTCTATTTTGCAAAAGTCGAAAGACTTTGTAGTTTGGTAGAATCTCTGTGGATTCGTTTCCTTTTCTAGGCTTGTTTTTATAATCCATCTTTATAGTGGAATTTCGCCTTGAGGCACGCAGCAAGTTTTTATAACTTGCTGCAAAATTTACATCTCGTGTTTATCAGTTTTTGTCACTAAGTAATTTACATATTCCGCTGTGCGCTTTTGTATTGGAACGAATGTTCCATCAACATTAGTTCCAACATCTAGGTTACATTTTGCTACTTAGTTTACATCCATATCGGGACCCCACTTCAAAGTGGTATCAGAGCCTCCGCTTGACGTTACTAAGCGTTCTTAATCCTCTACAATGGATGTTACAAGTTCAAACCATTTCGGCAAGGTTCCCGTGCTAGACGGAACCAACTACGCCTATTGGAAAGTGCGTGTGTGCCAGTGCATCAAATCGATCGATACGCGAGCGTGGGAAGCTGTGCTCAATGGATACACTCCACCTCGAACTGCCCCAAACGCTGATGGAGAAGTCGTTGACAAACCTATCGACGAATGGACGGTCGCTGAGAAAAACGCTGCCGAGTTCAACGACAAAGCCCTTAATGCCATAATCTCCTCGGTCGACATCTTCATGTTCAAGATCATTCAAAACTGTACAGCTGCAAAGAATGCATGGGATCTACTTCAGAGGTACTGCGAAGGCGATGCAAGTGTGAGGGAAACCAGACTAAGGCTCCTCTACAATCAATTCGAAAACCTCAGAATGAAGGAAGATGAAGACATCACCACGTATTTCGGGAAAATACTGACGATCTCAAGCGAGTGTGCCAGCCTAGGAGATCCAATCTCTAATAAGGTATTGAATTCTAAAGCAGTACGTACACTAACCGAAAAGTTTAATGTGAAGGTAGCGGCGGTCGAGGAAGCACACAATTTGGCCACGATGGACTTCAACGCATTGATGAACATCATGAAGAATTTCGAGACCAATCTCGACGTCCAAAGGAGGGCTTCTCGCGGCACAAGCCTCGCTCTAGTCAGTCAGCTCTCTAAGTTTCAAACTGAGGATGAAACTGATGATGAGGATACGGCCTTGTTCGTGAAGAAATTTAAGAAGTTCCTCAAGACGGATGTGACGAAAAATGTTGGCCCAACATTCAAGAAGGGCCAGAGTTCAAATGAATCGATGTCTGCTCCTCCGTTCTTCAAACGTAACCCTGATGGAAAGAAAAAGAACATCAACTGGGATTCAGTGAGATGTCATGCTTGCAAGGGTTGGGGCCACTTTGCCAATGAATGTGCAAATACGCTTCGCAAACGTGGGAAATCTCTTTGGGTCGATCTTTCCGATGATGAAGATGAAGAACAGGTTCCTAAGGAGTCAAGACAATCATCAGTAACCATTCAATCCTTCTCAGACAACGAAGAAGAAGAAGATCATCAAATCGGCTTCACGGTGGTAACTGATGTTGAGTCAACATTAGACCCAACATCTAGAAACAAATTATTTTCGATTATGATGACTCAAACTGTTTTGATGGGTATTTAAGTTTTGATGATGCAGGATTAGAAACTGATGTTCTTGAAGAAATTCAGACAAATGATGCCTTCAAACTACTATCCTCAAAATATGAGAAAGAAAAGGCGAAAAACTCGGAACTCAATGCTATCGTGAAAACGCAGTACAAGGAGTATGAGAAAAGCGAAAAGATGGTCGAAAGCCTGCTTGAAGGGATGAACAAATTGGAAGCCATACTGACACGAAAAGATAAAGAAATCGACAAGCTTCAGAAGCGAGTAGACGAGGCCGACGAAACGTTCTCAAAAATGAACAAGGGTAAATTGACCCTTGATGAGGTATTATCGTTAGGTATTTTTGATAAGCAAGGTCTAGGATATAATGCTCAGCCACCTCTTGATGTTCCTAATCATGTGACTCATGATAGACCTAAGATTGTGTTTGTTAATGAAAAGCTCGAAACCTCGAACTTTAGTGAGACCATGATTATTAAAAAGAGTACTAAGCATGCTGCCAGTAAGTCTAAGTATAGATCGTTTAAGTGTCATCATTGCTTGCAGCCTGGTCATATCAAGCCTTTTTGCTGGAAATTGAAGGGGGAGATTTCGAAGAAATCTATGTTGACTGAAATGTCGTCCAACATTCCACTCAACATTGATACATCAGTGTTGAAAGGAATATGTGGAGAAATTTCAGTTAACGCTCCTTCAAGTTCTGGTGAACACAATGCTGTTTTGTCATCTAAGAAAGTTTGGGTAGAGAAATCCGTGCTTCAATGCAATGTAGTTTACACCTCTTTGCGAGCTAACGTGACAGGTTCTTGGTACTTCGATAGCGGGTGTTCCCGACATATGACGGGTACCAAAGAGTTCCTAATCGACTACCTACCGTTAAGCAGCGGATCTGTAACATTTGGAGGAGGTGCGAAAGGGCGGATTCTTGGTCGTGGCAGATTGACGTGCATGATTTCCCGAAGTTAAGCAACGTCCTTCATGTCGACGGGCTTGTGGCTAACTTGATTAGCATAAGTCAGCTTTGCGACGACGACCTTGAGGTTAGATTTAATAAGGAATGTTGTGAGGTTTTTAACAACAAGTGTGTTCGAGTTATGGCAGGAAAACGATCAAGTGACAACTGCTATCTAGTCGGCAACAAATCCGGTTCGAAAGACGTGTGCCAACTCTCAAAGGCCGAGGACGAGGTGATCCTTTGGCATTTCAAACTGGGCCACGTCAACTACAGAACACATGAGCAACTTATCAAACATGATGCAATCAGAGGCATTCCGAAGCTTAAGGAGTTTGGTAAGGTTGTGTGTGAGTCATGTCTGAAGGGTAAGCAAGTGCATTCTAGTCATAATGTTGACCAACATGCTGCCCAACATTTTAAAACTGCTCACTGTTTTCAGTTAATTCATATGGATTTGATGGGACCGATGGAAGTAGATAGCATTGGTGGTAGAAAATATGCTTATGTGCTTGTTGATGACTATTCTAGATATGCATGGATCTTCTTTCTTAGGGAAAAATCTGAATCGTTCGACTTTTTCAAAACTTTCTGTGCTATGGTTAAGAATAATGAAGTGCTCCTATATTTCGCATTAGGTCTGATCATGGTAGGGAATTTGAGAATTATTCGTTCAATGAATTCTGTGATGGGAAAGACATTATTCATGAGTTTTCATCTCCTAAGACGCCCCAACAAAATGGGGTGGCCGAAAGGAAGAATAGGACATTGCAAGAAATGGCACGTGTTATGTTACAATCTAAGAGTCTTTCTAAGAGATTTTGGGCTGAAGCGTTGCATACCGCATGTCACATTTCGAATCGTGTATACTTTCGGCAAGGTACTAAGAAAACGTCGTATGAATTATTGAATGGGAAAAAGCCGACTGTCAAGTATTTTCATGTCTTTGGATGCTACTGTTACATGCTTAATGATCGTGAATACTTGAACAAATTTGATTCGAAGAGTGATAAATGTATCTTCCTAGGTTATTCCTCTAATAGTCGTGTATATCGAGTTTACAATTTGCGATTGAAATCCATTCAGGAATCGGTGAATATTGTATTTGATGATGCTACTGATCTTAGCAGAAATGCTCCACAAGTTGATATTTCAGATGCTATTTAAGCTGTTGATGAAACAGAGGAGAATGTGGACGAAAATGTTGAGTTAACACCAGACTCAACATCTGCACCTGAACAGAACGATGAGGAAGGACCCAGCGAAGTTCGAAGAGATCCCCCACCTAAAATACAGAAAGACCATCCCACAGACTTAATTATCGGAGATATGAACGAAGGAAGGAAAACTAGAGACAAGCCACGCAAGGACTACAAATCTATGGTAAGAAACGTATGCATGAACTCCGTATACGCCGAGGTACGTTTTAATTGCTTTGTGTCTAATATAGAACCCAAAAATGTGCTTGAAGCTCTCAAGGACAATTTTTGGATTAATGCGATGCAAGAGGAACTCTTGCAGTTTGAGAAAAACCAAGTTTGGACTTTGATTCCACGGCCAAAAGACATTAATGTCATAGGCACGAAGTGGATCTTTAAGAACAAATCTGATGAACTTGGTAGGGTTGTTAGGAACAAAGCACGATTAGTAGCCCAAGGCTTACACAAGTCGAGGGTATAGACTTTGATGAGACGTTTGCTCCCGTGGCTAGGCTAGAATTAATTAGGTTGTTATTAGCTATTGCATGTTTGCTTAACATCACGTTACACCAAATGGATGTTAAGGGTGCGTTTTTAAACGGGTATATTGATAAAGATATCTATGTTGAACAGCCTAAGGGATTTGAGGATCCACATTTTCCTAACCACGTGTTTAAGTTGCAGAAAGCGCTGTATGGACTGAAGCAAGCACCTCGAGCTTGGTATGATAGGTTAACGACATTTTTACTTGAGTTTGGGTTCGTGCGAGGAGAAGCAGATCGCACTCTGTTTGTGAAAAGAGTCGGTGCTACTATTCTTATTGCCCAAATTTATGTAGATGATATAGTTTTTGGCTCTAGTTCGCAATCTATGTTAGATCAATTTGTACATGCCATGAACTCCAATTTCGAAATGAGCATGATTGGGGAACTAACTTTTTTCTTAGGTTTACAGATTAAGCAAAGCAGCGATGGCATATTTATGTCTCAGGAAAAATACGCTAAGAACATCGTAAAGAAGTTTGGGTTGGATACGACAAGGGTAATGAAAACTCCTATGGGTTCAACACAAAAGGTAAGTAAAGACAATGTTGGACAGAATGTTGACCCCACATTATATCGATCAATGATAGGCAGTTTATTATACCTTTCCGCTAGTAGACCCGATATCATATATAGCGTATGTGTATGTGCTAGATATCAGTCTGAGCCTAAGGTTTCCCACTTAAATGCTGTTAAGCGTATACTTCGATATGTGAGTGGTTCGTGTAGCCTAGGGTTATGGTTCTCTAAAGATACTAATACGAGTCTTGTAGGCTACAGCGATGCTGATTGGGCAGGTGACGAGGATGATCGCAAGAGCACAAGTGGCGGCTATTTCTCCGTAGGTAACAATTTGGTTGCATGGTGTAGTAAAAAGCAGAATTGTGTGTCTTTATCTACTGCTGAGTCTGAGTATGTTGCGGCGGGTAGTTGCTGTACGCAATTGATGTGGTTAAATAGCATGTTATGTGACTATGGGTTAGAATGCGAATTTGTCCTCATGTATTGTGATAACCTTAGTGCCATCAACATATCTAAGAACCCTATTCAGCATTCACGCACGAAGCATATAGATATAAGACATCATTTTCTGAGAGATATGGTAGAGAAACAATTAGTTCACATTGAGCATATAGACACGAAACATCAGTTAGCGGACATTTTCACGAAAGCATTGGATTTTCAAAGGTTTTCGGACCTGAAAAAGTCCATAGGTTTGCAGCAGTCTGTCTGAATGTTGGTCCAACATTTGGATCAACATAGCATATGTCAAATTCGATAGTTACTGCTTTAATGTTTGATTTAATTTTCTTCTCTGTTTTCCGGAGAAATGACTCGATCCTACTTGACAGTCTTCTGAAATGACCCAATCCCTTGCATATAAGCATGCTCATAAACCTTTTTATATAGGTATTTGGTAATAAGTATCCTTAGGTACACGGCATTCGCGGTGACGATGTACTCTTTGCGACCAAAAGCCAAACCTTGATGTTTAGGGAATAAGGGCAGTGCACAATAAATCAGATCAATAAATAAGGAGAAAAGGGCAGAAAATGAAAGGGAACTAGTTTGAGAGGATCGGGCAGAAAAGTAGGATTGTTTGATCATGCTATATTTTCTGTGCTTTCGTATATATGCATTAGTCTTTAGTAGTGCATTTGTGAGTTTCGTGTGTCTAGTTTAGATATCTCTCAGAATTGCATTTGAATTCCTTGAAGAACAGCCAGCTAAGCGTGTCTCAAGAGCCTACCACAGTCACCAAATCGGTTAGTCTTGCTTGAATCTACTATGATTTTTGACTTGGTATTTTTGTTGAATCATAACTTAATCTGCTCCTATATTTTCGTGTGACTTAATCTCTCATTTACTATTTTAGGCTCCAACGGCTACTTTTAACCATTTACTCACCTTGATGTGACCGTTTCATCCTATTTAACCGTTGGATTTCTAGCTCTACTTATACCTTGTTTGGCACGATTTGAACTCACTCCGCAAACCCTAATAGCTTAATCTTGCTCCCTGAACTTTATAAACACATTTCAGTTTTGCAATTTCATCTTCTTATTTCACTATGTCGAACTCACCCAATTTTGAAGAGATGAATGTTGACCCAACATTTGGGTCGTCTGATGATGGTTTTCCCGTTCCACTGGAAGTAGCTCCGCCGCTGCTTAATAGTACTGAAGGAGGGCCATCTCAACCAGCTCAGGTCGAAGAACAAACCCAGGCACCGTCGGATGCTAACCCAGAACCGGCAAACCCGATTTCCGAAGAAAATCCTGAGATGCCAATTGATGCCCCTGAAAACTCGGTGAATGAGGGCAACCCAAACTCTGACCAAAGCTCAGATGATGTGCCCATTCGTGATGCCGTGAACGTCCCCAAGAAGAGGCGCAGTCAAAGGAGAACATGCCATGTTCGTGCAAAGAGCCCTAATCCCGTGCTGATTCACATTTCGTCCTCTTCCAGTCAATCTACCAATAAGATGATCGATGCCCAGACCTATGATGACCTTGACTCACCTGTCAACAACGTCCAAGTCTCAGGGGGAGATGGGTCGTCTTCATCTAACGACAGTGAAGACATTTTTGGTATGGATATCCCTCTTAAAATTGTGATGAACAGGTTGAAGAAACGGGCGGGGAAACGGCCTATGGGATCAAATGCACGACCTGTGAAAAAGGTTCGGGTCGTTGAGACTTCCCTACCTGAAGATGATGGGCTCGGCAGCCACTATATCCATCCTGAAACCAATGTTGAAACCGGTGCCAGTCCAACAAATGAGGCCACAATGCCTGCTGACGATGAGCTCAACCTGGCAGACGACTCGGACTGGGATCTCTCATTGCCTACCAGAAAGTTCTACTCCCAGAAGACGAGGACTTGTGGGCCTCAATTAGCCAAAGATCCCTGAATATCGAAAGGCTCATAGACGTGGCAAGTTTTCGGAGGTACGGAGTCCTACAGTTCCTCGAGTCGCGACACCTAGCAAAGTCGGTCCGATGCTTCGGCGTCTACTGTGATGAGGCAGTAAGGGAGGTATACTCTAACCTTTCTGCTCGAGTTAATGAAGTAGACTCTAGGAAGTATGGACGTGTTTATTTTCGGGGACAAATTTATGATTTTTCTGTGAGGGCAATCAATGATTTTCTTGGCACTCCTGATGTTCAGTCTGATTATGAGTGTGACTTGGATGAAGTAGTTGTGTTTATTACGGGGGGAGTGAAATCGAAATGGGAAAGTAGTTTTGGGGGAAAGCATTTAACATCTCTATATGCAGTCTTATTTAAAGTAGGAATCTGCAATTGGCTTCCCACGGCTAATGATAGTCGTGTGGCAAGGCCAATGACACAACTCCTCTATGCTGTTGGAAATAATTTACCGATCAACTGGGGCGAATTGATACTGAATCAAATCGCATATCAAGCTGAAAAGAGCGGGAAAGGCCCTCTGCCCTTTCCTTGCCTCATTTGGTCGATGCTGCTGCAAGGAGGATATGAGCCAACTCGAAGAGATGTGATCTTCCGCCAGACTCAACCGTTCCCTATTCTAGGCAATCATCTCACTGGTCTTGACAGGGTAGTTGATCTACCTTGGCAATGACTCCAGAATGTTGATCAGCCTGCGGCTTCAACATCTTCTTCAACATCTCAGCTGGAAAAGGCAATTCAGACACTTGATGCTTCAATTGCTGCCTTGATAGCTCAGAGGGACATACTAAGGGATCTACTTTCTTCCCAAAAAGGGGGAGAAGCAGAAGATGGTGCAAGAGGTGAAGAAGAAGAAGGTGGAGAAGTTCGAGCTGAAGAAGATGGTGCGGCAGTTTCAAGTGAGCGAGATGAGGCAGAACAGACAGGGGGAGTTCATATGGAGACCAGACCTGCTGCTGAAGCTGGAGACGAAGTAGTCAAGTCAGAGTCCAGCGTTTTAGACCTTAGCTGGTCTTAATCTTTTGTGTGCTGCATGCGTTTTTGATTTTGTGTTTTGCATGCCTGATCTGACTTTTGCAGATGTTTAAACTCAGACCTCTATTCGGCTTGTACTAAGTTCTAGTACTTTGAATAGTTTGTTGGCTATTCTGTTTATGTCTACTCTAACCATTTTTTGTGTTTTGTGGTTGAGCAGACTTTGCCTTCAGGGGGGTTTCTTTATCTATAACTTCTGCGACGGTTTTGGGAAGAAAGATAAAAAGGGGGAGATTGTTAATGTTGAAGACATCAACATTGATAATGTTGGGACAACATTCCAGTCAACATTGTTGTCTGAGAATGTGTCCGACTTCTGTTTTATCTTTCATGCCCAAAACACGTTTTAATAGATAACATGGCTTTTATTAGTGTCATACAGGCCATGGATAAGGGATGGAATGATTCAAAACGTGTGGATTGCGTGTGGATAAGCTGGAGCGAAATTAGGAGTGGAAGCATACTAAAAATAGGAAGATTGGAGCTCAAGTCAAGACCAAGTCATTTTGAGCTGATCCGAATTTACTCTCAACGGTCACTCCTATCTTAGTGGACGTTGTGGAAGTTAGTTGAGGCGACCAAGTCTATTGTGAAGTAGTCAAAGTCGAAGACTTATAAAAAGGGGACTTCACTTAACCATTCGTAATGGCGAGAGATATGAGATTCGAAGAAGAAAAGTTTGAGCCATTACGAGAGTTTCTTTTAGCCTAGTATTTCTATTTTGCAAAAGTCGAAAGACTTTGTAGTTTGGTAGAATCTCTGTGGATTCGTTTCCTTTTCTAGGCTTGTTTTTATAATCCATCTTTATAGTGGAATTTCGCCTTGAGGCACGCAGCAAGTTTTTATAACTTGCTGCAAAATTTACATCTCGTGTTTATCAGTTTTTGTCACTAAGTAATTTACATATTCCGCTGTGCGCTTTTGTGTTGGAACGAATGTTCCATCAACATTAGTTCCAACATTTAGGTTACATTTTGCTACTTAGTTTACATCCATATCGGGAACCCACTTCATAATGTATTTATTATAAACATTAAAATCTTTTATTGATGGCAATTTCTTTTACGTACCCCTATAGTAGTAGACATGGCTAATGGAAATGTTCGACCATAATTTGGTCTAAATTCGGACTGGTCCTGAACTGGCTGCAAGAACCAATCCCTATTTTGGGTTCTGGTTCCATTCCGATTCCGCTCGAAAACGGCCAGAAACCGGAATTAAGATCAATTAAAATAACAACAATGATAATAACAATAGTTAACATTATATAATATGAATTATAATTATATGATCGCATATAATTACTAAACGACATGATTAGTGCACTAATTAATATAAGCGGCTAATATATACATATATATTATAATCAATTAATGCACTAACTAATAGAAGGCACACTAATTAAAATTGTTAAATTAATAATTAATTCTTATAAATATATTAAGGAAATATTAAATGTGCGACCTGGAACCGTTAATGGAACCGGTCGAAACCGATTTCGATCTGATTCTATTACGCAATGGAACCGGAATCAGAACCGGAACCGGCTCGATAGCTCGGGACCCGGAACTAAAATCAGTATTTTGAAAGCAAAACCGGTGGAATCGATCCGAAATCGGAATCGACTGACCATTTTCCATGTCTACATAGTATTATAAGTATATATATATATATGTAATATTATAAAAAAAATATAATATAGTAGGTGAATCTACACTTAAATACCTTCAATTCAGTACTCTGTCAGAAAAAAAATTATATGTAGGTACTCAATTCACTGTGTGTACCACTTTATCATCCATGACGTACCTTTTTACATGTATATTACGTACCACGTCGCGCGTTTATATGATACATATATTTGTTTCTTTATGTTATCTAAATTTATTATATGATGTAACTATTTCCAGGGTATTATCAATTATATACCTTAATACGTTTTCATATGGTACCTAAGTTACATATATGATGTACATGCGGCGCAAACGAATACTTATGTGTAAAAACTTTATCAACAAATTAAATCTAGTTCTGAAAGCTCCAGCGCGCGATTTTATAGGGTTTACAGTTTTGGGAGAAAATGACAAGGGTGTTTTAGTCATTTTCTTTTTATCTTGGGTTTGGATAAATAATCTTGGCAAAGTCAGTGAGTTACTTTATCTTGGATTTATAGGATTATTATAATGGGCTTTTTCTTGTAGCGGGCTTTTAAGATATCTTGCTTTTGCCAAGTGAACTTGGACTAGCAACCCTTATCATATCTTAACATGTGAACTAAACGCATCCAAAGAGGTATTTAAGTGTAAGTTTCCAATATAATATAATATATATATATATATATTAATGTGAACGGCTATGGTTAGTTAATAAATATAATATATATATATATATATATATATATCAATGTGAACGGCTATAATTAATAAACGGCATTACTAATACCTAATTAATGTGAACAATCAAAACTAATATATGTATATTAATAATCGATTAATGCCGTAGATTGAGTCACTAATTAAATGAAGGCGCTCTTATATTATTTGTTAAAATATCATAATATATTAAAAATATTGAATGTGCGAAACTGGAGGAATAATACCCGTTTTGGTCCCCAATGTTTCCTTATGAGCCAATTTAGTCCTAAATATTTCAATTGGACCAATTTAGTCCCTCATATTTTGGAAATGAACCAATTTGATCCTAACGCAACAAAAACCACCAATTTAGACGGAAAATCATTAACTGTGAGACACGTGGTACGCTGTGATGATGTCACGTGTCGATTTTCTGTTGAAATTGACGGTTTCTGTCATGTTGGGATCAAATTGGTTCATTTTCGAAACATGAGGGACTAAATTGATCCAATTGAAACTTTGGAGACTAAATTGATTCATAAGGCAAACATTGGGGACCAAAATATATTTTATCCCAGAAACTAGACCTGAAACCGGTATTTCGGTCCGGTTTCTTCCTGTTATGTGTTGTTCAGGTGGCTCAAGATGCTAAATTTTCGGTGGTTGTGCATCAAGTGGTTCTTCAAATCTTATCTTTCTTTTTGCTATTGTCAACTCCCATGTTGGCCCCGACACTGAAGCCTCACACGCAATAAAGTCCAACACCTCCTCTGAATTAACCTCGAACACTGCCTATAAGGAGTTATCATCTATCACATCATACCTTTCAACCTTGATAATTATGATAAAAAAAATGGATTCTTGGGCAGCTCTAGACCTATTTCACTGAACCTCTCCACCATGCGATCATATAAGTCCATCATCAATAATCCGCCAGTGTCAACATGAACCTCAATCGTTTGATCTCCACATCGGATATGAAGCATCATGTTCTTCATTTTACAGGAAGTCACACATGAATAGATATAAACAGAGCCATCCATACCTAGAAGAAACAAACATACATCATAACGCGCATGAAGATAAACGCCCAGAAAATCTCACAACCACCAAATTATAAAATATCAACCACTCCAAGAAGAAGCCATCAATAAGAAAAACAATCGAAGAAAAAGCGTAGTACCTGAACTAACAAACTCGATTATTGTCGGCAATCGAGGCCTAAGTTCCCCAATTTTAGCTTGAATAAGCACTCGATGGTGTGGCATCAGAGTTTCCCTCTGTATTTTTCACAGTTTCAATTTCAAAGCCTAAAGTCGATCTGCCCATTTTTCCTATTCATCTAAGAACCAGGTGGCATTTTAGTCTTTTCGTTTTGCCCCATAAGTGACTAACGGCGATTGGTTCTGAAAATCTTGGTTTTGGTATATTAGGATTAAAACTTTACCATATGTTAGGGGTAGTAGACGGAATTCGAAAAAAAGTTTGATCACTAGATGAAAATAACTAAAACACAATGGCACAGTAAAGAATTTCCCTTGTATTTGATGGCAAATGTAAAAGGTCTATCCTACCCACTTGGATTATACCAAAGTGGGTTGAAATTGTGACATATGTCCTATCTAAAAGATTGTGGGGTGAGTAATACCCTTAATGGGAAAGGCGTGACACATGTGATAATCTCAATCCGCTTGGGATATACCCAAGTGGGTAGCATAGCATCGACTGGGTTGCAAACGAATCGAATCGAGTTGAATATCATGATATTCTATTCATATTCTATTATCAAATTTCGAATTCGAATTCGAATACTAGTCGAATACTAAAATCGGATTTGAATTCGATATGATAATGGAATTCGAATATCGAATCGAATATTCGAATATTCTAATTTTTTATTTCTAAAAAAAATATTATATTTAAAATATATTTTATAGTATCTTATATTTAAATATATTTTGAATTATAATATATTTTATTTTCTACAGTGGAATTTATGTTTCTCACTTTACATGAGCACCTCACAAGTGCCATCGAATGATGTCAAATCAACATGCCACATCAATGCAATATGCGACATTAATAGTGGTTATGTTGATGTTGCATGTTGACGTGACATCATTCAATGTCACGTGTGACGTGCTCACGAAGGTGCTTACCTGAGCATCATAAAATTCATCATTTAATATCTATATATATATATATATATATATATATATGTACGTGTATGTATATATATTGAATTAAAATATTTTCTATTTAACGAATTCGAATCAAATATTTCGAATAGAATACTGCAATATTTGTATTCGTATTCTACAATTATTCGAATCAGAAAATATTCTTATTCAGATTTGATATTCTAATATTTCAAATTCGAATCTCAATTTTCGAATCAAATCTCGAATCGTACAAAAAAAATTCGATTCATTTGCAACTTTAGGATCGACGGGATTTCGTTAATGTCAATTTGAGACGAAGACGTATTCCTCTCAAGTTATCCCGCAGAGAAAATATCCGCTAGGAAAAATATCAACGCCAGAGATACAAACAAAGAAGCGTGCTCTGATACGATCACCCAAGTAAGGAACAACAATAGTGAAAAGAATCCTGAGGCCGAGAGGTTAAACAGTCCTGGAGAATTCGTCAAAACGAAACGAGAGTTTAGAAGAAGAAGCTAAACATTATTGATCAAAAAAGATATCCCCGTAATTACAATCAGAGTCTTATATATAGCTCTGATAAGCTAGAATATCGCAACCAACTAGATATAATCTAATTTAAACAATTAAAACTTATTCAAATAAATAGGATAAATAAATAATACGTATCAATTCCCCGTTCTCGAAATGTCCTTGTCCTCAAGGACAAAAATGTGGAAACTTTTCCCTCATTATATGCAGGTCTTCCCAAGTACTATCTTCGTGCGGTGAGTTAAACCATTTGACTAGTATTTGCGTCGCTGGCCGGTTGTTTTTGGGGACTACTCTTCTATCAAGGATAGCTTCCGGTTCTAAGACAATGTGTCCATGTGATGTGAGCATTACCGGCAAATTCGAAGTGATAGGAGTCACATTGGAACAAATCCGTTTCTTGAGCTGAGAAACGTGAAATGTGGGGTGAATCTTGCAACCTTCTGGTAGGTTCAATGTATAAGCGACCTTCCCTATACGTCGAATGACTTGAAATGGACTGAAAAACTTGGGAGCCAACTTATGACAGGAATGTCTTTTGAGCGAGAGTTGTCTATAAGGTTGCAACTTCACGAATACCCAATCCCCTTCTCTAAACTCACGTTCCGATCTGTGCTTATCCGTTTGTCTCTTCATTCTCTCTTGTGCTTTGATCAGGTTTTGCTTAATCAATTTCAAAGTTTCCTCCCTCCGGCATAGACTCTGATCAATTGTGTCCACTGCAGATTCCCTCATGATATATGGTTGAAGAATTTGAGGTTTTTGTCCGTACATCACTTCGTAAGGTGTGCACTTAAGAGATGTGTGGAATGATGTGTTGTACCACCACTCTGCTAAAGACAACCAGCGTACCCACTCCTTAGGTCTCTCTGAACACATGGAGCGTAGGTAGTTCTCCAAGCACCTGTTAACCACCTCGGTTTGCCCATCTGTTTGCGGGTGATAGGCCGTAGACATGTGAAGCTGGGTCCCTTGAAGTTTAAAGAACTCTCTCCAAAACTTGCTAATGAATATTGGGTCTCTATCACTTACAATGGTCTTTGGCATGCCGTGAAGTTTGAAAACATTAGTCATGAATACTTGAGCCACATCCACAGCTGTATAAGGATGCTTTAAAGCCATAAAGTGAGCATACTTGCTCAATCTGTCTACCACCACAAAAATCACATCCTTCCCTCCCGATACTGGTAGACCATCTATAAAATCCATAGAAATTCCTTGTCACGATTCTTCTGGGATGGGTAGAGGTTGTAGAGTTCCCGGAGCCGCAACATTTTCCCCTTTGCAACGTTGACACACTTCACATTCTCGGATATACTTACGAACTGTGTCCTTCATTCCTTTCCAGTACCAAGTTTGTTTAATTCGTTGAAAAGTGGCATACGCGCCTGAGTGCCCTCCCAATGAGCTGTTATGGTATAAATGTAAGAATTTTGTGTACTTCTGCATTCTAGCATACCACAATCTTTCCCTTTTGAGTCAGCATATTGTCCTTCCATGCATATTTGGACTTGCGGTTCGGATTCTGAACTAATTCCTCAATCAACTGCTTCACTTCTTCGTCTCCTTCCCAACTCTGTTTAACCTTATTCAGTAGGTCTGTATTGATTGAAATCATTGTCTTTAGGCTTACATTACCGGACTGTGGTTGTCGGAAAAGCGCATCGGCAACTATATTTTCGGCTCCCTTTTTATAACTGATAGTATAGTCATATCCCATAAGTTTAGACATCCACTTTTGTTGACTAGGGGTTGAGATTCTCTGTTCTAACAAATATTTCAGACTTTGATGATCGGTCTTGATTACGAAATGTCTGCCAAGTAGGTATTGCCTCTATTTCTGTACTGCAACGATAATAGACAACATTTCTTTCTCATAAACTGATAAAGCTAAATTCCTCCCAGATAGTACCTTACTCATATATGAAATTGGTCGGCCTTGCTGATGCAAAACCGCTCCTATTCCCTCCCCACTTGCGTCTGTTTCGACCACAAATTCCTTACGAAAATCAGGAAGCGCGAGAACTGGAACCCCACACATTGCTGTTTTAAGACGTTGAAAACCTTCAGTTGCTTCAGCTGTCCACTTAAAACCATCCTTCTTCAGCAGGTTAGTAAGTGGCTTAGCTATATACCCATATCCCTTAACGAAGCGTCGATAATTACCAGTGAGGCCTAAAAATCCTCTAAGTTCTTTAATGGTTCTTGGAATTGGCCATTTTAGCATTCCGTCCACCTTTTGGGGGTCTACAGATACTCCATCTCCCGATATCACATGCCCTAAGTATTCAATTCTCGGGCTGCCAAAATCACATTTGCTCTTCTTTACGAATAAATTATTTCGTCGTAATACCTCAAAGGTTTCCTTCAAGTGAATCAGATGGTCTTCCATAGTTGTGCTGTAAACCAGAATGTCATCAAAGAAAACCAATATAAACTTCCTTAAGAATGATCGGAACACCTTGTTCATCAGACTCTGGAATGTAGCAGGAGCATTCGTCAAGCCATGCATTACTAGGAATTCAAAATGCCCGTGATGTGTTCCAAATGCTGTTTTTTGTATGTCTTCTTTTTTCATTCGTATCTGATGATACCCCGATCTTAAGTCTAATTTTGAAAAAATCTTTGCTCCATGAAGTTCGTCTAATAGTTCCTCAATCACAGGAATTGGAAACTCATCCTTGATGGTGTGTCGATTTAGTTCTCTGTAATCTATACACATCCTCCAATTGCCGTCTTTTTTCTTCACTAATACAACCGGAGATGAGTACGGACTGTTGCTCTCTTGTATAACCCCCGCTTCTAACATGGCATGTACTAACTTCTCGATTTCATTCTTTTGCAATGATGGATATCTGTAAGGCCGTAATTTGATAGGAGATGTTCCTTCCTTCAACTGTATTTTATGGTCATGAGCTCGTTCTGGAGGTAAGCTTCCTGGTTCAGCAAAAATATCTTGGTACTCGCTCAACAATTCGTCTAGTTCTCTGGTTTCCTCATCCTTCATAACTGAGTCTAATTGTACCAAGATAGAGCCACTTTCTCCCTTCTGATTGTAACTGGGCCTAATAAGCCCTACATGCATCATCGAAATGTGTGCTGAATTTTGTAGGACCTTGTTCATTTTATCCTTACCAATAATTTTTACAGCATTAGGTTGCATTCCCCTCATCACAAGTTTCTTCCCATCCTGTTGAAATTCCATCCTCAGTTCGTTAAAGTTCCATTTGATGTCCCCTAATTGAATCAACCACTGGACTCCCAACACCATATCACACCCTCCTAATGGTAATAACATTACGTCAGCGTTAAACACAATTCCTTGCATCTTCCACTTGAAAGCTCTGCATGCTCCTGTGCTATAAATTTTCTCACTGTCTGCTACTGACACTGGAAATGGGGTAGTCTCTTCCACTCTACAACCAACTCTGTTCGCAGCCCTGATGTCCAAGAAATTATGAGTACTCCCTGTGTCAATCAAGATGTGGATATTCTTTCCTCCGGCATGTCCTGTAACTCGCATGGTTCTAAAATCATGGACCCCTGACATTGCATGCATCGAGATGTGGGAATCTTCGTAGTGCTCACTCACCACTACTCCTCATTCTCGTCGCTGCCTTCTATACCCATCGGGTCCCCATCGATTTTTTCTTGTTCATCTTCTTCATCTGCTAACTCCATTATGTATAGTTGTTTCCTCTCTTGGCATTGATGTCCTGGAACGTATCCTTTATTGCAATAGAAGCACAACCCTTCGACCTTTTTTCTTCCATTTCTTGAGGTGTAACCCGTCTGCTGTTTGGTAGAGATTTGGGTAGATTATTGTGATTAGTTCTTTGAAAATTGTTGTTTTGTCCAATCTTGTATACCTCACGGCTATATTGCTTGGGATTCGGTAATAATGGTGGATTCCTAACTGAAGATGGTGTAAATCTGGGCAGATTTGGGCTCTTGATCTTATGAAGATTCAACGCTCGTTCTTGCAATCGAGCCAACCCCACGGCTTCTTGAAGGTTTTTTGGTTTGAACATCCTTAATTGGACAGCAACATCGTCTCTTAAACCCCCAGGAAGCAGCTTACTACATAAGTATCTGATAATTCCAATTTATTCATCAGCTCATCAAATTTATTGAGATAATCTTGAATGGAACCTTCCTGTTTTAAGTTCATCAATTCAGACATCGGATCCTCAAACAGGCATGTCCCGAATCTCTCCTCAAGAGCATTGACGTAGTCTTCCCAATTTGGAACTTCCCGCGTTAGTCTTGATTTCAAATAAACTTGATGCCATTGTAACGCTTTTCCTTCCAGATGAACAGAGGCCAACTTTACCTTCGAATCAGATCGAGTATTATCTACCTCGAAGAATTGTTCACATCTAAAAACCCAACCTCGTAAATCGTCGCCATTGAAACGTGGGAATTCAACCTGCATACACTTGGTTGATAGTGATAGTCCCTCAGCCTTTCCTTGTGCCGGATCCTCAGTCCTATCTGTGTTTTTCCCTGGTGGATTTTCCGTCTATTTTTTTAAAAATAGTGCCATCATGTTTCTGATCTCCTCTACTCCTTCCATGGTAGCCTTCATCTGATCTTTCAGAACATCCACATCCTCCTTTACTTCGGTAGTACGTGTTCCCATGGCCATTTCGATATGTCAACTGTATAATGAATTGCCGAGGATCGATGGCTCTGATACCAATTGATACGATCATCCAAGTAAGGAACAACAAAAGTGAAAAGAATCCTGAGGACCAAGAGGTTAAACAGTCTTGGAGAATTCTTCAAAACGAAACGAGAGTTTAGAAGAAGAAGCTAAATATTATTGATCAAAAAAGATATCCCCGTAATTACAATCAAAGTCTTATATGTAGCTCTGATAAGCTAGAATATCGCAACCAACTAGATATAATCTAATTTAAACAATTAAAACTTATTCAAATAAATAGGATAAATAAATAATACGTATCATGCTCAGCATCGTTGAATGGGTATTTTTTAACTAAATAAATCAAAAAAAATATTTAATTTTTAAAATAGGGCTTTTTTTGAACATATTAATAAAATAGGGCTATTTGCGGGTATTACCCGCGACGTATTACCCGCGACGTCGTGCCTAATGGCCGCGATGTCACGGGCAATGGATGCGACGCACCCTCGTGGTGGGCCAGTGGTACGGGGCTCCCCTACTGGGCCTTTTTTTTGGCCCAGTACGGGCGTCCCGGGTAATAGGCGCGACGTCGCGCCTAATGGGCGCGACGTCGGGGATATATAGATCTGAGATCTATTCTCCCTCCCTCACTCTCTCCCTCAATCTCTCTCTCTCTAAAACCCTAACCCTAACCCTCTCCCTCCGCCGCCACGTCGCCGCCGCCGCCGTCCGCCGCTCACCACGCCCCGCCACCGCGCAGCTCGATCTCTCTCTCTCTCTATCTATCTCTCTCTCTCTCTCTCTCGGTTCTCTTCCCCACCACCCTACCGCGACCCCGCCGCCTCCGCCGCCTCCGTCCGGCGCTCACCCCGCGCAGCTCGCCCGGCCGCTCTCTCTCTCTCTCTCTCTCTCCACCGCGTCCACCACCCCGCCGCGACCCCCGGCTCCGCCACCACCGCCGCTCACCCCGCGTTGCTCGCCTGGCCTCTCTCTCTTCTCTCTCTCTCTACCACCCCGCCGCGACCCCGCCGCGAACCCGCCGCCGTGACCGCTGCTACCTCCGTCGCCGCCGCCGCCGCCGCCGAACCGGACCTCCACCGCCTCCGCGCCTCCGTACGCTCTCTGCCGTATATTTATTAGGTATTTTGTTTGCTATAGTTAAATTTAGTTGTTCGTTTGTTATTCGTTGTTTGGTTATAACATAAGACAGATTCGTATAGTCATCAGATCTATATTGTTTGATTGGTTATAACATTGTTTTGTTCGATTTAGGATGGACACGAACGATTTCTACGGTCCGACCAACCGTTCGTTGTTGATTTTCCAGGATAGTCATCGTTGTAACGATGTGCTATCCAACACGGATAGTGCTATTGACACCCCGTTGACGGTGAGGGGGTTAGACAACGTAGTGTGGGGTAAGATATCACGACCGGTGCATTTACACGGTCGTGTTTTAGAGAAGTTAGATACTATGTCGCTGTACGGCGTCTATAGTTGTGGATCTCAGAAATTAGATCCACACTTGATTACCGCACTGGTAGAACGGTGGAGAAAGGAGACACACACGTTTCACCTACCGGTGGGGGAGGCGACTGTGAAATTAGAGGACGTAGGGTTGCTGTGGGCACTCCCCGTGGACGGTATTTCCGTAAGCGGTGTGATCCCACGTAAGACGCAGGAGCAGTGGCTCGAATACTGCGAGGAGATGACTGGGTACAGACCTCCCGAAGGAGCGTACCACGGGACCAAGTTGTCTCTTCGGAAGTTTGCGGCCTGGTTAGAAGAAAATCCAGTCGACGACATGCGCGTGCCTACGCATTGCTGCTGTTCGGGTCGGTGATGTTTCCCGACTCAAGTGGAAGTCACACGTCGATGACCTACCTGACGCTGCTCGAGGACATCGACGAAGTCCATCATTACAGCTGGGGCAGCGCCGTGTTAGCATTCCTCTACAGAGAGCTCTGCACATCATGTCAGTCGAGGAAGATGAACATAGGTGGAGCTTTGCGGTTGCTGCAGGTACGAAAGATAGCTTAATGAAACAAATCGAAAATCGTAAACGATACTTATGTATATAAATAATTAAAATATAGGTTTGGGCATGGATGCGTATAGTACAAGTCCAGCCCATTATCGTCCACCCTCGAGTGGTAATGCAGCCTTCTGTAGTCGATGGCTTTCAGTTACCCGTTCCACCACATGCGGCGAGGTAGTTGTCTCCTAATTATTCGAACTTTCAATTAAAAAAATTTCAGCCAAATTAATATTTATTCATTTAGATGGAATGCATTGTTTGACCATACGACATCCGCAAATTCAAATTTGCGTGCGATACGGGAGTCCATCGATAGTATGTCGATGGAGCAATTTGTTTGGACCCCGTACAACTATCACGCACCGGAGATATTGGCGCTACGCCCGGAATGCCGTCCTCAGTCCTCTCGGTCGTCGTGCCCGCTGATATGTTACAACATCGTCGAGTGGCACTATCCAGATCGCATGATGCGACAGTTCGGATTGATTCAGTCGGTGCCACAACCACCGGCGTATCTTACTGTAGATCTCCACCGTTTTAGCACTCGGAATGTCCCCGGAAAAGATTGGAGATCGCAGCACGAACTGCACGAGGCGTATTGGAGCCAAAAGCACTCGAGGATTGTCAATGTAGGTTCCGGACCGCAGTGCACCAGTGACTATTTCGACTGGTACCGGTCCGTGACCCGTCGATATATATCTCCTTCGTCTATTCACATGTCGCGAGGCTTTCAGATGGGAGATGGAGCATTCATCGACGTGATGGTTAGTTTATATACTAATTTTATTTATATTTAATTTTGATTTATTAGCGGCAAAATAATATTTGAATATGCTAAATAAAAGGCACATCATCTCGATGACGTGGAGTCAAGACTACGTCGTCGTGAAGTGGACGGAGGATTAGACGTTGTACATCGTATGCAGCGTCTAATCATCGATAGGCGTCAGCGACGTGATACCCAGTTCACCGACATTCCTCCGACGCAAGATCGTGGGGCATCATCCTCGCATCATGTCACTCAAGGTGCTGGGCCGTCGTCATCGCGTATTCCGACGGGTTTCTACGGCGATGGTGGATATGGGACGTCGATGCCATCGGGGTACACTACGCCGATGCAGTACACTTACGAGGACGAGGACGACGACGACGACGCGCCACCTTACCGCTCATCTTCCCATCGTCGTCCATCCAAGCGTGAGGCCCCAGTTGACCGTCGTCATCTGCGTAGAGAGCAGCGTCCTCGTAGATGCGGTACCGGAGGGCATTATATGCCGTAGTTTTTTTGTACTTATTCAGACTACGTTTTTTTGTTATATGTTATTATGAGTTACGTTTTTATTTTACCGATGTTATTTATTCAGACGATGTTTTTATTTTAGCATTATATGTTATTATCTTATTATGAGTTAAGTTTTTTTGTTATATGTTATTACCTCGATTATATTATTTTAGCGATGTTATTATCTTATGGTGGATATTTATAAAATTGGATGTTATATAATTATTAGAGCCGTAAAAAAAGGCCTGAAGCCCTCGGGCCGCCCCGCCCGTCGGGGAGTGGGCCTAAGCGGGGCCTCGGGAAATATAATATATTTTGATTAATAAATTTAATGTATATGTATTAAATTAAATTATGTAAATGTACTAAAAGGTTAAATTTAATAGTACTTAAAAATTAAAAAAATCAAAGTTAATATATTTTAAAAAATAAATATAATATATTTTGATTAATAAATTTAATATATATGTATTAAATTAAATTATGTAAATGTACTAAAAGGTTAAATTTAATAGTACTTAAAAATTAAAATAAATCAAAGTTAATATATTTTTACAAAATAAATATGGGTTATATTTTGATTAATAAATTTAATATATATGTATTAAATTATGTAAATGTACTTATTAATCAATAAGAAAAAAATCGTGCAGCTTTAATCAACGCTGCCTGCAACTTTTATCATGCGCGTGCAGCTTTACTCAACGCTACCCGCAAATTCAGCAACTTTTATCATGCGCGTGCAGCTTTAATCAATGCTACCTACAACTTTTGCAACTTTTATCATGCGCGTGCAGCTTTAATCGACGCTATCTGTAATCTACCTTTAATCTAACTGTACAGAACAATAGTGACATTCAAGAAATACGATCCAGAACATCTATAAAATCCCACAAATTAAGAAAATAACATACAATATTTGAGGTACGATGCACCCATTTGGTAGAGACCCGCGTCTTAATCGCTTCAATGGAAAAAAGATGAATGAGGATCATCCGATATTCGGGAATTTAAAGGTCCTTGGTGATTACTTTTACGACGAACTGTGGACGTACGATATTGAAAGATGGTTCGTTGGAACATTTTCGGCAAAAGCATCTATGGGTGATATCACGAAAGAGAATTTATCCGAATGTCTTCAATTCCTTGCTCAACTATACAATCAACGTTACGGAATTCATTTCACCGTACCGTTTCTAACGGAGAAACTTGGTCATTTGAAGCGTCGCTACCTTTTATGGACAAAACTACGCGCCGAAATGGGAGATTGGGGAGAATATGATAGAGGATGGATTCATGCAGATACCGAGCAATGGCTTAAGTGGTTTCACGTGGTTACTCTACACAACGATTTATTCGGATGCAATAAAAATTTTTAATTATGCAATTTGTCATATTCTTGCAGGAGGATCCTCTTTCAACAATTTACTTCTATGAGCGCGAGCCACATGAATATTATCTGTATATAATTTTCGCTAGATATATCAACCCAGACATTGTTCCAGACATTGACGTGCTTGCAATTCCTAACAACGAATGTCCAATAGTTCATACTCAGACAGAAGAATCATCCAAAAGACAGTCGGTGAAACATGTCAGCTCGAGTTCGAGAGTCAAGACGATACGGGGGACGACGACTTCGTCGACCCGCCACCGAAAGGAAACCGATACAATATGTCGAGTAAGATCGGCAACGCTGGCAAAAACAAAGGCGATGATGACTTCGTCAACCCACCTCCGAAAGGAAAACAAAAAGGTAAGTATAGAAAGACGCACAACAAATGCAAACATCATGCAATGTCGAGTTCCATAGTTGGAGAAGATAATAGTGACGATGACTTCGTTGACCCCCCCCCCCCCCCGAAGGGTTGGAGAAAATATTTTCCAAAGTAATTGGTTGTAACTTCAGTAACATTTGTCATGCGTGTTTGCAACTAATATGAGGTAAATTCGGACGTAACTGAAAACTTGTAATAATTTACTACAAGATATTAGTACAACATATGAATACTAAAAGTACTTAAAAATTAAAAAAAATCAACGTTGACCACTGCCTCCGCCTCTTCGACCTTGTCTCCGCCTTGAACCACCGCGATCCATTTCGTTCTGTATACGAGTTGTACGGATTCTCCCCGGACCTCTTCGGGTACGCAAAGCGTCGTTATGTATAAGAGAGAATTCAGCAGGCTCCCAATAACATTCGTCATGTAGAGGATGAAAAAACCCCTCGTATGTTTTACGGTACGCTTGTTTGTTATAGAAAGGAGCAATATGATGCATGCTATGAACTCCCACATACGGCAGGCTGCTTGGGCATGAGAACATGGGATGAAATACGTGTCCCATTTTCCGCACGTGCACGTCTTCCCTAAGATGTTTACCACGTGCTTCCTCTGATTCACGGCCGAAGTATAAACTTCAGCTGTTTGCAAACGTGGGTCAAAATTAAAGGCGACGTGACTCCAAGAACGACTTGTCCAGTGTTGAACTTATTCCACGCATACGGAGACCAATCGCTTTCGGTGTTAGCCATCGCTGCAGAGCACTCCGTAAATCGATTGCGAAAGTATTCAACGCATCGATGAAAGCTAAAGTCCACTATTGCTTTCGGAGGCAAACACCTCGCCCCTTTGAAAACTCCGTTAAGGGCCTCGGAGATATTAGTGGTCATCACCCCGCATCGGAATCCACCATCGTAAGCAAACGTCCACTGCTCTTTGTCAATCTTATCTAACCACTTCCAGGCCGGTTCGTTGAGAACTTTAATGTGTTCCATAATGCGATTGAACTTCTCCAACGTGTGGGCCGTTCCAGCTCTATGGCATAACTGTTTTAGGTCATTGTTCTTGAATTCAGTGTTGAAGTTTGATACGACATGGTGTAGACAAAATCGGTGTACACCATTCGGCGGCCTAAACGCTGCTAATTCGCTTACCGCGGCCAATATTCCTATAACAAATTACGATCAATCGATTAAAAGGGTGTCAAATAAATACATGAATGTATGTAGGAAAATACAAGTACCTCGATGACGATCAGAAATGAGGCATACACCTTGTTGATCCAACACGTGGATGTTAAGTAAGTTCAGGAACCAACGCCAAGAATGTCTGCTTTCCGTTGAAACAATGGCAAAAGCAAGGGGGAGAATATTTTGATTTGCATCGAGCCCAGATGCAATTAACATTTTATGCTCGTATTTGGAGTATAAGTGTGTACCGTCAACGAAACAACTCTACGACAATGCCTAAACCCATCAATACAAGGTTTGAAAGCCCAGAAAACATACCCCAATTTCTTCACACCGGGGGCTTCAGTTGGAAGATTCAACCACTTGACGACCGTGTCGGGGTTGTAACGTTTCAAAGCTTTCATGAAGATAGGAAGTTGTTGGACTGAAGTTTCCCAGGTGCCGTAGACATTTTCTTTCGCCCTTTTGAGGCCATGCCACGCTTGAATGTATGAGATGTCGTACCCGGTATTGTCCTTCACCACCTGCTTTACATTCTTTGGTAGAAATTGAGGGTCTGTCTTCACTATTCCAATCAACATTCTCGCAATTGTGTTCCGCGAAATGTTACGGTGTGTTCTCGACAACTCGTTCATGTAGCATGTGTGTCCCATACATCGTAACCTTCCAATAACATTTCTTCGGTTTGAAGCATGCTCGTAACCTCCAGTGACACTCATGGCTATGGTTGCATTTCACCCCCCACACGGTTTTGTTACTTTCTGAGACGTGAAACTCACGTCTAGCCACCCTGTAAGAATAATCACCCACAGCTTCTTGTAAGTGAGCTTTGGTACTAAATGTCATACCGACTCTGAACCTGGGATTGTCCCTACTGTAAAAATCACCGCCGACCTCATTGGCTTCTGGAGGCGCCATTTGATATGTTGAATAAAAAGGCACGGGTTGGTAAGGCACACGACCATCTTCCGCCGGCAATGGAATGTCGTTCTCGGGACCATCATTGTTTCCATCATCGTCGCTATCGTCGTTATCATCAGCGGGATCCGGAAAATCCTCCAGTGCACCACCAACGTCGTCAGCTTCAGAGTCGCTAGCGTCACTATTTTGCAAGTCTTCGGGCACAGGCTCAGGTTGTGACACATTCGACATATTAGGAACATCACGGCTGCTCGAAGGAATGTCTATATGAGGAGGGTGGAGTGAAAAGTCACTCATTCCTTGAGTAACTGCCGTGATATCAGGGAACGAGTGGCTGGAGGTGATGTTGGTGAACACGTCGGGTGCGTCTTCATTACGGTCGATGAACGTTCCGCTGCATCCAAGTATCAAATTTGAAAGAGCCTCTGAAGAGTCGATGATAGTATTCATTCTTGACATGAACGGTTAAGGAGGAAAAATTGTTGTCGAGGCGAATAACCTCATGTAGCATGCCCAGAAATTGAGCAAAACTAGTGTCGCGACGAATTCGTCTAAGTGAAATGGGTGGGATGCTGTAACGAATGGAGTTTGATTCGGTAATGATTTCGCCACCGTAGTAGATAGAGACTTGAATTTTACGGGATGTCATAATTTGAGGAGGAATTTAAATACTTCAAGTTGTTTTTTTTACATATCAACGTATATGGAATTATAGTACTTTATATAGGAAAAATCGTCGCATTTAATGGACGCGACGTCGCCTCTAATGGACGCGACGTCGCATCTATTGGACGCAACGATTCTTCTGCAAAACTCGTGAACGTTACGTCCAAATCAATTCTCCAATAATTTTAATTTTAACAGACAACGCGTGAACATGTCCCGTTTAAAGGCCCGTTTAAGGGCCCGTTTAAGATTAAACGTTTAAGGGCCCGTTTAAGCGATTAAACGGGCCAACATCATCGTCGCGTTCATTGCCCGCGACGTCGCGGGTAATACCCGCAATTAACTCTATTTTATTAATATGTTCAAAAAAAACCCTATTTTAAAAATTAAATGTTTTTTTTTTATTTATTTAGTTATAAAAGCCAGGGTAGGGTTTATCGGGTTCTCCGAAGACCAAGAAGAAATGTCAGTCCCCAACCAGACGAGCTCTGAATCAGACTCGGAAGCTGAGAATGTTCCCGATTCGAACAACCGTAATTTATCGTCAGACTCTTAGTTTCGTCCAACCAGTCGAGTCCTCCTCTCGTTTGCCTCTTTCGATTCGCTGGTGATTCTGCTTCTGGAGCTTTTATGGGCTCAATTTTCGGCTACGGTATGTTTTTCTTTTTTCAACTCTTAAAAATATTGATTTTCGTCCTTATAAATTATTAACGAACTTTTGGTGAAACCACGTTCTGATGAACCATTAATGGGGTTTGTGGCTAATTAATGTGAAATATTTTGTTTTCCTCCCTTCGATTTGCTCCAACAAAACTTGGATTTGCGATTTGACTGGTGCCGAAATGTGCAGCACTGATCATAATTATAGTTCTTAGATAATATGTGCTCCTTTCCTTCATTATGAAAACTCCTTCATTCATTTTTACTTCTTTTTTAGTGCCTGGAGTTTCTTTGTTCGTCAGGTTCTGGATTAGTCAAGAAGAAGGGATTCAAGGGATCTTTCGCTGAAGCTGGGTCTTCTGCAAAGGTACGTACTTATCTATCTCAATTTCTAACCTTTACCGCGAGTGTGTATGAATCAAATCACCTGCAGTTTTTAATTTTCTCTCATTTCTTATATCGTACTTCTCACAGACTTTTGCAGTTTTATCTGGAGTTCACAGCTTAGTCGTGTGCTTCCTAAAGAGGCTACGCGGAAAAGACGATGGTAAATCTCTAATTTTCTTGGGGGTGTGTATTTGTTCAGAAACTAAGGTTGTGTTTGGTTTAAGGAAAGTGGTGAGGAAAGGAAAAAGAAATGGAGAAGGAAAACTAACTTTAATGTTTGGTTTGTTGGGAAATAGACGGGGAAAAGAAAATAAATGAAAATTTAAACTACGTTAAAGCTAAAACCATGGTAAATCAATTTCTTCACCAAAGAGGTAACAGAAAGAGCTAGTGAAAACTGTTAGTTTTCTTTTCCTCACAAATTTTCTAGATCCAAACACAGCCTAAAGCTATAACCTTGAATTGCTAGTGTTTGTCAAGTGGAGCTAATATTGTATTAGATTCTGCTAATATATGAAATCCCACCAAACGGACCCGTGAAGCATTTAAAAAACGAGCTTCCCACATGGATTCTTTTGTATTTGCAGTCATAAACGCGGGAGTGGCTGGTTGTTGCACTGGGCTTGCTCTGAGTTTCCCAGGTCTTCTTACTCTCCTCTCCATGTTTCTCTATTTTGTATGTGTGCGTGAGCCATTAATGACCTTCTGAAGCAAAATACGCGATATGTATGGTTATTTTTCTAATATCAGGTGCACCACAACAACTGCTTCAAAACTGTCTCACATTTGGAGCATTTTCGTTCATAATCGAGGGGCTCAACAAGCAACAGCCGGCGCTCGCTAGCCAATCTCCGTTGAAGCTTAACAGAGAACATTACGGTGTTGTGCTTCCTCCTCTCTCGATGCCTCTACCGAATGAACTCAAGGACTCGTTTGCCTCTTTCTGCCGAGCAATTAGGAAGTGAATTAATTATCTAGCTTTTTTTTTTCCACCGATTTTATGCCTTGGACATCTGAACTTTGAACGCGTTTAAGCCTAAATCTTTCCTTGATGGTATTGCCATTTTTCAGGCTTATTATAGATGTCTTTTGCATGGATTACAGAGACAAAAAAAATGATTAGAGATACACTTGGATAAACATCAGATAGTAATTGGGATTTCAATATAACTCGTAACAATACAATGGCTTCTTCCTTCACTAATGTCAATATCCCAGTTTTGTCACCGGAAAGCAGATGAAAGTATATTTCTAATGGTGAAGATGATAATAATATCAGTATTGTTACAAGCTTTTCGACTGTCTTATTCAAACCGGTACAGCCTTAAACAGTTCCCCGGAGCAGCTAGGTGTGACGGGGTCGAGTGCTTCAATCACTTTGATCACTTGACCTTTATCAGCCTCAAACACTTCATCTTCTGCACGCAACCAAATCAAATCAAATTATGCAATAAGAAGAGAAACATCGATAATAATTATACCCTTTTCCAATTTTAATTCTCTGAGCAGCCTCAGAAGTTTGGTTCTGTTGCCAGAAAGTATGCGGACAATCTCCGGAGGTTTGTGCTGATTAGCCACGAAAAGCTGCATAAAAAATTCAACCAAGTGATGCAAGAAAAATGGAGGATCAAAGATCAGTAGAGTCGAGCTTCATAAAAGCCGATCGAATATCTTTGAAAACAAAGAGTTATTGAACAAACCTTGAACACATGGAATGTGTTGATCTGAATGCTTTTGGTAGAATCCTGCAAGGATAAAAACGAAAATAACTGGTACTTACTTCTGTCCTAAAATCAATCCACAATGTAAGGAATAAATTCAGGTAGTATGAGCAAAAAGTTGTCTTTTTTTGTTTTTTTTTTTTCGGTTTCTCCAACAAAAATAGGACTATTATCATGTGTTACCCTTAGAAGGTTCATGAGGACCCTCATGTTGGTGGCTGAGGTGACGTAGCGTATCATGACTCCGGCATTAGAACGATCGAGCAAGACCTCACCCAGAAGCTGAACAACAACAACACAATGTTAGGGAATATTTAAGTGATGTCATCTTTGTGTCCCTTAAGATGCAATGAATCGTTACCGTAATAGCGTTTCTTCGTGTCATGTAGTTGGTAGATTCCAGCAGCTTTGAGTTGAAGTCAGCAAAGAACTGAGGAATCGATAACGCATACACCATCAGCATTGATTTAAGTTTTCGGCTGTGTTTGGCTTGTGAAAATTAGTAAGGAATAAAAGTGAAATGAAAAAGAAAAACTAATTTTTATATCTGGTTGATTGAAAAAATAGATAAGTAAAAGAAAGTCTAACTTAAGTTTACACTTAAAACTAAGGAAAACTCATTTTTCACTAAATGGTGAGGAAAAGAAGGAAAAACTTATTAAAACCATTTTATCTTTTTTCCACACTACTTTCTTCAATTCAAACACAGCCTTAACCAAACAACAACAAGAAAAAGAAGAAAAGGGATAGAAACATTCTGATGAAAAGATGAGCCACAAGAATAGTCACATACCCAATCGTAATTCTCCGTAAGAAATTGCCCAATGGTGGATTTGTGCCTTGTCATAAGTTCCTGTAAAAGATACATTGCAAGAAAGGTTCATTTCCCCAGAAGCTGTAATGAATTCGAAGTTTAGCGCGATCTTAACCATGCAATTTAACAACCTTAAAAGTCTTCTGAGCATCCGAAGCAACGTCGAAGCTCGGGAGCTGAATGTAGTCGAAGAATTTCGTCATATGATCCGAACTCAGAACGTATCTTCAGGCACAACATTGATCATACGGAAGTCGAATCAAATAGTAATAATATGATATATATACATATATGCATAAACACAAACAGGTAGAAGAAAGTATATATAATAAATATCTCAACCTAGCAACAACTTGATGCCTTATGCACTCCCTCAGCATCCCTCCATACTGCAACGCTAGGGAAGGATCTCCATAACTATCATTACACGCACAGAACTTAAACTTAAAAAGGATGTTTTGTAATAGAACTGAAGAAGATATTGATGAAAAGAACAAATCATTACTGCTCACCCAATGATGAGCTGATCCACGAGATCAAGATTAGCTTCCATGTAGTCAGAAGCGATCAAACGGGACCTAACCGTTTGATGTTGAAGGTTTGCAACTACTTGGGTAGCATATATTCGAGCCTAAGAATAACAAAGCATCAATCATCATCCAATAATCATCTTAGAAAATATAAAAAAAGTGGGCTCTGACCTCAAAGTTCACTTTTGGGAGACATTTAATGAGAAGCCTCATGGTGTCTTCTCTGAAGAACTCCTGAGTCAGCTGAGCACAAGCTTCTTTCGACGGCTCGCATTCATCTCCGTAAAGAATCAGCTTCATCTCCCTGATATGGGCATCGAATTGCTCCAGCTGAAAAAGTAAATCTCACAATAAGTCCTTGACACAAGCGTGGAAACAGATGGATTGAATCAAACAAGAAAACTGTTTTATTACAACTCCGTATTCTGACGTGTTGGTAATACGGAGACAAAGCCGTTTGGTCTAAGCCATAATCTCAAGAATATCACAGCCCAATCCCTCAATCCATAAAAGGGATTTAGAAAAAAAAAAAAAAACAAAATCGAACAAATTAAAGAGGGGAAAAAGAAAACCTTATCCTCCCTCCTAATTTTTCCCAAATCAGCATCGGAATCGAGGTACAAAAGCAACGCCTTTGTCTGCTTCACGACATCCGCAGGCGCCTTAGGTTTCTTGGATTTGAAGAGATTCTTCATCGAACTGCTCCTCATGATCTTGCGGATGAGCCTCTTGAGATTCGCATTGGAACTAGATCTCTTCAAGCCGTTATCATGGACGCCATTGTCGTTATTACCATCGCGATCGTCGGTCTTCGTCATGGCAGCAGATGAAACGGGCATTTCCTTCCCCATATTAGGAGAACGAGACTCCGCTGCCATGATGAAATTGAAACAAAGGATCTTCAGAGATTAAGGATTTTGTCCAATCCTACGACCACATGTAATTTTATCGTCTGTGTTGTGCGCATCTTCTTTTTAAGGATGATGTGATATATTGTTGATGGAGAGAACGCGCGCGAGGGAGACAGATGTGGAATGCATGTAATTATGGGGTTGGAGTTCCTTGGAACTATAATATATTATACATAATTAGATTTTCATCGGATATATATTTTTATGTTATGTTTTAATAGAAATACAAAACTTATCCAATATTTTTCTTATATGTATTCCTAAAAAAGGGAAGGATCCTTGGTATATGCCATATACCAAAACTAAATACTTGTCTTTTTCTCTAGTAATAGAACAATTCTCGATGAGATTAGATCTGTGTTATCACCATAAACTACTCATCTAGAACTATATGTATTATAAATTGTCTATAAATGTAAATAATACTTCTTTGTAAGTCCTCGCACGCGATGATAAATGCTCATATTTATTGGAGTAACTGTTATAATAGTCCTGTAAGTTTCACTAAAATCGGTTTTGGTCCTATAACTTATCCTAGTATAAAATTAGTCATGTAAGTTTAAATTATTTATTAGGAACAATCATTTTCTAAAATTTCCGACCAATTTTTATCCTAATCACCAATCGAAGCTTACGTGCACCCCACATAAGAAAAAAGAAAGCACATCATCAATCCAAGTCATCATCACTCAACTGCAGATGAAAATAATAATCTTTATCCCAGCTATTTCGCTTCACCGGATTGCTGAACCCGACCGAAATCTGCCACCATCGCTACCATGTACCGGCCACCAGATCCGCCCAGTCATCGGAGGAGAGAGAGATCATGGGACGTGGGTTCTTGTGGCGGCGAAGTTTGTCGTCTTCGTGGTGGAGGAAAAAATCACCACCTTCTTCAGCGTTGAAGCCTTCGAAGTGGGTTCTCGTTTGTGGAAAGTAAGAGGAAAGAGACGAAGAGAAGAGAGGTATTGTAGGGATGATGACGTGGAAGGTGATGATGTGATTTATTTTATTATGTGGGGTGACATGTAAGCTCCGGTTGGTGATGGGATAAAAATTGGGCGAAAATTTAGAAAATGACTGCTTTTACTAAATGATTTAAACTTACATGACTAATTTTATACGAGGATAAGTTATAGGACCAAAATCGATTTCAGTGAAAGTTACAGGACTATTATAATAGTTACTCCCATATTTATTCTATAATATAACTATAAAATCAAATTATGTCTCTTATATATTATTTAATAGAATATATTATATATTATAAAGCAATAATATATATAGATTAATTTTGGATATATTTAGTTGGGTTTGAAAATAAAAAGTTCAATAACTCGAAACAAGTACTCTCCTATAACATTAGGCCAATTGTTTGCTCCGTTGGTTTACCATGTTTGACGAGACATAATACGAGGAGAGCTGAGGAGGAAGCCTTCAACGTCATTGTTGCTACGATTCATACTCTACTGATGCCTTACATAATATAAATATCAGCCCTTGCAAGGATTTAGAGAATTTATCTTGTTAGAAAAATGTTGGAAATTCGTATTGAAGTATATATATTTTTTTGTGTTAATCAAAAATCAAAATTTCCCCAAAAAAGTTCGGTTGTTTACTTAAAAAATCAATAACGATTATAATATTATAGGTTAATAAATATAGTTTTGAGAGACCCGTGCAATGCACGGGAAAAAACCTAGTATTCTAAATAAAAATGGATATTGCATACATTATTCATAATCATCTGTTTTTCCTGGTCATAACTCTTCGGATGCTACACCATTAAACGTATTCATCCGGTTACGGTTACGGTTCCCAGTTATGAACCGTCGGTTACGGTTAATAAAAACCTCTAACCAAAATCGAACCGCGGTAACCACGATTACGGTTACGGTTTGGAACCAGTCGTGCCGGTTACGGTTGCGGTTTGGAACCTCCGGTTTACGGTCCAAATTTTTTTTTGAGTTTTTTAATAATTGAAATAAATTAAAGAAAATTAAATTTTTTAATAATATAAAAGCTTTTCATTCTAACATACAAATTTATAGAAAAGAAATACACCTTCAATATTTGAAAAAAACAAATACACCTTGAATATTAAAAAAATAAATTCAGGTTTTCGGCAGTGTTCGACGGAGACTCGTCGTAGACATCTTCTTATTCGTCCGTAACGTTGATTTTATTACCGTTAAAATTAAACATAACATATAACGGATAAACACAAATTAAAAGCCAATGATTGATATTTTAATAAAGAAATAAATAAAATTATAAAACTCAAGGTTCAGTCTAACTTCAATTAAAGAAACATTAAATCTTAAATCGTAACTAAACTAATTTATTCTATGAAATGCGGTTCATAACCGCTGGTTATAACCTCCAGTTTACGGTTAGAAAAATGGAAAACCGTAACCGAACTTTCGTAAATAACGGTCCGACGGTTTGAACCATAACTACTGACTGCAATTAACCGAATTGTTGACCGCCTGTTCGGTAACAGTTAGGTTACGGTTTTCAAACCTTGTGAACACCTCTATACACCATATTCACATCATTTTCTCTCTCGAATATTCACATCATTTTTTTATTAGATCATTTTCACACCAAATATGTACTAGTTCATGTCTTAATCAGGACACGACTAACAATATCATTACATCATCATCGAACTTTTCCATTACATTCACAACGTGCAAAATAATACAAATTTACCATTTATATAAATGGGAAAATTCCAAAAAAGCTCCGCCCCACCCTTTTACCTATCACGAATACACTTCTCTTCTTTCCAAGCTCACTTTACCTTGTACAACCTTGTTCCATGTATTAAGCCCACGTTCTGTGTCTCTCACATGTTCGAAAGAAATGACACGGCACCAGAGACCAACACGAAACGATGGAAGGTGAAATCAAGAACCTCAACCTTGTTTCTTTAACGGTAATAACATCTCTATGCTACTGTTATTTCAACTCTTCAAGAGCTCCTAAAGGCACTCAGAGGTTCCTACGCAGTCCTCTTCATCTTCTCAATCCTTCCCTTGTATCTAAGCTCGGCCTTCTTCACTGCCGGTCACTGCATTCTTCTTCACGTGGCTCGCAAATTTCAAGCTCCTCCTCCTCGCATTCGATCAACGAATTCCCTACCGATCCACCACCGATGACTGTTCAAAATTATGCCCAAAAGCAACGCCCCATCTCCTAAATAGCCCAAGAAAAAGCCTCTATACTTATCCACGAAGATTGTTGGCGAAGTTGTCTGATTAGTATGGCCGAATTCGACCTTTTACGAGTTTCACCAAATTTGTCTCGGGATAAGACTAGAGAGATTTGTCGCAGAACCGTTTGTGAATTCAACATCTTTATGTTGCATGTCTCGTCACTTATTTATAACCCAAGATTCGAACAGTTGTGTTCATTCGTGAGTGGAACACCTTTAAGGTTGGTGTCTGTTTACTAACATATATTACCTTTTCGACCTCTCACACTGTAGAATCGGGAGCAATATGTTAAGTGTTTAGAGGGGAGGGGGAGGGGGGTGAATGAACACTTAACGATTTTTGTTTCTTTGTCTCTTAGTGAGTACCGCATTTATCTGGTACTCTAGGTGGGTTTCGGTCCTCACTTGTTTCACTCAATCTTAAGTAGTAACGCGGAAGTGACTACTACTTAGTATCGGTGTGTGTGTGTGTGTTTATTTGTTTGTATGTAATGCAAAGATGTTTGTTTCTGAAAGTTCGGAGTGTTAATTAACTCCTACGTCTCCCCTTATTCCCTCAAGGAAGGTACCATTAGAAGTAGGGTTGCAAACGAATCGAATCGAATCGAATATCATGATATTCTATTATCAAATTTTGAATTCGAATCGAATTCGTATACTAGTCGAATACTAAAATTGGATTTGAATTCGATTTTGATTATGAAATTCGAATATCGAATCGAATCTTCGAATATTCTATATTTTTATTTCTAAAAATAAAAATAATATTATGTTTAAAATATATATTATAGTATCTTATTTTTAAATATATGTTGAATTATAATATGTTTTATTTTCTACAGAGGAATTTTATAGTGCTCACCTTACATGAAATCTCACGCGTGGCATCGAATGATGTCAAATCAACATGCCACATCAATGTCATATGCGGTATTAATAGTGGTATGATGATGTTGCATGTTGATATGTTATGTTGACGTGACATCATTTAATGTCACGGATGACGTGCTCACGAAGGTGCTCACATAAGGTGAGCACCATAAAATTCATCATTTAATATATATATATATTGAAATAATATAATATTAAATATATATTGAATTATAATATTTTATATTTAAATTTTTACGAATTCGAATCGAATACTGCGATATTTGTATTCGTATTCTAAAATTATTCTAATCAAAAAATATTCTTATTTGGATTTGATATTCTAATCTTTCGAATTCGAATCTCAATTTTCGAATAGAATCTCGAATCGAACAAAACAAATTCGATTCATTCGCAACCCTACTTAGAAGTATGATTTACTTTACACAAGTATAACTTGCTACGTCTAGCTTATACTTCTACACTTACAACTGCTTTTTAAAGTCAGTTGATTACAACAGTTCTACGAGAATGATGAACACTAAATCTTAAGTTTGCTCTTGTTTTCGATTTTGCTCGCGTGTTGCTTATGTGTTTCTCATTCAACTCTTCAGCTATTTATAGTGATTCGCTCTTAATAGCCGTTGCGTCTTCAGCGTTTGAGTTGGCTTAGCATTAACTTCATTTTCCGTTTTGGGTCCTGCTGCATCTAGTGTCTGCTTTGTGTCTGAGTACTGACTTTTGTTACTTTGGGTAATTGTCTTTTTCAGTTCCAGTACTCACTGCAGCCTTGCATTATATGCTCATCTGTCGTATTTCGTCCTTCAAATCCTAGCTTTGACTCCTTGACCTCCTTGTTCCGGTCCTCGCCCTTGCTTCCGGTCCTCTCCATTGCTTCTGGTACTCGGCTTCATCTTCATACTCAGTTCAATCACCAAAACTTAGATATACGTCAAACACCATTTCAGGTTTCTGCACACCCTTTCGGGTGCATGCGGTGAGAATTGTGCCTTTTCGGGCCGGGGCTTGACCCCCGATAAACGTTTTCCGAGCATGCACTCCGCACCTCCTAACTTGTATATGCTTTATTCCCAATTACACTAAAATATATAACAATCCCGTTATTAGCTTTGCTGATCTCGTTACTGGATCGTTATGGCAAAAATTACCTCAACCAGTATCTCAAATTATCAGTATATTGATGCTTGGTGTTTTTGCTGATCGAGATTTAAGTTGAATCATCGAGCTTTTTAGTACGTGCGATTTCGGGCCTGCAGATACGAGCCTGCTTCCAACGGGCCTTATATGTCGATCTCGTTGACAGATTTCTGGGGGAGGCGGTGGAACCTAACAGTGAGCGGGCTGCTGCAGCTGACCGTACATGGGCCTCCCAAGTCCTACGGAGCCCTATTTAGGCAAGATGCATTGACGGGGGTATTAGCATCTTTTCCGGTATCGGGCCTCATGCACGACCTCTTGTTCTGGTACGTTAATCGAACGGGCCCTTCGTGGGAGATGACCTTGTCTTTCGTGTTCCACGGGGTCTGTGTAGTGGTGGAGTTTGTGTTAAAAGGGGCTTTAACGGGCCCGAATGAGTGCGTTCCGTGGTACTTGAGCGGGCCGTTGACCTTGGGCTTCGTGGTGACGACGGGCTTCTGGTTGTTTTTCCCGCCGGTGACGAGGAATGGAGCTGATCTGAATGAAGGTGATCGAATAGTTTAGATACGTTGGAGGGAAGAGAGAGTGGTGATGATGAAGTATTGGATAGTTCATAATTTCTATTCATAATTTAGGCCTAGATGTATCGATCTCTCTTTTTATTTATTTATTTTGTTATTGCATACATAAGTTGCTATGAATAATTTTTTATTGCATACATAAGTTTATATCTTTTAATCTGCAAAATTAGTTGGATTTTGGTTGATTGAGCTCCAATGTCAAGCGGTAATGATATTTTGTAATTTTGGATAGGCTTACTAGGTTACAGATTAAACACCATTAGTTGCTCGATCATGATCATATATAACAATTCAAATTGGTTTGGCCGTTTCAATTAAATTCTCCGGATAAATACAGACCATTTGGTTATAGAAGTTGAAAAGTCCTAAGTTTGAACTTGTTGGAAAATTCAAAATTCTCGCCCAGAATGCTACCTTCACTGGTTAGAAAGGATGTTGGCTCCACATCGATCCGTGAGACCCGCAACGAAATTCCCCCTCGAAAAAGCTTATAACAACGACCGGGATACGTGGGTCCACGAGGTCGGGTGGGACCTGAATATGAATTACCATGGTAATAATAAAATTACCTTATCACAAGGACACCGATATTTTTACGTAGTCCTCTGTTCGAAGACGGAAAAACGACGATCGAGTCGGCGAAACTTTCATTGTACTAAGAAATATCAACACTTAATTTCTTACTACCTCACAATTTTACCACATATTGTACCTCACATTTCTCTGTAGATGTTTAATTATCAGTTTCTACATAAACTGATAGCCTATCGGCTCACCCGAGCAGATAACCTCACAACCTCACCGTCTCTAAAACTACATCACTCTGTAATTCTCAATGAGTTTGTGAGGAAAATGATGAAGATCTTCAAGGCTATTATAGAAGTCCTTGGTGATTTTGAGCCGCTCGAATATGGTGGATACAAACTCGCCGTCTAGCATGCTCTAGGCATGGTTAAACCGACTTTTCAAATCAGATTGGAAATTTTAGTGATTTAAGGTTTAGTGGTTTAACCGGTGCAAAACCGGAATAAAACAGGCATAAAATGCTAAATATGCTGAAATTATATTTTATGAATAAACAAATCAAATAATATGTATTGGGGGATTGAACAATAATTGTAAAATGAGGTGTCAAGGATTAAATTTATAAAATCTGGGGTAATTAAGGTAAAATGTATTGGGAGATAAAATTTTTTTATCTAAAATGAGGTGTCAAAATTAATTTAAAATCAAATTTAATAAGCACTAATAGGAATTTTACCAACAACATGGGAAAACTAAATCTATAGCACTTTGATAAATGTATTTTTATACGTTTATCTCTATCATATTTAGGTCGTAACTTGGTTTATTTGAGCTATCATGTACTTATATTAAATATTTTACTTATGTTTTGATAGTGAAGGAACATAAGGTGACAATCGGGACCAATCAGAATATGGGGCAAAAACGACCAAGTTCACAAGAAACACGACTTCTCCAAGTAACTACACGGTCGTGTCTCATCACTCGAACAGGATAATAAGCCTCGACAACTTAACACGGTTTCATACTACTCACAATACGGCCGCCGTTTGTCGTATCAGCACCAACGTAAGCCTCAGCAAGTTAACACGGCTCCAACCGACAAACAACACGACCGTGTTAGCAGCATCAGTATTCAATGGAAGCTTCGGCAATTTCACACAACCTTGAGCGATATTATACACGGCCGTGTGATCATAAGTGAAAGAGGGAAGCATCGACATCTTTACACGGTTTATGGCGTGAATCTACACGGCCGTGTGGATATTCAATGTCTTCAAACGCGGGCCTCAGCATTGTTACACGGTCGGTCTGTCGGTGGAACAAGTCGTGTTTCATACAACTTTCTATATAAGCCGCACTTCTAAACCCAGATTTGGATCTAGATCGACATAACTCACTTCCAAAAGATAAAATACACCTAAGGGACGACGTCTCAAGACCCATACGAATCAATCAAAACGATTCCTAGGTGCTAAAGTGAAGATCCGAAGCTCATTTTATCCAAGATCGAGCACAAAGGACGCTGGATCTGTGTGGGCTCGTACAATATGGAAGATCTATGTATTCTGTATGCTTTATTTTGTATATGATTCGTAGATCTCTCTTAAGCATGAGTAGCTAAGCTTCTTATGTGCTCGGGATGAGATGAAAGCTGGGTAGAGTCGTCGTTTGGGCGTTATAACACTCGTGAACACGTGACGTTGTTTATTTATCGTTTACGATATTGTTTCTTCGATTTAATATGTCTATTTGTTGTTTTGAAAGTCACATTTGATATGGGGTGTGACGCTTGGTAGACCGTTGAGGGCGAAAGCTAAAGAACGGTTAGTCTCTTCATAAACTTAGGAGTCGACTATAGGGCGAAAACAAATAGTTAACCCTCGCAATAGGTAAACCAATATAAATCCTCGCGACCGTTTAGGGCGACAGCAAATTCGGGAGTGAAAAGAAATTACTGCGATTTAGTCACTGTTCGCGTAGAACGGTGGTTTACGGCCCAATCAATGATACCTAGTGGGATTTGAAATCCCGAGCACATTCTTCTTTACTTGAAAAGTTACTCTAAAATCTTCAGTCGTGTCTTAAGTTCTTCCATCGTGCTAGTTTAAGTTGTCGTGATCTAGTTCAAATATACAGAAAATCACAAACTACTTGTTAGGCTAAATATCGAATTGATAGGTAAGTACTAGTAATCAATGTTATTCCTCGTGTTCGATACTCAGATACTCGCTATGATATTCTACAAACGATAGGTACACTGCCTATCGCGCGTGGTGCTAGTTTAACGCATTCGTTTTAATTATTATTTGACGTATATGTACGAATCTCTACACCATATTTAAGAGCACACGTCTGCGCGATCAAGTTTTTGGCGCCGTTGCCGGGGAATAGATTGATATTAGGAAAACCCAAGTTCGGTAATTTAGCCATTTACTTAATTGTTATTTAATTCTAGTTAATCAACGTTTCTTATCTGCAACTGTCTTTTGGTTTGTGTTCCGTTACCTAGCTAACGTGGTTCTTTGACTTTTTCAGGCACACGTATACGGTCAATGATCCGAAGCCATCCATCGTATCCACTTGTTGAAGGATCTCCAAATTTTGAGCGTACATTGCGACGAAGTCTGAGACAAGAAACTTCTGAAAGTCATTCGTCCGACGAATCAATTCAGCTAGTTGATTACTCTCAAGACACCGCAAACACCTCTCACCCAGAGACGTCAGTTGATAGTTCGGGAACACCGGAGATGGCAGATCAAGAAGCTATTAACGAAGAGCAATCACTGCAAGATTTGCTCAAGAACGATACACTCGGTGGTACGGAGTCGGCAATTGTCATACCACCGATCGCAATCAACAACTTTGATTTGAAGAACTCATGGCTCCAAATGATATTCCAGACGACTCATTTCGAGGGCAACTCTGAAGATGATCCGTACAAACACATCAAAACATTCTTGGCAGTTATGGACATCATCAAATCAATGGGGTGTCGAAGGATGCAATCAAGCTTATGTTGTTTCCATTCTCTCTCAAGAATAAGGCAATGGAGTGGTTGGAGCTATTACCACCAAAATCTATCACGCGGGGCTTTTTTGGCTACTTTTTCCCGCAATCGTAGGTTCTCAGGTTAAAGATTGAAATTTCACTCTTTCATCAGAAGGACGCGGAGAATCTTTACGAAGTATGGGAGAGGTACAAAGCATTGTTGAAGAAATGCCCACAGCATGGAATGACGAAGTCAGCAATCCTCAATAGATTCCACGAGGCACTCAACGATCACACGGCTCATATGCTAGACGGTGCCGCAAACGGAGGACTTGTGAAGCTTAGTGCCACTGAAGCATGGAATTCAATCGAAGAATATACGAGAAACAGCTTCATACGAGGCAACACAAGAATGAGGGCGCCTGGAATGTTCGAAGTGAGCAATGATACAACGATGAATGCTAAGTGTGATGCTCTTCAACAGCAAATGGCCACGACGCAAACTCAACTTCAGACGGCGTTAAATGCTCTGATGCCAAAGGCCGCTCAACTGCAAGTCGTCAACGCTGCGATAATCCCGATGGCCGCAACACCACCTCAACAAATACCATACATACCTCATTGCCGTAATTATGGTGCAGCTCACGAGATTTCGGAATGTCAAGCCATACCACCTTTAGAGCATGTTGACTACATGGGTAATTACCAAGGCCAGAGAAGTTTTCAACCTCGAGCACACCCGAACATGTCCTACGGCAATCAAGGCCAGCAGATGCAGAGGCAGTCCGGATTCCAGCAAGGACCACCACCGGCATTTCAATCTAGAAGATCAAACAATCATTATCAAAATCCAGCTCAAGGGTCAAGACCTAATGACATGAAGGAGATGAAGGGTATGATGGAGATTCTCCTCTCGAACTTCAACAAGTCTACTCAAGCCCATGAGAGCCGATTAACGAAGATGGAAGAACATTTCCAAACCATCGATCTACGAGCTCAAAACACGGATGGTTCAGTACGGAATGGAGCAACAAGTGGGCCAAATAGCGAAGCAATTGGCGGAACGACCTCAAGGTTCGCTCCCGAGCTATACTGAGACGAATCCAATGAAACATTGCAAGGCCGTCACCTTGAGAAGTGGGAAGGAAGTGAGGAGCGAGACCAGCCCACAATGAAGCAACCCACAGAAACGGTTGATATCGAGGTCCACAAAGAGCAAGACGTTGAGAAAATCGAAGAAGAGAAACTCGAGGCTGAAGTTGAAAACGGAACGGAGAAGGAGACCAGTCGACCACCGGTGAAGCCATATCAACCGAAGATCCCATATCCGGCTAGGTTGAAAAAGGATCTAGACGAGGAGCAATTTGGAAAATTTATGGGTATGTGTAAGCAAATGCATATAAACTTACCGTTTGTTGAAGCTATTACACAGATGCCTCGTTTCACGAAGTTCCTCAAGGACTTGCTCACCAACCGAAGGAAGCTCGAAGACGATTCTACTGTTTGCCTACGAGGAGAGTGTTCAGCCATTTTACAAAGTAAAATGTCGAAGAAGCATAAGGACCCAGGGAGTTTTACTATTTCCTGTCTTATAGGAGATGTTGTTTTGAACGTGCATTAGCCGACCTAGGAGCTAGTATAAATCTGATGCCATATTCTATGTTTAAGAGATTAGGTTTAGGCGAGATAAGACCCACTAGGATGAGCCTTCAATTGGCTGATAAATCCTTAAAATACCCTCGAGGTGTTATCGAAGATGTCCTAGTGAAAGTGGACAAGTTCATAATTCTCGCCGATTTCGTAATTTTGGATATGGAGGAAGATAAAATATTCCTCTTATCTTAGGTCGACCATTCTTAGCCACTGGTGAAACCATGATAGATGTTAGAAATGGTACTTTGACCTTGACGGTTGATGGCGAGAAAGTGACTTTCAACATGGCAGATTCTATGAAAAGTCCTAGCTCACTTGACGATAAGTGTTATTACTTTGATGTCTTTGAACATGACTTTATCTTTTCGTGCAAGGTCTGTCGCAGGTTTTTGGCGGAGGCGATACGCAATCATCCATGATGGTGGCCACCGATGAGTGCGAAAAAGATGATGACGAGCCTGTGACGACAGTCCACGAAAGTAAAGAGGAGGACAAAGAGATGAACTTGATCGAAGAGCCACCTGTCCTAGAGTTGAAACAATTGCCGAACATCTCGAATATGCATTTCTAAAAGGCGAGTCGAAGCTACCAGTGATAATATCTTTAAGCCTCGACGGCAAGCAAAAAGATCAGCAGTTGAAGGTGCTGCGAGAGCACAAAATGGCCTTAGCATGGAAGATATCCAACATTCGGGGGATTAGCCCAAGCTTCTGCACACATAAGATTCTCATGGAGGATGACTTCAAACCTATCGCCCAACGGCAAAGGAGGCTAAACCCCAGCATGAAGGATGTCGTGAAGAAGGAAGTCATTAAGCTACTGGATGCCAAAGTGATCTACCCGATTTCTGATAGTGCTTGGGTGAGTCCCGTCCAAGTGATTCCAAAGAAAGGAGGCATTACGGTCATCCCCAATGAAAGGAACGAGTTGATTTCGACGAGAACCGTATCTGGATGGCGCGTGTGCATCGACTACAGAAAATTGAACGATGCCACGAGAAATGATCATTTCCCTCTACCCTTTATTGATCAAATGCTTGAAAAGTTATCAGCGCATGCATTTTACTGTTTTCTTGATGGCATGTCAGGTTACTTGCAGATTCCAATAGCTCCGGAGGACCAAGAGAAGACGACATTCACCTCTCCATTTGGTACGTTTGCTTATCGACGGATGCCGTTTGGTCTTTGTAATGCCCCAACCACGTTTCAGCGATGCATGATGGCGATCTTCGATGAATTGGTGGGCGAAATCATGGAGGTGTTCATGGATGATTTCTCAGTTTTTGGTACCTCTTTCGATGCTTGTATAATTAATCTTGAATGTGTGTTAGCATGCTGTGAAGAGACTATTCTAGCACTTAATTGGGAAAAATGTCATTTCATGGTTCGAGAGGGTATAGTCTTGGGACACAAGATTTCTTCTAAAGGAATCGAAGTGGATCGGACCAGGGTAGAGACGATAGAAAAGCTACCCGTTCCCTCGAACGTGAAATCTGTTCCTAGGTCATGCAGGATTTTATCGAAGATTAATTAAAGACTTTTCAAAATTTGCACGACCTATGTCTAAGTTTCTAGAAAAAGATGCTCCATTTGACTTTAATGATGAATGCGTTAATGCTTTCAATTTGCTTAAGGAAAAGCTGATCTCTGCACCTATTATGGTTGCTCCCGATTGGGAATTACCCTTTGAACTTATGTGCGATGCTAGTGACTACGCAGTTGGAGGTGTACTGGGACAGCGGAAGGATAAACACTTTCGGCCGATCTACTATGCGAGTAAGATATTGGACTCAGCCCAATGCAACTACACCACCACCGAAAAGGAGCTTCTCGCTGTCGTATTCGCCTTCGACAAATTCAGTTCATATCTTATTTTGACTAAAGTTGTTGTTTTTACTAACCATTCTGCATTGAAGTACTTGCTAGCGAACCCAGACGCCAAACCGCGGCTTATTCGATGGATCTTGCTCCTCCAAGAATTTGATATTGAGATCGAAGGGTGCTGAGAATGTGGTAGCAGATCACCTCTCTCGACTAGAGGAATCTGAGATACTGAACCCCGACAACAAAATGACCCACGACACATTCCCATACGAACATCTATACGCCATAAAAGTGGTAAATGAAGAAGTTCCGTGGTTTGCTGATTTTGCTAATTATCTTGTTGTGAGGATCCTACCAAAAGAGTACACAACTCAACAAAAGAAGAAATTCTTTTATGACCTCAAATACTACTTTTGCGAAGACCTTTTTCTTTTTAGGAGATGTGCAAACCAAGTCATTCGACCTTGTGTTTCTTTCCCCGAAACAATGAAGATTATCGAGCATTGCCACAGCGAACCTACTAGAGGACACTATGCAGCTAATCGCACTGCTCAAAAGGCGTTAGAATGTGGATTCTACTGACCGACGATCTTTAAGGATGCTCATATGTACGTTGACACGTGTGATCAATGTCAACGAGCAGGTAATATCTCAAAATGCGATGAAATGCCCCAGAACTTTATTTTAGTATGCGAAGTATTTGATGTTTGGGGAATAGACTTTTTGGGCCCTTTTCCTAGCTCGTACAAATACAAGTACATTGTTGTGGCTGTTGATTACGTGTCTAAGTGGGCCGAGGCCCAAGCCCTACCCACTAACGATGCGAGAATCGTTGTTAAATTCTTACGAGCGTTCTCACGGTTCGGAGCACCTAAATGCATCATTAGTGATAGGGGTACTCATTTTGGTAACACCGAATTTGAACGAACCTTAGAAAAATATGGGGTTAAGCATAGTGTCTCTACCCCCTATCATCCACAAGCTAGTGGCCAAGTAGAGGTTAAAAATCATGAGCTGAAACGCATCCTAGAGAAAACCATAGACGGGAACCGACGGAAATGGGCGAGTAAATTGAACGATGCACTTTGGGCTTATAGAACGGCATACAAGACACCCATAGGTACTAAACCATATAGACTAGTTTACGGAAATGCTTGTCACCTTCCCTCGAATTAGAACATAAAGCCTGTTGGGCAATTAAGTCAGTAAATCTTGATTTGGAGTGAGCCGGTGAAAAACGTAAGCTTCAAGTCAATTAGCTTGATGAGTGGCGTTTGTCGGCATACGATAACGCGAGAATGTATAAAGAGCGTTCAACGGCTTATCATGATAAAAAGATTAAGCAACGGAGAGAATTTCGAGAAGGGGATCAAGTACTCCTCTTTAATTCTTGACTTAGGCTCTATCCGGAAAGTTGAGATCGCGTTGCTCTGGATCATTCATTATTACTCGTATTTTCCCTTACGGTACTGTCGAGATTTATAATGATGAACATGGAACTTTCAAGGTTAATGGCCAACGTTTGAAGCACTATTTCAGAGGCGAGAAGGCACCAAGTGATAACGAGGTCATGTACCTCGACTTCAATCTAGCGTAAAGCGTGAAAAGCTACGTTCGACTTACGACGTTAAAAAAGCGCTTCTTGGGAGGCAACCCAGGTATTTGCATTCACGTTTACTTTACTTTATAACTTAAGATCAGCTGCATTTCACGTTTATTTATTGCTATAAAAAAAAAATAATAATAACAATAATAATAATAGTTATATTTATATATAGATAATAATAATAAATAATAATAAATAATAAAATAAAATAAATAACAATAACAAAATTAATAATAATAATAATAATAATAATAATAATAATAATAATAATAATAATAATAATAATAATAATAAAAGGGGAGCTGAATGATAGAGATGCGAAATGAGCGTGGTGACATAACAATTACATCGATGGACATCGTGTTACAACCCAAAACATAAAAGCTTGGAAGCTAAACCTTCATTGCTTTAGTAAGCACGATTATTTAGTGATTATATGCAAGCACAATGCGTAATGACCCACGCCACAAAAGCAGCGATTGCAACTCCGAGCAAACCCAAAAGGATGAACAACTCAAACTTGAGTCTTTCTAGACTTTCCATCCTGAAGGTTTCTTGAGGGATGTTCTCACGTTCCGCATCTTCTCCAAAATTATACATTGCGAAGCTTAAAGATATAGTCGGAGAAGATTCATGTTGTGGTGCAGTAAAGCCTACATCGAGCACCACCTATTTATAGGCATGATTGCAACGATTATGAACAAAATCGGATTTGCCTTTTTCGTTTCAAAATCATATCCATAATCACTATAAAAGATTTTGATGTCCCTGCGTTATGTCACACCTAACAATAGTTCCGCTCAAGTTTATGTCAGTACCATATTTACGTGCCCAACTATAGACCTATGTCAAGGTTGGCTTAACGTTGTAACATCGATAGAGCACGGTACGATGAAACTTAAGCACAACCTCTATCTTATATGAAACGGCCGTGTTTTACAAGCCAAGCTTTTTGCAACGATTAGTTAGGCATAAACACGGCTAGGAGCCAAAGAACACGGCCGTGTAACAACGCATAAGACTGTCCTTCGGCAACCAACAAGACCACGTTTTCATGAAACAAGGCCGTGTTAGGATCTACTTGACAATTTCAAAGCCTCGACGATGAAACACGTTGTATAATTTTCACAAACGGCCGTGCTAAATCACTAACATGGCTTTATGTCACAAAACACGACCGTGTATCGTGTCGTTTAAATTTAATTGCGCCTCGGCGAAATCACACGGGTGGTTCCGAAGCCCTACACGACCGTGTTGCATCAAATGAGAACATCATTTGTCACACGTCAGCTTAGGGAGTGACACGACCGTGGTGCTGTCGATTGAGCACGTTGAAGCCTCGTCGGTTCTACACGACATTGAACACGGCCGTTCAGATGGTACACTAAGCAAGAAAGACACGACTTATGCATGTCGAGCCACGACCGTACTTCGGTTAAAAAAATTATTATTATTATTTAGTTGCTGCGCGTTTTAAACATGGCCTTCGTAGTAGTCTACACGGCCGTGTTTGACGCGAATATAACAAAGAAAAAAATAAAAAAAAATGTTTTCAGAAGCCGCGTGCTTTAAACACGGCCTGGTGAATGGTCTACATGGCCGTGTGTGTGGCGATCGAGCTCATTTGACACACACACATACACACAACCGCGCGCATACAACATCCCACACCCACAACACACACGAAAATAATAAATTTCGAGTGTCTTAGCTCCGGAGACACCACCCAGAACGTAAACACACAACTCAACTTCGCGAGAAACCCAAATCTAAACGGGAAAGGTATGATTTGCTCATGAACCCTAAATTTTCAAATTGTAAGATTTCGTGAAATTCGCCTAAGCAATGTCTTGATTAATGATTGTTGAGTTGAAGCTATGTTGTAAAAACCTTGGTTTGATTTTGTCTCTTCTCAAATGCATTGAAGGTGTTCGATGAAATGTGTTACCCAAATTTTTTATGTTGATGCTCAATTCACGAATTTCTTATTTCATGAATGGTGTTGTTTTCGATTTGGACTTGCCTAATTCCACTTGAATGCTTGATATGCTCATATGATTTTGATTTTGTATATTCTTGGAATTTGACGTTCTCGTTCAATGTTTACGAAAGTTTCGTCGAGTCGAGTTGGTTAATCTTTTGTGTTATTTCTCGAGACTCATTTTGAGTTTTGCAGGTACAATGTCTCGTAGAAATCCCTCTCGTGCTAGCTCATCTCGTACCCAAACACTAGTCCACCACCACACAATAGGCGACGAGCAAATACCGAAACTACCGAAGATTTGCTTGCCGCCATGACAAACTTCGCCGGTGATCCCAAAGAGCAACGTTACGAGAAGCTAAAGGGAATGACATTCATACACACCGATCGACTTCACCGAGAGACGCTCGAGCACCTCCACATCGTCCAACAAGTCTATAACTACCTCTCTAATAGTAGTTGCGACACCCTCTTCAGTATCGATGGAGAGGCTTACGAAGAGCTCACTCTCGAGTTCCTCACCACCTTCTCATTTAACGAACACGCCTATAGAAACGGAGTCAAATTCCGTGCATTCAATAGGGAGAGGGTGACGGACGTCGACTCTCTTTGTGAGTCCTTGGGATGTGAAGTTCCAAGAATCCAGAATGCCAATGACCCCCATCCAAAAGATCACTACAAGCATGTTCTCGACAAGAAAGCCGAGAGGAACGCGCGTTGGCACGTGATGATACGCCCGTGGGGACCAAACAATTTGTGCCCGAGTATAAAGGTACACAATCGAAGGCCTCCTCGTTGAAAGCACCGGGACTAAGGTACATTCATCGACTCTTTTCTACCTCTGTCACCCCACGAGGAGAGTCCAATGGCGTCGTCACCCTCCGGGATCTCTTCTACCTTTCCCGGATATTCAACGGGCATAAGGTCCACCTTGGGATTGCCATGGCCCTAGGCTTTAGGAAGCAGTCCGAGGCCCACGAGAACGGGAAGATTGTCGTGGGTCTGTTCATCACTAAGGTGGTGAAAGGTTTGGGGTATTGGCCGGCGAATGCTCCGGAATTGACGAAAGTTGGCGGGTGGAAGTCATTGAACGCCGCGATGTTGTGTAGGATGAGGATGATCTCGAAGCTACCGGATGGGTCAAGGAGAACTACTTCTATCAATGGCACGAGAACTATCGCCACCACACCGACATCCCATAGCCCTTTGCAATCGAAGGTCCAATACCGGCGCCAATCGACCCCACATTCGGTGGACCTTCACACTCGGCCGGCCCTTCCTCATTCGCTCCCGGAGGATCATCGGGCGTCGACCCCTACATGAGAGCTGCAGACTTCGACGACCATTTCAATGCCTTCCGCAAAGATATAGCCCAGCAGCGAGCTCAGGATCGACAGTACTACGAGGAGACACGAGCTCAGGACCGACAATATTACGAGGCGGCTCGGAATGCGGATAGGGAAGAGAATGCAGCTGCTCATCGCCGCCACGAGAAGGAGCAACGAAAGCTCCAAAAGAGGCATGACCGTCAGGAGAAGGCGATGAAGAAGGTGCAAGACGCCTTGAAGTTGCTCGCGGAGTCCCGTAAGCTCGTTGACCAAGGAGGATGAATCATCGTCCAACGACGATGATTCCCACGAGTCATCGCCGGAGCCCGAATTCTAGTTTCATTTTATCTTTATGTTGTTTCTTTTGTGAACTTTACATGCTTGCATGTACTTTTCTTTAATGCATACTATCACTTGCTAGACCATTACGCTTTGGTAATATTTGTTTTGACGTCTTTTTATTTCTTTCCAATTTCCACGTCAGGAAAATGTCACGAGTGAATGTCCAAACGATACCTACGTGACGCAATATGTTGAACCCAATCAAACCATCAAGTGTGGGGAGGAGGACTTGCTGCTCAAACTCAAACAACACACCATGGTCATGGATACATCAATTCAGGGGAGTTCACGCATTTAAATAAATTCATCTTTCCATTTGTTCTTTTAATTAATACGTCGGGGGCGACGTATTTCTCAAGTGTGGGGAGGGGGAATTTATATGCGTGAACAAATTTTTTTTAACAAATTTTTTTTTAGTGTGTATGAATCATTGAGAAATGCATGTTCTTTTAGTCTTTGACATGATTATTAGCTTCTCGTCATATAGATAATTTGCATGTTAAGGAATTTTGTGAGTAATTAGGACATGCATTTCTGCTTGATTTCTTTCGACATGAATGACTTTAGTGATATTATAAAAGATTCATACTCATGACCCATTTTGTGAGATATTTGAGCTAATTGAGCTTTTTGCTCACTTCTTTGCTTGTGCGACTAGTGCATAATTTATTTCTACCTTGAACTTTCTTGTGTGATTCGTGTTGATACTGCTAGAGGTGTTGTCGTGTGAAAATGAGGAAGATAATAGGAAGTAAGTCCATAGCCAAAGTTACTGACCACGACTGATCACTATAGTAAACCACTTTGAGCCTGAACCTGTTTATTTGCGAAAACCCGGGATTATAAACCACTGACCTACGTGACAACGAAAGTGGAAGTTGAGTGCCCAAGTGGAAAAGCGTAGCCCGGCCATAAAAAAAACAGAAAAGAGAGAGCATCCTTGACGATAATCTCTCGCTAAGAACTCCTCCCTCGATAATCTTTATCCCGCAAAGGGACTAAGAGAAGAGGAGCTTAGCGGTACGAGAAAAGAGGAGTTTTGATACGAAAAGAAAATTATCATGTGAAGAGAATTCGGATGGCAAGAGCTAGCACAATGTATGCGGCGCCCTATCGTACAACGGCACAAGACCAACACGACCTCTATGATTTATCCGGTAAAAGTTTACTCCTCACTTGTGTCAGCTGAACCTAAACAAAACTCGGAGAAGGCCTTCTGATTCACGTCCTAGCACCGAGAGTAGTAGATTTATAATCCACTTGCAAGATTTTGGTAAGGGCTAAGCTATTGCATGAATTGAGTGAATTCACCGACATATTAGCCTATACACCGAGTGATTTGTGTGAATCCCAACGAGGTACGAGTCTTGAGTAATGTTGCTAGGGGAATTCGTGTTATTTCGAGTTAAGCATTAGCGTAGTGTTTCTAATTTCTTGCACTATTCCATTTCATGTTTTCTATCTTAAATGAGGAGCTGCAAAGAAGTTGTGTCACGTTCTTGTGTCATTTCTCAGTTCTAATTTGCTTGAGGACAAGCAAAAGCTTAAGTGTGGGGAGGTTTTATAAACGTATTTTTATACGTTTATCTCTATCATATTTAGGTCGTAACTTGATTTATTTGAGTTATCATGTACTTATATTCAAGATTTTACCTATGTTTTGATAGTGAAGGAACATAAGATGACAATCGGGGCCAATCAAGAGAATATGGGGCAAAAATGACCAAGTTCACCAGAAACACGGCTTCTCCATGTAAACTACACGGCCGTGTCTCATCGCTCGAACATGATAATAAGCATCGGCAACTTAAACCGCTTCTTACTACTCACAACACTTCCGTGTTTGTCGTATCAGCACCAACGTAAGCCTCGACAAGTTAACACGGCTCCAACCGACAAACAACATGGATGTATTAGCAGCATCATTATTCAATGGAAGCCTCGGCAATTTCACACGGCCTTGAGCGATATTATACACGGCCGTGTGATCATAAGTGAAAGAGGGAAGCCTCGGCATCTTTACACGGTTTATGGCGTGAATTTACACGGCCATGTGGATATTGAGTGTTTGCAAACGCGGGCCTCAGCATTGTTACACGGCCGTGTCGGTCGGTGGAACAAGCCGTGTTTCATACCACTTTCTATATAAGCCGCACTTCTCAACCCAGATCTGGATCTAGATCGACATAACTCACTTCCAAAAGATAAAATACACCTAAGGACGTCTCAAGACCCATAGGAATCAATCAAAACGATTCCTAGGTGCTAAAGTGAAGACCCGAAGCTCATTTTATCCAAGATCGAGCACAAAGGACGTTAGATCTGCGTGGGCTCATACAATAGGGAAGATCCATGTATTCTTTATGCTTTATTTTGTATACGATTCGTAGATTTCTCTTAAGCATGAGTAGCTAAGCTTCTTATGTGCTCGGGATGATATGAAAGGTAGGTAGAGTCGTCGTTTGGGCGTTATAACACTCGTGAACACGTGACATTGTTTATTTATCGTTTACGACATTGTTTCTTCGATTTAATATGTCTATGTGTTGTTTTGAAAGTCACATTTGATATGTCTATGTATTGGTGTGATGCTTGGTAGACCGTTGAGGGCGAAAGCTAAAGAACGGTTAGTCCCTTCGTAAACTTAGGAGTCGACTATAGGGCGAAAGCAAATAGTCAACCCTCGCAATAGGTAAACCAATATAAATCCTCGCGACCGTTTAGGGCGACAACAAATTCGGGAGTAACTGCGATTTAGTCATTGTTCGCGTGGAACGGTGATTTACGGCCCAATCGACTATACCTAGGGGGGTTATCCCGAGCACATTCTTCTTTACTTGAAAAGTTACTCTAAAATCTTCAGTCGTGTCTTAAGTTCTTTCATCGTGTTAGTTTAAGTTGTCGTGATCTAGTTCAAATATACAGAAAATCACAAACTACTTGTTATGCTAAATATCGAATTCATAGATAATTACTAGTAATCAATGTTATTCCTCGTGTTCGATACTCGGATACTCGCTATGCTATTCTACAAACGATAGGTACACTGCCTATCGCGCGTGGTGCTAGTTTAACGTATTCGGTTTAATTATTACTTGATGTATATGCACGAATCTCTACACCATATTTAAGAGTATACGCCTGCACGATCACACTTACCACTAGGCCACATCAATATATTTTATCTTTTTTATTTTTCGGTTTTATCCCTTTTTGCCGAATTTTTTTTTTTAAATTAAAGCTGAACGGACTGGACCCGAATCGGAAACGAAACTGGCTTGTCCGGTCAAGTTTTAATAATTGGCTCCAAAGCCACTCATTATTTTATTATAACAATAAAATAATATATCATAAAATTAATAAGACGATTCCATCATTAATACGCTTGAAACTATCACTAAATAGACTGTACCCAAAAAAAATCTATCTTCACATGAAAAGCACCATGCACGCTTCAATTTGCCGTCGAAATCAGGGAGAATGCTTTTGAGATGTATGTTAAGCCCGCGAGAGTTATAAAATATGTAGTAGTATTAATCATGGCTTGCCTTATTGCTATCGCAGATTTGGTTTTTTTATAGTTGGTGAGAAGTGGCATCCCGTTGACATCCTTTGGTGAATATATATCTATTCCTTTCACTTCTATTCCTCTTCGTGAAGGGTTTGTTCTCTTTGGTGAAAGGCTATGTTCATTTGGCTTCCTATCCCTACGATTGAAGTGGAGAGAGGTGTGTGGTTTGGTAATACTCATTAGTACTTCTTTGTAAATTTTGTCAAGTTGTGGGTATAATTTCTCCCGAAGAAGTATGTATTTGTAGTCTTGTAGATAGAATTAATGTCGTATAAATACATTCTCTAAAAACAGTTTGAATGTGAAAAAAAATCTTGAAAAGTTATTCGTAAGTGTCACAACCGTGAGTGCCACGTCAGCGCGGCTCAATCACTGTTGAGCAATAGCCAAGCAGTGACGCCCTGACCAAGGGGCGAAAGTTGGTATGTCTCGACACTTGGCGTTTCTCGGGCCCAAACCTTAGACGCATGGGAGGCACTTACCCGAGGCAGCACGAGGCCGCCCCGAGTGGTGCGCGGTAATTGGGGGAAGGCCGCGTGCCTTTGTGGCACGCGGGTAGGCAGCAGCCCGCCAAGCGCCCGCGCAGCAGGCACATGGCCAGCTGCGCGACAGCAGCGCGCAGCGCGCGCAGCGTGCCCGCAAGTACGCGCGCGCGCGCCAGCGACTGCTGCCCCATCCCGACAGGATGTGGCGCGCGCGGCCAGGGCGAGTGGCCCTGGCCAAATCCCTCAATGAGGTTAACTTAGGCCTTTGTGGCCTAAGGGCGACGGGCAGTGGCCCGACGCAGGTCCGGCCGAGGGCAGCGGCCCTCGCGATGCACGGCGGCGGTGCAAGGCGGCAACGGCGACGGCGGTTGCAGAGCGGCGGTCCGGCGGTGGCTCCGGCAGACGGCGGCGACGACGACGGCGGCGACGGCGGCAACGACGACGACGACGGCGGCGAAAGGTGGGGGCCGAGCCAGGTGGGCTCGGCCCGACGGAGGCCACGGACGGGGCTGCGTGCCAGACGGGCGCGCGGCCTGGCCTCGAGGAAGCCCAGCGCCAGGCGGGCGCTGGGCCTGAGGGAAGGCAGCGCGCGCGCCCGCAGCTGTTGCGGGCGTTCCTCGGGACGCCGGGCTGCGGGGCTTGGCTTGGGCGCCGAGTCCCACGGGACTTGGTTGTTGAGATATTTTAGGGCCATTCGAATATTTGAGACCATATCTTAACTAACTATATTTAGATAGTTGTTGAGATATTCTCTCAAAGATATGGCCCGATATGGCCCAAGCCTCTCCTATATAAGGAGGCCGCCCCTCTCCTCATTCCTCATTCACTCATTCGACATCCACCTTTTCGAGAGAGAGAACTTGGCGAGAAGGAACACCCTCCATCAAGCCAAAGCCACGAAGTTCGGACCACGGGGCGTTCGAGCTTAGGGATTCCGAGTAGGGTTTAGCGAGCGGTGTGAGCGAGCTATTAAGATCCCCACAGGGACGTAGGATTTAGGGCCGTGAGTTAGAGTTTAGGTTGAGGCCGAGACTTGTTCGAGCCCACGGTGTGCGTATTTCCTATCTTGTACTCTTTGTGATTAATAAAGATTACGACAAGCTGGGTAGGTGAACCCAGTTGTCCCTGAATTACCCAACTTGCTTTGTTTCGTTTCCGCTTTGTCAAAGCAGGTTACTTAGCGCATGTTTGCGTTGAGTTAGGGCGGTGAGGCTTATCTCGAGCGGGGCGCGAATCAAGGAGCGAGGAGCGACCCGAGCGAGAGCCGGTTGTAAAGGCGCGCGGGTTTAGAATTTTTCGAAAAAAATTTACTAAGTCCCGGATTTGCAACAACTTTGGTATCAGAGCCATCGTTTCCATACAATGGCCGACGGAAGCCGAACGATGGGAGCACGTTTGGCAGACTTGGAGGCTAGGGCAAATAGTTTCCAACAGCTGTTCGAGGCAATGCCGGACCTCACACAGCTGGCTGCGGAGGTAGCGACGACCACTCAGGCACGCGGAACGCTTGAGGCACGGGTCGCGCAACTGGAGGCCGAAGCAGCGGCGCTGCGCGTCTTGCTGGCACGCGGCGCACCACCAGCCGCGGCAGCCCCGCGACGATCCGCGCGCGAGCCGCGGGTCTTTCTCGGGGTACGGGACGCCAAGGAGTTAGAGAACTTCTTGTTCGACATGGAGGCCTATTTCGATGGGGCCGGGATAGCGGAGGCAGAGAAGGTGAACACGGCTCTCACGTACCTTGACGGGGACGCAAAGCTGTGGTGGCGTACGCGACTCTCGATTGACGCTCAACTCAACCGTGCAAGACTGGCGGCGTGGGACGAGCTCAAGCGAGAGTTGCGAGCCCAATTCATGCCGGGCAACTCGGCATGGCGGGCACGGGAGGCGCTACGCAAGCTGCACCAGACGGGGACCGTAAGCGACTACGTCAAGCAGTTTGCATCTTTGACGCTGGACATCACGGAGATGTCCGAGGCGGACCGACTATTCAATTTCATGTCGGGGCTGAAGGGGTGGGCTCAGGCGGAGCTCGCCCGGCAGGGGGTACAGGACCTCACGGCAGCATACGCCGCGGTGGAACGGCTTGTGGAGTACAGGCCGGCCGAGGCGCAGGCCACGGCGGGCGGAGCCGTGGCCAAATCCTCCAAAACGGCGGATAAGGGAAGGAAGACCAGGAAGAAGGGCGGCGACAGGAAAGGCAAGGAGGCCAGGTCTAAAGGCAAGGAGGCCGCACCCGCGGCCGGCTCATGCTTTGTGTGCGGGTCTACCGCGCACATGGCACGCGGGTACCCGAAACGCGCGAGGGTTTCGGCCATGGTAGGGGACGAGGACTCGGAGGTACCCGAGCCCTCTCGGATGAACCCACTACGGAAATTAGGCGCCATTAGACGGGGTCCCGCGACGAGGGACCTAATGTTCGTTCGGAGCTCACTAAACGGGACCGAGATTTTCGGACTCGTTGATACAGGTGCGACTCACACTTTCGTGTCGAGCCGTTTGATCGCGGATCTTAACCTGCAGGTGCGCTACCACGGTGGAACGATGAAAGCTGTCAATTCCCGGCCAGCCAGAACAACGGGCTTAGCGCGCGCATCCCTAAGGCTAGGGGCGTGGACCGGAGAGATCAATCTCACGGTGACAGAGTTGGACGACTTCGATCTCATCCTGGGGCTAGACTTTATGGAGGCAGAACGGATCACGGTAGACCCGGCCCGCAACCTTATCTGATTCGGCCATGGAGGTGGAGGAGCAGTTGAGTGCGAGCCGCGGAGGGCTGAGGCGCGGACGGGGATGTCCATGCCATTTCCGCACTACAACTGCGCGATGGACTACGGAAGGGCGAGCCTACGTATGTGGCTGCGTTGATCCAGGAGACGGGCGAGAGTACGGCTGACGTACCAGAGGAGCTGGCGATGGTGCTGTCCGACTACGCGGACATTATGCCAGCCGAACTTCCCGGGGAGTTGCCGCCCAGGAGAGCCATAGACCATCGCATCGAGCTGGAGCCCGGGGCCAAGGCGCCAGCTCAGGCACCATATCGGATGAACCCGGCAGAGTTGGCCGAGTTGAGGAGGCAGCTAGACGAGCTCCTTGAGGCGGGGCTGATCCAACCGTCGAAAGCCCCTTACGGTTCTCCGATCCTGTTCCAGAAAAAGAAGGACGGTTCGATGCGTTTCTGCGTAGATTACCGCGCATTGAACAAGGTTACTGTGAAGAACAAATACCCCATTCCGAACGCGCTCGACTTGTTCGATAAGCTGGCGCGGGCGGTTATATTCTCGAAGGTGGATTTGCGCTCCGGGTATTGGCAAGTGCGGATCGCGGAGGGTGACGAGCCCAAAACGACTTGTGTTACTCGCTATGGTTCATACGAGTTTCTGGTGATGCCCTTCGGGCTAACCAACGCACCTGCCACGTTCTGTAACCTTATGAATGACGTGTTATATGACTTTCTGGACAGGTTTGTCGTCGTTTACCTCGACGACATAGTGATCTACTCGCAGAGCATGGCTGAGCATGTGGGACATCTGCGGGCGGTCTTCGATGCTTTGCGCAAGCATCGACTCTACCTCAAGCGCGAGAAGTGCGACTTCGGTTTGAGGCAGATCACCTTCATGGGCCACATCGTTTCGGAGGGTCGGATGCAGATGGACTCGGCGAAGGTGAAATCCGTGGTGGAGTGGGAGAGGCCGACGAACGTGACGGGCTTGCGTTCGTTTCTCGGCATGGCGAACTACTACATACGCTTCATCAAGGGTTACTCCCACATTGCGAGCCCCTTGACCGACATGCTTAAGAAGGGAGCCCGATGGCATTGGTCCGAGAAGGCGGTGGCGGCTTTCGAGGAGCTGAAGGTGGCGCTAGCATCCGAGCCCGTATTGAGGCTCGCAGACTTCAGCAGGCCATTCGAGGTGCACACGGACGCATCGGGACAGGCTCTTGGAGGCGTGCTCGTACAGGAGGGCCACCCTGTGGCGTACGAGAGCAGGAAGTTCAACGAGACGGAGGGTCGATACTCTACTCACGAGAAGGAGATGACGGCGGTAATCCACTGCTTGGAGACGTGGCGACACTATCTGCTTGGGACGAAGTTCGTGGTGGTCACGGACAACGTCGCCAATACTTACTTCAAGACCCAGAAGAAGTTGTCTCCAAAGCAGGCGAGGTGGCAGGAGTACCTCGGCGAATACGACTTCGACTGGATTCATAAGCCGGGTCGGCACAATGATGTTGCCGACGCCCTGAGCCGCAAAGGCGTGGAGGCTTTTGTCAGCTCGCTCAGTGCGGTTACCTCAGACTTCGTGGGGAAGGTGCGTGAGGCGGCCGAGGCGAGCAAGGCGTACAGGAAGCTCGTTGATGAGGTCAACGAGGGGCTGGTGCGACAATATTGGCTCGAGGAGGGAATCCTCGTGACAAGGGGAGGGCGCGTCTACGTTCCAGAAGGCGCGTTGAGGCAGGAGTTGCTTCGGGAGCACCACGACCCGCAATGGGCAGGACATCCCGGGATGGACCGGATGTACGCACTGCTTTCTACCAAATTCATCTGGCCGAAGATGAAGGACGATGTGGAGGCCTACGTGAGGACCTGCGTCACATGCCAGCAGGACAAGGCCGAACGTCGTAAGCAGGCCGGCTTACTGGAGCCGCTGCCCATTCCGTCGAAACCGTGGGATTCGGTATCGATGGATTTTATTACTCAATTGCCTAAAGCACAGGGGTGTACTTCGATTTTTGTTGTAGTTGACAGATTCTCGAAGATGGCAATTTTCGCCCCGGCACCCGCGGAGTGCCCGGCGAAGGAGTCGGCGGAGATTTTCTTCAAGCACGTGGTGAAACATTTTGGGGTTCCCACGTCGATCGTGAGTGATCGGGACGCGAGATTTACGGGACGGTTCTGGACATTCCTCTTCAGACTTCTTGGCACGAAACTGAAGCTCTCGACGTCGTTTCACCCGCAAACCGATGGCCAAACGGAGCGGGCGAATCAAACGCTTGAAGAATACCTGAGGCATTACATCACGGTGAGCCAGACCAACTGGATCGACCTACTCGATGCGGCGCAGTTCAGCTATAACCTGCACCGAGCCTCAGCGATGAAAACCAGCCCATTCGAGATGGTGTATGGTTTTCAACCGAACCAGCCAGCGGTGGCGTACACGCGGATGATTGGTGAGTGTCCAGCGGCGTACAGGTTCGCGTGGTCCCGACACGAGTTGTGGACCGCAGCTAGAGATAGCATGGCCAAAGCTCAGAAGCGCATGAAGGCTTACCCAGATCTCGACCGTCGCGAGGTCGAGTTCGAGGTAGGCGAGAAGGTACTTCTGAAGCTACGGCCCCACATGTGGAGACCGGGGAGCCAGGGCAAGAAGGCACAGCTAGCGCGTGGCCTTATGCCCAAATACGATGGGCCGTTCGAGGTGGAGTCTCGAATCGGGCGTGTGGCCTATCGGCTTAAGTTGCCGGAACACATGAAGGTACATCCCGTCTTTCACGTATCCTTCTTGAAGAAGTTTCACCCAGGCGATCCTTCGACGGAGGAAATGAGGCGTGTCCCACCGAACACCGTGGCGAAGGTGTTCGACAGGCGAATTCGACGTATACTCGACCACAGGCGTGGGGGCGGAGTTAACGAGTTCCTGGTGCAATGGGAAGGCGAGGATGCGTCCGAGACTTCGTGGGAGAAGTTCACGGACATAGCGGAATGGGAGGACGTGGTGGCGGATTACTGGCACATGAGACATGGTGCGGGTTACGGGACTCCGACAACGAGGACGTTGACAGGCTCCGGCGGGGGGGAGAATGTCACAACCGTGAGTGCCACGTCAGCGCGGCTCAATCACTGCTGAGCCATAGCCAAGCAGTGACGCCCTGACCAAGGGGCGAAAGTTGGTATGTCTCGACACTTGGCGTTTCTCGGGCCCAAACCTTAGACGCATGGGAGACACTCACCCGAGGCAGCACGAGGCCGCCCCGAGTGGTGCGCGGTACTTGGGGAAGGCCGCGTGCCTTTGTGGCACGCGGGTAGGCAGCAGCCAGCCAAGCGCCCGCGCAGCAGGCACATGGCCAGCTGCGCGACAGCAGCGCGCAGCGCGCGCAGCGTGCCCGCAAGTGCGCGCGCGCGCGCGCCAGCGACTGCTGCCCCATCCCGACAGGATGTGGCGCGCGCGGCCAGGGCGAGTGGCCCTGGCCAAATCCCTCAATGAGGTTAACTTAGGCCTTTGTGGCCTAAGGGCGACGGGCAGTGGCCCGACGCAGGTCCGGCCGAGGGCAGCGGCCCTCGGCGATGCACGGCGGCGGCGGCGGTGCAAGGCGGCAACGGCGACGGCGGTTGCAGAGCGGCGGTCCGGCGGTCCGGCGGACGGCGGCGATGACGGCGGCGAAAGGTGGGGGCCGAGCCAGGTGGGCTCGGCCCGACGGAGGCCACGGACGGGGCTGCGTGCCAGACGGGGCGCGCGGCCTGGCCTCGAGGAAGCCCAGCGCCAGGCGGGCGCTGGGCCTGAGGGAAGGCAGCGCGCGCGCATGTGCGCGTGCGCCCGCAGCTGTTGCGGGCGTTCCTCGGGACGCCGGGCTGCGGGGCTTGGCTTGGGCGCCGAGTCCCACGGGACTTGGTTGTTGAGATATTTTAGGGCCATTCGAATATTTGAGACCATATCTTAACTAACTATATTTAGATAGTTGTTGAGATATTCTCTCAAAGATATGGCCCAAGCCTCTCCTATATAAGGAGGCCGCCCCTCTCCTCATTCCTCATTCACTCATTCGACATCCACCTTTTCGAGAGAGAGAACTTGGCGAGAAGGAACACCCTCCAACAAGCCAAAGCCACGAAGTTCGGACCACGGGGCGTTCGAGCTTAGGGATCCCGAGTAGGGTTTAGCGAGCGGTGTGAGCGAGCTATTAAGATCCCGACAGGGACGTAGGATTTAGGGCCGTGAGTTAGAGTTTAGGTTGAGGCCGAGACTTGTTCGAGCCCACGGTGTGCGTATTTCCTATCTTGTACTCTTTGTGATTAATAAAGATTACGACAAGCTGGGTAGGTGAACCCAGTTGTCCCTGAATTACCCAACTTGCTTTGTTTCGTTTCCGCTTTGTCAAAGCAGGTTACTTAGCGCGTGTTTGCGTTGAGTTAGGGCGGTGAGGCTTATCTCGAGCGGGGCGCGAATCAAGGAGCGAGGAGCGACCCGAGCGAGAGCCGGTTGTAAAGGCGCGCGGGTTTAGAATTTTTCGAAAAAAATTTTCTAAGTCCCGGATTTGCAACAGTAAGATACAACGAATAAATAAAAAGGACACGACTCTATTTTTACGTGATAGAATACATTTTGAATGACTTAATACGTTATGAATTTGAAGAGTCAATTGAATTAATTATTTAGTTTCCATTAAGTAAAGTATTTCGTTAATTCATTAACAGAAACGTATTTAGTCAAATAAATCTCATTTTAATTCAATCAATCAATTCATTTGGATAATCTGTGATTTATTTACTATAGTGTTAGGCAGAGTTTAGAAACAATCCTAACAATTTTATTCAGAATAACATTACAACGCAAAATCAACAAACTATATGGTACGTTGAACTGGCCAATGTTTGTAAATTTCAACTCAAATTCAGAGGACTTTTATTCACCTCTTAATTGTAATATATTTGAAAGGAAAAATTATAAAATTAGGTCACTAAGTATTCATGTTTTTGTTTTTTGGTCACTATATTTGATAATTGCAAAAGTATGTCACTAACTTTGTATGTCAAAACAATTTTGGGTCATATTTTTAATGTTAGGTCACTAAGTTTATATTTTTCGATTTTGGATCACTAAGTATATACATTTTTCATTTTTGGGTCACTCATTTCGTAACTATTTTTGTAAACATGGTGACCCAAAAGTGAAACATGCATACGTAGTGACCCAAAATCGAAAAAAGATATATTTAGTGACCTAAAATTGAAAACATGACCCAAAATTGTTTTGACATACAAATTTAGTGACCTACTTTTGCAATTATCAAACATAGTGACCCAAAAACGAAAACTTGGATACTTAGTGACCTAATTTTATAATTTTGCCTATTTGAAATAACTAAGTTACCAAATTCTCCTATTCAGAGGACTATATATGGTTAGTAAAAATCATTACAAATAATCAAATGAAATCTTTGACTATAAATAATTTCTTACACTCGCATAATTTAATTTCTTTGTTTAAGTGGTCAAAATTTGGAATATAAAATATTGCCGTAATCAAATGAAATTTTATCTTCCCCCCACTGTTAATGGCACAAATCAACTATAAATAAGAGGCACTTTTTCTCGAGTAAAAAGAAGCACTTGAAAGCACACACAAAAGTTCTACCGTAAACACCATCGCTTAATTCAATGGCTGGAGGTAATTCATATTCGTTTGTGTGATCTGTATTTTACTCGTGTTATCAACTATGTACCACCGAGTCCGAGCTCGAGTTTTTTGGTAACTGTTTGAAAACGCACGAATTTGCTCATGAGCTAAATATTATTTTTTATTTATTTATTTTTTAAAATATTTCTATTTTTTTTAAAAAAATGTGTCACATAAGCTCGTCAAGTAAACGAAACTAATGAGAATCCGAACTTCACTATTTAGGCTTGAAAATATAAAGCTCATCGAGCTTGAGCTGCAGAAAATGCCGCAACAAAGAGAAGAATTGAAAAGAGTTACATTAAAAGAAATTAATAAAAGTACTGATTCTGTAATTATGTAATATCAATTGTGTCTGTGTGTGGTGTGTGTATTATACGTGGAGAGTTTACATTGAAACGCGGCGTCATCTTGTGGTTTTTTCAAGTTAGGCCCGTCCTTATATATTAACGCACAACTCGTCTCTCTTTATGAAAACCTTTTTCCTTGCATATATGATAATTTATTATGACTTCTGTGAATTATTATGACAGTGTAACTAATTAAATCATTCGTATATTCACATCCCCTGCTCACTACGATCTCTTCCTCTTCCCTAGATATATAGCATTAGCAAGAAGCATATTTCACTTTCAATAATTAAACTAATATTTCTTGCATTATAAGCATTGATCTTCTAGTATTAATATTTTTATATGTACACATCATGGCACCCGCAGCTGATAGTAACGTTGCGGGTCGTAAGACGAAGCTTGAGAGTGTTCTTAGCATGAAAGGAGGCAAAGGTGAAGCTAGCTATGTCCATAACTCGCAGGCTCAGGTATTTATTATCTATATATATTATATATACACATGTGTGTGTGTGTGAAAGAGAAAGAAAATTGAATAATTCCAATTTCTGAAGTTATAACGGATCCGTTTTTCCATGCGTAGGCTCAGCATGCAAGATCAATGCTGCATCTCCTGAAGGAAAACCTAGACGGAATCGATCTGCCACCGGCGACCACCGCCTTTGTGGTGGCGGACCTTGGCTGCTCTTGCGGTGGCAACACCTTACAGACAATGGACGCCATCATCAGCCACGTGACCAAACGCTATGTTTCTGAAGGGTTGGGTGATCATCGTTCGCCGGAGTTCATGGCATATTTCTCAGATCTGCCGTCAAATGACTTCAATACCCTCTTCCAGCTTCTTCCGCCCTATGGCGGTGGAGAGACCGTGGGGGAGTGTCTGAAGACGGCAGAAGGTGGCCGTAGTTATTTCGCCGGAGCAGTTCCAGGGTCGTTTTATCGGAGGCTTTTCCCAGAGAAGTACGTGGATGTGTTTTACTCTGCGTTTTCTTTGCATTGGCTATCGCAGGTATGTGAAGCGTTTAATCTTTATTTTCATAATGGTGCACTTAATTTTTTCATATAGCTAGTATATATGGTCAAATAAAGCAATTAATGCCAAGTTGATTAGGATTTATTTTTATTATAATTAGTATTGTTAAATCTTTATTTATTATTATCATTATTATTAGTAGTGAATATATTAGTATTTAATGCATCTTCAAGCCTACCTCAACAACCACGAATTACGTACATTGGTCTTTTTCTTTTACATACTCACCAGCACTCAATTTTCTTCGAATTATCATATATATATTAACGAATATATTACATCAAAACAACTATATATATATATATGGACTCTTGCACGCAGGTGCCAGATGTGGTGGTGGACAAGAGATCAGCTGCATACAACGAGGGAAGAATTTTCGTTCACGGAGCTAACGAAATCACTGGGAATGCTTACAAGAATCAGTTTCAGACGGATTTGGGGTATTTCTTAAGATCAAGATCCAAGGAGTTGAAGAGACGCGGATCCATGTTCTTGGTCTGCCTGGGAAGAACCTGTTCTGATCCGTCCAACCAAGGTGGTGCCGGTCTCCTCTTTGGGACTCATTTTCAAGATGCTTGGGATGATCTTGTGCAAGAGGTAGTAGTTACTAGGCAATCATCATCTTCTACGTAATGATGTTAATAAAAAACGTAGCATGCATGGTATTAGAAATCGAGGGCTTCGACCTAAAACTAATTATTGATAACAGGTGACGATGCTTCATTGATATATATATATATATATATATATGTATATATATATATATGTATATAAATTCAATCGGGTGAATTGATGAATTATCCGATGTGGGATAGAAATCTCAACCCCATGTTAGATGTTAAATTTTAGGGTGGGTTTTCTTCTCCTAGGGTTTTCTTCTGCTAGGGTTGTTCTCAGACGTCAAATAGGTGGGTGTTACTTTATGGTCGTTTCGACATCGTATTTGCAGGGCCTAATTACACGCGAAAAGCGCGACAGCTTCAACATTCCAGTATTTGCCCCGTGCCTCGAAGAATTCAGACAGGTGGTGGAATCAAACGGCTCGTTTGCGATCAACAAGCTCGAGGTTTTATTATAATAATATATAAAAACATGCATGAAGTATTTTGTGTTATGACGGAGCATTATTTATAGTAAATTAATAATTAGGTTTTCCGAGGGGGGAGTCCTCTGGTGGTGAATAATCCCGAGGATGCGATCGAGGTGGGCCGTGCCCTAGCCAACAGCTGTAGAAGCGTCTGCGGCGTTCTGGTCGATGCTCACATTGGAGACAGCCGACTGAGTGACGAGCTCTTCTCGCGCGTGGCCAAGAGAGCCGCCACGGATGCTAAGGAGCTCTGGGAGAAGCTTCAGTTCTTTCACATTGTCGCCTCGCTCTCTCTAGCTTCTGATTAGTTATTGAGTTTTATTAATCGTAATAATCACAGATTGATATGATGTTATAAAGTTACAATATTTGTTGAATTTTATGGATTGGATGCAAGAAATTAAAAGGGTAGAATTCAGCATTTTATTTTTTATTTGTCGTCGTCTTATTTTATCAATGCATATCAGCATATATCAACTAATATATATGCTAAACAGCAGATTATATTGTTTTGCGCCTTAAATTGAGCCCCTAATTTCTTATGTGGCTTGATAAGGTCTCGGTCATCAACACTACCATTCAAATTGGGTCATGTTTGATAGAGCCAATTTGGCTTACGTGCATGTGTATCAATTCTTTCTTCGGATGTTTTTGTAGATCTTTGTTGATTTTATGATATGTGCTTTGATCCACACTATATTTGGCTTGATTGTTCATCTGGAAGGGCTGAATTCTCGTAGAATGCTTGATTTTGAGATTTTCTTTTGGATGGCTTTTGATTAAAGAACACTTGCCTTTGATGGTTCTAATGTGCAAAAAAACTCGTGTTGGGTGGCTCCGATGTTTAGAATGCTTGTTGTGGACGGTTGTATAACACTTGCTTCCTGTGGGTTTCGACTGTCTAGGGATCGAGAATTCTAGTCTTGAATTCTCGTTTTAGAACAATTATTTTGGGTGGTTGCAACGAATGTGTATGGGCTTAACAATACAGTAAGTTAAGCTAATCAAACATTACAGTTATTTTTCCTTGTTTAGAATATTGTATTTTGTGGCTTAAATCAAGCCCCTGTAATTCCTACATATGTGCCTTGATTAGGACTTGATCTTTAACGCAACCATCAAATTGGGTTCATACTATTTGATAGAGCTCAATTTAGCTTAGACGCGCATTTGTATCAATCTTCTCTTTGAATGTTTGTGTTGATTTCATGATCTGTCCTTTGAATGACATTATTTAGCTTGATTGTTCATCTAGGAGAGGCTCCCTCTTGTACAACGCTTGATTTTGATATTCTTTTTTTTGGGGATGACTCTTGATTAAAGGACATTTATCTTTGGTGGGTCAGATGTGCTGAATACTTATTTTGGGTGACTTCATTGTGTGGGTACTTGTTTTTCTGTGAGTTTTGAGTGCCTAGGGATCGAGAGTGTAGTTTTGAATTCTTGATTTTGATAAATCATACCAGAAATGTGTTTGGATGATTCTGCTATTGCATATTCTTGTTGTTATGATTGAGGTCTAGATTAAGAGAGAAATGAGGTAGAGCTTAGAGATTAAAGCTTCGGTCGTTTACAGTGGATGGGAGAAACCGTTCTCTGCGGTGGAATGAAAATAGGCCACAGTAAAATCGATTGCTACAAAGTTATCTTCCAATTACATATAATAATTAAACTATTAAACTAAGTTGGCTAAGAACAATACGTCCAAATGCATTGGGTTTCAAACCCAACAATCTCCACATTGAGCTTAATTGCGCCAAAACCTAACAAAACAAAAAAAAAAAAACAAAATCAAAACAAGCTAGCATATACCGGACACACTAGCACCAAAAGAAAACAAAACTAGCAATAAGCTAAAGCGAACCGCTAACGAGTTCGTGCTTGAACTTTGCTATCGGAAGAGGCTTGGTGAGCATGTCGGCCGGTTTCGATTCGGTACCAATCTTATTTGTAAGAACCGCACCATCCAAGACTACATCTCGATTGAAATGATACCGAATATCGATGTGCTTCGTCCTCTCATGATGCATCCGGCCCTTTGTCAAATGAACCTCACCTTGGTTATCATAGAACACCACAAGGGCCAACGAAAAACAACAACTCACACACAAAAGCTTTAAGCCAAAGCGCCTCCTTGATAGCCTCAACTATTGTCATGTACTCGGCCTCAGTCGTTGAGAGTGCAACGGTTGCTTGAAGTTGAGACTTCCAACTAATTGCACAATCTCCGAGGGTAAAAATATACCTCGTCAAAGACCTCCTCTTATCAAGATCGCCTCCAAAATCCGAATCAACATAACCCGTTAGTGTCCAATTTCCCTTTTCGAACTCTAATGAGCATCAACTGTACCTTCTAAATAGCGAAATATAAATTTCACCGCCTCTCAATGCCCTTTTCTGAGACAAGAAAGATACCTACTTACCACACTAACGACATGTGCAATGTCGGGTCGAGTATACATCATCAAGTACATAAAACTCCCAACCGCACTTGAATATGAAACCTTTTCCATATAATTATTCTCCTTATCAGATTTAGGACTTAAAGTGGCCAAAAGCTTGAAATGCACCGCAAAAGGAGTTGACACAATTTTTGCTTACTCCATACCAAATCAGCGAAGTATCTTCTCGGCAAAACTTTTTTGAGAGAGATAAAGCTTCCGATTGGGCCGATCCCTTGTAATCTCCATACCATGGATTCTTTTAGCGAACCTCAAATCTTTTGTCTTTTGGTGGCTTTACAAGTAGCCATGTTTGATTTCTCTCCAAAGCCCGAACTTCTTCATTCATTGCGACAACCCATTCACCCGCATCTTTGGAAGAAATCGCCTCCTCAGAGGAAGGTGGCTTACAAAACTCCACTTCTTCGGAAATAGCCAAACAATGAGCAAAGTCCGAGAAACCATACCTTACCGGTGCACGGGTTTCTCTTCTTGATCGATCCCTAGCCAAAGAGTAAGGTTGCTCCTCTCTTTGGACACTTTCACTATCATCGACGATGGCTTCTTCATGAGGCATCATTGGCTCATTTTCATCATCTTCCTCATGTGGGTACGTCACCTCAAACTCCACCTTTTTCTCAACATTCTCATTCTCCTGTTGTTAGGCCATATTATACCCAACACGATTAAGTTCGGTGAAGAATTTGATAGAAAATGTAAAACTTACTAAGAACACGTTTGAATTTGGCGCGGAGTTTGAGAGCGTTGTTCACGTTTTAAAGATCAGTTTTCTGTTAAAATGAATTCTTCTAAAGTATTAAAGATCAGTATTAACATGTCCTTAGGGTTGTATATATACCAGACAAGTTTGGTATATTTACAAAGTAGTCCCTAAACTATGGCTTAATTACTATTAAACTCAAACTACTAATTACACTACAAGACTAAGACAACATATAAATTTGAACACAATAAATGTGATCTAACAATCTAGACACGATGTGATAAAAAATGTATGTGTCTTAGAAAATTATAAACATTTAAGAAGTGGGGACACACTAGACACGATGTGATCAATGAAAGTGTGGTTCGTGGCGGATTACCACTAGTTCAATATATTCATCTTCCGAGTGAAGCGGTGATAGCATATGTGGTTCCCCGTGAGAAAACGAAACATCGGTTTTTTGGTAGACGATGAGTGGGTAAAGCTCGGATGTGCACGCGCCGTTGGACCTAATGCGCGTCTTCTACCCGGGAGCTAATAAAAGTAGCACCTGTACCTATGGAGGTTGGTCCGAATTATTAGTGGGATTAGGGATTTATGTACTTTCAAATAATTCCAAGTCATCTTTCCGTTGCGTTCGGATGATGTAGGATTGGCAGTAGGTCGGATCGTCTCAAATGCTCGGACGCATTCCGGGGTTAGGATCAAGTCGCTTTAGAATGAACCATGAGAACTAGAAATCCATGCTTCCGGCATACGTGACAAGTGCTGTTTTATTTGAATCAGCAAGTCAGAGCAGATCATTATGAGCACTGGGATCGTCAAGTTGATCGTCAGCTTTGCCTTTTGGAAATATTTGTCCGTTGTAAGCTCGAGATTCTTCCTTTGAAGTCCATCTTTAGAATGTCGGAGGAATTATCCATGATTTTTGATGAGGAGAGGAGATTTTCTTGGTCTTCCTTTTTTATTTTTTTTCTCTTTTTCCTTTTTTTTATCCCTTTTCTTTACATATATATATTCATATATTTTTTTATTTATACTGTTTTTTAATATATATATATATATATATAAATACTTTAGTACTAATATATGTATTATTATATTCTATATTAAATAAATATGTATAAGGTTGCAGGTGTGAGGATGTCGGGTTGAAGTCGAGAAGTGGAAATATTGAGATTTTTTTTTTGGATGAGATTTATCGAGAATTTTTGTCGGGATGAGATTTGATTATCGTGAAATTTTTTCGGATGAGGTGAATCGAGAATTTTTTTCGGATGAGTTTCGCGGTAAAATAGCTCGGTCCATAGGCCTTAATCGAAAAAAAGTTCTCGATATTGTAAGTTTTCTCGATAGTAAACCTTTATAGAAAAAAAATTCTCGATAGTGTAAGTTTTCTCGGTAGTTTTCCATTATCGAAAAAAAAATTTCTCGATATACTCTGTTTATCGAGAAAGTTTTGCGAGTTTTATATATTTTTAAAAAAAATGGCAAAAATATATTAGTCAAAAAAACCCAAAAATTATATCAAAATTTTTTTATTTATTACTCTCTTCAAATCATGCTTCCGAAAATAAAGTTTCTCCCCCTCGAAAGTTGCGTAGTAAGATTAAAAAGTTTACAAATCTCTTTTCCTTAATTCATTCGTTTTAAGGTTTTCTCCCACTCAAAAATAAAATTGTTGCTCCCTCTTTGGAGAAAGAAGAGTCGTTCCTCTTTAAAATAAAATAGTAGCCCCCCTCATATTAAGCTCATTTAAAAATATTAAGTTGAAAAGAAAATGGTATTTATCATTTCCATGCGTAATATGCATTTTGTATTTTAAAATCTCTTAAAATCTTGAAAATGCATATTTAGGATGTACCATTGGAAATATTTTTAAAAAATAGGTATTTTTCTTTTTAGCTCGTATGCATACGCAAATTTTTTTTTGGTAAAACTGTAAGTTCGAGTAACATACGCATACGTAGAATGTACCTCGTTGAAGTGTAGTTGTCGTAGCTCACGCCTCTTCCCGTTATCATGTATGTGGAATCACTACGTCAAATACCATACTTGAGGGAATGTTGCCCACAGTGCATACCAGTCATGGGTGTGGAGCAACGAGATACCAACCATGCTGGGAATCTGCAAAAAGAAATCATCGAGACTCGGGTACCCACTTTTGAATGAGTCCTTCCTTATTAGCATAAGATGAGCTAAACACAAGGAGGCGAAATAAGCATTCAAAGTGGTCTTTTGGCTTATTTTTTTACGTAGAAAACCATACTTGTTTGACCTTAGGTGGAGGTGGCTTAGGTACCCCGACGGTTTTTCCGTTAAGGGAGGTGTCGTTGGGACCCAAGTCGGTTTCACCTTTGGTGACTTTGGCACTCTAAGGGGTTTTGACTTAAAAGGTGTCAAATATATATTTTGTCCGAAATCATTAATTGGTGTGCGTTTAGGTACCCAAATTTGTTTGGGATTTCCTAACTTAGTCACAGACATAGGAACCCATGTAGTGATTTGATACGGAAAAGACGTTTCATCTCGGGTGAAAGTGTTTCTCGGAGAAGATTTAAATATTTTCTCCGAAGCCAGTCGCATAAGATATTTCGTAATGAACTTGGACTGTATACTTCATGTAGGAATACGAACCGAGTTATAAGCATCAATAGCACTTAAGTTGTGTATCCTACATTGAGAATTCACACAATTCATATTAGAATGATGATAAGAAAGGTCATACCTTTCAAAACGAGGAAATTTATTTCCACGTCTAGGCTTCTTAAATGAAGAATTATTAAAATCATTTGAAGCACACGATGATGAAGTTTGTTTGCTAGAGCTTGAAATATTTTCTTTATAGGAATAGGAGAGGAAAACTTTTGCTCTTTAAAATTCCGTTCCGTAGTTTTGGAAAATAATTTCCTTTCTCCTTTCGAATTTCCTTTAGCTCCGTAGCGTGTTTGCTTAACATTTCCGCATAGGTCACCGTGGATTTACAAGTCGTCACGATGGACTTAGAACGAGCAATCTTTCTATTGTTAGAACTAGAAGGTGTTCTAATAGATCTAGGCACATGGTGGTCGCTAGAATTAGAGATCGAGGAATTAGTAGGAGTCGATAGAGAAGTAGTAGAAGTAGAAGTCGGGGTAGTCTTAGGAACTAATTTCTTCTTCCTTAATGTCTTAATTTCTTTAAGGGTCAAAATAGGAGAAGAAGTCGAAGCCGTGCTTGAAGTTGAAATTTTCTTAAGTAAAGAAATTTCCTCTAAAAGTTTTTTCTTTTTCATTTGAAAATCTTTTCTTCCACGATTTCGTTAGGGGGTATAGGAATTGATTCGTAGTCCGAGGATAATGGTATTATCCTCGTTTTATAACTTTCGTTCAATTCCTCATAGTCGAACGGAATATCAATCAAGGTCTTATTTTCCGTTTTTCGTCCTCGAGAGCATTGATTTCGATGCTCTTGTGAAGGCCATGAGTTTAGTTAACCCGATTCCCATATATCGTATATCATACATTTGAATGGATGTCACTTTACTAAAGTGACGCGGGTTCTCATATCCTAAACGTTCTTTAGGATTATAAAATTTGGTGTCATTAGGTTGATTAAGGAAAATTATTTGGTCTGTTTGACCCCTTTTAGCAAGAATATCCTTGAGACTTTTAATAATCTTCGAGTAAAGCTTCTTGCGTTCCTCGATTAAAGTGTTATATCGGCATAAAGTTTCATTACGCTCTACTTCTACGGTATTTGGAATTTCGGTTAGCTCTTTAGTTTTGTTTCTAAGGTCTCAACCTTAGTTTCTAATGATGTAACGTAGTCACGAGCCATTTTTAAGAGTAATTTTTCATAAGCATATTTTACGTAATTCTAATTGACACGGAAATTATTTTCTAATCTCGCTTCTAGCTCTTTAATAGTCTTATTTTCGCTCGGAGTAAACATCCATTAATTTTTTTTAATTTTTAGTTGGATATATGATCGTTGACGCGTTATGTGGACTTGAAATTTTTGATAAAAAAGTTGCGAAGAATAGAGTAGGTATCGAAAAGTTTTTGGGATAAAATGTAGATATCGAAAAATTTTGGACTGAAAAGTATAGTTTTGAAAATTTTGGTGTCAAAAGTTTAAGTATTGAAAAGTTTGTGTATACCGAAAACTTTTGATACCGAGAGTGTAAGAATCATAAACTTTTTATATTTGAATATCAGAAAAATTTTGGCTTTATAATTTCAGTTCCGAAAAGTTTTGGTGTTGTCGAAAAATGTCATGAAGTATTGAAAATTTAAAGTATCGAAATCTTTTTGGTGTGTATCGAAAAGTTATAAATTGATGTTCAATACTTTACCAAAACTTTTTCTATAATGTGGCACAAATGAGTGAGTTCAAAAATTATTTTCGGTATAAAATGCAGAAAAAAAATTTCGGTGAGTTCAAAAAAATAATTTCAATATGTGTTGAGAATTGATACCAAGAAAGTCCTTCGAAAAAAATGTCGTTTACCAATAAGGTTTGTTTCTCGATAAACCAATGTACCGAGAAACGTTTGTTTGCCGAGAAAAAAAATTTCGATAAAAATGTTCATGGCAAAAGTTTTGCAATACAGTGTAGATTTTTACAATAAAAGTGTCATGGGTTGACCGACTTTTCTCGGCAAAAAAGTTATCGATAAAAATTTTCGATAAGGAGTCGAAGTCTGTTTATCGAAAAAAATTACCGATAGAAGTTGTTCCGATAAAAAGTTTATCATCAAGTTCATCAAGATTACATAAGCACAATTTTATATAAGAGAGTGCTTTGTCATCAACCTTCTATCAGTAACGCCATCGTCCATCTTCTCTCTACCAAGAAAGGCATCCTTGAGTCCGAGACTCGACAATATGGCGGCCATCCGCACTTTCCAAAATGCAAAACTCGTTTTTCCATCATACTTGCCGATATGAAATCTAGTCGACATTTCCATCTCAATCAAAAGCCCCAAAATATCAAACCCACAAAATCAAAATAAACGTAATTTCACACAACTTACGAGATTGCGAAACCGGGCAACCGTAGGCAAGGCTCTGATACCATTTATTACGAATGAGGTCTATGAAAGAGTGCGCGGGGGAGCGTGGCGGGCGGTTCAGATAAAATTGTATGGAAATAGCTAAGTTAAAAGTAAACTTAAATGTTGACCCTAATGTTGAAACATCATTCGAGATCAGAATATTTTTGCACAGCGGAAAATTTAAACTTAGCAGTAAAAACGACGGAGACGCAGTTTTAAATACGCAGCAAATAACTTGCTCCGCCTTCAGGGCAAAATTCCACTACTTGAATGGATTACAAAAAGAATAACTATCAAAAGATAGTAAACCTAGCCTAGAAAAAAGTATTAGAACTCAATCAATCTTCACACAAATAATACGTATAGAAAGTAGGTTCTATACAAAAGTGTGAAGATAAATACTAGGCTAAAATGATTGACGAAAATATGATGAGAGCTCTCTCGTTTCTTTATACTCGTTCGCCACTCTAGATGTGCATCTTTTGTCACTCTAGATGTGCGTCATTAGTCGTCTTTCGTTGTACTCGAAGTTCCTCTTTATATAGATGTGTAACCAACAACTACTCCAATGATCGTGCTCTATTTTCGTGTTAGTTGTTGTTTGACTCGTTCAATCTCTTATTTAAATAAATTCGTCTCCTTTTTAGCTCCAACTAACTCCACTTTATTCGATCCTATTTGAATAAGTCCAGCTCGTAAATAACTACTGCACACACGTAAATAAAGCTACAATAATAGGATAAACGATTTTTGGATTTGAAAGACAAAATTAAGGATGGACCAAGTCTGAGTTAAACGATGTTGAACCAAATACTGATTCCACGTCGTCAATGTCAACAATGTCCACATTAACAGTCCAGATTAAGAGAGAAATGAGGTAGAGCTTAGAGATTAAAGCTCCGGTCGTTTACCATAGATGGGAGAAATCATTCTCTATTGTGACTGAAAATAGATCACAGTAAAACCGATTGCTACAGTCTATCTTCAAATTACATAGAACAACTAAACTATAAAACTAAGTTGGGCTAAGAACAATAGGTCCCAATTGGGTTTCAGACCCAACACTTATAGGATTGTTTGAACATATCCCACTCCGATCCATGTTGAATTTATGGATTGAACGAATGATAGAATTCAGTAGCGGTGAGCAAATCCGGATATCCGGATTTTCGGATATCTGAAATCAAGATATTCGAATTTTCGGATATCTAAAACCTAGAATCGTATACGATCCGATTCAATTGGATATCCGAAATCCGAATTTTTATTTCGACTAATTATTTTTTTTTAAAAAAATATTGATTGCAACGTATTCGATTTTGTTTTCAACTCTCCATTTATCTTCACGAATGATATAAATTTAATCCGATATATTTTATTTGAATCAATTAAGGATATTGAGCTATTTTTCTTTCTTTTTTTCTCTTTTTGGGTCTCATTTTCTTTCTTTTTTTCTCTTTTTGGGCCTCATTTTCTCCTTTTCTTTAATTAATTTATTTTTTTAAATTACTAAACCGGATACTGGATATCCGGATTTTGGTATCGAGTGTATCCGTATCTGATACGGTTTATGTTAAAATATTCGGATTCGGATATCCGATCCGGTTTTAAAAATCGGATATTCGGTTTTAAAAATCGGATATCCGATTTTTCGGATTTTATAAACTTGATACCGGATCGAGTTTCGGATTTAGGATATTTTTGCTCAGCCCTAGAATTCAACATCATATTTCTATTTTTTGTTATTATATCAGTACATATTGCAACATGTATATATGCTAGACGATAGAATAAATTTTGCTAACCAAACATGATTAATTTTCCAAGTTCAGAATATATTATTCCGTGCCTTTAAGTCGAGCCCCTAATTACATATGTGCCTACTAGGCCTTGATCTTCAACAATAATTTTACAGTTACAATAGAAGAAATTAATAAGTATACACTCAGCCAGCACAGATAACACAGAAAACCGAATGTTACAAGGAAAGGACGACACTTATTGTTACTGCACACGCCCAAACATCACACGTACTGCAGTTTTATTACCCAACGTGAAAAACTCGCGGCGTTGGCTCGGAATCAGAGTTTTTTTTTTTTCTTACCATCATACCTCAACACGCATCTCCGGTGAGCCGTTGAAAATCTCAAACACCTCGGCCACTGGCGAACTAAACCTCACTTTCTTCTTGGACCCTTCACCACTCATTAGTTGTCTCTGCTCGCTAGAGAAATTACAATCTTTTTGAAGCTGCATTCGTTTTCCTTTTGCATCAGCCTTCATCAATGCCTCCAAAGTTTCAGACATGAAGGGCTCGTGGGCAGTAGCGAGACCTCCATAATAGGAAGAAGGATGGATCCTCCTCGAGCCCGTGTGCTTAGGAACGATACGCACATCTTCGACCACGATGAAACCCGTTGAGCTTACAATCATGTCCTGCAGAGTCATCAAGCCCTTCAAGGGTGGTTTGTTGTTATTGCAATTCTGGAGCTGCTTTGGTGGGATTTTCCTAACATCCTTGGCGATTGTAACGCTTCTCGGTCCGAAGCAGCGCATGGTACACGCTGGTTGGCCACGCTTCGGCTTAACCGATCCATCCTCGGGTGCTCGCGTTGGGCTTTGGTGTCGAAGTAAGCCACATAAGTTCATACCCATCTTTGTTTTGTTTTTGTTTTTTTTTGTTTTAATGAAACGGAGGGAATGTAACATACGCTTTGGATTCGATTATAAAGGAAAAAATGTTCGAGGTGGTTGTTGGACGATTTCTCTGAGGAAATTATTGGAATCAACTAGGCGCTTTGTTAGTATTCGGGAGATTCCATAGATCATACATAGAACTAAACAATATTGTCCTTAAGTCTTAGTGATGTTCAAACAGATCACATAGGATTACTATAGGGGAACACGTACGGTATAGTGACAGGTGGGCATCGATCGACGCAATCAATATGTGTAAAGAACATAGGTATCTCCGAACGCATCGCGGAGGCTTTACATTGTGTCTTGAGTTAATGGGACAGCGGCAAGACGAGTTCAAGTGAAATGGTCTCGTCGGAATCAATTCCGTCCTAATAATAATTGTTAATAGGTGAGGAGACTTCTTTGTTTTTTATTGTTTTTATGGGGTGGGGTGAGCTTAAATTTTAGACGTGGGACAAATAATCTCAACATGCCTCTTAACTGAAAGCTTATCACGTGGACATATCGAATCAGGCGACGGTGAGTCAAAGAAGCGTGATAGCACGCAGAACAAACTCCATCTGATACCGTATCCATGTTTTCATCTAAAACCAATTGGTGAAAAGTGAAAATATTTATTTGATTTATATATTGAGTCGGATGAATTTAGTCCCGAATATGGGCAAATAATCTCAATAGACATTAAATAATAATTTTATATAAAAGGGGCGCTAACCATTTAAGTATGGTTCACTGAATTAAAGAAACAAGAGATTATATATCATGAAACATGCATAAAACCCATACCCAAAATACATCCCTTCTCTTGTTTTTTTTCCGTCCAGTCGAGTACTACTAGGAACTGGCTCGGTAGACAACATTTAAAGCACTAATGATCATATTTTTCATAAATTAAGGAGTTTACATAAATAAATATATATATATACTGGCATAACTATAAATTTGAATACTAAGTATATAGTTTCTAATACAAATATATGTCACGATCTTCATACGTTGAAATAAGGATCTTTGATAATGCATCGACAAAATAAGTCGAAAATCTCATTTGATTGATGACATTGTATATTTGCTGTCCACTTAGCTGCTGATGTGGAATCCTGTCAAATAAGTTCATACTTATATTTTCAAATTTATTTTTTTGAAATAATGATTGAAGATCCAAATTTGTTCTAATATATGACGTAGACTTATTTTTGCAATAATCAAATGCAATAATTTGAAATCGAACACTTATATATCCCGTTATCCAAATTTATAACTTTGCCAAAAAGTATTAGTGTGGGAAATAATATTTGTCGGTATTTTCCTTCTCAATGCATTGCGTAATTGGTTTCAATGTTTCTCCTCATAATTATCTTTATCTAACACTATATATTAATGGCGAATGATATTTAGAAATGCCTTGGAATATTACGCCTATTTTAACCTTCACTATTTTTGTTTATTCAAATTATATCCTTCAATCAATTTTTTTTCCTTTTATAGTACTTAAAATAATCAATTTTTTCCTTTTTTTTTTTTTTTTTCCTTCAATCATTTTTTTTTCCTATTAAACATTTTGAATTATAAATAACTCAAAATATAAAAATATATTTACATATTACAACACACCACATACCTTGTTTTATATATATTAAAGCATGCAGGTCGGGCGTTCATAAAATACTAGTAGATTTAAAATCTCGATTTTGCTTTTCATTACCAGAATTGAATGAAAATATAATGATTTCACTATCTTGCTAATAGTACTGACGGGGAAGAATTCCATAGAATTAGACTATTATCAAAACAAATATATAATTACTTTGGATGGTCGAAGAACTCGGCTTTCAAAACGCTCGGCCAAACGTGCAAATGAACGAAAAACACGACGCCCCGAGATGATTCTTACGATGCCAATCTTTAGCGTAGAAACGAAGTTTTGGGCTCGCTTTAATGCTCAAACGATTTCTTGCAGAAGTACTTGCTTACTTGGTTATGTACTGAATATCTGCACGTTCTTTTAGCCATTCGAGCACTTTAGCTCCCTCGAGCACCTCTTGCACCTGCTCTTTGATGCGATCTTCGTCGTATTCTTGGCTCTGCTTCTTGAACTCAACAATCGAATTCTCAACCTCCTTAACTACTTCATCTGTCTGTATCTGCATATGGAGAATAACATCAGAGAGGAGATATTTACAAGTCTCCTAAGTTGTAAGAAAGAAACATGTATCAATCAACGTATGTATGTTTTACCTGTAAGTTTTCGCGTTTGAATATGTCGCCAACGGCGAGATTTTGTTTAATAATATTGGATATGTTTTCCCTTTGGTTTTCCAGGAACTCTCTAACTGCCTTCGGGCTCGACAGCGATGCTAGCTGTTGTTCGTTCAGCTTCATATTCGCCTGCCCGGGGAAAAATCTTGTAATGAAATTACCGCAAGAACTGCAATTTCTTTATGATGATGCATTTGGATTCATGTATTTGAACTGAATGGCATGATTTTAAATTACGAATTTCAAATCAAAATCCATGCAAATTCCCAAACATATGATTTGGAGGAAATTCAGATTTCAGATCGAAATCCGGGTATCCAAACGGGCCCCATTAAGGAAATTGAACAAGGAAAAGGGACGATGAAAATTAGTAACCTGAATCTGCAGGAGCTGTGCACCATAGAGCTGTCTTCCTTGTTCCTCGAACAACGATGGTGGAATCTCTACTTCAATCATCTAATAACAATAACAATTCAACCAACAACAAAGTGAATCAAGTGTTATTTTTTCCGGTTAACAGTTAGTTTATTACAGTTAGTTAATTAACGGAAGACATTGCAATAAACCCAAGTGAGTGATCAAATAAAGGCATAGATAGATAGATAGATAGATAGAGGTTACTTTCTGCAGCTGGTCTAGGATAGCATTATCTGTAGCTTGTTCTTTGGCTGTTTGCTCGACTTCTAGAAACTTCTGCAGCAGCTTTTCCTTAACCTGTAAGATCAACAAATTAATACCGTACGTAGCATGTGGAAGAAAAGAAACACAGTTCAAATATACTCTTATTACTTACCTCTTCAATGCTTGTGCATCCCGAAAGAATTTTATCCGCTATAGAATCGTTTAATTCCGGTAAATCTCTGTAGAACAGTTCCTTACACTCCACCTAATAAATCAAGCAGCAAGGAGCTTACTAACGAGTCAAATAATTATTACATGATTTCGGTTTTTATAACGGAACGAGGAACACTCACGGTGAATTGAGCACAAACCCCACGAAGATCTTCTTGTTCCCACGAATCCGGAAATACGTAGGGAAACGACTTCGTTTCGCCGCGTTTTATCCCGATAACCGAGTTTAAGAAATCGGGGAGAACTTTATCTCCATCTTCAGTGTCGAACTGAAACCCTGCAATAATTGAAGACCAAGATCAGTATGTACGACTTCATTACAACAATACTTTGCGAGAAAGTTGTTAACTGCAAATGCAAGAGATTAGTAGTATTTGTAATACAAAACAACCTTTACTCTCAGCAGATGGTATCTTTTGAGCAGCTGATTCGCCGTCTTCCTCGATAGTTTCAGCTGATACATCGAAAATTGCCACATCACCTACCTGTAGATCATGATCTCCTCGTATAAATTGAAGAGATCAAATTTATTATTTTTATTTTATTTTTTTCACCTGGAGCCCTCGATCGACCACGATTTTGAGTGCACCCAAGGCCTTGAGCCGGCGCCGAAGTTCTTGTTCAGCAGCGGTTTGAGCATCTATTTCTTTATCAATCTCCACGACGATCTTCAGATTCTTGTATCCATCTTCCGGGGTCCATTTCACTTGAGGTGCAACATCCACAATTACATCATATCTACAGTTGAATTTTGGAACAAGAAGAGATTGACAAGGTTTTTTTTTATCAATCATAGGAAACATTTAATAATCTATCATTGAAAGGACAATTTCGGCACTAAACCTAAGGGCTTTCATGGTAGCGTAGATGCTCTCCATCTCCGGAAACTTTGTCAAAATGCGGATTGAATCTTCCAGAGCTCGTCCACTCACCTGATATGAAATCCCGTCATTACACAAGTCAAGTGTAGTAAAAATGAGGATGAGGGGAGAAAATAAATTGATGAGGGCTTACAAAAGACATGGCATGAGGAAGCGTTCTCTTCAAGATAGATTCGATCGTAGCCTTCTTAACATTTTCCTTTCCCACGAAACCAACAAGTATACTCTCCGGAACATTCTTTCCAGGTCGAAACCCAGGGACCTGTAATAATGAAGACGGTGTTGTAAGAATCAACAGGCATAACGGGTAATAAATATGTTGCCAGTGATTATAAATGTAACCAACTACGAAATATATCACCAACAACAATCAACCTTGGTTAGTTTCGTGAACTCCTTGAGCACTGTTTTGTAGCAATCATCGCATACTTCAGCTGGAACCTCCACGCGTAATCGAACCTGCAAGTGCACATCATTTTAGCATAAGAAAGTTCGGAAATTTATATTCGAAACATTTGCAATCTCAGCAAATAAAGGAATACCCAGAAAAACAAGGAAGAAAACTACACAAATCAAACACATCAATAATTAAAGAGAAACACCGACTCTTGAATTGGGTTCAGGGGTCTCCGTCACGTGAAGCTCAGCAGGTAACTTCTCAAGAACTATTTCTTCACTTGTGGCCTGTGCAGATGATACAACAAAGCGCCTCGAGTTTTTCCGAAGATGAGTGCGCTCGTGAGAGTGATACAATGGGCGTGAAGCGAAGCATTCTTGAATTCTCTTGAAGGGTTTAATGGGGTGGATGAATTTGAGAGACTGAAGCGAATTTGGAGCTGAATTGTATGTGTTGAAGTGGAAGAATATGCCATGGGATGTTGTAGAAGAACAGCAAGTCGCCATGGTTTTTGTGGAGGGAGATTGTGACGGAGAATGGAATTTGTAGCTCATTACAGAGGATAAGAATTAAGATACGTTAGTTGAATATAGCATTTTACACCCTTAAAGAATTCTTTATTAACAAAGTAGTTCTTTAGTCGTTGAAAATAACACTTGGACTCCCATGAAGTCATTAATTGAAAATTCACACACTCCATTCCTCAAATACGACAAAATCTTCAGAGAGATTTGGAGGAGAAATGATAACACGTAACGGATCCCCAAAACTACGGCGAAATTTTCGGCGTCGGAAGGTTGATGCGGTGCGTGATTTCCCTGAGAATTGTGGCCCAGCTTCCCATGTTATTAATGGAGATCGTCATCAATCGTGTGCTATCATGAACCGCATGAGCTCGAACGAGGTACCGCTGTTCTCCAATTGTTTTTCGACAACTGTGTCCGATGAGTCGTGTCAGATCCCCGAGAATTCTGATAAGTCTCGTTCCAATTTTCGACGTCCGAAGGTGGATGTTGTGCGTGATTTCCCTGAGTATTGTGGCCCGGTTGCTGCTCAAGGTGAGGAATTCAAGGGTGTTGGAGAAGAAATAGTTCGTGATGATGAGATTAGTATTCAATGTTGTTCCTTTGAAGCGAAGTGGAAACAGGATTTTGAAGTATTGTCGCTAGTTCTTGCGCAGACTAAGGAGTATTATTCTCTTGTTACCAAATATCCTTCATCTGAAGAGTTTTTCCATTTAGAAGGCTCTAAGAGCATGCTTGAAGGGAAGATCTCGACAGAACCACCAGAAGGAAAGAGGAGAGAAAGAGAAGCGAATCTAGATGATTTCGGCAATGGGGTTGTCGAAAAACAAAAAATCTTCACAGCAATGTGGAGAACAAACAAGGGGAGATAAATCTTTCGCAATCGGGAGAGTGGGAGAATCTACACAAGGGGAAGTGAATTGGTACCTGAGGTGTGTACATTATAGAAATTTGCTATAAGATGGTTGATAACCTGGAAAATTTGCTGCAACACCTCAAGTTCATCGATAAACCATGTAATAGAGTTAATCAGGAAGCCTCGGAGGAGCAAGATAAATCTCAGAGAACTCGGAGCTTCTAAAGCTCGTTAAAATCAGAATGAGAAACTTTTGCTTGAATACAAAACGGAAACAGTGGGACGGCACTTGAAATCTGCTCTTAATGGCAGAGTGGTTGAAAATAGCTGGAAATTGGGTAACATGCGGAGAAACATTGCATTGGAGATTAATTCGGTTCAGTTAGTTTCTTGCTCTATGGCACTGTCTTTGTCTTGAGAATAACTGCAGAGTGCTTGGTAGTACTCTGTGTCGGAAAAAACTCACGCGAACACAGTGAACACGATCTTGTTTTGGTGCAACTAAAATCGACCACCTTTTCTGTAGTCCTTTTACTGCTTAAATAGAAGTTTACATGGAAACTAATAAATGCATATAATCAGGCCACTAATTTAGCCTAAACTAATAAGGAAAACACAATCACCTCATAAGTTAAGTATATTCTCCTAAACTAAGCCTAAACTAATTAAGGAAAGTGAATCACAAGGATTATTCCTACAATCTCCTCCTAAGCCTTGTGTCCACCGTTGATGTCGATTAGGCCGATCTTACCCCGTAGCGCATGAAACTTGGTCCTTCCAAGCGGCTTCGTCAGAATGTCGCCCAGCTGATCCTTGCTTCTGATGAACTCTACATCAATCAAGCCTTCTTCTGCAGCCTCCCGGACGAAGTGATATTTCACTCGAATGTGCTTACTCTGTCCATGGAGTACTGGATTCTTGATCAAAGCAATGGCGGACTTATTGTCCACCCTCAGCATTGGTGCTCTTGCTGCTGTTCCCTGCACCTCAGACAACACACGAGCGAGCCACAGTGCTTGACAAGCAGCGTTAGCAGCTGCTATATACTCTGCCTCACAGCTGGGCTGAGCCACCACCTTCTGCTTCATGGATTGCCAGGTGATCGGGCTGCCACTAAGGAAGAAAATCACGCCAGTTGTGCTTTTACTTGCATCAACATCCCCGGCGTAATCACTGTCACTGAAGCCTGTCAGATAAGGCTCCTCCTTCTCCCTCCTGCCGAACCAGAGTCCCCAATCATGGGTCCCGGCCACATAGCGCAGGATGCGCTTCACAGCTGCAAGGTGATCCTCGCGTGAATCTTCCAGGAACCGACTCACATAGCCAACCGCAAACGCTAGATCAGGGCGAGTGTTGACCAAATACCTCAAGCTCCCAACGATGCTCCTGTACGCCGTCGCATCGACCGGCGGCTCTGTGCTGAGCTTGCTCAACTTCAAGCGCGATTCCATAGGTACGTGACAGGGGTTACACCCTGCCATGCCGCTCTTCTCTAGGATTTTGCCGGCGTAGGCGCCCTGGCTCAGCGAGATCCCCCTCGCGCCCTGCTTCACTTCAATGCCAAGGTAGTAGTGAAGCAGGCCGAGGTCACTCATCTTGAACGCGGCTGCCATCTCCTCCTTGAATGACTTGATATCGCCGCCGTTCGAGCCGGTGATCACGAGGTCATGGACATAGACCCCGATCACCAGCTGCTTGCCATCGTTCTGCCTGATGTTGATGGCGTGTTCCGACGGGCTCTTCCTGAAGCCGAATGACAACAGCGTGCTGTTCAGCTTCGCGTTCCATGCACGCGGCGCTTGATGCAGCCCGTACAGCGCTTTTCGGAGCTTGAGCACCTTGTACTCCTTGCCGGTGATGACAAACCCCGGCGGCTGCTCGACGTAAACCTCCTCCTCCAGGTCTCCGTTCAAGAACGCCGACTTGACGTCCATGTGGTGGACCTCCCACCCTTCGTGCACCGCGAGGGCGATGATCAGGTGCACCGAGTCCAGCTGCGCCACCGGCGCGAACACTTCGTCGTAGTCGATGCCGTGCCGCTGTGCGTAACCCTTCACCACAAGGCGCGCATTATGCTTGGACACCGCCCCGTGCTCGTGCTCTTCACCATGAAGACCCACTTCAAGCCGATCGCCCGGCGGCCAGGCGGAAGGTCGGCGAGGGACCACGTCCGGTTGTCCTCAATTGAGTCCATCTCCTCCATCATCGCCTTCCTCCAGCTGCGGCTGCGTTCCGCCTATGCGAACGTCGCAGGTTCGTCGGAGCTCATGGCATGGAGCTCCTCCGCCATCAGTGCCCGCGGTGCGAAGCCACGCGGCGAAGCTGGCCCGATGTTGTCGATCCTCCGAAACCGAAGGGGAGCGTCGTCATCGTGGTCGGCGTCCAGGTGCTCGCCTGCCTCGCTCGGCGGTGAGGCGAATGCCACCTCATGTGACTCGCCGGATCCCGCTGGTATAGCGCCTCCGCCACCACGAGGCGTGCCGGCGGCGTCAGCTCGCCCTCCTGAGTTGCACTTCCAGGTGCCTCCTCGGTGCCCTTGGCCACCGAAGGTCCCTGGTTCGCGATGGAGTACTCCACCGTGAACACATCGTCGTCGCCGTTCGGCTCGCCATCGACCTCTACAGAGCCCCAGACCCACTGGGCTCCCTCGTCGAACACCACGTCGCGGGTCACGTGGACACGCTTCGTGACAGGATCGTATGCACGGTACGCTTTGGAGCCGCGCTCGTAGCCAATAAGATCATCTTGCAGCCACGATCCTCGAGCTTCATCAGATGCGGCGTCGTGTCCCCGACATAGACGATGCAGCCGAATGTCCTCAGGTGATGCACTGCCGGCTTCTTCCCATGCCACGCTTCGAACGGCGTCATGCCGTCCACGCTCTTCGTTGGGCATCGGTTGAGGATGTATACCGCGATGGTCACGGCCTCGCCCCAGAACCACCCCGGCAGCCCTTTCGCCTTGAGCATAATCCTTGCTGTCGCCACCACCGTCCCATTCCTTCGCTCGACCACGCCGTTCTGCTGTGGGCTGTACGGTGCGGTTTGCTGGCGTGTATCCCTTCTCCCGCGCAGTACTCCTCGAACTCGATCGAGATGAATTCGCCACCACGATCGGTCCGGAGCACCCCCAGTTTCAGCCCGGACTCCCCCTCTGCCCGTGCTTGGAGTTCCTTGATGGCAGCCGCGGCACGATCCTTTGAAGGGATCGCGACTACCCACATGTATCGGCTGAGGTCGTCGACGAGCAACAAGAAGTACTTGTTTCCGCTTGGTCGCTGGCGTGATCGGCCCGCACAGATCGCCGTGCACAAGCTCAAGCCGCTGCTTTGCGCGGTACTCTGCTTTCGCCGGAAATGTGGTGCGCCTCTGCTTCCCAATTAGGCATGCGTCGCACAGCTGGTCCACCTGCCCGATCTCCGGCAGGCCGCGCACCAGCTCCTCCCGAGCTAGCTTCCGGAGCGCCGCCATGTTGACATGACAGAAGCGATCATGCCAGCGCCACGCCACCTCGTCGCCGCGCCCCCGCACCGCTAAGCACGTCGGCTGTGCTATCTTGATCCGGAGCAGGTACAGGCGGTTCGCCTCGCGCGTCACCCTTGCCAACAGTTGACCGCCGAGCTCCCGAATCCGCATCACGCCAGCGTCGATGTCGATCTTGAAGCGGACCTCATCGAGCTGGCCCAGGCTCACGATGTTCGTCGTCAGCTGGGGAATGAAGTAGACCTCGGCGAACGACCGGAGCTCCCCGTTTTTGCACACGAAGACGATGGTGCCCTGTCCTTCAATCCGCGCCACCGAGTCGTCGCCAAAGCGCACGGTGCCGCGCACCGCCATGTTGAGTTTCGAGAAGGCGGCCCTGGCCCCAGACATGTGATTGGTTGCCCCCGAGTCCAGGACCCACGTCTCCGCCTCGCGTTCCTCTTCTTCCCCGAGCTGTGCGAACACCTTCTCTTCGCGGATCTCGATCTGGGCCACGGACGACGCCTGCCCAGATCCGCATCCTCCATGCTGATGCGATGATCCCAGCGGCGCCGGATCAGCCCTGGCGAGCGGCTCGAATAAGGGCGGCGCCGACGAAGTTGTCGTCGATTGCGGCATCAGTGGGGCGAGAGTGGGGGAGCACCTTGCGAGACAGAGTGAGGCCTCCTCCTCATCCTGGACTGCATGGGCCTGCTCCTTCTTGGGCCTCGACGGCACTCCCGGGCCCAATGGCCCAGCTTCACGCACCGGCGGCACTCGTCGCCCGTGTGATCTGGCCCACTAGACGACCCGCCAACACGCCCACGACCGCGTCCGCGTCGACCGCCTCCCCTGTTAGAGCCGCCGCCGCGGGAGTGGTTCTCCGCCTCCCGCTTCTTCCGCCGTGCGTCCCACTCCTCCTCAGTGAGATACAGCTTGCCCTCATGCTGTAGTGACGCCGGCGGTCCATCCAGCTCTTCCTCCGCCTCTTGCAATCGCCCGGTGAGATCGGCGACCGTCATGGTGGATGGATCGAGCAGCGTCTTGATCGCAATCGCGATCTGCTTGAAGCGAGGAGGCAGACTCCGTAGCATCTTGGTTACGATTTCCTTGTCCTTCACCTCATCCCCCAGTGTGGTGAGGTGCGCCGCCATGCCATTGAGGCGCAGCACGAACTCCTCGACGCTCGCCGTCGTTGAACGTGGCGATGTCGAATTTGCGACGCAGTTGCTGCGCCGTTGCCGTCTTCACACGATCGTCCCCGATCCGCATGGTCGCGATCGCGTCCCAGGCCTCCTTGGCCGTCTCCCTGGAGCCGATCGTCGACACCATTTCGGGCGGGACCGCGCTCACCAGCGCATCGAGCGCCATCATGTCTTCCTGCTCATCGGCAGTGCCCTTCTCGATGGCGTTCCATAGTGCTCTCGCCTTCAATTTCACCTTCATCATGAGCGCCCAGTCAGAGTAATTGGTCTTGGTGAGAACGGGGTAGCTATTCCCGCCGCCCACCTCACGAATCACTCGCTGGATCACGGCGCCAGAGGCATCGGCTTTCTTGCTTCCATCGCCCATGGTCCCTGGATGAACTCCCTCTGATACCAATTGTCGGAAAAAACTCACGCGAACACAGTGAACACGATCTTGTTTTGGTGCAACTAAAATCGACCACCTTTTCTGTAGTCCTTTTACTGCTTAAATAGAAGTTTACATGGAAACTAATAAATGCCTATAATCAGGCCACTAATTTAGCCTAAACTAATAAGGAAAACACAATCACCTCCTAAGTTAAGTATATTCTCCTAAACTAAGCCTAAACTAATTAAGGAAAGTGAACCACAAGGATTATTCCTACACTCTGATCTTCTAGTGGACCAAAATTTTCTAAAAATGCGAGAGCATGAAAATTGAAAAGGGGAATCCCCCTTGCTTTGAAGAGTAATAGCACGGAAATGGGGCTACCCAATCAGAGTGGGCAAAAAGAAGGAGCTTTTGATTTCTTTCAGATATATTGGCTTGAGCTGCGGGGGCAATTTCATATACACACTGAACTTGTCTTGGGAAGAAAGAGATGAAAATGGTAAACTTAGGTCTTTATATTCGACCAACAAAGAATGAGGGGCCACTGCTATTAGATCTCAAGATGCTCAGAGATCTCAAAGCATGTTGTTTCCCGATAAAAGAAGAAAAAGGCCAATATTCATCATCTAAAGAGAAGGGAGACCCAAAACGCAAATGCCCGCGAATCTTGCATGAATAGGGGTTGGCGAACACAGTCAAAGACACGAGTTGGAGATGTTCAAGTCGAAAGGTCACAAAACTTTTTTATTGCATCGGGCGGTTTCATATGCGAATATGTAGGAGAACCACTGCGTGATAAAGATGCTCCAACCAAATCTCGTAATGATGCAACGTCTTCAAAATGGCAGAAGAGGCGGTAGTGGTGGTCAGCAATGTCGCCCAAGCCAAGAGAGCATCAAGGTCGACATTGAACTGCATGGAGTGGATACGTTGCAAGCATTTATAATATGTCCATTATATTTTTAGAACAGAAAATCGAAGTAACGTTCTAAGTCGATACCTTTCATTTTATTCACTGTTAGCTCCTTTTTTTTTTCTGCTCCAAAAAAGCACAAGATGGGCTTAGCAGTTTTAAGAAACCTCACTTGCATACTTTTCATGACCACCGTGCATTTGTTTTCTTTCATTTGTAATAATGGGGAGAATCAAGTCAACATCGTAAGTTGTTTGTCCGATTTTCAGCGCAGTGATGTGATGTGCGCTTAATATATCTTCTATCACAATACATTGATGATTGAAATCTTGCTACACCGATCTTAATATATGTGTGTGTGATTGGGCTGTTTCTCTATTATTCTGGAGCTGATGAACGTTCCCGGACTCACAAGGATGCAAATGGCTAGCCAGTTGCAGGTACATAGATATCGATATAACTAGGAGAAATTATATTATATATTATCCGATGAAAATTTTAAATTTGGGCTATATTCAACCTAAATATGGCTGGCCCACTGATCAACAAAGAAAAGCGTAAAGAGAAACTATGTGGAGTTTTATTTGTGCAACAATAGGAGCAAAGTCGTCATTAAGCAGACAATGAGTCTCCTCCTAAGTTAACTCTTGAAAAAGGCTCCTCCCAAGAAAACGAAGCAAAATCGGTGCAAAAGAAGTTAACTTGGTCCTCACTATCTGCATCAGGACCACGAAAAAACTCATCCAATGAATGGTCTTCAGTCTCCAATGGATGGCGTTGGAGCACAAACAAGAGGGGAATAAATGTAGTGTGTCTTTGATGCGAGTGTAGCGCAGCTTTATATATATGAAAGAAATTAAATCCACATAAGATATACTATTAAAACAAAGTCAAACATTTGTGAGTCAACGCATTAATGAGTATTAAACGGAATTAACACACAAAAGAACGTATAAATGGAAATAGTATTTACTTCGCGTCTTGGTAACACCGAGAATAATTTTCATTATGCCCAAGCTTTAATTTGTTGAGATTCTAATTAAGTGGGTGTTGTCCCACATCCAACAAATCAAGCTCTCAAATTCACTATATATATAAAAAGACAACTCCATTTATCACCAATTGGTTTTAGGATGGAGACCTCGATTTCTAAGATGATATCATAGCAATCTTCTGCTCGAGAGCCGGTTCGATCTTCCTTCACCGCCACCCGATTCATATGTCCACGTGTTAGGCCAGTCATACCACACGTGAGGGGGCGTGTTGAGATTCTAATTAAGTGGGTGTTGTCCCGAACAAATCAAGCTCTCAAATTCACTATATATATAAAGAGGCAACTCTACCTATTACCAATTGGTTTTAGGATAGAGACCTCGATTTCTAAGAATGATTAGTTAATCTTACATGTAAGAACTTTTAAACTGAGAAAACTAGAGCTTAGTTTCTTTCTGAACCATTAGTGCGCCGGTGTTGCTACTATGCCAGAAACATACACGATAGTTAACGTTGCGTTTGGATTCGTATATTTGAATTGAATTCCGTGATTTCAAATTATAAATTTCAAAATCCTAATTTCAAATTCAAATCCATCGTTTGACAAACGTTAGGATTTCAGAATCCGGATTTCAAAATGAGCTCGAGCTGCAAGTCATGAAGCTCGTCGAGCTCGACCTCCAACTTTTTATTAAAAATTAAATGTACAAAAATAAAATAAAAAAATAACAAAATAAAATAAGCTTGTGAGTCGGCTCGCGAGCTTTCGATCATCATTCGTCGTTCGTCGAGTAGGCTCATCAAGCTCGCGAGCTGGCTCGACTCATCGTTCATCGAGTTTAAGCTAAGCTATTTTTGAACTAACTCGACGTCATATGTCGAGTTCGAACCGCCTTGTCGAGCTCGCAAGCTGGCTTGACTCATCGTTCGTCGAGCTCGAGCCGGCTCGACTAGTCGTTCGTCGAGCTCGAGCCGCCTCATCGAGCACGCGAGTCGGCTCGACTCGTCGTTTACTCATAATTATTATTATTATTATTATTTACGAAAATCATTATGGTGGATTTTTGGATTTCGAAATCGGACCACTTGTGGTCGAATTTCAAATTCATCAAACAAGAAAGGGTTTGAATACAATACAGCCTTATACTCTAGGACTCAATCTAAACATTTACAACTCAGTCCCTTATACTTAAATACTTACTAATTAAGCCTGCATAAACTCAGTAATTACAACGAGGCCCTCAACATATATTCTCGTATTCTCTAACATATAGCATGGGTTTCTAAACAACAATTTTACCTTTACCTACTAAAAGAAACTTAGTTGGCTTTTCTATGTTTTCTGACAAGCACAATCTTCTATACCGACTACAATTGTAGTCGTGAAGGATGATGTGGACTTGCCGACTATAGGTACACACGTTACCAACTACGACGTGTAGTTGGTATGCTAAAAAAGCGTACTACCGAGTACCAACTACATTTACTGACAATAATATTATTCGTAAACAATAGTCGCTGAATAAAACTTTGTAGTCGACACAAGATTTTGCCGACTACACCTTTTGACGATGCCAACTTAGTTGGGAAATAAAATTCCTAAATTCACGTTTTAGCATTTTTTTCATTTCATATCACGACCCTCTCACAAAATCTTCTCTGAAACATATCCGACGCTTCGTCCTCGCCGCTCGTCGTTTGCTCCGAGTCGAGTCCGGCCAGTTCGCTTCCCTGACCACACCATCCCGACAGTTCAAGCCCGGCCAGTTCCTCGCCGGTAAGGTGCTTTTTATTCGCTTGTTGGGACGAATTTTTCGATGGTTGTTCACTCGTGTTTTCTTTCCCTAACTCGCTCGATTTCGCTCGCTGTTGTTATTTCCGTCCTTGTTGCAAGTTTGCTGCCCGCTCCGACACTTCCGCTCACTGCACGTCACTTTCTGCTGCTACCCGACGCCTCCCGGTCGTTGCTGGTGCCTGCTCGATGCCTCTTTTATCTTTTTCTGCTTGGTAACCACTCATTATTTTACGTCATTGATTTATTTTCCAAATAATATAATGCTTGTAGTTGACAGATATTGTGTTTCTCTTCCTAATGATATAAGGTTTGTGATTGATAAATATTGTGCTCTTCTTCGGATGATATAGATTGATGTTGATAAATGTTGCTTGATAAATGCCATATCTCTTATGTTGTCTTCGTGTGTGATTTTATTTTTTTATATGATAATGTGTGTTTGATGCCCAATGAATTTGGGTTGAGAAAGAGCGTTTATTTTGTTTTGTCGTGTAGTAGTCCTAATGAATTGGTACAAAGAATGGATGTACGATCATGAGATGGAAATTATTTAAAAACAAGATATGTAGATGGAGTCAAACAATTAGTAGAATGAGCTCTTAATCAAAGTCATTTCATATCAGGGGGACATTAAGTGTCCATGTAATAGATGCTGGACTGACCGTTTTTTGTCTCCAAATGATGCACTCTACATCTCTATAAGTATGAGTTCCGTCCGCATTACCATATTTGGGATATACACGGCGAATATTACGATGTGGGTAGCTCATCAGGACAACTGCGCAACAATTGATTATCTGAAATGTTACTAGATGATTTTGGTGGAAATCATTAGGAATATTTTTATGGCTACTCACATGACAACGACCGACTTATTGATCGTATTGGTTTCAATAATGAAAATATCGAAGAAGAACATACAATGATGACGAGAGAGTTCTTTGAAAAGCTGAGATTCACTGAACGACCATCTACGATGAATGTGCTATGACTCTATTAGCTGTTGTTTCTACAATTATCGACATCAAATTTGAGTATAACATGCCTCTTCGAGCTGTTAATGAGTTTGCCTCATTGATAAAGGATGTGTTGCAGCCAGAGAATGAAACATTCTCCAAGGCTAAAAACATAGTAAAATGTTTTCGAATGCCTTGTCAGTACATCGATGTATGCAGTAACTGATGCATGGCGTACTACAAGGATCGCGAGAATGACAATTCACGTAGTTGTTGTCGAGAGCCTATATTTCGTATTACCCGCCTTGAAAATAGAGTTTCTAGAAAAAGGTTGACGTATTTTCCCCCAACTCTAGGATTGCAACGTTTGTATGCCACGAAAAACGTGTCGAAGAATATGTTGTGGCATTATGAAAATCGTAGGGATGATAGAGTGATGAGTCACCCTTGTCATGGATCAGATGGATGGATTTTGACGACGTGTATCTGAACTTTTCATCTGAGCCATGGAAGATACGATTAGGGATTTGCACAGATGGATTTGCACCATTTGATAAGAGCGATAGTCAGTATTCATGTTGGGTGCTCATTGTAACCCCGTATAATCTTCCTCCCTGGATGTTTATGAAAAGACAGTTTATGTTTTTGAATATGTTAGTTCCAGGACCTCGCAGCCATATGGAAAATTTGGATATTTATTTGCGTCCCTTGATTGTCGAGGTCAATCATCTATGGAATTTTGGCGTTGCGTCCTATGATAGTTTCCGTAAATAAAATCTTAATATGCATGTCGCTCTTCTTTGGACATCCAACGACTTTCCAACTTACACTATGTTATCCGGTTGGAGAACAACACTTCCAAGAAAGTATGCATGTTCGGTAAGAGGACACTCACTCTTTCTTATTAAAACATGGTAAGAAGTGTAGGTGGTTCGACTGCCATAGTCGTTTCTTGCACACTGATAACGTTTTGAGTAGGAACAAAAAGAATTTCAGAAAATATCGTGGAGAGAAATGGACCAACAGAGAGAGTTGATTGACATTTTTTTATCAGAGATTGTGTCAACAAAACCCAAAATAGAAGATGATGATTATGACGGACAAGTTTACCATATTAATTGAGTTAAACAAAGTTTGTTTTGTAACTTCCTTACTAGAAGAACTTGAAGATTATATAAAATTTGGATGCCATGCATATAGAAAAAAAGGTGTTCGAACAAATTTAGATTGTTATGAAAATTACTAATAAAATCGAAGGACAATCCTACGCCTCAAGAAGATGTCGTAATCTATTGTACCCGACAAGGTTTGAATTTAATAAAAGTCTGAGGTCGTGATAGTTCTGTGAGACTGAAAATGCCCAAGACCAGCTTTGTGCTAAATAAGCAAGAAAGGATTTTTCTTTTCAAGTGACTTTAGTTATTGAACTTTCCGATGGATTTGCAAGCATTTGAGGTCATTGTAAGAATGTAGAAGCTGGCTATGTGTTTGGATGGAAAAGTCACGATTTTCATGTATTTATGGAAATATTGATTCCTGTTACGTTTCGAGGTTTGTTGCCTTCAAATGTTTGAAAAGCATTGATTGAATTAAGTCAATCTTTTTCGTAGCTTATCCGCGAAATCGTTGTCCGTCGATGAAGCATCCAGACTTGAGGCCATTGTTGGAGAAATTATATATAAGGTGGAAATGATTTTCCTCCGTCATGGTTCAATGTAATGGAGCATTTGCCTGTGTATCTACCTTTTGAGGCTAACGTGGGCGGCCTCGTTTAATTCAGATGGATATATCCATTTGAACGGAATGATGTTTTCGAATAACATTTGATATTGTATACATAATTGTAGATACTAATTATCACCTTGTTCTTCAAGTTATTGTTTCACTTGAAGAAGAAAATAGGAAACAAAAAAGCCTATGTAGAAGGCTCTATATGCCAAGCATATTTGGCGAAACAAATTTCTAATTTATGCTCTCACTACTTTGACGAGAACATGTATACTAAATCTTCAGACTTGCCTCGTAGTGTCTATCAACCTCAAAATCAAGGTATCCCGACTTATGTTTTTTATGTTTTTTCTGTCTGTGTTGAATATCCACCTTCAGAAGGGAAATTTATAAACCTATCTTATAAAGAATATGCGACTGCACATTATTGTGTATTGCCTAATTCATCTTTGTTTGATGATTACGAAATGTACACCAACCCATCTTCATTCAATAGACATATACTATTTGTGATTTATAAACACTCATATCTTATTAATTGTGGAATTTATCGTGAGGAAGTACATAGTTGTAATCCTTGACTGACTATGCAACAAGTTATTCGTAATTTTTCAATTAAAATCATTGCGTGGTTGCGAACACATGTAAGTTTTCACCACTTTGAGTTAACATGCACATTATTTGTTCATCATTTTAACATATGAATTTTTTTTACATATGTCGTTTCCAACATAGACAAAACATATGAATATATTAAGACTATCATTATCGTGCCCGATAAAAGTGTTCGATGTTGGAATCGTTATTACATAAATGGGTCCAATTTCCAATATTACGAGTATGGCCACGACGAGGCTACTTTGAATTATGGTGTGCCTCTTCGTAGCAATTAGAGTAATTCATACTACAACATTCTTTATGAAGTCGTTAAATTGGTTTACCACCGACTGGAAGGGTGCTTCGATGTTTTTTATTTTGGTGTGATTGGTTTGACCCAACCAGAGGTTCGGTTGTCAATCAAGTTTATTACGCACTGTATCTTTCTATGGCAAGTACCAGAGACAACTGGTGGGCAATTTTGGTTACTAATCCTCGACACAATATAATAATGGGTAAAATATGCAATACCCCCATGTGGTTATACTGAAATGTACAGAACTGCCCTTTTCTATTGCGCGAAACTCCATTGTGCCATCTAAAACTTAGCACCGTATCCCCAGTATTGTTAAAACATAGCACATTACCCCATGTGTTGTCGAAAACTTAGCACTGTACCCTTGTGTTTTTTAAAACATAGCACTGTACCCCGCAATTATTAGGGAAAATGGCAAGGAAGTGATTTACGCTGTTTCTGAACCATAGGAGTTTTGATGCTTATTTTTCAAACCATATGTGAGTTATATGTTATGTACCCTATAATAGTTGAGTGATTGATGAAGAAACCACTTTTCAAAAAGATGTCATTGAAGGTACTACGTTATTATCAGATTCGAATGAGAGTGACGTATATGACTCGGCCACACTGGATGATGAAGACAATCACCAGTGAGAGTGAGAGCAGTGAATATCAGAGTGACGATGATAGTTTTAACACGTCACATTCATCCCCATAGTTATAGTGTATTGAAACTTTTGTTTGTGAACTATCCTATCTCGTTACGGTTGTGATACTAAATTATAATATTTTTTCATGTTTTTCCTTTTAGGTTGTTGAGACATGACATGAAGGAACTTTAGACGTCGTATGGCTAGGTTCTTTGGCACTCGACTTTCCTCAGCAGATGCGCAGATGTTCCTAAGGCCCACCCAACCCACGACACGTACTCCACAATTACGATTGACTTTGGCTGTCCGACCATCATAAGTAGTCGGGAAAATTAGTCGGAAAAATGACAACGTACCAACTACAGATGTAGTCCGCATTATTCGGTATATTGCCGAGTACAACATCTTAGTCGGCATTAGTATTGCCGAGTACAACATCTTAGTCGGCATTAGTCGGAATGCCGACTACATTATTCTAGTCGGAAGTAGTCGCTAATGCCGACTTCATACCGACTACGCCATCCTGCCGACAAAGGTTTTGCTTGTAGTCGGTATATTAGTTGGTATTTACCGACTGCAATGTGGTCATGCCAACTACGTAGTGTAGTCGGTAGAAACAATTTATTTATTTATTTTTTGTCTCTTTATTTCCATTATCACAGGGCATCTCTCGCCATCTTGGTACGGTGCATCCACTTTTCATCTTATCGCTGCTCCTTATAAATGTTCAGGTGTGTGCCTCATTCAGGGCTGATATGCCACATTCTTCTATCGTTTGAATCTTAAAGGCGAGCAAAGGGAGAATCCAAGAGAGAAGAGTCGGACAGTCGATCGGAGGGGAAGCAGATTCTTTCTGGATGCATCACCATTTTTTATTTTTTATCGTTATCAAGAGTGAAACATAGCTACCGTATAATTGTGATGGAATGAGATTCCTACTAATTTGCGAAGAACAAACTCCAAATCTTGAAGAGCACATGAAGACTGGGATAAAAAAAAACCTATGTTAAAATTAATATTTTATATTGGGCTTATATTTTGTGTTAGTGGGCTTGATTTATCTTTGGCCCTTGTAAGCCATAGTAGATGTTTTTAGTGTATGAGCTGTAAACGTTATTGTGTGCTGAGAATGAGATTTTGAGCTCCAGCAAAAAAACGGCAGCAACAACCCCTCTTCTTCATCTTTTACTCTTCCTTCAATACTGAAAATTAATCTATATTTTGGATGCCAAGACCAACATAAATGGTACAAACCTTTTGGGTTGAGTGATTTCAAGTGTGTGTCTTCCATTTGAGTAGAAAAATCAATTTAGGGTTGAGAATAGAGCACTATGGCTATGCAAGGAGCTGCTTGGGCTCCTCAAGGTGGGCAATCCATATTTGATGGTGAGAGTTACGATTATTGTAGTATTAAGATGAAGACACTCTTGATTTCACAAGATTTGTGAGAAATTGTGGAAGAGGATTATGTGAAAAAAGAGAAAATTGAAGAAAAGAAGGATGAAAATGGGAATATTGTGAACATTACGGTTGTGGATTCCGAAGAGAAGGAGAATCGAAAGAAGGATGCACGAGCTCTTTTCTTGATTCAAGGAGGCATTTCCAACAAGATTTTTCCGAGGATAATCGGGGCTCAAACTTCGAAGTAGGCATGGGAGATTTTGCAAAGGGAGTTTCAAGGAACCAACAAGGTTAGAGCGGTGAAACTCTTGAGCTTGAAAAGGGAGTTTCAAAATTTGCAATTGAGAGAGGAAGAGACTCTTCAAGATTATTTCTCTGAGGTGATTGAGATTGTGAATCAAATAAAGAATTTGGGTGAGGCGTTGACCGATAAATCGGTGTGCGAGAAGATTTTGATTAGTCTCCCTTCAAAGTATGACAATATTGTGGCTGTCCTTGATAAAACAAAAGACCTCTCTACGATGAGCGTGCATGACTTTATGGGATCTCTTGAGAGACATGAGGAAAGGTTGAATATGCATGGGGACCAAACTCTTGAAAGCGCCTTTCAATCGAAAGTGAATGTGAAAGAGCATTACCAAAAAGCACCTACAAGAAGTACCTTTCGTGGTGGTTATAGCGGGGGTAGAGGCCGAGGCCGATTTGGCCAAGGAGGTGGTAGATGTGCCAACCAAAGTGGAGAAGCTAGAACTTGCAACTTTTGCAAGAAGCCGAGCCACATTGAAAAAGATCGTTGGAACACGGGGAAGATTCAATGCTACAATTGCAAGAAATTTGGCCATAAAGAGAAGTTTTGTAGATTAAAGAATGAGGAGCAAGCACAGTACACCTAAGAAAAGCATCCCGAGAAAAGAGGTGACGGGAGCACTTTTTATGCGTGTCAATCGGCGATTGAGAAGAGAGACGACGTGTGGTTTGTTGATAGTGGATGTAGCAACCACATGACGGGTGATGAGTCTATCTTTTCCAAGCTTGATAGCAATGTCACGACGCAAATTACAATGGGCAACGGTGCGGTGGTGAAATCCAAGGGAAGAGACACAATTGCGGTTGCATCAAAGAAGGGTAGGATGCTAATCCACGATGTCTTGCTTGTTCCGGATTTAGCTCAAAATTTGCTAAGTATTGGGCAATTAATTGATCATGTTCATGCGGTTTACTTTGATGGTGCGACTTGTCGAATATTTGATAAAGTTGAGAAGAAGAGAGAATTGATGGCCGTAGTCAAAATGGAGAGGAATAGAAACTTCCCGCTCACACTGAAGCCCGAAAAAAGTGTTGCCTTGAAGGTTGGTGCGGAAGATGGCTCATGGTTGTGGCACAAGAGGTTTGGCCATTTAAACTTTGAGAGCTTGAAGTTGCTAAGTAAGAAGGAAATGGTGTACGGGCTACCATTATTAGAAGATAAAGGGGACGTATGCGAGGCATGTGCTCTAGGCAAGATACATCGAGAGTCGTTTTCCAAGGAGAAGACATGGAGAGCAAGAACACCATTAGAGCTTGTTCACACCGATAATTGTGGTCCCATGAGCACGAACTCACATGGCAGAAACCGGTACTTTATCACATTCATCGATGATTATTCAAGAATGTGTTGGGTTTATTTTTTGAGGCAAAAGTCGGAAGCACTTTATGTCTTCAAAAAATTTCAAAGAATGGTGGAGAGATAAAGTGGCCGGTTACTAAAGAAATTGAGGAGCGATAGAGGTGGCGAGTACAACTCTAAGGAGTTTGAGAAATTTTGTGAGAATATTGGCCTAGAGAGGCAATTGACGATTGGCTTTACACCGGAGAAAAATGGGGTGGCCGAGAGGAAGAATAAGACCATTGTCGAAATGGCAAGAACGATGATGAAAGAGAAGAGGCTACCGTTGACTTTTTGGGCTGAAGCAACGTACACAGCAGTTTACTTATTAAATCGGTGTCCCACGGAGGCGATTGAGAACAAGACCCCATTTGAAGCTTGGTCCGGAGGCAAAAAGCCATCGGTGAATCACTTGAAGGTGTTCGGGTCCATTTGCTATGCTCATGTTCCAAAAGAAATGAGGCATAAGCTTGAAGATAAAGGCGAGAAGTGCGTCTTTGTTGGCTATAGTATAAAATCGAGGGGATATCGGCTCTTTAGCTTGAAGAGAAACAAGGTGTTAGAGAGCCGGGATGTGATTTTTAATGAGAAGTGGGATTGGAAAGAGAAAGGAGTTGAAAGTGTGTCATTTCCAATTCAAGGTGATGCACATGAAGAGCCAAGTTGTAGTGGGCATGATGTTGAAGATGAATGGCCATCATCTCCAACAAATAATATCGGGTTGAGTTTATCATCTCCAAGCTCAACACCGCTAAGAATAAGACGTTTAAGTGAAGTTTATGCAAGGTGCAATTTTGTTGTTGTTGAGGCGGTGAGCTTTGAGCAAGCTATTGGCGAGGAAGTGTGGAGAAATGCCATGGAAGATGAGATAGAGAAAAGTGAGACATGGGAGTTAGTTGAGAAGCTGAAAGAGAAGGACGTTGTTGGCTTGAAGTGGATATACATAACAAAGACTAACCCGGATGGTTCGGTGCAAAAGTACAAGGCGAAATTGGTGGCGAAAGGGTACTCTCAACAACCCGGTGTTGACTATCATGAGACATTTGCGCCGGTTGCTCGACATGAGACTATTTGATTGTTGATTGTTTGGCGGCACACAAGGGTTGGAAACTTTACCAACTTGATGTGAAGTCGGCCTTCTTGAATGGGGTGTTGAAAGAAGAGGTGTATGTAGAGCAACCACAAGGATTTGAGGCGGAAGGTGAAGAAGAAAAAGTGTATAAATTGAAGAAAGCCTTATATGAATTGAAGCAAGCCCCACGTGCGTGGTACGGGAATATCGATGCATATTTCTCCGATAAAGGATTCAAGACGAGTCCAAGTGAGCGACGCTTTATGTCAAGCAAGGTGCCGATTCTATGCTTCTCGTTTCTCGTTACGTTGATGATTTGATTTTTACGGGACTAATGAGAAGATGATGCTTGAGTTAAAGGGTGATATGTTGAGGAAATATGAGATGAATGATTTGGGCTTGTTGCACTATTTTTGGGGGATTGAAATTGATCAAAGAGAAGATGGAGTATTTATTTATGTCTCAAATGAAGTATGCCCAAAATATTCTTGCAAAGTTCAAGATGGAGGAGTGTAACCCGAAATATAGGAGTCTTGTTGGGAGTTTGTTGTATCTCACCACTACGAGGCTCGACATCATGTATGCTTCGGGATTGTTGTCTCGGTTTATGCATCGACCGACCAAAATACTTTTTGGAGTTGCCAAAAGAGTATTGAGCTACATTCAAGGTACCAAAAGTTTGAGTCTTATGTATGAGAGAAATGAAAAAGAAAGGCCGGAGTTGTTTGGGTTTTGTGATAGTGATTGGGCCGGGAGTATGGATGATATGAAGAGTACTTCCGGATACACATTTACACTCGGGTCCGGAGTGTTTAGTTGGGCGTCGAAGAAGCAAGAAAGGGTAGCTCATTCTTCGGCCGAAGCCGAATATGTTTCGGCAAGTGAAGCTACGAAGCAAGTAGTGTGGTTGAGAAAGATTCTTGAAGATATGGGAGAGAAGCAAGATATGCCGACGGTTCTCTTTTGTGACAACAAGTCGGCGATTGCAATGTCGAAGAAGTTGGAGTTCCATAACCGAACGAAGCATATTAATCTCAAGCACCATTACATTTGAGAGGTGGTTGAAGACGAACAGATCGAGATCAAGTATGTGAAGACCGGAGACCAATTGGTGGATATCGTCACCAAAGCACTCCCAGGCGATAAGCTTGATTACCTTCGGGAATTATTGGGTATGCAAGATAAAAATATTAAGGGGGAGTGTTAAAATTAATATTTTATATTGGGCTTATATTTTGTGTTAGTGGGCTTGATTTGTCTTTGGCCCATGTAAGCCTTAGTAGATGTTTTTAGTGTATTGCTCGTAAACGTTATTGTGTGCTGAGAATGAGATTTTGATCTACAGCAAAAAAACGGCAGCAGCAGCCCCTCTTCTTCATCCTTTATTATTCCACCAAAACTGAAATTAATCTATATTTTGGATGCCAAGGCCAACAAGCTAACATTGAACAAAAGCTGTGGAAATTCTTCCAACCTTTGCTACTGATACCTCCCCGTCTCCATGTATCAGGCTTGCACCATCTGCGTAATCCATTTGGTATTTCGTGGAACAAATGAAATGGTGAACAAAAGCTATCGATCGGAATCGTCCATTCCTTTCCTAGTTGACTTTTTTCCTATAGAAATTGAATCTTTTTGAGTGACAGCTCACCACAGCCCCCTAATTGGCAATGCTAATGCTTCTCATTTAGATCCCGCATTATACTAGCTTCAAGCAAGGCTTGGAGCATTTATGAGATTTTAGTTTTATATATCACAGACAAGTGAATAAATAATTCTACCAGCATTACGGGCTTCATCCATGTGAAGATGCTATTACTTTAAGGTTGGCTAGGAGAATACTAGACCATTTTTTTCTCGTTATAAATAGAGAGAATAAATAATGCATTTAACTATATATTAGTCTAATTTTTATCATCATTAAAAGTGGAACTGTGTCTTCTGAATAAAATTTATGAGCATCAAGCATAACCATTTGACAAAAATGAAGAAAACTATTGTTCTTTGCTAACATTGATGACATACCAAGAGGGAAGAAGTCACACGCGAATCTCCGATAGTAGGTTTATAGAAACCACTTTCGCAAGAACCAAATTATGTGAGACAGTGACATAATACTGGTAGAAAGACACCTGTAAAAAATATAAATGAATATTTAAAAAGTATTCAAATACGAGGAATAAAAAATAAAAAATATATTCATATGCATGTGCATAATAGTAAGATCATAAAACAATAAAGCAACAATAATAATAAAGAAGTTAGCATATGTGCTAAAACAATTAAAACATATATGTTTAATCGTCAAACAGTGGACAAATTAAATTAGATTCCCAAAAGATGCCATCAAGATGCTAAATCTTGAATCTCTTGTTTGTGTTGCTCCATATATATAAAAAAACCATGTCAAGAAAAAATACAAAAACTTTGAAATAAACGTAAATCTGAAATTAGTGACGATTAAGAAAAATCGCAAAACATGAATAATTGAGAAAATCTTCCAAATCAACGCTGCCGACAACGTGTACTATGAATGTATATAAAAAATCATTATAAATTTGAAAATCGATGTGAAGATTGAGCCGATTTATGACCATTTTCCAACGACCTAAACCTGTTGAACTTGTTCATAAATTTAACATACAATGCGGAATAAAGCCAAAAAATTGTAAATGTAAGATCATCTCCGACCGAAAATCTCATTCTCAAATTCAAACTCATTTTAAAACTCAAAATGTAGTAATTCTTCTCTAACCATTAAAATCATTCTCACTCAAAAGAATATTCTTTAAATATTCTCTTTCATACCAACTTTTATAACTTTTTAATACTACCCACATATTTTACAACTTTACAAATTAGACCAAAAGAGTAATTAATTTTTTTAAAACTTTTATAAATGATATAAATATTTAGTTTACAAAAACAGAACATTATTTACTAGGTACTATATAAAGAATAAATAAATCTAATAAAAAATTAAATTAAAATATTTTGTCATAAAAATTATATTATTAATTTTATTGAGATGTTTGTGTTGGAGCAAAAAAATTATTAGTTTATGAATTGAGTAACGCATATTTGCATTTTTTAGTGAGAGAAAGCAACCTAAACCAATTATGAGTTTCGTTTTGCGTGTCGAATGGACAATTTTTAGGTATGCGGTGAATTTACTGTGTCGACTCGAGATGCTCTAAGTGATGTATTGATGCGAAACAAGCAAGTGCGCTCGATGGTGAGGATGCGACCTCGGCTAGACAAGAAAATATAAAAGCGCTCGACGACCCACTTCACAACATCACCGGGCCAATGAGGCGATCAAGAAAGAAACAAATGGAAGAGGTCTTGAACGAGTTAATTCATCAAACCTTTGTCCAAGATCTAAACCCAACTAAGGAGGCCCAAGCCAAATGCGATAACATACTAGGAGTAACGGAGTCGAAACGAAATGAGCTCGAGGCCTAATACTTTAACCCCTTGTGGCTGTAATTTCTGAAGGCCCAATGAGCTCAAGAGAGAAGTTGTAGGGACTTGAAGATGAAGCAACATGCAAGCAACGTTTGAATGAAAGGTCCCACCTCATTTTTTTTTGAGCCACTCAAAAGTCATCAAGCACGTACTTTTATGTTGCTTATTTCCTAGCATTGTTTTTCTTGTTCTTATATTTCTGTTTAGGCATGTGAAAAAGACAGTTTTGATTTTTTTCTAATAAACCTTGTGAGTTTATTTTCCTTTCGCTAGTTTCTCGCAAATTAGCTTGGTTTTGCTTCGCAATTCCGTCGACTTATCAACTAGTATTTTTTCGTGCAATTAGCTAGTTGTGGCGTCAAAACTTTCGTCCAAACGCAGCCCGTAATTCAAAGGTGTTAGGCGTTGTCCTAATATAGAATTTCGGAAACCGTTCGTTGTAATTCGAAGGAGATAGGTATATCCCATTTTTGTCGTGTCCAACCCACGCAATTCGTATTCTCCAAATTGCATCCTATCCTTCCTGTTTGCGTCAGGTGTTATTTTTATCTCGTTTATTTATCGAGTCGTAGAAGTCCGTGTTTGCGTCATATCTTTCAAGGACGATCTCAAGCTCACGTGCGAATCTCATTCCGAGTTCGTATCAGTTTGGTATCAGAGCCGGTCTCCTTGATCGATAGTTTTCGATTTGAGTCGTAAAAAAAACAAACCCTCAGGAAAAAAAAACAAAAAAAAACAAGTCTGCAAAAAAAAAAAAAAAAAAATATATATAGTTCAGCAATATTATTATTATTTTTAGTCGTCATTTTCAGTTTCTTTTTTTTTTTTTTTCTTCTCCGTCCATCTTCGAGTCTACGTCGTCCTTACATCGTATTTTTTTTCTTCTTCTTGTCGTTGGGATTCTTAGTCGAGTCATACTAAGCTGCGTGAATTCGGGTGAAAGGAAAATAATATTTGAAAAAAAAAGAGAGTGTTGAGTGACCCAAACCCCATACATAAGCTGAGAGTATACACTTGGTGAGTGATATTTCGGGTTGGGAGGGGTAGGGGAGTGAGGAATATCTTAAAAAAAAAAAAAAAAAAAACGAGAAATGTCGGGAGCACCGCCGCCAGACCCGTTACAAGCATTTAGAGAAGAAGTAGAGCGCATGAATAACAACTATGCTGCCATCTTGGCACAATTGCGGGAATTGAGGCTAAACAACCAACGGAGGGATGACGATTATGCTAGCACGCATGGGACAGATTTCGAGCGAGGCGATGACGACGAGACTGAGATGTTTGAGAGAAATCAGAGGAGACAACGACCAGCTCGTGACGATCTTAGGAACATTCAGATCAAGCTACCGATGTTTCGCGGACAAAACGACCCTGAAGCCTATCAAGATTGGGAAACGAAGGTGGAGCGTGTCTTCGCTGTGCATGACTATTCTGAACGCCGAAAAGTTGAGCTCGCAGCATTGGAATTCCAAGGGTACGCTCAGATTTGGTGGGACAAAGTCTTCAAGGATCGAAGACGTTACGGGGAGCGCCAAATCACCACGTGGGAAAAGATGAAGAGGGAAGAGGTTCGTACCACCCCACTACTATCGTGAGCTCTACAACACTTCAAAATATCCAGCAAGGGGGAAAGAGCGTTGCGGATTATTATCAGGAAATGGAGACGGCCATGACGCGCGCGAATATAAACGAAGACGAAGAGGCGACGATGGCCCGATTTTGGGGCGGATTAAGGCGCGAGATTGCCGACCGAGTTGAGCTGCACCATTACATGGACCTAAACGAGTTGATGCACCAAGCAGAAAAAGTGGAGAAACAGCTCCAACGTCGAAGTGGCAAAGCCTCAAATTTTCAGCCACCGGGTCAAGCGAACGCATGGAACCGAAAGAATGAGCCGAAACCGAAGCTTGAGTTCAAGAAAATGATCCGCAAGGCTGAAAGGGAGAGAGCAGTAAGGGCGCTACCTCGTCGACATCAAAGATCACGTTCAAATGTTTGGGTAGGGACACATCGCGTCGCAATGCCCGAATGCCCGGACCATGACGATTTTGGAAGATGGAACATACATAAGCGCCATGAGGATGAGAAAGATGAAGCATTGGAGGACGAGGGAGAGCAATTATAGGTCCACCCGACTCCGTACCGACTTCACTGGTTGAATGATCACGGAGAGATAAGGGTGAATCGTCAAGCTCGGGAAATTCTCGATCGGGAAGTACGAAGACGAGGTGTTGTGCGACGTTGTGCCAATGAGCGCTGGACTTTCTGCTCGGAAGGCCTTGTGGAGTTTGATCACAATCTACCACCCCACCATGGACGATCCAATAAGTACCAGTTGGAGCATAACAAGAAGACGTACACTCTCGTACCACTCTCTCCAATTCAGGTTGTTCATACCGAAACAAAAAAATGAGGGAAAAAAGGCAATAATAAGAAAAATGAGAGTGAAAAAAATAAAAAGCCGGAAGCGAGTGAGAGAAAAGGCGCTTTCTATGGTAGTTTAGAGATGTAGATAGGGCTGTAAATTCTCAGAAGTCGTTCATTGCTTTTGCAAGCAGACATGTATCTTCTAGTGATTCCTTCCTGAGTTACCTTCGAAATACTTTCTTGACTGAGTTTGCAGATATTATGCCTGAGGAGGTTCTGATGGCTTGCCTCCACTCGAGGGATCGAGCACCAGATTGACTTCATACCTGGGTCAGCCATTCCAAACGACTAGCTTATCGAGCCAATCCGGAGGAAACAAAGGAGCTTCAAAAGCAAGTTGAGGAGCTGTTGTCGAAGGGTCACATTCGGGAGTCCTGAGTCCGTGCACCGTACCGGTCATTCTCGTACCAAAAAAGGATGGAACTTGGCGCATGTGCATCGATTGCAGGGCGGTAAATAAAATCACCATTAAATATCGTCACCCTTACGATCCGATTAGAGGATATGCTTGATGAGTTACATGGTGCGACTTTATTTTCGAAAATTGATTTAAAATCAGGATATCATCAACATCCGTATCAAGGAAGGCGATGAATGGAAAACGGCCTTTAAGACAATATTTGGCCTTTACGAGTGGTTAGTAATGCGAAATTGATTTAAAATCAAGGATATCATCAAATCCGTATCAAGGAAGGCGATGAATGGAAAACGGCCTTTAAGACAATATTTGGCCTTTACGAGTGGTTAGTAATGCCATTCGGCTTAACTAACGCTCCAAGTACTTTTATGTCTTAAGACGCTTTCTCGGAAAATTTGTTGTGGTGTACTTCGATGACATCCTTGTTTATAGTAAGAATTTGCATGATCACACCGAGCATCTTAAAATTGTTCTTAATACTTTGCGTGAGGAAAAACTATTTGTGAACGCAAAAAATGCTCTTTTTGTGCCAGTGAGGTTGTCTTTCTTGGATTTGTTGTGGGTAGTAATGGCTTGCAGGTCGATCAGTCTAAAGTTCAGGCAATTCTTGAATGGCCGACTCCAAAAGTGTGACGAAATTCGGTCATTCCATGGTCTTGCTAGTTTTTATCGGCGCTTTGTTAAGAATTCTCAACAAAGGTTGCCCCTCTGAATGAGTTAGTTAGAAGAATGTGGCGTTCGAATGGGGAGAATCCCAACTAATGCATTTGATCAATTGAAGCATGATTTAACCAATGCACCCGTACTTTGCTACTGACTTTAATAAAACATTCGAGCTTGAGTGTGATGCTTCAGGAATAGGTATAGGCGCTGTTTTACTCCAAGAAGGCCGACCATAGCGTATTTCAGCGAGAAGCTTAAAGGAGCAACCTTGAACTACCCCTACGACAAGGAGTTGTACGCTGTGGTGAGAGCTTTGGAGACGTGGCAACACTATTTGTGCTGCCAAGGAGTTCGTCGTGCACGGATCATGAGTCGATCAAGTACCTCAAGGGCAAAAGAACTTGCACAAAGAGACATGCTAAGTGGATCGCTTTATCGAATCCTTCCCATACGTGGTAAAAGTATAAGAAGGGTAAGGATAATATTGTCGCAGATTCTTTATCACGAAGGTACTCTCTTATTACATCTCTTAGCACTTCTATTTTGGGGTTCGCATTTATCAAGGACTTGTACGGAAATGATCACGATTTGCATCACTTTATATTGAATCTTGTTTAGGGGGAACCAATTGTGTGTTCCCTCGTGTTCTCTTCGTGAGTAGTATTTAGTGAGGGAAGCGCATTGTGGGGGATTAATGGGGCACTTTGGGGTAATGAAAACCCTAGATATCTTGAAAGAACATTTATATTGGCCTTGCATGAAGCGAGATGTCGAGAGGGTTTGCGCTAGATGTCTAGAGTGTAAGAAAGCCCTCCACTCCCATCAAAACACCTTGGACCGACGTATCGATGGATTTCATACTTGGGTTACCAAGGTCTCAAAAGTGGAGAGATTCTATCTTAGTTGTGGTTGATCGGTTTTCTAAGATGTCTCATTTCATTGCATGTAATAAATCGGATGATGCTAAGCATGTCGCTGATTTATTCTTTAGGGAGATTATTCGTTTGCATGGGGTTCCAAGAACCATTATTTCTGATAGGGATGTTAAAATTTTAAGTTATTTTTGGAAGAGTCTTTGGGGAAAATTAGGTACAAAATTATTATTTTCGACTACTAGTCACCCCCAGACCGATGGCCAAACCGAGGTAACGAATAAGACCCTAGGCGTTTTACTTCGTGCATTGATAAAAAAGAATTTAAAAAGTTGGGAGGATTGTTTGCCAATAGCTGAGTTTGCATATAATCGTATGATTTATTCTTCTACGCAATTTTCTCTATTTGAACTAGTTTACGGTTTTAATCCTTTAACTCCACTCGATTTAACTCCATTGCCTTTGAAGGATCAGATTAATATGGATGGTGTTGAGAGGGCTGAACAGGTAAAGAAATTGCACGAGCAAGCGCACGCAAATTTGGAGAAAAATAGCCAAAAGGTTGCGAATAAAGGGCGTAAGCGCGTTATTTTCGAACCCGGCGAGTGGGTGTGGATTCATATGCGAAAGGAACGATTCCCAGCAGCGAGGCGAACCAAGTTACACCCACGAGGCGATGGACCATTCAAAGTTTTGGCGAGAATCAATGATAACGCCTACAAGCTCGACCTACCGAGTGAGTATGGTGTTAGTACGAGTTTTAATGTTGCTGATTTATCTCCGTTTGACATTACAGATTATGTGGATTCGAGGACGAATCCTTTCCAAGGGAGAGGAGATGATGCGAAACAAGCAAGTGCGCTCGATTGCGAGGGTGCGTCCTCGGCTAGACAAGAAAATATAAATGCGCTCGACGACCCACTTCACAACATCATCGGGCCAATGACGCGATCAAGAAAGAAACAAATGGAAGAGGCCTTGAACGGGTTAATTCATCAAACCTTTGTCCAAGATCTCAACCCAACTAAGGAGGCCCAACTAGGAGTAACGGAGTCGAAACGAAATGAGCTCGAGGCCTAATATTTTAACCCCTTGTGGCTATAATTTCTGAAGGCCCAATGAGCCCAAGAGAGAAGTTGTAGGGACTTGAAGATGAAGCAACATGCAAGCAACGTTTGAATGAAAGGTCCCACCTCATTTTTTTTTTAGCCAGTCAAAAGTCATCAAGCTCGTACTTTTATGTTGCTTATTTCCTAGCATTGTTTTTCTTGTTCTTATATTTCGGTTTAGGCATGTGAAAAAGACAGTTTTGATTTTTTTCTAATAAACCTTGTGAGTTTATTTCCTTTCGCTAGTTTCTCGCAAATTAGCTTGGTTTTGCTTCGCAATTCCGTCGACTTATCAACTAGTATTTTCTCGTGCAATTAGCTAGTTGTGGCGTCAAAACTTTCGTCCAAACGCAGCCCGTAATTCAAAGGTGTTAGGCGTCGTCCTAATATTGTTGTTTGAGGGTCGGTTCGGGTCGAGGGGATATAATTTTGGAAACCGTTCGTTGTGATTCGAAGGAGATAGGTATATCCAATTTTTGTCGTGTCCAACCCACGCAATTCGTATTTTCCAAATTGCATCCTATCCATTTCCGGTTTGCGTCAGGTGTTATTTTTATCTCGTTTATTTATCGAGTCGTAGCAGTCCGTGTTTGCGTCATATCTTTCAAGGACGATCTCAAGCTCACGTGCGAATCTCATTCCGAGTTCGTATCATGTATAAACCCGTATAACAACTGAGAGAAATTAAGATAGGATGAGAAAATCCAATTTGATTTGGATAAAATATACAAAGACGTGCACAAATGTTTTGACTTTTGAATGTGCAAAGAAGCGAGTAGGGCTGCCAGGTTTTCTGTGAAAATTTAGGGAACATGGTTGCTAAAGTCCATTGTTTTAAGTTTTAAGGAGTCAGTTAGGTTCTTAGGTTTCTGTGAAAATTGTATACAAACCAGCGGCGACTCGACTTATACAACTCAACGTTGACTTTTCTTATATATTATTTTCAGTCAAATGTAAATAAGAAAACAACACGTCGTCTACACTTCTGGTCAATCCATGCGTCGTGAAGTCCATCGTATATATGTCCAATTCACAATTCTAAGTCAAGAAGGATCTACTATAAAATCAATTTGTGATAGATAGAATAATTTATTGTTTGAAAAAAAAAGATAGATAGAATAATCTAAGGAACTATATGTTGTTCAATAAGTCATTAGATTTTTAATGTCAAATTTAAACAATCATCCCTTCAAATACAATACCATTGCATATTGAGCAGTCCAACAATGCATTTTTTTCGTGCGGGATGGACAATTCTTAATTGAAAATATGACAATATTAAATATCGGCTATACTTTAAGCTATGTCTTCGTTTAGCTTCAATAAGTTTTCAAGTGTTGCAATTTTTTTATTAGTTATCCTAGAGTTTTCCACTCGACCGGCTATGAGCTTGCGTAACATACTCTAGCACCGGGCTTGCACACCAGGGGCTCGCTATGGCTTGCGCGCCACATACTCCAGGGTGTAACAAATCTCTGGGGCTTGGCAAGAATTTCCCACTCTCCACCCAACAAAGAAAGTCAAGGTTTCTAGCGACGTCAAACTCGTGACCTCCACAAATTAAATAAATATTAATACAACACACACATATTATGAGAGAGAGAATATACATGAGATTAACATTAAATGAATAAGAAAAAAACTTAATAAAAAGTTTACGGCTCAAGTAATTGAATCAATCGTCCATCTTATATTTGAGTACTCTATGAAGGAGCTTAAAGACTATATATAATCATAAATAATCCCCTTCCATGGATTCGCATCTTGATGGACTACCAATTATAGAAGATAAATGTTGCATATGTAAGTTATTCGCCCTCGGCAAGATACATCGAGAGTCATTTTCGAAAGAGTGGAGAAGCAAAGCACCGTTAGAACTTATCACATTGATATTTGTGGTCCCATGAGTACAATCTCACATGGTGGAAACCGCTACTTCATCACATTTGTTGATGATTATTCAAACACGTGTTGAGTTTATTTTTTGAGGCAAAAGTCGGAGGCACTTTATGGCTTCAAGAAGTTTCAAAGCATGGTGGAGAGACAACGTGGATTGTTGATAAAGAAGTTGAGAAGCAATAGAGGTGGCAAGTACAACTCTAAGGAGTTTGAGAAGTTTTGTGAAAATATCGGCCTAGTGAGACAATTGACGATTGGCTTTATATCCGAGCAAAATGGTGGTCAAGAGGAAGAATAGGAGCATTATTGGAATGGAAAGAACCATGATGAAAGAGAAGAGGCTACCGCTGACATTTTGGGCGGAAGCAACACACACGACGGTTTACTTATTAGACCGGTGTCCCACTAAGGCGATTGAGAACAAGACCCCTTTTGAAGTTTGGTTCGATGGCAAAAAGCCATTGGTGAATCACTTGAAGGTGTCCGGTCCATTTGCTATGCACATGTTCCGAAAGTGTTGAGGCATAAGCTTGAAGATAAAGGTGAAAAATGGATATTTGTTGGCTAGAGTATAAAATCGAAGGGGATCGACTCTTTAGCTTGAAGAGAAAAAAGTGATAAAGAGTCGAAATGTGATTTTTAACAAAATGAACACATGGGATTGGAAAGAGAAAGGAGCAAAAGTGTTTCATTTCCGATTCAAGGTGATGCACATGAAGAGCCAAGTGGTAGTGGACATGACGTTGAAGATAAGGTCCATAACAAAGACAAGCCGGATGTCGATGCAAAAGTACATGCGAGATTGGTGGGGAAAGGATACTCTCAACAACCCGGTGTTGAATATCATGAGATATTTGTGCCGCTTTGAAGACATGAAACCATTTGGTTGTTGATTGCTCTAGCGGCACATAAAGGTTGGAAACTTTACCAATGTGATGTGAAGTCGGCCTTCTTGTATGGAATGTTGAAAGAGGAAGTGTATGTAGAGCAACGACAAGGATTTGAGTTAGAAGTCGAAGAAGAGAAAGTATACAAATTGAGAAAGCCTTATATGGACTGAAGCAAGCCCCATGTCTATGGTACGGGGATATCGATGCATACTTCTCCGACAAAGGATTCAAGAGAAATCCAAGTGAGACGGCGCTTTATGTCAAGCAAGGTACCGATTCTAGCCTTCTTGTTTCTCTTTACGTTGATGATTTGATTTTTATGGGATGATGAGAAGATGATGCATGAGTTAAAGAATGACATGTTGAGAAAATATGAAATAGAATGATTTGAGCTTGTTATGCTATTTTTTGAGGATTGAAGTTGATCAAAGGAGAAACGGTGTATTTATGTCTCAGTGTGCCATAAATATTCTTGCTAAGTTTGAGGAGTGTAATCTGGCTGGTCATGACTCCACTGTTGGTCAATGAAAAGTTGGTGAAAGAGGATGACAGTGGTGATGCCGATATGACACAATATAGGAGTCTTGTTGGGAGTTTTTTTATATCTTACCACTACGAGGCGCGACATTATGTATGCTTCGTAATTATTGTCTCGGTTTATGCATCGACCAAGCAAAACACATTTTGGAGTTGACAAAATAGTGTTGAGATACATTCAAGGGTCTAAAGGTGTAGGGAATCGGCGCACGTAATCAAAGAATTACATGCAGCGGAATTTAATATTTTTATATCGACATATCGAATCGATTCCACCAAGATCTATGCGAATAAACCCTAACGAGTTGGTAGAGATATTATCTGATTTTTCTTTGAGATGAGCGATACTTTACAATACCAAAAGTATGGCACCTCTACCGATATCAACCAAGAACTTGATCAAAGAATAAATCTTTTTTAGCTAGGAATACAATAAATGATGTTGTTTGATTCACTGTTTTACGAGTAAATCTAAACTACTTTTGATTACCGTAAAAACCCTAATATGAGACAATGGATGTGTGTTTTTGCCATTGATTTTTTTCAATCTTCCATGGCAATTGAAAGGCACCCACGCATCATATGTGTAGGCAAAGACAAACATATTTTTTGTAAATATCCTTTGTCCTCATTTAAGGACAAATAACCCAAATCATAATATAATTGCATAATCATCCATTATTCAATTATAACAATTCGTTGATTGCCCTTCCTTAAAATCAGTACCTTCCCATTAAACCAAATATCTCATCCATATATAATTAACATTAATGCCAAATATCATATATATCACATATATTTCTCATATAAATAAATAAATTTGTGTATAATATCATATAAATTACACAAACTTTATTTTATTGGAATCATTATTATCATCTTTATGATATTGGTTTTCTTTGATATTTTCTTTTCGGTGTGACCCAGTAAGATCCATGTTACATTGGCAATAGAAATAGAACTCATTTTAACTCTATAAATCATAAGCGGTACATAGCAAGTACATTAAAATTACCCAAGTGACATAGACAATAAGTATCCCAAATACGAATTACCATCCTTAAGCAGTGATTGCACGTGTCAATTCCTTGTCGAATAATATCCTAAATTAGTTCAAGGTAGGAAAGTGTCATCATTGAAAACTTATTAATTTTCTTGATCACAAAGTTTATCGTAAATATGATTAACTCTTAATCAACTGCATGCATTACAATAATACTTCCATCAAGGGGCCCGTGGACATTATCACTCACATAAAATATGAGGGACAAAGTATTCTTGATGAACATAATCCACTGCACTAAATACACCTGTTGTAGCACTACACATATAGTTACCTTTTACGACTAACGTTCGACAATACTAACACATGTATGTTCAGTGCTGGAAACATGAGCATCTCACTTATAGAATTCAAAACACATAAGAAACATTAATGACACAAACCCAATCCATAATATGTCTCAGTTCGGGTCTATCCGATATCATAATCTCCATTATATATTTGTGTGATTAAATTGATAACTCTTTATCAAATAGTTTGTAGAATATAACTATCATTTAATCCACACATTAATCTTAAACATGATAATTAATGTTCCATGCTAAAAATCAAGATTACGGATAATTTAGAGTAAATATAGTATACTATAATATGAAAATTTTCAATTTAAGTCATCGACTTAAATAATCCATAAATAATTAATTTACCCAATGAACAAAATGATATAAATCATTCAATTCATAAAAATAAATTCTAAGTGTAATATTACAAAATATTTGGTTTCTTGATCACTATACTAACAATCTCCCACTTGATCTAAAGCCAAATCCAATGCATCCCAATGCACATAGCTAGAAATAAGTCCCTCAAAATAACATATTTTATAACCAATCTCCAACGTCTCTAATACCCATACATTCACTATGATTTGTGTGCTTGGCTTGAGGTAGTGGTTTTATCAGTGGGTCAGCTAGAATCAACTCTGCAAACCTTTACATCACCTTTGTCAACGTAGAACATGTTTGGATCTTTGCTGTGATCTAGGCTCCTATGCTTAAGCAATAGTTCCATTGTTATCAGAATACAACTCAATTGGGGCAGCACTAGCAGTAACAACACCAAGCTTGGTTAAGAACTTATTTATCCATCATTTGTCTTTAGTTGCTTCGAAAGCAGCTATATATTCTGTCTTAGTGGTGGAATCTGTTGTTGTTTCCTGTTTGGAACTCTTCCAACTCACAACACCACCATTGAGCAAATATACATATCTCGATTGCAATCTCATATCATCATGGTCGGTTTGAAAACTAGCATCAGTGTAACCTTTTACAACGAGCTCAGATTCACCACGATAAATAAGGAACATATCCTTTGTCCTTTTCAGGTACTTTTGAATATTTTTAATTGCACGCCTATGTGTTATGCCTGAAATTCCCTGGTATCTACTTGTCACAGTAAGTGCGTAAGATACATCAGGACGAGTAAAAATAATGACATAGATGATAGATCTAATTGCTGAAGCATATGGAACCCTACTCATCTCATTCAGCTCGTCGGATGTTTTAGAACACTGATTCTTGCTTAAATGAATGCCATGAGACATATGTATGAAACCGTTCTTGCAATATTGCATAAAAAACCTTTTCAAAACATTGTCAATATATGCACTCTAGCTCAATCCAAGTGTCTCTTAGGTCTAACTATATAGATTTTGATGCCTAGAATATAAGCAGCATTAAGAAGTATGCCATCTACATACAACACTAGGAAAACTATTGCGCTCCCACGAGTTCTCTTGTATACATAAGGTTCCTCTTCACACTTGATAAGATCAAACACTTTGATCTCTTTATCGAAGCGTTTGTTCCAACTTTGTGATGCTTTCTTCAACCAGTAAATAGAGTTTTAAAGCTTGCATAAATTCTTCGCATTCAAGGGATCTACAAAACCCTCTAGTTGTGTCATGTATACATCTTCTTCTAAATCACATGCATTTTAACATCCATTTGACATATTTCATAGTCGTAATATGCGACAATTGCTAAAAGGATCCGAATTAACTTAAACCTAACCACTGATGAGAAAGTTTCAATATAGTCACTCCTTGAACTTGTTTGAAACCTTTCGCTAAAGTCGTGCTTTATATGTAGTCAGATTGTTGTCCATGTCTGTCTTCCTTTTTAAAACCCATTTGTTTTCAATGGCTTTTACAACTTCGGGAAGATCAACTAAGTTCCAAACTTGGTTGTTGTACATAGACTACATCTCGAATTTCATGGCTCCAAGCCTCATCAAAGTCAGGTCTGTCTAATGTTTTCTTATAGGTCATTGGGTCCTCAGTATCTTATACAATTACTTCATGCAGTCCCATGAACCTTGCATGTCTTCGGACTGTGCTTATAGACCTACGTAACGGTTGTGCTTCCGTCGGAACCCCTCCACAACAACTTTTGTTCGAATTCAACTTCGACGTGTGTTGAATCAGCTTGAGGCGATACTTGAGCCTCTTCCGTAACTTGTTGGGAAATTGGTTCTTCTCGGCTTGGGTTGGTGGAAGCTATTATTTCTGGGGATATATGGTAACGCATAACTGTGTCATTTTGTAGTGTCTCTTGAACTTTTTCAAGTCTAACATTACTATCATTGCTTTTTCTTGCGAGAAACTCTTTCTCCAAGAAAACACCATGTCGAGCAACAAACGTTTTGTTCGCTGACTTGTGATTGAAGTAACATCCTTTAGTTTCTTTAGGATATCCTACGAAAAAGCATGTGTCGGATTTGGGGCCATGTTTATCAACCATCAACCTCTTGACATAAACTTCACGGCCCCAAATCTTCAGAAAAGTCTTATTTGGTACTTTATCAACATCTCATATGGCATCTTTTCTACATATTTTGAAGGAACTCACTTTAACGCGAATGTGGCAGTTTCGAGCGCGTAACCCCAAAAAGAAAGAGAAAGTTCGGTTTGGCTCATCATAGATCTAACCATGTCCAATAACGTTATGTTTCGCCTTTCGGAAGCACCATTCTATTGAGGAGTTTCGGGAGGAGTTAGCTGTGAAATAATTCCACATTCTTTAAGATAAGCACCAAACTCCATGCTCAAGTATTCACCTTCACGGTCAGACCATAAGGCTTTTATCTTCTTATTGAGTAGGTTCTCAACTTCACACTTGAACTTTGAATCTTTTAAATGATTCAGACTTATGTCTCATCAAGTAGACATTACCATATCCATTGAAATCATCAGTGAATGTTATGAAGTACTGATAACCTCCTCTGGCGCTAGTCGTTATAGGACCACATACATCACTATGTATTAGTCCTTGCAAGTCATTTACTCGTTCACTCATTTTCGTGAAAGGCGCTCTGGCCATTTTTCCAAGTAAACAAGATTCACATGTCTCAATTGATTCTAAATCAAATTGACAAAGATGTCATACTTCTCGTAATTTCTTAATGCGTTTCTAATTTATATGGCTTAGACGACAATGCCACATAAGAGTCATACTCTCATGATAAGTCTTAAGTCTTTTATTAATGATATTCAAAACCCGTTTTTCTATCTCAAGAAAATATAGACCATTCTTCTCATAAGAACATCCATAAACTAAATCGTCTTTAAACATCCATTCTTAACGGTAAAATAAAAACCATCTATGTCTAAACATGAAATAGAAACAATATTTCTCGATATAGATGGAACAAATTAAACATTTTTACTTTCCAAAACAAGTCCCTTGGCAATGATAAATCTATGCATCCTATAACAACGGTTGCAACGCTTGCACCGTTCCCGACACGTAGTTATACTTCGCCCTTTCCTACCATTCTCTTATTCTTTACTGCCTGCATTTTCGATCAAATATGAGCGCAGGAACCGGTATCAAATACCCGTTCAAAAATAGAAGTAGCAATGTTAATATAAATAACAGATATACCTGAAGTAGATGGGACCCTTCCATTTTAAAGTCATCAAGATACTTCGGATAGTTTCTCTTCCAGTGGCAATGCCTTTACAGTAAACACACTCAGCAATAGCGATAACCTTGACCTTAGGAGTGCCTGTAACAACAACCTTAGCCTTATTTTTTACCTGCATTTGGCTTGCCTTTTATGTTGCGCTTGAATTTGTCTTTCCTCATGTCAAGTTCAGCAGTTTTCAGCATCCCATGGATCTCATCCCAGCTCTTATCCATCGCGTGCATATGATAGTTCATGATGTACTGTGAATAGCTAGGAGGAAGAGAGTTGAAAATAATGTTTGTGGCCAACTCCTTGCTCACAGGAGTTTCAAGTTTCTCCAATAGCTCCACATAACTCAACATCTTGAGCATGTGATCACTAACAAAGTTACCCTCAGACATCTTACATGCCAACAAAGCTCTAGGCACATTATACCTCTCGCTACGTGCATGCTATTGAAACATTTTCTTGAGCTTCTCCATGATATTGTAGGAGGTTGCCAACTCGAATCGTTTTTGCAATTCGGGTGCCATCGTCGCCACAATCAGATACTCTACATCGATCTCATCTTCACAGTGTTTGTCGTACTCATAGACTATTTCCTCACTCGCGTAAGCACCTGGATCCTTGGGCATGCGTTTATTCAATACATATTCCTTACGCTCTTGCCTAAGAACAATTCTCAGGTTACTGTGCCAATCGAGAATTGGTCCCGTTAGAGCTCAATCTATCCTTATCCAACAGAACGCAATGAAAGTGCTTGTCCTGCCATTATCTACGTCACAAAGATAATATTTCAGTTATTCTCATGTAAATGTTTTATTTATAAATAACACTCCCACTACAACTCATTGCCCCACAGTAGGAGGTCCGAGATCCATATTTTCACTAAGAATAAGCCGACGGCGGCCTGAAACTTTATCATAGTTATTTTAGGTAAGCAACATATTGCTAATCAAATCCTATTTGATTCTCGGTTTTGTTAACATCAAATAGTAGCAAAACGTCCCCCAGGACCCAGAACGGTTTTGGCCTCTTGATAGTAAGCATCATTCTATTTGATTCGGCATGTCGGACTAACTACACGACTCTTAGAGATTGAACACGATGCCTACTAAGTAGGTCCCACCAATGAACGAACGATAATTCATCGCAGATAGAATAACAAGTGAGTAAAACTTACTTTTAAACGGGACTTGAATTCGTTAATTAACGAATCTTTAAATCATTTTATTGATTTATAACATGATATAATACTATTCAAAATAATATTTTAACACATCAGGATGCAAATTATCAAATAGTTAACAAAATACTTTGGCCAATCATATCAACCAAATCTTTGAAATATATGCAAGATTATTTTAGGTAAATAACGTGCAAGATTCATAATCAAATGTCGATATTATACAATCATATCATGATATCGGTATAACAGAACATATATACGTTATAATTTATGATGTCACAATACACTATTAATTATAATTGATCAAAATGAAATTTCCATCACATATAGATAATATCAAGCATGATACCGTCGCTGAAATTTTCATAACAAAGTCAAACATATAGCACTTCTCATGATCAAGATTCATGCTTCCATCGAATGATTGCATATATACATATATGATTTATATGAATATATAACAGTTCTAATCATCATAATAATTCATATACACGCATATGACTACATCTATTCATGTATATACATTTATAATGAACCGAAATTATATTACTGAATATTATAATCTTATCATATTAAATCACTAGCATTCAATGTCATGTGAGACCGTAATATCATACGGAATATTATTCACATATTGACGGATAAGAATATGTAAAGAAAACATGCTTATCACAAAACAATTAAGGATATTGCAAGCCGCTCTGATAAAACTGTAGGGAATCGGCGTACGTAATCAAAACATTACACGCAGAGGAATTTAATATTTTTACATCGACATATCTAACCGATTCCACCAAGATCTATGGGAATAAACCCGAATTAGTTCGTAGAGATAGTACTTGATTTTTCTTCGAGATGAGCGATACTTTACAATACCAAAAGTATGGTATTTTTATCGATATCCACCAAGAACTTGATCAAAGAATCGCTCTTTCTTTAGCTAGGAATACAAAAAATGGTGGTGTTTGATTCACAGTTTCACAAGTCAATCAAAACTAGTTTGGATTATCGTAAAAACCCTAATATGAGACAATGGACAATGTTTTGGCCACTTATCTTTTTCAATCTTCCTTGGCATTAGAAAGTCACCCACACATCATATATGTCTAGCGTATATTTGGTAAATATCCTTTAATCTCATTTGAGGACAAATAAACCAAATAATTGAATATACCATAATCGCATAAGCATCAATTATTTAATCATAGCAATTCGTTGATTGCTCTTCCTTAAAATCAGCACCTTCTTATTAAACCAAATATCTCATCCATATATAATTAACATTAATGTCAAATATCATATATATCACATACATATTTCTCATATAAATAAATAATTATTTGTATAATATATATATATATATATATATATTACACAAACTTTATTTTTTTTAATCATTGTTATCATCTCTATGATATTGGTTTTCTTGGATCTTTTCTTTTCGGTGTGACCCAGTAAGATCCATGTCACATTGGCAATATAAATAGGACTCATTTTAATTCTATAAATCATAAGTGGTACCTAGCAAGTACATTAAGAGAACTCAAGTGACATAGATAATAAGTATCTCAAATACGAATCATCATAAGCAGTATTTGCCCGTGTCAATTTCTTTTTGCTTAATATCCTAAATACATTCAAGCTAGAAACATGTCATTCATACAAACTTATTAATTTTCTTGATCTCAAAAGTATATCATAAATATGATTTTCAATGATACTTTCATCAAGGGGCCCGTGAATATTATCACTCACATAAATACGAGAGCACAATATTCTTGATGAACATAATCCACTGAACTAGTCACACATGTTGTAGCACTACCAATATAGTTACCTTTTATGGCCAACGTGGGACAATAGTAACACAGATGCATGTTAAGTGTTGGAAACATGAACATCTCAATTATAAAACTCAAAACACGTATCAAACATTAATGACGCAAACACAATCTAGAATATGTCTCAGCTCGAGTCTATCCGATATCATAATCTCTATCATATATCTATGTGGTTAAATTAATAACTCTTTATCAAATTGTTTGTAGAATATAACTATCATATAATCCACACATTAATCTTAAACATGATACTTAGTGTTCCATGCTAAAAATCAAGATCAAGGATAATTTAGAGTAAATATACTCCGATCATGACTCCACTATTGGTCAATGAAAAATTGGTGAAAGAGGATGATAGTGGTGATGTCGATACAACACAATATAAGAGTCTTGTTGGGAGTTTGTTATATCGTACAACAACGAGGCGTGACAACATGTATGCTTCGTAATTATTGTCTCGGTTTATGCATCAACCAGGCAAAACACATTTTCAAGTTTCTAAAAGAGTGTTGAGATACATTCAAGGGTCTAAAGGTTATGGCCTTATGTATGCGAGAAATTATAAAGAAATTCCGGAGTTGTTTGGGTTTTGTGATAGTGATTGTGTTGGATTTGGGCTTATGGGACCAAAAGTGGGCCATTTAACCCAAGAGCCAAATTCGATCTGTTTTTAATTAAATTGGGATGACATCGTTCATCGAAACTTAAAATTTATGAAAGATTCATAAACTACGTTTTGAGGGGAATTTAATGAATATTGATTTGCTGAAAACCGATGTCGGGTGAATAAGAAATTAATTTTCTAAAGTTGGCCCAATAAATGTGTTTAAATGTCTAATAAATAAATGAAGGGAACTTTGTCCCACATTGATTACATACTAAAGTTTTCATCACCTTATAAACGACTACCTTATGTAGGTAATTCAAATTGGCTTGCCTAAAAGGTGAACTCAAGTGGGCTTAATGGGCTAGTGTGGTTTTGGCCCAAGTGATAGCCCGGTGCTCGGCGGTGCCTCGCAGCATCGAGACCGGGCCGAGGCCGAGCTTGCGATCGAGCTCGAGCTCGAGCCCGAACCCGACGTCGACCCGAGCCGTGCCAAGTGCCCAATGGGCGCTTTGTAGGCGCACTTCGCACGACACATTGTTGTTAGGAGCTATTGGAGCAAAACATTTTGGTCGGCGATGACGTGGCGACGAGACGGTGACGTGGCAGTTCGGTGTTGACGTGGCAAGCATGACACGCATACAAGTGATGATGAGATGGCAATGCATAAGCGCTGACTGAGGTAGCTCAGGTGACATTACCCGTTCAGTCAATGGGACACTCCAGATCCTGAACTTTAGACCGACCCGACCCGAGAATATGAGGAGTCGGGTTTAGAAGCTTCCAAATTGCGGGCAGTCCAAAAGTCAGAGACCTTTCGCACTCTAACCCCTGGACTGAAGAATCAAACGTCAAAAGCAGCCCAAAGGTCTCATGACTCTGCACTAACATCTTGCGTAACATACTCCCAGCTTGAGTTTTGAGTACGATTCGCGTGAAAACTTGAGTCGTTGTGCTGCGATAACGAGTTCCAAAGTCGTTGTATCTTGGGGACAATTGCCGATAACAGAGAGCACGAGAATTTCGGGGCAATTTCGTCTTACGTAGAGTGTATTAAATACACGCATCGACTTACCGTCCGAAGAATTTTCGACGTTCAACTTGCCGCTGACCAGACGCGCCCTAACCACCGACTTAACAATCGTAAGATGAAATCTGTTCGTGTCTGACCGATGGCAACCAACGCATCAACCTTCCCTACGAGCAGCCGCGCCAAGCGTTTGACAAAGTTCAACGGGACCGAGTTCAAACGATGGCAGCAGAAGATGACCTTCTATCTGACCACCCTGAACCTTGTCCGTTTTCTGACAGAACTTGCTCCGACTGTGAGAAACGCTGATGGTGCAGATGCTGTGCATAGTCCGAAAACGCTCAATACGAGCAGGAGAAAGTGGCGTAAGATGCATGGAAACATAACGATTTCATGTGCCAGAATTATATTATGAACGCCCTGGACGATTCCCTATACAACGTCTATGCAGTGGCTACGACTGCGAAAGAGTTGTGGGAATCGTTGGAAAATAAATATAAGACTGACGATGCTGAACTGAAAAAGTTCATAGTCGGCCGTTTCTTGAACTACAAGATGACTGATTTCAAACTAGTATTGTATCATGTCCATGATCTGCAACTGATCATCCACGATATGCACTCGGAGAATATGCAGATCAGTGAATCCTTCCATGTAGCTGCTATTATCGAGAAGCTATTGCCTCAGTGGAAGGACTTCAAGAACTACCTCAAGCACAAGCGTAAGGAAATGGGGCTTGAGGACCTGATTGTAAGGCTTCGGATCGAAGAGGATAACCGAAAGATCGATGCCAAGAACAAAAGGGGAAGCATGGAGGCAAGAGTCAACCTAGCTGAGCCGAGCTCCGACAACAAACGAAAGAGGCCGGAGTTAACCATAACAAGCAGAAGCCAAATTCCAAGAAAATTAAGGGCAACTGCTATAACTGCGACAAACCTGGGCACATGGCCAAGGAGTGTCGCCAGAAGAAGAAAGGAGGTCAGAATTGGTGTCACCTGGCCGAGGAAAAGAAGCTGGCAAGGGAGCTTTCGGAGCTAGACCTTGCGGCAGCCGTGTACGAGGCAAACGTGGTGTGGATAACCCAAAATCCTAGTACATCGACAACGGAGCAACTCGCCACATCTGCTCCGACAAAGAGACGTTCTCCACCTACACACCGATATCGGGTAGGACGCTCTATATGGGGAACGCGGCTACGTCCAACATCGTATGATTGGGACGAATGGTGCTGAAGATGACCTCCAGCAAGGAGCTGATGCTTGTGGACGTGCTGCATGTCCCAGACATCCGCAAGAACTTGGTCGACGGCTCGCTGCTCAGCAAGGCTGGGTTTAGACATGTGTTTGAAGGTGACAAATATGTATTGACAAAAAATGGTGACTTTATAGGTAAAGGCTACCTCGAAAAAGGTTTATTTGAATTAAACGTAATGCTGTAAAGCGCGAGATTAAGCTCATTGATAATAAAGCTAGTTTTTCTTATTTGCTTGAATGTCTTAATTTATGGCATGGTAGATTAGGACATGTGAGTTTAAACAACCTGAAGAAGTTCATAAGTTTAAACTTACTTCCACAAATGGAGGTCGATTCACAGCATAAGTGTGAAGTCTGTGTTGAGGCAAAATGGCAAAAGTACCATTCTTCTATGTCGGGAGAAATAGCTCACCTCTAGAACTGATCCATACCGATATATGCGATCTGAAATTTGTGCTAACTAGAGGTGGAAAGAAATATTTCATTACGTTTATCAACGATTGCACGAAGTACTTTCACGTGTATCTTTTAAGTGAAAAAGACAAAGCGCTTGATGCCTTTAAAAGATACAACAGTGAAGTTGAGAATCAACTTAAATCAAAAATCAAAATAATACGAAGTGACAAAGGAGGAGAATACGTGGCACCGTTTGAGGAATTTTGCCGAGAACATGAAATTTTTGATCAAACAACGACGCCATATTCATCCAAATCGAACGGCGTTGCTGAACGCAAAAACATGACACTTAAAGAGATGATGAATGCGATGTTGATCAGCTCAGGCCTACCCCAGAACTTGTGAGGGGAAGCCATTTTTTCAGCAAATCGCATTCCAAATGTATTGCACACAAAAAGAGGGATAAAACACCGTATTATCTGTGGAAAAATCGAAAGTCATCATACGGTTACCTGAAAGTGTGGGGGTGTCTAGCAAAGGTTGAAGTACCAAAACCTAAGCAGGTTAAAATAGGACCCAAAACTGTTGACTGCATTTTCATCGGATATGCAAATAACAGTACTGCATAAAGATTTCTCGTGCACGAATAAGAAATCCCTGACATTAATGTTGGGATGACAATAGAATCAAGGAATGTTGTATTCTTTGAAGATGTCTTTCCAAAGAAGGAAAGAAAAGAAATAAGTTCTGAAAAAAGAACTTAAGATGCCGTCGAAAGTTCTCCTCAAGAAGAGGAAGAACCAAGGCAAAGCAAGCGAAAGAAGGTGGCCAAGTCATTCGGGCATGACTTCCTAACTTATATGTTAGATGACGAACCTCGAACATTGCAAGAAGCTCTGTCGAGTCTAGAAGCTCCGTTCTGGAAAGAAGCTGTGAACAACGAAATTGAATCCATCATGCAGAACCATTCTTGGGAGTTGGTAGATGTCCCAAAAGGGTGTAAACCTTTAGGATGCAAGTGGATCGTTAAAAGGAAAAATAAAACTGATGGATCAATTGAGAAATATAAGGCTCGACTAGTAGCCAAAGGGTTTACGCAAAAAGAGGGGTACGACTTCTTTGACACCTACTCACCGTAACAAGGATTACGTCCATACGAGTTCTTTTTGCTAGTGCCGCATTGTATGACATAGAGGTACATCAAATGGATGTAAAAACGGCATTCCTAAAACGGCATTCCTAAAGGATTTACTGTACCCGGGCAAGATAATAATGTGTGCCTACTCGTGAAGTCACTTTACGGGCTTAAGCAAGCATCGAAGCAGTGACATCAAAAATTCGATATGACTATATTATCGAATGGATTCAAGATCAACGAGTGTGACAAATGTGTTTACATTAAGGGCTCACCCGACGAATTCATGATTGTCTGTCTCTATGTTAACACCATGCTAATCATGAAAAGCAATCAGAAACTGATTGTAAATACGAAGAACATGTTGAAAAGTCATTAGCATGAAAGATATGGGTTTGACTAACGTCTTTCTAGGGATAAATGTCTCTAGAACACCCGAATGAATTATGATGACACAATCTCATTATGTTGAGAGCGTGTTGAAGAAATTCAATGACTTTGATGATCCTCGGCTAAGACTCTGGTAGATCCAAATGTGTACTTAGCCAAAAAAAGAGGAGAACCTATATCACAACTCGAATATTCTCGGGTGATTGGCAGTCTGATGACTCGACGTGACATAGCATATTCAATAAGTAAACTTAGTAGGTTTACAAGTAATCCCGGGAGTAGTCATTGGACAGCCTTCAGAAGGGTGCTCAGATATCTGAAGCACACTATGAATCATGGCACACTCTACTCGAGATATCCAACAATTCATGAAGGATACTGCGGTACTAATAGAACTTTGAGAAGTACTATAAATGAGAATGTTATTAAATTCAAACCCTTTGTCGCGTGGTTGTGTCCTCATGCACAGAACTTGTGAGCAGAAACTGGCAGCCGCGACGTACTCCGCCTCGGCCATCAAAGTTGATACGCAAGTTTGCTTCTTTGTGGACCAGCAGACCAACTTATCGCCCAAAAATTGTGCTCCGCCAGACGTGCTTTTCATGTCCATTCGACAACATGCATAATCAGCGTCAGTATAGCCAATTAATCTAAAATCAGTGCCTTTTGAATACCATAACCCGAAGAATTCGCTTGACCGTGTGCATGTGATACTCTTTTGGGTCAGCTTGAAACCGAGCGCAGAGGCAAGTGGTGAACATGATGTCGGGTCGGCTTGACGTTAAGTAGAGAAGAGAGCGAATGATACTCTGATAGGTCGTGATGTTGACTGCCTTGCCAGAAGGATCAACATCCAATTTACAGATTGTTGACATGGGAGTACTCATTGGTCTGCTCTTGTCTTCATTAAATGTCTTCAGAATATCTCTTATAAACTTGGTTTGACTAATGAAAACTCCATTGTCGAGCTGCTTGACTTGAAGTCCAAGAAAGAATTGGAGTTCTCCTTTTAAGCTCATCTCAAATTTGTCTTCATCAGAGTACCAAATTTCTGACAAAGTCGTTCATTTGTCGAGCCGAAAATGATGTCGTTGATGTAAACTATGACGATCATCATGTCCTTGCATTTCTTTTTGATGAATAGCGTCGTATCGATTGTTCCTCTTATAAAGTTGGACTAGACTAGAAATTTGCTTAGAACATCATACCAAGCTCGAGGGGCTTGTTTTAGTCCGTAGAGAGCTTTACCCAATCGATAGACTTTCGGGTTGAGCGACGTAGACTTTCTCTTTTAACACGCCGTTGATAAAGGCGGTTTTTACGTCCATTTGATAGTCCTTGAAGTCATTATGAGCTGCGTACGCCAAAAAGAGTCGAATAGCTTTTATTCGAGTAACATGAGCATACGTCTCGTCGTAGTAAGTGCATTCCAGTTGGTTGTACCCTTTGGCTACGAGTCGTGCTTTGTTCCTGATAATTTCACCGTTCTCGTTCTTAAATTTTATGAAGACCCATTTGGTTCCTATAATTGTCTTGCCATTTGGTTGAGGAACTAGAGTCCAAACTTGTAGACGTTCTAATTCATTGAGTTCGTCTTGCATTGCGATCTCCCAATCCATGTCTTTAAGGGCTTCAGCTACCTTGATTGGTTCGTTTTGACTTAAAAAGCACGTGAAAAGTCCGCTATGTGTAGATGTCTTAGTGCGTACTCCACTTGAATGATCATCAATTATTTGATCGACAGGATGAGCTCGTGTCCACTGGCGTTAATGAGGTAGAACCGAAGTAGAATCATCATTGATGAGTAGTTCGAGACATCCTGTACTGATAGGCTAATTATCAGTAGGAGGGAAATTCATTTCTGAAGTTGAATTTGATGGAATTTCCTCATCTGCATTAGTAGGAGCTGCAACACTAGTTGGTGATTAAGAATTTTGAGAATCTACATCGGTTGGAGTTTGAGGGTCAGGAATCTCATTTGGAATTTCCACCGTAGAAGGGGAAGGTGCGCTGCTTGGTATAGAGTTCGATGAAGCAGTCATTTGAGACTCGTTCCGGTATATAAATGTTCGAAAAGAGAGTCCAAGTCTTCCAAATCAGTGGGAAGAGCTTGTACTGACAATGAGACAGATGTTGTCGGAATTTGTTGACTTTATGCCAACACGCCTATAAGCCCGGGTTTTGATTTGTCTTGTTCAGAAGCTAATTCGGTCACTTCGTGAAAAGTGACGTTGTAACTTTCTATTATTGTACCAGAGGATTTGATATAGACGTAGTATGCTTTTGAAGTTGACGAATATCCAACAAAGACGGGTTCAAATGCTTTAGGGTCGAACTTGCTTCGATGCTCTTGATCGTTCGGCACAAAGCATTTGCACCCGAAGACTTTGACGAAAGAGATATTCGGTATCCTCTAATTTATTATCTCGTACGCCGTCTTGTCAAAGCGTTTATGAATAATCATCATATTTTACGTAAGGTGAGTTGTACTCACTCCTTCAGCCCATAGAAAGTGAGGGAGATCAGATAAGCATTGTCCGTGCAATTTCAACCAAAGTTCGGTTCTTCCGTTCTACGATGCCATTTTGTTGAGGCGTTTTAGCGGCTGAAAATTGTTGAACGATTCCAAGTGACTGATAGAAAGTACTGAGACGCTGATTCTTGAACTCCGTCCCATTGTCAGTTCTGATTACTTGGATTTTCTGTTGTATGATATTATGAGTTGTATTCACAAAATTTATCATCAAGTCTGAAGAGACATTAGAATTGTGCTTTGTTATTTTGTTATCCTTGTAATTAGGGGCGTAATTAGTAGTGGAAAAACACAAGCATTGAATTCACATTCTAAGAGAGAGAATTGCTATCGAGAAACACTCTCTCAACATCTTCAAATAAGATATTCGACCGAAGCTATTTTGTAAGATTTATCATTCGAATATCTAGAATTCATGCTTAGATCGATCGGTAGTTAATTTAAGAGGTCCTAACAATTGTTATTAGAGCCGATCATGATCGTTTTTGGATTGAATTCGCGATTATAAGATCAAAATAATTTTCCAGATTTTTCAATCGAAAAACGCACGTGAATTATATTTTGATCAATGCGCTTAACGTTTGCAAATTTTGTTGATGATCTTGCTGATTAAGTGATAGATTATATGTTAGGAATGATTTACGAACTGATTTCAATCGCCTAGAACGTCATATTATTTCAGATTTTTGATTAGATCGATATTTGCATTTGCGATCAAGTTTTGATTCCGATTTGATTTTCTAAATATTCGATATGTTTTGCTGTAAAACGTGGTTAATCTTGTATTTGTTCATATTAAAAACTAAGAAACGAGTGATTATCCAGAATTTCAGCACCTAACCTGAACATCTCGGTCGAATCTGGAATTTTCACTGTTACATTGATCTTGGTTGTTCTTCGATCAGTTTTTCGATCGAAAAACTTGGGTCGAAAAATATTATTTCGAATAAGTTTGTAGCCGAGAAATTTTTCGATGACAAACACCGTTCTCGTGTGTTTTACTCAAATATAAGACTCGAAAAACATTATTTCGATAATTAGTTTTTCGATTTATATATAAATATCTTTTTCGAGCGTAATAAACCGTATTTTTTTTCGACGGATACTGTTTTCACTAAATAAATATCTAAATTTAACTCGAAAAACTCGTAATAGTAAAACAAGTTTTTCAATCATAAGATTTTCGATCATTTAAATATTTCGATCGAACAATTTGAGTCAAACTTCACGAAATGTGATCACTCTTAATTTTTCGATTACAAATTTTTCGCTAAAGGTTTTTGCGATCAACAATTGTTCGACAAACTATTTTTCGACAGAATATTTCCTTTGCAAAACTCTTACGTTCGAAAAATAATTTTCGTTAAATACAACGAAAAACTTATACAATCGAAAATCTTTTTCAGTAATAGGTTCGAAATATTTTTCAATCGAAAATTTTACAGCTCGAAAAAATTTTCGACATCGTTCAAACATACACACATTTTACACTATTCTGAAAGAAATCAAAATTTGTAATTTTCAAAACTTACGAAATATATTTGTTTCCGAATTATCTTCTACGATACTCAAAATTTTCGTTCTTAAATTCAAAATTCTTTAGCAAAATTTTCAAGTATCAATTCTCATATCAGATTTTTTCGAAATCAAAACAATTTCTCTTTAACAACCGAAACATAGGTTCGAAAGGGAAATTGTTTAAAGTACGAATCAAACATTACTAACGAAGTTTGCACTTGTGAATCATTTTTACCATTTCGATTCCAAACTTTCATGAAGATCCTACCAATCAACTACAAATGGATGCTTACTCACGCGGAAACGACGTCCGCCCTCCAATTATACGAAGAGGCGAATACACCGTTTGGAGAAGCTGATTATTGAACTTCTTGGAAACTAAAGATCAAGCTACCAATTTGATAGGTTCTCTTCAAGAAGGTCTCGCTCAATTTTGTCTCATCCAAGAAGGCGATGCCACTAATAATCCTCCCATTCCCGCCACTAGAAGACTCAAAATTCCTAATGCAAGGAATTCCTAACGACATCTATATGAAAATAGATAGTCTATCTAGTGCAAAAGCTATGTGGGATGACTCCACAAAATGATGCAAAGAACCGAAGACGGAGTCAAAGCCAAGAAAGTTAATATTCTCACGGCCTACGACTCATTCAAAGCAAATTCGGAGGAAAACGTTTATGAAACTCTATCAACGTTATCTAACTATTCTCAACGAGATGAGGAAGATAGAAAATTTCAAGACCAACATGGAGGTCAACATCCGATTTCTCTCTTCTCTTCAACCAGAGTGGAAGAAAATATCCATACAAATCCATCAAAATAAGAATTTGGACAAAATGGATATCCACGCCCGTCTTTGATAATCTCTCTCAACACGAGGAAGATATAAGTGAGATTATCCACGCCGTCTTAAGGGCGAGCAGATCGAAAATGAATTTCAAAAAGGGCCCCTGGAATTGAAGATTTTTTTTTAGCTCACTAATCCAAAAATTACCCTACCCTTTTAGTCAGAGCCTAAAAATAATCTCTTCAAAGTCCTTTTGATTCAAAATGATGAACGTTCACTTGGTAAGTTGATTAAAGATGCTACGATAACAAATTAATTGATATAATTTTGTTGTGATGATATGAGCGATATATCTACTAAAAATTTCCATGATAAAAAATAAATTGAGTGCTATGAGCGAAACTTGCGAGAGTTGTCAAAATGATTCATACTATGATCTTATAATATTAGTTTAGTTACATGATTTGACGGCAAATTATTATTTTTTATGTCATGAGAAATTTTTGCATGATAATGGTCAAAATGTCCAATCTGACCCCAAAACAAAAATATTATTGAATTTTTTTTTTAAAATATTATTCGCACATTTTAAATGCATTAATACATGTATTGGCTCAGAATTGATTAAATGCGATTTTTTTTTTGAAAAACGCAAAATTTTAATGAATCTATGCTGAATTGCTTAAATGCATTACTTGTACTTAAATAGTAAATTTTCATATGCCAAATTGTACTATATATGTGCTTAAATGGAAAAAAGTTCAAACGTGCATTTGTTGAAGGGAAGTTTTACATGAGAATTTGTTCTTATCTCCTATATGATTTACTTGAAAAACATGACTTCTAATATTTTTTCTAAGCATCACAGAAAATTTCGAGCTCATCCGAGGAGTGAAGTGTTGAATTTCATCAACATCGGGAGTTAATTGCATTTCTTTCAGAAATACAGGGAGCATTATGCAATTTACTTTTGGGTTAATCCATAAAAGATTAAATTTTTGTTTAATCAGACCTGAATTTTAACTAAAGCCCAAAACATTTTTTTTTACGGCCCAAAGTATTTTTACCTTACCCGATCGTAAAGTATTAATACCACTTTATCGATCGAAAAACTCACTCACACGCAACTCATTTCACTCGAAAAACTTTTAGACTTCCGAAAACCAACTTCGAACTCACTACGGCGATTTGAACACAACCTCTCAATCTTCAGAAATTTTTCATATACCTCGCCGATTTCGAAGGTAGAAACACGTTTCGAATCACTTTCCGGTCAAAAACAAATGATTCGCAAACAGTTTCTCAAAAATATTTGCAGAAAATTCATTTTGATACTTTTTCGAATAAAAACGATTTTAAACTCTCAAATCAACGTGTTAAACTCGACTATTTGGGTTTAAATCATGATATTTTGATTCGCAACTGTTCTCTCAACGTTCCGAATCCAGATTAACTCATGATTTACCCAGAAATCAAAATTTACGTGTTACGTGTTTACTGTTTGATTTGAAATTTTTCGATCGAAAAAGTTCTTCTCGCAAACAATGTCGTCGAAAAACTTTTGTTTTCGTTAAAGTTTTATTCGATCGCAAAACTCGGCAACGAAAACCTTTTGTTTTCGATATATTTTAATTCGATCGTAAAACTTCGCGGCGAAAACTTAATTTTTCGATTAAATTTTATTCGATCGCAAAAATAAGCGGCGAAAAATTTAAGTTTTTCGATATTCTTTTATTCGATCACAAAACCACGCGACAAAAATCTTAAGTTTTTCGATAACATTTTATTCGATCGCAAAATTACTCAGCGAAAAACTATTATTTTCGATAACATTTTATTCGATCGTAAAAGTCATCGGCGAAAAACTTTAGTTATTTGACACATTTTTATTCGATCGCAAAATTTAACGATCGAATAAATTGTCACTTGAATAAAAACACGCTGAAAAAGACTTAGAAATTTTTTCAAGTTTTTCTCCAAGACTTAGAAAATTTTCGTGCAAAAATTAACGTTCGAATAAATTACCGATCGAATAAAAATACGCTAACGAGACTTAGTAAACTTTGCAACTTTTTCACCAAGTCTTTCGCAAATAAACCTTAACACTTAGAATTCGATTTTTATTTCTCTAAGTGAATTTTTAATTCCATCTATTCGCATATGAAATTTTCCATCTAATGAATTTTATTTCATTCATTACAGAAATGGCAACTCCAAACTACCCACACATCTACCCTTCTGGAAATTTCATGCCAGTCCACGACAACAACTACCAGCTGGACCTTGCTACATTTCGGTGTCCGGATGAAGTTATCATCTCCATCCTCAAAGGACACCCTCTATGGCCAACTTTGACAATGACCTCCACCGTACCAATGGTCTATCTCCAGCAATTCTAGGGAAGTATGCAGAGCCATGTAGTCGGAGATGACGTGGAATACACGACGCAGATAAATGCAAGACACGTCATCCTAAACAAAAATCTAATGGTCATGTTGCTCGATCTCCCACACCACGAACACTACGATCAACTTCCAACGGACGCGTAGATCGTGGAAGACATGCTCCGGATGGGATACAAGCCCCGCTGACAAAATTGGCGAATTTTTAAAACAGCGGGATCCCACATCTATGGAGGACCTTGTTCGGAATAATCAATAAATGCCTCTCCCCAAAACACTCCGGCTTCGACAAGGCGAATGGAAATATCCTTCGTATCTTCCATGGAGTGGTTTTCTCGAAGAAATACGACATAACCCAGCTTATATGGAATGATCTAGCGGATCAGATTCGTCAAAAGGAGACAAAATCGAAGGCGAAGTACCTTCCATACGTGCGGTGGTTCCCGGTTCTGATTTCACATTGCATTGACGTTCATCCAGAAATCCCGAGACTACCACCGGTTGGAGGATACATCCCACCTCGCCTTCGCTTCTTTCACAACCCGAAGGCAGCCGACCTAGCGCTCCAACCGATGTCCATCCCATTGGAGCTGCTCAGCCTAGCTTATCCAACCGACGAAGCCTACCAAGACTACTGTCAAAATAACTCCATCACGGAGGAGATGGTACGGGCCGTGGATCAAGCTCTGGCGCCTTCTCAAATGGAATCTCTGATGGAAATAACCAAGCCCCAAGCCACGGCTCAGAAGATAGAGACACTGGCCGTTGAACCCGAAGGTGTTCCTCACGATGTATCTCCTGAGGCCACAGAATTGGATGAAAAATACAGACTTCAAAGAAGGGGCACTCGCCGACAGCAAATCTCGGCCCCGTCTGTGTCTCCTTCAGTACTACGGGCTTCGGTGACAACTCCTCCAGCACCAACGGATAAGCCAACCGTACAGATTCAATCTGAGTCTGTTTGAACACCCATAGAGGTGATACCTACTGTATCATCTCAAGGATTGTGTGGAAGCCCTATTGGGTGGTGACTTCAGGGTTGATAACGGATGTCCCCGGACGTTCTGGAATCTCAAGACCTGTTCAAGGCGGCACATCAAAAACCTTTTCCGATATTGTGACAATGGAGCGCCTCCCTGGCCCTACTCCACCGATGATCGTGACGGAGCAACGCTTACAAGAAGCACTTTCCACAGCCATCTCTTCCCTAGAAGATCGTCTGATGGACAGGATGCTCCATACCATTGAGACTTCCCGAAGGGATACCGGGAAAATACCAGTCTCCGAGACCGCTCCGTCCGAAGCTCAAACCATCCCCGTCTCCTCACCACCTCTAACCACCACCATCACACCCCCATACAACCCACCCTCACCACCCTAACTCCATCACCTTCACTCATGAACCCCTATACCATCCCGATTACCCAGCTTCATGACATACTCATCTCCTGACTCCTCGCCTTAGAGACCAGGACCCCCGCTGAGGAGATTCTCTACAAAAGGCTGATCGATGAACCGGAGCCGCCCGCCCAAACAAGGTGCTGAGAAGAAAGTTCCGGCACCAAAAGATACATGACCGTGATGATCCGGATCGCCATGAGGGGGAGAAAAGGCAACGAACCACACAAAGCGGCCGTGGTTTGAGTCGAGAGCAAACAACAAAGACTCAAGAAGTTGGAGGATCATCCTCAAACCCACCAACAACACAACCCACAGCCCGCCAACAAACTACATCTTCCACCACATCCCACACCTACCTCCCTCTCCTACAAATCCAAATCCAATCCCGACCTCTATTCTCCTTCAAGACCAACCACAAGCACTCGTCTACGATCCACATCTGATCGTAGACGATTATATCTTAAACGAGAAGTGGATGACGCAATGAAAACCAGAGAAAGCTGCTGAAGCTCGACTCTCCAATGTCAGATACTCTTACAACAAGCTTCGATGGACTTGGTGCTGCTTGAAGATGAAGAACATCAAGAAGGCGAGAACTACAATTCTGCTCTCCCGAAACTACCAGAAATGATCAGGCACAGAGTCGACTCTCCTCCCCGCTTATCAAAAGGGACAATCAGAGTCGAGACGCCGTGGGAGAATATCAGAATTGAAGTCCCGTTCATTGAAGATGTTAGAAAGCAGATATGGAGGGCTCCTAACTGGATAAAGAAGCTTAACGAATTAAACCTACGGGGTATCTCGCATTGGGAAGATAGGAAGAAAATGGAGCACATCTTCATGCTCAACTATCTTGGTCCAGATCGAAGGGGCATCCCAACGGATCAACTCAAGAAAAACTTCAGGGATAAGCCACCGATCTTCCATCTCGTGGGGGTTTCGCATTCGATTGGAAGCTTTCCTACCCCAATCTACCACATTGAGCTAGCGGACAACAACCGCACTCGATAAGAGATAGATGAGAGCTATCTCCCCTTCCTTCCACCAGATGAGGTCTACCGTCTATATCAGATGTACAAAAAAAAATATCAGATGCCCTCCGGATACATCAAGACTGAAGGACTCGAGGGATTGAAAAGATTCATGGTGCGGCAGATCAAGTATCACACCGCACACGACCTTCAAATTGCTATACAGAACAATATAAAGAATGTCAACATGGAGTCTCCGCTCATGAAGGGCTTCCCACTCAACGATTTTCCCGAGAAATACATATTCCAGAAACCTGGCCTTGCCATAACTTATCGGAATCCAGTCATTGAAAAGACGAGAGCTATGATGAAGTCAGAAATCCACAAGTTCTGTGACGGGACGTTGAAGCTAGTGAGGAAGAATATCCAAAAAAGATTGGCAGAGATCACTGAAGAAACGATCTTCGAAGATCTTGGTGAAGAAGAGTCCTCACTCTTATATGAGCTTCTGGATGCAATCAATGAGAGGTTGGAGCTGAGGAATGCTGTTAGACGTTACAAGACAGCATTGGGATTAGGGAAATCATTCTACGTCCGACAAGGATAAATGGAGCTAAAACGAAGACAAGCACAAAGGGGGAGATTGAAGAGACATTAGAATTGTGCTTTGTTATTTTGTTATCCTTGTAATTAGGGGCGTAATTAGTAGTTTTGAAAGTGTAGGACTAAATAGTAAATATACCATGTAAATAGGTATAAATACAATGTACACTATCAAAATCAATATACAAGTTCCTTTTCGGAAAAACACAAGCATTGAATTCACATTCTAAGAGAGAGAATAGCAATCGAGAAACACTCTCTCTCAAGATCTTCAAAGAAGATATTCGACCGAAGGTATTTTGTAAGATTTATCATTCGAATATCTAGAATTCGTGCTTAGATCGATCGGTAGTTGATTTAAGAGGTCCTAACAAAGTCTCCAGTCTCATCTTTAGATTGTAGAAATATTGTCCAAGTGTAGCGAGAGTAGTCGTCGACAATAACTAGCGCATACTTGCGGCCGTTGATACTTTGCGTTCGCATCGGTCCACAGAGGTCCATGTGTAGTAATTCTAAAGGTCGGGATGTGAAAGCTACTTGCTTGAGTGTGTGTGATGCTCGCTTCATTTTTCCCATTTGACAAGCTGAACCTTGCTGCTCTTGTTGAAGTGAAATAGTTGACAGACCGTTGACCAAGTTTTTAGCAAAAAAGTTTGTGGAGAGCTTTGAAATTTAGATGAGACATACGTTGATGCCATAAGCTGTTTCTCTTAAGTGTTGTCTGAGATATGAGGCAAAAAGTCGTTGAAGGTCGTATTGTTGTCAGATTTATGGTGTAGAGATTTGATCTTCGATCTCCTGTAAGAAGTTCCTGATTCTAACTGTTTAGAATTTTGTACTGATCAGCTAGAAATAACACTTGAAAGCCTTTATCGCAGAATTGTTCTATGCTGAACAGGTTGTGTTTGAGACCTTTGACATAAAAGACATCATTTATTGTCAGATTCTTCAGAATGATATCTCCAAAGCCTATAATTGGACATTAATCGTTGTTGCCGAATCTGACTTTACTGTTGTATCGGTCTTGATAGTTGCTCAACAATTCTTGATTTCCCGTCATGTGTGTGGAGCAACCCGAGTCTAGATACCACTCATGATGGATTTGCATAGAAAAGTTTAGAGAGACTTAGGTACCCACTTATAAATGGGTCTTGTCGGATTAGCAGATTTAGTAGTTAAAGTTTGTTCACTTATGGTTTCTAAACTAATGTTATTTTTAGGTACCCAAACAAACTTAGAAGGAGTTGGTTTAGGTGTTACCTCTTTAGTCAACTGAGCCTTTTTGGCTTATGTTGGACTAGATGGTGTTTTAGGAACCTATTGCGAGTGAACCTTACACGGTAGATTAATTTCAGCTCGGACAAATGTCTTATCAATCTAAGTTGAGGAGAATATCTTTTCTTTAGATCGTCTCCTAAGGTGTTTGACTGAGTGAACTTGGACTGGATACCTTGGGTGAGAGCAAGAGTGAATCGAGCTATAAGATTGCTTAATAGCCGGATTAGTCTCCTACGAGACTTAAACTCGCATTTGTTTTAGAATGATTGATTTTTTTTTTTTGGAAGTGGAGCCGATTATAAAATTTGTGCTTTCAATATTAATAGATTTTAAAGCAGAAGTTGAAGCAACAAGATGAAAAGTAGAAGCGACTCTCTTTTTACGAGTGTCCTTTGTTTTTTGTACAACAGAAAATTTTGAAAATGAGTCATTTCTATCAATACTTTTCTTCTTAATTTTTATACTAGACACTCTCTCCTTAGCATGCTTTGTCTCTTTAACTATTCTACCTGTGGATGGAGTAGAAAAAGAATTAGTAATAGACATTTTTGCTTTCGAAGCAATTAAAGACTCTTTTTCTCCCTTAACACTTTTTAGAGATTTTTCTTCTTTTGAAATATTTTGTAAAATAACGGGAGAAATTTTCTTAAATTTGGTTTTGTCCTTGATTAATGATTTTTCTTTCGAAATTAAATCAGGACAAAATTTTAAAACGTTAGTCAAAACTGAGGAATTTTTAGATTTGTGATCTCAAAAGCGCATTCTTTTCTGCTTCAAAATTATTTCTTTCTGTTTCTAAGGAAGAGTTTAAATCAGTTATTTTCTTAACAGTAGCAGGAATATAACAGAACATAGAATTTTTAGAATGATCAATATTTTCTTCCTAGACTTTAGGGATATTTTCTATAGGATATAATCAATTATAGTCACTAGACAGGTTTATTTCCCGTGTCTTGTAACTATGATTCAAATCAGTGTAATCGAAGGGGATGTCAGTCCTAGTTTTGATTTTTCTTTTGGATTCTTCTAAGACTTTTATTTCGGAAGCGTTAATAAAAGCCATTAAAGAAGTTAATCCTAAACCCATGTACTTGATATCATATAATTATTTTACGTTAACCTTTTTCAAGTTACAAGGATTCTTAAAACATAAGCCTTCAACAGGATTATAAAATTCTTCATCATGTGGCTGATTTAGAAAAATTGTCAGATCTGTTTTCCCCCTTTTTGTCAAAAGATCATCTAAAGTCTTAATCTTAAAGTAAAGCTTCTAACGTTCATCACAGATTTCTTATAATTATTTCTAGAAATTTCTAAATCTCCCTGACTATCGCTAAGAGTTTACTAAGGTTAATAATTTTAGTCTTGGAAGTAGCTATCCTAGATTCAAGACTAGTTATAGTTTCCTTAGCATTAGAAAAGAGAATTTTCTTATCTAATTGCATTTGAAAATTATTTTCGCGACGTGCTAGTCTCTCCTCTAACTCTTTTGTACTTTTCCGCTCACTTTTCATGTTAGCATATTTAATTTGTAAAGATTCTAACATAATTAATAATGTAGATTTAGGTGTAGCTACCTCTTGAGACGAGGTTGATCCTTTGTCATCGTCAGACCTCTTCGTTGAGTTTCCATATGAGGCATCTTAAAGAAATGCAATGAGAGCTAACTTGTCCGTTTCAGAATCAGTGGTATCTTCTAGCCAGTGCTCTTGTTCAGCCATGAGAGCTACTCCAGCTTCCTTTTCTTTAGTTAGTTGAAGTTTGGAGTAGTAGCTGGCATTTTTCTTCTTCGGAAGACTGCATTCTCTGGCGAAGTGCCCTATTTTGCCACAATTGTACATTTTTGTGGCTCTTTGGCATTTTTGGATTGTGAAGACTCGGCTGGTGTTTCCTTGTGCTTAGAGGTTGAGGTCCGAAGTCGATTAGTTGAAGAGGAAGACTTCTTTTTGTAAAACGTTTTGCTCATCATTTTTATAATGAGAGCCAATTGCTTCTTGAACTCTTTCATGTCAGGCTCGGTATCCAATTCTGACTCGTCTTCTTCTTCTAAGAACACGACAAATTTGATACTCTTGTCTTTACGAGATCGACTCGTTTTTCTTTACGAAACTAGAGCTACTGAGTCTTCGATTTGATTTCCCTTTTGTTTTTTCTGTATCTCGCTGATAACTTCCTCGTGTTGAGCGAGATTCGAAAACGGCGTGGATATCCATTTCGTCCAAATCCTTGTTCTAACGAATTTGCGTGGATATTTTCTTCCACTATGGATGAAGAGATGATAGAAATCGGATGTTTACCTCCATTTTCTTGAATATTTCTACTTTCCTCACCTCGTTCAGAAGAGTCAGATAGCATTGATAGAGTTCGTAGAGATTTTCCTCCGTCTTAGCTTTGAATGAGTCGTAGGCCGTGAGTATGTTTGTTTTCTTAGCCTTTACTCCGACTTTTGTCCTTTGCATCATTTTGTGGAGCTCGTCCCACATAGCCTTAGCACTTGATAGACTATCTATTTGCATATAGAATTTATTTGGGATGCGTTGCATCAGGAAATATTTAGCTCCGAGACCAACTTTAGCTCTTAATCTCTACCCCTCAGAATATTCACTATGAATTTCTGTCTGTTAGGATTATTTTATTGTGTTCAATGTATTATTTTATCTTAGTCTTGTAATTAATTTAGCGAACTAGGCTTTAATTTAATTAGAGGCTAGTGAGCTATTAAATGTAACTGGGCTTACAAAAGCCCAAGGTATTATATACCAACTTGTGGTATAAATACCAAAAACCCTCACACATAGTGTGTGTGAAGAGATTAGTTATATTACAAGAGAATTCCCAAAGCTATCAAAGTCTCCCACGCCCATCCCACGACGAATCAATACTTCCGAGCTTTAATCGTGGTAAATCGTCTTTAATCTTAAACGTAGTTGGATGCGTAGGACTAACAAGTGGTATCAGAGCCAAACACGTTTGGATTTGATCAAATTTTCTGAAATTTTTGGTGTTTTTCATGTGATAAACTCGAAAATATTTAGGTCTTGGTCTTGAGATTTTTCAGTCTATGTTGCTGATTTTGCTTGATTAAGATCAACATTTAGTTTTTTTTCGAGTGTTTTTGAGTGATTACCCATCAATTTTCAGTTGATTTGAGTGAGTTTTGGGGAGAAATCGCGCATGAAATTTGATTCTAGAACAGTGTTCATCTGCCCGAAGTTTGTTCATCAGCCCGAAAATTGATTCATCTCGCCGAATTTCGATCGAAATTCGCCAGAATTTGAGACAATTTTCATTAGATAGCTGGCCGAATTTGGATATTGAATTTCTATCGCCGAAATTGGTTAATCCAATTTCAAAATTCTCGCCGAATTTCAATTAAGTTACCCGAATTTTGAATTCCTGATTTTGAATCAAATTTTACAATTTCGGCGAACTTCTACTACCCGAATTTGGCAAATTTTCGGGCAAAATTACAAAATTTGCCCAATTGTGGAAAACTCGGCGAATTACTACTGTTCAAATCAAATTCGACGAATTTCTACTAATACCCGAATTTCATAATTTCGTGACCAATTTAATTTGAGTCCCCCGAATTTGTGAAATTTGGCGAAACTGAAATCGAATTTCTACCCGAATTTAGACTAAGCGAAATATTTCCATCCGAGTTTCACTATAACCCACCCTTTGAAATTACCCTTAACATTTTCGACCACCTAAAATTTTCGGCCACCCCTTAAAAAAAAAAAAAAAAAAAAAAAAAAAGGACTTTCGAAAATTTTTTTTTAAAAATAAATTTTTTTCGGGCCCAAAATTTTAGGTATAGAAAATGCTTTTGTTAATTTTCCAAAGGCAAATCCACTTTACGTGTCAACGATCACGTATCCAACAATCTATTTAGGACATTTTTGGCAAATTTTAGAAAAAGTTTTGTAACTCTCAAATTTTCGAAATCTAATTTTTTTTTCGAAATTTCACGCTATCTTTTGACAAAACCAAACTTTTTGGAACAAAAGTTTCAAGAGCCATTTCTTTCAGAAAATAATTAATTTTAAAATTAATACTTAATTATGGATGCTCAAGCTAAAGAAATTGAGGAATTTAATCGATGTCGTTTTGAACTCAAAGCAACTGAGTGGAATGTCGTCACAGAACAATATGAGGTTATCCTAGCAATCTGCAATAAATGGTACACTAGAACTATCCCTTTAAAGACAATTATTGCGAAGCTAGTCGACCAAGATTCCTTTTCAGCGCTTGACGGGGAAAACAAGTTATATAAATCTATCTCGTGGTTGGAAATTCCTATGATTGCTAGTAAAATTTCCAAATTGAACGCAACTTTGGAATCGGAAAGAGTAGTGTTTCAAGCAGAAAAGCAAAAACTCTTAGAGGAGATTTCAAATCTTAAAAATTCCCCGTCCTTACCTGTTTTCCATGATTTTTCAAAAGATACATCATCCTCGAAACAGGTCAAGACAACAAAAATTAAAAGCATCTCTGTTCTCAAATCTGAGAAAGCTTCAAATACACATTCTAAGTTACCCGTGACGACTTCAAAGTCTACGGTGACCCGAGCAGAAAAGATAAGTAAAAAGCCTAAGCTTAATTCTTCCAAGGAACAGGAGAAAAATAGGAAGAGGAAAGGAAAATCAACACCTTCTATGAAAACTAGAGTAGAAACTGTTATTGATTTTTCCTCTCCTATTCCTATTAAAAAGGATGCTCCTCAAAGAGAAGTTTCATGCTCAAGCAAGCTAACTTCTCGAGCTTCCAAAATTTCCCATTCTTTAAAGAATGAGAAAAGTGGATTTCCTTACACGAACAAAAATGTTTATCATTCTCGTAAGCAAAATCCCACTAAAGACCATCATTATGGAGTGAATTGTGTGAAGTCTTCTCGTAGGTATTCACCCGCTATACATGCCTGCAATGTTGTAGCTTCGTATTCCTACTTGAAATATCCTGTCAAAGTCCATTCGGAAAAGCACCTTATGAGACTAGCCAAAGAGAAGATCTTTCACTCTAGAATACCTAGAGACACATTCACTGGCACTGAAACGTCTTTTCCGTGTCAAATTACCCCTAAGTGGTTTCCAATAATTTATTGTTGGACGATTTAGGACCGAATTTGACACATGCTAAGCATAAATTATTTTCTGCTAATAAGGGAGGACCCATACAAATATGGGTACCAAAGTCCCGATAAGGTTTTGCAGATAACCCCAGCATGGTTGGTATCCCGTTGAAAAATACCTTCTTTTAAAATGGTACATTTTAAATATGCATTTTCAAAACATTACGAGATTTTGAGATCCGAGTTGCATATTACGCACGAAAATGATAAAAACCATTTTTAAATGAGCCTTATTTGAGGGGGAGCTACTCTTTTACTTATAAAAGAGAAGCAACCTCTACAATTGTTTAAAAGGGAGAAATAATTACATTTTTTTTGGGGGGAGAGAGCATGGATATGTAAATTTAGGGAAAGAGATTGAAGAGAAATTGTTTCAATCCGACTACGCATCTTTTGAGGGGGAGCAATATTATTTAGGGAGCATGATTCCAACAAAAAAAAAAAAAAAAAAAAAAAAAAATTATTATCCCTCGGACACCATTCGACGGATTGGAACGAAGAATTTCGAGCATCCAAATATCAAGTCTTTTCTAAACGAAGGATCTCAAGCTTCCAATGGTGGCCTTTAGTGCAAACTCGGTGCTCACTTCAAGCAACCTGCTCCGGCATTGCTGATACAAATAAAGCAGCACTCACTACTTCCTACCGGACGCAAGGATAATTTGTTCTCATGATTCAGGCAAATCCAACTGAATCTAACCCCGGAACATCACCGAGAACTAGTCAATATCTTGCAAAGCTTGCCTCCGATGATGCTTCTGATCCATTTTGAAAAGACCAACACTACAACATTCCCTTACCTCACAAATATCTCGGATCACACCCCCATAGGTACAGGTGCTAATTTTATTAGCTCCCGGGTAGAAGTCGCCGCATTAGGTCCAACGGCGCATGCACAACCGAGCCTCACCCACTCGTCTGTCTCACAAAAGACAGGTGTTTCAAGAAATCACGGGGAGACACGACTACTATCACCGCTTCACTCGGAAGTGGGAGATATTGAATTAAGTGGTACTCAGCCCCACTACCACACTTTCTTGTGCACAATCGAGTCTAGTGTGTCCTCACGTCCCATATTTTAAATATTTTCTAGGACACATACACTCTTATAACACCTGGTCTTTGTGATCAAGTTAGAACTTTCGTAGACATGTTACTCGTAGACATGGTTCGATGATCGGAAGGAAGTCCTGCCGTTGCAACATCAAAACAACAACGGAATCAGGCCATCGTCTCGAGCTAGTCTCTAGAACGATGAAAACGGGATGCCTATGTGGCCCCGGTTTACCAAGCCCTGTACTCACAGGCAATCGTGATGACGGATTGCCTTAGTGGCTCCGTCTGTTCATTACCACGCCGACCTGTCGTTTGTGTCCTTATCTTCCAAAACAAGCATGCCGATCTCGTTAATTCGATCGCCATGAGGGGGAGAAGGGGACACGGATAAACAAAGAGGTCGGACCACCCAACAAATTCCGCCGAGCGTACCACTCTGAAGCCGGGCTCTCCTGCACTTGAACGTACATTCCAAAGGAGCCTCGGCACAACTTAAATCAAGCCCCACACTTACCTTCTTCCGGAGCCAGACAAGCTTTCTCGAAGCCGAACCAGACAACTTCCTTCGAAGAAGATGAACCTGGAGCCAAGAAGAAGAGAATTGATGTTAACGGGAAGTCTTTGTGACCCCGGTTAACCTTCAAGACGGATCGCCTTTGTGGCTCCGTTAGGTTATTGCCCAACCTGAGTTGCTTCTCCTCGTCCTGACGATGCAAACATCTTGCCATCGACGACCTATTTTCACCTAGTAGTAAAGAAAGAAAATGGGAGCCGTACCACAACGAAAAATGCAAGATTGATCGGAAATGCTCAAATCTCAAGCGTCATCAGAAAATCAAGCGAACCACGACCTTCAAAACTCGAATTTACAGCCACAAGTTCGCCTCTCCGAATATAAAGAGAACTCCCCAATCCCAACACAAGGTTGAACAAACGTAGGGGGAGTTGTGCACTATCAAAGGGAGAGACTGAACTCACCGGCAAGCCTCTTCGAGCCCCGACATCTCCAAGACAAGCTTCGAGAGAAGACTTGATGAAAGATGCGGTGCCGAGAAGAGAAGGTCAAGACGAGACAAAGGAGGAGAAACACTAAAGAAGAACACACGCACTAACGCTTTCGCTAATGCCACTTTGATACGTGTTCTTCAAGGACTCAGGAAAAGATTTACAAGACCAAGATACCAAGCGCTTAATTATAAATTGAACACAAAGGGGGAGATTGTTAGGATTATTTTATTGTGTTCAATGTATTATTTTATCTTAGTCTTGTAATTAATTTAGCGAACTAGGCTTTAATTTAATTAGAGGCTAGTGAGCTATTAAATGTAACTGGGCTTACAAAAGCCCAAGGTATTATATACCAACTTGTGGTAATACCAAAAACCCTCACACATAGTGTGTGTGAAGAGATTAGTTATATTACAAGAGAATTCCCAAAGCTATCAAAGTCTCCCACGCCCATCCCACGACGAATCAATACTTCCGAGCTTTAATCGTGGTAAATCGTCTTTAATCTTAAACGTAGTTGGATGCGTAGGACTAACACTGTCTTCTAGTGGCTGGAATGGGAGGATTATTTGTCGCATCGTCTTTCTTGGATAAGCCAGAATTGAGCGGGTCCTTCTTGGAGAGAAGCCATTAGATTTGCAGCTTGATCTTTCGTCTCCAAGAAATTCATAAATAGACTTCTCCATACGCTATATTCGCCTCTTCTTAGAATTGGAGGACGGATTTCGTCTCCAAGAATAAGCATCCATTGTTGTAGTTGATTGGTAGGATCTCGTGAAAGTTTGGATTTGAGTTGGTAAGTGTGCTTCCCAAGTGACAAATTTGTTAGTAATGTTTGGCTCGTACTATAAGCAATTTCCTTTTCGGACCTATTTTTAGGTTCGAGAAAAAAAATTGGGTTTGAGTACGAAAAATATTTAGCACAAAAATTGATACTTCAAAATTTTGCTAAAGGATAGTACAAAAATATTTTTCGTAAGTTACGAAAATGACGATTTTGATTCTTTGATAAAAAAATTCAAATCACTGTAAAATATGTGTGCGTTTGAAAGTTCAGTAATTGTAAAAGTTTTTCGAGCCGTAAGATTTTTTATTTGAAAACATTTCGATCCTTATAATCGAAAATGATTTTCGTAAGTATAAGTTTTTTGAAGGATGTTTATCGAAAATTATTTTTTCGACTGATAAAATTTTTGCAAAAGTATCCTATCGAAAAATGGTTTATCGAAAAAAATTTGTCGATCGCAAAAACTTTTATTGAAATATTTGTTATCGAAAAATTGAAATGATAGAAAATCTATTTCTTTAAAAAAAATCGATAAGTTTGACTCAATTTGTTGACTAAACTTATTCGAGTGTGAAATATTCGATCGAAATATGTTTTCGCTAAGTTTTGGCTCGAGAATTTAGATGATCTAAAAACTTGAGATCGAAAAACTTGTAATTGTAAAACAAGCATTTCATGTTAAAAGTAAATATGTATATAGCGAAAACAGTATTCGTCGAAAAGATTTTACACTTAGTTACACTCGAAAAAGATTTTTGTGTGAGAATCGAAAAACTATTTATAAAAAATAAAGTTTTTCGAGTCTATTTATGAGTGAAACTCGAGAAAACAGTGAAATTGTCGAAAAACTTTTGCGCCAGTGCACTATTCGAAAAAGATTTTCGAGCCAAATTTCCGATCGAGAAACAATCGAAGAACATACCACGCATTCAACAGAACAATAAATCTCAGATTCAACTGATAAGCTCAAATTAGACACTTTCAGGGTAATCACTTGAATATGACTCCTGAACATGAAAAAATACAAGATTAAACACGTTTTACAACAAAATATATCAATTTTGATGAAAACAATTCGTATTCAAAACACAATCGCAATAACTAAAATCGATCGAAATAAAAAATCAGATAAATTCGATGATCTTAAGCGATTGAAAGCAGTACGTGATTCATTCATAACACATAATTTATCTCTTTTGCATCAAAATCAACAACAAAATTCACCAAATTCAGCAAGTAGATCAAATTTCTATTTAGCGCGCTTTTTCGGTCGAAAAAAAAAATCTGGAAATAAATTTGATCTGAATCAGCTAAAATCAATCCAAAACAATCACAATCTGCTCTGATACAAATTGTTAGGTCCTAGATGATCAACTACCGAGAGATCTAGACATGAATTCTAGATATTCGAGTTAGATTTAAGATTTGTTACCTTCGGTCGAATATCCCCTTCGAAGAACACGAGAGAGAATCTTAGTGTGAGAAAGTGTTTTGTGTGTGTTTCTCTCTCTAGAATGTGAATTGCAAGCCCTTGTGATTTTCAATTACTTTCTCTCTTTTGATTTTGATAGTGTACATGGTATTTATACCTATATACATGGTATAATTACAAGAAGTCATACACTACCAAAAATACAAGCTATGCCCTTTATTAAAAGGATGACTAATAAATGAGCACAATCTATAAGTCTTCTTCAACCCCGATGTCCACGACGTGCAAGCTAGACTCGGATCCAGCAGGAAAACCAGTCAACCCAACCACGTAAAGAGGGATCATTGGTTCCCTCCTCTACCTAACGGCAAGCAGACCAGACATCATGTTCTCGACGTGCCTATGTGCGCAATTCCAAGCAAATCCAAAGGAGTCACACATGCGTCGTGAAGAGAATCATGAAGTATCTAAAAGGAACGTCAAACTTCGGATTATGGTATCCCAAAAACTCTAGCTTTCAATTAATAGGTTACACTGACTCAGACTTTGCAAGATGCACAATGGACAGGAAAAGTGCATCAGAGAGCGTTCAATTCTTAGGTGACAAACTAGTAAGTTGGTCATCAAAGAAACAGAATTGTGTGTCCACCTCCACCGCTGAGGCAGAATACGTAGCTGAAGCCGCTTGTTGCTCTCAACTCCTGTGGTTGCAAACACAACTACAGGATTACAGATTTGATTTAAATAATGTCCCTATTTATAGTGACTCGAAGAGTGCTATAAAAATTACATGTAATCCTGTCCACCATTCACGCACAAAGCACATACATCTTAGGTATCACTTTATAAAAGACCACGTGGAAAACGACACAATCGATATGTACTTTGTAAGCACCGAGCTTCAGCTAGCCGGCTTATTTACCAAGGCTTTGGATGAAAAACGCTTCGACTTCCTTGTTTCTAAATTAGGCATGTTGAAGCTCGAATCATAAGCAAGTGTGTCTCACAAGTCTTTTATAAAGTGTAAATATATTAATACGTGCTTATATTTAGGGGGGGCTTAGTTCATATAATCTTAGGGGAGAAATTCTATGTTTGAAATAATTTGTGCCAGACAAACCACCATCATTTCCGCCCAAACAGTCCAAACAACCACTACCTCTCGACAACCTTCATGTGATCCATACACATATATAGAAAATATATATTGGCGCAGGAGTGGCTAGAGAGGACAAAGACAGATGAAGAGGCCAGCCTACGCCTAAAACACATCCGACACTACCTCAAACTGGCGGCGGCTGACTTCTGTCTCCTCGAGCCTAAAGAAGACGAAGGGGGAGGAGACGTTGAGGCAGACCTCCCGGAACTGCCAGTCTCCTTAGCCATCAAGCGCCCGAAAAAAAGGCGGCGTATCAAGAAAAAGGTGACTCCTTGGGATAATAAGAAGATCATGGCACAGTATCTTGAATATCTATACCCAAGGATCTGGCGAAAGGAGAGTGAAATAAAAGGGAGTGGACGAGCTTCGTCTTCGAGGCATGTCTCACCTCAAAGGGAGAATTGAGGGACTTCAACACCTGATCATGCTTTGGACGATTCCGAACACGGACACACGGACCAAGGAGCAGTACATGATCCACCTCAGAAAGTAGAATTCGATCCTCAAACTCATAGGCATAGAGCGCTTAACCGAAAGATATGAAATAGCAATCTATGTGATAGAGAGGACGAATGCGGCCGTTGAAAAAATCATGGAGGCCGATCTCCCTTACCAAATGTTCTGCTTGTACTGGAACTTCACCCTCAACATGCCAGAACGAAGAAAAGGGTTCGAAGGGATCAAGCGGTACATATTGAGACAAGTCTTGTATCATGTAATTCATGACTTCTAAATGGCATTGGAAAGCAACATAAGGAAAGTCAACCTGACTCATCCTCACAACAACAGGACGTCCTTGGAGAGTCACGGAAAGAGCTACATTCCTGGAACCAGAACTAGCAGTCACATATTTTCAACACAGAAGTCATCAGCTCAAGGCCCTTCTGATATCTGAAATGGCTAAGTTCTGTGATGGAACGCTAAAGCTCATCCGTGACACGCTAAAGATGAGATTGGAGTCACTTCATGCCGATGCAAAGCTCGAAGGTCAAGATGTGAAAGAACCACCCCTTCTCAACAAAATCATCGAGGCAATCCAAGAGCGACTGGACATTAGTAACGACGAAAGGCATTACGAGATCGCTCTCATATTCAGGAAGTCCTTCTTCGCTCAACGGGAACCTCGATCTCTTCCACACTCAAGAAGGAAAAAGAAGAAATAGAAGACTTAGACGTTTAAGCTTTATTTGTATTTGGACACTTATGGGGAGATTGTTAGATATATTAAATGGTCCAATTTATTTATAAAGTGAACTAGAGCCATAGATGTGAGCTCTAGTGAGTTATTAGTGATTGTAATGGGTCAAGTAAGGGCCAAGGGTTTATACCTATTCAAAGGTATAAATACATAAACCCTACACTTTAATTTGAGTGAATCAAAATATAGATTACCTTGATTTCTGCGTCGTCTCTCTCTCTCTCTCTCATATTAAAGATCACACACAAAACGTGCACTTAAGATAAACCAACGAAATCACTGTTTGATTCCCCCATTGTTGATCGTTAAGGTGTATGGTAACCTACAGGAGGTTTCGGAGCGTAAATTACGATTTTTCCACTAACAGTTGCGAAAGCAGGTTTTCGCAACAATTTTTGTAATTGTTTTTGCATTGAGTGCGAAAACTTTTTCTAACACTTTATGAACTTAAAATCGCTCAAAAACTACTCAAACTTGATGAAAATTCTGGGTTTTTCCACAGAGATTCTCGAAAAAGTCATATAACACTAAACGAGATCAAAAAATAACCAAAAGGGCTATGAATTCACTCAAAAATGTTGAAGAACATTTTGAAGAGACTTCGAACTTGAAAACTCGATAAACCCAGCAAAGTTTTCTCAATTCCAAACTTTTGATATCAACTAAGTAAGAATAAAGATATCTTACCGCGTTTGAATTGCAAGAATTCGAGATTTGCGTGGAGTACGTGTGTGCGTGTTCTTGAGGTGTTGGGAGCCCCTCGTTACTTCTCAAAATGGATAAGCTTCACACACAAGACACTAAATTGTGTTAGAGTTTTAATATTTGTACCACATTTTAGTATATAATACTTGGGCCCTAACTAGCCCAATTACATTACGTATATCACTAGCCTATACAAAATAAAGCCTAATTCACTTAATGAAACTACAAGACTATGATAACACAATTAATTGAACACAATAAAATAATCCTAACAATCTTTCCCTTTGTGTTCAATTTGCAAGTAAGCGTTGGTTATCTTGATCTTGTAAAAATGTTTTTCTCAGTCGTCGAAGAACATCTATCCGCGTAGGCGTCGGCGGAAGCGTGCGAGTGCATCTTCTTCTTCAATTTTCTCCTCCTTTTCCTTTTCTGGTAGATCTCTTCTTTAGGAGATCTTCAAGCTCATCGTTTATTCACTTTCTCTTCTCGGAAACATATATTCCTTTAAGTCGTCTCTTGAAGCTTGTCTCGGAGAGGCCGGAAGGAATTTGAAGTTGCTTGTCGGATTTTTTCTGCTTGTGTTCAACCTCTCCCTTCGACAGTGGCACAACTCCCTCTACGTTTGTTCAACCTTGTGTTGGAACTGTGGAGTTCTCTTTAAATTTGGAGAGGCATCCATGTGGCAGAAACTTCGGCTTTTGAAGGTTGGCATTGTTAGCTTGATTTGACGACGCTTGACAATTTAGCATATACGACCAATCTTGCACTTTTTGTTGTGTTACGGCTCCCATTTTCTTTATTTACTACTACTCCCCCTCATGATGATCGAGTTGGGGAGACCATCATGGCGATGGGTGAAAATGGAATGTTGTTTCGGCAAGATGTTTGTGTCTTCCGGACAAGAGGATGGTGTTGCTAGGCATAGTAGGGACTCAAGTTGGGTAATAACCCGACGGAGCCACTAAGGCGATCCGTCGTGTACGAAAAAACTGGGGTCACAAAGACTTCCCGTTTGCATCGATTTAGGAGCTATGCTCATAAACGATGGCCTGAAATCGTTGTTGCTTTGATGTCGCAACAGCAGGACTTCCTTCCGATCATCGAAGCATGTCTAAACATGACATGTCTACGGAAGTTCTAACGTGATCACAAAGATCAAGTGTTATAAAAGTGTATGTGTCCTAGAAAATATTAAAAATAGGTGGTAGTGGGGCTGAGTACCACTTAATTCAATATCTCTCGCTTCCGAGTGAAGTGGTGATAGTAGAAGTGGCTCCCCGTTATTTTTTGAATTACCTGTCTTTTGTGAGACATGTGAGTGGGTGAGGCTCGGATGTGCATGCAGAAAAGGTATACCATAGAAAATAGTTTAGGTAAATCTGAGACTATGGTCCGTGCTTCGACCAAACGGGTCAACGAATCTGAGCAAGTTAAAAATACCTCTATAGATCACAAAAAAGACTACAGAAGAATCGGAAGCAAGATTAGAAAACAATCATCAAAGCTTGCTCAGAACTTAAGAGAAAAACACATTTTTAGTTGTCAGCTAGAAGCTGCACAAGAAAGAGTATCGAGTCGTGATACACAAATGGAGAAGCTCAAAACTCAAGCTCTCGAACTTACCACTAGTTTGAAAACTTATGAAAGCGAAAAAAAAAAAACAAAACTGGCGAATGTAACCTTGCAAATGAGGACCGTAGGCAATTATACCTAAGATTAAAATCATAGAGGATATTCTTACGAAAGGAGGACAAACGGATCAAACCATTTTTTGGAATAAGCCCAAGGGCACGAGATTCTATAATCCACGAGAAGGCCTAGGCTTTAAACCATCCGGCCAATTGGTTGAGAAAAGTTTCCTACCTCTTTACGACATTAAATACTTAGGTCTAAACATACCTAATTTAATGCCCTCAAGAGAGCATCAGATGTCGATGCTCTCGAGGAAGAAAAAGAAAAGCGTGAAGCTAAAGCGATGGCTGCAATTCCGTTTGATATGCTTGATTGAATGATAGTTACAAAACAAGGGAAATCCCTTTATCTTCGTACTATCTACCAATATGCACATCCTCTACCGAAGCCACGTCTGTCGAAGAGAATTCTTACACAGGAAAACCTAGCACCACAAGTGCTTACATTCCAGCGTTAATCCAAGAAATAACGGATTTGTGCTCAACCCTAAAGTCAGAGCAAAAGGACTTTCAAGCAGTAAAGGAGAAACTACTTTGTAGAATCTCCTCGGTTGAAAAGCCTCTCGACACAAACAATGTTTCGACCTCACACTTTGTCTCTCTAGCTAAAACAGGAAGTGAACTCCACATTCACTTTCCTGTCTAGTGTTCCTGTCGAAAAAGAAGAAGCTACCCTTATCTAGTGTTCTTATCTAGTGCTACTTCTCTTCATTATTTTCTAAATTTGGGCATGTAAAGACTGTTATGCCTATTAATCGGTGTTTTGATTCAAGTGTTAATAATTCTAGCCATAGGAAGGCATCTCTTAAGAAAACAGGATTAAAGTATCGTCTCCTACTAAGTCAAATTCAAAGCTTGACCAAAAGGGATAACATACTTCTAAAGTGTCAACGCGCACTAAAACTCAGGCCAAAGCCAAAGTTTTAGACACTAAACAAATTTGGGTGACCAGAAAGGAGCTAATATCAAGCACTAAGCTTTGCTATCCCCTAGGAATAAGAAAGATATGGGTCCCTAAGTCCGAAATTAAGACAAGCAATACATCTGAAACTTACTTAGTACCCAAATCGTTAAAAAGTGCGTGCAAAGCACATTTTGCAAACAAGGGAGGACCCGTCCTTAACGGGGTACCTAAATCTCCTTAATCTATTTTGCAGATCAATCATGTGTGGTACCTTGGCTGAAGGGTTCGTGAGTGAATCTCACCCTTACTACGTCTACTACCTAGACAAAGTGCTCTACGAACTAAAACAAGCTCTTCGAGCTAGGTACGATGTCCTATCTAACTTTTTGGTCAAGTCAGGTTTCGCAAAAGGAAATATCAACACCACTCTCTTCATCCAATGAAAAGGGTCAGACATTCTCCTAGTTCAAGTCTAAGTTGACGATATTATCTTCGGGTCTACATATCCAAGGTTGTGCGATCAATTTAAAAACCTCATGAAGCCAAGTTCGAGATGAGCATGATGGGAGAGCTAAACTTCTTCCTCGGATTACAAGTCAAACAACTCTCGGATTGAATCTTCATTAGCATGTCCAAATACATCCACGACATCTTGAAAAAGTATGAAATGGAGAATTGCATGACTAAGAGCACGCCGATATCCACCACGTGTCACCTTGACTCAGACCCTTATGGGAAACCAGTCAACCAAACCATGTATCGGGGAATCATCGGCTCACTACTCTACCTCACGGCCAGTAGGCCCGACATCGCGTTCTCCAAGTACCTGTGTGCTCGCTTTCAAGAAAATCCTAATGAGTCACACATGCTTGCTGCGAAGAGAATCATCAAGTGTCTCAAAGGGACACCAAATCTCGGATTGTAGTCCCCCAAAAATTCAGGCTTCAATTTAATTAATTATACTGACGCTGATTACGCACGGTGGAAGATGGACATTAAAAGCACCACGTGTGGAGCGCAATTCTTTGGTGACAAACTAGTAAGTTGGTCATCCAAGAAACAAAATTGCGTATCAACCTCCAATGCCGATGCGGAATACGCTGCTGCCGCTAGTTGCTGTTCTCAAATCCTGTGGATGCGTACGCAACTACGGGAATATGAGTTTGACCTTAACAATGTTCCTATTTATAGTGACTCTAAGAGTGCAATAGCTATCACATGCAATCCTGTACACCATTCACGCAAGCTAGACCTTATGTACCACTTTATAGAAGATCACGTTGAAAAAGGTGCAATAGATATGTACTTCATTTGTACCGAGCTTCAATGAGCCGATTTCTTTACCAAGGCTTTGAATGAAACATGCTTAAATTTCCTTATTTCTAAGTTGGGAATGTTAAACCTCGACACTTGATCAATTGTCCTTCACGGACCTTTTTTATATTGTACATATTATATATGCGCGTTTTTATTAAGGGAGAGATAATTTCTCATAAAATATATGGGGAGAAATAGTTCTTTTAATTTAGTGGGAGCTACCTTTATAAGGTTGGGGGGGAGTTTCTATTAAATTTTCAAGGGAGTAGAAATATTATTTAAATATTAGTAATTTAAATAATCACATATATATAATTTATGCATTTATTATGAATTTTTCTCTTTCTTTTCAAACTTTATAAAACTATTTAAAAAAATTCAATAAATAAATTTATATAATAAAAATATTTAAGCTTCTTCTCTTTTAAAAGTACATAGAAACTTTTGGTAGTCCAATTTTTCGCATTGGTGGGCCTTTTTGCTAATGGGCCGTTTCGAAAAACCTGCTTAAAAACCTGTTCTGAAAACCCGACTCTTACGAAAACCTCCAATTGCAAAAACACAACTACGAAAAGTCTCTCAACCGCCGAAACAAACTTTTCAAAAAATTTCGTCAAGTTTCGGTAAATCAAATGTAGTCCTTCCGCATATTCTTATGTTTTCAATGATTACGCTCCACTTACACATGGAATCAACCTAGATTTCGAACAAATCCATCCCTAACATTGATTTCTCAAAACACACATTTTTTTCAAAATCGCCGGTTTTAATTCTTTCAATTTATGGTTTAAAACGTTGATTATTCGCAACTTCAGTTTTTGCCAAATCATCTTTCTGTGCAAATGTTTTTCAAAGATTTTTGCCGATTACGGCAAATTTTTGCTTTTCGAAAAAATAAGGTTTCGAAGTTTACGTAAATCGACGTTGCGAAAACCTCGTTTTCGAAGCCGGTGCGAAAACCTCGTTTTCAACAAATGTCGTTTTTGCGACAGACACATAAAAATTTTTCCAACTTCGCAAACCTCGTTTTCGCTCTAACCACCCTAATCTTGATTTCGAAATCACGGTTTTCGCGACAAGCACTTAAAAAATTTTCCAACTTTGCAAACCTCAGTTTAACACTGACCATGCAAATCTTGATTTCGAAAACCCGGTTTTCGCGACAGACACTTAGAAAATGGTCCAACTTTGCAAACCTCTTTTTTGCACTAACCAAACAAATCTTGATTTTGAAAACCCGGTTTTCACGACACACACTTAGAAAATTTTCCAACTTCTCGAACCTCAAAATATCCGTTTTCGAACTACAACACTTCGAAAACCCATAACTACGAAAAGATTTAAATTTGTTCGTTGCGAAAAAGACTTGGACAAACTCTAAATATCCAAAAAACTTAGACTAAAATATTGAAAAATATATTATCATGCACATACTACGCACAAAGACCGCATGCTACATATTCAATCCCGACACTTATGAAATTTTTCATACGAACAAATCTGAAACATCTAAGTCATAAATCAATATAAACACAAAAAATTGGTCATTTATTCTTGATCTTTGACTAATCATCTTCATGTTTGTCCACATTTCAGAACGATGTCATCTTCTTCAAACTCCGTATATCCTCAGGAAAAATGGATCCAAATCAAAGAAAACAACTTCGGCCTCGACCGTGCAACATTCAAATGCAAGGACGAGGTCGTAGTGGCCATTCTCAAAGGGCACCCGCTCTGACCGACATTCTCCCTCACAACACAAGTCCGCGAAACTACCTTCAACAATTCCAAGGGACACTGAGGCAGGCTAAGACAACGAGATCACTTAAACTAAAGGCCACAATAACTACAACAACTGTGGTCCTAACGAAGACAAAACTTCGACGAGTTTTCAGGGGCTGCCCATTAGCAAAGACTACGAGCCCTCGCCCAGCGACGCTGAACTACTACAAGACTTCAAACGCGTCTGATACGCCACCGAACTCAAAATGCTCCCCCACTACCAACTAGGTCGCATCCCTCACCCGTGGAGGACATTTTTCGAGCTCGTCAACAAATTCATGTCACCCAAGCATCCTGGGTTCGACAGAGGGAACGTGAACGTTGCGCGCATCTACCACAAAATAATCTTTAGCCGCAACGTTGACTACGCACAATTAATCTGGAACGATCTTCTAGACCAGATCCAAATGCGGGACAACCAAAGAAGCAAGTTGTTCAGTATCTCTGGTGGCTTCCACTTCTCATCAAATATTTCATAACGACCAATCCGGAGATCCCATCACTACGGGACGCACGGAGTTATCCACCGCCCATACTCAAGTATTTCCAAAAGGAAAAGGAGAACTCTCGAGAGTCGTTCTACCCGCCGATGCTGATACCGCAAGCTCTTCTGCGTCATGCAAACTCGACGGACTCCGCCATCATTGTATACCATCGGGCCCACAAGCTAATTGTTCCTACGGCTCGGGCAGACCCAGCCGAGTCCGACCCCAGAGCACCCCGAGTGGAAGTGAGGGTCATGAGTGCTCATCATCCATGGAATCCTCCGAAGACACAGAATCGGAGGATGACCAATGCCCAATCACAACCGTTTCGGACATCCGGCGAGAGACAAGAAAGAAGCACGTCCACGATTCACCAGCTTCTTCGTCGATGCCTTCCACGGCTGACCCAAATCCTACTATAAGCATGACTAGCCACATAGGATCAGGAGTCGATGTGTTCGACTCTCGAGTAGAAGTCGTCATATCAAGTCCGCTGGTGCATTCCTCACCTTTACCCGACCATTCATCTGTCTCCCCACAGACGGATGTTTTACTACATACACAAGGGGACCCACATCTACTATCACCACCTCATTCGGAGGTGAGAGATATTGAAATAGGTGGTTCACAGCCCTTGACCACCGCCCTTTCTTTGTTCACGATAGGTCATGTGCCCACCTTACATCTATTTTTCCCATCCATTAGGACGCGTACACCTATCACCTTAGGTCTTCGTGACCTAACTGGAACCTCCATAGATGCATCCATTATAAATGTCGTTCGAGGATTGGAGAGAAGTCCCACTGTTGTAGCATCAACTCCAACAGCGGTATCGGGCCATCTGCTCGACCCTCATATGACCGAGATGTCAACGGGAAGCCTAAGTGGCCTCGGTATAGTGATTGCCCCCGCAGGTCTACCTGAACCTACTACACCAACCGTAGTGACACGTCCCCCAATAGCGTTACTAGGATCGGTTGGAAGTCCTGCCAAAGTAAGTGCATGCCCCAAATCGGTAACTTATTCTGATGTCGTGACAACAGAACGCCTTAGTGGCCGCGGACGGTTATCTCCACCGTACGTCACGAAGGATACCTTGTCCCAACCGTCCAAGAGATGGTCAAGAAGGCTATCGACGCAATTATCCCTTTTCTTGAAGAGAACCTCTTGGGACAGATGCGATCGATGATCGAACATGCCTTAGAGGACAAGGGCAAAGCTCCTATGACAGACGCAACCCAACCACCACCTCCGCCACCACAACTCTGCCATCCCAACAACCACCACCATCAACTCCCGTACTACCGTCATCCTATATCCCACCATCATAATCCGAACTTCAACCTAACACCGCCCTCATAAACCCTTTCACCGTACCCATAAACTATCTCCACAATGTCCTCCTCTCCCGACTCCTCGAACTACCTACCCGCACCGCCGCCGAGCAACGCCTGTTCGAGGTACTCGTCGACCGCCCAGAAGATCTACCACCCCCAACCTGCCGCGAAGAATCCTCACGCTCCAAAAAAAGACAAAAAAGGGCCGAGGACGAGAAAAGTAAGACACCATCACGAGGAGCGGATCTTCCTCCACACAACCACCGCCCATCACATCGTCCAAACAACCACCAACACAAATTGCCACCGCCCAACCACAAACACCACCTCAAACCACCACTCACCCAGCCTACCAAATAGTCCAAACGACCACTACCTCCGAACATCCATCCAACCTTCAAGTGTAAATCGACGAATACATTCTGGAGTATGAGTGGATGCACCGAACGGAGACGGAAGAAGAAACCCACCTACTTCTCGAATACATTAGATATTTCCTACAAAGGTGATGACGGGTTCCTTCTCCTTTGAACCAGAAGACGAAGAGACGGGCAAAGACCACCAAAGAGAGATATTGGAGTCATGGAAACACCAAACCTAACCAAAGACAGATTGTTAGTCTGGACTCGCTGGGAGAACAACAGGATCACTACCCACTTTCTCGAAGATTATGTCCCAACATCTGGAGGCACCCAGAAAAGATAAAGCCTACCGACGATCTGATCCTCCGAGGCCTCACGCATCTGAAAAATACGAGGGGAGAGTTCAACCATCTCTTCGTGCTCTCACAGCTGATAACAAGAAGGGGACTCTCGTTGGCACAGCTGAAAGAAAGAGAAAAAGAAAAGGCTCCCATTGCTGAACTCTTAGAAGTGGAGTATACCTACGATAGGTTTCCTACTCCCTCTTCTTTGTGGTCAGAGTGGACAGCTCGAAGGACCTGATCTTGGAGGCAGAACTCTCCAATCTCCCTCCGGACGAAGTAACCAACATATTTGGGATGTATAAGAAATTTGTCCTGAGGAACCACAAATTTCGGGAGGGATTCAACGCTTTGAAGCGCTACATGCTGAATCAATTACCACACCGCCGAAGACTTTCAGATTGCCTTGGAAAGCAACATGAAGAGACTCCAAAAGCGGCTTGCCTCGTTGGGACCCGGGAAAGACTCCAAATACTTGGACTCGAAAAAGGACCTATAATCGAAACGATTATAGTAAAGATCAATGACAGACTGGAGCTGAGAAATAGTATCCAAGAATACGAGCTCGCTCTAAGATTTCGAAAGGCCTTCGCCGTAAAAGAAAAAAGAAAGAAAACAAAGTCAAGACAAAGACCTCAGAGGACGACTTGAAAGTTGGAAACTAAGGGAGAGATTGTTAGATATTTTATAGTGTCCAAATGTATTTATTTTGTCTTAGTCTTGTACTTTGATTTACGTGAACTAATCTCTAGGTTATAGAGATTAGTGATTTACTTGATGTAATGGGCTTTTATGGGCCCAAGTATCTTATACCGTAATCCAATGGTATAAATACTAAAACCCTTTATTATTAATAATCATTTTTATCGAAATTCACGCCGCTACAGTACCTTAAAGAGATCGAAACACACATTCACACACACATAAAGTTTTAAGCGCGTTCTTCATCGATTCTTGAACAATCTTGTCGTTAGCTAGGTGATTTGAGACATACATTCGACATCACTTCAAAACTTTTTGGTGTACACAAAAAAGTTTTCGACACTTAAAATTTTCGAAACTTCACAGTATTTCACGACATTCCAAAACTTTTCGTCACAGAATTTCCAAAAGCCAAAAAATTTCAAATCTACACAACGCGTAAAGGATCACATATCCAACTAAATATTTTATAGAAAAATTTAAAATAAAAATAAATTATGAAATAAAATCAAAAACTTCTGTCTCTATATATTAAAGTTCCTATATATCACGAAAAGACTATAAACGACTTAAAAATTAGGTTAGAAAGTAATCATCAATGCTTAGTTAGAAACCAAAGAGAAAAAGGCAGTCTCATGTACCAGATAGAAGCTCCACAAGATAGAGTCACAAGTCGTGATGCTCAGATAGAAATATTAAAAGCACAAGTTTACGAAGTCACAACTAGCTTAAAAGCTTGTGAACTTGAGCGGAATACGAATCTGAGTAAATATAATTTTCTTTCTGAGGAACGCATTAAGTTGTACTCTAAAATTAAAGTTTTAGAGCATAACCTTGCGGAAGGATCAAAGAGACCAAAGTTCCTCTAAAAACATCGCATCCAACGGGAAAAATATTTTACATTACGAAAAACCTACTTGTTGGGAAATTCCACAGGTTGCTAGTAAAATTGCAGAATTAAAAGCAACCCTGGAAAGAGTGGGTTTCCGAGCGGAAAAGGAAAAGCTTCTCGAAGAGATTTCTAATCTAAAAAATTTCCCGCCTTTACATGTCTTAAATGATCTTTCTATAGAAATAACTTCTTTTAAGCAGGAGAAGTGAATACAAACGGACGCCTTTGTTCCTAAAACTAACACAATTTTTACTAATCATTTTAAGTCACTCGTGATGACTTCTAAGTCCACGATGACCCGAGCTGAAATGTTAAGGAAAAGAAAAGTGCTTAATACTTCCAAGGAACAAAAGAAAAATAGGAAGGAGAAAGGAAAATCTACATTATCTTCCAAAATAAACGACGAAAAAGTTGACGATTTTCCTTCTCGCCATCCTGTTAAAATGGAAGCGTTTAAAGAGGCCAAGCTCAAGCAAGCGAACTTCTCAAGCTTCAAAAACTTCTCATTCTGTAAGGAATGATAGAAATGAACTTGCTTACCCGTTAAAAAATGTGCATTGTTTTAGTAAGCAAAATTCGACCAAAATTCATCATTATGATGTGAAACGTGTGAATTTTCCTCGTAGGACGAAGAACTCACCTACTAACAATGCTTATAATTCTATATGTTCTTATGCATAATTGAAATATTCAGTCAATGTTAAGTCAAAGAAACATCTTATACGACTGGCATCGGAGAAAATTTTTAAATCTTCTCCGAAACGCAAGTTTACCTGCGCTGAAACGTCATACACGTGTCAAATTACTCCTAAGAAAAGTACCTAAAGCTACATCATGGATGATTTACGACCAAATTTGACACGTTTTATGCCAAAAACATTTGTGCTAATAAGGGAGGACCCATCCGAAAAATGGGTACCAAAGTCCCGATAAAACCTTGCAGGTATTCCGGCATGGGAGGTATTTCGAGTAGTTGTTCCACATTCGTGACTGTAGTGTGAACAACTACACTGTCCCAGCATGAGTGGTATCTCGGGTTGCTCCACACTCATGACTGGTAAGCGATGCGAGCAACCACATTCGTCCCTCATGTATGGCACATCGACGTAGTGGCTACACGTACATGATAAAGGGAAGAGTAGTGAGCTACTATGACCTACGCTTCAACAAAGGTACATTTTAATTATTCGTATGATAAAAGAATTTTCAAAGTTAATTGCGTACGAATACAAGCTAAAATGAAAAATTTCTTTCAAAATGGTACGTTTTAAATATCCATTTCAAAACTTTACGAGAGTTTAAAATTCAAACTGCATAATACGCACGGAAATGATAAATATCATTTTTGCTAAAACTAGCTTAATTTGAGGGGGAGTTATTCTTTTATTTTTAAAAGAGAAGCAACACTTATATTTGTTTAAGGGGAGCAATCATTAAATTTTTTACGGGGGGCAAACCTTAAACGCATGAATTTAAGAGAAAAAAATTCGAAATTCTTTTTCAATCCAACTACGCAACGTTTGAGGGGGAGCAATTTTAATTTAGGAAGCATGATTTGAGGGGAGGAACAAAAAAGATTATATATATATATATATAATATACCAATATTATAGTATGATATCATACTATAGAATATACTAACTATAGGTTTTTTTAACAAAATAAAGCAAAAAAAAAGTAGTGATTAATTAAATATGGGGTTTTTCACACCTATTACTAAAATAGTGTGCTTTGCGGGTATTACCCGCGACGTCGCGCCTAGAGGCCGCGACCTCGCACCCAGTGGGCGCGATTCTCTGTTTGGCCCGTAAAAGCGCTATAAATGGGCCAAGATTGAATTTGGACCCGTCGTCGCGTTTAATAAACGTGACGTCGCGTGCAATGGGCGGAGGCCAGTGGGAAAGTTCATCCCGACCGTAGTGAAGAGGTACCCGACGTGTTCACCAACATCATCTCCTGCCACTAGTTCCTTGATCTCACGACAGTTACTCAAGGAATGAGTGACCTCCATGCTCCTCATATAGACTTACCATCGAGCAGTCGTGTTGATCCTAATATGTCGAATGTGTCACAACCTAAGCTTGTACCCGAAGACTTGCAAAATAGTGATGCTAGCGACTATGAAGCTGATGACGTGGGTGGTGCACTGGACGATTTCCAGATCCCGCAGATGATAACGATGATGGCGACAATAATGGAAACAATGATGGTCCCGAGAATGGCATTCTATTGCCGGCGGATGATGCTCGTGCGCCTTACCAACCCGTGTCTTTTTATTCAACATATCAAATGGCGCCTCCAGAAGCCAACGAGGTCGGCGGTGATTTTTATAGTAGGGACAATCCCAGGTTCATAGTTGGTATGACATTTACTACCAAAGCTCACTTACAAGAAGCAGTTGGCGATTATTCTTACAGGGTGGCTAGACGTCACTTTCACGTCTCAGAAAGTAACAAAACTGTATGGGGCGTGAAATGCAACCATAGCGATGAATGTCACCGCAGGTTACGAGCCTGCTTCAAACCGAAAAAATGTTATTGGATGATTACGATATATGGGGGACCACACACATGCTACATGAACGAGTTGGCGAGAACACATCGTAACATTTCGCGAAACACAATTGCGAGTATGTTAATTGAAATAGTAAAGACTGACCCTTAATTTCTACCAAAGATGTAAAGTAACTGGTGAAGGACAATAACGGGTACAACATCTCATACATTCAAGCGTGGCATGGCCTCGAAAGGGCGAAAGAAAATATTTACGGCACCTGAAAAGCTTCAGTCCACCAACTTCTTATCTTCATGAAAGCTTTGAAACGTTACAACCCCGACACGGTCGTCAAGTGGTTGATTCCAACAGCGGCCCCCGACGTGAAGAAATTGGGGTATGTTTTCTGGGCTTTCAAACCTTGTATTGATGGCTTTAGGCATTCTCGTAGAGTTGTTTGCGTTGACGGTACACACTTACACTCCAAATACGAACATAAAATGTTGATTGCATCTGGGCTCGATGCAAATCAAAATATTCTTCCCCTTGCTTTTGTCATTGTTTCAACGAAAAGCAGACATTCTTGGCATTGGTTCTTGAACTTACTTAACATCCACGTGTTGGATGAACAAGGTATATGCCTCATTTCGGATCGTCACGAGGTATTTGAATTTTCTACAGACATTCATGTATTCATTTGACATCATTTTCATTGATCGGTCGTAATTTATTACATTGTATTTGTTATAGGAATATTGGCTGCGGTAAGCGAATTAGCAGCATTTAGGCCGCCGAAATGGTGTGCACCGGTTTTATCTACGCCATGTCATATCAAACTTCAACACTGAATTCAAGAACAATGACCTAAAACAGTTATGTCATAGAGATGGAATGGCGCACACGTTGGAGAAGTTCAATCCCATTATGGAACACATTAAAGTTCTCAATGAACCAGCCTGGAAGTGGTTAGATAAGATTAACAGTGGACGGTTGCTTACGATGGTGGATTTTGATGCGGGGTGATGACCACTAATATCTCCGAGGCCCTTAACAGAGTGTTCAAAGGGGCGAGGTGTTTGCCTCCGAAAGCAATAGTGGACTTTAGCTTTCATCGATGCGTTGAATACTTTCGCAATCGATTTACGGAGTTCTCTGCAGCAATGGCTAACATCGAAAGCAACTGGTCTCCGTATGTGTGGAATAAGTTCAACGACTAGACAAGTCGTTCTTGGAGTCACGTCGTCTTTAATTTTGACCCATGTTTGCAAACAACCGAAGTTTATACTTCGGCCGTGAATCAAAGGAACCATGTGGTAAACATCTTAGGAAAGACGTGCACGTGAGGAAAATGGGACACGTATTTCATCCCATGTTCTCATGCCCAAGCAGCCTGCCGTATGTGGGGAGTTCATATCATGCATCATATTGCTCCTTTCTATAACAAACAAGCGTACCGTAGAACATACAGGGGGTATTTTCATCCTCTACATGACGAATGTTATTGGGAGCCTGCTGAGTTATTTCTTATACATAACGACGCTCTGTGTACCCGAAGAGGTCCGGGGAGAATCCGTACAACTCGTATACAGAACGAAATGGATCGTTGTGGTTCAAGACGGAGACAAGGTCGAAGAGACGGAGGCAGTGGACAACGTTGATTTACTGTTATTTTTAAGTACTTTAAGTATTCATATGTTCTACTGTTATCTTTAAGTACTTTTAATTATCCATTAATTTATTATAATTTTTCAGTTACGTCCGAAATTACATCATATTAGTTGCAAATACGCATGATAAAAGTTGATGAAGTTACAAACAATCACTTTGGAAAATATTTTTTCCAACACGTCGGGGGTGGGTCAACGAAGTCGTCGTCACTATTATCCTCTTTAACTCTGAAACTCGACATTGCATGTTGTTTGCCTTTGTTGTCTCTCTTTCTAGACATACCTTTTTGTTTTTCTTTCGAAGGTGGGTCGATGAAGTCGTCGTCACTAGTATCGTCTTTTACTCTCGAACTCGAGCTGACATGTTTCACCACCTGTCTTTTGGATGATTCTTCTCTCTGAGTATGAACTATTGGACATTCATTGTTACGAATGCAAGCACGTCAATGTCTGGAACAATGTATGGTTGATATATCGAACGAAAATTTTATACAGATAATATTCATGTCGCTCGCACTCATATTAGTAAATTGTTGAAAGATGATACTCCTGCAATAATATGAGAAATTGCATAATTAAAAATTTATTGCATCCGAATAAATCGTTGAGACAGATAACCACCTCAAACCATTTAAGCCATTGCTCGGTATCTGCATGAATCCATCCTCTGTCCTATTCTCCCCAATCTCCCATTTTGGCGCGTAGTTTTGTCCATAAAAGGTAGCAACGCTTCAGATGACCAAGTTTCTCCGTTAAAAAAGGTACGGTGAAATAAATTCCGTAATGTTGATTGTATAGTTGAGCAAGGAATTGAAGACCTTCGGACAAATTCTCATTCGTGATATCACCCAGAGATGTTTTTGCCCAAAAATTTTGAACGAACCATCTTTCCATATGGTACGTCCACATGTCATCATAAAAGTAATCACCAAGGACCTTTAAATTTCCGAATATCGGATGACCCTCATTTATCTTTTTTTCATTGAAGCGATTACGACGCGGGTCTCTACCAAATGGGTGCATCATATCTCAAATGTTGTATGTTATTTTCTTAATTTGTGGGACTTTTATAGATGTTCTGGATCGTATTTCTTGAAGGTCAATATTATTGTGTACAGCTGGTGATGTGATTAAAGATAGATTACAGATAGCTTTTATTAAAGCTGCACGCGCATGATAAAAGTTGTTGAAGTTGCAGGTAAGTTGATTAAAGTTGCACGTCTGAATAATAAAAGTTGCTGAAGTTGCAGGTAGCATTGATAAAAGTTACACGTCTGAATAAAAGTCATAATAACATAATAACATCGTCTAAATAAAAACGATAACTCATAATAACATAAAAACATCGTCTAAATAAAAACGATAAGTCATAATAACATAAAACATAAAAACATCGTCTTAATAATTAAGAAATGGGCATTACAATAAAGTTATGGCAGATAATGCCTTCCAGTGCCGCATCGAGGATGCTGCTCTCTACGCAGATGACGACGGTCAACAGGGGTCTCACGCTCGTGTGGACGACGTTGTTGTTGACGTGGAAGTGAAGTCTGATGGGAAGATGAACGGTAAGGTGGCGTGTCCTCGTCGTCGTCGTCGTCCTCGTAAGTGTACTGCATCGGCGTAGTGTACCCCGATGGCATCGACGTCCCATATCTACCATCGCCGTATAAATTCGTCGAAATACGCGATGACGACGGCCCATCACCTTGAGTGACATGATGCGAAGACGATGCCCCTCGGTCTTGCGTAGGAGAAATCTCAGTGAACTGGGTATGCTGTCGCTGACGCTTATCGATGATTAGACGCTGCATACGATGTATAACGTCCAATCCCCCGTCCACTTCACGACGACGTAGTCTTGACTCAACGTCATCGACATACTGTGCATGTCATTAAACATATTCAAATATTATTTTGCCTCGAAGAAATCGAAATGTAATATAATAAATAAAATTAATATATAAACTACCCATCACGTTGATGAATGCACTATCTCCCATATGAAAGCCTCGCGACATGTGAATCAACGACGGAGATCTATATCGACGGGTCCCAGAACAGTACCAGTTATAATAGTCACTGGTGCACTGCGGGCCGAAACCTATCTCCATCCCATCGACGATCACCGAGTGCCGTTGACTCCAAAACGCCTCATGTAGTTCGTGTTGCGATCTCCAGTCTTGTTCGGGGACATTCCGAGTACTAAAGCGATGGAGATCTACAGTAAGATACGTCGGTGGTTGTGGCACCGACTGAATCATTCCAAACTGTCGCATCACGCGATCTGGATAGTGCCACTCGATGATGTTGTAACAAATCAGCGGGCACGAGGACCGAGAGGACTAAGGACGGCATTCAGGGCGTAGCGCCAAAATCTCCGGTGTGTGATAGTTGTACGGGGTCCAAACAAACTGCTCCATCGACATACTATCGATGGACTCTCGTATGGCACGCAAATTAGAATTTGCGGAGGTTATTGGTCAAACAAAGCACTCTATCTAAACAATGCGGAGGTCGTATGGTCAAACAATGCAGCAACCGCAAAGCTCCACCTATGTTCATGCAACTGACACGATGTGCAGAGCTCTCTGTAGAGGAATCCTAATACGGCGCTGGCCCAGCTGTAATGATGAACATCGTCGATGTCCTCGAGCAGCCTAAGGTAGGTCATCGACGTGTGACTTCCACTGGAGTCCGAAAACATCACCGACCCGAACAGCAGCAATGCGTATGCACGCGCGTGTTGATCGACGATTAGCTCGTCGCTCATGTCGTCGACTGGATTTTCTTCTAACCAGGCCGCAAACTTCCAAAGAGACAACTTAGTCCCGTGGTACGCTCCTTCGGGAGGTCTGTACCCAGTCAACTCCTCGCAGTAATCGAGCCACTGCTCCTGTGTCTTACGAGGGATCACACCTCCGGAAATACCGTCCAGGGGGAGTGTCCACATCACACCCACGTGCTCTAAAGTGAAACGAGTGTCTCCTTTCTCCACCTTTCTACCATTGCGGTAATCAAGTGTGGATCTATTTTCTGAGATCCACAACTATAGATGCCGTACAGCGACATAACTTTTCCAAAACACGATCGTGTAAACGCACCGGTCGTGAAATCTTACCCCATACTACGTTACACAACCCCCTCACCGTCAACAGGTGTCAATAGCACTATCCGTGTTGGATAGCACATCGTTACAACGATGACTATCCTGGAAAATCAACAACGAACGATTGATCGGACCGTAGAATTCGTTTGTGTCCATCCTAAATCGAACAAAACAATGTTATAACCAAGCAAACAATACGGATCCGGTTAATGACTATACGGATCCGTCTAATGTTATACGGCGGAGCGGCGAACGGAGGCGGCGGTAGCGGCGGACGGACGCGGCGGTGGTGGCGGAGGCGCGGAGAGAGAGCGAGAGAGAGATACCGAGAGAGAGAGGAGGGGGAGCAGCGGGCGATGGCGCGGGCGGGCGGAGCGGCAGCATTCGGTGGGCAGGCCGGCGGAGGTGGCGAGGGCGGGCAGTGCACAGAGAGAGAGCGAGAAAGAGATACCAAGAGCAAGAGAGAGAGAGAGAGAGAGGGTGGGCGGGTTGAGCAGCGGACGGAGGCGGCGGAGGCGGAGGAGGCGGCGTTAGGGCTCGTTAGGGTTAGTGAGAGAGAGTGAGGGAGAAAATGAGGGAGAGAGAAAGTAGATCTTAGATCCATCTTTCCCCTACGTCGCGCCTAATGGCCGCGATGTCGCGTCTATTACATGCGACGAACGAAATATTGGGCCAGAAATATTGGCCAAGTATGACCAAGTATTATACGATTTTCGGCCCGTCGCGCCCATTAGGAGCGACGTCGCGGGTAATACCCGCAAAGAGCACTATTTTAGTCATAGGTGCGAAAAACTCCCTATTTAATTAATCACTATTTTTATTTTGCTTTATTTTGTTAAAAAAGCTCTAACTATACTATTCGATTACTGATACAATAAACATATATATATATAAATGGGGAGAAAATAAAAGAGAGAAAAATAGAAAAAGAGAGAAAAATACAAAAATAAAAGAGGAAAAGAAAAGAAAATATCATCCCTTCATCTAGCTTCATAAATATTCCCTCCGACATCATTAGACGGATTTAACGGAGAATCTCGAGCTAAAAAGTTCAAAAAAATAAGTCCATAAGGAAATGTGGCTCTTTACACTACCTCAGTGCTCACATTATCAGACCTGCTTCGGCTTGCTGATACAAATAAAGCAGCACTCGCTACTTCCTACCGGATGCACGGATACTTCGTTCTCATGATTCAGTCAACCCAGTTGAATGTAACCCCGAAACAAAACCGAGCGTTATTCACAATTTTACAGAAATAGCCAGAAATCCTACATCATCCTAACACACCACGATAGAAGATTTCGATGATGACTTAGAAATTTTTAAAGACACGAAAATTCCTTATCTCACAAATTATTCGAACCAACTCCCATAGGTACATGCGCTAATTTCATTAGCTCCCGGGTAAAGACGACGCGTGCACATGCGAGCCTTACCTACTCATCTGTCTCAAAAAAAACAGGTGTTTCAAGAAATCACGGGGAGCCATGCCTACTATCACCACTTCACCCGGAAGTAGAAGATATTGAATTAAGGGGACTCAGCCCTACCACCAAACTTTCTTGCGTACAATCGAGTCTAGTGTGTCCTCACTTCCCATATTATTAAGATTTTTTAGGACACATACACTTCTAAAACACGTGATCTTTGTGATCAAGCTAGAACTTCAGTAGACATGTCCTTCTTGTATATGCTTCTAGGATCCAAAGGAAGACCTCCCGTTGCAACATCAAAGCAACAATGGTTTCAGGCCATTGTCTACGAGCAACGCTCCTTGATTGTGTTAACGGGATGTCTTCGTGACCCGGTGTTTCTTATACGACGGATTACCTTCGTGGCTCCGTAAGGTTATTTCCCAACCTGAGTCCCTATAATACCTATCAACTCCATCTTCTTGTCATGATGACATGATTTTCTTGCCAAAGACGATGCCCCATTTCAACCCATGGCTTGACGTTCTCCCCAAATCGATCTTCATGAGGGGGAGTAGTACTAAAGAAAAATGGGAGCAATACCACGACGAAAGAGCAAGATTGATCAGAAAAGCAAAAATCTCAAGCATCGTCGAAGATTCAAGCAAACCACGACGTTAAAGCCGAAGTGGCCGCCTTGTGTACGCCTCTCCAAATTTCAAAGAAAACTCTCCAATCCCAACACAAGGTTGAACAGAAGTAGGGGAAATTGTGCCACTATCGAAGGGAGAGATGGAACACGCAAAAAGAAGATCCGGCAAGCAACTTCAAACACCTTTCAGAATTTTCAAGACAAGCTTCATGGAAGATACGTTACCGAGAAGATAAGGTCAAGAAAGGGGCGCTTGAAGATCTCCTAAAGAAGATATCACAAGACAATACAAAGAAGAATATAATTGAAGAAGAACAAGCACATGTACTCATCTGCCGATGCATACCCTGATACGTGTTCTTCAAGGACTCAGAACGACATTTTTACAAGATCAAGATAACAAGCGTTGAATTGCAAATTGACGACAAAGGGGGAGATTGTTAGGATTATTTTATGTGTTCAGCGAATTATTTTATCTTAGTCTTGTAATTTATTTAAGTGAACTAGATTAAAATAGAATCTAGTGATATTTTAATTTTAACCGGCTTACAAGGACTCAAATATTATATGACAACATGTGGTATAGTGACTAAATCCCTAACACATAGTTAGGGATGACTTGTGTGTGAAAACTTAATAGAGAGATAAAGTTTAGATAGAGGATACGAGCCCCCAACCTCCATCCTCAAGAACACGCACGCACACACCCCATGATCTTCACTACTTCCAATATAAATCGTGGTAAATTTCTTTGAATCTCGTTTTGTTGGATAATCTGGCTTATACAATCGATAATGTTTGTATACACGAAAGAATATATTTCAGCGCTTGTACTTCTGTTTACCAGTGTTATATCACAATCTATTTAAGTTAATATGATTATGGCAAAGCCATTTGTATCAACCTACTGTCTTAAATATCGTATGCGACTTATTTCCATCTCGATTCAATGTTAGTAAAAAATTGGGTTTTTTTTTCATTTTTTTTCTTCCCGGCTATGTTTGATGCTTATGATTTTGTTATGCAAAACATATAGTTTTCACTTGAACAATGATTAAATACGATTAATATGTATTTCTATGTGTCCATTATTTATTCTTTTGGCACCAAAAATGGTTTAATGGAATCTGAGCCTTCCTTGAACCTATTGGTACTGCAACTGTAGCATGTTCACATGGATAATGTGGTAGTAGTAGTGAAGGTGGTCAGCTATATCGGTGAAGAGAGCGTCAAGCTCGACACTAAACTTCAGTGGATACGTTGCTTGCAATGTGGCACATCTTCCGAGTTGCACCAAAAGGTGGTGGGATGATCATACAAATCACATGGACACAGACTTGCTCCATTATGACACGTGCAATCATGTGGTCAAAGGCGTCTTCCAAGGCAAAATAATATAAGGATTATAGGTCAAATTATCTATGATCTAGTGTTTTGGGATGATTGTTGGTGTGAAAGTTCAATTTCACATCAAAATTTTGAAGCCTTATTAAACAAAGTTTGGTGGACTATTCTATCAATGATGAAATGATTATATAATTGAAACGTCATTTGTACTAACATGATGGGCTTCAGGAAGCATGGAACGAGAGGAATTTCAATAGCATTGTAGTTTTCAATTTTCATAGGACAAAAATAATATGTAATAAAAGTCAGCGTGAATTGTATTGAATATGACTAGCGTTTCGAAAAAAAAAATGAATCGGCGATATTGAACAAAGTTTGTTGGACTATTCTGTCAATGATTAATTGATTCTGTAATTGAAACGTCATTTGGACTTACATGACCGGCTTTACGAAACGTGGAACAAGATGAAATATAATAGCGATGTTATTTTCTAATTTATATTTGACAGAAAAAATGATATGTAATAAAAGTCAACATTGAATTGTAATTAAGATGAATAGCTGCTATTGTCTAAAATGTTTTCACAAATACACTAAACCCTAGTCTTATTCACAAACTCTGAACTACCAAGCCGCCGCTATCTCCCAAAAAATTTCACGCACAACCCTATTCTTCGCTTTACAAATTCAAACATCGGCGCCACACCAATGTTAACTTTAAATTGCTCTGCGGCTAGGTTAACGGAATGAGAGGCGCCTTAACATGTTTATGTTGACAGAAGATAATGTGAAATCGACTTCAATTTCAGGTATGTTTTAGATCTTTATATACACAATTATTTTTTATATTACCATTTAAAACCTTGAATATTTTTATGCAGCACAAGAAGGATGAGAGATTGTTGATTTGTATGGCGGTGACATTGTTTGGAAGCTGTACACAATTATTCGCGGTTTGGTAGTTATTCTATTTCCTCACTAATTTTCATATCCACATGAATGGTACACGATTCTATAGATTAATTTCTTATTGTTATTGTAGCTTTTTTCACCTTATGATGATTTTTAGTATCCGTGGAGCAATCAAAAGAAGAGATTCTTGATTCTATGCTGAAGATCTCGTTCTGAAATCTTCTTTCACGTATTATTATTGGTTTGGTGATTTAACTTTTTTCTGACACTGATTTCACGTATTATCAAGAAGAGATTCCTTGATTTCTGCGGCATATGTTTTCATCATTTGATATACTCTCTTTTTTGTCATGTATATTATGATGAGCTTAATATTATGCACATCATAAGGGGCCCATTCTTGATTTCGGATGGCTGTGGCTAAGTGGTGGGGATCTTTTTAATCATTCATAATGTTTGTAGACACGAATTAACCAATATATATCACCGCTTGCATTTCTCTTTAACGTTGTCATATCACAGTTTGTTCAAGTTAACATGATTATGGCTAAGCTATTCCTATCAACCTACCGTCTGAAATTCCGCTTGCGACTTATTTCCATCTCGATTCTAATAGTAAAAAAAAATTGTTTTTTTTTATTCTTTTTGTTTCCCAACTATGCTTGATGCTAATGATTGTTTTATTCAACACACATCGTTTTCATTTGAACAAATAATTAAATAAGACTAATATGTATGTCGATGTGTGGCACATCTTCCAAGCTGCAACAAGCGGTTGTGGGATGATCATACAAATCACAGAGTACAATGACATGCTCAATTATGTCATGGGCTATCATGTTGTCCAGAAGACTAATTTATGTCTATGTAAGCATTTGTAACTAAGCTTTAAGCCTTTCTTTGAAGCGTCTATTTAACGTGCTCTAGGCCACTAAAGGAACTGTTTCTGAGAGGACTTAATCCCTGTAGGAATAAATCAGCTGATAATGGTAATTTCGATACCTTTTGTTCACAGGTTAGTTTCTTTTTCTATTTTTTTTTGTTCCACGAAGCAGAAGACGAACTACGCAGACGTTGCAAGCTCGTGCACATAATTGTGCTGACTGGAATGTGTCGCTGCTTGAGCTGATGATTTGAATACCTTTGGAATCTTTTCTACAAATTAATGGAAATCTTACCGCCGGGTTCTCAAACAAGTAAAATATCTGACCGGTCAGAGTAATATATCCGTTGGGGAATCTTAAACGTCCTCATCATGGCAAGTACATTCCGGCCCCTTTCTCTTTGGCGTATCTCTATAGTAAATCATTCTTCGTCATCGTCAGTCATCACATCAGGGATGTCAACTTCGGGCCGAGGGTCTAATCTCATCCTCGTCTTCGTCCCCGCTAACTAACGGGGACAAAATTGCACCATTCCCGTCCGTGCGGGGTTCCCACGCTGGGGGAGTTTTTATTTTCTGTGTTGTATTTTAAATATTATTTGTAATATGCTATTTTTATTTAATATTGTATAACTTAGTAATTTGGAAAATCGGATCCACATGAGGTAGGGGCTATAGTCCCGATCCCCGCCGACGGTGTGAGATTTAGCCCCATCCACGCCCCTCGGAGAATATCGGGGAATCTCTGCCCCAGTGACAATCCTACATCATAGGTAACAGATATTCTTTGAAGCATAAAAATACACCTTAAGCAATTTCTTTAGCATTTTACGAAAACAACGAAATCGAGAGAACTAACTTAGGCATCAAAGTGGCGTTGCTTGAACCATCTGGCGCTCGGACATGCGGGTTTTTTTCCAAACGCATCAATCTCATTCTAGCAGAACTATACGGTGAGCTATTTCTTGACTATGCATTGTTTTCATTTGTTGGGAAATCAACATTGTCGTGCATTTAACCCTTTTTAAGCGTAGTACAGTGAGCAAGCACCGCCCCGAGGAAGCTCTTTTCCACTGCCCACATCCCAAGGAGAAATCGTGCCCATTGATAAAAAAGAAAATTGTAATAAAGACGTGGGAAGTAGAAAAATGGATTTGGTTATAGCTCCCAGATTTCAGAGCAGGCAGAAGTGGATGCAAAAGCACAATACGAGCAAAAAAGTGAACTACAAAAGCGGATGCATAAGCACATATGAGTAGAAAGTGAACTACCAAACATCAGGTAATAAAAAGATATCGGTTCCCATTCCTATCAAAAAACAGCATTTCCTCTACGAACCACAGCACCACAACCTTCAGCTGCACTCGATTCCCGGTCTGATGCATCAAGCCCCTCTATCTTAACAAAGGGCAAATTATGTATCTAACATAAGAGATTGGGGCCGGCCCTTCTTGAAGCACAAGTTTCATCAATTAAATTATTTACACTGAATTAAATCAGAAAAATTGCAGTACGCTCGTAAGTTGAAATTTGACTACAACCGTTGACGGATGCAATGAAAGTGTAGTAAAGGATTAAAAGTCTTTTTAGAGAATGAAATTAAATCCACGTAATAATTTGGGAGATAACCTTTTTGGTCTCAAAGTCTGGCATCGATCCCCTATATTCCACTGATCACTTTTAGTCCCTGTTCTTAAAACTTTTGAACCAATTTGATCCTCGGTTAACTTTTTCATTAGTTTGGACGGAAACGGAACGTAACACGCACATGCCCTCCACCCACCAATGTTTCGATTATGCCTGTTGTTGGTCCCCCATGTTTCGATGTTGGAGTTTTGGTCTCCCGATTTACGTAATGGTTGTTTGGACGGAATTTAACACCGTGAGACACACATGATTTCATTTTAGTCAACTTACGAAAATTAAGATTTTCGATACGGGACTTGCGAAAAAGTGAGTGCGGAAATTAGATTTTCGAAATGTTTTGCGAAACGTTTCGTGAAAATGGATTTTCGCAACGTTTTGCGAAACGATTTTCGAAACATTTTGCGAAAATGGATTTTCGAAACGTTTTGCGAAAATGGATCTTCGAAATGGATTTTCGACCAACCCACTACCATGTGAGCACTCTGGGACCAAAACAATTCCCTATTTGGTGATAATATGCAGATCAGTAACCCAACAATTTTTAATTTAACTGTGTCCTTTTGTTCATCGGCAGTAAAAGCACAAGTTCATCAAAAACATTATTTGCGCTGAAATAAGTCAGAAAAATTACAGCACGCTCATATGTTGAAATTTAACTACAACCGTTAACAGATGCAATGGAAGTGTAGTTAAGGATTAAGGGTCTTTTTAGAAAATGAAATTAAATCCACGTAATAATTCGTAATAATTCGGGAGATAACATATTTTGGTCTTAAAGTTTGGCATCGGTCCCCAAGATTCCGCGGATCACTTTTAGTACACGTTCTTAAAATCTTTTAACCGATTTGGTCCCCACTTAACTTTTTCATTAGTTTTGAACGGAAACGAAATGTAACACGCGCATTCCCTGATTTCCAAACTCTGACCGACATATTATATTGCATACCATTTACAAAGGCATCCATGCCCTCTAATAATCTTAGCGTCTCAATCTAAAAGGAAATATAATTAATGGATAACAAATCTAAGATCGAAGTCTTATTCTACTGACTAACAAGGGGATTTGTTTCCCAAAATCACTCTTTATTAATGGTAATAGTATAATCAAACCTTATCCAAATCGTTTTAGAAAGTGAGTGCGAAAATTAGATTTTCGAAACGTTTTGCGAAACGTTTTGTAAAATGGATTTTCGCAACGTTATCGTCGTACCCAACATCTTGTACGTGGAATCCCACCTGTTGGATACATCTATGGAAAACGTTTTGGGCGTGATGGCCACAGTTCTACAATGATGGCCACAGAAGAGTGCCGCATCATGTAATTGTGTGTGCGTCATGAACACATAGGTTAAGTATGTGACAGAAGCACCGGACATGGAAGAATCGACCGCCAAATGAAGGTCAACAATACTTAATTAAATCATCAATGCTCGCGGTATTAGCTCTATCATTGTCTAAGGAGACCGAAAAAATCGTCTCGAGTATCCTATATTCCGCTAATATACTCCTAATCTTGGATGCAATGTTTTGAGTTGTGTGTGCGTGTCAAATTCCCTATATGCAATTAAACGTTTTTGTATTGTCCAAGAGTCATCAATCTAATGGCATGTAACGCCCATGTAGTGATGATCTTGTCAGTGGTCGCTCCATATATCGGAAGCAATGGACACTTCACACTCCAAATTTCCTTATTGATCAATTAACTCTTGTTTGTACGCGAGTACAGTCTTCCTAATGTCTCGCGTAAGGGTGCTACGTGGAACTTTCTTTCCTTTAGGGTTATACGACTTTCTGAAGACTGAATCACTGGCAAACCGAAAGGGAAGATGTGTCACGCAAACAAATTTCACAAATTTTTTGCGCGCGACGTCTTCGTTGTACATTAATGAAGACGTCAGACTCGCACTGGGTCCTTGTCCGGTAGCGGACGAACCCGTACCGTAGCCTTGTGCATTTGGCTTTGACTTTGACTAATTCCTATCTTAGTTGGATGTTTTGACCGGATATGGCCGGTGAAATTGCCATATCCGCCACCCTTCTTAAAGGGGTACTCTTTACCACAATAATTACATATAACTTTAAAAAAATCTTTAGTTTCGGTCGGTACCTTCTCGAAGTGTACAACAAAAATATTCAAGCGTAGCGCAACTGCTGCTTCGATGCGTGCTTGGTTCTTGCTCGGCGTCGGCCTCGGAACCTCGTGCTCCTGCTGCGTGTTGGTGTTGTCCTCCATTCAATTCATGTCCGAGCCGAGGACGTCACTAAGATCGAGAAAACCTTTTGGGGAGTTAACATTTTGGTAGTTATATTGCGATGAACTACCAACAATTTATTTTCCCCTCGATCTCGATCCTCGATGACGGCTATCCATTCTTAAAATAAAATATATTGAAAAAAACCGTTAGATAAAATGTATGTAAACTTACGAGAAACGAGGACTGTAAACTTCGGAGCGCCGTGTAATACAGCCAGGGATCGAGGAATGTGGTAGAGCCAAGGCGAGGATTGAAAAAGTAGTATTTTAATTAGTTTATTTTTAATTCGTGAGTAGATAGATTGATGATTGAGAATGAATAATTGAGAGAGAGAGAGAGAGATTGAATTGAGTTGTGATTGTTTGAAAATGAGTGTAGTGGGTATTTATAGAATTTAGGGGTGTTGTGGCCGTTGGAACTGTCAGTTGCCGGTTGAACCGCCGGTTGCTGATTGAATCGCCGGTTCTAACGGCTAAATTATATATATATATATATATATTAAACGTAACGGCTAAATTAATTTTTTTTAAACGCAATGGCTACCGACACATGTCAGATTTTTTTTCCAACGAATATATTATATTTATTAATATATATTATTTACATATTTAACTGAAACCACCGGTTGAACCGCCAAATCGGCGGTTTGCAGTTTGGGATTTTCCCAAACTGCCCGGAACTGGCCAACCACAACTCACGGTTCCGGTTTCTGTTTGGAAACCGGCGGTTGGCCGGTCGAAACCGCCGGTTCCGGGTACTTTTTGGCATGACTACCTCTAATAATCTCTACGTCTCAATCTAAAAGAAAATATAATTAATGCATAACAAATCCAAAATCAAAGCCTTATTCTACTAAATACGGAAGGATTTGTTTCCGAAAATCACTCTCTTTATTAATGGTAATAATATACTCAATTCTGGTCAGCTTGTATTACCATCTTTTCGAGTGATATCTCTCAATCAACCTTTTGATTCGGTGGTGGTAAAGTATACATAGTCGAGAGAGAATTTGAGTGGTTGTCTATGTATGAGTAGTGCTTGTGATCATAATCTGTAAGTGGCTAATTGTGGTTGAATTGATGTACATGCTCTGTGAAATATGATGCTCTTGTAGATTCTCTGTACCGGTCATTCCAATAGTGTGTGTTTTCTGGATAATGAGCTTCAATTGATTATTCTCCCCATGCCTAGCATAACATGATCCCGAAGGCCAGTATTTGCATTCAGTAGTGAGATGCGTTCGTCCACAATAATCGCACTCAAATTCATCATCGGATGTCTCATCGGACCCGGGAGAATATCGTGGATACCGGTGCATCGTTTATCATGCAAAACACAAACGAGAAAGACTGGAGTATCAAAGTAACACAAAAAAATACTTATAGAAATAAAGAGCCAAAATAAAAATAAAAATGTCTAAAATAAAAATAAGAATAATCCTAAAACTAGTACCGTTGGCCCCAGCAACGGTGCTAAAAACTTGACACGCTCGAATACTAGCAAGTGTAGTAGATCGTGCAAGTAGTATATATCAGACGTAAGTTCGACCAATCCACGAGGATAACTCGATTAACTTTAAAATATTTGTTCTAGTTTCAATTTAGACATAGGATATGTATTTCTTTCTTTTCTTTTTGTCGATTTGAGAAAAGAGATAAAAATGCAAGTAGCAAATTAACGCAAATAAAATAGAAGATAGTGATAAATCAACTAACGACGAACGTGATCAAGGCAGGTGCTCGGCACGAATTATTCCTACGTTCTCTTGAAATCTTATATCTAACCAGCATGAATCTAAGTCAAGGTAGACTTTCTAATATAATCGCTATTCGTTTGTCCCGCAACAACGATCCTATGCGATAGAAACCAATCCCTATATGTCTATATGATTGTAGTTTCTACGCATGAGTTCAATCACTATGAAAGTCCCCCAGTTTAAACGCTTTCGACGCCTAAGATCTCGGAAATCACACATATGAAACCGAATTTCATAGTCGGTTTTATGTAGTGGTATACGATGTTTATTGTTGTAATCGGTCTAATCACTTTGTCCGTCTCATAAACCAATCATAAAACGCAAGCATATGTTGATCAGCCACACGCAAGCATTAAACGCAAACAATGAACACGTAACTCGATTCATAGGATTAAATAGAATATAACACCATTATCACGTATTCATAGTTCGGCCTAACACGGCCTCAATCACAAAAGCAGTTTAAGCTAACATGGTGATAAACGAAATTAATAATGAATCACACAAGCGACGAATCGTAAATTGAACGCAAATGAGGAGATTTTTAGGATTATTTTATTGTATTCAATTAATTATGTTATCGTAGTGTTGTATTTTAATTAATTAGTGTTGGCTAGTTACGGCCCAAATATTATCAATCAAAATGTGGTATAAATACAACAATCCTAAAAACAGAGTTAGGTGTGTATGTGTGTGTAACGTGTGAAAGCTTAAAGAAGATTATCCATTTGAGAGGAAACACTCCCAACGCCTCAAGAACACACGCACCACATGCTAAGTTAATTCTTCTCATCTTCAACGTGCTAAAATTGCAATTAAAATTTGTTAGTTGAATATACTAGGCTTTTACAATCTATATATACGAGAGATTGTCAATTTGTATGCCGGTGACATTGCTTTGGAAGCTTTTCTCAATTATTCACGGTACGGCGGCTCTATTTCCTCACTAGTTTTCAGATCCACATAATTGGTACACGATTAGATTACTATTATTGTTATTGTTATTTCTATTCACGTTATGATGATCTTTAATATCTATTGAGCAATCGAAAGAATAATTCTTGATTTTTATGTTAAAGCCTCGTTTTTAAATCTTCTTTCACGTTTTATTGGGCAACTATACTTTTTTCCGACACTGATTTTTGTAATTATATCTGCGACATATGTTTTCATTGTTCGATTTACTCCATTATTTTTTACAGTTGTTTTTTATGTATCTTATGATGAACTTAATATTTATGCACATCACTGAGGGGGATATTCTTGATTTCGGATGGCGATGGACCGGTGTTGGGGATCATTTGAATCATCGATAATGTTTGTATACACGAATGAATATATTTCACCCCTTATATTTCTCTTAACGAGCGCTATATCGCAGTCTATTTAATTTACCATGATTATGGCAAAGCCATATGTATAAATCTACTGTCTTAAATTCCGCTTGCGACTTATTTCCATCTCGATTCAATGTTAGTAAAAAAACTTGGTGTTTTTTTTTCATTTTTTTTTGTTTCCCGGCTATGCTTGATGCCGGTGATTTTGTTAGTCAAAAAATATAGTTTTCATTTGAACAATGATTAAATAAGATTAATATGTATTTCCATGTGTGCATTATTTATTTCTTTTGTTTATTTAAACTGGAATTTGGCCCCAAAAAAAGGTGGATTCCGAGCCTTCCTTGAATCTATTGGTATTGTAACTGTGGCATCTTCACGTGGATGCGGTGCTAGTGGTGGTGGTGATGGTGGTCAGCTATATCGGTGAAGAGAGCGTCAAGCTAGACATTGTACTTCAGTGGGTATATTGCTCGCAATGAGGCATATGGACACAGACTTTGCACCATTATGACATAGGCTATATCATGTTATCAAATGTGTCGCCTACGAAAAAATAATATAAGGATTGTTGGAAGGCCCAATTATGTATGGTCTAGTGTTTTGGGACGATTTTTAGAGTGAAAATTAAATTTCAAATTTTGAAACTTTACTGAACAAAATTTGGTGGAGCATTCTATCAATGATTAATTAATTATGTAATTGAAACGTCGTTTGGACTTACGTGTGGGCTTCACGAAGCATGGAACGAGATTGTTGTTATTTTAAGTTTCATATAACAAAAAACATACGTAATAAAAGTCAACATTGAGTTGTTATTTTAATTTTCAATCGGCTTTCTCTTTCGAGGTGGTAAAATATAAGAGGCCGAAAGATAATCTAAATGACTGCCATCGTCTGAGTAGTACGCATCATTATAATATGTAGGTGGGGAATAGCGGTTAAATCGAGGTACATGGTCTACGAAATATAATGGTCTTGTAGATTCTTTGTACCGATCATCCCAATAATTTGTGTTTTTTTTATAATGAGTCAGGAAGTGTCCATTCGCCCAATTGTTGTGAAGAATTGATGTTCAATTGGTTGAAGATTCTTTTATTCTACAACCCCGTATCCATATGGAATTCCTACATAATAGAAGACAAATACTGATAATAAAAACCAGAAATATTACATAATGAATTGATTGCGAATTTTAAGGAATTTGATTTTATTGACTGTTGCTTGCTCGGGTTGCTCTTGGCAAGCAATTTCGAAGAAATATAAAATACACAAATTATTATGAAATAATAATAATAATATGTTGATGTTTTTAATGTTGTAAAAGTTATTTGATTGTTGATGAGATAAGATAAGATGTATTTAATGTTGTAATGTATTTAAGTTCAAAAGATAATTCATTTACAGCGTTTACTGACCTTAAAAGAGTGACAAAGTCACATATACCAGTTGTTAATGCTCCTGCAAAAATAAATATTCCTGCAGAACATATTATCGAGCGTAAGCCACAACTAAAGCGTGGTAGGCCCTTGGGTTCCCAAGATAAAAATCATTGGAAAAGAAAAAGAGCAAATAATAATAAGAATGGTCCAACCGAGAATTTATCGACTAGAGAAGAGTCGATGGGCATAAAAGATAATGAGAATGAAACTCAGGTACCTGAACGTTCAGAAAATAATGATAATGAAGAGATCTCAATAAACTATGCCCAAAATGGAATTAGATGGAACCGAGATGAAGTCAACGTTGACGATAAATTCTCATTTAATGTAGCGCTACATGAAATGAATGATATTAATGGGAATGAGGATCATGAATCAAAGTCTGTACAAGAATGCAGACAAAGAAATGATTGGTCAAAATGGAAAGATGCAATCGAAGCCCAATTGAAATCACTTGAGAAACGAAAAGTTTTCGGACCTGTAGTCCGTATACCTGAAAATGTAAAGCCGGTTGGATATAAATGGGTCTTCATTAGAAAGATGAATGAAAACGGCGAAATTGTAAGATACAAAGCACGGCTTGTTGCGCAAGGTTTTTCGCAACGACCAGGTATTGATTATGAGGAGACGTATTCTCCTGTGGTGGATGTAACTACTAGTCGTTATATAGTAAGTCTGGCAGTACTAGAAGATCTCGATATGCGTCTTATGGATGTTGTCACTGCTTATCTATATGGAACACTTGACAGTGACATATATATGAAGCTTCCCGAGGGATTTCAGTTGCCTAAAACTTCAGGGTCCATAAATGAGTACTCAATTAAGTTGAATAAATCGCTTTATGGATTAAAGCAATCTGGGCTAATGTGGTATAATCGCCTAAGTGAATTTTTAGTAAAAGAAGGGTATCATAATGATCAAACTTGTCCCTGGATATTTCTGAAAAGATGTAAAAATGAGTTTGTCATTATAGCAGTCTATGTTGATGATATCAATATAATTGGAACTCCTAAAGATTTGACCAAAGCTGTTGATTGTTTGAAAAGGGAGTTTGAAATGAACGATCTTGGAAAAACAAAATTTTGTCTTGGACTATAGATTGAATATTTGAAAAGTGGAATTTTTTTACATCAAGAGACTTATACGAAAAAAGTATTGAAAAGATTTTTACATGGATGAATCTCATCCACTGGATATTCCAATGATTGTTAGATCTTTAGACGTGAATAAAGATCCCTTCAGACCACACGAAAATGATGAATAGCTACTTGGTCCTGAAGTACCATATCTTACTGCTATTGGAGCACTAATGTATCTTACGAGTCATACGCGACCTGATATAACGTTCGATGTAAACTTATTGGGAAGATATAGTTCTTCGCTGACTCGTAGACATTGGAATGGAGTTAAACGGGTTTTTCGATACTTTAAGGAAACAGCTGATATGAGATTGTTCTATTCTAATGAGTCAAAAGCAAATTTAGTTGGGTATGCAGATGCTGGCTATTTGTCTTACCCACATAATGCTCGATCACAAACAGATTATTTATTACATATGGTGGAAGTGCTATTTCATGGCGGTCAGTGAAACAAACTTTAACAGCTACTTCATCTAACCATGCGGAAATTCTGGCTATTCATGAAGCTAGCCGAGAATATGTTTGGTTGCGATCGATAATTGAGCATATCCAACAGACTTGTGGTTTGCTTTCTGAGAAATTACTTCCAACGATCTTATATGAAGATAATACGACATGTATTGCCCAATTAAAGGGGATAGGACAAAGCATATTTCACCGAAATTTTTCTTCACCCATGATTTGGAGAAAAATGGTGATATTGATGTACAACAAGTGCGATCAAGTGACAATCTTGCAGATTTATTTACGAAAGCACTTCCCCCAATTATTTTCAGGAAATTGGTATATTCAATTGGAGTTCGAAGACTCTGAGATTTATAATGATGTTATCATCAGGGGGAGAAAATACGTGTTGCACTATTTTTCCCTTCACTGTGGTTTTCCCATGTGGTTTTCTCAGTAAGGTTTTTAATGAGGCAACAAATGAAAGCGTATCAAAAGGAATTGTATACTCTTTTTCCTTCACTAGGTTTTTATCCCACTGAGTTTTTCCTAGTAAGATTTTAACGAGACAAATTCATTGGAAAACATCCAAGTGGGAGTATTATGAAATAATAATAATAATATGTGGATGTTTTTAATGTTGTAAAAGTAAGTTGATTGTTGATGAGATAAGATAAGATGTATTTAATGTTGTAAATGTTAGATGAAATAATAGAAATTTTTCTACTATAAATAGACCGATGTATTTGTATTGAATCATATCGAAAACATCAATAATATTATCTCTCTACAATTCCAGTGTTTTATATTTATGTTCTTGTCCACTTATAATAGTTTATAATACAAATTGTTATAAAACTATTATATTTGGACAAGAACAGAAATATAAAACGGGATTGTAGAGAGATAATAATGTTTTCGATATCATTCAATACAAATACATCGGTATATTTATAGTAGAAAAACTTCTACTATTTCACCTAACATTTACATCTTATCTTATCTCAAATCTTATCAAAACCAATCAAAACATATCTTATCTTATCAACAATCTAAAAACATCCACACATTATTATTATTATTTCATAATACTCCCCCTTGGATGTTTTTCAAAGAATTTGCCTCGTTAAAACCTTACTAGGAAAAACCCAGTGGGACAAAAACCTAGTGAAGGAAAAAGAGTGCACAATTCCTTTTGATACGCTTTCATTTGTTGCCTCATTAAAAACCTTATTGGGAAAACCACATGGAAAAAACCACAGTGAAGGAAAAAAGAGTGCAATGCGTATTTTCTCCCCTGATGATAACATCATTATAAATCTCGGAGTCTTCGAACTCCAATTGAATATACCAATTTCCTGAAAATAATTGGGGGAAGTGCTTTCGTAAATAAATCTGCAAGATTTTCACTTGATCGCACTTGTTGAACATCAATATCACCATTTTTCTCCAAATCATGGGTGAAGAAAAATTTCGGTGAAATATGCTTTGTTCTATCCCCTTTAATATATCCTTCCTTTAATTGGGCAATACATGCCGCATTATCTTCATATAAGATCGTTGGAAGTAATTTCTCATAAAGCAATCCACAAGTCTGTTGGATATGCTCAATTATCGATCGCAACCAAACACATTCTCAGCTAGCTTCATGAATAGCGAGAATCTCCGCATGGTTAGATGAAGTAGCTGTTAAAGTTTGTTTCACTGACCGCCATGAAATAGCGGTTCCACCATATGTGAATAAATAACCTGTTTGCGATAGAGCATTATGTGGGTCAGACAAATAGCCAGCATCTACATACCCAACTAAATTTGCGTTCGACTCATTAGAATAGAACAATCCCATATCAGATGTTCCTTTAAGGTATCGAAAAATCCGTTTAACTCCATTCCAGTGTCTACGAGTCGGCGAAGAACTATATCTTGCCAATAAGTTTACAGCGAACGCTATATCAGGTCGAGTATGACTCGTAAGATACATTAGTGCTCCAATAGCACTAAGATATGGTACTTCAGGACCAAGTAGCTCTTCATCATTTTCGCGTGGTTTGAAGGGATCTTTATTTACGTCTAAAGATCTAACAATCATTGGAGTATCTAGTGGATGAGATTCATGCATGTAAAATCTCTTCAATACCTTTTTCGTATAAGTCTCTTGATGTACAAATATTCCACTTTTCAAATATTCAATTTGAAGTCCAAGACAAAATTTTGTTTTTCCAAGATCTTTCATTTCAAACTCCCTTTTCAAACAATCAACAGCTTTGGTCAACTCTTCAGGAGTTCCAATTATATTGATATCATCAACATAGACTGCTATAATGACAAACTCATTTTTACATCTTCTCAGAAATATGCAGGGACAAGTTTGATCATTCCGATACCCTTCTTTTACTAAAAATTCACTTAGGCAATTATACCACATTCGCCCAGATTGCTTTAATCCATAAAGCGATTTATCCAACTTAACTGAGTACTCGTTTCTGGGCCCTGAATTTTCAGGTAACTGAAATCCCTCGGGAAGCTTCATATATATATCACTGTCAAGTGTTCCATATAGATAAGCAGTGACAACATCCATAAGACGCATATCGAGACCTTCTCTTACTTCCAGACTCACTATATAACGAAATGTAGTTGCATCCACCACAGGAGAATACGTCTCCTCATAATCAATACCTGGTCGTTGCGAAAAACCTTGCGCAACAAGCCGTGCTTTGTATCTTACAATTTCGTCGTTTTCATTCCTCTTTCTAATGAAAACCCATTTATATCCAACCGGCTTTACATTTTCTGGTATACGGACTACAGGTCCGAAAACTTTTTGTTTCTCAAGTGATTTCAATTCGGCCTCGATTGCATCTTTCCATTTTGGCCAATCATTTCTTTGTCTGCATTCTTATACAGACTTTGGTTCATGATCCTCATTCTCATTAATCTCATTCATTTCATGTTGCGCTACGTTAAATGAGAATTTATCGTCAACGTTGACTTCTTCTCGGTTCCATCTAATTCTATTTTGGGCATAGTTTATCGAGATCTCTTCATTATCATTATTTTCTGAACGTTCAGGTACATGAGTTTCATTCTCATTGCCCATCGACTCTTCTCTAGTCGATAAATCTTCGGTTGGACCATTCTTATTATTATTTGCTCCTTTTCTTTTCCGATGATTTTTATCTTTGGAACCCGAGGGCCTACCACGCTTTAGCTGTGGCTTAGGCTCGATAATATGTTCTGCAGGAACATTTATTTTTACAGGAGCATTAACAGCTGGTAAGAGTGACTTTGTCACTCTTTTAAGGTTAGTAAAACTTTCTGGCAGTTGATTAGCTAAACTCTGTAAATGAATTATCTTTTGAACTTCTAGTTCACATTCTTTAGTTCGAGGATCATAATGATTTAGCGATAATTCATTCCAACTAACATTTCTCTCCAGCTGTTTCTTTTCTCCCCCTAATGTCGGAAAATTCAATTCATCAAAATGACAGTCGGCAAATCTGGCCGTAAATAAATCTCCAGTTAGAGGTTCCAAATACTTTATTATTGATGGAGATTCATATCCGACATATATTCCCAACCTCCTTTGAGGTCCCATCTTTGTTCGTTGTGGTGGAGCAACTGGAACATATACTGCACATCCAAAAATTCTTAGATGGGAAATATCTGGTTCCTGACCATGAACCATTTGTAATGGGGAGACATCATTATAACTTGTTGGCCTGATGCGGATTATTGTTGCTGCATGCAATATAGCATGTCCCCAGCAAGACGAGGGAAGATTCGACTTCATCAATAATGGTCTTGCAATTAATTGCAGGCGCTTAATCAACGATTCTGCAAGACCGTTTTGCGTATGAACATGTGGCACGGGATGCTCAACATCAATTCCGATAGACATACAATAATCATTAAATGCCTTGGAAGTAAATTCAGCAGCATTATCAAGGCGTATTTTTTTTATCGGATAATCTGGAAAATGTGCTCTTAGTCGGATCATTTGTGCAAGCAATCTCGCAAACGCCATGTTGCGTGTTGATAACAAACATACATGAGACCATCTAGTCGATGCATCAATTAATACCATGAAATACCTAAATGGTCCACATGATGGATGTATCGGTCCGCAAATATCACCATGTATACGCTCCAAAAATGTTATGGATTCATTCTTTATTTTCGCTGGTGATGGCCGAATAATTAACTTCCCTTTAGAGCATGCGACACATGATAATTCATTACTTTGAAGAATCATCTGGTTCTTCATTAAATGCCCACGTGAATGCTCAATTATTTTCCGCATCATAATTGCACCGGGATGGCCCAACCGGTCATGCCAAACATTAAATGTACTGTCATTAGTAAACTTATGGTTTACGGTAGCATACGACTCGATCGTTCTAATATATGTGTAATACAACCCAGAGTCAAAGGAAGGTAATGTTTCCATAATTCTTTTATCATTAGAAACCCCCTTTGTAATGTGCAAATATTCAACATCTGCCTTTTTTGCAGTCTCAACATGATATCCATTATGTCGAATAGCTTTAAAGCTCAATAAATTTCTTTGAGACTTAGGAGACTATAATGCGTTTTCAATTATCAGCCTTGTTCCTCTGGGTAGTAAAATGTTGGCTCTTCCGGAGCCTTCAATTATATTTGTGCTACCCGATATTGTAATAACACTTGTTTCTTTCATTTCAAGATGATCGAAATATTTCTTATTCTTCAGAATCGTATGAGTCGTTGCACAGTCTACAAGACAAAATTCTCCATTGCACATGTTCGTTTCCATCAGAGAAATTCCTTTATAAACAAACACATAATAATCATCATTAAAATAAACGGATATATCACAAGAAAACATATAAATTAATAAAACACTCCAAACGATATATAACAAATCACACAATAATAAACCATACAATACACATAACAATAAAGCACACAATAATAATACATAGTAGATTAGTTTACTTCAGGAAAAACTAGAAATCCGCAGTTTCGAAATGTGCATTTTCATCTTTTGTCCCAGAAGCAGAGGCCAAATCACTTTGAACAAAATTCGTTTCAATTATCTTTTCTTTGCCCTTACTTTGCCGATATAATTCAACCAAATGTTTGGGCGTGCGACAGTTACGTGACATGGCCCGAACCACCGCAACGATAGCGTTGCTCATCGTTGTTCTTTTGTTCAATGTGCCTCTTCTCATCATTATTTTCGTAATTTTTTCTCTTCTGGGGAAAATTCTGATGACCGCCACGATTGATATGATAACCACCACGGAAATGCTGATAACCACCACCGTAATTTCCTCGGCCACGTCCACGGCCTTGACCACGACCTTGACCACGGCCACGTCCACGACCGCGATGTCCACCACGACCACGTCTACGATCATTGCTTCGACTATTATCATTATTACCTTTGACTGCATTCGTTTCAGGGATTGCAGTAGAACCAGTCGGTTGGGATTCGTGGTTTTTCATCAACAATTCATTGTTTTGTTCAGCCAATAACAAACAAGAGATTAACTCTGAATGCTTTTTAAATCTCCTCTCCCTATATTGCTGTTGCAATATCATATTTGATGGATGAAAAGTGCTGAATGTTTTCTCCAGCATACTGTCTTCGGTGACTGTTTCTCCACACAATTTCAGTGTGGCAGTCACCTTATGAATAGCCGAGTTATATTCAGTTACGGATTTAAAATCCTGTAATCTTAAATGCATCCATTCATACCTTGCCTTAGGGAGGATAACAGTTGTCAAGTGGTCAAATCGATCTTTCAGATTTTTCCACAATTCAGCGGGATCTTGTTCATTCAAGTATTCATCCCTCAGATCCGCATGAATGTGGTGGCGAAGAACTATCAAAGCTCTTGCCTTATCCTGAGCGCTTGTGGTTTTTACCGTATCAGTGGCATCACCTGCACCCGTTGTGGTTTTTGGGTCGACAATAGTGTGAATATGAGATATCTCCACCAGTCCACACCTTCTTTGGAATATCGAAACCCAATACCGATGAAGGTAGTCGGTTGATAATATAGACTGCAGTGCTGACAGCTTAACCTGAAATGACTTAGATGGATAGGTTAGCCATTTTAAGCATCGATCGGACTCTCTCCATGATGGTTTGGTTCATTCTCTCTGCAACACCATTCTGCTGAGGAGTACCAGGAACTTTCTTCTCAGGCCTTATGCCCTGCTTCGTGCAATAGTCTCTTAACTCTCGAGAGATATACTTACCACCATTATTTGTGCGTAGACAGTTCAACGACACTTCTATTTCTCTTTCCACCATTGCATGAATCTTTTGAAAATAATAGAACATCTGATCTTTCGTCCGTAGCAGATATACCTAGGTGTTACGAGAAGCATCATCAATAAAGGTCAAAATTTGTACTACTTCCCAGTGACTTCCATGGATCTGCATACGTCAGAGCGTACCAACTTCAGCTTCTTCATTCCTCATGTCGAATTCTTCGTGAGTGAAACACTACGTTGCTAGATAAACAATAATCACAGGGGTTCAATGCTTTACCCTTGGCTACTGGTATGATGGACGTTCCAACCAATATATGCAACCACTTTTCTCCTACGTGCGACAGAGATCTAAGCCATAAATTTGGAGAAAATTCATCTTCAACTGCGAGTTGGTTAACACATCTTCAGCTGACGAGGCAATGATGTTTCTCTCCATGTAATTAAAAAAATTAAGTCACCACTACGAATCATCCACGTGGAAAACATCATCATGACCCCAAAGCAATACTTAAGAATTATTTTCTTCGATATTAAAGATGCAAAATCATGTTGGAAAACCTTATATACGACCCACACAGAAATGGGCCGACTGATGGATGCTGAAGTTTTGGTGATTGAGCAAGAACCGGAATCCACCGGTACCATAACCACGACTGAGAATCGGATACTAGCTGGAGACAATCCATCACCGTAGTGATGACGAGGTACCTGCTGAGGAAGGACAAGGTGTAGAAAGACAAATGGAGCATTTAATGCAAGGTTGCGCTGAGTACTGAAGCTGAGCAGAAGAATTACCCAAAGTGGCAAAAGCGGTACTCAGACGCCAACACTGAGAGCAGCAATACCCAAAAAGGAAAAGAAGTTAATGTTGCAAGAGCGGGCTCGTGTATTCCAATTGCACGGTTACTTCTGGAGCGCGAAGTATAAAAGGCCGAAGAACCTCAAGACGTATAAAACATATTATCTTGTAAAAACTTCAAGTGTTACGGAAAAGTCTAGTTCTTACGTTCTTGAGAGTTCTACTTTTCAAGCGAAATACTTTATAAAACAACGGATTTTAAAAAGCTGTTGTAGTTTAGAAGTGATATCTTCCGCGTCAGGAGTGATATCTTCCGCGTCAGGAGTGATTGATTAAGTACCAGAACAAAAAAACATACACAGTACCGGAACCGTCCGGTACTAAGTTATAAACACTTAGAATAATCAAGTAGTAATCATTCACCCCCCCTCTAAACATTACCTAGTACCGACCCGATCATAACAAGTGGTCAGAGCAGGTCTACTTCAATCACACAATGAGTACCTACAACAAGATGTCGATGTTCAGCAGGGAAAACTTCCTTGAATGGAAGATAAGGATGGAGTCTCACTTGTCCGCGCAAAACGAGGACTTGTGGGATGTTGTCACTGAGGGTCTACTCTTCTCAAGATTAACCCTGCACATGCTTTGACCCTACACAACCTCACCAGATTGCGAAGGCAAAAGAGAATGGACTGACGCTGAGAAGAAGCTGATGAACCTCAACAAAGTGGCCAAGGCTACAGTGTTCAAACCCTTGGACACGGAAACCTTCAGGCATGTCATGCTGTGTAAAATAACGGGGAAGTCTAGCGAAAGCTCTGCCAGATCTGTGAAGGGAATGAGCAAACCAGAGAAAACAAACTCATGGTGGCCATTCAAAAATACGACTCGATCAAGATGAAGGTCGAGGATACAATGGCGGAGTTTGAAGACCGTTTCACCACCATCATCAATGACCTCTCAGCACTTGGGAAGATGATCGAAAACAGAGACATGGCCATAAAGGTCATGAAGGCGCTCCCTAGAGAATGAGACGTAAAAACAATGGCTATGAGGGAGGTTAAAGATCTAAGCAAAATGCAGCTGCACGATCTTTTTGCCGACCTGAAGGCCTACGAGTTCGAACTACAACTCGAATGGAAGAATCCACGCTGGTACCACCAGTAAAGGCTCTGGAGGCAGCAGAAATAACTTCGAAGTCCACAGAGAACACGAGTGAAGAGGCAATGGCATTCTTCATCAAGAAATTTGGGCGCTTCGTGAAGCAAAATCAGCCCACTTACTCGCCGCAGTTGGGTAAGAAAAATACAAAAGATGATTCCAATAATAACGCTTGCTTTAACTATGGCAGGAAAGGCCACTTCATTGTCGACTGTAAGAAGCCCAGAAATGCAAAGGGCAAGGAGGAAAGCAAGAGAAGATTTCGCAGAAAGCCTAAGGCCCTCGTAGCCGAGGATAACAAGAAATGAGCAGAGATGGACTCTGACGATTTAGAGTCAGAAGAGGAATCGAGCGACGATGAAGTCGAGTGCCTGATGACAGATATCGACGAATGTGAGGTATTTGATTTCTCGCAACCTGACTTTACCCTTGAGGATCTGGTACAAGCTCTACATGAGATGACTAAGGAGTAATAGAAAATCGCTACTCTAAAGAAAGTAGTACCGGAACCGGAAATAATAATCACCGGTACTAACAATGAAGATCTCACCAAAGCCAAGGCTGAAGTGATCTCTCTGAGAGCCGAAAATAAATCTCTCAGAGAGAGCTCTACAAAGATAAAACCCAAGTTCTTGAACTTCCACAAGATGTTTGAATCTTGGTCGGAGTCATTGAGGAAACTCGAGACTCTGCAAAGTCTATCAAAGGATCCTAGCGATAGGATGGGTATGGGATATAGCCCAGAGCCCCAGACATCCATTTCCATGACTTCTAAATTTGTTAAGTTCGTGAAGTCTTCAGAACTGATGGAGAAGGCCGAATTACGGTATCCACCCACTTAAGTAAAAAACACATATTAACTAGGATATAAATCTAGATCTCATAACCCTACACAAACGATACCCCACTTTAGACATCGGGAATCAATGGGTTAAAGGCAAGTGCCTAGAACTCATGAAAGAATCAATAGAAAACCCTCACCAGAAGCACACTTGGTACCTGAACCAGTTTCGGAGTACTCAGTATAAATCTAAAAAATCTAGGCCAAATAACTCTCGGCACCCAGATAGGGGGAAGACTCTACCTAAGGTTGTGGATCCAAGCACAAGAAGGTGCTTCAATGTTATCCAAATGTGGATACTCAAACACTTACTAGGTCATGGACCCAAACAAAAGATGGATAACTTAAACTCAATCATTGCAGGTATATGCTAACGGGGTCTGCAAGTCCAACTTGTACCTGGACAGTGGGTGCTTTAAGCACTTGGCGGGGAACGAAGAACTGCTCTCCGACATAAAGCCTTGCACGAGCCAAACAGTTACGGGGACAATGGCAAAGGTAAAGTCATGGGTAAGGGTAAGCTTACCTATGACAACTTCACACTGGAGAACATAAGTCTTGTGAAGAACTTACATTATAACTTAATAAGCATAAGTCAATTATGAGACATCGGGTATGTTTGTGACTTCAAAAAGGACTGATTCGAAGTTATCGACTCTTTAGGAAATACGATACTCACTGGTTGGAGAACTAACGGTACATATTTAGTAAGATGGAAAGAATAATCTGTTACAAAGCCAACATGTCTTATAGCTAAGAACTCTAAGAGTTGGTTGTGGCAGAAAAACCATCTAACTTTTAAAACAATATCCAAACTAAGCTCAAATGACTTGGTTCATGGATTGTCAAAAGTGCATTACGCCAGGAAAAGACATGCATTGCCAACTTGGCAAGCAAGTCAGGTCTACATTCAAAAGTAAAGGCAAAACAACCTCTAAGCGCTGTCTAAACCTACTGCACATGGATCTGTTCGGTCCAATACCGGTACCAAGCTTTGGAGGATCCAAGTATAGCCTAGCGGTCATAGATGACTATTCACGGTAAACTTGGGTACTGTTCCTAAGATCTAAAGTTCAAACCCCTTCTGTGTTGATCAAACTACTAAAAAGAGTTCAGAATGAGCAAAGCTCTAAGATCAACATTATAAGAAGTGATCGTGGTACTGAATTCTTAAATTTTATACTTAACAATTATCTGAAAAACCATGGCATTCGCCATGAGTTATTTGCTTCCAGGACACCACAACAGAACGAAGGAACCGCACACTAAAGGAAGCAACAAGGACCATTCGCGGATGTTCTGGGCAGAAGCAGTAAACACCGCATGTCGCACTCAGAACTGCTCCATGATCTGTGAAAGCCTAGGGAAGACTCCGTACGAAATCTAGATAGGAAATGTCCCTTCAGTTCAATACTTCAAGACATTTGGGAGCCGATGCTATATACACCTGAACCGGAGTCACTTGTCCGCATTTGACAGTAGAGCGGATAAAGGAATATTTGTGGGATACTCTGCCATAAGTAAAGCTTACAGAGTATTCAACAACAAGACTCTATCTATTGAAGAATCCGCTCACGTTGTATTTGAGAAATCTCAAGAAGAGGACAACTCTCCAAAAAACGTCAATCGTCTGAGTGAGCTCTTGGAAAAAGCACACTTAGATGAATCCAATAATGAGGAAGATCAAGGTCCACAACTAAGTGGTGAGCACCGCGAAGACTCTGCACCAGATATTCTAAACGGAGCTGTGGAGAACTCACAAGAACAGAGTACCGAACCAACTCCGATACTCAGCCCCGAGTGTCACTGGAAGGTTCTCCGGCACCTACTACAAGTGCACAACTGAACGTTGTACCGAAAGAATGCGACACTCACCTCACTAATGTAGAAGATGAGCCAAGTGAGGGGGAATGCATTAAGTGGAACATGAATGAGCTTAATCATCCCTCAGATCTAATCATGGGTGATCCCAAGGCACCAATGAAGACTCGACGATCACTCCAAAATCTCTTCAGCTACGCATTTATATCTCAATCACAACTTACGAAGACTGATGAGGTGTTAAAGGACGATAGCTGGGTTGCTGCTATACAAGATGAACTAAATCAATTTGAAAGAAATGAAGTTTGGACCCTAGTTCCTCGATCCACACAAATGGTAATCGGTACCAAGTGAGTTTTACAAAACAAGGTCAATAAAGATCGCTTAGTTATGAGAAACAATGCAAGATTAGTTGCTCAAGGCTTCACACAGAAAAAAGACATTGACTATAATGAAACATTCGCTCCCGTGGCCAGACTAGAAGCAATAATGATATTTCTAGCATACGCGGCCTATAAGGCTTTGAAAGTATATAAGATTGATGTGAAGAACGCATTTCTCAACGGAGTACTGCCTGAAGAAGTCTACGTCACTCAACCACAAGGTTTTGAATATCATGAAAAACTGCATCATGTGTACAAGCTCAAGAAGGCTCTCTATGGTCTAAAACAAGCACCCACAGCTTGGTACGAGACCCTAGCAGGGTTCCTTATTGATCACGGTTTCACTATAGGATCTGTCGACAAAACCCTTTTTTTGATTCACAAAAGGGGAACACTTCTTACTTGTGCAAATCTATGTGGATGACATTCTCTTTGGTTTCACTGATCCTATACTTTGCAAAAGAGTGTCGAAGTTCATGCAAGAAAAGTTTGAAATGAGCATGGAAATGTTTGAAATGAGTATGTACACTGAACAACAAGTCGCTGATATATTCACCAAGCCACTCCCTGAAGCCAAGTTTGTGAATTTCAGGAATGCCCTGGGTTTACTCGATTTATCTAGAGACTAACTCCGGGACTGTCATTAAGTGCCTGAGTACCGGAGGTATCAGTTCACAGAGCAGAAGCTAAGGGGGAAGCATTGGTACATAGGGAGTACCGATTCAGGGGGAATTTTTGGTACCCTGAAGGAGCAAGTATCCACAGGGAACTACACGTTACAGAAAACAAGAATGAAGGAACTAGATTAGTTTTCCTTAAACAAGGATAACTAGGTCTGAGACACAGGCCGTCAGTCCGAGGAATTTTCTCACAGTAGTCGAATCGTCTGACAGCATTAAATGTTGTCGCATCACTTTATCCCGCCCATTCGTCTCTACTTATATACATAAAAGGTCAAACTTTCCATTTACGTTTCTAAAATCTTCGAACCCTAGAATACGCAAACTCAGCTCTAAAAAAAACAAACCCTAATGGAATTCATAAAACCAGCGATAATGGCTTCTCAATCAACGATAATGGCTTCTCAATCCACTTCTTCAACACATCCCTCATCATCATCGAACCAGAACCCCATGGAATTCATGCGGGTGGCTGTAAAAGTCGATGTCCTAGAACTGATGGGCGCCGACGATCATCATGCATCATGGATGCATGTCTACCGACCTTCTTGGACAATGAGCGTGAGAGCTTCACGGACCACGTTCGCGAGTTCATCAACAACGCCGTATTCCTCTCGGAGAAGAAGATATTCAGTCGTGTCCAAAACTGCGACGTTGAAGTAACAAAGGAATTGTTCGTCGAAGAGTTCGACATACCAACGATGGGACCGACAAATCTTCGCAAGGCGATGGAGATATGCGCGAAAATTTGAAACCAGAAATGTCCCTGAATAGAATCATCTTCAAGGACTCCGACAGGAAGGTACTGAAGCCCGCGTATCGCCTTCTTCATGATATTGTGGCAAAAGGGCTACTTGGCAAGGCTAGAGCTTTTGACATGCTCACGGGTGAGAATCTTGACATAATGGTGATCGTTCACACCCACACAAACATTGACTGGGACACCATCGTCTTCAATGCCTTCCAAGCCACCATTTGGGCAAAGTCTTGCCTCATCAAGAACTTCGGTCCCCAGCTCACCCACATCTTGAAGAAGAAGATAAAGGGGGACGTTTTTTAAAACAATGCTCGACATGAATACCTGTCCGATGAATGAGTGATTGGTCTCAACTCGGTACCGGAGGTGGCCTTACCTTCTCCACCAAAGAGACGAAAAGAGCGGCTCCCGCACAGTCCAAGGACAAGGAGAAGGTTGCGGCCCCCAAAGGAGAAGACGTTCGTTGTCATTCCACATCCAGTATCGGAACCCATTCTGCTCCAGACTGTACCGGGTATGGTGGCAGCAGAAGAGCACACTGCTGGAGAACGACCAACGTCCCCAGTTCTTACAGAGATCTTCCGCAACCTCGCGGAAGACATGGAGCGCATCCGAGCACATAAAATTGGGGAGAGCATGAGGTAAAAAACCGGAACCGGTTTCCAAAATGAATCTACTCTAGCGGTTCCGAGAGGAGACACAGATGAAGTTTTAGCCCCTGAAGTGGTCCCAATACAACCAACGGTGGTTGAGGACCAACCTGAGACGGTTGCCCGCACAGCGATACTGGGCATTGTCAACAGGGAACCGACTGCGACGCCATCCAAGAAGAGAAAGCGCGCAAGTGAGAACGGCAGAATTCCACGCTCCAGCCCTCGTCACTCATCCTACACCACCAAGATTCTGAGCGCCGTTCAAGTCCATATCCAAGAAGCTCTGAACATGGTACGTCAATAATTTGAAGAGTGGTGGATTATGCGGCTAGAAATGGCTCTAGCCAACATCACGAAGCACACTGCTGGAAGCACCACGGCTATTGAGCACCGACTGCTGGAGCGACTTGGGTTAGAGTCGCCCATTACTCTAATCCAAGCTGGAAACTACTTGAGGTTCACATCCGACTGCACGAGCTCACTCAATTGATTCATCAATGGGAAGCAGCTTTCGACCCCAACCACAAGGAAGCCCGACGTGTGATGAAGATACTCAAGAGGCTTCGGGCGGAAGCTACCTCGTTGCATTCGCGTGTGGGGGTCATTCGAGCAGATGCGATAACGGAGACCGGTTAGCTCTGTCGCCATCAGCACCTATGGAACCGGCAGAGTTGGAACTTCCCAGACGCTAGTTGGGATCCTCAAGATCTGCCATCAACTCAGAGGGCCCCAATTCCGGTTCTAGTGTCTCCAAGGGAAACAAAATCCGTTTTCCCCGGCACGTCCAGTGAAGGAGAACAACCCACTCCAATTCTGCAAGAGGCCATTGTGAGCACGTCATGGGCCCAGGAAGTTCATCAGCAACAAAGCCTGCCACCGACTGCTGAAGAAGCTTCAGCCCCTCAGTCACCATTGCCTCCGTCGACATCAACACTTTAACTACTTACATATCAAGAAGATGTCGACACTGCTCCAGAGATGCCCACCGTTCATGAAAAACTGCATGGAGCAGAAGAGGGCGATACTACAGCTCTATCTCACTCTGCGAAGGTCACCCCGCCACCACGAACTAAGAACTCAGAGCAGACAGTGACACCGACTCCAGAACCCCTTGCCTCCATACCCTCAGCAACCCGTGGCGTTGTATACGTAAGACGCACCGATCGGGAGTTCAGCAAAATCCGGCAAAAGCTCCGCGACTCTGCTAAGTCCACCAAACATGTTCTACAACGGGTGGACATGATCGCTGCCAGCCAAAGAACTGCGGGTTGGCCTCCGAAGTCCTGGAGAGTGTGACGGACAAGATCAAAGTCCTCTCCGCACACCTCACTGCCATCGTCGAACATCTGGCAGCTCAAGGCAAAACTGGCGTGGTGATTGCCAAACCCGATTACATATGATAATGTTAGACTTAATATTTTAGTGAATAATATACCTGAGTTGGAATTATTGGTGCTGCAGAATCTGGACCAGCAACACTTGGAGCAGTTGGAGCAGCAACACTCAAACCACTTTGAGCAGGAACACTTGTAGCAGGAGCCTTTGGAGCAGTAGTTGTTGTAACAGCACTTGGAGCATGAGCACTTGTAGCAGGAGCCTTTGGAGCAGAAATTGTTGTAGCAGGACTTGGAGCAGGAGCACTTGGAGTAGCAGTAGTTGTAGCAAGACTTGGAGCAGCAACACTTGGAACAAGAGCACTTGGAGCAGCAGTAGGTGGAGCAGCATCATGAGCAACTTGTGAAGTGTTTCCATGAACATCACTTGGAGCCTACAACATAAATCATAAATGACATAGATGTCATGTGACTAGAAGTATTATAAAGTACTGTAATTGAACAATTACCTTGTAGAATTTAGAGTTGGGATGTGGTTACCTTGCACATTTCCTTCTATTATGTCCTTGTTGCAAACAAATTGCACAAGTGACTTTCAAACCTTTTCTTGTTGATGTTGGGTGTGGATTGTTATCATTTGCATCGGGTCTTCTTTTTTTTTTGCCATCTTGTTCTGATCTTCACACGTGGTGGAGCCACTGGCCCAAGTGAGGACACCTCAAACTCATGCATCCCGGGAACTGGTGAAATGTGGTGCTCATAGACCTTCATATATACCTCTTTGCTGAAAATTCTATCAATGAAAAGCTCATATGCGAGGCGATGAAGGTCTAAGCATGCTACAACATGACAACAGGCGTATCCAACCATTTGCCACATTCCACATGTACACTTCTTCTCATTTAAATGCACATCATGAGTCTGCTCAAAATGCATAACTTCAAACTCATCACCTCCTCCCCAAGTAGCAAAGCAGTTTCCACTTTTTCTTCTTTCACCTTCAACTTTTTTAAGAATGTTGGGACATATTTCTTTATCCCACTTCAACATCCTTCCTACCTTTGGGTACCCTCTTTGAATATCACGCATGATTCTCTGATGCTCATTCAAGTTGTAAGTAGATGCTGCTTTCCAGAATAAATTCTTCAGCTCCAGTCCTTTATACTTGCCTTTGAAATTGTTGTACATGTGGCGTAGACAAAACCTATGCTCAGAATACGGAGCAAGTTTTGTTATTGCCTCCATCAAACCCTTTTGTCTGTCACTTATAAAGGCAATATGTGCAGCAGATTCTTCACCAATATCCCTCAAAAGCAAATGTAGAAACCATTCCCAAGTTTCTCCCTTCTCAATCTCAACAAATGCCCAAGCAAATGGGTACATATTAATGTTCCCATCCATGGCAACTGCACTTAGTAATTGCGCTTTGAATACACCCTTCAAAAAACAGCCATCCAACCCAATTATAGGCCTACAACCTTCTTTAAAACCATCAACTAAAGACTTCAGACAATAATAGAATCTTTGTAAAACTGGTGGATCTTCATCTCTGATCACATGAAGTATACAAGAACTTCCACTAGTGTACTTAACTACAGTAGCACAATAGTCATAAAGCCTTGTATACTGCACCTTTACATCTCCCCTAAGCAACTCAATTGCATATTTTTTGGCCATGTACCCTTGTAAGTACTAACATCAACCTTCACATCCCTCCTAATCTTCCACTTCAATGACAATAGATCTTCATTCGGATTGTCCCTCACATACTTCATAATTCTCTTTCCCAGATATTTGTAATTTGCCTGAGGATTAGTGGCATGATGTGCACAATTATGAACCCATATGTGTGTTTTAACCATCCATTCAGTGCCTCCCATTACTGGTGAAGCATGCAACCTCCAATCACATCCATATTTGCAAATTATTGTCACCTTCTTTTTCTCATTCTTGATAAATTTCAAGTCCAGCCCTCTTTTAACTGCCCAATCCTTCAAGGCTGCCTTAAAGGATTCTCTATTTGGAAATCTAAGCCCAACAGGTAACTCATTCTCAGCCATATTTATAGTTTCATCCCATTCAGGATGAGTAGGAGCAGGTTCAATATCTGATTCTACACTATCCCTCTCCAAACCTTGATATGTATCCTCATCCATGTCAGTATACCACTCTTCACCATCCCTATCTTCATTATCACCCTCTGCTTCATCCCCATTTTCACTAACTGCACCATCATCAGATACAAAGTCTTCATCTTCAGAATCTTCCTCCACATCAGCATCAAATACAAAGTATTCATCTTCAGAATCAGTAACAGTAGACATAAATTCCTCTGCATTAGCCTCATTCTCACCCTCTGCTTCAGCCCCGTTTCCACCAACTGTAGCATCATTATCACTCATCCTCACGTCTGTTATTTTCATTCTGTCCAAACGGTTCAAGATTCACGGAATCCCAATAACTGTGAAAATGGGGCAGCATCATTAACACCCTCATTTTGTGCTCTAACCCCTTCGCCAGTAGGAACACCATCGGGCATGGGATAAGTTAGGAGGGTCACGGCTGTACTCGCATATGATATTCTCCTACCATCACTATCAGTAGCTACAATAAATCCGCACAACTCTTCAACAAAAATATAAATGATTTTCTCATTCTTATGCTGATTAATCACATCCCTAATATCCCCATCATTTTTTATAGCCCTAAGACCGGTCCCCATACTCTCACCAAGTTTAAAATAATAGAACTGTATATTGGTATGTTTACCCCCAGCATATGTGTAACATTCATGCAAACTCCCCAGAAAGAACCTATCCTTATCTACCCCCTAAATAATACCTTAATTCCCCCATAATGCCTCACCATTGGAAGCCATTCAAACCTCCCGTCGACCCATAAATAGACGTTGCAGTATGTGTCGTTCATTTCTTCCTGCGAAACAGCAACTCCTAGAAATGAGGTCTTCGGACTCTAAATATACGGGTTGCAGCAGAACCAATTCTTTGAATGAATCGCGACGATGATGTGTGGGAGTTAGGTTACAATCACAATCGAATCTAGGTTTTTGAGAATGAGGGGCACAATTTATCTAAATGACTTTATTATATTTAGAGGGGTATAATGGGAATTTATGTTTTTACTGCCCATTTGACAAAAATTGACCAGACAGGGAGCGTGTGCATATTTATTTAAATCACGAGGGTATACTACGCTATTTTAGAACCAAGGGGGTTTTGATGCTTAATTTCAAAACCACGGGTGTGTTATATGCTATTTACCCTTATATTTAAAACTATAATATGAGAAATGCACTAATCCTTTCTTGAAGCTACTATAACGTGTGCTCTAGTTGCGGAGAAGCATTGCCATTGCCACTTAACTTAAGGGATTGTGGCGAGATGTCGCTCGAAAATATTCAATCCATGTAGGAAGGAATCGGACAACAAAGGTATGGACGATTTCGATAGCTTTTGTTCACAATTTAGCTTCTTTATTTTTTTGTCCCACGAAATCAAAGATGAATTTCGCAGCCCGAGCACATGCGGAGTGGGAGGTATTGTTGCGTGTGCTCTTCGAATTTGGTTGCAATGTTCTTCGCAAACGTGCCTCTTTGAAGAATAGTGGGAATCTCAATCCATCACAATAATACGGTAAGCTATCAGATAGCGATAACAAAAAGATAAAGGTGATGCATCCCGAAAGAATTCGTCTTCTCTCCCCTTTGCCGCCATGAAGCTTCAAACCAAATGAACTTTGAAGGGATGGTTCCAACGAAGCCTCTCCGATGATTAGGTTAGTTCTTTCGTTTTGTTTATTCATATAAAGGTAAGGACATTAGCTTGGCCTTGGCCATGAGAACTTCGGCCTCGGTCATAGCGTCTTGGCCACGGCCGAAGTGCTTCTTGCTTCTTCCGTTTGGTTCTGGTGTTACGTGAGATTGAGCGAGCCTCGGAGATGGGGCGATTTGCAGTTTTCCTTGCCCCGACCACCTCGTTGGCGGTTACGTGAGACCTCTGACGGGTCGTTACGTGTCTTCCGTCGAGCATTTTAACGTCGGAGAATTCCCATAGTATCATCCTCCGTACCCCTACTTCAAGCATCATCTTGCCCGAGGCGGTGTCGCCGTCCCTCTGGTCCTTCACCGGCCGGCGGTGCTGCTATATATTATTTGGGCAAATTGGTTAAAATACCTGTTTATTTGTTTTAATTTGGGCCTTGTTAGGAGGGGATAGATAGGAAAAAAAAAACCTGTCCCAATTTGGATGTGGAAGTGGAAAATGTATTGTGGTGGAAAATCAAGCTGTGAGGGCTAGTAGGTAAACTGCATGGAGGAATAAATTATGTCTAAAGACATCAACCAAATAATAATCAAGATGGTCTTCATGAGAGGACGGAAGCGCATGAAATTGAAATGGAAAATGAGAAAGAGAAACAGATCAACAGTGCTTCAAGTGATCAACAAATCTCTGACGACTGGTGGGGTAATTTAGAGCATTTGCGTAAGAGAAACGGACAATGCGCAGTAGTCTCCTGTAGTTTGACCGAAAATACCTTTCCAAACTAAAGGGAGCTAAAAAATAAAAGAAAGAAAAGAAAAATTATTTTGGAGTTTTATTAGCGCTGTAATAAAAAAAAAAAACAACTTTGGCATCGATCTGTGCCCACCGATGACAATCTTGCAAACCTCCATCGGCAGATATGTTTTTCTCTCTTTCTTTCCAACTTGCAGACATGGCAAGTGAGTAGTATGTATGTTGGGTGATAACTCAATGGGTTTGTCGAAACTAATCCACCTAGGTTTTACCACGTGAGTTGCTCATCCACACACAAACTCTAATGGAAGAAGAGCGCAAGTTGATCAGCAAATAAATTATTATTTGCCCTAAATTAATTCAAAAATTATAACAACTATCCTATCAGCAGATTATTACGTTCTCTCTCCTGCAGGCCTTTCCATGTCAAACCAGAGATCGTATATTTCTGCCTCATGCGTCCTCGATGCCGTGGGTGACCTCCCACCTTCACTCCTCTCAAAGCTCTCTTGATCTATCAACATTTAAACACGTATATTATAATATGAGGATTTTACTACAATGACCGTTGAGAAGGGTCGAAGAGGTGAAAGTGTAAGTAAAGGATTAATCGCATCTTTATACAGAAAGAAATTATAAATCCACAAAATATGCGCATAAAAATGCCAAACGCGAGTATTAAATGAAATCCGACACCAAAACGAACAATCCATTAATATATGAATTAGCTTTATTTTTCATTCCGAGATATGGCGTAAGAATGATGAACAGACTTAACCATTTTATATAGACTAGAAAATGATTAAGCGCCTTCTTAAATAGAAAACAATTGAATCCACATACTTTGAATCATTTTACATCAGTAAAGGGGTTAAGCGCCTTCTTTATAAGAATAAGTCACTGCGTAATATTAAACATGCTTTTCGTTTTATTATATTTTATTCGTGTTGTCTGAATCATTTGTTTTTCGATTTATAATTTCAGAAAGCTTATTAACATGATACAGCCAACCTAGTACCGATCTGCAGTTCTGCTTATGTTGGAAGGTCACATATGCTTTCTTTCACTTCATGTTTTAATATCTCTCAAAGTCCAATCGGACCACTATGAGTCAACCACAATGTCAAACACACATCAAATCAGAAAGATCACCATGACAGTGCTAACCGAGTGAAAATAAGTATTACATCATAATATTTTAAGGCCAGACAAGTTGATAGGTTCGTTTATTAATTTTTTTTCTAAGAATATAGAATATTTGCAGGTAGTTAATGACAATGGCATCCTCAATGATACTTTTCTCATAACCTCCTCCTTATCCCGGCAACCAACCAACAAATTATCAACATATACTAACATGTAGCTCGTTTCAATTCCGATTATTTTCAGTAGTATATGCAGGCGTCGTACTCACATTTCTCTTTAATCCACAATCGACCATACAATGATCGAATCTCTTGTTCCGTTATCTGGAGTTGTGCTTCAGCCCGTACAAAGATTTACAGAGTAAACACACATTGTCTTCTCTTCCTTTCTCCTCGAATCCTATGCGTTGTTGCATATATATGTTCATCTAGCTCCCCGTGTAAAAATGCGGTCTTCGCATCTAACTGCTCTTAACTTTGAGCTACCAAAGATAGCACGAACCGACTCGACCGATCTATATGCTTCACTACCGGTGAAATTTTTCATGGTAATCAACACCTTTGGTTTGTGTGAAACCATTTGCTATTAATCATCGATATATTATACAAGTAGAATACGAATCTTAGTGCTTGAGTGTATTTCAAAGATAGTTTGGCAGAAAGGTATACGACTATGCATGTACGCAATGTACAACGAAGATTGCCTTTTTTTTTTTTTGTATATGAAGTTAAAAGTTCCCAGGAAAAAAAAAATAACACTATGAAGTACAACGTTCGATCTGTTCGTAGAGTTAAAGAGACGAAGACCAGCTCTTTAATCATGTGATTTTATTCACTTAATTTGTTCATGTGCTTATAAAGAAACACATCACTGTACTAACTCGAGTATGAGATCATGATTACCCGTATTTATGATCTAAAAGAGAATGCCTACGAAGAAAAATGTACAGAGTATGTGCTCCATAATATCATCTCAGTACTGTTGTTTACCATGGAAATGCCCATATATCAAATTTACTCAAATTTTCAAACTATTAAGAACCTGCTCTAGCTAGAGAAGTGATACGACTAACATTTTTCTGCTTCTCTTTGGCTGGTAATGCGTCGGAATGGTTTTCATGGCTGCCAAACGCATATATCACTTGTCCGGAGGAACTAGAGGAGTGTTTTCTGCGGAAGTACTACCCATTTTCGGAGACTAGTGCGATCAAGGTCAAACTTGTGAACTTCAAACAAGAAAGCGGAGAATCAATGAGCGAGTCATGGAACAAATACTAGAGTCTCCTCAAACAATGCCCAAACCACAACATCTCGTTGATCATACAGATGCAGTCTAATTCACAACACAAAAAATAAAATAACAGTTGATGGACGGTGTGTGAGAAAATTCATGGAGTTAGGCGATGAAAATGCACTCACATCCATGAGCAGGTCGCAACTTATCTGTGCTGTGCAAGACTTGGACCGACGTTCATCCGACGTGCATGGAATAAGCATTACTTTACAGTCACAGCTTGACACCATACCCCAGAGGCTATAAGAGATGCAAGACAAAGATCCGGAGGCAGCCCATCACGTTCACAACGGATCGAGAAAGACGTACCCTGACAAGTACGATCCGAGTGGGAGGGACCATCAGAGGTGGCAATTAAGAAAATGGTTGTGATACACGGGGGGTTAGAACCACAAGACGGAGGAGCAACTCCAAAGTTTGAAAACTAAAGTCCACATTTGGAGAGGGATGTCCGTGATGTGGCAAAGATGTTAGCAAATCTAGTACTACAAGGAGTAGGCATAAGAGAAACGTCACGTGAAGAGGAAATCGAGGTACAATCGTTGTTTAGATACAGTAAAATCTGGGGTCAATTTCATTGTTTGTCCACAATGTTTGGAAATAGACATTTTTGGGACCTCCATATTCTGGTATGCCACTTTTACTATCAATGTTATCGTTTTTGGACCATTTTCGTCAAACTGTTAATTTAACCGTTAGTTTCGAAGGAATTACGGGCGGGCCAGCTCGAATTCATTCGTGGGCCAAGTCTCTCTTTCTTTGGCCCGCAAATTTCAAGTTGGGCCAGTCGACCCGTAATATTGTCCAAACTAACTGTTTGACCAAAATGTCCCAAAATAAATAATATTGTGGACTAAAAGTGACATCTCCGAACGTGACGTGCCAACTCTCATAGTCCAAACATTGGGACAAATGGCGTTCTCCCTATAATTTGATATATATTAGCTGTGAAAATTGGTCAAATATCTGTTAATTTTCGAATTGGGGCTTGAGCTTGTGCCAATTTGGATGTGGTGGAGAATCAACCAAGATTGAATACATAAATACAAATCAAGCTGTGAAACGGTGGTAGACTGCATATGCCATACCTATAAGGAGGATGGAATGCTTTAAAAAGAGAAACAAAATGGATGTTTAAAAAGATCTGAACTCTCCTGGAGTTTGATCTCAGCTCGAATACGTTTTGGAACTCTCCGATAGAGCTTAATAATTACCAAAAATAAAAACTCTCTGGAGCTTTATTAGCGCAGGAAACTATTTGCGCTAAATTAGTTAAAAAATTACAACATGGATGACAACTATCCTATATTCTGAAGTTATCTATCATGCAGTTTGCCATGTTAAACCTTAGTTGCAGCTCCTCTCTAGCAAAAAAGAAGCAGACCCATACGTATGGTGCTTGGATTTTCGATGGTGAATTGGATCGGACAACAACCCAGGATGCCAGCCGAGTGCAATTACCCGCTGGATACACTAGTACAAGTTAAGGTATATATTACAGCACTATAGGCGTGGGTTTCTAAAAAACGACGCCTATAACGACACGCAACAAGTTATTATTTTATTTAATTTTTTTATTATATGCGACGGTTGTTAATTAAAACCGGCGCCTATAGTTTCCAAAGGCTTACGCGTCGGTTATTTTAAGCAACAGACGCCTAAACCTATAGTAATAGGCGTCGGTTCTTGACAGAAACCGACGCGGTTGTTGCACTATTAGAATAGGCGGCGGTTACGAGATAACAACAAACAACCGTCGCCTTTAATCTCTAAACCCAAAACTTCCCCTTTTTTTCTTTGGCGCTGCAGAGAAACCAATCACAAAACTCGCACCCACGCGGAGACGGTGAAAATCCGACGACGAAGACCGCATCATCGGCGATGATCGACGACTACAACCACCGACCCACGGAGACCGACCGACATTGCGGTAAAACGCGTTCGATTCGGTGCTAAATAGTTCCTGATTCCGAAATCAAATTGTTGAATGTTTCAATTTTTAATTGAATTTTTTGGATATGTTTGGCAATTTTGCAAATTTCTGAGCTTAATATTTCGTTTTCGGGCGTTTTCGAGCTTATGTTCAGACGTGATTTCGGAGATTGAATTGTTTAGGCAAGTGCTTTCGGGTGTTTTCCGACTTGATTTCGGGTGATATAGGTAAAAAATGCGGATTATTTTAAAAAATGGACTTTGGGTGTTTTCCGACTTGAGTTTTGTTTTATAAATTAGTCATTTGAGTGTTGTTCTCTGCTTTTAATAACTTAGATACTCGTTCAAGGTTTTCTCATTATGAGGAAACTTGAATGGTCCCCATTTTTCGACCGTTCTTAGACGATAACTATCGCTTTAGGTTGTAAATGTGTGTTTTGAACTTCGATATTGATGAAAATTTAGGTTTCGATTCCCTTGAATATTCTCTGGGTAGACTTATGAATTAGATATATATCCTTTCATTTTTTTCGTCTACTTGGAGAACTATGGGGAAATGCGGCCAATAGTGATAGTGAATGTTTAAGATGGGTTAGGTCGGAGCAATAAGGACCCTGAAAGTCCGTTGGTTTATTATGTGATTTATGTTTGCTTCTATGAACTATTTGTTTAAATATACTTGCTATAGTTAAGGTGATATCTTGAAATGGATCGAGGATGGATGCGTAGTGTGCGTATAACTGCTGAGTACTTGAATGGTGTTGAGGATTTTATGAAATGTGCGGAGCAGAATAGAAAGAAAAAGAGGCAATGAAAATTTGTTGTCCGTGTCGTAATTGTAATAATGTAAGGTGGTGGGATAGTGAGACTGTTAGAGAACATCTCATAATCACATGTTTTAAAAATGGATATAGCACGGTGCGACCGTATCTAACTCAAGTTTTGGGGGGGCAGAAACGAGTGCGGGAATTTAAGTTGAAAATGTTGAAATTGAAAATGATTCCGATGATAATGATCGTATTGAGGACCTGCTTCGTGACGGTCAAGAAGATTTTGAAGAACGACCTCTCATATTAGATAGCATGGTTACAGACAACAATACTCCTCTTTGCAACGGGTGCTCAAAATACACAAAATTTTCCGTTGTGTTTAAATTGTTGTACGTTAAGGCTAAATTTGGAGTTTGGGATAAGTGTTTCTCAACACTTTTAGAACCACTCGCGGATATGCTTCCCGATGGCAATGAGCTCCCGACAACGACTTATGAGGCAAAGAAGCTGGTGTGGTCTTTGAGCTTAGAATACGAACGAATTCATGCTTGTCCGAACGATTGCGTACTTTATAAAGGTGAGTATGGATCGACGGATAAGTGTCCGATATGTGACACTGGGCATTATAAGCAAAAAGAGAAAGTTGGTGGTACTCTTGACGACGTAAAAATTTTTAGGTGGCACGATGAAGAAAGAAAAAAAAGATGAAAAACTGAGACATCCGGAAGATTCCCGTCAACGGAAGAACATTGATACGATGTTTCTGATTTGGAGTTAAGGCTCGGAATCTTAGGCTTGGGCTTTGCACGGATGGAATAAACCCACACGGTAACATGAGCAGCCGTCAGAGTACTTGGTCGGTACGGCTTTCTACGACCTCCTCCATGGCCTATGAAACGCAAACACATCATGCTATCGTTGTTAATATCCGGTCTAAAACATCCGGGTAACGACATTGATGTCTACTTAGCTCCGTTTTGATGGTCTAAAACAACTATGGAACATATGTGTAAAGGTGTAGGACTCATACATTAGATCAAGGTTTACGCTACGGGAATTTTTTTGGCTATAGCGTGAAGGGCAAGAACACATGTCCAATCAAAACTACGGATAGTCAGTGGTTGAACAACTATCAAAAATACATTTATATGGGACATAAAAAATTCTTGTCACGTACCCACGAATATAGAACAAAGAAAAAGCTGTTACCACTGTCTAACGGCAAGTGTGAGACTTCTATGGCTACATTGTTGTTGAAAGGCACAGACGTGAGTGATATTATCGCAAACATCAACGTCCAGTTCTGTAAAAAGTGTAAACCATCAAAAGAAATGTCTTGAAAAAACGGTAAATAGCTCCTATATCGGCATCACCTCGACGTGCGACATTGCATCGATGTAATGCACGCCAAGAAAAATGGCGACATCATCGTGTGAACTCTTTTAATATGCCAAGACAAAAGATGGACTTAAATCCAGGCAGGACAATGTTGAACTTGGAATTAGGCCCGAGCTAGCACCGATAGAAAAGGGAATTGAGACTTCTACCCTCGGCCTACACTTAGCAGAGCTCAGAAGTTGACTTTTTGCGAAGGCCTTAAATGTATTAAAGTCCCATCTGGATATCATAGTGACGTAAAGAGATATGTCTCGTTGAAGGACTTGAAGCTGGTGGCATACAAGTTTCATGACTGTCATGCATTTATGCAACATCTATTGCCTATTGGGATTCTTGGAATAATGTCGAAGCACATTCGTCAATGCATTTCAAAACTATGTTTCTTTTTCAATGCAATATGTAGTAAGGTTCTTGATCTCGAGGTGCTAGACGACCTACAAGTCGACGTCGTGGTTACATTATGTTAGTTCGAAATGTTTTTTCCTCTGACTTTTCTCGATAATAGTGTACATCTCGTTTTTGTGGTCCAATGTACATGAGATACATGTATCCTTTTCATCAATATATGAAGATCTTGAAAGGATATGTAAGAATTCAATATCGACCTGAAGGTAGTATTGTTGAAGAATACACAATAGAGAAATGTGTTGAGTTGTGTACTGCGTATTTGGCAAAAGTGAAAGAGATAGTGATGTCTACTTCTTTCCACGAAGGGCGATCATAAAGAAAACCGATGACCAAGCCACAATACAAGACATTATGTTGAGAATTATTTGAGTCAACGCAATTCTACGTGTAGCAGCATCTTCTAGAAGTGCATTCATTTTTGAAGGAACACATCGCTTACGTAAGACGTGAAAATCCAACAAAAATCGATAGTAGAAAGACGACTTGTATTCGAGTCGGATAAGTATCCTCTCCAGCTCGACGACACTGGCGCGATCATTGGCCCAAATAAGGTTGTTCATATGCAATTCAACAATTATATTGGTCGGATGGTACGGACACAGGTGCCCGACTTCGTCAGTGATTGTTGTCATATCGACGAAGGACCCAAGGATAGGCTATGGGAGGAGATTAAGGTATTGCAAAAATATTTGCTTGTTTTAATCGTCTAATCCGATATATTATGTCTAATCACGCAAATGTATTTGCAGACAACCTGGAAGCTGCCCGACAATCCAACCGTCAAGGCGAGGATCCTAAAAAAGGACGGTGAGCTGATGAAAAACTGGAAGAACAAGTTTAAACAGCGGGAGAAGGTGAAATGGCTAAGTTTGGACGTTGAGTACGAGCACATCGATCAACAGGGATTGGCTTCGTGGAGAGAGTATAAGGCAAGCACCGAGTTTTATGTAAACATATAACTTAGTTATAAGTTTTTATAATATAAAATATTTATAATGTTGTGTTATAAATATTGCACGAGATTAGTTAGAAGGCTAGACAAAGTCATTCTCACAATATATACCCGCACCATCTTGATATGTCCGGTATAGAGGTAAGATAGATGGATGGGCGACAGAGGACCCCTTAGATCACATCGTCGATTTTTCTGACCAATTGGTTCCTCTTTTGTCCACCACCGGCAACGTAAGGACGAATAATTTCATCTGAGTCAGGACGACGAGAAGGGACGACCGAGGGTAAGTCATCGATAGAGGCGCTACTGGAGCGCTCGTCGAGAAAGTTGTAAGTGTTAAGTTAGTTACATTCCTGCAAAATTACATTATACATGTCTTTCTTAATAATACTATAATACATTTGGACATGCACATTTGCAGGAGCAGCAAAGTCAATGGGATTTGGTCATGTCAGGCAACACAATGCCCTGTCAACAGCTAACGCAAAATCCGATCATCCCGGGCAGGTCAGAGGTATCTGGTAATACGAGACAATTCGAAGTGTATTTGGAAACCCGTCCGAGGGATGAAAACGCTCGACTAGTACCTCCATGGGTCAGATGACGGCCGAGATAGAGGTTTGGGTGGAGGTTGGGGTGGGGGAGAGATGATGGCCAAGATGGAGGCTCGGATAAGGGGGGAGATGATGGTCGAGAGGGAGGCTTGGTCGCGGGATAAGATAAGGGTACTATTAACTCAAATGGGACTTTCACTGCCTCTATTTGAGCATGAAGCGAACTTAACTCCCTTCATTGTTAGGAGTTCTCGCGGTTCGGCCATAGATCGATTTCCCCCGTCGATGGACGTGACAGTAAGATTTAAGGTACTTAAAGTTTAACATATCTCGTAAAGTATTGGTATTAACTATATATTTTTAAATTTTATAGTATCCTAAGCTATGACTGACATCGGCAGGGTGTTAGAGGTTGTTGCTGTTGGGTTCATATCCGAGGGACGTATGAGAGTTCATGGAGTCCCAGTTGCGACGGAAAACATTGTAGTTTCTGTCAATATCATTGGTACCGGTAAGGAGCATGTCCACCTTCCAGTATCAACCACGAAAATAATGACGCAAGGAGATGCGCATAGTAGCTACATATAGTGGCCTAGAAAGTTGATTATTTCGTCGAATGCCTTGGTAAGAAAACAATGCATATATATATATATATATTGATTCGTATATTTTTCTATGGAAGTTTGTTTCTCATATACAGCCACGTCAATCGCCAATAAAGAGTTATGCACGAAAAAGAATGACACCAATGATATCAGCTCTTGACCAAAGTGTCGTGGATAGTTTAGGCGAGCATTGTCGTTATCTCCTCAAGACAATTTCGTCTCTAGATGATCGACGACATGCATCTTTCATGTTCGTTATTGAAGATGCATTTTATAATCTAAGATGTGAGGATTACCAGACATTTATCGACATTATGGACATTTGGGATCTATCCAGACTCGTGCGTCTGGATTCAGGGTTGCTTCAACTCTTCATGAGGTATCTTTATTAAAAATTTTATAATTTATCAAAAGTTAGCTTATTGTATAAATTTTATTGATTATCATTTGTAGGTATCATTATCAAGAGTCGCAGGATTACAAGTGCTACAACCTGAGTTGTCTGAGTTACTTGGGCCTTGATGAAAATGCCAGTAGCGAGCTAGAATACATGGTTGCGGCTCTTAGAGACGCTTTCCAGTCACCGACTTTCTTGTTTGCTCCTTATTGTGAAGGATAAGAACATAACAATTTTTTAACACACACACAAACATATATATATGTATATACTAAAAGTTTATGTTGTACATGATATATTTGTGTTTATTCAGGAACCGTTGGATTTTATTGGTGATCGACGTTGCTACGAACAACGTATATGTGTTTGTCCGTTGGCACCAAATGTCGGTGTTCGGAATATAGAGATATGTGAACGATTAAACACGTATGTTTGTTTTTAAAATGAAACTTCATTTTGATAGTTTTGTTATATATAAAATCATATCTTTAAATATCTTTGAATTTCAGGGCAATAAAGACGGCCGCAAGTACGTTTCAGAGTAAGAAAAGGCATTCCCTGTATCTTAGAGAGGATGCAAGGTTCGTATTGTTTAATTTTTACGAGTAATTTATTTCTTTATAAATCATTCCATTGATTCGAATTAAAATACGCTATTTTATTGTTTGTTGAAACTCAATGCCCACGACAACCGTTCGATAGTGAATTGTGTGGCTACTACGTCATGCGATGCATTTATGACATTATCGACCCGTCGGAGACGGGAGCAACAATAACTTGGTAACTGTATGAAAATTCAAAGAAAAGAAAAGAAAAAGGAGATGCACATGATGAACTTCTCCCGATCATTATAAAAGAGAAACATGGATCTCGCTGTGAACTTCTCCTAGATAATCTCGTGTACTCCTAGAAGAGAAGCACCTCGAAGTGAACTTCTCCTAGATAATCTCGTATACTCCTAGAAGAGAAGCACCTCGAAGTGAACTTCTCCAACGATAATCTACATCTTTTATCGAGAAAACGAGAAGAGGAGTACAGTCTTGGGTTCGAATTCCATAACTGTGAACCATCAAAAGGAACACGGTCTCGGCCCGAGAACAAAAGAAGATTTCACCTCTCAAAGCCTAGTAAATAAGAAGAGACTCATCTTTAGCAAGTGCAGAAGAAAAGAAAAGAAAAAGAAGCAGAAATAAATTTCAAAAGGGCCCCTGGAATTGAAGAATTTTAAAGCTCACTAATCACAAAATTATCCTACCCTTTTAGTCAGAGCCTAAAAATAATACACCCTTCAAAGTCCCTTTGATTAAAATTGATAGACTTTCACTTGGTAAGTTGATTAAATGCGCTACGATAACAAGTTAATAAATAAAATTTGTCGTGTTGATATGAGTGATATATTTACTAAATATTCCCACGATAAAAATAAATTGAGTGTTATGAGCGAACATTGCGACAGTTGTCGAAATGATTCATACTATGATCTTAGAATATTAGTTTACTTACATGATTTGACGGCAAATTATTATTCTATGTTTCATGTGAAATATTTGCTTGATAATATTCAAAATGGAAAATATGACCCCAAAAACAAAATTTCTCACATTTTAAATGCATTAATACATGCATTATTAGTTCATAATTGATAAAATGCGAAATTTTATGAAAAAGGCAAAATTTTCAGATACATCGATTAGGGGATCATGAATCTACGCTGAATTGATTAAATATGTTTTTTGTGCTTATATCATATTCATATGCATAATTGTGTTGAATATGTGCTAAATTGCCAAAACATTATATGTGCATTTATCAAGAGGGAGCTTACATGAATATTTGCTATTATCTCCTAAATGACGACTTCTCATGTTTCATTCTAGTTTTACAGAGAATTTATAGCACATCCGAGGAGTCCAATGATAAATTTCATCGCACATTGGGAGTTAATTGGAATTACTTCAACACTTCGGGGATCTCTATTAAAATTTCTTTCTTTTTGGGTGCAAAAGTAAAAAGAATAAAATTTTCAGACTCGATTTTAACGAAAGCCCAAAATGATTTCCACGACCCAAAACCCTTTAACTTTACCTAATCGAAAAGTATTTATATACCTTTTTCGATCGAAAACCTCTTTCTCACGCTAACATTAACAATCGAAAAACTCTTCCCATTCTCAAAAGCTTCAAACGGCTATTTCGAAAAATTTTAACCTTCCTCATATTTTCTGTTATAAACTCGTCTAATTTAAAGGTAGAATCCAATTTCGGTTCATCTTTTTGTTCCGAAAATCATGAATCGCGACAGTTTTCAAAATCATTCGAAGATATTTCTCAACTTCGCGATTTTTCGACTGAAACTTATTCAAGAATCCATTTTTCTTTGTTTAGATTCGACCATTTTGATTAAATGCATGATATTTGGATTCAGAACTGATTTCTAGTCATTACGAGTCCAGATTAACTCATGTTTTACCCATAATCGTCATTCGCGTTTTTAAGAATTTATTGTTTGATTTCAAATTTTTTAGGTCGAAAATTTTCTTATCGCAAACAGTACCATCGAAGAACTTTTGTTTTCGTTCAGTTTTATTCGATTGCAAAACTCAGCGACGAAAACCTTATGTTTTCAATATGTTCTTATTCAATCGTAAAACTTAGCGGCGATAACTTAAGTTTTTTGATAAAATTTTATTCGATCGCAAAATTACGCGGCGAAAAACTTAAGTTTTTTGAGAAAATTTTATTTGATTGCAAACTACTCAGCGAAAAACATTAGTTTTCAATACATTTTTATTCGATCGCAAAAATCAGCGGGGAAAACCTTGAGTTTTCGTTAAGTTTTTATTCGACTGCAAAATTTAGCGTTCAGATAAAATTTCGCTCGAATAAAAACACGTCGCGAACAGTATACACTTTAAACACTTACAACAATTTTCAAAATTTTTCTATATCATTCGTTACACATAAACAATGTTTACGCCTCGACAAAAGTTTTTCAACACTAAAAATTACTTAATCTAATTTGCATTTGAATATTTTAATCTAATGATTCTTATTAATTTTGTTTTCAGAGATGGCTCATCAAGAATACTCATACATCTATCCTTCTGAAGGTTGGTTAACCGTCCATGACAACAACTATCAGTTGGATCTAGCCACCTTTCGATGTCCCGGTGAAGTCATCATTTCCTACTCAAAGGACACCCCTTATGGCCAGCACCTCACCATGACGGCAACAGTCCAGATGGTATATCTCCAGCAGTTCTTGGGATGCATGAAAGGCCACATTGTAGGGATGACATGACCTACACAACTAAGATAAACCAGAAGCACATCATCATCGACAAAAATCTTCTGGCCATGGTCCTCGATCTACCGCATCATGAAGTCTACAACCCTCTACCGACAGATGCGGAGATAGTAGAAGACATGCTTCGGATGGGATACAAGCCATCGCTGACTAAACTTGCCAACTTTCAGAACATCGGGATCCCTCACCCATGGAGGACATTATTTGGAATTATCAACAAATGTCTCTCCCGGAAGCACTCAGGATTTGACAAGGCGAACGGGAATATTCTAAGGATCTTCCATGGAGTCGTCTTCTCAAAGCAATATGACGTGGCCCAGCTAATCTGGAATGATCTTGCGGACCAAATGCGTCAACAGGAAACAAAATCGAAGGCAAAGTTCATGCATTACGTGTGATGGTTCCCGATGCTGATCTCCCACCTGATGGAAGTACATCCGGAGATCCCTCGTCTACCACTTGTCGGAGGATACACACCGCCGAGGCTGCGGTTTTTCCACAATCCAAAGGCATCGGATCTGACACTCCAATCAATGTTGATCCCGTTGGAGCTTCTATGCGTAGCAGAATCCCACCGATGTGGCCTATAAGGATTATTTCCAAAACAATTCAATCACGGAGACCATGGTACGGTCCGTCGATCCGGCTCCGATGTCTATCCGACAAGAATCCCCGATGGAGACACAAGAGCCCGAGGCTGAGGCTCAGGAGACTGAAACAACGGCCATTGAGCCCGAAGGTGTCGTCCGTGGGCCCACACCTCCAACAGCCTACGGCAAAGGAGAGGAGTGCAGATTACGGCGAAAGGGCTCCCACCGACAACAAGTTTCTGACCCATCTGCATCTCTCTCCACCACAACAGCTTCGGTGTTACCTCCTCCACCACCACTGGTCCTGACGACCGCACATGTCCCCATTGAACTTGTCCCAACATCCATAGAGATGATACCTCATGTCTCATCTCAAATATTGGATAGAAGCCCGATTGGTCCCCCGACATCTTCGGCGCCAACAACGGGCCAACCCACCGAAGTGGTGACTTCTGGCTTGTCAACGGGTGTCTATCGACGTCCCGAAATCACACGTCAGTTCTATTATCTGACGTTGTGCCAGTGGAGCGTCTTCCTGGCCTCACTTCGGAGGTACCAATCTTCGTAACGGAGCAGTGCCTACAAGATGTTCTTTCCACAGCCATCAATTCTCTCGAAGATAGGCTAATGGAAAGAGTTCTACACGCCATAGAGACTTCCCGACGAGATACATGGAACGCACCAGTCAACGAGGCCGCGTCATCCGAAACCCACTCCCAACCTATCCCTTCACCACCACTAACCACCATCATACACACTTCCATCCAACCCACATTAACCACCGCAACCCAATCTCCTTCCCTCATCAACCCATACACCATACCGATAACCCAGCTTCATGATATTCTTATATCTCGACTGCTAGCCCTCGAGACTAAAACCCCTTCCGAGGAGACTCCGCCGGCTAGTGATGACCCCGAGCCGCCTGCTCAAACACGTTGCCAAGAAGAAAGCTCTCGCACAAAGCGAAAACGTGATGATCCCGATGATACGGATCTCCATGAGGGGGAGAAAAGGCAAAAGACCTCCAGAAGTGGCCGTGCCCAGAGCTGAGAGAAGACATCCTCAAGCATAAAGGTGGAGGATCATCATCTAACCCACCAATAACACAACCTACTAGTATCCGCCAACAAACAACCAGCACATCCCACACACATACAATACCTACATCTCCCAAAAGTCCAAATCCAATCCCGGCCTCCGTCCCCCATGTTCAATCTGAAGCAGTCAACTACGATCCACATGTAATCTTACAAGACTACATTCTGAACGAGAAGTGGCTGACACATTAGGAACCAGAGGAAGCTGCTCAAGCTCGACTCTCCAATGTCAGATACTTCTTACAACAAGCTTCAGTTGATTTGGTACTGCTTGAAGATGAAGAACATCAAGAAGGCAAAAACTACAATACCGAACTCCCGGAACTGCCAGAGATGATTAGGCACCGAGTGGACACCCCTCCTTGCATTTCAAATGAGACTTTCTGAGTCGAGACGCCATGGGAGAACGTTTGGATTGAAGTGCCCTTACTTGAAGATATAAGGAAGCAAATATGGAGAGCTCCAAACCGTATCAAGAAGCTAAACGAGCTTAATCTATGGGGCATCTCTCATAGGGAAGAACGAAAGAAGATGGAGCATATCTTCATGCTGACCTACCTCGGTTTGGATCGAAGTGGCATCCCAACGGATCAACTTACAAGAAATTTCAGGGACAGGCCACCGATCCTCCAACTCGTGGGTGTATCGCACACGATTGGATGTTATCCAATCCCGATCTACCTTATAGAGCGAGTGCATGACAATCACACTCGAGAGGAGATAGACGAAAGCTATCTATCGTTCCTTCCACCAGATGAAGTCTATCGTCTCTTCCAGATGTACAAGAAAAAATACCAGACACCTACTGGATACATCAAGAAGGAAGGACTCGAGCGTTTGAAAGATTCATGGTGCGGCTGATTAAGTTTCACACCGCACACAACCTTCAAATTGTAGTGGAAAACAACATGAAGAAGGTCAACATGGAATCGTCATCACATATCAGAATCCAATCATTGAAAAGACGAGAGAAATGGTGAAGTCAGAAGTTCATAAGTTCTGTGACGGGACGTTGAAGCTCGTAAGGAAGAACATCGAAAGGAGGTTGGCGGAGATCGATGAAGAAACGATGAGCTTCTCAATGCCATCAACGAAAGGTTGGAGCTAAGGATTGATGTCCGACACTACGAGACTACAGAGGGATTGAGGAAGTCCTTCTACGCCCGACAAGGATAAACGAAGCTGGAGAGCAAACAAGCACAAAGGGGGAGATTGAAAAAGAATTAGACATTGTGCTTTGTTTATTAGTTATCCTTGTAATTAGGGGTGTAGATTGTATTTTTTATAGTCTAGGACTAATTAGTTAAAATACCATTTATAGGTGTATATATACAATGTACACTACACAAATCAATATACAAGAATTTCAGAAAATTTACAAGGAAAAGAAGTCACATTCTAGAGTGAGAGAAACACAAACTAAAACTTTCTCACTCTTAGCATTTCTTTCTCGTGATCTTCAACCGAGATATTCGACCGTAGGTAACATTTGATAATCTATATTCGAATATCTAGAATCTGCGCCTAGATCTCTCGTTAGTTGATTAATTAGGACCTAACAGTCATCGAGATGAGACCAGATGTATCATCTCTATGGATGTTGGGACAGGTTCAATCGGAACCTGTGTGGTCGTCAGGACCGGTGGTGGTGGAGGAGGTAACACCGAAGCCGTTGTGGTGGAGAGAGATGCAGACGGGTCAGAAACTTGTTGTCGACAGGAGCCCCTTCGTCGTAATCTGCACTCCTCATATGAGTCGGTGGCTTCAGGAGATTTGGCTGTTGGAGGTGTGGGCTCACTGGCGGCACCTTCGGGCTCAATGGCCGTTGTTTCAGTCTCCTGAGCCTCAGCTTCGGGCACTTTTGTCTCCACCGGGGATTCTTGCCGGATAGACATCGGAGTCGCATCGACGGACCGCCTGCGTTATTGAATTATTTTGGCAATAATCTTGGTAGGCCACATCGGTGGGATCTGCTAGGCATAGAAGCTCCAACGCGATCAACATCGGTTTTAATGCCAGATCCGATGCCTTCGAATTTTGGAAAAACCGCAGCCTCGACGGTGTGTATCCTCCGATAGGTGGTAGGCGAGGGATCTCAGGATGTAGTTTCATCATGTGGGAGATTAGCACCGGGTACGATCGCACGTAAGGCATGAAATTTGCCTTCGATTTTGTTTCCCGTTGACGCATTTGGTCCACAAGATCTTTCCAAATTAGCAGGGCCACGTCATATTCCTTTGAGAAGATGACTCCATGGAAGATCCTGAGAATATTCATGTTCGCCTTATCAAAACCTGAGTGCTTTCGGGAGTACATTTGTTGATAATTCCAAATAATGTCCTCCATGGGTGAGGGATTTTGCTGTTCTGAAAGTTGGCCAGTTTGGTCAGCGGTAGCTTGTATCCCATGTGAAGCATGTCTTCTACTATTCCGAATCTATCGGTAGAGGGCGTAGACTTCATGATGCGGTAGATCGAGGACCATGTCTAGAAGATTTTTTTCGATGATGACGTGCTTCTGGTTATCTTGGTTGTGTAGGTCACGTCATCACCTACAATGTTGCTCTTCATGCATCCCCAGAACTGCTGGAGATATACCATTTGGACTGTTGCAATCATGGTGAGTGTTGGCCAAAAGGGGTGTCCTCTAAGTATGAAAATGATGACTTCATCGAGACATCGAAAGGTTGCTAGATCCAACTGATAGTTGTTGTCGTGGACGGTTAGCCAACCTTCGAAAGGAGAGTATTCTTGATGAGACATCTCTGAAAAAAATGAATAAGAATAATTAGATCGGAATATTCAAATGCATATTAGATTAAGTAATTTTTAGCGTTGAAATTTTTTTGTCGAGGCGCAAACAGTGTTTATGTGTATAACGAATGACTTAGAAAAATTTGAAAGTTTTTTCTAAGTGTTTAAAGTGTATACTGTTTGCGGCGTGTTTTTATTCGATCGAAAATTTATTTGAACGCTAAGTTTTGGGATTGAATAAAAACTTAACGAAAACTCAAGGTTTTCGCCCCTGCGTTTTGCGATTGAATAAAATATATCGAAAACTTATGTTTTTTGCTGAGTAGTTTTGTGTCGAATAAAATTTTGTCGAAAAACTTAAGTTTTTCGCCGCATAGTTTTGCGATCCAATAAAACTCTATCGAACAACTAAAGTTTTCTCTGCGTATTTTTACGATTGAATAAAATTTTATCGAAAAACTTAAGTTTTCGCCGCTAAGTTTTATGATAGAATAAAAATATATATCGAAAACATAAGGTTTTCGTGGATGAGTTTTGCGATCGAATAAAACTGAACGAAAACTAAAGTTTTTCGATAGTACTGTTTGCGATAAGACGATTTTCGACCTAAAAATTTTGAAATTAAACAGTAAATTCTTAAAAACGCGAATGACGATTATGAGTAAAACATGAGTTAATCTTGACTCATAATGACCTGAAATCAGTTGTGAATCCAAATATCATGCATTTAATTAAAATGGTCGAATCTAAACACAGAAAATTGGATTTCTTAAGAAGTTTCAGTCGAAAAATAGCGAAGTTGAGAAATATATTGGAATGATTTTGAAAAACTGTCGCGATTCGTGATTTTCGGAACAAAAAGATGAACCGAAATTGGATTCTACCTTTAAATTAGGCGAGTTTTTAACAGAAAATTTGTTGAAGGTTAAGATTTTTCGAAATCGACGTTTGAAGCTTTTGAGAATGCCAAGAGTTTTTTGATCGTTAATGTTAGCGTGAGAAAGAGGTTTTTGATCGAAAAAGGTATCTACATACTTTTCGATTAGGTAAAGTTTAAGAATTTTGGGCCGTGAAAAATCATTTTGGGCTTTCGTTAAAATCGAGTCCGAGAATTTTATTCTCTTTTACTTTTGCACCCAAAAAGAAATTTTAATAGAGATTCCCGAAGTTCTAAAATAATTGCAATTAACTCCCAATGTGCGACGAAATTCCAATGGACTCCTCGGATGTGCGCAAAATTCTCTGTAAAACTTAGAATGAAACATGAGAAGTCGTGATTGCAAGTAAATCATTTAGGAGATAGTAGTAAATATTCATGTAAGCTCCCCCTCAATAAATGCACATATAATGTTTTGGCAATTCAGCACATTTCAACACAATTGTGCATATGAAAATATATGATATAAGCACAAATAATGCATGTAATCAATTTAGAGTAGATTTATGATCCCCTAATCATGTATCTGAAAATTTTGTGTTTTTCATAAAATTTCGCATTTACAATGTATTAGTGCATTTACAATGTGCGAAATTTTGTTTTTGGGGTCATATTTTCCATTTTGAATATTATCACGCAAATATTTCACATGAAACATAGAATAATGATTTGCCGTCAAATCATGTAACTAAACTAATATTCGAAGATCATAGTATGAATCATTTCGATAACTCTCGCAAGGTTCGCTCATAACACTCAATTTGTTTTTATCATGGGAATATTTAGTAGATATATCACTCATATCAACACGACAAATTTTATCTATTAACTTGTTATCGTAGCGCATTTAATCAACTTACCAAGTGAAAGTCCATCAATTTGAATCAAAGGGACTTTGAAGGGATTATTATTTTTAGGCTCTGACTAAAACGGTAGGACAATTTTGGGATTAGTGAGCTTAAAAATTCTTCAATTCCGGGGCCCTTTTGAAATTCTCTTCTGCTACTTTTTTCTTTTCTTTTCTTCTGCACTTGCTCGAGATGAGTCTCTTCTTCTTTACGAGGCTTTGAGAGATGAAATCGTGTTTTGTTCTCGGGCCAAGACCGTGTTCCTTTTGAAGGTTCACAGTTATGGAATTCGAACCCAAGGCCGTGCTCCTCTTCTCATTTTCTCGATATAAGATCTAGATTATCGTTGGAGAAGTTCACTTCGAGGTGCTTCTCTTCTAGGAGTATACGAGATTATATAGGAGAATTCACAGCGAGATTCATGTTTCTCTTTTATAATGATCGGGAGAAGTTCATCATGTGCATCTGCTTTTCTCCCCCTCTTTTTTCTTGTCTAAGCAACCCCCAAAACTTAAGGAATAAGGTTGAAGGCTTAATTGGGTCTCAAAAAGAAAAAAGAATATCAGAGAAGGCAAAAAATGGGATTACTAGAGGAAAATATAAATGATATATAATTTGGGTCAAGTGAGGTTTCCTAATTTCCCTTATCATTTTCATGACGAATTAACCCAAAGCAAGAATGAGGCCACGAAGTACAAATCAAGAGATAAGCATTTGAAGTGTGACAAACTGAAGAATAATTCCTTAAAAAAATATTGAGGCTCAAATTCTCACATATATGATGTGGCTTTGTGTCTAGTGAAACAAACCAAGCTCTTTGGATAAAAGAATGTCACATATATTTTTATGCAAAGAACTAGGCATATATCATAGAAATATTTTTGTGAGTAACCCAAAATAGAAAAAATTATCGTCATTACCCATTTATTTTTATTTTATTTTATGTTATTATTATATATATTTATTTTTATTATACTATATTATTTTTATTTATGTTTATTTTTTATAACCACACAAAACATAGCAAAGAAGATTAAGAAACACATAGAATAGCATACGTGAACATAATATAGCATGTGAAGCACATTTCAAGAAAGATTGAGATTCAACATGTCTAGCTTAGCAATAAGGAATTGAAATCGTTTTTCATCCAATGCCTTAGTGAATAAGTCGGCAAGGTTAAGCTCCATTTTAACAAAATACATATCTATAGTGTTTTTTCTCATGATATTTTATAAAAAGATAGCGAATATCTATGTGTTTCGTACGTGAGTGATGAACACGATTGCAAGTAATGGCAATAGCCCTTTGTGAATCACTATAAATGGGAGTATTATTAAATTCAAACACATAGTCGCGTTGTTGCATCCGCATCCATAGAACATGAGAGCAACAACTAGCAGCCACGACGTACTCCATCTTGGCCGTCGAAGTTGATATGCAATTTTGCTTCTTTGAAGACCAACTGACCAACTTATCGCCCAAGAATTGTGCTCCGCCAGACGTGTTTTTCATGTCCATTCGAGAACATGCAAAATCATCATCGGTATAGCCAATTATTCTAAAATCAGTGCCTATTGGATACCATAACCCTAATTTGGCAGTTCCTCTGAGATAGCGTAGAATTCGCTTGACCGCGTGCATGTGGGACTCTTTTGGGTCGGCTTGAAAACGAGCACAAAGACGAGTGGCGAACATGATGTCGGGTCAGTGTAACATTAACTAGAGAAGAAATCCAATGATGCTCGTATAAGTTGTGATGTTGATTGCCTTACCAGAAGGATCAGCTTCCAATTTGCAGTTTGTGGACATTGGAGTACTGATAGGTGAGCTCTTGTCCTGACTAAATGTCTTCAGAATATCTCTTATATACTTGGTTTGATTGATGAAGATTCCATCGTCGAGTTGCTTGACTTGTAGTCCAAGAAAGAATTGGAGTTCGCCCATGAAGCTCATCTCGAATTTTGTCTTCATCATATCACCAAATTTCTGACAAAGTCGTTCATTTGTTGAGCCGAAAATGATGTCATCGACATAAACTTGGACGATCATCAAGACCTTGCCTTGCTTTTTGATGAATAGTGTCGTATCGATTGTTCCTCTTATAAAGTTGGATTTTACTAGAAATTCGCTCAGAACATCAACCAAGCTCGAGGGCTTGTCCGTAGAGAGCTTTATCTAATCAATAGACATAATCAGGATGATTTTCATGTACGAAGCCTTCGGGTTGAGCGATGTAGACTTCTTATTTTAACACGCCGTTAAGAAAGGCGGTTTTTACGTCCATTTGATAGACTTTGAAGTCTTTATGAGCACCAGGGGCATATGTCTCGTCGTAGTCAATGCCTTCTTGTTGATTGTACCCCTTGGCTACGAGTCGTGCTTTGTTCCAGATAATTTCACCATTCTCGTTTTTCATATTTCTGAAGACCCATGCGGTCGAGGAACTAGTGTCCAAACTTGTAGACGCTCGAATTGGTTGAGCTCATCTTGCATTGCGATCACCCAATCTGTGTCTTTAAGAGCTTTGGCTTCTTTAATTGGTTCGTTTTGTCTTAAGAAGCACGTGAATACTCCTCTGTGTGTAGATATCCTAGTGCATACTCCACTCGAAGGATCACCAATTATTATATCTGCAAGATGAGCTCGTGTCCACTTGCATTCATGAGGAAGAACCAAAATAGAATCATCGTTGAAGTTGATGGAATTTCCTCATCGGTATTTGTAGGAGCTGCAGCACTTGTTGGTGATTCAGAATCTTGAGAATCTAGAACATCAGTTGGATTTTGAGGGTTGGGAATCTCATTTGTAATTTCCATTGTAGAATGTGAAGGTACGCTGCTTGGTATAAAATTTTAAGAAGCAGGCATTTGAGACTCATTCCTATAAAAATGTTCAAAGAGAAAATCCAAGTCTTCCAAATCAGCGGGAAGTGCTTCTACTGACGGTGAGGCATATGTTGTCGGAATTTGTTGACTTTGTGCCAACACGCCTATAAGCCTGGGTTATGATATGTCTTGTTCAGAAGCCAATTCGGTCATTTCGTGAAAAGTGACGCTGTAACTTTCCAATATTGTACGAGAAGACTTGATATAGACACGATATGCTTTTGAAGTTGATGAATATCCCACAAAGACAGCTTCAAATGCATTAGGGTCGAACTTGTTTTGATGCTCTCGATTGTTCGCCACAAAGCATTTGCACCCGGAGACTTTTAAAATAGAAATATTAGGAATCCTTTGATTTATTATTTCGTACGGCGTCTTTTCAAAGCGTTTGTGAATAATTGTTTGATTTTGCGTAAAGCAAGTTGTACTCACTGCTTCAGCCCGTAGAAAGTGAGAAAGACCGGAATGGATAAACATTTTCCTTGCAGCTTCGACCAAAGTCGGGTTCTTTCGTTCTACGATGACATTTTGTTGAGGCGTTTTAGCGGCTGAAAATTGTTGAATGATTCCAAGTGACTAATAGTAAATGCTGAGATGCTGATTCTTGAATTCAGTCCCATTGTCAGTCCAGATTACTTGGATCTTCTGTTGCAAGAGATTTTGAGTTGTATTCAAAAAATTTATTATCAAGTCTCTTGTCTCATCCTTAGTTCGTATAAATCTTGTCCAAGTGTAGCGAGAATAGTCGTCGACAATTACTAGTACATCTTACGACCATTGATACTTTGTGTTCGCATTGTTCACAAAGGTCCATGTATAGTAATTCCAAAGGTCGAGATGTGGAAGCTACTTGCTTGACTTTGTGTGACGCTCGCTTCATTTTTCTCATTTGACAAGCTGAACATTGATGCTCTTGGTGAAGTGAAATAGTTGGCAGACCATTGACCAACTTTTTAGTAAAAAGATTGTGAAGAGCTTTGAGATTTAGATGAGACATTCGTTGATGCAATAAGTTGTTCCTCTTAATTGTTGTCTGTGAGATGATGCAAACAACCGTCGAAGTTCTTGATTCTGACTATTTAAAATTCTGCATTGTTCAGCTAGAAATACTACTAGAAAGCCTTCAGCACAGAATTGTCCTATGCTGAGCAAGTTGTATTGAAGACCTTGGACGTACGAGACATACTTTATTGCAAGATTCTTTAGAATGATATCTCCAAAGCTTAAAATTGAAGCTGAATCGTTGTTGCAGAATCTGACTTTGCCGTTGTATCGGTCTTGATAGTTGCTCAACAGTTCTTGATTTCCCGTCATGTGTGTGGAGCAACCCGAATCTAGATACCACACATGATGGATCTGCATAAAAAAGTTAGAGAGACTTAGGTACCCACTTATAAATGGGTGCTCTCAGATTAGCAGATTTAGTAGTTAAAGTTTGTTCATTTTTGGTTCCTAAACCAAGGTTATTCTTAGGTATTCAAACCAACTTAGAAGTGGTTGGTTTAAGTGGTACATCTTTAGGCAACTTGGCCTTTTTGGCTTGCGTTGTCCTAGATGATGTTTTGGGAACCCACTGAGGGTGAACCTTACATGGTAGATTAATTTCATCTCGGACAAATGTCTTATCAGTCTTAGTGCATGAGAAAATCTTTTCTCTAGCTAGTCTCATCAGGTGTTTAGCCGAGTGTACTTGGACTTGGTACCTTAGATGAGGGCAGCAAGATTGAATCGAGCTATAAGCTTGCTTAATAGCCGGATCTTGTCTCCTACGAGACTTTAAGACTCACATTTGTCTTAGAATTAGTGTTTTTGTTTTTGTAAATGGAGCCGCTCTTTTTACGAGCGTCCTTTGTTTTTGATACAGAAGAAAATTTTGAAAATGAGTCATTAGTAATTTTCTTCTTACTTTTTAGGCTAGGGACTCGCTCCTTACTAATTCTTTGATAAAGAATTAGTAATAATCTTTTTCGCTTTCGAAGCATTTAAAGACTCTTTTTCTCTTTTCATGCTTTTTAAAGATAATCTTTCTTCTTTTGAAATATTTTGTAAAATAATAGGAGACATTTTCTTAAATTTGGTCGTGTCCTTGATTAAATATTTTTCTTTCAAAATAAAATTAGGACAAGATTTTAAAACATTAGTCAAACTAAGGAATTTTTTAGATTTGAAATCTCCAATAAAATCACATTATTTTCTGCTTCAAAATTCTTTGTTTTTGTTTCTAAGGAGGAGTTTAAATCAGCTATTTTCTTAACAATAGCCGTAATATAACAGAAAGTAGAATTTTTAGACTGATAATTATTGTCTTCCTCAACTTTAAGGATAACTTCTAAAGGATATAATGAATTATAGTCACTTTATTTGCCGTGTCTTGTAACTATTATTCAGATCAGTATAATCAAAGGGAATGTCAGTCCTAGTTGTGGCTTTTCATTTGGATTCTTCTAAGGTATTTATTTCTGAAGCATTAGTAAAAGCCATTAAGAAGCTAATCCTAAACCCACGTACTTGATATCATATAATTGTTTTACATTTACCTTTTTCAAGTTACAAGGATTGTTAAAACCTAAGCCTTCAAGATGATTATAAAATTCTATATCATGAGATTGATTTAGAAAGATAGTCTGATCAGTTTGTCCCCTTTTTGTTAGAAGATCGTCGAAAGTCTTAATCCTTGAGTAAAGCTTCTTACATTCATAAAAGTTTTTCTTATAATTATTTCTAGAAATTTCTAAATCTCTCTGACTATCGCTAAGAGTTTTACTAGTTAATCTTAGTCTCAGACATAGTTATCCTAGATTCAAGACTAGTTATAGTTTCCTTAGCATTAAATAAGAGAATTTCTAAGTGAACTTTCTTATCTAATTGCTTTTGGAAATTATTTTTGCAGAGTGTTAGTCTCTCCTCTAATTCTTATGTACTTTTCAGCTCATTTTTCTTGTTAGTATATTTAATTTGTAACGTTTCTACCATGATTAATATGTAGAATCAGGTGTAGCTACATCTTGAGATGAGGTTGATGCTTTGTTGTCGTCGGACCTCCTCGTTGAGCTTTCGTCTGAGGCATCGTCAAGAAATGCTATGAGAGCAAAATTTTCCTTGTTAGAATCAGTTGTATCTTCTAGCCAGTGCTCTTGTTCAGCCATTAGAGCTACTCCAGCTTCCTTTTGCTTAGTTAATTGAAATTTCTTGGAGTAGTAGTTGGTGTCTTTCTTCTTCGGAAGATTGCATTCTCTGGCGAAGTGCCGTATTTTATCACAATTGTAGCATATTTGTGGCCCTTTGGCATTTTTGGATTATGATGACTCGGCCGGTCTTTCCTTGTGCTTAGAGCTTGAGGTCCGAAGTCGATTAGCTGAGGAGGAAGATTTTGTTTTGTAAAACTTTTTGCTCATCGCTTTAGTAATGGGAGCCAATTGTTTCTTGAACTCTTTCATATCGGGCTCGGAATCCAATTCTGACTCGTCTTCTTCTTCTGAAAAACTCGGCAGTTTGATGCTTTTTATCTTTACGAGATTGACTAGTTTTTCTTTCCGAAACTAGAGCTATTAAGTCTTCGATCTGTTTGCCCTTTTGTTCTTTTTGTATCTCGCTAATACCTTCCTCGTGTTGAGCGAGATTGTCGAAAACGGCATGGATATTCATTTCGTCCAAATCATTGTTTTGACGGATTTGCATGGATATTTTCTTCCACTCCGGTTGAAGAGGTGAAAGAAATCGAATATTTACATCCATATTTGTCTTGAAAATTTCTATTTTCCTCATCTCGTTAAGAAGAGTCAAATAGCGTTGATAGAGTTCGTAGAGATTTTACTCCATCTTGGATTTGAAGGAGTCGTAAGCTGTGAGTATGTTCGCTTTCTCAGCCTTTACTCCGACTTCGGTCCTTTGCATCATTTTATGGAGCTTGTCCCACATAACCTTAGCACTTGATAGACTATCTATTTGCGTATAGATGTCATTTGGGATGCATTGGATCAGGATAGTTTTAGCACCGAAATCAACTTTAGCTTTTAATCTCTCCCCCTCACAGTATTCACTAGGATTTTTGAGTCTTCTAGTGGCATGAATGGGAGGATTATTTGTGGCATCGCCTTCTTGGATAAGCCAGAATTGAGCGGGTCCTTCTTGGGGAGAAGCTATCAAATTTGTAGCTTGATCTTTTGTCTCCAAGAAGTTCAAAAATCGGCTTCTCCATACAGTGTATTCGCTTCTTCTTAGAATTGGAGGACGGACATCGTTTCTAAGTGAGTAAGCATCCATTGTAGTACTTGATTAGTAGGATCTCGTGAAAGTTTGGAGTTGAGATGGTAAAAGTGTTTCACAAGTGACAAAATAGTTAGTAATGTTTGGTTCGTACTTTAAGCAATTTCCTTTTCGGACCTATTTTTCGGTTAAAAAAAATTTGATTTTGAGTCGAAAAATATTTTGCATTGTTTATGCAATGAGAAATATATTTCGTAAGTTTTGAAAAATACGATTTTGATTCTTAAAAAAATTCAGATCAGTGTAAATGTGTGTGCGTTTGAAAGTTCAGTGTTTGTAAAAGTTTTTCGAGCAGTAAGATTTTCGATTTGTAAGAGTAAAACAAGTTTTTCGTGTCAAAAGTTGATATGTATATGGCAAAAACAGTATTCGTCGAAAAAAAATATACTTACATACACTCGAAAAAGATTTTTATGTGAGAATCGAAAAACTATTTATCGAAAATAAAGTTTTTGAATCTTATGTATGAGTGAAATTATACGAAAACAGTGAAAATATCGAAAAACTTTTCTCTAGTGAGTTGTTCGAAAAATTTTATCGAGCTAAGTTTTTCGATCAGAAAACGATCGAAGAACTCTACTCGAGTTCAATGGAACAGTAAAACTCATATTCAACTGAAAAACTCAAATTAGACGTTGAGATTCTGGGTAATCACTGGAATTTGAGTTCTGAACATGAACAAACACAATATTAACCACGTTTTACAGCAAAATATATCGATTATGACGAAAATCAAATCGTATTCAAAACTCAATCGCAAACAGTCAAATCGATCGAAACGAAATTAGAAATAATCCGATGTTCTATGCGATTGAAATCAGTACGTAGTTTATTTCTAACATATAATCTATCACTCTATCAACAGGATCATCAAAAAAATTCACAAAATTCAGCACGTTGATCAAATTGCATTTCGCTCTCGTTTTCGATCGAAAAATCTGGAAAATAAATTTGATCGAAAAATCTGGAAAATAAATTTGATCTAAAAATAGCGAAATCAATCCAAAACGATCACGATAAGCTCTGATACCAATTATTAGGTCCTACTTAATCAACTAACGAGAGATCTAGGCACGGATTCTAGAAATTCGAATATAGATAATCAAATCTTATCTTCGATCGAATATCTCGGTTGAAGACCACGAGAGAGAAATGCTTAGAGTGAGAAAGTTTTCGTTTCTGTTTCTCTATCTCTAGAACGTGAATTATTTTCCCTGTAAATTTTCTGAAATTCTTTTATATTGATTTCTGTAGTGTACATTGTATATATACCTCTATACATTACATTATCAAAAATACAAGCTATGCCCTAATTAGAAGGATAACTAATCAACAAAGAACAATTTCTAAGTTTTCTTCAATTTTCAATTGATTCCTCTTATTATTGTTTTTTTTTCTCATTATATTTTCAACATTTATAGATGTTAGATGGCATCCCTTACAACGACGTGTCGATTAATGACATTTGAGAGTTGTGGGCCGAGCACTTTAAGGATGTCTGTGGCCTGTAGTGTGAGTTGATGGCTTACTTTGAAACTTTCTTTGATATGTAATGAAATTGTGGTAATGTACATGATTTAATGTAGCATGTGAGAATTATTGATGTTTTATGTGTTGATTCGTTTGTTGATTTAAACCGACGCCGTTTTTGTTGTATATGTGTGTCGATGCCCTAGGCGTCGCCTTATAACCGACGCTTAAAGACCAAAGTTCCTCTAAAGCCTTAGCATCTAATTGGGGAAATACTTTACATTCTGATAAACCTAGATCTTGTTGGGAAATTCCAGAGGTTATTCATAAAATAACAGAATTAAACGCAACTTTGGAATTAGAAAGAGTAGGTTTCCGAGCGGAAAAGAAAAAGCTTTTAGAGGAGATATCAAATCTAAAAAATTCCCCTCATTTACATGACATGGAATTTCATAATTCTGTTGAAGGCTTAGGCTTTACAAATCATTGTAACTTGAAAAAGATTAACGTAAAACAATTATATGATATCAAGTACATGGATTTAGGATTCACTTCTTTAATGGCTTTTACTAACTCTTCCGAAATAAATGCCTTAGAAGAATCCAAAGGAAAAGCCACAACTAGGACTGAAATTCCCTTTGAATACACTGAATTGAACAATAGTTACAAGACACGGGAAATAAACTTTTCCAGTGACTCTAATTCATTATATCCTTTAGAAACCATATCTAAAGTCGAGGAAGAAAATCATGATCATTCTAAAAATTCTACTTTCTGTTATATTCCTGATATTATTAAGAAAATAGCTGATTTGAACTCCTCCTTAGAAACAGAAAGAAAGAACTTTGAAGTAGAAAAGAATGCGCTTTTATTGGAGATATCAAATCTCAAAAATTCCTCTCCGTTACCTGTTTTAAACGATATTTCTAAAGAAAAATCCTCTCAAATAGGATAAAGCAACGCAAACAAACGGTTGTGTTCGTAAAATCGAAAAGACTTTTATTAATACTTCTACGTCAATTTTGACCCAACTATTCAAAGTAAAAGGCAAGAACTTCAAATTGCTAAGGAACAGATACAACTTAGGAAAGAGAAAGGAAAATCTACATTATTTTTCAATGTTACGGAACGGAAATTTAGAGAACCAAAATTTTCCTCTCCTATTCCTATAAAGAAAATTTTTAACGAAAAGGCTCCAAGTTCTAGCAAACAAACTTCATCGTGTGCGTCAAAGGATTTTAATAATTTTCCTTTTAAGAAGCCTATAGTTGGAAATATTTTTCTTAATTCTTCTCATCATTCTAATGTGAATTGTGTGAATTCTCAACGTATAATACACGACTTATATGCTAGTGATGCTTATAATTCTATATGCTCGTATTCCTACATGAAGTATCCAGTCCAAGTTCATTCTAAGAAGCATCTTATGCGACTGGCTTCGGAGAAAATATTTAAATCTTCTCCAAAACACACTTTCACCCGAGCTGAAATTTCTTTTCCATGTCAAATCACTCCTACATGGGTTCCTATGTCTACTATTAAGTTAGGAAATCCCACACAAATTTGGGTACCGAAACGTACATTAATGGATGATTAAGGACCGCAATTAAATTTGTCTCCATCTATGCTTAATCCGTTTTCTGCTACTAAGGGAGGACCCACTTTACAATGGGTACCAAAATCTCGATAATGTTTTGCAGATTCCCTCATGTATGGTATTTGACGTAGTGGCTCCATATACATGATAAAGGGAAGAGGCGTGAGCTACTACAACTACACTTCAATGAGGTACATTTTAAATATGCATTTTCAAAACTTTAAGAGATTTTAAATTCTAAATGCATATTACACACGGAAATGATAACTACCATTTATTTTTTTTTAACATTTTTAAATGAGTTTAATTTGAGGGGGAGCTACTATTTTATTTTAAAGAGGAACGACTCTTATTTCTTTCGAGAGGGAGCAACAATTTTAATTTTTGAGGGGGAGTTAAAACTTTAAACGAATGAATTAAGAGAAAGATATTCGTAATATTATTCAATCTTACTACGCAACTTTCTAGGGTGAGGAACTTTATTTTTGGAAGCATTATCTGAGAGGGAAAAATAAAAATATAGATATAGTTTTCAAATACTGAATTTTTTAAAATTCAACCGACAAAGTTTACCAATAAATTTTCTACACTTTCTCGAGAAATTTTCTCGCAAGACTTTCTCGACACATTCTTTGTCGACAAACTTTCTTGAGACGTAATGCGAAAACTTTATCGACAATTTTTTTTCGTACAACTTTCTCGTAAAATTTTTCTCATGGAACGTTATCATAAAATTTTCTATCGAGAAATTTTCTCCACTATATCGAGAAATTTTATCGCAAACCTCACTCGGAAATATTTTTCGATACACCTCTTTCGAAAATATTTTTCGATACACTTCACTCGAATTTTTTTCGATACACCTTATTCGAAAATATTTTTCGATACACCTCATTCGAAAATATTTTTCGATACACTTCACTCGAAATTTTTTTCGATACACCTTATTCGAAAATATTTTTCGATACACATCATCCGAAGTTTGTTTTCTCGATATCTTTACTTCTCGACTCCGACCCAACAAACTCTCACCCGCAGACCAAATATATATATATATATATATTATAATATACTATTTTATATTTCTTATAAATATACATATATACTTCATATATATTAAAAAAAAATAGAGAGCAAATAAAAAAAAAATACTCCTCTCATCTTCATTAAGCTTCATGGATATTTCCTCCGACAACTTTCGATGGACTTCAAGGAAGAATCTCGAGCTTACAACGGACAAATATTTTCAAAAAAGGCAAAGGTGACAATTTTCATGACGATCCAAATGCTCATTTTCAAACGTCTTGCTCCGGCTTGCTGATTCAAAAAAAGCAGCACTTATCACGTATCCCGGAAGCATGGATGCTAGTTCCTATGGTTCAGTCTAAACCGACTTGATCGTAACCCCGGAACGCGTTCGAGCATTTGTGACGATACAACCTACCACCTATCCTACATCATCCGAACAACAAGCAAGATGACTTCGATGATTACTTGGAAATTTTTGAAGGTACATAAATCCCTTATCTCACAAATATTTCGGACTAACCCCCATAGGTACAGGTGCTAATTTTATTAGCTCTCGGGTAGAAGACGCCACATTAGGTCCAACGGCGCATGCACATCCGAGCCTTACCCACTCATCGTCTCCTAAAGACCGATGTTTCATTTTCTCACGGGGAGCCACGTCTACTATCACCACTTCACTCGGAAGTGGGAGATATTGAACTAAGTGGTAATCTGTCCTGTACCACACTTTCATTGATCACATCGTGTCTAGTGTGTCCTACTTCATAAATTTTTATAATTTTTAGGACACATACAATTTTTATATTCTTGGTCTTTGTGATCAAGTTAGAACTTTCGTAGACATGTCATTCTCAGACATGCTTTGATGATCGAAAGGAAGTCCTGCCGTTGCAACATCACCGCAACAACGGAATTAGGCCATCTTCTACGAGCAACGCTCCTAGAACGATGTCAACGGGAAGCCTATGTGGCCCCGGTTTCATATCGGCGGAACGCCTTCGTGGCTCCGTCTGGTTATTACCGAACTTGATTTCCTACGAAGTCTACAAACTTCATCTCCTTGTCACGACGATACAATCTTTTTGCCAATGATTATGCCCCATTTTGATACATTGGCATGACGATCTCCCCACTCGGTCCTCATGAGGGGGAGTAGTACTAAAGAAATGGAAGCAATACAATAACGAAAGTGCAAGATTGATCGGAAATACTAAATTCTTAAGCGTCGTCGAATCAAGCAAACACCACAAGTTTCAATGACCAAAGTTGCCGCTCGTGTATGTCTCTCCAAATTTCAAATCAAATTCCCCGATCCCAACAGAAGGTTGAACTAAAATAGGAGGAGTTTCGTTGCTATCAAAGGCAGAGATGGAACACAAAAGAGAAAATTCTTCAAAAATCCGGCAAGCAACTTCACACACCTTCCGACATTTGGAGACGAACTTCAAAAGAAAACTAGAAGAAAGATCTGGTGCCGAGAAGAGTACTACAAGATATGGTGAGCTTGAAGATCTACAAAGAATGAAGAGACCACAAGACAAGATAAAGGAAGAGATTACGCAAATAATCTCATAAAGGGGAGATTGTTAGGACTCAAGGAATCTTTTAAAAAAAAGACAAGATAACCTACGCTCAAGCGAATATTGAACACAAAGGGGGAGATTGTTAGGACAGTTTATTGTGTTCAAATATAAGTGTTATCTTACTCTTGTAGTATAAGTACTAGTTTGAACTTAATTGTAATTAAGCCATAGATTAGGACTACTTTGCAAATATACCACACGTGTTTGGTATATAAGGAACCCTAATATGATGTATTAGGGTTAAGAATTCATTTTAATAGAAAATCGAACTTTACAACATGAAGAACGCTCTCAAGCTTCCGCGTCAAAATTCAAACGTGTTCTTCGTAAGTTTTACATTTTCTATCGAATTCTTCACCGAACATAATCGTGTTGGATATAATAGGACCTATCAAGAAGGATGGTATTAGGCCTTATAAATTCTTCCTACCAAAATACCCGCTTAAGTAAGAAGCCGCAATGCTTGTTTGGCTAAAAGAGCTAAGTTAGCCCTAAGATCGGGAAATCCCATGCCTCATGAAGCTTTTGTTGTACACATCTTATCCCACGCTAGCCAATGCAACTTGTGCCGGTCCGAAGAACGCCAGCAGAAGCTTTCCATCATCCTTTGCATCAACTGAACGTATTCAACAATAAGCACTTCGCGAGGAGCTGAGGAGAGGAGACGATATGATGGAGTGATATCGCTAGAAACACCATCTGAAGAGAGACATAGCCACAACATGGAAGACGAGAAGAGAAACTGAGAGCCGAAACAAAGGTAAAAAACTATCCTGAACTTGTGCATGAATCATTTGAAATTAAAATGTTTTGTACGATTTGAGAAATATTTAAGAAAACTATAGTAGTTTGAGATGATTGCCCATATGTTTTGAGAATATATATATTTATATATATATATATATATATATATATATATAGGGCCGACTTTTGGGTAAAGCAGGTGAAGGAATTACGTTCACCTCAATTATTTTTAGGGCCCCATGTTTAGTAAATATATATATATATATAATTTATTTAATTAGTTAAAAATATCAATATCTTAAGGCCCTCAATTTAGTAATGTTATTATATAAATAAAACTTTGTTAGTTAGAAAAGCTTAATACTTAGCCCTCAATGTAATAATGTTATTATATAAGTAAAACTTAATTAGTATAAAGGGCCCAAAAATAAAAAAAAAAATCCTAAATTTAACTTAAACCAAGAACTATACTCCATTGATATAAGAATATGGTGACGATTCCAATGATTGTTGCTTCCGCAGAAAGGAGATTTTCCAAATTCAAAATTTTAAAAGACTATTTGGGATTGTTATACATATATATATATATATATATAACAATTAATATTAATATAATGTCATTGAATTCTTATCAAATAATGTGTAGAGACACATGACTCTTGGGTTCTATTTCTTTTAAATGAGAATAAACATGACTCTTAAACTAGCATAAATATGAGTCATAATAGAGCATAAATATGGCTCATGAATGAGCATGAATATGGCTCTTGAATGACCATGAACATGGCTCTTCAATGAGGAGTCTCTTGAGTTGATTGATCACTCTATAAATACTTCATTTCTCTTGCTCCCAAAACACAACAGGAAATTTCGAAGAGGTTGTTGAACCCTTTGAGCTACAAGAGAGAGTTCTTGAAATAGCTTATTAGGGCAGTGAAGATTCTTCACGCCTCAACTTACACTTCGATAATATAAGAGATATAGTCTAACAATCCACAATATCGCAAGAAAAACTAAACGGATTAGCTATTATATCAACATAAAATGAATTGACTGAAAAGATTGATTTTAAAAATTTTAGAAAATAATTTGCGTAAAAAACAAAACTACATGAATAAATTCATGTAAAAAATTTATTGTTTTTTGTTTGGAAAAAAATTCCAATAGAAAAAATTTCTTTTTTTTTAACATTGCCTTCTAAAAACTTGAAGTGTTATAGTTGTCAGTCTCATGCTTGATAGAGGAGGAGGATTGAGCTCAATTTACACACAAAAAAGATCTCGTCTTAATGTTCGCTTTAGACCCATATTATGATGAGCTGCAAGCCAGTTTTCCTCCACTCGGGCATCACAAAGAGATTTTCACCAGAGAACGCGTAATTTTGTTGAAATTGAAATAACCATTTCGAACAGAAAACACGGAGAGCCAACAATGCAGTTAGTAGCAAACAACAAGAGCATCGGTCTCCGCGACGTCGTTCCTGTGTTTGTGCTCCTCTCCTCTCAACTGAACCTCAACCAACTTGTATGATTATGATTGCCAATTGATTATATCTGGTGTGATAAAGATGTTAGATAAGAGAGGGATGGAAATTAGTAAACGATTAAGCGCAGTCTCTATGTAGAAAGAAATTAAATCCAAAAAATATAGTTAAAACAAAGTTAAATGTGGTCGTAAAGGTGGGCTCATGATGTTATGCAGGTGTGACCTGGTTGTATCGATGTTATCATACTCAAATTAATGTATTGACGTCTCGGTGCAGCATAGATTTTCGAAAGATGTATGGCGCCTTACTACCTTTCATGGTGATCCTAGCGTCGGCTCTAGGAAGGAGAGTTGGCGGCTTTGCCATCAAGGTTAGGACAGCTGGTTATGCTTTGGCAATTTTAATGAAATATTGGGATCTACGGAGAAATTGGTAGGCAGTCTTCATCCAGCGTGGCAAATGTCAGACTTTCAAGACTGTTTGTCACATTGTGGTCTGTCGGATTTGGGTTGCCTTGGTCCTAGGTTTACTTGGTCTAACCGATACAGTTCCCCGAACACCATTCAGGAGCGACAAGATCGTGCATGTGCTCCTCACAAAGGCTTTATATGTTCTCATCAGCGTGTGTTCGTAGTATACCTACCTTCTCTTCGGATCACCATGCAATTGTCGTGGAATTGGGTTCTCAACATGCACTAGTACAAAACATGTTATGGTGATAACACTATAGTCGACGTTTTCTCCAAAATCGTCACCTATAATTTCTCGGCTTTTTCTAATTTATTCATAATCAAAGGCGCCGGTTTTTAGAAAAAACGGACCCTCATTTTTTGGCTAAAACAATAGGTGACGGTTGTTGCAACGGTGACACTTCGACGGAGCTCCTCGGCGACGGCGATGGCAACGACGTCTTATATCCAAGACATAGGCGTTGGACGAATTTCGAATATTAGGTTTTCCAGCATTTGGGGATTTTTCTTGGACGAATTTCATCATTAATATTGCTTGGGGCAGCTGCATTGAGACCTTTCGACTTGATTCCGGTAAATTTTTTACTCCGTAGTTGCCTTTAATTAGGTTTGTTTATACTATGTGCTTAATCATAGTTATTTATGTGATGGTCACTAGGAGTAAATTTTGTTAACCTAGATACCCGTTCAATCATCAGGACTAAACTTTTAATGCTCCCCATTTTGGACCATTTTTAAACGTTCACTATCATTTTAGGTTGGAAATGTGTGTTTGAGCGTCGATATTGATGAACTGTTTTGTTTAATTTTCCTACAATGTTCTCTCGGTAGACATATAAATTGAATATCTATTAATTCATATTTTTCATCTACTTGGAGAAATGTTGGGAAATGATATTTTTACCAATATTGAGGCTCAGACAATATCCCTTTGGTTAGGTTTAGGTGATTGGAATGGAACGAGGTTGGATGTGTAGTGTCCGAACAACGACTGAGTATCTAACTGGCGTTGAGGAATTTTTGAAAATTGCGGAGCAACATATGAGAAAAAAGAGGCAATCTAGGATTCCATGTCCATGTTGTAATTGTAATAATCTTAAGCGGTGGAATAGTCACATGGTTCGGGAACATTTCATAATTCTCGGTTTTAAATCTAAGCATATTAATTAGATATGGCACGGTGAGGCCATTGAACTCGAGTTGTGTTCTTCGATCATATTTCGATCGAAAAACCTGGCTCGAAAATCTTTTTCGATTAATTTCACTGGCGCAAAGTTTTTTGATGCTCATACTGTTTTCGTGGGTTTCACTCATACGTAAGATTCAGAAAACTCTATTTTCGATAACTAGTTTTTCGATTCACACACAAAATATCTTTTTTGAGCTTAACTAAGCGTAAATGTTTTCGACGAATACTGTTTTCACTAGATAAATATCTACTTTTCACTTGAAAAACTTGTTTTACTATTACAAGTTTTTTGATCATCTAAATTTTCGAGTCAAAATTTAGCGAAAGCATATTTTCGATCATCTAAATTCTCGAACAAGTCTTAATCAACCAATACAGTCAAACTTAACGAAATTTTCGATCACTTTAGTTTTTCGATTACTAATATTTGGATAAAAAGTTTTGCGATTGACAAATTTTTTCGATAAACTATTTTTCGATAGGATACTTTTGCAAAACGTTTTTTCGCTCAAAAAATAATATTCGATAAACATACCTCGAAAAACTTATACTATCGAAAATTATGTTCGATTATAAGCATCAAAATTTTTCAAATAAAAAATCTTACTGCTACAAAAAAATTTCAATTACTGAACTTTCAAACCCACACACATTTTACACTGCTCTGAATTTTTTTTTTTAATCAAAATCGTAATTTTCAAAACTTACGAAAAATATTTTTCTTTGAATAATCATTTTCGATACTCAAAATCAGTCACATGATATGTAATTTTATAACCCTATTGAAGGCTTAGGTTTTAACAATCCTTGTAACTTGAAAAGGGTAAATGTAAAATAATTAGATGATATCAAGTACATGAGTTTATGATTAACTTCTTTAATGACTTTTACTAAATCTTCAGAAATAAATACCTTAGAAGAATCCAAAAGTAAAACCACAACTAGGACTAACATCCCCTTTGATTACAGTGAGTTGAATAATAGTTACAAGACACGAGAAATAAACTTGTCTAGTGACTATAATTCATTATATCCTTCAGAAGATCTTCCTAAAGTTGAGAATGAAAATAATGATCACTCTAAAAAATTCTACTTTATGTTATATTCATGCTATTATTAAGAAAATAGCCGGTTTGAACTCTCCCCTAGAAACAAAAAGAAAGAATTTTGAAGCAGAAAAGAATGTGCTTTTATTGGAGATTTTTAATCTAAACAATTCATCAGTTTTGACTAACCTTTTAAAATCTTGTCCTGATTCAATTTTGAAAGACCAATCATTAATCAAGGACAAGACCAAATTTAAGAAAGTGTAAAGAGAGGAAAAGAGTCCTTAAATGCTTCAAACGCGAAAAAGATTTTTAATAATTCTTTTTCTACTCCATCCGCAGGTAGAGTAGATAAAGAGATGAAGCATGCAAATGAGAGAGTGTCTAGCATAGAATTTAAGAAGAAAATTGATAGAAATGACTTATTTTTTAAACTTTCTTCTATATCAAAACAAAGAACACTCGTAAAAAGACATTCGTTTCGAATTTTCCTGTTGTTGCTTCAACGTATGCTTTAAAGTCTATTAATTTTGAAAGCACAATTTTTTAAATCGGCTCCATGACTAAAAACAAAATCATTATTTCTAAGACAAATTCAAGTCTTAAGACTCGTAGGAGACAAGATCCGGCTATTAAGCAAGTTTATAGCTCGAGTCACTCTTGCCCTCATCTAAGGTACCCAGTCCAAGTATAGTCGGCTAAACACCTTAGGAGACTAGCTAGAGAAAAGATTTGCTCATGCACTAAGACTGATAAGACATTTGTCTGAGCTGAAATTAATCTACCACGTAAGGTTCACCCTAAATGGGTTGCAAAAACACAATCTAAGCCAACGCAAGCCAAAAAGGCTCAGTTGCCTAAAGATAGTTGGTTTGGGTACCTAAGCATAACATTGGTTTACGAATAAAAAATGAACAAACTGTAACTACTAAATCTGCTAATCTGAGAGGACCTGTTTATAAGTGGGTACCTTAGTTTCGCTAAACATTTATATGCAGATCCATCATGTGTGGTATCTAGATTATGGTTGCTCCACACACATGACGGGAAATCAAGAACTGTTGAGCAACTATCAAGACCGATACAACGGTAAAGTCAGATTCAACAACAACGATTCAACTCCAGTTTTAGGCTTTGGAGATATTATTCTAAAGAATCTGACAATAAAAGATGTCTTATATCCAAGGTCTTAAACACAACCTGATCAGCATAGGACAATTATGCGATAAAGGCTTTCAAGTAGTATTACTAGCTGATTAGTGAAGAATTTTAAATAGTCAGAATCAAGAACTTCTTACATGATCTTGAAGATCAAATCTTTACACCATTAACCTGACAATTGTACTACCTTCGACGGCTGTTTGCCTCATTTCACAGACAACAATTAAGAGAAACAGTTTATGGCATCAAGAATGTCTCATGTAAATCTCAAAGCTCTTCACAAGCTTTCTCTTAAAAAGTTGGTCAACGGTCTACCAACTATTTCACTTCACCAAGAGCATCAATGTTTGGCTTGTCACACAAAATCAAACAAGAAGCTTCTACATCTCGACCTTTGGAATTACTACACATGGACCTTTGTGGACCAATGCGAAACAAAGTATCAACGGTCGTAAGTATGTGCTAGTAATTGTCGACGATTATTCTCGCTACACTTGGACAAGATTTCTACAAACTAAAGATGAGACTGAAGACATGACAATATGTTTTGTGAATACAACTCAGAATCTCCTGCAACAGAAGATCCAAGTAATCAGGACTGACAATGGGACTGAATTCAAGAATCAGCGTCTCAGCACTTACTATCAGTCACTTGGCATCATTAAACAATTTTCAGCCGCTAAAATACCTCAACGAAATGGCATCGTAGAACGAAAGAACTGGAATTTGGTTGAAGTCGCAAGAACAATGCTTATACATTTCGGTCTTCCTCACTTTCTATGGGCTGAAGTAGTAGGTACAACTTGCTTTATGCAAAATCGGACAATTATTCACGAACGCTTTGAAAAGACTTCGTACGAGATAATAAATCAAAAGATTTCGGATATCTCTGTCTTCCAAGTCTTCTGGTGCAAATGCGTTGTGGCCAACGATCGAGAGCATCAAAGCAAGTAGGATCCTAAAGCATTTGAAGTCGTCTTTGTTGGATATTCATCAACTTCAAAAGCATACTGCATCTATATTAAGTTTTCTCGTACAATATTGGAACGCTACGTCACTTTTCACGAGGTGACTGATTTGGCTTCTGAACAAAACATTTCAGAACCCAGGCATATAGGCGTGTTCGCACAAAGTCAACAAATTCCAACAACATCTACCTCACCGTCAAGAGAAGCGACTCCCGCCGATTTTGGAAGACTTGGATTTTTTTTTAACATTTTTATCGAAATGAGTCTCACATGCCTGCTTCATCCCATTCTATACCAAGCATCGCTCCTTCCCCTTCTACGGTGGAGATTACAATTGAGATTCCCAACCCTCAAACTCCAACAAATGTTCAAGATACTCCAATTTCTGAATCACCAACTAGTGTTACCGCTCCAACTAATGTCGATGCGGAAATTCCATCAAATTCAACTTCAGAGATGAATTTCCCTATTATGAGTGATCCCTCTATCAATTTTGGATGTCTGGACCTACATATCAACGATGATTCTACTTCGGTTCTTCCTCATGAATGCAAATGGACTCGAGCTAATCATGTCGATCAAATAATCGGTGATCCTTCAAGTGGAGTACGCACTAGGATATCGACACAAAGCGGACAATTCACATGCTTCTTAAGCCAAAAACCACTCAAGGTAGCCGAAGCCCTTAAATACACGGATTGGGTGATTGCAATGCAAGATGAACTCAACCCATTCGAGCGTCTACAAGTTTGGACACTAGTTCGTCGACCGCGTGGCAAAACAATTAAAGGAATAAAATAGGTCTTCAGAAATAAGAAAAACGATAACGGCGAAATTATCAGGAACAAAGCACGACTCGTAGCCAAGGGGTACAATCAACAAGAAGGTATTGACTACGACGAGACGTATGCCCATATCGAAGCTATTTGATTATTTTTTGCAAACGCGTCTCATAAAGACTTCAGAGTCTCTCAAATGGACGTAAAAACCGCATTTCTTAACGTCGTTTTAAAAGAAGAGGTGTACGTCGCTCAACCCGAAGGGTTCGTGCACGAAAATCATCATCATTATGTCTATTGATTGGATAAAGCTCTCTACGGACTAAAACAAGCCCCTCGTGGTTGGTATTATGTTCTGATCGAATTTCTAGTAAAGTCTAACTTTATAAGAGGAACAATCGTACGTCACTATTCATCAAAGAGCAAGGCAAGGACTTGATGATCGTTCATGTTTACGTCGATGACATCATTTTCGGCACAACAAATGAAAGACTGTCAGAAATTTGTGATCTAACAAAGACAAAATTCGAGATGAGCTTAATGGGCGAATTTCAATTCTTTCTTGGACTTTAAGTCAAACAACTCGACGATGGAATCTTCATCAGTCAAACCAAGTATATAAGAGATATTCTGAAGAGATTTAATCAAGACAAGAGCACACCTGTGAGTACTCCCATGTCAATAAATTGTAACTTGGATGATGATCCTTCTAGAAAGGCAATCAACATCACAACTTAACGGAGTACTATTGGCTCTCTTCTCTACTTAACGTCAAGTCGACCCAACATCATGTTCGCCACTTGCCTCTGTACTTGTTTTCAAGCTGACCCGAATGAGTCCCACATGCATGCGGCCAAGTATATTCTACGCTATCTCACAGGAATTCCCAACTTAGGGTTATGATATCTAAAAGACACTGATTTTAGATCAATTGGCTATACTGACGCTGATTATGCAGGTTGTCGAATGGACAGAAAAAGCACGTCTGCCGGAGCACAATTTTTTGGTCCTCAAAGAAGCAAAAATTGGGTGTCAACTTCGACGGCCGAACCAGAGTACGTCGCGGCTGCCAGCTGTTGCTATCAAGTTCTATGGATGCGGACACAACTATGCGACTACGTGTTTGAACTTAATAACATAGTGATTCTCAAAGTGCTATTGCCATTACATGCAATCTTATTCATCATTCACGCACGAAACACATAGATATTCGTTATCATTTTATAAAAGATGATGTAGAAAAATGCACTATAGATATGTATTTTGTTAAAACAGAACATCAACTTGCCGAATTATTCACTAAGGCATTGGATGCAAAACGATTCCAATTCCTTATTGCTAAGCTAGAATCTTGACCTTCTTTGTTATATCTTGCGTGATTTTTTTTTCAAAATTTTTTATATATAAAAATAAAAATACATAAAATAATATCGTATATATATTAATAATAATAATAACATAAAATAAAAAAAAAATGGGGGATGACGATAATTTTGCCTATTTTGATTTACTCACAAAAAATATTTCTATGATATATGCCTAGTTCTTTGCTTAAAAATTCATGTGACATTCTTTTATTCAAAGAGCTTAGTTTGTTTCACTAGACACAAAGCCCATCATATATGTGAGAATTTGAGCCTCAATATTTTTTTTTTTGAAGCGATCTTTGAGAGTGTCACAATTCAAATGATTGTCTCTTGATTTGTACTTCGTAGCAAAATTCTTGCTTTGTGTTAGTTCGACATGAAAATGATAAGGGCAAATTAGGAAATTCCTCACTTGGCCCAAATTATCAATCCTTTACTCTTTCCTCTAGTAATCCCCTTTGAGCCTTCTCAAATATTCTTTTTCGTTTGAAATCCGATCAATCCTTCAACCTAATTCCAAAAATTCGGGTTTGCTCAATCAAGAAAAAGAGGGGGAGAAAAGGAGATGCACATGATGAACTTCTTCCGATCATTTTAAAAGAGAAACATGGATCTCGCTGTGAACTTCTCCTAGATAATCTCGTATACTCCTAGAAGAGAAGCACCTCGAAGTGAACTTCTCCAACGATAATCTAGATCTTATATCGAGAAAACGAGAAGAGTAGCACGACCTTGGGTTCGAATTCCATAACTGTGAACCTTCAAAAGGAACACCGTCTCGGCCCGAAAACAAAAGAATATTTCATCTCTCAAAGCCTTCTAAAAGAACAAGAGAGTCATCTGAGCAAGTGCAGAAGAAAAGAAAAGAAAAAGGAGCAGAAATGAATTTCAAAAGGGCCATGGAATTGAAGAATTTTTTTTTAAGCTCACTAGTCCTAAAAATATCCTACCCTTTTAGTCAGAGCCTAAAAATAATAATTCATTCAAAGTCCATTTGATTCAAATTGATGGACTTTCACTTGGTAAGTTGATTAAATACGATACGATAACAAATTAATTGATAAAATTTTGTTGTGTTGACATGAGTGATATATCTACTAAATATTTCCATGATAAAATAAATTGAGTGCTATGAGCGAACCTTGTGAGAGTTGTCGAAATAATTCAAACTATGATCTTAGAATATTAGTTGAGTTACATAATTAAACGGCAAATTATTATTTTATGTGTCATCGGAAATTATTTGCGTGATAATGTTCAAAATGGACAATTTGACCCCTAAAAAATATTATCGCACATTTTAAATGCATTAATACATGCATTAGTTCAGATTTGATCAAATGCGAATTTTTTTTGAAAAATGCAAAATTTTCATGTACATGAGTAGGGGATCATGAATCTACGCTGATTTGATTAAATGCGTTATTTGTGCTTATATCATAAATTTTCATATGCATATTTGTGTTGAATACGTGCTAAATTGTCGAAACGTAATAGCTGCATTTGTTGAGGAGGAGCTTACATGAAAATTTGTTATTATCTCCTAAATGATTTACCTGGAATCACGACTTCTCATGTTTCTATTCTAAGTTTTACAGAGAACCGTTGAGCTCATCCGTTATTTGCATTGGGAGTTAATTGCATTTATTTCAGAAATACAGGGAGATGAAATTTTTTTGGGCGCCAAAGTAAAAAGATTAAAATTTTCGTTAAACATATATGATTTTTAACGAAATCCCAAAATAATTTTTCACGGCCCAAAACTCTTAAACTTTACCTGATCGAAAAGTATCAATACACCTTTTTCGATCGAAAAACCGATTCTCATGCAAACAAAACAATCGAAAAACTTTTCGTATTCTCTAATGCTTCAAACGGCGATTTCGAAACAATCTTAATCTTCTCCGATTTTCTGTCAAAAACCCGCTTGATTTGAAGGTAGAATCCTGTTTCGGTTCCTATTTTTGCTTCGAAAAACACGAATCACGACAATTTTGCAAAATCATTCGAAGAGTTTTTTAAACTCGCGACTTTTCAAAATTAATGTGTTTAGATTCGACCATTCTGATTAAATGCATGATATTTGGACTCGCAACTGATTTTTGGTCATTACAAGTCCAGAATAACTCATGATTTACCCAGAATCGTCATTCGCGCTCTTAAGCATTTACTGTTTGATTTCAAAATTTTTAGGTCGAAAATAGTGTTATCGCAAACAGTACTATCAAAGAACTTTAGTTTTCGTTCAGATTTATTCGATCGCAAAACTCACTGGCGAAAATCTTATGTTTTCGATATGTTTTTATTCGATCGTAAAACTTAGCGGCGAAAACTTGAGTTTTTCATAAAAATTTATTCGATCACAAAAATAGCGGCAAAAACTTTAAGTTTTTCGATACATTTTTATTTGATCGCAAAATTACGCGGCGAAAAACATAAGTTTTTCGACAACATTTTATTTGATCGCAAAACTACTTAGCGAAAAACATTAGTTTTTGATACATTTTTATTCGATCGCAAACCTATGCGGCGAAAAACATAAGTTTTTCGACAACATTTTATTCGATCGCAAAACTACACAACGAAAAACATTTGTTTTCAATACATTTTTATTCCATCGCAAAACTCAGCGGCGAAAACCTTGAATTTTTGTTAAGTTTTATTCGATCGCAAAATTTAGCGTTCGAATAAAACCACGCCGTAAACAGTATACACTTAAACACACAAAAAGTTTCAAAATTTTTTCCATGTCACTTGCGATACACATAAGCACTGTTTGCGCCTCGACAAAAAATTGAAAATTTTCAACACTCATAACTGCTTAATATAATTTGCATATGATTATCCCAAACTAATGAATCTTCTTCATTTTTTTAGAAATGGCTCATCAAGAAAACTCATTCATCTACCCTTTTGAAGGTTGGCTGACAGTCCATGACAACAACTACCAACTGGATCTAGCGACCTTCCGGTGTCCCGATTAAGTTATAATATCCATTCTCAAAGGACATCCCTTGTGGCCAGCCCTCACCATGACTGCCTCAGTCCATATGGTCTATCTTCATCAGTTCTGGGATGCATGAAGAGCCACATCGTAGGTGATGATGTGACCTACACCACAATGATAAACCAGAAGCACGTCATCATCGACAACATTTTATTTGATCGCAAAACTACTTAACGAAAAACATTAGTTTTTGATACATTTTTATTCGATCGCAAAACTATCCGGCGAAAAGCATAAGTTTTTCGACCACATTTTATTCGATCGCAAAACTACACAACGAAAAAATTTAGTTTTCAATACATTTTTGTTCGATCGCAAAACTCAGCGGCGAAAACCTTGAATTTTCGTTAAGTTTTATTCGATCGCAAAATTTAGCGTTCGAATAAAACCATGCCGTAAACAGCATACACTTAAACACAGAAAAAATTTCATAATTTTTTCCATGTCACTTGGGATACACATAAGCACTGTTTGCGCCTCGATAAAAACTTGAAAATTTTCAACACTCATAACTGCTTAATATAATTTCCATATGATTATCCCAAACTAATGAATCCTCTTCATTTTTTTTAGAAATGGCTCATCAAGAAAACTCCTTCATCTACCCTTCTGATGGTTGGCTGACAGTCCATGACAACAACTACGAACTGGATCTAGCGACCTTCCAGTGTCCCGATGAAGTTATAATATCCATTCTCAAAGGACATCCCTCGTGGCCAGCCCTCACCATGACGTCCTCAGTCCAAATGGTCTATCTTCATCAGTTCTGGGATGCATGAAGAGCCACATCGTAGTTGATGATGTGAGCTACACCACAAAGATAAGCCAGAAACACGTCATCATCGACAACATTTTATTTGATCGCAAAACTACTTAGCGAAAAACAATTAGTTTTTGATACATTTTTATTCGATCGCAAAACTATGCGGCGAAAAACATAAGTTTTTCGACAACATTTTATTCGATCGCAAAACTACACAACGAAAAACTTTAGTTTTCTATACATTTTTGTTCGATCGCAAAACTCAGCGGCGAAAACCTTGAATTTTCGTTAAGTTTTATTCGATCGCAAAATTTAGCGTTCGAATAAAACCATGCCGTAAACAGCATACACTTAAACACAGAAAAAATTTCATAATTTTTTCCATGTCACTTGCGATACACATAAGCACTGTTTGCGCCTCGACAAAAACTTGAAAATTTTCAACACTCATAACTGCTTAATATAATTTCCTTATGATTATCCCAAACTAATGAATCCTCTTCTTTTTTTTTAGAAATGGCTCATCAAGAAAACTCCTTCATCTACCCTTCTGATGGTTGGCTGACAGTCCATGACAACAACTACGAACTGGATCTAGCGACCTTCCAGTGTCCCGATGAAGTTATATTATCCATTCTCAAAGGACATCCCTTGTGGCCAGCCCTCACCATGACTGCCTCAGTCCAAATGGTCTATCTTCATCAGTTCTGGGATGCATGAAGAGCCACATCGTAGTTGATGATGTGAGCTACACCACAAAGATAAACCAGAAGCACGTCATCATCGACAACATTTTATTTGATCGCAAAACTACTTAGCGAAAAACAATTAGTTTTTGATACATTTTTATTCGATCGCAAAACTATGCGGCGAAAAACATAAGTTTTTCGACAACATTTTATTCGATCGCAAAACTACACAACGAAAAACTTTAGTTTTCAATACATTTTTGATCGATCGCAAAACTGAGCGGCGAAAACCTTGAATTTTCGTTAAGTTTTATTCGATCGCAAAATTTAGCGTTCGAATAAAACCACGCCGTAAACAGTATACACTTAAACACAGAAAAAATTTCAAAATTTTTTCCATGTCACTTGCGATACACATAAGCACTGTTTGCGCCTCGACAAAAAATTGAAAATTTTCAACACTCATAACTGCTTAATATAATTTCCATATGATTATCCCAAACTAATGAATCCTCTTCATTTTTTTAGAAATGGCTCATCAAGAAAACTCCTTCATCTACCCTTCTGATGGTTGGCTGACAGTCCATGACAACAACTACGAACTGGATCTAGCGACCTGCCGGTGTCCCGATGAAGTTATAATATCCATTCTCAAAGGACATCCCTTGTGGACTACCTCAGTCCAAATGGTCTATCATCATCAGTTCTGGGATGCATGAAGAGCCACATCGTAGGTGATGATGTGAGCTACACCACAAAGATAAACCAGAAGCACGTCATCATCGACAACATTTTATTTGATCGCAAAACTACTTAGCGAAACACATTAGTTTTTGATACATTTTTATTCGATCGCAAAACTATGCGGCGAAAAACATAAGTTTTTCGACCACATTTTATTCGATCGCAAAACTACACAACGAAACACTTTAGTTTTCAATACATTTTTGTTCGATCGCAAAACACAGCGGCGAAAATCTTGAATTTTCGTTAAGTTTTATTCGATCGCAAAATTTAGCGTTCGAATAAAACCATGCCGTAAACAGTATACACTTAAACAAACAAAAAATTTCGAAATTTTTTCCATGTCACTTGCGATACACATAAGCACTGTTTGCGCCTCGACAAAAAATTGAAAATTTTCAACACTCATAACTGTTTAATATAATTTGCATATGATTATCCCAAACTAATGAATCTTCTTCTTTTTTTTTAGAAATGGCTCATCAAGAAAACTCCTTCATCTATCCTTCTGATGGTTGGCTGACAGTCCATGACAACAACTACGAACTGGATCTAGCGACCTTCCAGTGTCCCGATGAAGTTATAATATCCATTCTCAAAGGACATCCCTTGTGGCCAGCCCTCACCATGATGTCCTCAGTCCAAATGGTCTATCTTCATCAGTTCTGGGATGCATGAAGAGCCACATCGTAGTTGATGATGTGAGCTACACCACAAAGATAAACCAGAAACACGTCATCATCGACAACATTTTATTTGATCGCAAAACTACTTAGCGAAAAACAATTAGTTTTTGATACATTTTTATTCGATCGCAAAACTATGCGGCGAAAAACATAAGTTTTTCGACAAACATTTTATTCGATCGCAAAACTACACAACGAAAAACTTTAGTTTTCAATACATTTTTGTTCGATCGCAAAACTCAGCGGCGAAAACCTTGAATTTTCGTTAAGTTTTATTCGATCGCAAAATTTAGCGTTCGAATAAAACCATGCCGTAAACAGCATACACTTAAACACAGAAAAAATTTCAAAATTTTTTCCATGTCACTTGCGATACACATAAGCACTGTTTGCGCCTCGACAAAAACTTGAAAATTTTCAACACTCATAACTGCTTAATATAATTTCCATATGATTATCCCAAACTAATGAATCCTCTTCATTTTTTTTAGAAATGGCTCATCAAGAAAACTCCTTCATCTACCCTTCTGATGGTTGGCTGACAGTCCATGACAACAACTACGAACTGGATCTAGCGACCTTCCAGTGTCCCGATGAAGTTATAATATCCATTCTCAAAGGACACCCCTTGTGGCCAGCCCTCACCATGACGTCCTCAGTCCAAATGGTCTATCTTCATCAGTTCCGGATGCATGAAGAGCCACATCGTAGTTGATGATGTGAGCTACACCACAAAGATAAACCAGAAACAGGTCATCATCGACAACATTTTATTTGATCGCAAAACTACTTAGCGAAAAACAATTAGTTTTTGATTCATTTTTATTCGATCGCAAAACTATGCGGCGAAAAACATAAGTTTTTCGACAACATTTTATTCGATCGCAAAACTACACAACGAAAAACTTTAGTTTTCAATACATTTTTGATCGATCGCAAAACTGAGCGGCGAAAACCTTGAATTTTCGTTAAGTTTTATTCGATCGCAAAATTTAGCGTTCGAATAAAACCACGCCGTAAACAGTATACACTTAAACACAGAAAAAATTTCAAAATTTTTTCCATGTCACTTGCGATACACATAAGCACTGTTTGCGCCTCGACAAAAAATTGAAAATTTTCAACACTCATAACTGCTTAATATAATTTCCATATGATTATCCCAAACTAATGAATCCTCTTCATTTTTTTTAGAAATGGCTCATCAAGAAAACTCCTTCATCTACCCTTCTGATGGTTGGCTGACAGTCCATGACAACAACTACGAACTGGATCTAGCGACCTGCCGGTGTCCCGATGAAGTTATAATATCCATTCTCAAAGGACATCCCTTGTGGACTACCTCAGTCCAAATGGTCTATCATCATCAGTTCTGGGATGCATGAAGAGCCACATCGTAGGTGATGATGTGAGCTACACCACAAAGATAAACCAGAAGCACGTCATCATCGACAACATTTTATTTGATCGCAAAACTACTTAGCGAAACACATTAGTTTTTGATACATTTTTATTCGATCGCAAAACTATGCGGCGAAAAACATAAGTTTTTCGACCACATTTTATTCGATCGCAAAACTACACAACGAAACACTTTAGTTTTCAATACATTTTTGTTCGATCGCAAAACACAGCGGCGAAAATCTTGAATTTTCGTTAAGTTTTATTCGATCGCAAAATTTAGCGTTCGAATAAAACCATGCCGTAAACAGTATACACTTAAACAAACAAAAAATTTCGAAATTTTTTCCATGTCACTTGCGATACACATAAGCACTGTTTGCGCCTCGACAAAAAATTGAAAATTTTCAACACTCATAACTGTTTAATATAATTTGCATATGATTATCCCAAACTAATGAATCTTCTTCTTTTTTTTAGAAATGGCTCATCAAGAAAACTCCTTCATCTATCCTTCTGATGGTTGGCTGACAGTCCATGACAACAACTACGAACTGGATCTAGCGACCTTCCAGTGTCCCGATGAAGTTATAATATCCATTCTCAAAGGACATCCCTTGTGGCCAGCCCTCACCATGATGTCCTCAGTCCAAATGGTCTATCTTCATCAGTTCTGGGATGCATGAAGAGCCACATCGTAGTTGATGATGTGAGCTACACCACAAAGATAAACCAGAAGCACGTCATCATCGACAACATTTTATTTGATCGCAAAACTACTTAGCGAAAAACAATTAGTTTTTGATACATTTTTATTCGATCGCAAAACTATGCGGCGAAAAACATAAGTTTTTCGACAACATTTTATTCGATCGCAAAACTACACAACGAAAAACTTTAGTTTTCAATACATTTTTGATCGATCGCAAAACTGAGCGGCGAAAACCTTGAATTTTCGTTAAGTTTTATTCGATCGCAAAATTTAGCGTTCGAATAAAACCACGCCGTAAACAGTATACACTTAAACACAGAAAAAATTTCAAAATTTTTTCCATGTCACTTGCGATACACATAAGCACTGTTTGCGCCTCGACAAAAAATTGAAAATTTTCAACACTCATAACTGCTTAATATAATTTCCATATGATTATCCCAAACTAATGAATCCTCTTCATTTTTTTTAGAAATGGCTCATCAAGAAAACTCCTTCATCTACCCTTCTGATGGTTGGCTGACAGTCCATGACAACAACTACGAACTGGATCTAGCGACCTGCCGGTGTCCCGATGAAGTTATAATATCCATTCTCAAAGGACATCCCTTGTGGACTACCTCAGTCCAAATGGTCTATCATCATCAGTTCTGGGATGCATGAAGAGCCACATCGTAGGTGATGATGTGAGCTACACCACAAAGATAAACCAGAAGCACGTCATCATCGACAACATTTTATTTGATCGCAAAACTACTTAGCGAAACACATTAGTTTTTGATACATTTTTATTCGATCGCAAAACTATGCGGCGAAAAACATAAGTTTTTCGACCACATTTTATTCGATCGCAAAACTACACAACGAAACACTTTAGTTTTCAATACATTTTTGTTCGATCGCAAAACACAGCGGCGAAAATCTTGAATTTTCGTTAAGTTTTATTCGATCGCAAAATTTAGCGTTCGAATAAAACCATGCCGTAAACAGTATACACTTAAACAAACAAAAAATTTCGAAATTTTTTCCATGTCACTTGCGATACACATAAGCACTGTTTGCGCCTCGACAAAAAATTGAAAATTTTCAACACTCATAACTGTTTAATATAATTTGCATATGATTATCCCAAACTAATGAATCTTCTTCTTTTTTTTAGAAATGGCTCATCAAGAAAACTCCTTCATCTATCCTTCTGATGGTTGGCTGACAGTCCATGACAACAACTACGAACTGGATCTAGCGACCTTCCAGTGTCCCGATGAAGTTATAATATCCATTCTCAAAGGACATCCCTTGTGGCCAGCCCTCACCATGATGTCCTCAGTCCAAATGGTCTATCTTCATCAGTTCTGGGATGCATGAAGAGCCACATCGTAGTTGATGATGTGAGCTACACCACAAAGATAAACCAGAAACACGTCATCATCGACAACATTTTATTTGATCGCAAAACTACTTAGCGAAAAACAATTAGTTTTTGATACATTTTTATTCGATCGCAAAACTATGCGGCGAAAAACATAAGTTTTTCGACAAACATTTTATTCGATCGCAAAACTACACAACGAAAAACTATAGTTTTCAATACATTTTTGTTCGATCGCAAAACTCAGCGGCGAAAACCTTGAATTTTCGTTAAGTTTTATTCGATCGCAAAATTTAGCGTTCGAATAAAACCATGCCGTAAACAGTATACACTTAAACAAACAAAAAATTTCGAAATTTTTTCCATGTCACTTGCGATACACATAAGCACTGTTTGCGCCTCGACAAAAAATTGAAAAATTTCAACACTCATAACTGTTTAATATAATTTGCATATGATTATCCCAAACTAATGAATCTTCTTCATTTTTTTTAGAAATGGCTCATCAAGAAAACTCCTTCATCTACCCTTCTGATGGTTGGCTGACAGTCCATGACAACAACTACGAACTGGATCTAGCGACCTTCCAGTGTCCCGATGAAGTTATAATATCCATTCTCAAAGGACATCCCTTGTGGCCAGCCCTCACCATGACGTCCTCAGTCCAAATGGTCTATCTTCATCAGTTCTGGGATGCATGAAGAGCCACATCGTAGTTGATGATGTGAGCTACACCACAAAGATAAACCAGAAACACGTCATCATCGACAACATTTTATTTGATCGCAAAACTACTTAGCGAAAAACAATTAGTTTTTGATACATTTTTATTCGATCGCAAAACTATGCGGCGAAAAACATAAGTTTTTCGACAAACATTTTATTCGATCGCAAAACTACACAACGAAAAACTTTAGTTTTCAATACATTTTTGTTCGATCGCAAAACTCAGCGGCGAAAACCTTGAATTTTCGTTAAGTTTTATTCGATCGCAAAATTTAGCGTTCGAATAAAACCATGCCGTAAACAGCATACACTTAAACACAGAAAAAATTTCAAAATTTTTTCCATGTCACTTGCGATACACATAAGCACTGTTTGCGCCTCGACAAAAACTTGAAAATTTCAACACTCATAACTGCTTAATATAATTTCCATATGATTATCCCAAACTAATGAATCCTCTTCATTTTTTTTAGAAATGGCTCATCAAGAAAACTCCTTCATCTACCCTTCTGATGGTTGGCTGACAGTCCATGACAACAACTACGAACTGGATCTAGCGACCTTCCAGTGTCCCGATGAAGTTATAATATCCATTCTCAAAGGACACCCTTGTGGCCAGCCCTCACCATGACGTCCTCAGTCCAAATGGTCTATCTTCATCAGTTCGGATGCATGAAGAGCCACATCGTAGTGATGATGTGAGCTACACCACAAAGATAAACCAGAAACAGGTCATCATCGACAACATTTTATTTGATCGCAAAACTACTTAGCGAAAAACAATTAGTTTTTGATTCATTTTTATTCGATCGCAAAACTATGCGGCGAAAAACATAAGTTTTTCGACAACATTTTATTCGATCGCAAAACTACACAACGAAAAACTTTAGTTTTCAATACATTTTTGATCGATCGCAAAATTGAGCGGCGAAAGCCTTGAATTTTCGTTAAGTTTTATTCGATCGCAAAATTTAGCGTTCGAATAAAACCACGCCGTAAACAGTATACACTTAAACACAGAAAAAATTTCGAAATTTTTTCCATGTCACTTGCGATACACATAAGCACTGTTTGCGCCTCGACAGAAAATTGAAAATTTTCAACACTCATAACTGCTTAATATAATTTGCATATGATTATCCCAAACTAATGAATCTTCTTAATTTTTTTTAGAAATGGCTCATCAAGAAAACTCCTTCATCTATCCTTCTGATGGTTGGCTGACAGTCCATGACAACAACTACGAACTGGATCTAGCGACCTTCCGGTGTCCCGATGAAGTTATAATATCCATTCTCAAAGGACATCCCTTGTGGCCAGCCCTCACCATGACTGCCTCAGTCCAAATGGTCTATCTTCATCAGTTCTGGGATGCATGAAGAGCCACATCGTAGGTGATGATGTGACCTACACCACAAAGATAAACCAGAAGCACGTCATCATCGACAACATTTTATTTGATCGCAAAACTACTTAGCGAAAAACATTAGTTTTTGATACATTTTTATTCGATCGCAAAACCATGCGGCGAAAAACATAAGTTTTTCGACAACATTTTATTCGATTGCAAAACTACACAACGAAAAACTTTAGTTTTCAATACATTTTTATTCGATCGCAAACTCAGCGGCGAAAACCTTGAATTTTTGTTAAGTTTTATTCGATCGCAAAATTTAGCGTTCGAATAAAACCACGCCGTAAACAGTATACACTTAAACACAGAAAAAGTTTCAAAATTTTTTCCATGTCACTTGCGATACACATAAGCACTGTTTGTGCCTCGACAAAAAATTGAAAATTTTCAACACTCATAACTGCTTAATATAATTTGCATATGATTATCCCAAACTAATGAATCTTCATTTTTTTTAGAAATGGCTCATCAAGAAAACTCCTTCATCTACCCTTTGAAGGTTGGCTGACAGTCCATGACAACAACTACCAACTGGATCTAGCGACCTTCCGGTGTCCCGATGAAGTTATAATATCCATTCTCAAAGGACATCCCTTGTGGCCAGCCCTCACCATGACTGCCTCAGTCCAAATGGTCTATCTTCATCATTTCTGGGATGCATTAAGAGCCACATCGTAGGTAATGATGTGACCTACACCACAAAGATAAACCAGAAGCAAGTCATCATCGACAACATTTTATTTGATCGCAGAATTACTTAGCGAAAAACATTAGTTTTTGATACATTTTTATTCGATCGCAAAACTATGCGGCGAAAAACAAGTTTTTCGACCACATTTTATTCGATCGCAAAACTACACAACGAAAAACTTTAGTTTTCAATACATTTTTGTTCGATCACAAAACTCAGCGACGAAAACCTTGACATTTCATTAAGTTTTATTCGATCGCAAAATTTAGCGTTCGAATAAAACCACGCCGTAAACAGTACACACTTAAACACAGAAAAAATTTCAAAATTTTTTCCATGTCACTTGCGATACACATAAGCACTGTTTGCGCCTCGACAAAAAATTGAAAATTTGCAACACTCATAACTGCTTAATCTAATTTTCATATGATTATCCCAAACTAATGAATCTTCTTCATTTTTTTTAGAAATGGCTCATCAAGAAAACTCCTTCATCTACCCTTCTGAAGGTTGGCTGACAGTCCATGACAACAACTACCAACTGGATCTAGCGACCTTCCGGTGTCCCGATTAAGTTATAATATCCATTCTCGAAGGACATCCCTTGTGGCCAGCCCTCACCATGACTGCCTCAGTCCAAATGGTCTATCTTCATCAGTTCTGGGATGCATGAAGAGCCACATCGTAGGTGCTGATGTGACCTACACCACAAAGATAAACCAGAAGCACGTCATCATCGACAACATTTTATTTGATCGCAAAACTACTTAGCGAAAAACATTAGTTTTTGATACATTTTTATTCGATCGCAAAACCATGCGGCGAAAAACATAACTTTTTCGACAACATTTTATTCGATTGCAAAACTACACAACGAAAATCTTTAGTTTTCAATACATTTTTATTCGATCGCAAACTCAGCGGCGAAAACCTTGAATTTTTGTTAAGTTTTATTCGATCGCAAAATTTCGCGTTCGAATAAAACCAGTATACACTTAAACACAGAAAAAATTTCAAAATTTTTTCCATGTCACTTGCGATACACATAAGCACTGTTTGCGCCTCGACAAAAAATTGAAAATTATCGAAACTCATAACTACTTAATATAATTTGCATATGATTATCCCAAACTAATGAATCTTCTTCATTTTTTTTAGAAATGGCTCATCAAGAAAACGCCTTCATCTACCCTTCTGAAGGTTGGCTGACAGTCCATGACAACAACTACCAACTGGATCTAGCGACCTTCCGGTGTCCCGATGAAGTTATAATATCCATTCTCAAAGGACATCCCTTGTGGCCAGCCCTCACCATGACTGCCTCAGTCCAAATGGTCTTTCTTCATCAGTTCTGGGATGCATGAAGAGCCACATCGTAGGTGATGATGTGACCTACACCACAAAGATAAACCTGAAGCACGTCATCATCGACAACATTTTATTTGATCGCAAAACTACTTAGCGAAAAATTAGTTTTTGATACATTTTTATTCGATCGCAAAACTATGCGGCGAAAAACATAAGTTTTTCGACCACATTTTATTCGATCGCAAAACTACACAACGAAAAACTTTAGTTTTCAATACATTTTTATTCGATCGCAAAACTCAGCGGCGAAAACCTTGAATTTTCGTTAAGTTTTATTCGATCGCAAAATTTAGCGTTCGAATAAAACCAGTATACACTTAAACACAGAAAAAATTTCAAAATTTTTTCCATGTCACTTGCGATACACATAAGCACTGTTTGCGCCTCGACAAAAAATTGAAAATTATCAAAACTCATAACTGCTTAATATAATTTGCATATGATTATCCCAAACTAATGAATCTTCTTCATTTTTTTTAGAAATGGCTCATCAAGAAAACTCCTTCATCTACCCTTCTGAAGGTTGGCTGACAGTCCATGACAACAACTACCAACTGGATCTAGCGACCTTTCGGTGTCCCGATGAAGTTATACTATCCATTCTAAAAGGACATCCCTTGTGGCCAGCCCTCACCATGACTGCCTCAGTCCAAATGGTCTATCTTCATCAGTTCTGGGATGCATGAAGAGCCACATCGTAGGTGATGATGTGACCTATACCACAAAGATAAACCAGAAGCACGCCATCATCGACAACATTTTATTTGATCGCAAAAGTACTTAGCGAAAAACATTTGTTTTTGACTCATTTTTATTCGATCGCAAAACTATGCGGCAAAAAACATAAGTTTTTCGACCACATTTTATTCGATCGCAAAACTACACAACGAAAAACTTTAGTTTTCAATACATTTTTGTTCGATCGCAAAATCAGCGGCGAAAACTTTGAATTTTCGTTAAGTTTTATTCGATCGCAAAATTTAGCGTTCGAATAAAACCACGCCGTAAAACACTTAAAACATAAAAAATTTCAAAATTTTTCCATGTCACTTGCGATACACATAAGCACTGTTTGCGCCTCGACAAAAAATTGAAAATTTTCAACACTCATAACTGCTTAATATAATTTGCATATGATTATCCCAAACTAATGAATCTTCTTCGTTTTTTTTAGAAATGGCTTATCAAGAAAACTCCTTCATCTACCCTTCTGAGGTTGGCTGACAGTCCATGACAAACAACTACAACTGGATCTAGCGACCTTCCGGTGTCCCGATGAAGTATAATATCCATTCTCAAAGGACACCTGTGGCCAGCCCTCACCATGACTGCCTCAGTCCAAATGGTCTTCTTCATCAGTTCTGGGATGCATGAAGAGCCACATCGTAGGTGATGATGTGACCTACACCACAAAGATAAACCAGAAGCACGTCATCATCGACAACATTTTATTTGATCGCAAAACTACTTAGCGAAAAACATTAGTTTTTGATACATTTTTATTCGATCGCAAAACTATGCAGCGAAAACATAAGTTTTTCGACAACATTTTATTCGATCGGAAAACTACACAACGAAAAACTTTAGTTTTCAATACATTTTTATTCGATCGCAAAACTCAGCGGCGAAAACCTTGAATTTTCGTTAAGTTTTATTCGATGGCAAAATTTAGCGTTCCAATAAAACCAGTATACACTTAAACACAGAAAAAATTTAAAAATTTTTTCCGTGTACCCTGCGATACACATAAGCACTGTTTGCGCCTCGACAAAAAATTGTAAATTATCAAAACTCATAACTGCTTAATATAATTTGCATATGATTATCCAAACTAATGAATCTTCTTCATTTTTTTTAGAAATGGCTCATCAAGAAAACTCCTTCATCTACCCTTCTGAAGGTTGGCTGACAGTCCATGACAAAATACCAACGGATCTAGCGACCTTCCGGTGTCCCGATGAAGTTATAATATCCATTCTCAAAGGACATCCCTGTGGCCAGCCCTCACCATGACTGCCTCAGTCCAAATGGTTATCTTCATCAGTTTTGGGATGCATGAAGAGCCACATCGTAGGTGATGATGTGACCTACACCACAAAGATAAACCAGAAGCACGTCATCATCGACAACATTTTATTTGAGTCGCAAAACTACTTAGCGAAAAACA